>CAKXYN010000097.1:0-2776058 GCA_935064755.1 Tragelaphus eurycerus | reverse complement strand
ATGTGAATTTCAATAGAATAACATGTAGCAGTACAGATTAATGAACCAGAGACATATGTTAAGATAGATGAATTTTTAAAACATGTTGAATAAAGAAGTGACTCCATTTATATATAATTTATGTAGGCAGAATTAATCTGTGGTAATAGAAACCATGTTAGTGGTTGCCTCCAGGAGCAGAGCTTTATTGGAGAGTGAAATGAAATGTCTGGGTTGATAGAAATGTTCTTTTTCTTGATTGGGAAATTGATTACATGAGTATAGACATTTGTCAAGCTCATGCTAACTTTTCTTAAGATATGTACATCTTATAATATTTAAGTTAACTTAAATCAAGCAAATTTTTGTTCATTTGCTCAATTTTGTCTGACAGTTTGCGACCACGTTGACTGCAGCATGCCAGGCTTCCATGTCCTTCACCATCTCCCAGAGTTTGCTCAAACTCATGTCCATTGAGTCAGTGATGCCACCCAACCATATTGTCCTCTGTCCCCTTCTCCTCCTGCCTTCAATCTTTCCCAGCATCAGGGTCTTTTCTAATGAGTCAGCTCTTCACATCAGGTGGCCAAAGTATCGGAGCTTCAGCTTCAGCATCAGTCCTTCCAATGAATATTCTTTCTTTAATATGTGAATAAATTTCCCCAAAACTGTAGTTCCTAAGGTTAGATGTACATATTAAAATTAGCTTGACATTCTTAGAAAAATAATTTGGGATATTTCACTGATCAAATGGCATATCTCATGTTATGGATATCAATGCAAATTTTAAAGAAATGTGATTTTACAAAGATTTTATCAATTAGATTTCTCTGTCTTTCTCTTTCCTTGCTGTGTTACAATGTAACCCTTTCTGATGTAGAACTGGACCAGTTAGAGAAAACATGATAAGTATAGATAAGTCAAATAAAGTTTGTCTTAAAATCTCTACCCTTACCTTGTAAGATCCCTTTATATATTTTCCTGGTGAGCTCTTAGAATATAAACATACATAAGTATGTGCTAGGAAAAACAAAACAAAACAAAAACGAGATGTTATTTACCTATCTTGTTCTCTACATTGCTTTTTTTCACTGAAAATACTTGGCCTCTTAAATTTTTTGAATTAGCTTTACCATTTGGCTTGTTCTTCATTAATTAATTACATAAATTTTAACAGGAGGTTGTTGTCTTTCTATTTGAATGAATCATGTTTTTGACTATTTAAATTACACTTTGACAGCAGGAAAAGGTGAGATTATCAGCAGGCAGGAGAATGGGATACTTGGAAATGTTTTATTCAAAGGCTATAAAACAGGGATCTTTATCCTTTGAGAAAGAAGATGTATAGATCAGACCAGACCAGATCAGTCACTCAGTCGTGTCCGACTCTTTGCGACCCCATGAATCACAGCACGCCAGTCCTCCCTGTCCATCACCAACTTGCAGAGTTCACCGAGACTCACGTCCATCAAATCAGTGATGCCATCCAGCCAACTCATCCTCTGTCATCCCCTTCTCCTCCTGCCCCCAATCCCTCCCAGCATCAGTCTTCTCCAATGAGTCAACTCTTCGCATGAGGTGGCCAAAATACTGGAGTTTCAGCTTTAGCATCATTCCTTCCAAAGAAATCCCAGGGCTGATCTCCTTCAGAATGGACTGGTTGGATCTCCTTGCAGTCCAAGGGACTCTCAAGAGTCTTCTCCAACACCACACTTCAAAAGCATCAATTCTTCAGCGCTCAGCCTTCCTAACAGTCCAACTCTCACATCCATACATGACCACAGGAAAAACCATAGCCTTGACTAGACGAACCTTTGTTGGCAAAGTAATGTCTCTGCTTTTGAATATGCTATCTAGGTTGGTCATAACTTTCCTTCCAAGGAGTAAGCGTCTTTTAATTTCATGGCTGCAGTCACCATCTGCAGTGATTTTGGATCCCAGAAAAATAAAGTCTGACACTGTTTCCACTGTTTCCCCATCTATTTCCAATGAAGTGATGGGACCTGATGCCATGATCTTCGTTTTCTGAATGTTGAGCTTTAAGCCAAACTTTTCACTCTCCACTTTCACTTTGATCAAGAGGCTTTTGAGTTCCTCTTCACTTTCTGCCATAAGGGTGGTGTCATCTGCATATCTGAGGTTATTGATATTTCTCCTGGCAATCTTGATTCCAACTTGTGCTTCTTCCAGCTCAGCGTTTCTCATGATGTACTCTGCATAGAAGTTAAATAAGCAGGGTGACAATATACAGCCTTGATGTACTTCTTCTCCTATTTGGAACCAGTCTGTTGTTCCATGTCTAGTTCTAACTGTTGCTTCTGAACCTGCATACAAATTTCTCAAGAGGCAGATCAGGTGGTCTGGTATTCCCATCTCTTTCAGAATTTTCCACAGTTTATTGTGATCCACACAGTCAAAGACTTTGGCATAGTCAATCAAGCAGAAATAGATGCTTTTCTGGAACTCTCTTGTTTTTTCCATGATCCAGTGGATGTTGGCAATTTGATCTCTGGTTCCTCTGCCTTTTCTAAAACCAGCTTGAACATCAGGAAGTTCATGGTTCCCATATTGCTAAAGCCTGGCTTGGAGAATTTTGAACATTACTTTCTAGCGTGTGAGATGAGTGCAATTGTGCGGTAGTTTGAGCATTCTTTGGCATTGCCTTTCTTTGGGATTGGAATGAAAACTGACCTTCTCCAGGCCACTGCTGAGTTTTCCAAATTTGCTGGCATATTGAATGCAGCACTTTCACAGCATCATCTTTCAGGATTTGGAATAGCTCAAGTGGAATTCTATCACCTCCACTAGCTTTTTTCGTAGTGATGCTTTCTAAGACCCACTTGACTTCACATTCCAGGATGTCTGGCTCTAGGTCAGAGATCACACCATCGTGATTATCTGGGTAGTGAAGATCTTTTTTGTACAGTTCTTCTGTGTATTCTTGCCATCTCTTCTTAATATCTTCTGCTTCTGTTAAGTCCATACCATTTCTGTCCTTTATCAAGCCAATCCTTGCATGAAATGTTCTTTTGGCATCTCTGATTTTTTTGAAGATATCCCTAGTCTTTCCCATTCTGTTGTTTTCCTCTATCTCTTTGCATTGATCACTGAAGAAGGCTTTCTTATCTCTGCATGCTATTCTTAGGAACTCTGCATTCAGATGTTTATATCTTTCCTTTTCTCCTTTGCTTTTCACTTCTCTTCTTTTCACAGCTATTTGTAAGGCCTCCCCAGACGGCCTTTTTGCCTTTTAGCATTTCTTTTCCATGGGAATGGTCTTGATCCCTGTCTCCTATACAATGTCACGAACCTCATTCCATAGTTCATCAGGCACTCTATCTATCAGATCTAGGCCCTTAAATCTATTTCTCACTTCCACTGTATAATCATAAGGGATTTGATTTAGGTCATACCTGAATGGTCTAGTGGTTTTACCTACTTTCTTCAGTTTCAGTCTGAATTTGGCAATAAGGAGTTCATGGTCTGAGCCATAGTCAGCTCCTGGTCTTGTTTTTGCTGACTGTATACAGCTTCTCCATCTTTTGCTGCAAAGAATATAATCAACCTGATTTCGGTGTTGACCATCTGGTTATGTCCATGTATAGAGTCTTCTCTCGTGTTGTTGAAAGAGGGTGTTTGTTATGACCAGTGCATTTTCTTGGGAAAACTCTATTATTCTTTGCCATGCTTCATTCCGTATTACAAGGCCAAATTTGCCTGTTTCTTCAGGTGTTTCTTGACTTCCTACTTTTGCATTCCAGTCCCCTACAATGAAAAGGACATCGTTTTTGGGTGTTAGTTCTAAAAGGTCTTGTAAGTTTTCATAGAACCATTCAACTTCAGCTTCTTCAGCGTTACTGGTTAGGGCATAGACTTGGATTACTGCGATATTGAATGGTTTGTCTTGGAAATGAACAGAGATCATTCTGTCATTTTTGAGATTGCATCCAAGTACTGCATTTCGGACTCTTTTGTTGACCATTATGGCCACTCCATTTCTTCTGAGGGATTCCTGCCCGCAGTAGTAGATATAATGGTCATCTGAGTTAAATTCACCCATTCCAGTCCATTTCAGTACGCTGATTCCTAGAATGTCGACATTCACGCTTGTCATCTCTTGTTTGACCACTTTCAATTTGCCTTGATTCATGGACCTGACATTCCAGGTTCCTATGCAATATTGCTCTTTACAGCATCGGACCTTGCTTCTATCACCAGTCACCTCGACATCTGGGTATTCTTTTTGCTTTGGCTCCATCCCTTCATTCTTTCTGGAGTTATTTCTCCATTGATCTCCAGTAGCATATTGGGCACCTACTGACCTGAGGAATTTCTCTTTCAGTATCCTATCATTTTGCCTTTTCATACTGTTCATGGGGTTCTCAAGGCAAGAATACTGAAGTGGTTTGCATTCCCTTCTCCAGTGGACCACATTCTGTCAGATCTCTCCACCATGATCCGCTGGTCTTGGGGCACCATGGGCATGGCTTAGTTTCATTCAGTTAGACAAGGCTGTGGTCTTGTGTGATTATATTGACTATTTTCTGTGAGTATGGTTTCAGTGTATTTGCCCTCTGATGCCCTCTTGCAACGCCTACCATCTTACTTGAGTTTCTCTTACCTTGGGCGTGGGGTATCTCTTCAGGCCTGCTCCAGCAAAGTGCAGCCATTGCTCCTTACCTTGGAAAAGGGGTATCTCCTCACCACCGCCCTTCCTGACCTTCAACGTGGGATAGCTCCTCTAGGCCCTCCTGCACCCATGCAGCCACGGCTCCTTGGATGTGGGGTTATTCCTCCTGGCCGCCTCCCTTGGTCTCGGGCTTGGGGCATGGGGCATCTCCTCTCGTCGCTGTCCCTGACCTCGGACGCGGGTTGGCTCTTCTTGGCTGTTCCTGCGCCGTCACAGTCTGGTACTCTCAGCCGCTCCCCCTGATCTCAGACGTGGGCGCAGGCAGCTGTGATGGGCTTGCTAAAGTGGAGGCGGCTGCGACGGGCGCGCTAAGCATGGCTGAGTGGAGCCACCCCACGACAGAGGTCAGGAGCAGAAGCCCGGAGGACCCCATGCCCGAAGGGCGGCGGCCAAGAAGATGTATTAAGACAATGCTAATACAAAGTATTAGGAAAGAATTCAGTGCCTTGTTTAGAAGAACTAGGCAGTTTGGAGTCAGAAAAGCTCAGACATTAGAGAATGATAAATTTTCTAGGAAGGCTACATTTCCTAGTGTGGTGAAGTTCTGAGCAAGCTATTCTGTTTATAGAAACTTACATTAGTTTCAGTTACCCAAACCAATTAATTCTCCAAAATCACTGCAGATGGTGACTGCAGCCATGAAGTTAAAGGACGCTTACTCCTTGGAAGGAAAGTTATGACCAACCTAGATAGCATATTCAAAAGCAAAGACATTACTTTGCCAACAAAGGTTCGTCTAGTCAAGGCTATGGTTTTTCCTGTGGTCATATATGGATGTGAGAGTTGGACTGTGAAGAAGGCTGAGCGCTGAAGAATTGATGCTTTTGAAGTGTGGTGTTGGAGAAGACTCTTGAGAGTCTCTTGGACTGCAAGGAGATCCAACCAGTCCATTCTGAAGGAGATCAGCCCTGGAATTTCTTTGGAAGTAATGATGCTAAAGCTGAAACTCCAATACTTTGGCCACATCATGAGAAGAGTTGACTCCTTGAAAGACTCTGATGCTGGGAGGGATTGGGGGCAGGAGGAGAAGGGGATGACAGAGGATGAGAAGGCTGGATGGCATCACTGAATCGATGGACGTGAGTCTCGGTGAACTCTGGGAGTTGGTGACGGACAGGGAGGCCTGGCATGCTGCGGTTCATGGGGTCGCAGAGTCGACACGACTGAGCGACTGAACTGAACCGAACTGAGACAGTTTGCATAGACAGTTTTAGTTCCATTTTCTGTTTTTCATAAACAAATCAATCCAACTCTTAAAAAAACATGTTCAATGTGCAATATAACTATGGAAAGAGGCGCTTTCTGGAGAAGTACCATCATTTCCAGATATAGATTCTACTATGATGACAGGTATAACTTCTATGAAGAGATCTTATTCAATTCCTCTATAGCTAGATAATTCATATATTTTGTTTTATATAAAACTTTGCAAGATTTCATGTGGTTTTAAATGCTTGATTCATTATCTTTGTTAACATGGTCTAATTAATGTGTCAAGTGTAAAAACAAACATTATTGTTTTTAAAAACATTTCCAGTATTATTATCTTTAAGTTTGTTGATGTAGGTAACCTGTTCATTGCAGTAACATTAAAAATGGGTACTATAATACATCAAATACTATAAATATTTAGTACAGTACATCAAATATTTTGAAAGGGGCTATAATATTGTGTAGGAGAAAATTATATAATGAAGACAGAAACATTAAAATATGGTTTTGCTCAAATAGCCATAAATAGCTAAAAAAATAAAAGTCCACTTTAATACTAAAGCAATTTAGGATTTTAAGCAAATGAATGGTTTAGAGGAACATTAGGATTCAAGTTCATTAAGTTTTGTTCATAGGCAGTTGAAGGCAGAGAGCTTTTTGTTGTTGTTGTTAGCTAATAATTATTCTGGACCTTTTGAAGATTTTTGTTTTATGTCAGAAACTAGAATAAAAACTAAAACTGTACATAGGCAAAGGACATTGGATCAGAGAAAAGTTTTTTTCAATAAAAGGATGATTGAATATGCAAAAAATAGTCATTCCCAGCCTTGATTTCTAAAGTGCTCACTATCTCAATCATAAAGTAGAAAGGCAGTGACATTAAGGACCAAAGCTGTTTTCAACAGATTCTTAGTAAGATCACCTTACTGGAATTGTAATGTGAAGAGACCATGACATACATAAAAGTTCAAGATTCGATTTCTGTGTTAAAAGAAAATGAAACGGCCTTTTTAATATTTTACAATGGATTAGGATTTCAAGCCCTAACAGTGTTCCCTATTTTTAATGTTCACTTTTTTGCAAAATCAATATACTTCAAAATTTTTTAAAAATTAAGATTTTGTAGTTTTATTAATTCTAATAAAATTGTCACTTTTTCTCTACTAAATGTTAAATGTATAATACTTCAAAATATGAGCTCAATAAAAGAAATAGATTTAGTAATAAACTAAAATTAGCAAGTGTATTTACATAAAAGCCTGAAGCAATAAAAATGCATGTACTGAATAATAAAAGTATGATATAATTTTTAACTTTGAGAAATATAAATATTTAAAAACATGGAACATGAGATAAAATGCTAAAATGCCTCAATATTTAACTTAATGACATATGGTATATTTCAAGGAAACTGCTGCAGTTTTAAAGATACATAACCTAGCAGCTTCACATTTGTAGGAAGAGTTGGTGAAAAGTCAAGTCATACTTAAAAGATGCAATGCATTGAATACAGGACAGCAGATCCGTTTATTTAGCTATACTAGTGATTGGGGCAGATCACCAATGTGATGTCTTGCTGACTGATAATGAGTGTGAAAACATTACAAATTAGGGGGCTGCTCAGGCTTCAATTTTTTAAGTGTGGTTTCGGAAACAATTAAAAATGTGTCTTTTAATAGCGACTACATATTTTAAATAATATGTACCTAGGAAACAGATATAAAATAATATCTGAAAAGTTAAAAGGACTGCTGCTGCTGCTGCTGCTAAGTCGCTTCAGTCTTGTCCGACTCTGTGCGACCCCATAGAAGGAAGCTCACCAGGCTCCTCTGTCCCTGGGATTCTCCAGGCCACTGGAGTGGGTTGCCATTTCCTTCTCCAATGCATGAAAGTGAAAAGTGAAAGTGAAGGACTATTTAAAGCAAATAAAAATACATTTCCATTTATAAAAATAGTAGAATTAGAATATGACAATAATACCAAAAAAGCAGTGTACTGGGGGGTGGGAGTGGATAGAGAAGGAAAACATGATGATATAAGGTTTTTTACCTATGTGTGAAGTACATTAATATTATAGGAAGGTAGCCTGTGATAAGCGAAATATGTATTTTATATACATTATTTTCAGCCTCAGAACTATTAATATTTAGGGCTGGATAAATCGTTGTTGTTGAGGACTGTCCTATACATTGTAGGATGTCTAATAGCATCTCTGACTTGCCCCTAGATGCAAGTTCAATTCAGTTCAGTTCAGTCGCTCAATTCTGTCCAACTCTTTGCGACCTGATGGATTGCTGCACACCAGGCTTCCCTGTCCATCACCAACTCCCAGAGCTTACTCAAACTCATGTCTATCGAGTCAGTGATGCCATCCAACCATCTCATCCTTTGTTGTCCCTTTCTTCTCCTGCCTTCAATCTTTCTCAGCATCAGGGTCTTTTTCAATGAATCAGTTCTTCCCATGAGGTGGCAAAGGTTTTGGAGCTTCAGCTTCAGCATCAGTCCTTCCAATGAATATTCAGGACTCATATCTTTTAGGATTGACTGGTTTGATCTCATTTCAGTCCAAGGGACTCTCAAGAGTCTTCTCCAATACCACAGTTCAAAAGCATCAATTCTTTGGTGCTCAGCTTATACTCCAACTATCACATCCATACGTGACTACTGGAAAAACAATAGCTTTGACTGGACAGACCTTTGTTGGCAAAGTAATGTTTCTTCTTCTTAAATGCTGTCTAGGTTGGTCATAGCTATTCTTCCAAGGAGCAAGCGTCTTTTACTGTCATGGCTATAGCCACCACCTGCAGTGATTTTGAAGCCCTCCAAAATAAAGTCTATCGCTGTTTCCATTGTTTCTCTATTTGCCATGAATTGATGGGACTGGATGCCATGATCTTAGTTTACTGAATTTTGAGTTTTAAGCCAGCTTTTTAACTCTACTCTTTCACTGACTTCAAGAGGCTATTTAGTTCCTCTTTGCTTTCTGCCATAGGTCGTCTGCATTTCTGAGGTTATTGATATTTCTCCCAGCAATCTTTTGTTTAAATTTAATTTTATTTTTTAAGTTTACAGTATTGTATTGGTTTTGCCATATATCAAAATGAATCCGCCACAGGTATACATGTGTTCCCCATCCTGAACCCTCCTCCCTCCTCCCTCCCCATACCATCCCTCTGGGTCGTCCCAGTGCACCAGCCCCAAGCATCCAGTATCGTGCATCGAACCTGGACTGGAGACTCGTTTCATATATATTATACATGTTTCAATGCCATTCTCCCAAATCATCCCACCCTCTCCCTCTCCCACAGAGTCCAAAAGACTGTTCTATACATCAGTGTTTCTTTTGCTGTCTCGTATACAGGGTTATTGTTACCATCTTTCTAAATTCCATATATATGCGTTAGTATACTGTATTAGTGTTTTTCTTTCTGGCTTACTTCACTCTGTATAATAGGCTCCAGTTTCACCCACCTCATTAGAACGGATTCAAATGTATTCTTTTTAATGGCTGAGTAATACTCCATTGTGTATATGTACCACTGCTTTCTTATCCATTCATCTGCTGATGGACATCTAGGTTGCTTCCATGTCCTGGCTATTGTAAACAGTGCTGCGATGAACATTGGCGTACACGTGCCTCTTTCAGTTCTGGTTTCCTCAGTGTGTATGCCCAGCAGTGGGATTGCTGGATCATAAGGCAGTTCTATTTTCAGTTTTTTAAGGAATCTCCACACTGTTCTCCATAGTGGCTGTACTAGTTTGCATTCCCACCAACAGTGTAAAAGGGTTCCCTTTTCTCCACACCCTTTCCAACATTTATTGCTTGTAGACTTTTGGATCGCAGCCATTCTGACTGGCGTGAAATGGTACGTCATCTTGATTCCAGTTTGTGCTTCACCTAGCCTGGTATTTCACCATGACGCATATAAGTTAAATAAACAGGCTGACAATATACAACCTTGACACACTCCTTTCCCAATTTGGAACCGGTCTGTAACATGTCCAGTTTTAACTGTTGCTTCTTGACTTGCATACAGGTTTCTCAGGAGGCGGGTCAGGTGGTCTGGTATTCCCATCTCTTTAAGAATTTTCCACAGTTTGTTGTGATCCACAAGGTCAAAGGCTTTGGCATAGTCAGCAAAGCAGAAGTAGATGTTTTTCTGGAACTCTCTGCCTTTTTCTATGATCCAGTGGGTGTTGACAATTCGATCTCTGCTTTTTCTAAATCCAGCTTGAAATTCTGGAAATTCTCAGTTCATGTACTGGTGAATCCTAGCTTGGAGAATTTTGAGCATTACTTTGTAGAGTGTGAGATTATTGCAATTGTGCAGTAGTTTGAACATTCTTTGTCATTGCTTATCTTTGGGATTGAAATGAAAACTGACCATTTCCAGTCCTGTGGCCACTGCTGAGTTTTCCAAATTTGCTGGCATATTGAGTGTAGCACTTTAACAGCATCATCTTTTAGATGCAAGTAGCACTTCCTTTAACTGTGAAACTAAATTATTTAACTTACATGCAGAGTACATCATGAGAAATGCTGGGATGGAAGAAGCACAGCTGGCATCAAGGTTGCCAGGAAAAATATCAATAACCTCAGATATGCAGATGATACTACCCTTATGGCAGAAAGTGACGAGGAACTAAAAAGCCACTTGATGAAAGTGAAAAAAGAGAGTGAAAAAGTTGGCTTAAAGCTCAACATTCAGAAAATGAAGATCATGGCATCCAGTCCCATCACTTCCTGGGAAATAGATAGGGAAACGGGAAAGAGTGTCAGACTTGATTTTGGGGGGCTCCAAAATGACTGCAGATGGTTATTGCAGCCATGAAATTAAAAGACACTTACTCCTTGGAAGGAAAGTTATGACCAACCTAGATAGCATATTCAAAAGCAGAGACATTACGTTGCCAACAAAGGTCTGTCTAGCCAAGGCTATGGTTTTTCCACTGGTCATGTATGGATGTGAGAGTTGGACTGTGAAGAAAGCTGAGTGCTGAAGAATTGATGCTTTTGAACTGTGGTGTTGGAGAAGACTCTTGAGTCTCTTGGCCTGCAAGGAGATCCAACCAGTCCTTTCTAAAGGGGATCAGCTGGGGGTGTTCTTTGGAAAGAATGATGCTAAAGCTGAAACTCCAGTACTTTGGCCACCTCATGCAAAGAGTTGACTCATTGGAAAAGACTCTGATGCTGGGAGGGATTAGGGGCAGGAGGAAAAGGGGACGACAGAGGATGAGATGGCTGGATAGCATCACCGACTCGATGGACATGCGTTTGAGTGACCTCCGGGAGTTGGTGATGGACAGGGAGGCCTGGTGTGCTGCGATTCATGGGTCACAAAGAGTCGGACATGACTGAGCGACTGAACTGAATTGAACTGAAAGTGTCTTCATGCATTGCCAAACGTCCCCTATTTCAGAAGCTGAGAACTATTGTCTTAAATAAACAAAGAAAACACTAGAAATCATTATAATAGTAAATCAGTAAATTTGATAAAAATATCTTTAACTAAATTATCAGTTAATTCAAAAGAAAGCAGGACAATAGAAAAATACATGACAAGAGCAGATGAATCAAATAAAAAACAAAATCACTCAAGCTAAAAGCTAAGGTGTCATCTTAGATTTTTCCCAAGATTCCTACTCCCACCTGCTATGATCACTAAATTTTGCATT
Source organism: Tragelaphus eurycerus (assembly GCA_935064755.1). NCBI lineage: Eukaryota > Metazoa > Chordata > Mammalia > Artiodactyla > Bovidae > Tragelaphus > Tragelaphus eurycerus. The sequence continues at coordinate 2,764,501 of CAKXYN010000097.1, read as the reverse complement.
TTCTTTTTCCTTAACATCTCTAATATCCATTGTCTTCTCTGTATTCACAAAGCTTTGTTTACCTTCAGTTCTTTCATTAGGATCATTTCATTAGAACCTTGTTCCAATCCAGTCTTCCTTCTGCACTGCTGCCAGAGGTAGCTGGGTTATATTATTCCCCTGCTTAAGATGCTTCAATGTTTTTGATTTTCTACAGCAAGAGATGAAACCCCTTAAAACAACATACACAGTCTCAATGATGTGTCCTCCCTACTTCTCCAAGCTTATATGTATCTAGTGACCACATTCATTATTATACTCCTTTCTCTAATCCAGAGAGTCACAGTCTTTGCTCTTGCAACTGGGAATTACCACACAGCAAGATTACTTTAGATCTTGATTATATTTAAGGTACACTGTATGCCTACAGTATCATATCTCACCTTTCAGCTAATGAATACCTATCCTGCTTTCAGTTTTAACCTTTGTTTGAAATCTCTTTGTCCTCGTATGAGGATCCTCATCCATTTGCCATGATTATAGCTCATTAATATGTTTTATCAACTGTAACAATTTATTATACCTATTTTGTCTATATTTGTGTTGATTTTGTCTATTTCACAATCATGTCTTCTTCCTTATATTTTTATCTCCATTGCTTGGCATGGCAACTACTGTTTAAAACATGATTGGTAAAATTTAATAAACACAGAAAAACAGTAAAATATGGTGTGGAAGAAGAAACAAAAGAATGTGACATTTCAGCACAAAGAAATGTCACATTTCTGTCTTTTCTGTTTGATGATATTCCAGAATATATTTTAACTATAGAATAAATGGAAATTTGCTATAAAAGGAAGCCCATACTAATGTGGCTAGTCTAATTCAGAGAAAACATTTCTTATATTTGGAGCACCACACACACAGATGCGTGCCAAATATCTAAAGTGTAGCCAGTCCAGTGAAAGGAGTAAGAAGGGAGGATATAATAAGAAGGCTAAAAGCAGCAACAAAGCAGTGATGTTATAGAAGTGAATAAGCAAATAATGCTTAATGAAAGTGGGGGTGTGTATGGTTAATCCTATTATATTATTGAATTGACCTCAAGTAATATATGTTGGCCACTTTGTCTTCAGCATGATATAGCCTCTAGGCCACATGCTGAGAATCTTTCTCCATTGTTTGAGACAGATGGCATCAGTTCTGCCCCGATCCATGTCTGAGTCAGTGTCACAGTTTGCAGATGCAATGTAGCAGTGCCACATTTTCAACATACCATGAGAAAATCTGACCTGTCACTTCTTGGGCAAATCTTTCTTAATCACATATAATTTTAAATGTTAAGTGACAAATCAGGAGAATTTTCTTTGGTCAAAAGATGAGAGTGCTATAAAATGGCTAAGGTCAGTGTAATTTTGATGATCTTTAAAATATGATTTAAGATTAACCTTTGAGGTATTTTTACATGTGTTTCATACTGCTGAATTTATATAATAAATTTTTTAATACTTTCAGATTCAGATTAAGCTATGAAGTCTAAAGGTTAGGTTAGTTAAGATTTAAGAGATAGTTTTCATTGGAATATTTTTAAAAGAAATGCAGCTTTGTTACATTTTGTTATATATGTTAGGTTAGCCATCAAAAGTGTTTCTAGTTAATATCAAGACTTCCCAAATGAATAGATTAAATCAATTATTTATAATCATAGTGTTATTTATAAGTATAAAAGAATAATATTATAAACATTTTAAAACTATGGATAAAACTTTTTTTATTCTCATCTCAGCCCTGCTTACTCCACAACCTGATGTGTAATGATAACTTCCTTAAAAAAACACTTTATTTTTCCAGTAGGGGTGATGTTAACAAAATGGTGAAAAGAGACAATGAACTGACCAACACAATCTTACATACACACAATTAATAAACAATAAAGTACCTTGAAGTAAAGATATCCCAGTAGTCACAATTCAGCTCAGTTATATTATCAGCAACATAGACCATTCTCTAGAGTCCCGTGCAGTCACTATCTCTTCTTCTCCCCAAAGGTAAGTATTATCCTAATTTTTAACACCACAGTTTTAAAATTTTATCATCATAAAACCTCACACGTGGGAGGTAATGAATATTTGTTCTAAAACCATAATTTAGATTTGCCTGCTTTTGAACTTAATATAAATGCAATTGTGCAGTATGTATGTTTGTGAGATTCCTCTATGTTGAGGTGTATCTCTGTAGTTCATTCCCTATATATATAATATATATATATATATATTATGTTGTATATATAATTGTTTTGTAGACTCAATTTTTAGGTTTGTAGTGAAATTGAGAGGAAAGTATAGCAATTTCGCATATATCCCCTTCCTCCACACATGCCTAGCTTCCCTGATTATCAACACCCCTTACCAGAATGGTGCATTTGCTACAGCTGATGAACTACATTGTATATCATAATCACCTAAAGTCTATATTTTACACTGGGTTTCATTCTTAGAGTTGTACATTTTATGCATTTGGATAAATGCATAAAGACATCAATCCACCATTTTAGAGTCATACAGTGCAGTTTTACTGATCTAAAAATCCACTATGCTACACCTGTTCATCCCCCTATTACACCCTATCTCCCGGAAACCTCTGATCTTTTTATTGTCTTCATAGTTTTGTCTTTTCCAATTCATAGAATTGAAATCACGCAAATATATAGTCTTTTCAGATTGTCTTATTTTCATTTAGTAATATGTATTTAAAAATAAGATTCCTCCTGTTTTTTCATGACTTTATAGCTCTTTTCTCTTTAGCACTGCATAACATTCTATTGTCTGGATGTACCACAGTTCATCTTTCCATATAATGGAGGATATTTTAGTTATTTCCAAGTCCTGGTAATTGTGATAAAGCTGCTAAAAATATCTTTGTGTAGAAAGTCATTTTTTACAAGATAAATTATTCTATCTCTGTCTCAAATATTCCTAATAATAAATCAAGTTCATGATTAATGAGTATGGATATAATACAGAAGAAAGAGGAATCATTGGGTTAGAGGGTCACATAATGACATCATATAGTTTTAATTTTCAGTGATCTCTGTGCTAAGTAGTTATCAGTCATAGGAACTGATATGATGATCCAAAGATCAGGATATGTATTGACTGGTGAAAAATACTTTCTAAAATATGGCTCATTGCTTTATCTCAAGAGACTAAGAGGGAATTTATATTAGGTATTTATTTACAGAGTCTACTGCTTGTGGTATTAAATTTCATAATGATAACTGTAAGACAAGGATCACATATTATCTCTAAGCCAGGGAAATGTTTTGTAGCCCAGGGAAGTAGGAGAATATTGATTCATTCGAGAACAATGGCTACCAGCACTGTTAACCCCTTTTATATTAAGCTTCAAAAGCCTAATCTAATAATAATATATACCACAGAATTTTTGTTAAGTGCCAGCTGATCCTTTGTTGTAGCAAGTATAAAGAAAATGAATTTTAAAGTTTTATGGATTCCCCTGTGATATTCTTTTGCAAACTTAAATAAATCATGTTCCTATAGTTATGTAAATGGTGTTACTTTCTTCTTTTCTTCTTTGGAAGCTAAGGTTACTAAAAATATGTAGTGCCAGACCATAGAAAATTAAATCTGATAGCATATGTTGGTGGAGCCAGGAATTGTTAAAACAGACACAGTATGTAGTATGTTGAGAGACAAAAGTGGCTTAATTATTTAGTTATGCTGTTTCAACCTTCACAGTTGACTTTTCAGGACTAATGCATTAAAGAGGCCATGCCAAAGAAGAGAATAATTTTTGTTTTTTTTTTTTGCTTATTGTGGTTTGGGTGACATCTTGATTGAAGACAGAAATATGAATGAGAAAGCCAAAATGAATTAATTAATGTAGCTGGAGATTTGTTCTTGGCCTAAACAGGTGATTTTTTCAAACTTGGCTGCACATCAAAATCAGCTGAGAAACTTTAGCTGCTATTGAAGCCTGGGTTCCACGCCCAGGTATTCTGATTTTATTGGTCTCAAGCATAGCCTCAGTTTCCTGTTTCTAATGTACAATCGGATTGAGAACTACTGACCCAGTCAGGTAACAGAAAGGAGCATGGATTTTCAAGAGTCAGAATACACCCAGTTAGAGCTTCAGCTGTAAGTATAATTTATGAGGGTCAATAAAACCTGATGAGGCTCAGCCTTCGAAACAGCCGTCAAGAGAATAAGATAAAATTATTCGTGTGAAAACTGATGGCCTAGAATTTGGCATGTAATGGGCATTAATAAATATTTTTTTATTCTTTTCTGCATCATCCCTCCACATCATTGCCTTTTAAAGAATAGAAGACCAAATATAACAGTCACTATTTATTGCCTATGTGCTGTATCTATTTTCTTTATATTCTAGTTCTGGTTCAGAGGACATTGCTGGGTCATATGAGGGATAAAGAAGTTAGTAAACATGTTATTCTTCTACCTCATCCACCTCCGTGTCTGATTTGTTGCTTCCTGTTCATTCTCCAGATCTCCATTTGAATGTTAGGTCCTCTGGAAAGACTTCCCTAACTTCTGCCCCTACCCCAACCTAGGCTGGATTCCAGGACATCCCACCTACCTGATGTTGGTAATAAATCTGTAGAATTTACTGCTGTATCTCTCAAGGCCCATAGTACCATTTAATAATTTTAACTGAATGAATAAATGAAAGAATTTAAGATACTATAATGTTATAACAATGAGTACAAGGCAATATTTAGCTGAGTATCAAATAGATGGTGGTGATATTAACATAATTTTTAAGAGTATATGAAATACTTTTACATGAGCAATTTTATTTAATTCTTTCATCTATTTTTTTTTTCCCCATTTAGGTTTTCAAAAAACATTTTGACTGTCTACTGTCTTATGGCAAATGCTGATCTAAGTGTTGAAGATAATAGAAGTTAACAAGACCCACAGTGTCTTAGTTCTCTTTGAACTCAAAATGTAGTCAACATAGACAGGAAAAAAAAAAAAAAAAGTAAACATCATAGTACTATTTCAGTAGTAGTAAACCTTCCACAGTAAAGGATATGAAAGAAAGTGGTGTCGGTATGTGTGTCAGGGACATTGCTTAAGGAGGTCTTCTTTCAGAAACAAACAGCAGGTAGGGATCCAAAAGACAACAATGAGATGGCCATGTTAAGTTTGGTGGGTGGAAATTTACAGCTCAGGGGAACTGAAAGTGTAAATTCCCCAAGATGTGTCTGAGTTGCTGTGTTCTATGAACAATGAAAAGCTCATGTAACTACATTGAAAGCAAGGAGAGAAGAGTGGGAACTGAAATTGAGGATAGTCTAGACGACTAGAGACCAACTCACTACAGCCTCATATATCATGGAGAGAAGTTTGCTATTCATCCTAAATATGATTGGAAGTTATTGGCATATTAAAGATTCTAGAAGCTATCAAGTTTATATTTAAATCTATCAGATTTACACTTAAAAAAAAAATTTGCTTTGAGAATGGAATTGGCAGTGAGGCAGAGTATTGGTAAAGAATGGGGAATATATGAGCATCAGAGTGGAGGCACTGCCATCATCCATGCAAGTGATGATGGCAAATCATCCTAAGGAGCACCCATTAGTGGATAGAAAGAATGCATTTTGGATTCACAGTAGGCAATGCTCACTGGTGGACTGGGTGTTGGTTGGGGTGGTATTAGTTGTGTATGAACAGTCCAGCTGTATCCCTCGTAATGGGGGCTTGATGGTTGGGTAATATGTGTAAGACTAGGTCCTTCCCCTGCATCCTTGGAGACTTAAAAAACACAGGGCTCAGGCAGTGATTCCTAATCATCCTCCTTAGGATAGCCTTGTGATTGTTAGGAAAAACTTTGCTTAAGATTAAGAATCTCAACAGTTCTTTAAAGGACGATTGGGGTGTAGAAAATAGTGTGCCAAAGCATGAAGGTAGAGAAGAAAACAAGTTGAAAAAATTGGAGAGACACTGAGTATATCAGTTTGTGTGGATCAAAGATTCCTGTAGGGGAATAGTGCAAGATATATATGAAAAACAAATGTGGGTTTATTTTGTGGAGAACCATGAATGTCATATTAGAGTCTGTGTTTTATGGCTTTATGAAACTCAGACTTTTTTCAAAAAAAAACCTTGTGATAGCATATCAAGGAGATTGATGTAATAGTGTCCAATAATGACTTAGAGTTGGGGAAAGCCTGAAAGCAAGGAGACTATGTAAATATCATTCAAGTAGGATTATTTATCCATCCAAGTGAATGTCCACTTGTTCACTTAACATTAACTGAGCACCTGCTGTATGCTAAAAACAATGGACTCTGCTCTTATCTAAAAGTAGAATTGAATATGTTCTAAAAAAGCTGTAGCCGGACACACTCCTAAAGAGAGGTTAAAATATAAAGCTCTTAAATCACCAAAGAAAAATATCTGGAATAACAGCTTGCTTTTATTAGTCTGATTCTCTGATATTATGATTCATAGCTCTAAAGTGTGTTTGCCACATGAGATTGATTATTTCCAAGGATAGATTTTTAAATATCTCCCTGTAAAATTAATTGAATATTTTATATACTCACAAATGTGTGTTTTGAAGGCCTCCCAATTGATGAAATATTTTAAATAGCCAGATATAACTTAAATGAAACTATTATTGTATTTTATAGTATTGGTACATCTCATTCCATGCACTTTAAATGTTTTACATATAGAAACATGAGTTGTTCTAAAACTAAACAACACCACTTACCATTGGGTATTGTACTCATCTAAGCCCTTTTAAATTTATATGTGGAAAAAGTATATAAAACTAAAACACAAGTCTTTTCCTCATTTTAGATGATATGATATCTTGTATGGATTTTTGTTGGGTGGAACTTTTAACAATAATATATAAAAGCCCAGCCCAACTGTATTTGACTCTATCATCTGTGACAAAAGGAGGCATAGAGGGAGCACAATAAAGTAAATATTGAGTATGTTATAGGAATTTGAAAACAAGGTAAAAAATATCTGGCTTTCCAGCCTTAAGAAAATAACAGTGGCTAAAGACTGAAGGAAGACATATTAAATCCAATGGGAAAAAACAAGCAAATGAAAACAGGATAACAGGAGGCAGTGGTGAAAGCAACTACCAGCCACAGCACTGGTGGTTTGCAAGGAACAGCACAGTTGGAGGCTGGCTCCAGCTTCTCATTTCTTCACAAAATGTTTCAGTTCCAAGACTGGGAACTCTTTCTCTGAACACATGCCTTAATTTTATATAAATGTCAATGTTAAAGTGCTTGAAAAACCAGTTCAATATCACGTTTTCATCAATTTTAGGAAGTGAGTTTTACCTATCCTTCTAGTCTAGAATAGTTTGTCATCACATATTAGCAGAAAAAAGATTTAAATACTCTGATAAAACCATATATCAGTATTTACATACTGGGAAAAATGTCCCTGTCAACTCCCAAAAGTTGATTTTTTTGCAATGAATTTTACTGAACCTCTATATTTTTATAACTATACTTTGAATCCATTACAGCAAAACAATACTTATATTGGGTTATTTATGTTAGCTTAGAGAATAGAACATAACTGAGCTTTAATTACTCGTGACTTAAGTAAATTTTTCAGAAACGAAAGATATTTCATAAATTCATTAGACAGATTTGAACTGAGTTATAGCTACAATAGGTGCTTGGGAGTTTGCTCTCAATGAGTACTTTCTTCACATCATGTTTTTGAAACCTACAGTCTGTTTTCAAAGTATTATTTGTGTTAGAAAATAAATTGAAAATATATTATTTTCTTCTAGAGAACTTTAGACGCTTTCTACAAAATGCGAAAAATGTGCATATAGTTCTTGTCTCTAAAGAATTTTAATAAAGTAAATTATTGAATAAAATTTCAAATGATTACATTAAAACAAGTAAAACTGCATAATACAAAATTCTTTATTAAGAACCATAGTGTTACAACAGATTTAAAATAAAGAACATTTAATCAAGGTATAGCATGGCTTTAAAGCTCATTTAATAAGCAATTACTTTTGTTTCACTGAAAACCAGCAGGCTGTGTCTTAATTTCCATGTGAGGCAAAGCAAATGCCAGGAGGTCTTTCTTTAAACATACACAAAGTAAACCCAATCAAAATCAACACAGTTCACCACTATGAGATGCATGAATTTTTAAATGAATTAGCTTGCTTTTAAATAAACTTGAATAAAGATCCTGAAGTTATGCTCAGCAGTCAATTAATGCCTCTCCATTTAGTCCAGTCTCTTTAAAAAACAAAGGCTATTAGAATGTAGGTATATTTTTATAGAATAGCTAAGGTTTATTAGTTACTCAGCTGAGAACTTTGAATGTCTTTTCCATATAGAATATCATAATGCATTAAATTGTCCATGTGACAAAACTCCATGTAAAGATGAATTAATTGATGACATTCTATTTATTCTGACCTTATTTACTATGATTTTAGAAAATAATGATGAATTATTGAGTACAATTGATAGCTCAGAGATATTAACAGTTACTAGCAGAGCTTGTATAACAGATGAGAATAACAACTTTTGAGCAACAATTGAAAAAAAATTAGTAACCTAATAGCTGAAATTATATTTATATTCTTTGACTTCTTATGACATCTAACTTTTAGACAGAAGGCTAGTGTGCCTAGAGAGGAATGAGCTAGACCTTTCTGAAAATTATAGGACAAATTATAGAGTTTTGATTTAATTTTAAGAAAAGGGCAAACCATTGAAATGTTTTAAGCAGAGGTGAATTCTTTAGATGTGTGCTTTGAGAAGATAATCCTGGCTACAAGATAATTCTGCAGAATTTATTAATGGGAGTCCATATTGGAAGTAGGCACAAAATTTAGGATAGAATTCCTAAGAAAAGAGAATGGTTACTTACTTAAGGATACCCGTACAGTTGGAAGGGAGAATTTTACAAAGCTAGTGCCTTGATCCTGGACTTTCCAACCTCAAGATAATGAAAAATATATATTTAGCAAGTAAAATCAATAGGACTTGGTGATGGATGCATAAGGAAGTAAAGGCTAACCCAAAGTGTCTGATATATTTAACTAGCAAAATTATATGTCATTAATTAAAAAATGCAAAAAAGCAAAATGGCTGTCTGGGGAGGCCTTACAAATAGCTGTGAAAAGAAGAGAAGTGAAAAGCAAAGGAGAAAAGGAAAGATATAAGCATTTGAATGCAGAGTTCCAAAGAATAGCAAGGAGAGATAAGAAAGACTTCCTCAGTGATCAATGCAAAAAATAGAGGAAAACAACAAAAAGGGGAAGACTAGAGATCTCTTCAAGAAAATTAGAGATACCAAGGGAACATTTCATGCAAAGATGGGCTCATAAAGGACAGAAATGATATGGATCTAACAGAAGCAGAAGATATTAAGAAGAGGTGGCAAGAATACACAGAAGAACTGTACAAAAAATTTCTTCATGACCCAGATAATCACAATGGTATTATCACTCACCTAGAGCCAGACATCCTGGAATGTGAAGTCAAGTGGGCTTTAGAAAGCATCACTACAAACAAAGCTAGTGGAGGTGATGGAATTCAGTGAAGCTATTTCAAATCCTGAAAGATGATGCTGTGAAAGTGCTGCACTCAATATGCCAGCAAATTTGGAAAACTCAGCAGTGGTCACAGGACTGGAAAAGTCAGTTTTCATTCCAATCTCAAAGAAAGGCAACACCAAAGAATGCTCAAACTACTGCACAATTGTACTCACAATTCGGAGTGCAACTCATCTCACACGCTAGTAAAGTAATGCTCAAAATTCTCCAAGCTAAGCTTCAGCAGTACATGAACCATGAACTTCCAGATGTTCAAGCTGGTTTTAGAAAAGGCAGAGGAACCAGAGATGAAATTGACAACATCTGCTGAATCATCGAAAAAGCAAGAGAGTTCCAGAAAAACATCTATTTCTGCTTTACTGACTATGCCAAAGCCCTTGACTGTGTGGATCACAATAAACTGTGGAAAATCCTGAAAGAGATGGGAATACCAGACCACCTAACCTGCCTCTTGAGAAGCCTATATGCAGGTCAGGAAAAAACAGTTAGAACTGGACATGGAACAACAGACTGGTTCCAAATAGGAAAAGGAGTACGTCAAGGCTGTATATTGTCACCCTGTTTATTTAATTTCTATGCAGATTACATCATGAGAAACGCTGGGCTGGAAGAAGCTCAAGCTGGAATCAAGATTGCCAGAAGAAATATCAATAACCTCAGATATGCAGATGACACCACCCTTATGGCAGAAAGTGAAGAGGAGCTAAAAAGCCTCTTGATGAAAGTGAAGAGGAGAATGAAAAAGTTGGTTTAAAGTTCAACATTCAGAAAACGAAGATCATGGCATCTGGTCCCATCACTTCATGGGAAATAGATGGGGAAACAGTGGAAACAGTGTCAGACTTTATTTTTCTGGGCTCCAAAATGACTGCAGATGATGATTGCAGCCATGAAACTAAAAGATGCTTACTCCTTGGAAGAAAAGTTATGACCAACCTAGATAGCATGTTGAAAAGCAGAGACATTACTTTGCCAACAAAAGTCCGTCTAGTCAAGGTTATGGTTTTTCCAGTAGTCATGTATGAATGTGAGAGTTGGACTGTGAAGAAAGCTGAGTGCTGAAGAATTAATGTTTTTGAACTGTGGTGTTGGAGAAGACTCCTGAGAGTCCCTTGGACTGCAAGGAGATCCAACCGGTCCATTGTAAAGATCAGTCATGGGTGTTTTTGGAAGGAATGATGCTAAAGCTGAAACTCCAGTATTTTGGCCACCTCATGTGAAGAGTCGACTCATTGGAGAAGACTCTGATACTGGGAGGGATTAGGGGCAGGAGGAGAAGGGGACAACAGAGGATGAGATGGCTGGATGACATCACCAACTCGATGGACATGAGTTTGAGTGAACTCTGGGAGTTGGTGATGGACCGGGAGGCTTAGAGTGCTGTGATTCATGGAGTCACAAAGAGTCAGACATGACTGAGCAACTGAACTGAACTGAATGCCTTGGAAAAGATGATCAAGAGAGATTCTCTAGCCTATTCTATGTAGGGACACAGGGAGAAGGTGCCAGCTATGAACAGGGAGAGAGCCTTAACCAGAGTTCAGTTATGCTAGTGCCTTGGTACTGGACTTCCCACCTTCCAGAATGATGAAAAATACTTATCAGTTGTTTATAAGCTACCCAATCTATGGTATTTTATTAGATGAGCCTGAATGGATAGGACATTTACATATGGGGGCAACTAAAACTAAAGACATGATGATATTAACTCAGAAAACAAAATAGAAGGGACTAAAAAGAACAGAAGGTATCAAAAAGCTCATATTCTAGAAAGAAAGAAAGAAGAAATACACACACATACAAAACTATTAAAATATATATTGTTAATGGCGTTATGACCAACCTAGATAGCATATTCAAAAGCAGAGACATCATTTTGCCAACAAAGGTTCGCCTAGTCAAGGCTATGGTCTTTCCTGTGGTCATGTATGGATGTGAGAGCTGGACTGTGAAGAAGGCTGAGCGCCGAAGAATTGATGCTTTTGAACTGTGGTGTTGGAGAAGACTCTTGAGAGTCCCTTGGACTGCAAGAAGATCCAACCAGTCCATTCTGAAGGAGATCAGCCCTGGGATTTCTTTGGAAGGAATGATGCTAAAGCTGAAACTCCAGTACTTTGGCCACCTCATGCGAAGAGTTGACTCATTGGAGAAGACTCTGATGCTGGGAGGGATTGAGGGCAGGAGGAGAAGGGGACGACAGAGGATGAGATGGCTGGATGGCATCACTGACTCGATGAATGTGAGTCTGGGTGACCTCCGAGAGCTGGTGATGGATAGGGAGGCCTGGCGTGATGCAGTTCGTGAGGTCGCAAAGAGTCGGACACGTCTGAGTGACTGATCTGATCTGAATGGCCCTAACAGTCTAAGTTCTTTCTTTGAGGTCCAGGAAAAAGCATATGATTGGTGTTAACAAGGAGTTCTGATTAGTGGGATATAAGAAAACACACAGACATCCAAGAGCAATTCATATAAGAAAAATTGAGATCAATTTTGTGAAAATATAATCTAATCTCAAATGAAAAAAAGGTTGAGGCTTCTCATACTGCGGATGTAGCACAACCTGTGACAAATATAAAGGGGGAAGGGTGAAAGATATGAAATGCTTCAGGACACAGTCTGCCAATAAAATGCTTGCATTTTCGGTGCATAAAGGAATCAGAAGATAATGAAAATATGCACATCATTCTTTGGAAGCACAGAGAACAGTTTCTAACTTCCTCTAATGGAATCATAGAGTCTTCGTAGACTAGGTAGCATTTGTTAATAGGAATTTTCAATGTGAACAAAGGAAGAACAATTTTTTAAATTTGAAAATGTTTTGATATAAATTATTTTAGGAAATATATACAAAAGTATTTTTCTCCCCATTATCCATGAGATGAAATATCTGAAGAGAGAGAGAATACATAGAACAAATTCCACTGAAAGTAAAAGTGATGGCAGAGGCGAGGGTGAGGTGGAGGATGAAAGGTAAGGAGAGAACTACTGCAGCAGAGGGTTGACTTTGGACAAAATTTGTCGTCAAACTTTCACAGAGAGCGTAGGAAAAGAGGATGATTAGAAATTGACCTATTAAGACTAGAATTTAAAAATAGTCATGTTTCATTGTGAAGAATATAATATTATTGAGAGAAGAAATAAATGTGTGGGATTGTTTGGGGAATCTAAGTAGAAAAGTGATCTGTGTACCATGAAAGTGAAAGTATTAGTCGCTCAGTCGTGTCCCACCCTTTGAGACCCCATGGACTCTACTTCTCCAGGCTCTCCTGTCCACAGGAATCTCCAGGCAAGAATACTGGAGTGGGTTGCCATTCCCTTCTCCAGAGGATTGTCCCAACCCAGAGATCAAACCTGGGTCTCCTGCATTGCAGGCAGATTCTTTACCATCTGAGCCACAAGGGAAGCCATTTGTTTACCATGGATGTTTCTAAACAGCAAAGGTGCCAATAAATTCTGTGCTGTGGGTAGCCTTTGACCTATATATGAATGTGTTTTATATATGGTGTTACAGCAGTATACACAATAAATATTTATATTGAGTTAGCCAAAAAGGTTTGTTGAACTTTCTTGGCTAACCCAATAATGTGTGTGTGTGTGTGTGTGTGATTTATCTATCTATATATAATAACATGAAGTACCTTTTATCTTATAAAGGTAGTTAAAGAAAGGCTGATATTTGTCTATCAGCATAAATACTTGAGTGGGTTGTTCAGTGACTCAGTCATGTCCAGCTTTTTGCAATTCCATGGACTGCAGCAAACCGGGCTTCCCTGTCCTACAACATCTCCTGGAGCCAGCTCAAACTCATGTCTATTGAGTCGGTGATCCCATCCATATATCTCCTGCTCTTTTGTCCACTTCTCTTGCCTTCAATCTTTCCCAGCATCAGGGTCTTTCCTATGACTCAGCTCTTCACATCATGTGGCCAAGGTACTAGAGCTTCAGTTTTATCGGTCCTTCCAATGAATATTCAGGAATGATTTACTTTAGAATTGACTGGTTTGATCTCCTTACAGTCCACAGGACTCTCAAGAGTCTTCTCCAACACCACAGTGCAAAAGAATCAATTCTTCGATGCTCAGCCTTCTTTATTGTCCAACTCTCACATCCATATGGAATGACTGGAAAAACCATAGCTTCCACCATACGTACCTTAGTTGGCAAAGTAATATCTCTGCTGTTTTAATATGCTGTCTAGGTTGGTCATAGCTTTTCTTCCAAGGGGCAAGCATCTTTTAATTTCATGGCTGCAGTCACCATGTGCAGTGATTTTGGAGACAAAAAACAAATAAAGTCTGTCACTGTCTCCATTGTTTCTCCATCTGTTTGCCATGAAGTGATGGGACCAGATGCCATGATCTTAGTTTTTTGAATGTTGAATTTTAATCCATTTTTTCACTCTCCTCTTTCACCTTCATCAAGAGGCACGTTAATTCCTCTTCACTTTCTGCCATAAGGGTGGTGTCATCTACATATCAGAGGTTATTGATATTTCTTCCAGCAATATTGATTTGAGCTTGTGCTTCATCCAGTCTGACATTTTGCATGATGTACTCTGTACATAAGTTTAAAAACATGATGACAATACACAGCCTTGATGTACTCCTTTCCCAATTTAGAATCTGTCCGTTGTTTGTGTCCAGTTCTAAATGTTGCTTCTTGACCTTCATACAGATTTCTCAGGAGTCAGGTCTGGTGGTCTAGTATTCCCATCTCTTGAAGAATTTTCCACATTTTGTTGTGATCCACACAGTCAAAGGCTTTAGCACAGTCAATGAAGCAGAAGTAGATGTTTTTCTGGAATTCATCTTGCTTTTTCTATGATCCAGCAGATGCTGGCAATTTGATTTCTAGTTCCTCTGCCTTTTCTAAATCCAGTTTGAAAATCTGGAAGTTCTAGGTTCATGTACTGTTGAAGCCTAGCTTGGAGAATTTTGAGCATTACTTGGCTAGCATGTGACATGAGTGCAATTGTGCGGTAGTTTGAACATTCTTTGGCACTGCCATTCTTTGGTATTGAAATGAACACTGACCTTTTCCAGGTACTTGAACACATTTTATACTATTTTAAACTATTGTCTGTTTTTGAGGAAATCGTATTATTTAGAAAAAACTAGTCTTACAGCAGCATATACATCAAAAAAATATTGATTTTCTTTTGGAAAGTTAATTAAAATAATCATATCAGTCGCTCAGTCGTGTCCGACTCTTTGCGACCCCATGAATCGCAGTACGCCAGGCCTCCCTATCCATCACCAACTCCCAGAGTTCACCCAGACTCACGTCCATCGAGTCAGTGATGCCTTCCAGCCATCTCATCCTCTGTCGTCCCCTTCTCCTCCTGCCCCCAATCCCTCCCAGCATCAGGGTCTTTTCCAATGAGTCAACTCTTCACATGAGGTGGCCAAAGTACTGGAGTTTCAGCTTCAGCATCATTCCTTCCAAAGAAATCCCAGGGTTGATTTCCTTCAGAATGGACTGATTGGATCTCCTTGCAGTCCCAGGGGCTTTCACGAGTCTTCTCCAACACCACAGTTCAAAAGCATCAATTCTGCGCTCAGCCTTCTTCACAGTTCAACTAATTAAAATAATACAATCCACCATTTATTGAACAATTACTATGTTCCAAACACTATGCTGAGAATTTCATATCTGTTATCCACTTTAATCCTTATATCCCTGGTTTTATCATTTTCTCATTCCTATTTATAGACGCCAAAACTGACTGACTCAATCATTTGAGCAAGATCTCTGCATCCTGAATGATAGAGCGAGGTTTCTAACTTCTGGTGTATTCATTTTTTTTTCTTTTTTAAATTAAATTTTATTTTGCTTAACTTTACAATATTGTATTGCTTTTGCCATACATCAAGATGGATCCACCCCAAGTATACATGTGTTCCCCATCCTGAACCCTCCTCCCTCCCCATACCATCCCTCTGGGTCGTCCCAGTGCACCAGCCCCAGGCATCCGGTATCAGGCATCGTACCTGGACTGGCGACTTGTTTCAGATATGATATTATACATATTTCAATGCTATTCTCCCAAATCATCCCACCCTCTCCTGTTCCCAGAGTCCAAAAGTCTGTTCTATACATCAGTGTCTCTTTTGCTGTCTTGTAAACAGGGTTATTGTTACCATCTTTCTAAATTCCATATATATGCGTTAGTATACTGTATTTGTGTTTTTCTTTCTGGCTTACTTCACTCTGTATAATAGGCTCCAGTTCCACCCACCTCATTAGAACTGATTCAAATGTATTCTTTTTAATGGCTGAATAATACTCCATTGTGTATATGTACCACAGCTTTCTTATCCATTCATCTGTGGATGGACATCTAGGTTGCTTCCAAGTCCTGGCTATTGTAAACAGTGCTGCTATGAACATTGCCCAAACCACTCCCTAGGTTTAACCTGGTAATGATTTATTTTAACTTTGCAAACCAAATCTAACAGGTTGATTTAAAAAAAAAACTAGCTTTGCTTCTTTTTATATTTCTTGAATTTAGCTCAAGAGCAACTGGGCTTCCCAGGGTTCAGTCTTGGCAGACTTTACATTGTTCCCTGCCCCACAGCACACACTCAAAGGGAAACACATAAATACATACACAAAGGTATATACCTGACTCCTAAAACCTTAATGGATGATATAGACTTTTAATGAAATTTCCATGATACAGTGGAGAAGAGTGGACATCATAAAAATCCTCTTTAAATGCCAGACTTCCACCATGATTCCTTTCACAGGATGACTCTTGTAATAATCTTTCTACTTACACTCTATCTTTCCCTTCTAAAATTTTTTCTAGTCCCTCTCTCTCTCCTCCCTTCTCTAAGTATCAGATCAGATCAGATCAGATCAGTCGCTCAGTCGTGTCTGACTCTTAGTGACCCCATGAACCGCAGCACGCCAGGCCTCCCTGTCCATCACCAACTCCCAGAGGTCACTTAGACTCACATCCATCGAGTCAGTGATGCCATCCAGCCATCTCATCCTCTGTCATCCCCTTCTCCTCCTGCCCCCAATCCCTCCCAGCATCAGAGTCCTCTCCAATGAGTCAACTCTTCGCATGAGGTGGCCAAAATACTGGAGATTCAGCTTTAGCATCATTCCTTCCAAAGAAATCCCAGGGTTGATCTCCTTCAGAATGGACCAGTTGGATCTCCTTGCAGTCCAAGGGACTCTCAAGAGTCTTCTCCAACACCACAGTTCAAAAGCATCAATTCTTCAGCGCTCAGCCTTCTTCACAGTCCAGCTCTCACATCCATACATGACCACAGGAAAGACCATAGCCTTGACTAGGCAAACCTTTGACTATGACAATTCATGCTTTCTCCTCCTACAATGAGAGCTCTCTGGAAAGTTCTATTCTTTTTTCTATACTCATGTACTTGCAGTTCATCTACCAGTGGACCTAGCTAAAAAAACTCATTTTCTTTAAGGTTTAGCCTGCTGTGGGTTGAGGAAATCATCTAATATTTATTTTCAGTCATGAAAATTTTAGATTATATATCTAATGTGGGACTTCCCTGGTGGCTCAGTTATAAAGAATCCTCCTGCCAATGTAGGAAATATAGGTTCTATCCCTGGGTTGGGAAAATCCCCTGGAGAAGGACATGGCAACCCACTTTAGTATGTTTGCCTGGGAAATCGCATGGAGAGAGGAAACTGGTGGGTTACAGTTCATGGGGTCGCAAAAGAGTGGAACATGACTTAGCAGCTAACAACAACGTATATAAGGCAGTCATTAAACTTACTTTATGAACATTTTTGAATGCTTGTAAATAGTTTTTTTATTCTAGAAATAACTAGAAATATAAAATCATACCCTAAATTGTAACACCTAATTTTATTTATGGATTAAGTGCTAAATTATGAATTCCAAATTTGAAAACAATACACACTATGTATTTTTTACTTATTATTTGGAAAAGCATGAGTTAATAATTTGTACTGCTTTTGTAAGAAAAATACTAAACTTAAATTTGACTTCCTTTTCAGAAATTCATATCTGTTATTTCTTTATTCACAGAAACATACCTTGTGAATAACTTGTTAGCTCTATGTTCTTATTCACAATATCTTTACCATATTGATTTTTTAGGAAACTACATTGAAGATTTAAGTCTACAACAATTCATTATAGAAGTGTAGATGTTTATTGCAAGTAAATACAAAACCTGCCTGATTTGCTATATTTCACACATATAGAAAGGACCAGAAAGAAATAGGGAAGCCCTCTCATAGAGTCATTGATTTAATTATTAATATGAGACACTTTAGAAGAATTTGAAGTTTAAAAATTATATGTTCAACACATATCAATTGGTAATTAACACCACCTATTTCAGAAATTATACTGATAACAATAAAGGAGCAAAAATTAAAATTTGCTGAGTGTAAACCTTTTAAAGAAACTCTTAATTTTTGTTTCTTCTGCTTATAATTGAAGTGAAATAATGAAACAGCATTTTGAGGCAATTCCGAATGGGACCACAGAGCTAAATGTGCTAGAAAAGCAGAGAATTTTTGCACAGATGGTCTGCCATGAAACTTGCCAAATTCACCCAATACACAGGAGTTCTGGGAAAGGTTTTTCTGCCAACAGGCAATATAGTGCCTTTCAAATTTGGATGGCCAAAACCAAAGTCTGAGGACATTATATTATGAAACTGCTTCTCTCTGAGGAAGATCATAAATAAGAAGAATATTATATTGTATAGTTATGATGAAAAACCATTTCAGATCCAAATCACTGGACTGAAAATGTAGCCTTAATAGTGCTCTTGGAGCCTCTTTTGCTCCGCTCCAATCTCTTCTCAGCAGTAGAGCCAGAGCGATCTGTTTAAAATGCAAATCTCATTTTGTCACTGCCCTACAGAAAACTGTTCAATGGCTTCCCTTTGTTCTTGGGCTGCTGCTGCTGCTAAGTTGCTTCAGTCGTGTCCGACTCTGTGCGACCCCATAGATGGCAGCCCACCAGGCTCTGCCGTCCCTGGGATTCTCCAGGCAAGAACACTGGAGTGGGTTGCCATTTCCTTCTCCAATGCATGAAAGTGAAAAGTGAAAGTGAAGTCACTCAGTCGTGTCCGACTCTTCGTGACCCCATGCACTGCAGCCTACCAGGCTCCTCCATCCATGGGATTTTCCAGGCAAGAGTATTGGAGTGGGGTGCCATTGCCTTCTCCAGAGAAAACTCCAAATACTTGACATGTTGCAGTCCTGCATAGTGTAACTGTCTTGTTCATTCTGACCACAGACCACACTGATCTGTAGCTCTTCTTGACCCCGACCTAGTAACCTCATTCTGGCCCATGGGCATTTGCTGTTTCCTATTCATGGAAGTTCTTTCCAGACCTCCTGATCAATTCACTTCTGATCTTTTCCAAGTTAACTGGAGGTCATACTAAATGGTTTATTTTGTTTTCAAGAAAATTTTCTCTGATCAATTCCCATCTCCCCCTACTAGATCAGATTGCCTTGTTCATGGAATCTCATGTAGTGAAAGTGAAGTCACTCAGTCATATCTGACTCTTTGTGACCCCATGGACTGTAGCCCAGCAGGCTCCTCTGTCCATGGAATTTTCCAGGCAAGAATACTGGAGTAGGTTGCCATTTCCTTCTCCAGGGGATCTTCTCAAACCAGGGATCAAGCCCAGGTCTCCCACATTGAAGGTGGCTCTTTTGACCACTGTGCCACCTGGGAAGAAGCCCATTATATACTTTAAAAGGGTCAATTTTATGTTATATGTAGTGTATTTCAGTAAGGCTGTTACTAAAAAAAATAAAACAAAAAACAATGTTCTAATGTAGCAATTAAAGAGAAAAATATTCAGCTATCAGTAGCAATGGTTTATTTTCTATATTTTTGATGCTGTCAAATAAACAAAAACAAATCCTGACTTTGGTAAGGAGAGACTTTGTTCTAAAAGACTATTGTAATGGGGGAAGGAGAACAATTGTGATGGGTTTCCTTGATGGCTCAGATGGTAAAGAATCTGCCGCAATGCAGGAGATCTGAGTTCAGTTCATGCAATGGGAAGATTCCCTGGAGAAAGGAATGGCAACCCACTCCAGTATTCTTGCCTGGAGAATTCCCTGAACAGAGGAACCTGATGGGCTACAGTCCATGGGGTCACAAAGAGTTGAATGTGACTGAGCAGCTAATACTATTGCAATAAGGAGGACATGCCCACTCAGGAGAGCTCTAAGTATCTCAAAGTCAGGCAGAAAAGGCTTTTATAGGGAGGAATACATGTGGCTAGAGAGGATGAGTAGGTGACATGGTGGGACAGTAGACCAGGAAATGTCTTTCCTTGTGGTCAGCTGGTTCCCAGGAGGAGCAGTGAAGGGGAGGTTGTTCAGTATTCTAATGCTTTATTATGCTCAAGGATGGGCCAGAGTTTAGGATCCTGAGGGACATGCTGAAGCATGACTAAAGGTGGATCAATTTAAATTAGGGAACATTAATCCAGACTAGTTGGCAAGGACATGCAGTTCAGCTAATCGTTTATGAAACAGTGACTGGGATTTGGAGAGTCTATTTTTGGCCTTGCCATTGGTAAACAAGAGGAACAATATTATCTAAGTCACATAGAGAGGAGTAATTCTTTGCAGTAATTGTTTCCTGGGACACAAAGCAGTGGGATATTTCTATTTCTTCTTCTTTTCTCCTTTTTTATTTATTTGACTGCACAGGGTCTTAATTGCAGCAGGCAGGATCTTTAGTTGTGGCATATGGAATCTAGTTTCCTGACCAGGGTTTGAACCCTGACCCTGCTTTGGAAGCATGGAGTCCTAACCCAAGGACCACCAGGGAAGTTCCCACTGGAAGATTTTTTTCTTAACCATCACTTCTTTCCAAGAGTATGTGGTTCAGGTAACCTTCAAGATTGGCAATAGAATTGACAATTCTATTCCCCCAAAGGCTGTTTTTGGTTACGTTTATGAATACTATGGTTAGTGCAGAAAGTGAAATGGAATAGACCCAAAATCAAATTATACCAGTAAATTCTCCCTGCCCTATGCATAATCAACATGGATATCTATAGCAGATGGGAAGGCCGAGGAGGAGGCTCAGGTTTGTAGCACAAGAATTTTCTGTTTGAAATATTGTTGCTTTATTGTAAAACATCAAAGTTCACAAATTTATTATTGCTTTGGGAAGCATTGCTGTGGACATCTTGATAGAGAGGGTTAGAACATAGTTTTGGCAATAATTGTAGGGAGTATTAAATATTTTATGAGAAATACATTAGTGTAAATCACCATTTTTTAAAAGTGAAACATGAATCACTACCCAAAGAATTGGACTTCAGTGCAGGAAATCCTGATTTATCTGCAATGTTGATATTGTATATGTAAATGCCACTTCTCAGAAGCATAAAACTCTGAGAATAATATATTGGTTAGTGTAAGCAGTATAATATATATATTTTTCAGACTATGCTAGTTTCATTAATCATATATTTTAAGAATTTTAAGCTTACTTTTTATGAGCATTGCATTACATGTGGCATTGATATGCATGTGTAATTTATCACTTGGCAAGCGAATTATCTTACACTATTTTATGTGCTTGATATATTGATTTTCAGTTGTGATAGATCATTTTAAGATTGCATGACTTTACTCATGGTGATTTATCCACAGCATCACATAGATTGTCGGGCAAGCTGATGCAGCCCTTTGAACACTTTCTATCAGCTAAAAATAGAGTTGTTAACTGGAATTCTTAACTCCAACAGGGAAACATATTTAGCAAGTTGAAAGAAATAACTTTCATCCAAGATTTAATTAGTTGTTGAATAAGTGCCCATAAAAAATAGTTTCAGTGTCTTTCTTCCATATGCTAATCTTATAACCTATTTTCTAAATCAATAAGCAATGAAGTATATGGTCAAAAAAAGAGAAAGATGTCATCAGCTTGCTTGAAAGGTCTGTCTTCTATTACTGCTGATTGTCTTTTAATCCTTATCAGCTCAAACAGGCACATTTGTGTTCACTAGAATTATTACTTGCTTTGAACAGAGTTCCAAGGAGGGAAAAATATGCAGTGCTCAAACATCAGATATGTGATGGCCGCTGGGGAAGATACTCCATAGGGTAACCAGATAAAGTGAAAGGAATAGTTTTGGAATACTTCCTAGAATTTGTAATAAATAATATTAAAGCCACCCTGCAAAAAATATGCCATCTTGTCACTGGTCCCAAGGTACTTAAATCACAGGAGTAATTGAAGCAATATATGCCAAGAGGTTTCCTCTTTACTCTCCTCTCTTATACTCTACTGAAATTGTCATTTTCTCCTTCTTTTCTTCCTCTTTGTTTGTATTGTTACTGTTGTCATTGTTTATAAATATTGCTCCTCACTTTGGTTTCCTAGAGACTAAGAAGGCTTGTTCTTAACTTCCATAAAGTTTCTGCTTAAATATGTGTTTCTGTCTTATTAATACGTTCCCTGCATAAAGAAAGTTTCTTAGCACATTCTAAGTGCTTGATAAATATTGTTTAATAAGTTAAAGAAAGAATGAATGAGTTAGTGAAATCAGATTTGAAATGATTTGACTCCATGTCTGCAGTCAGACAATTCTTTAGCCCTTTTTCTTTGATCTTGGACAAGTTGCCTCATCTTTTCAATCTCAGTGTTCTCATATAGAAATGCAGATAAAGACAGTACCTTATCTCAAAGAACTTTTGTGAGGATTAAATGAAAGATAATAGATAAATCATTTATGTTACACTTACCTGGAAGATGATATGCTCACAATAAATATTAGCTGTCGTTAATTTTATTTTCATCACTTAATGCTCTTCCCCTAAGTTTCTTCATGCATTTGTATTTTTTTCACAAATATATTGATTGGCTTGAAAGTAAGAGCTTCAAGTAATAAAGATAAGGTTCTTTTTTATTTGTTTAACTAGAATAGCTTGCACCTATAATGAAATATGTTGTCATTCGGTTGCCAAGTCATGTCCAACTTTCGCGACTCCATGGACTGCACCACGCCAGGCTTCCCTGTCCCTCACCTTCTGGAGTTTGCCCAAGTTCATGTCTATTGCATCAGTGATGATGGCAAACTACCACAGTATACTTGCCATGAGAACCCCATGAACTGTGTAAAAAGGCAAATGAAATATAAGATTTCGGTTTTAACAGGTTACCTTTGAAGCAATTTTCAATATATTAAAATGTGGAAAGTAACTGATTTTATCAAATAAGAAATATGTTGACTCTATGTTGTGTATTTAGAAGGAATGTACTTAGAGAAAATAATCAAAAGGAAAAGTGTGTTTGGGAAAAAACATACTGTGCCTTTTTTTTTTTTTTTTTTTTTTTGAGGTATAGATCTGAACTACCACATGAACAAGTTGTATAAAAAGACCATATAGCTTTCATATGTCATGAATCTATAATGGCAGTAATGAGGGGGGAAAAAAAGAAATTGTAAATAATTAGCTCAAACCTACCTGTACAGAGGGGCTTCCCTGGTACCTCAGATGGTAAAGCATCTGCCTACAATGCGGGAGACCCGGGTTCGATCCCTAGGTTGGAAAGATCCCCTGGAAAAGGAAATGGCAACCCACTCCAGTGTTCTTGATTGGAAAATCCCATGGACCTAGGAGCCTGGTAGGCTACAGTCCATGGAGTCGCAAAGAGTTGGACACGATTGAGTGACTTCACTTCACTTCTTCACCTGTACAGAACTGTATTACAGGCAGATCTCATTTTATTGCACTTTGCTTTACTGTGCTTCATAGATCTTTCAAATTTCATAATCACTGAAGCTTTATGGCAAACTCTGCATGAGCAAGTCTACTGGGGTCATTTTTCCAACAGCATTGCTCACTTCATGTCTCTGTGTCATTTTTGTAAGTCTCAAAATATTCAAAATTTTCATTGTTATTATATTTGTTTTGATGACTTGTGATCAGTGGTCTTTTTGCGACAGTGGTGACACTATTGCAAAAAGATTATGACTTGCTGAAAGCTCAGATGGTGGTTACCATTTTTAAATTAAGATATGTACATTTCTTTAGGCCTACTGCTATTGAAAACTTAATAAACTACAGAATAGTATAACATAATATTTTTTTTTGCAGTTCACTATTTATTTTAATAAGGTACAAAAATTTATGACCTTTTGTGTGAATTATCTGCCAAAAGAAAACAAAATGGGGACATTCTTAATTTACATTCACCTGGAATTAAACATTAAGATTTATATTACCCCATAGTTTTTTTTATTTTTCTTTTTTTTAATACAAATTTATTTATTTTAATTGGAGGCTAATTACTTTACAATATTGTATTGGTTTTGCCATACATCAACATGAATCTGCCACGGGTGTACACGTGTTCTCCATCCTGAGCCCCACTCCCACCTCCCTCCCCATACCATCCCACTGGGTCATCCCAGTGCACCAGCCCCGAGCATCCTATATCATGCATCAAACCTGGACTGGTGATTCATTTCACATATGATATTATACATGTTTCAATGCCATTCTCCTAAATCATCCCACCCTCTCCCTCTCCCACAGAGTCCAAAAGACTGTTCTATACATCTGTGTCTCTTTTGCTGTCTCACATACAGAGTTATCCTTACCATATTTCCAAATTCCATATATATGCGTTCAGTTCAGTTCAGTTCAGTTCAGTCACTCAGTCGTGTCTGACTCTTTGCGACTCCATGAATCACAGAACACCAGGCCTCCCTGTCCATCACCAACTCGTGGAGTTCACTCAAACTAATGTCCATCGAGTCGGTGATGCCATCCAGCCATCTCATCCTCTGTCGTCCCCTTCTCCTCCTGCCCCCAATCCCTCCCAGCATCAGGGTCTTTGCCAATGAGTCAACTGTTCGCATGAGGTGGCCAATGTATTGGAGTTTCAGCTTTAGCATCAGTCCTTCCAAAGAAATCCCAGGGCTGATCTCCTTTAGGATGCACTGGTTGGATCTCCTTGCAGTCCGAGGGACTCTGAAGAGTCTTCTCCAATATCACAGTTCAAAAGCATCAATTCTTTGATGCTCAGCTTTATTCACAGTCCAATTCTCACATCCGTACATGACCACTGGAAAAACCATAGTCTTGACTATATGGACCTTTGTTGACAAAGTAATATCTCTGCTTTTGAATATGCTATCTAGGTTGGTCATAACTTTCCTTCCAAGGAGTGAGCGTCTTTTAATTTCATGGCTGCAGTCACCATCTGTAGTGATTTTGGAGCCCCCAAAATAAAGTCTGACACTGTTTCCACTGTTTCCCCATCTATTTGCCATGAAGTGAAGGGGCCAGATGCCATGATCTTCATTTTCTGAATGTTGAGCTTTAAGCCAACCTTTTCACTCTCCTCTTTCACTTTCATCAACAGGCTTTTTAGTTCCTATTCACTTTCTGCCATAACGGTGGTGTCATCTGCATATCTGAGGTTATTGATATTTCTCCTGGCAATCTTGATTCCAGCTTGTGTTTCTTCCAGCCCAGTGTTTCTCATGATGTATTCTGCATAGAAGTTAAATAAGCAGGGTGACAATATACAGCCTTGACATACTCCTTTTCCTATTTGGAACCAGTCTGTTGTTCATATCCAGTTCTAACTGTTGCTTCCTGACCTGCATATAGGTTTCTCAAGAGGCAGGTCAGCTGGTCTGGTATTCCCATCTCCTTCAGGATTTTCCAGTTTCTTGTGATCTACACAGTCAAAGGCTTTGGCATAGTCAATAAAGCAGAAATAGATGTTTTTCTGGAACTCTCTTGCTTTTTCCATGATCCAGTAGATGTTGGCAATTTGATCTCTGGTTCCTTTGCCTTTTCTAAAACCAGCTTGAACATCTGGAAGTTCATGGTTCATGTATTGTTGAAGCCTGGCTTGGAGAATTTTGAGCATTACTTTACTCAAAGTAATGAGTAAAGTGTGAGATGAGTGCAATTGTGCAGTCGTTTGAACATTCTTTGGCATTGCCTTTCTTTGGGATTGGAATGAAAACTGACCTTTTCCAGTCCTGTGGCCACTGCTGAGTTTTCCAAATTTGCTGGCATATTGAGTGCAACACTTTCACAGCATCATCTTTCAGGATTTGAAATAGTTCAACTGGAATTCCATCACCTCTACTAGCTTTGTTTGTAGTGATGCTTTCTAAGGCACCTTGACTTCACATTCCAGGATGTCTGGCTCTAGGTCAGTGATCACATCATCGTGATTATCTGGGTCGTGAAGATATTTTTTGTACAGTTCTTCTGTGTATTCTTGCCATCTCTTCTTAATATCTTCTGCTTCTGTTAGGTCCATACTATTTCTGTCCTTTATCAAGCCCATCTTTGCATGAAATGTTCCCTTGGTATCTCTAATTTTCTTGAAGAGATCTCTAGTCTTTCCCATTCTGTTGTTTTCCTCTATTTCTTTGCATTGATCACTGAAGAACGCTTTCTTATCTGTGCTTGCTATTCTTTGGAACTCTGCATTCAGATGCTTATATCTTTCCTTTTCTTCTTTTTTTTATTTTTGCTTCTCTTCTTTTCACAGCTATTTGTAAGTCCTCCCCAGACAGCCATTTTGCTTTTTTGCATTTCTTTTCCATGGGGATGGTCTTGATCCCTGTCTCCTGTACAATGTCACAAACCTCATTCCATAGTTCATCAGGCGCTCTGTCTATCAGATCTAGGCCCTTAAATCTATTTCTCACTTCTACTGTATAATCATAGGGGACTTGATTTAGGTCATACCTGAATGTTCTAGTGGTTTTCCCCACTTTCTTCAATTTAAGTCTGAATTTGGCAATTAAGAGCTCACGATCTGAGCCACAGTCAGCTCCTGGTTGTTTTTGCTGACTGTATAGAGCTTCTCCATCTTTGGCTTCAAAGTATATAATCAATCTGATTTCGGTGTTGACCATCTGGTGATGTCCATGTATAGAGTCTTCTCTTGTGTTGTTGGAAGTGGGTGTTTGCTATGACTAGTGCATGCATTCTCTTGGCAAAACTTTATTAGCCTTTGCCCTGCTTCATTCTGTACTTCTATATGTGTTTGTATACTGTATTGACATTTTTCTTTCTGGCTTACTTCACTCTGTATAATAGTCTCCAGTTTCATCCACCTCATTAGTACTGATTCAAATGTATTCTTTTTATGGCTGAGTAATACTTCATTGTGTGTATGTACCACAGCTTTCTTATCCATCGTCTGCTGATGGACATTTAGGTTGTTTCCATGTCCTGACTATTATAAACAGTGCTGTGATGAACATTGGGGTACACGTGTCTCTTTCATTTCTGGTTTCCTCGGTGTCATATGGCAGTTCTATTTCCAGTTTTTAAAGGAATCTCCACCCTGTTCTCCATAGTGGCTGTACTATTTTGCATTCCCACCAATACTGTAAGAGGGTTCCCTTTCCTTAACTTTTAAGTACACTGGGAAACAGAAAAAATTCTGTGACTCTCTATTGCTATATTTGCTTTATTGCAGTGGCCTGAAACTGAACTGTTTATATCTTCGAGTGAAGTGAAGTGGAAGTCATTCAGTTGTGCCTGACTCTTTGTGACTCTATGGACTGCAGCCTGCCAGGCTTTCCATGAAATTCTCCAAGCAAGAATACTGGAGTAGGTTGCCATGCCCTCCTCCATGGCATCTCCCTCACCCAGGGATCGAACTCACGTCTCACTCATTGCAGACAATATCTTCAAGTTATGCCTTTAAAATAAATTTCCAAATAACTGTCATTGCAGCAGCTACCACTAGATGTCATGCACTTCTTAGTTTGTCTTCTCACAGATAGTAGGTTCTATTAGAGTAGTATTCCCCTCAGAGTTTAAATCATAGGCTCTTGGTGGACATGGGTTTTAAGGGCTTTAGGCATACATTAGGGTTTGATAAAATTAACTGTCACTAAGATTGTATTTATCTATAGAAATAAGATCTATTTTGATCAAATTGACTTGTTAATTTAGTCAAATTTAGATTTAATTAATTTAATAAGTCTGCTTTATGAATTTGAGAAATACTTGCCAAGTTTTTATCTAATTTTACCTATAAGTATAGATTTGAAACATGGATATAGGCCTTGTTGTACTATGTATTTATTCAATTTTAGCCTCTGAGAAGTATTTTTGTATTCCTGTCATGCAAAGTCAATGCATATTGGATCTGTGTTATGACTTTAGCAGAGCCATTTGTTGAAGCAGAACCATCTTAGACTCTATTTACAGCATTCTGTTACTGGAATAATAAGGAACAGCACAACCTCTAAAATATGCTCACAGATCAGGAAGAGAATGCTATCTTGTGTTTAAAATAAACTCTTAAAAAGCTTGTTTACCCACTCTCATTTTAAAAAAAAAAGAACATTTAAAGTTTTAGTTTGAAAATTGTGTGTATTTCTTCCCTAGTAACTTTTGGAGGTAGTGTAGCTAAGAGAACATGGAAGATTAAAATTGCATGGTAGATTAGAAGATTTATATTAAATTGTTTAGCTTTTATTTATACCTTCCTGGTGGCTCAGACGGTAAAGCATCTGCCCGGAATGCGGGAGACCTAGGTTCAGTCCCTGGGTTGGAAAGATCCCCTGGAGAAGGAAATGGCAACCACTCTAGTACGCTTGCCTAGAAAATTCCACGGATGGAGGATCCTGGTGGGCCACAGTCCATGGGGTCACAAAGAGTCGGACACGACTGAGTGACTTCACGACTTCACGAAATATGTCACAGGTTCCATAGCCATTTCTCTCACCTGAATTAACATATTCTAATCCTTAATTTAAATATGTGAGAATCACATGAGATAATATGTAAAAGCTTATTACAGAATTAAAAGGTCCTGGTCTTTCCTCTAATTCACATGTGAACTTGGACTTTCTCTTAATCTCTCCCAGAGTAATTGGTGGTGGGGGAATATGGGTTACACATATTAGGATAAGGGACAGGGAACAGACATATTTCTCCTGCCTTCTTTTCTAGCCCTGCTATTTTGGAATTAGTTCCATTTGCGGAATTTCTGGCTCTGTGCAGGTTTCTCTAAGCTTTGAAAATCACCCTTCTTTATCTTTAAATAGCACCAACATTGGGCTGAATTTGCTTACAAATTTTCAGGGCAAGATAGATCTTCATGTTGAAGCACTACAAAACTAAAATTGAATATTAAAATTTTTTTTTGTAAACAAAACAAAAAAGTCTGCTGGGTATCCCACTGGCATTTTCCCCCTGGCCACCTTTGTCTTCAGGCTCCAGTTCCGGGCCATGCTCTGTTCTCCCTCCCTTTCCTGATTCCCTGCTCTCATCTTAGACATCCAACCTCCTTTCTCCTTCTTTCACAAGCTCTGTACATTTTTGCTGACTTTTTATGTGGACCCAATTACCTATCTTTAGATTTACCATCTCTTTTCCTATATGAGGTGGCCAAAATACTGGAGTTTCAGCTTTAGCATCATTCCTTCCAAAGAAATCCCAGGGCTGATCTCCTTCAGAATGGACTGGTTGGATCTCCTTGCAGTCCAAGGGACTCTCAAGAGTCTTCTCCATCACCACAGTTCAAAAGCATCAATTCTTCGGCGCTCAGCCTTCTTCACAGTCCAGCTCTCACATCCATACATGACCACAGGAAAGACCATAGCCTTGACTAGGCGAACCTTTGTTGGCAAAGTAATGTCTCTGCTTTTGAATATGCTATCTAGGTTGGTCATAACTTTCCTTGCAAGGAGTAAGCGTCTTTTAATTTTGTGGCTGCAGTCACCATCTGCAGTGATTTTGGAGCCCAGAAAAATAAAGTCTGACACTGTTTCCACTGTTTCCCCATCTATTTCCCATGTAGTGATGGGACCAGACGCCACTGATCTTCGTTTTCTGAATGCTGAGCTTTAAGCCAACCTTTTCACACTCCACTTTCACTTTTGGCCACCTCATGCGAAGAGTTGACTCATTGGAGAAGACTTTGATGCTGGGAGGGTTTGGGTGCAGGAGGAGAAGGGGACGACAGAGGATGAGATGGCTGGATGGCATCACTGACTCGATGGATATGAGTCTGAGTGACCTCCAGGAGTTGGTGATGGACAGGGAGGCCTGGCGTGCTGTGATTCATGGGGTCGCAGAGTTGGACACGACTGAGCGACTGATCTGATCTTCCTATATGAAGTCCTTGAGACATACAGCCCTTATTTAATGACATTGCAGGCATCTGACAAGGAGTTCAAAGCAGCAAATGCTCAAAAAACCCAAACACCCTGATGGGTTTCAAGAAGGCATTTTAAAAAGCAATGGCTGGGGGGTGGGGAGCTGAGCGAGGTTTAAAGGCAAGTGATTAGATCACGCACAATTCTCTGGTTGATTAGGAAAGAGGACAGTGTCAAAGGGAGTAAAATTATCAATCTTTAGGCATCAGTAGATCCAGGGGCTACATTCTCAGGGTCATCAAGTTGGTAATGTCTTTTATTTGGTGAAGGGTTTAGAGTCTGCAAAACAACTCAGAAATATGCATCAAGTGCTATTATGTAATGTAGGCACTTTAGAGAAGAACCAAAGACCTTCTGACTGCTTTATGGCTGATTTACTGCTTAAATTCTTACCAGTTCTCCTGGTACAACTTTTATTTTTCCTGCTGCATGTTCACATACTTGTTTTTTAAAAATTAATTTATTTATTTTTATTGGAGGATAATTACTTTACAATATTATGATGGTTTTTGCCATACACCAACATGAACTGATCATAAATATACAAGTGTCCCTCCGATCCTGAATTCCCCTTCCACCTTTCTCCCCTCAAGCCCCTGTGCATGGGTGCCAAATTGAGTCTCAGAGACAGAGTTTGGGGTGAGGTAGTAAAGAACAGCTTAATTGCTTTGTTTGCTTTGTCAGGCAAAGGGGAGACAGTGGACATATGCCTCAAAAACAAGGGGATTTGGTGAGCAGTTTTCTAGCAGTGGTTAAATGGCAGAGTTGTTGATAAGGATCAAAGTGTGTACAGGGCCTGCGCTCCTTTAACATGGCCTCAGGTGGTCTCCTTATGAACTTCTCTGGTCCCTTTAATCTGACCTCAAGTGACGTCCTCCTTGTCTCTGCATCCCCTCTCATCCCTAATTAGCAACTGTTCAGAATACCCTTTGGGATTCAGGGCAGGTTATGGAGGCTGAAGTCTATTCCCTGCAGATAGGAAATGGGAGTACAGAAAGGCTTTTGTGGCCAGGAGCCCCACATGGCCCTGCTCAGTCTCACTTTCAGTCATTAATTCTTGAGCCAGGCTTTTGCGAACTCAAGGGAGGCCTGGGAGACTGCAACTTTTCTACAAACAAGAGGCAGGCAGAGGACATGGGGAGAGGGGTCTGTCCCAAGAAGGCCCTTTAAGGTCCTGCTCAGTTACACTAGTGTAAGCAAGTACTATGGTGTGAGAAATAAAACCTTTCCATTTTCATATTACAGATATTATTTTCTAACATTTTAAACTCAGATTCATAGAATTAAGTTGATTCTACTGTTTCATGCAATTCTGTTATACTCATTTGTGTATTTCCCATCCTCAGTCCCATAGTTTTCTTATTCTTATGAAATTAACATACATCTATCAAGCTTTATTTTTATATATTTATATGCATGTAAGTATAGAACTGAAAAACAACCCCCACTATTCTATGTGTGTGTTTAAAAGCAGTAAAAACATCTTTATTCTAAATTTCACTCTCTTCCTAACTGTTCTCAAATATCTATTTATTTTGAAATGTATCCTAATTGCTGTATGTAGATCTGGCACCAAGTCATATATCATTTTGTAGCATCTTTTCTTTTCTGTGTCAATGAGAAATTATAATAAAACTAGGTTTGCCTCTTGGTGAGTATTGAGCTAAAGACAGGGAGAAAGAAGAATCTGTTATTATTTGCAGCAACTAAGAACACTGCAGATCTTTCCCCAAACAATGTCTCTGCAAACAGCAAAACTTGGCAAATTTTAAGCTAAGGGTACATGCATATTCATGAAGGGACTTGGTCAGAGGAGAATTCAGCATAGAACTGGGGCCAAGGTCAACAGGGTACCAGCTTTAGTTGACTGAAGTTGCAAGTATCAGCATCAGGGAGGCCTTAGTTCTTGCAGAACTCAAAGACATGAATCAGAAATTAGGACCAGTTTTATCATGAATTATTGTTTCTTGATTACTTTTCCTTTGTTTCTGCTTTCCCTTACTTCCCTTAACATCACTGATTACTGGGACCTGCTCAACGGCAAGCATTATGGCCAGGCATAGATCACAAAATGGCTCCGTCCCCAAATTCCTTCTCTTTGGTCAAGAAAGCCATTCCTGGTTCTCTTTCTCTGGGGACAAGTACCTTATCTGCTTACAAAATGGGGCATATTTCTTATCTGTAGCATAAGAATAATTGCACTTAAATGATACATAGTGTTTACATGAAAAGTACTTATTCAATGGTGAAGGGGTTCAGAATAAGTGTCCTCCAAATTTGCCAGTTTCCCTTGAGGATTACTTTGAGCTAAAGGCAATCAAGACCAGCTGACCCAGGAAAACCTCTTTACTTCCCATGTAAATATCTAAAAGAAATATAAATTTCTCTATTTGTAGGGAAAATCTGCAAAATAAAAGAAAAACACATTGGAAAGGGGGCCTATACCTGGAAGAGATCTAAAACCAAAAATAATTATTTACCTAAGAAAATTATTTTCATAACAGGTTAAAGTTTGTTTACCAAACACTTCCTCCTCTCACATTCCTGTGAATTGTCTTCCTTTTTGTATTTCAGACCCCTACCCCTTTTTTTAGCCCAAGAAGTTTTGTATCTCAATTGCCTAACTCCCTCTTCAGTCTCTTATCTTTATGATGATTCCTTATGACTAACTTAGATGGCATATTGAAAAGCAGAGACATTACTTTGCCAACAAAGGTTCGTCTAGTCAAGACTATGGTTTTTCCAGTAGTCATGTATGGATGTGAGAGCTGGACTGTGAAGAAGGCTGAGCACCGAAGAATTGATGCTTTTGAACTGTGGTGTTGGAGAAGATTCTGGAGAGTCCCTTGGACTGCAAGGAGAGCCAACCAGTACATTCTGAAGGAGATCAGCTCTGGGATTTCTTTGAAAGGAATGATGCTAAAGCTGAAACTCCAGTACTTTGGCCACCTCATGCGAAGAGTTGACTCATTGGAAAAGACTCTGATGCTGGGAGGGATTGAGGGCAGGAGGAGAAGGGGACGACAGAGGATGAGATGGCTGGATGGCATCACTGAGTTGATGGATGTGAGTCTGGGTGAACTCCAGGAGTTGGTGATGGACAGGGAGGCCTGGCGTGCTGCGATTCATGGGGTCGCAAAGAGTTGGACACGACTGAGCAACTGAACTGAACTGAACTTATATACACAGTTAAATACTTTTTTCTCTTGTTAATCTGTCATATATCATTGTAATTCGTAAATGACCCAGAGAATCTAGAAAAATTTTCCTCCGAAAAATGATTATTAATTATACGAGACTAAGTGTACAAAAGATCCTCACTACCCAGATAATCATGATGGTGTGATCACTCACCTAGAACCAGACATCCTGGAATGTGAAGTCAAGTGGGCCTTAGAAAGCATCACTACAAACAAAGCTAGTAGAGGTGATGGAATTCAGTGGAGCTATTTCAAATCCTGAAAGATGATGCTGTGATAGTGCTGCACTCAATATGCCAGCAAATTGGGAAAACTTAGCAGTGGCCACAGGACTGGAAAAGGTCAGTTTTCATTCCAATCCCAAAGAAAGGCAATGCCAAAGAATGCTCAAACTACTGCACAATTGCACTCATCTCACACGCTAGCAAAGTAATGCTCAAAATTCTCCAAGCCAGGCTTCAGCAATATGTGAACTGTGAATTTCCAGGTGTTCAAGCTGATTTTAGAAAAGGCAGAGGAAACAGAGATCAAACTGCCAACATCTGCTGGATCATGGAAAAAGCAAGAAAGTTCCAGAAAAACATCTATTTCTGCTTTATTGACTATGCCAAAGCCTTTGACTGTGTAGATCACAATAAACTGGAAAATTCTGAAAGAGACTGGAATACCAGACCACCTGATCTGCCTCTTGAGAAACCTGTATGCAGATTGGGAAGCAACAGTTAGAACTGGACATGGAACAACAGACTGGTTCCAAATAGGAAAAGGAGTACGTCAAGGCTGTATATTGTCACCCTGCTTATTTAACTTATATGCAGAGTACATCATGAGAAACGCTGGGCTGGAAGAAGCAAAAGCTGGAATCAAGATTCCTGGGAGAAATATCAATAACCTCAGATATGCAGATGACACCACTGTTATGGAAGAAAGTGAAGACGAACTAAAAAGCCTGTTGATGAAAGTGAAAGAGGAGAGTGAAAAAGTTGGCTTAAAGCTCACCATTCAGAAAACTAAGATCATGACATCTGGTCCCACCACTTCACGGCAAATAGATCGGCAAACAGTGAAAACAGTGTCAGACTTTATTTTCTTGGGCTCCAAAATCACTGCAGATGGTGTCTGCAGCCATGAAATTAAAAGATACTTACTTCTTGGAAGGAAAGTTATGACCAACCTAGATAGCATATTGAAAAGCAGAGACATTACATTGCCAACAAAGGTCCATCTAGTCAAGGCTATGGTTTTTCCTGTGGTCATGTATGGATGTGAGAGTTGGACTGTGAAGAAAGCTGAGCACTGAAGAATTGATGCTTTTGAAGTGTGGTGTTGGAGAAGACTCTTGAGAGTCCCTTGGACTGCAAGGAGATCCAAACAGTCCATCCTAAAGGAGACCAGTCCTGGATGTTCATTCGATGGAGTGACCCTAAAGCTGAAAGTCCACTACTTTGGCCACCTCATGTGAAGAGTTGACTCATTGGCAAAGACACTGATGCTGGGAGGGATTGGGGGCACGAGGAGAAGGGGACGACAGAGGATGAGATGGTTGGATGGCATCACCAACTTGATGCATATGCGTTTGGGTGAACTCTGGTAGTTGGTGGTGAACAAGGAGGCCTGGCAAGCTGCGATTCATGGGGTCACAAAGAATCGGACACAACTGAGTGACTGAACTGAACTGAACTGAATATGATCATAAGGCTTCCCTGGTGGCTCAGTGGTAAAGAATCTGCCTGCCAACTCAGAAGGCACAAGAGACGCAGGTTAGATCCCTGGGTTGGGAATATCCCCTGGAGAAGGAAATGGCAACCCACTCCAGTACTCTTGCCTGGGAAATCCCATAGACAGAGGAGCCTGGCATACCACAGTTCATGGGATCACAAAGAGTAAGATACAATTTAGTGACTGAGCATGCACAAATCTGAACATAGCAAACACACCTAGACTTTATATCTAATATCTGAGCTTGTGTGTCTAAACACATGTTTTCTGTTTCTTACTTGTGGAATAAAACCTGTAAATTCTACATTGAGTAATACAATTAAAAGGACAACATTTCCTGAGAACAGTCATGTACTCTAAGCTATAGGTTTCCAGATTTGGCTGTATGTCAGGGACACTTGGTAGTGCTAGTGGTAAAGAACCCACCTGCCAATGCAGGAGACACAGTGATATGGGTTCGATCCTTGGGTCAGGAATATCCCCTGGAGGAGGGCATGGCAACCCCCTCCTGTATTTTTGCCTGGAGAATCCCCATGGCCAGAGGAGCCTGGCAGGCTACAGTCCATGGGGTCGCAAAGAGTCAAACTATGACTGAAGCAGCTAAGCCCGGACTCATGCACAGGGATACTTGGGGATCATATGAAAAACATATATTTCTCAGTCTCTCTAGCTCTACTCAGTGAGAATTATTGAGATTTCTGACCATTCTTCTAATTTACAAGTCAATTTGGTAGGCAGAAGTCATGGAATTGATAGCTTCCTGTAAACAATGCCAGATTTGTGACTTCCAAAGAAGAAGATTTAGCTTCAGGAACAGGGGCCTGGATTGATCACTCAAGAGCTTTTGTGCAGCACAGTTTTATTAAAGTACAAAAGACCAGAGAAAGCTTCTGACATAGACAGCAGAAGGGGGCTGGAGAGTGCCCCCCTAGTCTAATCAAGGCCTTGTATACTTTTACCAGACTCTCTCCCACAACATACATCTTAAATTAACAAGATCTTAAACTAACAATAGAAAGGTCTTACTAGACCTACTCCCACAATATGCATTTTAAGACAAAAGGATTAGTCAGAAGTTTCCTGTTAAGAAGGAGAAACATGTCATCAAGCAGGATATATTATAGTTTAAGATGAGTTGTTTTGTTGTGTAATCATCAGCCCTAGACTTAAAGAAGGTTAGTCTTAAAGATTGTTGTCATAACAACTCAGACTTTAAGAAAAAAAATTTGTGTGTTCTGTGACTAAGACAAAGCAATGTAGAAAAAAATAGTTTTTCCTTTGCTTCTTGAAAGCCCAGGACCCCTTTCTCCTCCTCGAAGGCCCTGGACCCCTTCCTTCTACCTAAGAATTAGCTCTCTTAGTGAAAGTGAAAGTGAAGTCACTCAGTCGTGTCCGACTCTTTGCAACCCCATGGACTTCTCTGTCGATGGGATTTTCCAGGTAAGAGTGCTGGAGTGGATTGCCATTTTCTTCTCCAGGGGATCTTCCTGACCCAGGAATCGAATCCAGGTCTCCCACGTTGCAGGCAGATGCTTTACCGGCTGAGCTCTCTCCTAATAATTGAAGTGAGCAAAGTAGGGGTGTGTGAGGTATGTGGAGTCTGACTCTCTATGTATCACTCATCATGTAGCTATCTCTAGGTATCAGAGAAATAAATAGAATTATCTAGATCATATATAGAGACAGCTTCTATATATCTTCATCTGGATGGATTGATCTCTTGCTTTAAAGAAACTGAGGTCAAGAGAGTTTGTTGTCATTGTTTAGTCTCTAAGTCCTTTTTGACTCTTTTGTGACCGCAGGGGCTGGAGCTCCACCAGGCTCCTTCTGTCCTTGGGATTTCCCAGGCAAGAAGAATGGGTTGAGATCTAGATCTTGTTTACATTTAGAACCGGTATATACATATCTTCATCTATAGTATATCTCCATCTATATCTGTTATCTATATTTTTATATAGTCTCAGGCAATTCTGATAGAGTCAGTTCTGAGTACCACTGCTTACTATACATAGTGTTTCTGAGACTGATTAGAAGTGAATAGTCAGATCTGCCATTACTGTTCTACCACAGAAGAGGTTAAATTTGATGGTATTGATGTTCCCACATGTATTTTGAGACTCAAAAATGCTATTTGCTTGTTATGCATTTAAAATAATGATAAAAGTAATAGTATTGATAGTTAATGCAGAAAAGCCTCAGAATAAAGTGTCTCATTGCTAATTTAGCTATAATTTGAAAATTTTAGCATCTTGAATTTCTTTTTGGTCTAATGATTTCTTGGTCTAGGGGTTTTGGTTTTCTTTTGCATATGGTATTGATGAATAAAAGAATTTTCTATATTATTTTGGATCAGTGAACTTAGTGGTGATTCATTTCAGATCACTTATGTTTATACTCTATGTGAAATTTCTAATTCATTTGTTATTTAATTTAAAATCTTTTTTATGTGTAGGGGAATATCTATTAGTAGAAAAGAGAAACTATAAGTGTGTGGATAAGCTGTCTAATCAGACTTTAAATGCTAGTCTGAAGATCGTAAAAATGTTCAAAATTCATCTCAGCACTTGTTCACTCAGTTTGAGTGCTTGGTCAATGCAGATAAATCCAAAACAAATTCCTAAGTGGATGTGTACTTATTGGTTTTAGAGTGGAAAATGGATGACAGATTTACAATTCAATTGTGGCTAAATATGCTGGCCTCAGCCACTGAGAAGGAATATTTACTAAATATTTTAGTTATCATTCAGAATCGTACCACAATCACTTTTAGAGCCAATTTTGATAATTTCCTGTGAATATATGAACTCTGATCTAACTGGAACTAATTATTATGGATCCATGTAGGACTCAGTTTTTTAAACCAATTGCTGAATGATTTCTAACAGTAGGAGCTGAAAAAATATCTTCTAAACACAAGTTGTTCAGATAACATATGTTTCACGGAGGAAAAATTATAGACCCAAATTTACAAATAGTACCTTAACATTCTTTGAGAAGAGGTTTCACTTATAAAATCATGGCAGAGGTGATTATGAAGGTATTATACTGAGGTTGTATTCAGTAGTTTTCCCCCCTGCTGCTGCTGCTGCTGCTGTTAAGTCGCTTCAGTCATGTCCCACTCTGTGCGATCCCATAGACGGCAGCCCACCAGGCTCCCCTGTCCCTGGGATTCTCCTGGCAAGAACACTGGAGTGGGTTGCCATTTCCTGCTCCAATGCATGAAAGTGAAAAGTGAAAGTGAAGTCTCTCAATTGTGTCTGACTCTTAATGACCCCATGGACTGCAGCCCACCAGGCTCCTCCGTT
This sequence comes from Tragelaphus eurycerus, assembly GCA_935064755.1. Taxonomy (NCBI): domain Eukaryota; kingdom Metazoa; phylum Chordata; class Mammalia; order Artiodactyla; family Bovidae; genus Tragelaphus; species Tragelaphus eurycerus. Next base: position 2,726,521 of record CAKXYN010000097.1, on the reverse strand, counting down.
CTTGGGATTTTCCAGGCAAGAGTACTGGAGTGGGCTGCCATTGCCTTCTCCGTAGATTATCCTGGACTCTCCAAATCTCAGTAATTTACAACACATGCCTTCCAAACCTCAAAGACTTGCTCCCTGTTCATGCTGCATTTTATGTGAATCAGCTGGAGGCTCTGCTCAGGCATGCAGGCTATCTGAACAGCCACTGCCCGTCATTGAGAGTAGGATGAGCATGGTGACACATGGGCTGATTCTTAATCATTCTTCTGGGAAGTGACTGCCTCACTTCTGTTCACAGTTTATTAGCTGAAGCACCTACTTTATGTGGTAACAAGCTTAATCTTCCTTCAAGGAGGGACATGAAATATTGGTGAATAGAATTTAGTTTATCATACTGAAACCTCCAGATGACCAAAAGATGCTTGTGAAAAATGTAACCCCCAACTACAGAGAAAGCTTTTCCTTTTTCATGAAAAAGGAAATCATATTTAAATAGTTATTATAACATTACATAAAGTTAGATGTGATTTGGTTTCTGTGTTATTCTGCTTCATGAATGTCTATCTTCCTAAATTGATACAGCAGGCAAGCATGTAATTTTTAGAATGTTGTATAGATAATGATTCCTTTGGAAAAATTAAGCTTGAATTCTTGATTTAAAAAACATGGTATTATGAGAAAATGAAATGTGATGTAATTTAAGCTTGCAAAGTTATAATAACAACATTTTCAAATATTTACTGGGTACCAACTGTGTGCTTATGTACCATGCTCAGGCTTTAGGGTTTTACCTGTTACTTGGGTGAATTTCCAAATGGACTCCTTTATGTGGTCATGTGAGGACATTGTGATACCTACAATGGTAAACACAAAGTTCTTGAAGATAGTTGAAATGAAATGACTTGCTTAAAAAAAGAGCTGGTTAAAATTATTTATTCAATCCAGAAATAAATTATAGGTAGATGTTAATGGTTTTAAAAGAAAATGATCTCTCTTTCTTTGAACAATAATAGTCATTTCATCTGATGATTTAGTTTCATCTCGAATATGTATTTCCTAATGCTTCTGTAAGAAATTACCATAAACTTCATGGCTTAAAATAATACAAGCTTATTATCTTTCAGTTAGGGAGCTCAAAAGTAAAAAATGACCTTGTAGCCTATTATAAAAGTGTAAGCAGAGCTATGTTTCTTTTGGAAGCTCTAGGGAAGGATCCATTTCTTTACTTTTTTCAGCTTGGGGGAGCCTGGTGGGCTGCCGTCTGTGGGGTCGCACAGAGTCGGACACGACTGAAGTGACAGTAGCAGCAGCAGAGACCTCTTGGAATTCTTGCATCCTGGCTCCTTCTTCTAGTTCACAACCCATCACTCCAACCTCTGTTCATTCTTCTACTTGTTCTCAGTCTCTGATGCTTCTGACTCACTCTCATAAGGACCCTTGTGATCACATTTTGGACCATCCATATGATCCAGGATAATCTCATTTTAGGACCTTTAACTTAATCACACCTGTAAAGTCTTTTTTGTTTTTTGTCATGTAGGGGAACTTATTCCCAGTTTGGGGGATTACGACATGAATGCCTTCAGGTAGAGGAGGAGCTCGTTATTCTGTCTTCTATAGCTTTTCTTCTTAAAGAGTGCAGGAGATGTCTATGGGTTTCCAAGCACTTGTGGGACCATAAGAGCTGTATGTTTAGAATATAAATGAAAATTGTGTTCTTTTGTATCCATAAAAACGGCAGAGGATGGCCAAATACCTTTCTTCACTCCTAGCTGCAGATCATTTTATCATGAAGATTAATAACCATTGCAGTTTTATCCTATATGTTTCAGGGTACTATTATTATCCACATTAAAAAACCTATTTAACTCTTCAGTTTCTCTGCACTATTTTCATACATAGCTGGGCTACCCAGCTTTGTATGTATGTATGTATGTGTATATATGTATATATATAAAGACAAAGCAAGAAAACAAGATTTAATTGCTTAGACTTTTTTTTTCCCAGTTAAGTAACTGAAAGGTTGTTGCTAAACCATGAAAGACACTGGGATTCTTGGCCTCCAGAGGAGAATGCAGTTTGGGACCAGAGACGAGGTTTGATTGCTCAGAGCTTTTGTGTAATCAAGTTTTATTAAAGTATAAAAGATATAGAGAAAGCTTCTAATATAGACATCAGAAGGGGGCAGAAAGAGTGCCCCCTCACTAGTGTTAGCAATGGAGTTATATACTTTTTAATTAGTTATTACAATGAATCAAAAGAATATCTGGAGGTTATAAAGAACTTACTAGACCCACTCCCATAATTTACATTTAAGATAACAGGATTAACCAGAAGGATTTTTCAAGAAACGGTCCTCAAGCAGGATATATTGTTGTTATATAATCCTTAGTACAGAGTTTAATACTGTACTAAGGATTTAGTGATTAGAAGCAAAGTCCGATGCTGTAAAGAGCAATATTGCATAGGAACCTGGAATGTCAGGTCCATGAATCAAGGCAAATTGGAAGTGGTCAAACAAGAGATGGCAAGAGTGAATGTCGACATTCTAGGAATTAGCAAACTAAAATGGACTGGAATGGGTGAATTTAACTCGGATGACAATTATATCTACTACTGTGGGCAGGAATCACTCAGAAGAAATGGAGTGGCCATCATGGTCAACAAAAGAGTCCAAAATGCAGTACTTGGATGCAATCTCAAAAATGACAGAATGATCTCTGTTCGTTTCCAAGGCAAACCATTCAATGTCACAGTAATCCAAATCTATGCCCCAACCAGTAACGCCGAAGAAGCTGAAGTTGAAAGGTTCTATGAAGACCTACAAGACCTTTTAGAACTAACACCCAAAAAAGATGTCCTTTTCATTATAGGGGACTGGAATGCAAAAGTAGGAAGTCAAGAAACACCTGGAGTAACAGGCAAATTTGGCCTTGGAATACGGAATGAAGCAGGGCAAAGACTAATAGAGTTTTGCCAAGAAAATGCACTGGTCATAGCAAATACCCTCTTTCAACAACACAAGAGAAGACTCTATACATGGACATCACCAGATGGTCAACATCGAAATCAGATCGATTCTATTCTTTGCAGCCAAAGATGGAGAAGCTCTATCCAATCAGCAAAAACAAGACCAGGAGCTGACTGTGGCTTGGACCATGAACTCCTTATTGCCAAATTCAGACTGAAATTGAAGAAAGTAGGGAAAACTACTAGACCATTCAGGTATGACCTAAATCAAATCCCTTATGATTATACAGTGGAAGTGAGAAATAGATTTAAGGGCCTAGATCTGATAGATAGAGTGCCTGACGAACTATGGAATGAGGTTCGTGACATTGTACAGGAGACAGGGATCAAGACCATCCCCATGGAAAAGAAATGCAAAAAAGCAAAATGGCTGTCTGGGGAGGCCTTACAAATAGCTGTGAAAAGAAGAGAAGCGAAAAGCAAAGGAGAAAAGGAAAGATATAAACATCTAAATGCAGAGTTCCAAAGAATAGCAAGAAGAGATAAGAAAGCCTTCTTCAGTGATCAATGCAAAGAAATAGAGGAAAACAACAGAATGGGAAAGACTAGGGATCTCTTCAAGAAAATCAGAGATACCAAAGGAACATTTCTTGCAAAGATGGGCACGATAAAGGACAGAGATGGTGTGGACCTAACAGAAGCAGAAGATATTAAGAAGAGGTGGCAAGAATACACAGAAGAACTGTACAAAAAAGAGCTTCAAGACCTAGACAATCATGATGATGTGATCACTGACCTAGAGCCAGACATCTTGGAATGTGAAGTCAAATGGGCGTTAGAAAGCATCACTACGAACAAAACTAGTGGAAGTGATGGAATTCCAGTGGAGCTATTCCAAGTCCTGAATGATGATGCTGTGAAAGTGCTGCACTCAATATGCCAGCAAATTTGGAAAACTCAGCAGTGGCCACAAGATTGGAAAAGGTCAGTTTTCATCCCAATCCCAAAGAAAGGCAATGCCAAAGAGTGCTCAAACTACCGAACAATTGCACTCATCTCACACGCTAGTAAAGTAATGCTCAAAATTCTCCAAGCCAGGCTTCAGCAATATGTGAACCGTGAACTTCCTGATGTTCAAGCTGGTTTTAGAAAAGGCAGAGGAAGCAGAGATCAAATTGCCAACATCCGCTGGATCATGGAAAAAGCAAGAGAGTTCCAGAAAAACATCTATTTCTGCTTTATTGACTATGCCAAAGCCTTTGACTGTGTGGATCACAATAAACTATGGAAAATTCTGAAAGAGATGGGAATACCAGACCACCTGATCTGCCTCTTAAGAAATCTGTATGCAGGTCAGGAAGCAACAGTTAGAACTGGTCATGAAACAACAGACTGGTTCCAAATAGGAAAAGGAGTACGTCAAGGCTGCATATTGTCACCATGTTTATTTAACTTATATGCAGAGTACATCATGAGAAATGCTGGACTGGAAGAAACACAAGTTGGAATCAAGATTGCCAGGAGAAATATCAATAACCTCAGATATGCAGATGACATAACTCTTATGGCAGAAAGTGAAGAGGGGCTAAAAAGCCTCTTGATGAAAGTGGAAGTGGAGAGTGAAAAGGTTGGCTTAAAGCTCAACATTCAGAAAACTAAGATCATGGCATCTGGTCCCATCACTTCATGGGAAATAGATGGGGAAACAGTGGAAACAGTGTCAGACTTTGTTTTTCTGGGCTCCAAAATCACTGCAGATGGTGACTGCAGCCATGAAATTAAAAGACGCTTACTCCTTGGAAGGAAAGTTATGACCAACCTAGATAGCATATTCAAAAGCAGAGACATTACTTTGCCAACAAAGGTTCGCCTAGTCAAGGCTATGGTCTTTCCTTTGGTCATGTATGGATGTGAGAGCTGGACTGTGAAGAAGGCTGAGCACCGAAGAATTGATGCTTTTGAACTGTGGTGTTGGAGAAGACTCTTGAGAGTCCCTTGGACTGCAAGAAGATCCAACCAGTCCATTCTGAAGGAGATCAATCCTGGAATTTCTTTAGAAGGAATGATGCTAAAGCTGAAACTCCAGTATTTTGGCCACCTCATGCGAAGAGTTGACTCATTGGAGAAGACTCTGATGCTGGGAGGGATTGAGGGCAGGAGGAGAAGGGGACGACAGAGGATGAGATGGCTGGATGGCATCACTGACTCGATGGATGCGAGTCTGAGTGACCTCCCGGAGCTGGTGATGGACAGGGAGGCCTGGCGTGCTGCGGTTCATGGGGTCGCAAAGAGTCGGACACGACTGAGCGACTGATCTGATCTGATCTGATCTGAAGGATTTAGTACAAATCTTAGTACAGAGTTCAAATCTCACATGCTAGTAAAGTAATGCTCAAAATTCTCCAAGCCAGGCTTCAGCAATATGTGAACCGTGAACTTCCTGATGTTCAAGCTGGTTTTAGAAAAGGCAGAGGAAACAGAGATCAAATTGCCAACATCCGCTGGATCATCGAAAAAGCAAGAGATTTCCAGAAAAACATCTATTTCTGCTTTATTGACTACGCCAAAGCCTTTGACTGTGTGGATCACAACAAATTGCAGACAATTTTGAAAGAGATGGGACTACCAGACCACCTGACCTGCCTCTTGAGAAATCTGTATGTAGGTCAGGAAGCAATAGTTAGAACTGGTCATGGAACAACAGACTGGTTCCAAATAGGAAAAGGAGTTCGTCAAGGCTGAATATTGTCACCCTGCTTATTTAACTTCTATGCAGAGTACGTCATGAGAAACTCTGGGCTGGAAGAAGCACAAGCTGGAATCAAGATTGCCGGGAGAAATATAAATAACCTCAGATATGCAGATGACACCACTCTTATGGCAGAAAGTGAAGAGGAACTACAAAGCTTCTTGATGAAAGTGAAAGAGGAGAGTGAAAAAGTTGGTTTAAATCTCAACATTCAGAAAACTAAGATCATGGCATCTGGTCCCATCACTTCATGGGAAATAGATGGGGAAACAGTGGAAACAGTGTCAGACTTTATTTTTCTGGGCTCCAAAATCACTGCAGATGGTAATTGCAGCCATGAAATTAAAAGACGTTTACTCCTTGGAAGAAAAGTTATGACCACAACCTAGATAGCATGTTGAAAAGCAGAGACATTACTTTGCCAACAAAGGTTCATCTAGTCAAGGCTATGGTTTTTCCTGTGGTCATGTATGGATGTGAGAGTTCAATTGTGAAGAAAGCTAAGCACAGAAGAACTGATGCTTTTGAACTGTGGTGTTGGAGAAGACTCTTGAGAGTCCCTTGGACTGCAAGGAGAAGCAACAAGTCCATTCTGAAGGAGATCAGCCCTTGGATTTCTTTGGAAGGAATGATGCTAAAGCTGAAACTCCAGTACTTTGGCCACCTCATGCGAAGAGTTGACTCACTGGAGAAGAGTCTGATGCTGGGAGGGATTGAGGGCAAGATAGAAGGAGATGACAGAGGATGAGATGGCTGGATGGCATCACTGACTCGATGGATGTGAGTCTGAGTGAACTCCAGGTGTTGGTGATGGACAGGGAGGCCTGGCATGCTGCGATTTATGGGGTTGCAAAGAGCTGGACACGATTGAGCGACTGATCTGAACTGACAGAGTTTAAACTGTTTGTTGTGTAACCATCAGTTTGAGGCGTAAAGATAAAACATTTTATGTGGCTAAGACTAAGGAATATAGAGGAAAAAAAAAACAAAAACAAAAAACATTTGTCCTTTCCTCCTCCTTGAGAATTCCAGACTCCTCTCTCCTTGGGGACCTCTAGACTTCTTATCAACCTGATTAGGAATTGACTCTCTCATAACTATTTAATAGGAATGTGTCAAGATTACTCATTGGCTTTAGGGATTTTTTTCTGTTTGTCACTCTATGTAACACATTCCATGTCACTGCCTCAAACAGATCACTTAGATCATGCTGGCTAGGAGGAAAATAAAGGTTAAGTCAACTGAAGAGCTATACACTAGAGGTTGTCAGAATTGCCATCTATCAATTCTTTAGAAGAAAACAAGAATCAATATATAGAATCATGTTTAAGACAATAGCTTGTTACTATATAAACATTTGTGGAGAAGGCAATAGCACCCCACTCCAGTACTCTTGCCTGGAAAATCCCATGGATGGAGGAGCCTGGTAGGCTGTAGTCCATGGGGTCGTGAAGAGTCAGACACGACTGAGGGATTTCACTTTCACTTTCATAAACATTTTAGAGTTATTTTCTGTGGGATTGATTTTCCTTATTTGATTTGTTAATATTTAGTTTCTTATTTTTGAATTAATATTTGCAACATATATTGAATTCTGATGTTTACTAGTCTGATGTAGGCTCCTCACATCTAATCCAGTGTTTTTATGAAGCAGATACAATTGATATTAATCCATGTGTAATCGAAGTGTATCTTGTCTTCTCCTCCTTAGCAATTTAAGTCTTTGTATTCAGATGAATGTTTTGTTAACAGCTAAACTGGATACAGACTCAAGATTTCTTCAGGTTGCCCATACACATCTATTTAAAAACAAAAAATAAACAAAAAGCAAACAAACCTATTGAGAAAATTGAACTTACAAATGTTTTATAATAGAGACAGAGAGGGGTTTACATATGATGTTTGTGCTATTCATAGTGAGTTCCATAAATGGGTGCCTGACCACAAATTATTTGTTACATATCACTGGTGAAGTAAGCACAACAATTTTATGTCATAAGGATAAGAGGTTACTGTAGAGTTTCTAAATACTACTTTCATTATTTATGCTTGTCACATTTTGAACCAATATCAAACAGTTCCTGGACTGGCATTGGTTGCAATGTTACATCTGAGAAGGACTGCTATACTGTATAGTAGATAAGTTAGAATAACTTCTTTGAAAATGCCTTGCAAACCAGGGTTCTACTTGAGGTTTTACTTTATACAGCTTTCCTTAATCAGGGTCCAAATTTCTACAAACTTTATGGCCCCATCCTCAAATTAAAATGCCTCCTTTTTGTTGCTTGATCAATTTATTGAGGTCATAACCTATTCAAAGCAACTTATTGAGTACTATTTATAAAATCTCCTCAGTTTCTTTTTTCTCAAAAATGTGATCACAAGAAAACTCAAACTCATACACAAAAATAACAAACAAGAATATAAATCAGATCTATGTGATTCCAAACTGTGAGTAAAAATCTCTTTACAAAGACATTTTATTATATTAAAGATACACATTAGAGAGTTAGGTGGGTTTTTTTTTTGTTTGTTTGTTTTTAACCTTCTTTACAGTTTGTATATACAATCTAGAAATCTTGAAAAATCAAGCTTAAAATACTCTGAAAATTTAAGTTGAAATGTTCTTTATATAGTTGATGAGTAATTAATGCTAATTACTACCATTATCTTTGGAAAAGATAACTTTGTATAGAGTAATAAAAAGAGACTTGAAACTCCAGATTGCTACCAAAAGGGGCAAGCACAGACAGTGATTAAGTAGTAGGAACAGAAAAATGGACTGCTGGTAAGCTTGAGAAACCCAAACCCAGCAGGGAAAAAAACCTATTATATATTTTTAATGTAAATATATATTCTTGATGCATTAACTCCGTATGAGATTGTTTATGAACCTAGATTTCCACCATGACCCGCCCATCTTGGGTTGCCCCATGGGCATGGCTTAGTTTCATTGAGTTAGACAAGGCTGTGGTCCTAGTGTGATTAGATTGACTAGTTTTCTGTGAGTATGGTTTCAGTGTGTCTGAATGCCCTCTGATGCTCTCTTGAAACACCTACCGTCTTACTTGGGTTTCTCTTACCTTGGGCATGGGGTATCTCTTCATGGCTGCTCCAGCAAAGCACAGCCGCTGCTCCTTACCTTGGACGAGGGGTATCTCCTCACCACAGCCCTTCCTGATCTTCAATGTGGGATAGCTCCTCTAGACATTACTTTGCCAACAAAGGTCCATCTAGTCAAGGCTATGATTTTTCCTGTGGTCATGTATGGATGTGAAAGCTGGACTGTGAAGAAGGCTGAGCGCCAAAGAATTGATGCTTTTGAACTGTGGTGTTGGAGAAGACTCTTGAGAGTCCCTTGGAGTGCAAGGAGATCCAACCAGTCCATTCTGAAGGAGATCAGCCCTGGGATTTCTCTGGAAGGAATGATGCTAAAGCTGAAACTCCAGTACTTTGGCCACCTGATGCAGAGTTGACTCATTGGAAAAGACTCTGATGCTGGGAGAGATTGGGGGCAGGAGGAGAAGGGGACGACAGAGGATAAGATGGCTGGATGGCATCACTGACTCGACGGACGTGAGTCTGGGTGAACTCCAGGAGTTGGTGATGGATAGGGAGGCCTGGCGTGCTGCAATTCATGGGGTCGCAAAGAGTCGGACATGACTGAGCGACTGAACTGAACTGCACTGAGATTTCCAACCCCCTAATACTAAACCAAAACTGGTGTCAGTTCACAAAGTTTTTATCAGTTGGCTGCAACTTGATAAAGATAAGGATTACCTGTGTGTTCTCACTCAGTCATGTCTGACACCTTGCTGTAGCCTGCTAGGCTCCTCTGTCAATGGGATTTTCCAGGCAAGAATACTGGAGTGGGTTGCCATTTCCTACTCCAGGAGATCCTCCCAACCCAGAGATCAAACCTGCATCTCCTGCACTTCCTGCATTGGCAGGCAGATTCTCTACCACTGTGTTACCTGGAAAAGCAATACAATAAAAATACTCACATTAAAGAACAGATTTTTATTTTTAGATTTCCAAAGCAAAATTTAAAATTCATTCTATTCTCTAAAATATTTTTGAAATGTTTACTTGAGTGTGGACTTCAAAAGCTAAGACACTGTCGCTGCTGCTGCTGCTAAGTCGCTTCAGTCGTGTCCAACTCTGTGCGACCCCACAGACAGAAGCCCACCAGGCTCCCCTGTCCCTGGGATTCTCCAGGCAAGAATACTGGAGTGGGTTGCCATTTCCTTCTCCAACGTATGAAAGTGAAAAGCGAAAGTGAAGTCGCTCAGTCGTGTCCGACCCCTACCAGGCTCCTCCGTCCATGGGATTTTCCAGGCAAAAGTACTGGGGTGGGGTGCCATTGCCTTCCCCGAAGACACTGCAAGTCTAGAGCAAATGGTTTTAGCCATTTTCTATATTCAACTGAATTTTAATATTCAACTGAATTCATTTTCTATATTCAACTGAAGATATAAATACCTCAGATATATGGAAACTGTATGTGAACACTGATTAATTGGTTTAATGCACAGATGCACATAGAAAAGATAGCAATCATTCAGCATAATTGAAATATTCTAGTAAAAGCCATGGTAATATACTTTTTACAGTTTGAATTACTTAAGGAAGTTGGGGAGTTGAGTGGCTGATCACGCCACACGTTTACAGCAAATTATTTCATGGCTCAGATGGTAAAGAATCTGCCTGTAATGTAGGAGACCCGAGTTGGATCACTGGGAAGGGAAGATCTGCTGGAGAAGGAATGACCTCTCACTCCAGTATTCTTACCTAGAGAATTCCATGGGCAGAGGAGGCTGGTGGACTACAGTTCATGGGGTCGCAAACAAACAGTCAGACATGACTGAGTGACTAACACTTTCACTTCATTTAATTTCTGAAAGAAGAAATAATTTTTCTATTGATCTTTTATCTATCTATATATTATTATACTGGTTTTGTCATTTCGTGCTTGCATGAGTAAAGGAAATGCCTACTTTTTTTTTTTTTTGCTAAGATTGGGTAGCCATTTTGCCCTCTGCAATAGACAATGTGGTTTGGCTGTGATATGCATATTTTTCTCTTTGCTTTTGTTCTTTTCAAGAAAAGATGCAGGAAATTGAACAGAAGGGTATGGCAGAAAAACCTACCAATGTGAAAGAAATAACTATGTATTCTCACCCATTCTCTATGAGAGCATACTGGATGCTAGCACAATGAGAACATTACAGTAGCTCATTGCTGTTGCATAAACGCTTAGAAAGGATGGATTTCATTTATATAAAAATTCTCTCAGGCAAAGAGCCATATATGGTTGGAAAATAGGTTTAGTCCTTGGTATAGAAACTGAGTCCCTAGGGCCCATTTATTGGCTCAAAATAGTTTTAGATAGAAAGAAAGAAACCACTCTGATAAATTGAAAGAGAATTTGAAGCTCCAGAGGAGAATCCAAAGGAAAGAAAATGAGCAGAGAAGAGCAGCAAAGCAATGGCAGAATACTTCTTGCTATGGAATATTAATCCTCATTACAATACTTACCTATCTTTAATTTAAAAATAAAAATCTAGAGAACCAAAAATTATGAGGAGATAGAAAAACTTGAACTAAGTTTTCTTTGCTATCTGATAAGGGTGAAGTTGTCTGTTGACATTTTGGTTGTGCTAAGGTGGAATTTCTGTTATAGTTGTTGTTTTCCTACTGCTGAGGATTAACTGTTTCATATTAGGTTGTGTAATAAAAATAGGTCATTTTATATTGCATCAGTTAGGATTGTATTTAGAAATAAAAAAACATAAAGTCCAAGGAACTCTGGTTTAAATGAGAAAAATGTTAAATCTCATAGCAATATGAAGACCTGGGAAAGGCAAACTCTCTCCCAAAATACCATCAGGGAAACCAGACACATTCTACCTTTCTGTTTCTCCATCTTTGGCAGGTGTTCCTGATCCTGATGCTTGTTAGCACTGTTGCAAAATGACTGCTCAACCTGTAGGCATCATGTCCACATGCCAGATAAATAGAAAGATAGACTGCTGCCAGCCTGACAAGGCTCTTTTTAAAAAAGCTTCCTTTGGAAATTCTAGTTGTTAATTTCTGCTATTTCTCACTGGCAGAACTGGTATATCTGGCCAGGTCTAGTTGGAAGATTGCTAGAGAGAGAACAGAAAACCAGCATACTAAAAACTTCTGTCCGAAATTTCTTCAAATTAATGCAAATATTGGAAAGCAGAAACATTTTAGACTCTTCCTTTCTGAAGATATTGACAGTATTCATTTAAATCAGTTATAGTTAATGATGAACTGATGACAAAATGTTAACAAAACTATTCAACAAATTTTTAATTGAAGTATAGTTGATTTACAATATTGTGTTAATTTCTGCTATACAACAAAGTGCTTCAGTTATCAGATCAGATCAGTCGCTCAGTCGTGTCCGACTCTTTGCCACCCCATGAACCGCAGCACGCCAGGCCTCCCTGTCCATCACCAGCTCCCGGAGGTCACCCAGGCTCACACCCATCAAGTCAGTGATGCCATCCAGCCATCTCATCCTCTGTCGTCCCCTTCTCCTCCTGCCCTCAATCCCTCCCAGCATCAGACTCTTCTCCAGTGAGTCAACTCTTCGCATGAGGTGGCCAAAATACTGGAGTTTCAGCTTTAGCATCATTCCTTCTAAAGAAATTCCAGGATTGATCTCCTTCAGAATGGACTGGTTGGATCTTCTTGCAGTCCAAGGGACTCTCAAGAGTCTTCTCCAACACCACAGTTCAAAAGCATCAATTCTTCGGCGCTCAGCCTTCTTCACAGTCCAGCTCTCACATCCATACATGACCACAGGAAAGACCATAGCCTTGACTAGGCGAACCTTTGTTGGTAAAGTAATGTCTCTGCTTTTGAATATGCTATCTAGGTTGGTCATAACTTTCCTTCCAAGGAGTAAGCGTCTTTTAATTTCATGGCTGCAGTCACCATCTGCAGTGATTTTGGAGCCCAGAAAAACAAAGTCTGACACTGTTTCCACTGTTTCCCCATCGATTTCCCATGCAGTGATGGGACCAGATGCCATGATCTTCGTTTTCTGAATGTTGAGCTTTAAGCCAACCTTTTCACTCTCCACTTTCACTTTCATCAAGAGGCTTTTTAGCCCCTCTTCACTTTCTGCCATAAGGGTGGTATCATCTGCATATCTGAGGTTATTGATATTTCTCCTGGCAATCTTGATTCCAACTTGTGTTTCTTCCAGTCCAGCATTTCTCATGATGTACTCTGCATATAAGTTAAATAAACACGGTGACAATATGCAGCCTTGACGTACTCCTTTTCCTATTTGGAACCAGTCTGTTGTTTCATGACCAGTTCTAACTGTTGCTTCCTGACCTGCATACAGATTTCTTAAGAGGCAGATCAGGTGGTCTGGTATTCCCATCTCTTTCAGAATTTTCCATAGTTTATTGCGATCCACACAATCAAAGGCTTTGGCATAGTCAATAAAGCAGAAATAGATGTTTTTCTGGAACTCTCTTGCTTTTTCCATGATCCAGCGGATGTTGGCAATTTGATCTCTGGTTCCTTTGCCTTTTCTAAAACCAGCTTGAACATCAGGAAGTTCACGGTTCACATATTGCTGAAGCCTGGCTTGGAGAATTTTTAGCATTACTTTACTAGCGTGTGAGATGAGTGCAATTGTTCGGTAGTTTGAGCACTCCTTGGCACAGTAATCCAAATCTATGCCCCAACCAGTAACGCCGAAGAAGCTGAAGTTGAAAGTTTCTATAAAGACCTACAAGACCTTTTAGAACTAACACCCAAAAAAGATGTTCTTTTCATTATAGGAGACTGGAATGCAAAAGTAGGAAGTCAAGAAACACCTAGAGTAATAGGCAAATTTGGCCTTGGAATACGGAATGAAGCAGGGCAAAGACTAATAGAGTTTTGCCAAGAAAATGCACTGGTCATAGCAAATACCCTCTTTCAACAACACAAGAGAAGACTCTATACATGGACATCACCAGATGGTCAACACCGAAATCAGATCGATTCTATTCTTTGCAGCCAAAGATGGAGAAGCTCTATACAGTCAGCAAAAACAAGACCAGGAGCTGACTGTGGCTTGGACCATGAACTCCTTATTGCCAAATTCAGACTGAAATTGAAGAAAGTAGGGAAAAGTACTAGACCATTCAGGTATGACCTAAATCAGATCCCTTATGATTATACAGTGGAAGTGAGAAATAGATTTAAGGGCCTAGATCTGATAGATAGAATGCCTGACGAACTATGGAATGAGGTTCGTGACATTGTACAGGAGACAGGGATCAAGACCATCCCCATGGAAAAGAAATGCAAAAAAGCAAAATGGCTGTCTGGGGAGGCCTTACAAATAGCTGTGAAAAGAAGAGAAGCAAAAAGCAAAGGAGAAAAGGAAAGATATAAACATCTAAATGCAAAGTTTCAAAGAATAGCAAGAAGAGATAAGAAAGCCTTCTTCAGTGATCAATGCAAAGAAATAGAGGAAAACAACAGAATGGGAAAGACTAGGGATCTCTTCAAGAAAATCAGAGATACCAAAGGAACATTTCATGCAAAGATGGGCACGATAAAGGACAGAGATGGTGTGGACCTAACAGAAGCAGAGGATATTAAGAAGAGGTGGAAAGAATACACAGAAGAACTGTACAAAAAAGAGCTTCAAGACCTAGATAATCATGATGATGTGATCACTGACCTAGAGCCAGACATCTTGGAATGTGAAGTCAAATGGGCCTTAGAAAGCATCACTACGAATAAAGCTAGTGGAGGTGATGGAATTCCAGTGGAGCTATTCCAAGTCCTGAAAGATGATGCTGTGAAAGTGCTGCACTCAATATGCCAGCAAATTTGGAAAACTCAGCAGTGGCCGCAAGATTGGAAAAGGTCAGTTTTCATCGCAATCCCAAAGACAGGCAATGCCAAGGAGTGCTCAGACTACTGAACAATTGCACTCATCTCACATGCTTCAGTTATACATGTCTGTATATACATTCCTATTATATTTGTTTCCATTATGGTTTATCATAGGATACTGAATATAGTTCTCTGTTGTATACAGTAGACCTTGTTGTTTATTGCAACAGATTGTTGATGTCCTAACTGGAATGCTTTTAAAATTATTAAAACATTGTCCTATTTAGTAATTTCTTGCTTTTACTGATAAATTGAGGCACAAAGATATTGATAAATATTGATATTGCAGTAACTATATGGTTATAAACACTGGAATAATTAAAATAATTTTCCAGATTGTGGTAAAAAGATAGACAATTTTCAAAATTGATAGTAAATACTTATCAAGTGTTTGTTGTGTGTGTGTTGTATTGTGTTAGGAATTATTTTCATATCTACGTTAATTTCCAGCTATGCAACCACAAGAAATAATTAATGGGGATAGAGAATGATCAGCTCAGGTTCCTGATATTGTACTTGTTGAAGATTTACAAGACAGTTCTTTCTCAGAAAACTGTCATACATCTGACTTTCAAATACAGTTATTACTGGAAAATATTAAAGTTGCAGTCTTTAACTTCCAATTCCTTTATATAAAGGAGTTAATTAGAAACCTGTTTGGGCTTCTCTAGTGGCTCAGATGGTAAAGAATCTGCCTAAAATGCAGGAGACCCAGATTCAGTCCCTGGGTTGAGAAGATCTCCTGGAGAAGGAAATGGTAACCAACTCCAGAATTCTTGCCTGAATATTTCCATAGACAGAGGACTCTTGTGGGTTACAGTCCATGGGGTCGCAAGGAGTCAGACATGGCTGAGCTACTTTCACTCACTCACTAATAAGAATAAATAGAATGGATTTGAGACTAAGTTTGACTTCTAAGTTTTTATGATATAAAAACATAAGTCAGGAGGGCACTGAACTGAGGAATGGAAGATCTAAAATGCTTTACTTTCCAATTTTGGCTAAACCTGATGCATGAAGGAAGCTAAAGGGTTAAACATTTAATGAGACCTGTTATAGCTTCTGGAACTTAGAGATTATCAGTACAAAATCTTAATGGCATCCCTCCTTGAAAATGTATTTCTGCTTGAATAATTTTAAAACATATATCTTCCACTTACTCAGTATTTTTGTAAGAGTTTTTCACATCCAACTTAGTAGAACACCCAAATTCAAGGAGATAAATGATGTCCTGTCTGGTTGGCACCATGTTGAGATTTTTCATCTCTAATTCTGTTATCCTATGGTTATCATCTCTGCTGAATTATGTATATATACTGCCAATTAAATTAAAAACCTTCCAATGAGTTATTCTTAGAACTGGAAACAGTGAATCTATTCTGAGTTAATGTGCTATTCTTTCTTCATTATCCTTTATTGGCTTAACAAAAAAACTGGTCTCTGGACTTTCCTCTGGCATATAATTTTGAGGGACCACTGGCTTAAAATTGGGAATTCTCTCTACCTATCAATAATTTCTCAAGTGGACAACAAAAAGTTAGTTTGTATTCCTCAAGACCAGTAATTTGTTATTAATCTATATTATTAAATTGTTAAAATTATGTAGAATAAAAGCTTTCTGGAACATATCTATTCAGCCTTGACATTCTGTTGCAAATATCACCACACATAACCTCTTGACTGAGTCTTTCCAATGAGTCAACACTTCACATGAGATGGCCAAAGTACTGGAGTTTCAGCTTTAGCATCATTCCTTCCAAAGAACACCCAGGACTGCAATCAACATCTGTAGTGATTTTGGAACCCCCAAAATAAAATCTGACACTGTTTCTACTGTTTCCCCATCTATTTGCCATGAAGTGATGGGACCAGATGCCATGATCTTACTTTTCTGAATGTTTCTGTTTTTCTGGGCTCCAAAATCACTGCAGATGGTGATTGCAGCCATGAAATTAAAAGATGCTTACCGCTTGGAAGGAAAGTTATGACCAACCTAGGTAGCATATTCAAAAGAAGAGATATTACTTTGACAACAAAGGTCCATCTAGTCAAGACTATGGTTTTTCCTGTGGTCATGTATGGATGTGAGAGTTGGACTGTGAATAAAGCTGAGTGCCAAAGAATTGATGCTTTTGAAATGTGGTGTTGGAGAAGACTCTTGAGAGTCCCTTGGATTGCAAGGAGATCCAACCAGTCCATTCTAAAGAAGATTGGCCATGATCTTCGTTTTCTGAGTCGTGAGCTTTAAGCCAAGTTTTTCACTCTCCTCTTTCACTTTCATCAAGAAGCTTTTTAGTTCTTCTTCACTTTCTGCCATAAAGGTGGTGTCATCTGTATATCTGAGGTTATTGATATTTTTCCTGGCAATCTTGATTCCAGCTTGTGCTTCTTCCAGCCCAGTGTTTCTCATGATGTACTCTGCATATAAGTTAAAAAAGCAGGGTGACAATATACAGCCTTGACATGCTCTTTTTCCTATTTGGAACTAGTCTATTGTTCCATGTCCAGTTCTAACCGTTGCTTCCTGACTTGTATATAGGTTTCTCAAGAGGCAGGTCAGGTGGTCTGGTATTCCCATCTCTTTCAGAATTTTCCACAGTTTATTGTGATCCACACAGTCAAAGGCTTTGGTATAGTCAATAAAGCAGAAATAGATGTTTTTCTGGAACTCTCTGGCTTTTTTGATGATCCAGCGATTTTGGCAACATGGATCACAGTCTGGTTTAATCAATGAAAGTATAAGCCATGCCATGTAGAGCCATCCGAGACAGGACAAGTCACGGTGGAGAGTTGTGACAAAACATGGCCCACTGGAGGAGGCAATGGCAAACCACTTCAGTATTCTTGCCTGAGAACCCAATGAACAGTATGAAAGGCAAAGAGATAGGACCCTGAAAGATGAACTCCTCAGGCCAGTAGGTGCCCAATATGCTATTCTGGAACACTGGAGAAATAACTCCAGAAAGAATGAAGAGATGGAGCGAAACAGAAAACAACACCCAGTTGTGGATGTGACTGGTGATGGAAGTAAAGTCCGATGCTGTAAAAAGAACAATGTTGCGTGGGAACCTGGAATGTTAGGTCCATGAATCAAGTCAAATTGGAAGTGGTCAAATAGGATATGGCAAGAGGGAACATCAGCATTTTAGGAATGAGTGAATTAAAATAGACTGGAATGAGTGAATTTAACACAGATGACCATTATATCTACTACTGTGGGCAAGAAAACCTTAGAAGAAATGGAGTAGGCCTCGTAGTCTAGAAAAGAGTCCAAAATGCACTACTTGGATGCAATCTCAAAAATAACACAATGATCTCTGTTCGTTTCCAAGGCAAACCATTCAATATCACATTAATCCAAATCTATGTCCCAGACAGTAATGCTGAAAAAGCTGAAGTTGAAGAGTTATATGAAGATCTACAAGACCTTCTAGAACTAACACCCGAAAAATATGTCATTTTCATTATAGGGAACTGGAATGTGAAAGTAAGAAGTCAAGAGATCCCTGGAGTAACAGGCAAATTTGGCCTTGGAGTACAAAATGAAGCAAGTCAAAGGCTAACAGAATTTTGTCAAAAGAATGCACTGGTCATAGCAAACGCCCTCTTCCAACAACACAAGAGAAGACTACAAATGGACATTGCCAGATGATCATAATGAATCAGACTGATTATATCCCTTGTAGCCAAAAATGGAGAAGCTCTATACAGTCAGCAAAAACAAAACCGGGAGCTGACTGTGGCTCAGATCATGAACTCCTTATTGCAAAATTCAGACTTAAATTGAAGAAAGTAGGGAAAACCACTAAATGATTCAGGTATGACCTAAATATAATCCCTTACAATTATACAGTGGAAGTGACAAATAGACTCAAGGGATTAGATCTGATAGACAAAGTGCCTGAAGAACTATGGATGGAGGTTCGTGACATTGTACAGAAGACAGTGATCAAGATCATCCTTAAGAAAAAGAAATGCAAAAAGGAAAAATGGTTGTCAGAGGAGGCTTTACAAATAGCTGAGAAAAGAAGAGAAACAAAAGGAAAAGGAAAGATATACCCATTTGTGATGAAAGTGAAAGAGGAGAGTGAAAAAGTTGGCTTAAAGCTCAACATTCAGAAAACTAAGATCATGGCATCCAGTCCCATCACTTCATGGCAAATAGATGGGGAAACAGTGGAAACAATGGCTGACCTTATTTTTCTGGGCTCCAAAATCACTGCAGATGGTGACTGCAGCTAAGAAATTAAAAGACACTCCTTGGAAGGAAAGTTATGACCAACCTAGACTCTGCTAAAAAGCAGAGTATTACTTTGTCCACAAAGGTCCATCTAGTCAAGGCTATGCTTTTTTCCAGTGGTCATGTATGGATGTGAGAGTTGGACTGTGAAGAAGGCTGAGCACCGAAGAACTGATGCTTTTGAACTGTTGTATTGGAGAAGACTCTTGAGAGTCCCTTGAACTGCAAGGAGATCCAACCAGTCCATCCTAAAGGAGATCAGTCCTGGGTATTCATTGGAGGGACTGATGTTGAAGCTGAAACTCCAGTTCTTTGGCCACATCATGAGAAGAGTTGACTCATTGGCAAAGACTCTGATGCTGGGAGGGATTGAGGGCAGGAGCAGAAGGGGACAACAGAGGATGAGATGGTTGGATGGCACCACCGACTTAATGACATGAGTTTGGGTAAGATCTGGGAGTTGGTGACGGACAGGGAAGACTGGCATGCTGCAGTCCATGGGGTCACAAATAGTCAGACATGTTTGAGTGACTCAACTGAACTGAACTGAACCTCCTCTTTAAATAATAAGAAATCTAGCTCCACTCATCTGCAGTATATTTACTACTGAGTTGATGTTCCCATCATATAACCCAGTTTTCCATTTTCACAGCTGCCATTCCCTTTGCAAAGGCATCCCCTCCTCTATGTGGGCTCTAGCAACCAATCAGGATGTTTTGTCAGCACTTTTTTTCTCTTTCCCAGACCCTTGCTTTTTCTGTTCAGACTCTGAGACATCACTCTATGCTTCTGTCATATACACTTCTCATAGACTCTGATAACATATGTATAGTCTCTGATGCTCTTCCTCCCAAATGCTTTTCACTCTATTTGGGTTTCATCCCCAGACCTTTACCACTGCTCCATCCCCCCAAAGACTCCTGACTTGTTCAGGCCACATAATGGTTTTAGATTGAGAGGGAGAAAGGAAAGAGGATAGAAGGAAGGTAGGGAGGAGGGGAAGGAAGGATGAACAGAAGAGAGAGAGGAGGATGAAAAAAAGAAATACATGCAGGAAAGAAAAGAGAAAGCAAAGCAAAAAGGAAGCAATACCATTATTTAAAATTTCAGAGAATACTTGTCTTTTTGTTAGGGGAGTGAGCTGGACACTTACCCACATACATTTGGATACACTCATTATTTCACCTCCTTCAGTAACATTTAACTAGAGGTTGCTGAAAACAGTAATTTTGTAATAAAAAACAAAGTATGCAGAGAACGATTTAAATGTGCTCAATGATGTTTGAGATCACTTTAGTCTATTTAATCACAGGGTTCTTGCGGTGGGGGGGTGGGAAATAGATGAGTACAGGAGTATGAAAAAAGTTTTTAGAGACGTTTCAGAGATTCATTATGTGGTTGTTTTGTTTTTGTTTCTAGAAAACAAATACCAGACAGACAGAAAGAAGATTAGACAGTACAGGATTATTATCCTTCTGGTTTTGGTTTACAGGTTGATCATTATAATTTGATTCCCCACAGCAGTGACTACAATCTGCCACACAGTAGAGAATAAATCTTGAAATAACTTCTAAACTGAGTGCATTGGCAGTGATGACAAGTCACATCCATCAAATGCTTCTGAAGATCTTGGACTAAATGAGAGTTTTGCATATTTTCAATTTCAAATTCTCATATACTTGGATCAAAATCCTCATTTTAGGCAAATATGGTCTGTATTCTTACACAGTCAATATTTATGATGTTAAGCCTGTGAAAATGACTTTAAATCATCATACTTGGCAAAATATTATATGTAACAAGCTCAGAATTAAGTACAAATATAATTATTCTGCTGAAGGGAAAACATACAAGAGTTGTTAGTTCATGCTGTTCAAAAAAATGCACATATACACAGACATACATGCACCACAATAATAGGCAGTTGCTGTGGCTTATACTTCGGTAGCGTTCTTTGAAGGAAATATATATTTTCTTAGCATCACTTTTATGTCTGCATCTACAAAAAAGATTATTTTCATATGTAGGTCACCTAGAATAAATTTCTCCACTACTTGGATAATTCTAGAATAGAAATAGTCACATTAAATAATCAGTCTCCTAATAAAATAAAAACATGCCCCCCTACTGCTGCCCCATGTCATGTTAAAGAAATGATCATAAAGTTGATAAGGGAAAATTATTAATGTTGAGTATTGAACATTTACTCTTCTTACAACACATGTATACACATCTCAATTTTCACTAAGAGGGGCCCATCACAGGACCTGCTCTGTGCAGTCTATAAATAACAGACAATGAAAAGAGAATAGTAGAAGTGCCAGGGAAACTTAAATTAACCTACATATTACAGACCTTAGAGTGACAGTTATTTGTATTTAATTATGTTTTACTTGAGTCAGTATTCATTGCAAGGATTTTTGTAGCAAGATTTCTTCTTCCATTGACAAAATTTTCACTTGGATTAATCAGATAAAGTTTAGTTGAATAATATCCTCAGATAAATTTGGTATATTTTTGAGTGTATGATCTTGGATTCCTTTTTGTTGACTTCAAACTTGGACAATAACATATGAAGTCTATTGTTGTACAGGAGAAGTTTAAGATGAGTTTGATTTTTAGACTAAATCTTTTGAAAGTGGACTGTTTCTGTTTTGAGATAAGATTTTTGTGTTTATCCCAGGAATTCAATAAAGTCACTCGTTCTACTCTCTTGTTTATTAATTTCTAATTGAATTAAGTTCATTATCTATTCTAGTTAAATGGGAGCCCCTGGGATTTGCACATCCAATTGTGTTTTGCTTTTTTTTTCAGATATTTAAAACATAATGTTATTTCAAAATTTTATTATTTTTGGTAGTTTGTGTTTTATAAATTAGATATAAATGCTATTTTATTGTTTCTGGTTTACCTATTATTTTTTCCAGTTATCCAAGCCATTTTGATTTTTATCTTTGTGTCAGTCTTGGAGGTCTTTCTAATACCTCTTTCATCTATCATTTCCTTTGCTTTGCATTATAAGTGATTTTATCAGTGATTTTGTCTTCTTCACATCTTTGATTGGTTTTCTGCATTGTTGAGCTTATTCTTTATTATTTCTGAGTGCTCATTCATTTAGACCTTTTATCTGTTTTCAGTTCTCAGAGATTCATCATCTCCTGATTTGATTCTTTATTTGTACTTTAAAAGACCCTGCTGTTGGGAAAGATTGAATACAAAAGGAGAAGGGAGTGGCAGGTAGTTAGGTAGAATCACCAACTCAGTGAACATGAATTTGAGCAAACTCCAAGAGATAGTGGAGGACAGAGGAGCCTGGCATGGTACAGTCCATGGAGTCTTAGTCAAATATGAGACTTGGTGACTGAACGATAGCAGCAACAATATGCAATGTACATACTTTTAATTCATTTTCATAAGTTCTCATTGCTGTCAATGGAGTAATTTCTGTCCAATGTTTATATTTGAAAAATAAAATACTTGGGATAGAATTTTCTTGGCTTCCCTTCCTATTTACCAAGATATCAGTTCAATTCAGTACTTTTTGTGCCTGGCTTTTTGTGACTACATGGACTGCAGCACACCAGGCTTCCCTGTCCATCACCAATTCCCAGAGCTTAATCAAACTCATGTCCATCACATTGGTGATGCCATCCAACCATCTCATCCTCTGTCATACCCTCCTCCTCCTGCCCTCAATCTTTCCCAGCATCAGGGTCTTTTCAAATGAGTCAGTTCTTTGCATCAGGTGGCCAGAGTATTGGAGTTTCAGCTTCAGCATCAGTCCTTCCCATGAATATTCAGGACTGATTTCCTTTAGGATTGACTGGTTGGGTCTCTTTGCACTCCAAGGATCTCTCAAGTCTTCTCCAATACCACAGGTCAAAAGCATCAATTCTTTGGTGCTCAGCTTTCTTTATAGTCCAATACTTACATCCAAACTGGAAAAACTATAGCTTTGACTAGATGGACCATTGTTGGCAAAGTCTAGGTGAGTCATAGTTTTTCTTCCAAGAGGCAAGCCTCTTTTAATTTCATGACTGCAATCACCATCTGCAGTGATTTTGGAGCCCCACAAAAATAAAGTCTGCCACTGTTTCCACTGTTTCCCCATCTACTTGCCATGAAGTGAAGGGAGCAGATGCCACAATCTTAGTTTTCTGAATTTTAAGTTTTAAGCCAACTTTTTTACTCTCCTCTTTCTCTTTCATCAAGAGGCTCTTTAGTTCTTCTTTGCTTTCTGCCATAAGGGTGGTGTCATCTGCATATCTGAAGTTATTGTTATTTCTTCTGGCAATCTTGATTCCAGCTTGTGCTTCATCCAGCCCGACATTTTGCATGATATACTCTACATATAAGTGAAATAAGCAGGGTGACAATATGCAGCCTTGACATATTCCTTTCCCGATTTAGAACCAGTCTGTTGTTCCAAGTCCAGTTCTAACTGTTGCTTCTTGACCTGCATACGTATTTCTCAGGGTGCAGCATCTCTTTCAGAATTTTCCACAGTTTGTTGTGATCCACACAATCAAATGCTTTGGTGTAGTCTATAAAGCAGTAGTGGATGTTCTTCTGGAACCCTCTTGCTTTTTCTATGATGCAACGGATGTTGGCAATTTGATCTCTGGTTCCTCTGCCTTTTCTAAACTCAGCTTGTACATCTGGAAGTTCAGTTCACATACTGAAAAAGCCTGACTTGGAGGATTTTGAACATTACTTTGCTGGCATGTGAGATAAGAGCAATTGTGTGGTAGTTTGAACATTCTTTGGCAGGCTTTTCTTTGAGATTGGAATGAAAACTGATCTTTTCCAGTCCTGTGGCCACTGCTGAGTTTTCCAAATTTGCTGGCATATTGAGTGCAGCACTATCACGGCATCATCTTTTAGGATTTGAAATAGTTCAATTGGATTTCCATCACCTCCACTAACTTTGTTCATAGTGATGCTTCCTAAGGCCCATTGACTTCTCATTCCAGAATGTCTGGCTCTAAGTGAGTGATCACACTATAGTGGTTATCTGGGTCATGAAGATCTTTTTTGTACAGTTCTTCAGTGTATTCTTGCCACCTCTTCTTAATATCTTCTGCTTCTGTCAGGTCCATACCATTTCTGTCCTTTATTGTGCCCATCTTTGCATGTTACCAAGATATGGTGGTGGTTTAGTCACTAAGTCGTGTCTGACTCTTGCAACACCATGAACTCAAGCCTGCTAGGTTCCTCTGTCCATGTGATTCTGAAGGCAAGAATATTGGAGTGGTATGCCATTTCCTTCTCCAGGGGATCTACCCAACTCAGGAATAGAACTTTGGTCTTCTGCATTGCAGGCAGATTCTTTGCAAATTGAGCTACAAGGGAAGCCCCTTACCAAGATATAGCTTGAACCCTTTAGTTAGAGCTTTTATTGGAATTCTGTAAATTGAAGGATGATATTCACTAGCTACATGGTTTAGAAAGGTGAGTGTGGCCATAGAAATTTCCAGGCAACATTTTTGTCTTCATCCTATTTTTCTTTATGTGATTCTTGAGAGCACAGAAATTCAGTGCCAGTTCTATCCAACTGAGCAAATATTTCTTACTTTTGAATGAAGGCTTTCACATTTTTTTGACTGCTTCACATTGTGGTGAGCCCAGATATAATGAATAAATGAGTGCCTGAATTCATGAATATGTCAGGGCATGGCTAGCTCTATACTTTGGGCATGGAGAATGTCTTCCAGATGTGTAAGAAAAGCTCTTTTGCCCAGTTCCCTCAATTAGAATATTAATAGTTGAACTGCTCTCTAAAGAAAAGGATTGCACTATCCAAAAGGATTGTACTTTATTTTCCCAAGTGGGTGAAGGAAAGTAAAGTCCTAGTTTTCCTCTTTGTCTTTATAGTTATTGTCTTTTTTTTTAGAAAAAGGTAACTCATATTTCGGAGAAGGCAATGGCAACCCACTCCAGTACTCTTGCCTGGAAAATCCCATGGATGGAGGACCTGGTAGGCTGCCATCTATGGGT
The DNA here is from genome assembly GCA_935064755.1 of Tragelaphus eurycerus. Taxonomy (NCBI): domain Eukaryota; kingdom Metazoa; phylum Chordata; class Mammalia; order Artiodactyla; family Bovidae; genus Tragelaphus; species Tragelaphus eurycerus. The sequence continues at coordinate 2,701,634 of CAKXYN010000097.1, read as the reverse complement.
TGCAGAGTCGGACACGACAGAAGCGACTTAGCAGCAGCAGCAGGACTGAGCGACTTCACTTTCACTTTTCATTTTCATGCATTGGAGAAGGAAATGGCAACCCACTCCAGTGTTCTTGCCTGGAGAATCCCAGGGACAGGGGAACCTGGTGGGCTGCCGTCTATGGGGTCGCACAGAGTTGGACACGACTGAAGTGACTTAGCAGCAGCAGCAGCAGCAACTCATATTTATATTCTATCAAAATGCTCTGCTTTTGGTAAAAAGCAATTTTATATCATTTCACCATGTCCTCTTTCACTTTTAGCACCATTTAATTCTGTTCTTGTTTGTATTGTTTTTTTGGTATATTGTATTAGCCAGATAATCATGATGATGTGATCACTGACCTAGAGCCAGACATCTTGGAATGTGAAGTCAAATGGGCCTTAGAAAGCATCACTACAAACAAAGCTAGTGGAGGTGATGGAATTCCAGTGGAGCTATTCCTGAATGATGATGCTGTGAAAATGCTACACTCAATATGCCAGCAAATTTGGAAAACTCAGCAGTGGCCACAAGATTGGAAAAGGTCAGTTTTCATCCCAATCCCAAAGAAAGGCAATGCCAAGGAGTGCTCAAACTACCGCACAATTGCACTCATCTCACACGCTAGTAAAGTAATGCTCAAAATTCTCCAAGCCAGGCTTCAGCAATATGTGAACCGTGAACTACCTGATGTTCAAGCTGGTTTTAGAAAAGGCAGAGGAACCAGAGATCAAATTGCCAACATCTGCTGGATCATGGAAAAAGCAAGAGAGTTCCAGAAAAACATCTATTTCTGCTTTATTGACTATGCCAAAGCCTTTGACTGTGTGGATCACAATAAACTATGGAAAATTCTGAAAGAGATGGGAATACCAGACCACCTGATCTGCCTCTTGAGAAATCTGTATGCAGGTCAGGAAGCAACAGTTAGAACTGGTCATGGAACAACAGACTGGTTCCAAATAGGAAAAGGAGTACGTCAAGGCTGTATATTGTCACCATGTTTATTTAACTTATATGCAGAGTACATCATGAGAAATGCTGGACTGGAAGAAACACAAGTTGGAATCAAGATTGCCGGGAGAAATATCAATAACCTCAGATATGCAGATGACACAACTCTTATGGCAGAAAGTGAAGAGGGGCTAAAAAGCCTCTTGATGAAAGTGAAAGTGGAGAGTGAAAAGGTTGGCTTAAAGCTCAACATTCAGAAAACGAAGATCATGGCATCTGGTCCCATCACTGCATGGGAAATAGACGGAGAAACAGTGGAAACAGTGTCAGACTTTGTTTTTCTGGGCTCCAAAATCACTGCAGATGGTGACTGCAGCCATGAAATTAAAAGACGCTTACTCCTTGGAAGGAAAGTTATGACCAACCTAGATAGCATATTCAAAAGCAGAGACATTACTTTACCAACAAAGGTTTGCCTAGTCAAGGCTATGGTCTTTCCTGTGGTCATGTATGGATGTGAGAGCTGGACTGTGAAGAAGGCTGAGCGCCGAAGAATTGATGCTTTTGAACTGTGGTGTTGGAGAAGACTCTTGAGAGTCCCTTGGACTGCAAGGAGATCCAACCAGTCCATTCTGAAGGAGATCAATCCCGGAATTTCTTTGGAAGGAATGATGCTAAAGCTGAAACTCCAGTATTTTGGCCACCTCATGCGAAGAGTTGACTCATTGGAGAAGACTCTGATGCTGGGAGGGATTGAGGGCAGGAGAAGAAGGGGACGACAGAGGATGAGATGGCTGGATGGCATCACTGACTCGATGGATGCGAGTCTGAGTGACCTCCGGGAGCTGGTGATGGACAGGGAGGCCTGGCGTGCTGCGGTTCGTGGGGTCGCAAAGAGTCGGACACGACTGAGCGACTGATCTGATCTGATTAGCAAGATATCCTCAATTTCTGTGGCATAATATTGGAATGATTCCTAGTTTCAGCATTTAGGCATTGGTGATGTTTCCTTAATTGTTATCTTTTGCTGCTTCTAATTGTTTTGCAAGCGCAATGGCATATTTCCTGGACATCTTATTTCCTTTTTTCAATTTGTCTCCATACTGCTAGGTAACCAGAGACATATAAACTTGATAGAAACAAGTGTAACAGTAAAATTTCTGTACTTTTCATACACAATTCCAGGTGTTCAGTGTAACAAACCATTAGATGAATATGATGTAGCTGTTAAAATCATTCATGCTTCCATTTTTATTTTCAGTTTATTTCTCTTCTGTTTCACAGACTGGTCTTTCTGTCTTTGCTTATGTGATGCAAATATGGGAGTGTAAGGAAATGAAACATCTTTCTTAGGTTAACAGGTTGTTCTGATTTTTTCTCAGAAGCCAGAATCAGTCACTGAGCTGATGAATAGACAAGCCATTATTTCTACTTGTCAGAGTTAACATACTGATGTTGTGTTTGGTAAGGAATATTAACTAAAACTTTCAATAAGCAACTTCCATTTCAGAAAGGTCTCATCTAATCATTTTATATTTTGGCTTTACCAGAACTCTAAGAAAAGTTTACATATTATGTGAAAACATAATAATTGATTGATGTAGCTTGGCATGGAAATTATTTAAAAATTTGAACATTTGTTCTTATATAATGGAAATATATCTGAAATTGTGTTTATAAATCGTATATTCTGGTAATAATATATACAGGAGTGTTTTCTGTTTAAAATCATCCTATTTGAATCCTACTATAGAGAGGAAAATCATTTTCTATATAAGATGATTATCTTCATGTCTGGTATATATATTCTTTGATGTATTTTCAGGTGGTATGTGCATGTGAGCATAAGTGCTTCTGTGTATGAATGTGAGTTGGTGATGTAATGAATAAATATGTTTCTTAGTAATTGAATCCCTTCTTAGGAAGAGACCTCTTATTATTGAGGCAATATATTGATAAGTCAGTTGAAGTGGAGAGTGAGATTATATATATATATATATATATATATATAAGTTAGAATACATAAACTGTTCTCTGAGAAGTCATGGTCTGGTAATAAGAGGACTTTTATTGGTGGGTGAAGAAAAATGATAGGTCAGTGATAAATAGCTTCCAAGAGCTTCAAAACAGGCATTTACTCAGAGGTGGGCTTGGGAGGAAGGCCTGAGACACCTAATAAGAATTACAAGAGACTTAGCAATGTGATGTGCAGTGCAAAGTTTCTTCCTAGTTTTCAGATGAATTTTTTAGTAAGAGCCACATTACCTACAAGTATACTGTTGAGTTGAATCTCTACTGAATGGATGTGATAACATTTTGTGAATAAAGTAAAGGTGAGAGCAGGGCTATGGGGAAACCTTGAGATAGTTCTTCTGAACCAAACCACGTTAGAGTTACAACTTGCTTATTTAGAGTTAAGTTTACCTCTTTGTCATTTGCCTAAGTATTTTGGCTGCAACTAAGTTAAATTACAGGCATTTTTATTTTAGAGAAAAAGCTCTGAGATGAGTTTATGGATATGAGTTTAACAGATTACTAACTGTTAAAATTGGTGAACAGCACAACATTTAATATTACTAAACACTTGGAAAGAAATACAGACTCAAAAACATATAAAATAGATGTTTTGTGTTCATAATTTGTATGACATTTTATATGACAGTTTTATTATGTAAAAAATGTTTTTGGCCTTTAAATATACTTTCAGAGAAAGTATTAAGGCTAAGGTAATGCAAAACTGAACTTCTGGAAACATCTAATTAAATGTAAAAAATAAAAGATAGCAGGGATAAAGAAAAGTCCTGAAAATACATATTGGTCATTATGAGAGAAGAGTTGATGTTAAAGAAATCTTTATCATTATTATCTTTATAACTAAAGTTAGAGAATAAATAACCAGTGGAAGACATTCAGGATTTTGGAAAGATACCAAGGGATATAGTTCTCCCAGATCTTTGCCAAGGATCTCAACTTAGAATCCTTCCTTAGTTGAAAATAGATGCAACACTCATTTTGAAATATATGGAACTCTATTTTGTATAAATAGAAAACAATTTGACTTTCACACCTCTTATCTCCCTGCATAGGTTACTTTTTTCACTACCCTTAGGGAAATCTGTTACATATAACCACCACACTTTCTATTACTCTTAGACAGTAAATACTCTAGTGATTTCTAGACATGATAGCCATTTCACGTCCAATTATTTTATAAACCAATTTAAAATGACTGGCTCAGAATAATAATCAATGTTCTAAATTATATCAAAGCTTGAATCTCTTGCTTTCCTCCTTGGACTGCCTTTAAATCTGAGAATCCACAGGGTGATAAAGGGAAAGCAGTGGCTTATCATCTCATTTTCTGTTTTTTTATTTTGTTCCTCCACACCAGCAACCTGACTATGTGTTCTGATCCTTTTATATATTGGAACTGGGAGGCAGGAATGGTGAGGCAAAATTTTGCTTGACTGGCACTGTCTTTTTCTGGTGTCATTTCTGTCCGTGCCTGACATATGAAGTTAAGGAGCCTCTGGGTGTGAGAAAGATCTTGAGAGTTGGTCCTTTCTTTTGTAGAGGGCTTTTTGGGTTTCTGTAAAACTCCTCATCACAGGATTTGCTACCTTTGATTTCCTTAATTTAAATAAAATCTTCTTTGCTTACAGTTTTGCTTGCTTTCTTTTTGTGGTCCTTCCACAAAATTCCACATATATGTATTTTGTTTGGGTCTCATGGTTCTTCCAAGTACCTGTTTTGGGAGAAAAGAATCCCTTTACAAGCCTTCCAGAACAGTTCTTTCTCCCTTTGTGGCCACATCTTGTCCATAACAAATTACGCTGTGACAGGTTGTTCTCAGCATTGCCATTTCACTTTCCTTCATTGTCAAAAAAAAAAAAAAGCTAGTCAAGCACCATTTTGAATTTGGTTCTTGCTTTGACTTTAGTAACTCATGTGCTGCTGGGGTCATATGTCATGGTCTCTGGTCTCCATGATTCCTTCATCTCTTTCCTGTGGGGATAAGGGTGTGACTGGGAGGAAAATATGTAACAGAAACTCACAGTCTTTCTCTAAACAAATTATTTCCCTGTTTTTGGCTAATATCATTCTGTTTCTTTTATGTTTTGGGGATGGTTATTGAACCAAGAATTGCCAGATAGTTTTAGATCCTTGCATATTTGCACATAGATGATATTTGAAATACAGAAATACTCCCTAACTTTAAACAGAAGGTGTTAAATTTTAACATTCTATTTTTTATAGAGTTAGGGCTTGATGTCTGAAGATATTCCCGTATCTTCACTGATTCATGGCATATTACCATATTCCCCTATTCTTCATCCATGGGATATTACCATATTCCCATATGGTAGCCAAGCTGTTACCATAAGTACTGAATGCTGCAGGACTGGCCAATCAATCAAGAGATGAAGTGTGAAGGTGAGGAATAGTGACTTTATTCAGAAATCCATCAGACCAAGAAGATGGTGGACTAATGTCCTAAAGGATCATCTTCCCCAGATTTGGATGCTAGTTTCTTTTATGGTTGGGTGGGTGTGGTGAGGAATTAAAACTTCCTAAAGCAGATAAGTTGCTGCAGATATTTCCTGGTCTGGCCTGATTCCAGAGGGAATGTGTTTAATTCTTCTTGTCTATACCTATTCACCAGTGGGCCTAACCAGGATGTTTCCTATGAGTATAACAAAGATATTTTAGCTTTAAAACTCATGCAGGGGAGGTGGGTCTTCCCAGGTGGTGCTAGTGGTAAAGAATTATGTCTCTGCCTGTCTGCAGGAGGCATAAATGATGAGGGTCCAATCCCTGGGTCAAGAAGATCCCCTGGAGAAGGAAACAGTAACCCACTCCAGTATTCTTGCCTGAAGGATCCCATGGACAGAGAAGCCTGGTGAACTACATAGAGTCGCAAAGTATTGGACACGACTGAAATGACTTCAATAACCTCAGATATGCAGATGACACCACCCTTATGGCACAAAGTGAAGAGGAACTAAAAAGCCTCTTGATGAAAGTGAAAGTGGAGAGTGAAAAAGTTGGCTTAAAGCTCAGCATTCAGAAGATGAAGATCATGGCATCTGGTCCCATCACTTTATGGGAAATAGATGAGGAAACAGTGGAAACAGTGTCAGACTTTATTTTGGGGGACTCCAAAATCACTGCAGATGGTGATTGCAGCCATGAAATTAAAAGACACTTACTCCTTGGAAGGAAAGTTATGAACAACCTAGATAGCATATTCAAAAGCAGAGCTATCACTTTAAAACAAAGGTCCATCTAATCAAGGCTATGGTTTTTTCAGTGGTCATGTATGGATGTGAGAGTTGGACTGTGAAGAAAGCTGAGTACCAAAGAATTGATGCTTTTGAACTATGGTGTTGGAGAAAACTCTTGAGAGTCCCTTGGACTGCAAGGAGATTCAACTGGTCCGTTCTAAAGGAGATCAGTCCTGGGTGTTCATTGGAAGGACTGATGCTGAGGCTGAAACTCCAATACTTTGGCAGCTCATGCGAAGAGTTGACTCAGTGGAAAAGACCCTGATGCTGGGAGGGATTGGGGACAGGAGGAGAAGGGGACGACAGAGGATGAGATGGCTGGGTGGCATCACCGACTCGATGCACTGAGTTTGGGTGAACTCCAGTAGTTGGTGATGGACAGGGAGGCCTGGCATGCTGTGATTCATGGGGTTCCAAAGAGTCTGACATGACTGAGCGACTGAACTGAAACTGAACTGAAATGACTTAGCACCATGTGCGCATGGGAGACAGAGTACCTGAAGATGGGCCATTATGTTTTAAGCTATAGGCAACACTGCTTTAGTGATTAATTTGCAGCAAAGGCGGTAGAATACAAAGATTGAAGAAACAGATCCGATATAGAATCAAACATGTTCTTTCCTATTACAAAGGTACTGAAATGAGGGGGTCATTGATTACAAAGAATCAATGGTTTGGCATAAAAGCTAACCATGTCTTCAAGAAAACTTATTCCATTTTCTTCTACCTCATTGAAGTCTTAATTACTTTACTATTCATTCTTCCTTTAAGGCATTTAGTTGTGTCCTGTCTTTCTGGATATTTAGTATTTTAAATATGTATACTAGATTTTTAACTGATTTTTTAGTTCCTTAAAGGAATACTTTCTTTTATTTCTTTGTATTCTACACAACTAAAGGGGAATGTATGTAATAAATACTAAATAAGTATCTGTAAATAAGTTTATAAGTGTATCTCCATTGCAGAAATTTTATCAGGGGGTCAAGTGGTCCACAGAAGTCCAAAACTATCTGTTAGGAGCTCCAAGCATTCTTGACTTTAGACATAGATGAGTAAACCTGGGCTCTTGGTGTACTAGGAGACAAAAGTATAAATTCTATGTCATTAACAAACCTGTATTTTATATGTGTACTTGTATATTCACATCAGATCAGATCAGATCAGATCAGTCGCTCAGTCGTGTCCGACTCTTTGCGACCCCATGAACTGCAGCACGCCAGGCCTCCCTGTCCATCACCAGCTCCTGGAGGTCACTCAGACTCGCATCCATCGAGTCAGTGATGTCATCCAGCCATCTCATCCTCTGTCGTCCCCTTCTCCTCCTGCCCTCAATCCCTCCCAGCATCAGAGTCTTCTCCAATGAGTCAACTCTTCGCATGAGGTGGCCAAAATACTGGAGTTTCAGCTTTAGCATCATTCCTTCTAAAGAAATTCCAGGATTGATCTCCTTCAGAATGGACTGGTTGGATCTCCTTGCAGTCCAAGGGACTCTCAAGAGTCTTCTCCAACACCATAGTTCAAAAGCATCAATTCTTCGGCGCTCAGCCTTCTTAACAGTCCAGCTCTCACATCCATACATGACCACAGGAAAGACCATAGCCTTGACTAGGCGAACCTTTGTTGGTAAAGTAATGTCTCTGCTTTTGAATATGCTATCTAGGTTGGTCATAACTTTCCTTCCAAGGAGTAAGCGTCTTTTAATTTCATGGCTGCAGTCACCATCTGCAGTGATTTTGGAGCCCAGAAAAACAAAGTCTGACACTGTTTCCACTGTTTCTCCGTCTATTTCCCATGCAGTGATGGGGCCAGATGCCATGATCTTCATTTTCTGAATGTTGAGCTTTAAGCCAACCTTTTCACTCTCCACTTTCACTTTCATCAAGAGGCTTTTTAGCCCCTCTTCACTTTCTGCCATAAGAGTCGTGTCATCTGCATATCTGAGGTTATTGATATTTCTCCCGGCAATCTTGATTCCAACTTGTGTTTCTTCCAGTCCAGCATTTCTCATGATGTACTCTGCATATAAGTTAAATAAACATGGTGACAATATGCAGCCTTGACGTACTCCTTTTCCTATTTGGAACCAGTCTGTTGTTCCATGACCAGTTCTAACTGTTGCTTCCTGACCTGCATACAGATTTCTTAAGAGGCAGATCAGGTGGTCTGGTATTCCCATCTCTTTCAGAATTTTCCATAGTTTATTGTGATCCACACAGTCAAAGGCTTTGGCATAGTCAATAAAGCAGAAATAGATGTTTTTCTGGAACTCTCTTGCTTTTTCCATGATCCAGCGGATGTTGGCAATTTGATCTCTGGTTCCTCTGCCTTTTCTAAAACCAGCTTGAACATCAGGAAGTTCATGGTTCACATATTGCTGAAGCCTGGCTTGGAGAATTTTGAGCATTACTTTACTACTCATATTTAAAAAGTGTGTTGGTGACAATGATTTTTGTGGGGATCATTTGAGCCAAATCTTATAATTATGTATTTTTTCCTTGTTAATCTCCATAATAATAAATGAGACTTCATATGAAAAAAAAAATCCCCATTAATTTTATGTTATCCTGAAAATAATTAGTAGGCTTTTTGTTTGTTTTCTTAGGCAGTTTTTATTCTGATGGTTTTGAATTAAATTGAAAGCCTTAGGTACCATAAAAATAGATCTTTTATGGCAAATTATGAACCTAATCAAGACAATGTGTTGTCACATTTTGTGCCTGTTGGGAAAACCTGATTAATGAGAAAAAGTATTTCTTAATATGACATATTTATATAACTTTTCCATGGTTGGCTCGTGTTTTAGGAAATTAACCCCAGATTTAAATAATCCTTCACTGATTCTTATGCATAAGAATATGTCAGCACCAATGTGGAGCTCCAGCGGGAAGGCACTAAGCTATTTGTCTTTTTCAATATAAGTGCCAGGGCTAAGAAATGATAAATCAGTATGACATCAGAGGACAAGCTTTTAATTAAATGATACCCATAAGTCACCCTTTCTTTTTCCTTAGAGTTCTTTGTGAAAATATCTCCAATTTGGCTTTGATGCTTAAATGTAGGAATTTATTCACTCTGCATCCAAATTGCTTCACAATTTTCACCTCAATTTTTTCTACATATTGTAAAGTGTCAACTTTAAACATTTCTGAAGCCTTTTTAAAGGCAGTTTATTATTTCCCAGCTACAGTCAGCTTTACAAATTTTTAAATGGTTTATAAATAGGGAAAGGCAATACTTTATAAAATCTTTAAGTGTTGTAACAGAAAAAACAAACTTAAAAAATGAATTTAGCTAGAGGTTTACTGAGTTGCCAGACCATGTCAAAGAACAACTGTGTTGTGAAACTGTGTTTTAAACCTCAACTATAAGAGTGGTTCAGATGTGTTTGAATATATATTACTACTGAATATAATAATTACCTTTGAATATATATTGAATATATATAACCTGTCTGTTCAGTTCTGGTAAGTTGCTCAGTCATTTCCAAATCTTTCCAACCCCATGGACTGCAGCATGCCAGGCCTCCCTGACCATCACCAACTCCTGGAGTTTACTCAAATTCGTGTCCATTAAGACAATGATGCCACCCAACCACTTCATCCTTTGTCATTCCCTTCTCCCCACTTCAATCTTTCCCAGCATCAGGGTCTTTTCCAATGAGTCAGTTCTTTGCATCAGGTGGCCAAAGGATTGGAGTTTCAGCTTTAGCATCAGTCCTTCCAATGAATATTCAGGACAGGTTTGGTCTCCCTGCAGTCCAAGAGACTCTCAAAGAGTCTTATCTAACACCACAGGTCAAAAGCATCAATTCTTCAGTGCTCAGCTTTCTCTATAGTCCAACTCTCACATCCATACATGACCACTAGAAAAAGCATAGCCTTGATTAGATGGAACTTTGTTGGCATAGTAATGTCTCTGCTTTTAAATAAGCTGTCTAGAAGGGTCATAACTTGTCTTCCAAGGAGCAAGCGCCTTTTAATTTCATGGCTGCAATTACCATCTGCAGTGGTTTTGGAGCCCCCCAAAATAAAATCTGTCATGGTATACACTGTTTCCCCATCTATTTGCCATGAAGTGATGGGACCAGATGCCATGATTTTAGTTTTCTGAATGTTGAACTTTAAGCCAACATTTTCACTCTCCTCCTTCACTTTCTTCAAGAGACTCTTTAATTCCTCTCCACTTTCTGCTATTAAGGTGGTGTCATTGTGATCAATGCAAAGAAATAGAGGAAAACAACAGAATGGGAAAGACTAGGGATCTCTTCAAGAAAATCAGAGATACCAAAGGAACATTTCTTGCAAAGATGGGCTCGATAAAGGACAGAAATGGTACGGACCTAACAGAAGCAGAAGATATTAAGAAGAGGTGGCAAGAATACACAGAAGAACTGTACAAAAAAGAGCTTCACGACCCAGATAATCACGATGGTGTGATCACTGACCTAGAGCCAGACATCTTGGAATGTGAAGTCAAGTGGGCCTTAGAAAGCATCACTACGAACAAAACTAGTGGAAGTGATGGAATTCCAGTTGAGCTATTCCAAATCCTGAAAGATGATGTTGTGAAAGTGCTACACTCAATATGCCAGCAAATTTGGAAAACTCAGCAGTGGCCACAAGATTGGAAAAGGTCAGTTTTCATCCCAATCCCAAAGAAAGGCAATGCCAAAGAATGCTCAAACTACCGCACAATTGCACTCATCTCACACGCTAGTAAAGTAATGCTCAAAATTCTCCAAGCCAGGCTTCAGCAATATGTGAACCGTGAACTTCCTGATGTTCAAGCTGGTTTTAGAAAAGGCAGAGGAACCAGAGATTAAATTGCCAACATCCGCTGGATCATGGAAAAAGCAAGAGAGTTCCAGAAAAACATCTATTTCTGCTTTATTGACTATGCCAAAGCCTTTGACTGTGTGGATCACAATAAACTGTGGAAAGTTCTGAAAGAGATGGGAATACCAGACCACCTGATCTGCCTCTTAAGAAACCTATATGTAGGTCAGGAAGCAACAGTTAGAACTGGACATGGAATAACAGACTGGTTCCAAATAGGAAAAGGAGTACGTCAAGGCTGCATATTGTCACCATGTTTATTTAACTTATATGCAGAGTACATCATGAGAAACGCTGGACTGGAAGAAACACAAGTTGAAATCAAGACTGCTGGGAGAAATCTCAATAACCTCAGATATGCAGATGACACCACCCTTATGGCACAAAGTGAAGAGGAACTCAAAAGCCTCTTGATGAAAGTGAAAGTGGAGAGTGAAAAGGTTGGCTTAAAGCTCAACATTCAGAAAACGAAGATCATGGCATCTGGTCCCATCACTACATGGGAAATAGATGGAGAAACAGTGGAAACAGTGTCAGACTTTATTTTTCTGGGCTCCAAAATCACTGCAGATGGTGACTGCAGCCATGAAATTAAAAGACGCTTAACTCCTTTGAAGGAAAGTTATGACCAACCTAGATAGCATATTCAAAAGCAGAGACATTACTTTGCCAACAAAGGTTCGCCTAGTCAAGGCTATGGTCTTTCCTGTGGTCACGTATGGATGTGAGAGCTAGACTGTGAAGAAGGTTGAGCGCCAAAGAATTGATGCTTTTGAACTGTGGTGTTGGAGAAGACTCTTGAGAGTCCCTTGGAGTGCAAGGAGATCCAACCAGTCCATTCTGAAGGAAATCAGCCCTGGGATTTCTTTGGAAGGAATGATGCTAAAGCTGAAACTCCAGTATTTTGGCCACCTCATGCGAAGAGTTGACTCATTGGAGAAGACTCTGATGCTGGGAGGGATTGAGGGCAGGAGGAGAAGGGGACGACAGAGGATGAGATGGCTGGATGGCATCACTGACTCGATGGATGTGAGCCTGAGTGACCTCCAGGAGTTGGTGATGGACAGGGAGGCCTGGCATGCTGCAGTTCATGGGGTCGCAAAGAGTCAGACATGGCTGAGTGACTGATCTGATCTGATCTGATCTGCATATCTGAGGCTATTGATATTTCTCCCGGCAATCTTGATTTCAGCTTGTGCTTCTTCCAGTCCAGCATTTTTCATAATGTACTCTGCATATAAATTAAATAAGCAGGGTGACAACATACAGGCTTGACATACTCCTTTCCTGATTTGGAACCAGTCTGTTGTTCCATGTCCAGTTCTAACTGTTGCTTCTTGTCCTGCATACTGATTTCTCAGGAGGCAGGTCAGGTGGTCTGGTATTCCCATCCCCTGAAGAATTTTTTAGTTTGTTGTAATCTACACAGTCAAAGGCTTTGGTGTAGTCAGTAAAGCTGAAATAGATGGTTTTTCTGGAACTCTCCTGCTTTTTTGATGATCCAGCAGATGTGGGCAATTAGATCTCTGGTTCCTCTGCCTTTTCTAAAACCAGCTTGAACATCTGGAATTTCATCGTTCACATACTGTTGAAGTTTGGCTTGGAGAATTTTGAGCATTACTTTACTAGCGTGTGAGATGAGTGCAATTGTGCAGTAGTTTGTGCATTCTTTGACATTGCGTTTCTTTGTCATTGGAATGAAAACTGACCTTTTCTAGTCCTGTGGCCACTACTGAGTTTTCCAAATTTGTTGGCATATTGAGTGCAGCACTTTCACAGCATCATCTTTCAGGATTTGAAATAGCTCAACTGGATTTCCATAACCTCCACTAGTTTTGTTTGTAGTGAGCCTTCCTAAGGCCCACTTCACCTCTCATTCTAGGATTTCTGGCTCTAGGTTAGTAATCACACTATTGTGGTTGTCTGGGTAGAATAATTTTTTTGTATATTACTTCAGTGTATTCTTGCCACCTCTTCTTAATATCTTCTGCTTCTTTTAGGTCCATACAATTTCTGTCCTTTATTGTGCCCATCTTTACATGAAATCCCATGGACAGAGGAGCCTGGTAGGCTGCAGTCAATGAGATTGCTAAGAGTCAGACACGACTGAGCAACTTTCCTTTCACCTTTCACTTTCATGCATTGAAGAAGGAAATGGCAACCCACTCCAGTGTTCTTGCCTGGAGAATCCCAGGGACAGGGGAGCCTGGTGGGCCGCTGTCTATGGGGTCGCACAGAGTTGGACACGACTGAAGCGACTTGGCAGCAGCAGCAGCAGTTACATGAAATATTCCCTTGCTGCCTCTAATTTTCTTGAAGAGATCCATAGTCTTTCCCCTTCTATTGTTTTCCTCTATTTCTTTGGATAGATCACTGATGAAGGCTTTGTTGTCTCTTCTTGCTATTTTTTGGAACTCTGCATTCAAATGGGTATATCTTTCCTTTTCTCCTTTGCCTTTAGCTTCTCTTCTTTTCTCAGGTATTTGTAAGGCCTTCTCAGGCAACCATTTTGCCTTTTTGCATTTCTTTTTCTTGGGATGGTTTTGATCACTGCCTTCTGTACAATGTCATGAACCTCCATCCATAGTTCTTCAGGCACTCTGTCTATCAGATCTAATCCCTTGAATCTATTTCTCATTTCCACTTTATAGTCATAAGGGATTTGATTTAGGTCATACCTGAATGGCCTAGTGGTTTCCCCCACTTTCTTTCTTCAATTTAAGTCTGAATTTGGCAATAAGGAATTCATGATCTGAGTCACAGTCAGCTCTTGGTCTTGTTTTTGCTGATTGTATGTATAGAGCTTCTCCATCTTTAGCTGCAAAGAATATAATCTATCTGATTTTGGTATTGACCATCTGGTGTGTCCATGTGTAGAGTCTTCTCTTGTGTTATTGGAAGAGGGTGTTTGCTATGATGAGTTCATTCTCTTGGCAAAACTCTGTTAGCCTTTGCCCTGCTTCATTCTGTATTCCAAAGCCAAATTTGCCTGTTACTCCAGGTATTTCTTGACTTCCTACTTTTGCATTCCAGTCCCCTATAATAAAAGAACATCTTTTTGGGTGTTAGTTCTAGAAGGTCTTGTAGGTCTGCAGAGAACCGTTCAACTTCAGCTTCTTCAGCATTATTGGTCAGTGCATAGACTTATATTATTGTGGTATTTAATCAAACAGAGATCATTCTGTTGTTGTGAGATTGCATCCAAGTACTGCATTTCGACTCTTATAGACTATGATGGCTACTCCATTTCTTCTAAGGGATTCTTGCCCACAGTAGTTGATATAATGGTCATCTGAGTTAAATTCGCCAATTCCAGTCCATTTTATTTCGCTGATTCCTAAAATGTCGATGTTCACTTTTGCCATCTCCTGTTTGACCACTTCCAATTTGCCTTGATTTATGGACCTAATATTCCAAGTTCCTATGCAATATTGCTCTTTACAGCTTCAGGCTTTACTTCCATAAACAGTCACACCCATACCTGGGTGTTGTTTTTGCTTTGGCTCCGTCTCTTCATTCTTTCTGGAGTTAGTTCTCCACTGATCTCCAGCAGCATATTGGGCACCTACTGACCTGGGGAGTTCATCTTTCAGTGTCCTATATTTTTGCCTTTTCATACTGTTCATGTTGTCTTCAAGGCTGGAACTGAAGTGGTTTGGCATTCCCTTCTCCAGTGGACCACGTTTTGTCAGAACTCTCCACCATGACCCGTCTGTCTTGGATGGCCCTACACAACATGGTTCATAAATTCACTGAGTTAGACAAGGCTGTGGTCTATGTGATCAGATTGGTTAATTTTCTGTGATTGTGGTTTTCAGTCTGTCTGCCCTCTGATGGAAAAGGACAAGTGGTTTATGGAAGCTACTTAATGGGAGAGACTGACTGAGGGGGAAACTTACCTGTCTGGATTATCCTAAAAACAAGCCATAGGTCAGCGAGCTCTGAAATTCATAATAAAAGTAATTCAACACTATCTCTTCCCATTTACACACACACACACACACACACACACACACACACATACACACACACAGAGAAAATATTGGAAGGGTTATGTAAGAGAATAAAATATGTAATTTCTGAGTACCTACCAAAAGCTAGGTAGCATCCAATATCAGGAATTTACTCTTTGTAACAGCCCCATTCCTTGGAAGAAAAGCTATGAAGAACCTGGATAGCATACTAAAAAGCAGAGACATTACTTTGCCAACAAAGGTCCGCCTAGTCAAAGCTATGGTTTTTCCAGGAGTCATGTACAGATAGCAGAGTTGGACTATAAAGAAAGCTGAGTGCCAAAGAATTGATGCTTTTGAACTGTGGTGTTGGAGAAGACTCTTGAGAGTTCCTTGGACTGCAAGGAGATCCAACCAGTCCATTCTGAAGGAAATCAATCCTGAATATTCATTGGAAGGTCTGATGCTAAAGCTGAAACTCTAATACTTTGGCCACCTGATGCAAAGAACTGACTCACTGGAAAAGAACCTGATGTTGGGAAAGATTGAAGGTGGGAGGAGAAGGTGATGACAAAGGATGAATGGTTGGATGGCACCATGAACTCGATGGACATGAGTTTCAGTAAGCTCTGGGAGTTGGTGATGGACAGGGAGCAGGCATGCAGCAGTGGATGGGGTCTCAGAGAGCTGGACACAACTGAGCAACTGAACTGAACTGAAACAGCCCCATTATAGTCCTTTGGAGATGCTGAAACTGAAAAGGTTATTTGTCACCATCAGGTCTTCTCACCCATCCCCACCCCTCCAATATAAGATACTACTTGTGTTCCTATGAGACAATTCTTACTAAGAAAGTTTAAAATTTTGCATACAATCTGGAAAGAAACAGTAATAATAATTAAATAAGGAATTCTTGCAATTGTTCCATTTATAGTATTTTGTAATTTTTTTTTTTTTTTTTTTTGTATTCATAGAGAGTGAAGGAGAGCTGGATAAATAAATAATGTTTGGCTGAGGATGAAAATAAAATTGGGTAGATAATCCCTGAAAGTTAACAGTCAGAGAAATAGCAGAATAAAGTTTCCAGACACTCAGAAGACACAACTACCTGTGGGTAGCAGAACAGGTTGTTGATAGAATCTGTGAGCCACAGGAAAAGGGGTGGATTAGAGGACAAAAACTATTTTCAAAAGATTTACTCTTAAGAAAAACAAGTAAAAACACAGTATCTTATCAGTTCAAATAAAGTCTGTTTCTATCAATAAAGACATAAATCTGATAGATGAGAAATCTAATAGGCCTTTATTAGCAATTGTTTGTCAATTTGTTTATTCAACAATTTAAAAATTTCTAGAACTACTAAATCACTGACTATTTAGTCAATGAGAAATTTACATATCTTATATACTATTCTGTTATCACAGTATATTATAGGAAAGGTAAAATACAGGGAAAACAAATGAACATTTCCCAGTTCACTCAACCTTCTCCTCTGAGTTGTAGTTGAGCTGTCAGCTGTGATAATGTGAGGTTCCAATTACCTATTCAAAAGATGCATAAATAAGTAAAATTTAGTTAAGTTTATTTGAAAGAATAAAAAAACATTATTTTTAGTTTTACTAAGTATTTGATGCAACCATACAAATTATATTCTAAAAAATTTATTTAATATTATCTGTAAATTATAGAATTGCATTATAGAATATATTTCCACTCACAGGTATATGACCACTAACATTTATAAAACAGATCTATTCAAATATATTTTTCTTTTGTATGCTGGATCATAGTTAGTGCATATCAATAGGAAAGCAATGCAATAAGGCTGACAATAATGTCAAGGTATCCATACCCCAGGGTATGGCTCCTAGATTAAAATAAAACAAAAAATTAAAATGTTACAGATTTACAAAAAATGAGCATTCTGCATGGGATAGATCCTTGCTAGCCAAACTCTTAAGGAGCTGATATGCAAACTGTAATGACAGTATGTACCCTGTTTCCTGTGACTGCAATATATGTATCTGCTATTTAAATCATCTACTTACTCAAATTAGAGATAGTCATATGTATCACAGTAGACATCAGCTGCTGCTTTTATAGGCTTAGGGGACTGGTTGAGACATTTCACTTAAATGTTAATTTTCTGTCTTGGTCTCACTTTCATTTTATGTACAGGATATTAATTAGGATTTTTCTCCTAAGTTTAGATTTAGGAAGAAAGACTAGAATTAGATGTCCATCAGCAGATGAATGGATAAGAAAGCTCTGGTACATATACACAATGGTGTATTACTCAGCCATTAAAAAGAATACATTTGAATCAGTTCTAATGAGGTGGATGAAATTGTAGCCTATTATACAGAGTGAAGTAAGCCAGAAAGAAAAACACCAATACAGTATACTAATGCATATATATAGAACTTAGAAAGAAGGTAACGATAACCCTGTATGTGAGACAGCAAAAGAGACGCAGATGTATAGAACAGTCTTTTGGACTCTGTGGGAGAGGGCAAGGGCAGGATGATATGGGAGCATGGCATTGAAACATGTAAAATATCATATGTGAAATGAATCGTCAGTCCAGGTTTGATGCATGATACAGGGTGCTTGGGGCTGGTGCACTGGGATGACCCAGAGGGATGGAATGGGGAGGGTAGTGGGTGGGGGGTTCAGGATGGGGAACACATGTACACTCATGGTGGATTCAAGTCAATGTATGGCAAAACCAACACAATATTATAAGGTAAAATAAATAAATTAATTGATTAAAAATTTAAAAAAAGAAAGACTAGAACTAAGTCTAAGATTTCCTTTGCCATAAAACAATAGATGGCAATCCTTTTCACTTTCCAAAGCAAAGCAAGTGCTGGACTCTAAGCAACACTATAAATGAGATAACTAAGAGTTTTACGAACCATAGTTGACCTCTTATTTATAGTTTAGGTTGAGAGGAGGTGCATTGTACATGGGATCATTTTGGAGAGGTTGAGATATTAGTCTCAACTTTTTTTTTTTTTCATATGAAATCACAGAAACTTGGAGTTTGGGAAACAGTGAACTGTGGTCATAAAAATGTAAATGACAGCAGGCTGACTCCTATAACTCATGATTATAGAGTAGAAGATTGTCCTTGGAAAGTTTCTACAGTAATGGTGAGAGTGGGCCATTAGTCCTATTTAACATGATCCTATGTGTAGGTCATGTTGAGGCTGGACTTAGTTCTTCTCAAGTCCTGAACAAGAAGGCTACATATGGAAACTTGTGAAGACCTCAGCAGAAAGAATTTAGAAAATTTCTCTGACTGGCCATGGCCTGAGGGGAGTATTGTAAATGACCAAAGAGGGAAGTCACAGTAACATGCATCGAGGATGCTGCAGATAATACATCCTTGACAAACACAATCGTATCCATAACCCACAAAAATTTCCTGTGAAAGATTAGCTTTAAAACCATGAAGCCACCCGAAACAGTACCAATCAAGTAAGACTTGTTCCTTCTCCTCTAGCTTTGTCTCAGACTGGTAAGTGAAAGTTAGCCACTCAGTCGTGTCCAACTCTTTGCGACCCCATGGACTGTAGCCCACCAGGGTCCTCTGTCTATGGCATTCAGTTCAGTCACTCAGTCGGGTCTGACTCTTTGCAACCACATGAACGACAGTACTCCAGGCCTCCTTATCCATCACCAACTCCCAGAGTCCACACAAAACTATGTCCATTGTGTCCGTGATGCCATCCAACCATCTCATCCTTTGTCGTCCCCTTCTCCTCCTGCCCCCAATCTTTCCCAGCACCAGGGTCTTTTCAAATGAGTCAGCTCTCTGCATCAGGTGGCCAAAGTATTGGAGTTTCAGCTTCAAAATCAGTCCCTTAAGTGAACACCCAGTACTGATCTCCTTTAGGATGGACTGGTTGGATATCCTTGCAATCCAAGGAACTCTCAAGAGTCTTCTCCAACACCACAGTTCAAAAGCATCAATTCTTTGGTGCTCAGCTTACTTTATAGTCCAACTCTCACATCTGTACATGACTACTGGAAAAGCCATAGCTTTGATTAGATGGACCATTGTTGGCAATGTAATGTCTCTGCTTCTTAATATGCTGTCTATGTTGATCGTAACTTTCTTCCCAAGGAGCAAGCATCTTCTAATTTCATGGCTTCAATCATCATCTGCAGTGATTTTGGAGCCCAGAAAGATAAAGTCTGACACTGTTTCCCCATCTATTTGCCATGAAGTAATGGGATCAGATCCATGATCTTAGTTTTCTGAACGTTGAGCTTTAAGCCAACTTTTTCACTCTCTTCTTTCACTTTCATCAAGAGGCTTTTTAGTTCTTGTTCACTTTCTGCCATAAGGGTGGTGTCATCTGCATATCTGAGGTTATTGATATTTCTCCCGGCTATCTTGATTCCAGCTTGTGCTTCTTCCAGCCCAGCGTTTCTCATGATGTACTCTGCCTAGAAGTTAAATAAGCAGGGTGACAAAATACAGCCTTGACGTACTCCTTTCCCTATTTGGAAAGGAGTTAGAAAACTCAGGTTAGAAAACTGAGGAAAGAGAGAAGGGGATTCTAGGAGAGGAAATAAAGATCTCCGCGACCCATTTCTAAGTGTTGGCTTCCACAACCCCACATGAAAGGAGAGAAATATTAATTGTGAATGAAGTTTGGAAGTATGGTTTTTCACACTGGGCTAGATAGTCTAAATTCTTGCATGATACTGACTGAATGGGGACTAAACTGGTTAGAGGAATTTTAATTTTCTAAGATGTAAGAATTGGGGACTGCCTAATTTTCTTTCAGGGTTAATGAGCGAGTCCTAAGGAATGGTTTACAAAATTTGTCAAGAGAAAAATTTTAAATGCTTTATGATTGTACTGTGTGTCCCAATCTTTCAATGTACTTGGTGCCAGTACATCTTTAACTAATGAAGGTGAAAACTTATGAGGTATGCTCAAGCAAAATCTTTGAAATCCTATGATACAAATATATATAGTATTGTAATAATCTAGGTAGTACACTTAATGCCAGGAAATATATTTAAAGTTGAGAATTACCAAAATAGAAGAACTATGTGGTTAAAAATATAACATTTTTTTTTTGGTCTATGAAGAAGTGTATGTTTAAAGAGAATAAATGTCCTCTCTTATTGTAAATATCTGCAGTAGAAGGAGCTCCTCATTTATGGCTTTACATCACCTCTCCTCTTTTGCCCATGTCTATGCTAGGCAAATAGAAATGGAAACAGTGACTTTATTTTGGGGGGCTCCAAAATCACTGTGAACAGTGACTGCAGCCATGAAATTAGAAGATGCTTGCTCCTTGGGAGGAAAGCAGAAAGCTATGACAAATCTAAACAGTGTATTAAAAAGCATAGATGCAGAGAAAGCCTTTGACAAAGTTCAACATCCATTTATGATAAAAACTCTCCAGAAAGCAGGAATAGAAGGAACATACCTCAACATAATAAAAGCTATATATGACAAACCCACAGCAAACATTATCCTCAATGGTGAAAAGTTGAAAGCATTTCCTCTAAAGTCAGGAACAAGACAAGGATGCCCACTTTCACCATTACTATTCAACATAGTTTTGGAAGTTTTGGCCACAGCAATCAGAGCAGAAAAGGAAATAAAAGGAATCCAAATTGGAAAAGAAGAAGTAAAACTCTCACTGTTTGCAGATGACATGATCCTCTACGTAGAAAACCCTAAAGATTCCACCAGAAAATTACTAGAACTAATCAATGAATATAGTAAAGTTGCAGGATATAAAATCAACACACAGAAATCCCTTGCATTCCTGAACATTAATAATGAGAATATAGAAAGAGAAATTAAGGAAACAATTCCATTCACCATTGCAATGAAAAGAATAAAATACTTAGGAATATATCTTCCTAAAGAAACTAAAGACCTATGTATAAAAAACTATAAAACACTGGTGAAAGAAATCAAAGAGAACACTAATAGATGGAGAAATATACCATGTTCATGGATTGGTAGAATCAATATAGTGAAAATGAGTATACTGCCCAAAGCAATTTATAGATTCAATGCAATCCCCATCAAGCTACCAAGGGTATTCTTCACAGAGCTAGAACAAATAACTTCTCAATTTGTATGGAAATACAAAAAACCTCGAATAGCCAAAGCTATCTTGAGAAAGAAGAATGGAACTGGAGGAATCAACCTGCCTGACTTCAGGCTCTACTACAAAGCCACAGTCATCAAGACAGTATGGTACTGGCACAAAGACAGAAATATAGATCAATGGAACAAAATAGAAAGCCCAGAGATAAATCCATGCACATATGGTCACCTTATCTTTGACAAAGGAGGCAAGAATATACAATGGATTAAAGACAATCTCTTTAACAAGTGGTGCTGGAAAAACTGGTTGAACACTTGTAAAAGAATGAAACTAGAACACTTTCTAACACCATACACAAAAATAAACTCAAAATGGATTAAAGATCTAAATGTAACACCAGAAACCATAAAACTCCTAGAGGAAAACATAGGCAAAACACTCTCTGACTCACATCACAGCAGGATCCTCTATGACCCACCTCCCAGAATATCAGAAATAAAATCAAAAATAAACAAATGGGACCTAATCAAACTTAAAAAGCTTCTGCACAACAAAGGAAACTATAAGCAAGGTGAAAAGACAGCCTTCAGAATGGGAGAAAATAATAGCAAATGAAGCAACTGACAAACAACTAATCTCAAAAATATACAAGCAACTCCTACAGCTCAATTCCAGAAAAATAAATGACCCAATCAAAAAATGGGCTAAAGAACTAAATAGACATTTCTCCAAAGAAGACATACAGATGGTTAAAAAACACATGAAAAGATGCTCAACATCACTCATTATCAGAGAAATGCAAATCAAAACCACTATGAGGTACCATTTCACTCCAGTCAGAATGGCTGCAATCCAAAAGTCCACAAGCAATAAATGCTGGAGAGGGTGCAGAGAAAAGGGAACCCTCTTACACTGTTGGTGGGAATGCAAACTAGTACAGCCACTATGGAGAACAGTATGGAGATTTCTCAAAAAACTGGGAATAGAACTGCCTTATGATCCAGCCATCCCACTGCTGGGCATACACACTGAGAAAACCAGAATTGAAAGAGACACGTGTACCCCAATGTTCATAGCAGCACTGTTTACAATAGCCAGGACTTGGAAGCAACCTAGATGTCCATCCACAGATGAATGGATAAGAAAGCAGTGGTACATATACACAGTGGAGTATTACTCAGCCATTAAAAAGAATACATTTGAATCAGTTCTAAGGAGGTGGATGGAACTGGAGCCTATTATACTGAGTGAAGTAAGCCAGAAAGAAAAACACCAATATAGTATACTAACGCATATATATGGAATTTAGAAAGATGGTAACAATAACCCTGTTTACGAGACAGCAGAAGAGACACTGATGTATAGAACAGACTTTTGGACTCTGTGGTAGAGGGAGAGGGCAGGATGATATGGGAGAATAGCATTGAAATATGTATAATATCATATCGGAAACAAGTCACCAGTCCAGGTATGATGCCCGATAACGGATGCCTGGGGCTGGTGCACTGGGACGACCCAGAGGGATGGTATGAGGAGGGAGGAGGGAGGAGGGTTCAGGATGGGGAGCATGTGTATACTGGTGGCAGATCCATCTCGATGTATAGTAAAAGCAATACAATATTGTAAAGTTAAGCAAAATAAAATTTAATTAAAAAAAAAAAAAAAGCAGAGACATTACTTTGCCAACAAATGTCCATATAGTCAAAGCTACGGTTTTTCCAGTAATCATGTATGGTTGTGAGAGTTGTACCATAAAGAAGGCTGAGCATCGAAGAATTGATGCTTTTGAACTGTGGTGTTAGAGAAGATTCTTGAGAGTCCCTTGCACAGCAAGGATATCAAACCAGCCAATCCTAAAGAAAATCAAACCTGAATATTCATTGGAAGGACTGATGCTGAAGCTCCAATATTTTGGCCACCTGATGTGAAGAGCTGACTCATTGGAAAAGACCCTGATGCTGGGGAAGATTGAAGGTAGGAGGAGAAAGGAATGTCACAGGATGAGATGGTTGGATGGCAACACAACTAATGGACGTGGGTTTGAGCAAGCTCTGGGAGATGGTGAAGGACAGGGAAGCCTGGTGTGCTGCAGTCCATGGGGTCAGAAAGAGTAAGACAGGATTGAGTGACTGAACAACAAAATGCTAGACATTAATAATGTCACTGTAGCAGAATGCAGTATGACAGAGAGATTATGTATCCATTTCCAGTGAGTCATTTTATTGATATGGAAAATTCTTACCTCTTGGTACTTTCACTCATATGATGCTCCCACTGGATACCAGATTACCAAACAGAATTTCAAAGCCACTGGAGGTCATGTGTGGACACTCTAGTAGACAACCCCAGTGGAGCTCCTGACAGTCAGCAACTACCAACCACTTATATGAGCCATTTTATATGCTTATTCCAGTCAAGCCTTCAGATGGCCATAGCCCCAAGTGATATTTGACTGTGACTACAAGAGAAATCCCAAGTGATAATCTACCAGTTGAATTCAGTCAACTTTTAGACCTATGAGTAATAGTAATTCATTCCTTAAGCCATTAAATTTTGAAGTTTTTATTCCACAGCAATAGATAAATAGAATAATCTGTAATCCTAAATCTATAGTAGGACAGCCACTTCATTTTTGCCTATAAAATTTCTTGGAAGTGTAGGACTGAGAAATATTTTATCCTAATGTGTCTTAGCTTCGATTCTCAAAAGCAGGGCCAATGCAATGATGCTTTATTGAGGAGTACAAACACAGAAAATCAATTGTGGAAGAAAAAGGAAATGAGGCATAAGAGAAAATCAAACACTGGTATATTACTAAAGTGGCTACAGTTTTATAAATACAACTATGTTCTCAGTCACGCAAAGTCTCTGGATAGGCCATCTGGAGCTACTGTGCTTTAAAATAACCTCTGGAGAGCAAATAAGAGGAATTCATTCCATGGCTCCTTCACATATGCTGCCTGTCACAGGTCAAAATCTGCCCAAAGGGCATTCATTCCCTCACCTTTCCAGATTGTATTGCCTACACCTCCCGGATAGCTGCTAAGGAATCCAGAATCATAACCTTCGGCATGGCACTTCATTTCATTCTGGAATTTGTGGTACAAGACAAAGTCTCTGTGGGTGGGATCAGTCTAGGCTTCCAGTGCCATAGTTGTTGGAGCTCCTCCTCTGCTGGGGTAATTGATACTTTGTCAGAGCCTGGCCCTCACTCTGGGAAACCTTGCAATGTTTAGGTATACTGAGAGATGAGGTCAGAGCAATGGAGTTAGGGCACTCCATTAAACAAATGCTTGAGGAATCAGGAAGCAGGTAAAGCCAAGCAAGGCAAAGGAGACATGAGAATTTGATGTGATACAATCTACTCAATAGACTACTCGGATCCTCTCCCATACTTCAGTGATGTCCAGCTATGGTTTGTAGAATAAGAATAGGTTGCCCTCACTTCTTCTAAGGAAAGGGAAGTTGCAGGTCTAATTGTTCAAGGTATTTGCAATTGTTCTAGCTATTTGCAGTGTATTTTAAAAGGGTATAGAGAATTATAAGGTTGAACTATAAATGGTACTTGGGCCATAATTATTACTTGCCATCTCCCTTTTTCAGACCTCATTCTAGAGTTTATTACCTTTAGCCAGCTGATCTTTGGCTGACCTATGTCATTTGTATTGTTGAGTGATCCAGAGTATCACATCTGGAGTATTTATCAATTCTCATGAGGGAGTTTTACTGACCCTTTCAAGGTTGAAAGTGTATAATGTAACTGACTAGTCATCAGATAGCTGTATGACCCCCCTGAAGAATGGTGCTATAAAGGGGACTCAAAATCAGTCTTAGCTATTGCCAGATTGTTTATTCAGTAGGATCAATAGCTGGATCAACATAGTAAGAGGAAATCTATGCTATTAACTGATCAACAGCTACCATTTTTACAAACATAATCCTCCCTTTATGGGCCCACAGTGAAATCACTGGAGTGCCTGTTGACAGTATCTGTCTAATATCATCATGACAGGTCATTCTCTGTTCTCTGAAGTGTATCTTCTATGGTTGGCATTATATGAGTTATAAAGACACACATGTTTATGCACTCTTCTGTATATGGATCCACATACTTCTTTCCTAGGCTTTCTTGTCCCCAGTCTTACAATTTTGGTCCTTTCAGGTTTTTGGCCCACTAACTAACCTGATACCATTCCCCAAGAGTTACTATAAATCCACATAAGACCAACTTTTCTTTCACATAAATCTATAATCAAGTCCTTCTGGTCTGCCCTTTAAGGGAAACAGTCATCCATTTCTGGCTTCAGCCAACATACTGCACTGTCATATTTGTAAATCAGTCATTCTGTTTGATTTTAGTTTATTATAAGAAACATAGAGGCCATTGCTGTGAATTGATGGAGAAGCAGCACTGCTGAAGAGGTAGGCAAACTGGTATGCATTTGAGCATGTTTACAAATACATTGCTTTCACCATATTCTGTGTTTTTCTACCATCTCCACCCAGTCTTGTTATTTGGTAGATCTGTTAATACCAGCTCATAGTAAATTTCACTGGTCTCAAGGTCATTTAGTGCTCTGGGCCCAGTCTCTTAATAATAACACATTAAGAGTAGGCTTTTCAAATGGAAAATGTTTCTCTGCATTAAAGGACATGCTCGTGTTCCATGATTCTAGGGGTGTATTAAGAAAATGTAAATTTGATGATCTGAAATGTAAATATATTAGTATGCGATTTAATGCATTTTAATTTTTCATGTTATTGTAATAAAAGTGTAAAAATTATTTCCCTGATTTTTAATACAAGATATTCTTATTGTAAATGTTTCACCAGATTAAAAATTACTTCCATGAAACACAGCAAAAAGATGGACTCATAAATAATTTATGAAGTATTTCTATATCTGTTAGAATTTTGTCTATAGGATTTTTAACTTCAGTGAACAGTACAGTATAGATGGGCTTCCCTTGTGGCTCAGATGGTAAAGAATCTTCCTGCAATGCGGGACACCTGGATTCAATCCCTGGGTCAGGAAGATCCCCTGGATAATGGAATGGCACCCCACTCCAGTACTTCTGCCTGGAGAATTCCATGAGCAGAGAGCCTGGGAGGTTATAGTCCATGGCATCACAAAGAGTTGGACATCCCTGAGGGACTAACACTGCCCTTTTACTTTGCCATTGCATGATATAGATAAGGGAGCATTCATTAAACAGAAGTTGGAGATATGTGCACATTTTTGTGTTCTCTGCTTCCTTGTTAAAGGACCTTGAACTGTATTTCATATATCTAACTTCATTAATTTTCTAAGTACCAGTCAGAGATCTTTAAAGAGATGGAAATACCAGACCATTTTACCTTCCTCCTGAGAAATCTGTATGCAGGTCAAGAAGCAACATTTAGAACCAGACATGGAACAACAGACAGCTTCAAATTTGGGAAAGGAGTGTATCAAGGCTGTATATTGTCACCCTGCTTATTTAACTTATATGCAAAGTACATCATGTGAAATGCTGGACTAGATGGAGCACAAGCTGAAATCAAGATTGCTGGAAGAAATATCAATAACCTCAGATATTAAGTTGACACCACTCTTATGGCAGAAAGTGAAGAGGAACTAAAGAGCCTCTTGATGAAAGTGAAAGAGGAGAGTGAAAAAGTTGATTTAAAACTCAACATTCAAAAAACTAAGATCATGGCATCTGGTTCAATCACTTCATGGCAAACAGATGGGGAAACAATGGAAGCAGTGACAGACTTTATTTTTTTGGTCTCCAAAATCACTGCAGATGGTGACTGCAGCCATGAAATTAAAAGACGCTTGCTCCTTGGAAGAAAAACTGAAAAACCTAGACAGCATAATTAAAATCAGAGACATTGTTTTGCCAACAATAGTCCATATAGTTAAAGCTATGGTTTTTCCAGTAGTCATGTATAGATGTGACAGTTGGACTGTAAAGAAAGCTGAGCACCAAAGAATCGATGCTTTTGAACTGTGGTGTTGAAGACTTTTGAGTCTCTTGGACTGCAAGGGGATCAACAAACCAGTCAATCCTAAAAGGAATCAGTCCTGAATATTTATTGGAAGCACTGATGCTGAAGCTAAAACTCCAATACTTTGGCCAACTGATATGAAGAACTAACTCATTGGAAAAGACCCTGATGCTGGGAAAGATTGAAGGCAGGAGAAGGGGATGACAGAGGATGAGATGGTTGGATGGTATCACTGACTCAATGCACATGAGCTTGAGCAAGCTCTGGGAGTTGGTGATGGACAAGGAAGCCTAGCGTGTGGCAGTCCATGGGGTCTCAAAGAGTCAGACACGACTGAGAACTGAACTGAACTGAAGGCACAACTCTAAATTTAATTATAATATTATCTAACACAGAGGATGAAAGGAACATTTTCTTTTATCTCATTTCTATCCCATAATTTTAAGAAACTTTCCTTTTATATTCTATGCCCAAGCTCATGTGTTTTAGTTAATAAATATGAGCACTGACATGATTAAAATATTTGGTTGTAACAAGAAAGATTACCATAAGTATGTATAAATGCATCAGAACACTAATTTCTGTGCATGAACTCCAAACCATTTTAGAGAACAGTTGGGTATTGAGGTTAATTAGTAAAGTGTGTATCTTTTAATTTAATGATATATTACGAGGTATTATTCTAAAACAATGTAGTGGGATAAACTGTAATTTGAGAATGTTCCACATACATTTTTTTCAAAGGTTAAAAATTTAACAGACTATTTTGACACACACAAAAAAATCTTTGTCTTTCGGCTACACTCATTGATTATCTTTATCTACCCACATGTAGATTGTTGCTCAACCATTTGGAATGTAAAAAAAAAATATTTTCATATAATGTTTCCTTTTTCATGAGGCTTATATTCATCTTTCTACTCATATTTTGTTAAGGTGAGAAAAGCCCACTATTTCATTACATTAATTTTTTCTTTTTTAAGTTTTGGTTTTGATTTTTTTTTTCACAAATTGACTTTCCTTAAGATTTCCCTCTCAGTTGTTGAAATATCCTGGGTTTTGTGATACCTAAAATATGGTTATTGGTTTTTTCTTTTTAATTTTTATTTAAAAATAATTTTAACTTACAAAATATAATCAGATCAGATCAGTCGCTCAGTCATGTCCGACTCTTTGAGACCCCATGAACCGCAGCACGCCAGGCCTCCCTGTCCATCACCAGCTCCCGGAGGTCACTCAGACTCACACCCATCAAGTCAGTGATGCCATCCAGCCATCTCATCCTCTGTCGTCCCCTTCTCCTCCTGCCCTCAATCCCTCCCAGCATCAGAGTCTTCTCCAATGAGTCAACTCTTCACATGAGGTGAATATAATAATAATACATAAAGCTTTTCAGTATATTCTTTACTCAGATTCACCAATTTTTTCATTTTGATATATTTGCTTTATAGCTATGTCTTTACAATTTTTTATTTCTTATAATATGTTGTATATGTTTCTTTTAAAATCATAAGATAATTATGAAAATCAGAAAGTTTAGCACTGATACTTTGATAATACATATCTCAACCACTCTGAGATAATAAGGTGGTGTTGAGACCATCTTGACAGTATACATGACTGAACCCAGGTAAGGCCTCTATATAAACTTTTAAAATTCTGAAGGTGAGTGCAGATATCTACTCATCTTGCTGCCACTCAAGATAAGCCTCATGTGTAAGTTCCCTTGCTTATTAAACCTACCACCTGCCAATCTGGTGCAGTCTTCTTTTTTGGTCTTTTCTCCCCCTCTATGGTTGAGAACCAGTTTCAAATTCACCTGGAGAACTCCTGAAGTTCTGAAATAATACCTTTGAGTTATCTGGCATCTTTTGAGAAAATCAGTTGACCTTGTATGGATTTCTTTTTTGACTCTATTATGTTCCACTAATAAGCATATAGTCTTCCCAGGTGGCACTAGTGGTAAAGAATCCACCTGCCAGTACAGGAGATGTAAGAGATGCTGATTTGATTTCTGGGTTGGGAAGATCCCCTGTGGGAGGACATGGCAACCCACTCCAGTATTCTTGCTTGCAGAATCCCTTGGACTGAGGATCCAGGTGGGTTATGGTCCATAGGGTTGCAGAGAGTTGGACATGACTGAAATGTCTTAGCACACAATAGGCATGTGTGTGTGTGTGTGTGTGTACATGATATATAAATTTATATAGTACATATGTAACAATGGCACCCCACCCCAGTACTCTTGCCTGGAAAATCCCATGGATGGAGGAGCGTGGTAAGCTCCAGTCCATGGGTTCGCTAAGAGTCGGACAGGACTGAGTGACTTCACTTTCACTTTTCACTTTCATGCACTGGAGAAGAAAATGGCAACCCACTCCAGTATTTTTGCCTGGAGAATCCCAGGGACAGCCGTCTATGAGATCGCACAGAGTCGGACACGACTGAAGCCACTTAGCAGCAACAGCATGTATATGTATGGCATCTTTCAAGACAATATAGTATTGCTGTAATCTTTACACCAATATTATATCTTGATTACTCTCAGTCAGTTCTGTCACTCAGTCATGTCTGACTCTTTGTGACCCCATGGACTGCATCATGCCAGGCTTCCACTATAGATTCATAGTAAGTCTTAGATTTAGGTAGTGGATTCCCCTACTTTATTATTCTTTTTCAAAATTATTTTGAATATACTGTGTGCTTTGCATTTCTCCAAAAGTTTTAGAGTCAATTTATTTTATGCAAAATGTTGCTGGAGTTTGGACTTTTGTGGTTTATTTGTAGAGTCTATAAAAATTTCAGGAAATTTGACATCTTAACATTTACTAAGTCTTCCAGTTCGTGGACATGATACATCTCTCCATTTATTTTGGTCTTTAATTTTTTGCAACAGAGTTTTGTTGTTTTCAAGTTATGGGTTTTATAATCTTTTTGTTAAATATTTAACTTTTATTTTTATGCTCTTATGAAATACATCTGTGTATTAATTTCATTTTAGTAAGCTTTTGGTTAGTATATAGAAATAAAAGTTAATAAAATACAATTGCATGTATTGATCTTTTAACCTGCAATCTTGATACACAGCTATTAAAATTTTTAATTTCCTTGTAAGTCACTTTTCTGGAATGCAAAAGTAAGAAGTCAAGAAACACCTAGAGTAACAGACAAATTTGGCCTTAGAATACGGAATGAAGCAGGGCAAAGACTAATAGAGTTTTCCCAAGAAAATGTCATAACAAACACCCTCTTCCAACAACACAAGAGAAGACTCTATACATGGACATCACCAGATGGTCAACACCGAAATCAGATCAATTATATTCTTTGCAGCCAAAGATGGAGAAGCTCTGTACAGTCAGCAAAAACAAGACCAGGAGCTGATTCTGGCTCAGACCATGAACTCCTTATTGCCAAATTCAGGCTGAAATTGAAGAAAGTAGGGAAAACCACTAGACCATTCAGGTATGACCTCAATCAAGTCCCTTATGATAATACAGTGGAAGTGAGAAATAGATTTAAGGGCCTAGATCTGATAGATAGAGTGCCTGATGAACTATGGAATGAGGTTCGTGACACTGTACAGGAGACAGGGATCAAGACCATCCCCATGGAAAAGAAATGCAAAAAAGCAAAATGGCTGTCTGGGGAGGCCTCACAAATAGCTGTGAAAAGAAGAGAAGCAAAAACCAAAGAGACAAGGAAAGACATAAACATATAAATGCAGAGTTCCAAAGAATAGCAAGAAGAGATAAGAAAGCGTTCTTCAGCGATCAATGCAAAGAAATAGAGGAAAACAACAGAATGGGAAAGACTAGTGATCTCTTCAAGAAAATCAGAGATACCAGACGAACATTTCATGCAAGGATGGGCTCGATAAAGGACAGAAATTGTATGTACCTAACAGAAGCAGAAGATATTAAAAAAATGTGGCAAAAATACACAGAAGAACTGTACAAAAAAGATCTTCATGACCCAGATAATTATGATGGTGTGATCACTGACCTACAGCCAGACATCCCAGACTGTGAAGTCAAGTGGGCCTGGGCCTTAAAAAGCATCACTACGAACAAGGCTAGTGGAGGTGATGGAATTCCAGTTGAGCTATTCCAAATCCTGAAAGATGATGCTGTGAAAGTGCTACACTCAATATGCCAGCAAATTTGGAAAACTCAGCCGTGACCACAGGACTGGAAAAGGTCAGTTTTCATTCCAATCTCAAAGAAAGGCAATGCAAAAGAATGCTGAAACTACCGCACAATTGCACTCATCTCACATGCTAGTAAAGTAATGCTCAATATTCTCCAAGCCAAGCTTGAGCAATATGTGAACCATGAACTTCCTGATGTTCAAGCTGGTTTTAGAAAAAGCAGAGGAACCAGAGATCAAATTGCCAACATCCGCTGCATCATGGAAAAAGCAAGAGAGTTCCAGAAAAACATCTATTTCTGCTTTATTGACTATGCCAAACCTTTGACTGTGTGAATCACAATAAAGTGTGGAAAATTCTGAAATAGATGGGAATACCAGATCACCTGATCTGCCTCTTGAGAAATTTGTATGCAGGTCAGGAAGCAACAGTTAGAACTGGTCATGGAACAACAGACTGGTTCCAAATAGGAAAAGGAGTACGTCAAGGCTGTATATTGTCACCATGTTTATTTAACTTCTATGCAGAGTACATCATGAGAAACGCTGGACTGGAAGAAACACAAGCTGGAATCAAGATTGCTGGGAGAAATATCAATAACCTCAGATATGCAGATGATACCACCATTATGGCAGAAAGTGAAGAGGAACTAAAAAGCCTCTTGATGAAAGTGAAAGTGGAGAGTGAAAAAATTGGCTTTAAGCTCAACATTCATAAAATGAAGATCATGGCATCTGGTCCCATCACTACATGGGAAATAGATGGGGAAACAGTGTCAGACTTTATTTTTCTGGGCTCCAAAATCACTAAGGATGGTGACTACAGCCATGAATTTAAAAGACACTTACTCCTTGGAAGAAAAGTTATGACCAACCTCGATAGCATATTCAAAAGCAGAGACATTACTTTGCCAACAAAGGTCCGTCTAGTCAAGGCTATGGTCTTTCCTGTGGTCATGTATGGCTGTGAGAGTTGGACTGTTAAGAAGGCTGAGCGCCGAAGAATTAATGCTTTTGAATTGTGGTGTTGGAGAAGACTCTTGAGAGTCCCTTGGACTGCAAGGAGATCCAACCAGTTCCTTCTGAAGGAGATCAGCCCTGGGATTTCTTTGGAAGGAATGATGCTAAAGCTGAAACTCCAGTATTTTGGCCACCTCATGCGAAGAGTTGACTCATTGGAGAAGACCCTGATGCTGGGAGGGATTGGGGGCAAGAGGAGAAGGGGACGACAGAGGATGAGATGGCTGGATGGCATCATGGACTCCATGCACGTGAGTCTGAGTGAACTCTGGGAGTTGGTGATGGACAGGGAGGCCTGACTTGCTGGGATTCATGGGGTCACAAAGAGTCGGACACGACTGAGCAACTGATCTTATCTGATCTGATCTGAAGTCACTTTGGCTGGTGTTTTAAGTAAGACCTTTTAAATCTACCAAGATCTGTTTTATGACCCAGCATATGTTCTATTGTGGTGAATTTTCCATGGCTCTTTGCAATGAACATATACATTTGCATTGTTGGGTAAAGTGTTCTAATCTGTCAGATCATACAGGCTGATAGTGTTTTCAAGTCTTCCATATTCTTACTCATTTTCTATCAGTTACTAAGAAAAAGTATTGATATCTTCATCTATAAATGTCTATTTCTTTAATTTTTATTTTAATTTTCTAAGGTTTTATTTCATGTATTTTGAAGCTTAGGCATTGGGCATGTTTATAATTGTTATATCTTCCTGCTGTATCAACTTTTGGATAATCATGAAAATCTACATCTTTATCTGTACTAATATTTCTTGTTCTAAAACTTATATTTTCTGATGTAAATATAATTGCTCCTTTTTCCTTTGATTTGTGTTTGCATTCTGTAACTTTCAATCCTGGTGTGTTTGCTTTTAATATGAATCTCTCAGAGAACATGTGGTTGGAGGTTTCTTTTTTAATCTAGTCTAATAATACTTGGCTTTTGTACTATGTTATTTAAAACATAAACTGTAATTATTGATATGATTGACTTTTTGCCATCTTAATTTTATTTTATATCATAATTTTGATCCTCTGTTTCTTCCTTACTACTTTCTTTTGTGTAAAAATATTTTATTATAATTTTAATTCCTCTATTAAATTATTTGTTCTTATTTACATTGTTTTTAATAATTGCTCTGAGGCTTATAATATACATTTAATTTATCACAACATCCTTCAAATGGATACATATTTACTTCCATTAAAATATAAAAACTTTGTACTAGTTTAGTTTCATTTCCTGTTATTGTGATAGGTATTACATGCATATACAGAATCAACTCCAAAAGTATATTTTATGATGCTCCCCAGCATCTTAAACCAGCTTGGTGCCAACAGTCTGACCAGTTTAAGGAGACTGGCTGAAGCTCTGCCCAAACAATCTGTGGATGGAAAAACACCATTTGCCACTGGAGAGGAGGATGATGATGAAGTTCCAGATCTTACAGAAAATTTTGATGAGGCTTCCAAGAATGAAGCAAACTGAATTGAGTTAACTTCTGAAGAAGATAAATCTTGAAGAAGTTACTGGGAGCTGCTATTTTATATTATGAATATAAATATAAAATACACTATTTTATATATTATATTATAATATATTTTATATTATAAATTTTATATTATTTGTTTATGGATCTGATAAAATCTAGATCTCTAATATTTTTAAGCCTAAGCCCCTGGATACTGCAGTTCTTTTCAGTTTTTGCTTATATACAATTCATTCTTTGCAGCTAATGAAGCTGAAGAAGCCTAAGAATAAAGTTTGAGACAAAGATAAATAAAATTCTTTGCCTAGTATATGGTTTTATTTTTTATTTCATTGATACCAATTTGTACACAGAAAGCAAAATTGTTTATAGAAAACTGATCATGGCATGTAATGTGACTGATAATCCTGAATGGAATCTGATTAAAGATTTAAAATAACAGTATAAGTAAAAAAAATTTGTTTTAAACAATCTTATAGCTTTTAAAGAAAGCAAAAGAAGAAAACACTGTGCATATACTTTTAAAATTTTTATTTTTAATTAGAGGATAATTGTTTTATAATATTCTGTTGGCTTCTGCCATAAAACAGCATGATATGTTCACTCTCTCTTAGCCCTCACCCCCATCTTCCTTGCTCCCACCTCTCTAGGTTGTCAGAGTACTACTTTGAGCTCCTTGTGTTATGCAGAAACTTCCCATTAGCTATCTTTTTTATATATGGTAATGTATATATGTTTCAGTGCTACTTTCTCAATTTGTCCCACCATCTCTGTCCCTTGCTATGCTCAAAATCTGTTCTCTATGTCTTTGTCTCTATTCCTGCCCTGAAGATAAGTTCATCAGTACCATTTTTCTATATTATAAATATATGTCTTAATATATGATATTTGCTTTTCTCTTTCTGACTTACTTCACTGTGTATAACAAACTCTAGTTTCATCCACCTCATTAGAAATGACTCAGATGTGTTCCTTTTTATGGCTGAGTAGTATTCCATTGTAGATCAATGGAAGAGGAAGTGTTAGTCGCTCAGTCCTGTCTGATTCCTTGCAACCCCATGGACAGTAGCCTGCCATGCTCCTCTGTCTGTGGTTTCTCCAGGCAAGAATACTAGAGTGGGTTGACATTCACTCTCCAGGGAATTTTCCAGACCCAGGAATCAAACCTGGGTGTCCTTTGTTGCAGGCAGCTTCTTTATCAACTGAGCTACCAGGGAAGTGTTAAACACTCCTTGAGATAAATCACAGCAATATCCTCTTGGCCAACCTCCAGAGTAAGGGAAATAAAAACAAAAATAAACAAGTGGGACCTAGTTAAACTTAAAAGCTTTTACACAGCAAAGGAAACTAAACATTTTACTTTTATATTAACCTCCATATTTACTATTGCCAATGCCTTTATTCCTTCTTGTGGATCCAGATCCAAAATGCATTTTGTTGCATTTTTTTTCAGTCTCAAGAACTCCTGCAGCATTTCTTACAGCACAGATCTGATAGCAACAAATTCAGGTTTTCTTTAGCTAGAAATGTCTCTTTCTACCCCTTAATTTTTGAAAGATAGTTTCATTGGATATTAAATTCTTACTTGACAGTTAATTTGTTTTCTTTCATCACTTTAATATATCATTCTTCTGGCATCGGTTGTTTTTGATGGAGTGCCAGTCATTAATAATACTCACTGCCTTAAATGTTTTGTATTAATTTTCTTTTGCTCTTGATATTGTATCTTAGCTTTTAGCACTTTGACTGTGATGGATCTATGATTGATTTCCTTTGTATCTTTCCTACATGAGATTTGTTAAGTTTCTTAAATCTGAAAGTTCTTGCTCTATAGCAAGTTGGAGATGTTTTGGCCATTTTTTCCTCAAGTAATTTTCTGCTGATCTCTCGCTTCCTTCTTCTGGGACTCCACTTTCATTTGCTGTGGAATGCTCGATATTGTGTCACATATTTCTAAGATTCTTTCATTTTTCTTCAAGCAATTTTTCTTTTGTTTTTGATGTTACACAATTACTGTTATTCTGCTTTGAAATTCAGAAAGTCTGTCTCTGACATCTTAAATTTGCTGTCAATCCCATCTGGAGAATTTTTATTGTGTTTTTCAACTCTAAAATTTGCATTTGATTATTTCATAGTTTCTATTTCTCTAATAAGATACTCTTATTTGTTCACTAACTCTTAATGCATTATCTTATAATTCTTTGTTTTGAGCATATATATAAAAGCTGCTTTGAAGTCTTTGTCTGCTCAGTATAGCATCACACTCAGACGTTCAGTTATTCCTGTTAGCTCCTTTTTCATTCCCCTGATTGTTCATGAAAATTCCATATTTCTTTGCACAGTTAAAAATTATTGGAAAACTGGACCTTGTGAACGATAGAGTGCAGCAAGCTCTGATCCTATTTTTCTGAGAATTTCTGTATTTTTATTTGTTTATTTGCTTTATATTTTAGTTGTTGAATGGGCAATGAAAATTTCTGGGCTCATACTGTGAAATCTGTCTCCCACTGGTACTCCGTCTCTGTGTTCTATTTTTTTTTTTTTTTTTCTTTCCTGAAATAGCATAGCTTCTTCCTGCATACTTTAGAGTCAGTCAAGGTTTAATCTCAGATACTTCAAGCAATTAAGTCTTCATTTACCCTTTGCTCTCTGAGGTGTGTGTGTGTGACTTCAGGAACACATTCAAACAGACAGAATATTCTCATGTCTCCCCAAACATGAGACGTGAAGCCCACTTTTCACTGGGCTTCAAGGATCTCCTTTAGGTGTATGTGTTCAGCCTTCAGCCAGGGAGTGTTATGTGGTAAATTTATTTTCTCAGTCTTCAGGTCTCTCATTTCTAAAATCTGCCTTTTAAAAATATTGGAAGCTCCTGATTCTTGCCTCAAAAGGTACTCAGTACCTCTGGCTGATAAAGCTGCGAGTTTTGCATCTCCAAGTGAGGTAGGATTATGAGGCTAGAATATCACAAGCTCTGTGTGCTGTTCACAAAACACAGTTATGAATTATCATGAATAAACACTTCTCATGTTGTTATGTGAATTTTTTAGTTATTTTTGGTGCCTGAAATGGTGATTTTAAATAAAATTTTCCAATTTTATATTGGTTTTCTGCAGAGGGAATTACAATACTGCCTCATGACATCATTACTGGAAGTCAAGTCCTTTAATCTGCTAAAGTAAGCAAATTATGCATGTTTTCTTCTTTTATCCACACAAGTGTGGGTGGATGGGAGGGTATGGATGTTTGTTTGGACATTGCTCTTTACACTTAATATATCTTTGAAATCATTCCACATTAATTTCTATCGTTGTTCCTTATTTTTAAAATATGCATAGTATTTTTTATGCTATGATGCTGTGAAAGTGTTGCACTCAATATGCCAGCAAATTTGGAAAACTCAGCAGTGGCCACAGGACTGGAAAAGGTCAGTTTTAGTTCCAATCCCAAAGAAAGGCAATGCCAAAGAATGCTCAAACTACTGCACAATTGCACTCATCTCACACACTAGTAAAGTAATGCTCAAAATTCTCCAAGCCAAGCTTCAGCAATATGTGAACTGTGAACTTCCTGATGTTCAAGCTGGTTTTAGAAAAGGCAGAGGAACTAGAGATCAAATTGCCAACATCTGCTGGATGATGGAAAAAGCAAGAGAGTTCCAGAAAAACATCTATTTCTGCTTTATTGACTATGCCAAAGCCTTGACTGTGTGGATCACAGTAAACTGTGGAAAATTCTGAAAGAGATGGGAATACGAGACCACCTGATCTGCCTTTTGAGAAATCTGTATGCAGGTCAGGAAGCAACAGTTAGAACTGGACATGGAACAACAGACTGGTTGCAAATAGGAAAAGGAGTACGTCAAGGCTGTATATTGTCACCATGTTTATTTAACTTCTATGCAGAGTACATCATGAGAAATGCTGGACTGGAAGAAACACAAGTTGGAATCAAGATTGCTGGGAGAAATCTCAATAACCTCAGATATGCAGATGACACCACCCTTATGGCAGAAAGTGAAGAGGAACCCTAAAGCCTCTTGATGAAAGTGAAAATGGAGAGTGAAAAAGTTGGCTTAAAGCTCAACACTCAGAAAATGAAGATCATGGCATCTGGTCCCATCACTACATGGGAAATAGATGGGGAAACAGTGGAAACAGTGTCAGACTTTACTTTTCTGGACTCCAAAATCACTAAGGATGGTGACTACAGCCATGAATTTAAAAGACGCTTACTCCTTGGAAGGAAAGTTATGACCAACCTAGATAGCATATTCAAAAGCAGAGACATTACTTTGCCAACAAAGGTTCGTCTAGTCAAGGCTATGGTTTTTCCTGTGGTCATGTATGGATGTGAGAGTTGGACTGTTAAGAAGGCTGAGCACTGAAGAATTGATGCTTTTGAATTGTGGTGTTGGAGAAGACTCTTGGAATGCAAGGAGATCCAACCAGTCCATTCTGAAGATCAGCCCTGGGATTTCTTTGGAAGCAATGATGCTAAAGCTGAAACTCCAGTACTTTGGCCACCTCATGCGAAGAGTTGACTCATTGGAGAAGACTCTGATGCTGGGAGGGATTGGGGGCAAGAGGAGAAGGGGATGACAGAGGATGAGATGGCTGGATGGCATCACTGACTCCATGCACGTGAGTCTGAGTGAACTCTGGGAGTTGCTGATGGACAGGGAGGCCTGGCGTTCTGTGATTCATGGGGTCGCAAAGAGTCAGACACGACTGAGCAACTGAACTGATTTGATCTGATCTGACCACAGTATACTCAGGCAAAATTCTATGTTTGGACATTTAATGGTTTCCTGTGTTGTTCAATAACAGTCCTGCAATACATAACCCCATATATATGTACTTTATATTGTTGTGTTTATATCTTCAAGGTAAATTCCTAGAAATAGAATTTCAGTTAAGAAGAATAAAGAGCCTATAGTTTGTTAGTTATTGCCAGATATGTCCATGATTGTTTTACCCTCCATGAAGTATGATAATATCAGTTTTCCTTTAGCCTAACTTTTTAATTTAGGCTAGTGTGATAGGTGAGGAATTGCATTGTACTATAGTTTTAATTTTTATATCTCTGACCATAGGTTTACATCATTTATATGTTTAATTTCATTTTTTTGTTTTTAATGGTCTTTTCATGACTTTGGCACTTTAAAGAAAATAAGACTTATTTGAGACAAGTTATTAAGTTATAAATGTGATAATATACACCCTTTAGAGTGTACACATGTGCTGAGCTCTGACACAGTCATGCAGCCACCACCATAATCAAGAAATAGGATATTTTCATTCACCCAAAAAATCACTCATGACCTTTCCTAGTCAATTCCCTCATCATTTAAATTTTCTTTTGCTCCTCTCAGCAAAGTTTTGTGGTTTTCAGTGTACTGATCATATCTTTGTCAGCTTTATTCCTAAATATTTTGTATTATTAATGCAAATGTACATGGTATTGTTTTTATAACTTTAACTTCTGATTGTTCACTGCCAGTTTATAGATATGTAGCTAAATTTAATATATATTAATATTTTATCCAATAATTTTGCTGAATTCATGTGTTCATTTATGGTAGCTTAGTAGATTCAGTGAAATTTTCTATAAATTATTATATTTTCTATGAATGTGAATTTTATTTCTTCTTAAGGACATATTATACTGCTGCTACTCCTATCATCACACCCATCATTATTTTCATTATCTTATAAGTCTTATTGTATTGGCTACAACCAGGGTTTGCAAAGTTTTCTGTAAAGAGCCCGATGTATATAGTTTTGACATTGTGAGCCTATAGTCTTTTTCAAAAACTGCTCAACTCTACTGTTACACTGGTAAAACAACCATAAATAATATGGAGACAAGCAAGCATGGTTGGATTTGGCCTAGAAAATACAGCTTTCAGGGTTTTTTCTTTTTTCTGTATTTCATTTTAGAGTGTTCTATTGCTACATCTTTAAGTTCTCTCATCTTCTTAACTATAATGTTTAACCTATCATTAATCTCATCCAGTATATTTTTTATCTGTGACATTTTGTTTTCATATCAAGATTTTTGATTCTGAGACCTTTTTTACATCATCCATGTTTCTCCTTAACGTATTCAGTCTTTCCTCTAACTTTTTGAATATGTAGTAACTTTCATGAGTACTAATTCTATCATTTTCTAGGTCAGTTTTAATGGATTTTTTTCCCCCTCCTCATTTGGGGATGTAGTTTCACTTTGTATTTTGTGTCGTACTTTTTTGCATTCCTAGTGATATTTTTTGTTAGATTCTGGACATTATGAATTTTATATTTTTATGTGTAGGGAAATTTTGTTTTCCTATAAATATCCTTGACATTTTTTTCTGGAACATGATCAGATTACTTAGAAAAAGTTTGATCATTTGGGTCTTAACATTTGTTAAGTGAAAAAAGAACTGTGTTTAGACTAAGGATAATCTTTTCCCACTACTGAGGCAAGACTCTTACTACCATAGCTGTTGTCCTATTAGTTACAGGTTTTTTTTTTTTTCTTTTTATTCAAGCTGGTGAGAATAGGAATTTTCGTAAGCCCTATATGAACTCTGTTCCTTTTTTATTTATTTATTTATTTTTTTACTTAAAATATTGTATTGGTTTTGCTTTTTCTTATAGTCTTTTTAGGTGATTTGAGGAAAATCAGTTTTCGGTATGTCGATACCAAAAGATTGATGTCTTCCGATCAATCTATGACATCCTCTCCTTGATGGTAGACAGCAAGACAGCTCTCTCTGTCTAGTACTCTGCCTCATGAAAT
Organism: Tragelaphus eurycerus; assembly: GCA_935064755.1. NCBI lineage: Eukaryota > Metazoa > Chordata > Mammalia > Artiodactyla > Bovidae > Tragelaphus > Tragelaphus eurycerus. The sequence goes on along the minus strand of CAKXYN010000097.1, from coordinate 2,661,053 downwards.
TGCCTTGTGAAGCTCTCTAGGCTTCCTTAGATCCTGGCTACATTCTACAACCAGAGAGACGGTTGTATTGGTGTAGGCGCTCTTTGCTTCACAATCCCCCAGAAACTTTCTTCATGATGTCACCTGGGAAAATTGTCAAGCTCACTTAAGTTGTTTCTAGTCTTTTAGGGATTCTGTCATTTAACTTCTGATGTCCAGTAATTTGAGTGTCATTGAGTCAAATGTTTTTTCATAGTTGTTTCCAATGGGAGAATATTCTGACCTTTTTTTACTTCATTTTGACTAAAAACTGGATTCCTTATTTTCTCAATTAAAAAAAACAATAGCCTTGATTTTTATGTATAATAGATCTTGTCTTTTGTCTGTGATATATTTTGCAAATATTTTCTCCCAGTTTTGTTTATATTTGACTTTGAGATATTTTTAGCAATGTAAAAGCATATACTTTAAAAATTTGTAGTCAAATTTATTACTTTATTCATTTGTTACTTCTGCATTTTGATTTATAGTCTGAAAGCTTTCCCATACAGTCAGGTAGCTGAGGAATTCAGTATTTCATTTCTCTTAGAATTTGTGTAGCTGTATGTTACCTTATAGGATATGATTTCGTTTTTCTAAACAGCTATCCTGTGGTCCCAACATCGTTTATTAAAATCTTGATCTTGGCCTAGTCTTTTGAGATAATTATAATATTTCCCATCCATCTATTGTTTCAGAATTATACTAATTTTCTATAGCAATTTCAAACCTAACAATCTGGCAATGTTTATTTTTTCGTAAAGGGTCAAGTAGAATCAAAGGAGGAGGGAATGAATTCATCTGGACAAGACCCCAAAACCATTGGTTTTACTAGGATTTTGATGTTTATTATCTCTTCAGATTTACATGTTGATTAAATAAGATAAAATCGGACAAATTTGTCTAGTATATGAACTAATTTTATTCCTGTCTACTTAGAATATGTGAACAATCCACATATTACAAAATAGAAAGCTTTTTTTTATTTCTGGACTATAGAATCATAGAATGTAAAGCTTGAAAATATATTTTTGTAACATTTCATTTGACCCCTGTATTCTCTTTAGTGGTCTAAGAAAAAAAATAATAAATTTGTATATGTTTTCATACCTTCATTAACAAAGAAATTAATTCTTTCCCAAGAAGTCTTTTACACTTTTGAACAACTAGCTTACAAACTATAAAGTAAAAACTTTGTTTTCTCCTTTAGTCACTAATTAATTTCAGTACCTCTGGTCACCAAATATGTAGCCCAGTTGCCATCATAATCCCTCTATTCTCAACAAATAACAGTTTGCTTCTCTCTTAAAATGTGTGTCAAGGGTTTCAAACAGTCCTCTAGGAGTGATCTAAACCCTAGATCTATTAGATCTGTACTAACATGTCTCTACCACAAAACATTTCCTAAATTGTGCTAATTGAGTTGCAGTCAGGTGGGCACTCTAAAGTCTTATTTGAGGAATCCTGGAAAATCTTCCTCTTGAGAAGTCATAATGTACATTAACATATTGGCAATTCTGAGACATTCAGCAGTAAAACAACGACTAATATTATTTAGCCTAGACTTCTGGACTGTGTGTACTTACTCAGTCACATCCAACTCTTTGCAACCCCATAGACTGTAGCCTGCCAGGCTCCTCTGTTCATGGAACTTTCTAGGCAAGAATACTAGAGTGGGTTGCCATGCCCTCCTCCAGGGGATCTCCCAATCCAGGGATTGAACCCAGGTCTCCCGCACTTCAAGCAGATTCTTTACCTTCTGAACCACCAGGGAAGCCCTCTTCATACTAGGAACTATTTATTAAATTGGAAAAATGCATTAGTATTATCAAGCTTCTCTGGTGGCTTAGATGGTAAAGAATCCGCCTGCAGTGCAGGAGACCTGGGTTCAATCCCTGGGTTGGGAAGATCCCCTGAAGAAGGGAATAGCTACCCACTCCAGTACTCTTGCCTGGAGAGTTCCATGAACAGAGGAGCCTGGCAGGCTAATCTAGGGTGTTGCAAAGAGTTGGACATGACTGAGTGACTAATACTATTATTAGTATTATATAATTTATTTGAGCTAACAGTGTATATAAGGTCATGTGCAATGAACACTGCAGGTGAAATGAAATATGATATTCAATAATATGAACTCTGAATGTCAGAATGCCATAACTATATACAAGTGATAATTGTACAATGAATCAAGGATGAAATTTTATTTCACTATTTGTAAATAGTTGGGTTCAGAATAAGGGTAATTTTCATTTAGCTGATTGAAAACATAGAGAATTCAGAGAGGCTCAGAAATTGCAAAATATCATTTGAAAATAAAGTTTATTAAAATATCCTGAAGGGTAAAAATGATTTGTATATATTTACCTGAGAGTAACATTGTGGATGCAACAAATATGAAAATGCATCCAGGATATATATGCAATGCTATAAAATATCCAATGAAGAGAAAACACTGAAGAAATAATGACTACACTACCCTTACGCCAGAAAGTGAAGTGGAACTAAAAAGCCTCCTGATGAAAGTGAAAGTGGAGAGTGAAAAAGTCGGCTTAAAACTCAACATTCAGAAAACTAAGATCATGGCATCTGGTCCCATCACTTCATGGGAAATAGATGGGGAAACAGAAGAAACAGTGTCACACTTTATTTTTTGGGGCTCCAAAAATCACTGCAGATGGTGACTGCAGCCATGAAATTAAAAGACGCTTACTCCTTGGGAGGAAAGTTATGACCGACCTAGATAGCATATTGAAAAGCAGAGATATTACTTTGCCAACAAAGGTCCATCTAGTCAAGGCTATGATTTTTCCTGTGGTCATGTATGGATATGAGAGTTGGACTGTGAAGAAAGCTGAGCACTGAAGAATTAATGCTTTTGAACTGTGGTGTTGGAGAAGACTCCTGAGAGTCCCTTGGACTGCAAGGAAATCCAACCAGTCCACTCTAAAGGAGATCAGTCCTGGGTGTTCAGTGGAAGGACTGATGCTAAAGCTGAAACTGCAATACTTTGGCCACCTCATGCGAAGAGTTGACTCACTGGAAAATGATGCTAGGAGGGATTGGGAGCAGGAGGAGAAGGGGACGACAGAGGATGAGATGTCTGGATGGCATCACTGACTCGATGGACATGAGTTTGAGTGAACTCTGGGAGTTGGTGATGGACAGGGAGGCCTGGCATGCGGCAATTCATGAGGTTGTGAAGAGTCGGACACGACTGAGCGACTGAACTGAGCTGAACTGACATTCAGTATAAGCCAAACAAACATATCCAAGATTTGGCTCTGATTAGTATGTCAAAAAAAAAAAGTGAAACTTCTCCTTTATTCATTTTATTTTATATAATTTTTTGGTCTTTCCAGCTTAATATATTTGTAAATGATCTGCTTCTTAAGTTGACTTCCAGAGTAGTGATGTTATATTTTAGTGTAACTAATTATATAAGCAAATATTATATTTCAGATGATATGAAATTGAATTGAATAATTATACAGTATTATTGGGCTTCCTATGGTTCACCTGTAAAGAATCTGCCTACCAGTGCTGGAGACAGGAGACACGGGTTCAATGTCTAGGTCTGAAAGATCCCCTGGAAAAGGAAATGGCAACCCATTCCAGTATTCTTGCCTGGTAAATCCCACAGACAGAGGAACCTGGTGGATGCAATCCATGGGATTGCAAAGAGTCTGACATGACTTAGTGATTGAGCATGAGCACATGTTATTAATAATTGTGTAATAAGTTTCATTGTTTTTGTTGATGAAAAGTGACCTAAGAAAGAAAAAAGTTTTGTTTGAGCCAAATTAAGGATCATAATCTGGGAACAGCATTTCAGAAAGCTTTAAGAACATCCATTAGATGTCAAAACACCATTATATAAGCTTTTTGAGTCAGAGGTCTGCAAGTACAAAGTGGAGTCATGTGAAAGACCGAAAGGAATGTTATCTTTTAAGGAGTTGTGTTATTGATGCTAGAAGAATATGCTTTTTATGAGCAGATATTTCTGCTGATGTGAGAGGTTTAAGGCCCAGTAGAGGGGAGAGGAAATGGCAACCCACTCCAGTGTTCTTGCCTGGAGAATCCCAGGGACAGGGGAGCCTGGTGGGCTGCCGTCTATGGGGTCACACAGAGTCGGACACGACTGAAGTGACTTAGCAGCAGCAGCAGAGGGGAGAGAGAAGGCCATAGGGCAGAGAATGTTTTTAAGTTTAAATTTTTCTTGTTTTGCCATAAAATGAGAACTTTACTTTGTACCTTTGTTTTATCATGCTTTAGCTTTAATATAAAAGTAATAAATAGCTAATGGAGAATTTTTAAATATATTGTGTACACATTTAAAGACTAAATTAGAGGTTCAAGATGACAATATTGTTGAACAAACTAAGAGATAGATCATTTTAAAGTTATGCCTTTACAAAATTCACATAGTGTGGTCACTATATAGTGAACATTTGTGTGTACAAGTAGCCCTGCTTGTAAGTACTAAGAGAATATATGCCATTATTCTTGTCTGGAAAATTCCATGGACAGAGGAGCCTGGCAAGCTACAATCCGTGGGACCACAAAGAGATAGATGTGACTGAATGACTAATGAATAAGGGATCTTGACCAAAAAAAAAAAAAATGCCCTGTAAAGTGAATAGGAGAAATTTCTATTTAAGTATTTCCCCCACCCCACCACCTGCCTTGGATATATACATTTCTTCAAGTAAAAGTAGTTAAAAAAATATATATGTATTATTTTCATTGAAATATATTTCACATACCATACAGTTCATCTACAGAAAGTGTATAATTCAATGCTTTTTTGTATGTTCCCAGAGCTGTGTTCTTATCTAATTTTAGACTGTTTTCATCATCCCAAAACAAAATTCTGTAGCTATTAGCAGTTACATCTCATCCCCCTGAGCCCGACTTTCTGTCTCTACAGATTTTCCTTATCTGAATGTTCCATATAAATGTAATTATATGGTATGTGATCTTCTGTGACTGGCTTCATTCACTCAGCAGAAAGTTTCAAAGTTTATTCATGTTGCAGCATGTATCAAAATTCAACACCTTGATATGGCCAATTAATACTCTATTGTATCCAAACATCACAAGTGTTTATCCATTCATCACTTGAGTTGTTTATGCATTATGGCTATTGTGAACAATTCCGCTATGAAACATTTTGTATACATTTTTTGAGTGGATGGTTTCATTTTGTTTGGAGGGATTTTCATTTTGCTAGGAGTGAGGGGGTTGGTGGATCATGTAGTAAGTAATTCTAGGTTTAACTTTTGAAGCACTGCCAAATTGCTTTTCACAGTAAAAGTAATTTTAAAGTATTCTATATTTGTATATATGTGTTTGTGTATATATCTATATATGATATATATTGTAATATGGTGAAAAATCCATTTTAAAGATATAAACAGGTTTAGAAAAAAAGAAAAAATTGCTTAAAGTGAAAAATAAAATTCTGTTCCAGTAATAGTTTAGAAAACTACAAGGTATCATTATGAGCAGAAAAAACAAGTCAGATAGGACTAGGCAATTGTTTTGCTTTTCTTTCATTGCCTGAATGAGCATTATGCTAAAGAAATGGCATTTCTAATCCCAGTTATGATGGGTTGCTATTTTATATTCTGAAATAGAGAGAATACAAATAAAATCAATGAATAAATTATCCCTGAAAAAAATAACTTCATTTCTAAACTCAGAGGTGGCCAACAATTGAAGAGAGATTCATTCATAATACCTTATTCACCTAAAATTTAATAAATTTTAACAAGAAGATAACAATCTTTAAAATATTATGTGTTAGTTGCTAAGGTAAAATGATGGAGAGGTTGATACCATGATCTTCCAGTGTAATACTGTTTCTAAATGAAATTTCAAATATATCACATATATGAACTTCAAAAGGGGTTTTACTATGCATATTTATTTTCACAGTTTTTAAAGGAATTTTGCTAAAATTTATTCTTATTAGTACTTGCTAAAGTAAATTTTCTAGGCTATAATTAAAGTTTTTTTTTTTTTTTATATGATAATACAAAGAACCTTGGGATTAAAACTGTGTTTAAAGCTATAAATGTTTTTCCCACTTATTGCAATCTGGTCTTGAACCCTAGACCTACAGTAGCAGTGTCTTCAAGTATGGGAATACTCAGTGTTGAGAAGCACTTGATATTCTATGCTCTTAAAATTCCACGTGTGTTCCACAGATCAGCATTATCTGCATTCATTGGAGCCTGCTAGAAATGCAAAATCTTGGTCCCTACCTCAGAATTACTGCAATGGAATGTGCACATTAACTAGATCTGAAAGAATTCACAGGCACTGAAGCTTAAGAAGCACCCACCTAGGTCCAAACTCAAAACCAACCCCAATAAACATTAAATGGGTAGGACTTAACAAAGCCATTTACTAAACAAGGCACTTACTCAGTTTTGTGCAAGAATGAACTTTAACGTTAATTCAAATCTAGTTGTTATTAATGGCCTATTGCTCTTTACTGGTACTTGTAGTTTAAAATGTTCTGCCTGGTATGTGCTAAGTAACAGTCAATATTTTCAAGTGAATGGAAATGATTTGAGTGAGATGACTACCACATAGGCACCAATATGTTTTAAAACAGGCATAAATAAGGAAAGACTACAAAGCAATTTCAGAATAAAGTTTTCAGATCAGCTGCACATCTGGTAACCATTTCACTGGTAGGTGACTTCTAAATGATTTGATCTTGAATTTGGTGGTAAATCTCTTGGTTTGGGGCCAATTTTGTTATTAGAATTTTTGCCGGAAGAATCAGAGATGATGAGAGAACTGCTGCCACTTATCCTTCTGCTTCTTGATGTCTTCTCACAATCTGATCAGCTATTTGGGGACTCCCCAGATGTGTGTACTGGAAACTGCTAGTAGCTGTTTTATTTTCTAGCAGATTCTTAGAATGATTGCTATTGAATGATATCTTGTTTCCCATCTTCCTAGGACCTAGTAGCTTTATTTATGAAAACCACGCAACACTAATAATCCTGATACTCAGTTTTGCCACATCATGAACTCCTCTGTCTCAAGAATTTCTCAGTCTCTTTAATATAACTTTGCTAGCAAAGTCTTACTTTGCTAGCAAAAATAAACACATACTTTCTTTGATAAAGTTTCAGTTTAGGGTTTCTTATTTTCTTTTTACCACATTTAATTGATTTATTACACTTTCTGAATACAAGTCATATGTCAGAACTCTATGTGTTTTACAAATATTATTGTCCAGTGTGCATTTATTTTTTAGATTTTTTAACATTGTCTTGCACAGACAGAGAGTACAATTGATATTTTTCTTATGAGTGGTGCTTTCAGTGTTTTACTTATTTTTACTTGGTTTGCAGTGTTGTGGTAATTTCCTCTCTACAGCAAACTGATTCAGTTTTATACACACACACACACACACACACACACACACACATACACATATACATATACACACACATACATTCTTTTTTAAAATATTATTTTCCATTATTATCATAGGATACTGAATATAGTTCCCTGTATTATACAGTAGAGCCTTGTTTACACATTCTGTATGTAATAGCCTACATCTGCTAACCCAAACCACCCACTCTATCCTCCCCAACTCCTCCACCCTGGCAACCACAAGTCTGCTTTCCATGTCCCTGAGTCTGTTTCTGTTTCATAGACAGGTTCATTTGTATCACATTTTAGATTTCACATATAAGTGATATCATATTGTGTTTGTCTTTCTCTTCCTGATTTACTTCATTAAGTCTGATAATCTCTAGTTACATCCATGTTGCTCCAAATGGCATTATCTCATACTTTTTTATGGTGGAGTAGGATACTATTCTATACATGTACCACTTCGCTTTATCCATTTGTCTGTCACTGGACATTTAGGTTGTTTCTATGTCGTGGCTATTGTGAATACTACTTCTATGAACATAGGGATGCATGCATCTTTTTGAATTGTAGTTTCCTTTGAATATGTGCTCAGGAGTAGGGTTGTTGAGTCATATGGTAATTCTATTTTTAGTTTTCTGAAGAACCTCCATACTATTTTTCATAGTGGCTGCACAAACTTATGTTCCCACCAACAGGATAGGAGGTTTGACTTTTCTCAACACCCCCTCCAGCATTTGATGATGGCCATTCTGACCAGGGCTTCCCCGGTGGCTCAGAGGGTAAAGCGCCTGTCTGCAATGTGGGAGACCCAGGTTCAATCCCTGGGTCAGGAAGTTCCCCTGGAGAAGGAAATGGCAACCCACTCCAATATTCTTGCCTGGAGAATCCCATGGGTGGAAGAGCCTGGTGGGCTACAGTCCATGGGTTGCAAAGAGTCGGACATGACTGAGCGAGCTCACTTCAGTTCTGACCAGTGTAAGCTGTTTACTTGTGGTTTTGATTTGCATTTCTCTAACTAGTGATTTTGAACATCTTTTCATGTATTTATTGGCCATCTGTACATTTTCTTTGGAGAAATGTCTGTTAGGTCTTCTGCTTGAATTATTTTTTGTTGTTGTTGAATTGTATGTTTGTGTATTTTCAAAATTAAGCCCTTGTTGGTCAATATTTTGTCCTATTCTGTAGGTTGTCTTTTTGTTTTGCTTATGGTTTCCTTTGCTGTGCAAAACCTTGTTAAGTTTGATTAGGTCCCATTTGTTAATTTTTGTTTTTATTTCTATTGCCTTGTTAGACTCACCTAAGAAACCATCAATACTATTTATGTCAGAGAATGTTTTGCCTATGATCTCTTCTAGGAGTTTTATGGTGTCATGTCTTATGTTTAAAGTTTTAAACCATTTGAGTGTATTTCTACATTTAGTGTGAGGGTGTAGTCTAATTTCAATGATTTACATGTGGCTGTCTAACTTTCCCAACACCACCTGCTGAAGAGACTGTGTTTTTCCTTTGTATATTTTTGCCTCCTTTGTTGATGATTAATTGTGCTGGCTTTATTTCTGGACTGTATCCTGTTCCATTAATCCTTATGTCTGCTTTTGTGTTAATACCATGCTGTTTTGATTACTGTAGCTTTGTAGTTGGAGAAGGAAATGGCAACCCACTCCAGTGTTCTTGCCTGGAGAATCCCAGGGACGGGGGGAGCCTGGTGAGCTTCCGTCTATGGGGTCGCACAGAGTCGGACACGACTGAAGCGACTTAGCAGCAGCAGCAGCAGCAGCTTTGTAGTATTGTCTGAAGTCTGCTTTGCCTTTTTCTTTAGGATTGCTTTGGCAGTTCTGGATCTTTTATGGCTCCATATGAATTTTAGAATTCTTTTTCTAGTTCTGTTAGAAATGTCATGGGTAATTTGATGGTGATTGTGTTAAATCTGTAGATTGCTTTGTATAACATGGCCATTTTAACAATATTAATCCTTCTAATCCAAGAGCATGAGATATATTTCCATTTCTTTAAATCATCTTCAGTTTCCTTTGTTAATATTTTACAGTTGTCAATAGTTGAAGACCCTTCAGGTCTTTCACCTCTTCAGTCAGGTTTATTTCTAGGTATTTTATTTTTAGGGAAGTTATTTTAAAAATATATATTTTTTAACAATCCCATTCGAATATTTGTTAGTATAAAGAAGTACAACCAATTTAGTTGGTTTTTTTTTGTTTGTTTTTGTAGAGTCTTTAGGATTTTCTATATATAGTATCATGTCATTTACATATAATAACAATTTTACTTCTTTCCTTCAATTTGGTAACCCTTATTTCTTTTTCTTGTCTGATTGCTCTGGCTAGGACTTTCAGCACTATGAAGTGAGAATGGGCATCCTTGTCTTATTCCAGATTTTAGCAGGAAAGGCTTTTAATTTTTCACCATTGAGTATTATATTGTCCGTGGGTTTGTCATAAATAGCTTTTATTATGTTTTCTGTATTCCTTCTATACCCACTTTGGTAAGAATTTTTATCATGCATATATACTGAATTTTGTCATATGCTTCTATTTCATCTATTTGGATGATCATGTGGTTTTTGTCTTTTGTTTATGAGGTATATAGCTTTGATTTACTTGCATATATTGAACTATTCTTTTGAATTTGAAATTAACCACTCTTAGTCATGGTGTATGATCTTTGTTATTTGTTGTTGGATTTGGTTTGCTAATATTGTGTTGAGAGTTTTTGCATTTATATTCATTAAAGATATTGGCTTGTAATTTTCTGTTTTAGTGATTGCTTTGTATGATTTTGGTATTAGGGTAATGGTGGATGCATAGAATTTCTTTGGAAATGTTCCCTCCTCTTCGATCTTTTGGAAGAATTTGAGAAAAATCAGTATAAGTTCTTTGTATATCTGGTAGGATTCAACTGTGAAGCCATCTAATTCTGATGTGTGTTTGTTGGTGTTCAGTCACTAAGTTGTATCCAACTTTTTGTGACCTCATGGACTGCAGTGCACCAGGCTTCCCTGTCCTTCACTATTTCCTGGAGTTTGCTCAAATTCGTGTCCACTGAGTTGGTGATGCCATTTAACCATCTCACCCTCTGTTGCCCCCTTCTCCTCCTGCCCTCAATCTTTCTCAGCATCAGGGTCTTTTTTGTTTGCTGTTTGTTTGTTTAATTATAGATTCTATTTCACTTTTAAGTGATTCAGTTCAGTTCAGTCATGTCCAACTCTTTGCGACCCCATGAGTTGCAGCATGCCAGGCCTCCCTGTCCATCACCATCTCCCAGAGTTCACTCAAACTCATATCCATCGAGTCAGTGATGCCATCCAGCCATCTAATCCTCTGTGGTGCCCTTTTCCTCCTGCCCCCAATCCTTCCCAGCATCAGAGTTTTTTCCAATGAGTCAACTATTCGCATGAGGTGGCCAAAGTACTGGAGTTTCAGCCTTAGCATCATTCCTTCCAAAGAACACCCAAGGCTGATCTCCTTTAGAATGGACTGGTTGGATCTCCTTGCAGTTCAAGGGACTCTCAAGAGTCTTCAACCCAACAGTTCAAAAGCATCAATTCTTTGGTGCTCAGCTTTCTTCACAGTCCAACTCACATCCATACATGACCACAGGAAAAACCATAGCCTTGACTAGATGGACTTTTGTTGGCAAAGTAATATCTCTGCTTTTCAATATGCTACCTAAGTTGGTCATAACTTTTCTTCCAAGGGGTAAGCATCTTTTAATTTCATGGCTTTTAGTGATTGGTCAGTTCTATTTCTTTCTGATTCAATTTTAGTGGGCTATATGTTTCTAGAAACGCATTCATTTCTTCTAGGTGGTTGAATTCATTTGTATATAATTTGTTGGCTTCTGAACTTCCTGGGCCTGAAATAGATGCTGTACTACTATACTCTCTACAGTACTATACAGTTAAGTACATGAAAGCACATTTACATTCACATGGATGTGACAATGTATGCCAGGCATGTGAACTAATTTATATGATCGGACATGCAAATGCCTATTCACATCTTGAATGAAAGTTCACAACTTGAATATTTGTATGTAGGGGATTTATAGTACTCTTAAGTTTGTACAGGCTTATTTTGTGCCCCAGTTTGTGGTCAATCCTAGAGAATATTCTATGGGCACCTGAGAAGAATGTGTATTCTGGGTTTTGGGGGATATAATGTCCTGAAAAGGGCCTCCCTAGTGGCTCAGCCTGGTAAAGAATCTGCCTGCAATTTGGGAGACCTGTATTCAGTCCCTGGGTTGAGAAGCTACCCTGAAGAAGGGAACAGCTACCTGCTCCAGTATTCTGGCCTGGAGAATTCTGTGGACTGTATAGCCCATAGGGTCACAAAGAGTCAGACACAACTGAGCAACTTTCACTAATGTTCTGGAAATAAAAATTAAGTCTAACTGTTCAATTGTAACATTTAGGATCTCTGTTGCCTTATTGATTTTATGTCTAGAAGATCTGTTCATTGATGTGAGTGAGCTGTTAGTCTCCTACTGATATTGTATTCCTGTCAATTTCTTCCTTTATCTCTTTTGTTTTATGTAGTTGAGTACTCCTATATTAGATGCATATAGGTTGAAGAGTATAAAAGTCCTTTTCTTGTATTGATCCTTTTAGCACATTATAATCCTTCTTTCTCTTTCTTTATGGTCTTTGTTTTAGAGTCAATTTTGTCTGATGTCAATATTTTGAAAACTAATATCTTGTTTCCACTAACATGAAATATCTTTTCCCATCCCCTCACTTTTTATCCACATGCGTACTTTACCCTCATGTGAGTCTTTTATAGGCAGCATATTATAGGCTCTTGTTTTTTTAATCCAGTCTGCCCTTCATGTCTTTTGATTGGAGCATTTATGCTATTGACATTTAAGTAATCATTGATAGGTAAGCATTTACTGCCATTTTAAACCTTGTTTTCTAGTCAGTTCTGTGTTTCTTTGTTCCTTCCCTCTTTTTGGTGGTTTGATAATTATCTTTTATTTTAAACTTGTGTTTTCTCCTTTTTGGTTTTGTTAATCTCTGGTAGTCATTCTTAAAAAAAAAAAAATCTGTTTCCTTACTCTCCTCCCCTACATTTTATGTTCTCTTTTACATTTTCATGTTTATCCTTTTGCTGTTCATATGATCATCATCATTTTTCATTAAAATGTTTCAATTTTTTTAAATGTGTTGTTGTTCAGTCGCTAAGTCATCCCAACTCTTTGCAATCCCATGAAATGCAACAGGCGAGGCTTCCCTGTCCTTCACTATCTCCCTGAATTTGTTCAAACTCATGTCCATTTAGTCAGTGATGACATCCAAACATCTCATCCTATGACACCCCCTTCGCCTCTTGCCCTCAATTGTTTCCAACATCAGGGTCTTTCCCAGTGAATCAGTTCTTCAGATCAAGTGGCCAATTATTAGGCTTCAGCTTCAGCACCAGTACTTCCAAAGGATATTCAGGGTTGATTTCCTTTAGGATTAACTGATTTTTTTTATGTACTTGCTGTCCCAGGGACTTTCAAGAGTCTTCAGCACCACAGTTCAAAAGCAATTTTTCATGCTCAGCCTTCTTTTATGGTCCAACTTTCACATTCATACATGACTACTGGAAAAATTATAGCTTTGACTACGCAGTCTTGTTGGCAAAGTGATGTCTCTGCTTTATAATATGCTAAGTTTGTCATAGTTTTTCTTCCAAGAAGCAAGTGTCTTTTAATTTCATGGTTGCAGTCACTGTCTGCTGTGATTTGGGAGCACAAGAAAATGAAGTCTGTCACTGTTTCCACTTTTTCTCCATCTATTTGCCATGAAGTGATGGGACCAGATGCCATGATTTTGGTTTTTTGAATATTGAGTTTTAAGGCAGCTTTTTCACTCTCTTCATTCACCTTCTTCAAGAGGCTCTTCAGTTCCTCTTCAGTTTCTGCCATTAAAGTGGTGTCATATGCATATCTGAAGTTGTTGATTATTTCCCCAGAAATCTTCATTCCAGCTTGTGAGTCATCCAGCCCAGCTTTTCATATGAGGTACTCTGCATATAAGCTAAATAAGCAGGGTGACAATATGCAGCCTTGATGTATTCGTTTCCCAATTTGTAACCAGTCTGTTGTTTCGTGTCCAGTTCTAATTGTTGTTTCTTGTACTGCATACAGGTTTCTCAGGAAGTAGGTAAGGTGGTCTGGCATTCTCATCTCTTTAAGAATTTTCTACAGTTTTTTTTTTTTTTTGACCCACACAGTCAAATGCTTTAGCATAGTCAGTGAAGAAGTAGATCATTTTTCTGGAATTTCCTTACTTTTTCTATGATCCAATGAAAGTTGGCAGTTTGATCTCTGTTCCTCTGTTCTTTCTAAATCTGGAAGTTCTAAACATGTATTATTGAAGCCTAGCTTAAAGGATTTTGAGCATTACCTTACTACCATGGGAAATGAGTACAATTCTGCAGTAGTCTGAACACTCTTTGGCATTGCCCTTCTTTGGGATTGGAATAAAATCGACCTTTTCCAGCTTTGTGGCCATTTCTGAATTTCAAAATTTGCTGTCATATTGAGTATAGCACTTTAACAGCATCATCTTTTAAGATTTGAAATAGCTCATCTGAATTCCATCACCTCCACTAGCTTTGTTCATAGCAATGCTTCCATAGGCCCTCTTGACTTCACATTCTAGGATGTCTGGCTCTAGGTGAGTGGCCATACCATCATGGTTATCTTGGTCATTAATCTGTTTACTGGCTTATTTAAGTGATTTATGTTGTGATTGTACTTTTCTCTTTCCTGTATATTCTTGCTTCTTTTCTGTTTAGAGAATATATTTTAATATTTCCTTTAAAATAGGTTTAGCACTGCTGTATTGTTTTAGGTTTTGCTTGCCTAAAATTCTTTATCTCTCCTTCTGTTCTCAATGATAATCTTGCTAAGTAGAGTATTCTTAGTTCCCTTTGGGGATTTCGAATGTATCTTCCCTCACTGTCTAGCCTACAATGGTTCTGTAGGGAAATAAACTGATAGCCTTTTGAAGGTTCCGTTGTAAATAACTCTGTTTTTTTTCTTGTTGCCTTTAGAATTCTTTAACTTTTGCTATTTTTGTCACAATATGTCTTGGTGTAGGTCTGTGGGTTTATCTTTTTAGGGAGCCTCTGTGCTTCCTATATTGAATTTCTGTTTCCTTTTTTAGTTTGGGACATTTTCAACCATAATTTCTTCAAAAACATTTTCAATTCCCTTTTCTCTTTCTTCCCCTTCTGGGATCCCTATTATGTATAAATTGTCACACTTTATATTATATCATAGGTCTTTTATATTGCTTTCTTTTTTTCTATGATCCAATGGAAGTTGGCAGTTTGATCTCTTGTTCCTCTGTTCTTTCTAAATCTGGAAGTTCTCAACATGCATTACTGAAGACAGCAGAATTTCTGTCTGCTCTTTGGGTTGGGTGATTTCCATTATTCTATCTTCCAGATCATTTATTCATTCTCCTGTATCATTCATTCTGCTATCCTTTGCCTTTAGAAAAGCTTTTGTTTCGGCAGATGAGTCTTCTGACTTTTCTTGGCTCAGCTTTCTAGTTTCTTTTTATAGTACTCCAAATTTCTGTTGATCATTTAGTTTAGTTCAGTTGCTCAGTCATGTCTGACTCTTTGTGACCCTATGAATTACAGCACGCCAGGCCTCCCTGTCCATCAGCAACTCGCGGAGTTCATTCAGACTCACGTCCATTGAGTCAGTGATGCCATCCAGCCATCTCATCCTCTGTCATCCCCTTCTCCTCCTGCCCCCAATCCCTCCCAGCATCAGTCTTCTCCAATGAGTCAACTCTTCGCATGAGGTGGCCAAAGTACTGGAGTTTCAGCTTTAGCATCATTCCTTCCAAAGAAATCCCAGGACTGATCTCCTTCAGAATGGACTGGTTGGATCTCCTTGCAGTCCAAGGAACGCTCAAGAGTCTTCTCCAACACCACAGTTCAAAAGCATCAATTCTTCAGCGCTCAGCTTTCTTCACAGTCCAACTCTCACATCCATACATGACCACTGGAAAAACCATAGCCTTGACTAGATGGACCTTGGTTGGAAAAGTAATGTCTCTGCTTTTGAATATGCTATCTAGGTTGTGGTCATAACTTTTCTTCCAAGAAGTAAGCGTCTTTTAATTTCTTGGCTGCAAGCACCATCTGCAGTGATTTTGGAGCCCCCAAAAATAAAGTCTGAGACTGTTTCCACTGTTTCCCCATCTATTTCCTATGAAGTGATGGGACTGGATGCCATGGTCTATATTTTCTGAATGTTGAGCTTTAAGCCAACTTTTCACTCTCCTCTTTCACTTTCATCAAGAAGCTTTTTAGTTCCTCTTCTCTTTCTGCCATAAGGATGGTGTCATCTGCATATCTGAGGTTATTGATATTTCTCCCGGAAATCTTGATTCCAGCTTGTGCCTCTTCCAGCCCAGCATTTCTCATGATGTATTCTGCATATAAGTTAAACAAGCAGGGTGACGATATACACCCTTGATGTACTCTTTTTCCTATTTGGAACTAGTCTGTTGTTCCATGTCCAGTTCTAACTGTTGCTTCTTGACCTGCATACAAATTTCTCATCAGAAAGAATGAAGGGATGGAGCCAAAACAAAAAGAATACCCAGCTGTGGATGTGACTGGTGATAGAAATAAGATCCGATGCTGTAAAGAGCAATATTGCATAGGAACCTGGAATGTCAGGTCCATAAATCAAGGCAAATTAGAAGTGGCCAAACAAGAGATGGCAAGAGTGAACGTTGACATTCTAGGAATCAGTGAACTAAAATGGACTGGAATGGGTGAATTTAATTCAGATGACTAGTATATCTACTACTGCGGGCAGGAAACCCTCAGAAGAAATGGAGTAGCCATCATGGTCAACAAAAGAGTCCGAAATGCAGTACTTGAATGCAATCTCAAAAATGACAGATTGATCTCTGCTCGTTTCTAAGGCAAATCATTCAATATCACAGTAATCCAAATCTATGCCCCAACCAGTAATGCTGAAGAAGCTCAAGTTGAATGGTTCTATGAAGACCTACAAGACCTTTTAGAACTAACACCCCCAAAAGATGTCCTTTTCATTATAGGGGACTAGAATGCAAAAGTAGGAAGTCAAGAAACACCTGGAGTAACAGGCAAATTTGGCCTTGGAATACAGAATGAAGCAGGGCAAAGACTAATAGAGTTTTGCCAAGAAAATGCACTGGTCATAGCAAACACTGTCTTCCAACAACACAAGAGAAGACTGTACACATGGACATCACCAGATGGTCAACATCAAAATCAGATTATTATATTCTTTGCAGCTAAAGATGGAGATACCAAAGGATCATTTCATGCAAAGATGGGCACAATAAAGGACAGAAATGATGTGGACCTAACGGAAGCAGAAGATATTAAGAAGAGGTGGCAAGAATACACAGAAGAACTGTACAAAAAAGAGCTTCACGACCCAGATAATCATGATGGTGTGATCACTGACCTAGAGCCAGACATCCTGGAATGTGAAGTCAAGTGGGCCTTAGAAAGCATCACTAGGAACAAAGCTAGTGGAGGTGATGGAATTCCAGTGGAGCTATTCCAAATCCTGAAAGATGATGCTGTGAAAGTGCTGCACTCAATATGCCAGCAAATTTGGAAAACTCAGCAGTGGCCACAAGATTGGAAAAGGTCAGTTTTCATCCCAATCCCAAAGAAAGGCAATGCCAAAGAGTGCTCAAACTACCGCACAATTGCACTCATCTCACACGCTAGTAAAGTAATGCTCAAAATTCTCCAAGCCAGGCTTCAGCAATATGTGAACCGTGAACTTCCTGATGTTCAAGCTGGATTTAGAAAAGGCAGAGGAACGAGAGATCAAATTGCCAACATCCGCTGGATTATCGAAAAAGCAAGAGAGTTCCAGAAAAACATCTATTTCTGCTTTATTGACTATGCCAAAGCCTTTGACTGTGTAGATCACAATAAACTGTGGAAAATTCTGAGAGAGATGGGAATACCAGACCACCTGATCTGCCTCTTGAGAAATCTGTATGCAGGTCAGGAAGCAACAGTTAGAACTGGTCATGGACCAACAGACTGGTTCCAAATAGGAAAAGGAGTACGTCAAGGCTGTATATTGTCACCATGTTTATTTAACTTATATGCAGAGTACATCATGAGAAATGCTGGACTGGAGGAAACACAAGCTGGAATCAAGATTGCCAGGAGAAATATCAATAACCTCAGATATGCAGATGATACCACCCTTATGGCAGAAAGTGAAGAGGAACTCAAAAGCCTCTTGATGAAAGTGAAAGTGGAGAGTGAAAAGGTTGGCTTAAAGCTCAACATTCAGAAAATGAAGATCATGGCATCTGGTCCCATCACTACATGGGAAATAGATGCAGAAACAGTGGAAACAGTGTCAGACTTTATTTTTCTGGGCTCCAAAATCACTGCAGATGGTGACTGCAGCCATGAAATTAAAAGACGCTTACTCCTTGGAAGGAAGGTTATGACCAACCTAGATAGCATATTCAAAAGCAGAGACATCACTTTGCCAACAAAGATTCGCCTAGTCAAGGCTATGGTCCCTCCTGTGGTCATGTATGGATGTGAGAGCTGGACTGTGAAGAAGGCTGAGCGCCGAAGAATTGATGCTTTTGAACTGTGGTGTTGGAGACGACTCTTGAGAGTCCCTTGGACTGCAAGGAGATCCAACAGGTCCATTCTGAAGGAGATCAGACCTGGGATTTCTTTGGAGGGAATGATGCTCAAGCTGAAACTCCAGTATTTTGGCCACCTCATGCGAAGAGTTGACTCATTGGAGAAGACTCTGTTGCTGGGAGGGATTGAGGGCAGGAGGAGAAGGGGATGACAGAGGATGAGATGGCTGGATGGCATCACTGACTCGATGAATGTGAGTCTGAGTGACCTCCGAGAGCTGGTGATGGATAGGGAGGCCTGGCGTGCTGTGGTTCATGGGGTCGCAAAGAGTCGGACACGACTGAGCGACTGATCTGATCTGATCTGAAAGATGGAGAAGCTCTATACACTCAACAAAAACAAGACTAGGAGCTGACTATGTCTCAGATCATGAACTCCTTATTGCCAAATTCAGACTTAAATTGATGAAAGTAGGGAAAACCACTAGACCATTCAGGTATGACCTAATCAAATCCCTTTCTGTTGATAGCCTTTGTTAATTCCTTCAGCATTTTCATTATCTCCTTTTGAAGTCAGTGTCTTTTAGACTGAAGATGTTCATTTCATTATTCTTTCAGTAATGTTGTTTTGTTATTTGTTCAGTTATCTTGGTCATTAAGAGTAGTTCCTTTGCTTCTTCATTTTATTGTATTCCTTTTACTCTGTAACTTTAGGACAAACAATTGTTTACCGTAGTCTTAGAAGTCTATATATATGTGGGAGTTATCCTTTTATAGCTTGTTTGGGTTTAATATTTAAACAGCTCTTTGTACAAGAGCTGTTTTTAGTAAGGATGCCCGCCACCTCTTTCCTCAGTGGGTGCCACCTCTTATCCCTTTGATAGTAGTTGTTGAGATTTGGCAGCTCTTCTCCATTAGGCAGCTGTTTCCTCAGACTCTAGGTGATGGTGGTGACTCTTGTACCCCTGGAAACATGACAGTTGAGGTGGCTTGAGACTGCTCCTGCAGCTCAGAGGGGTAGTGGTGGCTGCTTGCTTGTGCCCCACAGCCAGCAATGCAGCAGCTCATGACCACTCCTGGAGCTCATGGAGGTCATGTCCTATTGCCTGAGAGCCTGCACAGAGAAAAAGACTACAGTGGCAGGTCCTTCCCCTTCCCCATCCCCCAAAACAATGGTGACTAACCTCTAAACTAGGCTGGGACTTTTTTGCACAAATCCTCAATTGTGGTTGCACCAAACTCCAGCCCCTTTAGGCTGTTTTCATACAGCCAACCCCAGTTCCCTCCCTAGGTCTGATCTTTGATGCTGAAGCTCAGCACCCAGCTCCTGACTGCACCAGCAAAGAAGCATCTCAGTCTGGGGAGTGCAGGGTGATTGTACTGATCCTCTGTGCAAATTTCTCACAGTTCTGGCTTTTTAAACTGGCTACTGTGATCTCCTCTGAGGCTCCAAAGCTCCTCTTCTGTCACTGCTGATCTCTCCACTGTTGAAAGGACTTACCTGAGAACATGTCTTCTTTCACAGCTCCTTTTCAGGGACATAGGTCCCATCCTGATTCTTTTTTCTTTTGTTCTACCTGGTGATATGGAGTTTTTCTTGTCCTTCTGAAGTCTAAAGTTTTCTGCCACCATCCAGTATATATTCTATGAGAATAGTTTCATACACAGATGTATTTTTTTAGATGTATTTTAAATGTAATTGTGGGAAGAGGTGAACTTCATGTCCTGTTACTCCACCATCTTTGATCTCTCCCCTTCAGCGCTGAATTTAAAAACTACCTCTTAAGACCATAAAGATTTTCTATCATAATTTTGTCTAGATGGTTGATGCTTTTATAGTTTACATTTAAGACTACATCACTTTTTTTCTGGGGGCGTGACCAGGGGGTGGGGGGCGGTGCTCCAGTGCACAGCATGTGGAATCTTAGTCGGCCAAACAAGAATTGAACTTGTGCCCCCTGCATTGGGAACAGAGAGTTTTAACCACTGGACTGCCAGGGAAGTCCCAAGGGTATAACACAATTTAAGTTAATTTTTGCATAAACTGTAAGATATGAATTGAGGTACATTATTATGTATTAGATAAATGGATGTCAAAATTTTCAAGCAGCATTTCTTATAAAGACTGTTCTTTGTTGACTTCCCTTTATGCTTAAAATATATATATATCAGTTGACAGTACGGGTCTATTGTGAGTTCTCCATTGATTGATGTGTTTATCATTTGGGTAATACCATGCTGCCTTCATTTCTGCTCTTTCTTGTTGCTATTCTTATTGCTTGATTTTGGTTTAGTTTGCCCTTGTTTATCTAATTTCTTATTGTGGAAGTATAAATTACTATTTAACTCTTTATTCCCTTTCTAATATAGGTATGTAATGCCAAACATTTTTTATTTTATTTTATTTAACTTTACAATATTGTATTGGTTTTGCCATATATCAAAATGAATCTGCCACAGGTATACATGTGTTCCCCATCCTGAACCCTCCTCCCTCCTTCCTCCCCGTACCATCGCTCTGGGTCATCCCAGTGCACCAGCCCCAAGCACCCAGTATTATGCATCGAACCTGGACTGGTGACTCGTTTCATATATGATATTATACATATTTCAATGCCATTCTCCCAAATCATCCCACCCTCTCCCTCTCCCACAGAGTTCAAAAGACTGTTCTATACATCATTGTCTCTTTTGCTGTCTCATATACAGGGTTATTGTTACCATCTTTCTAAATTCCATATATATGTGTTAGTATACTGTATTGGTGTTTTTCTTTCTGGCTTACTTCACTCTGTATAATAGGCTTCAGTTTTATATAAGCATTACTTTAGCTGTACCCCAGAAAATTTGATGTGTTATATTTTTATTTTCACTCAGCTAAAAATTGAGTTCATATTAATATTTCCTCTGATGAGTAGGTTTTTTGGAAGAGTACTGTTTAACTTCCAATTATTCATGGGATTTTTCCAAACTGCTTTTTACAATTGTATAATTATAGCCTAATTATATTACTGAAAACACACTTTGCATTCCTTCTATTCTTTTAAGTTTGTGTTGATTTCTTTTATGGCCCAGAATATAGTCTGTTTTGGTAACTGTTTCATGTGTATTTGAAAGAATGTGTATCTGCTATTGTTGGATAAAATATGTTTTCAATATCATTAGGTCAAGTTAGTAGATAAAAGTTTTTAGTGGTTGCTCCATGGTCTACAATATACATCTTTAATTAATCATTCTACTTTCAAATAATAAACTACTTCACATATAGTATGGGCTTCCATGGTAGCTCAGCTGGTAAAAAATCTGCCTACAATGTGGGAGACATGAGTTCAATCCCTGGGTTGGGAAGATCCCCTGGAGAAGGGAATGGCCTGGAAAATTTCATGGACTGTATAGTCCATGGGGTCACAAAGAGTTGGACATGACTGAGTGACTTTCACTTTCACAAAGAGTTGGACATGACTGAGTGACTTTCACTTTCACATATAGTATAAGGAATTTATAAGAATATATTTCTAATTCCTCCCTCCCATCCTTTGTATTATGGTTGGTATACATTTTATTATATATACTGTAGACATACAAGTCTTCCATACTATTTTTAATCACATAGTTATGGTATAGAGTGATAAAGAATAAGAAAAAATAAAATATATTTTATCTTCATTTATTCCAATGCTCTTTATTCTACTGTGCAGATTCTTATATTGCTATCTGGTGTTATAGTCCTTCTGTCTAAGAAGTTTCCTTTAACATTTTTTTTACTGTATATGTTCTGGAAGTGCATACATTTCATTTTTGCTTATCTGAAAAAATCTTTATTTGTCCTTTTATTTTTTGAAAGACATTTTTTGCTACTTACAATGATCTGGGTATACCTTTCCTTTTCCTCAGCCTTTAGTGTAGCTGTTTAAATCAGTACAGTAAGGGCTTGGGCAGGGTTTGGAATTTGTTGTAGCTGTAGTTACCCACAGTGCACCACAGGCTTCAAATTCTGCCAGCAATACCTTTGGCTTAGGGTGGGGCCCAGTTTGCCTGAAGTAGTTTAGGGTGGAGACCAGTTTATCATTTCTCAGGGTCAGCTCTACCTTCAGCTTTCAGTCTTTCCTTTGCACTGACCCTGCATGAAATTTGCCTCTTACTTCTGTCCCTTGAGCCCCAACCATTGCTTAGTTTGTATTTGCTAACCCAGGTGTAAATGGCACAGTGGTGAGTGTTTTCTGGTAGTTTGATTATGTCTTAATCCTGGCCCCACCAGCCCCTGAATAATGGAACCATGGCCTTCACAGTTGCTCTTGACCTTCCTTCATATGTAGTTTTGGGCTTTATTACACCTCTTTAATACTTTATTACACCTCTTTCTCCCTATTGTAGTTGTTTTTTCTCCATACTTTAAGGTTGACAGTTTTTATGTCTTTACTCCTACAAATTAAAGATTTTGTTCCAAAAAGGAACAAAGTCTGTTTATAATATTCTATCAATAACCCAGATATGCAGATGACACCAACCTTATGGCAGAAAGTGAAGAGGAACTAAAAAGCCTCCTGGGGAAAGTGAAAGAGGAGACTGAAAAAGTTGGCTTAAAGCTCAACATTCAGAAAACAAAGATCATGGCATCTGGTCCCATCACTTCATGGCAAATAGATGGGGAAACAGTGGAAACAGTGTCACACTTTATTTTTTTGGGCTTCAAAATCACTGCAGATGGTGATTGCAGCCATGAAATTAAAAGACACTTACTCCTTGGAAGGAAAGTTATGACCAACCTAGATAGTATGTTGAAAAGCAGAGATATTACTTTGCCAACAAAGGTCCGTCTAGTCAAGGCTATGGTTTTTCCTGTCGTCATGTATGGATGTGAGAGTTGGACTGTGAAGAAGGCTGAGTGCTGAAGAATTGATGCTTTGGAAGTGTGGTGTTGGAGAAGACTCTTGAGAGTCCCTTGGACTGCAAGGAGATCCAACCAGTCCATCCTAAAGGAGATCAGCCCTGGGTGTTCATTGGAAGGACTGAAGCTAAAGCTGAAACTCCAGTATTTTGGCCACCTCATGTGAAGAGTTGACTCATTGGAAAAGACCCTGATGCTGGGAGGGATTGGGGGCAGGAGGAGAAGGGGACGACAGAGGATGAGATGGCTGGATGGCATCACTGACTCGATGGACATGAGTTTGAGTAAACTCTGCCAGATGGTGATGGACAGGGAGGCCTGGCGTGCTGCGATTCATGGGGTCGCAAAGAGTCGGACACATCTGAGCAACTGAACTGAACTGAATTATATCTTGTTATGATTTCCGAGTCTGCAGCTTTTGTTCACTCTCCATTGTCTTCAAGGAGCTGTTTTTTTGCTTTATATTCAGGATTTATAATTCTTTCCTGGTGGGATAGGGGATCCCCCATTGCAATTTTATTTCCACATTAACCCCTTGATATATATTTTTTTCTACATGTCTTTTGGAATTATCTATAATTTCTAGACACATGATTTCATCAATTTTTATATTTCAAAGTGGAAATAATTTTACCCTAGATATGGATATATATATACACAAACACAGAAACAAATACATATATGTATAATTATAAATGGATATATTATAATGAATTTAAAAGTAATTAAATATGAGTACCTATTTCCTGTAGGAACTGAAATAAAACTAATATATCTCGATGCAATCTTTTTCAATTTTTTTCCAAAACAATTTCTTCATTTAAAATTGAAATTGACCTTACATCTTGTCCCATAATCTAGGAAGATGTTTACAATTTATTGCCCATTTCCCCAAAGCCTTTTAATCTCTCCAAACAACTTTTAATTTCCAGGAAAGATTCCTAGATGTAAAATGCCACTTTATGAATAATTTCTCTATTCCCCTTTTGGGCAAGCTGCTACTTATCTGGCAAGCTTTAAAAGCTATTTTCAAAAAGACTTTCAAGGGACTGGTAATTAGCTTCTTTTAACTTTTAAACACACTATTTGAATTTTGTTCCACATCAAGAATATAAGACTTTTCAAAGAATATTTATCTCACGTTTTAAATGGACTAAAGGCAATATGATACAGTTTCTATGAATAAGTGTAATTAAACCATTTGCATTTGGAGATTGTATCTTCTAAAACTATAATGTAACCATGACACATGACTATTTTAATAATCATGCTACTAATTATTATAAATTAAATTATATAAGATATTAATATTGAAAGTATGATGTTAGATGTTTCTAAACAACCAGCTACTCACTGTTAAAAATAAAGTCTATTTTTATTCTATCTAACCATAAATATCATTATTTACTTACATATCTTACACAATTAACTTTATTTGTACTATAAAAATTAGTGATATTAATCCTCAGGTTCCATTTGAAGCTATACATTCTTTTTGTACCATTCATATAGCCATGTTCCTGTTATAATGCCCCCAGTGTACCTGAAATAGTGAATGATGAATCACTGCTAGGTGTAGCAGGACTAAAGTTGCATTAGCTCCATATTCAGAAAAAGACAAAGCAAAAAAAATTTTATTCAAACTTAGCTTGCCTTGTGGCAGAGCAGGTTGTCTATTATATCTCTTCAAACACAAATAAATGCTCTGCTCATTGTTGATCCAAACCCAAAAGATGGATTTTTACTAATCAATTGCAATGATAACCATGAAAACATCTCTCTTGATGAATCATGATGGGACGTATTATAAATGAGAATACATTTTAATGTATTTACACTTAATATTAACTGGCTTCTATTAGAGATAATGTTTAAAGAACTTAAGGTTTTTGCACAAATTTTCCACAAATGCTTCACATGCTTTTCAGATATTTGGAAGAAACCAGTTGGACTTAAGATTATTCAGTAGTCTTTAATATCTACTCTAATACTGACAGGTATTTAGCTGGACTGCATAGATAATAAAACCACACCTCTCCTATAATGACATGAAAATGAAAATGACCAAAGAATTGACTCATGTAGCTATGAGGTGGGCAGCACTGTATGACAGTCGTTTCTGTGCCCGTTGATCTACCTTTCACAAAAAATTTTAAAATAATAAAGTTAAATTATATCTGTTTAAACAGACCCTTGAATAAAACAATATTTGTTATGTAAAAGTATTTTTTAAAAAGAAAGATAGTGGCACTGCATTTTGAAACTAATAGAATGCAGTCCAAATATTATCCATAATTTCTTGCCTTTAAAATTGCTTTAATAAAAGATGGGTGTAGTAAATTAACTTTTCAAAGATTTAAAAAAGATGAAACCTTATAAAAACTTATGGAATTGGATAAAATATAAAATGACACATTGATTAGAAAAGAAAAAGCAGAATAGAGGAATGACTAATAACTAGTCTATTGAATGAAATTAAAAGAAAAAAGCCAGCAAATATCTGGAAAATTTGATCATAGGAGATAAAAAAGGCAAAAAAAAAAAAAATCAACCAAGATTGGAAATAAGGAAAAAAACATGCCAAAGCTTAAAAAAATGTTTAATTTTTTATAAAAATAGGATACAAAGTTATATGTTTAAATATATTTAAATATTCATATATACTTACTTCCTAATAAACTTACAACTCCAGGAGTTGGTGATGGACAGGGAGGCCTAGCATGCTGCAGTCCATGGGGTCCCAAAGAGTCAGACACAACTGCGCTACTGAACTGAATTGAAGTGAATAAACTTACATAACTTGGAGCTTGTTATTCTGTGGTTTATGGGTTGGAGATCTACCAGTGAAGTTTACACGCTGCTGACCACTCCAGGTGCTGATGGACATGTTCTGCTTGCATAGTGCTCTGATGGCTTTGGCAAGTGACAGAATTGCATCCATCTTTCATGTTTTGTTCGAGATACAGTTTAGGGTTCTATAGTGTTACAGAACTTAAATTCAGCTTTTTATATTGAGCTGGCCAGAAAGTTAGTTCAGGTTTTTCCACAAAATGTTACAGAAAAACCCAAATGAAGTTTTTGGCCAATTCAATACATCTTCCTTTTTTTTTTTACCCCAGTGTGTGTAACACTGGGCTTTTTGGTGGTTCAGACTGTAAAGAATCTTCCTGCCCAGTTCAATCCCTGAGTGGCTACCCACTTCAGTATTCTCACCTGGAGAATTCCATGGACAGAAGAGCCTGGCAGGCTATAGTCCATGATGTCGCAGAGTCAGACACGACTGAGTCACTAACACTCACTTTTTCACTTTGTGTATTCCTGATGTTCAAGCTGGTTTTAGAAAAGGCAGAGGAACCAGAGATCAAATTGCCAACATCCGCTGGATCATGGAAAAAGCAAGAGAGTTCCAGAAAAACATCTATTTCTGCTTTATTGACTTTGCCAAAGCCTTTGACTGTGTAGATCACAATAAACTGTGGAAAATTCTGAAAGAGATGGGAATACCAGACCACCTGATCTGCCTCTTGAGAAATCTGTATGCAGGTCAGGAAGCAACAGTTAGAACTGGACA
The DNA here is from genome assembly GCA_935064755.1 of Tragelaphus eurycerus. Classification (NCBI taxonomy): domain Eukaryota; kingdom Metazoa; phylum Chordata; class Mammalia; order Artiodactyla; family Bovidae; genus Tragelaphus; species Tragelaphus eurycerus. The sequence goes on along the minus strand of CAKXYN010000097.1, from coordinate 2,634,512 downwards.
TGGAACAACAGACTGGTTCCAAATAGGAAAGGGAGTGCGTCAAGGCTGTATATTGTCACCAGGTTTATTTAACTTATATGCAGAGTACATCAAGAGAAATGCTGGACTGGAAGAAACACAAGGTGGAATCAAGATTGCTGGGAGAAATATCAATAACCTCAGATATGCAGATGACACCACCCTTATGGCAGAAAGTTAAGAGGAACTAAAAAGCCTCTTGATGAAAGTGAAAGTGGAGAGTGAAAAGGTTGGCTTAAAGCTCAACATTCAGAAAACGAAGATCATGGCATCTGGTCCCATCACTGCATGGGAAATAGATGGGGAAACAGTGGAAACAGTGTCAGACTTTCTTTTTCTGGGCTCCAAAATCACTGCAGATGGTGACTGCAGCCATGAAATTAAAAGACGCTTGCTCCTTGGAAGGAAAGTTATGACCAACCTAGATAGCATATTCAAAAGCAGAGACATTACTTTGCCAACAAAGGTTCGCCTAGTCAAGGCTATGGTCTTTCCTGTGGTCATGTATGGATGTGAGAGCTGGACTGTGAAGAAGGCTGAGCGCTGAAGAATTGATGCTTTTGAACTGTGGTGTTGGAGAAGACTCTTGAGAGTCCCTTGGACTGCAAGGAGATCCAACCGGTCCATTCTGAAGGAGATCAGCCCTGGGATTTCTTTGGAAGGAATGATGCTAAAGCTGAAACTCCAGTATTTTGGCCACCTCATGCGAAGAGTTGACTCATTGGAGAAGACTCTGATGCTGGGAGGGATTGGGGGCAGGAGGAGAAGGGGATGACAGAGGATGAGATGGCTGGATGGCATCACTGACTCGATGGATGTGAGTCTGAGTGACCTCCGGGAGTTGGTGATGGACAGGGAGGCCTGGCGTGCTGTGGTTCACGGGGTCGCCAAGAGTCGGACATGACTGAGCAACTGATCTGATCTGATCTGATCTGATATCACACCACCAAATGGGGAGAGAAAGATGCTTTCAATGCAGCCTTAATATTGTGCCTCAGACCACCATTCTCTCTTTCACCTCGGGCCTGTTGTAGTTTTTTGCCAACTTCCTTATAATGATTTTTTTTTTTTAATCTGCTCATTACCCATCATGAGATCTAACTCCTCCACATCAATACACACATTCCTTAATGTGCCATGAACACAATCATTAGTAAAGATTGTTTCCTTTTTTGTTGATTGGTTATTATTCTTCCTAAAATAAAACGTCTCTTGAAAGGGTAAAATGAAATTGTCATTGTTGTCCTGCTGATATCCATATGTTGAAGACTTAATATTCCACAAAAGAAATAGAAAATGACAGATACACAATAATATAACAGTTGCATGGCATCTGATTGCTTATGCAATATAATTCATGAAGCAACATATGTAAAGGAATTTGGACATGTTGTCATATCAGATCAGATCAGATCAGTCACTCAGTCGTGTCCGACTCTTTGCGACCCCATGAACCGCAGCACGCCAGGCCTCTCTGTCCATCACCAACTCCCGGAGGTCACTCAGACACATCCATCGAGTCAGTGATGCCATCCAGCCATCTCATTCTCTGTTGTCCCCTTCTCCTCCTGCCCCCAATCCCTCCCAGCATCAGAGTCTTCTCCAATGAGTCAACTCTTTGCATGAGGTGGCCAAAATACTGGAATTTATATAAAATATATATGGAAGTCTAGTTTGTATATTAACAGACCCTAATTCTTTTGGTTAGCAGTAATTTTAAGGATCTCATTTGATCATGCTGTTTAGTCACTCAGGCGTGTCCAACTCTCTGTGACCCCATAGACTGCAGCCTGCCAGGCTCCTATGTCTATGGGGTTCTTCAGGCAAGAATAGTGGAGAGGGTTACCATTTCCTCCTCCCATTTGATCATTGGTCTCTCTAAAATAAGAAGTTATTTCCATTGCATATTATGCTGTATAGATTTGGCCTGTTTTTCACCTCTGACTGATTGATTCTGGTGACAATGAGCTGCCTTTTCATTGCAACAGAAGAGAACATTTCAAATGATTATGTCTAATCAGTTCAAGGGAGGCAAGGCAACTAAGCTTCTAATCTGAAGACATTTCCTGTTTCAATGTTCATTTTATCTCTCTGACTCATCTGTTAATCACAGCAATGCTATTGTCTGATGGAATTGCAATGATGGAAATTTAAACATGGCATAATTAAATATATTTTGCTGAAACTCAGAAGAGAAAAATCTCTCTCCTTTCTCAGCACCCAGCTATTTTTTTAAAAAGTGGCTCCTTATGAGTTGAAATATTGTTACTACAAAAATAGAATATGTATGACCATGCCAAAATGAAGATATTCTTATTAGCTTTTCAAAGTGATTTCAAATGTGGTACATTTTCAGTTCTGTACTGATATTTGTTTCCCATAGATAATTGTTTGGATATAAATGTAAATGTATGTGTCTTCATAATATATAATGATATGTCTGTCTGCATCAGATAGAGATACAGACATACAGCAATATTAGAGCAAATTAAAGACACACATTAATACAAACTTCCTCAGGATGGCTTATCTAGTATACTTTCTTAAATAATTGTTTAATGAAAGCAGAAAAAAAAGGAAAAGATGCATTTAAAAGCAAAAAGCTGACAAATCTAACTTTGATCTTTATAAAAATAAAAAATCTCCCTGGGCTCACTGTTGCTCAAGCTTGACTGTCCGTTAGAATCAACTCTTGTTTGTTTAGTCACAAAGAAAGTCACAAAGTCGTGTCCAACTCTTTGTGACCCAATGGACTATAGCCCCCCAACGTCCTCTATCCTGGGGATTTTCTAAGCAAGAATGCTGGAGTCCACTGCCATTTCTTTTTCCAGAGGATCTTTCTGACCCAGGGATGGAACCTGCAACTCCTGCTGAGTCTCTTGCTTTGCCACAAGGGAAGCCTGGTGAATCCACTGGAGAGCTTTTAAAACTTCAAAGCCCAGGACAAGTCCCATGTAAATTAGATCATAAAGATTCTTATAGAGTATGTTCTAAAAGCATTAGTGCTTTATCTTTCACATTTAGGTTTTTAATTCCTTTAAGGAAGTTTGGAGCTCAAATTAACTTTTGAGACAACATCAGCATTCATTGAACTCATTTCTAGTTTTTGAGTTTCTTTTTTGACTGTTTTCAACTGTTTGTAAGGACTGATACTTTAGGGACTTTATTTTTTATTAAATATCTTCCAAAGAATAAAAAGTATTTTTAATAAACAAAACATGCTATCTGTAGTCTGATACATTGAATCCCTTTATAAATTAAGATTACATAATAGGATCTCAATGATCTTATTTTATTATATCTTGAAACACCTGGCTATTTTATCATAGTGGAGATTATTTCATTGCTCATCATTTATTACCAACGATGCTTTAAAAAAAAAAAAAGACTGAAATAATAAGAAAAAAGAATAATGGTTTTTTTCTACAAGGCTCATGCTGGAAACAAACCTTCACCATTTATTTGTTCTTATTTTCTTATTCCCTTGTCCAAAATATTATAACTATTTCTCACAAAGTATAAAAAATGATTTAAAACATCATCTTTGAAGTATTGTCTTACCATTCTTAAGCCTAGCTGAGAACTTTCTGTTTATAAAGGTGAGGAGAAGAAAATTTATGAAAGAAGAATTTTCACAAATATTTGAGTCAGCAGAAAAAAATCAGAAGATGAGGCAGCACCACAGTAAACTCTGGGCTTTTAATGATAATGACTTCAGATTATGACATCTTAGATGAACTTTCTCAAATTCAAGAATCAACAACTGAAGTATATTTTTAAGGATAAAAAGGAAAATATGACATTCTCACTCAGTCATTCAACTGGAATGACATCATCACACAAAATTTTGCAACAAGAATATCGACATATTTAGGATCAACCTAGAGGATATTACCGGAGAAGGCAATGACAACCCATTCCAGTACTCTTGCCTGAAAAATTCCTTGGATAGAGGAGCCTGGTAGGCTGCAGTCCATGGGGTCGCTAAGAGTTGGACACGACTGAGCGACTTCACGTTCACTTTCCACTTTCATGCATTTAAGAAGGAAATGGCAACCCACTCCAGTGTTTTTGCCTGGAGAATCTCAAGGAAGGGGGAGCATGGTGGGCTGCCATCTATGGGGTCACACAGAGTCGGACATGACTGAAGCGACTTAGCAGCAGTAGCAGCAGCAGAGGATATCATACTAAGTCAGACAAGGAAAGGAGGATAGTGTATGATTTCACATACACGTAGAATTTATAAAACAAAACAAATGAACAAACAAAACAGAGCAGACACCTAGATACAGGAAACTTGGTTGCCAGAGGGAAGGGGGATGGGAAGATTAGGCAAAATAGGTGAAAGGAATTCAGAGGTATAAACTTCAAGTTATAAAATAAGTCACAGGGATATAATTACAGGATAGGGAATATAGATAATAATACAGCAATAGTTTCATATATTGAGGGTGGTTACTGGACTTATTGTGCTTATCAATTTGTAATATATACAAATTGACATTTGTATATAAAAGTCAAATCACTATGTTGTGCACTTAACCAGTAGAATACTGTTTTCAACTATACTTCAATTAGCAAAGAATCTAAACTTTTTGGAAACTATGTGTGACAATATTCCTTCATATTTTATTATGTTTATTCACCAAAGTGTTCTTGAAATGCTCATAAGTGGACAAATGCTGAGAGTAATATTAGGAAAAGACATTGGAAGGAAATAGATGTTGCAGACGTGAAACAAAATCCACTGGTTTCATTAATATAGTTCTTATTCATAAACCTAAAACTGAGACTGCAGTCTAATTTTGGAGCAAAATAAAAACACTCTGAGCTGTTAAACTTCCAAAAATCTTTTACATTGGTTATTGATTATATAAGTGCTAAAAGAAGAATGGGAAGTAATGGTGAATTTGAAATGATTAGAGGCATATTCAGGAGAAGGCAGTGGTGATCCACTCTAGTACTCATGCCTGGAAAATCCCATGGGTGGAGGAGCCTAGTAGGCTGCAGTCCATGGGGTCGCTAGGAGTTGGACACGACTGAGCAACTTTACTTTCACTCTTCACTTTCATGCATTGGAGAAGGACATGGCAACCCACTCCAGTGTCCTTGCCTGGAGAATCCCAGGGACAGAGGAGCCTGGTGGGCTGCTGTCTATGGGGTCGCACAGAGTCAGATGCGACTGAAGCGACTTAGCAGCAGCAGCAGCAGCAGCAGCAGCAGCAGAGGCATATTCAAAATCGAACCAATACTCACAAATGATATGTTTGTCATTCATACGTTGCAATAATGAGAAGTTGGTTTATTCAGAAGATATTGTGCATTTTTGGCATATATCTTCAAAACTAGGAAAATATAGAAATAAATCTGGACTAACCCTGTTTATAGCTCAGCTGGTAGAATCTGCCTGCAATGCAGGAGACCTGGGTTCAGTCCCTGGGTTGGGAAGATCCTCTGGAAAAGGGAAAGTCTACCCACTCCACTATTCTGGTCTGGGTAATTCCATGGACTATATAGCCAATAGTGTCACAAGGAGTCAGAAATGACTGAGTTACTTTCAGTTTTAGCTGTGTTTATATCTTCATTAAAATTTCCAATAAAATAGCCTCTATATATCTCTTTATTCTTAGTTGTAAAATTATCCATAACATGACTTAAAACTCTAAAAAATTAAGATCTCTTTGGAACAAGATGTTACATGATGATGACTGTTTTTTTTTTGTTTTGTTTGTTTTTTTTTTTTTTTTTTTTTTTGCATAATGAATTTTTTTCCACAATTGACATACTGTTTTCCTAACACAACCAATTCAAAAGACCATGCTTCTTACTGCCCTTTAGCGTCATCTCCAGCATATGTCAAATGTCCCTGTTTGTATTGTGGACATAATGTCTGTTTCTGGGACCTCTATTTTACTTAATTGGTCTGATTTCTACGCTGTAGTGAAGTCTCAACTGTCTTAATTATTTTGCTTCATAGGAAATCCTGATATTTGGAAAACTAGTCCTTCCTCTACCTTATTACTCAGCAGTAACTTATTTATTCTAGTCCTTTGAGAAATTAAATACATTTTAGACTGTGCTTATATTCATCAAATATGGAATGTTAATGATTGAATTGATTTAGTAAATCATTTTCAGTAGTATGACATCTTTATACTATTGAATCTTTAAATCTATAAACATTATTCTATATGATCAGTCATATTACTTTTCTAGAACTACCTTTCACCTATCCTCATAATTACTATGAAAAAGCTCCAGTGTATTTAGCAAAAATTTGTAGTCTTGGAATAGGTTTCTGATAAGAAGTAAGAAAAGAGATCTATCGTGTAAGAATTTTGGAATGGAAATAAAGACAGATATCTTAAACTGAGTTGTTTCTGAAACTGTTAATTTGAAATAGCCTTGATTATTGTAAAATATTTTACTTTGCAAAAGACATCAAAAAATCTATGTCAAAAATTGATCATAGATTTTTATATTTATTGGTATTTCTTACTTTTTAAGAATAAAGGCTGAATCTAATAACTTGTGACTGGTAATCATATATTGCTACATAAAGGTTAATAATGCCTTTAACCGGGAAATCTAATAGAAATGATCATTTGAACAGTGTTAGTAAAGCTACTTAGCAGGATATTGTAATAGTCCAATGAGAGTTAATGAATCCTTGTCTTACTTATATATCTATTGGGAAATAGAAATGGAGATAAGTAGATGGATGAATATATTTTTGAAAAAGATCTATGTAGGACTTGCTGATGAATTTGATATGAAAGTTTAGAGAGGAAATAATGATTTCTCCTAGGTTTTTGGTTGAACATTTGATGTAAATGGTGGTAGCATTTACTGACACAGAAAATGTTGAAGTAGAAATGGGCTTTCATGGGAGCAGGATTTTTGGGGAAATTACTTTATACCAGATGCAATGGCACCCCACCCCAGTACTTTTGCCTGGAAAATCCCATGAACGGAGGATCGTGGTAGGCCCCAGTCCATGGGGTCGCTAAGAGTCGGACACGACTGAGCGACTTCACTTTCACTTTTCACTTTCATACATTGGAGAAGGAAATGGCAATCCACTCCAGTGTTCTTGCCTGGAGAATCCTAGGGACGGGGGAGCCTGGTGGGCTGCCGTCCATGGGGTCATACAGAGTCGGACACGACTGAAGTGACTTAGCAGCAGCAGCAGCAGACTGTTAAATATTAGTCTGTTTGTGTGTGTGTATGTGTGTGTGTGTCTGAGAGACAGAGGGAGATTGGCTGGTGATTGATTCAAGTGAGAATTTAGAAAGAGAGATAAATGGGAGGCAGTTGACCAAGAAGGCTTTAAAATTCCCCTCACTTTGGCTAAACTGTAGACTGACTTTTGACTCTAAGCTCCTGATCTCCATTTTTTCTATAGCATTTACTTTAGAACACTTGTAAATTCCCCTTAAGATGTAAATCTTTTGAAAGGCTTTTGCCAGTTTTATAACCCATGAATGACATTCTCAAGGATATGGGGGCCATCCCCTTGAAGTACCATCAGGAAAGATAAAGTTCTTATCTCTGTTTCTAGAGGAAAATAGGAACTTAACTTCAATGGGCAACACTTAGCAAACACAAAGAGCGTTACATATTTGCAGACTCAGAAATAACTCACTAAACTCAACACCTCCCATTGATTAATCTTCCTTCTAACTTCTCTTATAGTATGCAACATGACATTTAGGTTCTTGCTACTGTGATCTGAGAACCAGCAACAATGGCCTTCTGGGTTGGAATGTTGGAAATGAGAAAAGCTCAAATCCCACCTCAGGCCTACTAAGTATCTGCGTTTTTAGTAAGATCCTCAGGGGATTCGTAGGCACACTAAAGTTTGAGAAGTACTACTTCTCTAAGGTTACTTAGAGAAGGAAACTAGACTTCAAAGGCAGTTGGGATGGGTAGTGAAGAGTGAAACGTGTAGCTAACATTGATATAATACCATAGTGTGGGCTGTAGAATAAATTAAATGGAAGGGTGGAATAGCCTGGCCAGAGAGAGGGATGCTGAGCTTAAGGTGAGTTAGTGAGGTTGTTGATAATGGCATGGTCACATTTACAGTCACAATAGGGTTGGCTGGCAGTAATCTGGATGGTAGATTCATCTATGAGAGGTCTTTCAGGGTTATGGTTAAGTAAATTTATTGGGCAATGGCATGAGTATCAAACATTTTATGTGTATGTTTGTGTTTTTTGTATTGGGATGTTGTTGCTTTACAATGTTGTGTTAGTTTCTGTTGTACAACAGAGTCAATCAGCTATATGTATCCATATATCCCCTCCCTCTTGGGCCTCCCTCTGACCCCCACCCTCATCCTGTCCATCTAGGTCATCGCAGAACACAGAGCTGAGCTCCTTGCGCTCTGCAGCAGGTTCTCATGGCTATGTGCGTTACACTTGGTAGTATATATATGTCAATCCCAGTCTCCTAATTCATCCCACCCTTCCATTCGCCACCTCATGTCCACAAGTCTGATCTCTATGTCTGTGTCTCTATTCCTGCCCTGCAGATAGGTTCGTCTGTACCATTTTTCTAGATTCCACATATATCTGTGAATATATGACGTTTATTTTCTTCTTTCTGACTTACCTCACTGTGTACGACAGACCCTAGGCCAATCCACATTTCTACAAATTTTGTGTTTTTAAAAAGAAGAAGGAAGAAGCATGGTTTAGAAGTGTCAATAACACCCTTGTGTTATCTTCCAGTTGTAAGGCACGTATGAAGGGAAAATTTTTTAAATAGCCTTGTCTTGAGGGGCCTAGGTGGAGGCAGTGACCACAGGAAAGAACCAGGATTTAGAGGAGGCAGAACTTGGCAAACTTTTTCTCTACAGAGCCACATAGCAAATATTTTAGGCCTTGTAAGCCATTTGGTCTCTGCTACAACTACTCAGCTCTCCTCTTATAGTGGGAAAGCAGCCATAGACTGTATGTAATTGAATGAATGAATGATTCGATAAAATTTATTAATAAAAAACAGGCATCAGGCTGCATGTGACCTGCAGGCTATAGTTTGTGGACTCCTCAATAAAGGCAATAAGATAAAGTGATGATGATGATTGAATGGGGATAACTGACCCTGGATTTCAGACGAATCTGAAAAACACTGGGATGCTGAAGAGCTGTGATAGACGTTGTCAAGTTAGGAGATGTATAAAGCAGTGTGGCATGAATTGTAAGTGAGGATTTTTGCTGGTAATGTAAATAAAAAGCAACATGAGGGATGGAAAACTAGTTCTGATATTCTTCAAAACTTTTAAATTTACTATGTATTTCACAATAGTTTATACCTATACAGAAATATAAACTATACAGAGCCTATAAAACAAAACAAAACAAAACATGAAACTCATGTGTCCAGGTTAAGAAATGGAACATTAGTGATATTCTGAAGCCCTGTGTGCATCCCCTCATATTCTTTTTCATCTCCTTTCTCCAAAGGGGAGCTCTGTTCTCAATTTTGTGATTATCATTTCCCAGTGTTTCTGTACCTGGATCTCAGTTGACAAATCTGGAATTTAAATGACTGAATAGATAGAGACCTCTGGAGAGATTGAAAAATTTCTTTCCTAGGGGTGTGTATTTATATTACGAAGGCAGATAAAATCTGATGCCAGTCATTTATTTACATCCCAAAGGGTTAAAAATCATGAAACTTCTCTTTGCTTCTCAGTGAAGTTTTGTTTATCCCAGGAAGATAAAGTTTATTTCTGTCTCTCTGGAGGAGAGAGTGGCAGCTGGGTGGTGTGTAACCCATATATGGTCTCAGAATTATAAGTTTGGATTTTCTCTCCTTTGGGGAAGAAAGCATCCTTTGTGCACTTGCAGGCCCAACCATATGGCTTTCACTGTATTAAAATCACCTGGAAGGGGGGAAATGAGGTATGGGGAACAAATGTGCTGTTGTATTAATAATCTTCCCTGATCCAGATACCTCGTGTTTACTTTCAGGACAAAATAAATGCATATAGATATCAAACTCCTAACCATCAACAGCAGAATACATATTCTTTTCAAGCGTGCCTTGGGTTCTAAGGGTTTACAATTCCTGTTTCTCCAAGGTATACAGCAGGTTCACCATGGACACAGCACTGGCTTTTTCAAACTATAGACTGTGTCATCTGTGTGGGACTTTGGACTTCCCCTGTTCAGGGACTGACACATGAGAAGAGGACTCATCATCCTGGAAGGGACCGTTGACTTGCATTATCAGAAGGTAGGCCTGCTATTACACAATAGGGATAGGGAAGAATATGTCCATCTACTTAGGAAGTTCTTGGTAGTTCCTTATACAATTTTAATGGTAAGTGAACAGCTGTAGCAGCCACAACCTGGGAACATAATGTCCAAGGCTCAGATCCCTCAAGGATGAGGTACTATGTCAGACTACCCGGTAAGTTACTGAGACAAGTAGAGGTTCTAGTTTAGGAGAGAAGAATCCACAGTGGATGGTAGAAGACTGTTATGATGTCAGTTATAATCCTGAGAGCAGCTGCCAGGCTGATGACTGTCATTTGTCCCAGGAATCATCCTTTTCTAAGTTTCCACTAGTATAAGAAGACAGCCACCATCCTCTATGAGCCACTCCCAGAATTTAGAAAGATATTGAGAAGCAAAGAAATAGACTTTAGTGAACTCTGTGCTGCACTGCTCAGATCCTTCTTTAAGATTGAAGGAGTTGCTCTCTCAGCCTCTCTCAACCTCTGGGGAACAGTACTGTCAGATAACCTTCAGTTGTCATCTCACCCAAAGTCATATTCCCATCCCTAGGGCTTCCCAGGTGGTGCTAGGGGTAAAGAACCCGCCTGTCAATGCAGGGGATGTAAGAGATGCAGGTTCGATCCCTGGGTTGGGAATATCCCATGCAAGAGGGCATGGCAATACACTCCATTATTGTTGCCTGGAGAATCCCATGGGCAGAGGAGCCTGGCAGGTTACAGTCCATGGGATGGCAAAGGGTCATACATGACTAAAGCAACTTAGCACACACGGCAGCCCACACTGCCGTGGGCTGAATTGAAGAGCCAGTCACTCTTCAATTCAGGAATGTAAAGGCCTCTTTCCATTGATCATCTTCTCCCTGTCCCTTCTACTTTTTTCCCTTTCCATAGCTGTTGATTCCAAGAGTAGTCTCTTATTACTCCCCACATCCCCACATGCTAATTTCAGTCTTTGTCTCCTTTCTTGGGAAACCCAGCAATAACACATAGCAGTTAATGAATTATTAAATATATATATATACCTGAATGATGTGTTACTTTGAGGGATAAATGCTGAAAGAGTCAGTTTATAGAAGTTAAAAAAGAAATGTTTTTAGATTTAAGGGGAAAATATACAACCTGCTGGCCAATGGACCAGAACAGGTATGTACCCGATACAGTACCTTCCTTCCAGAAGGAATGAAAATTCATTAGAGTAGAGGACTTTTGCTTGTCACACGTGTAGCAGTAATGGTAGCAGTGGCTTTACCCTGGAGTTTGTTAGGCTATCAGGTTCCACCACAGAGCTACTAAATCCAATTTTGCATTTTATAAGACCCCAAGGTAATTCTTATCTGGTGATTTAGATCAATGATTCTCAATCCTGCCTGCAAAATAGAATCACCAGTGAGCTTAAAAAATAAAAAAATGCTATGCCTGAGCCTCATTCCAAATACAGTCCACTAGAATTTCTGGGACAGTGTGTCTAAGCATTAGCATAATATATAAGTTCCTAAGGCCATTTATAATGAATAGGCAGATTTAGTACTCATTGATACAAAGGGTCTTCAAGATTTCTTTTCCCCTTTAATGTGTTAGGTTAATCACAAATGGCTATGAAATCCCTTAGGATTCCCATCACTAAGTCTTCATTTTTCTCTTAGAATTTTTAAGCTGTTTATCTGATTTTCCTTCTTCCAGCCTCAGGAAATTTAAATCTGAAACTGTATGCTGATCAATTTGTTTATTGTCTGATTCTAGCCTCTAGAAATTTCAGCTTTCTATTTCTTTCTTCTCAAGGGACCTATGGATAAGGTGAAACTAATAAATGGGCATAGAGGTTAGCTTCCAGGTATAAAATCAATGCTCATATTCACTCCTTTCAAAATGCTGTTTCAGTTTGGTTAAAAGGATTTTTAATTTCAACGTATTTTTTGGGTCAGTCAATGAAGCTTGGCCCCAAGACGAATCAGGCAATCCTCTGTTCTTTCCCAGGGCTTTGAGATACAGGACCAAAATAAGAAATGAAAGTACACAAATAGTTGCAATGGTATCCAATTTCCAGAGACCACTGATTCTTGCTAAAGCAAACAGGCACAAGATGACAAATGGGGAGGAAAGCTCACCGCTTCTTTCTATGTAAAATAGGAGATAATACAAATAGGTTGACTAATGTAGACCTGAGTAAAATAGCATTATTTTAATAATAAAAACACATGTATTACAGAGCAATTTTAAATATGCCTGGAGTGGGGATCTACAGACATGTACTATAAAAAGAAAACTTTCATTGACTAAAATAAACCAGTAATATTTATGAAAAGGACATAAAAGTTTAATATTTAAAGTTATCTAATGATAAATGAAGGAAGTCTACCAGCATGTCTAAATAGAAGCTTTTATTTACATGAATATTCCTTGTATGCTAAAGCCCATGGGAAAACAAATATGTATTTAAAACATACATTAGGAATATTTTATCACTGTCAAGATGGAAGAAAAGAAAAGGAACATTTGCTCATGTAAGTGGAAAATTTTCCACGGTTTATTGTGATCCACAGAGTCAAAGGCTTTGGCAAGAAATAGATGTTTTTCTGGACTCTCTTGCCTTTTCGATGATGCAGCGGATGTTGGCAATTTGATCTCTGGTTCCTCAGCCTTTTCTAAAACCAACTTGAACATCTGGAAGTTCACAGTTCCTGAAATGCTGAAGCCTGGCTTGGAGAATTTTGAGCACTACTTTACTAGCATGTGAGATGAGTGCAATTGTGCGGTAGCTTGAGCATTCTTTGGCATTGCCTTTCTTTGGGACTGGAATGAAAACTGACCTTTTCCAGTCCTGTGGCCACTGCTGAATTTTCCAAATTTGCTGACATATTCGGTGCAGCACTTTCACAGCATCATCTTTAAGGATTTGAAATAGCTAAACTGGAATTACATCATCTTCAATAACTTTGTTTGTAGTGATGCTTCCTAAGGCCAACTTGACTTCACATTTCAGGATATATGGCTCTAGGTGAGTGATTACACCATCGTAATATCTGGGTCATGAAGATATTTTGTACAGTTCTTCTGTGTATTTTTGCCACCTCTTCTTAGTATCTTCTGCTTATGTTAGGTCCATAACATTTCTGTCCATTATCAAGTGCATCTTTGCATGAAATGTTTCCTTGGGATCTCTAATTTTCTTGAAGGTATCTCTAGTCTTTCCCATTCAGTTGTTTTCCTCTATTTCTTTGCACTGATTGCTGAGGAAGGCTTTCTTATCTCTCCTTGCTATTCTTTGGAACTCTGCATTCAGATGCTTATATCTTTCCTTTTCTCCTTTGCTTTTTGCTTCTCTTCTTTTCAAAGCTATTTGTAAGACCTCCTCAGACAGCCATTTTACCTTTTTGCATTTCTTTTTCTTGGGGATGGTATTGATCCCTGTCTCCTGTATAATGTCACGAACCTCTGTTCATAGTTCGTCAGGCACTCTGTCTATCAGATCTAGGCCCTTAAATCTATTTCTCACTTCCACTGTATAATCATAAGGGATTTGATTTAGGTCATACCTGAATGGTCTAGTGGTTTTCCCCACTTTCTTCAATTTAAGTCTGAATTTGGCAATAAGGAGTTCATGATCTGAGCCACAGTCAGCTCCCGGTACTATTTTTCCTGACTGTATAGAGCTTCTCCATCTTTGGCTGCAACGAATATAATCGATCTGATTTCGGTGTTGACCATCTGGTGATGTCCATGTATAGAGTCTTCTCTCGTGTTGTTGGAAGAAGGTATTTGCTATAACCAGTGTGTTCTCTTGGCAAAACTCTATTAACCTTTGCCCTGCTTCATTCAGTACTCTAAGGCCAAATTTGCCTGTTTCTCCAGGTTTTTCTTGACTTCTTACTTTTGCATTACAGTCCCCTATAATGAAAAGGACATCTTTTTTGGATGTTAGTTCTAGAAAGTCTTGTAGGTCTTTGTAGAACTGTTCAACTTCAGCTTCTTCAGTGCTACTGTTTGGGACATGGACTTAGATTACCATGATACTTTATACTTTGCCTTGGAAATGAACAGAGATCATTCTGTCATTTTTGAGATTGCATCCAAGTACTGCATTTTGGGGTCTTTTGTTCACTAGGATGGTTACTCCATTTCTTCTAAGGGATTCCTGCCCAAAGTAGTAGATATAATGGTCATCTGAGTTAAATTCACCCATTCCAGTCCATTTTAGTTCGCTAATTCCTAGAATGTCAATGTTCACTCTTGCCATCTCCTGTTTGACCACTTCCAATTTGCCTTGATTCATGGACATTCCAGGTTCCTATGCAATATTGCTCTTTACAGCATCGGACCTTGCTTCTATCATGAGTCCCATCCACAACTGGATGTTGTTTTTGCTTTGGCTCCATCCCTTCATTCTTTCTGGAATTATTTCTCCACTAATCTCCAGTAGCATATTAGGCACCTACCAACCTGGGATTTCATCTTTCAGTGTCCTATCTTTTTCCTTTTCATACTGTTCATGAGCTTCTTAAGGCAAGAATACTGAAGTGGTTTGCCATTCCCTTCACCAGTGGACCACATTCTGTCAGACCTGTCCACCATGACCTGTCCGTCTTGAGTGGCCCCACACAGCATGGCTTAGTTTCATTGGGTTAGACAAGGCTGTGGAAAATTCTGAAAAAGATGAGACTACCAGACCACCTGACCTGCCTGCTGAGACTCTGTATGCAGGTCAGAAAGCAACAGTTAGAGCTGGATATAGTGCAACAGACTGATTCCAAATAGGAAAAGGAGTACATCAAGGCTGTATATTGCCACCCTGCTTATTCAACTTCTATGCAGAGTACATCATGAGAAACACTGGGCTGGAAGAAGCACAAGCTGGAATCAAGATTGCTGGGAGAAATATCAATAGCCTCAGATATGCAGATGACACCACTCTTATGTTAGAAAGTGAAGAGGAACTAAAGACCCTATTAATGAAAGTGAAAGAGGAGGGTGAAAAAGTTGGCTTAAAGCTCAGCATTCAGAAAAGTAAGATCATGGCATCTGGTCCCATCACTTCTTGGCAAATAGATGGAGAAACAGTGGAAACAATGGCAGAGTTTATTTTGGGTGCTCAAAATCACTGCAGATGGTGATTGAAAGCATGAAATTAAAAGACACTTACTTCTTGAAAGGAAAGTTATGACCAACCTAGACAGCATATTAAAAAGCAGAGACATTACTTGGCCAACAAAGTCTGTCTAGTCAAGGCTATGGTTTTTCCAGTAGTCATGTATGGATGTGAGAGTTGGACTACAAAAAAAGCTGAGTGCTGAAGAATTGATGCTTTTGAAGTGTGGTGTTGGAGAAGACTCTTGAGAGTCCCTTGGACTACAAGGAATTCCAACCAGTCCATCCTAAAGGAGATCAGTCCTGGGTGTTCATTGGAAGGACTGATGTTGAAGCTGAGACTCCAATACTTTGGCCACCTGATGCAAAGATCTGACTCATTTGAAACACCCTGATGCTGGGATAAATTGAGAGTAGGAAGAGAAGGGGACGACAGAGGATGAGATGGTTGGGTGGGATACCAACTCAATGGACGTGAGTTTAGGCGAACTCTGGGAGTTGGTGATGGACAAGGAGGCCTGGCATGCTGCGGTTCTTGGGGTTGCAAAGAGTCGGACAAGAATGAGTGACTGAACTGAATGGAACTGAAGTGGAAAATTTCTCAAACTGCCATTAAAATTTGGAATTTGGCAGTTTTGTCATTATTATTTTTTACTTAGGAATTTTATTTATTTTTTTCTGAGGAGCAAATACAGAAGGATTTTCATACTGGAGAGAGTCAACCACAGGTCAAGAAAAGAAACTTCTTCACAAATTATGACTCATCTGGTAACCTACTTAAACATTTGGTGACTGCAAGTAACTACGCATATGCATCCAGACATTTCCCATACTGAACCTGATCTTACTCTCAGTTGCATTTACACATGGGTGATCAAATCCTGTGCTTGACATTGTGAAAGGAGGACCTGCAGGAATGGCCATTGCATGTTCACATGATCTACTGCATTCCTTGACTTTTATACAAATTTAAAGTTCATGTTATCTCAAGGTGTATTCTGCATATTTCCACTTTTTAATAGTTTATCACTCATCTCTTTAAACTAAAAAATTGGCCAAAACATACTGACTTGCTTAGTGACTTTATTATATATTTTCTTTCTTCCCGCTTCCTCCCTGGTTTAGGTAATTCCTTCCATTGAGCTTAGATATCTAAATTTTCTTAAAATTATATGTTCATAAACAGACATCCCGGAGAAGGCAATGGCACCCCACTCCAGTACTCTTGCTTGGAAAATCCCATGGACAGAGGAGCCTGGTAGGCTACAGTCCATGGGGTCGCTATGAGTCCGACATGACTGAGCAACTTCACTTTCTCTTTTCACTTTCATGCATTGGAGAAGGAGATGGCAACCCACTCCAGTGTTCTTGCCTGGAGAATCCCAGGGACGGGGAAGCCTGGTGGGCTGCTGTCTATGGGGTCACACAGAGTCGGACACGACTGAAGTGACAGCATAGCATAGCAAACAGACATCCTGCAAGCAATCGTTTCCTTAGTATATTTGATTTTATTTTCCCCTATTTTACAATTGCTTTGGTCCAAAGAGATAAGAGACCTAGAGATCATTTGAAAATATTTTTGAAATACTTTGCAAATAATTTGAAATGGAATATCCTGTTTTCAAATTCTAGAAAAATGATACTCTCATTTTTCTGCCTGTTTGCATGCCTAACTGGGAAATTCAGAGGTTATTGAGAGAGTCACACTGGTCTTCTTAGCAGTGTGCACCTATTATATTGAATTAACTTTGAAGACTTGAAATTATATCAGTGTAAGTTAAGTTCCAAGATGAAAGCTTGTTAATTTGATTTTACAGGTAATGAGAGATTGAATCCATTTTATGAATTATTGTTGTTGTTCAGTCATTCAATTATGTCTGACTCTTTGCAACCCCATGGACTGCAGCACCGCATGCTTCTGTGTCCTTCACAACGTCCCAGAGTTTGCTAAAACTCACGTCCATTGAGTCAATGATGCCATCCAACTATCTCATCCTCTGTTACCCTCTTCTCCTCCTGCTCTCAGTCTTTCCCAGCTTCAATGTCTTTTCCAGTGAATTGGCTCTTTGCATCATGTGGCCAAAGTATTGGAGCTTCAACTTCAGCATCAGTCTTTCTATTGACTATTCAGGATTGATTTCTTTCGGATTGACTGGTTTGATCTTCTTGCTATCCAAGGGACTCAAGAGTCTTCTCCAGCTCCACAGTTCAAAAGCATCAGTTCTTCAGGGTTCAGCCTTCTTTTTCATCCAACTCTCACATCCATACATGACTTCTGGTAAAGCCATAGCTTTGACTAGGTGGACCTTTGTCAGCCAAGTGATGTGTCTGCTTTTTAATATGTTGTCTAGGTTTGTCATAGCACCCCACCGCAGTACTTTTGCCTGGAAAATCCCATGGACGGAGGAGCCTGGTAGGCTCCAGTCCATGGGGTCGCTAAGAGTCAGACACGACTGAGCGACTTCACTTTCACTTTTCACTTTCATGCATTGGAGAAGGAAATGGCAACCCACTCCAGTGTTCTTGCCTGGAGAATCCCAGGGATGGGGGAGCCTGGTGAGCTTCCGTCCATGGGGTCGCACAGAGTCGGACACGACTGAAGCGACTTAGCAGCAGTAGCAGCAACTTCCAAGGAGAAAACATCTTTTAGTATCATGGCCACAGCCACAATCTGCAGCAATTTTGGAGCTCAAGAAAATAAAGTCTGTCACTGCTTCCATTTTTTCCTCATTTGTTTTCCATGAAGTGATGAGACTGGGTGCCATGATCTTAGCTTTTTGAATGCTAAGTTTTAAGCCAGCTTTTTCACTCTCCTCTTTCACCTTCATCAAGAGGCTGTTTAGTTCCTCTTCGCTTTCTGCAATTATGGTGGTGTCATCTGTATATCTAAGAGTATTGATATTATTCCTGGCAATCCTGATTCCAGCTTGTGCTTCATCCAGCCTGACATTTTGCATGGTGTGCTCTGCATAGAAGTTAAAG
This sequence comes from Tragelaphus eurycerus, assembly GCA_935064755.1. Classification (NCBI taxonomy): domain Eukaryota; kingdom Metazoa; phylum Chordata; class Mammalia; order Artiodactyla; family Bovidae; genus Tragelaphus; species Tragelaphus eurycerus. The sequence continues at coordinate 2,616,181 of CAKXYN010000097.1, read as the reverse complement.
AAATAGGGAGAAACTATACAGCCTTGACATACTCCTTTTTCAGTTTTGAACCAGTCCATTGTTCCATGTCCAGTTCTAACCATTGCATCTCTAACCATTGCATATAGATTTCCCTGGAGGCAGGTAGGGTGTTCTGGTATTCCCATCTTTTGAAGAATTATCTACAGTTTGTTGTGATGCATACAAGCAGAAGTAGATGTTTTTCTGGATTTCCCTTGCTTTTTCTATGATCCAATGGATGTTGGTAATTTGATCTGTGGTTCTTCTGCCTTTCCTAAATCCAACTTGTACATCTATAAGTTCTCAGTTCATGTATTGTTGAAGCCTACCTGGAAGAATTTTGAGCATTACCTTGCTAGCATGTGAAATGAGCACAATTGTGCAATAGTTTGAACATTTTTTGGTATTGCCCTTCTTTTGGATTGGAATAAAAACTGCCCTTTTATGAAAACTTGTGAAAATACAGCATGTAGAAAAGAACATATATAGTCCCCTTAAAACTCAGAAATGGAGTTGTTTCACCTTGCAAATAACATCAGGCTCACCTCTTTTCAGAGTAAGCAGTAATATTTACCAGTTAGTTAGCTCTAAGGAAGGAGAATGGAGAATGGTGCCCCACTCCAGTACTCCTGCCTGGAAAATCCCATGGATGGAGGAGCCTGCTAGGCTACAGTCCATGGGGTCGCTAAGAGTCAGATACAACTGAGTGACTTCACTTTCACTTTTCACTTTCATGCGTTGGAGAAGGAAATGGCAACCCACTACAGTGCTCTTGCCTGCAGAATCCCAGGGACGGGGGAGCCTGGTGGGCTGCCGTTATGGGGTTGCACAGAGTCGGACAGGACTGAAGCGACTTAGCAGCAGCAACAGTAGAAAGGAAAGAGAAAGAATCTCATATATATTTGTGCTTATAATTGAGAAATTAACTTTGTTAGCTTGTAGAATAAACTTGTCATTATGTAATCTTTTAAAATGTGATTCAGAAATTTGAAATTACTAAATATATGAAATATACAGGAGTTTATAAGAAGGGAGACTTTATATCAATAAGGTATGAGATTTCAAGTATTTTGATATATGCACAATTTAATTATTTCAGCTTTTTAAAGACCATGTCAGAGCTTCAGTTACTTTTATCTGTGGCTTCTGCCTTCAAATAGAATGTTATTTAATTAGACCTTTTGCCTACGTGGGTTTTTGATCACTTAATACCAGATATTAAGTGGTATTGTTTCTGTATTTTTCAAGGCTACTGTTCCAGCATCACAGAATCATTGGTGGAGTCCAATCCTGTCATGGTGTGATGACAGGTTCTCTGACAGCAGAGCTTAGGGAAAATACTACTGTATATGTCTTTCCCCAATTAAAAGAAAAAGTACTGTTACTCCTTCCCCCATCTGCTCTTGCTCTTCTCATCTGTTAATTTTTCTTTCCACTGTACCAACAGCAGCCTGGTAGCTTTAGTAACTACGTACTTTGGCCTCATGAGACAAGAAGCTCATGAGACTTCTCAAACTTGAAAATCCATTCAGTTATTAGCTACCCAGTGGCTGTCACCAACAGTATGTGCTGTGAATCACCACAAAGAAATGAAAAAGGCCCAAGAGACAAGTGCTCCAAAAGTGTTTTCTGCTTCATGCTTAATTAACTCAGATGATAAGTCTTTGATGCATAAACATGTGAACCTTTTCACCAGAACATATTGTCAACAACCCAGGAAAACATTAGGGTGCAATAAGCTTTAGAGATAATTCTTTGCCTTTTGTTAATGCATTTTGATTCACAAACATTATAACTCAGCCCTTTCAAATATAATGAAAAGGACTAGAGAAAAATTAAAATCAGAATTATTTTTATGATTGTTTTCATGATTAGGAGTTAGTTCCTGGAAGAAATCCAAAGTTGTTGATATGCTTCAAAATCTCTAAATCCTTTTCTGCTTCCATTAACCATGTACTTTCTTTTGCCATGTATATTTCTCGTAGAAAGTATTGACAGAAATTGTATCACTTTAGACATTATAATTAAAAGTAGATTGATTTTCTGTAAATGAGCCTCCTATCAAAACAGTATTGCCTACATGGGAACATTTTAGAGATACTTGATGAAAATAGTGCCACTAATGTTTTCTTGTTTGTGTACCCCAATTTTATATTCCTTGGCACACAGTAAAAAATTTCAAAAAGCTAAGCTAAAACAAAGAGCAGTAAGGAAAATAAGTATAATTGAGAATTAAAAAAACTCTATGCAATTGGAGAAAAACATTCAAAGCAATAAAAAAGGATAGGAGTCATGATCTTGGCCATATTTTCTTTTAATATAATCTGTTTTATAGTTTTTTAAAAAATATAAATACATATTAGGTTTCACATTTTTTTCAGTGTGTTTTAAGTTGCAAATTGCATAAGTAAATAGTGATTTTTTAAAATCTAAAACATGTCAAATGTCAGCAGCTTTTGAAATGTGCAGATGTGTGGCACAGGTACAAATGTTATTTGCTGATATTCATTTTGAAATACCCAGTTTTAAAAATAACAATGCTTATGGAGAAGTTGGATATTTAATTTCAAGGTTTTTGTCTGATTTTATTTTTAAAAAGTGTGAGTTAGTCACTCATTCATATCTGACTTTTAGGGATCCCATGGACTATAGCCCTAGCCCACCAGGTTTCTCTCGCTTTGGAATTCTCTAGGCAAGAATACTGGAATAGGTACTCATACCCTTCTCCAGGGGATCTTCCTGAACCAGGGATCAAACCTAGTTTTCCAGCAATGAAGCAGATTCCTTACAGTATAAGTCTTACCATCTGAGGTACTGGGGGAGTAGAGCCCATGTTTTTTCATAAGAAATATTATTGTTTCTCTGAATCTATGCAAATCAGACCAAAATAATAAAACTAATCTTATATAGAGTGAAGTGATTCAGTTGTATAGGTATATATACTTTTTCACATTCTTTCCAATATGATTTATCACAAGATATTGAATATAGTTCCCTGGGCTATAGAGTAAGACCTTGTTGTTTATCCATTCTATATGTTCTTGTTTGTATCTCCTAACTCCAAACTCCTACTCCTTCCCTTCCCCAGTGCAGCCCACCTTGGTAACCACAACTCTGTTCTCTCTCTGGTCTTTTTCTGTTTCATAGACAGGTTCATTGTATTGTGTTTTAGATTCAACATATAGGTAATATCATATGGTATTTGTCTTTTTCTAACTTGGCTTAGTATGATAATCTCTAGATCCATCCATGTTACTGCAAATGGCATTAATTTGTTCTTCTTATGGCTGAGTAATATTCCTTTGTATATATGTACCACATATTCTTTATCCATTCATCTGTCAATGGACATTTAGGTTCCCATGTTTTGGCTATTGTAAATAGTGCTGCTATGAACATAGAGGTGAATAATTTTTGGATTGTTTGTCTGTGCATATGCCCAAGAGTGTGACTGCTGGATCCTATGGTAATCCTATTTTTAGTTTTCTGAGGAACCTTCATACTGTTTTCCATAGTGGAAAGCTTATATTCTACCATTCTGTAGGCTGTCTTTCTTTTTTTATATATAAAATTTTATGAGTTTGAGTACATCTTATTTGTTTATTTTTGCTTTCATTTCTATTGCCTTGAAAGACTGACCTAAGAAAACATTGGTACGATTTATGTTAGAGGTTGTCTTGCCTATGATCTCTTCTAGAAGTTCTGTGGTATAATGTCTAAAAGCTTAACATTTTTACCTTCCTTACTTTTGTCTTTTGTACTTAAGTCCATAATCTATCTGGATTTGTTATAAGTGTATGAATTGGCATACTCTTTTCTTGATGGAAAATAATATATACTTTTGTCATGTATAAACTTTTTGTAGTTTATTTCCAGTCTCTGTCTTCTTGCATTGGTTAGTATTATACCACTCTGTTAATAATTCAATATTTTAGTAATATAAGTTTATATTAGATTTTAACATATAATATCATCCTTGATATTATTTTTCAGAGGGCTTTTCTCTTTTATCTATTAAAGGTTTTAACCAGAAAAAAAGCAGATCAATTTTTGGAGATATTTTATTCTCTCTAAGGCTTTTCCTATTTATAAACATGGACTAGATCTAGGTCTTCTAAAGTTTACTCTGGTTCTCTTTTATGACTTTATATAGGTTTTACATTATATGTAAGATGTATTCCTTGGAAACTTACTTTTTTTCATGATATTGTAAAGGGACATAGATGAACCTTGAGAGCATTAAGCTAAGTGAGATAAACCAAACAGGCAAATATGCTATGAACTATAATTTATATGTGGAATCTTAAAAAAAAAAAACAAAGAAAACTTGTAAAAAGAGTAGAATCGTGACTACCAGAGGTTGGAGAGGAATTGAGGAGATTTGTTTAAGGATATAAACTTTCAACTAACAGACAAATAAATCCTAGAGTTCCAGTCACCAGCATAGTGATTAAGTCAACAATACTGTATTATAAACTTCAGAGTTGCTAAGAGACTAGATCTTAATTGTTCTCACTACAGAAAAGAAATAATTATGTGACACGATGAAGGTATTAATTAACACAACAGTGGTAATCATGTTGTGATATATAAATGTGTCAAATCAACATTTTACACCTTAAACTTACACAAGGGTATATGTCAATTACATCTCAAAAAAGATTAAAAAATAATGTAAATTGACTACCACTTTCAATGAGTTGAGAAGATACTACCAAAGTGTGACCAAATGAATGACATGGTATTGGTCATATTTTAAAGAGATTATTCTGGATGCTTTATGAATAGACAATGATGGGAGTTGGGCAAAGCTGGAATAAGGAGAACATTCAGGAGGCTATTACTATAACCTAGAAAAAGAACACGATGACTTCACTGGGAATATAGAATTGGATATTGAGAAAAATAGTGAGATTATGGATATATTTTGAAGTTAGCACCAACAGGTTATAGTGATTGATTAGATATTAACTGTAAAGAAATAGAAAAGTCATGGTGGATTGCAAAGTTTTCTGTTTGACAAATGAAAAAAGTGGGGTTGCCATTGTAGGAAATGGGGAAGGCTGCAAGAGGAATAGGCTTGAGCAGTGGGACTCTCAGGAGCTCAATCTAAAAATGTAACTGAGAATCCTCTTGGACATTCAAGTTGACATGTTGGGTAGCAACTGGAGAGTTGGGTAAGAGTCTGGAGTTTAGGGGAGAAAACTGGGTTGGAGATAAATTTGGAGGTCATCCAGTTAATAGGATTTTCCCAAGTTCTGAGCCTGTGGTCATGTATGGATGTGAGAATTGGACTGTGAAGAAAGCTGAGTGCCGAAGAATTGATGCTTTTGAACTGTGGTGTTGGAGAAGACTCTTGACAGTTCCTTGGACTGCAAGGAGATCCAACTAGTCCATTCTGAAGGAGATCAGCCCTGGGATTTCTTTGGAAGGAATGATGCTAAAGCTGAAACTCTAGTACTTTGGCCACCTCATGCGAAGAGTTGACTCATTGGAAAAGACTCTGATGCTGGGAGGGATTAGGGGCAAGACGAGAAGGGGACGACAGAGGATGAGATGGCTGGACGGCATCACCGACTCAATGGATGTGAGTCTGGGTGAATTCTGGTATTTGGTGATGGACAGGGAGGCCTGGCATTCTGTGATTCATGGGGTCGCAAAGAGTCGGACACAACTGAGTGACTGGACTGAACTGAGACTGGATATGACAAAAGAACATAGTATAAATTAAAAAGGTAAGAACTCTAAAGGACTAAAGTCTGTTGCACATCAATACTTAAAGATATAATAATAAGGAACAACCAGCAAAGGAGACTTACAGGGATCACCCAGAGATGTATTAGAAAATGTATTCCTTCTAACTGGATTCAACATTAAAAAAAAAAATTAAATAGAAATACTTGAGCAACTCCTGATAGTTTAAGTAAGATAAGAGTATGATAGCATCATTTTACTTAGCATCCATTGGTACCTTACGCAAGAGAATTTCAGTGGAATGTTAGAGATCCAAACGTGATCCAGAGCACTCAAAAGTAAATCTGTGGAGAGAAATGGTGCCGAGCTTCATGTGAACAATTTTTGACTGGCCTGTTGGAGTATGAAGTAACATGTGAAGCAGAAAAATACCCCTAAATCACTCAGTTGCTAGTCACCCATGCTGCTGCTGCTACTAAATCGCTTCAGTCGTGTCCGACTCTGTGCGACCCCATAGACAGCAGCCCACCAGGCTCTGCCATCCCTGGGATTCTCCAGGCAAGAACACTGGAGTGGGTTGCCATTTCCTTCTCCATTGCGTGAAAGTGAAAAGTCAAAGTGAAGTCTCTCAGTCGCGGCCGACTCGTAGCGACCCCATGGACTGCAGCCTACCAGGCTCCTCCATCCATGAGATTTTCTAGGCAAGAGTACTGGAGTGGCTTGCCATTGCCTTCTCTGAATCACCCATACATGAGCAAAAAAAAAAAAAAAAAAAAGCCAAGACCAGTTAGATCTGCCAAACTGATCCTAATCCAAACCTCCTATCTTCTGAATTTAAAATTAAAAAAAAAAAAAAGGAAAGGAAGATACAGCAACAAACCCAGGATGATGTGAAAGAAGGAACAGTTAGGAAACAAGACTTAGAGATTGAAACTAATACAGTAGAAATATATTCAAAGAAGGGCTAGAATGTAAAATTGAGGAAACTACTCAGTAAGTGGTTAAAAAAAAAAAAAGACAATGATATAGAACACATAAATTTCAAACTATAAAGTTAAAGGATTAAACCAAGAATTTCAATTCAGATGTGAACATAAATTTCAGAGAAAAAAAAAACAACAGAAAATTGAGGGTAACAGCTTATTAAAAACATTAAAAAAAAAACTCAAAGTGAAGGTCATGTATTTCCATATTAAAAGGAACATCAGAAAAAAATAAAAAGTAAAATCTCATATGATCCAATTTTAGAACACTGAAAATCAAGAGAAGGTTTTGTATTTGTTTTCCTGGGCTTCTGTAAGAAAATGCCCCAAACTGAGTGACTTTAAAAAAATGTCTCTAGTTTGGGAGGCTAGAAGCATGAGATCAAGGTACTGGCAGAACTGGTTTCTTTCAAGGGCTCTGTGGGAAGGACCAGTTCTAGGCCTCTCTGCTTGGCTTCTTTTCATATTATCTGCCCCCATCTGTGTTTATCTCTGTGTTCTAATTTTCACTTTCTATAAGAACATCAACCATATTGGATTAGAGCTGACCCTATTGACTTCAGTAATTATATTCATAATGACACTACTTCCAAATAAGGTCATATTCTGAAATAGTGGGGATAAGGACTTAACATATGAATTTTAAGAGGATACAGTTCAACCTACAACAAGTCCTAAAATCATCCTGAAAGAAGAAAAATATATGTGTGTGTATATATATATATATATATATATATATATATATATATATATATATATATATATATAACTGATCACATAGAAGGATCTAGATTTAGAATGACATTGAATTTCTCAATATACCCTTGAAGTTCTGAGGGAAAATGGTTTTCAACCTAGAATTCTGTGCACAACCAACTAATAATGGCATGTAAAGGTGAAAGCATCTTTAGACATGCAAGGACTCAAGTGTTAAATTTCCCTGATCTTTTCTCAGGAAGCCCCTGGTACATCTGCTTAATAAAAATGGCAGGGGGTGGGGGATCAGTGAATTTACTAAAAGTTAATGAGATCTTCAACTTTAGAATCCCTCATTTGCACAAGTCCCTGTTTCAATGGATGGAAAGGGCCCTAACACTGTGGTAGCATAACCAAATGATTTTGTAAAAATCTGAAAGAAAGATAACCACTGTTGGCTGACACTAACATTTTCTTGTGGAGTAGTGCTTGAACAATTTGGCTGGAGGCATTTTTGGGATTCAGCTGAGAAGAAGCTCTTAGTAGGATATATTTAGGGCTTCCCTGATAGCTTCCCTGATGGTGACTAATCCATCTATAATGTAGGAGACCTGGGTTTGATTCCTAGGTTGGGAAGACCCCCTGGAGAGGGGAATGTCAATCCACTCCAGTATTCTTGCCTGGAGAATTCCATGGACAGAGGAGCCTGGAGATCTATAGTCCATGGGATCACAAAGAGTCGAACATGACTGAGTGACTAATACAACCAAGGATTTATTTATGAGGCTTATGTCATTTTCATGTGTATTTAACTTTGCCAGCTGCAAGTGTAAGAATAGCTTCTAGTACTCCCCTCTTAACATTATGCTAACTGCCTTAGTGGCATCAAAGTTCAGAGCTAGAGGTTTATCACAGTAAGAGTGTGTTCTTTTACAACTGACACCAGAAGGGTGTAGGTATAGAAGGAGATGGAGGATGTGAAATTTAACGGGGCAGAAAAATCTATCAAACATCATGCATGTAAATTGTAAGCAGAGCATCCAATTCTCATCAAAGCACAGAAAAAAACATAAATTTTCTTCAGTCAGGAATGTATTGGATAATATAGAATTCATAATTTTAAATACATGACAATTTTTTAAATAAAAATTGTGCAAAAATTCAATTTATCTGAATTCCTGTGTTTTAAGGACATTTACTTGCTTACACAATGCCACACACATAATACATCTGAAAGTAAAGTTGTATGGCTTATAACTTAGCATCTTGTCCTGACAAATTTTCCCAGTTGCAGATAAAAATTTCCCCTGAATGAAACAATTTCTGAGTGGAACCTGAAGAAATAAGACTCAAGTGACAAAAACACTACACATCATCCTATGTATGTCCAAGTAGATATATCATACACATTTATGTAGCTCAAAACACACTAGCAGGAATTTGTAAATGCATCTGAATTTACAGGATAGGAAATGAAAAGTAATACAGCAATTATTTTCTTCTGGAGAAACACAATGTTGTAAAAGAGTTGCAATCATAGTATACCACTTAGTCTCACTGTTAATCAGAACTTCATAAGCACTGCACACTGCTTTAGTCAAATGTCATGATATAACTGCGTTAGGAAGCTATAGGGACTATGGACATGTGTCCGCGTGCTTATGTTTCTGTCTGTGGGGTGAGTGTTATTTGTAAAAGAATAAATTCTCATTTTCCATTTAAAACTAAATAACTGCCTAAAATGGAAAACTTAAGAAACAGCACACAGGAATATTAAAAGCCTGAAGAGACAACTAACGATGTGTTAGGAGATATTTCCTCTGTTTGGAGAATAAGACTGATAGACTGGGAAGAGAGAAATAGGAAATAGCTACATTCTGTTATAAACTTGGTAGTGCTATTTGCCTTTTAAAGTATGTCTATATATTTTTGATCAAAATTTAATTCAAAAGTGAAATCAGGTCTGACACACTCTCATAAGTCCTATAAGCTTTTTTTCCTGGCGTGCTGCGATTCATGGGGTCGCAAAGAGTCGGACACGACTGAGCGACTGATTTGATCTGATCTGATCTGATTGATTCACATTTTATTTTTGTTATATAATGCTAGTATGATTATTCTTTCAAGGTTAAGAAATGATTAAATGAAACTAATTATTTCTTTGAAGAAAATCTAAATCCTTGGTAAACCAAACAAGAATTGAGATAGAGCAGGCTGTTTGAATACCATTGCTTAGAGCCATTACTTTTTTAAAGGAAAGTAGGATTTAAATATTTATGAAATTGAGTTTCCTTTACTGTTTTGAAAAATAAATTATTAAAATTTAACTACCTTTGTAGAATTGATTTTTCCCTCCTTTCTGTACTAGGTAGGAAATAAATTAGTTTTCCATTAACAAATCAGAGTACATGAAAAACTAATTGCTCACAAAATGCAATTGTATCACATATGTAGAAATAAAATAACATTGTAACTTAGATTCCTAAGTTTAAATTTATTATATATAATAAAATAAAGATGAAAAATGTATGCTCTGGGGTTTCTAAATGTAGGCACCATGCATTCACTCAGGTTTTGTTATAGAAGAAGCATTGATTTTACTCTTGCATCTACATTTCACAAAGAGAGTAGTAGAGGAAAAAAAGCTTGCCTCACAGGCAAGGTTGAAAGCTCAGTTTCATTTAATTTCTTCCTGATGTTCAAGCTGGTTTTAGAAAAGGCAGAGGAACCAGAGATCAAATTGCCAACATCCGCTGGATCATGGAAAAAGCAAGAGAGTTCCAGAAAAACATCTATTTCTGCTTTATTGACTATGCCAAAGCCTTTGACTGTGTGGATCACAATAAACTGTGGAAAATTCTGAAAGAGATGGGAATACCAGACCACCTGATCTGCCTCTTAAGAAATCTGTATGCAGGTCAGGAAGCAACAGTTAGAACTGGTCATGGAACAACAGACTGGTTCCAAATAGGAAAAGGAGTACGTCAAGGCTGCATATTGTCACCATGTTTATTTAACTTATATGCAGAGTACATCATGAGAAATGCTGGACTGGAAGAAACACAAGGTGGAATCAAGATTGCCGGGAGAAATATCAATAACCTCAGATATGCAGATGACACCACTCTTATGGCAGAAAGTGAAGAGGGGCTAAAAAGCCTCTTGATGAAAGTGAAAGTGGAGAGTGAAAAGGTTGGCTTAAAGCTCAACATTCAGAAAACGAAGATCATGGCATCTGGTCCCATCACTGCATGGGAAATAGATGGGAAAACAGTGGAAACAGTGTCAGACTTTGTTTTTCTGGGCTCCAAAATCACTGCAGATGGTGACTGCAGCCATGAAATTAAAAGATGCTTACTCCTTGGAAGGAAAGTTATGACCAACCTAGATCACATATTCAAAAGCAGAGACATTACTTTGCCAACAGAGGTTCGTCTAGTCAAGGCTATGGTCTTTCCTGTGGTCATGTATGGATGTGAGAGCTAGACTGTGAAGAAGGCTGAGCGCCGAAGAATTGATGCTTTTAAACTGTGGTGTTGGAGAAGACTCTTGAGAGTCCCTTGGACTGCAAGAAGATCCAACCAGTCCATTCTGAAGGAGATCAATCCTGGAATTTCTTTGGAAGGAATGATGCTAAAGCTGAAACTCCAGTATTTTGGCCATCTCATGAGAAGAGTTGACTCATTGGAGAAGACTCTGATGCTGGGAGGGATTGAGGGCAGGAGGAGAAGGGGACGACAGAGGATGAGATGGCTGGATGGCATCACTGACTCGATGGATGCGAGTCTGGGTGACCTCCGGGAGCTGGTGATGGACAGGGAGGCCTGGCGTGCTGCGGTTCATGGGGTCGCAAATAGTCGGACACGACTGAGCGACTGATCTGAATAGCAGGGAACTGTTATACACTGAAAAAATTTATGCTGCAGAAAGATTGAACTCACTAGCTTTTGCATACTTGTTCATCTTTTGCAAAGGACAGTTATCAACTAAGCAATAAATGAGGAATTAGCTATTCTGCTTGTCTTGTGTTATTATAGGTCTATGATTATGTAGTTAGAAAAATCCAAACAGGAGAACTTCAGAGTTTAAAAATTTGGAGAAAGGTGGTAGAGTGTTTTTGCTGAGGATATAGTTTCAGAGGTAATGCATACTATGGTGGGCATCCTCTAAATTAGCCCCCAAGAGTCCTTAGTTCCTAGTATTCAGGCTTTTATGAAACCCCCTTCCCTTGAGTGCACACTGGATTTGCTGACTTGCTTCGGAACAGAATATGGAAGAAATGATGGGATGCTGCTTCCAAAATGAGGTTATAAAAAGTCTTTGGCATCTGTCTTGGTGCTTTTTGTCACTCTCTTGGATTACCCAACCTGAAGGACTTTGCCAGGTTTTGAGGCAGCTCTGGGGAGAGTTTCATGTGAGCAAGCTTGGAAGCAGATCTTCTAAGACCTGCGAGAAGCCACATATGTGAGTCTATAAGAGATCTTGCTATAGACAATTCTTTGGAAAACTGAAGTCCCAGCTGACACCTGTATTGCAGGCTCTTGAAGGACCCTTATCAGAAACACCCAGCTAGGCCACTATCTGATTCTTAACCCATTGAAAGTTTCAGATAATTATTTTTCAGTTACTAAATTCTGGGATAATTTATTATAGAGTAGTAAATAATTAATACACAGCCGATAATTTAAGCCATGACCCCACTTAATTTCTCTAAGGCTCAGATTCTACATTGCTAATATGGTATAACAAGCATGTGTAATTTATATGGTTGTTGTGGGGATTTAGTACTTATACTTCCCAGGTAGCATAATGGTAAAGAACCCGCCTGCCACTGCAGTAGATGTAAGAGACTCGGGTTCAATCCTTGGGTCGGGAAAATCCCTTGGAGAAGGGCATAGCAAACCCAATCCAGTATTCTTGCTGGAGAATTCCATGGACAGAGGAGCCATATGAGTGGGCTACAGCCCATAGAGTCGCAAAAAGCTGGACAAAATTTGAAGCGACTTAACACACACATGTCAAGATTTTAGGAATCAGTTCAGTTCAGTTCAGTCACTCAGTCGTGTCTGACTCTTTGTGACCCCATGGACTGCAGCATGCAAGGCCTTCCTGTTCATCACCAACTCCTGGAGTTTACTCAAACTCAGGTCCATTGAGTCAGTGATGCCATCCAACCATCTCATCCTCTGTCATCCCATGTACATCCTGCCTTCAATCTTTCCCAGCATCAGGGTCTTTTCAAATGAGTCAGTTATTATCATTAGTGGCCAAAGTATTGGAGTTTCACCTTTAACATCAGTCCTTCCAATGAACATCCAGGACTGATTTCCTTTAGGATGGACTGGTTGGATCTCCTTGCAGTCCAAGGGACTCTCAAGAGTCTTCTCCAACACCACAGTTCAAAAGCATCAGTTCTTTGGCCCTCAAATTTGTTTATAGTCCAACTCTCTAATCCATACATGACTCCTGGAAAAACAATAGCCTTGACTAGGCAGACCTTTGTTGACAAAGTAATGTCTCTGGTTTTTAACATTCTATCTATGTTGATCATAATTTTCTTCCAAGGAGTAAGCATCTTTTTATTTCATGGCTGCAGTAACCATCTGCAGTGATTTTGGAGCCCCCAAAATAAAGTCTGACATTGTTTCCACTGTTTATCCATTTATTTGCTGTGAAGTGATGAGACTCCAGTATTTTGGCCACCTCATGCGAAGAGTTGACTCATTGGAGAAGAGTCTGATGCTGGGAGGAATTGAGGGCAGGAGGAGAAGGGGACGACAGAGGATGAGATGGCTGGATGGCATCACTGACTCGATGGATGCGAGTCTGAGTGACCTCCCGGAGCTGGTGATGGACAGGGAGGCCTGGCGTGCTGCGGTTCATGGGGTCGCAAAGAGTCGGACACGACTGAGCGACTGATCTGATCTCTGATCTGATGAGACAGGATGCCATAATCTTTGTTTTCTGAATGTTGAACTTTAGGAATCGCAAACTAAAATGAACTGGAATGGGTGAATTTAACTCAGATGACCATTATATCTACTACTGTGGGTAAGAATCCCTTAGAAGAAATGGAGTAGTCATCCTAGTCAAAAAAAGAGTACAGAATGCAGTACTTGGATGCAATCTCAAAAATGACAGAATGATCTCTGTTCATTTCCAAGGCAAACAATTTAATATCACGGTAATCCAAGTCTATGCCCCAGTCAGTAAAGCTGAAGACTCTGAAGTTGAATGGTTCTATGAAGATCTACAAGACCTTCTAGAATTAACACCCCAAAAAGATGTCCTTTTCATTATAGGGGACTGGAATGCAAAAAGTCAAGAAACACCTGGAGTAACAGGCAAATTTGGCCTTGGAATACAGAATGAAGTAGGGCAAAGGCTAATAGAGTTCTGCTAAGAGAACACACTGGTAATAACAAATACCCTCTTCCAACAGCACAAGAGAAGACTCTACACATGGACATCACCAGATGGCCAAGAAATCAGATTGGTTATATTCTTTTCAGCCAAAGAGAGAGAAGCTCTATATAGTCATCAAAAACAAGACTGGGAGCAGACTGTGGCTCAGATCATGAACTCCTTACTGCCAAATTCAGATTTAAATTGAAGAAAGTAGGGAAAACCACTAGACCATTCAGGAATGACCTAAATCAAATCCCTAATGATTATACAGTGGAAGTGAGAAATAGATAAGGGACTAGATCTGATTAAACAGAGTGCCTGATGAGCTATGGATGGAGGTTTGTGACACTGTACAGGAGACAGGGATCAAGATCATCCCCAAGAAAAAGAAATGCAAAAAGTCAAAATGGCTGTCTGAGGAGGCCTTACGAATAGCTTGAAAAGAAGAGAAACCAAAAACGAAGGAAACTAATGAACTGGAATGATATACCAGTTCATATCTATAAAGAAAGATATACACATCTGAATGCAGAGTTCCAAAGAATAGCAAGGAGAGATAAGAAGGCCTTCCTCAGTGATCAGTGCAAAGAAACAGAGGAAAACAACAGAGTGCGGGTAGACTAGAGATCTCTTCAAGAAAATTAGAGATCCCAAGGGAATATTTCATGCAAAAATGGGCTCATTAAAGACAGAAATGATATGGATGTAACAGAAGCAGAAGATATTAAGAAGAGGTGGCAAGAATACACAGAAGAAGTGTACAAAAAATATCTTCATGACCCAGATATCACAATGGTGTGATCACTCACCTACAGCCAGACATCCTGAAATGTGAAGGAAATGCACCTTGGAAAGCATCACTACGAACAAAGCTAGTGGAGGTGATGGAATTCCAGTTGAGCTATTTCTAATCTGAAAATATGATGCTTTGAAAGTGCTGTACTCAATATGTCAGCAAATTTAGAAAACTCAGCAGTGGCCACAGGACTGGAAAAGGTCAGTTTTCATTCCAATCCCAAAGAAAGGCAATGCCAAAGAATGCTCACACTACTGCACAATTGCACTCATCTCACATGCTAGCAAAGTAATGCTCAAAATTCTCCAAGCCAGGCCTCAACAGTACGTGAACCATGAACTTCCAGATGTTCAAGCCAGTTTTAGTAAAGGCAGAGGAACCAGAGATAAAATTGCCAACATCCATTGGATTATCGAAAAGCAAGAGAGTTCCAGAAAAGCATCTATTTATGCTTTATTGACTATGCCAAAGCCTTTGACTGTGTGGATCACAACAAACTTTGGAAAATTCTTCAAGAGATGGGAATGCCAAACCACCTGACCTACTGCTTGAGAAACCTGTATGCAGGTCACGAAACAACAGTTGGAACTGGACATAGAACAACAGACTGGTTCCAAATAGGAAAAGGAGTACATCAAGGCTGTATATTATCACTCTGCTTGTTTAACTTATATGCAGAATACATCATGAGAAATGCTGGGCTGGAGGAAGCACAAGCTGGAATCAAGATTGCTGCAAGAAATATCAATAGCCTCAGCTATGCAGGTGACACCATCCTTATGGCAAAAAGTGAAGAAGAACTAAAGAGCCTCTTGATGAAAGAGAAAGAGGAGAGTGAAAAAGTTGGCTTAAAGTTCCACAATCAGAAAACAAAGATCATGGCATCCAGTCCCTTTACTTCATGGAAAATATATTGGGATAAAATGGAAACAGTGACAGACTTTATTTTTCTGGGCTCCAAAATCACTGCAGCCATGAAATTAAAAGACACTTACTTCTTGGAAGGAAAGTTATGGCCAACCTAGACAGGATATTAAAAAGCAGAGACATTACTTTGACAACCAAGGTCCATTTAGTGAAAGCTATGGTTTTTCCAATAGTCATGTATGGATGTGAGAGTTGTACTATAAAGAAAGCTGAGCACCGAAGAACAGATGCTTTTGAAGTGTGGTGTTGGAGAAGACTCATGAGAGTCCCTTGGACTGTGAGGAGATCCAACCAGTCCATCCTAAAGGAAATCAGTCCTAAATATTCATTGGAAGGACTGATGCTGAAGCTGAAACTGCAATACTTTGGCCACCTGATATAAAGAACTGACTTATTTGAAAAGACCCTGATGCTGGGAAAGATTGGAGGTGGGAGGAGGAGAAGAGAATGACAGAGGATGAGATGGTTGGATGGCATCATCGACTCAATGAACATGAGTTTGAACAAGTTCTGGGAGTTGGTGATGGACAGCGAAGCCTGGCATGCTGCAGTCCATGGGGTAACAAAGAGTCAGACATGACTCAGCAACTGAACTGAACTGATTCCTTTTATTTTTCATGCTATAATTGCTGCATTGTTGCTTCTTCAAAAGCATCATTCAAGAATTATGCTCAATAAAAACAGTAGAGCACAATTACCTAAAAGTGCTTTTCTTCCCCTAAGACACACAACGAAGAATGAGAAGAATGAGAAGCATACCCAGCAGCAAGGATATTTCTATACCTGCACCCTGTAGGTAATCAAGAGTTTGGTTAAGCACTATTATTTAAATATTTCTAAATCCTCTTATATGTGTATTGATCTTCTTACAATCTGTAGCACTTACAGAGAGACAATAAGCTGCAGTACAATATTTTGAAAATAAGGGCACAGTGTTTTCTGGTAGAAAATATGTAGGGAATGCTATGTATATTATCTCATTATTAGAGTTTATAATTTATTTTAATATATTAAAGATGCTATTAAGGACTTTATTGATGAAGCCCATTTAAGTCAGTTTAATGTAGTTTTCTAAATCTAATTAAGGCTGCCCTGTTTTTTTTTTTTTTCCCATTGTACGCCCATCTTAAAAATTTGGGCAGATTAAAACCTGTGTGATTGGAATTACCTTCATTTCACAATAAGGAAATTGTGTTAAAATAGTATTAGCTTCCTCCAAAGACAGCTTATAAGTTGTAACATTGCAATTTAAATATAGATCAAACTGACTATTAAGCTTTCTTTCCTTTCTTTTTTAAAGTTTTTTTTTGTTTGTTTGTTTAGTGTGGACTATTTAAAATGTCTTTATTGAGCTTGTTATAGTATTGCTTCTGTTTTATGTTTTGGTGTTTTGGCCGAGAGGCATGTGGGATCCTAGCTCCCAAACCAGGGGAACAAACCTGCAGCTTCTGTATTGGAGGGTGAAATCTTAACCACTTGGCTTCCAGAGAAGTCCCTCAGTTTTCTTTCTATCACTTACATTTGTCCTCCAAAATTGTCTTAAAGACATATAAAGCTCACATTATTTTTTTAACCCTAAATATCAAGGCATTTCTGAAGAAAAACCAAATTTAACCCAAGTTTAAATCCTGATTAACGTTGCCACTAATTGTGCAGTTCTGTGTGGACTCCTCGGGTTGATGGTGTCAAGATGTAAGGAAGCTGCCAGATGAGCTGATAGAACAGAATGTGGATATTGTCACAGTCCCATCTTCCTGCTCTTCAAATCCATAATTTTTGGCAGGGGCAGAAATAAGTTGATATGACTATGAGACTGTTTATTGCTTCCTTGAAAAGGACTCTTCAAAAAATTGAACACAGGAGGTGGATTAGTGTGAAAAGAGCTCTAGGATTCATGGGACCCAGAACCTAGTCCTGGCTCCTTGCTTACATTCTCTGCCGTTTTATCTTGCTTACCATCTTGGAACTTGAGTTTCGGCATCATCAAAATTTGAATAAAACCAAGCACAAAACCCAAGTTCAGTCCCTGGGTTGAGAGATGCCCTGGAGTAGGAAATGGCAATCCACTCCAATATTCTTGCCTGGAAAATTCCAGGGACAGAGGAATCTTACAGACTACAGTCCATGGGGCTGCAGAGGATCGAAAATGACTGAGTAACTAAACACATCTCCCTATCCACATTTATCAGATAAATAGTTAGTAAACCCATTAAATACACTACAAAGAATATTCAGTTCAGTTCAGTTCAGTTCCTCACTCGTGTTCGACTCTTTGCGACTCCATGAATTGTAGCACGCTAGGCCTCCCTGTCCATCGCCAATTTCCAGAGTTCAACCAAACCCATGTCCATCGAGTCGGTGATGCCATCAAGCCATCTCATCATCTGTCATCCCCTTTTCCTCCTGCCCCCAATCTCTCCCAGCATCAGAGTCTTTTCCAAAGAGTCAACTGTTCGCATGAGGTGGCCAAAGTACTGGAGTTTCAGCTTTAGTATCACTCCTTCCAAAGAAATCCCAGGGCTGATCTCCTTCAGAATGGACTGGTTGGATCTCCTCACAGTCCATGGGACTTTCAAAGTCTTCTCCAACACCGCAGTTCAAAAGCATCAATTCTTCAGTGCTCAGCCTTCTTCACAGTCCAACTCACATCCATACATGACCACTGGAAAAACCATAGCCTGACTAGACAGACCTTTGTTGGTAAAGTAATGTCTCTGTTTTTGAATATGCTATCTAGGTTGGTCATAACTTTCCTTCCAAGAAGTAAGTGTCTTTTAATTTCATGGCTGCAATCACCATCTGCAGTGATTTTAGAGCCCCCCAAAATAAAGTCTGACACTGTTTCCACTGTTTCCCCATCTATTTCCCATGAAGTGATGGGACCAGATGCCATGATCTTCGTTCTCTGAATGTTGAGCTTTAAGCCAACTTTTTCACTCTCCTCTTTCGTTTTCATCAAGAGGCTTTTCAGTTCCTCTTCACTCTCTGCCATAAGGGTGGTGTCATCTGCATATCTGAGGTTACTGATATTTCTCCTGGCAATCTTGATTCCAGTTGTGCTTCTTTCAGTCCAGCGTTTCTCATGATATACTCTGCATAGAAGTTAAATAAGCAGGGTGACAATATACAGCCTTGACGTACTCCTTTTCCTATTTGGAACCAGTCTGTTGTTCCATGTCTAGTTCTAACTGTTGCTTCCTGATATGCATACAGGTTTCTCAAGAGGCAGGTTAGGTGGTCTGGTATTCCAGTCTCTTTCAGAATTTCCCACAGTTTATTGTGATCCACACAGTCAAAGGCTTTGGCATAGTCAATAAAACAGAAATGGATGTTTTTCTGGAACTCTCTTGTTTTTTCCATGATCCAGTGGATGTTGACAATTTGATCTCTGGTTCCTCTGCCTTTTCTAAAACCAGCTTGAACAACCATCTGGAAGTTCACGATTCACATATTGCTGAAGCCTGGCTTGGAGAATTCTGAGCATTACTTTACTAGCATGTGAGATAAGTACAATTGTGCAGTAGTTTGAGCATTCTTTGGCATTGCCTTTCTTTGGGATTGAAATGAAAACTGACCTTCTCCAGGCCACTGCTGAGTTTTCCAAATTTGCTGGCATATTGAGTACAGCACTTTCACAGCATCATCTTTCAGGATTTGAAATAGCTCAACTGGAATTCCATCACCTCCACTAGCTTTGTTCGTAGTGATGCTTTCTAAGGCCCACTTGACTTCACATTCCAGGATGTCTGGCTCTAGGTCAGTGATCACACCATCGTGATTATCTGGGTAGGGAAGCTCTTTTTTGTACAGTTCTTCTGTGTATTCTTGCCATCTATTCTTAATATCTTTTGCTTCTGTTAGGTCCATACTATTTTTGTCCTTTATAGAACCTATCTTTGCATGAAATATTCCCTTGGTATCTCTAATTTTCTTGATAAGATTTCTAGTCTGTCCCATTCTGTTTTTTTTCCTCTCTTTGCATTGATTGCTGAAGAAGGCTTTCTTATTTAGCTTTGCTATTCTTTGGAACTCTGCATTCAAATGCTTATATCTTTCCTTTTCTCCTTTGATTTTCACTTCTCTTCTTTTCACAGCAATTTGTAAGGCCTCCCCAGACAGCCATTTTTTTTTTTTTTTTTTTTTTGCATTTCTTTTCCATGGGGATGGTCTTGATCCCTGTCTCCTGTACAATGTCAAGAACCTCAGTCCATAGTTCGTCAGGCACTCTATCTATCAGATTTAGTCCCTTGAGTCTATTTCTCACTTCCACTGTATAATCATAAGGGATTTGATTTAGGTCAGACCTGAATGGTCCAGTGGTTTTCCCTACTTTATTCAATTTAAGTCTGAATTTTGCAATAAGGAATTCATGATCTGAGCCATAGTCAGCTCCCGGTCTTGTTTTTTGCTGACTGTATAGAGCTTCTCCATCTTTGGCTGCAAAGAATATAATCAATCTGATTTTGGTGTTGACCATCTGGTGATGTCCATGTGTAGAATCTTCTCTTGTGTTGTTGGAAGAGGGTGTTTGATATGACCAGTGCGTTCTCTTAGCAAAACTCTGTTAGCCTTTGCCCTGCTTCATTCTGTATTCCAAGGCCAAATTTTCCTGTTACTCCAGGTGTTTCTTGACTTTTTGCATTCCAGTCTCCTATAATGAAAAGGACATCTTTTGGGGGTGTTATTTCCAAAAGGTCTTGTAGGTCTTCATAGAACCATTCAACTTCAGCTTCTTCAGTGCTACTCATTGGGGCATAGACTTGGATTCCTGTGACATTGAATTGTTTGCGAACAGAGATCATTCTGTCATTTTTGAGACTGCATCCAAGTACTGCATTTCAAACTCTTTTGTTGACCATGATGGCTACTTCGTTTCTTCTAAGGGATTCCTGCCTGCAGTAGTTGATATAATGGTCATCTGAGTTAAATTCACCCATTACAGTCAATTTCAGTTCACTGATTCCTAGAATGTTGACATTCACTCTTGCCAACTCCTGTGTGACCACTTCCAATTTGCCTTGATTCATGGACCTGACATTCCAGGTTCCTATGCAATATTCCTCTTTACAGCATCGGACCTTGGTTCTATCATGAGTCACATCCACAACTGGGTATTGTTTTTGCTTTGGCTCCATCCCTTCATTCTTTCTGGAGTTATTTCTCCACTGATCTCTAGTAGCATATTGGGCACCTACCAACCTGGGGAGTTCTTCTTTCACTATCCTATCATTTTGCCTTTTCATACTGTTCATGGGGTTCTCAAGGCAAGAATACTGAAGTGGTTTGCCATTCCCTTCTCCAGTGGACCACATTGTGTCAGACCTGTCTACCATGACTCTCCCGTCTTGGGTGGCCCCACAGGGCATGGCTTAGTTTCATTGAGTTAGACAAGGCTGTGGTCCTAGTGTGGTTAGATTGACTAATTTTCTGTGATTATGGTTTCAGTGTATCTGTCCTCTGATGCCCTCTTGCAACACCTACCGTCTGACTTGGGTTTCTCTTACCTTGGATGTGGGGTATCTCTTCACGTCTGTTCCAGCAAAGCGCAGCCACTGCTCCTTACCTTGCAGGGTCAGCTACTTACCTTGCTGCTCCTTACCTTGAAGGGTCAGCTACAAATACTATTAGAAACAGCAAACATTTAAAAATTAACTGTTGATGTGGATTCACAAGATTGATCACAACATCATGGGTTTTATTTGCTATATCAGATATTTAACCATGTAGGGTAAACATGACACTTAGTATGGTATCAATTCAGTCGCTCAGTCTTGTCCAGTTCCTTGCGAAACCATGGAATGCAGCATGCCAGGCTTCCTTATACCTCACCAACTCCCGAAGCTTGCTTAAACTCATGCCCATCGAGTTGGTGATGCCATCCAACTATCTCACCCTCTGTCATCCTCTTTTCCTCCTGCCTTCAATTATTCCCAGCATCATGGTCTTTTCAAATGAGTCTGTTCTTTGCATCAGGTGGCCAAAATATTGGAGTTTCGGCTTGAGCATCAGTTCTTCCAATTAATATTCAGGACTGATTTCCTTTAGGATTGACTGGTTGGATCTCCTGGCAGTCCAAGGGACTCTCAAAAGTCTTCACCAACAACATACTTCAAAAGCATCAATTCTTTGGCACTCAGCTTTCTTTATAGTCCAACTCTCACTTCCATACATGACTACTGGAAAATTATAGCTTTGACTGACGGGCCTTTGTTGGCAAAGTAATGTCTCTGCTTTTTAATATGCTGTCAAGGTTGATCATAGTTTTTCTTCCAAGGAGCAAGCATCTTTAATTTCATGGCTGCGGTAACCATCTGCAGTCATTTTGGAGCTCCCCCAAAATAAAGTCTGTCACTGTTTCCATTGTTTCCCAATTTGCCATGAAGTGACAGGACCGTATGCCATGATCTTAGTTTTCTGAATGTTCAGTTTTAAGCCAGCTTTTTCACTCCCCTGTTTCACCGTCATCAAGAGGCTCTTCAGTTCTTCTTCAATTTCTGCAATAAGAGTGGTGTCATCTGTGTATCTGAGGTCATTGATATTTCTTCCAGCAATCTTGATTACAGCTTGTGCTTCATCCAGCCCAGGACTTTGCATGATGTACTCTGCATATAAGTTAAATAAGGAGGGTGACAATATACAGCCTTGATGTACCCCTTTCCCAATTTGTAACCAGTCCATTGTTCCATGACCAGCTCTAAATGTTGTTTCTTGACCTGCATATAGATTTCTCAGGAGGCAGGGAAGGTGGTGTGTCATTCCGATCTCTTTCAGAATTTTCCACAGTTTGCTGTTATCCACACAGTCAAAGACTTTGGCATTATCAATAAGTAGAAGTATAGGTTTTTCTGGACTTCTCTTGCCTTTTCTTTGATCCTACAGATGTTAACAATTTGATCTCTGGTTCCTCGACCTTTTCTAAATCCAGCTTGAACACCTGGAAATTCATGGTTCACGTACTGTTTAGGCCTGGCTTGGAGAATTTTGAGCATTACTGTACTAGTGTGTGAGCTGAGTTCAATTGTGCAGTAGTTTGAACATTCTTTGGCATTGCCTTTCTTTGGGATTGGAATGAAGACTGACCTTTTCCAGTCCTGTGGCCACTGCTGAGTTTTCCAAATTTGCTGATATATTGAGTGCAGCACTTTCAAAACATCATTCTTTAGGATTAGAAATAGCTCAACTGAAATTCCATCACCTTCATTAGCTTATTCGTAGTAATGCTTCCTAAGACCCACTTTACATCCAGGATATCTGGCTCTAGGTGAGTGATCACACCATCATGGGTATCTGGTTCATGAAGATATTTTTTGTATAGTTCTTCTGTGTATTCTTGCCACCTCTTCTTAATACCCTCTGCTTATTTTAGATCCACACCATTTCTGTCCTTTATTGTGCCCATCTTTGCCTGAAATGTTTCCTTGGTATCTGTAATTTTTTTGAAGAGATCTCTAGTCTTTCCCATTCTATTGTTTTCCTCTATTCCCTTGCACTGATCACTGAGGAAGTCTTTATTATCTTTCCTTGCTATTCTTTGGAACTCTGCATTCAAGTCAGTATATCCCATTTGCGTGCTCAGATGCTCAAATATACCATAGGATATGTATATATCCATGTAAGTAGTCACTGTTAGTGATTCTACTGAAAAGTATTGATTAATATAAGTTTTAGCATTTGTTACTGCTTATAGAGAGAAAATAATTCCATCTCTTTACAGATAAGCAAAGTGATGTAGAAAGAGGCTCTTTTCTGGGCAGCATAAAACAGCAAATAATTGACAAAGCTGTGGCTGGGTATTAGGTCAACCTAACAACAACTGAGTTTTTCATTTTACACTCTAGTGTGTATCATATAAAATGATATAAAAATTGTAACATTTAAAAAGTGTTTCATTATGTTTGTTGTATCTAAACTGATTAATGTTTCTGATATTTTGATGTAAGCAAAGAAAGTTTGCCTATGAGTTGAGATGGTTCTTAGTTAGGACCATTTGAACAGAACCAGTGCAATTTTGGGCCTTATGCTTTGTGACATGTTTCCTCATCAGTGTATTTACAGAAATCCAAATTAACATGTGTCAGAGAAATATCTATTCTCAAGAGATAATAAATGCAAAAAGTGAACAATGGGAAGGGAAATCTTTATTTTATAAAGAATATACCTTTATACTTATCATAAAAAATCAGGGCATGCTAGATGAGAGGAGAGAAAAAGTCGTTATATCCCCTAATAAGAAAAAAAAAGTTATAATCAGATATCATCATTGTCAATCACTTTGTCTGTCAAAAGGAAGCCTTTCACCTCTAAGTGGAAAAGTAGTGACTGGATTCTTTCTGTAGATGAGCATCTTTTGTCTTCCTTTACTAAGATTGGGAAAGGGTCAAATTGAATATCTTCTGGAAGTTGAAGAAATATTTAATAAAAACATTTTTAAAGCAAAGAATCTATCCAGGCAACAGATAACTATTGCTTATTAGAGAATACAGAAGGTTTGCAGGAAAATGTTCTCTAATTTATATATATATATATATATATATATATATATATATATATATATAAACGTTTCTAAAGAGCAATATTGCATAGGAACCTGGAATGTCAGGTCCATGAATCAAGGCAAATTGGAAGTGGTCAGACAAGAGATGGTCAGAGTGAATGTCAACATTCTAGGAATCAGCGAACTCAAATGGACTGGAATGGGTGAATTTAACTCAGATGACCATTATATCTACTACTGTGGGCAGGAATCCCTCGGAAGAAATGGAGTAGCCATTATGGGCAACAAAAGAGTTTGAAATGCAGTACTTGGATGCAATCTCAAAAATGACAGAATGATCTCTCTTCGTTTCCAAGGCAAACCATTCAATGTCACAGTAATCCAAGTGTATGCCCCAGCGAGTAGCGCTGAAGAAGCTGAAGTTGAATGGTTCTATGAAGACCTACAAGACCTTTTAGAACCTACACCCCAAAAAGATGTCCTTTTCTTATAGGGAACTGGAATGCAAAAGTAGGAAGTCAAGAAACACCTGGAGTAACAGGAAAATTTGGCCTTGGAATACAGAATGAAGCAGGGCAAAGACTAATAGAGTTTTGCCAAGAAAATGCACTGGTCATAACAAACACCCTCTTCCAACAACACAAGAGAAGACTCTATACATGGACATCACCAGATGGTCAACACCAAAATCAGATCGATTATATTCTTTGCAGCCAAAGATGGAGAAGCTCTGTACAGTCAGCAAAAACAAGACCAGGAGCTGACTGTGGCTCAGACCATGAACTCCTTATTGCCAAATTCAGACTTAAATTGAAGAAAGTAGGGAAAACCACTAGACCATTCAGGTATGACCTAAATCAAATCCCTTATGGTTATATAGTGGAAGTGAGAAATAGATTTAAGGGCCTAGATCTGATAGATAGAGTGCATGATGAACTATGGAATGAGGTTCATGACATTGTACAGGAGACAGGGATCAAGACCATCCCCATGGAAAAGAAATGCAAAAAAGCAAAATGGCTCTCTGGGGAGGCCTTACAAATAGCTATGTAAAGAAGAGAAGCAAAAAGCAAAGGAGAAAAGGAAAGATATAAGCATCTGAATGCAGAGTTCCAAATAATTGCAAGAAGAGATAAGAAAGCCTTCCTCAGCGATCAATGCAAAGAAATAGAGGAAAACAACAGAATGGGAAAGACTAGGGAGGTCTTCAAGAAAATCAGAGATACCAAAGGCACATTTCATGCAAAGATGGGCACGATAAAGGACAGAGATGGTATGGACCTAACAGAAGCAGAAGATATTAAGAAGAGGAGGCAAGAATACACAGAAGAACTGTACAAAAAAGAGCTTCACGACCCAGATAATCATGATGGTGTGATCACTGACCTAGAGCCAGACATCCTGGAATGTGAAGTCAAGTGAGCCTTAGAAAGCATCACTACAAACAAAGATAGTGGAGGTGATGGAATTCCAGTGGAACTATTCCAAATCCTGAAAGATGATGCTGTGAAAGTGGTGCACTCAATATGCCAGCAAATTTGGAAAACAGCAGTGGCCACAAGACTGGGAAAGGTCAGTTTTCATTCCAATCCCAAAGAAAGGCAATGCCAAAGAATGCTCAAACTACCGCACAATTGCATTTATCTCACACGCTAGTAAAGTAATGCTCAAAATTCTCCAAGCCAGGCTTCAGCAGTATGTGAATCGTGAACTTCCAGATGTTCAAGCTGGTTTTAGAAGAGGCAGAGGAACTAGAGATCAAATTGCCAACATCTGCTGGATCATCGAAAAAGCAAGAGAGTTCCAGAAAAACATCTATTTCTGCTTTGTTGACTATGCCAAAGCCTTTGACTGTGTGGATCACAATAAACTGTGGAAAATTCTGAAAGAGATAGGAATACCAGACCACCTGATCTGCCTCTTGAGAAATTTGTATGCAGGTCAGGAAGCAACAGTTAGAACTGGACATGGAACAACAGACTGGTTCCAAATAGGAAAAGGAGTACGTCAAGGCTGCATATTGTCACCCTGTTTATTTAACTTATATGTAGAGTACATCATGAGAAACGCTGGACTGGAAGAAACACAAGTTGGAATCAAGATTGCTGGGAGAAATATCAATAACCTCAGATATGCAGATGACAACACCTTATGGCAGAAAGTGAAGAGGAACTAAAAAGCCTCTTGATGAAAGTGAAAGTGGAGAGTGAAAAAGTTGGCTTAAAGCTCAACATTCAGAAAACGAAGATCATGGCATCCGGTCCTCCACTTCAGGAGAAATAGATGGGGAAACAGTGGAAACAGTGTCAGAATTTAATTTTCTGGGCTCCAAAATCACTGCAGATGGTGACTGCAGCCATGAAATTAAAAGATGCTTACTTCTTGGAAGGAAAGTTATGACCAATCTAGATCACATATTCAAAAGCAGAGACATTACTTTGCCAACAAAGGTTCGCCTAGTCAAGGCTATGGTCTTTCCTGTGGTCATGTATGGATGTGAGAGCTGGACTGTGAAGAAGGCTGAGCGCTGAAGAATTGATGCTTTTGAACTGTGGTGTTGGAGAAGACTCTTGAGAGTCCCTTGGACTGCAAGGAGATCCAACCGGTCCATTCTGAAGGAGATCAGCCCTGGGATTTCTTTGGAAGGAATGATGCTAAAGCTGAAACTCCAGTACTTTGGCCACCTCATGTGAAGAATTGACTTATTGGAGAAGTCTCTGATGCTGGGAGGGATTGAGGGCAGGAGGAGAAGGGGACGACAGAGGATGAGATGGCTGCATGGCATCACTGACTCGATGGATGTGAGTCTGAGTGACCTCCGGGAGTTGGTGATGGACAGGGAGGCCTGGTGTGCTGCGATTCATGGGGTCGCAAAGAGTCAGACACATCTGAGTGATGGTTCTGATCTGATCTGATAGCTATTTTCTATTTATATCTATTTTATCTATTTTCTGTTTATTTTTGTTTTCTATTTATAAATATTTTTTAGAGTTCATACATTTCTTCATTTCAGAAGAATTTAGTGATATCCCGTTATGTTCTAAGCACTCCTCCAGCCTCTAAAAATAAATCAAAGAATAAAACAGGAATTATTTCCTTCCAGAATTCATATTCTATTAAATATTTCATTCATTGATTTGCCAAAAGTATCAGTTCATTTATTTGTAAATGATCAAATACATGAATTTCCTCTGATCTTTTATTTAAAACTTCTAAAACAATGGCTTTGTGTAAATGTTTGTTGTAATACTGTTGCATCACTCTCTAAATCTGAGTTAAAACCTGCTATTATAGCAGAACCACTAAAACTTTAAGTTACATATACAGAGACTTTGTATTCTTAGAGACACAACAGTTTAACGTGTGCATGCTAAGCCCCATCAGTTGTGTCCAACTCTTTGTGACCCCACGGACTGTAGCCAGCCAGTCTCCTCTGCTCCTCTGTCCATTAGATTCTCCAGGCAAGAATACTGGAGTGGGCTGCCATGCTCTCCTCCAGGGGAACTTCCCGATCCAGGGATCAAACTAATGTCTCATGTCTCCTGCATTGGCAGGCAGGTTCTTTACCACTGGTGCCACCTGGGAAGCCCCCAATAATCAAATACTAAGAAGTATTTCAGATGCAGGTGTGTGTCTATACCATCTATATATCTACATATCTATCTATATATATCTAGATAGGTAGATACTAGATATCAGTAAAAGTACAGAGATAGAGATAGCAATTATCTTGCAAGAAATGGTAATAAAACTACTGATGATTTATTTATTCAGTGGACCTTTATCTGTCCTCCAATATATACAAGGCATTAGTCAAAGCATTGTGACAGTTTAGGTAGATGAGACTCCTCTGACTTTAAGAAATATAAAGTCTAGTAGATGAGATCAGGCTTATATACTAAGGGTGGGGTCAAGGTATAATGCATTAAATGATATATAAATTCTAGAGTTGAGATGAGCCCAGGGGATGGCGGGATTATTGATTATAGTTTAAGGGACTGAGAAAGGCTTAATAATTGAAAAGGCTATTTGCTGAGCTTAAAATATCCAAATGCTTCAGTCTAACACTATTTTATTAGATCTTTACCAGAAGGATCTAAAGTCCTTGAAAGAATTTAGCTCTAATTAAATATATCCAAATCCAGTTTCAGAGTCTTTCACTGGGCCTTGATGTTGAAAGTGAATATTCAATTGAAGGTAACTTTCAGTTCACCTTCTGAAGTCAGTACAAAAAGAAATGAGTTTTTCTCTAATGCTTAGTGACTTCTCTGCCTGCCTCTGAGACGTTTAAAAAGTTTCAGAGAATCAGTAGTCCCACGATTTTTGTTTTGTTTTGTCTTTTTAATGAACCTGAATAATCTTGGATTAACAAGAATTGGGTCATTTTTAAAAGGATGTGGAGAAAGAAAAGCACACATGTACACCTGAAAAAATAATTTTTTCATGTACTTTTCCCCAGTGTATTTTAAAGGGAGAGTGGAGAAGAGAACTTACCTTCATCCTCTGCCAAGCACAGTGCTGACAAGCCTGGCTCAGTGATCCACTCACGTGCACAGGGTCATCAAACTAGTTGTCGCTGGTTTCAGTTTTCTAGGTGCAAATTAGAATAACATAAAGCTACTAAGTCATTACTACTCTCCACCATTTTCTTTTTTTTTTTTTCTAGATGAGATGTTAAGGCTTATCTTGCCTGATGTTTTCATATGATTAGGTTGAGGTTATATATTTTTGATAAAAATATCACAGAAGGCATGTGTCCTCAGTACATCATATCATTGGGTACAAAACATTAGGTGTCATAACTGGTGATGTTAACATTTAAAACATTTTTTTTTTTTAGAATTGTGGTTAAAGTCACATCATGTAAAACACACTGTTTTAACTGTAAAGTTCAGTGGCCTTAACTGCATTCACATTGCTGTGCAACTCTCACCATAGTCTATCTCCTGAATTTTTTACCTTCCTAAACTGAAACTCTGTCCCCTTTAAACACTGACTCCCCATTCCCGCTCTGCACCCTTCTAACCCCTGGCATCTACCAATGTACTTTCTGATTCTATGAATTTAACTATTCTAGGTATCTCTTATAAGTGGAATCAAAGAGTATTTGTCTGGACGTAATGCATATAAGGCAATGGCACCCCACTCCAGTACTCTTGCCTGGAGAATCCCATGGATGGAGGAGCCTGGAAAGCTGCAGTCCATGGGGTCGCTGAGGGTCAGACACGACTGAGCGACTTCACTTTCACTTTTCACTTTCACGCATAGGAGAAGAAAATGGCAACCCACTCCAGTGTTCTTGCCTGGAGAATCTCGGGGATGGGGGAGCCTGGTGGGCTGCCGTCTATGGGGTCACACAGAGTCAGACACGACTGAAGTGACTTAGCCTAGCCTAGCCAAATGCATATAAAATGGCAACCCACTCTAGTATTCTTGCCTGGAAAATCCCATGGATGGAGGAGCTTGGTGTGCTACAGTCCACGGGGTCGCAAAGAGTCGGACACGACTGAGCAAATTCATTCATTCATTCAATGCATATTGCAATGAATTTTTAAGGTTAACTTAATATATGTCCTACAAACAGATCACACCTTCTCTTTCCTTTCTCCTGTGCTATACAGTAGGTTCTCATGAGTTATCTATTTTATACATGGTAGTCTGTATATGTCAATCCCAATTTCCCAGTTTATGCCACCCGCCTTCCCCCCGCTTGGTGTTCATATGTCTATGTCTGTGTACCTATTTCTGCTTTGCAAATAGGTTCATCTGTATTGTATTTCTAGATTCCACATATATACATGAATGCTAACTTTGACTGCTTATTTGATATGGTATATGTCAGGTTAAAACACTCTAATGTTACTGTTTCTACATTATGTATTATATTAATAACTATCTGGGGAGAGATACTTTTGACACTATACCAATATACCAGATCTTATTTCTACTCAAAAGGCTGCATAGTAATTTTATCATGTAATCTTGCCATCAATAATAATTGTTGGAGAGTCCTAGTAGACATTTTTAAAGTTTTCTTCATTTTTATACATTTATTAATT
Organism: Tragelaphus eurycerus; assembly: GCA_935064755.1. Taxonomy (NCBI): domain Eukaryota; kingdom Metazoa; phylum Chordata; class Mammalia; order Artiodactyla; family Bovidae; genus Tragelaphus; species Tragelaphus eurycerus. The sequence goes on along the minus strand of CAKXYN010000097.1, from coordinate 2,586,124 downwards.
GGATTTATTTTTTAAATTTTATTTTATTTAACTTTACAATATTGTATTGGTTTTGCCATATATCAAAATGAATCTGCCACAGGTATACATGTGTTCCCTATTCTGAACCCTCCTCCCTCCTGCCTCCCCATACCATCCCTCTGGGTCGTCCCAGTGCACCAGCCCCAAGCATCCAGTATCGTACATCGAACCTGGACTGGATTTATAAGGAAGAGCTGTCCCTTCTCTCACATCTGTTTACTTATCTAATTATTTATACCAGTTGCATGCATGAGTATATATGTTATTCTATGGATTATAATCTAACACTATCATTATTCATCTTTTTGCTCAGATTTGTCCAAGCTGGTCATTGATGCTTTTTCATATAGTTTTCTGTCCCCATCTCTTTCTGAACATTATTTTCCTTTTGAAACAATAAGATCCTCTAGACTAATTTTGTATTTTTCCTTCACTAGACCTGAAATCAATACTTCTCTAGGAATCTCAAATTCTTTTTATTGGAAAGAGCTATATAAACACTAAGATCTGAATGCTTGGTGTGCTCATTGCTGCTGGGGTATCATTGATTCTAGAACTTTTCAATACTAAACTTCTATTAAGTGCATGCACATAAAAAAGAAACATATTTAGCTTCATTTCTGTATCTAAATATTTGTATATGTATATTAATAACCATGAGTTCATAATATTTCCACTTACAGTTCAACTCCACAGGTCTTATTCTAAACTTTTTCTTTAACATTTTATTTCTTTCTCTGACATCAAGAAACTAGGCTCTCATTATCAGCAATTAACTTACTTTTTTCAGCCCTATTATTTGCATAGATTGACTTCAGAACTCATAACTCATATGCATTGGAGAAACAAATTTACTAAGTATAGTACACTACTTGTCTACTATTCTTTTTATCTTTAGCCTCATATTATTCAAAGTGCTATTTTCCAGATTTTACCACTAGCTCCACCTTGGGACTTCCCACATTGAGTTAGTGATAAAGAACCTGCCTGCCAGTGCAGGAGACATAAGAGATGTGGATTCGATCCTGGGGCTGGGAAGATCCCCTGGAGGAGGGCATGGCAACTTATTCCAGTATTCTTGCCTGGAGAAACCCCACAGATAGTGTAGCCTGGCAGGCAACAGTCCATGTAGTTTTAAAGAGAAGGACATGGCCGAAGTGACTTAGCACATTTTCCATTATTAGTTTTTTTCTGTCCCATTCTCTACATTGTGGTTTGTTACTATCTGTAATAAATTTAGGTTCTTATATCTCGGTTTGTATTTGAATTTGTATTTATGTCACATTAAAAAAATTATTTTAAATTTACAAACAGTAAAATTCACTCTTTTGGGCATAAGCTTGAAAAATGCATGGAGTAATATATCCACCAACATAGTCTTGGCACAAAACAGTCACACTGAAGTCTCCCCATACATTCCCTTGTAGTTAACCATTTTGTTTTCCCCCAATCTATGGCAAGTATTGATCTGTTTTTTATCTCACTTATTTGGCTTTTTCTAGGAATGTCATAGAAAGAGAAATATACAATATGCTGACCACTGGTTCTCAACGAAGGAAAATTTTGTTTGCAAGGAATATTTACCAATGTCCAGAGGTGTTTTTGTTGACTGTAGTGAAAGTGGTGTTACTGGCCTCTAGTGCATGGAGGTCAGTGGCTGTTCAGGTCCTCAGTCATCTCCAACTCCTTGCGACCCATGGACTGCAGCTCTCCAGGCTTCCCTGTCCTTCACCATCTCCTGAAGTTTGCTCAAACTCATGTCCATTGAGTCAATGATGCGATCCACTCATCTCATCCTCTGTTGCCCCTTCTCCTACCCTAATATTTCCCTGAATCAGAGTCTTTTCCAATAAGTTGGCTCTTCACATCAGATGGCTGAAGTATTAGAGCTTCAGCTTTGGTATCAGTCCTCCCAGTGAATATTCAGGACTGACTTCCTTTAGGATTGACTGGGTGATCTCTTTGCAGTCCAAGGGACTCTCAAGAGTCTTCTCCAACACCACAGTTCAAAAGCATCACATCTTTGACACTCAGCCTTCATGGTCCAACTCTTTGGCTAGTCTTTCTCCATAGCGCCATCCATTCAGGCACCTAGAAGGCTCCCTTGCCTGGGTTACTTCTCTGTTGTTCCACACATCAGGTGCATAGAAGAGCCGCCCCCATCTCCAACCCCCCCACCCCCCGGTTGGGGTCCTACTCTGTAGATCTGCACATCAGGCACCTAAGGGGCACCCTGGGTGGGGTCCTACTCTTTAATTCACTGTGTCAGGTGCTTGATGGGCCAGTTTCTCTATTGTTCAGCTGCCAATGCTGGCATGTGGGGAGAAAGAAGCTATAGTGATGGCTCCACCCACTTCGCATGACTCAGCAGTATCACATTGCTTCCATGGTTGCCTGGCTTTCCTCCACAGGCATTTTCCCACCACAGTCTCCTCCCTCACATCCCCTAGGTCTGTCTCTACACAGTAAACAGCAGCCCTCACACTGGGATTGCTCCACAATCCCTAAGCTTCACTTCCCAGCCACTGCGCCTTTGAGGGGACCTGCATCACGGTCCAGAGTTCATATGGCAGCAGTGAGGACTGTCTGATTCTCATTCCATTTAGGCTGACACAGATCAGCTGCTTCACACTCAGCCTTGAATGTTTCTCCTCTGACTTAGACAGTTGCCCCGATGTGGGGATCTGACCCCTGCTTCAGTTTCCCAACCCACCAAGGACAGGTTCAGTTTTAGTAACACTCCTGTTTTTCCCTAGTTCCTTCATCCTAATGAGTTTTTGCATGGTTCTATATATTCTTTACTGCTGATCAGGTACTCCGGTCTGTTCCCAGTTGATGTTCTGCATGCACTTCTGTGTCTGAAGGTGTATTCCTGATGTATCCATGGAGAGAGATGTACTCCAAGTCCACCTACTCCTCGGCCATTTTATTCTCCCCTCATTCCATAAATTTTTGCTTCATTTTCATTCACCAAAAAAAATTTTTTTTTGGTATCTTTTGAGACATATTTCTTGATCCCATGCTATTTGATAGTCTATTATTTAATTGTCAAATTTTAATTTCCAAACATTTGTGGATTTTCCATATATTTTTCTGTTAGTGATTTCTAGTTTTCTGTTATGATCCAGTAACATATTTTTTAATGTTTTCTAGTTCTTTAAATCTGTTAATGTCTATTTTATGGTCCAGAGGGACCCAATAGAATATAATCTACTTTGGTGAATATTCCTTGTGTATCTGAAAAAAAAAAAAAAAAGTGTACTCTGATATTGGGTGGACTCATCTATAAATATAAATTAGGTCAAGTAGGTGGGTTGTGTTCTGCAGTCTTATAAAATATCTACCTACTCGTTCTATCAATTTGTAATGAAAGATCATTGCAATCTTCAACCATAAGTGTGAATTTTATTTCTTCTTCTTCTCTATCAGCATTTATTGTATCTATTTTGAAGCTCTGTTGATAGTTGTACATATGTTTGGGTTTTTGTCTTCTTGGAGAATTGCCCAGTTTATCATTATGTGCTGCTGCTGCTAAGTCGATTCAGTCGTGTCCGACTCTGTGTGACCCCATAGACGGCAGCCCACCAGGCTCACCCGTCCTTGGGATTCTCCAGGCAAGAACACTGGAGTGGGTTGCCATTTCCTTCTCCAGTGCATAAAAGTGAAAAGTGAAAGTGAAGTCACTCAGTCGTGTCCGACCCTCAGCGACCCCATGGACTGCAGCCTTCCAGGCTCCTCCGCCCATGGGATTTTCCAGGCAGGAGTACTGGAGTGGGGTGCCATTGCCTTCTCCGTGTCATTATGTAAGTCCCCTTTAATCTGTAATGAGATTTTTTGTTCAGACATCTATGCTAATGGATGTTAACTACATTAAACTCTTCAGTATCCTGTTCAACTTGGAGATTTGTACCACTTCCACCACAGCTACTATTTCCCTTCTCTTTTCTGTACCAGCTGGTGAGTTTTCACAGAACTCTCTTTGGTCTCTTCTAGGAGCACTTGCTGAGGGTTGTTTAAAAAGAGCTTGAAAGAAAATGTGAGCTCCTCCTATATCTGCACTTACCATGCCCACCTGCCAGTGTGCGTACTACCAGTTTATTTTCTTGCCAAGTTCTTATTATTATCTGATAACTGTTTCAGCTAAGCAAGGGCTCATATTCTATTTCTCCCTGTAGACAAGTAACTGTTTCTTCCCAGATGTTATGTTAGCTTATTGCCCTGTGAGTTTCTTTGTCATGATTTTAGGAAAGTGTATGGATTTTTTTGTGTATTTTTCTTAAGGTAAAAAACATTATTTTCAATATTTACAGTGGAGTTTAAACTGAAAACTGGAAATCGCTTTAAGCTTTAAAAATTTAGTGACTATTATTTAATTTCTAGAACATTTATTTTCCTTAGTTGTATAGATATTTTAAGAATCATATACATTTTAAATATTATTCTTTTATTATGGTGATTCTAATAATCTTTTTCTTATATCTGTTGGCTTTTTCCTTCATGGTAGTTTGTCATCCTGTGTGATCTGTGATTTTGAATATGAGCTCATCTCTGGTAAGAGGTCTTTTTCTTTATGCCCAGCTCTCTATCGTGCATTGTGAATGACCTAAAGAGCCTTTTTTGTTGTTGTTGTTTGCTCTGAGCAAACTCTGTGGAGAGAATAAATTTAGAAACTAGCCTGGGATTTTTATCATCCATAAGTGAGTTTTGCTACTTCTACTCATAGCCTTTGCCACTTCCATAGGACTCCTTAGTTTTCCTCAGCTAGTTAGCCATTTTTCTAGGCCAGTTTTTACTGAGGAAAATCTTTTGAGGCTACCAGTTTTATAGAGGGGTCAGACATCCTCTTCCCCAAAGTTCTTAGACTATAATTTATCAGCACTCAAGCTCTGGTCTTAGTTTCAACAGAATGATCTGATAGGCTTGTGTTGTCCAGCATAAGCTTAAAATTTCTGTGCTGGCTTGTTGTAAATTGTATGCACCCAGTTTATGTATCTCCCCAAATTCAATTGATGATGGTGTTCTGCTCAACTGTAATGATGGCCTTCTAGGAAATTTATCTCACAAGAGAGACACAGTTGCTAGTGATATTTATGGCAGTGTCAAAATGACTAGGTTTCACCTGTGGCTAATTAGAAAATTCATGGATGCTGCACTTGATCATTACGGGCAAAATTGTTCATTATAAGCATTGTGATGAAGAGTGCCTGCTTTATTCCTTGTACAGGGTAATGATTTTTTATCTTGTGTCCAGCATTTGTAAGTGTTTATATCAGGTGAGGCAGGCCTTTCCATAGCAGCTTAGTCGACCATATAAATTAACACTCTAGGAACCCACAGATCATCTCTGTGACAATCAATTCAGCATTTGCCAGGAATCGGTGTCAAAATCACTGATCTAAACACTTTTCAAAATAGGCCTTTTGAAAATAGGAGGAAAGATTGCAGGAGAATTAGGGCTCTGAAGTCAAGTTGTCTGGGCTTGAATCCCATCTCTATTGCTCAAAAGTTATGTGAATTTGAATAATTTAAGTCATTTTGTGCTAGTGTTATTCCTCTATTGAGAGGATTAAATGAAAAAAAGTGTAAAATATCAATATTGGTTATCATTTTATTCCTTGCCAATCTCATGCTCTCTATTTATACATATCATATATATCTGGTGTATGTGTGTGTGTGTGTGTGTGTGTGTATATATATATATGCATATAAAATCAGTGTGTGTAGTTGACCCTGGAGCAAAGCCAATGTTAGTAGTGCTGACCCTCTACACAGTTGAAAATCTGCATATAACTTTATTTACAGCCCTCCTTACCCATGGCTCTGCATCTGTGAATGCAAACAACTGCAGATTGTGTAGTACTTTAGTACAAACATTTAGTCTTCCTTGGTGACTCAGATGGTAAAGAATCTGCCTGCAATGCAGGAGTGAAGTGAAGTCGCTCAGTCGTGTCTGACTCTTTGTGACCCCATGGACTGTAGCCTACCAGGCTCCTCTATCCATGGGGTGTTCTAGGCAAGAGTACTGGAGTGGGTTGCCATTTCCTCCTCCAGGGGATCTTCCCAACTCAGGAATCGAACCCTGGTCTCCCACATTGTGGGCAGACGCTTTAACCTCTGAGCTACCAGGGAACTTGAGTTCAACCCTCAGGTCAGGAAGATTCCGGGAGAAGGGAATGACTACCCACTCTAGTATTCTTATCTAGAGAATTCCAAGGTCAGAGGAACCTGGTGGGCTACAGTCAACGGGAAAAGAGTCGGACATGACTGAGTGACTAACAACATAACATGACACAAACTTATTGAAAAAAATCCTTGTACGAGTGGACCTCTGCTGTTCAAGGGTCTACTGTATATATATTCATACTTATGTGTGTGCTTACTTGCTCAGTCATGTCTGACTCTTTGCACCCCCATGAATTATAACCCACCAGGCTCCTCTGTCCATGGATATTACCCAGGCAAGAATACAGAAGTGGGTTGCCACTTCCTACTCCAGGCAATCTTCCCAACCCAGGGACAGAACCCATGTCTTCTGTGTCTCCTGCATTGCCAAGTGGGTTCTTTACTGCTGAACCACCAGGGAAACCCCATCTATATCCATATATGTATAAATATACATATCAATATCAGTTCCATGGCCTCACTTAAAAAAAATACCCTTAATCCCCTCCACATGAGATGTTTAAGCTAAGTTATAATAGCAAGGAAGTCCCTTATCACCTCATCATCAATCTTCACTTTTAATTTTTTTCTCAACAATGTTTGTCTACCTTTCCAGGTTGACCATCATTTTTTTTTTAATTGAAAAACTGGTACAAAATGTCTGAAGACTTTACATTTACTCTGTTGTCTATTTTACATCGCCAACACCAATCTGCTTTCTCCTTCCCTGAGCACTCTTTATTATGATAGAGTTTTCCACTCTGTTTTTTGCTAGGCTTCTGGTGAAAACAATAAAAAATATATATATGCAGGTAGTATAAAATAAGATATAACATGCTTGAGCCTGATTTGATAAAAGAAGCATTAGAATAGGAGCAAGCCTTCAGATTTATTATCTGGATTTGGATCTTTTACTCCTTATGTAACCTTTGGGAAATCATCAGAATTAACACCTATCATACAAACAGAAAGGGTTGGTGTTGAGTTAAATGAGAATTCTCTCAATGTATGCATAGGCATTGGGTTTCCCTGGTTGCTCAGTGGTAAAGAATCTGCCTGTCAGTGTAGGAAGCATGGGTTCAATCCCTGGGACAGGAAAATTGAACCCACTCCAGTATTCCTGCCTGCGAAAATCCCATGGACAGAGGAGCTTGGCAGGCTACAGACTATGGGGTCCCAAAGAATTAGACATGACTTAGTGACTAAATAACAACAATATGCATAGGCACTAATTTTCTGAGGAGCAAAATATTTTTGTTTTGAATTGTATAAAAATATTGAAATATTTCAGTAATAACATAAGAAATATGCCTAGACTTTCTCCAAATATTAATAAACCTTAATTTGTGTTTTTACATCAAAGTACTTTAGAGGGAATGATGCTAAAGATGAAGATACAGTACTTTGGTCCTCTCATGCGAAGAGTTGACTCATTGGAAAAGACTCTGATGCTGGGAGGGATTGGGGGCAGGAGGAGAAGGGGATAACAGAGGATGAGATGGCTGGATGGCATCACTTACTCTATGGATGTGAGTCTGAGTGAACTCCGGGAGTTGGTGATGGACAGGAAGGCCTGGCATGATGCAATTCATGGGGTTACAAAGAGTCGGACACAACTGAGTGACTGAACTGAACTGAACTGAAAAATAATATAGAAATATTTAAATAGTTTTATCCTTCTCAATTATGTCATATCATTTTCCCTTTAAAAAATAAGTTTTTAACTTATATACTTAAGTTTAGTTCAGTTCAGTTCAGTCGCTCAGTCGTTTCTGACTCTTTGTGACCCCATGAATTGCAGCATGCTAGGCGTCCCTGTCCATCATCAACTCCCGGAGTTCACCCAGACTAACGACCATCGAGTCAGTGATGCCATCCAGCCATCTCATCCTCTGTCGTCCCCTTCTCCTCCTACTCCCAAACCCTCCCAGCATCAGAGTCTTTTCCAATGAGTCAACGCTTCGCATGAGGTGGCCAAAGTACTGGAGTTTCAGCTTTAGCATCAGTCCTTCCAAAGAAATCCCAGGGCTGATCTCCTTCAGAATGGACTGGTTGGATCTCCTTGCAGTCCAAGGGACTCTCAAGAGTCTTCTCCAACACCATAGTTCAAAAGCATCATTCTTCAGCGCTCAGCCTTCTTCACAGGCCAGCTCTCACATCCATACATGACCACAGGAAAAACCATAGCCTTGACTAGATGAACCTTTGTTGGCAAAGTAATGTCTCTGCTTTTCAAAATTCATCAAGAGGCTTTTTAGTTCCTCTTCACTTTCTGCCATAAGGGTGGTGTCATCTGCATATCTGAGGTTATTGATATTTCTCCTGGCAATCTTGATTCCAGCTTGTGCTTCTTCCAGCTCAGTGTTTCTCATGATGTACTCTGCATAGAAGTTAAATAAGCAAGGTGACAATATACAGCCTTGACGTACTCCTTTTCCTATTTGGAACCAGTCTGTTGTTCCATGTCCAGTTCTAACTGTTGCTTCCTGACCTGCATATAGGTTTCTCAAGAGGCAGGTCAGGTGGTCTGGTGTTCATATGGTAGTTCTATTCCTGTTTTTTTAAAGGAATCTCCATACTGTTCTCCACAGGGTTGACACAACTGGTGACTGAACTGAACTGATACTGTTTTCCATAGTGGTTGTATCAATTTTCATTCCCACAAACAGTGCAAGAATGTTCCCTTTTCTCCACATCCTCTCCAGCATTTATTGTGTGTAGATTTTTTTAATGATGGCCATTCTGACTGGTGTGAGGTGATACCTCATTGTAGTTTGATTTGCATTTCTCTAATAATGAGTGATGTTGAGCATGTTTTCATGTGTCTGTTGTCCATCTTTATGTCTTCTTTGGACAAATGTCTATTTAGGTCTTATGCCCATTTTTTGATTGGGCTGTTTATTTTCCTGGTATTAAGCTGCTTGTATATTTTGGAGATTAATTCTTTGTCAGTTGTTTCATTTGCAATTATTTTCTCCCATTCTAAGGGTTATTTTTTAATCTTGTTTATTGTTTCCTTTGCTGTGCAAAAATTTTAAGTTTAATGAAGTCCCATTTGTTTACTTTCATTTTTATTTCTATTACTCTGGGAGGTGGGTCAAAGAGTATCTTGCCTGGATGCATGTCAAAGAGTGTACTGGCCTATATTTTCCTCTAAGAGCTTTATAGTTCCTGGTCTTACATTTAAATCTTTAATACATTTTGAGTTCATTTTTCTGTATGGTGTTAGAACGTATTCTAGTTTCATTCTTTTATATGTAACTGTCCAGTTTTCCCAGCAGCATTTATTGAAGAGGCTGTTTTTCTCTATTGTATATTCTTGTGCCCTTTGTTAAAAATAAGGTCCCCACAGGTGTGTGAGTTTATCTCTGGGCTTTCTATATTGTTGTATTTTGAATAAACTAAAGTGTTGAGAACTTGGGAATACTGAAGTTTGCTGGTTTAGATAATCTTAATAAATGACTGCAGATGGTGACTGCAGCCATAAATTAAAAGACGCTTACTCTTTGGAAGGAAAGACCAACCTAGACAGCATATTGAAAAGCAGAGACATTACTTTGCCAACAATGGTCCATCTAGTCAAGGCTATGGTATTTCCAGTGGTCATGTATGGATATGAGAGTTGAACTGTGAAGAAAGCTTAGTGCTGAAGAATTGATGCTTTTGAACTATGGTGTTGGAGAAGACTCTTGAGAGTCCCTTGGACTGCAAGGAGATCCAACCAGTCCATTCTGAAGGAGATCAGCCCTGGGATTTCTTTGGAAGGACTCATGCTAAAGCTGAAACTCCAGTACTTTGGCCACCTCATGCGAAGAGTTGACTCATTGGAAAAGGCCCTAATGCTGGGAGGGATTGGGGGCAGGAGGAGAAGGGGACGACAGAGGATGAGATGGCTGGATGGCATCACTGACTCGATGGACGTGAGTCTCAGTGAACTCTGGGAGTTGGTGATGGACAGGGAGGGCTGGTGTTCTGTGATTCATGGGGTCGCAAAGAGTTGGACACGACTGAATGACTGAACTGCACTGAACTGAACTGAATATGTCATTTGGAGAATGAAATGGCAACCCACTCCAGTACTTTTGCCTGGAAACTCCCATGGACAGAGCAGCCTGGTAGGCTGCAGTCCATGAGGTCGTTAAGGGTGGGACATGACTGAACGACTTCACTTTCACTTTTCACTTTCATGTATTGGAGAAGGAAATAGCAACCCACTCCAGTGTTCTTGCATGGAGAATCCCAGGGATGGTGGAGACTGGTGGCCTGCCGTCTATGGTCGCACAGAGGTGGACTTGACTGAAGCGACTTAGCAGCAGCAGCAGCAATAAGTTATTTGGAATATCAATTTCTAAAATTTTGCATTTTTATGTTATCAGCACAGCATTCCAAATATGGTTTTTAGCTAATATCAGAATCATAATAGTGAGCAACACTAGAGGGTTATTGAAGAGGCTAAGTATAGGGACTGATAAATTTTGTACAAGTTTAGTCTTTGGGTGATATTTACACTTTTAAACCTGCCAGAGAGATCTTAATTAAAATGCATGTTGAAAATCCCATGTTTTCTAATGTCAGTGTTTTGATAAAGTACATTTCAATGTAATAACATATATTATTCATAAAAAGTCTTTCCCTTTCATATTGATGGCTTCTAACACTTTAAAGAAATAAACCCTAGCATATGCTTTACAACACAGGGTGAGGTTTTTTTTTTTTTCTAAGTCATTCAAAAAATCCATTGCTCTTGCTTATTCCATAAGACTGCAAAAGTAAAGAGATGCTATTTTGTCTCCCTCTTCTTGTCTGTGACTACCATGTAGCCGGATGAATTTGATTAAGTTCTCACTCATTTAGACAAGTTAGGAGCTTCTATCTTTTCTCCGTAATATTCCTATGAAGGAAAAATATCTGTTAATACAATTTAGAAACTTGTAGTGTACTTTGAAAAGAAACATGATTCTTGGATGAATGAAAAAGTAAAACATAAAAGCAAGGAAGACATGTTACCAGCATTTGGTATCTCTGCTGCTTAACCAGAATATTTAGAAATAGCATTATAAAGTAGTCCAGTGTTATAGGGTAACCAGCTTAGTTTTAAAACTAAAAGTCTCAGAAAGTCCCTCATTCCTGGGCAAAGTAGGATAATTAGTCATTCTAGAATTGCTGGCAATTTTTTTTTAATGTTACACATGAAACAAAGTTTAGATATAAGAAGAGTTTATATATAAAACTTTGGCAACCCAGCAGTTAAGACTGTGCTTCCACCACAGAGTGGGTTAGAGATTTGATCCCTGGTGGAGAACTAAAATTCCACATGTTTCTCATCGTGGAAAAAAAAAAAAAAAGAAAGAGAGACAGAATATACATTTGATCTTTTTTCTTTGAAACTCATAGAAATCCCTATCAATACTACTCACTTGTAAGCATGAATATTTCCATCATCCATTAAGAGAATGCTTATCAAAATGGGCATTTATGGTGAATTTTGAAGTCCCACTGTATTAAAAGGACATAGGAATTATGAGTTGAATATTTAATAGGTTCTCAAAGTTAAACTTGTAACTTTTATTTCTTTATATTCATGTAATACCTAGCAATAGATGATTGTAGAATATTTTGGATTGATAGAAAGGAGAGATATTATGAGAATCAGATCAGATCAGATCAGTCGCTCAGTCGTGTCCGACTCTGTGCGACCCCATGAACCGCAGCACGCCAGGCCTCCCTGTCCATCACCAGCTCCCGGAGGTCACTCAGACTCACACCCATCAAGACAGTGATGCCATCCAGCCATCTCATCCTCTGTCGTTCCCTTCTCCTCTTGCCCTCAATCCCTCCCAGCATCAGAGACTTCTCCAATGAGTCAACTCTTCGCATGAGGTGGCCAAAATACTGGAGTTTCAGCTTTAGCATCATTCCTTCTAAAGAAATTCCAGGATTGATCTCCTTCAGAATGGGCTGGTTGGATCTTCTTGCAGTCCAAGGGACTCTCAAGAGTCTTCTCCAACACCACAGTTCAAAAGCATCAATTCTTTGGTGCTCAGCCTTCTTCACAGTTCAACTCTCACATCCATACATGCCCACAGGAAAGACCATAGCCTTGACTAGGCGAACCTTTGTTGGTAAAGTAATGTCTCTGCTTTTGAATATGCTATCTAGGTTGGTCATAACTTTCCTTCCAAGGAGTAAGCGTCTTTTAATTTCATGGCTGCAGTCACCATCTGCAGTGATTTTGGAGCCCAGAAAATTAAATTCTGACACTGTTTCCACTGTTTCCCCATCTATTTCCCATGTAGTGATGGGACCAGATGCCATGATCTTCGTTTTCTGAATGTTGAGCTTTAAGCCAATCTTTTCACTCTCCACTTTCACTCTCATCAAGAGGCTTTTTAGCCCCTCTTCACTTTCTGCCATAAGAGTGGTGTCATCTGCATATCTGAGGTTATTGATATTTCTCCCAGCAATCTTGATTCCAACTTCTGTTTCTTCCAGTCCAGCATTTCTCATGATGTACTCTGCATATAGGTTAAATAAACATGGTGACAATATGCAGCCTTGACGTACTCCTTTTCCTATTTGGAACCAGTCTGTTGTTCCATGACCAGTTCTAACTGTTGCTTCCTGACCTGCATACAGATTTCTCAAGAGGCAGATCAGGTGGTCTGGTATTCCCATCTCTTTAAGAATTTTCCACAGTTTATTGTGATCTACACAGTCAAAGGCTTTGGCATAGTCAATAAAGCAGAAATAGATGTTTTTCTGGAACTCTCTTGCTTTTTCCATGATCCAGCAGATGTTGGCAATTTGATCTCTGGTTCCTCTGCCTTTTCTAAAACCAGCTTGAACATCAGGAAGTTCACGGTTCACATATTGCTGAAGCCTGGCTTGGAGAATTTTGAGCATTACTTTACTAGCGTGTGAGATGAGTGCAATTGTTCGGTAGTTTGAGCATTCTTTGGCATTGCCTTTCTTTGGGATTGGGATGAAAACTGACCTTTTCCAATCTTGTGGCCACTGCTGAGTTTTCCAAATTTGCTGGCATATTGAGTGCAGCACTTTCACAGTATCATCTTTCAGGATTTGGAATAGCTCCACTGGAATTCCATCACCTCCACTAGCTTTGTTCCTAGTGATGCTTTCTAAGGCCCACTTGACTTCACATTCCAAGATGTCTGGCTCTAGGTCAGTGATCACATCATCATGATTATCTGGGTCGTGAAGCTCTTTTTTGTACAGTTCTTCTGTGTATTCTTGCCACCTCTTCTTAATATCTTCTGCTTCTGTTAGGTCCATACCATTTCTGTCCTTTATCGTGCCCATCTTTGCATGAAATGTTCCTTTGGTATCTCTGATTTTCTTGAAGAGATCCCTAGTCTTTCCCATTCTGTTGTTTTCCTCTATTTCTTTACATTGATCACTGAAGAAGGCTTTCTTATCTCTTCTTGCTATTCTTTGGAACTCTGCATTTAGATGTTTATATCTTTCCTTTTCTCCTTTGCTTTTCGCTTCTCTTCTTTTCACAGCTATTTGTAAGGCCTCCCCAGACAGCCATTTTGCTTTTTTGCATTTCTTTTCCATGGGGATGGTCTTGATCCCTGTCTCCTGTACAATGTCACGAACCTCCAACCGTAGCTCATCAGGCACTCTATCTATCAGATCTAGACCCTTAAATCTATTTCTCACTTCCACTGTTTAATCATAAGGGACTTGATTTAGGTCATACCTGAATGGTCTAGTGGTTTTCCCTACTTTCTTCAATTTAAGTCTGAATTTGGCCTTAAGGAGTTCATGGTCTGAGCCACAGTCAGCTCCTGGTCTTGTTTTTGCTGACTGTATAGAGCTTCTCCATCTTTGGCTGCAAAGAATATAATCGATCTGATTTCGGTGTTGACCATCTGGTGATGTCCATGTATAGAGTCTTCTCTTGTGTTGTTGGAAGAGGGTATTTGCTATGACCAGTGCATTTTCTTGGCAAAACTCTGTTAGTCTTTGCCCTGCTTCATTCCGTGTTCCAAGGCCAAATTTGCCTGTTACCCCAGGTGTTTCTTGACTTCCTACTTTTGCATTCCAGTCCCCTATAATGAAAAGGGCATGTTTTTTGGGTGTTAAATCTAAAAGGTCTTGTAGGTCTTCATAGAACCGTTCAACTTCAGCTTCTTCGGCGTTACTGGTTGGGGCATAGATTTGGATTACTGTGACATTGAATGGTTTGCCTTGGAAACGAACAGAGATCATTCTGTCATTTTTGAGATTGCATCCAAGTACTGCATTTCGGACTCTTTTGTTGACCATGATGGCCACTCCATTTCTTCGGAGGGATTCCTGCCCACAGTAGTAGATATAATGGTCATCTGAGTTAAATTCACCCATTCCAGTCCATTTTAGTTCGCTAATTCCTAGAATGTCGACATTCACTCTTGCCATCTCTTGTTTGACCACTTCCAATTTGCCTTGATTCATGGACCTGACATTCGAGGTTCCTATGCAATATTGCTCTTTACAGCATTGGACTTTGCTTCTATCACCAGACACATCCACAGCTGGGTATTCTTTTTGCTTTGGCTCTATCCCTTCATTCTTTCTAGAGTTATTTCTCCACTGATCTCCAGTAGCATATTGGGCCCCTACTGACCTGGGGAATTTCTCTTTCAGTATCCTATCATTTTGTCTTTTCATACTGTTCATGGGGTTCTCAAGGCAAGAATAGGCCTAACTTTAAGGTGGGCATCAAGGCTACTGGCAAACATGCATAATTTCCCATAAAAATACCACTGGGAGCAAGATTTTCAGAGACACATTATATTGTTAGACATTTTTTTCACATTTTCATGGATAATATTTAGAAAGTAGGAAGGCAGATATTTAGTAAATTTTTTATTTCTCTCACTTTCTACAAGACAAAAAGAGAAGAAAATATCTTTGTCCAAAAGACACCCTGAGAAAAGACTTGCAACCTTAAAAAAAGCCTTTTGAATATTTTCTAAACAATTATTCTGACTTAATTTAGGTGAAGAAAATGTCTAAAGATGCTTTTGTGCCAAATATGAGCGATATGCTGCTTGTTTCTAATCATCAAAGGCAATTTGCAGAAAGTTAACCCACTATTCCAATTAAATACAAATTTTACTCAGTGGTTTAAGCCACATTACGACTACCATAAAACAACTTGAAAATGTTATTACTTATGTAAAAATTAGAAAAGCATCAAGTTAAAAGAAAAGCAATAACCTTCCACACTAAAACATAACAGATACATCATTTATTTCCTAAAACTACATTCTTTTTTTCAATTAACATTCTTCTCAGTACATAGAATATAGATTAAACCATGATGTTCGGCTTTCGTTTTGACTCATTCTCAAATCATTGTAATGACTTAGGACTTTTATCAACTTGCCCCATTTCTACCATCATTAATTTATATGAGGTGTTTGCCAGCTAAGGCACAAATGTCACTAAAACAATGGATTTCCCCCTTCTAGCTCCCCCTCCAATATATATCACATTAAATGGTAAACCTAATCTCGCTAAAATTTATCATGCAATATCTGAAAAACCTATGTGGATCTTTCCTTCCTTCCATACAACTTAAGACTCTGCCTAATCTCCATCTTTGTTCTTTTTACTTTTCAGCACACTATCACAGTCCAGGAAGGTTAATTTTCACATCTACCCTAATTCATTTTTTTTTTTCAAATCCCCTTTACTTCCAAACTTATTTTCTTCCTATCTACAGAATAGAAATAAGTTAATTTACTGCTCAAACTCTAGGATATTCTCCTCATCGAACTTTACCCTCATAGATAAATCCCCTCACTTAAAATTTATAATTAGACTCTGAGACAAAAGATTTTTTTCTCTAGTTGTTTCAATGTTTGTAATCTGTTCTACCCCATCCCCAAATGAGAAATTCTATACGTTAAATACATAGAAGTTAAATTTTATATTGTTTGTCACCATTTGCATACTTAGAACCCTTCCAGGCATGTAATATGTAAGTCAGTAGTATACTTACTGCTTTAATGACTGAAGTATAGTTTACAATCATAGATGAGAGTATGGTGTTCAGGGAAAACATGACTTTTCTGTTAGAGCCTCTAGAATAAACTGAAGTACAACGTTTAGAACTAAGACAAGATACTAAATGTTCATATTTATTATTCACCACTGAAGAACTTTAGGATAAATTTTGTTGTGTTTCCTGGATTTTATATGTTGGGTTTCCTTCTGAGACTTCAGAGTCACTTGATTATTGATATGTCTTCTAAGTTTAGAAATGATAAGTAATAATTTTAAAAAATAAAGCTATAAGGAATGTCAGAAATCAAGCAGTGTAAGTGTAACAACGGAGAAGGCAATGGCACCCCACTCCAGTACTCTTGCCTGGAAAATCCCATGGATGGAGGAGCCTGGTGGGCTATAGCCCATGGGGTCGCTGGGGGTCGGACACGACTGAGCGACTTCACTTTCACTTTTCACTTTCATGCATTGGAGAAGGAAATGGCAACCCACTCCAGTGTTCTTGCCTGGAGAATCCCAGGGACGGCGGAGCCTGGTGGGCTGCCATCTATGGGGTCGCACCGAGTCGGATACCACTGAAGTGACTTAGCAGCAGCAGCAGCAAGTATAGCATGGTATTTGGAATTTTCAAATTAGACAAAATGTACAATGTGTACAAAATAATTTTTAAGACTATGTAGCAAAAATTGTTTTTAATATGAAAAATTATAAGGCAAACAAAATTTGAAAACAACCCCACAGTTACTACACACATAAAATATGTGAAATACTCATAATTAATTAAGAAAAAGTTAAATAACTGAAGGGAAAATGAATTATAACAGCATATCATAAAAAATAAAAAATACTGTAGGTAAATTATGGAAATAAGTCATGAAAAGAATATAACAAATCTATTTGTGATGCTCTGGAAAACACGTCTCCATTTATTTTGAAATATATGTATATAGATGTATGTGTGTGTGTACACATGCATGCAAATAGAAACTTTTTGAGAAGACACATAAACTAGTATTCCAGTTCTACTCTAAGAATTTGAACCAGATGACTGAGATAGGAGGAAGATTAACTTTGTAGTATATATATGTATATTCTTAATCTTTATAATTTTTGTTGTACAAATACATTATTTTATAAGTACAAACTGTTTAACTTATTATGCATCTATAAGCTATGTATCTACTTATAATCCATAAAATAAAATACAATCCATAAAATAATGTATATATCCATAAAATATCCATAAAATAATAAAATATAAAATAAATATTATATAATAAATAATATATAATAAATTAATAATAAAATAATAATATATAAAATAATAAATGTAATATAAAATATGATCCATAAAATAATTTATAGATCCATAAAATATCCATAAATAATATCCATAAATAGTCCATAAAATATCTATAAAAATTTATGAACCTTATATATTGAATGTTATATATTGTGAATATGGGTGTACACATACCTATATGTGTATGGGTATGACTATATACACACACATTGTACAAGTGTACATATACATGTATCAGTTCAGTTCAGTTCAATTGCTCAGTCGTGTCTGACTCTTTGCAACCCCTATGGACTGCAGCACATCAGGCTTCCCTGTCCATCACCATCTCCCAGAGCTTACTCAAACTCATGTCCATTGAATTGATGATGCCATCCAACCATCTCATCCTCTGTCATCCCCTTCTCCTCCCACCCCTAATCTTGCCCAGCATCAGGGTCTTTTCCAATGAGTCAGTTCTTTGCATCAGGTGGCCAAAGTGTTGGCGTTTAAGCTTCAGCATATACATGTATGCTTGCTTTTTATAAAGGTTATAAATGGATATTTATTTACAGTATATATATATATGTATATATATACACACATTAATATGTATACAGAAAAGTCTGTAAAGTGGAAAAATATTTAGTGTTTGTGATTTTAATTTAACCAGTAAAAGATTGAAGAGATTTTGACTTGCCCATGTTAATTTTGACAGCATATTAAAACGAGCTGAGATTAGAATCTATATAAGTCAGTGTAGGATTACTTCCACATTTTTCTCTATAAATACATATTTTTATTTATTTAATGTGACTTTAGATTTACTTTCTCACTTTCCCTTTTGTAATCGTTGTATCAATGAAATTTTTGTGTGATATTTTTCCTTTTAAAAAAAATTTTTATTTTTGGCTGTGCTGGGCCTTTTTCGCTTTGCAAACTTTCTCTAGTTGCGTTGAGTGAGAGCTACTCTCTAGGTGCCATGTGCAGGCTTCTCATTGCGGTGGCTTCTCTTCATGTGGAGCATGGGTTCTTGATGCCTGGACTTCAGTAGTTATGCCTCTCCAGCTGTAGAGTACAGGCTCAGTAGTTGTGGTGCATGGATTTAGTTGCTCTGCCCCATATGGGATCTTCCCAGACCAAGAATTGAACCTGTGTTTCCTGCATTGGCAGGTAGGTTCTTTATCACTGAGCCACCAGGGAAACCTGATATTTTTCTTAAATATTTCCAATTCATTACATTTCATCTCTAATTGAATTTAGTTTTTAAATTCTTATTTCTCATCAATTATTCATGTCCATTACCTTCCACAAAAGTCAGGTTTTAAGGCAGCTTTTTCTTTGGTCTTATTCTGCTTTGATAAAGTTCTAAAGTCAGCGAGATAACTTTGTATTTTTATCACATTTATCAATTTTTTTCCTAGGTGTACTACCACTTTGGCTGGTTTTTATTGGCACCAATGTGGATTATTATATTGAAAATTTGCATGGAAAATATTAGAAATACTATTTTCTAGGATTCCCTCTGGAAAATGTTAAAGGTAGCCTAGGCATTTCTTAATATCAGTTTACTTACATGGAAATTGCATGAGAGGTTTCAATTGACTTATATAGCTTAAGAATTTATTAAGGGAGCCAAGGATAGATATTATGGAAGTAAATGACTAAACGTTATATATATTTGTAAGAAGATGTTGGCATGGCAAACCTAAATCACAAACATTTCAATACTGCTGAGGTAATTCTTTCCCAAGTTTCAGGAGTGTACATATGGGTGTGGTAAAATACAGATGACTGCACATTTTTGGCTTTTTCTCTCATTAAGCAGTGAGGACTTGGTTCCCTTTCTTATATCTAGAATGCTCTTACCACTTCTTTGGCCAATAGAAGGCTGTGGGCTTCCAGGATTCTGGGCCTCCCAAGGTTAGGTCTTAGAGTCACAGTATTTACCCTGGCCTTTTGGGATGTTTGCATGAGGTAGACAGAGGGAAGAAACCACCACCCACCAGGTAAGAAGCCTGACTGCCTGAGACTACTGTACTATGAAGAAGCCCATGCTGTATAGAAGCTCAAGCTAGATATGTGAAGATGTCACATGAGGACAGAGTGAATGCCTTGTCCCAGATATTTCAGAAGACCGACTTACACATCAGGCATTTCTACATGTGAGTGTAGAGACCATACTGAACATTTCATTCCTAAAATATGTGAAGCTGACTGAGAACAAGAAAGCCAAATGTTAGTCAGAATTGAGGCCCTATATATGAAAAGGTAGTCCAGAAGAAAAAGTGGTAATGCCTTTGTTCAGAAAGCATGCAGAGATATGAGACATCCATAGGGAAATGTCTCAGACACTGGGAAAAATAACTATTATATTGGTGATTATTTCACACACATAACTGAACAGGAAACAGTGAAAATGAATATCTTTTGTTGTTCAGTCACTCTGTTCTGTTTGACTCTTTGAGACTCCACAGAATGCAGCACTTCAGGCTTCCCTGTCCTTCAGTATCTCTCAGAGTTGTCTTAAACTCATGTGCATGGAGTCAGTGATGCCATCCAATTCTCATTCTCTGTTGCTCCTTCTCCTCCTGCCCTCAATCTTTCCCAGCATTAGGGTCTTTTTCAATGAGTTGGCTCTTTGCATCAGATGGTCAAAGTCTTGGAGCTTCAGCATCAGTCCTTCCAATGACTATTCAGGGTTGATTTCCTTTACGATTGACTGGTTTGATCTCCTTGTAGTTTGAGAGACTCTCAAGAGACTTCTCCAGCACCACAGTTTAAAAGTATCAATTCTTCAGTACTCAGCCTTCTTTATGATCCAACTCTCGCATCTGTACACCACTACTAGATAAACCATAGCTTTGACTATACAGACTTTTGTTGGCAAAGTGATGTCTCTTTTTAATATGCCTTTTAAGGTGCTGTCTGGGTTTGTCATAGCTTTTATTCGAAGGAACAAGAGTCTTTTACTTTCATGGCTTCAGTCACCATCCAGAGTGATTTGGGAGCCACCAAAAATATAGACTGTCACTCTTTCCATGTTTTTCCCATCTGTTTGCATGAAGTGATGGGACTGGATGCCTTGATCTTAGTTTTCTGAATGCTGTGTTTTAAGCCATCATTTCCCACTCTCCTTTTTCACCATCAAGAGGCTCTTTAGTTCTTCTTCACTTTCTACCATTTGGGTGGTCTCATCTGCATATCTGAGGTTACTGATATTTCTCCCTGCAAACTTGATTCCAGCTTCAGCTTCATCCAGCCCAGTATTTCTCATGATGTACTCTGCATATAATTTAAATAAGCAGGGTGACAATATACAGCATATATTCCTTTCCCAATTTTGAACCTGTCCAGTGTTCCATGTTGGGTTCTAACTGCTTCTCCTTGACCTGTATTCAGGTTTCTCAGGAGGCAAATAAGGTAGATTAGTATTCCCATCTCTTTAAAAATTTTCCACAGTTTGTTGTTTTCCACACAGTCAAAGGCTTTGGCATAGTCAATAAAGCAGAAATACATGTTTTTCTGGAATTCTTTATTATCCAACTAATGTTGGCAATTTGATCTCTGGTTTTTATGCCTTTTCTAAATACAGCTTGAATATCTGGAAGTTTTCAGTTCACATATTGGTAAAGCCTAGCTTGAAGGATTTTGAGCATTACCTTGCTAGCATGGGAAAGGAGTGCAATTGTGTGGTGTTTGAACATTCTTTGGTATTTTCCATCTTTGGAATTGAAATGAAAACTGACCTTTTCCCATCCTGTGGCCATTGCTGAATTCTCCAAATTTGCTGGCGTGTTGAGTGTAGCACTTTAACAGCATCATCTTTTAGTATCTGAAATAACTCAGCTGGAATTCCATCACCTCTACTAGCTTTATTCATAATCTTTAGATTTTATTGGATAGGAAACCAATAGTTATTCACTGATAGTGTCAAATATAATTTCTTTATGAAATCTTGAGAAGCTTTAAAGCTCTGTACATGACTTTTCATAAATCATCTGAGTTTTTTCTAGTTATGTGTGCAAAGTGAAATTCACCATAGAAAATTATTCATTTGTCTCCTTAAATATTACTGCACTGTTAGGGTGGGAGATAGAAAAATTTAAACAAAATATAAAGAGAAATAATTTATTTAAAAAATTCATTCATGTCATGAATAGATTTGTCCTAGGCTTCTGAAAAGCTATATTTTTTTAAATTTATCTTTAATTGGAGGATAATTCCTTAACTGAGGAGCTATTTAAACCACCACTTCAGCACTATCACTCTGAGAAAAAAAGTAGGAATATTGCTATTAGCAAATATCCTCTATTGGATGTCACTGTTGGATGTTTCATAATGTTAATAACATTCAGTGTGGAAGAATAACAACAACTGAGGATAGGATAAAGATTTTAATATTTTCTACCATTGATTTGGTGGCTCAGATTTCAAAGAATCCACTTGCAAAAAAGGAGACCTGGGTCCTATCCCTGGTTCCAGAAGATCCCCTTGAAAAGAGAATGGCGACCCACTCCAATATTTTGCCTGGAGAATTCCATGGACAGAGGAGCCTGGCAGGCTACAATCAATGGGGTCACAAAGAGCTGTACATGACTGAATGACTAATACTTTCACAGTTAAATTAAGTTACTGTTATGCAGACTAAGACTCAATTTTACATGTCTACATGTATGTGATGAAGAAGTATTGAACACTATTGCTGTCTTTATAACTGGAAACCAAGATACAAGATAATTTTGGTTATTTGGTTCAATTATCAATTTATGATCCATGGTGTGTAGACTAGAAAAGGCTCAACAAGATCAGAAGGCAGGGCATCAGCACTTGTGGAGCACTCGTAGTTGGAAGTTCTAAAGCAGGTTTTTCCTTCTCAAAATGTGCTAGCACCTATACGCAGGTCTACAGAAACTTAGTTCCTCAGAACTGATGACAAACAGCACACTTCTGAGATTTTGTTCAGTGTGGATGAAAGCTCTGAAAATAGTGAATATTAGCAACTCACAGATAGTGACTGTGTGTTCTTTCAGAGTATTGTGTGAAGAAATGTACAGTGACTAAAGTTTACTTGTTTTGAAGGAAAAATATTCTCATAATTTCTGAGCTTAAAATAGGCTTTAAAAGAATCTTGATGCCATCTTCAACTGACATACTAGAGGGTCTTAGTGATGTATTTTGAATCGTGAAGAGTCTGACTTTTTCAGAGAAAAACTACTAGAATTTGTTTGTTAAATATATCAGTATTTTAAAGATAGAGTTTGTATTATAATCCATTTGTATATTGCACTGTCTTTTAAAATATTTGCAATAAAGTTTCTGAAGAGCAAAGAAAGTAATTCTGATTAAGGTTTAACTCCTACCACTCAATCACTGTTTTTTGCCCCTCTGAAACTTTATTATTCATATTTTAAAATCACATTTGAATTATATACCACAGAATATGGAAAAATAATTTTCCAGGCCAAATTCTCCCTAATTTAATATGCTCATCAAACTAGTGTATACAGAAGACAAGTTTTCTTCAATGACAAATCATTGTGCTATTCTCAGGCATTTTTTTTTTTTTAATAATGATGCCCAGAAATATGACAAAGCCACCAAATGTTTATGCTGAATTATTGTGAGTTAAGATTTTCTAACTTAATAGAAGAAACATAAGAAACAAAACCCATCAGGTGTGGACATTCACTTATAGCTATTTGCCATTAAACTGAATATAAGAGTCATGATGAAAAATGTCATGCAATTTATCCAACATTTATGTGAGACTACTTTTGTTATTACCATTACTAGTGCCTATTATTCGTTATTCGGAGAAGGCAATGGCACCCCACTCCAGTACTCTTGCCTGGAAAATCCCATGGATGGAGGAGCCTGGTAGGCTGCAGTCCATGGGGTCACAAAGAGTCGGACATGACTGAGCGACTTCACTTTCACTTTTCACTTTCATGCACTGGAGAAGGAAATGGCAACCCACTCCAGTGTTCTTGCCTGGAGAATCCCAGGGATGGCAGAGCCTCGTGGGCTGCCATCTATGGAGTCGCACAGAGTAGGACACGACTAAAGTGACTTAGCAGGAACAGCAGAGCCTATTATTAATTTTCAATGTATTTTTATCCTTTAAAAATGGAGATTTTTGTGCTCCTAAATTTTTTGTTTTGTATGTTTATTAAATGTCCAGTGGATGTTTAAAATCTGAGAAACAATCTTATGTTAGCCTCCTTCATGACACTATCATGATGGCACCCCAGAATGCCTCTTCTCTGAGAATGGATACTTGTTGGAGAATTCTTTTAACAGGTTTTACTCATGCACCAAAAGTTACTCGAATGTCCCTTCACCCTTTTTCTCTTTCCTGACCACATTTATCAAGAGATTCATGACTATGTAGAACATTAATGCTTATATCGATTTCTGGTTTTTAAGGTCAGTTTAGTAAAACAGTGAGTGTTTATTAGGTACAAGCTATGTATAACAAGCCTTCTTTTTGCAGTTATTTTTATACATAAAAACAGAAAAAGCAGTCATACTAGGAATTTGTTTAAAAAAAAAAAAAAAGGAAGAAGGAGAGTGTGTCATTCAGGGTTTGTTCCAGATGCAGAGGCCCTGGGTGTGATACAGATGTGTGTGTGTTCAGTTGCTCCGTTGTGTCAGGCTCTTTGCAGCCACATGGACTGTAACCCACCAAACTCCTCTGCCCATGGGATTCTCCAGGCAGTACTGGAGTGGGTTGCCATTTCCTTCTTCAAGGGATCTTCCCTGACGCAGGGATTGAATCTGTGTCTCTGTCTCTTGCACTGGCAGGCAGATTCTTTACCACTAGCACCAGCTGGGAAGATGAGTGATTTATTACAGGGATCTGACCTTACACAGTCACAATTATTAGTTAAACTTGTTGATTAAACATGCATCTGCCTCTGCAACTAGGCCTGAAGTCTACAAGGCACCCATTTTAAAAGAAATTATGAGTGTGATGTAGGTCTATTATTATTTCGAAGCCCTGTACAAAGAAGTCTTGCTATATTTTATCTATAATTTTGAATAAGAAACAGTGGAAGGCTTCTATTTTGAGGTTAAAAACATTAGGACTATAGTAAATAATCAATTAAAGAAAATTTTAGATAAGGAAAAAACTGTCGGTGGACTCAGGAGATCTTTACACTCATGCCAATACTTCTTTCCTGTTCCTACCATTCTAACTATGAGTACAAACGGGCTCAGGAAGCAGGAAACCCTATTTAATGGCATGACTTACAATACCAACATGGAATCCATTCATTGTTATTCTTCCTTTTTAGGGACTAGCTCTGAAACTACAAGTTACAGACAGTAGAGGAGGGAAATGATTCATAGAAGGAAGAGAGAGAATGACAGCAGTAGCAAAAGTAGGAGGTAAGAAGTTTCAATAAAGAGTTTATGCAGTTGCTGGCTAACAATGTGGATTAGGTACTGGGTTATGTGAATAAGTCTTCATAAGATTCAGAGTTGGAGGGCACAAAGGTGTTTGTCTTTTTTTTTTTTTTTTAATACTCTCTAAGGTAAGGACATGGAACAACAGACTGGTTCCAAATAGGAAAAGGAGTATGTCAAGGCTGTATATTGTCACCCTACTTATTTAACTTATATGCAAAGTACATCATGAGAAACTCTGGGCTGGAAGAAGCACAAGCTGGAATCAAAATTGCCGGGAGAAATATTAATAACCTCAGATATGCAGATGACACCACCCTTATGGCAGAAAGTGAAGAGGAGCTAAAAACCTTCTTGATGAAAGTGAAAGAGGAGAGTGAAAAAGTTGGCTTAAAACTCAGCATTCAGAAAACGAAGATCATGGCATCTGGTCCCATCACTTCATGGGAAGTAGATGGGGAAACAGTGGAAAGAGTGTCAGGCTTTATTTTTGGGGGGTCCAAAATCACTGCAGCTTGTGATTGCAGCCATGAAATTAAAAGACACTTACTCCTTGGAAGGAAAGTTATGACCAAGCTAGATGGCATATTAAAAAGCAGAGACATTACTTTGCCAACAAAGGTCCATCTAGTCAAGGCTATTGTTTTTCCAGTGGTCATGTATGGTTGGACTGTGAAGAAAGCTGAGTGCCTAAGAATTTACGCTTTTGAAGTGTAGTGTTGGAGAAGACTCTTAAGAGTCCCTTGGACTGCAAGGAGATCCAACCAGTCCATTCTAAAGGATATCAGTCCTGGGTGTATATTGGAAGGACTAATGCTAAAGCTGAAACTGCAATACTTCGGCCACCTGATGCAAAGAGTTGACTCATTGGAAAAGACTCTGATGCTTGGAGGGATTTGGGCCAGGAGGAGAAGGGGACGACAGAGGATGAGATGTCTGGATGGCATCACCGACTCAATGGACATGAGTTTGAGTGAACTCTGCGAGTTGGTGATGGACAGGAGGCCTGGCGTGCTGTGATTCATGGGGTCACAAAGAGTCGGACACGACTGAGTGACTGAACTGAACTGAACTGAAGGTAGGTGTGACTAAGAGAGGGATGAGGAATTCAAAGAGCCCTTGAGTATAGACAAGTAAGCATGGAGTGCCCACACCAACTTTGTAGACTATTTCACAAGATTTTGGAGGAAAACTGAACATCTTGACAAATCCATGTAAGAACAATCCTGAAAGTAGGGCTTCCCTGATTGTTCAGATGGTAAAGAATCTACCTGCAATGCAGGAGACCTGCGTTTGGTCCCTGGGTCAGGAAGATAGATCCCCTGGAAAAGGGAATGGCAACCCACTCCAGTTCTTGCCTGGAGAATCCCATGGACAGAGGAGCCTCGCGGGCTACAGTCCATAGGGTCACAAAGAGTTGGACATGACTGAGTGGCTAACACACACACACAGTGATGTACAAAGCAGTGACCTATACGTTAACAAAGGACCTTCCCCCATTCTATTTTCTCTACACTGCATAGTACCCTACAACCTGAGGAAGAATGAAAAAACTATTGGGAATCCTAAATTAGCAAATCTTAAATTTTAAATTCTTGGGTTTGTTTAACATTTGTTTAACAAACACTAAGCTTTTGTTTTCTGCCTTTTGGCATAACATAGCTGCTGAGTAGGAATCCTACAAATATAAGCCCCACATATGCATCTGGCATTGTTTATTCACTGGGGATATGTCAGTGAACAAAATAAAAAAATATTTTTTCAGAGAAATGAAGATAATATATACATGGTAATATACAAAAATATAAAAAACATATAAAAGAAAAAATCAGAAATTTTTATACATTTATATTTAGAGAAATATTTAGTGATTATGGTTTTAATGTATAAAGATAATATAGAAAGATAGTTACATTTATGTATATAAACTACAGTTCTACATGTTTTCATTTTATAATATTAACTTATACTAGTTGTTCAAAAGGCATATAGTAAGTGAAAGTGTTAGTTGCTCAGTCTTGTCTGACTCTTTTGTGAGCCTATGGACTGTAACCCACCAGCCTC
Organism: Tragelaphus eurycerus; assembly: GCA_935064755.1. Classification (NCBI taxonomy): domain Eukaryota; kingdom Metazoa; phylum Chordata; class Mammalia; order Artiodactyla; family Bovidae; genus Tragelaphus; species Tragelaphus eurycerus. The sequence goes on along the minus strand of CAKXYN010000097.1, from coordinate 2,559,165 downwards.
TTCTGTCCTTGGAATTCTATAGGCAAGAATACTGGAGTAAGGTGTTCCCTTCTCCAGGGGATCTTCCTGACCCAGGGGTTGAACCACGGGTCTCCTGCATTGCAGACAGATTCTTTACCGTCTGAGCCATCTGCCTTAAAACACATATAAGTACCAACATAATTTTGAATGTTGTTGAATTACTGAGGAGAAAGAGTTTATGAAGAAATGCATCATGGTTAGGTCAGTGATATCTGACATAGATCTGTAGGGCAGGAAGGATTTAGGCAGGCATAGAAGGGGATGAGTGGTGTCATTCAGTGATGAAGATCAGATCAGATCAGATCAGTCGTTCAGTCATGTCTGACTCTTTGTGACCCCATGAATCACAGCATGCCAGGCCTCCCTGTCCATCACCATCTCCTGGAGTTCACTCAAACTCACGTCCATCGAATCGGTGATGCCATCCAACCATCTCATCCTCTGTCATCCCCTTTTCCTCCTGCCCCCAATCCCTCCCAACATCAGAGTCTTTTCCAATGAGTCAACTCTTCGCATGAGGTGGCCAAAGTATTGGAGTTTCAACTTTAGCATCATTCCTTCCAAAGAAATCCTAGGGCTGATCTCCTTTAGAATGGACTGGTTGGATCTCCTTGCAGTCCAAGGGACTCTCAAGAATCTTCTCCAACACCACAGTTCAAAAGCATCAATTCTTCGGCGCTCAGCTTTCTTCACAGTCTAACAGATACATAGGGCCAAAAAAAAAAAAAAAAAATAGAGAAAAGAATTCAAAGCATGTGATTTCACTGGAGTAGAGGGAAATTATGAAGGGAATTATCATGAAAAAAACATATTGGAAGTGATTTGAAAGGATCTGAATGTGAGTGGAATGAGACTTTTGAGTTTCATTGTTTTCCCTAGCTTGGATGTATATATCTTTCAGGGCTTCCCAGATGGCACTAGTGGTAAGGAACCCACCTGCCAATGCAGGAGACAAAATGAGATAAGGGTTCATCTGTGGGTTGGGAAGATCCCTAAGTGGAAGAAATGGCAACCCACTCCAGTATTCTGACTGGATAATCCCATGGACAGAGGAGCCTGGTGAGCTACAGTCCATGGGGTCACAAAGAGTCAGACACAACTGAAGTGACTTAGTGCATGCATAATCTTTCCATGAGTTTCTTGTGGGCTTTCTGAAAAACTATTGGAATTTATGCACATTTTAACAGACTGATTCATTTTGCAATGTCCAACACAATCACCATAGCAAATTACACAAAATATTTTTCTACCATTTCTAAATGAACATAAATAATGTTTAAATATCACAATTTTATACAGCCTAATTCTATAGGTAGAAGCCTACTGAAAAATTATATCAGCTAATTAAATAGTATATTTCCAATGTATCTACCTTATACTAGACATGAGTATAATAAAACATGTATAATAACAAAACTTACTTACAAGCCAAAATACAAATGTTATTTAATCATATATAAGGATTTATTTTTAATAAACAAGTATATATATATAATAGCTGCAATGGCAGAATTGTGTTTTAGGAAATACTATAAAATTTTTAGGACTGAATCAACCTGGGCTTCTCAACTTGTGTTTGAACCATTTGAGTCTTATATTTCTTATCTATAAAATTGGGATAATAATGTCTGATTATTATTGTTTGAAATGCTAGACATCAAAATATCTTTCTCCCTTAGCTCAGATACTTCTGTTCTTGTGACTTATTTGTCATTAATTCTTTGATATGGCAAACACTCAAGTTCAGTTTTAAAAACAGTTCCTCATGCTTGAAGGCAGGAAGTTGATTTAAATAACTTGTAGAACATATGATTTCACTTTAAAATTGTAAAATGGCTACATTAAAATGTATGATTCCCATTTTACTTTCATCGTGCATTTTTTGCCCCAAGGTATCACAGTGGACTATTGTTCAAACTTGAAGACAATTTTAGGAAACACTGGCAAAATTCACAGAGTTATTTTTCTGTATTTGAAAGATAAGAAGAAGCAACTCTTATTTTTAATAAATTATTTGTTAGAATTCTAGAATTTTACTCTTATGGAAATGACTTTCCCAAAACTGTGCTGTCACCTACAGAAATATGATTTATGTGCATTTAGTCTTTCTACAGAAAATTAAAATTTAAAATTTTGCTTAGAACAATAACAACAAACATTTATTGAATTAAAAAAATGAGCAAACAACTATGCTTCTGTTAGGACAGGTAATAGAGATGAAATAGGCTCTGATTTACAAATGGTCATTCAAGTGTCTACATTTGTAGAAAAATATTAAAACTAGAATTTTCTAACACAGCAACTATTGACTTATTGATTTATTTACTTCACATTGTAAAAATAGGTGTGAGTGATCAACAATTGGTGGATCAAATTATTCAAGTTCTAAAATGTAGGAAACCTTGTAATTTATAAAGCTACATTATTGAAAGCTTAATTGCCTTTACTTGGATTTATCACAAAAGCTTTGATTTATTGAAGGCAATATTGGCTTTCTTTTGTCAATAATTGGTAATAAAATGATGAATGGTTGATTTTACACACATCTTCAAGTCAAAAAGACAATTGTCTTACTGATCTTAAAATGAATGGCACAATAATTACTATTATAATTATTACAGATACTCTCTTATGATTGAATTTTATAGCATCATAGTTATAACTGTGATTGATATTGAAATAAGAAATTATAGATATGAAGTTATGGCAGTAATTTTCTTTTCCTTACTATTACTGTTAAGCCATAATGTTGTCATTAAGCTTGGCATTTATGAATAAATGTAATCATCTTTAAAAGAAGAAAAAAAAATAGTGTAAATTATATAGTCCTCAGTGTTAGACTCTAAAGAGTTACTTGTCATTGTTTTAGTGGAAATACTACACATTTCTTCCTAATTCCAATCTTGACACAAAACAGCTAATAAAATCATGTGATTCTCTACCTCAAATTCCTTGATTGTTTCTCATTAACCTTTTATTATGATCTCTAAACCTCATATGATTTGTCCCTGACTCACTTTGTAACCTGAATTCTCCTTTCTCTGTCTCACTAAGCTCTACCCACGATGATCTCTCTCTTCTTTGAACATGCCAATCTTGTCTTTCAGCTTTGGTACTTAGCATTTCTCCTCCCCTAGATTTTTGCTTGGTTGGCTTTGTTGCATTGTTTAGGTCCAATTCATGTCTCCCCCAGTCCTAGTGCAAAATAGATGCCTCACCTTCCAGTCACTAACATGCCACTCAATTTTATTTTTGTACTTAGCTTTATCTGAAATTATCTGTTTTGTTTGTTTCCCAGTAGGATGTACATTATATGAGAAGAGGTACCATTTCTGTCTTGTCACCACTCTATTCCCAAAGTCTAAAAAAGAGAAGATAATTAATATGTGGATTCAGTTCAGTTCAGATCAGTCACTCAGTCGTGTCGGACTCTTTGTGACCCCATGAATCGCAGCACGCCAGGCCTCCCTGCTGTTGCTGCTGCTAAGTCGCTTCAGTCGTGTCCGACTCTGTGCGACCCCATAGAATGCAGCCCACCAGGCTCCCCCGTCCCTGGGATTCTCCAGGCAAGAACACTGGAGTGGGTTGCCATTTCCTCCTCCAGTGCATGAAAGTGAAAAGTGAAAGTGAAGTCGTTCAGTCATGGCTGACTCTTAGCGACCCCATGGACCGCAGCCTACCAGGCTCCTCCGTCCTTGGGATTTTCCAGGCAAGAGTACTTCACCAACTCCCGGAGTTCACTCAAACTCACGTCCATCGAGTCGGTGATGCCATCCAACCATCTCATCATTTGTCGTCCCCTTCTTCTCCTGCCCCCAATCCCTCCGAGCATTAGAGTCTTTTCCAATGAGTCAACTCTTTGCATGAGGTGGCCAAAGTACTGGAATTTCAGCTTCAGCATCATTCCTTCCAAAGAACACCCAGGACTGATCTCCTTTAGGATGGACTGTTTGGATCTCCTTGCAGTCCAAGGGACTCTCAAGAGTCTTCTCCAACACCACAGTTTAAAAGCATCAGTTCTTCAGCACTCAGCTTTCTTCACAGTCCAGCTCTCACATCCATACGTGACCACAGGAAAAAACCATAGCCTTGACTAGATGGACCTTTGTTGGAAAAGTAATATCTCTGCTTTTGAATATGCCATCTAGTTTGGTCATAACTTTCCTTCCAAGGAGTAAGTGTCTTTTAATTTCATGGCTGCAGTCACCGTCTGGAGTGATTTTTGGAGCCCAGAAAAATAAAGTCTGACACTGTTTCCGCTGTTTCCTCATCTACTTCCCATGAAATGATGGGACCAGATGCCATGATCTTCGTTTTCTGAATGTTAAGCTTTAAGCCAACTTTTTCACTCTCCTCTTTTACTTTCATCAAGAGGCTCTTTAGATTCTCTTCACTTTCTGCCATAAGGGTGGTGTCATCTGCATATGTAAGGTTATTGATATTTCTCCTGGCAATCTTGATTCCAGCTTGTGCTCCTTCCAGCCCCGCGTTTCTCATGATGCACTCTGCATAGAAGTTAAATAAGCAGGGTGACAATATACAGCCTTGATGTACTTCTTTTCCTATTTGGAACCAGTCTGTTTTTCCATGTCCAGTTCTAACTGTTGCTTCCTGACCTGCATATAGATTTCTCAAGAGGCAGGTCAGGTGCTCTGGTATTCTCATCTCTTCCAGAATTTTCCACAGTTTATTGTGATCCACCGTCAAAGGCTTTGGCCTAGTCAATAAAGCAGAAGTAGATGTTTTTCTGGAACTCTCTTGCTTTTTCCATGATCCAGCTGATGTTGGCAATTTGATCCCTGGTTCCTCTGCCTTTTCTAAAACCAGCTTGAATATCTGGAATTTCATGGTTCATGTATTGCTGAAGCCTGGCTTGGAGAATTTCGAGCATTACTTGACTAGCGTGTGAGATGAGTGCAATTGTGCAGTAGTTTGAGCATTCTTTGGCATTGCCTTTTTTGGGATTGGAATGAAAACTGACCATTTTGAGTCCTGTGGCCACTGCTGAGTTTTCCAAACTTGCTGGCATATTGAGTCCAGTACTTTTGGAAATCTATCAATATCTATTATTTTAAGAAAGTGTTACTAATGTAAGGATCGCACTGCTTGCTATTCTAAGCCAATAAAAAGGCAAGGATGGTAGAAAGGAAAGTTGGCTTTATTTTGGAGGCCAGCAACCTGGTGGGGATGAGGGCTGGAGAAGAGTGCAGAGGCAGACTCCTGTCCGAAGGCCTACTCCCTCAACACTGACAATCAGTAGGCAAGAGCTTTTATAGAGAAAGGGAGGCACCTACGTTCAGAAACAGCACAGTCTGCTCTAACAGTCATCTTGAAATTGATCTTGCAGTGGTCTGATCAGGATCATCTTGTTTATGTACATTTATACATAGTCTTCAGTCAAGGGTCAGTTTGCTTCCATTTCTTTGAGCCCAGTTCTCAGAATTGTGGCAGCTTATGTCTTGGCAACAGTCTGGTCAGCATGTAGTTAACTTCTTCCACTTGTTGGGGGTTTCAATATCTATAAGATACTGAAAGATATATAAAACAGCTCAAAAGGAGAGGATTCAGAGTATTACCTATAGCTCTTGAAGAGGTACTAAAAGTCCTTGACTTTGTTTAATGACTAAATTATCAATATTTGGTCTCATTTGACTGCATTTTTTTCACTTATCTGATTAAACTCATTTTTTGGCTAAAGTTTTTCTGCAGACAAAAGACAGGCTGAGGTCTTGGGGTCAAGAACAATAGGACTCTGCTCCATTTCAAAAGGACGTATCAGCAGAGTGACCATTTTGACTTGAGGTTGACCAGTGAAGTGAAACCATTTGCTTCATTCACTTTTGAAGTGATTCTCATTAGCTTTGCATGATAAGTCACTTCAGTCATGTCCAATCGTGTGTGACCCTATGGACTGTAGCCCACCAGGCTCCTCTCTCCATGGGATTCTCCAGGCAAGAATACTGGATTGGATTGCCATGCCCTCCTCCAGGGGATCTTCCCAACTCAAGGATCAAACCCATGTCTCTTACATCTCCTGCCTTGGCAGGAATGTTCTTAACCACTAACGTCACCTGGGAAGCCCTAGCTTTAGTCAAGTAAAGTAGTCAAATTAGTTGCATGTCATTTTTAGGGTACTGTGTTAAAGAAAAAGAAGAAACTTTAAATAAATTCAGCTCTCTCCAACAGAGATTTCCAAAGTCACATCAACTTGAGGAAAGAAAAGTGAAGTTTTATTTTTGTATGTTTTTTTTTTTAATATAATTGCTTTAAAACATTGTCTTAGTTTCTGCTGTACAACAAAGTAAATCAGTCATCAGTTCAGTCCCTCAGTCGTGTCCGACTCTTTGCGACCCCATAAATCGCAGCACGCCAGGCCTCCCTGTCCATCACCAACTTCCGGAGTTCACTCAAACTCGAAGACTCATGTCCATCCAGTCAGTGATGCCATCCAGCCATCTCATCCTCTGTCGTCCCCTTCTCCTCCTGCCTCCAATACCTCCCGGCATCAGAGTCTTCTCCAATGAGTCAACTCTTCGCATGAGGTGGCCAAAATACTGGAGTTTCAGCTTTAGCATCATCCTTCCAAAGAAATCCCAGGGCTGATCTCCTTCAAAATGGACTGGTTGGATCTCCTTGCAGTCCAAGGGACTCTCAAGAGTCTTCCCCAACACCACAGTTCAAAAGCATCAATTCTTCGGCGCTCAGCTTTCTTCACAGTCCCTATGCATACATATATCCCCTCCCTCTTCGACCTCCTTCCTCCTTAGTTATCACAGAGAACTCTGCTGAGCTTCCTGTGCTTTACAGCAGCATACACTACCAGAAAAGTGAAGTATTTCAGGCATGCTGCACATATATATGAACATACCCTTTCAGCTGCCCTGTGGCATGTGTTATTTTCTTTCTTTCTGGGACTCCCCACATTGCACTGCCCTCCAAACAGCTTTGCAGTACTTTCTGCCATGTGCTGAAGCTGTCACTGCTGCTGCCAAGTCATTCATTGCCAGCCCTGTATGCATAGAGTGGTTCTGCCAAGTCACAGTTGTACATTTCTGATGCATCACTATCACGTCTTCTAGAGCCCTGCAAAGGCCAAAACATGCAGCTTTCTTCACGGACAGTGGGAGAATACCCTCTGTCCCTCCTTCGGGTGCTTCTGTTAGCTAAGTTCCCATACCAAGTTCACAGCTGTTTGGGTTCAGAGCATCTTTCTTAATTGGGTTTGGTTTTGATAATGGTTTCCGTTTTTCAGTTTGTTAGCCTTTTCCTTTGTTTGCTGATACTGAGTCTCTCTAAAGAATTCAAGAGTAAATCCTTTAGGACTTTTTCAGATAACACAGTAACTTGAGGGAGGTAGATGTGATACTTGGAATCCTGCCTCCTCTATGAGAAATTGTACTAAGTTAGATTTGTCTGTTGTTCGTTTTCCTTCCTTTGACCCTCATCCAGTTACACCCCAGGCAGACCTAACTACCCCAGAACTTTGATGTCAGCAGTTTTTAAAATACAACCAAACAATTGTGAATCTTCAGAAAAAGACTGCCTGATTTCAAGTTGAGAGTCCTGCTATATACAAATGGCTTGTTTTGTAAAAACAGTAAAATTCTGTTTTCGACTCACTGAAATCCACTTAAATACCTTTGTTATATGTCAAAATTCATAAATATCATTTATTTAAGTGAGTCCTCTGCCCTCAGGGCTGTTTGGAGACATTCAATCAGTGAACAAATTAGTAAACTAAGCTTGTTGTTAATACTATCAAGGAAATATACAAAATACATCATTGTTTCATTTTGCTTTAAAATGGATATTATTTAAAAGTGAAGATATGGAACTTATTTTTTCCTTTATAGAATAAAGATACATTGGACTTGTCACACAGACTTGAACTTCACTCATAGTTATATAATAAGACTTTCTTTTTATAAATCACAGGCTCCCTTGAGACTTAAATAAAAGAGAGTTTTAAATTTTCTATTTTTAAAGAATAATGCAAATGTTAGTTGTTGTCCATCCTGATCTTGTGGGCTAGAAATTAGAGTTTTCATTTTATAGAGGAACTGCAAGAGATCCACAGAGATTTCCTAGAGCGCTCTGCTGAGGGTTCTCTGGCTACGAAGGAATCACATGGGAAAAGAATGCTACTGTTATTTTGTGTTATATGATACTGAATACAAGCAGCAAGGAAGAAAGGTCCTGGCAGTCTCAGTAGCAAGATGAGGGTATTATATTTGTTATTCGCAGACAAAACAGATTCCCTGCCATCAAAGAGCTTACAGTTGAGTATAACTAATTGGAAAAGCGTATGTTGTAGATCACTTTGGGAATAGCTGTATAACTTATAAGGATATAGAATTAAACCTATTAACAAAGAAAATCATTAAGGGATATTATGGTCCCTAAACCAGTCGTTCCTTGCCATTTGATTCAGGCCAAGTCATGGCCCCATCCAAATGTAGTTTCCCAAAGTTTATAAATTGAACTATCACAATTATCTGGACTTCCCTGGTGGTTCAGATGGTAAAGAATCATCCATCAATGCAGGAGACCTGGGTTTGATCCCTGAGTTAGGAAGACCCTCTAGAGAAAGGAATGGCAACCCATTCCAGTATTCTTACCTGAAGAATCCCATGGACAGGCTCTAACACATCACAACTAACTATCTCAGCAGAATCTTCCCAGTATAAAAAAAGAAACCATTGATATTTTTCTTTTATTTATTTTTTTTAAATTTTATTTTATTATTTAAATTTACAATATTGTATTGGTTTTGCCATATATCAACATTAATCTGCCACAGGTATACACGTGTTCCCCATCCTGAACCCTCCTCCCTCCTCCCTCCCCATACCATCCCTCTGGGTCGTCCCAGTGCACCAGCCCCAAGCATCCAGTATCATGCATTGAACCTGGACTGGCGACTCATTTCATATATGATATTATACATGTTTCAATGCCATTCTCCCAAATCATCCCACCCTATCCCTCTCCCACAGAGTCCAAAAGACTGTTCTATACATCAGTGTCTCTTTTGCTGTCTCATATACAGGGTTATTGCTACCACCTTTCTAAATTCCATATATATGCGTTAGTATACTGTATTGATGTTTTTCTTTCTGGCTTACTTCACTCTGTATAATAGGCTCCAGTTTCATCCACCTCATTAGAACTGATTCAAATGTATTCTTTTTAATGGCTGAGTAATACTCCATTGTGTATATGTACCACAGCTTTCTTATCCATTCATCTACTGATGGACATCTAGGTTGCTTCCATGTCCTGGCTATTATAAACAGTGCTGTGATGAATATTGGGGTACACATGTCTCTTTCAATTCTGGTTTCCTCAGTGTGTATGCCCAGCAGTGGGATTGCTGGGTCATAAGGCAGTTCTATTCCCAGTTTTTTAAGGAATCTCCACACTGTTCTCCATAGTGGCTGTACTAGTTTGCATTCCTACCAACAGTGATATTTTTCTGTATAAAGAATTTCCTTAATATTGCTATTCAAATTAGGTTCTAACCAACTCATTGTTGTCCAACTATGAAAGCTTCAGGGACCAATATTTTGCAAATCATTGGGAAAATACATCTCATCCTTTCTAATGTCTACTTTTTCTCCTAGAGTGAAGATTCTTAAGAGCTGAAAGAAGAGGTACCCCAGGGGGCATTAGACAAAGTCTGGAGATATTTTGGATTGTGGTAACTGGGGAGATGGTGTGTGTATGTGTTGTAGGGAGTGGGGGGGGCGTTTCTAGTAACCAGTGGGTAGAGGCCAGAAATGCTGGTAAACATGCTGACAATTCATAGGATAGCCCCTCAAAATAAAAAACAATTTGGCCTAAAATGCTATTAATGTTAAGGCTGAGAAATCTTTGAAAGTTTACTTAATAGCAAAAGTCTCAGGCCATTAGTGGTGGATGGAAAAAAATGAAAGGAAGTCATTTATGCATATGACTGGTCACATATAATCCTTCTTGCTTTAAAAATACTGAGAAGAATGGTAAATATCAAGTTATCTGTCTGAAATCATCTCCAAATCTACTTTGATATTGATCTCAGTATAATGAGTATCAGACCTTTGTAAATATGAATAGGATTCCTTTGATAAATGTAAAGCACCCAACAAGTTCAACGATAGATTATTTTCCTTCCACAATAACCATGAGTGTTCATTAGCTCTATTTTAAAGAGTGAACTCTGTTTATTTTTGACTGTACTGGGTCTTCATTGCTGCATGGGCTTTTCTCCAGCTGTAGTGAGTGGGGGCTACTCTCTAGATGTGTACAGGTTTCTCATTGTGTGGTTTCTTTTATTGTGGTGCACAGGCTCTGGGGCACGGTGGGCTCCAGTCGCTGTAGCTCCTCGGCTCTACAGCACAGACCTGTGCGGTGTGTGGGTTTAGTTGCTGCCCAGCATGTGGGATCTTCCCCGGGCCAGTATTTATACCCTGTGTCTCGTGAATTGGCAGGTGGATTCTTTACCACTGAGCCACCAGGAAAGCCCAAAGTCCATTAACTCTTAACTTCAATATAAGTTTAGATGATAGAAGACCCAAATGTATTTTAATTTATAAGACTTGACCCTTTGCCTTTCTTCAAACTATTCCTTGTGTGATATGGTTATATAGTTATTTACAAGTTCAACTTCAGTGGCTGTTCATCACTTCATAATTATAAATTAAATGATACAAGCTTATGTGAATATTATTCTGTTCAAATTCCATTGGTAATTAAATTGTTATGTAAAGATTAATTTTTTCCTCAAATTGCTATGGCATGTTAGCTCAATGAAATGATTGTATGACATCTCTTTTTTATTCTTGTCACTAGGAACCAAAATAAACACGAAAATATTCACACTTACAAGTTTGTTTTCAATTAATATAAACAACCATATGAAAGTTTTAAAAAAAAAAAAACCTAAAAATAAAATGCTAGTTATTTTGTGATTGATCTTTTTAATTTAGTTTCATTTATCAGAAATAAATGAGTTCAGGATGAGAATTAATTTATTTTCCTCTTTACTTTTTCTATCTTTTTTTTTTTTACAAAGTTCCAAATCAGCTTCATTATTTAGGAGTTTTTACATATTTGTTCTTTATTCACCAAGATAATAATTTAATTTCTTTAATTTGCCTCTGATTATTCTTTCTATTTTTCAATAAATCATAGGTAGACAAATATCAAGTTGTTTTTCTGACAAATCAAACTTTGATATATTTTCAATGGGATATTTGTTTAATATTTAAACATATTTTAAATCTTTTCAGTAGATTTTCTATTATGTTTCTGCTGCTGCTGCTGCTAAGTTGCTTCAGTTGTGTCCGATTCTGTGTGATCCCAGAGACGACAGCCCACCAGGCTCCCCTGTCCCTGGGATTCTCCAGGCAAGAACACTGGAGTGGGTTGCCATTTCCTTCTCCAATGCATGAAAGTGAAAAGTGAAAGTGAAGTTGCTCAGTCATGTCCAACTCCTAGCGACCCCATGAACTGCAGCCCACCAGGCTCTTCCATCCGTGGGATTTTCCAGGCAAGAGTACTGGAGTGGGGTGCCATTGCCTTCTCCAATTATGTTTCTACTATCACTTAAAAAAAAAAAAAAGTGTTGTCAGTAAAGTTTTTTCTGGAGAGTGAGGAACTCAAGGAATCCCCAAATATTTCAGGGGTTCATATTTTTAAATTTATATATAGGAAAGAGATCCATAAAAGGACAAGATAGCTCATAGATTTCAGTAGATGGAAAGCTACACTTTTAAGCCACATTAAGCTAGATCACTTGGTTGATTAGACACATTTTCTATCTTCTATAGAATTATAAGTGAGAGTCTTGCTAAGCTTTCTACCAGTGCATGATAATCTTTTTCTTCTAGTTTCTAGCAAGATTATCCTCACTCTTCACTGACAGCCTCCTTAAAGTCCAAATTTTATGAATAATGCTTTCAAGACTCTTTAAGTGTTTACTAACCTTAGTCTCAAAGTTCACAGCCTTATTCCAAAGCAGTGTTCATATTATGAGTGTTTGTGATGGTAACACTACAGTTCTTAGCAAAATCTATGTTAGTTCTTTATCGTTGTGTAACAAATTATCCCCAAACTCAGCATCTTTAAACAACAAATATTAATTACCTCACACTCTCTGTGGGTGAGAAATTTAGAAGTCCCTTAACTGAAAGGTAGGATTCCAGAGTCTTTTATGAAGTTGCTATCAAGAATAGCATTGAAATATATATAATATTATATCTGAAACGAGTCATCAGTCCAGGTACGATGCCCCATAACAAATGCCTGGGGCTGGAGCACTGGGATGACCTGGAGGGATGGTGTGGGGAGGGGAGAGGGAGGAGGGTTCAGGATGGGGAACACGTGTATACTGGCGGCAGATCCATCTTGATGTATTGTAAAAGCAATACAATATTGTTAAGTTAAGCAAAATAAAAAAAAATAATAATAATAATGCCTTGGCTGCCACCATGTAAAGGTCGACTGGTGATGGGTGAGCCATGTCCAAAGTGGCTCACTAGCCCACACTGGTAAATGTGCTCATGTCTTTGCTATGTGGGCCTCTCCATGAGTTGCCTGAATTTCCACATGACATAACAGCTGACTACTCTTAGAGGGGGTGACCTAAAGAGAGACCAAGAAGGACCTACAACAGAAGTTGTGGTCTTTACTGTTCTAACCCTGGAACTGGCACACCATTACTTCTGCCATGCCCTATTGGTCATCCGGACCAACCCTGATGATTGTGGGAGGAGTTGCCGCAAGAGTAGGAGTACCCGAAGCAGGAAATTTTGTAGGCAAACTTGAAAGCTGACTTCAGCATACTCCTTGCAGTCTGTGTGTCCCTCTGTCCCTGACCCTGGGGGAACCACTGGTTTGCTTTTGATCACTATAAACTAGTTTGCACACTGTAACATTTTTTTCTAAAAATGAATATGAATATGCGTTCTTTTGTGTTTGGCTCCAGTCATTTGGCATAATTTTGATATTTATTACATTGATGAGTGTTATCGATCATTGGAGTTATCACAAGTATTCAACATTTACTTATTCTTTGACATTTGGATTTTGCAAGGCTTTGCATATTATGAACATTGTGTATTATGAAAGTTCCTGTAAATATCTGTGTCCACAATTTTATGTAGATATATGATTTTATTTCTTTTGGACAAGTGTGCATGATGGAGTCCTATAGTAGGTGCATAATTAACTTATAAAAACAAAAACTTTCAAACTTTTCCAAAATGTTGTACCATTGTACCGAGATATTTGAGTGCCAATTATTCCACATCCTTGACAGCATGTGGTATTTGTATGTCTCTTAAGTTTAGCCATCCTAATGTCTATATAATGGTATCATGTTTTGACTTAAATCTGCATTTCCCTGACAATTGAGCATGCTGAACATATTTTCATTTGCTTAATTGGTATTTGTATATCTTATTTGATGAACAAGACATGGTATTAAAATCCTCTGCACTTTGTAAGACTGCTTTATAAATTATGAATGAAAGTTCCATGTAAGAAATGGTATTGCAAATATTTGCTCTCATTCTGTGATTTTCTTTTAATTTTCTTAAAGACTTTCAAGAAAAATATTTCATATTTTAATAAACACTATAGAACAGTCTTTTGGACTCTGTGGGAGAGGGAGAGGGTGGGATGATTTGGGAGAATGGCATTGAAATATGTATAATATCATATATGAAACGAGTTGCCAGTCCAGTTTCGATGCACGATACTGGATGCTTAGGGCTGGTGCACTGGGACGACCCAGAGGGATGGTATGGGGAGGGAGGAGGGAGGAGGGTTCACGATGGGGAACACACCTGTGGCAGATTCATGTTGTTATATGGCAAAACCAATACAATATTGTAAAGTTAAATAAAATAAAATTTAAAAAATTAAAAAAAACACCAATTTTCAATATTTTATTTTATGCTTTTTAATAAATTGTTCCATACTCTAAGGCTGTGAAGATTTTGTCTTAAGTTTTCTTGTCAAAAAGTTCTATAGTCTTAACTTTTACATTTAGGTATATTCTCTTTTTTGAGTGAATTCTGTGTATGTTGTAATGTCAGTGTTGTTTTTTTTTTTATACAGATACCAATTGTCCCATCAAAAAGTTTTAAGGTATCCTGAAAAAGTTTGCCTTAAAATCTTAAGAATCATTTGATCATATATTTTTAACATCTTCTGTATTCTATATTGTCCAGTTGAGCTATATGATCTTCATTATGCTAATACCACAAAGCCTTGACTATCATATACCTTTATATTATTTTAAATTACTGTAAGTCATCAAAACTTAATTTTCTTTAATAAAATTGGTTAGACTTTTCTGGATCTTTTTCATCTCAATATGAATTTTATAATAAGCTTATAAATTTCTTTCAGAAAACTGGAATTTGGAGGGTGGTGGTGTGATTGCTTTCAATCTATACATCTGTTTGGAGAGAAATAATATAAAAATAATATTGAGTTTTCTGCTTAATGAAATAGTATCTCTCTTTCATTTATTTATTTAGGTCTTTAATATCTCTCAGCAATATGTTCTAGATTTTAGTGGAGATGACTTGTATACATTTTCTGAAATTTTAAGTTTTTTTTATACTATTGCAAATGAAGTTTTTATAGTTTAATTACCAGTTGTCTGCTGTTAGTATACAAAATACAAGTGATTTTTAAAAATTATTTTTATATCCTGCAACTTTACTATATTCATTGATTAGTTCTAGTAATTTTCTGGTGGAGTCTTTAGGGTTTTCTATGTAGAGGATCATGTCATCTGCAAACAGTGAGAGTTTTACTTCTTCTTTTCCAATCTGGATTCCTTTTATTTCTTTTTCTGCTCTGATTGCTGTGGCCAAAACTTCCAAAACTATGTTGAATAGTAGTGGTGAGAATGGGCACCCTTGTCTTGTTCCTGACTTTAGGGGAAATGCTTTCAATTTTTCACCATTGAGGATAACGTTTGCTGTGGGTTTGTCATATATAGCTTTTATTATGTGGAGGTATGTTCCTTCTATTCCTGCTTTCTGGAGAGTTTTTATCATAAATGGATATTGAATTTTGTCAAAGGCTTTCTCTGCATCTATTGAGATAATTATATGGCTTTTATTTTTCAATTTGTTAATGTGGTGTATTACATTGATTGATTTGCAGATATTGAAGAATCCTTGCATCCCTGGGATAAAGCCCACTTGGTCATGGTGTAAGAGACACAGATGTATAGAACAGTCTTTTGGACTCTGTGGGAGAGGGAGGGGGGATGATTTGGAAGAATGGCATTAAAACATGTATAATATCATAAAAGAAATGAATAGCCAGTCCAGGTTTGATACAGGATACAGAAAGCTTGGGGCTGGTGCACTGGGATGACCCAGAGGGATGGTATGAGGAGGGAGGTGGGAGGGACGTTCAGGATGGGGGACATGTGTACACCCGTGGCAGATGCATGTTGCTGTATGGCAAAACCAAAACAATATTGTAAAGTAAAAATAAATAAATAAATAAATTTAAAAAATAAAATAAAAAATAAAAAACGGGGAAAAAACTTATTTTTCTTTGTTTATTTTTGGCTGTGCTGGCTCTTCACTGCTGTGCAGACTTTCTCCAGTTGCAGTGAGCATGGACTTCCCACTGCAGTGGCTGCTCCTGTTGCAGAGCACGGGTACTGGAGCACATGGGCTTTAGTAGGTGCCATTCCCTGGCTCTGGAGCACAGGCTCAACAGTTGTGGTGCATGAGCTTAGTTGCTCCCCAGCATGTGGGATCTTCCCGGATCAGGGTTGGAACCCATGTCTCCTGCATTGTCAGGTGGTTTCTTTACCACTGAACCAGCAAGGAAGCCCACAAGTTGTTTTTTTTTTTTAAGCTTAACAATGCCCCTATATTAGTCTGGGTTCTCGAGAGAAACAGGCCCAGTAGAAGATACATATATAGATACGTAGATTTATTGTAATTGTCTCACACAGTATACCTGAGAAATCCCACATCCATCATCTTCAAATTGGGGACCAGGAAAATGGTGGCATAAGTTCTAGCTCAAGTTTCAATATAAATGTCAGAGAACAAAGAAAGAATGCTGATGGTGTAAGTTCCAGTCTGAAGACAGAAGACTGATGCTCCAGCTCGACTGTCAGGCAGAGAGAATAAATATTCCTTTCTTCATCTCTCTGTTCTATTCAGACCCTCATTAGAACGTGATGCCCATCAACATTGGGGAAGCAATCTGCTTTACTCAGTCTATACCTTCTAATGTAAATCTGATCTGGAAACATCTTCACAGACACACTTGGAAATAATGTCTAGCCAAGTATCTGGGCAGAGAAGGCAATGGCACCCCACTCCAGTACCCTTGCCTGGAAAATCCCATGGATGGAGGAGCCTAGTAGAGGCTGCAGTCCATGGGGTCCCTAAGAGTCAGACACGACTGAGCGACTTCACTTTCACTTTTCACTTTCATGCATTGGAGAAGGAAATGGCCACCCATTCCAGTGTTCTTGCCTGGAGAATCCCAGGGACAGGGGAGCCTGGTGGGCTGCAGTCTATGTGATTGCACAGAGTCGGACACGACTGAAACAACTGAGCAGCAGTAGCAGCAGCAAGTATCTGGGCACCCCATGATCTAGTGAAGTTGACATATAAAATTTACCTTCACAGCTACATTCAATCCTTAGTGTAGTCATTATTTTATTAATATAATCCTTAGTATTGCTACGGTCAACACTCATGCCAAGCAAAAAAAAAAACCTGGAAACTCAAACATTGTTGGTCCTTTCTTCCAAATTTGGGCCATTCCTCATAATTTGCTTTGATTTGTTCAGTTTTTAAACCTCAGATAGTTGTGTGTATGTGTTTTCTTTGTATTTTGTCATGAACTGTAGCTGATAGCTGCAGCAGGCTTCTCATAAGGTCACAGTCTACTATCCTAGAAGCAGAAGTGCTACTGTTGCTTAGTATTTAACCTTTAGACTGATAACACATTCCTAGAAGGCATTAAAATGAAAATTATGAGGTTGGACGACATTCTCTGCTTTTTTGTAATAAGAATTAAATGGGGACTCAATACAAACATATCTTGAAAATCATATCTAATATAAGTTCTGTGATCTCCCAAGATGCTTTCAAGAGAGTGGCTGAGTGGATTTAAAGATAGACTTGAGAGGTTCAATTCAGTTGTGTGTCCTGATATACAAGGAATGTGTATGCAAGGAATGGAATAAGAAAGAAATAGAGTCAGCTTACTGGTGAGAAAAAATATATAAGAATATTGGCAGAGAATGCTTCAAGGATATAGACAATTAGGTCCTTGGTTTAGATGTGTGTAGGGTGACAATGATAATGTGGAAAAAATGGCCAAAATAATTTACAACTAATGTTTATTATTCTTTTGTGTGTCAAACGTTGTGCTAAATGCTTTACACATTTTTTTAAGATACCTTTCACAGCAATGTTTTGAGGAGGGAGCTGTAATTATCCACTTTTGTTGCTGCCCTTCATTCTCTCAGTTATGTCTGACTCTTTGTGACTCCATGGACTGCAGCATGCCAGGCTTCCCTGTCCTTCACTTTACAAATGAGGAAATCTATACGTAGAGAAATTAGCCAATTTGCTCAAGACCCTAAACTAGTAGAGAGTATGAATTTGAACACTGTGTTGCACTTTAACTATTTTTAAAATGCTATACATCGGATGTTGGACTCAATATCTTATTGCAGTGCTTACCCAACAAGCCATTTTTCTATATATCCCTGTGACTAGGGCTAGGATGACATACTGTCACTTCCTATTAGCCCACACTAATGAGTCAGATACCACATTATAGTCATGTCTAAAAGGACATTTTAGCCATCCAGTCATGTACACTTAGGATATCTTTTTCAAAATTATTTTCTTTGTAATTCTCTGAAAATTTTGTCAATAGAAATAGCTTTTTGTTTTATCTCAAGTGCAAAATCTATGTGCCAGGTGTTGGCCTTGTTAAATTGCTAGTTAAAAAAATGCTTATGTGAATTGCTGGAGGAAGCAAAAGTTGGTTCCTCTGATTCGACAATTAATGTTATAAACTGAAGTGTGTAAGTTGTGAAAATGAAAGGACACCTCAACTAAAATTGGAGTCAGGGAGACCAGTAGAGGGCGCTCTCACGCCCTCAGTTCAGTTCAGTTCAGTCGCTGAGTCGTGTCCGACTCTTTGAGACCCCATGAATTGCAGCAGGCCAGGTCTCCCTGTCCATCACCAACTCCCAGAATTCACCCAGACCCACGTCCATCCAGTCAGTGGTGCCATCCAGCCATCTCATCCTCTGTCGTCCCCTTCTCCTCCTGTCCCCAATCCCTCCCAGCATCAGAGTCTTTTCCAATGAGTCAACTCTGCATCAGGTGGCCAAAGTGCTGGAGTTTCAGCTTTAGCATCATTCCTTCCAGTCATCAATTACCCCAAAGAAAGTGTTGATTATTGCAAAGGGAAGACATCAGTCACAGGCCCCACCAGAAAGAGAGGTATCTTGCATTCCAAGATGGAAAGTATGCAACTACTTTACTACCCAAGCAGGAGGAAGGAAGACTTCCTTCTTGCCCATTAACAAGTCCAGACAGTGGGAAACGCTGCAGCTAGGCCAATGAGAAGCATTGTCATCTGAACTTTTACTTTCCTTCAAAGGACTTTTAATTTTTTTAAGTTGCTGATGACTCTTTTCTTGTCTCACCCTCTCTCCCTCTCACTATAAAAAGCTTCCATGTTGTATAACCTCATTTCTCTGTTTCCTAGATGAGATGCTGCCTAATTCATGAATTGCTTAATAAAGCCAATTCAAATTTACTCAGTTAAATTTTGTGTTTTTTTTTTTAACAAAAGACAAGAGCAGCATGTATAGGCAAGCTAACTTGTACAAATATTGAGTAAGAAATAACTACCAAAGCTTAGGGAAACAAAGGTGCTATTAATAGGTGTAATCAATTTTAAAATTTTTCTTAAAATTCAGATTAAAGGAAAAAATAATTGGTAACCTAAAGAGTAACTGTTATTAACTAAGAGCTTTGAACTTTTCCCTGCCTGGAAAATTAGATTTTTGTCAGATTTATATGAGGGTGAATTCTGAGCTTATTTTTGTGTTAAATTTCTATCCTGCTCATTTCTCAATTGTATATTTACTTTGTTAGTTTTTCTATCTAATAAGAATGTGTATCCAGCTGCCAAAAAATTCTTCTGGATACTTTAAAAATGTTTTCTTTTAAAGAAGAAATAAAAGAATGGCATAGTACAACTGTATCTTTTATATAATTGTTAGCATTTGTTTATTTGCTTGGACAGTATTTGCAACTATTTTCGTTACACAGGGACTTTACTTTTCTTCTTCCTTTTGGAAGGGATGAATCTATAGCATACCTCAAGAAACAAAATAATCCATCTCAAGATGTTATATTTAAAGTTATATAGCAAGCTTAAGGTTTCTTTCAGAAGAATACAAAAAATGTCACTCTCATAGGAATTAAGTGGACATTTCAATCAGGTAGAGAGTTAAATATTGTCTTTAAAGAACTGATGAAATAACACATAAGGTCTATGTAAGTCTCTGAATGAAAGAACAGCATGCTTTACTCAGTAGGATTTTTAGATTTAGACGCCTTTCTCTGATAAAATAGAGAAGAATTGAACAAGAGATAGGCTTTCAGACATAAAAACAGATCGCTGTTCAGATCTCTTTTATCTGCCTCCTGGTAGTGGCATTATGTGTGATAGGTTGGGAGAGGAGTTGCTGTTCAGTCTCTAAGTCATATCCGACTTTTTGTGATCCCATGGACTGTAGGGCACCAGGTCCTCCACTATCTCCTGGAGTTTGCTCAAATTCTCATCCATTGATTCAGTGATGCTATCTACCCATCTCATCCTCTGCTACCCTCTTCTCCTTCTGCTTTCAATCTTGGCAGGTGAAAACACTTAAAGGAAGTTTGTCCCCACAGAGGAGTGAGAACACATAGTTTCAAGTGACAGGAAGAATAAAGGGTGTGTGCTAAGTCACTTCAGTTGTGTCTGACTCTTTGTGACCCTATGGACAGTAGCCCACCCCTCTGTCCATGGGATTCTCCAGGCAAGAATACTGGAGTGGGTTGCCATGCCCTCCTCCAGGGAATCTTCCCTACCCAGGGATCAAACCTGCACCCCTAAACTCTCCTTCATTGGCAGTTGGGTTCTTTACCACCAGCACCACCTGGGAAGCCCCTCTAAAGGATAAAGTTGGCCTTTGTCTCTTCATAAATGACTTATTTCAAGTGTAAGGCAGAAAAAAGTTCTGCATGAACCATACCAGAAAATGAAAGACTCAGAACACAGCACTGGAGTCAGATGGTCTGTTTTTGAATCCAGAGTCAATGCTCAATGTCGGACCTCTTTGTGCCTTGGCAGCCCCATCTATAAAATGGGCCTAATAAAAGTAATTATTCCATAGGATAGCTATAGGAATTAAGGCATATAATTCACACAAGACATCTAGAACACTGCCTAGCACTTATTAAGAAATTAGTATATACTGTTGTTATTATAAATTCCACATTACTCTTTTCAAACTAAAAATTTTTGTTTGAACTACCCAAATATGCTCGATATTTATACTATTTTCCTCAGTTTCTAGTCAGTGGACAAGAAGCCTCTCAGAGATGCTGTCTCCCACTTAGAGTAATGAGTTATATTTGGAAAATTATGTTGAGTGGAGGAGCTAACACAGGTGCTTGTCAGGGTAAAAAGAAAAGCTGAAGATTTACAGTGACAACAAAAGACTTGGTTGAAATATCCATGGCAAGAAAGACAAAGAAGGGAAGGAGGGAGGAAGGCATAAAAGGAAAGAAAACAGAAAAACGGATTTCTGGCAATGCTCTAATATCTGGAACACTCTCAAAAGAGAAGTCTGGATCCAGTGAATGCATATTTAGGCTGCTATATAAATGGTCAAGTCAGCAGTTCTACATGTGCTGTGGGAAAGAAAATATCCATGGTACTGTTGGAATAAAGCATCCAGTATTAAGCATTTGTTAGATGACAGTGGCTGGTAATCCCCTTCCCCTCAAAAACATCCTATAAATCTATTACTAATACTAACACCATTTTTGTAAAAGAATAGGCATCTCTTAGTTTGCATTTTTTAACAAAATATTTCACTGGGATCAGTCTGGGAGGGACTTAGCATATATTCTTTACACGGTGTTGTTCAGTCACCAAGTTGTGACTGACTCTTCGCAACCCCATGGACAGCAGCATGCCAGGCACACCATCTCCAGAGTTTGCCCAAGTTCCCGTCCATTGAATTGGTGATGCACCGGACATAGTCTTTACATACAGAATGTTAATGTTCTTTAACTTCATAATTTAGAGAACAGTCAGGAGAAGGGGAAAGCAGTGTCAAAGCAAACGCTGCACTGGCAAAGTTGAGCAGGTGAGGAAGACTTTATTCAAGGCTATTGTAACAGGATGCACCCTGAGCTCAACTCTACTAACAAAGGGCCTGGGACTTTTTAATAGCAGGGATGGGTGACCAAAAGTCAGGGGCAGAATAGAGGCTACCTGCATTTGCTAACTGACCTCACCCTAAAAGAAAAGTGAACTTTTAAATATTTTAGAGACAAGAAGTATATTTACAACTTGGAGTGAACGACCTATTGAACTGGGGCTCCTGCCCTCCAGCAGAGACTGGAAGAAGAGACATTATCTCCCTCAAGGATTACATTTTAGCGTGATGGCTCCTAGGTCCTTAAGACAGTGTCAGGATCCAAGGTTGGCAAAAGGCCTTTAAAAAGATTGACATGTTAAGGGGACAAGTGAAGTATTCAATTATAACTCTAAGAAAAGGAAGAGTAGAGACCTCTGTGATTAGACTGTCTTAATAATTTAAGGACTTTAGTAAGAGGAAAGTCAGGGGCCTAGAGGCAAGAAGAATCCTGTCAAAAGGGTAGTCAATCTGAAGGAAATATTAACACCATCTTGGTTGGCTAATGGTGGTCCTAGTAAGTGTTAAAAGGAAGCTTTATTAGGTCAAGATATTAAGCCTCTGATATGTAAACAATTTATCCCTATCTCTGCATATCAAGTCCCCTTAAAATATCCAGTCAAGCATCCTTTGAAAGTTGTTAGTTTTTAAAACATGAAATTTATACAAAAAGTAAATATTTGTTCTAGAGCATTAACTTAGTAGAAACTAGAAGAGAATGGAGATATTAACAGTGACTTGAAAGTATCAAAGTACTATATAACTGCCAAAATGCCCCAGTAATGGAGAAAGATAGAATGTGTCAATATTTATAGCAAATTGAGAGTTTAATTAAAATCAAGGATTACTTCTTTATCTAGTCAATTCAGTTCAGTCGCTCGGTCGTGTCCGACTCTTGGCGACTCCATGAATCACAGCACGCCAGGCCTCCCTGTCCATCACCAACTCCCAGAGTTCACTCAGACTCACGTCCATTGAGTCAGTGATGCCATCCAGCCATCTCATCCTCTGTCGTCCCCTTCTCCTCCTGCCCCCAATCCCTCCCAGCATCAGAGTCTTTTCCAATGAGTAAACTCTTCTCATGAGGAGGCCAAAGTACTGGAGTTTCAGCTTTAGCATCATTCTTTCCAAAGAAAGCCCAGGGCTGATGTCCATAGTTAAATATCAGACACATACTTATAACAATCTTCCAAATACACCATGTTGGACTCTTCCTTCATCCAATTGTTATTGAGTCCCCTTGTATGTCCTGGCAAGATTCAATAACTTTGCAATTCCTTTTTTTAAAACAAATCAAAACAGAACAGTTTCACTTTAGTATAGAGATTAAGTCCTATTGAGTTAAAAACTTGAATTTCCATCTCTTCTCTTCCTCCCTGCCTATCCTAACTAGGTTTATCTTGATTTAGGGCTCGCATAAAGGGGAGGCAGGGTTAATCTTTTTATCAGATCAAATCAGTCGCTCAGTCGTGTCCGACTCTTTGCGACCCCATGAACCGCAGCACGCCAGGCCTCCCTGTCCATCACCAGCTCCCGGAGGTCACTCAGACTCACACCCATCAAGTCAGTGATGCCATCCAGCCATCTCATCCTCTGTCGTCCCCTTCTCCTCCTGCCCTCAATCCCTCCCAGCATCAGAGTCTTCTCCAATGAGTCAACTCTTCGCATGAGGTGGCCAAAATACTGAAGTTTCAGCTTTAGCATCATTCCTTCCAAAGAAATTCCAGGATTGATCTCCTTGAGAATGGACTGGTTGGATCTTCTTGCAGTCCAAGGGACTCTCAAGAGTCTTCTCCAACACCACAGTTCAAAAGCATCAATTCTTCGGTGCTCAGCCTTCTTCACAGTCCAGCTCTCACATCCATACATGCCCACAGGAAAGACCATAGCCTTGACTAGGCGAACCTTTGTTGGTAAAGTAATGTCTCTGCTTTTGAATATGCTATCTAGGTTGGTCATAACTTTCCTTCCAAGGAGCAAGCGTCTTTTAATTTCATGGCTGCAGTCACCATCTGCAGTGATTTTGGAGCCCAGAAAAACAAAGTCTGACACTGTTTCCACTGTTTTCCCATCTATTTCCCATGCAGTGATGGGACCAGATGCCATGATCTTCGTTTTCTGAATGTTGAGCTTTAAGCCAACCTTTTCACTCTCCACTTTCACTTTCATCAAGAGGCTTTTTAGCCCCTCTTCACTTTTTGCAATAAGACTGGTGTCATCTGCATATCTGAGGTTATTGATATTTCTCCCAGCAATCTTGATTCCAACTTGTGTTTCTTCCAGTCCAGCATTTCTCATGATGTACTCTGCATATAAGCTAAGTAAACATGGTGACAATATGCAGCCTTGACGCACTCCTTTTCCTATTTGGAACCAGTCTGTTGTTCCATGACCAGTTCTAACTGTTGCTTCCTGACCTGCATACAGATTTCTCAAGAGGCAGATCAGGTGGTCTGGTATTCCCATCTCTCTCAGAATTTTCCACAGTTTATTGTGATCTACACAGTCAAAGGCTTTGGCATAGTCAATAAAGCAGTAATAGATGTTTTTCTGGAACTCTCTTGCTTTTTCCATGATCCAGCGGATGTTGGCAATTTGATCTCTGGTTCCTCTGCCTTTTCTAAATCCAGCTTGAACATCAGGAAGTTCACGGTTCACATATTGCTGAAGCCTGGCTTGGAGAATTTTGGGCATTACTTTACTAGCATGTGAGATGAGTGCAATTGTGCGGTAGTTTGAGCACTCTTTGGCACTGCCTTTCTTTGGGATTGGGATGAAAACTGACCTTTTCCAATCTTGTGGCCACTGCTGAGTTTTCCAAATTTGCTGGCATATTGAGTGCAGCACTTTCACAGCATCATCTTTCAGGATTTGGAATAGCTCAACTGGAATTCCATCACCTCCACTAGCTTTGTTGGTAGTGATGCTTTCTAAGGCCCATTTGACTTCACATTCCAAGATGTCTGGCTTTAGGTCAGTGATCACATCATCATGATTATCTGGGTCGTGAAGCTCTTTTTTGTACAGTTCTTCTGTGTATTCTTGCCACCTCTTCTTAATATCTTCTGCTTCTGTTAGGTCCATACCATTTCTGTCCTTTATCGAGCCCATCTTTGCATGAAATGTTCCCTTGGTATCTCTGATTTTCTTGAAGAGATCCCTAGTCTTTCCCATTCTGTTGTTTTCCTCTATTTCTTTGCATTGATCACTGAAGAAGGCTTTCTTATCTCTTCTTGCTATTCTTTGGAACTTTGCATTCAGATGTTTATATCTTTCCTTTTCTCCTTTGCTTTTCACTTCTCTTCTTTTCACAGCTATTTGTAAGGCCTCCCCAGACAGCCATTTTGCTTTTTTGCATTTCTTTTCCATGGGGATGGTCTTGATCCCTGTCTCCTGTACAATGTCACGAACCTCATTCCATAGTTCATCAGGCACTCTATCTATCAGATCTAGGCCCTTAAATCTATTTCTCACTTCCACTGTATAATCATAAGGGATTTGATTTAGGTCATACCTGAATGGTCTAGTGGTTTTCCCTACTTTCTTCAATTTCAGTCTGTATTTGGCAATAAGGAGTTCATGGTCTGAGCCACAGTCAGCTCCTGGTCTTGTTTTTGCTGATTGTATAGAGCTTCTCCATGTTTGGCTGCAAAGAATATAATCGATCTGATTTCAGTGTTGACCATCTGGTGATGTCCATGTATAGAGTCTTCTCTTGTGTTGTTGGAAGAGGGTATTTGCTATGACCAGTGCATTTTCTTGGCAAAACTCTGTTAGTCTTTGCCCTGCTTCATTCTGTATTCCAAGGCCAAATTTGACTGTTACTCCAGGTGTTTCTTGACTTCCTACTTTTGCATTCCAGTCCCCTATAATGAAAAGGACATCTTTTTTGGGTGTTAGTTCTAAAAGGTCTTGTAGGTCTTCATAGAACCGTTCAACTTCAGCTTCTTCGGCATTACTGGTTGGGGCATAGATTTGGATCACTGTGACATTGAATGGTTTGCCTTGGAAACGAACAGAGATCATTCTATCGTTTTTGAGATTGCATCCAAGTACTGCATTTTGGACTCTTTTGTTGACCATGATGGCCACTCCATTTCTTCTGAGGGATTCCTGCCCACAGTAGTAGATATAATGATCATCTGAGTTAAATTCACCCATTCCAGTCCATTTTAGTTCACTAATTCCTAGAATGTCCACATTCACTCTTGCCATCTCTTGTTTGACCACTTCCAGTTTGCCTTGATTCATGGACCTGACATTCCAGGTTCCTATGCAATATTGCTCTTTACAGCATCGGACTTTGCTTCTATCACCAGACACATCCACAGCTGGGTATTCTTTTTGCTTTGGCTCCATCCCTTCATTTTTTCTGGAGTTATTTCTCCACTGATCTCCAGTAGCATATTGGGCCCCTACTGACCTGGGGAATTTCTCTTTCAGTATCCTATCATTTTGTCTTTTCATACTGTTCATGGGGTTCTCAAGGCAAAAATACTGAAGTGGTTTGCCATTCCCTTCTCCAGCGGACCACACCCTGTCATATCTCTCCACCATGACCAGCCCATCCCGGGTTGCCCCTCGGGCAATCTTTTTATAAACCTCTTTATATTCCTCTCCGCTTTAAAGTGTGTTGCCAGGATAGAGACAGAGGGAAGAAAGAGAGGAATGTGTAAAAATAACCAATTGGTAAGCTTGTTACTCTTTCCTTGCTGGGCATAAACACATTCTGACTATCTTTGTGACTATCAGCTAAAAGGGAGCAGGCAACAGTTCCAACAGGTGTCATACTAAGTTTTTTTGGAGAGTTATTATACTTGCTGCTTCTCCACAAGCGTGTGTTATCTGTTCTTCCACATCTTTCTGCTGACCTCATCTGGTGACATTCATGTCTCCTCCCTCTAATATACACTCTATATCCCAGTGCTATGGGGGTTCCAGTAAATTTGGAGCCCCAAGTTTATCTAGCTTTCTTAACCAACAACCCAGATTGCATTGGCTTTTAGCTTTTACCTTCTTCTTCTTTTTTTTTGAAAACAGAACTTATTGAGGAGCATCTAGTTGTATCCTTATTTGAGAGTCCCTGGGAAATAACCCAGTTCTCTTTTCCTCTGATCAGTTAGTCCAGGGACAGATCATCAAGTAGAGACTTTCAAACCCTAATTGATACCCTCACCCATAACAAAATGCTACTGTTCACTTCTTTTAGGGATTCCTTCTTTGTATGAGTAATTCTCTATGGAGCTTATTTCTCTTGGCTTTTGGAGGCATGCTGCTGCTGCTGCTAAGTCACTTCAGTTGTGTCCAACTCTGTGATCCCATGGATGGCAGCCCACCAGGCCCCTCCGCCCATGGGATTTTCCAGGCAAGAGTACTGGAGTGGGGTGCCATTGCCTTCTCCTTTGGAGGCATGGTAATAGCTAATAACCACTGCACTTACCAAAAACCTAATAACATCCTTACTTTGCAGTAAGTTGACTTGAGTTGGACTAGGTAGAATGGACGTGATTCCTATAAAGCAGTTTTTAATAATGCTGCTGGGATGTGGCTTATTTCAATTGATGGTGACTTTCTACACTTGAAAGGGGGAGAAGGTAATGATTTTTGCCTTCTATTTGGGTCTTAGGCTAGTTTCTTGAATAGGAAAATAATCTCATTGGCTGTGTGGTTAGATGTAAAATATTTACTCCCAGGATTGTTGAATGTACTAAATGAGATACTGAAAATTAGGCTTAGTGTGTGAAATATTCTGGAAACTCAGTATAAGTTACCATGATCATACTTCTCCCTTGTATCTTGATATTCTTTCTTACTCTGGCCTTTGTCATATTGTACTATTCAGATTATTTTACCAGTTTAAAATTTGGGGATTTTCTAGTTCCTCTAGTGAAAGTTGCTCAGTCGTGTCCAACTCTTTGTGACTCCATGGACTAAATACTGGAGTGGGTAGCTTTTCTTTTCTCCAAGGGATATTCCCAACCCAGGGATCAAAACCAGGTCTCTTGCATTGCAGGCAGATTTTTTAACAGCTGAGCCACCAGGGAAGCCCATTTCCTCTAACTTAGGGGTATGCACTGAAATTTTAGCCTTCATTCACTACTATGAGAATAAATATATATATCCATATTTTTTCTATATACCATTTCTTTCAAGTTCCAGATTTGTAAGTCAAACTGTCTCTGCAGTCACTTCAACCCATTCTCATCTTAAAAACAAAAATCTCTTCTAGACCAAAGTACCTTTTTGGACAGTGATTTCTATAATTTCTGTCTTTGACAAATTTTTTTCTCTTGAGCGATTAGGAGGAAAAAACTCCAAATTCTCTGTGAAATTTTCTTTTCTATAATCCCCCAAATTAGCCAAATACTAATTTTACTAATTTGTATCATTGACCAAGTTAAGTTATTCCTTATTGTCACTTCTTACAGCAAACTTTAAAGGCAAACTCTTACAAACTCATGTATGCATAATTGTTTCCAACCCACTCCAGTATTCTCGCCTGGAGAATCGCAAGGACGGGGGAGTCTGGTGGGCTGCCGTCTGTGGGGTCGCACAGAGTCGGACACGACTGAAGCGACTTAGCAGCAGCAGCAATGCTATTCCGTTCAAATTTTCAGATCATACTGCTTAATGCTCCTCTAAGCCAATCTACATTAATCACTGATTTCAATAAAGTCACCCTCTTGTCAAAAAGGAAACTTCAACAGTTTTTCCTTTTCTCAAGACAAAGTTTAAACTTATTGATACAGCAATCCAAGATTCAAATCTCTAAATCAGCCCCCAGACTTTTTCCCCTGAATCTCTACTTCAGCTGAGTTGGTCTGTTCACCACTTCTACAGTAGGATTTTCTCACTAATACATAGAATATATTCCTTTTTTTCACCTTAGCTTAACCGAAGCCTGTCTTCTAAATAGCTAACGCAAGTTTTACACTTCCAGTGAAACTTTCGAGGCTACTGCTGCTGCTAAGTCACTTCAGTCGAGTCCGACTCTGTGCGACCCAATGGACAGCAGCCCACCAGGCTCCCCGGTCCCTGGGATTCTCCAGGCAAGAGCACTGGAGTGGATTGCCACTTCCTTCTCCAATGCATAAAAGTGAAAAGTGAAAGTAAAGTCGCTCAGTCGTGCCCAACTCCTAGCGACCCCATGGACTGCAGGCCACCAGGCTCCTCCGTCCATGGGATTTTCCAGGCAAAGGTACTGGAGTGGGGTGCCATTGCCTTCTCCAGGCTACACCATCCTCTAAACCCTTAGAGGACTTGTTGCCTGATGACATTTTCCTTAAAACTTCTTTAAAAGTTTAATATGTTTTCGGCTCTTTTTATTTGTTCGGCATCCATTATTTCATTTAATTCCTCCCAACATATACATATTGTATCTTTGTCTTTCAGACAGAACCTGCAAGTGCAAGTTAGGCACATAGTCGTGCCCAACTCTTTACGATCCCATGGACTGTAGCCTGCCAATTTCCTCTGTCCATGGAATTCTCCAGGGAAGAATACTGGAGTGGGTTACCATTTCATTCTCCAGGCGATCTTTTCGACCCATGTATTAAACCCCCTTTACCAACTGAGCCGCTAGGAAATCCGAGTCAGAGGTGGCTGGGGGAAATTGCTGCCACCTTGTGGAAGCATTCTGTAACTACAACCGCACCTCTGGCACTCACTGCCACATTTATTTCTCAAGCGTTGGGGTCTGTTAATGACAGCTGTCCTCGGGACATGTCCTGGGGCATCAATCGCAAAAATAAATTCCAAACCCAACCAGCTTTCAAAATACCAACAAACTTCTTTATATGGCAAGTCCAGGATTCAAACGATGGTGTATCTGATTATAAAGTCTTCTTATTTCCATTATCTCATATTGAGATATTTGAGAGATCAAAATAAATGGCGACAAAGAAAATTACTTTTATTTTCATGACTTAGAATAATGTTTCAATAGAATATATGGGGCTACAAGTGGGTTAAAAAGTGCTAACCTGTAAATGGGTACTAAAGAAATGAAGTATTAAATTAGCATTTTGACTCATTCCATATCATTTTATTCCCTTTACAGAAAAAAAGAATACCTAAAATTGTTCCTTGTAACTGCCTTAGGGCTTAAAGGAAAAAATAAAAGGGGTGGAGAAGGAAAGTAAATAGAAGGACTTTCCAGATAAAATAAAACTATGTTGAGAAAGTCATTTTGTGGATAGCCATTTTCACTGAGGACATTATATTATTAGATATACTTTAGTTAAAGTAACATAAAATAGCAGCATGTCACAGATAATAGTGTTATAGTAGCACAGAAACTATATATGTCTCCTTCCAAAGACCTTTGCTATACATTGTCTTATGTTTGCCACAGGACCATTAAAAAACACGGCTAAATGAGAATTGAAATTCATGGAAGTGTGCCTAAATTATTTCTAGAAAAGTTAAAAAGTTCCAGAGCCATTAGGGTTTAAAATTAATGTGTGCATTTTTCTTATTAATAATTATGCCCATTTAAAACAACCATTACTCCTATAATGTGAATTTAATGAGAAAAATATAGGAGAATATTATTAATTTTCTTTCTGTTAAATTAACAAGACCTTTTGCTGACATCTAATGTAGGTATCAGTAATAGGAAAAAATCAAAGTCAAAAAAGTTGATGAGGATTCAAAAGTAAGTTTAACTCACATATAGCGTAATAGCATACTGCCATTAGAATATTAGAAAATAGTATACGATTTCCCATACCGAACATGCTAAATAATTAATATGATGAGTGATATTGCAGTATGCAAGTCTTGTATCTCTTTTCATACCATTTCCCATACAGTCAGCATAGCATTGGGAGACTAGTATTGAGTAGTAGTTTTGTTTTTTTGTTTTGTTTTATGCTGGAGCGTAATTGATTAACAACATTGTGTTAGTTTCAAGCACACAGCAAAGTGACTCATTTATACATATACATGTGTCTGTGCTGTGCTTAGCTGTGTCTGACTCCTTGAGACCCCATGGACTGCAGCCCACTAGGCTCCTGTGACCCTGAGGATTCTCCAGGCAAGAATACTGGCTTTGGTTGCCATGCCCTCCCCCAGGGGATCTTCCCAACCCAGGAATTGAACCTGGGTCTCCCACACTGCAGGCAGATTCTTTACTGACTGAGCCACCAGGAAGGCCCATACATGTATTTACTCTTTTCCAAATTCTTTTCCCATTTAGGTTATTATAGAATAATGAATAAAGTTCCCTGTGCTATATATGCTATACAGTAGGTCCTTGTTGGTTACCTATTATCCTGAAGTAATTTCAGAACAGAAAAGCCACAAAAACAGTACCAATAATACAAGGGTACTCTCTATCAAGATTCCAGGAGAATTATTGTTTTTATTAACATTTAATTAATCTAATTTTCTTTATTATTGGTTCTTTTTCCCTCCTTCTCTCACATTTTCTGACCTCTTTGATAGTAACTTGCAGAATCATGCCTTTTACCCCTAATTCTTCAGTGTATATTTCTTAAATAAGAATATTCTTATACAAAGCCACAGTACAGTTATCAAAATAAAACAATTAGCATTGATACTATATTATTATATACATACCTTATTCAAATTTCCCTTAGCAGCATTTTTTCCAAAAACAATACTATATGAAACTTGCTATATTCATTTGTTTCTGGTAAATTTTAAGACTTCAAGAAATGCTGTTCCCATACTAGAAAGTTACTCTGATATTTTTAGTAATGGAAAGCTACTCCCCACCAGTAAAACTCATCTAATCTTAAAATGCTGTTAAGTAGATTTTGAACTGACAGACTCAATTTAGAAAATATAGACCAAATTTGAGGTTCAAATATAAATGAAAAATAAAAAGCATCACAGACTTCAAATGGCAAACTACATCTGCTGTAATACTATCACTTAAAAATATGGCTATCATCTGTTATGCGTGTTATTCATTTCTCTTCAAGGGTATATGCCAGCAATCTTCTGCACATTTCTGGAAAAATATGCACAGTCAAGCTGCTCAGGTTTAACTTCATTCTTTAGCTATTGGTTAACATGGTTCAAAGTTATTAATGTTGGATTTTAATAAACTAAAAATGAATAAGACAGAGCACAGATCAACCAATAAGGTTTTTAATTTAGCCTTAACATGTGACCCATTTCTAGAAAGTTTTATTAGGTCTTATTCCTAAGACCAAGTTACCCTTTCTGTTACTTCCAAGACCAAATTTATATTCCAAGCAGTTAAAAGCCTGCGTTGTTTTTCTCTATGGGGATTCTTTCCTGGATAACTTGCCCAGTGCCTCAATCTTTTAATAAACTGCACTCCTATTCTGAATTTGAAGCATCCTCTCCAGGAAATAGTATATTTCTTGAAATCTACCCTCTCTTACTGAGTGCCTCATTTCTCCAATTATCGTCACTATCGCCATCTGTACTATCATCACTGCTGACCTTTACTGAATATTTGCTGTGCGCCAAATGCTTTAGCTACTTATTTTCATGTATAATCTCAATTAACTTTCCCAACAATATTAAGGTCATTATTTATTCACTTTACAGATGACAGGGCTGAGGCCCAGAGTTTAATTTACTAATCCATTGTCCTAGACAACTAAAATGTAGTTTAGAATGTATCCCAAGTGCATGTGGTGCAAAGCAGAGCCAAAGCTCTTCCATTTCTGTCTTTTCTCAGCTACAAGATCCCCACTGCCATGGCCTCTCACCCTCCTGTCAGGCTTTGCCAAGCATCTACCCTACCAACCCTTGTTGTTTTAGGTAACCCTCACTGCAGTGTTCCCTCCACTTTGTCATATGCTTTGTTATCTGAGATTGATTTTGTCCTCACTTAGGTGATGCCATAAATTTGAAACATTGTTCATTAGAAATGTCTGCCAAACTGTTCACCATTAGCCTATTCATACATGGCACATAATAAAATGTTGGGGTAAAAGAAAGAAATCTGAGCATACTGCCACAGAAAATGATCAAATCACAACAAAGAGACAAAGGGAAGAGAGGATCAAAGGAATTTCAAACCAGCTAGAAAATAATAAAATGGCCCACACCTATTGATAATTACTTTAAATGGACTAAAATCTCCAACAGACATAGAATGGCTGAATGGATGAAAAACAACAGCAACAACAAGATTCAACTCTACGCTGCTAAGAGACTCACCACACACCAAACACCACAGCTACACACCACATCAAACACCACACCAAAACCACACCAAACACCACACCAAAAACCACACACCACACACCACAGCAAAAGAAAAAGTAAGTAAGCGGGACAACAGCAAACTAAAAAGCTTCTGCGTAGTGAAGGAAACCATCAGCAGAATGAAAAGACAATCTACCAAATGGAAGAAAATATTTGTAAATCATATCTGAGACGGAATTAGTACCTCAAACATATAAATAACTCATTCAACATAATAGCCAAAACAGCCCTCAAACCTGATTAAAAATAGGCAGAGGAACTGAATAGTCATTTTTCCAAAGAAAACATATGAAGAGCCAACTGGTACATGAAAAGATGGTCCACATCACTAATTATGAAATACAAATTAAAACCACAGTAAGATATCACCCCATGACTAATACAATGGCTTTCATCAAAAAGACAAGAGATGACCAGGATTGGTGAGGATGTGGAGAAAAGGGTACACTTGTATACTCTTGATAAGAATAAAAATCAGTGCAGCTATATGGACAGTATGGAGAAATCTCAACAATTTAAAACTAGAACTACCATGATCCAGCAATTCTACTTTTGCATATATACTCATGGGAAACAAAATCACCATCTCAAACAGGTATCTACAACTATCTAAGAGATATCTGCAAGAATAAATAATGTTCATTAGGCACACTGGGTCATGGTGGAGAGGTCTCACAGAATGTGGTCCACTGGAGAAGGCAATGGCAAACCACTTCAGTATTCTTGCCTTGAGAACCCAATGAACAGTATGAAAAGGCAAAATATTAGGATAATGAAAGAGGAACTCCCCAGGTCAGTAGGTGTCCAATATGCTACTGGAGCTCAGTGGAGAAATAACTCCAGAAAGAATGATGGGATGGAGCCAAAGCAGAAACAACACCCAGTTGTGGATGGGACTGGTGATAGAAGCAAGGTTCAATGCTATAAAGAGCAATATTGCATAGGGACCTGGAATGTTAAGTCCGCAAATAAAGGCAAATTGGAAGTGGTCACACAGGAGATGGCAAGAGTGAACATCAACATTCTAAGAATCAGCGAACTATGATGGACTGGAATGGGTGAATTTAACTCAGATGACCATTATATCTACTACTTTGGTCAGGAATCCCTTAGAAGAACGGAGTAGCCATCATGGTCAACAAAAGAGTCTGAAATGCAGTACTTGGATGCAGTACAATAGAATGATCAGTGTTTGTTTCTGAGGCAAACCATTCAATATCATGGTAATCCAAGTCTATGCCCCAACCGGTAATGCTGAAGAAGCAGAAGTTGAACGGTTCTATGAAGACCTACAAGACCTTCTAGAACTATCACCCAAAAAAGAAGTCTTTTTCATTATAGGGGACTGGAATGCAAAAGTAAGAAGTCAAGAAACACCTGGAGTAACAGGCAAATTTGGCCTTGGAATACAGAATGAAGCAGGGCAAAGGCTAATAGAGTTCTGACAAGAAAATGCACTGGTTATAGCAAACACCCTCTTCCAACAACACAAGACACTACAACAACACAAGAGAAGACTCTACACATGAACATCACCAGATGGTCAACACCTAAATCAGATTGATTATATTCTTTGCAGCCAAAGATGGAGAAACTCTGTACAGTCAGCAAAAACAAGACCAGGAGCTGACTGTGGCTCAGATCATAAACTCCTTATTGCCAAATTCAGACCGAAATTGAAGAAAGTAGGGAAAACCACTAGACCATTCAGGTATGACCTAAATCAAATCCTTTATGACTAAACAGTGGAAGTGAGAAATAGATTTAATGACTAGATCTGATAGAGTGCTTGATGAACTCTGGACGGAGGTTCATGACATTGTATAGGAGACAGGAATCAAGACCATCCCCAAGAAAAAGAAATGCCAAAAAAGCAAAATGGCTGTCTGAGGAGGCCTTACAAATAGCTGGGAAAGGAAGAGGAGTGAAAAGCAAAGGAGAAAAGGAAAGATATACCCATTTGAATGCAGAGTTCCAAAGAATAGCAAGGAGAGAAGAAAGACTTCCTCAGCGATCAATGAAAAGAAATAGAGGAAAACAAAAGAATGGGAAAGATTAGAGATCCATTCAATAAACTAGAGATACCAAGGGAAAATTTCATGCAAAGATGGGCTTGATAAAGGACAAAAGTGGAAGGGACCTAATAGAAGCAGAAGATATTAAGAGGTGGCAAGAATACACAGAAGAACTGTACAAAAAAGAGCTTCACGACCCAGATAATCACAATGGTGTGATCACTCACCTAGAGCTAGACATCCTAGAATATGAAGTCATGTCGGCCTTAGAAAGCATCACTATGAACAAAGCTAGTGGAGGTGATGGAATTCCAGTCTTTCACGTCCTAAAAGACAATGCAGAGAAAGTGCTGCACTCAATATGCCAGCAAATTTGGAAAACTCAGCAGTTGCCACAGGACTGGAAAAGGTCAGTTTTCATTCCAATCCCAAAGAAAGGCAATGCCAAAGAATGCTCAGACTATCACACAGTTGCACTCATCTCACATGCTAGTAAAGTAATGCTCAAAATTCTCCAAGCCAGGCTTCAGCAGTACATGAACTGTGAACTTTCAAATGTTCAAGCTGGTTTTAGAAAAGGCATAGGCTTTTTGTAAAGTTAAGCAAAATAAAATTAAAAAAAAAAAAAATAGAAAAGGCATAGGAACCAGAGATCAAATTGCCAACATCCACTGGATCATCCAAAAAGCAAGAGAGTACCAGAAAAATATCTATTTCTGCTTTATTGACTATGCCAAAGCCTTGACAGTATGGATCCCAAAAAACTTTGGAAAATTCTGAAAGAGATTGGAATACCAGACCACCTGATCTGCCTCTTGAGAAACCTGTATGCAAGTCAGGAAGCCACAGTTAGAACTGGACATGGAACAACAGACTGGTTCCAAATAGGAAAAGGAGTACGTCAAGGCTGTATATTGTCACCCTGCTTATTTAAATTATATGTAGAGAACATCATGAGAAACACTGGGCTGGAGGAAGCACAAGCTGGAATCAAGATTGCCAGGAGAAATATCAATAGCCTCACATATGCAGATGACACCACCCTTACGGCAGAAAGTGAAGAAGAATTAAAGACCCTCGTGATGAAAGTGAAAGAGGAGAGTGAAAAATTTGGCTTAAAGCTCAGCATTCAGAAAACTAAGACAATGGCATCTGGTTCCATCACTCCATGGCAAATAGATGGCAAATAGATGGGGAAACAGTGGAAACAGTGGCTAATTTTATTTTTTGGAACTCCAAAATCACTGCAGATGGTGATTGCAACCATGAAATTAAAAGGCACTTACTCCTTGGAAGAAAAGTTATGACCAACCTAGACAACATATTATAAAACAGAGACATTACTTTGTCAGCAAAGGTCCATCTAGTCAAGGCTATTGGTTTTCCAGTGGTCATGTATGGATGTGAGAGTTGGACTGTAAAGAAAGCTGAGCACAGAAGAATTGATGCTTTTGAATTGTGGTGTTGGAAAAGATTCTTGAGAGTCCCTTGGACTGCAAGGAGATCCAACCAGTCCATCCTAAAGGAGATTGGTCCTGGGTATTCATTGGAAGGACTGATGTTGAAGCTGTAACTCTAATACTTTGGCCACCTAATGTGGAGAGCTGATTCATTGGAAAAGACCCTGATTCTGGAAAAGATTGAGGGCAGGAGGAGAAGGAGATGACAGAGGATGAGATGGCTGGATGGCATCACCGACTCAATGGACATGGGTTTGGGTGGATTCCAGGAGTTGGTGATGGACAGGGAGGCCTGGTGTGCTGTGGTTCATGGGATCGCAAAGAGTCGGACACGACTGAGCAACTGAACTGAACTGATTAAACACGTTAACTAAGACATGGATACAATTTAAATGTCCATGACAGATGAATGGATAAAGAAACTATATATATAAAATTCAGTACCCCAAATATGTAAAGAACTCATATAATTCAACAGCAAAAAAGCCCCCAAACCAAAAAACAGCCTGATTAAAATATTGGGGAAGACCTGAAGAGACATTTTTTCCAATGAAAACATACAAAGGGCCAAATAATACAGGAAAAGTTGGTCAGTCATTAAAAAAGGAAATCCTGCTAGTTATGACAGCAGGGATGGACCTTGATGGCATTGCGCTAAGTGAAATGAATCAGATAAAGAAAAACAAATACTAAGTTATCTCACTTACCTGTGGAAATGAAAAAAAACTCAGAGAGAACAGCATGCTGGTTGCCAGAAGTGGGGGATGGGTAGCGGGAGAAAGGTGTCAAAAGATACAAATATCTAGTTCTAAATATGTTCTGGGGATGTATTACACAGTATGGTGACTATGTTTAACCATGATCAAATGTTTAACCAATTTGCATATTGGAAAATTGCTGAGAGAGTAGATCTTAGAAGTTCTCATCACAAGGAAAAAAATTTGTGAGGTGATAGATGTTAACTAAACTTAATGTGGTAATCATTTTGCAGTGTATAAACATCAAACTATTACTAATAATAGAAAATATATTACATGATACATAATATATTACATAATATGATACTTAACATATTACACATTGTATATCTAATTTTATCTAGACAATGTCAAATAAAACGGATGCAATGTTATGTGTTAAGAATAAATAGAACGTTGGACAAGACGTTGGAATTGGCAGACGTTCTGTAGCTGGTTTCTTTTGGTGCTGTCTGTTCCTGTTTCTGTCTATTGTTCTATTTTTTTTGCCCTTAAGACATAAATTTGGTTTATGTAAACCTGAAGTCACAAAATCTGACTTAGAATCCTAGCATGTCACTTATGAAAATTTATTGACCCCCTCTCTTACTATTGCTTATTTTTTTCTGGAGGTTAAGTTCTTTAGAAAATGTGTATAAAAAAGATTTCTAGTATAATTTACTCTAGGATATTACTTCAAGCACTACTTTCATATCTAATTATCTTGAGAGTAGGAAGAAGAAGGGGCTTCCTTTGTAGCTCAGTCAGTAAACAAACTGCCTGCAGTGCAGGAGACCTGGGTTCTATGCCTGGGTTGGGAAGA
This sequence comes from Tragelaphus eurycerus, assembly GCA_935064755.1. Lineage (NCBI taxonomy): Eukaryota > Metazoa > Chordata > Mammalia > Artiodactyla > Bovidae > Tragelaphus > Tragelaphus eurycerus. The sequence continues at coordinate 2,521,414 of CAKXYN010000097.1, read as the reverse complement.
TCCCCTGGACAAGGAAATGGCAACCCACTTCAGTATCCTTGCCTGGAAAAATCTCATGGACAGAAGAGCCCGGTGGGCTGCAGTCCATGGGGTCACAGAGTTGGGCACGACTGGGCGACTAACACTTAGGAGGAAGAAACTTCCATATAAATAGAGCTTTTCATATTGGTTGAATGAAATCTTTGTAGTTAAGTGGGATTACCTATTAAAGACTGAATTTTTCTTGCATTTTCTTTTCTTTTTAAAGAGATTCTCACAGTAGCTCCTTAGAGTGTAACTTTAATTTCCTCTTTGCCCTGACTTGGTGGCTTGATTTACATAATTCATAATTTTGATTCATATATAAGTCATTTGCTTTTTCCCCTAAATCCAGAGAACTTCCAAATGCAGATAGTGCCTGTGAGCACGCACGTGCTGACACCTAAAAGCAAATAGGAATTAATAATACATATAGGCAAAGCATGTTTAATTTACAAAGTTAGACCTGCATTTGTAAGGTTGTGTGCCTGCTGACATTCCCTCTACTAATTTTTAATGAGATGGTGAGAAGCTTGGAAACTGTATCAAATTCCTTAGGACAGAAGGGCAAAAATAAAATGGGCTGGGATCAATTTAGAATATTCTGTATTCTCAAAAGGCTTGCCTGGACGTACTGTAGGAAAGGAATATAGAATACATGTTAAAGAAAACTGCATAGTAAATGTGTTTCACATGACTGGATTTGAATGATTTCTTTTTATTAGAAACAAGGTATTTATAATACTAAGTCTGTGCAGTCATTAAAGCTTAATGTTTTAAAATATAGATAATTGTAGATACTTACATGAAGAGAAAAGTGTTATTTTTCTTTAATAGTCTTTTGGGGGCTTTTTAAAAAAGCTTCAGTTTGAAGAGCTACTTAAAATAGATCTCTAAAAATAACAAGTAATAAAATCAAACACAAAAAAAATTGCATTATATCCTGGAAAATCACCTGAATATTCTCATTTGGGGAAAATTTTTATAAAAATATATGTGTTTACATTGATATGTACTATAGAAATATAATTTCCTAAATAAAATAAAACACAAATTATATACATATATGTATACAATGTTATTTTGATATTAAACCATACAGATATTACACAGAGAAGAAGTTATTAAATAAGGTATTTTTTATTTGCAATTGCACTGAATGATTTTTGTACCTTTCACTGAATAAGGCTACCAAATGGTCAGATAAATATTTTAAGGCAATTAAAATTATAGATCTCAAATATTTTATAGATCTAGTGTTATTTAAGCAACAAGAAGTAATTTTTTCAAGTCAAAGTCTATACTATTCTCTTAACAAATCTCTCATTTTACAACACCCTTGGTGTCCAAAATGTTTTTCATTTCCTCTGAAAGAATCCATTTCTGTGTATGTGTGTTGCTTTTGAGCTCTATCCGTTCAGTTCAGTTCAGTCGCTCAGTCGTGTCCGACTCTTTGAGCTCTATAATGATCTTTTAAATACAGGAAATACTTTTGCCCTGATTTGGAGGATTGGAGTAGAACAGTAGTTATTTATTCCTTGCTCAGAAGGTTGGAACAAGGGCTTTTGTAACTCTCAGGTATTACCACTTTTCTGCTGCCTCACTCACACGGGGCAGCAGGCAGAGGAGCACACACCCCCTTGCCCTGGATTCTCCTCTAGCTTTGCTGACTCTGGGGTCAGGGTGTGCTTAGCGCTGTGAAGAGTGACCGCTTTGGAGACTCAAGGTTCCTGTCTATCCTTTTGGTTTCCAGCCAGATGTGCTCAGGGATTTCACACCGTGGACTGGGGGTTTAAGCTTGGTCTTGCTCTCCCTACTGTACACATCTTTCCTGCTTCATCGCCACCCTGTGGACCTCAAGCAACAGATGTAAACGCCTCACACGGTTTAACCATCCTGTGTTTAAAGCTTAGTCGTTCTGCTTTCCTGGTTGACCTCTAACTGATCCAATCATAATCATCATCAGAAAGAGTAAAAGAGAAAATAACACTGGTAAAACGGAAGCTAATATCATAGAAAGAAATGAATAGCCATACACTATTTTTAAATATTTGAAATTTACAAGAATCTTTATTACTTGACATTTAAATGTTCCAGACAACTTAAAGGCACCTATAATTAAGCCACTGCTTCCTACCTCTAGATTTATCTTATCTGTGATTCTCTACCTGGAGTTCTACAAATTCGATTTCCACTTTGTTGGCTGGAATTCTATTGGGTTCTATAAATTGCAAGCAGCTGGATCATGGAAAAAGCAAGAGAGTTCCAGAAAAACATCTATTTCTGCTTTATTGACTATGCCAAAGCCTTTGACTGTGTGGATCACAATAAACTATGGAAAATTCTGAAAGAGATGGGAATACCAGACCACCTGATCTGCCTCTTAAGAAATCTGTATGCAGGTCAGGAAGCAACAGTTAGAACTGGTCATGGAACAACAGACTGGTTCCAAATAGGAAAAGGAGTACGTCAAGGCTGCATATTGTCACCATGTTTATTTAACTTATATGCAGAGTACATCATGAGAAATGCTGGACTGGAAGAAACACAAGTTGGAATCAAGATTGCTGGGAGAAATATCAATAACCTCAGATATGCAGATGACACCACTCTTATGGCAGAAAGTGAAGAGGGGCTAAAAAGCCTCTTGATGAAAGTGAAAGTGGAGAGTGAAAAGGTTGGCTTAAAGCTCAACATTCAGAAAACGAAGATCATGGCATCTGGTCCCATCACTGCATGGGAAATAGATGGGGAAACAGTGGAAACAGTGTCAGACTTTGTTTTTCTGGGCTCCAAAATCACTGCAGATGGTGACTGCAGCCATGAAATTAAAAGACGCTTACTCCTTGGAAGGAAAGTTATGACCAACCTAGATAGCATATTCAAAAGCAGAGACATTACTTTACCAACAAAGGTTCGCCTAGTCAAGGCTATGGTCTTTCCTGTGGTCATGTATGGATGTGAGAGCTGGACTGTGAAGAAGGCTGAGCACCGAAGAATTGATGCTTTTGAACTGTGGTGTTGGAGAAGACTCTTGAGAGTCCCTTGGACTGCAAGAAGATCCAACCAGTCCATTCTGAAGGAGATCAATCCTGGAATTTCTTTAGAAGGAATGATGCTAAAGCTGAAACTCCAGTATTTTGGCCACCTCATGCGAAGAGTTGACTCATTGGAGAAGACTCTGATGCTGGGAGGGATTGAGGGCAGGAGGAGAAGGGGACGACAGAGGATGAGATGGCTGGATGGAATCACTGACTCGATGGATGCGAGTCTGAGTGACCTCCGGGAGCTGGTGATGGACAGGGAGGCCTGGCGTGCTGCGGTTCATGGGGTCGCAAAGAGTCGGACACGACTGAGCGACTGATCTGATCTGAAGGGATACTGAATGGCAAGAGAAAGAAGGATTTGCTTTTTCCCATTTGTTTGCTGTTCTGCCAGCGTTGCCCTAGTGATGGTTCATTGCTTTGGCAACAGTAGGCAGCTACAATAGCCAGCTTCTTCCAAAATCTTAGAATCAGTTTACCAAAACCTTTCATTAGAGCCAGCCAGCCAGCTCTATCCTTCCGTGAAGTCTCAGCTCTCTTTCAACAAAACTTTCCTCTTAGCTGTTGAGGCACTAAAAAAAAAATTCCCTCCTTAGAATTCTGAGTATCCTTTCTTTAGTCCTTCTGAGTTCTTTAAATTCTCCCTCAAACGGTTTTGTTTCTTCTCTGAATCCTAGCAACGGTAGCTACTTCTTGTGTCAGTTGAATGTTTATTTTTTCATTATTCCAACACTTGTTTAATGAAGTCCCTGTATTTAGATTATCTCTGTTGAAAATAGTGCTTTTTGAATTCTGACTAGGGTGTAAGTGGTTGGTGCAAGACAAATACAAATTCCTTTTTAAAAAGTATTTTGTATAGGAACATCATTTACTACTTTATGAAATACTGTATCAAAAGCTAAAACTTATTATTTGGATTTTATATGCAAACACAGAAAAACTGCTGCTGCTACTGCTGCTAAGTCGCTTCAGTCGTGTCCGACTCTGTGTGACCCCATAGACGGCAGCCCACCAGGTTCCGCCGTCCCTGGGATTCTCCAGGCAAGAACACTGGAGTGGGTTGCCATTTCCTTCTCCAATGCATGAAAAACTGTGTGACCTTTATTTAGGTAGTTAACAAAATGTCACAATGCTGAGTTGAAGTAAATCAGACTATTTTTGCATTGTTGTACATGACTACAAAATAAATAGCTTAATATTTTATTACTGATTTTCCTTTCCACATTTTACTGTAGTAATCCATTTATGTGTCAATTTTTGGTTTAGCACATGATTCATTTTTATAATTTCTCAGTAATTCTTTGTTTCATTAATATGAACATATTAGTGGAATATACTGGAATGGGATATTTACTTGTATTCCACAATAATTGAATAATTATTTAATTGGAAAGTTTTCTTTAAGCTTACTCTTATGCCCAAATAAGTAAATTATCATTTAAAACATTTTAAGTAAGAGTTACATCAAAATCATCAGCATTCTAGAACAATTAAGTACTGAAATCATTGTTTAAAGGCCCAAATAATTGTCACTGCCTTTTAAAATTATATAGTGGATGAATATTTACCTTGTTTGAACCAGTTGCTATATCTGTAGTTGCTATTTCAAACAGATATTTTTTTCATGTGAACAGACCGTATTTTAACACTTTATCAAGGTGTTATTTTATGGATGGTTGCATTTGCACTTTGTAGTAAATAATATATTGGATTATAGAGGTATGAAATGCCACCTCTCTGATGTGTTTGAAACAGTAAAATAAATGCATTTTATTCTGAATTTCATATATATAGATGTATATATAATGTCATTGGGTTTTCACTTGCTGGAGAAGGATAAGAGCCCCTTCAGGATGTGTGTGTGTGAGTGTGTATAAGAAAGCAAGAAGGAAACAAGTGAGATGCAGAATACTATGGAAGTAAAATTGTGGCATTCAAAAATGAAGGGAAAATGTCAATTTACCTCGGGCCCTGAAAAACAATCTTTAAAAAGCTCAGACATGCCCATTTTAAAAAGCAGTGATCTTTAAATGGGTTGGACTATTAGTAATATATATATACTTCCTTCTGGTTTTTTTTTTTTTCTCTTTTTGGTAATTATTTTGGGGGTTTGCATTTCTAAAAAGTACACATAATATCCCTTTAATTATGAATCTTATTTCCTGGATTATGAACATGCCTAAAGAACAAAAACAGTATCACAAAGGAAGTCTTGATGTCTTAAAGATGAAAGGTCAATTTTTAAAGGGCCTTCAGAATGAAAAATACAAATTTTATAGAGAAATCAGAACATGACAACAACCCAGTTGTGCCTGGATTAGTTGGCAGTGTGGAATATTTAGAACTCAACTTGCCCCCAGTTTTTTGTTGTTGTTGTTGCCTTTTAAGTCAGTCAGTCTTTCTCTCCTATCATGTGTGCACACATGTGTACAGGGAAACAATGTCTTCTGACAGCATTAGCATTATGTGAGCCTTACCTCTTAGAATTACATATTAAAAGACTTTTACCACTAACTTTAATATGTCAACTTTCAGAGAGAGACTGATTGGCTCTGTTTGGCTCAAATGATCTTGTCTTTAACCAATCACTGAAAACTGCAGAAACAGGCACTCTGATTGTGTAAGTCTGGACTATGAGTTTAACCTGAAGTCAGATTACATATGTCCTCTATATATATATTTATTAACTTTTATAAAGGTAGAAAGATGCCTGTGATTTATATCACCCAAAGATGTATAGGCATATCTCAGAAATGTTGCAGGCTTGGTTCTTGACAGCCACAAAAAATTCATTGCAATAGAATCATATGAATTTTTTTGATTTTCAAGTGCATATAAAAATTATGTTTACACTGTAGTCTATTAGCTGAGAAAAGGGGAAGCAAAAGGCAAAGGAAAAAAGGAAAGATTATCCATCTGAATGTAGAGTTCCTAAGAATAGCAAGAAGAGATAAGAAAGGCTTCCTCAGTGACCAATGCAAAGAAATAGAGGAAAACAACAGAATGGGAAAGACTAGAGACCTCTTCAAGAAAATTAGAGATACCATGGGAACATTTTTTGCAAAGATGAGCACAATAAAGGACAAAAACAGAACGGACCCAACAGGAGCAGAAGATATTAAGAAGAGGTGGCAGGAATACACAGAAGAACTGTACAGAAAAAGATCATAATGACCTAGATAAACTCACCTAGCCAGACATCCTGGAGTGTGAAGTCAAGTGTGCCTTAGGCAGCATAACTACAAACAAAGCTCGTGGAGGTGATGGAATTAAGCTGAGCTATTTCAAATCTTAAAAGACAATGCTGTTAAAGCACTGCACTCAACCTGTCAGCAAATTTAGAAAGCTCAGCAGTAGCCAAAGGACTGGAAAAGGTCAGTTTTCATTCCAATTCCAAAGACAGGCAATGCCAAAGAATGTTCAAGCTACCATATACCATATCTCACACACTAGCAAAGCAATGCTAAAAATTCTCCAAGCTAGGCTTTGACAGTACATGAAGTGGGAACTTTCAGATGTTCAAGTTGGATTTGGCAAAGGCAGAGAAACCAGAGGTCAAACTGCCAATGACCATTGGATCATAGAAAAAGAAAGAGAATTCCAGAAAAACATCTACTTCTGCTTTATTGACTACAACAAAGTCTTTGACTGTGTGGATCACAACAAATTGTGGAAAATTCTTCAAGAAATGGGAATATAGACCACCGAACCAGTCTCCTGAGAAACCTGTATGCAGATCAAGAAGCAACGGGTAGAACCAGACATAGAACAATGGACTGGTTCCAAATTGGGAAAGGAGTACTTCAAGGCTGTATTGGAGAAGAAAATGGCAACCCACTCCAGGGTTCTTGCCTGGAGAATCCCAGGGATAGGGGAGCCTGGTGGGCTGCCATCTGCAGGGTTGCACGGAGTCGGACACAACTGAAGTGACTTAGCAGCAGCAACAGCAGTACAGGAGAAGGCAATGGCACCCCACTCCAGTACTCTTGCCTGGAAAATCCCATGGACGGAGGAGCCTGGTAGGCTGCAGTCAATGTGGTCGCTAAGAGTCGGACACGACTGAGGGACTTCACTTTGATTTTTCACTTTCATGCACTGGAGAAGGAAATGGCAACCCACTCCAGTGTTCTTGCCTGGAGAATTCCAGGGAAAGGGGAGCCTGATGGGCTGCCGTCTATGGTGTCGCACAGAGTCGGACACAACTGAAGTGACTTAGCAGCAGCAAGGCTGTATGTTGTCACTCTGCTTATGAGAGCTTCCCTGGTAGCTCAGCTGGTAAAGGATCCACCTGCAATGTGGGAGATCTGGGTTCAATCCCTGGGTTGGGAAGATCCCCTGGAGAAGGGAACAGCTACCCACTCCAGTATTCTTGCCTGGAGAATTACATGGACAGAGGAGCCTGGCGGGCTACAGTCCATGAGGTTGTAAAGAGTTGGACATGACTGAGTGACTTTCACTTCACTTTATGCAAAATGTGAGGCTGGATGAAACGCAAGCTGGAATCAAGATTGCGGGAGAACTATCAATAACTTCAGATATGCAGACGACACCACCCTTATGGCAGAAAGCGAAGACAAATTAAAGAGCCTCTTGATGAAGGTGAAAAAGAAGAGTGTAAAAGCAGCTTAAAACAACATTAAAAAAACTAAGATCACAGCATTCAGTCTCATCACTTCATGGCAAATAGATGGGGCAATAATGGAACCAGTGACACTTTATTTTGGGGGGCTCCAAAATCAGTACAGATTGTGACTGCAGCCATGAAATTATAAAATGCTTGCTCCTTGGAAGAAAAGCTATGACAAACCTGGACAGCACATTAAAAAGCAGAGACATTACTTTGCCAACAAAGGTCTATCTAGTCAAAGCTATGGTTTTTCCAGTAGTCGTGTATGGATGTGAGAGTTGGACTATAAAGAAGGCTGAGTGCCAAAGAATTGATGCTTTCGAACTGTGGTGTGGAGAAGACACTTGAGAGTTCCTCAGACTGCAAGGAGATCAAACCAGTCAATCCTACAGGAAATCAGTCCTGAGTATTCATTGGAAGGACTGACGCTGATGCTCCAATACTTTGGCCACCTGATGTGAAGAGTCAACTCATTAGAAAAGACTCTGATGCTAGGAAAGATTGAAGGTGGGAGGAGAAGGGGATGACAGAGGATAAAATGGTTGGATGGCATGAGTTTGAACAAGCTCCGGGAGATGATGAAGGACAGGGAGACTGGTGTGCTGCAGTCCATGGGGTTGCAAAGAGCTGGACACGTCTGACCAGCTGCACAACAACAATGTAGTCTATTAGGTGTGCAATATTCTGTCTAAAATTATGTACACACCTTAATTTAAAAATATGTTTTTGGAAAAATGGCTCCCATAGATTCAAGTTCCACAAACCTTCAATTTATGAAAAAGAGATGTAGTATCAGCTAGGTTAAGTAATATAAAGCACAATAAAACAAGGTATACCTGCACTATAATACTTAATTTCATATTACCCTAAGAGAGTAAGAAAGAAAAACAAAAAGTTTGAACTAGTTGGCTTTTGTATTAATAAATGGAGAAGTCATTTATTTCATTTAATATGATTTGTCAAAGTTCAACTGCTTTTTTCCCCAAGTTTTTAGCTCTCAAATAACAGAATTACTAGCCCTGTGAGTAAAGGTTAATTCTTTTTAATGTTACCATTTATACTAATTAAGATGATAGTTTGGAGAAGGCGATGGCACCCCACTCCAGTACTCTTGCCTGGAAAATCCCATGGATGGAGGAGCCTGGTAGGCTGCAGTCAATGGGGTCGCTAAGAGTCGGACATGACTGAGCAACTTCACTTTCACTTTCATGCACTGGAGAAGGAAATGGCAACCCGCTCCAGTGTTCTTGCCTGGAGAATCCCAGGGACGGGGGAGCCTGGAGGGCTGCTGTCTATGGGGTCACATAGAGTCGGACACGCCTGAAGAGACTTAGCAGCAGTAGCAGCAGCAGCAAGATGATATTTTATGATTTTATAAAAAGTACATGAACTGATCAAATATATCTGTTTCATATCTATTATTCCATTTTGTGAATGTACTTGAAAACTAGTGTACTGTGCCTTTAACATGGCTTAGCTAATCATTTCTGGAACACATAGTTCAGAACTTTACATAATCTAGATTTTCTTATTCATAAATTATTCATTTGGAAATATTTCACAAGAGGAAAAGCTGAATCTCCTAAATATCTTATAATAGGCAGTTGAAATCCTGTCAATGGTTTTTTAATCACTGAAGTAAAAAATATTTAAAACTGTTTCTATAGCACATAATATGAACCACTGATTTATTTCTAAACATTACTGACTTTATCATTCATTTTAATGGCATTATACTTAATCACCTTATTTAGACTATAAACTTTGTGAAGATATGTATGTTTGTTAAGCACTGACCGTCGTAGGGTATAACACATATGGATGATTTCTACTGGCCCTTCATGTACTGAATGTGCTGTAGAGGAGCCATGTATGTAACTCCATTTTACCATCCCTGGTCTACTCCATGATAAGATGTCATCATCAGACCCTGGAAGTATTCAGGAAAGTCATTGTTTCCATAAGAGATACCTATGATTCAAAAGGAAATCAACAGCTTAATTTTAATAATTTAAGCACAGACTTAGTTGCTCTGGGGCATGCAGGATCCTCCCAGAACAAGGAGTGAACCCATGTCTCCTGCATTGACAGGCAGATTCTTCATCACCGAGTTACCAGGGAAGCCCCAAACCACCTATTTTTAATAAGCTGTGCCCAAAATATTCATAGAATATATAGACATCAACCTTTCTTTGCATAGGTTACTTTGGGGGATTTTATCCCCAAGAATACTGAACATTCATTAAAGAAAATTTCTATAAGGAATTTAAAACAATCATATCCCAAATTGGTGATTCTATGTTTGCCAACTTTCAAAATTGTATTCTGTGTATTTAAAATGGTATTAAATTTAAGAAAGATAAATAACATAACATTTGATAAGGTGCCCAGATACAGGGAACACAGTCAGCTATTTGGTTATATTCTTTTCTGCACTGCATTCCTTTTTGTCCCAAGTATGACTTTTGCTTCCACTGCTCGAGATTTACCCAAATCAGTACATAACAAAAAGATTCCTCTTTACAATGTTAAATCCTAGCTCATTTTCTTCTGAATCCACCAGCCCCACAGCTTTTCCTTTCTCAACATCAATGACAGGGCTGTGAAACAAACAGTTGTCCCTCCATTTTTTTTTTTTTTTTTTCATTATGTTCTACAGACCGTCACTTGCTCTTATAAATTCAGGTTGAACTGAACAGGCTGAAGAAGTTCAGTTCAGGGTCAAGCTCCCTGAAATAGCATGAAATTGTGCATTGCTGGAAATAGAGGGTTTAATCTTTGTGCCAAGGGTCATAAAACAGAATCATCTGGTCTTTCAATCATTACTCTTCCATTGCAGCTTGTTCCTAGACTATTTGTAACTTTCTCTGATTGAAAAAAAAAATAAATGAAAATTGTCATTTGGTTAAAAAGAGCAAAGGAAAAGTGCTATAACCTACCTACTATTTGGACTTGATTTACTGAAGTTCTGCTTCACTGACATATTCAATAAATTGCAATTAGTCGTCACAGACTTAATATTCAAAAACCCATGGTTACTGGAGTATGCTTTGTAATATTCAGTCATGCAAACCAGGGCAATATATTGATGCACATGCGGTACATATTTTAGTGACATTATTTCTATTTGATTTGATGTTCTGGCTGCACAGCGATATTTCAGCAGTTCTAAAAATGTCCTCCTTTGTAGTTCACAACATAAAAAATCACTTTTTCAACATCAGGCAGAAAGTAATAGAATTATGCTTAAAGATAACTAAGGGAATATCATGAAGCTAAATTATAGAAGAATAGCTTTTTAAAGCTTTTTTTGGATGGTATCAAGTAAATAATTTATTCATTTAACAAACATTTTTGAGGTAGTGGTTATAATTTCCTGCATTGAATGGAAATCATACTCCATTAATTGCATTTTTTATATAACTAAGAAAAAAATACAAATATGGAAAAAATACAGGAAGAATTAGTCTAGGCGGTAAATAGATTGTTAGTTACATATCAGTTGACATTTTCCTGAATTTCCCTTATGATAAAAGCTAGAATATTATTGTGAGAGTTATACTGCATTTTGGAGAAGGCAGTGGCACCCCACTCCAGTACTCTTGCCTGGAAAATCCCATGGAGGAGCCTGGTAGGCTACAGTCCATGGAGTCACTAAGAGTCAGACATGACTGAGCGACTTCACTTTCACTTTTCACTTTCATGCATTGGAGAAGGAAATGGCAATCCACTCCAATGTTCTTGCCTGGAGAATCCCAGGGACCCAGGAGCCTGCTGGGCTGCCGTCTATGGGGTCGCACAGAGTCGGACACGACTGAAGTGACTTAGCAGCAGCAGCAGCAGCATACTGCATTTTATGATTTTGGCCACTTTAGGGTATATTTGTTGGAGAAATAATTATTTTAAGATTTATCCTTACTTTAAAAAATCGCGACTATATGTGAAACGCTCACACATGTGCATACACACACACGTGCACAAAGAATGATAAAGTCTCAATCACTTGATGTTCTATTTCTGCCCTGAGCTACAAATGTATCTCTTTATTTTTATTTTTTTTTATAGAAGCCCATATAGTAGGAATAGTTAAGACTTTCTGCGTCTGAAGATACATGATGGATTTCTTCCTATCCTTCTGTAATATATATATTCTTTTAATTGTGCACAGAAAGTAAAATCAATCAGGCATGATGTACTTGAACATATCCTTTTTTGTTTTTTGGCCGTAAGTCACTAAAAACCCATATTCTTTATCTCCTAGTGTGAATTCCTAATCACCAGTTTTTACTAAAGATAGGGCCAATGGAATGCTGTTTGTTTGAAGATTATTAGACAAACATTAGACAAACAGAGCATTAGACAAACAGGGAATTTAAATGGACTATAATTTGCTTTCAGGTGTATGTACCCACTCTGGGAAAATGTATTTATTGAAAAATCAAAGTTAATTCTTCAAAAGATGTTCAGAAACTCTGTGATCTATGAGTAAATTGACTAGAAACTGAAAAAAAAAAAAAAAAAAGAGTAAAGCATACCTGAAAATTAAAAAAAAAAAACTTTCTAAAATGAAAGTGAGTTGGGTATATTTTAATTAGATTCTTAAGATATGTATTTTTATTTTAATAAATTACAAAATCATCTTTATTTTTAATAAATATATTTTTTGATACATTCTTTTTTTACATAAACCATTGAGGATTTCAAATTACTAGTTTATCTAGATTAAACTTTGTCTAAAATCTTTAAATATTTCATAATTATCAATGAAAAACCTTTTTCTTGATATACAAGTGCTACTCAATCTTTGGAAATATGCAAAACTGCAGAAAATCATGTATTTACTTCACAATATTTGACTTGCACTAAGCATACCTTTGGAAAACTTCTGTTTTCCTTCTTGGGTATGGTATTTTTCTACTTTCTGTAAGTAGTAACATTTTAAAATATATATTTAGTTTCAAAATATTTCAAAAATATAGTTGAATGAGTTGATGTGCTGAAATTTAATACATAGTAGTTGTTTCAAATTCATCATAGATGTATTATGTAGAGACACTTAATTGAACACATTTTTATTTATTCAGATATTTTCAAATATACAAGCTGAATGTTTTCATGAGGGATGAGTAATAATATAGCATGTTTTTAAAATGGCTGCTAATATTTCAACTTCACAGTCTTTGTTGTGAAAAATAAAGAAAAAGATTGTTTTATATTCATAGGATCTCTGCAGCAAACTTAGGCTGACACAAAGGCTTTTATGTCTAGGAGGCAGATTTGACTGTTAAAACAGTAATTTGAAATAGCATTCACTAGCTTTGTGAAACATTTCTGTGCCCTTTATATTTATAATTTTCCCCCCTAATCTTTGCCTTTTTAGGGTCTCAATCTGTGTGTTATAGTTTGGAATATTTCATATTAGGTTCTTTGCCCCAAAATTTAATAAGAAGATTTTGCTTTACCCTTCTTTTCAACCTATTTAGATGGCACAATTTTCTATAGCATTGAAATATGTATAATATCATGTCTGAAACGAGTCAGTCCGGGTGCGATGCCCGATAACAGATGCCTGGGACTGGAGCACTGGGATGACCTGGAGGGATGGTGTGGGAGGGGGGAGGGAGGAGGGTTCGGAATGGGGAGCACGGGTATTCTGGTGGCGGATCCATCTCGATGTATGGTAAAAGTAATACAATATTGTAAAAATAAAATAAAATAAAATAAAAAAAAAAAAAAAAAACAAACAAACAAACAAAAAAAAAAAAAAAAAAAAAAAAAAAAAGAAGAGGTCACAAATTTTCTAAAAGTAAAAAGATTGTTTTCTAGGCTAGTCAGAGATGCTGTTGTCTTATAAAAGTTCACTTTTATTTTTTTAACCTGTCTCAACATTTCTTTATATTTAATTCAGTGGTGTAGACATTTAAAAATGCTAATAGTCTAATAGTGCTACTGATTCCTTTAAAATTCAGAAGAATGTGCCTTTCACCAAATCATAAAATCGCAAGTGAATGGTTTTACATCATACCAATTAGATTGTCCTACTTTCTGCCTAGTTATGACTTTATAAATCAACAGTGCACATATTCAAGGAAGACTTTCTCTTCTGTGTGAATATGTGAGTAGTTTAAAAGAGGTACTTATTTAAAATGTTTTTATGTAGCATTTCCTTTGGTTAGTCTCCTGATTTTTAACTATGCTCTTTTTTATTCAAAAACAGTTCTCATTTACTTCTTATAAGATTCATCTTTATCAAAGAATATTTTTTATAAATGAGTTGCTAAAATAATAAAGATAACTGAATTTTAAAAAGGGAGTAAGGTGACATAAGATGCTCCCCATGTCCAGTCTTAAAGATATCATATCATGTATGTCTAAATCTTAGAGGTTTGATTTAATAACATTATTATATTTGCACACAAACATATATAAGTTTTGTAGAAGGAAATGGCAACCCACTCCAGTATTCTTGCCTGGGAAATTGCATGGACAGAGGACAGAGAATCCTGGTGGGCTATAGTGCATGGGTTTGCAAGAGTCAGACACAACTTAGTGACTAAACTATATATAAGTTTATGTGTATATATATTATAGTACATATCAAATATACAATTATAAAAGAAAACTAATGTTAGCATTACTTTTACAAAAATGTGGAAAAATTATAAAGGAGATGGAAAATAAGTTTTCAAGTTATAGAATTTAAAAGTGGTGTTTAATTGGTGCTTTCTAATGTTGCTTCTCTTAATTTCCCTTTAAAATTGGTAGCAATGTATAGAAGCACAAAAATCCAATATCTTGAAGAGAAAACTGCACCATTATAAATGTTAAAAATATTTAGGACTAATATAATTGATGAATCTGTTTTGTTTTACCGAGTGCCTTTTCTGTATTAGGAGGTGTGCTGGTGCAGGGGCTCTGAGGAGTAACCATTCATCCAGCCCTCAAGATTTCTACACTAACAAAATACAATTAAAGTGGATAAGTTCTCTTTTTCATGAAACTAAATTTGATTATTTCTGACTGTCTGGGGATAGTATTCCCCTGGAGAGATGACAGTTCATAAATTAAAACTCTGTTTTCTACTTAAATGATTGCATGCAATCACATAGTTATGACTTCCACGTTAGTCCACTATGACAATTAAAAGAGAATTTTACAATTTGGAGAGAGGAATCTTCTGTGACAAATTGAGGTCCTAATCAGTGAATTTTTTCTTCCTGTAATTTTCCTATAATTGCTGACATTCATCTTGCACTGAGTATTAATGAACACTAACTTTTTATGTAGTTTAAATTGGACAAAAATAATCTATTATAGGTTGCTTGCTCAGTGTGAATGAACATTTATTTTCTGTTCAAATGCTATATGCAACTATTTGCATCAATTTTGCTTTTAATGAGAATCCTTGGAACTAAGATTTAAATATCTTCAAACTAAATAAGTTGAAGAGTTTAATGATTAAACTAGAAAATTTTAATTTCTTCCTGCAGACATTGTGCAAATCTTTTAACTATTTTCTGATCGTTCTGTGTTAATTCAAACAGAATAATATTGTACACTTTTAGAGTGTAGGTCCAGAGCCTAGCTGCCTTGGTTTCAATGTATGTATTTACTCCTTCTGGGATGCCCTTCCTGAGTCCACAGTATAGATTTGGATATTCCTTGTAGATTCCCCTCTGATGTCTCATGCTGCTTCTTTTCAGTTCTTGCTATTTATTTTATGCTTCTTTATGGACAAGCAACGCACATGTCTTATTCATATTTTGATCTCTTATGCTTAGGAATGAGAAATTATCAATGTCGCAATATTATGTTTTGTTTTTGTTCACAAGATTTAACAGCTATTTCATTGAATTATGAGACTCCCTTGCTTACTGTTTTGAGAGGAATAGCTTAATTTGAAAATGAATTTCTATTTAAAATATTCTAATATTTCTAATACTGAGTTGCACCTAATTATGTCTAATGAACTTGACATATTATTAGGATTTGTATATTTAAATAGTCCATAAACGTCCATGAAAAAGACATGGAGGGGACTTCCTTGGTGGTCCAGTGGCTAAGACACCATGTTCCCAATGGAGGGGACCCAGGTTTAATTTCTGGTCAAGGAACTAGATCCCACATGCCACAGCTAAAACCTAGCACAATCAAATAACCAATAGGTACTTTTTTTTACAGACATGGATCATGAGACAGAATTATTTCAGAAATGTATTTCAGGAATCCAATTTTCATACTTCTGTGAATTATTTGTATTTAAAAACATGAACATTGATAGCTACTGCTCTATTACAGTGGGCCCTAAAACGTCTACAGTGGCAAATGGTTATTCATAATTGTCAAGCCAAAGACCAAAGCCTATGTGGAAAGCTATTTGGAGAGATTAACATGTAAGTTAGTTATGTTAAGTTAGTTTTAATCTTCAAGAAAATAAAACTCAGTAAAGAGATGTTAGGTATGTGAGAAATGAACAAGTTGACTGGTTCAAGGAAGCAAAGGTGGGAGGAAGGACACATCTGCTTACAATGTAATTTTAAGAATTAGAAACACTCACCTCACATATAAACTTTTGCCTGAAAGATAAATATATTCCATATATCAAAGGGACATCACACAAGTTATCAAGTCATATTACATCTTTAAAAATTGGGAAATGTAACTGCCAAGATCTTTCTCTTATAATTCCCCAGCCTCTGTCAAAGACACACCTTGCTTCCTATTGTGAATCAGCAGCCAGACTACTCAAGTTTGAGGTCACATGCCAATGCTTTCTCTGTGAACCTAAACTGTCTACACTCAACTTTCTTCTTTGTAAAATAAAAATTGTAATAATTTATCTATATTGTAAATTTGTGGTGAGTACTAGGTGGATTTATTCAAGTAAAGCTCTTTAAAAAATGCCTGGCAGGTAGAAAATTCATTTTAAGTGTTTACTACTCTCCCCCACTGGCAGGACTATTGTTTAAACTGGTAGAATCTTTAGTATACATATGGCGCACACATACACAAAAGACTACCAGTTGAATTTTTAATGTCTAAGATGACATGTTTTTTTTCTGTCTTTTTACTACTAATAATGAACTTTTATAACTTGCTGAGGGACTAAATTCTTCTTTCAAAATTTATTTTCAGTTCAGTTCAGTTCAGTTGCTCAGTCGTGTCCAACTCTTTGCGACCCCATGGACTGCAACACGCCAGGCCTCCCTGTCCTTCACCAACTCCCAAGTTTACTAAAACTCATGTCCATTGAGTCAGTGATGCCATTCAGCCGTCTCATCCTCTGTTGTCCCCTGCTCCTCCTGCCTTCTATCTCTCCCAGAATCAGGGTCTTTTCAAATGAGTCAGTTCTTCTCATCAGGTGGCCAAAGTATTGGAGTTTCAGCTTCAGCATCAGACCTTCCAATGAATATTCAGGACTGATTTCCCATTTTAGTTCATTTTATGTTGAAGTACGTTGTGGAGTGTTGGGGGAGGAGCTAAGATGGCAAAGGAATAGGACGAGGAGAACACTTTCTCCTCCACAAATTCATCAAAAGAACATTTAAATGCCGAGTAAATTCCACAAAACAACTTCTGAATGCCGGCAGAGGACATCAGGCACCCAGTAAAGCAACTCATTGCCTTCTAAAGGAGGTAGGAAAAAATATAAAAGACAAAAAAGAGACAAAAGAGGGAGGGACGCACCTCTGTGCTGGGAAGGGAGTCTTAAAAAGAGAGAAGTTTCCAAACACCAGGAAACATTCTCAATGCTGAGTCTGTGCGAGCCTAGGAAGCACAGAGGGCAACATAACAGGGAGGAAAAATAAATAAACAATTAAAACCTACAGATTACGAGCCCTACGATAACTTCCCCAGCAGAGAAGCAGTGCAGACACCTGCATCCACCATTAGCAAACGGGGGTTGGGCAGGGAGGTGCTGGGCGCGGGCTGCATCGCAGGCTGCATCGCTAGAGTAAGGACTGGCCTGAATATCCTGAGCGCTACCTGAGTGAAATAATTTGGGCTAGCACACCAGACTGTGGGATACCTACTACACGAAAAGCCAGCTCTAACCTAAGACACTGCCAGGCCCGCACACAGAACAAAGGACTATACAGAGAGAGCCAGCTGCAGACCGTTCCCCTCCGGTGACAGGCAGCCAGAGCCAGAGGGGGGTAATCGCAGCTCCAGAGAGACATTATCTACAAAACTGTACGCAGACTTCTTTGCTAACTAAGACTTCTTGGGGCCCTGGACAGTCAACATCCGCCTGAGAAGGTGCTCTGGTTATACACCTAGAAAACTGAGCAGCGGGGAGACGATAAGTCACAGAAGCTGCGCTTGCTAAACACCTCATAATCTGCGCTGCTGGAACCTACGAAGGACACAAAATGCAGGCCCAACCAAACCTGGGCCTCTGAGGACTACCGGAGTGCCTGAACTTGAGCAGCTTAGACCTGGGAGGGGCAAGCAGCCCAGGGCCGGCCGTGGATGGTTCTTGGCAGAGCCTGAGCAGAGCGGGCAGGGAGGCTACATGCGCCGTGAGTCGGGGCAGGCCCAGTGTGGCTGAGGCACTGCAAGCACACGCCAGTGTTATTTATTTGCAGCGTCCCTCCCTCCCCACAACGTGACTGAACAAGTGAGCCTAAAAAAAAAAAAAAAAAAAAAGGGTGTCCACCACCACCCCCTTTATCAATGGTGCTGTATAGAAGGAGAAGTTTTGAGATTACTGTAAAAATAAGACCAAAAACTGGAAGCAGGAGACTTAAGTCCAAACCCTGACTCCAGGGAAAATTAATTTATAGGAGCTCATCAAATGCCTCCATACCTACACTGAAACCAAGCACCACACAAGGGCCAACAATTTCCAGGGCAAGACATACCAAGCAAATTCTCCAGCAACACAGGAACACAGCCCTGAGCTCCAATATACAGGCTACCCAAAGTCACCCCAAAATCATAGACATCTCATAACTCATTACTGGACACTTCATTGCACTCCAGAAAGAAGAAATCCAGCTCCATCCACCAGAACACCGACACAAGCTTCCCTAACCAGGAAACCTTGACAAGCCACCTGTACAAACCCACACACAGTGAGGAAATGCCACAATACAGATAACTCCACAAACTGCCAAAATACAGTAAGGACACCCCAAATTCAGCAATTTAAACAAGATGAAGAGACAGAAGAATTCCCAGCAGGTAAAGGAACAGGATAAATGCCCACCAAACCAAACAAAAGAGGAAGAAATAGAGAATCTACCTGATAAAGAATTTCGAATAATGATAGTGAAATTAATCCAAAATCTGGAAATCAAAATGGAATCACAGATAAATAGATTGGAGAAAAACATTGAGAAGATGCAAGAAAGGTTTAACAAGGACCTAGAAGAAATAAAAAAGAGTCAATATATAATGAATAATGCAATAAATGAGATCCAAAACACTCTGGAGGCAACAAATAGTAGAATAACAGAGGCAGAAGATAGAATTAGTGAATTAGAAGATAGAATGGTAGAAATAAATGAAGCAGAGGAGAAAAAAGGAAAACTAATTAAAAGAAATGAGAACAATCTCAGAGACCTCCAGGACAATATTAAACGTTACAACATTCGAATCATAGGAGTCCTAGAAGAAGAAGACAAAAAGAAAGACCATGAGAAAATACTAGAGGAGATAATAGTTGAAAACTTCCCTAAAATGGGGAAGGAAATAATCACTCAAGTCCAAGAAACCCAGAGAGTCCCAAACAGGATAAACTCAAGGTGAAACACCCCAAGACACATATTAATCAAATTAACAAAGATCAAACACAAAGAACAAATAGTAAAAGCAGCAAGGGAAAAACAACAAATAACACACAAGGGAATTCCCATAAGGATAACAGCTGATCTTTCAATAGAAACTCTCCAAGCCAGGAGGGAATGGCAAGACATACTTAAAGTGATGAAAGAAAATAACCTACAGCCCAGATTATTGTACCCAGCAAGGATCTCATTCAAATATGAAGGAGAAATCAAAAGCTTTACAGACAAGCAAAAGCTGAGAGAATTCAGCACCACCAAACCAGCTCTCCAACAAATACTAAAGGACATTATCTAGACAGGAAACACAAAAAGGGTATATAAATTCAAACCCAAAACAATAAAGTAAATGGCAAAGGGATCATACTTATCAATAATTACCTTAAATGTAAATGGGTTGAATACCCCAACCAAAAGACAGAGACTAGCTAAATGGATACAAAAACAACACCCCTACATATGTTGTCTACAAGACACCCACCTCAAAACAGGGGACACATACAGACTGAAAGTGAAGGGCTGGAAAAAGATTTTCCATGCAAATAGAGACCAAAAGAAAGCAGGAGTAGCAATAATAATATCAGATAAAATAGACTTTAGAACAAAGGCTGTGAAAAGAGACAAAGAAGGTCACTACATAATGATCAAAGGATCAATCCAAGAAGAAGATATAACAATTATAAATATATATGCACCCAACATAGGAGCACCGCAATATGTAAGACAAATGCTAACAAGTATGAAAGGAGAAATTAACAACAACACAATAATAGTGGGAGACTTTAATATCCCACTCACACTATGGATAGATCAACTAAACAGAAAATTAACAAGGAAACACAAACTTTAAATGATACAATAGACCAGTTAGACTTAATTGATATCTATAGGACATTTCATCCCAAAACAATGAACTTCACTTTTTTCTCAAGCGCACACGGAACCTTCTCCAGGATAGACCACATCCTGGGCCATAAATCTAGCCTTGGTAAGTTCAGAAATATTGAAATCATTCCAAGCATCTTTTCTGACCACAATGCAGTAAGATTAGATCTCAATAACAGGAGAAAAACTATTAAAAATTCCAACATATGGAGGCTGAACAACACTTTGCTGAATAACCAATAAATTACAGAAGAAATCAAAAAAGAAATCAAAATTTCCATAGAAACGAATGAAAATGAAAACACAGCAACCCAAAACCTGTGGGACACTGTAAAAGCAGTCCTAAGGGGAAAGTTCATAGCGATACAGGCATACCTCAAGAAACAAGAAAAAAGTCAAATAAATAACCTAACTCTACACCTAAAGCAACTAGAAAAGGAAGAAATGAAGCACCCCAAGGTTACTAGAAGGAAAGAAATCTTAAAAATTAGGACAGAAATAAATGCAAAAGAAACAAAAGAGACCATAGCAAAAATCAAGAAAGCCAAAAGCTGATTCTTTGAAAGGATAAATAAAATTGACAAACCATTAGCCAGACTCATCAAGAAACAAAGGAAGAAAAATCAAATCAATAAAATTAGAAATGAAAATGGAGAGATCACAACAGACAATACAGAAATACAAGGGATCATAAGAGACTACTATCAGCAATTATATGACAATAAAATGGACAACGTGGAAGAAATGGACAAATTCTTAGAAAAGTACAACTTTCCAAAACTGGATCAGGAAGAAATAGAAAATCTTAACAGACCCATCACAAGCATGGAAATTGAAACTGTAATCAGAAATCTTCCAGCAAACAAAAGCCTAGGTCCAGATGGCTTGACAGCTGAATTCTACCAAAAATTTAGAGAAGAGCTAACACCTATCCTACTCAAACTGTTCCAGAAATTTGCAGAGGAAGGTAAACTTCCAAACTCATTCTATGAGGTCACCATCACCCTAATACCAAAACCCAAGAAAGATCCCACAAAAAAAGAAAACTACAGGCCAATATCACTGATGAATATAGATGCAAAAATCCTTAACAAAATTCTAGCAATCAGAATCCAACAATACATTAAAAAGATCATATACCATGACCAAGGGGGCTTTATCCCAGGAATGCAAGGATTCTTCAATATCTGCAAATCAATCAATGTAATACACCACATTAACAAATTGAAAAATAAAAACCATATGATTATCTCAGTAGATGCAGAGAAAGCCTTTGACAAAGTTCAACATCCATTTATGATAAAAACTCTCCAGAAAGCAGGAATAGAAGGAACATACCTCAACATAATAAAAGCTATATATGACAAACCCACAGCAAACAATATCCTCACTAGTGAAAAATTGAAAGCATTTCCTCTAAAGTCAGGAACAAGACAAGGGTGCCCACTTTCACCATGACTATTCAACATAGTTTTGGAAGTTTTGGCCACAGCAATCAGAGCAGAAAAAGATACAAAAGGAATCCAAACTGGAAAAGAAGAAGTAAAACTCTAACTGTTTGCAGATGACATGATCCTCTACGTTGAAAACCCTAAAGACTCCACCAGAATATTACTAGAACTAATCAATGAGTATAGTAAAGTTGCAGGATATAAAATCAACACACAGAAATCCCTTGCATTCCTGTACACTAATAACGAGAATATAGAAAGAGAAATTAAGGAAACAATTCCATTCACCATTGCAATGAAAAGAATAAAATACTTAGGAATATATCTTCCTAAGGAAACTAAAGACCTATATATAGAAAACTATAAAACACTGGTGAAAGAAATCAAAGAGGACACTATTAATGGAGAAATATACCATGTTCATGGATTGGTAGACTCAATATAGTGAAAATGAGTATACTACCCAAAGCAATTTATAGATTCAATGCAATCCCCATCAAGCTACCAATGGTATTCTTCACAGAGCTAAAACAAATAATTTCTCAATTTGTATGGAAATACAAAAAACCTCGAATAGCCAAAGCTATCTTGAGAAAGAAGAATAGAACTGGAGGAATCAACCTGCCTGACTTCAGGCTCGACAACAAAGCCACAGTCATCAAGAGAGTATGGTACTGGCACAAAGACAGAAATTTAGATCAATGGAACAAAATAGAAAGCCCAGAGATAAATCCATGCACCTTTGGACACCTTATCTTTGACAAAGGAGGCAAGAATATACACTGGATTAAAGACAATCTCTTTAACAAGTGGTGCTGGGAAAACTGGTCAAACACTTGTAAAAGAATGAAACTAGAGCACTTTCTAACACCATACACAAAAATAAACTCCAAATGGATTAAAGATCTAAATGTAAGACCAGAAATCATAAAACTCCTAGAGGAAAACATAGGCAAAACACTCTCTGACTTACATCACAGCAGGATCCTCTATGACCCACATCCCAGAATATTGGAAATAAAATAAAAAATAAACAAATGGGACCTAATTAAACTTAAAAAGCTTCTGCACAACAAAGGAAACTATAAGCAAGGTGAAAAGACAGCCTTCAGAATGGGAGAAAATAATAGCAAATGAAGCAACAGACAAACAACTAATCTCAAAAATATACAAGCAACTCCTACAGCTCAATTCCAGAAAAATAAATGACCCAATCAAAAAATGGTCCAAAGAACTAAATAGACATTTCTCCAAAGAAGATATACAGATGGCTAACAAACACATGAAAAGATGCTCAACATCACTCATTATCAGAAATGTAAATCAAAACCACTATGAGGTATCATTTCACACCAGTCAGAATGGCTGTGATCCAAAAGTCTACAAGCAATAAATTCTGGAGAGGGTGTGGAGAAAAGGGAACCCTCTTACCTTGTTGGTGGGAATGCAAACTAGTACAGCCACTATGGAGAACAGTATGGAGATTCCTCAAAAAACTGGGAATAGAACTGCCTTATGATCCAACAATCCCACTGCTGGGCATACACACTGAGAAAACCAGAATTGAAAGAGACACGTGTACCCCAATGTTCATCGCCAGGACTTGGAAGCAACCTAGATGTCCATCAGCAGATGAATGGATAAGAAAGCAGTGGTACATATACACAATGGAGTATTACTCAGCCATTAAAAAGAATACATTTGAATTAGTTCTAATGAGGTGGATGGAACTGGAACCTATTATACAGAGTGAAGTAAGCCAGAAAGAAAAACACAAATACAGTATACTAACGCATATATATGGAATTTAGAAAGATGGTAACAATAACCCTGTATACGAGACAGCAGAGGAGACACTGATGTATAGAACAGTCTTTTGGACTCTGGGAGAGGGAGAGGGTGGGATGATTTGGGAGAATGGCATTGAAATATGTGTAATATCATGTTTGAAAAGAGTTGCCAGTCCAGGTTCTATGCCTGATACCAGATGCCTGGGGCTGGTGCACTGAGATGATCCAGAGGGATGGTAAGGCGAGGGAGGAGGGAGGAGGGTTCAGGATGGGCAACACATGTATACCTGTGGCAGATTCATTTTGATGTATGGCAAAACCAATACAATACTGTAAAGTTAAGTAAAATAAAATTTAAAAAATAAATTAAAAAAAATGAAGTACGTTATGTATGTGCTTGGTCGCTCAGTTTGTGTCTGACTCTTTGTAATCCCTTAGACTGTAGTCTGTCAGATCTTCTGTCCATGAAATTTTCCAGGCAAGAATGTTGGAGTGGGTTGCCATTTGCTACTTCAGGGGATCTTCCTGACCCAGGGATTGAACACACATTGCTTGTGTATCCTGCATTGACAGGCAGAGTCTTTACCACTGTGCTACTTGGGAAGCCCTTAGTGAAGTGTACCTGATATATTATGTCTCACATGTACAGCAAAGACATATATATACACACACACATATATTTTCTTGTGTGATATATAACATGTGTGATGTCTCTTTGATACATGCAATATATTTCTCTTTCAGGCAAAAGATTGTATGTTGGGTGAGTGTTTCTAATCTTTAAAATTACATTGTAAACAAATATGTCCTTCCTCCCACTTTTGCTTGCCTTGAACCAGTCAACTTGTTCATTTCTCACATCCATATCAGTTCAGTTCAGTTCAGTTCAGTTTAGTCACTCAGTTGTGTCCGACTCTTGGCGACCCCATGAATCGCAGCACGCCAGGCCTCCCTGTCCATCACCAACTCCCAGAGTTCAATCAGACTCATGTCCATCAAGTCAGTGATGCCATCCAGCCATCTCACCCTCTGTTGTCCCCTTCTCCTCCTGCCCCCAATCCCTCCCAGCATCAGAGTCTTTTCCAATGAGTCAAGTCTTCGCATGAGGTATATAGATACAAACATACATATTCTTTTCGGATTCTTTTCCATTGTAAAGTTATTACAATATATTGAATATAGTTCCCTGTCCTATACAGTATGTGCTTGTTGTTTGTCTATTTTATATATAGTAATTTTAATACAAAATTCCTAATTTATCCCTCCCCTCCCTTTTGGTAACCATACATTTGTTTTATATGTCTGAATCTATTTTTTTTTATAAATAAGTTTACTTGTATCATTCTGCATATAAATGATATCATATAGTTCTTTCTCTTACTTCATTTAACATCTTAACCTCTAGGTCCATCCGTGTTGCTGCAACTGGCATTATTTCAGTCTTTTTATGGCTGAGTAATACTCCATTGTGTTTGAGTGTGTGTCTGCGTATGGATGCTTATGTTGCTTCCAAGTCTTTGCTTTTGTGAATAGTATTGCTGTGAATATTGGAGTACATGTATCTTTTTTAATTAGGATTTTTGTTTTTACCAGATATATGCCCAGGATAGGGACTACTGGATCCTACAAAGACATTTTGATGATGACTATTCTGATAGATTTGAGATATCTTGTTATTTTGATTTATGTTTCTCTGATGATTAGAAATGTTAAACATCTTTTTATATGCCTGCCGGCCACCTGTATATCTTTTGGAAAAAACTTCTGTTGAGGTGTTCTGCCCATTTCTTTTGCCATGTACTTTCAGCTTTTTTGTTTTTATAATTGAAGTATAGTTGACTCACAATATTGTGTTAATTTTTGCTGTACAGCAAAGTGATTCTGATATACATACATATATGTACACATTTTTAAAATATTGTTTTCTGCTACGGTTTATCACAGGATATTGAATATAGTTCCCTGTGTGATATAGTAGGACTTTGTGATTGATTCATTCTATACACAATAGTTTTCACCTGCTTAGCCTAAACTCCCTCTCCATCCCTTCTCCAACCCCTGCTCCCGTGGTGACCACAATCTGTTCTTTATGCCTGTGAGTCTGTTTCATCGATAGATTCCACACATAAATGAAATCATATGCTGTTTGTCCATCTTTTTATGAGTCAATTCACTTAGTATGATAATCCCTAGTTGCGTCTATGTTGCTGCAACTGACATTATTTCATTCTTTCTTATGGTTGAGTAATATTCCATTGTATATATGTACTATACATTCTTTATCCATTCATTTGTCAGTGGACACTGATTGTTTTCATATCTTTATTATTGTGAATAGTACTGCTATGAATATAAGGGTACATGTATCTTTTTGAATTGTAATTTTGTG
The DNA here is from genome assembly GCA_935064755.1 of Tragelaphus eurycerus. Classification (NCBI taxonomy): domain Eukaryota; kingdom Metazoa; phylum Chordata; class Mammalia; order Artiodactyla; family Bovidae; genus Tragelaphus; species Tragelaphus eurycerus. The sequence continues at coordinate 2,495,421 of CAKXYN010000097.1, read as the reverse complement.
TGGTTATATGTCCAGGCATACAAGCTCAGGAGTGGGATTGCTTGATTATGTGGTATTTCTGTTCTTAGTTTTCTGAGGAAGCTTCATACTGTTACATTTCTATATAAATTTGAAAATTTTTTGGTTTTGGTCTGTGAAAAAAGCCTTTTGTTGATTCTTTTTCAAATAGATGGTGAACAATTTCTAAACTCAATTTTTTGAAAGTTTTAGTATGAATTTATGTCAAGTCTGAGATACAGTCAGATTCTGTTTAATGTCTGAAGTTCATTCACTAAGTGCTGCTTTACTTGCCAGCAGAAGAGCAGTATTTTCACGTATTTTAATTGTTCAATGACTAAGATAACAAGACCCCAAATGAAAACTTTCCTATTTACTGAAACAAGCAAAAATGACCTCCTCCAAATATTATACAATAGAATCACCAATGGTACAATCACAATGCCAGAACCGCATTTACTTTCCTACTGTACATAGGATGACCTTTCACAACTATGTAGTAATTACAAAATTATGCAGTACAAAGTCAATGACAGGCTGATGGAGTCACTTTGAGTTGAGCCCATCTGCTGGATACTTCAATTGTTCTAAGATATATCCTTAGATACTTAAATCATCTCTTAAACAACTTTTGTTCTCAGCAAACCATAAGAGAGAAAATAATAATCCACGTGGTTTATAAGGGAAGGCGGGGCAGAAAGGGGATATGTCATACTACCTTGGAGCTAATTTCTTAGCATTCAGATTAAAAAAAAAAAGTGTACACACACACACATACCCATGCCTGGATCACCAGAATAGCCTTCTCTATTCTTGACCACTACATTCTCTTCACCTTTATTAACCAATTGTTGAGATTTAATATATTCATTTTCTCCCCTCCCTGCCTTTCCTCCCTCAATTTTTTGGGATTTAGTTTCATACTTAAAAACTGTTCTTTCTTAAATAGTCCATCATTTGTTTTTAAGAACTAGGACATCCTCTTACATAGCCACAATACAATCATCATGCTTTGAGAATTTGACACTGAAAGAATACTGTAATCCAGTATATCATCCATATTTAAATTTCCCCAGTTTTTTCATAGCTGGTTCTTCTTCTTTTGGATTTAATCAAGGAAAAATCTCTGCATTTGATTTTCCTGTTCGCAAATATATTTCCATATGACAGCCACAGTAATCTTTTTTAAAAGCCTCAAATGCATTATGGCATCTCTCTGAATCTTTTCATTGAGCTTTAAATGAAATACAAATCTCTTATTTGTTAGCTCTCCAGTTTCATCTCATTTATTATCCACCTCAAATTATTTTTCAGTGATAATGAATTAATTTATTTTTCTAGAAACCACCATGCTGTCTGTTATGTCAATAGCTTTGTGAATAATGTTCCTCCTATTAAAGTATTCTACTTTAATTTTTCTTTTCACTTAGATAACTCATCCACGTTCTGATGCTACAACTAAGACATCATTGCCAGTGAAAAGCACCTGCCAACATCAGACTGAGTTTGGTGTTCCAATGTGTGCTCATGTAGCACCCTATAGTTACAGCTAATGAACGTTTATCACACCCTTTGGAGTCATCTATTTACTAACCAGAATCAGTATAAGTGTTTTGAAGAAAGGAACCTGATACCTTTTTCACCACTGTATACCTCAAGTCTACTGAGTATTTTTCCCACGGTTATTTCAGTGAGTGAACATAAACACAAAAAAATCATAACTGCTACTGAAAACCCTAGGGCTAAATCTGGATGAAATTATAATTGAGTAATCTGTAGGAGTCCTAGGTTATTTTCAAACTAGAAATAGGTCTGAAAAGTTAAGTTGTTACTGTTATCTGGGGTCCAAAAATATTTTCACAATTTATCCGCTTTTTAGTTACTGAGCATGCTGCTAAGTCGCCTCAGTCGTCTCCGACCCTGTGCAACCCCATAGACGGCAGCCCACCAGGCTCCCCCATCCCTGGGGTTCTCTAGGCAAGAACACTGGAGTGAGTTGCCATTTCCTTCTCCAATGCATGAAAGTGAAAAGTGAAAGTGAAGTAGCTCAGTCGTGTCCGACTGGACTCTTCGCAACCCCATGGACTACAGCCTACCAGGCTCCTCCATCCATGGGATTTTCCAGGCAAGAGTACTAGAGTGGGTTTCCACTGCCTTCTCTGGAGTTACTCAGTATGCTTGTGCTTTATTGTTACACTGTAACCATAACATTGTTCATGCACATACTGTAACACTTATTTTAACACAAAACTATAAAAGTTTGCCTGAACTTCAGGATTTGCTGCTGCTGCTAAGTCGCTTCAGTCATGTTCGACTCTGTGCAACCCCACAGACGGCAGCACACCAGGCTCCCCTGTCCCTGGGATTCTCCAGGCAAGAACACTGGAGTGGGTTGCCATTTCCTTCTCCAATGCATGAAAGTGGAAAGTGAAGTTGCCCAGTCGTGTCCAACTTCGCGACTCCATGGACTGCAGCCTATCAGGCTCCTCCGTCCCTGGGATTTTCCAGGCAAGAGTACTGGAGTGGGGTGCCATCACCTTCAAGACAAAGCCAAATCCTCACCTCTTAGAGATCTGAATTCAGATCTGGTAATTAAATTTTAGATTTAAAACTTGTTACCAAAGTAGAAAATTCCCAAGAAAATGTGACTGTTAAGTTTTAAAAAAAGGAAAAAAAAACCCTTTCATTTGGATAGATGAAAATAATGACTACAAGAAGACAACTGATTGGGTCGGGGTAAATTTTAACACACAACTCTAAATTCAATTAAACTAAGACATATTCTTTAATAGAATACCTCCAACTTTTTTTTTAATTTTGAGGAATATTTAGTATCTAGGTTTAGGTAATAGGAGATTTTATTTTTAAAAGTGAACAATTAGTTACCTTATAAGTTCATATTATTCCTGATTTTTAATCTTTGCTCAATATGCAACAGGTTAGTTTTTCAAATATTTAGCAAAAGAATGAAAATAATCTGCTAGTTTTGGAAAATTATTCACTCAACATTTTTTTCTTTGTATGTAAATATTAAAAAGAATCCATTCTATAGATTTTGGTTGCCATCATCTGAAATTTTATTTAAAATTGAATTAGGGTTTCCCTGGTGAGCCAATGGTTAACAATCTACCTTGCAATGCAGGGGACACTGGTTCGGTACTTTGTCTAGGAAAATCCTACATGCTGGGAGGAAACTAAGCGGGTGCACCACAACTACTTGAACCTGCACTCTGGAGTTCACCAGCCATGACTACTGAGAACACGTGCAGCAACTTCTGAAGCCTGCCTGCCTTGGAGCCTTTACTCCTGCAACAAGAGACTCCACCACAATGAGACGCCCACACACAGCAATGAAGAGCCAGCCCAGCCAAAAAATAAGTAAAATGGAATTAGTAGCATGGTAATTACCTAACAAGGTAATTGTCTAATTAAAACAAACATGAATAGCCAAAATTTATTTTGAGTTTTAAAATAAATTAGTAATGGTGTACATGATGCATATATTTATTGCTTGTGTAATTTTATTTTTTGATTACTCTATTTGTGGTTGTACACCTAGTATAAATCTACACCTAGTATAAATTGAAAAAATGCACTAGTATTTAATTAATGTACCTAAATGTAAATATTCTATGAAACAAAGTGTAAATTTTCACCATTTTGTACATGAAAATATACTGATTTATCATTTTATACATATGATAAAATGTTTGCTAATTTACCAGAGTTTACCAATTGTTTGACTATCCCACTGATTCTACTCTCAGAGTGCAAAATTAAAGAGAAAGCAATTCTTTAAAAGCACACCTATGGGAGGAGGAGCTAAAATGGTGGAGGAATAGGACAGGGAGACCACTTTCTCTCCCACAAATTCTTCAAAAGAACATTTAAATGCAGAGTAAATTCCACAAAACAACTTCTGGATGCCGGCAGAGGACATCAGGCACCCAGAAAAGCAGCCCATTGTCTTCGAAAGGAGGTAGGAAAAAATATAAAAGACAAAAAAAGAGACAAAAGAGGGAGGGATGGAGCTCTGTCCCGGGAAGGGAGTCTTAAAAGGAGAGAAGTTTTCAAACACCAGGAAACACTCTCACTGCCGAGTCTGTGCCGAACCTTGGAAGCACAGAGAGCAACATAACAGGGAGGAAAAATAAATAAACAATTAAAACCCACAGATTACAAGCCCAGCAGTAACTCCCCCAGTGGAGAAGCAGCGCAGACGCCTGCACCTGCAACTAGCAAGCAGGGGCTGGGCAGGGAGGTGCGGGCTGCATTGCTTAGAGTAAGGATCTGGCCTGAATGCCCCGAGTGCCATCTGAGCAAACTAATTTGGGCTAGCAAACCAGACTGTGGGATAACTACCACGCAAAAAGCCAGCCCTAACCTAAGACATCTCCAGGCCCACACACAGAACAAAGGACTGAACAGAGATAGCCAGCTGCAGACCATCCCCCTCCAGTGACAGGCAACCAGAACCAGAAGGGGGCAATCACAGCCCCAGAGAGACATTATCCACACAACTATAAGGAGGCTTCTTTGCTAACTAAGACTTCTTGGGGTTCTGGATGGTTAACATCCACCTGAGAAGGTGCGCTGGTGGTACATCCAGAAAACCGAGCAGCAGGGAAGCGATAAGTTGCAGCAACCATGCTCTCCAAACACCTCATCATCTGAGCTGCTCAGACCTGGGAAGGGCACAAAACACAAGCCCAACTGAGTCTGCACCTCTGAGGACTACCCGAGTGCTTGAACTTGAGCGGCTTAGACCTGGGAAGTGCAAGAAGCCCAGGGCCAGCCTTGGATGGTTCCTGGCAGAGCAACCTAGAGCCTGAGCAGTGTGGGCAGGGAGGGGACATGCGCCGTGAGTGGGGGCAGGCCCAGTGTAGCCGAGGCACTGCAAGCACATGCCAGTGTTATCTGTTTGCAGTGTCTCTCACTCCCCACAGAGCGACTGAACAAGTGAGCCTAAAAAAAAAAGTGTCCACCACCGCCCCCTTTGTGTCAGGGCAGATATCAGACACTCAAGAGACTAGCAAACAGAAGAAACTATAACAGAGGGAACCGCCTTGGAAGCAACAGGCAATAGATTAAAACCCTGTCTTTAGTACCGACTACATAGGAAGGGGCCTATAGATCTTGAGAAATATAAGCCAGACCAAGGAACTAGCCGAAAATGAACTGACCCCACAACACCAGAGAAAGTCCTAAATATATTTTTACTATTTTTACAATCATTCGTTCTTTTTTTTTAATTGTTTAAAAAAATTTTAAGTCCTCTATTACTCCTTTAATTTTCACTTTTATAACCTACTATTACTTTGCCAAAAAAAAGACCCAATTTTTTTTTAAAGCAAACTTCATATATATATATTTTATAATTTTTTGACCTTGTTTTATTTTTTCTTTTTCTCTTTCTTTTTTTTTTTTCTTCTTTTCTTTAACATTGTATTTTTGAAATTGCAAACTCTATTCTAGATTTTTAATTTTAGCTTTTTGGTATTTATTATCAATTTTGTACCTATTTTAAAAATAATTTTTGTGACTTTTTTCTCTCTCTTTCTTTCTCTTCTTCTTTTCTTTAACATTGTATTTCTGAAATTCCAAACTCTACTCTAGATTTTTAATTTATGCTTTTTGGTATTTGTTATCAATTTTGTACCTGTATTTTCTTTATAATTTTTGTGACTTTTTTCCCTCTCTTTCTTTTTCTTCTTCTTTTCTTTAACATTGTATTTCTGAAATTCCAAGATCTACTCTAGATTTTTAATTTTTAATTTTTTGTATTTATTATCAATTTTGTACCTTTAAGAACCCAATCTTCAGTACCCATTTTTTACTTGGGAATGAGATTACTGGCTTCACTACTCTCTCCCCCTTTGGACTCTCCTTTTTCTCCACCAGGTCGCCTGTGTCTCCTTCCTAACCCCTCTCTACTCTACTCAACTCTGTGAATGTCTGTGTGTTCCAAATGGTGGAGAACACTTAGGGAACTGATTACTGGCTGGATCTGTCTCTCTCCTTTTCATTCCCCCTTTTACCCTCCTGGCCACCTCTGTCTCCTTCCTCCCTCTTCTCTTCTCTGCATAACTCTGTGAACATCTCTCAGCGGTCCAGTTGTGGAGTGCACATAAGGAAGTGATTACTGGCTAGCCAGCTCTCTCCTCTATTGATTCCACCTCATCTCATTTGGGTCACCTCTAACACCCTCCTCCCCTCTTCTCTTCTCCATGTAACACTGTGAACCTCTCTGGGTGTCCCTCATGGTGGAAAAACTTTTCATCTTTAACCTAGATGATTTATCAATGATGCTGTATAGAAGGAGAAGTTTTGAGACTACTGTAAAAATAAGACCAAAAATTGGAAGCAGGACACTTAAGTCCAAACCCTGAATCCAGGTAATTCCTGACTCCGGGGAACATTAATTGACGGGAGTTCATCAAACGCCTCCATACCTACACAAAAACCAAGCACCACACAAGGGCCAACAAATTCCAGGGCAAGACATACCAAGAAAATTCTCCAGCAACACAGGAACAAAGCCCTGAGCTCCAATATACAGGCTGCCCAAAGTTACTACAAAACCATAGACATCTCATAACATATTACTGGACACTTATTGCACTCCAGAGAGAAGAAATCCAGCTCCACCCACCAGAATTTCGACTCAAGCTTTCCTAACCAAGAAACCTTGACAAGCCACCTGTACAAACCCACCCACAGCGAGGAAACTCCACAATAAAGAGAACTCCACAAATTGCCAGAATATAGAAAGGAACCCCAAACTCAGCAATATAAACAAGACGAAGAGACAGAAGAATACCCAGCAGGTAAAGGAACAGGATAAATGCCCACCAAACCAAACAAAAGAGGAAGAGATAGAGAATCTACCTGATAAAGAATTCTGAATAATGATACTGAAAATGATCCAAAATCTTGAAATCAAAATGGAATCACAGATAAATAACCTGGAGTAAAGGAATGAGAAGATACAAGAAAGGTTTAACAAGGAAATAGAAGAAATAAAAAAGAGTCAATATATAATGAATAATGCAATCAGATCAGATCAGTCCCTCAGTTGTGTCTGACTCTTCGCAACCCCATGAATCTCAGCATGCCAGGCTTCCCTGTCCATCACCAACTCCCGGACTTCACTCAGACTCACATCCATCGAGTAAGTGATGCAATCCAGCCATCTCATCCTCTGTAGTAGCCTTCTCCTCCTGCCCCAATCCCTCCCAGCATCATAGTCTTCTCCAATGAGTCAACTCTTCGCATGAGGTGGCCAAAATATTGGAGTTTCAGCTTTAGCATCATTACTTCCATAGAAATCCCAGGGCTGATCTCCTTCAGAATGGACCAGTTGGATCTCCTTGCAGTCCAAGGGACTCTCAAGAGTCTTCTCCAACACCACAGTTCAAAAGCATCAATTCTTCGGTGCTCAGCCTTCTTCACAGTCCAGCTCTCACATCCATACATGAACACAGGAAAGACCATAGCCTTAACTAGGCGAAACTTTGTTGGTAAAGTAATGTTTCTACTTTTGAATATGCTATCTAGGTTGGTCATAACTTTCCTTCCAAGGAGTAAGCGTCTTTAAATTTCATGGCTACAGTCACCATCTGCAGTGATTTTGGAGCCCAGAAAAAGAAAGTCTGACACTGTTTCCACTCTTTCCCCATCTGTTTCCCCTGAAGTGATAGGACCAGATGTCATGATCTTCGTTTTCTGAATGTTGAGCTTTAACCCAACCTTTTCACTCTCCACTTTCACTTTCATCAAGAGGCTTTTTAGTTCCTCTTCACTTTCTGCCGTAAGGGTGGTATCATCTGCATATCTGAGGTTATTGATATTTCTCCCAGCAATCTTGAATCCAACTTGTGTTTCTTCCAGTCCAGAGTTTCTCATGATGTACTCTGCATATAGGTTAAATAAACAGGGTGACAATATACAGCCTTAACATACTCCTTTTCCTATTTGGAACCAGTCTGTGGTTCCATGTCCAGTTCTAACTGTTGCTTCCTGACCTGCATACAGATTTCTCAAGAGGCAGATCAGGTGGTCTGGTATTCCCATGTCTTTCTGAATTTTCCACAGTTTATTGTGATCCACACGGTCAAAGATTTTGGCATATTCAACAAAGCAGAAATAGATGTTTTTCTGGAACTCTCTTGCTTTTTCCATGATCCAGCAGCTGTTGTCAATTTGATCTCTGAATCCTCTGCCTTTTCTAAAACCAGCTTGATCATCTGGAAGTTCATGGCTTATGTATTGCTGAAGCCTGGCTTGGAGAATTTTGAGCATTATTTTACTAGCATGTGAGGTGAGTGCAATTGTGTGGTAGTTTGAGCATTCTTTGACATTGCCTTTCTTTGGGATTGGGATGAAAACTGACCTTTTCCAATCTTGTGGCCACTGCTGAGTTTTCCAAATTTGCTGGCATATTGAGTGCAGCACCTTCACAGCATCATCTTTCAGGATTTGGAATAGCTCCACTGGAATTCCATCACCTCTACTAGCTTTGTTCGTAGTGATGCTTTCTAAGGCCCACTTGACTTCACATTCCAGGATGTCTGGCTCTAGGTCAGTGATCACGCCATCATGATTATCTGGGTCGTGAAGATCTTTTTTGTACAGTTCTTCTGTGTATTCTTGCTACCTCTTCTTAATATCTTCTGCTTCTGTTAGGTCCATAACATTTCTGCCCTTTACCGAGCCCATCTTGCATGAAATGTTCCTTTGGTATCTCTGATTTTCTTGAAGAGATCCCTAGTCTTTCCCATTCTGTTGTTTTCCTCTATTTCTTTGCATTGATCGCTGAAGAAGGCTTTCTTGTCTCTTCTTGCTATTCTTTGGAACTGTGCATTCAGATGTTTATATCTTTCCTTTTCTCCTTTGCTTTTCGCTTCTCTTCTATTCACAGCTATTTGTAAGGCCTCCCCAGACAGCCATTTTGCTTTTTTGCATTTCTTTTCAATGGGGACGGTCTTGATCCCTGTTTCCTGTACAATGTCATGAACCTCATTCCATAGTTCATCATGCACTCTATGTATCAGATCTAGGCCCTTAAATCTATTTCTCACTTCCACTGTATAATCATAAGGGATTTGATTTAGGTCATACCTGAATGGTCTAGTGGGTTTCCCTACTTTCTTCAATTTAAGTCTGAATTTGGCAATAAGGAGTTCATGATCTGAGCCACAGTCAGCTCCTGGTCTTGTTTTTGCTAATTGTATAGAGCTTCTCCATCTTTGGCTGCAAAGAATATAATCGATCTGATTTCGGTGTTGACCATCTGGTGATGTCCATGTATAGAGTCTTCTCTTGTGTTGTTGGAAGAGGGTATTTGCTATGACCAGTGCATTTTCTTGGCAAAACTCTATTAGTCTTTGCCCTGCTTCATTCCGTATTCCAAGGCCAAATTTGCCTGTTACTCCAGCTGTTTCTTGACTTCCTACTTTTGCATTCCAGTCCCCTATAATGAAAAGGACATCTTTTGGGGGTGTTAGTTCTAAAAGGTTTTGTAGATCTTCATAGAACCCTTCAACGTCAGCTTCTTCAGTGTTACTGGTTGGGGCATAGACTTGGATTACTGTGACATTGAATGGTTTGCCTTGGAAACGAACAGAGATCATTCTGTCGTTTTTGAGATTGCATCCAAGTACTACATTTCGGACTCTTTTGTTGACCATGATGGCTACTCCATTTCTTCTGAGGGATTCCTGCCCGCAGTAGTAGATATAATGGTCATCTGAGTTAAATTCACCCATTCCAGTCCATTTTAGTTCGCTAATTCCTAGAATGTCGACATTCACTCTTGCCATCTCCTGTTTGACCACTTCCAATTTGCCTTGATTCATGGACCTGACATTCCAGGTTCCTATGCAATATTGCTCTTTACAGCATCGGACTTTACTTCTATCACCAGACACATCCACAGCTGGGTATTCTTTTTGCTTTGGCTCCATCCATTCATTCTTTTTGGAGTTATTTCTCCACTGATCTCCAGTAGCATATTGGGCCCCTACTGACCTGGGGAGTTTCTCTTTCAGTATCCTATCATTTTGCCTTTTCTTACTGTTCATGGGGTTCTCAAGCAAGAATACTGAAGTGGTTTGCCATTCCCTTCTCCAGCGGACCACATCCTGTCAGATCTCTCCACCATGACCCGCCCATTCTGGGTTGACCCACGGGCATGGCTTAGTTTCATTGAGTTAGAAAAGGCTGTGGTCCTGGTGTGATTAGATTGACTAGTTTTCTGTGAGTATGGTTTCAGTGTGTTTGCCCTCTGATGCCCTCTTGCAACACCTACCGTCTTACTTGGGTTCTTCTTACCTTGGGCGTGGGGTATCTCTTCTCGGCTACTCCAGCAAAGCACAGTCATTGCACGTTACCTTGGACGAGGGGTCTTTCCTCACCGCCGCCCTTCTTGACCTTGGAGGAGGGGTATCTCCTCACCGCCGCCCTTCCTGACTTCGGTCGTGGTGTACCTCCTCTCAGCCACGTTTAGTGTGCCGGTCGCAGCCACCGAGAAATAGATGAGATCAAAAACACTCTGTAGGCAACAAATAGTAGAATAACAGAGGCAGAAGATAGGATTAGTGAATTAAAAGATAGAATGGTAGAAATAAATGAATCAGAGAGGAAAAAAGAAAAATGAATTAAAAGAAATGAGAACAATCTCAGAGACCTCCAGGATAATTTTAAACACTGCAACATTCGAATCATAAGAGTTCCAAAAGAAAAAGACAAAAAGAAAGACCATGAGAAAATACTAGAGGAGATAATAGTTGAAAACTTCCCTAAAATGGGGAAGGAAATAATCACTCAAGTCCAAGAAACACAGAGAGTCCCAAACAGGATTAACCCAAGGCAAAACACCCCAAGACACATATTAATCAAATTAACAAAGATCAAACACAAAGAACAAATATTAAAAGCAGCAAGGGAAAAACAACAAATATCAAACAAGGGAATTCCCATAAGGATAACAGCTGATCTTTCAACAGAAACTCTTCAAGCCAGGAGGGAATGGCAAGATATACTGAAAGTGATGAAAGAAAAGAAACTACAGCCCAGATTATTGTACCCAGCAAGGATCTCATTCAAATATGAAAGAGAAATCAAAGCTTTACAGACAAGCAAAAGCTGAGAGAATTCAGCACCACCAAACCAGCTCTCCAACAAATACTAAAGGATATTCTCTAGACAGGAAACAAAAAAAAGGGTATATAAATTCGAACCCAAACAATAAAGTAAATGGCAATGGGATCATACTTATCAGTAATTACCTTAAACGTAAATGGGTTGAATGCCGCAACCAAAAGACAGAGACTGGCTAAATGGATACAAAAACAAGACCCCTACATATGTTGTCTACAAGAGACCCCCTCAAAACAGGAGACACATACAGACTGAAAGTGAAGGGCTGGAAAAAGATTTTCCATGCAAATAGGGACCAAAAGAAAGCAGGAGTAGCAATACTCATATCAGATAAAATAGACTTTAAAGCAAAGGCTGTGAAAAGAGACAAAGAAGGTCACTACATAATGATCAAAGAATCAATCCAAGAAGAAGATATAACAATTATAAATATATATGCACCCAACATAGGAGCACCGCAATATGTAAGACAAACACTAACAAGTATGAAAGGAGAAGTCAACAATAACACAGTAATAGTGGGAGACTTTAATACCACACTCACACCAATGGATAGATCAACTAAACAGAAAATTAACAAGGAAACACAAACTTTAAATGATACAATAGACCAATTAGACCTAATTGATATCTATAGGACATTTCATCCCAAAACAATGAATTTCACCTTTTTCTCAAGTGCACACGGAACCTTCCCCCGGATAGACCACATCCTGGGCCATAAATCTAGCCTTGGTAAGTTCAGAAATATTGAAATCATTCCAAGCATCTTTTCTGACCACAATGCAGTAAGATTAGATCTCAATTACAGGAGAAAAACTATTTAAAATTCCAACATATGGAGGCTGAACAACACTTTGCTGAATAACCAGCAAATTACAGAAGAAATCAAAAAAGAAATCAAAATTTGCATAGAAACGAATGAAAATGAAAACACAGCAACCCAAAACCTGTGGAACACTGTAAAAGCAGTCCTAAGGGGAAAGTTCATAGCAATACAGGCATACCTCAAGAAACAAGAAAAAAGTCAAATAAATAACCTAACTCTAACCTAAAGCAACTAGAAAAAGGAGAAATGAAGAACCCCAAGGTTAGTAGAAGGAAAGAAATCTTAAAAATTAGGGCAGAAATAAATGCAAAAGAAACAAAAGAGACCATAGCAAAAATCAACAAAGCCAAAAGCTGGTTCTTTGAAAGGATAAATAAAATTGACACACCATTAGCCAGACTCATCAAGAAGCAAAGGGAGAAAAATCAAATCCATAAAATTAGAAATGAAAATGGAGAAATCACAACAGACAACACAGAAATACAAAGGATCATAAGAGACTACTATCAGCAATTATATGTCAATAAAATGGACAATGGCGAAGAAATGGACAAATTCTCAGAAAAGTACAACTTTCCAAAACTGGACTAGGAAGAAATAGAAAATCTTAACAGACCCATTACAAGCATGGAAATTGAAACTGTAATCAGAAATCTTCCGGCAAACAAAAGCCCAGGCCTAGATGGCTTCACAGCTGAATTCTACCAAAAATTTAGAGAAGGGCTAACACCTATCCTGCTCAGACTCTTCCAGAAAATTGCAGAAGGTAAAGTTCCAAACTCATTCTACGAGGCCCCATCACCCTAATACCAAAACCGGACAAAGATGTCACAAAAAAAGAAAACTACAGGCCAATATTACTGATGAACATAGATGCAAAAATCCTTAACAAAATTATAGCAATCAGAATCGAACAACACATGAAAAAGATCATACACCATGACCAATTGGGCTTTATCCCAGGGATGCAAGTATTCTTCAATATCTTCAAATTAATCAATGTAATACACCACATTAACAAATTGAAAAATAAAAACCATATGATTATCTCAATAGATGCAGAGAAAGCCTTTGACAAAATTCAACATCCATTTATGATTAAAAACTCTCCAGAAAACAGGAATAGAAGGAACATATCTCAACATAATAAAAGCTATATATGACAAACCCACAGCAAACATTATCCTCAACGGTGAAAAATTGAAAACATTCCCTCTAAAGTCAGGAACAAAACAAGGGTGCCCACTTTGACCATGACTATTCAACATAGTTTTGGAAGTTTTGGCCACAGCAATCAGAGCAGAAAAAGAAATAAAAGGAATCCAAATTGGAAAAGAAGAAGTAAAACTCTCACTGTTTGCAGATGACATGATGCTCTATCTACATAGAAAACCCTAAAGACTCCACCAGAAAATTACTAGAACTAATCAATGAATATAGTAAATTTGCGGGATATAAAATCAACACACAGAAATCCCTTGCATTCCTATATACTAATAATGAGAAAATAGAGAAATTAAGGAAACAATTCCATTCACCATTGCAACGAAAAGAATAAAATACTTAGGAATTTATCTACCTAAAGAAACTAGAGACCTATATATAGAAAATTATAAAACACTGATGAAAGAAATCAAAGAGGACACTAATAGATGGAGAAATATACCATGTTCATGGATTGGTATAATCAATATAGTGAAAATAAGTATACTAACCAAAGCAATTTATAGATTCAATGCAATCCCTATCAAGCTACCAACGGTATTCTTCACAGAGCTAGAACAAATAATTTCTCAATTTGTATGGAAATACAAAAAACCTCGAATAGCCAAAGTAATCTTGAGAAAGAAGAATGGAACTGGAGGAATCAACCTGCTTGACTTCAGGCTCTACTACAAAGCCACAGTCATCAAGACAGTATGGTACTGGCACAAAGACAGAAATATCAATGGAACAAAATAGAAAGCCCAGAGATAAATCCATGCACCTTTGGACACCTTATCTTTGATAAAAGAGGCAAGAATACACAATGGATTAAAGACAATCTTTTTAACAAGTGGTGCTGGGAAAACTGGTCAAACACTTGTAAAAGAATGAAACTAGAACACTTTCTAACACCATACACAAAAATAAATGCCAAATGGATTAATGATCTAAATGTAAGACCAGAAACTATAAAACTCCTAGAGGAGAACATAGGCAAAATACTCTCTGACATACATCACAGCAGGATCCTCTATGACCCACCTCCCAGAATATTGGAAATAAAAGCAAAAATAAACAAATGGGACTTAACTAAACTTAAAAAGCTTCTGCACAAAAAAGGGAACTATAAGCAAGGTGAAAAGACAGCCTTCAAAATGGGAGAATATAATAGCAAATGAAGCTACAGACAAACAACTAATCTCAAAAATATACAAGCAACTTCTACAGCTCAATTCCAGAAAAATAAATGACCCAATCAAAAAATGGGCCAAAGAACTAAATAGACATTTCTCCAAAGAAGACATACACATGAAAAAAATGCTAACAAACACATGAAAAGATGCTCAACATCACTCATTATCAGAGAAATGCAAATCAAAACCACTATGAGGTACCATTTCACGTCAGTCAGAATGGCTGCGATCCAAAAGTCTACAGGCAATAAATGCTGGAGAGGGTGTGGAGAAAAGGGAATCCTTTTACACTGTTGGTGGGAATGCAAACTAGTACAGCCACTATGGAGAACAGTGTGGAGATTCTTCAAAAAACTGGGAATAGAACTGCTTTATGATCCAGCAATCTCACTGCTGGGCATACACACTGAGGAAACCAGAATTGAAAGAGACACGTGTACCCCAATGTTCATCAAAGCACTGTTTATAATAGCCAGGACATGGAAGCAACCTAGATGCCCCTCAGCAGATGAATGGACAAGAAAGCAGTGGTACATATACACAATGGAGTATTACTCAGCCATTAAAAAGAATACATTTGAATCAGTTCTAATGAGGTGGATGGAACTGGAGCCTATTATACAGAGTGAAGTAAGCCAGAAAGAAAAACACAAATACAGTATACTAACACATATATATGAAATCTAGAAAGATGGTAACAATAACCCTGTATACGAGACAGCAAAAGAGACACTGATGTATAGAACAGTCTTTTGGACTCTGTGGGAGAGGGAGAGAGTGGGATGATTTGGGAGAATGGCATTGCAACATGTATAATATCATATATGAAACAAGTTGCCAGTCCAGGTCCAATGCACAATACTGGATGCTTGGGGCTGGTGCACTTGGGCAACCCAGAGGGATGGTATGGGGAGGGAGGAGGGAGGAGTCTTCAGGATGGGGCACACGTGTATTCCTGTGGTTGATTCATTTTTTTTTTTTTTGCCAGGTCAGACCTTGCAACTCAAAGGTTGCTTTTTTTTTTTTTAATTTTGCTTAACTTTACAATATTGTATTGCTTTTACTATACATCGAGATGGATCCGCCACCAGTATATATGTGTTCCCCATCCAGAACCCTCCTCCCTTCCCCCTTCCCACACCATCCCTCCAGGTCATCCCAGTGCTCCAGTCCCAGGCATCTGTTATAGGGCATCGTACCTGGACTGACTCGTTTCAGATATGATATTATACATATTTCAATGCTATTCTCCCCAATCATCCCACCCTCTCCCTGTCCCAGAGTCCAAAAGTCTGTTCTATACATCAGTGTTTCTTTTGCTGTCTCGTAAATAGGGTTATTTTTACCATCTTTCTAAATTCCATATATATGTGTTAGTATACTGTATTTTTGGTTTTGTTTCTGGCTTACTTCACTCTGTATAATAGGCTCCAGTTCCATCCACCTCCTTAGAACTGATTCAAATGTATTCTTTTTAATGGCTGAGTAATACTCCATTGTGTATATGTACCACTGCTTTCTTATCCATTCATCTGCTGATGGACATCTAGGTTGCTTCCAAGTCCTGGCTATTGTAAACAGTGCTGCTATGAACATTGGGGTACACGTGTCTCTTTCAATTCTGGATTTCTCAGTGTGTATGCCCAGCAGTGGGATTGCTGGATCATAAGGCAGTTCTATTCCCAGTTTTTTGAGGAATCTCCATACTGTTCTCCATAGTGGCTGTACTAGTTTGCATTCCCACTAACAAGGTAAGAGGGTTCCCTTCTCTCTGCACCCTCTCCAGCATTTATTGCTTGTGGACTTTTGGATCGCAGCCATTCTGACTGGCGTGTAATGGTACCTCATAGTGGTTTTGATTTGCATTTCTCTGATAATGAGTGATGTTGAGCATCTTTTCATGTGTTTGTTAGCCATCTGTATGTCTTCTTTGGAGAAATGTCTATTTAGTTCTTTGGCCCATTTTTTGATTGGGTCATTTATTTTTCTGGAATTGAGCTGTAGAAGTTGCTTGTATATTTTTGAGATTAGTTGTTTGTCTGTTGCTTCATTTGCTATTATTTTCTCCCATTCTGAAGGCTGTCTTTTCACCTTGCCTATAGTTTCCTTTGTTGTGCAGAAGCTTTTTAAGTTTGATTAGGTCCCATTTGTTCATTTTTTATTTTATTTCCGATATTCTGGGAGGTGGGTCATAGAGGATCCTGCTGTGATGTAAGTCAGAGAGTGTTTTGCCTATGTTTTCCTCTAGGAGTTTTATGGTTTCTGGTCTTACATTTAGCTCTTTAATCCATTTTGAGTTTATTTTTGTGTATGGTGTTAGAAAGTGTTGTAGTTTCATTCTTTTACAAGTGTTCAACCAGTTTTCCCAGCACCACTTTTTAAAGAGATTGTCTTTAATCCATTGTATATTCTTGCCTCCTTTGTCAAAGATAAGGTGAACATATGTGCGTGGATTTATCTCTGGACTTTCTATTTTGTTCCATTGATCTATATATCTGTCTTTGTGCCAGTACCATACTGTCTTGATGACTGTAGCTTTATAGTAGAGCCTGAAGTCAGGCAGGTTGATTCCTCCAGTTCCGTTCTTCTTTCTCAAGATAGCTTTGGCTATTCGAGGTTTTTTGTATTTCCATACAAATTGAGAAATTATTTGTTCTAGCTCTGTGAAGAATACCATTGGTAGCTTGATGAGGATTGCATTGAATCTATAAATTGCTTTGGGTAGTATACTCATTTTCACTATATTGATTCTACCAATCCATGAACATGGTATATTTCTCCATCTATTAGTGTTCTCTTTGATTTCTTTCACCAGTGTTTTATAGTTTTCTATATATAGGTCTTTAGATTCTTTAGGAAGATATATTCCTAAGTATTTTATTCTTTTCATTGCAATGGTGAATGGAATTGTTTCCTTAATTTCTCTTTCTATTTTCTTGTTATTGGTGTACAGGAATGCAAGGGATTTCTGTGTGTTAATTTTATATCCTGCAACTTTACTGTATTCATTGATTAGTTCTAGTAATTTTCTGGTGGAATCTTTAGGGTTTTCTATGTAGAGGATCATGTCATCTGCAAACAGTGAGAGTTTTACTTCTTCTTTTCAAATTTGGATTCCTTTTATTTCTTTTTTTGCTCTGATTGCTGTGGCCAAAACTTCCAGAACAATGTTGAATAGTAATGGTGAAAGTGGGCATCCTTGTCTTGTTCCTGACTTTAGAGGAAATGCTTTCAGTTTTTCACCATTGAGGATAATGTTGGCTGTGGGTTTGTCATATATAGCTTTTATTATGTTGAGGTATGTTCCTTCTATTCCTGCTTTCTGGAGAGTTTTTATCATAAATGGATGTTGAACTTTGTCAAAGGCTTTCTCTGCATCTATTGAGATAATCATATGGTTTTTATTTTTCAATTTGTTAATGTGGTGTATTACGTTGATTGATTTGCGGATATTGAAGAATCCTTGCATCCCTGGGATAAAGCCCACCTGGTCATGGTGTATGATCTTTTTAATGTGTTGTTGGATTCTGATTGCTAGAATTTTGTTAAGGATTTTTGCATCTATGTTCATCAGTGATATTGGCCTGTAGTTTTCTTTTTTTGTGGGATCTTTGTCAGGTTTTGGTATTAGGGTGATGGTGGCCTCATAGAATGAGTTTGGAAGTTTACCTTCCTCTGCAATTTTCTGGAACAGTTTGAGTAGGATAGGTGTTAGCTCTTCTCTAAATTTTTGGTAGAATTCAGCTGTGAAGCTGTCTGGGCCTGGGCTTTTGTTTGCTCGAAGATTTCTGATTACAGTTTCAATTTCCGTGCTTGTGATGGGTCTGTTAAGATTTTCTATTTCTTCCTGATCCAGTTTTGGAAAGTTGTACTTTTCTAAGAATTTGTCCATTTCTTCCATATTGTCCATTTTATTGCCATATAATTGCTAATAGTAGTCTCTTATGATCCTTTGTATTTATGTGCTGTCTGTTGTGATGGTTGATTCATTTTGATGTATGGCAGAACCAATACAATATTGTAATGTTAAAAAATAACATAAAATAATAAAAAAAAAATAAAAGCACACCTATGATATAGTTCATAGAATATAAATTACAATCAACTGTAAATTTCTGCACAAAGATTTTTCAAGAACCCACTATGTTATTCCATATATTATACAAGACAGAATTTTAACCTGAAATATCTTTATGGAGCAGTTGTCCCAGTAAATTCTGGTACCTAAAAACCTATGTAATAGTGAAAGTGAAGTCGCTCAATCATGTCCAACTCTTTGAGACCCCATGAAGTGTAGCCTACCAGAATTTGCCGTCCATGGGATTTTCCAAGCAGGAGTACTAGAGTGGGTTGCCATTTCCTTCTCAAGCGGATCTTCCCGACCCAGGGATTGAACCCTGGTCTCCCTCACTGTAGGCAGGCGCTTTACCGTCTGAGCCGCCAGGGAAGTCCAAAAACCTATGTAAGATCTTGATAAGAGCCAGTTTTGGTCTTAATTCCTATTAAGATACTAGCTGAGAAGGTTAGTTTTAAAGTGAAGGACTAAAGTTAGAACTAAGATGAGGGCAGTTTTAAAATGAAGAACTAAAGTTAGAACTAGGTGGAGGACATCTGACCCAGCGTTTCTCAAACACTTCAGAGAAACAAATGTTTCTTTAAAAAGTTAGATTCCCTCAGATAAAAGAGATTTTATAATCATGTTTTGTAAGCAATATGAGAACTTTAGTTTTCATATTAACTTAAGTTTTAAAGTGAAGAACTAAAGTTAAAACTAGTTGTAACTAAAGTTAGAACTGGGTGGAGGGTCCTATTCCTAGGGCAATGAAAGGATTTATATGGGTAATTAGTGAGCCAAAAATATCCAGTTTCATTTCTTAGGTTGTGCTAAAGTTTGTTCTTGCAGTAAAGTTTCAAATTCTTCAGATAAAAGAGGATATTATAAAACTATATTACATAAAAATATAAAACATTAAAAGCAAAAGAGAAAAAGTACAAAAGTCATGCTTATAAAGGAGAAAAAATAAGTACATTTCATCTTATTCAAACATGGCTCTTTTTCCAAATTTATTTTAAACTTTGATCTGGTTAAGAGCTGTAGATCATTCCACCTACAGGATATTTTGATTTGGCTGCCCCTGTATAACTCAGTTTTATGTCCTAATGTAAATTACTATGCTTCTCTCTCAGAGCTCTTTCCCAGAAATTATACCACCATTCACCTGACCCAGCATTTCCCAAACACTTTAGAGAAACAAGTGTTTCTAAAAAATGTTAGATTCCTTCCCATGGATAAAAGAGATTTCATAATCATGTTTCATAAGCAATATGAGAAGATAACCACATAAAGTTGGCAAAACTCTTCTGATTAAAAATTAACAATTCTAACCCTAGCAAAGTCTGAAAGATGTGATCTTGCTTGAAAGGCAGAATTTCTATATGAGGTTTTCTATGAAGAATTTTCTATGAGATTTTCTGAAGAATTTCTATGAGGTTTGTTAGCACTTTTAGGATATGAAATGCTGTAAATTATCTGTGTAGGACAATGATACAACTCTCCTTGCAACACAAAACTTTATTAAAGCCTGCAGATATTGTACTATTAATATATAGTTGTTTTGAAGACTAAGTGAATCAAAGTTTCGCATGGATACTAAAAAACATAGGATAAAAGATTACTGGATTTCTTGGATGTTGACCTCACATTTGAATTTTTTTAAAAAAATAACTGAAGAACAAGGTGACACAAGTTTTCTCAGTAACATCAGAAACTATCCTACATTCTCCTTCGATGGCAGTTAACTTCCTTTGCTTATAATGCTAACTACTGCCTACATTTCCACCCACAATCCATCCTCATCTAACCCTCACCCCCACCTCATCTTCTGGAAATTTCCTATATTACAGATGCTAAACTGATTACCCATCGTATTTTCTGTGAAGATTTCCCTGGGCCACATCAGGCTAAACTAAACCATTATAGTCTCTGGTAAATCTTTTCGTTATACTGTAAGGTCTGTGATGATGGAGACTGTATTATATTTATCTTTATATTTTATTCTGCACTTCATTTCCTCATTTATGAAACAGATAATAATAGGACTTATCTAAAGGGAGTTTTCCTGATTAAATTAAAAGGGATATATAAATTGGTTTAAAGAATTTTGGGTACATGAAATAAATATGTTTTAAGTATTTAACTGTCATATATTACTACTATTATTTGATCTAATACTGGGAACAGTATTAGATCTCTCACGAAGTAGGTGCTGACAATGTTTACTCACTGCGTTGATTAAAATAACTCAAATAAATATTTGAAGGAGAGGCACAGTGATAGACTAGAAGGATCTGAGTTTACCTCATCCCATGAAAACACCAAAATCACAACTAACTGCTAAACAACCATTGACAGAAAAGACTCACACCTACTAAAAAAGATATTCTACACCCAAAGACAAAGAAGCAGCCACAGTGGGACAGCAGGAGGGGCACTTTCACAACAGAATCAAATCCCATACCTGCCATATTGGAAACCCACATACTGAAAAACAATTTACCAGGGTCTCCCACATGAAAGGGAAAGTTGCTCAGCCATGTATGACTCTTTGAGCCCCATGGACTATACAGTCCATGAAATTCTCCAGGCCAGAATACTGGAGTGGGTAGCCTTTCCCATCTCCAGGGAATCTTCATAACCCAGGGATCAAACCAGGTCTCCAACATTGCAGGTGGATTCTTTACCAGCTGAGCCACAAGGGAAGCCCAGTGAGTGAGAGTTTTGATCCTTGTCAGGCTCCCAAGCCAAGGTGTCCAGCATAAAGAGGAGGAAAAGCCCCCAGAGTATTTGGTTTTGAAGGCCAGCAGGGCCAGAGAAAAGGAGCTCTGTAGGACTGGGGGAAACAGACTTCATTCTTGGGGGGTGCAGACAAGGTTTAAATGCACTGGGACCCAGGGCAAAGGAATGACTCCATAAAAGCTTGAGCCAGATTTACCTGTGGGTCTTAGAGGATCTCCTGGGGAAACCAGGGTCAACTGAAACCCACTGTGGAGGCAAGGACACTGGTAACAGATGCCCCAGGGATTGTTCATTGACCTGAGCTCCCACAGAGGTCATCATTTTGCTATTGGAAACTGGCCACACTGACAGCTTTCAGGCTCCAGTGCTGGGGCGTTCAAGCCAAATAACCAACAGTGTTGGAACACAGCTCCACCAAGGGGGTGGGGTGCCATTGCCTTCCCCGAATTAGTAGACAGGCTGCCTAAAGTTGTCTTGAGCCACTGCTGCTGCTGCTAAGTCTCTTTGTACAGATGCTTTGACACAGTCTTGCCACCAGAGGGACAATATCCAGCCCCACCCAGCAGTGGACATGCACCAGTCCCTCCCACAGGGAAGACTGCACTAGCCCCTGGATCATCCTCACCCACAAAGGGGTGAGAAAACCAAGAAGAATCACAATGTTGAATCCTGAGGAATGGAGATCAGAGACACAAAAAGGTAGGCAGAATGAGATGGCAAAGAAATACATTCCAAATGAAAGTATGAAACTCAAGAAGAAGGACAAAGTGAAGTGGAGATAAGCAATCTACCTGAAAAAGCATCCATAGTAACAATAGTTAAGGATTATCCAAGATCTTGAAAAAAGAATGGAGTTGAAGAACAAGAGTAAACAACATTAGAAATGCATTTGAAATTAACAGCAACAACTTAAAACTATCTTGTGTGTACGTATACATACATTGCTGTATCAGAAGTTCATGGCGGGGTTGAGGGGTGAAGGAGCGGGTGTGATGAATGGAGAGAGTTGCATAGAAACGTGTACATGGCCATTTGTAAAACAGATGAAAGTGAAAGTGAAAGTCATTCAGTCATGTCCAAGTCTTTGCAACCCCATGGACTATAAGTCCATGCAATTCTTCAGACCAGAATACTGGAGTGGGTAGCCTATCCCTTTTCTAGGAGCTCTTCACAAGCTGGTGATCAAATCCAGGTCTCCTACATTACAGGCAGATTCTTTACCAACTGAGATATCAGGGAAGGCTGCAGAATAGATAGCCAGTGGGAATTCGCTGTATGACTCAGGGAACTCAAACTGAGGCTCTGTGACAACCCAGAGGGGTGGGATGGGGTGGGAGGTGGGAGGGAGGTTTAAAAGGGAGGGGACATATGTATACCTATGGCTGATTCAGGTTGATGTATGGCAGAAACCAACACAATATTGTAAAGCAGTTATCCTTCAATTATAAAAATAAAGAAATATATATATATGAAGAAAAAAGTTCATGATAACTACAAACCAAAAATTTACAGTAGGTAACATACAGGAAAGAATCCAAACACAATACTAAAGTGAAAGTGAAGTTGCTCAGTCGTGTCCAACTCTTTGTGACCCCATGGACTGTAACCTACCAGGCTTCTCAGTCCAGGGGATTTTCCAGGCAAGAATACTGGGGTGGGTTGCCATTTCCTTCTCCAGGAGATCTGTCCAGCCCAGGGACTGAACACGGGTCTCCCTCATTTAGGCAGAAGCTTTACCGTCTGAGCCACCAGGGAAGCCAACAATACTAAAGATAGTCATCAGATCACAAAAGACAGAAAAGATGAAGGGAAGAAAAAAGACCCACAAAAACAAATCCAAAGCAATTAACAAGATGACAATAAGAATATACATATTGATAGTTACCTTAAGTTTAACCTGATAAAATGCTCCAATCAAAAGACATAAACTGCTGAAGTCATACAAAAATAAGACCTGTATCTATACTGTCTACAAGAGACCAACCTGAGACATATGAACACATACAGACTGCAAATAAGAGGATAGAAGAAGATATTCTACCCAAATGGAAATCAAAAGAAAGCTGGAGTAGCAATATTCATATCAGATAAAGTAGACTTTTGAAAAAAGACTGCTGTAAGAGGCAAAGAAGAACACTACATAATGATCAAGAGATAAGTCTAAGAAGGAGATAAAAAATTTTAAATATATATGTACCCAGTATAGGAGCAATCCACTATACAAGGCAAACACTAATAGCCATAAAAGGAGAAATTGACAGTAACAATAATAGTAGAGGATTTAACACCCTACTTACATCAGGAAGGAAATGGAAACCCACTCCTCTACTCTTGCCCAGAAAATTCCATGGACAGAGGAGCCTGGTAGGCTATAGTCCATGGGGTCACAAAGAGTCGGACATGACTGAGCGACTTCACTTCACTTACATCAGTGGGAAAATTGTAAGACAGAAAATCAATAAGGGAATACAGGTCTTAAATGATAATTAGGCCAGATGGACTTAATTGGTATTTATAGAAAATTCTATCTGAAAGCAGCAGAATACACAACTTCTTAAGTGCGCATGAACATTCTTCAAGATAGATCAAAGGCTGTGGAACAAAGCAATACAATCTTACCTCAGGAAGCAAGAGAAATCTCAAACAACCAAACTTGACAAATAAAGCAACTAATGAAAGAACAACAACAACAACAACAAAACCCAAAGTTAGTAGAAGGAAGGAAATAAAAAATCAGAGGAGAAATAAATGAAATAGAGACAAAGAAAACAATAGCAAAGATCAATGAAATTAAAAGCTGGTTCTTCAAAAAGATAAACAAAATTGGTAAACATTTAGCAAAACTCATTAAGAAAAGAAGAGAGAGGGCTCAAATTAATGTAATTAGAAATGAAAAAGGAGAAGTTACAATGGACACCACAGAAATACAAAGAAAGGACCATAAGAGACTATTACAAGCAACTATATGCTAATAAAATGGACAACCAAGAAGAAATGTACAAATATTTAGAAAGGTAAACATTTACCTTTCCCAAGGCAACCATAGACTTAACCATAAAAGACTTAACCACAGACTTAACCATAGACTCCCAAGCTGCTGCTAAGTCGCTTCAGTCATGTCTGACTCTGTGTGACCCCATAAATGGACTGCAGCCTACCAGGCTCCTCCATCCATGGGATTTTCTAGGCAAGGACTTAACCATAAAAAATAGAAAATACAAAGATAGCAATCATAAATACTGAAATTGATACTGAGATTAAAAATTCCCAACAAACAAAATTAAAGAACCAGTTAGCTTCTCAGGCAAATTCTATCAAACATTTACAAAAGAGCTAATACCTGTCCATCTGAAACTCTTCCAAAAAATTGCAGGGGAAAGAACACTCCCAAACTCATCTTATGAGGCCAACATCACCATCACCTTTGACACCAAAACCAAACAAACATGCTACAAAAAAGAAAGTTTTAAGCAAGTATCACTGATGAACATATATGCAAAAATTTTCAGAAAAATACTAGCAAGCCAAATCCAACAATATAGTAAAAGAATCATTAAAAGTGGGATTTATCCTAGTGGTATAAAGATTTTTTAATATTAACAAATGAATCAGTATGGTATATCACATTAACAAATTGAAGAATAAAAATCATATGATCATCTCAATGGATGCAGAAAAAGCTTTTCATAAAATTCAATGCACATTTATTATAAAAACTCATCAGAAAGCAGGCCCAGAGGGAGCCTACCTCCACATAATAAAGTTCATATACAATAAACCCACAACAAACATCATTCTTAAGAGTGAAAATCTGAAAGCATTTCCTCTAAGATAAATAACAAGACAAGGATGTACACTCTCACCACTTTTATTCAACATAATAGTTTTAGAAGTCCTAGCCACAGCAATCAGCAAGGAAAAAGAAAAGGAATCCAAACTAGAAAAGTAGTAGTAAAACTGTCAGATGACCTGATAATATATATAGAAAATCCTAAAGATGCCACCAGAAAACTCCTGGAACTCATCAATAAATTTGGTAAAGTTGCAGGGTTCAAAGTTAATGCACAGAAATATCTTACATTCCTATACACTAAAAATGAAAGGTCAGAAAAAGAATTGAAGGAAACAACCCTATTTACCATCACATCAAAAAGGATAAAATAAATAGTAATTAACAATACAGACAACAAATTGTGGAGAGGGTGTGGAGAAAAATGAACCCTTGAACACTCTTGGTGTGCATGTAAATTGGTACTACCATCATGGAGAATAATATGGAGGTTCCTTAAAAAACTAAAAACTACCACATGATCCAGCAATCCTACTCTTTTTGAATTAAGTAATAATTTAAAAAGATACATGCACTCCAGTGTTCACTGCAGCACTATTTACAACAGCCAAGATATGGAAGAAAACTCAATGTCCATTGGTACATGAAAGGATAAAGATGTAGTATAAATATGTACTGCTGCTGCTAAGTCACTTCAGTCATGTCTGACTCTGTGAAACCCCATAGATGGCAGCCCACCAGGCTCCCCTGAGCCTGGGATTCTCCAGGCAAGAACACTGGAGTGGGTTGCCATTTCCTTCTCCAATGCATGAAAGTGAAAAGTGAAAGTGAAGTCGCTCAGTTGTGTCTGACTCTTAGCGACCCCATGGACTGCAGCCTACCAGGCTCCTCCGTCCATGGGATTTTCCAGGCAAGAGTACTGGAGTGGGGTGCCATTGCCTTCTCCACATATATGTACAATAGAATGTTATTCATCCACAAAAAGAATGAAATAATGCCATTTGAAGCAACGTGATGGACCTAGAGATTGTTATACTGAGTGAAGTAAGTCAGACAGAGAAAGACAAATATCACATGATATCACTAAAATGTGGAAGTTAATTAAAATGATACAAATGAACTTATTTACAAAATAAACATATTCACAGGCTTAGAGAACTTATAAGTCTTTCTGCCAAAGGGGAGAAAGATGGAAGGAGGGATAAATTAAGAGTTTGGGATTAATAAATACACGCTACTGCATATAAAATAATCCACAAGGATCTACTGCATATAGCACAAGGGACTCTACTCAATAACCTTTAATAACATATCAGAAAAAATATGAAAAATAATTCATATATGTAAATGTATAAGTGAATCATTTTGCTGTACACCTGAAACTAACTCAATATTGTAAGTCAACTATAAAATAAAATTAAACAAATTTAAAAAAGAAAAGCACTGAGCAAAAAAAAATTCAATTTATGGCCATATAAAAAGATTTTGTAAGCTTGAAGTTAAGAAATTCCAATTATTTAGTAATCTGCTTGAGCTCCTTTTACAGAATCTGTAATAAATAAAATCACACAGTACATTGAATTTCACTCCTCTGCTTAGAAAAATGGCAGTTTCTGCCTGAGGATTTGCATAGAAAAAAGTCAGCTTTTCTCCTATGTGTTTCTCCGTTAAGTCTCACATTACTACCATACTCACAACACCAGATATGTAGGGTTTTTTTTTCCCACATGAAGTAATTATAGGATAACAGCTGTGTTTCCTATAACTTAACTCAATTCTAACACTATTTATCTGAAGTTTCCACAGGTTAAGAGTTGTATGCCACAAGACCATGAGAAATAGCAAAGGAATGTCTCATGTAAAGATGGACACAATAAAGGACAGAAACAGTATGGACCTAACAGAAGCAGAAGATATAAAGAAGAAGTGACAAGAATACACAGAACTATACAAAAAAGATCTTCATGACCCAGATAATCACAATGATGCAATCACTCACCTTAAGCCAGACATCCTGGGATGCAAAGTCAAGTGGACCTTAAGAAGCATCACTATGAACAAACCTACCGGTGGTGAAGGATTTTCAGCTGAGCTATTTTAAATCCTATAAGATGATGCTGTGAAAGTGCTGCATGCAATATGCCAGCAAATTTGGAAAACTCAACAGTGGCCACAGGACTGGAAAAGTTCAGTTTTCATTCCAATCCCAAAAAAGACAATGCCAAAGAATGTTCAAACTACTGCACAATTGCACTCATCTCACATGTTAGCAAAGTAATGCTCAAAATTCTCCAAGCTAGGCTTCAACAGTACGCCACCAAGAACTTCCAAACATTTAAGCTGGATTTAGAAAAGGCAGAGGTTACAGAGATCAAATTGACAACATCCGTTAGATCATAGAAAAGCACAAGAATTCCAGAAAAACATCTTCTTCTCTTTCCTTGACTATGCTAAAGCCTTTGACTGTGTGGATCACAATAAACTGTGGAAAATTCTGAAAGAGATGGGAATACCAGACCACCTTACCTGCCTCTTGAGAAACCTGTATGCAGGTCAAGAAGCAACAGTTAGACCTGAACATGGAACAACAAACTGGTTCAAATTTAGAAAAAGAATATATCAGGGCAGTATATTGTTACCCAGCTTATTTAGCTTATATGCAGAGTACATCATGTTAAATGTAGGGCTGGATGAAGCACAAGCTGGAATCAAGATTGCCTGGGGAAATATCAATAACCTCAGACATGCAGGTGACACTACCCTTATGGCAGAAAGCAAAGAGGAACTGAAGAGCCTCTTGAAAGTGAAAGAGGAGAGTGAAAAAGCTGGCTTAAAACTGAACATTCAAAAA
This sequence comes from Tragelaphus eurycerus, assembly GCA_935064755.1. Classification (NCBI taxonomy): domain Eukaryota; kingdom Metazoa; phylum Chordata; class Mammalia; order Artiodactyla; family Bovidae; genus Tragelaphus; species Tragelaphus eurycerus. The sequence continues at coordinate 2,467,599 of CAKXYN010000097.1, read as the reverse complement.
ACTAAGATCATGACATCCAATCCCATCACTTCATGGCAAATCGATGGGGAAACAATGGAAACAGTGACAGACTTTATTTTGGGGGGGCTCCAAAATCACTGCAGATGGTGACTGTAGCCATAAAATTAAAAGACACTTGCTCTTGGAAGAAAAGCTATGACCAACCTAGACAGCATATTAAAAAGCAGAGACATTACTCTACCAACAAAAGTCTTCTAGTTAACGCTATGGTTTTCCAGTAGTCATGTATGGATGTGAGAGTTGGACCGTAAAGAAAGCTGAGCACTGAAGAACAGATGCTTTTGAACTGTGGTGTTCAAGAAGACTCTTGTTTTGGACTGCAAGGAGATCAAACCAGTCCACCCTAAAGGAAATTTGTCTTGAATATTCATTGGAAGGACTGCTGCTGAAGCTGAACTTCCAATATTTTGGCCACCTGATGCAAAGAACTGACTCACTTGAAAAGACCATGATGCTGGGAAAGATTGAAGGCAGGAGGAGAAGGGGATGACAGAGAATGAGATGGTAGGATGGCATCACCTATTCAATGGATATGAGTTTGAGCAAGCTCCAAGAGTTGGTGATAGACAGGGAAGCCTGGCATGCTTCCGCCCATGGGGTCTCAAAGAGTCGGGCACAACTGAGTGTCTGACTGAACTGGGTTCTCTGTGTCAAAAACCAAGAACAGAAATAGGAATGTTATTTACTTACTCTCTCATAGGGTGATTTTGTGTGTGTTTTCAGTTGCTAAGTCATGTCTGATTCTTTGTGACTCCACGGACTGCAGCATGCCAGATTTCCCTCTCCTTCACTATCTCCCAGAGTTTGCTCAGATTCATGTCCATTAAGTCGGTGAGGCTATCTAACCATTTCATCCTTTGCTACCCTCTTCTCTTTTTGCCTTCAATCTTTCCCAGCATCAGCGTTTTCCTAATGAGTTGACTCTTCACATCAGTTTTAAAGATTGAAATTCAACTGATCAGCCACTGTGGCCACTATTTCTCTCTTTGTGGCTTAATTCTAGACAACCTATGCTGCTCAATCTCATTCAGTATTTTCTATTAGGGAATAAAGTATTTAATATTATCCACATTTTGATTATGAATATTGAAGTTTTTTCATGGTAGCATCAGCAAAATGGGAGAAAGAATTCATAAATATTCTTCTCCTGAGAGGCATTAACTTAGTAACAATATACTGTCTAAAAAGAATTTATGAGAACTTCAGACACCAGCTAAGTCACAATAGCCCCAGACAAGAATAGCCACATTGAAATTCTAAAAATAAATAAATAAAACGACTATCATTTTTAACACATGATCTCATTTTCCCCAAGCCAACAAATCTAAGCTTATGGGGATAAAAAGCCCAATTGGTGCCTCTTCCATTGTTGACAAGAAGAACAAAGAAATGCACTTTCCAGCTTTTCAGGGGGCTTCCAGAGGGACTGGTTTCTGCCTCATTTAACACAGGGCGTTGCTTGTAAACTAGCATGATTTGGATGCCCAGAAGGAACTCAGAACAGAGAGCCCTGCAGCTTGTTGCAGCATCAGAGAACCTGCAGTACCATAGACAAATACAAGAGAGAGCACGAAATTACAAGCTCCTAAGAAACTTATGAAATGGTATGCACCTAACAGAAGCAGAATATATTAAGCAAAAGACTGGTATTATATTAAGAAGAGGTGGCAAGAACACACAGAAAAGCTGTACAAAAAGGTCTTAATGACCCAGTTAACCAGGATGGTGTGGTCACTCACTTAGTGCTAGACATCCTGGAATGTGAAGTCAAGTGGACCTTAGGAAGCATTACTACAAACAAAGCTAGTGGAGGTGGCAGAATTCCAGCTGAGCTATTTCAAATCCTAAAAGATGATGTTGTGAAAGTGCTGCATTCAATATGCCAGCGATTTGGAAAACTCAGCAGTGCCCACAGGACTGGAAAAGGTCAGTTTTTATTCCAATTCCAAAGAAGGGCAATGCCAAAGAATGTTCAAACTACCACACAATTTGTGCTCATCTCACACCCTAGCAAGGTAAGGCTCAAAATCCTTCAAGCTAGGCTTCAACAATGCATGAACTGAGAACTTCCAGGTGTACAAGCTGGATTTAGAAAAAGCAGAGGAACTTGAGGTCAAACTGCCAACATCCACTGGATCATAGATAAAGCAAGGGAATTTCAGAAAAATACCTACTTCTGCTTCATTGACTACATTAAAGCCTTTCACTGTGTGGATCACAACAAACTGTGGAAAATTCTTGAAGAGATGGGAATGTCAGAGTACCTTTCCTGCCCCCTGAGAAACCTGTATGCAGGTCAAGAAGAAACTGTTAGAATTGGACATGGAAGAATAGACTGGTTCCAAATTGGGAAAGGAGTACATCAAGGTTGTATATTGCCACCCTGTTTATTATTTAACTTATATGCAAAGAACATTGTGTGAAATGCCAGGCTGGATGATGCACAAGGTGAAATCAAGATTGCTGGGAGAAATATCAACAACCTCAGATATGAGGAGGAACTAAATAGAGACTTGATGAAGGTGAAAAAAGAGAATGAAAAAGCTGGCATAAAACTCAACATTCAAGAAACCAAGATCATGGCAATTGGTACCATCACTTTATGGCAAACAGTTGGGGGAATAATTGGAAGCAGTGTCAGACTTTATTTTCTTGGCTCCAAAATAACTGTGGAAAATTAAAATTTTTAATAAGTATGAAAGAAGCTCAATGACGTACCCAGAGACCACAGATAGATAGCTAAAGAAAATCAGAAAATCAGGAAAGTAATGAAAGAACAATAGAGCAAATAACCAGCAAGCAATATAGAAATAAATCCACAAAATGGCAATAGTAAGCTCTTTCTCAGTAGTAATTATCTTAAATGTATATGGATTAAATTCCTTAATCGAAACACAAAGTAGACTAAGTAGATAAAAAGCTTATATTTAACTATATACTACCTATAAGAGATTCACTTTATATATAAGGACACATGCAGAATACAATTGAAAGGATGGAAAAGGATATTCCACACAAATAGTAACCAAAAGAAAGCAGGAGTGACAATATTTATATGATACAAAGCAGACTCTCAGTCAAAAACTATAAAGAGACAAAGGACATTATATAATGATAAAAGGATCGATTCAACAGGAAGATATAACAGTTATAGATATATGTGAACCTAACATGGGTTCCCAAATAAATGATGAAAACACTGACAAAATTGAAATAGAGAGTAACAAAAAGCAGTAGATTTCAATACCTCACTTTAATAATGGATAGAACAATCAGTTATAAGTTCAGTTAGATAACATGATGCTTGAACAGCAGTGTAGATTAATTGGACCTAATAACCTCAGATATGCAGATGACACCACCTTTATGGCAGCAAGTGAAGAGGAACTAAAAAGCCTCTTGATGAAAGTGAAAGAGGAGAGTGAAAAGGTTGGGTTAAAGCTCAACATTCAGAAAACGAAGACCATGGCATCCGGTCCCATCACTTCACGGGAAATAGATGGGGAAACAAGTATGAAAGAAGCGCAATGACCTACCCAGAGACCACAGATAGATATCTAAAGAAAATCAGAAAATCAGGAAAGTGATGAAAGAACAAGAGAGCAAATAACCAGCAAGCAATATAGAAATAAATCCACAAAATGTTTCCACAGTGGAAACAGTGTCAGACTTTATTTTGGGGGGCTCCAAAATCACTGCAGATGGTGATTGCAGCCATGAAATTAAAAGACATTTACTCCTTGGAAGGAAAGTTATGACCAACCTAGACAGCATACTTGAAAGCAGAGATATTACTTTGCCAACAAAGGTCCATCTAGTCAAGGCTATGGTTTTTCCAGTGGTCATGTATGGATGTGAAAGTTGGACTGTGAAGAAGGCTGAGCACTGAAGAACTGATGCTTTTGAACTGTGGTGTTGGAGAAGACTCTTGAGAGTCCCTTGGACTGCAAGGAGATCCAACCAGTCCATTCTGAAGGAGATCAGTCCTGGGTATTCTTTGGAAGGACTGACGCTAAAGCTGAAACTCCAGTACTTTGGCCACCTCATGCGAAGAGTTGACTCATTGGAGAAGACTCTGATGCTGGGAGGGATTGGGGGCAGGAGGAGAAGGGGACGACAGAGGATGAGATGGCTGGATGGCATCTCCAACTCGATGGACATGAGTTTGAGTGAACTCTGGGAGTTGGTGATGGACAGGGAGGCCTGGCATGCTGCAATTCATGGAGTTGTAAAGAGTCAGACATGACTGAGTGACTGATTTGAACTGAACTGAACACTGTTACACAATAATCCACTCTAATACGGAAGAATACACTTTTTTTTTCTTAAGTGCACATAAAACTTCTTTCATGATAGATCACATGTTAGGTAACAAAACAAGTCTTAAGAAATTTAGGCAGATTGAAATCATACCAAGTTCTTTTCTGACCACAACGGCATGAAACTAGAAAGCAACACCAGAAGAAAAATTCACAAATATGTGAAAATTAAAAAAACACAGTTAAACAACCAATGGATCAAAGAAGAAATCACAAGGGAATTTAGAAACTATCTTGAGATAAATGAAAATGAAAATAACAACAAAATTTATGGGCTTCATAAGTGAGTAAAAGCAGTACTAAGAGGGAAGTTTCTATCAGCAAATACCTATACTATAAAAAGAAAAAAAGATCTCAATTGTGCAAGCTAATTTTAAACCTCATACTGTCATAAAAAGAATAAACTAAGCTCAGCAGAAGGAATAAAATGATACTAGAAAGGCAAAACAACAACAACAAATCAAAATAGTTAAAAAATTGACAAGCCTTTAGAAAGCTGACTGAAAAAACAGAAGATTTCAATAACAATATCAGAAATGAAAGAGGAGCTATTTCAACTGATACCACAGGGGAAAAAAGATATACCAAAAAATTGGATGTTAGAATAAATTAATAAATTCCTAGAAACATACAACCTACAAAGATTTAATCAAGAAGAAATAAAACCCTGAACAGACCTGTCACTGCACTAGTAAGGAAAGTAACTCAATAATCAAAAATCTCGTAGGAAAGATATTCCCAGGACGTGGTGCCTTCATTGGATAATTTAATGAAACTTTTAAAGAAATACACCAATCCTTTTAAACATCTTCCAAAAATTTGAAGATGGAGCCCCTTAGAATTCATTTTATTAGGCCAACATTTCCCTGTTACCAAAACCAGGTGAAGATAGTCTAAGGAAAAAAAAAAAAACAAACTATAATATCCTTGATAAATATAGGTGTAAAAATTCTCAATAAAATACTACACTGAATTCTACAGCACATTAAAATAATTATACACAATCATCAAGTGAGATTTGTTTTTGGCATGTGAGGATGGTTCAACATATTAAAAAATATATAAATATACTACATTAACAGTTCAATTCAGTTCAGTCGCTCAGTTGTGTCCGACTCTCAAAAAATTAGTTTTGTTTTTATAAATACAGATAACCATGCATACATATAACTATTATTTAAACTGTGTTGTTTATGTTTAAACATCAATTCTTTCCAAAAGTTCCATTAGATATTGATTTTATCATAGAGTTCTAATAGGTATTATGTAAACTGCCATTCAAGCATTTAAAATATCCAAATAATTGACACAGCTGACATATTGGAGAACATGACACTTTATAAGCCCAGTAAAAAATATGCTGGAGCATTGGGCTATCTGGAGATTAAGAGAGGTTAAGTGACAGCAGAAGTGTTGATGCATGGAGTTTTTCAAAGTGCTTCACTTGATATTTATGGATAGTATTAGAGATGTTTTTGGGAAATACTTTTGGTAGTTTTAATTACTTATATGAAGATTTTCATTAAAAAAAGCAAACATGAATTGAATTCCTTCAATATTTCATTCCTCTTTTACTACCGTGTTAGGAATTCTATCTACTGTGTTAGGAATTGACAACATTAGTGCATGCATCAACTGAACATAATAAGCAAACCACTCTATGGAAAAATTTAACAGTAATAATATTAAAAATAATCAGGAGCTTTCACCTTATTTTTAAATGATATATTCTTCGTTTCGTCTATTTTTATCTGATCAAAATTAATTTGACATTTATATTAATTTGACATTCCTCCAAATAATTTCAATACTTAATTCAGATAGCAACTTTCATTATTTTTCTGAAGTGAAGCATCTCACGTGGCCATTTTCCAGGTTGGCATATCTACTGCAGTTAAGCAGCATTCCATAAAAATCTCCTGAAAATGAATCACACCTCTCTTATAGTCTGCTCAGATATGCAAGCTGACCCAAGTCTATTGGGTACGCTAGACTGGTTTCCATTAATCTTGGGAACTGACCATCATTTAAATTCTGATTATTGTTCCACTCTAAATAGGTCAAAGTCAGTACCCTCTTACTCATTCGTGCTATTATCCAAGTAAAAACAGCTTTACAGTACTGAGGAAGAGGTGAGTAATCAGGTTTTAGAAAAGGAGAGCCTGTGGGGTTGTTCAAGCTCTAGGCAGTTATTTGGAGCTCTGCTGCTGTTCTAAACACAGGCAAGTCAAGCCAGCAAATAACTCTGTTAATTCTCTCTAATCTTTCCTATAATGGCCTCAATGCTTCATTAGAACTATGACATTAAAAGCCAATATATTTTTTAGTATATTTAATATTTTACATGGCATGTGTGATAGTTAATTTCACTTTTCAACTTGGCTAGGCTATCAATTATACCCAGTTATTTAATCAGAAACTTAGGTGTTACTGTAAAGGTATTTTGAAGTTGTGGTTAACATCTACAATTAGTTGACTTTAAGGAGATTAATGTCAGTAATGTAAGTGGGCCTCATCCCATCAACTAAAAGACCTTAGAACAAAAACAAGTTTCCTGCAGAAGAAGAAATTCTCCCTCAAAACTGAAGCATCAGCAACTGCCTAAGTTTCTAGTCTGCCAACCTTCCCTGTGAATTTCAAACTTTCCAGTCTCCTGCCCTATTGTCTAAGCTAATTCCTTAAAATACCTCTCCCTCTCTCTCATAGTGAGAAAACTGAGGCTCAGAAACATTTAGAAGCTCACCTAATGTCATGCAATAATTAAGTGGGAAGAGAGAAGCACAATATAAGCATTCTGATTCCGAAGCTATTTATTCCCACTTTACCAAACTTTTCCACCATGTAACTCTAACTTAGCTATTAATTTCATCATTGCCTTATATCACTCTGTGATTACTGCAAGTTTTTCTTTTAATTTTATTTTATCTTTTAACTTTACAATATTGTATTGGTTTTGCCATATATCGAAATGAATCCGCCACAGGTATACATGTGTTCCCCATCCTGAACCCTCCTCCCTCCTCCCTCCCCATATCATCCCTCTGGGTCATTCCAGTGCACCAGCCCCAAGCATCCAGTATCAGTATCGTGCATCGAACCTGGACTGGTGACTCGTTTCATATATAATATTATACATATTTCAATACCATTCTCCCAAATCATCCCACCCTCTCTCTCGCCCCCAGAGTCCAAAAGACTGTGTGATTACTGTAAGTTTTAAGGGCAAAAATATTTTGGTGTGTGGGAAGAATATTGAGTAAGACTTCTAAGAGACATGCAAATCATATTCACTTTTAATATAACAAGAGACTTATAAATTCAAAAAATATATTTGAACCCTGTTAAGAATAATCTTGCAATAGAAGGAGCTACTCTGGAAAACATTAGGGTAGTTCAAAAAGTTTAAAAAAATCCAGATTTCTGAAATCTGCTTTTAGTATGACTGAACAAGCTCTTACTGGACTGATCCACCTAGAGATAAAAATGCTAAATTCTGGACAGAAAAAAAGAAAAGAAAAATTCAAAACAAAACACCCTTCCCCAATTACTAAAAAGTGGAAAAAATGCACTCAACATCTAGAGGAAAATAAGCACATGGTAAAGGGGAACAGGAAATGGAGAGAATCTAATTTCTATGGCTTTTAGACTAGAAGAAAGCTGCAGCTAACAATTCAGAGTCTAAGACTTCAAAGGAAGAATCAAAGAACAGAGTTTGGGGCAACAGTATCTGTTTGAGAGTAAAACAGTGGTGAGTAGGAACTTTGGGTGAACCCAAGCTTCTGGAAAGAGACAGCTTGGGCAGGGGGACTGCATGTTGTGGATATAAACTGTGCTCAAATTTTTGGCTGACTCACAGGAAACAATCTCTCCAAGCGATCTAACTAAAAATAAAAGACCTGAACTAAAATTTTAGCTGCTATCCAAAAAGCATAATTTATAGTTTGTAAATAATCAAGTTGCTTCTTGAAATAAAAATAAATAGCAATACTTCTCAGGGAAATATAGCATAATCTGGGTGTGCACAGCATAATTTTCACAATGTTACAGACACAATCCAAAATTACTTGCAATAAAGTAACCAGGAATATGTAACTAAAATATCAACATAGAAAGCCCCGATATGAATTATTTTAATTATTCAGACAAGGATTTTAAAGTAGCTCTGTTAACTCTGCACAATGATTCTAAAGGAAAATATCCTCATAATGAATGAAGACAAAGAAAATTTCCAACAAGATGCCAATAATGAAAATTTCACTGAATGGCTCACCACAAAAATGGAGACAACAGGGGAAGTCAGTAAACTCGAAGATAGAGCATTAGAAATTACCTAATCTAAAGACAGAGAGAAAAAAAGATAAAATTAAAAATTCAAAAGAGATTTATCATATGTTTAACTGGAGTCCCAGAAAAAGGGAAGTACAGTGAGGGAGAAAAAACATCTGAAAAAAAGTAATATTTTAAAATTCTCCAAATTTGTGAAAGTCACAAATTAATAGTTTCAAGAAGTAAAGAAATCCCAAGAAGAATAACCAGAAATAAAATTGGGCCTAGACCCATTGTAATGAAATGGCTAAAATCCAAATGATGAGAAAACTGAAAATGCAACCAGAAGCTACAACATACGACATACAAAAAAAAAAAAATTGAATTAACAATTGCTTCTTATCAGAAACCATGAACGCAAGAAACTGTGAAAGAAATATCATAAAAAGTGAGTTGGGGAGAAAAACACAACACAAAAACAACCAAAATTCTCTATCTTATATTAATAAAATGTCTTTTATAAATGAAAGTGTAATAAAGATATTTTCAGGTTAAAACAAAAAATAAGAAAACTTGGAATCAGTATTCTTACACTACAAAATTATGAAAGGAAGTTATTCAGGCTAAAGGGAAATGATACTAGTGAAAACTCAGATATTCTGGAAGTAATGAATCACTCTAGAAATGATAAACATATAGATATAAGTAAGTATAAAAGAGGCTTCCCTGGTTGGTAAACCAGAAAAGAGGCTCAGTTGGTAAAGAATCTGCCTGCAATGCAGGAGACCCAGGTTTATTCCTAGGCCTGGAAGATCCACTGGAGAAGGGATAAGCCACCCACTCCAGTATTCTTGGGCTTCCCTGGTGGCTCAGCTGGTTAAGAATCCACTTGCAAGGCAGGATACCTGGGTTGGGAAGATCCTCTGGAGAAGAGAATGGCTACTCACTCCAGTATTCTGGCCTAGAGAATTACATGGACTGTACAGTCCATGGGGTCGCAAAGAGTCAGACACAACTGAGTGACTTTCACACACACACAAGTATAAAAGACTGCTTTTTTCTTAATTTCTTTAAAATACATATTATACATTAGAGATATTAAACATGGCCTTGTAGGGTTTATGCAATATGTAGAATTAATATATATGAAAACTACAGCATGACATGAATTTGAGCAAACTCTGGGAGATAGTTGAGGATAGAGGAGCCTTGTGTGCTGCAGTCCATGGGGTTGCAAATAGCCAGACACAACTTAGCAGCCGAACAACAACAAATAACATGAAGTGTGAAGCAGGGGTCAGCATATTAGGGCCTATTTTTATAAATATTTTTATTGCAATGCAGATATGCCCACTCTTTGATATGCTATCTATGGCCACCTTTGTGCACCAATAACAAACTGGCAAAAAATAAACCTGTTATATTTACCTGCCTCTAGTATACAAGATGGAAGGAGGCCAACAACCTATTTAATCGCTATGTTGTTATACTTTACAAGAAGTGGTATGACAATAAGTAGACTGAAATAATAAGGTTGCATACAAAAGCAAATTTTAAAATAATATGAAGTACTGCTAAAACTCTAACATATAAATTCCCATTTGGAATTCTACATTAACGTTTAATTCATCTAAAAATATGCAGAAGAATGGAAGAGAGGAGCACAAAAAAGAGAAGTCAGAGAGAACAAATAATAGAGTGTTAGATAAAACTCCACCATACTAGTAATTATGACAGTAACAAAACTTCAATTAAAAGAGATTATCAAAATGACTAAAAAAGAAAGACCAGACCTTATGCTTTCTCTAAAATACACACTTCAAATATAAGCAAGCTAAGAGCTTGAAATTAGTTAAATGGAAAACAATCTACCTTTGATTCTCATTATTCATAGATTGAATATTTGTGATTTTGCCTACTTGCTAAATTTATGTGTAACCTCCAAATCAATACTTTCAGGACTTTAATAACTATTTGCAGATACACACAGAACACAGCAAAACTTCGTCTCTAACAGGCATACTACCAGTAGAGGTCAAAACAACATTCTTCCTTCTTATTTTTAGATCTTCCACTATAAATATATCAAGCAAAGTACATCATGCAAAGTGCCAGGCTGGATGAAGCATAAGCTGGACTCAAGATTCCTGGGAGAAATATCAATAACCTCAGATATGCGGATAACACCACCCTTATGGCAGAAAGTAAAGAGGAACTAAAGAGCCTCCTGATGAAGGTGAAAGGGGAGAGTGAAAAAGATGGCTTAAAACTCAGCATTCAAAAAACGAAGATCACAGCATCCAGTCCCATCACTTCATGGCAAACAGATGGGGAAACAATGGAAACAGTGACAGACTTTATTTTGGGGGGCTCCAAAATCACTGCAGATGATGATTGCAGCCATGAAATTAAAAGATGTTTGTTCCTTAGAAGAAAAGCTATGACAAACCTAGACAACATATTAAAAAACAGAGACATCACCTTGCCAACAAAGGTCCATCTAGTCAAAGCTATGGTTTTTCCAGGGTTCTAAGCACATGATGTATTGATGTGAAAGTTGGACTATCAAGAACGCTGAGTGCCAAAGAATTGATGCTTTTGAACTGTGGTGTTGGAGAAGACTCTTGAGAGTCCCTTGGACTGCAAGGAGATCAAACCAGTCCATCCTAAAGGAGATCAGTCCTGAATATTCATTGGATGGACTGATGCTGATGCTGAAGCTCCAATATTAACTGGCTCATTGGAAAAGACCCTGATGCTGGGAAAGATATTGAAGGCAGGAGGAGAAGGGGATGACAGAGGATGAGATGGTTGATTGGCATCACCGACTCAATGGAGATGAGTTTGAGCAAGCTCTAAGAGTTGATGATAGACAAGGAAAGCCTGGTGTGCTGCAGTCCATGGGGTTGCAAAGATTCAGACACGACTGAGTGATTGAACTGAACTGAACTGTAAATAAATGGGCTTCCGAGGTGGCTCAGTGATAAAGAATCCACCTGCCAATGGAGAAGACACAAATTCAATCCCTGGGTTAGGAAGATTTCCTGGAAGAGGAAATGGCAACCCACTCTAATATTTGTGCCTGGGAAATACCATAGACAGAGGAACCTCCAGGAGCTACAGTCCTGTATGCACAAAAAATTAGACATGGCTTAGTGACTACACAACAATAAGAAGAAGAATCTTATTTCCTGTCTATTTAGTGTCATGATTTTTATTTTTATGTGCTTTTTAATGGTGACCTAACTATGTACAATGGGCTTCCCTGGTGGCTCAAATGGTAAAGAATCCACCTGCAATGTGGGAGACCTGGGTTCGATCCCTTGACCAGGAAGATCCCCTGGAGAAGGAAATGGCAACTCACTCCAGTATTTTCTCTGAGAAATCCCATGGACAAATAAGCCTGGCAGGCTACAGTCCATGAGGTTGCAAAGAGTCAGACACAACTGAGTCACTAAGCACAGCACAGCAGCTATGTACAATGACCCCCAAGCATAGTGATTAAGTGTTGTCCAGGGTTCTAAGCACAAGGAGTCTGTTATATGCATTACGGAGAAAATATATTTGTTACATCAACTTCCTTCAAGCATGAATTATAGCAGGGGTCCCCAACCTCTAGGATCTAATCCTGATGATCTGAGGTATAGCTGATGTAATAATAAGAGAAATAAAGTTCACAGTTAATGTAATGTGCTTGAATCATCCCAAAACCATCCTCCCCTCCCTGGTCTGTAGAAAAATTGTCTTCCACAAAATTGGTGCCTTGTGCCAAAAAGTTTGGGGACCACTAAATTACAATGCTGTTGGCCTAAGTAAAACAGGTAGGAAGACATAAAAGCTGACATAAAGGCAACAAAATAAAAAGGAAAAGGAAAATAGATAGAATAATAAATCATTATAAATATCTGTATTGATAAGAAAATTTTTAGATCACTAATGAAAAAAGTGCTAGTTGCTTAATCATGTCTGACTCTTTGTGACCCATGTACTACAGCCCACCAGGCTATTCTGCCCATGGAATTCTCCAGGCAAGAATACTGGAATGGGTTGCCATTCCTTTCTCCAGAGGATCTTCCCAAGCCAGTGACTGAACTTGGGTCTCCTGCATTGCAGGCAGCTTCTTTACCATCTGAGCTGCCAGGGAAGCCCCATTTAATGAACAAAAGTGGTTCATTAATGAACCACCGGGCAAATTAAGTCAAGATATAACAACTGGTCTCACTGAACGTGGAGATGCATGGAGAGAGGTGACAATATGGAGAACAGAAAGGAGGGCACAATGGAGAAATGAAATAAAAGATGTTCTTAATGAAGAAACCACAAAAAATCAAGCCAAATAATTATTTTTTTAAATGTGTTTCCACTCTATAATAATGTCAGGTTAAAGAATTTTATCATATTTAGAAAATTACCAAAGGGTCTATAATTATAAAACTGGGTAAAATGTTCCAAAAGATAATTTTTTAAAGACAAAAGTCTACCAATATCTGCTGCTAAGTCACTTCAATTGTGTCCGAATCTGTGCGACCCCATAGACGGCAGCCAACCAGGCTCCCCTGTCCCTGGGATTCTCCAGGCAATATCTAGGAGATTGAAAATGAGCTGCTTTCAAATGTTCAACAGGCAGGCAGCTGGATATTATAAGTGCCAAAAGAAACTCTGCTAACAAAAATTTTTTTTTTTAACTTTACAATTTGTGACTCAGGATTTTCTACCCTGCCACCTTCTGTTTCTTTCAAAGGCCTTCAAATTGTCACAGGTTAGAGCACTCATATACCAACTTCTGTAGCCTGCCAGGCTCCTTTGTCCATGGGATTCTCCAGGCAAAAATACTGGAGTGAGGTGCCATTTCTTTCTCCAGGGGAACTTCCCGACGCAGGAACTGAACCCATGTCTCCCACACTGCAGGCAGATGTTTTACCAACTGAGCTATGTGGGAAGCCCATACCAACTTCTACTTATCTGAAAAATTGTTAAAGCATTTCAAAGTATACTAAAACCAGGTCTACCCCTTACATTTGAATAACCTACTGTGAGAAGGAAAAAAATTGATATTTGATATGTGTATGCTAAATGTCTAAATATTTGGAAGCATAAAGCAACAAACAGATAAATAAGATATTTTCTGTTACTCTGTTTTATCAAATATACCTTCATAAAGACAAAGTTTAAATGTGTGTATGTTTCTTATGTAAATAAAGATTGGCAAGATATCAAATAGAATTTAATCCTTAATATGCATTTCTTGAGGTCCAGAAATATTGTTGGTGGACCAACAATATTTAGAGAAGTAATAAATAAATACATGAATAATTCATGCTATTATCTATTCTATTAAATTTACTTTTATTACCTTTAATTTTAATGAAACCCATGTTTTATAGTTATAATTTTTGATATTTGTAGCCTATTGATAACAATAAGATTTAAAGAATTTAAAGAATTAAAGTATAAATGTAATTTATTTAAAGTATATGAAGTTTGCATATTTTCATTAAAGTAAAATATAAACATTTTAAAATTAAAATTATTCTGTATGTTGTAAAAAGTTTTTTCTTTAGAGCATTCAAAATTATCTATTAAAACAAAGAGTTAAATATAATTTTAATTAACCAATTATAAATTTTAAATAAACTTTTTTTATAAATTGAAAAATTTCATTTTTAACATTAAAAAATTTGAAGTCAGCATGATCACCAAATTAAATAATGTCTCAAACTAATATATTTAATATTACAAAGTATTGTTCATTTTCCAGGTGCAACTGTTGTGACTGCACAGTAATTCATGAGTAACTCTAAACAATGAATAGGAAAAAGGGCAGCAAGCAAATGAATGATCATAACTACTGGGGAGCAGTTCTTTTTTTCTGAGGCACACCTGATTTATCATACTGTATACATATACCTCATAGTGAGTCACAATTTTTAAAGATATATTTTATTAAAGTTATTATAAAATATTGGCTATGTTCATTCTGCTCTACAATATATCCTTGTGTTTGCACCTCTTAATCCTCTACTTTTATCTTGTCCCTCCTCCCTTCTATCTCCCCTTCTATTAATTAATTATTAATAATTAATTTTTTTCTTTATCTGTGAGTCTGTTTCTTTGTTATATTCACTAGTTTTGTTCTTTATATTCCACGTGTAAGTGAACATATAACATCAGTATTTGTGTTTCACTGACTGACTTATCTTATTAAGCATCATCTCCAAACCCATCCATGCTGTTGCAAGTGGCAGTTTCATTCTGTTTTATGGCTGATAATTATTACTTTGTATATACGTATACCACATCTCTACCCATTCATCTGTTGATGGACACAGATTGCTTCTATATCTTGGCCACTGTAAATAATACTGCTAGAAACATTGGGGTTATCTTTTCAAATTAGTGATTTCATTTTCTTTGAAAATATATCCAAGAGTGGAATTGGTAGTTCTAGTCGTATGGTAGTTCTATTTTTAGTTTTTTTGGTAAACTCTTTTCTGATTTTATTGATTTGGGCCCTCTGTTTCTCCTGATGAGTTTGTCTAAAAGTTTGTTTTATCTTTTCAAAAAACCATCTCTTGGTTTTGGTGATCTCTTTAAAATATATATTTTTAAGTCTCTATTTCATTTATTCCTGCTCTGATCTTTATGATTTCTTTCCTTTTACTAAATTTGGGTTTTGTTTCTTTTCTCTTCCTAGTTCCTTTAGTTGTAAGAAAAGGTTCTTTGAGATTTTTCTTGTTTCCTAAATTTATGTCTCTAGAAACTCCCCTCTTACAACTCCTTTTGGTGTTTTCCATTGGGATATAGTGCTTTATGCAGGAATCAATTGTATTAGCTCTCTGAAATAGAAGGTTTTAAAATTAATTAATTTGGCTTTCTCTTCTTAAATACTCCTTTTGATTAAAACTCCATACATCCTGAAATATCTCCAGCATGGGTTGCTGTTTTGCTACTCTGTAGAAGGTTGCTCACCCTAAACTCATCTGCATTTGGACTAGTTGCCTTTGGCCCAAAGACAGAGGACAAGACATGAGGAGACTCATTTAGCACCTGTATGATGCTAATCATGAGAGACAATGATGAGATTTAGAGTTGTGTTCTTTTGGTACTGAACACTGGAGCAATGGCAGAGCTATCTTGTATTATTACTAAAAACTAAAGTTTTGTGTTTGTGATTTGTGATTACCTGGGCATGCAGTATGGGTAGGTCCTCCAGTGCAGGACGTTATTTTTCTGCTAGTCTAAGTTTTATAATACATTACATATGAAAAAGCAGCCTTATTGTTGGGGAATATGCCAGAAACTTGAAACTTGGCATCTGGATTTGGAAGATGAGACACTTAAGGAGTCGACTGGAAAGGTAGCTACCCAGAACCTGGGGGTTGGAGAGTCATGAGATATTTGTACTTTTCTATCCATGGAAAGAAGTCCCAGGCCCATCTGAAGTTGATTTTATATGCAGTTCCCCTCAATAAGAACTTGCAGCTTAGGCACTGAGAGTTCCTGGTTTCATTTTTGGGTAATTCTACTAGTTGGACAAGTCCCTTTCCTAGTAGTAGTGAGGTATTTCCCATTCTCATCATTTATTTCACTAAGCAGAGAGCATATTTTATGATGTTTTGAGGACAAGCAAGGAGAGATAAGAAAGCCTTCCTCAGTGATCAGTGCAAAGAAATAGAGAAAAATAATAGAATGGGAAAGACTGGAGATCTCTACAAGAAAATTAGAGATACCAAGAGAATATTTCATGCAAAGATGGGTTCAATAAAGGACAGAAATGGTATGGACTTAACAGAGGCAGATGATGTTAAGAAGAGGTGGCAAGAATACACAGAAAAACTGTACAAAAAAGATCTTCATGACCCAGATAATCATGTTGGTGCAATCATTCACCTATAGCCAGACATCCTGGAATGTGAAGTCAAGTGGGCCTTAGGAAGCATCACTACAAACAAAGCTAGTGGAAGTGATGGAATTCCAGTTGAGCTAATTCAGATCGTAAAAAACAATGCAGTGAAAGTGCTGCACTCAATATGCCAGCAAATTTGGAAAACTCAGCAGTGGCCACAGGACTGGAAAAGGTCTGTTTTTATTCCAATCCCAAAGAAAGGCAATGCCAAAGAATGCTCAAACTACCCCACAATTGCATTCATCTCTCAGCCTAGTAAAGTAATGCTCAAAATTCTTCAAGCCAGGCTTCAGCAATATGTGAACTATGAACTTCCTGATGTTCAAGCTGGTTTTAGAGAAGTCAGAGGAACCAGACCAAATTGCCAACATCCGCTGGATCATCAAAAAAGCAAGACAATTCCAGAAAAACATCTATTTCTGCTTTATTGACTATGCCAAAGCCTTTGACTGTGTGGATCACAATAAACCATGGAGAATTCTGAAAGAGATGGGAATACCAGACCACCTGATCTGCCTCTTGAGAAACCTGTATGAAGGTCAGGAAGCAACAGTTAGAACTGGACATGAAACAACAGACTGGTTCCAAATCAGGAAAGGAGTATGTCAAGGCTGTATATTGTCACCCTGCTTATTTAACTTTTATGCAGAGTACATCATAAGAAATGCTGGGCTGGATGAAGCACAAGCTGGAATCAAGATTGCTGGGAGAAATATCAATAACCTCAGATATTCAGATGACACCACCCTTACGGCAGAAAGTGAAGAAGAACTAAAGAGCCTCTTGATGAAAGTGAAAGAGGAGAGTGAAAAAGTTGGCTTAAAGTTCAACATTCAGAAAACAAAGTTCATGGCACTAGGTCCCATCACTTCATGGCAAATAGATGGAGAAACAGTGGAAACAGTGGCAAACTTTATTTTGGGGGGTTCCCAAATCACTGCAGATGGTGACTGCAGGCATGAAATAAAAAGACACTTACTCCTTGAAAGAAAAGTTATGACCAACCTAGATCACATATTAAAAAGCAGAGACATTACTTTGCCAACAAAAGTCCATCTAGTCAAAGCTATGGTTTTTCCAGTAGTCATGTATGGATGTGAGAGTTGGACTATAAAGAAAGCTGAGCGCTGAAGAGTTGATGCTTTTGAAGTGTGATGTTGGAGAAGACTCTTGAGAGTCCCTTGAACTGCAGGAGATCCAACCAGTCCATCCTAAAGGAGATCAGTCCTGGGTGTTCATTGGAAGGACTGATGTTGAAGCTGAAAACTGATGCGAAGAGCTGTCTCATTTGAAAAGACCCTGATGCTAGGAAAGATTAAAGGCAGGAGGAGAAGGGCACAACAGAGGATGAGATGATCGGATGGCATCACCGACTCAATGGACAGGGAGGCCTGGCATGCTGCAGTCCACGGGGTCTCAAAGAGTCGGACACGACTGAGCAACTGAACTGAACAGAGGACAAGCTAGATCTTTAAACAAACATAATATTTTTGAGGGGGTTCTTTGCTGTTAAGATTAGAAAACATTTTTTGTCTATTTCTACAAAAGCGTTTTAAAGCAGAGCCATGATTTTGTGCCTGCTTTGTTGTTTTAATTGGCAAAGTCTAAAATATTGTGTAAAGACAGAAAACTTTCCTCTTAATGTCATCTTTCTTGTGTGACAAATGGGTGGTGTTCTTGGTTAAACATACTTTTAAGAAATCAGTGAGTGATCTTAATTATTAAACAGCAATCATAGGAGAAACAAAGCAGTAAAGACATATATTACATTAATCTTGTTTGTAAGGGAAAATGAGATCTGAGTGATACAAAAATAGCATACATAACACTTAATTTTTCTAAAAGAAATATATATATAAACAAAAGACATTTAGCATAATTTTGACCCCAGTTTTTTCCAGAGAGGGGAATCATAAATTTTATTTATCCCCCATCTCTGTGTTTAAGCATGTGTTATTTTTAAAATTGAGATATTTGTGCACATAAACATACAAGCAAAAGTTTTTTGTTTTTTGTTTTTTTATATTTAGGACCTTGTAATCTAGCAAGGGATATATAACATGTACGCAGGTATCTATCCATGGCAATTGAGGAAAAATGAAAGAGTCAAAGTATTATAGATGAAGTATTAATACCACGGGTGATCAACATGAGATGATAATATATTAGGTTTTTTCCTTGTCTTTTAGATTTTGCATGGAAAATATTCTCTTTTCTCCAAACAAAACACATTGCTTTCTGTTTTCCAATTAGATAGCATAGCAATAACTTTAGATATGATAATCTCTGATTATCCCTCCTAATTGTCTCATTCAATTAACTTGAATAAGGATTGAGTTTTTTTAAAAAAAATCAGATATCTGTAAATAATTTCAATTGGTGAGTGCATAGAAACTCATTGAGTTAATCACAAAATCAGATCAGATCAGATCAGATCAGTCGCTCAGTCGTGTCCGACTCTTTGCGACCCCATGAATCGTAGCATGCTAGGCCTCCCTGTCCATCACCAGCTCCCGGAGGTCACTCAGACTCACATCCATCAAGTCAGTGATGCCATCCAGCCATCTCATCCTCTCTTGTCCCCTTCTCCTCCTGCCCTCAATTCCTCCCAGCATCAGAGTCTTCTCCAATGAGTCAATTCTTTGCATGAGGTGGCCAAAATACTGGAGTTTCAATCACAAAACACCAAATAATAATTTGTGGTATGATGGTTTCCATTCATTTTTTAACATATTTTCTATATTTTTGTATAAGTTTCCCTTTTTCAAAGAACACAAACACCTATTTAGTTTCTCAGTGTACATCTTTCAATATGATATAATAGTTACTATCAACTGTGTTTTTTCAAATTACTTTAGCTGTATTTTGAGACATGAATTCCATAGTTAAGTAAGTATGGCAAACCCTTTATAATTTATCTACATTTGTAAGTCCAAAAATTATTTAAATCTATATTTGAAAAAATTCAGATCAGTGTAATATATGAAATAGTTTAGCTAAGAAAATTTTTATATCATTCAAATTCTCAAACTGCTTTATGTGTTGTAAGTTTTTATTTAAAAAAAATGGGGATTTCCATTAGTGGGTAGAAATGCTAACATTTGAGATAAAAGAAATCTCTATTTGAGTTATACATAATAGGCAGAAGAATCTTTGAAAATGGCCAGTGGATGGCAGTGTTTTGGTATTCCAGAAGATAACTATCCCAAGTTGTTTTCCTTCTATGATTCATGTTTATATCTTGTCTCTGAATCATATATAAAAACAACCAGCTGAGTGTATGTTGTCACCTAGTAAGCATTTTTTAATGAACCAGACCTCACTTTTGTTTGAACATGCATCAATGTTTATGGTTTTATTTCAGAACATCGCCAGAATAAGGAGCATTTTGGCCAAGAGAAAATTAAATCAGCCAGTGATGAGAACTTATGAACAAGAACAGGCATCTCTAACGGTTCACTAGCTTATTTTATCAGTTGCTGTATTTCTCCTCTGTGTAGTGTGTTGTGAAGTGTATGATTTATTCATAGAAGACACTGTCACTGTCGAAGGATTGTACTCTCAAACCACTGAAAAATCTTGACAAAACCCATTAAAGAAAGGGAATAATAATCAAGCTGTCACTGTATTTATAGACCATGCTTTATTTATTCCCTTGAATAAATCCTACTTATCATTAAATTTGAATTACATGAAAATGCCAGCGTGCAACCATTTTGAAACTACAAAAATTGGCAACTTTATATCATTCAAAGTAATTTATCAGATTTCAGTCTGTCCAATGCTGATGGTTCTTAGTGTTTCATTTCAGTATGAGAAGCCAGTAATAACAGAAGTATCATCTGAGTAACAGTCACAAATTAATGTTAGCCATAAGATAAATGCATTGGTTATAAAAGTGAAACTAAGTTTTATTTAAGGAATCATAATAGGATATCTGTCATGAAGGAAACACGTCTTTTATACTACTGGGTACAACTGTCTACACCTGTCTAGTGTTAATCTCAAGTTACAGAGTTTCAATTCTGGAAAATATGTAAAACTAGTTTATTAGATGTTTGAGGTTGCTGTAACAAAATACCATGTAGTTTGTGGCTTTAAACAATTAAAAAAAATTATTCTCTCATTTCTGGTCTAGAAGACTGAAATTTAGAATGGTCAGATTTGGGTCCTAGCTTTTTCTAGCTTCTGGTGGCTGCCAGCTTCCTTGACTTGAGACTTATCTCCTATCTCTGCCTCTGTCTTTACATTGCCGTCTCTCCTATGTCTGTTTTCTCTTCTGTGTGTATTTTTAAAAGAATACATGTCATTGGATTTAAAGCCCACCAGGATAATATAGAATTATATCCTCATCTCAAATCCTTACTTCAATTACATTTGCAAAATCCTTTTTTTTTTTTAAATACAAACAAGGCAACATTAACATGTTACTTTAGGGAACTGAGACATGAGCATACATTTGTGGGGGGCTATTATTCAGTCCACTACAATAGTCCTGAGTTTCCCAGGTGGCTCAGTGGTAAAGAATCTGTCTCCAGCACAGGAGACCCAGGTTCAATCCTTAAGTCGGGAAGATTTCCTGGAGAAGGAAATGACAACCCACTCCAATATTCTTGCCTGGAGCATTCCATGGACAGAAGAGCCTGGCAGGCTATAGTCCATGGGGTCACAAAAGAGTTGGACACAACTTAGCAATTAAACAACAGTAGTCCTGGATTTATTTTGAAGAACTCATATGATTCTTAAAGAAAAAAATATTATGGTACAGACTTTGTTTTAGTCTGCTTCTACTTATAATTCACTATCAATCTGAGGTCTAATGAAGCTCTTTACCCATATTCACTCTCCAAAAAATAATAATAATAATTAAGAAAACTTCCAGAGCCATACCCAGATGAGGAAAAAGCAAAAGACAATTAAAAAGCACTTCCACCTCTACCATATGACTTGCTGGTCCATGAAGTCTTTGGTTCCCAGTGGGATAAGGCGCTCTCACCAGAATCTAAATCTTTACCAAGAAAGTCCTGCTAGGAAGAAAATTTCAGTTGAACAAAAATAGTAATCTTAGAAATATAAGTGATTTACATTCTGGTGTAAGCTCTCTACCTTGTAGCAGACTGAAAATGGTTCACAGAGCAGAACAATGTGCACCATTGTTTTAGAGGGTTTTCTAATAAAGCTGCCTTGTAATTTTTCAGTTCTATAAGAGAATGTATTCTTGTTTGAGTAACAGCGATAAAAGTCTAAATCTTGTATGTAGTGTCTTTTAACTCTTGATGTCAATTTGTAAAAATCTCTGTTGTGATATATATATTTACTTTTTCAAAGTAACCACCCTAAGGTCTTAGTATTATAAAAAATTCATCAGTCTTATTTCTAACTTCATATTTTAAATTCAGAATTCCTCTTTCCCATTGGATTCATTATACCCTTGTCCTTAAATCCTATCTTGTCTTTCTGCTGATTCTTAAATTAAAAGTAATTAAAAATTGACTTGTGATCATGCTTTTTATACTCCCATTCAGATGAATCCAATAATCTAAAACTATCTAGAAATATTTGTATATAACTTCTCCCTTTCCAATTAGTAGAAGTATTTTCATTTTTAGATTCTTAGGAGACAATTAGTATTTCACAAATCAGTATGAATTACTTCATTTATTTATTCAAGAAGCATTTCTTGATATTGTGGAAACTGAGCATCATTAGGCATATTTTACTTTCAAGGATTAGCAGACTGGTAAGGGATATGAAGAAATATACTTATGGTTATAAAAAAAAAGTTGTAGTTGGATAACTACAAAGCCATGAGAGAACATAGGGGGAATTCCTAATTCAAGGTGAAGTACTCAAGATTTCCTAGAGGAGATGACTCTCCAGGTATGCATATATATGTGTGTGTGTGTGTGTGCCTGTGTGTGTGTGCATGCACACTAAGTTACTTCAGTTGTCTCCAACTTTTTGTGACCCTATGGACTGTAGTCTGCCAGGCTGCTCTGTCCATAGGCTTTTCCGGACAAGAATACTGGAGTGGGTTGCCATGCCCTCCCTTCAGGGGATTTTACCCACCCAGGGATCTAACTTGTTTCTCTTATGTTTCTTGCATTGGCAGGTGTGTTGTTTACCACCAGCCCACCTGGGAAGCCTCTTGAAGCAGGTATGAAAGAGCAATTAGGAATTCCTCCACTGCTGAATGCTCCTTGGCCATTATCTACTACTTTAAAACAATGGTACTTTAGTTTGACTACAAAAAAAAAAAAAAGTAACTCTAACACTTTATTCTTTCCCATCCAGATCTGGGATGGTCTTTGGAACAGTCATAGATCAGCCTGGTTACCTTCAGAAGCTAAAGATCTGGAAGGATGTAGCAGAAGGTATTTAAGGGAAGTGGAAGGATGCTAGCAATGATTTACTTCTTTTATATTAATAATACATCCTGACCTATGGATACCATTATTCCCATAACCTTTTTGAAATTAAAAAAAAAAAAAATCTTAGAGTTCCCTGGTAATCAAGAATCAGCCTTGCAATGTAAGGGACGCTGGTTCAATTCCTGGTCTGGGAAGATCCCACATGCTGCGAGGCAACTAAGCACATTTGCCACAACTGCTGAGCCCAAGCTCTAGAGCCCACAAGCCTCAACAACTACAGCCTCTGTGCCTAGAGCCCATGCTGAGCAACAAGAGAAGCGAGCACAAAGAGAAGCCTGTGCAAATGGAGTAGCGCCCCGCCCTCACTGCAACTAGAGAAAGTCTACATGCAGCCATGAAGAGGTAGCACAGCCAAAAACAATAAAATAAGTACATAAAATTTTAAAAATGTATTTAAAAAAAGACAAGTGGTGCATATCAGACAGACAAAAGTAGCTTACAAACCAAGCGACATCAAAACTAATTGTGATTACTGCAATTTCTTGCCTTATGTATCTCCCTCCAGTGTTAGTTTCCCTGATCACAGTAAGTAGTAAACTCTTAAACACCTTTGTCCTATTGACATCTTGTGTTGATGATGTTTAGGGAGCAACCATTTGACAAGATTCAGTGCCAAAGGTATGTCTGACAATCATGATTTAGCAAATTCATAAGCAACATGGTTTGGGCCTAGATTTAAAGATAGAATAGGATCCTTGCCTTGATTTCTGAAGTCTGAATTTTTGATTCAGTGGGATGATGGGATTCCCTCCAGGATAAATTTTGTGAAAGTACAAAGCAAAGTGTGAAACTAGATGGAACAACTTTTTGTTGCTGTTGATGTTGTTACCGGCACACTGATTTACTGATTAAAGGGGAATTGCTGTTCAGGCAGCTGGATTGGCAACTCAGTATGTGGTTTGCTTATAAGCCTGTGAACACTGAGAAATTTCTGCTCCTACTAGTTTAGGATTTTATCTTTTCTTAATCATTAAAGATGTGTTTGCATTAGCATATGGAGTGAAATACAAAGGGTCCATTTTAAATAAATGAAACAATTTGTCACTGCATGTGACAAGACTTCCTCCCTGTGATAATGAATACTTGTATAGGAGAGGAAATGCAAAGAACTGGGAATTGAAGTACAAAGAAGGAAGCTGAATCTCACCATACTGAAGACAGAGCTTTTGCTTTTAAGTGTAAATTTACCATTTATTATGTTCCCCCAGTGAAATAAAGGTATTGTTCATTGTGTATTAACTACGACCTTGAAAATCACAAAGGAAGGTACACAAAGGAGAAAAAAATGAATTAGTCTTAATAATAAAAGATTTTCTTTAAGTTATCTAAAGTAAAGTGAATCTTTAAGGCTTTGTAAAAATGAACTTTGACTCCTTTGCTAATTATCAAGTAGAAATTCCCATAACTAATTATTTGCCTTACAAAGTTAAGTTTCCAATCCATATCGCACTTGAAATAAAGTTTATTAAATGATAGGATTGTTCTGCTGAATTATTTTTTAAACTTATAGAAAGGAAAAGTTTACAACTTTTATTTCCATACATAAAATGGGAATAATCATACTCTGAAGAAATCTAGCAAAACCAAAAACAGTAGAACTATTGCTGTATTTTATATTGTACAGCATCTTATAACCCAACACTGTGTAAACTCTGAAATGTTAAATTATTGTTTATAAATAACTATAAATAGAATTTGAAAAAGGAAAAAAAATATCATGAGAATTGCCTGTTAGAGTCTGATTATGAGAATAAAACCTTACATAATTATGTGTCAGGCGAGTGTATTCTCCATGGTTCTGTCTCGTCACAGCAAAGATTTGGAGTGACGGACATTAAAGCCTTCAGTGCATCACAGCTCTCAGGTCTTGGATGGACAGTGTTACAGCTCTTCAACAGATCAGTGTTACAGCTCCATTTTATTTAGAAAATAGCAGGAAAATCCATCCTCAGGGCGTGAGGGCATGCTGACCCAAAGACGCGAAGATTAGAGTCGGGGGAGTGCATGAGAGCATGGGGCGAGGGGCAGACAGAGAGAGACAAAGAGTGCACATGTGTGGGAGAAAGAGAGCTGGCTCCTCTTTTATATGTTTTTTCCTGCCCCACTCCCCACGGCCTGCCCTATGTAAATTGGGCTAGCCAGGAGTGCTGTTTGTTCTACCTGAGGTCCTCACTCCGGTCCTCAGACCTTTGACCTTTGTTTGTTCTATTTTCACGGGCTTTCCCCTTCCTTGTCTTTTAGCCACCACCATTTTGGACTCCTGTTTCCTATTCTAACTACCTACCATATGGAAAAGACTAGAGAAGGAAAGATATGAAAGGGAGATTTGGAAGATTATGGGAAGTCACTAATCAGTACTACTACATAACTGACATGGGCACAAAGTCAGGAATTTCAGAGGATTCTGGGAAACCAGTCACATCCAGCTACAAAATAAAATGAGGATGTAAAAGAAGTTAAGGAAAAAGGATACGGCAAATTATTCAAATTGCATAACTGTTCCTTTTAAAGGTCTCCAGGCAAACATGGCTTTCCATGATAAGGCTAAAACAAGAGGAAATCTGTTTTTTTCTGTCTCTCACAGCATCTAATCCAATGATCTTCAAAGAGGAAAAGCAGCTGCTTCATTTCTGCCTCCCAATTCTCAAGCAATTCCTTATCTACCAACTTTAATCTAGAACATATAGGGCATGGACTTCTGAAAAACATAATTTTAGCTTGAAAGTTAGTCACTCAGTCATGTCCAACTCTTTGTGACCCCATGGGCTGTAGATTTCCAGGCTTCTCTGTCCATGGAATTCTCCAGCCAACAATACTGAAGTGGGTAGCCATTTCAACCTCTTGGAATGGGATCTTCCCAACCCAGGGATGGAACCTGGGTCTCCTGAACTGTAGACAGATTCTTTACCATCTAAGCTACCTTAACTTTTAATAAATTGACAAGAGTACAAACTGCCACAAAGTTAAATATAAATTATAAATACCTTTAAGTATTTATAGTAATAATTAAATGCATTAAAATTTATCTTGTACTGACCACATTTCTGCTTTTGCATTTAAAAGAAAGTATAAATTTACACATGATAGAAATGTGTGTGGTGTTAGTAAATTTGGACTGAATTTAATAGTATCTGAAAACAATCTATTACAGAAAAAGGTAGAGACAGTTACAGTGAGAACTAAAACAATAGGCACATTTATTATCTGTCACATTACAGAATTAATAGAAAATAGTTTCTTTGATATACTCCAAATTAGCAAAATTATTACAGAAATTACTCTAAAAACTATCTTAGGCAAATTGATCCACAGGGTTATTCTGCATGGCAATTGAATTAGAGTAGAATGAAGACTACATTTGTCCAATTCACATCTTCCTGTATATGGATAGATCCTCCTATACATGTATTCACTAGAACCCCAGAATCGGGATAAGTTTTGAATGATTTTCTTATTATGTGAGGATCAATGAGGGAAAAATTAATCAGAGAGAAATAATAAGAGGAGGTAAGATTTTTTAAAAATCTTATTTCATTTTTAAATTTTCCTCAATTAAAAATTTTAATTGTACAAAACTTTACAATAAGTATTCATAACTCTACTCAGAATGACAAATTGTTTAAAAGGGACGTATTTGTTTTATCTGTGGATAGATGGATAGAAGCATGAATGGGTATTTAGATAATGCACAGATAATAGATAAACAGACAAATAGATGGTACAGTGAGTTTAAAACAATGACAGAAATTTTCAGCTTCTCATGTCAAGAGATGAGGTTGGCTTTCAGACCTGTGAATCTAAGATGGTCTTATGCCTTGTTTTGACCAATAGAATTCCATATAAGTGCTATCATGTGAGTTATGAATCTAAGCTTTGATATTTCATCTCTTCCCTGTTAAAATTTTTCTATCATTTGAATCTGTTCTAGCCAACCTTCTGAGAGGCCAAATAGAGGAAAACCAAGGTGCTCTAGTCAACATCTTGACAACCACTAGGAATGTGAATAAGATGATCTCAGATCATCTGTTCCCAGAGGAGGTGATAGGTGTCAGTATCATGAGATAACCCAGGGAGAATGAGCAAAATTATCCATCTGAGCTTTGATCCAATTGCCAATCAGAAATTTGGATATTAATAACTGATTGTTATATTAAGCCAATTCACTGAGTTTTGGGTGGTTTGTTTACAGAAGAAAAATGGATACTTTAAGCCATTTGTTAGTGAGCAGCAGACCAAATAATAAATATTTCACCTTTACAATTTAGCATACTAACTCCTAAGAAGAAAAAAATCTATATAATCCCAGTATGATCATAGTCAAGAAATTTAACTTTGAACAATATTACCTAACATACATTTTAAAGGTTTCTTATTCCAATAATGTTCATATTACCTTCATTTTTTTATTCCAGTATAATCAAGGATCAAAGAAAAGAAAAACCCTAAGGATGCCTCTAGAAAGCTACTAGAGCTTAGCAGTGAATTTGATAAAGTTGCAGGATACAAAAATAATGCACAGAAATCTCTTGCATTCCTATAAACTAAGAACAAAAGATCAGAAAGAGAAATTATGGAAACAACCCCAATTATCATTGCAATGAAAAGGATAAAATACCTAGGAATAAATCTACCCAAGGAGGCAAAAGATCTGTGTTGAGAAAAACTGTAAGATACTGATGACAGAGCACAAACATGACACAAACAGATGGAGACATACCACGTTCTTGGGTTAGAAGAATCAATATTGTGAAAATCACTGTACTACCCAAAGCAATTTAAAGTTGCAATGCAATTCCTATCATATTACCAATGGCATTTTTTTTTACAGAATTAGAACAAAAAATTTCACTACTTGTATGGGAACAAAAAGACCCTGAATAGCCAAAGCAATCTTAAAAAAACAGAGCTGGAGAAATCAGGCTCCCTGATTTCTTCACATTATACTTCAAAGCTATAGTAATCAAGACACTATTTTACTGGCATGAAAACAGAAATACAGATCAATTGAACAGGATAAAATGGTGACAATAACCCTGTATACGAGACAGCAAAAGAGACACTGATGTATAGAACAGTCTTTTGGACTCTGTGGGAGAGGGAGAGGGTGGGATGATTTGGGAGAATGGCATTGAAATATGTATAATATCATATATGAAACGAGTCGCCAGTCCAGGTTCAATGCATGATACCGGATGCTTGCAGCTGGTGCACTGGGACGACCCAGAGGGATGGTATGGGGAGGGACGGGGGAGGAGGGTTCAGGATGGGGAACACATGTATGCCTGTGGCAGATTCATTTTGATATATGGCAAAACCAATACAATATTGTAAAGTTAAAAAATAAGACAAAATTAAAAAAAAAAAAAAAAAAAAGCCAAGGGAGAAATCCATGCAACTGTGATCACTTAATTTATGACAAAGGAGGCAAACATATATGGTGCAGAAAAGACAGTCTCTTTAATAAGTGGCACATGGAAAGCTAAACAGTATATGTAAAAGTATGAAATTAGAGGGACTTCCTTGGTTGGTGGTGCAGTTGTTAAGTTTCCATATTTCCAATGTAGATAGCATGAGTTCAGTTCCTGGTAAGGGAACTAAAATCCCACATGTGGCATGGTGCAGCAAAAAATTAAAAAAGAATTAAATTAGAACACTCACTAACACCATATACAAAAATAAACACAAAATGGATTAAAGACCTAAATGTAAGAGTGGATACTATAAAACTATTAGAGGAAAACATTACAAGAAGATCTTCTTGACTCACTTCTTAGAGTAATGAAAATAAAAACAAAAATAAACAAATGGGACTTAATTGAACTTAAAAGAGTTTTCACGGCAAAGAAAACCATAAATGAGATGAAAAGACAACCCTTAGAATGGGAAAACATATTTGCAAATGAAGCAGCTGACAAGGGAGTAATCTCCAAAATACAAAAATAGCTATGAAGCTCATAAAGAATCTGCCTGCAATGCAGGAGCCACAGGAGGCATGGGTTCAATCCTGGGTCAGAAAGGTACCCTGGAGGAGGAAATGGCTACCCACTCCAGTATTCTTGCCTGGAGAATCCCCATGGACAGACGAGTTTTGTGGGTGACAGTCTGTGAAGTCACAGAGAGTTGGACACAACTGAAGCAACTTAGCATGGCATTGTACATGAAGTTCAGTGTCAAAAAATGGGTGGAAGCCCTAAATAGACATTTCTTCAAAGAAGATATACAGATCACCAAGAAGCACTATGAAAAGATGTGCAAGATATCACTAATTATTAGGGAAATGCAAATCAAAGCTACAATCAGGTATTACCTCACACCAGTTAAAATGGCCATCATCAAAATATCTGCAAACAATAAATGTGGAAAAAAATGGAATCCTCTTGTACTGTTGCTGGGAATGTATGGAAAATAGTATCAGATCAGATCAGATCAGATCAGTCGCTCAGTCGTGTCCGACTCTTTGCGACCCCATGAACCGCAGCACGCCAGGCCTCCCTGTCCATCACCAGCTCCCGGAGGTCACCCAGACTCACACCCATCGAGTTAGTGATGCCATCCAGCCATCTCATCCTCTGTCATCCCCTTCTCTTGCCGCCAATCTCTCCCAGCATCAGAGTCTTCTCCAATGAGTCAACTCTTCGCATGAGGTGGCCAAAGTACTGGAGTTTCAGCTTTAGCATCATTCCTTGCAAAGAAATCTCAGGGCTGATCTCCTTCAGAATGGACTGGTTGGATCTCCTTGCAGTCCAAGGGACTCTCAAGAGTCTTCTCCAACACCACAGTTCAAAAGCATCAATTCTTCAGCGCTCAGCCTTCTTCACAGTCCAGCTCTCACATCCATACATGACCAGAGGAAAAACCATAGCCTTGACTAGACGAACCTTTGTTGGCAAAGTAATGTCTCTACTTTTGAATATGCTATCTAGGTTGGTCATAACTTTCCTTCCAAGTATGGAGGCTCTTAAAAAAGACTAAAAATAGAATTACAATGGCTGTGGCTTAGTCGCTAAGTCATGTCCAACTCTTGCAACCCCATGGACTATAGCCTATCAGGCTCCTCTGTCCATAGGATTCTCCAGGCAAGATTACTAAAGTGGGTTGCCATTTCCTTCTCCACTATGATATGACCCAGTAATCCCACTACAGAGCATATACCCTGAGAAAACCCTAATGCAAAAAGACATATGCACCCCAATGTTTATTGCAGCACTATGCACATTAGCCAGGACATGGAAGCAACTTAAATGGCCATTGATAGATGAATTGAAAAGATGTCATACATATATATACAATGTATGACATACATAATACATATATATACATATGTATGTATGTATGTCATACATATATACAATGGAATATTGCTGAGCTATAAAAAGGAACAAAAGTGGGTCATTTGTAGAGGAGTGGATGGACCCAGAGTCTGTCATACAAAGTGAAGTAAGTAAGAAAGAGAAAAATAATTATCATATATTAACACATATGTGTGGAATCTAGAAAATAGTACAGATGAACCAATTTGCAGGGCAGCAATAGAGACACAGACAGAGAAAATGGATGTGTGGACACAGGTGGGGGGCCGTGAGATGAATTGAGAGATTGGGTTTGAGGTATGTGTAAAGCATGTGTAAAGCATATGTTAAGCAAATTGCTAGTGGGAACCTGCAGTGTACTACAGGCAGCTTGGTTGAGTGCTCTGTGGTGACCTAGATGGGTGGGATGGGGGTGGGGGGTGGGAGGGAGGTTCAAGACAGAGAGGATGTATGTATAGCTCATCCACTTCATCATACAGCAGAAATGAACATGGCATTGTAAAGAAATGATCTTCCAATTAAAAATAAGTTTTTTAAAAAGCACAAACTTGCAGTTATATGATGGGTACTAAGAACTGTATAAAAAAGAGCTTCACGAACCAGATAATCATGATGGTGTGATCACTGACCTAGAGCCAGACATCCTGGAATGTGAAGTCAAGTGGGCCTTAGAAAGCATCACTACGAACAAAGATAGTGGAGGTGATGTAATTCCAGTGGAGCTATTCCAAGTCCTGAAAGATGATGCTGTGAAAGAGCTGCACTCAATATGCCAGCAAATTTGGAAAACTCAGCAGTAGCCACAAGATTGGAAAAGGTCAGTTTTCATCCCAATCCCAAAGAAAGGCAATGCCAAGGAGTGCTCAAACTACCGCACAATTGCACTCATCTCACACGCGAGTAAATTAATGCTCAAAATTCTCCAAGCCAGGCTTTAGCAATATGTGAACCGTGAACTTCCTGATGTTCAAGCTGGTTTTAGAAAAGGCAGAGGAACCAGAGATCAAATTGCCAACATCCGCTGGATCATGGAAAAAGCAAGAGAGTTCCAGAAAAACATCTATTTCTGCTTTATTGACTATGCCAAAGCCTTTGACTGTGTAGATCACAATAAACTGTGGACAATTCTGAAAGAGATGGGAATACCAGATCACCTGATCTGCCTCTTGAGAAATCTGTATGCAGGTCAGGAAGCAACAGTTAGAACTGAACATGGAACAACAGCCTGGTTCCAAATAGGAAAAGGAGTATGTCAAGGCTGTATATTGTCACCATGTTTATTTAACTTATATGGAGAATACATCATAAGAAATGCTGGACTGGAAGAAACACAAGTTGGAATCAAGATTGCTGGGAGAAATATCAATCACCTCAGATATGCAGATGACACCACTCTTATGGCAGAAAGTGAAGAGGAACTCAAAAGCCTCTTGATGAAAGTGAAAGTGGAGAGTGAAAAAGTTGGCTTAAAGCTCAACATTCAGAAAACGAAGATCATGGCATCCAGTCCCATCACTTCATGGGAAATAGATGGAGAAACAGTGGAAACAGTGTCAGACTTGATTTTTCTGGGCTCCAAAATCACTGCAGATGGTGACTGCAGCCATGAAATTAAAAGACGCTTGCTCCTTGGAAGGAAAGTTATGACCAACCTAGATAGCATATTCAAAAGCAGAGACATCACTTTGCCAACAAAGGTTCACCTAGTCAAGGCTATGGTCTTTCCTGTGGTCATGTATGGATGTGAGAGTTGGACTGTGAAGAAGGCTGAGCGCCGAAGAATTGATGCTTTTGAATCAATTGCGGTGAATCAATTGAATCAATTTTGGTGTTGGAGAAGACTCTTGAGAGTCCCTTGGACTGCAAGGAGATGCAACCAGTCCATTCTGAAGGAAATCAGCCCTGGGATTTCTTTGGAAGGAATGATGCTAAAGCTGAAACTCCAGTATTTTGGCCACCTCATGTGAAGAGTTGACTCATTGGAGAAGACTCTTATACTGGGAGGGATTGGGGGCAGGAGGAGAAGGGGACGACAGAGGATGAGATGGCTGGATGGCATCACTGACTCAATGGATGTGTCTGAGTGACCTTCGGGAGTTGGTGATGGACAGGGAGGCCTGGCGTGCTGCAGTTCATGGGGTCGCAAAGAGTCAGACACAACTGAGCGACTGATCTGATCTGATCTGATCTGAAGAATGTACAGCAGTATAAATATTATTTGCACTGCTGTAAGTTATATATGAAAATCATTAAGAGAATAAATCCTAAGTGTTCTTAACACAAGAAAAAACCCTTCATTTAAAAAGTAAAATATTTTATTATCTTATCTCAAACTCTACAAAGAATAGTTCAACAAAAAGAGGTGGTTAATATATGATCCAGCAATCCCACTCCTGGGCATATATCCAGACAAAATTATAATCCAAAAAAATACATATACCCTATATTCATAGCAGCAATACTCATAGTAGGTATGAGTAGATATCCAAGATATGGAAACAACCTAAATGTCCATCAACAGATGAATGGATAATGAAGATGCAGTATATCTATATATCTATATCTATATCTATATATATACACACACATATATATATGCACATACATACTATACATATACATATACATACATACATATATGTACAATGGAATACTACTCAGCCATAAAAAGAATGAAATAGTGCCATTTTCTGTAACGTGGATGGAACTATAAATTATTATACTAAGTGAAGTAAGTCAGAAAAAAAAAAGACAAAGAAAGACAAATACCATATGATATCGCTTAGATGTGGAATCTAAAATATGACGCAAGTGAACTTCTCTACAAAACAGAAATAGACTCATAGAGACAGACGTGTGGTTACCAAAGGGGAGGAAGAGTGGTGGAGGGATGGACTGGGAGTTTGGGAGTAGCAGATGAAAACGACTACATATAGAATGGATAAACAACAAGACCCTACTGTTTAACACAGGGAACTGTATTCAGAATCCTGAGATAAGCCATAATGGAAAAGAATATAGAAAAGAAAGCATATATATATATAATTGAATAACTTTGCTGTAGTCAGACATGACTGAAGCAACTTAGCAGCATCAGCAGCTGTATAGCAGAAATTCACATTGTGAATTAACTATACTTTGATAAAAAAGAAGTAAAAAAGGGGGATTAATTTAATATTAGAGAAATCAAATTAATAAGAAAATCTTAGGAAAATCTTCCATTGACTGCTCATTACTTTACATATTGACATAGGCATTTGTCTTTTAATTCGATCCTTTATAATTTAGCCACTTGGATTTCCATAAAACTTTGGAATGAGGTCTATGTAAGTATTAACTTCCAAGAACCACTAATGCAATGTATTATCACATTGCATTGTCTGGAAAATGGTCAATGACAAATTTCTAAACAGTGTTTAGTCCAAAGATGATCTCAGCAATAAATAGTAAAGTGTTTTTGAAATGGAAAATGTCTGGAAAATGGTCAATGACAAATTTCTAAACAGTGTTTAGTCCAAAGATGATCTCAGCAATAAATAGTAAAGTGTTTTTGAAATGTACTTATCTATAATAGCTGATAAATAGAAGAATTTAGGAAAATAATATTTATCTCAGAAATCAGAATAGAAAAAGAATATGAAAATTACATAAAAACTCACTATAATTCTATCACTGACAAAAAACTGAATGTTTTGGTCCAGTTGCTTTTATTTTTATTTTTTCTTTAAATTTTTAATCACAAAGAACACTTTAAAAAAATCATGTTGTATTCATTCTATATTAGGAGGTTTGATCTGGAAATGAGAAGTTCAGGAAACAAAAAGTCCAGTTTGGGTGTCCTCATCTTAGGCACATCTTGGTATTTTGTATTGGTAGGTCTATCTTTACCACAATATATTATTTAGGATAGGATCACATTTGTCACTTCTTCCTCCCTACTACCCAAAGTGGTACCAGACCCATAAAATAGTCAATAAACCTTTACAGAGTGAACAAAGAAGTCTATTTTTTTTTTAACTCTCCTGAGTGAACTGAATTTTTTGAGGCTCATAAGTGAATGTGTTTTCCTCTTTACTTTGTCTATTACAGCCAGATTATATGACTGCGGTATTAAAGTCTCCCACTATTATTATATTGTTGCACATTTCTTCTATCATATTAATTAATGTTTGCCTTAGATATATCAATGCTCCAATGTTGGGTGCATATATATTTATAATTGTTATAACTTCTTTTTGGATTATTCCTTTAAGTCGTTATGTATAACCTTGATTGTCTCCTTTTCAGGATCTTTAAAGTCAATTTTATCTGATATGAGTATTGCTACTCCTGTTTTCTTTTGGTCCATATTTGCATAGAAAATATTTTCCCAGCCCTTCTTTTTCAGTCAGTATATATCCCTTATTTTAAGGTGGTTCTCTTGTAGACAACATATATAGGGGTCTAGTTTTTGTATCCATTTGACCCATTTTAGTCTTTTGGTTGTCTCTTGTAGACAAGGTATGTAGGGGTCTTGTTTTTGTATCAATTCGGCCAGTCTTTGTCTGTTGATTAGGGCATTCAGCCCATTAACGTTTAAAGCAATTATTGATAAATAGGATTTACTTTATTGTTTTGGGTTCGAATTTATACACCCTTTTATTGATTCCTATCTAGAAAATGTCCTTTAGTTTTTGTTGGAGAAATGGTTTAGTGGTGCTAAATTCTCTCAACTTTTGCTTATCTGTGAAGCTTTTGATTTCTCCTTCATATTTGAATGAGATCCTTGCTGGATACAATAATCTAGGCTGTAAGTTATTTTCTTTCATCACTTTAATTATGTCTTGCCATTCCCTCCTGGCTTGGAGAGTTTCTATTGAAAGATCAGCTGTTATCCTTATGGGAATTCCCTCGTGAGTTATTTGATGTTTTTCCCTAGCTGCTTTTAATATTTGTTCTTTATATTTAATCTTTGTTAATTTGATTGATATGTGTCTTGGGGTGTTTCGCCTTGGGTTTATCCTGTTAGGGACTCTCTGGATTTCTTGAACTTGAGTGGTAATTTCCTTCTCCATTTTAGGGAAGTTTACAACTATTATCTCCTCAAGTATTTCCTCATGGTCTTTCTTTTTATCTTCTTCTTCTGTAACTCCTATGATTCGAATGTTGTAGCGTTTAATGTTATCCTGGAGGTCTCTGAGATTGTCCTCATTTCTTTTGATGCGTTTTTCTTTTTTCTTGTCTGATTCATTTATTTCTAGGATTCTATCTTCTAATTCACTAATCCTATCTTCTGCCTCTGTTATTCTACTATTTGTTGCCTCCAGGGTGTTTTGGATCTCATTTATTGCATTATTCATTATGTGTTGACTCTTTTTTATTTCTTCTAAGTCCTTGTTAAACCTTTCTTGCATCTTCTCAATCCTTGTCTCCAGACTCTTTAACTGTGATTCCATTTTGATTTCGAGATTTTGGATTAATTTCACTATCATTATTCAGAATTCTTTATCAGGTAGATTCCCTATCTCTTCCTCTTTGGTTTGGTTTGGTGGGCATCTATCCTGTTCCTTTAACTGCTGGGTATTCTTTTGTCTCTTCATTTTGTTAAAATTGCCAAGTTTAGAGTGTCCTTACTATATTCTGGTAGTTTGTTGAATTCTCTTTATTGAGGCAGTTTACTGGTCTTTTCAATATCTGATCTCTGCCCTGTTACAGAGGGGGCGGAGATGAACACCCAAATCTAAGCCGGCCAGGTTCAGGCACTTGGATAATCCTCAGAAGCACAGATTTGGTTGAGGCTGCGTTATATGCCCTTCCCAGATCCGAGTAGCGCAGGTGATGAAGTGTTTAGCGAGTGCAGCTGCTGCAACTTATCGCCTCCCCGCTGCTCAGTTTTCTGGGTATACAACCGGCGCACTTTCTCAGGCAGATGTTGACCATCCAGAGCCCCAAGAAGCGTGAGTCAGCACAGAAACCTACTCACAGTTCCGTAGACAGTGTCTAGGGCTGTGATTGCCCACCCTGTCACTGGAGTGGGACGGCCTGCAGCCGGCCAACTCTGTACAGCCCTTTGTGCCGTACTTAGTCCGGGTGGTGTCTTAAGTTAGGGCTGGCTTTTGATGTAGTAGATAACCGACAGTCTGGTTATTTCGCTCAGATAGTGCCCGAGATAGCCAGGCCAAATCCTTTCTCAAAGCGATGCAGGCCTTGCCACTTCTCCTAGCCCAGCCCCCGCTTGCCAATAGCAAATGCTGGTGTCCGCGCCACTTCTCTGCAAAAGGAGTTACTGCAGGGCTCGTTTTCTCGTTTTGAAGACAATGAATTGTCTTTCTAAGTGCCTGATGTCCTCTGCCGGCATTCAGAAGTTGTTTTATAAAATTTATTCAGCATTCAAATGTTCTTTTAATGGATTTGTGGAAGAGAAAGTATTCTCCCCGTCTTACTCATCCACCATCTTAGCTCCTCCAGAATTTCATTTCTTTCTCCAGTTGCTTTTACATTTTAACATCAGAATGCACAATTTTTCATAAATTATGATGATATTGAATGTATTTTTTGATCTCTAAACTTTTTTCTTTTTACATTGTATTAGGAGAATTTCTAACAATAAAATTTAATTTTTAAAAACCCAGTTAATGACTTTTTCCAAATGATTTAGCATTAATTCAGTTAATCAATGAAATTTTGAGAAATTTCAACTGTTTGTAATTTAGTATTATCAAAAAATGCCCACAATGGATATATAGGAATATGAACAATTGTCTAAATAATTTATTTTTTAAGCTGATTTACTGATTCAGAAAAGTATTGCTTAGAAAGAGTATGTGAAAGAGTCTTAGAAATGCTTAGAAAGAGTCTCGCTAAAAGATTATGGTATCTTCCTATGTACACAGTATTATTACTTTTCATCTTTTTATTAAGTAGATGAAAATGGCATATTTCTGTTTTTCACTCGAATTTCCTTTAGTACAAAAACTGAGCAATTTCATAGACAGTGCAATTTATATTTCTTTTTTAGTATCAGATTTTTAAAAGTTTAACCTTTTTCAACAGTGAAGTTAAATTTACATAGAAAAACATACAAAATATTGAGTGTTGCTGCTGCTGCTGCTAAGTCGCTTCAGTCATGTCCGACTCTGTGCGACCCCATAGACAGAAGCTCACCAGGCTCCCCCGTCCCTGGGATTCTCCAGGCAAAAACACTGGAGTGGGTTGCCATTTCCTTCTCCAATGCATGAAAGTGAAAAGAGAAAGTGAAGTCGCTCAGACATGTCCGACTCTTAGCGACCCCATGGACTGGAGCCTACCAGGCTCCTCCGTCCATGGGATTTTCCAGGCATAAGTACTGGGGTGGGGTGCCATTGCCTTCCCCATTGAGTGTTAACAAATGCATATATTCAAATAAAAACCATCAACAATCAAGGTATAAAAGATTTCTCTGACGCCAAAAATTCTCATGTCCCCAGCAACCACCATTTTGATTTCTAGCCAAACAGATTAGGTTTGTCAAGGAAGTCTTTGACCTTCATATAAATGAAGTCATAATATATGTATTATTTGTGTGTGGCCATTCTATCAAGTGTGAGGTAGTACCTCATTGTGATTTTGATTTCCATTTCCCTGATGATCAATGATATTGAGCATCTTTTCAGGTATCTATTTGCCATCTGAATGTCTTCCTTGGAAAAATATCTATTCAGATCCTCTATTTTAAAATTTGTTTTTCTGCTGTTGAATTGTATGAGTTCTAAATATATTTTGGATATTAACTCCTTGTTAGATATATGATTTGCAAATATTTTCTTCTATTTCATAGGCTGCCTTTCTTAAGCCAAAGGAATTTGGAGAAAGGAAAGCAAAACTGGAGGTAGCGCACTTCCTGATTTCAAAGCTAGTTTTACAAAGTATTACAGAGTACTTGTAACACAAAGTATTACAAAGCTAGTTCAACAGTAAGATACTGTCACAAAAAAAGACTCATAGACTAATGGCATAGAATAGAGAGCCCAGAAATAAACCCATATAGACATGATTAATTAATTTTTGACAATAGGGTGGAGAATATACAATGGAGAAAAGACAGTTTCTTCAATAAATGTTGTTAGGAAAACTGCAGAGTCATGTGTACCTATTTAGTATTCTGGACTAATCAATTAAATTTAATATAACAGTCTCACTGGAGATGGAAATAACAATCAGTTCTGCAATTTAGAAAGACTCACATTGAAACCGTGCAGAGGATGGACACAAGGGCAGGAGCAGAGAGGAATCAGAAAATAAAGGCAAGGATATTAGACACAAAGCTTTAAAGAATTATTATTATATTCACAGTGTAATTGAGATTCAGAAGTAGAGAAGTGGAAATAGGATTAGAAAAGGGATTTCAGAGAGATTCAAACAATAGAAGGAATGGTAATTACTGAAAGGTATTAGTGAAAGACTTTTTAAAAAGTAAAATAAGAAGTCAAAAATGATGTTTGGAGTTACTGGTTGTTCTGATGTTAGCATTTTGACAAATATCAGGAAACAGGAAACAATAATTTTAGAGTGGCTGAAGAAAAATGAGATCAATTTTGAACTTTAAACTGTATGGCCTTTGGATGTGGGCTAACTGGAAATATGAAATAACAGTATATTTTAATTTCATGTAGCTCTTAAAATATTTTCTCAATCTCTGAAATTACACAATCTTAGTACAGAAATATCCAAAATAAAAGCAAATTGGGCAACCTAAAGAATTTAAGAATAATGAAATGACATCTCACTGATGTATTCTCTGGTCATTCTCTTCTTTGGGGAATAAATATTTCTAAGTTACTAATGTTGACTCCACTATTACTTTTTTCCACTTGAGTTTTCTGTTTTCTGTCCTGGACAGTCCTTTTGCTCATTCCAATTACCCAGTGCATTCAGTGAATAGGGCTCTCAAGTAACCTGTCAAATTCAATTAACTGCAGCAAGCTGTCCATGGTGAAACT
The DNA here is from genome assembly GCA_935064755.1 of Tragelaphus eurycerus. NCBI lineage: Eukaryota > Metazoa > Chordata > Mammalia > Artiodactyla > Bovidae > Tragelaphus > Tragelaphus eurycerus. Next base: position 2,428,389 of record CAKXYN010000097.1, on the reverse strand, counting down.
TGCTGTAGTTAATTGAGAAAACCAGCATAAAGGTACCCTTCAGAGTACTCTGCAATTGAGTGTGAAGTCTCATGAGATCAGTTGCTCAATTCCAAGTGTATGGAGTTTTGGGTGGGATTTGGGTTGTTTCATGGAAACCATTTATGAACTTGTTATACGCTATGTCTAAAAATCTATGTACCAACAGATTTGCTTTCAAGAGACATTGCTTGAGAAAACTATCCATGTTTTCCGTGTCAAAAGGATGTTTCATCTTCTTTCTCTCTTCATTTATCCCAACAGTTATTTCAGATTTTCCTTTCTCCTTTCTCTAAACTACCCATAAAAGAAAATTATTTTAACCTTCTATAATGACCAGTGAATTGAGCATAGTTGTAGTCTAGATAATAATGATAAAGATTTAATAAAAATAATATATTTTTGAAAAATTTGTGTCCAACATTAGATATCTTCCATTTTCATAGGGTTTAGGTTCGTTAACTCAATCTAGTAAAATAGAGCATGTTTGAATATGCAGAAGTAGACTACAACATTGTTAATTGAGTATAATATGCTACTCTGATATTATTCAGCAATCTGATTATTGTCCACTTAACAAAATTCCTTAGTTTTCTTCCTTGGGTGCCAGAATAATTCCATGGTACCTGACAAAAGCTTAAATTAATCACCACTAGATGGTAGCCTTGTCAGGGATCATTGATCCACAAAGCAATTCCTTGGAGGATTCTGATAAGACAAGAAGAAAATGCATGTATCATAACTACCACAAATCTAGCACAGAATGAGTGTAGAGTAAATATCAGTCATTATTTTCAATTTTAAATAAATGTTATTGAACATTTACTGGATATTAGTCATGGTATCAGATAATTTAAAAAACTAATTTGATAATCAACTATTTAAAATCTTTCAATCTTATATTTTTATTGAACGTTGATTATTTATGTAGTCAGTTATATAGCCACACATTTAATTTTATATACTTTAGAAAATTATTTTAACAATCATTTGGTATTAATTATAAAAGAAGGGAAGCAGAAAGCAAAAGGGAAAAAGAAAGATATATCCATTTGAATGCAGAGTTCCAAAGCAAGGAGAGATAAGAAAGCCTTCCTCAGTGATCAATGAAAAGAAATAGAGGAAAACAATAGAATGGGAAATAATAGAGATCTCTTCAAGAAAATTAGAGAACCAAGGGAACATTTTATGCAAGGTTCTGGGCTCCAAAATCACTGCAGATGATGATTGCAGCCATGAAATTAAAAGACGCTTACTCCTTAGAAAGAAAGTTATGACCAACCTAGACAGCATATTTAAAAGCAGAGACATTACTTTGCCAACAAAGGTCCATCTAGTCAAGGCTATGGATTTTCCAGTGATCAGGTATGGATGTGAGAGTTGGACTATAAAGAAAGCTGAGTGCAGAATTGATGCTTTTGAAGTGTGGGGTTGGAGAAGACTCTTGACAGTCCCTTGGACTGCAAGGAGATCCAATCAGTCCATCCTAAAGGAGATCAGTCCTAGGTATTCATTGGAAGGACTGATGTTGAAGCTGAAACTCCAATCCTTTGGCCACATGATGCAAAGAGCTGACTCACTGGGAAAGACCCTGATGCTGGGAGAGATTGGGGGCAGGAGGAGAAGGGGACAACAGAGGATGAGATGGTTGGATGGCATCACCGACTCAAGGGACATGGGTTTGAGTGGACTCTGGGAGTTGGTGATAGAACTAGTGTGCTGTGGTTCATGGGGTCGCAAAGAGTTGGACACGACTGAGAGACTGAACTGAACTGAACTGATAGAGACCTTTTTAATGCAACAAATATTCTGTAAGGCTATTAAATGTATTTTTAATTTTTTTTTCTTAAACATCTTCCTAATGTTTTGTGACCTTCAAAGCTCAACATAAAGCTTTTCTCCGGTTACTCATCACATTCATTTCACACTCTCACAATATCAGTGATCATATTCTTCTATGTTGTAATGTTTCATGATCACAGCAAACTGTGGATAATTCTTAAAGAGATGGGAATACTAAACCATCTGACCTGCCTCCTGAGAAACCTGTACGCAGGTAAAGAAGCAACAGTTAGGACTGAACATGGAACAACAGACTGGCTCGAAATCAGGAAAGGAGTACATCAAGGCTGTATATTGTTCCCCTGCTTATTTAACTTATATGCAGAGTACATCATGTGAAATGCTGGACTGGATGAAGTACAAGCTGGAATCAAGATTCCTGGGAGAAATATTGATAACATCAGATATGTAGATGATACCACCCTTATGGCAGAAAGTGAAGAAGAATTGAAGAGCCTCTTGATGAAAGTGAAAGAGGAGAGTTAAAAGTTGGCTTAAAACTCAACATTCAGAAAACTTAGATCATGGTATCCGGTCCCATTACTTCATGGCAAATAGATGACGAAACAATGGAAACAGTAAAAGACTTTATTTTCTTGGGCTCCAAAATTACTGCAGATGGTGATTGCAACCATGAAATTAAAAGATGTCTGCTCCTTGGAAGAAAAGTTATGACTAACCTGCTGCTGCTAAGTTGCTTCAGTTGTGTCTGACTCTGTGCGACCCCATAGACAGCAGCCCACCAGGTTCCCCTGTCCCTGGGATTCTCCTGGCAAGAACACTGGAGTGGGTTGCCATTTCCTTCTCCAATGCATGAAAGTGAAAAGTGAAAGTGAAGTCATTCAGTCGTGTCCGACTCTTAGCCACCCCATGGACTGAAGCTCACTTCGTTTTCTGAATGTTGAGCTTTAAGCCAACCTTTTCACTCTCCACTTTCACTTTCATCAAGAGGCTTTTGAGTTCCTCTTCACTTTCTGCCATAAGGGTGGTGTCATCTGCATATCTGAGGTTATTGAGATTTCTTCCAGCAATCTTGATTCCAACTTGTGTTTCTTCCAGTCCAGCATTTCTCATGATGTACTCTGCATATAAGTTAAATAAACATGGTGATAATATACAGCCTTGACATACTCCTTTTCCTATTTGGAACCAGTCTGTTGTTCCATGTCCAGTTCTAACTATTGCTTCCTGAGCTGCATACAGATTTCTCAAGAGGCAGATCAGGTGGTCTGGTATTCCCATCTCTTTCAGAATTTTCCACAGTTTATTGTGATCTACACAGTCAAAGGCTTTGGCATAGTCAATAAAGCAGAAATAGATGTTTTTCTGGAACTCTCTTGCTTTTTCCATGATCCAGCGGATGTTGGCAATTTGATCTCTGGTTCCTCTGCCTTTTCTAAAACCAGCTTGAACATCAGGAAGTTCACGGTTCACATATTGCTGAAGCCTGGCTTGGAGAATTTTGAGCATTACTTTACTAGAGTGTGAGATGAGTGCAATTGTGTGGTAGTTTGAGCATTCTTTGGCATTGCCTTTCTTTGGGATTGGAATGAAAACTGACCTTTTCCAATCTTGTGGCCACTGCTGAGTTTTCCAGATTTGCTGGCATATTGAGTGCAGCACTTTCACAGCATCATCTTTCAGGATTTGGAATAGCTCCACTGGAATTCCATCACCTCCACTAGCTTTGTTCGTAGCACATAAATATTAGTATGTGTATGTGTATCCTATCTTATTTTGTGTTAGTCACTCAGTCATGTCTGACTCTTTGTGACCCCAGGGACTGTGTAGCCCTCCAGGCTCCTCTGTCCATTAAATTCTCCAGGTAAGAATATTGCTGTGGGTTGCCATTTAATTCTCCAGGGGATCTTCCCAATCCAGGAATTGAACCGGGTCTCCTGCATTGCAGGGAGATTCTTTCCTGTCTGAATCACCAGGAAAGCCCATATACGTGAATATAAGTAGATATATTTATGTATACTTGTATATATTTGTGCACATGCTCAACTGTCAGTTCAATTCAGTTCAGTCTCTCAGTCATGTCCAACTCTTTATGACCCCATGAACTGCAGCACACCAGGCCTCCCTGTCTATCACCAGCTCTCAGAGTCTACTCAAACCCATGTCCCTTGAGTCGGTGATGCCACTCAACCAGCTCATCCTCTGTCATCCCCTTCTCCTCCTGCCCTCAGTCTTTCCCAGCATCAGGGTCTTTTCCAGTGAGTCAGTTCTTCACATCATGTGCCAAACGATCGAAATTTCAGCTTCAACATCAGTCCTTCCAATGAACACCTAGGACTGATCTCCTTTAGGATGGACTGATTGGATCTCCTTGCAGTCCAAGGGACTATCAAGAGTCTTCTCCAACACCACAGCTCGAAAGCATCAATTCTTCTGTGCTCAGCTTTCTTTATAGTTCAACTCTCACATCCATACATGACTACTGGCAAAACTATAGCCTTGACTAGATGGACCTTTGTTGACAAAGTAATGTCTCTGCTTTTTAATATGCTGTCTATGTTGGTCATAGCTTTCCTTCCAAGGAGTAAGCATCTTTTAATTTCATGGCTACAATCACCATCTGCAGTGATTTTTGAGTTCAAAAATATAAACTCAGCCACTGTTCCCATTGTTTTCCCATCTATTTGCCATGAAGTGATGAAACAAGATACCATGATCTTAGTTTTCTGAATGTTGAGCTTTAAGCCAACTTTTTCACTCTCCTCTTTCACTTTCATCAAGAGGCTCTTTAGTTCTTCACTTTCTGCCATAAAGGTGGTGTCATCTCCATATTTGAGGTTATTTATATTTCTCCCAGCAATTTTGATTCCAGCTTGTGCTTCCTCCAGCGCAGCATTTCTCATGATGTATTCTGCATAGAAGTTAAATAAGCAGAGTGACAATATACAGCCTTGACGTACTCCTTTTCCTATTTGGAACCAGTCTGTTGTTCCATGTCCAGTTCTAACTGCTGCTTCCTGGCCTGCATACAGGTTTCTCAAGAGGCAAGTCAGGTGGTCTGGCATTCCCATCTCTTTCAGAATTTTCCACAGTTTATTGTGATCCACAAACTCAAAGGCTTTGGCATAGTCAATAAAGCAGAAATAGATGTTTTTCTGGAACTCTCTCACTTTTTCCATGATCCAGTGGATGTTGGCACTTTGATCTCTGGTTCCTCTGCCTTTTTAAAAACCAGCTTGAGCATATGGAAGTTCATGGTTCATGTATTGCTGAAGCCTGGCTTGGTGAATTTTGAGCATTACTTAAGTAGCATGTGAGATGAGTGCAATTGTGTGTGTGGTAGTTTGAGCATTCTTTGGCATTGCTTTTTCTTTGAGATTGGAATGAAAACTGACCTTTTCCAGTCCAGTGGCCACTGCTGAGTTTTCCAAATTTGCTGGATATTGAGTGCAGCACTTTCTCTGCATTGTCTTTTAGGATTTGAAAGAACTCAACTAGAATTCCATCACCTCCACTAGCTTTGTTCGTAGTGATGCTTCCTAAGGCCAACTGACTTCACATTTAGTATATATTTGTGCAAATGCTCAAATATTGCTGAAATAGTAACTTTTCAGAAGTTGCTTTTGCTAGTGCATTTTGCTCAGTTTTTTTGGGTTGTTTGATCTTTTTTTATTCATTGGTAAGAGATCTCTATATATTGTTAATATGAATAATTTTTGTAATTGCACATTTTAAATTTTTATGCCAGCTTGCCACTAGTGTTTTTTATTTCATCATTAGTTCTTTCTTAAGTAAAGATGGATAATTTTATGTTATAAAGTCTCATATGTTTGTTTACATATAGTATATATAGGGTAATTTTTAGGAAAACTTTCCACATTCCAGCACTACAAAATAAAGCCATTTGGGGCACCCCACTCCAGTACTTTTGCCTGGAAAATCCCATGGACGGAGGAGCCTGGTGGGCTGCAGCCCATGGGATCTCTAAGAGTCGGACACGACTGAGTGACTTCACTTTCACTTTTCCCTTTCCTGCACTGGAGAAGGAAATGGCAACCCACTCCAGTGTTCTTGCCTGGAGAATCCCAGGGATGGTGGAGCCTGGTGGGCTGCCGTACTATGGGGTCGCACAGAGTCGGACACTACTGAAGTAACTTGGCAGCAGTGGCAGCAGTATATTTATGCTCTATTATTTGTATATAACAATCTCCTGATGAATTAAAGATGTAAAGCTTTGAATAGTTTAGCTTTTTTTCCCCCAAATATGCGATCAAATGTCCAAACTCTCCTTATTATTAAATAGTCCATCTTTCTCCAGGTAAGCTTAAAAGCCAATTTACCAAATAGTCAACTCATTTATATGCCTTTGAATGTCTTTCTGACCCAATTTCTGTTCCATTTATTTATGCTTATATTTTTCAAACCAATCAATACTAACACTTTTTAATAAAGTTGTTTAAAAAATTTTTAAGATAGCTATTTAATGGACTAATTCTTTGGATACAACTGAGACCCCCAATTCCTATGATACTGTAATAATTAAAACACTGTATATCAGAACCTAATATTTAAATATAAAGCCAATGGGACTTCCCTGGTGGTACTGCTGCTGATGCTGCTAAGTCGCTTCAGTCGTGTCTGACTCTGTACGACCCCATAGATGGCAGCCTACCAGGCTCCCCTGGCCCTGGGATTCTCCAGGCAAGAACACTAGAGTGGGTTGCTATTTCCTTCTCCAATGCATGAAAGTGAAAAGTGAAAGTGAAGTCGCTCAGTCACGTCTGACTCTTAGCGACCCCATGGACTGCAGCCCACCAGGCTCCTCCGTACGTGGGATTTTCCAGGCAAGAGTACTGGAGTGGGGTGCCATTGCCTTCTCCGTCCCTGGTGGTACAGTGGACAAGAATTTCCCTGCCAAGGCAGGGCGTACGGGTTCAATCCCTGATCCATGAAGATTTCACATGCTGTGAAGCGACTAAGCTTGTGTGTTGCAACTACTGAGCCTGTGGCTCTAGAGCCTCATGCCTCAGCTACTGACCCAGTGTGCAGCACTGAAATCCCCGAACCTAGAGCCTGCGCTCTGCAGTAAGAGAAGCCACCACAATGAGAAGCCATGCACCACAGCTAGAGAGGAGCCGTCACTTGCCACAGCTAGAGAAAGCCCACACAGCAATGAAGACCCAATGCAACCAAAGATAAATAAATAAACATAAAGCCAATGATCATAGGAAAACATAGCCTTAAACACTTAATCATATACATATGTACATATTCACACACACACACACATATATAAGACAAATTAAATCTCAAAACTCGGGAAAATTATAAAAAAATAATAAACATAAAATCAGTCATTACTGAAGTAAAGAGAATAAATCAAGTTAAATAATACTTGAAATATATATATTAGACAAATGTTCAGCTCAGTAAAAAAGATAAAGCATAAATATGCAAAGTGTATAAAATGTATATTTGTTGCAATTTTTAGTAGAAATCTCATAAATACTTGATTTGCTAAGTTTTTCTTTTTTTAGTATCAAGAAGAGTTGTTGGATTTTGTAGAATAATTTTTCTGTTGATGAGGTAAGTTGCATTGATAGATTTGTGAAGGTGAATTTCTTTTATAGTCAGAGGATTAGTACTACTAAGGCAATGGCACCCCACCCCAGTACTTTTGCCTGGAAAATCCCATGGACGGAGGAGCCTGGTAGGCTCCAGTCCATGGGGTCGCTAAGAGTCGGACACGACTGAGTGACTTCACTTTCACTTTTCACTTTCATGCATTGGGGAAGGAAATGGCAAGCCACTCCAGTATTCTTGCCTGGAGAATCCCAGGGACGGGAGAGCCTGGTGGGCTTCCGTCTATGGGGTCGCACAGAGTTGGACACGACTGAAGTGACTTAGCAGCAGTAGCAGCAGCATCCTGATATTGAAGGCAGGAGAAGAAGGGGGCGACAGAAGATAAGATGGTCAGGTGGCATTAGTGACTGGATGGACATGAGATTGAGCAAGCTCCAAGATTTGGAGATGCACAGGGAAGCCTGGCGTGCTGCAGTCTATGGGGTCACAAAGAGTTGGACACCACTGAACGACTGAACTACACTGATCCTGATATATTATTTTTGGTACTCTTCTTGATTTTGTCCGAAAATATTTTTATCTGGAGTTTTTAGGTTTATATTGATAAATTTAAAAGATTACAAGTTATTGGCACATTTTTCACTTTACATAAAAGTTGTACATTTCTTTGAAAATTAGTTGGACATCTTTCACACTTTCTCTGTGAAATATTTTGTGTAAATTATGAATTAACTGTCCTTGAAGATATGATAAACATGCTAAAGAAAAGTCTTTCTGAAGACCCTTATGAAATTTTTGAATGTGAGTTCAAATTCTTTAATGCTTATACTTCATTTAAGTGTGCTGTACTTCTGTGAATGAAATTTGGTAATCTAAAATTTCCTGGAAAGCTATCAATTGCACTTAGGTTTTCTAATTTATTGGCATACAGTTTATTCTGGTTATTGTTTCACATCTATTTCCATTTCTATTTACCAGTTTTGATTTGATTTTTTTTCATTCTTAATTGTATTTATCTGTGCCTTCCCCTTTTAATTCCCTATAACTATTATTGCTGGACATTTGTAATTTTTTCTTTAAAGGACAAGCATAAAATTTAATCTTTGTTTTTGCATCTATTTTTTAATATGTGCTTTTATCTACATTATTTGCTTGCTTGAATTTTCTTTCAATTTGTTATACTGTGAAATTTTTTGTATTTTCTGTTTTCAAAATTATTTTGTGATAAGTTTATTTTTTGCAGTATATATATCTATAGTTTTCATGAGTTTGACAAGGCTTTTCCTAAATATTACTTTATTTTAATGTGGCTATAATTGATAAATTTTTATTTCTATTTTCCTGACATTGTTTCTTTTCAGACTTCATGGCCTATTTTTATTTATAGGATGTCTTTTAAAAATAAATATTAATAATTTTATTAGTATATAGTATGATCAATAAAGTTAGTAAGATGAAAAAAACAGGGAGGGAGTAGTATTATTGTCTTAGTGGAGGACTCTGAGATATTTTTAGATAGCTTATAATTTTATCATGTAAAGCCGTATTTAATGTTCATCTTACAAATATAAAAGGTTTCTACAACAAAAAGAAGGCAAAGTCTTAGGTGCTCCTTATGCAGTGACTCCTTATGCACTCACAGTTTTCTACAATTCTTTAAATTTGAGAAATCACAGAAAAATATACGGAATTGTAATAAATTACTGGGCCACCATCTGACAACTCTCCTAATTTTTATCAAAAGTGTTAAACTTAAAAGCTTCTGCACAACAAAGGAAACTATAAGCAAGGTGAAAAGACAGCCTTCAGAATGGGAGAAAAGAATAGCAAATGAAGCAAATGACAAACAACTAATCTCAAAAATATACAAGCAACTCCTACAGCTCAATTCCAGAAAAATAAATGACCCAATCAAAAAAATGGGCCAAAGAACTAAATAGACATTTCTCCAAAGAAGACATACAGATGGCTAACAAACACATGAAAAGAGGCTCAACATCACTCATTATCAGAGAAATGCAAATCAAAACCACTATGAAGTACCATTTCACACCAGTCAGAATGGCTGTGATCCAAAAGTCTACAAGCAGTAAATGCTGGTGGAGAAGGCAATGGCACCCCACTCCAGTACTCTTGCCTGGAAAATCCCATGGATGGAGGAGCCTGGTAGGCTGCAGTCCATGGGGTAGCTAAGAGTCAGACATGACTGAGCGACTTCACTTTCTCTTTTCATTTTCATGCATTGGAGAAGGAAATGGCAACCCACTCCAGTGTTCTTGCCTGGAGAATCCCAGGGACGGGAAGCCTGGTGGGCTGCCGTCTATGGGGTCACACAGAGTCGGACATGACTGAAGTGACTTAGCATAGCAATAAAAGCTGGAGAGGGTGTGGAGAAAAGGGAACCCTCTTACACTGTTGGTGGGAATGCAAACTAGTACAGCCACTATGGAGAACAGTATGGAGATTCTTCAAAAAACTGGAAATAGAACTGCCTTATGATCCAGCAATCCCATTGCTGGGCATACACACTGAGGAAACCAGAATTGAAAGAGACACGTGTACCCCAATGTTCATCGCAGCACTGTTTATAATAGCCAGGACACGGAAGCAACCTAGATGTCCATCAGCAGATGAATGGATAAGAAAGCAGGGGTACATATACACAATGGAGTATTACTCAGCCATTAAAAAGAATACATTTGAATCAATTCTAATGAGGTGGATGAAACTGGAGCCTATTATACAGAGTGAAGTAAGCCAGAAAGAAAAACATCAATACAGTATACTAATGCATATATATGCAATGTAGAAAGATGGTAACAATAACCCTGTATGCTATGCTATGCAATGCTATGCTAAGTCACTTCAGTCGTGTCCGACTCTGTGTGACCCCATAGACGGCAGCCCACCAGGCTTCCCCATCCCTGGGATTCTCCAGGCAAGAACACTGCAGTGGGTTGCCATTTCCTTCTCCAATGCATGAAAGTGAAAAGACAAAATGAAGTCGCTCAGTCGTGTCTGACTCTTAGCGACCCCATGGACTGCAGCCTACCAGGCTCCTCCATCCGTGGGATTTTCCAGGCAAGAGTACTGGAGTGGGGTGCCATTGCCTTCTCCATGAGACAGCAAAAGAGACACTGATGAATAGAACAGTCTTATGGATTCTGTGGGAGAGGGGGAGGGTGGGATGATTTGGGAGAATGGCATTGAAACATGTATAATATCATATATGAAATGAGTCGCCAGTCCTGGTTCGATGCACAGTACTGGATGCTTGGGGCTGGTGCACTGGGACAACCCAGAGGGATGGTATGGGGAGGGAGGAGGGAGGAGGGTTCGGCATGGGGAACACATGTATACCTGTGGCGGATTCATGGCAAAACCACTACAATACTGTAAAGTTAAAAAATAAAATTTAAAAAAAGTGTTAAATCAGAAAGATCATCACGAAAGAAATCCAGTGGGAAAAGAAAGCCAATAAGAAAAGTATCACTATTTCCAAGAACAATATAACTAGAACATACAAAATTCAACATAAGGAAAGAAAAAAAAAAAAAAAAAACTGATTTAACTGTCTCATTCATTGCCCCAATTTTTGTACACAAGCACTGTAGGGCTAATGTGTTGCTTGATAATGTTCACCAAAGAATTTATGCATATATTCTAAAGATTATAGGGCAGATATTCTACATTCAGAAGAAAAGAGAGAGATAAGTATTATCTGCAGCAGAAAACTATAAAATATTCTCACTTAGAACACTTTAAGATGTTTAAATGAGTTACACGGAGAATAACGAACAGGAAATTTAAGGAAAATAAAAATTACAGTTTAATATGAAACATCACTGCTTGTAAATATCTCTTCAGGATAGAATTCAAAATGTCATGTTTATAGAAACATTCTTTTTTTAATCTTACAAAAGCATTCCACATACTCAATATAATCCTTTTTGCCAGTATGAATAAAATATAAACATTGTATGAATGAAGGCCTGTGGAATTATTTCTCTTTATATTATTAAAAATTAGGAATCCCCATCTAAAATAGTTTTTAGGTGACAGAAGTGACTTTTCTACCTTTATATTTCTATGATATGCATACCTGTTTCACAGGACCTTATAAAACTGTTTATTGTGAGTACTGCAGAGGACTAACACAGTTATTATTGGATAGATTTGAGTATCTAGAGTTAAGCTAGTAGCTGAAATTAATTAAGATTTTAATAAGCCATTTTATTCTTCAGTTAAGGTAAGAAAAATTTAAGAGTGAAATCTGTAATGTTATAATTCATAGATGCTCATAAGTTGTTCTAATTTATGTTTTTGCCGTGGTGCTGGGGATTAGAACAACCTCGTGGTTGAATGTGTTTGCACTGCATGCAGGGTCATCGTTGTTAGGTGGATAAGTCATTCTTTCATGGTCATTGTATCAGTGTTGGTCATTAGTTCAGTGGACAATATGCTATAAACTCTGTTCCAAGCAGTGTTAGGTGTGTGATCATTCTTTCATGCATGTGCTTTCTAGTTTTATCATCTTCTGAACCTAGTCTTCTTTTGCTGTCAGGTGCTTTGCTAGAAAATTGAAGAGCTGGATAATGCATTTGGACTTCAGATTTGGGAGAGAATAAAAGCCATAGTTTTGTTAAAATGTAAACATGACTAGATTGTTGGCAAATGGGTTTGGAACTTCCTGTCAGGTACTTTAATGTTTTAATAATGGGGGGAGGGGAAAGACGGTGTGAGATGATTTGAGAGATTGAGATTGATGTATGTAAACTGCCATGTGTGAAACAGATATCTATTGGGAACCTGCTGTGGAGGGAGCTCAGCTTGGTGCTCTGTGGTGACCTAGATGGGTGGGACGGAGGTGGGAGGGAGGTGCAAGAGGGAGAGGATATATGTATACATACAGATATGCAGATGACACCACCCTTATGGCAGAAAGTGAGGAGGGGCTAAAAAGCCTCTTGATGAAAGTGAAAGTGGAGAGTGAAAAGCTTGGCTTAAAGCTCAACATTCAGAAAACGAAGATCATGGCATCTGGTCCCATCACTACATGGGAAATAGATGGAGAAACAGTGGAAACAGTGTCAGACTTTATTTTTCTGGGCTCCAAAATCACTGCAGATGGTGACTGCAGCCATGAAATTAAAAGACGCTTACTCCTTGGAAGGAAAGTTATGACCAACCTAGATAGCATATTCAAAAGCAGAGACATCACTTTGCCAACAAAGGTTCGCCTAGTCAAGGCTATGGTCTTTCCTGTGGTCATGTATGGATGTGAGAGCTGGACTGTGAAGAAGGCTGAGCACCAAAGAATTGATGCTTTTGAACTGTGGTGTTGGAGAAGACTCTTGAGAGTCCCTTGGACTGCAAGGAGATGCAACCAGTCCATTCTGAAGGAGATCAGCCCTGGGATTTCTTTGGAAGGAATGATGGTAAAGCTGAAACTCCAGTGTTTTGGCCACCTCATGTGAAGAGTTGACTCATTGGAGAAGACTCTGATGCTGGGAGGGATTAGGGGCAAGAGGAGAAGACGACGACAGAGGATGAGATGGCTGGATGGCATCACTGACTCGATGGATGTGAGTCTGAGTGACCTCCGGGAGTTGGACAGGGATGGACAGGGAGGCCTGATGTGCTGCAGTTCATGGGGTCGCAAAGAGTTGGACACGACTGAGCAACTGATCTGATCTGATCTGATAGCTGACTTATTTTATTGTACAGCAGAAACTAACACAACATTGTAAAGCAACTATAGCCCAATTTAAAAAAATAAATAAATAAATGAGGTTGAAGCTTTGAGTTAAGAAGATTCTCTTTGCTTTATCTAAATCAAGTTTCTTTGCCTTTCAATTAATAATTCCATCAGAAGTAACCTCAAATGTCTCACAATTACTTTCCTATAATCATTCTTATGTTTTCTTTAGTTTTCTGCATCACTAATACCATAATTGGTGGTAAGCTACTGTGATGATTTCTCTATAAGCATACATTAGATAATACAAAGAATATTAGAAAGTTAACTATTTGAAGTACAAAAGAATTTCATTGAATTATTCACAATAAAGGAGCTAGTCAGTAAATATACATTTTTCATGGCCAAACATTACTCCAAAATAGTAAAGGAGGAAATTAAAATATACTTAATACTTCCACAAATACTTTTTACATTAAAACATAAAATAGAAATAAAAATCATCCGTATGAACATCCTCATCCATATATAATAATTGAAGATTGAATTGCATAATTCAATCTTCAATCTTTATTGCTTTGTATTTTTACTTGAATTCTACCCTATGAAAGAATAGTAAGCAGCTTGGGTTTTAAAGAAGCTGAAACCATTGTGGAAAGTGGAAGCATAGATGAATACTTATGGGGTAAGGAGGGACATTAGAGATTCTGATGTTGGAGAATGTAAACTGAGCACCATTTACTGCTTTCAGCATTTTTCCTTGTATATATGCCATCACCAGCTTAAAATTTTGTATAAAAACAGGATTGTGCTGGACAAGGTCAATGTGTCTGCATTAAAAAAATAGGTACATTTTTAAATGAGAAGAGATCAACATAAAATACTATAATAAGGATTATAAAATATAAAGAAAGGTAAGATTTGAAATCAGTTTGACTTACAAAGTGATAACAACACGTACTTATGAAGCTAGAATGATAGCAATTACTTTTCAGAGATAGAATAACCTCTATTTCTGGAGGTGAATATCATTATATATTTACGTATTAGTTTAGTTTGACCTCTAAGAGTCTGTTTTTACATAGCTAACTTTGTAAATTCACTCAGGTTCATGTATTCTTCATTTAACGTATGTTCATGATTATGCTTAAACTTAGGGTAATTGGAGCTCCAGGGTCAATACAGGGTCAGATGAAAATCCTGCTAATGAAGACAATTACTTCAGCAGAGCTCAACTTATGAACTATTTACTCTTTTCTGAATCAGGAGGTATTATGGTAGAGTTCCAGTCAGCAAAACCAGGGCTTTGTAATAGTAAAATGTCCTCTTGTATCTTACTACATATTCCAAAGTTTGCCTCCAGAGGGGCCAAATCATTTTCTCAGAAGGCTATTTATACATGCAAGAAGTCAATAAGAGTTCAAACTCCCGTCTTTTGAATTTTATTACATTTACCTCGCAATTAGAAGAAATCTATTTACAGGCTACTTTTCCATATATTGTTGTGTAGTAAAATATGTTGACTATTATTTGTAAATTAATCATAATTCATGTGATCACAGAGTCATCATTACAAAAGAAAATGAAAGTAGAAGAGCTAAAATAATTTTGTTCAACAATCTCAAAGTTTTTTAATTCAAGCATTTCCTAATATAAGCTCTAGCATATGATTATTCATTATGGTAAATTTAATGACCACTTCACCTCTGATTTCTGCTGTGCAACATCCAACAGCCATTGAACATGGATATATGAGAATGTCAAAGTATTTTTATATGAATTACTTTATGTAACCACTTCATTTTGTAGAGGATGTCTGAATACCAGAAGGACTGATTTATCTAGTATCAAGTAATTCACTGTGGAAATATGATTACAGCCTACATCTTTTGATTTCCAGATTAAGATTTATTCCTCTACATAACACTCTATCTTGCTACTATTTTAAATTCTTAGTCTGTAGATGACTTAACATGGTGATTTTTCCGGAGTAATGTCAGTTTTCTTTCCAATCCCAAAGAAGGGCAGTGCCAAAGAATGTTCAAATGATGGTACAATTGTGTTCATTTCACATGCTACTAAAGTTACGCTCAAAATCCTTCAAGCTAGGCTTCAGCAGTGAACCAAGAACTTCTAGAGATACAAGCTGAGTTTAGAAAAGGGGGAGGAAACAGAGATCAAATTGCCAACATTCACTGGATTTTAGAGAAAGCAAGGGACTTCCAAAAAAACATCTACACATCTGCTTCATTGACTAGACTAAAGCCTTTGACTGTGTGGATCACAACAAACTGTGTAAAATTCTTCAAGAGATGGAATACCAGACCACCTTATCTGCCTCCTGTGAAACATGTATGCAGGTCAAGAAGCAAGAGTGAGAAGCAGGCACGGAACCGTGGACTGGTTCCAATTTGGGAGAGGAGTGATCAAGGTTTATACTCTCACCTTGTTTATTTAACTTATATGCAGAGAACATCATGTGAATGCCAGGATGGATGAATTATACTCTGCAGAAATATCAACAACCTCACATATGCAGATGACAGCACTCTAATGGCAGAAAGCGAACAGGAACTAAAGAGCCTCTTGATCAGGGTGAAGGAGGAGAGAAAAAAACTAGCTTAAAACTCAACATTCAAAACACTATGATCATGGCATCCCACTACTCCATGGCAAATAGAAGGGAGAAATGTGGAAGCAGTGACAGATTTTATTTTCTTGGGTTTCAAAATCATTGCAGACAGTGACTGCAGCCATCAAATTAAAAGACACTTGTTGCTCCTTGGAAAGAAAGCTATGACAAACCTAGACAGCTTATTAAAAAGCAAAGATATCACTTTGCTGACAAAAGTTCATATAGTCAAAGCTATGATTTTTCCATTAGTCATGTAAAGATATGAGAGTTGGACCATAAGGAAGGCTAAGTGCCGAAAAATTGGTGCTTTCTAATTGTGGTGCTGGTGAAGACCCTTGAGAAGTCCCTTGAACTCTCAAGGAGATCATTCAAGGAGAACTCTCAAGGAGATCAAACCAATCAATCCTAAAGGAAATCAACCCTGAATATTCATTGGAAAGACTGATGCTGAAGCTCTAACACTTTGGCCACCTAATGCAAAGAGCAGACTCATGGGAAAAGACCCTGATGCTGGGAAAGATTGAGAGCAGGAGAAAGGGGTGACAGAGAACGAGATGGTTGGATAGGATCACAACACAAAGGACGTGAATTTGAGCAAACTCCAGGAGATGGGATGGTGAGAGACAAGGAAGGACGTGGCCTGCTGCAGTCCATGGGGTCGCAAAGAGTAGGGCAAACAATGACAGCAAATGCAAATAGGTAATTCTTTAAAAAGAGAAAGGAAATGAATTCCTGGTTTGGGGGCTACTTCAATCTTTGACAGATAGCTGATAGCCCAGTGTAGAGGCTTCCTACACTGGGGCTTCCCTGGTGGCTTTGTGGTAAAGAACTCCTGCAATGCAGGAGCTGCAAAAGAGTGGGACATGACTTAGCAACCAAACAAAAACAAAGGGGTGACATTGCTCTTGACGTAAAACTTTGACGGCTCATTTGACTGTGTGTTGTGATTTCAGCTTAGAATTTAAAATGTTGCTTGAAAATAATTCATGAACTAAAAAAATATACACTGTGTATAACAAAATATAAAACCTGTAGTATCACTCAGATGATAAACACATTTCTAGAAATTTCAAAAGCAAAATAGTAAATAAATGTATAGGATTCCTCTCTGAGCCAAGAAATTTTAAAATACAAATTGGTCATACATCCAAAAGCTGGCCCAGTAACATTATTCAATTTTGTTTTCAATTAGAAGCACAGCAGTACCAATAATATAGCAAGAATTACATCCCCACTGAGCCGGCAGATAAAATTTTTCCACTACTTCTGTAATACCTCAAAAATACTTCCCCACATCCATCTGAAATTTTTTTCTATATTTTCATGCAATTGCTATTTGTAGCTAAAATAGAGGCACAAAAGGGCAGATAATACTATTCTATTACCCCATCAAATATGAATTGCCATACTAGTCACATCAGACTAGAAAGAAATGTGAAAATAGAAAGCTGAATGTAAATTATCTGGACCAATTTCTAGCTTGTGAATATATTTCTTTATGGATATACAAAAGGAGAAATTGCAGGAAAAAAGCACAACCAACTATGAAAATGTTCTGGGTTCAGGTCTTTTCTAAACAGAAAATATTGATTAAACGGATAGTTTATTTTTATTTGAAAAAGATCAGTTTATCTTCTATGGTTTGAATATTTATTGTTTGGTTGCTAAGTCACGTCTGGCTCTTTTGCAACCCCATGGACTGTAGGCAACCAAGCTGTCCTGTCCATGGCATTTCCCAGGCAAGAACACTGGAGTGGGTTGCCATTTCCTTCTTCAGGGGATCTTCTTGACCCAGGGATTGAACCTAAGTCTCCTGCATTGCACGTAGATTCTTTACCACTGAGCCACCAGGGAAAGTGAAAGTGAACGTGCTCAGTAGTATCCGACTCTTTGCAACCCCGTGTACTGTAGCCTACCAGGCTCCTCCCTCCATGGGATCTTGCCGACCTGGGATCGAACCCGGGTCTCCCACATTGCGGGCAGACGCTTTAACCTCTGAGCCACCAGGGAAGCTCCAGCCACCAAGGAAGTCCCTGCATATTCATGTCACCCTTTGGGAGGTGATTAGGTCATGAGCACAGAACCCTCATAAATGACGTCAGTGCCCTTATTAAAAGAGGCTCCAAATGACTCCCAGCCCCTTCCGACCTATATAATGAGAAGTCTGCAACTTAGAATAGGGCCCTCAACTGACCATTCAGTTCAGTCACTTAGTTGTGTCCGGCTCTTTGCGACCTCATGAATTGCAGCACGCCAGGCCTCCCTGTCCATCACCAACTCCCGGAGTTCAATCAAACTCACATCCATTGAGTTGGTGATGCCATCAAGCCATCTCATCCTCTGCAGTCCCCTTCTCCTCCTGCCCCCAATCCCTCCCAGCATCAGAGTCTTCTCCAATAAGTCAACTCTTCACACGAAGTGGCCGAAGTATTGGAGTTTCAGCTTTAGCCTCATTCCTTCCAAGGAAATACCAGGGCTGATCTCCTTCAGAATGGACTGGTTGGATCTCTTTGCAGTCCAAGGGACTCTCAGGAGTCTTCTCCAACACCACAATTCAAAAGCATCAATTCTTCGGCGCTCAGCTTTCTTCACAGTCCAGCTCTCACATCCAAACATAACCACAGGAAAAACCATAGCCTTGACTAGACGGACCTTTGTTGGCAAAGTGATGTCTCTGCTTTTGAATATGCTATCTAGGTTGGTCATAACTTTCCTTCCAAGGATCAAGTGTCTTTTAATTTCATGGCTGCAGTCACCATCTGCAGTGATTTTGGAGCCCAGAAAAATAAAGTCTGACACTGTTTCCACTGTTTCCCCATCTATTTCCCATGCAGTGATGGGACCGGATGCCATGATCTTCGTTTTCTGAATGTTGAGCTTTAAGCCAACCTTTTCACTCTCCACTTTCACTCTCATCAAGAGGCTTTTTAGTTCCTCTTCATTTTCTGCCATAAGGGTGGTGTCATCTGCATATCTGAGGTTATTGAGATTTCTCCCAGCAATCTTGATTCCACCTTGTGTTTCTTCCAGTCCAGCATTTCTCATGATGTACTCTGCATATAAGTTAAATAAACATGGTGACAATATACAGCCTTGACGTACTCCTTTTCCTATTTGGAACCAGTCTGTTGTTCCATGACCAGTTCTAACTGTTGCTTCCTGACCTGCATACAGATTTCTCAAGAGGCAGGTCAGGTGGTCTGGTATTCCCATCTCTTTCAGAATTTTCCACAGTTGATTGTGATCTACACAGTCAAAGGTTTTGGCATAGTCAATAAACCAGAAATAGATGTTTTTCTGGAACTCTCTTGCTTTTTCCATGATCCAGCGGATGTTGACAATTTGATCTCTAGTTCCTCTGCCTTTTCTAAAACCAGCTTGAACATCAGGAAGTTCACGGTTCACATATTGCTGAAGCCTGGCTTGGAGAATTTTGAGCATTACTTTACTCGCGTGTGAGATGAGTGCAATTGTGCGGTAGTTTGAGCATTCTTTGCCCCAACCAGTAACGCTGAAGAAGCTGAAGTTGAACGGTTCTATGAAGACCTACAAGACCTTTTAGAACTAACACCCCAAAAAGGATGTCCTTTTCATTATAGGGAACTGGAATGCAAAAGTAGGAAGTCAAGAAACACCTGGAGTAACATGCAAATTTGGCCTTGGAATATGGAATGAAGCAGGGCAAAGACTAACAGAGTTTTGCCAAGAAAATGCACTGGTCATAGCAAATACCCTCTTCCAACAACACAAGAGAAGACTCTATACATGGACATCACCAGATGGTCAACACCGAAATCAGATCGATTATATTCTTTGCAGCCAAAGATGGAGAAGCTCTATCCAATCAGCAAAATCAAGACCAGGAGCTGACTGTGGCTCAGACCATGAACTCCTTATTGTCAAATTCAGACTGAAATTGAAGAAAGTAGGGAAAACTACTAGACCATTCAGGTATGACCTAAATCAAATCCCTTATGATTATACAGTGGAAGTGAGAAATAGATTTAAGGGCCTAGATCTGATAGATAGAGTGCCTGATGAACTCTGGAATGAGGTTCATGATATTGTACAGGAGACAGGGATCAAGACCATCCCCATGGAAAAGAAATGCAAAAAAGCAAAATGGCTGTCTGGGGAGGCCTTACAAATAGCTGTGAAAAGAAGAGAAGCGAAAAGCAAAGGAGAAAAGGAAAGATATAAACATCTAAATGCAGAGTTCCAAAGAATAGCAAGAAGAGATAAGAAAGCTTTCTTCAGTGATCAATGCAAAGAAATAGAGGAAAACAACGGAATGGGAAAGACTAGGGATCTCTTCAAGAAAATCAGAGATACCAAAGGAACATTTCATGCAAAGATGGGCTCGATAAAGGACAGAAATGGTATGGACCTAACAGAAGCAGAAGATATTAAGAAGAGGTGGCAAGAATACACAGAAGAACTGTACAAAAAAGAGCTTCACGACCCAGATAATCATGATGATGTGATCACGGACCTAGAGCCAGACATCCTGGAATGTGAAGTCAAGTGGGCCTTAGAAAGCATCACTATGAACAAAGCTAGAGGAGGTGATGGAATTCCAGTGGAGCTATTCCAAATCCTGAATGATGATGCTGTGAAAGTGCTACACTCAATATGCCAGCAAATTTGGAAAACTCAGCAGTGGCCACAAGATTTGAAAAGGTCTGGTATACCCACCTCTTTCAGAATTTTCCAAAGGTTATTGTGATCCACACAGTCAAAGGCTTTGACCGAGTCAATAAAGCAGAAATAGATGGAACTCTCTTGCTTTTTCTATGATCCAACAGATGTTGGCAATTGGATCTCTGGTTCCTCTGCCTTTTCTAAAACCGGCTTGAACATCTGGAAGTTCACGGTTCATGTGTTGCTGAAGCCTGGCTTGGAGAATTTTGAGCATTACTGTACTAGCGTGTGAGATGAGTGCAATTGTGCAGTAGTTTGAGCATTCTTTGGCATTGCCTTTCTTTGGGATTGGAATGAAAACTGACTTTTTCCATGCTTGTACCCTAAATTTGGACTTTCAGCTTCTAGAACTGAGAGAAATAAAATGTTGTTTTTAAGCCTCCCAGTCTGTGGTATTTTGTTATAGCATCATAAATTGATTAAGACAGTCTCTTTCGAGATTTCCTATATGAAAATAGTCCCAATTCTGTTTAGTTAAATGTAGTACTCTTCAGGCCCTCGATGTAAAAAATTTTGTTTGTGTGTGTGTGCTTAGTCATGTCTGATGCTTTGTAGTCTTTTGGACTGAAGTCTGCCAGGCTCCTCCAGCCATGGAATTTTCCAGGCAAGAATACTGGAGCAGGTTGCCATTTCCTACTCTAGGCATTCTTCCTGACCCAGGGATCAAACCTGCATCTCCTGCTTGGCAGGCAGGTTCTTTACCACTAGAACTACATGGGACTACCTAGAAAGTCCATTGAGTTCATAATGCATGGTTTCCCAGCGTTTGAACCACTTTTATACACGCTATATTTTCAACATCTTTAATGCAAAGAGATCAATCATAGCTTAAAACTTCCTAAAGGTAAAAGAGTGATTACTAGTTTACTGTATTCCGCTGGATTAAGTGTGATTTTTGTAGGATCTATCCATATTCACAGTTTGCCCAAAATTCAGATATCTGAACAGCGATATCTAGAGTCAAGTCTTTTTGATAATGATTCTTTAAAATTATATTTTACATATTATAAAATTATGTCTTTTAAAAAGTGCAACACTGAATCAAATGAGATAGAGCAACTGCATGTATTAGCAAGGAAAAGCAAATCTATAATTGAAGGTGAGGACAGTTGCTTGAAGAAAATGCATAAAGCATCACATAATATTGTACTGAATCTCTAGGCTAGATATTTATTCTTCCTCTTTTTAATGTTATCTCTTTATCCATTTTTCTTTTTATTTATTTGCATTCACTAGGACAAGTTCCCTTCATGTACTGGTTATAAGTTCTTTATCATGTTCACATTGCACCTGGTAACTCGTCATAAATCTTTGTTTATGAATAAAAATATCTGGATGAAACTGGACCTAGTAGGCATAAGTGGATAAAGTATAATGAAACATTTCAACAAATGGCCTGGATATAAGACTATCTCAAATGACTATTTTTGAGAATAACTTTTCTGGACACCAGCAATAAAAATTTACAGTGAAAAAATTCTTGTCCATCCCCCTTCCTAAAATATATAAAATAGTACAACATTATGTAGAACCTGAGTGAAATAAGATTTTGTTAATATACAAGCACTGAATCAATGAAAAGACAAGTCATGCTCTTCTGAATGGAAAGCCTAAGAATATAAAGATCTCAGTTCTAATATTTATTTATTTAACTTGAGGTCAAAGTGTCTCAAATAATAGTAATCTCAAAGTGTCATTTTTTCTTATTCAAAAACTAAGGTACTTCTAAAATTGTTCTTAAATAAGAAGCAAAAATAGCTATGAATTGTTTGAAATAGGGTAAAACTAAAATTTTCCCACCAGATATGAAAACACAAATCTTTGCAACCCCATGGATTATATAGTCCATGGAATTCTCCAGGCCAGAATACTAGAGTGGGTAGCCTTTCCCTTCTCAAGGGAATCTTCCCAACACAGGAATTGAACCAGGGTCGCCTGTATTGCAGGCAGATTCTTAACCAACTGAGCTATGAGAGAAGCCCATTTAACCAATACTGTAGTTAAAAGCAGAGAAGGCAATGGCACCCCACTCCAGTACTCTTGCCTGGAAAATCCCATGGACGGCTGCAATAAGGATCCTGGTAGGCTGGTCCATGGGGTCGCTAAGAATCGGACACAACTGAGCGACTTCCCCTTACACTTTTCACTTTCATACATTGGAGAAGGAAATGGCAACCCACTCCAGTGTTCTTGTCTGGAGATTCCCAGGAACGGGGGAGCCTGGTGGGCTGCTGTCTATGGGGTTGCACAGAGTCGGACACGACTGAAGTGACTTAGCAGCAGCAGCAGCAGCAGTAGTTAAAAGAGGGTTTACCAGGTGGCACTAGTGGGAAGGAACCCACCTGACAATGAAGGAGAGGTGAGAGAGGTGGGTTCTATCCCTGGGTTGGGACGAACCCTGGAGGAGGGCATGGCTACTTACTCCACTATTCTTGCATGGAGAATCCCCATGGACAAAGGAGCCTGGCAGGTTACAGTGTTGTATAGGGTCCATAGAGTCATAAACAGTCGGATACAACTGAACTGACTTAGCACACATACAAGCATATAGTTAAAAGAAAGTTGAACTATTTTAAGTATAAACAGGAAATTAACACAAACAGAAAAAGAAAATAAGAAGCAACATTATTATCAGCATTTTGGTGTTAATCATATTTTTAAGAACTTGGAAATAAGCTTACTCGCAAAGACCTGAATTGTGAAATTAGGATACAATTATGCATATAAAATTACCATAAAATAGTCATACAATTGGGTACATTGTAAAGGATCAGTTGACTAATGACAAACAAAGCAAGCAATTTGGGTTTTTTTTTTTTTTTTTTTTTGACCATGTCCCTTGGCTTCAGATCAGATCAGATCAGATCAGTTGCTCAGTCATGTCCGACTCTTTGCGACACCATGAATCGCAGCACGCCAGGCCTCCCTGTCCATCACCAACTCCCGGAGGTCACTCAGACTCATATCCATCGAGACAGTGATGCCATCCAGCCATCTCATCCTCTGTCGTCCCCTTCTCCTCCTGCCCCCAATCCCTCCCAGCATCAGAGTCTTCTCCAATGAGTCAACTCTTCGCATGAGGTGGCCAAAATACTGGAGTTTCAGCTTTAGCATCATTCCTTCCAAAGAAATCCCAGGGCTGATCTCCTTCAGAATGGACTGGGTGGATCTCCTTGCAGTCCAAGGGACTCTCAAGAGTCTTCTCCAACACCACACTTCAAAAGCATCAATTCTTTGGTGCTCAGCCTTCTTCACAGTCCAGCTCTCACATCCATACATGACCACAGGAAAGACCATAGCCTTGACTAGGCGAACCTTTGTTGGCAAAGTGATGTCTCTGCTTTTGAATATGCTATCTAGGTTGGTCATTACTTTCCTCCCAAGGAGTAAGCGTCTTTTAATTTCATGGCTGCAGTCACCATCTGCAGTGATTTTGGAGCCCAGAAAAATCAAGTATGACACTGTTTCCACTGTTTCCCCATTTATTTCCCATGTAGTGATGGAACCAGATGCCATGATCTTCGTTTTCTGAATGTTGAGCTTTAAGCCAACCTTTTCACTCTCCACTTTCACTTTCATCAAGAGGCTTTTTAGTTCCTCTTCACTTTCTGCCATAAAGGTGGTGTCATCTGCATATCTGAGGTTATTGATATTTCTCCCAGCAATCTTGACTCCAACTTGTGTTTCTTCTAGTACAGCCTTTCTCATGATGTACTCCGCATGTAAGTTAAATAAACAGGGTGACAATATACATCCTTGACCTACTCCTTTTCCTATTTGGAACCAGTCTGTTGTTCCATGTCCAGTTCTAACTGTTGCTTCCTGACCTACATACAAATTTCTCAAGAGGCAGGTCAGGTGGTCTGGTAGTCCCATCTCTTTCAGAATTTTCCACAGTTTATTGTGATCTACACATTCAAAGGCTTTGGCATAGTCAATAAAGCAGAAATAGATGTTTTTCTGGAACTCTCTTGCTTTTTCCATGATCCAACAGATGTTGGCAATTTGATCTCTGGTTCCTCTGCCCTTCCTAAAACCAGCTTGAACATCTTGAAGTGCACGGTTCACATATTGCTGAAGCCTGGCTTGGAGAATTTTGAGCATTAGTTTACTAGCGTGTGAGATGAGTGCAATTGTGCAGTAGTTTGAGCATTCTTTGGCATTGCCTTTCTTTGGGATTGGAATGAAAACTGACCTTTTCCAGTCCTGTGGCCACTGCTGAGTTTTCCAAATTTGCTGGCATATTGAGTGCAGCACCTTCACAACATCATCTTTCAGGATTTGGAATAGCTCTACTGCAATTCCATCAACTCCACTAGCTTTGTTCGTAGTGATGCTTCCTAAGGCCCACTTGACTTCACATTCCAGGATGTCTGGCTCTAGGTCAGTGATCGCACCATCATGATTATTTGGGTCGTGAAGCTATTTTTTGTACAGTTTTCTGTGTATTCTTGCCACTTCTTCTAAATATCTTCTGCTTCTATTCGATCCATACCATTTCTGTCCTTTATCGAGCCCATTTTTACATGAAATGTTCCTTTGGTATCTCTGATTTTCTTGAAGAGATCCCTAGTCTTTCCCATTCTGTTGTTATCTCTGATTTTCTTGAAGAGATCCCTAGTCTTTCCCATTCTGTTGTTATCTCTGATTTTCTTGAAGAGATCCCTAGTCTTTCCCATTCTGTTGTTTTCCTCTATTTCTTTGCATTGATCGCTGAAGAAGGCTTTCTTATCTCTACTTGCTATTCTTTGGAACTCTGCATTTAGATGTTTATATATTTCCTTTTCTCCTCTGCTGTTCGCTTCTCTTCTTTTCACAGCTATTTGTAAGGCCTCCCCAGACAGCCATTTTGCTTTTTTGCAATTCTTTTCCATGGGGATGGTCTTGATCCCTGTCTCCTGTACAATGTCATGAACCTCATTCCATAGTTCATCAGGCACTCTATCTATCAGATGTAGGCCCTTAAATCTATTTCTCACTTCCACTGTATAATCATAAAGGATTTGATTTAGGTCATACCTGAATGGTCTAGTGGTTTTCCCTACTTTCTTCAATTTCAGTCTGAATTTGGCAATAAGGAGTTCATGGTCTGAGCCATAGTCAGCTCCTGGTCTTGTTTTTGCTGATTGGATAGAGCTTCTCCATCTTTGGCTGCAAAGAATAGAATCAATCTGATTTCGGTGTTGACCATCTGGTGACGTCCATGTATAGAGTCTTCTCTTGTGTTGTTGGAAGAGGGTATTTGCTATGACCAGTGCATTTTCTTGGCAAAACTCTATTAGTCTTTGCCCTGCTTCATTCCGTACTCCAAGGCCAAATTTGCCTGTTACTCCAGGTGTTTCTTGACTTCCTACTTTTGCATTCCAGTCCCCTATAATGAAAAGGACATCTTTTTTGGGTGTTAGTTCTAAAAGGTCTTGTAGGTCTTCATAGAACCGTTCAACTTCAGCTTCTTCAGCGTTACTGGTTGGGGCATAGACTTGGATTACTGTGACATTGAATGGTTTGCCTTGGAAACGAACAGAGATCATTCTGTCGTTTTTGAGATTGCATCCAAGTACTGCATTTAGGACTCTTTTGTTGACCGTGATGGCCACTCCATTTCTTCTGAGGGATTCCTGCCCACAGTAGTAGATGTAATGGTCCTCTGAGTTAAATTCACCCATTCCAGTCCATTTTAGTTCACTGATTCCTAGAATGTCGACATTCACTGTTGCCATCTCTTGTTTTACCACTTCCAGTTTGCCTTGATTCACGGACTTGACATTCCAGGTTCCTATGCAATATTGCTCTTTACAGCATCGGACTTTGCTTCTATCACCAGACACATCCACAGCTGGGTATTCTTTTTGCTTTGGCTCCATCCCTTCATTATTTCTGGAGTTATTTCTCCACTGATCTCCAGTAGCATATTGGGCCCCTACTGAGCTGGGGAGTTTCTCTTTCAGTATCCTATCATTTTGCCTTTTCATACTGTTCATGGGGTTCTCAAGGCAAGAATACTGAAGTGGTTTGCCATTCCCTTGTCCAGCAGACCACACTGTCAGATCTCTCCACCATGACCCGCCCATCTTGGGTTGCCCCACGGGCATGGCTTAGTTTCATTGAGTTAGACAAGGGTGTGGTCCTAGTGTGATTAGATTGACTAGTTTTCTGTGAGTATGGTTTCAGTGAATTTGCCCTCTCATGCCCTCTTGCAACACCTACCGTCTTACTTGGGTTTCTCTTACCTTGGGCGTTGGGTATCTCTTCCCGGCTGCTCCAGCAAACACAGCTATCGCACCTTACCTTGGACGAGGGGTCTCTCCTCACCGCCGCCCTTCCTGACCTCGGTCGTGGGGTAGCTCCTCTCCGCAGTGCTTAGTGCGCTGGTCGCAGCCGCAGAGGTGCTCTTACTGGTCCGGTTGCAGCCACAGGATCTTAATTCCCCAACCAAGGATTGAACCCTGCCCCAGGAAATGAAGGCTTCCCTGGTAGTTCCGTTGGTGAAGAATCTGCGTGGAATGTGGGAGACCCAGATTCAGTCCCTGGTTCAGGAAGATGCCCTGGAGAAATAAATGGTAATCCACTCCAGTATTCTTGCCTGGAGAATCCTATGGACAGAGGAACCTGGCAAGCTACAGTCCATGGGGTCTCAAGAGTCAGACATGACTTAGTGACCACCACCACCAGGAAGTGAAAGCACAAAGTCCTAACCATTGGACTTTCTGGAAATTTCCATCCCAGCCATTTTTTATTATTTTTCTGAGCTATGTGCTCCTCTGCATTATTGAAATAAAAGCACTGATCCTGGTGACATGAGTGCGTGGTCATTGTGGCAGTTAACACTTCTCACTATAAATAAATTCATTGACATATGACTTTGAGTACCAATCTTGTGTGAATTTGATTTAGATATATCATTCCTAGAAGAAAAACCTATTTTTGATGTGTTGACAAATCAAGACTTGGACGATGGCAAGCAGAAAGTCAGACCCTGAAATACAGCAAATTCATCATGGAATTGCCTTTCTAAGAAAGTTGTAGGAGGCTGCCTGATGGCTTTCTTTTGATGATTTGACTTCTGACTTGACTGCTGGTGCACATGATTTTCTTTAGTAAATATCATAGTTGGTAAGATTTTGTTTTATTCAATAGAATACATTGAAAAATTAGCAAGAAATTGATGCATTTCTATCACATTCATAAAACAATTCCAATTGTCCAAAAGTATTAACTGAAAAAAAAAAAAATGAACAGTTTAAAAAGCTGGAAAAAATGTAGCTGAATATTTGCCTTATTTCTGAATGGGAATGACATTCTGTATGTCAAAATGATAGAATGTATAATAAAATGAAAGATTAATAGACTTGACCTAAAACATTAAAAATGCATGAATAAAAAATTAAAATTACAAGATGAAAGTAAAATATTAACTATTGGTAATAAATACAGCAATCAGATAATACCTATAGTCTATGAGGGTATTCTAAAGAAAGTGTCAAAACCCACAAATAATGGAAATGGCAAATCTGGAGAGAGTTCACAAAAGAAGAAATACATATGATTGATAAATTCATGAAAATGTACTCATTCTGATAGAAAAAAAAGTGCAAATTAACAGAAATGAAGTAAATTTTTAACCTATCAAATTAGCAATAATTAACAATATTTAAAGCTTCAGTGATAAAGGACAACTATCATACTGCTTGTTCAAAAGTAAAATAATTTAAACTTTTAGGAAAACGATTTGTTGATATTTATACAGGTCTATTGATCTTTTCCAAAAAAGGGAAAGAAAAGTAATTTTTTATCCTACAGGAAAGAAAATGTTTCTAACTCGGGCAATCTAGGGTACTCACTCAAGTAAATACAAAATTTAAAGATCTGAGACTTCTCTGGTGGTCCAGAGGTTAAGAATCTACCTTGCAATGCAGGGGATGTGGGATGGTTCCTGGTTGGAGAATCAAGATCTCACATGCCTCATCCACACATTCCAGAGGCCCAACCCCACAACTAGAGTGTCCATGCACTGCTCCCAAAGATCTCACGCAAAGCAACAAAGATCCCACTTGCTTCAACTAAGACCTGATGCAGCCAAAGAAATACATCTATTTTTTTAAAAGAGCAATTCTAAATATGCAGATCTGTACTGTTTATATTTCAGTGGTACTGGGGCCTCTGAAATTATTGCCAAGCTATTTTCAGAACAGGTTTGAAGACTAATCTCCTTCTCTGTATCTTTCACTCTCTCTCTCTCTCTCGGTGGTAGTGAGGAAACAGATAAGGAACTAGTTCTCTACGATGGAGCACTCACACACACATATACACACACTGTAGCTTAGATTCTTTGGGAGCATACAAACAATACACATATACACACAGGGGCTAATTCCCAGTGTTGAGGTTCCTGAGTGTGCTCTACAAAGTAATTCATTTTCATAATAACACATTATTCTCACTCTGTTGGTTCACTTTTCCTTCCTTCTCTTCTGATCAGTTCATTACAGCACGTGGCACATTCTCATAGATAAATGTCAGACATGATTTTAAGAAGAGAAATGATTTTTAAGTATTTGGAACTTTAACATACAGTATTATAATTCTTCCTTGGAGACTTTTTGGAAGTGCTAGAGATGTGGTGTTTGCCAAGGGTGTGCCTGTGGGGAATGTGCAAGAAGGAAGCAGATTTGACTTCAGTAATTGTTGAGGTAATCAGTAGCTTTTATGCCCATGAAACATGTTCATGTTTAATACAAATTCTGTCATATCTAGTATTAGACTCAAATCTCTCCATGTGTTCTGTGGTACAGAAAGAGCATATAACTCAGCAGAAGACACATGCCGGCCAGATCTTGTATTCCTCAATCATTAAGGATTTCAGTGTTTCCCAAAAGAGAAATTTTGTATTTAAAGGATTTAGATATACTGAAGCCATGAAATTAAAAGACGGTTACTCCTTGGAAGGAAAGTTATGATCAAACTAGATAGCATATTCAAAAGCAGAGACATTACTTTGCCAACAAAGGTTTGTCTAGTCAAGGCTATGGTTTATCCTGTGGTCATATATAGATGTGAGAGTTGGACTGTGAAGAAGGCTGAGCGCCGAAGAATTGATGCTTTTGAACTGTGGTGTTGGAGAAGACTCTTGACAGTCCCTTGGACTGCAAGGAGATCCAACCAGTCCATTCTGCAGGAGATCAGCCCTGGGATTTCTTTGGAAGGAATGATGCTAAAGCTGAAACTCCAGTACTTTGGCCACCTCATGCGAAGAGTTGACTCATTGGAGAAGACTCTGATGCTGGGAGGGATTGGGGGCAGGAGGAGAAGGGGACGACAGAGGATGAGATGGCTGGATGGCATCACTGACTCGATGGATGTGAGTCTGAGTGAAGTTCGGAGTTGGTGATGGACAGGGAGGCCTGTGATTCATGGGGTCGCAAAGAGCCGGACACAGCTGAGCGACTGATCTGATATGATCTGATTACATTCTTTTACACAAAAAAGATTTCTTTTGAATCTAGGTTCTACCACCTCATGGACAAATTATTTATTGTGCTCATGTTTCGCATCTGTAAATGATGATGATATTCCATTGGGTTGTAATGACAATTAAGTGAGATGATGCACTAGAATGTCTAATGAAGATGGTAAATAATAGATGTTTTATTATCATTACTAATATTGTTATTATCATAATTATTACGTGTTTATGAAAAAACAGTGGGAGATTAGAATATAGAACCCAAAGCCACCCATAATATAGTTATAATCCTTGGGAGACTTAATGTAGAGAGTAGCATAGACAAATTGAGGTAACATAGAACTAAGCACAGACTAGGGAATGAAGTAATCAGCTTCAAGTTTGCAAATCATAACATTTTAAATAAAATTGTTTCCAACTGTAAGATTTCTCTAGAAGGAAGTACTGTTTTGTGTTCAAAGGGCTAGTTGAGTTTGGATTGGACTTTGAGGGTGGATTTTCCTAAAACAGTTCAGTTCAGTTCAGTTCAGTCGCTCAGTTGTGTCTTCCTTCAGGATGGACTGGTTGGATCTCCTTGCATTCTAGGAACTCTCAAGAGTCTTCTCCAACACCACAGTTCAAAAACATCAATTCTTCAGTGCTCAGCTTTCTTCACAGTCCAACTCTCACATCCATACATGACCATTGGAAAAACCATAGCCTTGACTAGATGGACCTTTATTGGCAAAGTAAAGTCTCTGCTTTTCAATATGCTATCTAGGTTGGTCATAACTTTTCTTTCAATGAGTAAGCGTCTTTTAATTTCATAGCTGCAATCACCATTTGCAGTGATTTTGGAGCCCCCAAAATAAAGTCTGATACTGTTAATTCATTATATCTTTTCATATGCTCACACTGCTGTCTCAGATGGTAAAAAGTCTGCCTGCAAAGCAGGAGACCTGAATTCGATCTCTGAGTTGGGAAAATATCCTGGAGAAGGAAACACCAATGCACTTCAGTATTCTTTCCTGGAAAATCCCATAGATAGAGGAGCTTGGTGGGCTATAGTCCATGGGGTTGCAGAGTCGGACATCACTGAAAAACTAACACACTTCCAAGTAAATGTTCCAAAGTGTGAACAATTATAACACTGCATCAGCCCATTTGGATATATATATATATATAGAGAGAGAGAGAGAGCTTTTACTGATTATAAAAGCAATATATATTTTTCTTTTTTATTAAAGTACAGTTGATTTACAATATTATATTTGTTTCAGCTATACAGCATAGTGCTGCATTTTGGCAGATTATACTCCATTATAGGCTATTACTCCCTTCATGGATCACAGCTTTGTCAGGGTGAAAGGGCTTGTGTAATTCAGTGAAGCTATGAGTTATGCTGTGGAGGTCCATCCCAGACAGACAGGTAATATTGAAGAGCTCTGACAAAATGTGGTCCACTGAAGTAGGGATCGGAGAAGGCAATGACACCCCACTCCAGTGCTCTTGCTTGGAAAATCTCATGAACGGAGGAGCCTGGTAGGCTGCAGTCCATGGGATCGTGAAGAGTCGGACATGACTAAGCAACTTCACTTTCACTTTTCACTCTCATGCATTGGAGAAAGAAATGGAAACTCACTCCAAAGTTCTTTCCCGGAGAATCCCAGGGACAGAAGAGCCTGGTAGGCTGCCATCTCTGGGGTCTCACAGATTTGGACATGACTGAAGCGACTTAGCAGCAGCAGCAGCAGCACAAGGAGGGATTGGCAACTGACTCCAGTATTCTTGTCTGGAGAACCCCATGGATAGTATGAAAAGGCAAAAAAGATACAACACCAGAAGATGAGTCCCACAGGTCAGAAGGTGTCTAATATGCTACTGGGGAAGAGCAGAGAGCAATTACTAATAGCTTCAGAAAGAATGAAACAGCTGGGCCAAAGCAGAAAGACGCTAACTTGTGGATGTGTCTGGTGATAAAAATAAAGTCCGGAGGAGGAGCTAAGATGGCGGACGAGTAGGACGGATAGAATACTTTCTCCTCCACAAATTTGTTAAAAGAACATTTGAATGCTGAATAAATTCTACAAAACAACTTCTGAATGCTGGCAGAGGACATCAGACACTTAAAAAGACAATTCATTGTCTTTGAAAGGAGATGACAAGCCCTGCGGTAACTCCGTTTGCAGAGAAGTGGTGCAGACAACAGCATTTGCTATTAGCAGCGGGGGCTGGGCTAGGAGGAGCGGCGCAGCCTGCATCGCTTTGAGTTAGGATTCCGTCTGGCTATCCCCAGCGGTACCTGAGCGAAATAACCAGACTGTCGAATATCTACTACCTCAAAAGCCAGCCCTAACCTGAGACACCACCAGGACTACCTATGGAACAAAGGACTGCACAGAGACAGCCGGCTGCAGACCGTCCCACTCCGGAGACAGGCAGCCAGAGCCAAAGCAGGCAATCACAGCCCTAGAGAGACATTGTCTGCAAAACTGTAAGCAGGTTTCTATGTTAACTGATGCTTCTTGGGGCTCTGGACGGTTAACATCCGCCTGAGAAGGTGCGCTGGTTGTATACCCAGAGGACTGAGCTGTGGGGAGGTGATAAGTCACAGCAGCTGTGCTCGCTAAACACTTCATCACCTGCACTACTCGGATCTGGGAAGGGCACAAAACGCAGACTCAACTGAGTCTGTGCTTCTGAGGATTATCCGAGTGCCTGAAACCGGTCGGCTTAGATTTGGGGGTTCATCTCCACCCCCTCTGTAACAGGGCAGAGATCAGATATTGAAAAAACCAATAAACAGATGCCTGGGGCTGGAGCACTGGGACGACCTGGAGGGATGGTGTGGGGAGGGGGGAGGGAGGGAGAGTTCAGGATGGGGAACACGTGTATACTGGTGGCGGATCCATCTTGATGTATAGTAAAAGCAATACAATATTGTAAAGTTAAGCAAAATTTAAAAAAAAAGAAAAGACCAATAAACTGCCTCAATAAAGAGAATTTTAACAAACTACCAGAATATAGTAAGGACACTCTAAACCTGGCAATTTTAACAAGATAAGGAGACAGAGGAATACCCAGCAGCTAAAGGAACAAGATAAATGCCCACCAAACCAAACCAAAGAGGAAGAGACAGGGAATCTACCTGATAAAGAATTCCAAATAATGATAGTGAAATTAATCCAAAATCTTGAAATCAAAATGGAATCACAGTTAAAGAGTCTGGAGACAAGGATTGAGAAGATGCAAGGAAGGTTTAACAAGGACTTAGAAGAAATAAAAAAGAGTCAACACATAATGAATAATGAAATAAATGAGATTCAAAACACTCTGGAGGCAGCAAACAGTAGAATAACAGAGGCAGAAGATAGGATTAGTGAATTAGAAGATAGAATCCTAGAAATAAATGAATCAGAAGAGAAAAAAGAAAAATGAATCAAAAGAAATGAGGACAATCTCAGAGACCTCCAGGATAACATTAAATGTTATAACATTCGAATCATAGGAGTTACAGAAGAAGAAGATAAAAAGAAAGACCATGAGAAAATACTTGAGGAGATAATAGTTGAAAACTTCCCCAAAATGGAGAAGGAAATAACCACTCAAGTTCAAGAAATCCAGAGAGTCCCTAACAGGATAAACCCAAAGCAAAACACCCCAAGACACATATTAATCAAATTAACAAAGATTAAATATAAAGAACAAATATTAAAAGCAGCAAGGGAAAAACATCAAATAACTCACAAGGGAATTCCCATAAGGATAGCAGCTGATCTTTCAATAGAAACTCTCCAAGCCAGGAGTGAGTGGCAAGACAAAATTAAAGTGATGAAAGAATATAACTTACAGCCTAGATTATTGTATCCAGCAAGGATCTCATTCAAATATGAAGGAGAAATCAAAAGCTTCATAAATAAGCAAAAGTTGAGAGAATTTTGCACCACTAAACCATTTCTCCAACAAAAATTAAAGGATATTCTCTAGATAGGAATCACTAAAAGGGTGTATAAATTTGAAGGCTACACATAATGACTTAAAGGAACAATCCAAAAAGAAGTTATAACAATTATAAATATATATGCACCCAACATTGGATCATTGATATATCTAAGACAAACACTAATTAGTATGATAGAAGAAATATACATCAACACAATAATAGTGGGAGACTTTAATACCCCACTCATACAATCTGGCTGTAATAGACAAAGTAAAGAGGAAAACATATTCACTTATGAGCCTCAAAAAATTCAACTCATTCAGGAGAGTTTTAAAAAAAATTAAAAAAAAACTAGACTTATTTGTTCATTCTGTAAATGTTTATTGACTATTTTATGGGTCTGGTACCACTTTGGGTATTGGGGAGGAAGAAGTGACAAATGTGATCCTGTCCTAAATAATATATTGTGGTAAAGATAGACCTACCAATACAAAATACCAAGATGTGCCTAAGATGAGGACACCCAAACTGGACTTTTAGTTTCCGGAACTTTTCATTTCCAGATCAAACCTCCTAATATAAGATGAATTTAATATGATTTTTTAAAATGTTCTTTATGATTAAAAACAGAAAGCCATTAGTTAAGAAATTACTTATAAGAAAAAAACAAACAAACAAAAAAAAATAAAGTCTGATGCTATAAGGAACAATGTTGCAAAAGAACCTGGAATGTTAGGTCCATGAATCAAGGTAAATTAGATGTGGTCAAGCAGGTGATGGCAAATGTGAACATCAACATTTTAGGAATCAGTGAACTATAATGGATGGGAATGGGTGAATTTAATTCAGATGACCATTACATCTACTACTGTAGGCAAGAATCCCTCAGAAGAAATGGAGTAGCCCTCACAGTCAACAAAAGAGTCCAAGATGCAGTACTTGGGTGCAGTCTCAAAAATGACAGAAGAGCCTGATGGACTACAGTCCCGGGGGTCCCAAAGAGCTGGACATGACTGAGCATATTTAGTAAAATTTAAACTGTTATCTAGTTATTGTAGGATAAACTAGTAAATTACCATTGTAAAACCTGTATAGATTCACAAAAACACACTAATATTCTTTAATGGCTTAATTCTGGACAATTTCTACAAAGACAAGGGTTACCAGTGCAGAGCCCTTTTCCATGTGGGCTCAACCCACAATACAGGACAAGTTGGGGGTCAAACTGCTCAAAGTTAATTTCTGGAAATTCTTCCTCACTGAATACTCCTCATGGTTCATGGAGGAATTGTGACCTGAAGAAGAGGAGTAACTGTGGTCGCCAAGCCCGGATAAACCTGTCTCCTCTGAGGAGGGGCACAAAGCTGGATCTTTTTTGCCAGCAGATGGTGAGCCAGTGAGCTGGATGACAAAGGGAAAGGCACTTCTTGCGCCTGAACCTCCAGTAGCTTATCTCTATAATGATGTCATTATTATAGACTTCTTAAAATCCTGTCCAGTAAGAAAAATTGATGAACCTAAGTTTCTATGAATAGTCTCTAACTGAATCTCTGACTTTTCTAGTCAGAGATGTAAAAGACAATCCCTTTGTGCTTGAAGACTATTAAATTCAATAAAATGCTTACAAGGGATTCTGAAAATGTCAATGTATTATTCACTTATTTTTAATTTTTTTCCTGGCTTAAAATAGAAAACATCATCCTTCTAACTCTAAATCTTTTGTCTTTTGCCATGAGGGGAAAAAAAAATAGTTAATAAGGATGAAGAAAGAGAAGGATGGAGAGTGAGAAGAGACGGGGAGAGAAAGAGAAATAGATGAACTTGTAGCATTACAGGAAGAAAGATAAAAGCTAACTATGAGCAAGTTTGAGATGGGTTGCATTTTCCATTTAGGTTAGGAATTTCACTTACTCAAAATGTTTTTGAAGCAATCAGATATTTAGTTAGTCCAAAGAAAGAAAACGTATGTCTTCTTCAAAGAATGAATTAGGTTCTGATTAATGAATAGCAAAGAGCTAGATAATTTTAATTTTATACTAAATTTCATGACATTGAACACTCTTGATAGAAAAATCAATCATGTGAAATACCTCCTGTCTTCAGAGAGAGAATGATTAAAAGTTCTTCTGAAGAGAAAAGCATTACATTTTAAATAATTGAAAACAATTTATAGACAATTTGTCTTCCCTTACAATTGTTTTCTGAATAAAGGCTTAGAATAAAAATGGAATTGCACATTAGAATTATCTTTCCTGAAAAGAATCTTTTCAGGAAAGGATCAAGGAAAGGGTAAAATAGAGAGGTATATGAGGGATTTGAAAATAGGGCATGGTGACAGCACAGTTATTTGATAGAGAAAAATGTGTAGTTTGTGATGTTGTTTTGGATTTTGTTTTTAATTTTTTGTTGGAAAATACAATCACAGATGTCTGGAGTGATTATAATACAACTTTAAGATTATTTGATACTATGAAGGGAAAAGAACTAAGGCATAAAATTAGTAGGCATGATCAAACATATAAGAACAATTACTGTCTCAGAAATGGGCAGATGATGGAAGATTAAAAAGCTAGGCAGGAAAGCAATTTGAATAGTTTCAAGATCAGTTGGTTTTAAATATATTCTTGTTTTCAGAAAAGGGAAATTACTTCAAAAATCTATCCACAACTCTATCTGATGCTACTATTAAGGAAATTTCACTAGATTCTCTGAAGAGTCTCCATATGTTTCTGTGGAAAAAAATTCTTAATCCTAGAATTTAACTTATCTCCCTCTACTCTGAAATTTCTTTGAAAGTAAGAACAAGGCATTTGTTTCCTGTTTAGCTAACCCCTACATAGTATTTAGTGAATAAATATTCGTTTAATGGATTTTAAATTATGCAGCTTTGATACTTTTAAATTTTTTATTAAATTTAGAGTTAGAAATATTTTAAGATCATATGGCATTATCCATTGGGATGATCAAAATAAATAATCTTTTTGACAAGCAGACTATTTTGTAATCACACTATTCCTTATTTCAAAGCTTTTTTATTTTATTTTATTTTACTTAACTTTACAATATTGTATTGGTTTTGCCACACATCAAAATGAATCCGCCACAGGTATACATGTGTTCCCCATCCTGAACCCTCCTCCCTCCTCCCTCCCCATACCATCCCTCTGGGTCGTCCCAGTGCACCAGTCCCAGGCATGCGGTATCAGGCATCGAACCTGGATTGGTGACTCATTTCAAATATGACATTATTCCTTATTTCATGCAGTAGAAATCATCTGAATGTATATAATTAGTTTGATTTGAGGGATATCTTCTACTCTAAATCCAACTTGCTGTGCTTTACTATGATTAATATATGGAAGATGATGAAAATTCTCTTAAATGATAGAAAGGATTTTATACCAATGTAAAAATATCACCCACTTAGAAAGGACAAACTGATACTCACATGTTGCATTACTGTCTGCCAACAGAAAGATCAATTTCAACGCATTTGTCTAAAGACAGTGTCTGTGACTATTTGAACATGACGTTGTGTTTTTCTTTATTAGGAATAAGCAACACTAGTGAGAAGTATTAATAGTATGCTGCTGCCGCTAAGTCGCTTCAGTCGTGTCCGACTCTGTGCGACCCCAGAGACGGCAGCCCACCAGGCTGCCCCATCCCTGGGATTCTCCAGGCAAGAACACTGGAGTGGGTTGCCATTTCCTTATCCAATGCATGAAAGTGAAAAGTGAAAGTGAAGTCACTCAGCCGTGTCCGACTCTTCGTGACCCCATGGACTGTAGCCCAACAGGCTCCTCCATCCATGGGATTTTCCAGGCAAGAGTAATGGAGTGGGGTGCCATTGCCTTCTCCAAATAGTATGCAGTAAACAGAAATCTGTGCTTTTCAAGGGAATCCCGGGGGGCACTAGTGGTAAAGAACCCACCTGCGAATACAGGAGATTCCCTGGTGGCTCAGACGATAAAGCATCTGTCTACGATGCGGGAGACCTGGGTTCGATTCCTGGGTTGGGAAGATCCCTTGGAGAAGGAAATGGCAATCCACTCCAGTACTATTGCCTGGAAAATCCCATGGACAGAGGAGCCTGGTAGGCTACAGTCCATGGGGTCGCAAAGAGTCGGACACGACTGAGCGACTTAACGTTAATGTTAAGAGACATGGATTCGTTCCCTGGGTTGGGTAGACCCCAGGAGGAGGAAACAGCAATATCTCCAGTATTCTTGCCTGAGAAGTCCCAAGGACAGAGGAGCCTGACCATCTACGGTCCACAGAGTAACAAAGAATCAGACATGTCTGAGCACACACGCATGCTTTTCAAAATCTTTAGCTTCAGTCACATGGTGCTTGGGATTAAATATATATGTTCATTTATGAAGGAAAAGAAATAAATTATAGAACATGTAAAATATTGAAAAATTATCAATAATTGGATCTAAAATTAGAGTTAAATAGGGAGTTTGTAATATTTTTAAGCTGCCTAGAAACAAACTTTACTCATAGCTTTCAAATATGTTTAATATTAACCTATCTTTCAAGAAAAATTTAAGAATCCATTATTACTGAAATTAACTATAAAAAGACAGCAAGTTCATTATTTCTTTGTCTAGTCTACAGTTGGGCCTCAGTAAATATGAGTGAATAAAGAGTTAATGTTTACCATGTAAATAATTTAATGAAAAAAATAAAATAAAATTAGCACGTGAAAGGGAGCAGTCTCACTGAAAAGCCATGAAATGTAGAGTCAGTGTATAGCCTTCCCTATGATGCTGTCCTCAGTTCTCCTAGAAAGCATGAAGAGTCTACTCTTTCTTCATGCACCCCCATTTTAGTATATATTAGCTTGAATTATAATTATTTGTATGCCTTTTTCCTTAATAAGACTTTAAATATTTTGTGAGAAGAGCCATTTCTGTATTCCTTCATGTATCCTTATTACCTAAAATAAAGATCTATTTATTAGATGCTAATAGTACATATTTGTGTCTGTGTGCATGTGCTCAGTTGTGTCCAACTCTTTGTGACCCCATGGACTATAGCCTGTCAGGCTCCTCTGTTCGTGGAATTTTCCAGGCAAGAATACTGGAGTGGGTTGACATTTTCTATTTCAGGGGATCATTAGAACCCAGGAATCGAACCCATCTCCTGCATTAGCAGGCAGATTATTTACCACTGCTCCACCTGGGAAGCCCAGCACACATTTAATAGAGATTTTTAAAAAAAGTATTGAGAGATAAGACACAAGAAAGGAAAGATTTAAGAATCTCATAAATGTTAATATTTTCATATATTTGCTGTGAAGTATAAGACAAAGGTTAGAGACTAAAAACAGCTTATATTACATCATAAAAGTGTGTCCTATGAGTGTTGCTACTGTTTTCACCACCTCTGGCTTTGTAAATAGTTCAACAGAGAATGCAAGAATAGCTTTGTGGTTTGTGGAGAGAGAAAAATGTTAGGTAATTAATTTGTAGCCTTGACTGAATGAAAGATGTACTCTAATATTGGTAAATGTTTATGGCAAAGTGATCAGGCTACCGTGTGCTAAAATATTTTCTTGAAACAATATGTTATGAACATTTTATCTGCAACCGATGAGCTTCCTGTGAATTACTAAAAGGCAAAACAGGGGGAAATTGTTTAGTTAGCAAATTAATCTATACTGCATAGAATGTAAATTTCTAAAAAGTGCAACCTTTCTGCTAAAGATCTTAGGTCATTACATTCATATTTTGATCTCCATGACATTCAGATAACTGGTTGAAATGTTAAAAATTCAGTCAATGCTGAAGTTGTTTATAACCATCTTATGCCAAACATCCAGTCTGACATTTTGGACTGAATTGTCTGAATTGATCGTTTGTCTTGACATCGGATACACCGATATTCACACATACATACATACATACCCACATACACATACACCTATACACATTTAAACAGTGGCAGTTTTTCTGCTTTATAATAGTTTTTATTCATTGTAGAAAAATACAAAATTCCATGCAACTGTGGATATGACTAGTTCATAGCATGAGATGATCTTCTTAGGTTGTAAGCAGAAAACAATTTTTAAACTTCTCTAATTTCAATTTCTGGGCATAGAATGAAATATCAGGTACAGATTCCCTGATTTTTCATTATTTTTCAAAATTACCAACTCTGATCATGTTAGTTGCAGAAGCAGCTTTTAGATAATTCATCTCCATCCAGTGCATAAACAAAAATTCCAAATTCATACCCTCAATGAATGTGAATGCTTGCCTGCCTCAGACTGGGGAGCCTATCCTGACAAAGGGCATGGCTGCCTCTGTCTGGCTCTGACTTCTCTCCCTCCTGCTTTTACTGTTTCTGATTCCTCCAGAGTCAGGGCAGAACATCAGGTGAACAGATCAAGCTCTTAATTAGCTGGATCAATTGCAATCTGAGGTTGGCTGTCTGTAGAGCAGGTGGACAATTCCTAGATCTTTTTCATGAGTTATCCTGGGATTTCTCA
This sequence comes from Tragelaphus eurycerus, assembly GCA_935064755.1. Taxonomy (NCBI): domain Eukaryota; kingdom Metazoa; phylum Chordata; class Mammalia; order Artiodactyla; family Bovidae; genus Tragelaphus; species Tragelaphus eurycerus. Next base: position 2,388,070 of record CAKXYN010000097.1, on the reverse strand, counting down.
GAGATTATCTTCAGAGAGACTACTCTGATCTCTGATATAGACCTGCCTCCGCTTCTCAGCCTGCTCTTCAGGCTTTCTGGCAGGGCCCCTTTCATTTCATTCCGTTAGTACCTGGTAGTCTTGTTGGCGATGTCCCTTATAAGGTGACTGCAGACAGTCACTTTGACAGGGTCCACATTTGGATCCTGGGAACCACAGGCCTTTGCCTAGTCTTCATTGAAAGTGCAAAACTCACTGAGGATAGCACTACATTCTTATTCCTTACCAGATCAGAGATGCTCCAGACGCATAAGCTTGCCTCTTGGTTTGTAAAGTGTGTCAAATGACATACACTTTGTCTCTCACATTCTAAGATTACCCTCTGAATGTTCACTAGAGGCAATGAGAAGCCATTTCCATGTGCAGAGCATAAATAACAAGTCTCTCAGAAGAGAAACTTACCTTACCTTGTCCTCAAAGCTTCCTAAATGCCAGCCTCTTACAGAAACATAGCTGGGCTAAATAGGCTGGGTTTAGCAGAACTGGATTTGAATTATGCCCTTTGTGAATCCTGCAAAGGAGGTGCAGTGACTCTTAGGGATACAAGGCATATTAGAAACAATTCAGCTTCTCTTGGAATCTGTAGCCTCTTTCAAAATGCAGAACAAAGAGGAAAACTCGCTTTTAATGTTCAATTACATAAAGAATAACTGCACATATTGCCTATTTTTCAATTTCTCCCCATTAATACAAATAAAACTGAGTTCATACTATAGATAGCTAGATATCAGTAACTGTTACTTAAGGGATCATGATTATGTCCCCATGTTACTAAATATTTATGCAAAATGGAATTGTTTAAATGATTGAATAGTATTATTGGATTGGGTGTCTGGAGAAACAGATGATTTCTGGGCCATATGGAGCCACATTTTAACCAGTCGAAGAGGACACTGAGCCATCCAATGACTGAATAGATTTCTGGATTGGCTCATCCAGAGAGAAAGTGAGTGTTTTCTAAGTGTAGGTGGGTGTGAGATAATAGGGGAAAAAAACTACATATATATACACACATAATCTCTGTCCCTAGTTGCTGGCACAGAGCACCTAAGAACTCTTGTAATTTCTTCAGTAATAAGAACTCTAGGAACACTTGAGTTCTAATATCTGTCTTTGTCCTTGACAGGGATTCTAAAAACCCTTTTAAATTCCATAGTGATAAGAGCACTGGGAGCATCTTTGCTCCCAACTAGTATCAGAGGCATGCTTGTTGGTGTGGGGAACAGCCTCCAAATATTTGGTGACCAGAAGTGAAGTGCTTTGTGTAAGTCATAAAGAAGATTCACAGGGAAGACACAGAATTGGGAAGTATTGTGTGTCTCCACATGCAGGTAGAAAACTGGGTAGGTCTTCCCTTACAGTGCTTGTGTGCTTAGTCACTCAGTCATGTCCGATTCTTTGCGAGCCCATAGATGGCAGCCTGCCAGGCTCCTCTGTCCATGGGATTCTCCAGGCAAGAATACTGGAGTGGGTTGCCATTCCCTTCTCCAGGGGATCTTCCCAACCCAGGAATAAAACCCAGGTCTCCTGCATTGCAGGCGGATTCTTTACTGTCTGAGCCACCAGGGAAACCTTCCTTTACAATAGTAGAACGAAATGAAAGTATGGGCTGTTTTCCTTTTCTTTTGAGAAAAACAAGGTAATGTTTTCTAGCACCCTTTTCGGTGGGGGGCGGGAGGGGACTCAACATTCAGAAAAAAAAAAAAAACTCAACATTCAGAAAACTAAGATTATGACATCCAGTCCCATCACTTCATGGCAAATAGATGGGGAAACAGAGGAAACAGTGAGATACTTTATTTTCTTGGGCTCCAAAATCACTGCAGGTGGTGACTGCAGCCATGACATTAAAAGATGCTTGCTCCTTGGAAGAAAAGCTATGATCAATCTAGACAGCATATTAAAAGGCAGAGACATTACTTTACCAACAAAGGTCCATCTAGTTAAATCTATAATTTTTCCAGTAGTCTTGTATGGATGTGAGACTTGGACTAGAAAGAAAGCTGCACTGAAGAATTGATGCTTTTGAACTGTGGTGTTGGAGAAGACTCCTGAGGGTCCCTTGGACCACAAGGATATCCAACCAGTCCATCTTAGAAGTCAGTCCTGATTGTTCATTGGAAGGACTGATGTTGAAGCTGAAACTCCAATGCTTTGGCCACCTGATGCAAAGACCGACTCATTGGAAAAGACCCTCCTGCTGGGAAAGATTGAAGGTGGGAGGAGAAGGGGATGACAGAGGATGAGATGGTTGCATGGCATTACTGACATGATGGACATGAGTTTGAACAGACTCTGGGAGTTGGTTATGGACAGGGAAGCCTGGTATGCTGCAGTCCATAGAGTCACAAAGAGTCGGACGCGATTGAGAGACTGAACTGAACTGAACTGATAGCCATGGGCTAAGGGGGAAGAGGTGACAGAATGTTAGCAGCCTGTCTTATAAAAACCTCCTGAATGATTACTATTCTCTTGTTTCCTCTATTCAGTCTAGAAGTTCACACCGAGAGCCACATTGAAGAGCCTTGTGTTGAAGATAGTAGAGCAGCCCTTAGATTGGTGGTCCATAGCAGATTCCTTTTCCCATCCTCTATCCTGGCTTTGTCTTACAACTAATTATACTGCTTGTGTGTGAGAAATAAACTTTCATTGTGCCAACTGAGATCTGGGGCATTTCCATCCTGTTTCTATTTCTACATTTTGATATTCATATTATCACTTTGGTCTTATTGGATGTTAATATTTCATAGCTTTGAAAATAATCCAACCCTGAATCAACAGATCTTTAAACAAAGAAAACAATACTTTCCCATCAACACTGTTTTGCATTGATTCTTAGTAACCATTGTTTCCTTCAACTCTTAAACAACCAGAAATATATTATAGTATTTTGGCATTGAGTTACGAATCACTGCAGTTAAGAGACCAATCTCTAACAATTATTTTTGAAAGGTAATTAAATTTTAAAACCATAAAATTCACAGAAGAAAAAAGAGAATTTATTTTTTATGTTCAAACTATTAGAATTTATTTGAATCCAAATTTAGTCCAGATCAGATCAGATCAGTCACGCAGTTGTGTCCGACTCTTTGCGACCCCATGAATCGCAGCACACCAGGCCTCCCTGTCCATCACCAACTCCCGGAGGTCACTCAGACTCACATACATCGAGTCAGTGATGCCATCCAGCCATCTCATCCTCTGTCGTCCCCTTCTCCTCCTGCCCCCAATCCCTCCCAGCATCAGAGTCTTCTTCAATGAGTCAACTCTTCGCATGAGGTGGCCAAAATACTGGAGTTTCAGCTTTAGCGTCATTCTTTCCAAAGAAATCCCAGGGCTGATCTCCTTCAGAATGGACTGGTTGGATCTCCTTGCAGTCCAAGGGACTCTCAAGAGTCTTCTCCAACACCACAGTTCAAAAACATCAATTCTTCGGCACTCAGCCTTCTTCACAGTCCAGCTCTCACATCTACACATGACCACAGGAAAGACCATAGCCTTGACTAGGCGAACCTTTGTTGGCAAAGTAATGTCTCTGCTTTTGAATATGCTATCTAGGTTGGTCATAACTTTACTTCCAAGGAGTAAGCGTCTTTTAATTTCATGGCTGCAGTCACCATCTGCAGTGATTTTGGAGCCCAGAAAAATAAGTCTGACACTGTTTCCACTGTTTCCCCATCTATTTCCCATGTAGTGATGGGACCGGATGCCATGATCTTCGTTTTCTGAATGTTGAGCTTTAAGCCAACCTTTTCACTCTCCACTTTCACTTTCATCAAGAGACTTTTTAGTTCCTCTTCACTTTCTGCCATAAGAGTGGTGTCATCTGCATATCTGAGGTTATTGATATTTCTCCCAGCAATCTTGATTCCAACTTGTGTTTCTTCCAGTCCAGCATTTCTCATGATGTACTCTGCATATAACTTAAATAAGCAGGGTGACAATATACAGCCTTGACGTACTCCTTTTCCTATTTGGAACCAGTCTGTTGTTCCATGACCAGTTCTAACTGTTGCTTCCTGACCTGCATACAGATTTCTCAAGAGTCAGGCCAGGTGGTCTGGTATTCCCATCTCTTTCAGAATTTTCCAGTTTATTGTGATCTACACAGTCAAAGGCTTTGGCATAGTCAATAAAGCAGAAATAGATTTTTTTTCTGGAACTCTCTTGCTTTTTCGATGATCCAGCGGATGTTGGCAATTTGATCTCTGGTTCCTCTGCCTTTTCTAAAACCAGCTTGAACATCAGATCAGATCAGATCAGTCGCTCAGTCGTGTCTGACTCTTTGTGACCCCATGAACCACAGCACGCCAGGCCTCCCTGTCCATCACCAGCTCCCGGAGGTCCTATTAACAAATATTTCTAGGACTGATGGGGGAGATCTTGTATTCACAAAGAGATTCTATGCTGCTTAGTGACTTTAAATTATTTACCTTGGTAGGGGGTTAATGTTTGACATACAGATATTAAACAAGTGAATTTATTTTTATTAGTAATCAAAGCTAAGTCAAATACCACAATTGAGCTTTTAGAATTATTTTTGCCTTACTGGAAAAAAAAAAAAAAAAAAAACAGATATCAGAACAAATTTTTCCACATAAACCACAAGAATGATCTTCTGGAAGGAGGATGTGAGACACCTTTTATTATGTAATATAAGAAAAAACCTAGATAATGGAATTCTCCTTAGAAACCTTGGGATATCTGCCACACCCACATCCTTTTTTGAAGTATTTTGCAACTAAAAATGCTTTTGTACTTTACATCGTGGCTTTGCTAATGCTCAATGGGTCTGGGGAGCCAAGTGTACAATGATAGGTAAACAGATTTTAAATTACCCTAGTGATGATTGAGCTAATGAATCTCTTTGGGGCAGGGGTTAAATTTTGACCAAGAGATGTAACAGGAAGTGAATTAATGCAGACTCAAAGAAACATATACAGAAGGAGCAGAAAATCAAAGGAGTGAAACCTCAGAAACCATAGGTAAGCAAAAACCACAAAGTGGAGCAATAAAATAGAAAGGAGATGGACACTGAAAGAAGCAGCAGAAATAAAAAACAGAAGCAGAAGTTACTGAATCACCATCTTGGGAACTACAGAGCTCTCAGCATTGGACACCTGCTGAAGTGAGGTATGATTCCTAGGTGGCTAGAAGTATAATGCAATCTAAATACAATTATTCTACTTCATTATACATGAACCTATGCAGCCATCGAGGCTTTCTATAGTTCTTTCTTACTTCTGAGTGGCTTTAAACCAATCCTCTCTTAACTGAAATAATGATAACATATCTCTTACTGGAAACAGCTGACAATTCTCATGCCAACAGCAAAAATATTTCTTTCTGAGTGGTCATTTTTTATTTCTAAAGGAAGATTTTAATTATATTCTTTAATTCTTAATTATAATATGTCAGAATATTTTCACTGTTTTAACGCATCATTGACCAGACACATATTAATATGTTTTTTGTTATTCCAATGTTATTGACTGGAGTGTTTCAATATTGACTTACATAACAAATAGCCAGCCACAGGCATTAGTTTCTGTGAAAATTCCCCAGTAAATAATGTGTTAATTTGCTATTATCATTATTCCATTTGTGAAAATGTGTTTTTCTTATAGACAAGTGAGAGGACATTGCCCAAGTCCTTATGATAATTAAGTAGAGAAGAGGGGTGCATACATGAATATGAGTATACAGGATTATTTACAAAAGTGAGAATATATGACACAAATTGTTTTAAATTACTATTTTTTATCAATAATGTTATATGAGTATTCTTCCATGTGAGTACACAGATGTTATCCTCAATCTTGTTAACTACTAAAAGTATTCTATATCGTTTTGGCCTAAGGATTTATTTAACCATTTTACTGAAGGCATGTCTATTATTTCCAGGTTTTATCTTTTGGAAGTGTCCTATGATATTGAGTAGGACTTTTCCTATCATTCTGATATAAATCTGAAGACAAAAAAGAACTAAGCAAGCCATACTCTGTAGAAAGTTACAAAAATCTGGGACCAGACTACCTCTTAAGATAACAGAATTGGCTCAATCCAATGAGTACCAAAAAGAATAAAGAGTCATTGGACTTGTATGTTGACAGTATATAGAAGAGTACTATAGAAACTGGGAAGGACAATATGCTGGAGTAGAAGGACCCTGAGCTCACTTCCTCTCATGAGCACACCAAAATCACAACTAATGCTGAATAATCATTGATACAAAAGACTGGAACCTACCAAAAAAGGCTCCTATGTCCAAAGACACAAAAAAGAAACCACAACAAGATGGTAGAAGGGAAACACTTGCAATATAATGAAATCCCATACCACCTGGGTTCTCTACAAACTGGAGAACAATTAGATTGCAGAAGTTTTCCTTCATGAGTGAGAGTTCTGAGCCCCACTCAGAACTGGGGAGTCAATCTCACCAGCCTAGAGGTCTGGCATCAGGAGTAAGAGCCCCCAGAGTATTCAGCTTTGAAGGCCAGTGGGGCTTGACTACAAGAGCTCCACAGAACTGAGGGAAAGAGAGACTCCACTCTTGGAGGACACACACAAAATCTCATGTGTACCAGGACCCAGGGCAAAAGCAGTGACTTCATAGGAGCCTGGGCCAGACCTACCTGCTGGTCTTGGAAGGTCTTCTTGAGAGGTAGCAGGGGACACGAACACCAGTGGCAGAGATATCAAAGAGTGTCATCTACATGAACTCTTACTGAAGGCAGATATCTTGCCTGGGTCATAGGCACCTGGCCCCACCCAACAGCTTGAAGGCTCCAAACAACAGAGTGAGAACACAGCTCCACCTATCAGCAGACAGCCTTCTAAAGACTTCTTGAACCCATAGAAAGAAAGTGAAGTTGTTCAGTCGTGTCCGACTCTTTGCAACCCCGTGAACTGTAGCCCATCAGGCTCCTCCATCCATGGGATTCTCCAGGCAAGAGTACTGGAGTGGGTTGCCATTTCCTTCTCCAGAGGATCTTCCCGACCCAGGGATAGAACCCAGGTCTCCCTCATTGCAGGCAGACACTTTAACCTCTGAGCTACCAGGGAAGTATTTCCCTTAACATGGTCCTGCCCACCAGAAGGCCAAGATGTAATTCCACCCACCAGTGAGTAGGCACTGCTCGCTTCCACCAAGAAACTTGCAGGAGTCTCCAGACCAGCCTCCAGACCACCAGTGGGTAGACCCCCAGAAGCAAAAAACCTGCACTCCTGCAGCCTGCAAAACTGAATCTGTAATCTCAGGACAGAACCTACCCTGGGAACAGCTAGCCTCTGGATCTCATTCAGGTTTGATGGAGAAATCAAAAGCTTTACAGATAAGGAAAAGCTGAAAGATACTCAGATCAGATCAGATCAGATCAGTTGCTCAGTCGTGTCCGACTCTTTGCGACCCCATGAATCGCAGCACGCCAGGCTTCCCTTCTCCATCACCAACTCCCGGAGGTCATTCAGACTCACATCCATCGAGTCAGTGATGCCATCCAGCCATCTCATCCTCTGTCGTCCCCTTCTCCTCCTGCCCCCAATCCCTCCCAGCATCAGAGTCTTCTCCAATGAGTCAACTCTTCACATGAGGTGGCCAAAATACTGGAGTTTCAGCTTTAGCATCATTCCTTCCAAAGAAATCCCAGGCCTGATCTCCTTCAGAATGGACTGGTTGGATCTCCTTGCAGTCCAAGGGACTCTCAAGAGTCTTCTCCAACACCACAGTTCAAAAGCATCAATTCTTCAGTGCTCAGCCTTCTTCACAGTCCAGCTCTCACATCTACACATGACCACAGGAAAGACCATATCCTTGACTAGGCGAAACTTTGTTAGCAAAGTAATGTCTCTGCTTTTGAATATGCTATCTAGGTTGGTCATAACTTTACTTCCAAGGAGTAAGCGTCTTTTAATTTCATGGCTGAAGTCACCATCTATAGTGATTTTGGAGCCCAGAAAAATAAAGTCTGACACTGTTTCCTCATCTATTTCCCATGTAATGATGGGACCGGATGCCATGATCTTCGTTTTCTGAATGTTGAGCTTTAAGCCAACCTTTTCACTCTCCACTTTCACTTTCATCAAGAGGCTTTTGAGTTCCTCTTCACTTTCTGCCATAAGGGCAGTGTCATCTGCATATCTGAGGTTATTGATATTTCTCCCAGCAATCTTGATTCCAACTTGTGTTTCTTCCAGTCCAGCGTTTCTTATGATGTACTCTGCATACAAGTTAAATAAACAGGATGACAATATACAGCCTTGACGTACTCCTTTTCCTATTTGGAACCAGTCTGTTGTTCCATGACCAGTTCTAACTGTTGCTTCCTGACCTGCATACAGATTTCTCAAGAGGCAGATCAGGTGGTCTGGTATTCCCATCTCTTTCAGAATTTTCCACAGTTTATTGTGATCTACACAGTCAAAGGCTTTGGCATAGTCAATAAAGCAGAAATAGATGTTTTTCTGGAACTCTCTTGCTTTTTCGATGATCCAGCGGATGTTGGCAATTTGATCTCTGGTTCCTCTGCCTTTTCTAAATCCAGCTTGAACATCAGGAAGTTCATGGTTCACATATTGCTGAAGCCTGGCTTGGGGAATTTTGAGCATTACTTTACTAGCGTGTGAGATGAGTGCAATTGTGCGGTAGTTTGAGCATTCTTTGGCATTGCCTTTCTTCGGGATTTGGATGAAAACTGACCTTTTCCAATCTTGTGGCCACTGCTGAGTTTTCCAAATTTGCTGGCATATTGAATGCAGCACTTTCACAGCATCATCTTTCAGGATTTGGAATAGCTCCACTGGAATTCCATCACCTCCACTAGCTTTGTTCGTAGTGATGCTTCTAAGGCCCACTTGACTTCATATTCCAAGATGTCTGGCTCTAGGTCAGTGATCACACCATCATGATTATCTGGGTTGTGAAGATCTTTTTTGTACAGTTCTTCTGTGTATTATTGCCACCTCTTCTTAATAGCTTCTGCTTCTGTTAGGTCCATACCATTTCTGTCCTTTATTGAGCCCATCTTTGCATGAAATGTTCCTTTGGTATCTCTGATTTTCTTGAAGAGATCCCTAGTCTTTCCCATTCTGTTGTTTTCCTCTATTTCTTTGCATTGATCGCTGAAGAAGGCTTTCTTTTTTTTTTTTTTTTCAAGGACAATTTACATTTATTTGCTGATGACTCTGACTAAACATACTTCAAACATAGCAGAAGTTAAAGAGTCTGTCAGGGGACGCCATCTCCTGTCGACAGCTAAAGGTGGTCCGTGGAGAGTAACGCGAGCGTGTCTTCAAGCTGAGGCGCCGGCTCTGGGCAAACAGCTGGTGCTGGACCTGGTCCTTCTGGCCTGGACGGGGGCCTCCCAGGAGCTACTCCTTGTTCTCATATTTGTGCTTGATGTGCTTCCACAGCTTCCCCTCGTTGATGTGTTCGTAGATGGCGTCTGCGCCTTGATCGAAGGCGCGCTCGAAGAACAGGGCGCCCACGACGATGGTGAGGGCGAAGGTAGAGGTCCTGCGGAACAGCAAGGAGTACAACCTTGCAGTCAACGTCGGGGCCGCCATGCTTCTGAAGAAGGCTTTCTTATCTCTTCTTGCTATTCTTTGGAACTCTGCATTCAGATATTTATATCTTTCCTTTTCTCCTTTGCTTTTCACTTCTCTTCTTTTCACAGCTATTTGTAAGGCCTCCCCAGACAGCCATTTTGCTTTTTTTGCAATTCTTTTCCATGGGGATGGTCTTGATCCCTGTCTCTTGTACAATGTCACGAACCTCAAAGATACTACTCAGTCAAAAAAAGAAAAAACAATGCCATAGGCAACAACATGGATGCAACTACAGATTATCATACTAAGTGAAGAACATCAGAAAGAGAAAGACAAATATCATATGATATCATTTGTATGTGGAATCTAAAATATGACATAAATGAATCTATCTATGAAAGAGAATCATGGCCATAGAAAACAAATCGATGATTGCCAAGGGGAAGGGAGGATGGGGAGGGATACACTGGGAGTTTGGGGTTAAGCTACGATATAGAATGGATAAACAACGAAGTCCTACTGTATAGCACAGAGAACTATTCTCAATATGTTATGATTAACCATAAGGGAGAAGAATATTTTTAAAAAAGAATGTGCATATATATGTATAACTGAATCACTTCACTGTATAGCAGAAATTTACACAACATTGTAATCAATCAACTATGCTTCAATAAAAAAATGATAAAAAATTAAAAGTTTTAAAAATGTATTAATTAAAAAAAAAAGTTAAAATAATTCAGCACCGCCAAACCCAACTTTACAACAAATGCTAAATAAACTTCTCTAGGCAGCAAAGAAAAGGCCACAACTAGAAACAAGAAAATTACAAAATGGGAAAACTCACTGGCAAAGGCAAACAGTAAAACACGAAATCATCCATAGACAAATATGATATCAAAGCTAGTAATTGTAAGATGAGAAGTGTGCAAATGCAAGATATATACAATGAATGTGAAATTAACAGATCAGCAACTTAAAAGAACCACATTTATATACAGAATACTATACCAAAATCTCATGGTAATCACAAACCAAAAATCTATAATAGATACACACAAAAAAAGAAAAAAAGAATCCAAACACTATGTTAAAGACAGTAATCAAATCACAGCAGAAGAGAACAAAAAAGGGGGGGGGGATGGATAAAAGTCCTCCAATATATCTAACTAAGCACTTGTTCTTTGAGCATGTGTGCTTCCTTCTGCTTAGATCCTTAACAAGGTGTTACACTAGCTACCTAACCCTTCAACCAGTCAGGTCAGAATTCAAAGAACCAGGAGCATCCCTGAGGTCCACAGGCTCATGTAAGAATATGGTTCCCTCTAGATAAAGTACTGATGAACTTGTTTGCTGGTCAGGAATAGAGATGCACACATAGAGAAAAAACATAGACTCAGTGCGGGAGAGGGTGGGACAAATTGAGAGAATAGCACTGAAACATATATACTACCATGTGTTAAACAGATGGCTAATGGGAAGATGTACAACACAGGAAGCTCAATCTATGCTCCGTGATGACCTAGAAAGGTGAGACTGGGGAAGCGGATGGGAGGGAGGCTCTAGACGGAAGGTACATATATGTATATTTCTGGCTGATTCACATTGTTTCACAGAAGAAACCAACACAACATTGTAAAGCAATTATCTTCCAGTTAAAAGTAAATTTAAAAAAAGAATATTATTTTCTCTTGAAATAAACAGAATAGTAACTATCATTTAATTAAGCATCTCTTACTCAAGTCCTTTATTAGACCCTGGACATGCATATTCATTTGCCTAGGAAGATCATCTGAGAAAAAAGTTACTCAAGGTCATCTAGACCCATGGATTCTAGAACCCATATTCCTTCTATGGCATTGCTTATCCACCTGGGTCCAAAGGCTTGTCTACCTGGGTCTCCAGGTTAATGCGTCAGTTTCTTCCTTTTGGGGATATAGCCCTATCCTGAATGTATGCAGTTACTGACTGAAACTCTAACACTTCATATATGTCTTATTAGTCCCTTCCCTGCAACGGTTGGACCTGACTTGTGGACTCAGTTACTGGCTGGAGTCCTACTTCTTCAGGGATGGATTTATGGCAACAAACCATTTACTGGTTACTGTCCACACCAGGACAGCTGGCCCTACCCACTACAGAAGTTCTTGGGTTGAGTTCACCCAGACTGGTCTAATTTTAACACCTTTTCCATAATAAATGCTGATGAAACATGTATTGGATGATCACCTACCGTGGACCAACATTACATTAAGCACCTAAAATGTTTCATTGAACTTGAGTATACTCATCCATCATAGATCCTCAGGCTGCCTATCATCCAAGTCCACATCAGATCATAGCCAAAAGCATGAAGAAATATTCCTTTGGTATTCTGACATAGTTGAAATGACCTTGTGCAAAACATATACCAAGAAACAATGAGGGGTATCCTAGTGCCTCAGTGGTAAAGAATCCATTCGCCAATGCAGGAGACACAGGTTCTATCTCTGATCTGGAAAGATCCCACACGCTACAGAGCAACTGAGCCCATGAGCCACAACTACTGAGCCTGTGCTCTTGAGCTTGGAAGCCACAACTACTGAGCCCATGCACGCAACTATTGAAACCCACATGCCCTAGAGCCCATACTCCACAGAGAGAGAAGCCACGACAATGAGAAGCCCCTGCACCCAAACTAGAGTAGCACCCTCTTGCCACAACTAGAAAAAGAGCCCACACAGCATCGAAGACCCAGTACAGTCAAAAATAAATAAAAGTTATTTTTTAAAAAAGAAATAAATGTGAGATGTACATACACAGAGACACTGGGTTCCTGCACAGTCATAGGGTGTTGGTCATAATCCACCTTGTCAATGGGAAACTCACCCAAAACAAGTTTGTAAAATTACATTAGTGGCAGTAAGGAAGATGGAAAAGTAGTGATTGGTTAGGTTGAGAGTCACAGTCTCAGGTGGGAGGAGTTCATCCTAAAGGCACTACATCATATATCAGTTCTTTACAATGTGCATGAAAATCACCTGAGTCTGTTAGAACAAGACAGATTGAAAGTCAGTACACCTGAGGTGGAGCCTGAGGCTCTGCATTTCCAGCAAGTGTGGTGATCCAAGGACAAAAGAGCAGATGAAACCAAGGAGGGTCTTGGAATGCAGGGACAGAAAAACCAGAACCTTATCACCCTGCTTATTCAACTTATATGCAGAGTACATCATGAGAAATTCTGGACTGGATGAAGCACAAGTTGGAATTAAGATTGATGGGAGAAATATCAGTAACCTCAGATATGCAGATGATACCACCCTTATGGCAGAAAGCGAAGAGGAATTAAAAGCCTCTTGATGAAAGTGAAAGAGGAGAGTGAGAGAGCTGGCTTAAAGTTCAACATTCAGAAAACTAAGATATGGCAGATGGTCCCATCACTTCATGGCAAATAGATGGGGAAACAATGGAAACAGTGGCTGACTTTATTTTTGGGGGCTCCAAAATCACTGCAGATGGGGACTGCAGCCATGACATTAAAAGACGCTTGCTTCTTGGAAGAAAAGTTATGACTAACCTAGACAGCATCTTAAAAGGCAGAGACATTACTTTGCCAACAGAGGTCCATCTAGTCAAAGCTATGGTTTTTCCAGTAGTCATGTAAAGATGTGAGAGCTGAACTATAGAGAAAGCTGAGCACTGAAGAATTGATGCTTCTGAGCTATGGTATTGGAGAAGACTCTTGAGAGTCCCCTGGACTGCAAGAATATCAAACCAGTCCATCCTAAAGGAAATCAGTCCTGAGTATTCATTGGAAGGACTGATGCTGAAGCAGAAACTCCAATACTTTGGCCACCTGATGCAAAGAACTGACTTATTGGGAAAGACCCTGATGCTGAGAAAGATTGAAGACAGGGGGAGTAGTGGATGACAGAGGATGAGATGGTTGGATGGCATCAGGACTCAATGGACATGAGTTTGAGTAAACTCTGGGAATTGGTGATGGACAGGGAGGCCTGGCGTGCTGCAGTCCATGGGGTCGCAAAGAGTTGGACAGACTGAGCGACTGAACTGAACTAATATATTGAGATTCCAAGTGAATGATATTTGATGTTATTGTTTGTCTAATGTCATGATGGTAATATAGGAGAAGAAGAAAAGTTTGGATGTAGATGTGTTAAGCTTGTAAATCTGGAATTCTGATGCTCCTAATGAATGGGTTTTTCTCTGAGAATTATGAAGGCACGGCAGGTGCTGATAGCTATTGTGGGCTCTGAGTTAAGGAAAATGAAGAATGTTTGAAAAAGCCATTTTTGAGAATGAGAGGGAAAAACCATCCGACTTGGCAAAATGGAAATTTAGATGGATACGGCTAGCGTCAGTCGCTTCAGCAGTGTCTGACTCTGTGCGACATTTTGGACTAGAGCCCACCAGGCTCCTATGTCCGTGGGAGTCTCCAGGCAAGAATACTGGAGTGGGTTGCCGTGCCCTCCTCCAGGGGACCTTCCCCACTTAGGGATCAAACACAAGTCTCCTTGTGTCTCCTGCATTGTAGAAGCATTCTTTACCACTGAGCCACCAGGGAAGCCCTGATATTCCTAGAGCCTTCAATAATCAGATAAGATATCCCCAGTCCAGATATCTCTATATAAAGAAATAACCAGAGGATTTCTTTACTTAAGTGCCTTTAAAGATATAATTGGATTTATTTAGTATGTTTGAATCAGCATTAAGAAATACAATATATTTAAATGTAATGTGATGGCAAATCTACTATATTTATTACTACATACTCAGAAAATATGCTTTCTTTTTCACGATCAAACTAAACCTTCCTTTTAAATATGCCATGATGGTCAATAGGGAAAGTAGGAGAAACACATTTAAACTTGCCAGTTAATGGTATCAGCATCATTTGAAAGTAACTAATCTGTTTTATTTGGCTGTTTATTTCAGATAATTCCTAGCTATGATCTCTCTCACATCCTTACCACTCATCTCTTCTCTATCTCCTCCTTTCTGAGAGGTTGTCTGGATATATAGGTAATTTTTACAGCAGTTACAATGTATGGTTTGGTCCATCAAGTTGATAGTAGCTGGGATGTTAGTGGACTCAACTAGTCTTTTTGATCACTGTGCTGGCACACACCACTGAAGACTTTGATCTTTTTTCTATTGAAAAATCCATACATATGGTTAAAACCAGGTTTCTGTTAGTCTACCCTCTCCTCTCAGCACTTTTTGAGGTACATGTGACTTTTGGGAAATAACATAGATGATGGTGCTTATGGGGAATTCCTCTGTCTTGGGTTAATCATTTTGGAACATTGCATCTGGTATCCTTCTCCCTCAGTGGTGAGTGAGTGATACCCAAGTGAATGTATCTTCCTTCTGCAGTCCTGCAACCCTTTCAGGCAAGGCCAGAGAAAGTCAGCTTACTATCCTCAGGATCTTTCATACCTGTTTTGATATTTCCTAGTTCGATTGGCACCGGGGCAGGACAGTAGGTACAATAAGTAGAGATGGATAAAGTCCTCAAACAAAGGAATAAGATCTAAAGCACCGTTCCTTTGTATCCATTTTCCATACTGTGCTGTGTGTGCTCAGTCGCTGAGTCATGACCGACACTCTGCGACCGCATGTACTGTAACTCACAAGGCTCCTCTGTACACGGGATTTTCCAGGCAAGAATACTGGAGTGGGTTATCCTTTCCTTCTTCAATAAATTTAACCATAAATATTGAACCATCAAACAAAGATTTCATGAAATTCTAAAATAGCAAGCTTGTAGTGCTTCTTCAGTAATGAGTAGGTGAAAACGCTTAATTCTATAAAGATATTTAGAAACCAGGATCTTTTATGGCTCACTCTGGTTTTTTCTTCTTTCCCCCTTCTATTACTTCTATTTTTGGTCTCCCAGTTTTTGGCCCAGTGCTTGAATTTACCATTATATTTTTATTTACAGCCTGTACTTTCATTGCAAATGTTAGTACTGTCTTGATAAAAAGGTTATCTCATCCAGCATACTGTTCAAAACACAGATTGTCTACTTGAATTGTAAACCGAAGAATGGGTGCAGAATATTTCAGTTCCTTTCTTCATCTTTCTCTCTAATTTGAGAACTCTACTTCCATATTTGAATACATCTTCAAATACAAACATTACACATTCTATGGTAATTTTAAATAACCCCAAGGTGGAGCTAATTATTGTTCACAATAATTATTGTGAGTTCTCACAGTAGATATTCTCATTAGTTGAACTGGATGAAGTGACAGTTGTGCATTATCTTTAAACCATGGTTAGAGCATTCAGGATATGTTCCAATTTGAGGAGGTGAGGGGCTTCCCTGATAGCTCAGTTGGTAAAGAATCTGCCTGCAAAGCAGGATACCCCAGGTTGATTCCTGGGTCAGGAAGATCCACTGGAGAAGGGATAGGCTACCCACTCCAATATTCCTGGGCTTCCCTTGTGGCTCAGGTGGTAAAGAATTCATCAACAATGTAGGAAAACTGGGTTTGATCCCTTGGTTGGGAAGATCCCCTGGAAAAGAGAAAGGGTACCCACTCTAGTATTCTGGCCTGGAGAATTCCATGGACTGTATAGTCCATGGGATCCCAAAGACTTGGACGCAACTGAGCGACTTTCACTTTCCTGACAATTCCATGTCATGAATATCTGTCATCATGTTTGCTTCTCAGCATCCATCCCTGCTTTCTATTTGTGTCAGTGTTGGAATAGACATGGCTCACCCACCAAGGAGGACCCCATACGCCTTATTTCTACCACTTGACAGCTAGAACGTGTGTGTGTTATCTGGGACACTGAATCCTAGATTCCTGCCAAAGAATAACAAAGACCAAAAATGCATTCACAGTGGCCAGCCTAATCAAAGTGATGCCCAACAGTTGTGTTCAGTTGTGGTAGCTGTGGATTACTGACCAATCCTGTTTGTTAGTTTTAGATTTTCTCCCTTTAAATCTTACTCTGAGGGAAAAAAAAACAAAACAAAACAAGAAAACATTAAGTTCTTTCACACAAAATCCTTTCCACATAGATTCTGGGTATCACTTTTTCCAATCTGCAAAGTTAACCACTGCATTTCCTCTTTCTGAGTTCTAAAGTTGTCTTTTCTTTTTTCCTTCCCCATCTCTTTGTCCTGTGTATTTGACCTTTGAAAACTATATTCTCACATTAGTGTGGTTTGAGAAGGGTATGTTCACGTATGTTCAGTAGTGTCTGACTCTTTGTAGCCCATGGACTTTAGCCCTCCATACTCCTCTGCCATGGGATTTTTCAGGCAAGAATACTGGAGTGTGTTAACATTTCATTCTCTAGGGCATCTTCCTGACCTAGGGATCCAACTGGCATCTCGTGGGTCCCATAGAGTGCAGCAAGTCATGTCTCCTGGTACATCACTGACTCCTGGAGTGTACTCAAACTCATGTTCATTCAGTCAGTGATGCCAATCAACCACCTCATCCTCTGTTGTCCCCTTCTCCTCCTGCCTTCAATCTTTCCCAAAATCAGGGTCTTTTCCAATGAGTCAGTTCTTTGCATCAAGTGGCCAAAGTATTTGAGTTTCTGTTTCAGCATCAGTCCTTCCAATGAATATTCAGGACTGATTTCCTTTAGGATGGACTGGTTGGATATCCTTGCAGTCCAAGGGACTCTCAAGAGTCTTGACAAACACCATACTTCAAAAGCATCAATTTTTCAGCTCTCAGCTTTCTTTATAGTCCAACTCTCATATCCATACATGACTACTGGAAAAACCATAGCTTTGACTAGATGGACCTCTGTTGGCAAAGTAATGTCTCTGCTTTTGAATATGCTGTCTAGGTTGGTCATAATTTTTCTTGAAAAGAGCAAGCGTCTTTTAATTTCATGGCTGTAGACACCATCTGCAGTGATTTTGGAGCCAAAAAAAATAAAATAAAATAAAGTCTCTCACTGTTTCCATCGTTTCCCCATCTATTTCCCATGAAGTGATGGGACCAGATGCCATGATCTTCATTTTCTGAATGTTGAGATTTAAGCCAACTTTTTCACTCTCTTCTTTCACTTTCATCAAGAGGCTTTTTAGTTTTTAACTTTCTGCCATAAGGGTGGTGTCATCTGCATATCTTAGGTTATTGATATTTCTCCCAGCAATCTTGGTTCCAACTTGTGCTTCATCCAGTCCAGTACATCTATGCATGATGTACTCTGCATAGAAGTTAAATAAGCAGGGTGACAATATACAACCTTGACATACTCCTTTCCTGATTTGGAACCAGTCTGCTGTTCCATGTCCAGTTCTAACCACTGCTTCCTAACCTGCATACAGATTTCTCAGGAGTCACATCTCTTAAAGAATTTTCCACAGTTTGTTGTGATCTACACAGTGAAAGGCTTTGGCATAGTCAATAAAATAGAAGTAGATGATGCTTTTCTGGAAATCTCTTGCTTTTTTGATGATCCAATGGATGTTGGCAACTTGATCCCTGGTTCTTCTAGCTTTTCTAAATCCAGCCTGAACATTTGGAATTTCATGGTTCATGTACTGTTGAAGGCTGGCTTGGAGAAGTTTGAGCATTACTTTGCTAGCGTGTGAGATGAGTGCAATTGTGCAGTAGTTTGAACTCTTTGGCATTCCCTTTGGGGGGATCGGAATGAAAACTGACCTTTTCCAGTCCTGTGGCCACTGCTGAGTTTTCCAAATTTGCTGGCATATTGAGTGTAGCACTTTCACATCATCATCTATTAGGATTTGAAATAGCTCAACTGGAATTCTATCATCTCCATTCGCTTTGTTTGTAGTGATGCTTCCTAAGGTCTCTTTGACTTCCCATTCCAGGATGTCTGGCTCTAGGTGAGTGATCACACCATCATGATTATCTGGATCGTGAAGATCTTTTTTGTACAGTTCTTCTGTGTATTCTTGCCACCTCTTCTTAATATCTTCTGCTTCTGTTAGGTCCATACCTTTTCTGTCCTTTATTGTGCCCATCTTTGCATGAAAAGTTCCCTTGCTATCTCTAATTTTCTTGAAGAGATCGCTAGTCTTTCCCATTCTATTGTTTTCCTTTATTTCTTTGTATTGATCACTCAGGAAGGCTTTCTTATCTCAAATACTCAGAAGAACTATGAATATTTACTGTAACATAAAATTCTAGTGAAGTCCTAAAACAATACTAAAAAGGATAATTTCTAGGACAGTGAGGATAAACATAATATTCATCTGCAATTTATTTAACAGTATTAAACATTAAAAAGCAAAAATCCACTCCTTTGTTTTCATTATGTTTCTTACAATGTCTAGATTTTAACTATGAAATCTTAATTGACTCAGTGCATTTGTTTAAAAATAAGCTTCAGTAGGCCACAAATTGTGTATTGTGGATAATATCTATACTATGTAAAATTTAGATATTTAATTCAATATTGCCCTAGTACAATTACTCTAAAAACATATTATTGAGACATTTAAAGTATAAAATTGAGCATTTTTGAATATAAGCACAGTCATGCAATCACTATCACAATAATATTTAGAATGTTTTTATTACTCCCCCCAAAAAGCTTAGCAGTCACTCCTCATTTCCGCCAATATCTGCAACACATGTGGCAACTATTAATCCACTTTCTATCTTAATATATTTCGGTACTATGGCCACTTCTTATACATAGAATCACACAATATGGTCTTTAGTGACTGGCTTCTTTCACTTAGCATGTTTTCAAGGTTCACTCGTGATGTAGCATGTATGAATACTTAGTCATGTTTTATTGATAAATACTGCTCTATTTCATGAATACGCCACATTTTTATTGATCTGTTCATCAATTGATGATATAGTATGTCTTTATTTTCATTTATCCCAAAATATTTTCTAAATTTCTATTTTTATATTAATTTCCAACATATGATTTCTCACTTGATACACTGATTATTTCAAAATGGGCTAAGCCCCTCATATTTTCCAGCTGGTTTCTCTCTCTTTTTCCTAACCTTTCTCTGAAGCATAAATGATTTCACAGTCTGATCCAATTAAATGTTGACACCGTTGCAGGAGTAGATTTTCAAGTCATTCTGTGGGATTTGTTCTGACCCCAGATGGCAGTTTTTAGCTATATCATTCCCTGGTCAATGGTTTTCTCTTATAAACTAGCAGTTTAGCTTTCTGAGCTCAAAGAGCTACCAGCCTCCTTTCAGTTGCTTATCACCTAAATCATTGTGTTTGAGAGGCCCTTAGGCTTGAAATACCCCTTGCTCTGCTCTGCTGCTGCTAAGTTGCTTCAGTCATGTCCAACTCTGTGCGACCCCATCGACAGTAGCCCAACAGGCTCCACCATCCCTGGGATTCTCCAGGCAAGAATACTGGAGTGGGTTGCCATTTCCTTCTCTAATGCATGAAAGTGAAAAGTGAAAGTGAAGTCATTCAGTTGTGTCCTACTCTTCGCAACCCCATGGACTGCACCCTACCAGGCTCCTCCATCCATGGGATTTTCCAGGCAAGCGTACTGGAGTGGGGTGCCATTGCAAAGTCAAGTCCTTTGGGGTGAGATTCAGTGCATTCTGTTCCTATAACATGATTCCCCTTGAGCAAAATTTTTGATTCATTCTCCCAGAGCTAGGGGCAAGACAGTGGCCGGTCTCATGGAGTGACATCCCTACATCTTGAGCAGGGTGCTGAGTAGGAGCAGTATCCTTTCGTCTTCCCAGCTTGCCTCTCCTGTGTGGAACTTTCATATGGTAAGAAATTCAGGTGAAGATGTGGGAGCCTCATTTTTCTTGGCCTGTGGTGCCTGTGGTAGAGTCTCTGCTTTATGAATGAGCACCGGGTGAAAGAATGGAGTCTGACATATTGGCTAAACACACTGAATTTAGCCTCTGAGAAACAATCACGGAAAGACTGAGAAATTCTGGCAACCTGCTTTTCCTGGTGAGATACTAGTCTTTGACAGGGAGCTGAGGAGAGAAAGAGCCTTGTCTCTTGTCACCTCTCCTGAGCTGGAGATTCTATCATGCTAAACTGGGGAGCAGAAGGAGAAGGTCATAGCTCCAGTCTGATGCACTAGCTGTTCTTACAGAGATTTAGTAGATTCTCATGATTAAATGGTTTTCATTTGTTCTATTTCTTTATGACAGTTCATAGATTTTTTTTTTTCAGGGATAATCATTAACATTTAGGTGTTTATTTTCCACACTTATTCTTAACCACATACAATGTTGTTGTTCAATCACTCAGTCATGTCTGACTCTGCGAGCCCAGGGACTGCAGCACACCAGAGTTCCCTGTCCTTCACCATTTCCGAGAGTTTACTCAAACTCATGTCCATTGAGTCAGTGATGCCATCCAACCATCTCATCCTCTGTCACCCCCTTCTCCTCCTGCCCCATGATGCCAAGAGCCAACTCATCAGAGATTTTTGAATTGTTGTTTCTGTTGTTTTTATTTTTAAGTAATTTTCACCAGTTAATTGTTTCTTCATTGGGAAGCAGGTCTGCAAATCTACGTTCCTGTCATTCTGACATAAATCTTTCTAGAGATACTTGTTTTAAGTGTTAAAACTAGATAGTACTTTATTTTTTAAGATTTGGCTTTCCTGAAAAAGTTAGAATGACATCATCCTTCATTTACATTTCTGCTATGAATGCTTGGAAATAGAGTAAATTTAATGTCTAAACATAAAAATATTTCATAGTGTTAAAATAGATTTAATGTCATTAAATTCTTCTTTTATGAAATAGATTTATTTTCTATTTCTAATTTGACACTTACTAAAAGTCTTTTTAAAATTTTTTTTAAGTCATGCATCAATTTTAGCTATCTGTAGAGTATGCATTCGTAAGAAATATTTTCTGTTATTAATTCCAAAAATACATATACTTCTTTCTATGATTTAGATTTTCTTCCATGTCTCAGTTTAACAGCTCTATTATGTTAAAGCCTTTTAGAAGCATATACATTTTATTTTTTTATGTATCACATCATTCTAATTCTGAGGAAGGGAAGCAAAGTTTTTTGCAGTCAATTTCCAGAAGAATATAACTCAATGATTTCTAGGATAAATGTTCATTATTTTATTTCTTTTTCTGTAAAATTGTGTTAATTGTTCAGGGTTGCTTTAAGGATTAATACATGTACAATGTATGAAAGGAATGCCTGGCATATAGTATGCACTCAATAAATGTTGTCAGTTTTTGCAGTCATTATTGTTGTTGTTATTCTTTGGGACCAAGATAACTTGGCAGTGAAACACAGATTTTCCAATAAAATATTTTTGTCAGTATGAATTTTAATTTTAAAACATGAGGAGAGCTTCATTTTTCTTTTCACTCTAAACATTAAAGTTTCCTGAGAGAACACAGATGTAAAATTAGCATCGGCTCATATTCATTCTTTCACAAAGAACAGTTTTTGATACTCTTACCCTCTGATTTAAAAGCTCACTTAAATTCAAAGGAATGTGGTATTTCTTTGATTCCATTTCACATCATGAGGCCATCTTTTGAGAACTGCCATTGCTTAGCTTTGTAAATGAATGAAGTTTCTTTTTGAATGCCACTACATCCATATTTCTAATCTATTTTCTATACTGGTATCTTTGAGATTAAACAATCTTAAATCAAAAGCCTTATTTATTTGAGCTTATAGGCTGAAGTTATTTAAGAATTACAGACTTCGTTTGTAGTTAGCATCTGGAACAAATTTTCAGAAAAAGAACTCATGAGTTCAAAGGGACAACACAAACATCAAATATGTTAGGAAAATTTGCTTTTACTTAACTGTGATACTGTATTCCCAACAATTTACCTTATACAGAATATAATATTGGTATTTCTTTGTTTCTAGAGAAATGACATGTGATCAAGATAATTTATTTAAATTGTGAGTAGGAATCTTCCACTATAATAGAATATAAAAATAACAATCCACTTAAATTCTGATTTGTTTTTATTGCATTACAATACACCATAAAGATTCACCCTGATCCTAATATTTAAAGTTCTCTATTCTTTTCCAAGTATCCTGTCCATTCTTTCATCCCATTCTGAGTTAAGTACAGAAATGTTTGAGTAAAAAAATAACTCCTTCAACCTTGTTCTCGGGTTTTATTTTTCATATCCTTTTGTTTTATTTCTGTGAAATCAAATCAGTTTTTCACTGTCTTTTTAAGAAAATGACATTTAAATCTTTTTTTCTTGAGTATCTACCTCTTTATCAAATCATTTCTGTTCCTTGTAGAATAGTGAAGATGACTATTATGGACTACAATCTGATCACTTAAGCATATGGTTTTAAGATACTAGTTTATTTTCAGTGGTAAGTCATTCCACATTTCATTGTGCACTTATTATTTTTTTTCCAAAACCACAATATATATACATTTATAAAAGAAATTTTTTCTAAAAGGAAATCTACCTATGTTCTACTTTTTGCTATTTCAGTGATACCAAAATTTAATTCCCTTTTTAAATAATAGGCCTAATCACTAGTTTATGAACTGATGTTCACTGTTCTGGAAGGTTTAGAGCTTACAACAAACATAAATTGATTATTTCACTAATATTTCGAGGAGAGCGAGAGAGACTGTCTATGAAGGATGCATGTATGCTAAGTCACTTCAGACATGTCCAATTCTATGTGACCCTATGGACTGCAGCCTGACAGTCTCCTCTGTCTATGGGATTCTCCAGGCAAGAATACTGGAATGGGTTGCCATGCCCTCCTCCAGGGGATCTTCCCAACCCAGGGATTGAATCTGGGTCTCCTGCATCTTCTGTGTTGTAGAAGGTTTCTTTACCACTGAGCCACCAACGGAGTCCATCTATGAAGCCTAGAGTATGTATAATTCCATTCTGAAATAAGCTATTTCCTCACAGTTTAGAAATAGTCTGCAGATGGGCACTGGTTTGCAAACCCCATTTTGAGTAGCTCTGCCACTAAGGATTTTAACATTCCCCTTAAACCCATGCAATGAAGACAAAGTTTATATTGGCAGTATCTATATTTAAAAAATAAATAAACTTACTCACTTTCACATAAGAATGAAGGATGTTTACTTATGGGAAGTTAGGGGCATCCAAGTTTCACATGCATGCATCAAATATTGGTCTATCAAGTCTATTCTTTTCTTGAGCATGTTTTGGCATTCTTAAAATGATAAAATATACTGATTATATCAGGTATAAATGATTTGATTATAATTTGTGCTTTTCTTTCAATGTAAACATGATTTTATGATTTAGAAATTATATCCACCAAGGTGCAGCTAGGAAATTAGAAACATGCTACCTATTTAAAACAAAGGCAAGTGAAACAGGAAAATGGTTACAATGTTAGAAAGACACTGCTTTAGGCAAAGGGAGAGATGCTGGCAGAACAAAAAGGATTATATATGTTATCTTGAGTTCAGAACGCTACTAATGCCACTGGACTAGAATCCATGAAGCAGCACCTACTGCCTGGCTGCTGGACGGCAGATGTGCAAGGGCTGAAGCTGGTAGAACTCCACAGAGAGCGAAGCTGGAAGCAAGCATCAAAGTTCAACTATGATGGGACTCATGGTATTCTTAGCCACAGTGCCTCATCTGTCCTGTAGCAACATTAGCAATGACCAGCATCTATCACTGCTGTCTGAGCTAAAACTTCTCCATCCTTCCAGCTTTCAAATTACCTGCCAGGGTCTGACAATGACAGAACATCAGAAAGCTGAAGGGAGTCTGGGAAACGCAGCTTGCAGACTTTTAACTGTAACACTTCAGTGTCAAATGTAAAAGGACGAGTGTAGAACAGGTGAGATACATACAGCCAGCTCAGTCCACCCCTTTGTCAACTTTTCTTTTAAGATTTTTTTTTTTTTGATGTGTACTAGTTTTACAGTCTTTATTGAATTTGTTACAATATTGCTTCTATTTTATGTTTTGGTTTTTTGGCCCCAATGCATCCTAGCTTCTGATCAAACCTGCACCCCCTGTATTGGAAGTCAAAGTCTTTTTGGACGCAAAAGATAACTGAAACACAAGAAAAATGTATTCTCTTCAAAAAAGGCAAGAGAGTCTGCTTTTGCTGGCAAGAGGGTCATGGGGGGGGGGGGGGTTAGCATTCCAAGATGTTCAGTCACCAGAATCTACCCAAATAGTTATCTTTTCTACTCACTGGGTTCCACCGATTTCCAGGTAATGCATTAATTTTCACCAAAGACACATAAAAAATTAAAACAAATGTTTTAATTCTGAAACCCTCAACATTAACTTTGACATTTCATTTTCCAAATATTTTAGCCCCATATCTATAGAAGATTTGTGATTAGAAGCTATTTGGTATTCACAGTCTACCTTGAAATTAAAAGATGCTTACTCCTTGGGAGGAAAGTTATGACCAACCTAGATAGCATATTCAAAAGCAGAGACATTACTTTGCCAACAAAGGTTCGTCTAGTCAAGGCTATGGTCTTTCCTGTGGTCATGTATGGATGTGAGAGCTGGACTGTGAAGAAGGCTGAGTGCTGAAAAATTGATGCTTTTGAACTGTGGTGTTGGAGAAGACTCTTGAGGGTCTCTTGGACTGCAAGGAGATCCAACCAGTCCATTCTGAAGAAGATCAGCCCTGAGATTTCTTTGGAAGGAATGATGTTAAAGCTGAAACTCCATTATTTTGGCCACATCATGCAAAGAGTTGACTCATTGGAGAAAACTCTGATGCTGGAAGAGATTGGGGGCAAGAGGAGAAGGGGACGACAGAGGATGAGATGGCTGGATGGTATCACTGACTCGATGGACATGAGTCTGAGTGAACTCCAGGAGTCGGTGATGGACAAGGAGGCCTGGCATGCTGTGATTCATGGGGTTGCAAAGAGTCGGACACGACTGAGCAACTGATCTGATCTGATCTGATTCTACCTTGGGCTTAATAATAAAGCCCTGAGTTTGATACTTTTTTCTGTAAGCTTAGAGTACAACTAAAAATGTCCAGAACACCTCATAGTGTTAAAGCCATTGTTGTCCGTTTTATTTTCATATTCAACACACTTTGTCTCCCACAGCCTTGCATCTGGTGACATCCAGATATCAGAAACCTACTAAAACCTCTAGATGAGGATGCAGGAATCTAAACCACCTGTGATGCAGCTGGAGCCACAGCCACTGGACGTGCTATAACTGCTGAAGGACAGTAGTCTTGAGGTCACATTCTACCCCTACTGCTATTGTGAGCCTATACTACAACAAAGACCAGAGGCAGAATTTGTCTTCCTTTTTCCCAACCTCTCCTCACCAAAAATCTCTTCCCATTGCTATTAGACAATAAGAAGCCACTTGGCAAGCCTGGGCGTCTTTCCACTTCAGAATTGTGACATCAAAATATAGAAGAGACGATCTGTGATAACAAATAACCAGAAGAGAAATATTTTCCACTGAAGAGATTGCTTTTAGTTTCATCAAAATGATTCTTTCTTAGCTATCAATGTCATCCTGGTCAAAGTTAACCTCTCTGGAGTTAACTTTTTTAACATCTGTTAATAAAGGAGTTGCTCTAGAATGATTCAGTCTTGCTTTATCCTCTAAAAATGGTTGTTAATAAACATTGATATGTCAGCTTAACTTTCTTAATCTAGTGGGCACTATCAATAGGAGGAGATTGCAAGTCATAAATGCAACCACAGTTGTGATTTAAAGAGAGCAATATTGCATAGGAACCTGGAATGTTAGGTCCACGAATCAAGGCAAATTCAGTTCAGTTCAGTTCAGTCGCCCAGTCGTGTCTGACTCTTTTCGACCCCATGAATGACAGCACGCCAGGCCTCCCAGTCCATCACCAACTCCCAGAGTTCACTCAAACTCATGTCCATCGAGTCAGTGATGCCATCCAGCCATCTCATCCTCTATCGTCCCCTTCTCCTTCTGCCTCCAATCCCTCCCATCATCAGAGTTTTTTCCAATGAGTCAACACTTTGTATGAGGTGACCAAAGTATTGAAGTTTCAGCTTTAGCATCATTCCTTCCAAAGAAATCTCAGGGCTGATCTCCTTCAGAATGGACTGGTTGGATTTCCTTGTAGTCCAAGGGACTTGCAAGAGTCTTCTCCAACACCACAGTTCAAAAGCATCAGTTCTTTGGCCCTCAGCCTTCTTCACAGTAAACTCTCACATCCATACATGACCACTGGAAAAACCATAGCCTTGACTAGATGGACCTTTGTTGGCAAAGTAATGTCTCCGCTTTTGAATATGCTATCTAGGTTGATCATAACTTTCCTTCCAAGGAGTAAGGGTCTTTTAATTTCATGGCTGCAGTCACCATCTGCAGTGATTTTGGAGCCCAGGAAAATAAAGTCTGACACTGTTTCCCCATCTATTTCCCATGAAGTGATGGGACCAGATACCATGATCTTCGTTTTCTGAATGTTGAGCTTTAAGCCAACTTTTTCACTCTCCACTTTCATTTTCATCAAGAGGCTTTTTAGTTCCTCTTCACTTTCTGCCATAAGTGTGGTGTCATCTGCATATCTGACGTTATTGATATTTCTCCCAGCAATCTTGATTCCAACTTGTGCTTCTTCCAGCCCAGCGTTTCTCATGATGTACTCTTCATATAAGTTAAATAAGCACGGTGACAATATACAGCCTTGATGTACTCCTTTTCCTATTTGGAATCAGTCTGTTTTTCCATATCCAGTTGCTTTCTGGCCTGCATACAATTTCTCAAGAGGCAGATCCGGTGGTCTGGTATTCCTATCTCTTTCAGAATTTTCCACAGTTTATTGTGATCCACACAGTCAAAGGCTTTGGCATAGTCAATAAAGCAGAAATAGATGCTTTTCTGGAACTCTCTTGCTTTTTCCATGATCCAGTGGATGTTGGCAATTTGATCTCTGGTTCGTCTGCCTTTTCTAATTGGAAGTGGTCAAACAGGAGATGGCAAGAGTGAACATCGACATTCAAGGAATCAGCAAACTAAAATACACTGGAATGGGTGAATTTAACTCAGACGCCCATTATATTTACTACTATGGGCAGGAATCCCTTAGAAGAAATGGACTAGCCATCATGGTCAACAATGAGTCCGAAATGTAGTACTTGGATGCAATCTCAAAAACGACAGAATGATCTCTGTTCGTTTCCAAGGCAAACCATCCAATATCACAGTAATACAAGCCTATGCCCCAACCAGTAATGTTGAATAAACTCAAGTTGAATGGTTCTATGAAGACCTACAAGACCTTTTAGGACTAACAACCAAAAAAGATGTCCTTTTCATTATAGGGGACTGGAATGCAAAAGTAAGAATTCAAGAAACATCTGGAATAACAGGCAAATTTGGCCTTGAAATACAGAATGAAACAGGGCAAAGGCTAATAGAGTTTTGCCAAGAGAACACACTGGTCATATAGCAAACACCCTCTTCCAATAATACAAGAGAAGACTCTACACATGTACATCACCAGATGGTCAACAACTAAATCAGATTGATTATATCCATTGCAGCC
The DNA here is from genome assembly GCA_935064755.1 of Tragelaphus eurycerus. Classification (NCBI taxonomy): domain Eukaryota; kingdom Metazoa; phylum Chordata; class Mammalia; order Artiodactyla; family Bovidae; genus Tragelaphus; species Tragelaphus eurycerus. The sequence goes on along the minus strand of CAKXYN010000097.1, from coordinate 2,360,030 downwards.
AAAGATGGAGAAGCTCTATACAGTCAGCAAAAACAAGACCAGAAGCTGACTGTGGCTCAGATCATGAACTCCTTATTGCCAAATTCAGACTTAAATTGAAGTAGAGAAAACCACTACACCATTCAGGTATGACCTAAATCAAATCCCTTATGACTATACAGTGGAAGTGAAAAATAGATTTAAGGGACTAGATCTGATAGAATGCTTGACGAACTATGGATGGAGGTTAATGACATTGTACAGGAGACAGGGATCAAGACCATCCCCATGGAAGAGAAATGCAAAAAAGTAAAATGGCTATCTCAGGAGGCCTTGTAAATAGCTCTGAAAAGAGGAGAAGTGAAAAGCAAAGGAGAAAAGGAAAGATATAAACATCTGAATGCAGAGATCCAAAGAATAGCAAGGAGAGATAAGAAAGATCTCTCAGCGATCAATGCAAAGAAATAGAGGAAAACAACAGAATGGTAAAGATTAGAGATCTCTTCAAGGAAATTAGAGATACCAAGGGAACATTTCATGCAAAGATGGGCACAATAAAGGACAGAAATGGTATGAACCTAACAGAAGCAGAAGATATTAAGAAGAGGTGGCAAGAATTCACAGAAGAACTGTACAAAAAAGATCTTGACAACCAAGATAATCACAATGGTGTGATCACTCACCTAGAGCCAGACATTCTGGAATGTGAAGTCAACTGGGCCTTAGAAAGCATCACTACGAACAAAGCTAGTGGAGGTGATGGAATTCCAGTTGAGCTCTCTCAAATCCTGAAAGATGATGCTGTCAAAGTGCTGCACTCACTATGCCAGCAAATCTGGAAAACTCAGCAGTGGCCACAGGACTGGAAAAGGTCAGTTTTCATTCCAATCCCAAAGAAAGGCAATGCCAAAGAATGCTTAAACTACTGCACAATTGCACTCATCTCACACGCTAGTAAAGTAATGCTCAAAATTCTGCAAGCCAGGCTTCAGCAATACATGAACTGTAAACTTCCAGATGTTCAAGCTGATTTTAGAAAAGGCAGAGGAACCAGAGATCAAATTGCCAACATCTGCTGGATCATGGAAATAGCAAGAGAGTTCCAGAAAAACACCTATTTCTGCTTTATTGACTATGCCAAAGCCTTTGACTGTGTGGATCACAATAAACTGTGGAAAATTCTGAAAGAGGTGAGTATACCAGACCACCTGACTTGCCTCTTGAGGAACCTGTATGCAGGTCAGGAAGCAACAGTTAGAAATGGACATGGAACAACAAACTGGTTGCAAATAGGAAAAGGAGTACATCAAATCTTTATATTGTCACCCTGCTTATTTAACTTATATGCAGAGCACACCATGAGAAACACTGGGCTGGAAGAAGCATAAGTTGGAATCAAGACTGTTGGGAGTAATATCAATAACCTCAGATATGCAGATGACACCACCCTTATGGCAGAAAGTGAAGAGGAACTAAAAGGCCTCTTGATGAAAGTGAAAGGAGAGTGAAAAAGTTGGCTTAAAGCTCAACATTCAGAAAACGAAAATCATGGCATCTGGTCCCATCACTTCATGGGAAATAGATGAGGAAACAGTGGAAACTGTGTCATACTTTATTTTTTGGCCCCAAAATCACTGCAGATGGTGACTGCAGCCATGAAATTAAAAGACGCTTACTCCTTGGAAGGAAAGTTATGATCAACCTAGGTAGCATAATCAAAAGCAGAGACATTACTTGGCCAACAAAGGTCTGTCTAGAAGGCAATGGCAACCCAGTCCAGTACTCTTGCCTGGAAAATCCCATGGACAGAGGAGCCTGGTAGGCTGCAGTCCATGGGGTCGCTAGGAGTCGGACATGACTGAGAGACTTCACTTTCACTTTTCACTTTTAGGCACTGGAGAAGGAAAGGACAACCCACTTCAGTGTTCTTGCCTGGAGAATCCCAGGGACAGCGGACCTGGTGTGCTGCCATCTATGGGGTCGCACAGAATCGGACATAACTGTAATGACTTAGCAGCAGTAGCAGCAGCAGCAGTCAAGGCTATGGTTTTGCCAGTGGTCTGTATGGATTTGAGTTGGACTGTGAGGAAAGCTGAGTGCCGAAGAATTGATGCTTTTGAACTGTGGTGTTGGAGAAGACTCTTGAGAGTTCCTTGGACTGCAAGGAGATCCAACCAGTCCATTCTAAAGATCAGGTCTGGGTGTTCTTTGGAAGCACTGATGCTAAACCTGAAACTCCAAATCTTTGGCCACCTCATGCGAAGAGTTGACTCATTGGAGAAGACCCTGATGCTGAGAGGGATTGGGGGCAGGAGGAGAATGGGATGACAGAGGATGAGATGGCTGGATGGCATCATTGACTCAATGGACTTGAATTTGAGTAAACTCCGGGAGTCAGTGATGGACAGGGAGGCCTGGCATGCTGTGATTCATGGGGTCACAGAGTCAGACATGACTGAGTGACTGAACTGAACTGACCGAACTGAGTAGCCACATTAAAGATTGTAAAAACAAACAGGTGAACATTATTTTAATAATTGTTGTTGTTTAGTTGCTAAGTCATGTCCGACTCTTTTTGTCCCCATGAACTGCAACATGTCAGGCTTCCCTGTCCTTCACTATCTCCTTCAGTTTGCTCAAACTCATGTCTATTGGTCAGTGATGCTATTGAACCATCTCATCCTCTGCTGACCCCTTCTCCTTTTGCTTTCAATCTTTCCCTGAATCAGGGTTTTTCAAATGAGTCAGCTCTTTGCATCAGGTGGTCAATGTTTTGAAGCTTCAACTTCAGCATCAGCCCTTCCAGTGAATATTCAGGGTTCATTTCCTTTAGGATTGACTCGTTTTATCTACTTGCAGTCCAAGGGACTCTCAAGAGTCTTCTCCAGCACAATTCAAAAGCATCAATATATAATTATTAAAATTATATGTTTTAATGATATGTTTTATTTAATTCAATAGGTCTAAAATACTATCTTTTCAACATGTAATCAATATAAATAAATCATATAAATATGATCCATGGTACATTTAATGACCTATGTATACCAGTACTTCACAATCCACAATTTTGGACTAGCCACATTTCACATGCCCAATAGCTGCTATAGGTAGTCGCTACCACATTGAAGAGTGCAGATCTAGATAATAGGTTTTTCCCTGGACTAACGGAGTAATAAAATTTCTTGTATGCATGCTGATGTCAGTTGTGTCCAACTCTTTGTGACCCTATGGACTTAGCCCACTAGGCTTCTCTGTACAACGGATTTTCCAGGCAAGAATACTGGAGTGTATTGCCATGGCCTCCTCCAGGGGATTTTCTAAACCCAAGGATCAAACCTGTGTCTCCCACGTGTCCTGAACAGCAGGCAGATTCTTTGCTGCTGAGCTACTAGGGAAGCCCCAATATACTTTTTTACTTTTTTTCCATTTTCTATCTTTCTATATTATTCTTTATTGCTAATGCTTATTAAAGTACTTTTATTTGTAAAAAAAATTAACTATAAAATAGTAGCAATTAAATAAGCTACAAATAATACAAATACTAAACTTTTATTGAGAAGCCGAATAATTAAAAATACCACCTTATAAGTATGTCTTTTTAATAAAATAAAAAGATGAATTTAGAAATCAAAACTTTCTAAAACAAAGTTAAAATGATGTTTAGCAAATAGCAAAAGCAAGTACAAGTTTTGAAATCACATTCTTGAATCTTATATCAACATTTCTAGTTCTGTTACCCTTGAAAAGCTAACTTTCCTTCTCAGATTCCTCATCTGTAATATATAGGTAAAAGTGCCAACTTTAACAATGTTGTTATGATAACTGCTTGAAATATTGAATGAAAATTATGTGCTCATTCTTTACAGATGATTTTATATTAATTTTATAAATAATTAAATCTTGTATTAGTAACAGAGAATAATATATACATGAAAAAACTAAAAACATATGATGTACAGGTGAATATATGACCTGGCATAAAAACTATTGTCACAATCCATCATTTATATCTTTGTGTGTGTGTGTGTGTGTGTAAGTCCTTTAGCAACACTGTATATATACACATAGATATATATTTAAATATATACATATATGCATATATACTTGGAGAAGGCAATGGCACGCTACTCCAGTACTCTTGCCTGGGAACTCCGATGGACGGAGGAGCCTGGTAGGCTGCCGTCTACGGGGTCGCATAGAGTCAGACACGACTGAAGTGACTTAGCAGCAGCAGCAGCAGCAGCAGCATATACACTTATCCTGCATATATTGACAAACTTAGGCAGCATATTAAAAAGCAGAGACATCACTTTGCCTACAAAGATCTGTAGGCAGTTACAGCAATGGTTAAAGCAATGGTTTAAATGGTTTAAATAGTTAAAGCAATAGTTTATTGACTATGCCAAAGCCTTTGACTGTGTAGATCACAATAAACTGTGGAAAATTCTGAAAGAGATGGGAATACCAGACCACCTGATCTGCCTCTTGAGAAATCTGTATGCAGGTCAGGAAGAAACAGTTAGAACTGGTCACGGAACAACAGACTGGTTCCAAATAGGAAAAGGAGAACGGCAAGGCTGTATATTGTCACCATGTTTATTTAACTTATATTCAGAGTACATCATGAGAAATGCTGGACTGGAAGAAAACAAGCTGGAATCAAGATTGCTGGGAGGAATATCAATAACCTCAGATATGCAGATGACACCACCCTTATGGCAGAAAGTGAAGAGGAACTAAAAAGCCTCTTGATGAAAGTGAAAGTGGAGAGTGAAAAGGTTGGCTTAAAGCTCAACATTCAGAAAATGAAGATCATGGCATCTGGTCCCATCACTACATGGGAAATAGATGGAGAAACAGTGTCAGACTTTATTTTTCTGGGCTCCAAGATCACTGCAGATGGTGACTGCAGCCGTGAAATTAAAAGACGCTTACTCCTTGGAAGGAAAGTTATGACCAACCTAGATAGCATATTCAAAAGCAGAGACATTACTTTGCCAGCAAAGATTCGCCTTGTCAAGGCTATGGTCTTTCCTGTGGTCATGTATGGATGTGAGAGCTGGACTGTGAAGAAGGCTGAGCACCGAAGAATTGATGCTTTTGAACTGTGGTGTTGGAGAAGACTCTTGCGAGTCCCTTGGACTGCAAGGAGATCCAACCAGTCCATTCTGAAGGAGATCAGCCCTGGGATTTCTTTGGAAGGAATGATGCTAAAGCTGAAACTCCAGTATTTTGGCCACCTCATGAGAAGAGTTGACTCATTGGAGAAGACTCTGATGCTGGGAGAGATTGGGGGCAGGAGGAGAAGGGGACGACAGAGGATGAGATGGCTGGATGGCATCACTGACTCGATGGATGTGAGTCTCAGCGACCTCCGGGAGTTGGTGATGGACAGGGAGGCCTGGCGTGCTGCGGTTCATGGGGTCGCAAAGAGTTGGACACGACTGAGTGACTGATCTGATCTGATCTGATCTGATGTACAGATGTGATAGTTGGACCATGAAGAAACCTGAACACCAAACAATTGAGGCTTTTGAATTGTGGTGCTGGAGAAGGCTCTTGAGAATTCCTTGGACAGCAAGGAGATCAAACCAGCCAATCCTAAAGGAAATCAACCCTGAATATTCATTGAAAGGACTGATGCTAAAGCCAAAGCTCCAATACTTTGGCCACCTGATGCGAAGAGCTGACTCATTGGGAAAGACCCTGATGCTGGGAAAGACTGAGGGCAAAAGCAGAAGGGGTCAGCAGAGGATGAGATGGTTAGATAGCATCACGGACTCAATGGACATGAATCTGAGCAAACTTAGGAAGATAGTGCAGGACAGAGAAGTCCATGGGGTTGCAAAGAGTCAGATATGACTTAGTGAATGAACAACTAATGTATACACTACACATAGCATACATACATGTGCACCTATGAATGTATGGCTACTTTATTGAATAGCGCATGTGGATACAATCTGATTTGGAATCCTGGCTTTGTTCACTTGAATTGCTCTCTGTGTCCTTCTCCAAGTTATTTATGTGCTTTATTTTGTTGATCAATTTACAAACACTCCACATAGTCAAAAAACCTACATAAAGTATGATATTTAAGCAGCTTATAATGGTTCCTGGCATATGTTAAGCACTGTATTAGTAGTTTTTAGCAGAGAAAGTGATACATACCTGTTTTTAAGATAATCCCTCAAATATTTTGTGGAGAAAATTTAGAAGAATGTTGTGATATTTGGGTTTGATTCATCGTGACATGAAATACGATAGAAACCACAAGGATGGAGATAAATGCCCAGATTTGAAATCTATATATAAGGTAGAGTTGACAGGACTTGGTGACTGCTTATATGAGTGAGAGAGGTGGTAAGAGAGAGTTGTGACAAGAGTGATACCTAGGGTTTTTCACTGGAACAAAAAGTGAGGAGAAGGAGGGGCAACATGGATGGAAATATAATTAGCTTTGTTTTAAGCAAGTGCTTTAGATTTTTGTGGATTGTGAAGTAAAGAGATCTTGAGAGGCACATTTTTAATTCTATGGCATATTGCAGATGACTGAATACTTGAGAGTTAATGAAATGATACCAGAAGGGTAAATAAAGAACTTAGAAGAACCAAGAGGGCTTTCCAGGTGGCATAGTGGTAAAGAGTCTGCCTGCCAATGAAGGAGATGCAAGAGACACAGGTTTGATCACTGTGTTGGGAAGATCTCCTGGAGTAGGAAATGACAATGGTTTTCTAGGATGCTTGCCTGGAAAATTTCATAGAGAGAGGAGCCTGGTGAACTACAGTCCATAGGATTGTAAAGAATCAGATATGACTGAGTACATACACACACACTCAGAAGATCCAAGAACTCAATAAAATAATAATATTACATTGTACTGTATAGTTATAAAAAATCTTCATATATTTTATCTCATTGAACTCTTACAGCTATCTTATTTGCAAAGCACCCTTTCTTATTGTTTAAATGAGATAAATGAGACTCAGGGCTTAGTCTTCTTGCCAGGGGTAACTTCAAAATTTCTACAGAGGAGAGTTAGGAGGGGCACTCTGTAGAAAGTGAGAATGGAAGTTGGAGTTAAAGGTTATAAGGATGAAACTGTCAGAGACAAAGACTATGCAAGATATGATATCTTCCATCCTCATCTCCCTTTGTACAGCCGTGGGCTATTTTGCAAGACTTCAATATAAATAAGTTACAAACTGCAGGAGTACTTGTTAAAAAACAACAATATGATTCCATGAGACAACTTATTTCAATAAACATGGCATTCTTGCTTCAAGCTATGTATTACATTTTTCAAGAAGATTAAAATAGTGAAGTAGGGAATCACTCTTTATAGTTTTGGAGAGACAATTTGAAATATGTTTTATTTTCCAATTAAGAACTATGAAGAATGATCACATTTTTTTTTTTAAGAAATAAAATGAAATCCAACAGAACATAAAAAACTTGTTAAGGGTTGGTTCATCCCCATTTTAAGAAAACCTTGACAAAAATCCAACTGACATCTTCCAAAGAAAATTACAAAAGGGTCACTTTGAATTGTGACATATCACTAACTTGTCATAAATTTCAGGAAGCTCAAATGACAGGAACCATTAGAGTTTGGAATTCTCATAGATGAAGTTCCCTGGAAAATAGCCTGTGGCAAACATATAAATACTAAGGTATATTGGGAGATATAATCTAGAGCAGCAAGATCTAGGGAGAGAAGGGAAATAAAGTAGGGAAGAATGGAAAGCAAATACAAGATGGTGTGTTCCCAAGCTGGCCAAGAGCATCACAAAAAAAATGCTGCGTTTTTTTCCCAATAGGTCATGTGGAACAACTGTGCCATAGAACAGTCCATCAGGGAAAGGAACGAAGGAAAATGTACTGTCAGCCCCTTCTCATCTCCATATTTTATTTCAAGAGACATTCATCTTATCCCTCAGCTTCATTTGCAGCTTGTGTTGCCTGATACCTTGGGGCATCTACTACAGAAGCCAAATTTCATGCCCCATGTTGGGAGAATTCATCATAACTCAGAACTAGTAAGAGAGACCATTAGCTTCTCTAAGTGCCTGATGGTTAGACTCCCTGAAGATGACCAGCCCTCACTTAAAGTGTGGCCGAGATCCAGTAGTGATAGGCGCTAAGGCAGTATGGACAGTAATCAACAAGTCTCCAAGAAGCTGCCAAGCCCCAAGTTGCTGATGGAGTCAGCAAACCCAAAGTAGCTCACCTGGCTGCAATATACAAAATTCAATAGAAATTAAATAATAACAGATGTAGAAATTTAACAAACGTCTCGCTCACTTGCTATGTGTCACATATGATGTTGGATTCTAGCAAAATCAAAGATTAATAAACCAACTCTGGACTTCAAGGTGCAAGCAGTCTTTTGAAAGTAAACAGCATAGTAGTAAACAATATCAGAAGTCAAATACAAAATATCATCTGGTTATAATGGTGTTAAAAAGAGTAACATATCTAGCTGTCAAAGAGGAGAAGATGCATAAGATAACTCAAAAAGAATGATTATAAATTTTTTAGGTTGAAAGTATGACCAAGTATTCTGGGTCAATATGGTCTCAACTGTATTATTGATATATTTTAGTTCTAGTGCCTCAAGGAGTGATGTATTCTCTTGAGGATGTGTTGCCTTTAAAAAAATTAGATTAGGGTATATCTAAAGTCAATCTAGGCCCCAAATTTCTTTGTGTTTTAAGAATACTTCTACGCAATCTAAAGTCTTATATTATACCTACTGCACAATAATTCATCTTTATATGTTTCCCCACTTACTTTACCTTTGAAAATGTTCTTTCCTCCTTTCTTTTTCTAATATTGAAATTCCTCACTTTTTATCATTACCAGCCCTTGACATAAGACTTTAATACTAAATCAGCTTTTCTGCCTTGGAGCACAGGATTTAGCTTTTGCTTACCTTTCTATTGGTGTCTCAAAGGGCTCTTAATATTCCTCAAATAAACTCTGCTTCCCTTTATTGCCATGTTAGGTTTCCTTCTAGATGCTCTTTTACTCTTCTATTTCTTTTATCTTTCCAATTCAATTTTCAGGTATTGCACAGCTCTTCAGGAAAGAGAATTTATTTTCCCTTTGAGAAGTTGCTGCCTTGGTGATGATTTAGTTGTGCATTAGATTACTGGCTGTTACAAATGATGTTAAGATAGGGTTGCATCTATACAGGGTGAGATAACTTGGAGTGATCTCCTGACAATTTGATTGCTTTATTGTCTCTCAAAGTTGAAAGACCTGGTTTTCCAATAGAGCTGCATATGACACCATGATGGGAAGCCAACACCATCTTGCCACGTATACTATTTAGTTATAAGATTTTTATATTTGACAAGACTAACATATGTGCTTCCATAGCATCAAGCACTACTGGCATCAATAATCTGTAAATGTATTGCTTCTAAAGATCACATAGTCACCGTAGCAAAATGAAGTGTTTGACAAGTGAAGTATGAGAACTTTCTTTTAGATCATATTTGGTGAATTATTTCATAAAACTCACTTAGTGACCGGTTGAGTTCCTCTTGACAGGAGGAAAATGAATACTGAATTATGAAGTGCTGGTTCCCTGAGCTTACTCTCTCAGAAGCTATTTGCTTTTATATGGCATTTAAGTATGAAAATTAGGAACAGAGAGCTGGAATTTAGATAAAAATTCCTGGTGACATTTTCACACATTATACATCTAGTTTCTGGAGTTAAATATTGTCAGATCAATGTATAGACTAGCAGATAGTATGTTTTAAAAAGTATTGATAAAATATTGGTACAGTCATTATGGAAAATAGTATTGAGATTCCTCAAAAATTCAATGTAAAAATATCATATGATTTAGCAGTTCCATTTCTGCATATTTATCCAAAGGAAATAAAAGTATCTCAAAGAGATATTTGTACTTCCATGTTAATTGTAGCATTATTCACAATACCCAGGATATGAAAACAACTTGTGTCCTTCAAGGTGATGAAAAGAATGTGATATATATATATATATGCATATTTTTCAGCAATAATAAAAGAAGGAAATTCTGCATGTGGATGAAATCGAGGACATTATGATAAGTGAAATAAGCCAGTGTTAGAGAATACTACATGATCCCACTGATTGTCTTAAATAGTCAAATCATAGAATCAAAGAATGGATCTTTGTGTGGCACAATCACTAATTATCCTGGAGACTATCCTGGAGGTGCCCTGCCTTTCAGGCTTCTTTCACACCCCCTCCAGCCTCTGCCAGAGACACTGACAGTTGGTTTTATCACTGCCACCTGTACCCAGTGAGGAGCAAAGGAAATGCTCAGAGAAGCAGCTGGATTACCTGGCATCCACTACTCCTTCTCCTGAGAACCCTCTGGCCAGAACTATTTTGCAGGTCACAAAATCTCCCTCCCCTATGAAAAGCAAAACCCAAAGCATTTAAGAACTCCAGATTTGGGGTTTATTTTTCCATTTTATTCTTCTTTCTTGAGCATCAGCAGCCTGTAGGGCACTGCTGCTTGCATGCTTAAATGTACACAGTTTGAATTCTTACAGTGGGGCAGATGGAATGGAGAAGGAAATCACAACCCACTCCAGTATTCTTGCCTGGGAAATCTCATGAACAGAGGAAACTGGTGGGCTCCAGTCCATGGGGTTGCTGGAGTCAGACATGACTTGGTAACTAAACCACCACCACCAGGGGTGGGGCATCCCACCCAGGTATATGAACATGTTCCTGTTAGGCTAATATCTTCTCTTTCCTTATTTCCTCCCCCTTTCCTCTTAAGTTCTAATCTCAGGTCTAATTAGGATCCTAATTTATCTCCATCTTTCTCAGTTATGGAACTACCAAAATGTACGTGGAACACTCTGGAACCTGGACATCCCTGGTTGTTATACACAAAATGGATGACTTTCACAAACAATGTTAAGAAAAAAAGAGTCACATTTGATTCAATTCCATTTTATAAAGTTAAAAAACTGACAAGCCATTTTAATGCCATTTGCAACAACATGGATGCAACTAGATATTATCATACTATGTGAAGTAAGTCAGGGAAAGACATATATCATATGATATCACTTATATGTGGAATCTATGGCACAAATGAACCTATCTATGAAACAGAAATAGATTCATGCACATAGAGAACAGACTCATGGTTGCCAAGGGAGAGGCGCTTGAGGGGAGGGATTGAGTGGAAGGTTGTGGTTAGCAGATGCAAACTATTACATTTAGAATGGATAAACAACATCCTACTGTATAGCACAGGCAATGGTATCCAATCTTCTGGGATAATAGAAAAGAGTATTTTTGTAAAATAAGAATGTATATATGTCTATAACTGAGTCACTTTGCTGTATAATATAAATTAATTCAACATTGTAAATCAATTACACATCAATATAAAAAAACTTGACAAGACTAATCTAGTAATTATATCTGAGTACAGTTAGATATAACCAGGGATGAATATAAGCAGAATTTCTCTGGTGCAGATAGTGTTCATTCTTATTTGGAGTACTGGAAAAGCAAATATATATTTTTTTGTAATCAGTTTTACAAAATCATTGAGCTGTACATTTTTGTTTGTGTATCATACTACAAGTATTTACTATAAAAATTATCATACTTGTTGTAGTTAGAAATACAGTCTGGAAGTTGAATGTTCTGTCCTACAACTTATAAGTTCTGTGATCTTGGGCAAATCATTTATTTTTCTTATTTTTAGTTTCCCCATATTAACTATCACCTACTATTCACATTTATTGAGAGAAAAAAATGTATTTTTGTACATGTAGAATACTAAGAACCAGAAATTACATGGATAAATTTAGATAATCTTATTCTAAAATATGGGCTTCCCAGGTGAAGCAATTGGTAAACAACCCGCCTGCCAACGCAGAGGTGTAAGAGATGCAGGTTCAGTCCCTGGGCTGGGAAGATCCTCTAGAGGAGGAAGTGGCAACCAACTCCAGTATTCTTGCCTAGAGAATCCCATGGTCAGTGGAGTCAATCAATAGGGTCAAAAGGAATAGGACACAGCTGAAGTGACTTAGCATTCACGCATTCCAAAAGATACCAATTGTGCAATATATGCATATTTACATTTCTGATTAATATTATATATATATGTGTGTGTGTATATATAACCTCCATGGCAATTTTTCTCTTTTTTTGTTCATCCTAATAACTTGCAGTCTTATCTTTTTGTGCTTTATTTCTCTCTTGCAGTTATGTACATAAAAACATGGTACTAAAATGTAGTTTATGACAGTGCTCTGAGGAAAAGACATTGAAATAGCCCCCTTTATTTCTGTTTTCAGGCATAACACTAAATTCTATGCAACAGCCTGAAGGATAATATTGTGTCATTTTTAATTCATATCGCTGGAGGATTAAGCTGTATCATCATTGTAAAATCCATCTTTACTACTTGTAAACAGTTCACTGGACTGCTATCCTAAGGCAAACCCAAATGCTGTTAGCATATTATATATTATTTATTACTATTGTGGAGATTGGGTCATTGGCATTAGATTAGAAGAAAATAAAATACCAGTGGTAAGCCTCAGAACAATGAATTGGTCCAGTAGTTGAGGAGCACAGCAGAACAAAAACAGGAGAGTGTGGCGATGCATTTATTTTTCCCCCCAGCATCCTGGAGACTACATAATGGGCAGGAATTCAAGTTAATTTTACATGGAGTGGCCATATAGTGTTTTGACTAACCCAAGATTTTCCAGAGGAGAAAGTGAGGTGTTTTTATTAATACTTTGGCTGGAACATCCCAGGGTTAACTAGCATTCCTCAAGGCAAACTGGAGGTAGAATCATCTCAGTTCTAAGGTTTCCTTTGAGGGGAAATTTAGTATTAGGAAGGGGTGAGTTGGGGCATGGATTACTGGTTGTCCAGGCAAAATGGCAAAGCCTAAACTCTAAATGGAGTTGTAATCTGAAGGAGCACCAGGTAAGGCAGCACAGATGTTTTCTACAGTCGTACCTGTATTTTATACATAGTCCAGCTGCAAGTGCCTTCTCACTCCAGGTAGGATTTTAATGAGTCCATGAATCTTCTTGCTTATAAAAAGATAAAACTGGAAAGTGTAATTGAAGCAACAGGTTCCAATACTCATGGTTAAGTAAATATCACTATGGCATGGAAATATTCAGGTCAGAAATTTTGGTATTAACTCACAATGCTTCTACCCAGTTATCTATGACTGTAACTCCTAAAGCAGTCTCTCTTCTCCAAAGAAGATTTCCCTCACCCTGAGCCCAATATAGTCACTTCTCTGTATCCCAAGGCACCCTTTGCACACTTCTCTGACAACATTTTTCATAAGCTTTCTCAATCTTTTAAGTATTTACTTATTTGGCTGCACAAGGTCTTAGTTGCAGCATGTGGGATCTAGTTCCCTGACCAGGAATTGAACCCAGGCCCCCAGGAGAGTCTTAGCCACTGGACCACCAGGGAAGTCCCACAAGCTTGCTCAATTGTTGATTAATGTGTATGTCTCTCTGATTATTCATTAAGGCTTTTGATAGTACAGACTATGTCATCTTGACGTCTGCATTCAAACATACCGTCCACTGCCCAAGGGTCAGTAACCACTGAAGCTTTTTACAATACATGACTAATGTTTGAATAAAGCTTTGTATTTTACAATTCATGTTCACACCCGTTTGTTCTATTCAAAAGTTCCTTAGAGTAGATGCCTAGTGAATAGATTCAAGTTGACATTTTTTGTTATCTATTTAGAATAATGCACAACCTCTGCTAAGTTTATATTTCAACAAGTCTCTATTATTTATTAAAGGGAAATTGTAAAAGTTGATTTGATTACTGGATATAATTCTATTTGCATTAGCCAGAGGAAGAAGTCATTCAGTCTTCCACATGTCTGGTAGAATGGCCCTCTCAGCAGCAATGATTAATAGATTTGTTCAACATAGTCAAGGAAACTTGCAATGTAACAATGAAAGAGCACCAAAAATCTAGTATACTGTGTTGTTGATCTTATGTTTTATACATGATGTCTCAGCTCATTCCAGACACATCAGAGTTCATTGCTGACCACTGATAAACACATTTATCCTTGTCTTAGAACTTTACAAGAGCTTCTTTAGCTTTATTGTCTTATTTAATGAACTCTAGCCAACATCATCCCAGTGGGAACTGTTGTCTTCATGCTTCCAGTTTTTGCTTTGCAGTATTAGTTTCTCTTTGTGCACTCATTTGAAGCTGGCCTTTCATAATATTAGATTTCTCTCTACACATATTATTCTAGTGATTTACATGGATGATTAGACATAGATATTTTAACTCAATTACCCTAGGACTTGCTTATTTAGTTCTGAAATTTCATTTTCTAGTTAATTTTTAATATTTTAATTTTTATATTACATAGGAAAATTTTAAAGGCTTCAGTGGAGAAGTGATTTACCCATAAATAGCTTTAGGATTATCTTCAATATGTGTTGTTTGTTATTTAACTTTTCATTTATAATGTTAATTATATATTCCTCTGTTATAGCCCAATAAAAACAGACATTTATGATAGATAATAATCCTGGTGGCTCAGATGGTAAAACATCTGCCTGCAATGCAGGAGACCTCGGTTTGATCCCTGGGTTGGGAAGATCCCCTGAAGAAGGGAATAGAAACCCACTCCAGTATTCTTGCCTGAAGAGTTCCATAGACAGAGGAGACTGGTGGGCTACAGTCCATTGGTCTCAAAGAGTGGGACATGACTAAGTGATTAATACTTTCACTTTACTTTCAATAATCAGATACATCTATTTGATTCTGCTTATACAGCGATCAAGCCAGTCAAATCCTACAGGAAATCAATCTTGAATATTCATTAGAAGGACTGATGCTGAAACCTAAGCTCCAATACTTTGGCCACCTGATGCAAAAAGCTGACTCTTTGGAAAAGACCTTGATGCTAGGAAAGTTTGAGGGCAGGAGAAAGGGCAACAGAGGATGAGATGGTTGGACAGCATCATTGACTCAATGGACATGAATTTGAGCAAACTGCAGGATATAGTGAAGGACAGGGAAACCTGGCATGCTGTACTCCATGGGGTAACAAAGAGTAAGACATAACTGAGCGACTGAACAACCACAAAATATTATGACTAAAAGTTGTTGTGGGTCAGAAACATTAAATTCAATAAGTTGCGTGTTAATATAAGAAATATAGTCAAAGCAAAATTCCTAAAAATAAAACTAGGAAATTAAAACACACTATGATTTGCTTGTGAGTTTAATAAATATTGAAGACCATCTTTGAAAAACTGTTCACTGACTTTTGCAATAGAATTATGACAAGAGCCAGAATTAACATACTATTTAAATGATATTTTACATGAACACCAATTTGTGTTCTTTCTTTAATTTTCACAATTTTGTAACATGTACAATATCTATTCACTTTTCATTTTACTTTTCCAATTTAAAAAACTTCTGCAGTTGTTTATATACTATAATACATATTCTAGAATTTGTTTTGGAACTACTCCTGACTTTATGCCGTAATTTTGGTTGATTCATTGAAGCCGAGGCTGTTAAAGAAACCCATAGAATTCAATGGGTGTGGATGGCCAGTACATAATGGAGCTTCCCTTTCATACTCTAAGCTAACGTTTTCCAAATATACTAGGCATAGTCATCAATCAATCTAATTTTGTGCTTTCTATTATTGCTCTAGACCTGTGGGTTTTAGGAAGAAGCACAAGCTGGAATCAAGACTGCTGGGAGAAATATCAATAACCTCAGATATGCAGATGACACCACCCTTATGGCAGAAAGTGAAGAGGAACTAAAAAGCCTCTTGATGAAAGTGAAAGAGGAGAGTGCAAACGTTGGCTTAAAGCTCAACATTCAGAAAATGAAGATCATGGCATCCGGTCCCATCACTTGATGGGAAATAGATGGGGAAACAGTCTCAGACTTTATTTTTGGGGGCTCCAAAATCACTGCAGATGGTGACTGCAACCATGAAATTAAAAGATGCTTACTCCTTGGAAGGAAAGTTTTGACCAAACAATGTAGCATATTAAAAAGCAGAGATATTACTTTTCCAACAAAGGTCTGTCTAGTCAAGTGTATGGTTTTTCCAGTGGTCATGTATGGATGTGAGAATTGGACTGTGAAGGAAGCTGAGCACCAAAGAATTGATGCTTTTGAATTGTGGTGTTGGAGAAGACTCTTGTGAGTCCCTTGGACTGCAAGGAGATCCAACCAGTCCATTCTAAAGGAGACCAGTCCTGGGTGTTCATTTGAAGGACTGATGTTGAGGCTGAAACTCCAATACTTTGGCCACCTCATGTGAAGAGTTGACTCATTGGAAATGGTTCTGATGCTAAGAGGGATTGGAAGCAGGAGGAGAAGGGGATGACAGAGGATGAGATGGCTGGATGGCATCACTGACTCAATGTACATGAGTTTGAGTGAGCTCCAGGAGTTGGTGATGGACAGGAAGGCCTGGCGTGCTGTGATTCATGGGGTCGCAAAGAGTCGGACACGACTGAGCAACTGAACTGAACCAAACTGTGCGTTTCAAGCTAACATGGAGACCTCCTTTGACTCCCTTTCCATTGACTGGACTATCATATGAACTTCAACCTATTTAATAATACAGCCACTAGGGATCGGGGAGGTGATAAGATGCACCACCCACCTGGAAGAGTGCACTCATCAAGCAGCTGGTCGTCTGAGCTGCTGGGAACTGGGAAGGGCACAAAACACAGGCCCAACAGAGTCTGTGCCTTTGTGGAGTACCCGAGAACCTGAACCTGAGTGGCTTAGACCTGGGAAGTGCATGCAACTCAGGACCTGCTTTAAACAGTTCCCCTGCAGAGCAACCTGGATCCTGAGCAGTGTAGACTGGGAAAGCACACACGCCGTGAACAGGGGAAAACCCAGTGTGGCCCTGACATTGCAAGCACCCCCCACACGCCAGTGATATATTTTTTTGCAGTGTTCTCCCTCCCCAAAGCACAACTGAACAAGTTAGCCTAAATAAGTGACCACTTCCGCTCCCTGTGTCAGAGCAGAAATTAGACAATGAAGAGACTTGCAAACAGAGGAAGCCAAAATAAACAAAAAAGAGGGAACCGCTTTGGAAGTGACAGGTGCAACAGATTAAAACTCTGTAGTTAGCACTGACTACATTGGAAGGGGCCGATAGACCTTGAAAAGTATAAGCTGGAACAAGAACTATCTGAAACTGAACCCACACCTCCCTCGACAGCTCCAGAGAAATTCCTAGATATATTTTACTATCATCACTTTTTGATTTTTTTTATTTTTAAGTTCTTTCTTACTCCTTTCATTTTCATTTTTATAATGTACTACTACCTTGCAAAAAAAGATCCTATTTTAAAGCAACTTTCATATATATATATATATATATTTTATAAAAAATTCTTGTGATTTTCTTTTGTTTTCTAATATTCTATTTTTGAGAGTCTAAGACAATGCACTGATCATAGCAAATACCCTCTTCCAACAACACAAGAGAAGACTCTATACATGGACATCACCAGATGGTCAACACTGAAATCAGATTGATTATATTTTTTGCAGCCAAAGATGGAGAAGCTCTATACAATCAGCAAAAACAAGACCAGGAGCTGACTGTGGCTCAGACCATGAACTCCTTATTGCCAAATTCAGACTGAAATTGAAGACAGTAGGGAAAACCACTAGACCATTCAGGTATGACCTAAATCAAATCCTTTATGATTATACAGTGAAAGTGAGAAATAAATTTAAGGGCCTAGATCTGATAGATGGAGTGCCTGATGAACTATGGAATGAGGTTCGTGACATTGTACAGGAGACAGGGATCAAGACCATCCCCATGGAAAAGAAATGCAAAAAAGCAAAATGGCTGTCTGGGGAGGCTTTACAAATAGCTGTGAAAAGAGGAGAAGTGAAAAGCAAAGGAGAAAAGGAAAGATATAAGCATCTGACTGCAGAGTTCCAAAGAATAGCAAGAAGAGATAAGAAAGCCTTCTTCAGCGATCAATGCAAAGAAATAGAGCAAAACAACAGAATGGGAAAGACTAAGGATCTATTCAAGAAAATCAGAGATACCAAAGGAACATTTCATGCAAAAATGGGCTCGATAAAGGACAGAAATGGTATGGACCTAACAGAAGCAGAAGATATTAAGAAGAGGTGGCAAGAATACACAGAAGAACTGTACAAAAAAGAGCTTCATGACCCAGATAATCATGATGGTGTGATCACTGACCTAGAGCCAGACATCCTGGAATGTGAAGTCAAGTGGGCCTTAGAAAGCATCACTAGGAACAAAGCTAGTGGAGGTGATGGAATTCCAGTTGAGCTATTCCAAATCCTGAAAGATGATGCTGTGAAGGTGCTACACTCAATATGCCAGCAAATTTGGAAAACTCAGCAGTGGCCACAAGATTGGAAAAGGTCAGTTTTCATCCCAATCCCAAAGAAAGGCAATGTCAAAGAGTGCTCAAACTACCGCACAATTGCACTCATCTCACATGTTAGTAAAGTAATGCTCAAAATTCTCCAAGCCAGGCTTCAGCAATATGTGAACCGTGAACTTCCTGATGGTCAAGCTGGTTTTAGAAAAGGCAGAGGAACCAGAGATCAAATTGCCAACATCCGCTGGATCATGGAAAAAGCAAGAGAGTACCAGAAAAACATCTATTTTTGCTTTATTGACTATGCCAAAGCCTTTGACTGTGTGGATCATAATAAACTGTGGAAAATTCTGAAAGAGATGGGAATACCAGACCACCTGATCTGCCTCTTGAGAAATCTGTATGCAGGTCAGGAAGCAACAGTTAGAACTGGTCATGGAACAACAGACTGGTTCCAAATAGGAAAAGGAGTACGTCAAGGCTGTATATTGTCACCCTGCTTATTAACTTATATGCAGAGTACATCATGAGAAATGTTGGACTGGAAGAAACACAAGTTGGAATCAAGATTGCTGGGAGAAATATCAATAACCTCAGA
Organism: Tragelaphus eurycerus; assembly: GCA_935064755.1. Lineage (NCBI taxonomy): Eukaryota > Metazoa > Chordata > Mammalia > Artiodactyla > Bovidae > Tragelaphus > Tragelaphus eurycerus. The sequence continues at coordinate 2,341,027 of CAKXYN010000097.1, read as the reverse complement.
TATGCAGATGACACCACCCTTATGGCAGAAAGTGAAGAGGAACTAAAAAGCCTCTTGATGAAAGTGAAAGTGGAGAGTGAAAAGGTTGGCTTAAAGCTCAACATTCAGAAAACGAAGATCATGGCATCTGGTCCCATCACTACATGGGAAATAGATGGAGAAACAGTGGAAACAGTGTCAGACTTTCTTTTTCTGGGCTCCAAAATCACTGCAGATGGTGACTGCAGCCATGAAATTAAAAGACGCTTGCTCCTTGGAAGGAAAGTTATGACCAACCTAGATAGCATATTCAAAAGCAGAGACATTACTTTGCCAACAAAGGTTCACCTAGTCAAGGCTATGGTCTTTCCTGTGGTCATGTATGGATGTGAGAGCTGGACTGTGAAGAAGGCTGAGCATCAAAGAATTGATGCTTTTGAACTGTGGTGTTGGAGGAGACTCTTGAGAGTCCCTTGGACTGCAAGGAGATCAAACCAGTCCATTCTGAAGGAGATCAGCCCTGGGATTCCTTTGGAAGGAATGATGCTAAAGCTGAAACTCCAGTATTTTGGCCACCTCATGCGAAGAGTTGACTCATTGGAGAAGACTCTGATGCTGGGAGGGATTGAGGGCAGGAGGAGAAGGGGACGACAGAGGCTGAGATGGCTGGATGGCATCACTGACTCAATGGATGTGAGTCTGAGTGACCTCCTGGAGTTGGTGATGGACAGAGAGGGTTGGTGTGCTGCAGTTCATGGGGTCGCAAAGAGTCGGGCACGAGTGAGCGACTGCTCTGATCTGATCTGATCTGAGCCTCTACTCTAGATTTTTAATCTTTGCTTTTGGGTATTTATCAATTTTGTACCTTTAAGAATCCAATCTTCATTACACAGTTTTACTTAGGAGTGTGCTTACTGGCTTGATTTCTCTCTCCCCCTTTTTACTCTCCTTTTTCTCCCAAGTCACCTGTATCTCCTCCCTCCCCCTTCTCTTTTCTACCCAACTCTGTGAATCTCTCTGGGTGTTCCAGGCTGTGGAGAACTCTTATGGAACTGATTACTAGATCTAGAGGCTGTATCTGTCTCTCTCCTTTTGATTCCACCTCTTCTCCTCCTGGTTACCTCTATCTCCTTCCTTCTTCTTCTCTTCTCTATGTAACTCCATGAACCTCTCTAAGTGTTCCAGACTGTGGAGAGCACATCAGATCAGATCAGATCAGATCAGTCGCTCAGTCGTGTCCAACTCTTTGCGACCCCATGAACTGCAGCACGCCAGGCCTCCCTATCTATCACCAGCTCTCGGAGGTCACTCAGACTCACATACATCGAGTCAGTGATGCCATCCAGCCATCTCATCCTCTGTCGTCCCTTTCTCCTCCTGCCTTCAATCCCTCCCAGCATCAGAGTCTTCTCCAATGAGTCAACTCTTCACATAGGTGGCCAAAATAGTGGAGTTTCAGCTTTAGCATCATTCCTTACAAAGAAATCCCAGGGCTGATCTCCTTCACAATGGAAGGGTTGGATCTCCTTGCAGTCCAAGGGACTCTCAAGAGTCTTCTCCAACACCACAGGTCAAAAGCATCAATTCTTCGACGCTCAGCCTTCTTCACAGTCCAGCTCTCACATCCATACATGACCACAGGAAAGACCATAGCCTTGACTAGGTGAACCTTTGTTGGCAAAGGAATGTCTCTGCTTTTGAATATGCTATCTAGGTTGGTCATAACTTTCCTTCCAAGGAGTAAGCGTCTTTTAATTTCATGGCTACAGTCACCATCTGCAGTGATTTTGGAGCCCAGAAAAAGAAAGTCTGACACTGTTGCCACTGTTTCTCCATCTATTTCCCATGTAGTGATGGGACCAGATGCCATGATCTTCGTTTTCTGAATGTTGAGCTTTAAGCCAACCTTTTCACTCTCCACTTTCACTTTCATCAAGAGGCTTTTTAGTCCCTCTTCACTTTCTGCCATAAGGGTGGTGTCATCTGCATATCTGAGGTTATTGATATTTCTCCCAGCAATCTTGATTCCAGCTTGTGTTTCTTCCAGTCCAGCTTTTCTCATGATGTACTCTGCATATAAGTTAAATAAACAGGGTGACAATATATAGACTTGACGTACTCCTTTTCCTATTTGGAACCAGTCTGTTGTTCCATGACCAGTTCTAACTGTTGCTTCCTGACCTGCATACAGATTTCTCAAGAGGCAGATCAGGTGGTCTGGTATTCCCATCTCTCTCAGAATTCTCCACAGTTTATTGTGATCCACACAGTCAAAGGCTTTGGCATAGTCAATAAAGCAGAAATAGATGTTTTTCTGGAACTCTCCCGCCCTCTTGATGATCCAGCGGATGTTGGCAATTTGATCTCTGGTTCCTCTGCCTTTTCTAAATCCAGCTTGAACATTAGGAAGTTCACGGTTCACATATTGCTGAAGTCTGGCTTGGAGAATTTTGAGCATTATTTTACTAGCGTGTGAGCACATAGGGAATTAAATACTGGCCAGATTGCTTTCTCCCCTTTTGACTCCCCCTCTTCTCCTCCTGGTCACCTCTAGCTCCCTCCTCCCTCTTCTCTGTGTAACTCTGTGAACCCCTCAGGGTGTCCCTCACTGTGAAGAATCTTTTCACCATTAACCTGGAGGTTTTACCATCAGTGCTGTATGGATGGAGAAATCTTGAGGCTACTGTAAGAATAAAACTTAATGCCAGAGGTAGGAGGCTTAAATCCAAAACTTTAGAACACCAGAAAACTCCTGACTCCAGGGAACATTACTTGACAAGAACTCATCCAAAAGCCTCCATAGCTACACTGAAACCAAGCTCCACCCAAGAGCCAACAAGTTTCAGAGCAAGACATATGAAACTAAGTCTCCAACAAGGGTAGGAACATAACCCTGAGCATTAAAATACAAATGGCAAAAAGTCACACCAAACCCATAAACACCTCAAACCTCACTACTGGACACTTCATTGCACTCCAGAGGGAAGAGATCCAGCTCTACCCACCAGAACGCTGACACAAGCTTCCCTAACCAGGAAACCTAGACAAGCCACTCGTCCAACCCCATCCACAGGGAGCAACCTCCACAATAAAGAGGAACCACAAAGTTCCAGCATACAGAAAGGGCCCTGCAAACACAGCAATATAAACAAGATGAAAAGGCAGAAATATTCAGCAGGTAAAGGAACATGATAAATGCCCATCAAAAAAAGAAAAGAGGGAGAGATAGGGAGTCTACTTGAAAAAGAATTCAGAATAATGATAGTAAAAATGATCCAAAACCTTGAAAACAAAATAGAGTTACAGATAAATAGTCTGGAAACAATGATTGAGAAGATGCAAGAAATGTTTAACAAGGACCTAGAAGAACACAATAAAGTATTTTATTGTGTTATTGTGAATAACACAATAAATAACACAAATATTGTGAATAACACAATAAAAAGGACTCAGTAACTTTATTGTGTTATTGTGAATAACACAATAACTGAGATGAAAAGCACTCTGGAGGGAACCAACAATAGAATAACTGAGGCAGAAGATAGAATAAGTGAGGTGGAGATAGAATGGTGGAAATAAATGAAGCAGAGAGGAAAAAAGAATAAAGAATTGAACCTCAGAGACCTCTGGGACAATGTTAAATGCCCTAACTTTCGAATCATAGGAGTCCCAGAAGAAAAAGACAAAAAGAAAGACCATGAGAAAATACTTGAGGAGATAATAGTTGAAAACTTCCCTAAAATGGGGAAAGAAATAGCCACCCAAGTCCAAGAAAACCAGAGAGTCCCAAACAGGATAAACCCAAGGCAAAACACCTCAAGACACATATTAATCGAATTAATGAAGATCAAACACAAAGAACAAATATTAAAAGCAGCAAGGGAAAAACAACAAATAATTCACAAAGGGATCCCCATATGGATAACAGCTGATCTTTCAATAAAAACTCTTCAAGCCAGAAAGGAATGGCAGGACATACTTAAAGTGATGAAAGAGAAAAACCTACAACCCAGATTACTGTACCCAGCAAGGATCTCATTCAAATATGAAGGGGAAATCAAAAGCTTTGCATACAAGCAAAAGTTGAGAGAATTCAGCACCACCAAATCAGCTCTTCAACAAATGCTAAAGGAACACCTCTAGACAGGAAACAGAAAAGTTGTGTAAACTCAAACCCAAAACAAGAAAGTAAATGGCAAAGGGATCATACTTATCAATAATTACCTTAAATGTAAATGGGTTGAATGCCCCAACCAAAAGACAAAGACTGGTTGAATGGATACAAAAACAAAACCCCTATATATGCTGTCTACAAGAAGCCCACCTCAAAACAAGGGACACATGCAAACTGAAAGTGAAGGGCTGGAAAAATATATTTCATATAAATGGAGACCAAAAGAAAGCAGGAATAGCAATACTCATATCAAATAAAATAGACTTTGAAATAAAGGCTATGAAAAGAGACAAAGGTCACTACATAATGATCAAAGGATCAATCCAAGAAGAAGATATAATAATTATAAATATATATGCACCCAACACAGGAGCACCACAATATGTAAGGCAAATGCTAACAAGTATAAAAGGAGAAATTAACAGTAACACAATACTAGTGGGAGACTTTAATACCCACTCACATCTATGGATAGATCAACTAAACCAGAAAATTAGCAAGGAAACACAAACTTTAAATGATACAATGGACCAGTTAGACCTAATTGATATCTAGGACATTTCACCCCCAAACAATCTATTTCATCTTTTTCTCAAGTGCACAAGGAACCTCCTTCAGGATAGATCACATTCTGGGCCCTAAATATAGCCTTGGTAAATTCAAAAAAATTGAAATAATTCCAAGCATCTTTTTTGATCACAATGTGGTAATATTAGATGTCAACTACAGGAAAAAAAAACTATTAAAAATACAAACATACGGAGGCTAAACAACACCCTTCTGAATAATCAACGAATCACAGAAGATCAAAAAAGAAATCAAAATATGCATGGAAATGAATGAAAATGAAAACACAACTGAAAACCTATGGGGTTCAGTAAAACAGTGCTAAGGGGAAGGTTCATAGCAATACAGCTTACCTCAAGACACAAGGAAAAAATCAAATAAATAACTTAAATCTACACGTAAAGCAACTAGAAAAAGAAGAAAGGTAGAACCCCAGGGTGAGTAGAAGGAAAGAAATCATAAAAATTAGGGCATAAATAAATGAAAAAGAAACAAAGGAAGCCATAGAAAAAATCAACAAAGCTAAAAGTTAATTCTTTGAAAAGATAAATAAAATAGACAAGCCTTTAGCCAGACTCATCAAGAAAAAAAGAAGAATCAAATCAACAAAATTAGAGCTGAAAATGGAGAAATCAGACAACAGACAACACAGAAATACAAAGTATCATAAGAAACTACTATCAGCAACTATATGCCAATAAAATGGACAACTTGCAAGAAATGGACAAATTCTTAGAAAAATATAACTTTCCAAAACTGAACCAGGAAGAAATACAAAATCTTAACAGACCCATCACAAGCACAGAAATTGAAACTGTAACCAGAAATCTTCCAGCAAACAAAAGCCCAGGTCCAGACGGCTTCACAGCTGAATTCTACCAAAAATTTAGAGAAGAGCTAACACCTATCCTCGGAGAAGGCAATGGCACCCCACTCCAGTACTCTCGCCTGGAAAATCCCATGGACGGAGAAGCCTGGTGGGCTGCAGTCCATGGGGTCGCTGAGAGTCTGACACGACTGAGCAACTTCACTTTCACTTTTCACTTTCAGGCATTGGAGAATGGAAATGGCAACCCACTCCAGTGTTCTTGCCTGGAGAATCCCAGGGACAGGGGAGCCTGGTGAGCTGCCGTCTATGGGGTTGCACAGAGTCGGACACGACTGAAGCGACTTAGCAGCAGTAGCAGCAACACCTATCCTACTCAAACTCTTCCAGAAAATTGTAGAGGAAGGTAAACTGCCAAATTCATTCTATGAAGCCACCATCACCCTAGTACCAAATCCAAACAAAGATGCCACAAAAAAAGAAAACTATAGGCCAATATCACTGATAAACATAGATGCAAAAATCCTCAACAAAATTCTAGCAAACAGAATCCAAAAACATATTAAAAAGATCATACATCAAGACCAAGTGGACTTTATCCCAGGGATGCAAGGATTCTTCAATATTTGCAAATCAATCAATGTGATACACCACATTAGCAAATTTAAGGATAAAAACCATACGATTATCTCAACTGATGCAGAGAAAGCCTTTGGCAAAATTCAATATCCATTTATGATTAAAAAAAAAAACCCTCCAGAAAGCAGGCATAAAATGAACATACCTCCACATAATAAAAGCTATACATGATAAACCCACGGCAAACATTATCCTCAATGGCAAAAAATTGAAAGCTTTTCCCCTAAAGTCAGGAACAAGACATGGATGCCCACTCTCACCACTACTATTCAACATAGTTTTGGAAATTTTAGCCACAGCAATCAGAGAAGAAAAAGAAATAAAAGGAATCCTTATTGGAAAAGAAGAAGTAAAACACTCACTGTTTGCAGATGGCATGATCCTCTACATAGAAAACCCTAAAGACTCCACCAGAAAATTACTAGAGCTAATCAATGAATATAATAAAGTTGCAGGATATAAAACTAACACACATAAATCCCTTGCATTCCTACACGATAACAATGAGAAAACAGAAAGAGAAATTAAGGAAACAATTCCATTTACCATTGCAATGAAAAGAATAAAATACTTTGAAATAAATCTACCTAAAAACACAAAAGACCTATATATAGAAAACTATAAAACACTGATGAAAAAAATCTAACATGACACAAATAAATGACATGAAAAGATGGAGAAATATACCATGTTCACGGATTGGAAGAATCAATATAGTGAAAATGAGTATACTACCCAAAGCAATCTATAGATTCAATGCAATCCCCCTCAAGCTACCAATGGTATTTTTCAGAGAACTAGAACAAATAATTTCACAATTTGTATGGAAATACAAAAAACCTTGAATAGCCAAAGCAATCTTGAGAAAGAAGAATGAAACTGGAAGAATCAACCTACCTGACTTCAGGCTACACTACAAAGCCACAGTCATCAAGAGAGTATGGTACTGGCACAAAGACAGAAATATAGATCAATGGAACAAAATAGAAAGCCCAGAAATAAATCTAGACACCTATGGACATCTTATCTTTGACAAAGGAGGCAAGAATATACAATGGAGAAACGACAATCTTTTTAACAAGTGGTGCTGGGAAAACTGGTAAACCACTTGTAAAAGAATGAAACCAGAACATTTTCTAACATCATACACAAAAATAAACTCAAAATGGATTAAAGATCTAAATGTAAGATCAGCAACTATAAAACTCCTAGAGGAAAACATAGGCAAAACACTCTCTGACATAAATCACAGCAGGATCCTTTATGACCCACCTCCCAGAGTAATGGAAATAAAAGCAAAAATAAACAAATGGAACCTAATTAAACTTAAAAGCTTCTGCGCAACGAAGGAAACTATAAGCAAGATAAAAAGACAGCCTTCAGAATGGCAGAAAAAATAGCAAATGAAGCAACTCACAAAGAATTAATCTCAAAAATATAAAAGCAGCTCCTGCAGCTCAATTCCAAAGAAATAAATGACTGAATTAAAAAAAAAAACAAGCCAAAGGACTAAACAGACATTTCTCCAAAGACATACAGATGGCTAACAAACACATGAAAAGATGCTCAACATCACTCACTATCAGTTCAGTTCAGTCTCTCAGTCGTGTCCGACTCTCACTTCAGTTCAGTTCAGTCCCTTAGTCATGTCCGACTCTTTGCAACAACATGAATCACTGCACACCAGGCCTCCCTGTCCATCACCAACTCCTGGAGTTCACTTAGACTCACGTCCATCTAGTCAATGATGCCATCCAGCCATCTGATCCTCTGTCAACCCCTTCTCCTCCTGCCCCCAATCCCTCCCAGCATCAGAGACTTTTCCAATGAGTCCGATTCTTTGCAACCCCATGAATCGCAGCACACCAGGTCTCCCTTGTCCATCACCAACTCCCAGAGTTCACTCAAACTCACATCCATCGAGTCAGTGATGCCATCCAGCCATCTCATCCTCTGTCGTCCCCTTCTCCTCCTGCCCCCAATCCCTCCCAGCATCAGACTCTTTTCCAATGAGTCAACTCTTGGCATGAGGTGGCCAAAGTACTGGAGTTTCAGCTTTAGCATAATTCCTTCCAAAGAAATCCCAGGGCTGATCTCCTTCAGAATGGACTGGTTGGATCTCCTTGCAGTCCAAGAGACTCTCAAGAATCTTCTCCAACACCACAGTTCAAAAGCATCAATTCTTCAGTGCCCAGCCTTCTTCACAGTTCAACTCTCACATCTGTAAATGACCACTGGAAAAAAGAAATGCAAATCAAAACCACAATGAGGTACCACCTCACGGTTGTCAGAATGGCTGCTATCAAAAAGTCTACAAGCAATAAATACTGGAGAGGGTGCAGAGAAAAGGGAACCCTCTTACACTGTTGGTGGGAATGCAAACTAGTACAGCCACTATGGAGAATAATGTGGAGATTCCTTAAAAAAAAAACACACAAACTGGAAATAGAACTGCCATACAACCCAGCAAACCCACTGCTGGGCATACACACCAGGGAAACCAGAATTGAAGGAGACACGTGTACCCCACTGTTCATAGTAGCACTGTTTATAATAGCCAGGACATGGGAGCAACCTAGATGTTCATCAGCAGATGAATGGATAAGAAAGCTGTGGTACATACAAGCAATGGAATATTACTCAGTCATTAAAAAGAATACATTTGAATTAGTTCTAATGAGGTGGATGAAACTGGAGCCTATTATACAGAGTGAAGTAAGTCAGAAAGAAAAACATCAATACAGTATATTAACACATATATATGGAATTTAGAAAGATGGTAAAAATGACTCTATATGCAAGACAGCAAAAGAGACCCAGATGTAAAGAACAGTCTTTTGGATTCTGTGGAGGTGAGGGTGGGATGATTTGAGAGAATAGCATTGAAACATGTATATTATCATATGTGAAATTGAACCAGTCCACCAGTCCAGATTCAATGCATGAGACAGGGTGCTCAGGGCTGGTGCACTGGGATGACCTTGAGGGACGGGATGGGGAGGGAGGTGGGACAGGGGTTCAGGATGGGGAACACATGTATACCCATGGCTGATTCATGTCAACGTATGGCAAAAACAACAACAATAGTGTAATTAGCCTCCAATTAAAATAAGTAAATTACTTTTAAAAATAATTATAATACAGCCACTGGATAAAGTAGAAAGTGTTGCCTTATAGACCACTTAGAGTCTAACTATGTATCTAGGCCATTGATACTATTTTAATTAATTAATTTTTTTATTGCAGGATAATTGGTTCACAAAAATTTGTTGTTTTATGTCAAACCTCAACATGAATCAGCCATGCTATGCTATGCTATGCTAAGTCACTTCAGTCGTGTCCAACTCTGTGTGACCCCATAGACAGCAGCCCACCAGGCTCCCCCATCCCTGGGATTCTCCAGGCAAGAACACTGGAGTGGGTTGCCATTTCCTTCTCCAATGCATGAAAGTGAAAAGAGAAAGTGAAGTCATTCAGTCATGTCTGACTCTTAGCGACCCCATGGACTGCAGCCTATCAGGCTCCTCCATCCGTGGGATTTTCCAGGCAAGAGTACTGGAGTGGGGTGCCATTGCCTTCTCCATGAATCAGCCGTAGGTATACATATAGGTATACATATATTTCCTCCTTTCTGAACCTCCCTCCCATCTCCCTCCCCATCCCAACCCACTAGGTTAATACAGAGCCCCTGTTTGAGTTTTCTGAGCTATACAACAAATTCCTGTTGGCTATTTATTTTACATATGGTAATGTAAGTATCCATGTTACTCTTTCCATACATCTCACCCTCTCCTCACCTCCCCTCATGTCCATAAGTCTATTTTCTATGTCTGTTTGTCCATTGTTGCCCTGTAAATAATTTCTTCAGTACCATTTTTCTAGATTATATATATATATATATATATATATATGTGTGTGTGTGTGTGTGTGTGTGTGTTAGAATACAATATTTATCTGACTTACTTCACTCTGTATAATAGGTTCCAGGTTCATCCACCTCATTAGAACTGACTCATATGTTCACCTTTTTATGGCTGAGTAATATTCCATTGTATATGCACCACAATTTCTTTATCCATTCGCTTGTCGATGGACGTCTATCTTGCTTCCAAGTTCTAGCTATTGTAAATAGTGCTGCAATGAACAATGGGATACACGTGTTGTTTTTAATTTTGGTTTTCTCAGGGTATATGCTTAGGAGTGGAATTGCTGAGTCATATGGTGGCTTATTCATAGTTTTTAAAGGAATCTTCATATCACCTTCCATAGTGGCTGTATCAATTTACATTCCTACCAAAAGTGCGACAGTGTTTCTCCACACCCTCCAAAGCATTTATTGTTTGTAGACATTTTGATCATGGCCATTCTGACTGGTGTGAATTGTAGTTTCACAATTGTAGTTTCACTCATTGTAGTTTTGATTTGCATTTCTCTAATAAGGAGTGACATTGAGCATCTTTTCATGTGTTTATTTGGCATTTGTCTGTCTTCTTTGGATAAATGTCTGTTTAGGTGTTTTCCCCACTTTTTTATTGGGTTGTTTGTTTTTCTTTTATTGAGTTGTATGAGCTGCATGTATATTTTGGAAATTAATCCTTTGTCAGTTGTTTCATTTGCTATTATTTTCTCCCATTCTGAGGGTTGTTTTTTCACTTTACTTATAGTTTCCTTTTCTGTGCAAAAGATTTTAAGTTTAATCAGATCCCTCTTATTTACTTTGTTTTGTTTTTTTTTTTTTTTATTTCCATTACTCTAGGAGGAGGGTCATAGAGGACCTTGCATTTGATTTGTCATCGAGTGTCCTGCCTATGTTTTCCTCTAAGAGTTTTATAGTTTCTGGTCTTACATTTAGGTTTTAATCCATTTTAAGTTTATCTTTGTTCACGGTGTTAGTAAGTATTCTAATTTCATTCTTTTACCTGTAGCTGTCCATTTTTCCCAGCACCATTTATTGAAGAGGCTGTCTTTAACTCACTGTATAGTTTTGCCTCCTTTGTAAAAAATAAGGTACCCATAGGTGAATGGGTTTATTTCTGGGATTTCTATCTTATTCCATTGCTCTATATTTCTGTTTTTTTTTTTTTTTTTTTTTTTTTTTTTGCCAGTACCATATTGTCTTGATGACTGTAGCTTTGCAGTATAATCTGAAAGCAGGTAGGTTGATTCCTCCAGCTCCATTCTTCTTTCTCAGGATTGCTTTGGCTATTTGGTGTCTTTTATGTTTCCATATGAATTGTGAATTTTTTTTTATTCCAGTTCTATGAAAAACGCCACTGGTAATTTGATAGGGATCACACTGAATCTGTAGATTGTGCTTCGTAGTATAGTCATTTTCACAATATTGAATATTCCTACCCAGGAATATGGAATATCTCTCCATATGTTTATGTCATCTTTGATTTCTTTCATTCAGTTCAGCCACTCAGTTGTGTCCAACATTTTGCAACCCCATGAATCGCACCACTCCAGGCCTCCCTGTCCATCACCAACTCCCACAGATCACTCAAACTCATTTCCATCAACTCGGTAATGCCATCCAGCCATCTCATTCTCTGTCATCCCATCCAGCCATCTCATTCTCTGTCATCCCCTTCTTCTCTTGCCCCCAAGCCTTCCCAGCTTCAGACTCTTTCCAATGAGTCAACTCTTTGCATGAGGTGGCCAAAGTATTGGAGTTTCAGTTAAAGCATCAGTCCTTCCAATGAACACCCAGGAGAGATCTACTTTAGAACGGACTGGTTGGATCTCCTTGCAGTCCAAGGGACTCGCAAGAGTCTTCTCCAACACTACACTTTAAAAGCATCAGTTGTTTATGCTCAGCTATCTTCACAGTCCAACTCTCACATCCATACATGACTACTGGAAAAACCATAGCCCAGACTAGACGGACCTTTGTTGGCAAAGTAATGTCTCTGCTTTTGAATATGTGATCTAGGTTGGTCATAACTTTCCTTCCAAGGAGTAAGTGTCTTTTAATTTCATGGCTGCAGTCACCATCTGCAGTGATTTTGGAGCTCAGAAAAATAAAGTCTGACACTGTTTCCACTGTTTCTCCATCTATTTCCCATGAAGTGATGGGACTGGATGCCATGATCTTCGTTTTCCGAATGTTGAGTTTCAAGCCAACTTTTTCACTTTCCTCTTTCACTGTCATCAAGAGGCTTTTAGTTCCTCTTCACTTTCTGCTATAAGGGTGGTGTCATCTACATATCTGAGGTTATTGATATTTCTCCTGGCAATCTTGATTCCAGCTTGTGCTTCTTCCAGCCCAGCGTTTCTTATGATGTCCTCTGCATATAAACTAAATAAGCAGGGTCACAATATACAGCCTTGACATACTCCTTTTCCTATTTGGAACCAATCTGTTGTTCCATGTCCAGTTCTAATTGTTACTTCCTGACTTGTATACAGGTTTCTCAAGAGGCAGGTCAGGTGGTCTGGTATACTCACCTCTTTCAGAATTTTCCACAGTTTATTGTGATCCACACAGTCAAACGCTTTGGCATAGTCAATAAAGCAGAAATAAGTGTTTTTCTGGAACGTTCTTGCTTTTTTGATGATCCAGCAGATGTTGGCAATTTGATCTCTGGTTCCTCTGTCTTTTTTAAAACCAGCTTGAACATCTGGAATTTCATGGTTCACATATTGCTGAAGCTTGTGTATTTTGATTATTTAGTTTGTTAGTGAGAAAAAAAGAAGGGAAAAGAAAAAAAAAAAAAAAGAAATAAAGATGAAAAAGAAAATAAATAGAAATAAGAAGAAAACAAAACAAAAAAACAAGAAGAAAAAAAGAAAAAAAAAAAAAAAAGGAAGAAAAAGGAAAGGAGAAAGAAAAAAAAAAGAAAAAAAGAAAAATAAAAAAAAAAAGAAAAAAAGGAGAAAGGACCAAAACAAAAAAAGGAAAAAATATAGAAAAAAAGAAGAAAAAGAGAGAGAAAAATATTTGGGGCTAAAAAAATACTAGAGGAGGAGGGCAGAGCCGAAAATAAAAAAAAAAATACAACCAATGAAAAGGAAAAAAAAAAAAAAAAAAACAATAAAAAAAAAAAAAAAAAAAAATTTCCAAAAAAGGTTCACCTAGTCAAGGCTATAGTCTTTCCTGTGGTCATGTATGGATGTGAGAGCTGGACTGTGAAGAAGGCTGAGCACCAAAGAATTGATGCTTTTGAACTGTGGTGTTGGAGAAGACTCTTGCGAGTCCCTTGGACTGCAAGGAGATCCAACCAGTCCATTCTGAAGGAGATCAGCCCTGGGATTTCTTTGGAAGGATTGATACTAAAGCTGAAACTCCAGTACTTTGGCCACCTCATGCGAAGAGTTGACTCATTGGAGAAGACTCTGATGCTGGGAGGATTGGGGGGAGAAGGGGAAAAGAAAGATAGAGGATGAGATGATGGTATCGTATAACTTAAAATAGAGAAGAAGAGTAGGAGGATTGGTGGTAGAGGGGGGGGGGGGGGGGGTGGGGTTTGTTGGGGGGGATGGGAGGAAAAGAAAAAAAAAAAAAAAAAAGATGAGATGATGCGAAGGTGAGATGGGTGAAAGGGAGTAGAAGGTTGATTATTTTTTGATTTTTTCTTTTTTTTTTTTTTGGTTGAGAAAAAAAAAAATCTTTTCTTTCCGGGCGCTGTTGATGTCTTTTAAAAATTTTGTAGAATTATTAAAAAAAACACTTCAAAACAACCACCACCATGATTTAAAATACATCAAAAAGAAATCCAATACCTCCACTTACCTCCATCAAAAGGATGCCTCCTAAAGCCCACTTGACTTCACATTCCTGGATGTCTGGCTCTAGGTGAGTGATCATACCATCTTGATTATCTGAGTCGTGAAGATTTTTTTTTTTTTTTTTACAGTTCTTCTGTGTATTCTTGCCACCTCTTCTTAATATCTTCTGCTTCTGTTAGGTCCATACCATTTCTGTCCTTTATTGTGCCCATCTTTGCATTAAATGTTGCCTTGTTATCTCTAATTTTCTTGAAGAGATATCTAGTCTTTCCTATTCTGTTGTTTTCCTCTATTTATTTCCATCGATTGCTGAGGAAGGCTTTCTTATGTCTCCTTGCTATTCTTTGGAACTCTGCATTCAGATGCTTATATTTTCCTTTTCTCCTTTGCTTTTCACTTCTCTTGTTTTCACAGCTATTTGTAAGGCCTCCCCAGACAACCATTTTGCTTTTTTGCATTTCTTTTCCATGGGGATTGTCTTAATCCCTCTCTCCTGTACAATGTCATGAACCTCCATCCATTGTTCATCAGGTACTCTGTCTATCAGATCTAGTCCCTTAAATCTATTTTTCACTTCCACTGTATAATTATAAGGGATTTGATTTCTGTGTACAGTTCTTTTTTCTCCTTAGGTAAGTTTATTCCTAGATACTTAATTATTTTTGTTGCAATGGTGAATGGGAAAGAATCCTTAATTTCTCTTTTTGATTTTTCATTGTTATTAATACATAGAAATGCAAGTGATTTTTGGGTATTGATTTTGTATCCTGCAACTTTGCTAACTTCACTAATTAACTCTAATAATTTTCTGATATTATCTTTAGTAATGCTCAAAATTCTCCAAGCCAGGCTTCAGCAATACCCAAACCGTGAACTTCCTGATGTTCAAGCTGGTTTTAGAAAAGGCAGAGGAACCAGAGATCAAATTGCCAACATCTGCTGGATCATGGAAAAAGCAAGAGAGTACCAGAAAAACATCTATTTCTGCTTTATTGACTATGCCAAAGCCTTTGACTGTGTGGATCACAATAAACTATGGAAAATTCTGAAAGAGATGGGAATACCAGACCACCTGATCTGCCTCTTAAGAAATCTGTATGCAGGTCAGGAAGCAACAGTTAGAACTGGTCATGGAACAACAGACTGGTTCCAAATAGGAAAAGGAGTACGTCAAGGCTGCATATTGTCACCATGTTTATTTAACTTATATGCAGAGTACATCATGAGAAATGCTGGACTGGAAGAAACACAAGTTGGAATCAAGATTGCCGGGAGAAATATCAATAACCTCAGATATGCAGATGACACCACTCTTTTGGCAGAAAGTGAAGAGGGGCTAAAAAGCCTCTTGATGAAAGTGAAAGTGGAGAGTGAAAAGGTTGGCTTAAAGCTCAACATTCAGAAAACGAAGATCATGGCATCTGGTCCCATCACTTCATGGGAAATAGATGGGGAAACAGTGGAAACAGTGTCAGACTTTGTTTTTCTGGGCTCCAAAATCACTGCAGATGGTGACTGCAGCCATGAAATTAAAAGACGCTTGCTCCTTGGAAGGAAAGTTATGACCAACCTAGATAGCATATTCAAAAGCAGAGACATTACTTTACCAACAAAGGTTTGCCTAGTTAAGGCTATGGTCTTTCCTGTGGTCATGTATGGATGTGAGAGCTGGACTGTGAAGAAGGCTGAGCGCCGAAGAATTGATGCTTTTGACCTGTGGTGTTGGAGAAGACTCTTGAGAGTCCCTTGGACTGCAAGGAGATCCAACCAGTCGATTCTGAAGGAGCTCAATCCTGGAATTTCTTTAGAAGGAATGATGCTAAAGCTGAAACTCCAGTATTTTGGCCACCTCATGCGAAGAGTTGACTCATTGGAGAAGACTCTGATGCTGGGAGGGATTGAGGGCAGGAGGAGAAGGGGACGACAGAGGATGAGATGGCTGGATGGCATCACTGACTCGATGGATGCGAGTCTGAGTGACCTCCGGGAGCTGGTGATGGACACGGAGGCCTGGCGTGCTGCGGTTCATGGGGTCGCAAAGAGTCGGACACGACTGAGCGACTGATCTGATCTGATCTGATCTGAAACATCAATGGGTGCTGAGTTTTGTCAAAGGCTTTTTCTGCATCTATTGAGATTATTATGTTTTTCATCTTTCAATTTGTTAATATTGTGTATCACATTGATTGATTTGCATATATTGAAGAATCATTGCATCCTTGGAATAAACCCAACTTGATCATAGTGTATGAGCTTTTTGATGTATTGCTGAATTCTGTTTGCTAAAATTTTGTTGAGGATTTTTGCATCTATGTGCATCAGTGATATTGGCCCATAGCTTCCTGTTTTGTGTTGTCTTTGTCTGGTTTTGGTATCAGGGTGATGGTGGCCTCGTAGGATGAGTTTGGAAGTGTTGCTTCCTCTGCAATTTTTAAAAGTGTTTTAGAAGGATAGGCATTAGCTCTTCTATAAATTTTTGATAGAATTGTCCTGTGAAGACATATGGTCCTGGGCTTTGGTTTTTTGGAAAATTTTTGTTCACTGCTTCAATTTCAGTGCTTGTAATAAGGTTGTACATAATATCTATTTGTTCTTGGTTCAGTCTTGAAAGATTGAACTTTCCTAAAAATCTGTTCATTTCTTCCAGGTTATCCATTTTATTGCCACATAGTTGTTCATAACAGTATCCTATAATCCTTTGTACTTCTGCATTGTCTGTTGTAACCTCTCATTTTTCATTTCTAATTTTGTTGATTTGCTTCTTCTCTCTTTTTTTCTTGATTAGTCTGGCTAAAGGTTTTTCAATTTTATCTTCTCAAAAAAACAGCTTTTAGTTTCATTAATCTTTACTATTGTTGCTTTCATTTCTTTTTCATTTATTTCTGCTCCAATCTTTATGATTTCTTTCCTTCTACTAATTTTGGGAGTTTTTATTCTTCTCTTCCCGGTTGTTTTAGGTGTAAAGTTAGGTTGCCTATTGATGTTATTCTTGTTTCTTGAGGTAGGATTCTATTGCTTTAAACTCCCCTATTAGAACTGTTTTGCTGCATCCCATAGGTTTTGAGTTGTCGTGTTTTCATTGTCATTTGTTTCTAGAAATTTTTTGATTACCCTTTTGGGAATTTCTTCAGTAACCTTTTGGTTATTTAGAAATGTGTTGTTTAATCTCCATGTGCATGTGTTTATTACAGTTTTTTTTCTGGAAATTGATATCTAGTCTCATAGTTATGGTTGAAGAAGATGCTCAATATGATTTCAATTTTCTTAAATTTACTGAGGTTTGATTTGTGACCCAAGATATGGTCTATCCTGGGGGATGTTCCATGTGCACTTGAGAAGAAGGTGTATTCTTCTGCATTTGGATAGAATGTCCTAAAGATATCAATGAGATCCATTTCATCTAATGTATCATTTAAGACTTGTGTTTTATTATTCTTCTGTTTTGATGATCTGTCCATTAGTGTGAGTGGCGTGTTAAAGTCTCTTACTCTTACTCTGTTACTGTCAATTTCTCCTTTTATGTCTGTTAATGTTTGTCTTATGTATTAAGGTGCTCTTATGTTGGATACACAGATATTTACAATTGTTATGTCTTCCTCTTGGATTGTTCCCTTGATCATTATGTAGGGTCCTTCCTTATCTCTCTCTTTCTCTTTTTTTTTTCCTTCTCTCTTTTAATATTCTTTATTTTAAGGTCTATTTTGTCTGATATGAGGATTGCTACTCCAGCTTTCTTTTGCTTCCAATTTGCATGGAATATAGTTTATATTTGTCTTTAGATCTGAAGTGGATTTCATGTAGATAGCATATATATGGGTCTTGTTTTTGTATCCATTCAGCCAGTCTGTGTCTCTTGGTTGGAGCATTTAATCACTTAAAGTAAGTATTGATTTACATTTAAAGTAATGCCATGTCCTTCTCCAATGCACGAAAGTAAAAAGTTAAAGTGAAGTCGCTCAGTTGTGTCCGACCCTCAGCAACCCCATGGACTGCAGCCTTCTAGGCTCCTCTGTCCATGGGATTTTCCAGGCAAGAGTACTGGAGTGGGTGTCATTGCCTTCACCACTTCTTCTGGGATCCCTATAATTCAAAGGTTGTTACATTTGATATTGTCCCAGAGTCTCTGAGATTATCTTCAGTTCTTTTCATTCTTTTTACTTTATTCTGCTCTTCAGAAGTTATATCCACCATTTTATCTTCCAGTTCACTCATTCGTTCTTCTGCTTCAGATAGTCTGCTATTGATCTCTTCTAGAAATGGCACCCCACTCCAGTACTCTTGCCTGGAAAATCCCATGAAAGGAGGAGCCTGGAAGGCTGCAGTCCATGGAGTCACTGAGGGTCAGACACGACTAAGTGGCTTCACTTTCACTGTTCACTTTCATGCATTGGAGAAGGAAATGGCAACCCACTCCACTGTTGTTGCCTGGAGAATCCCAGGGATGGGGGAGTCTGGTGGGCTGCTGTCTATGGGGTCACATAGAGTCAGACACATCTGAAGTGACTTAGCAGCAGCAGCATTTTTACTTTCAGTAGTTGTGCTGTTTGTCTCTGTATGTTTATTCTTTAATTCTTCTAGGTCTTTGTTAGTTGATTCTTGCATTTTCTCCATTTTGTTTTCAAGGTTTTTGATCATCTTTACTGTCATTATTCTGAATTCTTTTTCAGGTAGTTTGCCTATTTCCTTTTCATTTATTTGGACTTCTATTTTTCTAGTTTGTTACTTCATTTGTGTAGTGTTTCTGTACCTTTTCATTATTTTTTTTTTAACTTATTGTGCTTAAGGTCTCCTTTTCCCAGACTTCAAGGTTGAATTCTTTCTTTCTTTTGGTTTCTGCACTCCTAAGTTTGGTCCAGTGGTTTCTGTAAGCTTCATATAGGGTGAGATTTGTGCTGAGTTTTTTGTTTATTTGTTTTTCCTCTGATGGGCAAGGCTGAGTGGGGTAGTAATCCTGTCTGCTGATGATTAGGTTTGTATTTTTGTTTTGTTTGTTGTTTAGATGAGGCATCCTGCACAGGGTGCTACTTTTGTTGGGTGATGCTGGGTCTTGTATTCAAGTGGATTCCTTGGTGTGAGTTCTCACTGTTTGATACCCTAGGGTTAGTTCTCTTGTAGTCTAGGGTTTTGGAGTCAGTGCTCCCACTCCAAAGGCTCAGGGCTTGATCTCTGGTCAGGAATGAGGATTCAACAAGTGGCTTGTTATGGCATTCAGTTCAGTTGAGTTCAGTCGATCAGTTGTGTCTGACTCTTTGCGACCCCATGAATCGCAGCACGCCAGGCCTCCCTGTTGATCACCAACTCCCTTAAGTGAGATTAAAACAAATTTCCAAAAATGAGAAATGAAAGATGAACCCCAAATAGTTAAAAAATCAGGCAAATAATAATTAAAATAATAGAATATACACATATACATATACACCTATGCTGCTGCTAAGTCACTTCAGTTGTGTCCAACTCTGTGTGATCCCATAGACGGCAGCCTACCAGGCTCCCCCGTCCCTGGGATTCTCCAAGCAAGAACACTGGAGTGGGTTGCCATTTCCTTCTTCAATGCGTGAAAGTGAAAATTGAAAGTGAAGTCGTTCAGTCGTGTCTGATTCTTAGCGACCCCATGGACTACAGCCTACCAGGATCCTCCATCCATGGGATTTTCCAGGCAAGAGTACTGGAGTGGGGTGCCATTGCCTTCTCCGTATACACCCATAAGCAAAGTCAAAACCGTCCAACAAAAATAAAGTACAATAGATTGATCTGGCGAACAAAGGAAATCAAAAATTGTATTTACCAGTTAAGAACAAAACTAACTAAAGAACAAACTGGAAAACAAAACTAAAGCAAGGTGCCAAGTGGGGAATAAAGCAATGAAAACAAAACTAACAAATATTTTGAGAGGAAAGAAGAAACAACATATATGCAAAGTTAAATAGAGGTAGATGAAGATTTATATACATTAAAGATTAACTCCAAGGGGAAAATAACAATAGGAAAGGAAAACAAAGGAATAAATGTAGAAAAAATATAATAGGTTTTAAAAAATTATATTTATAAAAGAGAAAATAAAATAAAATGAAGAAGAAAGACAAAAAAAGGAAAATGCTGTAGAACTTCAAAAGCCCAATGTAAAGACAGAGGTTTATGACAACAAAAAAAGTGTGACTGAATATGCACATATACATATACACCCATAAGCAAAATCAAAACAGTCTAACAAAAATAAAGTACAATAGATTGACCTGGCAAACAGAGGAAACCAAAATTTATATTTACCAGTTACAAAGAAAACTAACTAAAGCACAAACTGGAAAACAAAAGTAAATCAAGGTGCCAACTGGGGAATAAAGCAATGAAAATAAAACAAATGAAGATGTTGAGAGGAAAGGAAAGAAAATAAAAAAAAAATAAGTATGCAAAGTTAAATAGAGGAAGCAAAGAAGATTTATATACATTAAAGATTAACTGAAAGAAGAAAATAACAGTAGGTAAAGCAAACAAGGGAATAAATGTACAAAATATAATAACAAGTTTAAAAAATTAAAATTAAAAAAGGAGAGGAAAAAAACCTCCACAGATCTGCAGAAGCCCAACTCAGAGGCAGAGGTTTATAGCAACAATAAAAAATGTGATGGAGGGGGAAAAAAAGCTCAAAAGCTTAATTAGATTTCATAGTGTCAATAAAATCGACAACTACAACAGTGCGGGAGGAAAAAAGGAAAACAAGAAAAAAAAATCCAAAAGAATCTAGAGAGGAAGTCAAAGCATAAGAATAATAAATTTTTTTTTAGAGTCACAACTGTCAGGTTCCTTTCCCTCGCTGGGAGTCACAGTCCACCTCACCTCCCTAGGATTCCCTCCAACACTATGCTCATCTCTGGACCTGCTGCGGGCGTAGCTCAGATTCTAGTTTGGTCCTTCTCCTGTGTGTTCTTGCCTCCAATGTCCACAGCTATCAGAATTAGTGCATTTTCTTTTGTGGGAGCTCTCAATGTCCTTTCATATATTCCATAGACTGAGTCTGACTAGTTGATTGTGTGGATTTTATCTGCAGCTTTTAGTTGGTGGGAAGGTTTCGGGTCTTCTTCCTTAGCCACACTGCCCCTGGGTTTCAATTGTGGTTTTATTTCCACCTCTGGATGTAGGTCATCCATTGGGGTTTTCTTCTGCCCTGGAGGACTTGGGTTTACCCCTGTGAGGGCCAGGTGTGGAGGTGGTGCAGCTGCTTGGGTTTCAGGGGTTCTAGCAGCACCAGGTACTCAGGGGGCATTGGTGGCTAGGGCAGCAGGAAATATAGTGCTCTAGAAGGATATGACAACTAGTATTGGCCAATACCCTCCAGTATTCTTGCCTGGGGAGCCTCCCCTCCTCCCCCCGCCACCCCGACAGAGAGGCCTGGCAGGCTGCTGTCTACAGGGTTGCAAAGAGTTGGTCACAACCAAACTGACCCTACATGCATAGATTCAAGACTTTTTTTACCTGTTGCAGTTCTGCCCCAATGAGAGTTGAACACGAAGGTGGTGCAGCTGCTTGGATTGTGGGGACCCTGGTGGTGCCAAATGTGCAGGGACACAAATTGCCTCCACTGCAGGAGTTATGGCCCTATCAGAGTCTTTTTCGAGCCTCTTGTAGCTGGCGATCAGAAGGTCTCTTTGGTCAATCTTTCTCTGTAGCTCCATTCAGGCACTTAGAGGGCTCCCTTGCCTGGGGTCCTTCTCTGTTGTTCAGGGCATCAGGCACATAGAGGGCCCCCCTGGCTGGGATCCTACTCTGTATATCAGGCACTTAAAAGGGCACCCTGAGTGGAGTCCTACTCTGTAGTTCAGTGTAGTTCAGTGCATCAGGCATTTGATGGCCAGCCTCTGTATTGTTCAGCTGCTGATGTTGGTGTGTGGGGAGAGAGAAGCTATGGTGATGGCTCCACCCCCTATGCATGACTTAGCAGTATTGTCTTGCTTCCATCGCTGCCTGACTTTCCTCCACAGGTATTTCCCACCACAATCTCCTCCCTCACATCCCCTCAATCTGTCACTCTGCAGTCAAGAGCAGCCCTTGCCCTGGGATTGCTCCACAATCCCTAAACCCCAGCTCCCAGCTGCTGTACCTTCCAGGGGATCTGCGTCCCTGTCCAGGGTATGTGTGGTTGCAGCAAGGACTGTCTGATTCTCATTCCATTTAGGCTGCCACAGATCAGCTCTTTCACTCTCATCCTTAAATGTTTCTCCTTTGACTCAGACGATTGCCCTGATATGGGGATTGGATCCCTGCTTCAGTTCCCCCACTGGCTGAGGGCAGGTCAAGTCCTACTAACACTCCTGTTTTTCCCCCTAGTTCCTTCGTCCTACAGAGTTTTACCTGGTTCTATATATTCTTTTCCGCTGGTCAGGTACTCCTGTCTGCTCACAGCTGGTGTTCTGCATGCACTTCTGTGTCTAAAGGTGTATTCCTGATGTATCCATGGAGAGAGATGTACTCCACGTCCACCTACTCCTCTGCTATCTTGTTCTCTGAGTTCAATACAGTTTAATATAAACTGTACTAGCATACTCAAACTATATGTTATGTATATAAAATGTATTGAAACTATTTATTCAATTTGATTACTACAAAGCTTACTTTACATATAAGAAAAAATATATTTTCTTAATTTGTTTACTTAATCACCCATTTACAGAAACATAAACGTGGATTTTTCTCTTCATGCTAATGAAAACCTAGCAAGATATTTAAAGAACAAATCTGTGTGGCAAACATTGACAGAAAATGGACAAGACTGATCAGCCATCTGTACTAGACATTTTTAAAGCTCACTGAATTAATCAATTCCATTTTACCGTATCAAATTGCAAAAGGCACACTGGTCCATTGAATTTGCCCTAACTGAAATGGTACCCAGGCAGCACTTTAACAGAAATGTGCAAGAGAAGTAACTTTTCATCACTGAGCTGCTGAATTTGCACTCTCAGGCCTCTAAGGCAAGGATTTTTTGTTGTTGTTTAAGTTTGCAGAACTGTGAGTGGTGAATTAGCCTAGGCTCATATGATTCCCTCTGATAGTCTTAGATCTAAATGGGTTTATTGCAGTTTTAACTTCAACTCTAAAAGGGAAGTATGTTAATTTTTTTCCTGATATTTCAAGGTATTATTCATTCAACTTTCTATTTCAGCTTCAGGGTCACCCAAGTTTGCTGATCTTTCTCATATTTCTTAATTTTCAATTTCAAGATCTATATTTTTCATTTTAATTTTTTAATAAAAATTTTTAACAGTAGACTTTTTGATGGAACTTTGTTCAATGTTTTTTGTTGTCGTTGTTGTTGTTGAATTGCTAAGTCATGTCTGACTCCTTTCGATTCAATGGACAATAGCATGCCAGGCTCCTATGTCCTCCACTATCATCCTGAGTTTGCTGATATTCATGTGCATTGAGACAGTGTGCTATCTAACCATCTCATACTTCGTTAAAAAAGCTTTGAAGCCAGGCATTGACTTCTTCTCCTCTCTAACTGTGAAAGTCTTGCAGTAGAAGGCTGTTTCATCTACAATGAAAATCTGTTTTTCGGTGTGGGCACCTTCACTAGTGAGCTACATTTTCTGGATAACTTGATGCAGATTCTACATCATAACTTTTGTGCTTCACCTTGCACTTTTATGATATGAGGGTGGGTTTTTCCCTTAATTCTCATTAACCAACCTCCACTAGCCTTAAATTTTTCTTCTGCAGCTTTGTCACCTCTCAGCCTTCCTAGAATTGAAGACAGTTAGGGCCTTGCTCTGGATTAGTTCTTTTTTATTTATTTTTAATTGGAATATAATTGATTTACAATATTGTGTTGGCTTTTAAGGTAATGTGTTTGATCTGATATCCTATCCAGACCACTAAAACTTTCTCCGTGTCAGCAATAAGGGAGTTCCACTTTCTGATCATTCTGTGTTCATTGGGGCAGCACTTTTAATTTCCTTCAAGAACTTTTCCTTTGCATTCACAACTTGGGTAACTGGCACAAGAGGCTATCTTTTGGCCTATCTGGGCATTCAACATGTCTTCCTCACTAAGCTTTCGATTTAAAGTGAGGGACATATAACTCTTTGCTTGAATGCTTAAAAGCCATTACAGGCTTATTAATTGGACTAATTTCATTATTGTTGTGTCTCAGGGAATAGGGTAGCCCAAGGAGAGGGAGAGATATGAGAGAATGCTGGTCAATGGAGCAGTCAGAATACACAATTTATTAAGTTCTCCTTGTATGAGCATGGTTTGTGGTGCCAACAAGCAATTACAAATTTAACATCAAAGTTCACAGATCACCATAGCAAATATAGTATTAATGAAGAAGTAAGAAATATTGTAGAAATTACACAAATGTGACACAGATATATAGTGAGCAAATACTGTTGGGGAAAATGGTATTCATAGACTTTTTGGTGCAGAGTTGCCACAGATCTTCAAATTGTGAAAAACACAGTATCAGTAAAGCTCAATAAAGTGAAACACAATAAAATGAGATAGGCTTCTATTATTAACTATAGTTTCCATATACATTATATCCCCGTGACTTCTTTATATTATGACTGGAGGATTGTACCTTTTGACAGCTTCACCCTCTTTTTCACTCTACATGCCACATTTCTGGCAACTATTACTACCAATTGGTTCTCTGTATCTATGAAAATTTTTTTTCAAGATTACACATACAAGTGTTATCATATGATATCTATCTTCTGCTTTCAGACTTATTTCACTTAGCATAATGCTATCGAGGTTCATTCGTATTGTTGCAAATGGCAAAATTTTGTTCTTTTCATGACTAAATAACATTCCAGTGTGTGTGTGTGTGTGTGTGTGTGTGTGTGTGTGTATACACACCATAGTCTCTTTATCCATTCATCCATCAATAATGCTGCAATAAGCACAGATATGCAAATATTTTTACAACTTTTAATGTTTCCATTTTCTTTGAGTAAATACTCAGCTGTGGAATTGCTAGATCACATGGTAAGTTTATTTTTAATTTTTTGAGAAAGCTCCATAATGCTTTTCAGAGTGGCTGGAGCAATTTACATTCCAACCAACAGTGCACAAGGCTTTCCTTTTCTCCATATCCTTGCCAACACTTGTTATTGTCTTTTTAATGATAGCCATTCTAACAAGTGTGAGGTGATATCTCACTATGATTCTGATTTTTATTTCTTATATGCAGAGTACATCATGAGAAACGCTAGGATGGAAGAAGCACAAGCTGGAATTAAGATTTCCAGGAGAAATATCAATAACCTCAGATATGCAGATGACACCACCCTTATGGCAGAAAGTGAAGAGGAACTAAAAGCCTCTTGATGAGAGTGAAAGTGGAGAGTGAAAAAGTTGGCTTAAAGCTCAACATTTGGAAAACAAAGATCATGGCATTTGGTCCCATCACTTCATGGGAAATAGAAGGGGAAACAGTGTCAGATTTTATTTTTTTGAGCTCCAAAATCACTGCAGATGGTGACTGCAGTCATGAAATTAAAAGACGCTTACTCAATGGCACCCCACCCCAGTACTTTTGCCTGGAAAATTCCATGGACAGAGGAGCCTGGTAGGCTCCAGTCCATGGGGTTGCTAAGAGTCGGCCACGACTGAGCGACTTCACTTTCACTTTTTACTTTCACTTTTCACTTTCATGCATTGGAGAAGGAAATGGCAACCCACTCCGGTGTTCTTGCCTGGAGAATCCCAGGGACGGGGGAGCCTGATGGACTGCCGTCTATGGGGTCGCACAGAGTCGGACACGACTGAAGCGACTTAGCAGCAGCAACTCCTTGGAAGGAAAGTTATGACCAACCTAGATGGCATATTCAAAAGCAGAGACATCACTTTGCCAACAAAGGTTCGCCTAGTCAAGGCTATAGTCTTTCCTGTGGTCATGTATGGATGTGAGAGCTGGACTGTGAAGAAGGCTGAGCACTGAAGAATTGATGCTTTTGAACTGTGATGTTGGAGAAGACTCTTGAGAGTCCCTTGGACTGCAAGGAAATCCACCCAGTCCATTCTGAAGGAGATCAGCCCTGGGATTTCTTTGGAAGGATTGATGCTAAAGCTGAAACTCCAGTATTTTGGCCACCTCATGTGAAGAGTTGACTCATTGGAAAAGACTCTGATGCTGGGAGGGATTGGGGGCAAGAGGAGAAGGGGACGACAGAGGATGAGATGGCTGGATGGCATCACTGACTCGATGGATGTGAGTCTGGGTGACCTCCGGGAGCTGGTGATGGATAGGGAGGCCTGGCATGCTGCAGTTCATGGGGTCGCAAAGAGTCGGACACGACTGAGCAACTGATCTGATCTGAATAACTTCTAAAAACAGTGTTATAAAAAATACACTTTTTGTGTTCCTTTATTATCCCGAGATTGAATCATCCCAAATCCTGGATGCATACATATGTCTTATATTTCTCCTTTATCATAGAGGTGGTCCTAACCCTCAGTAACTTGTAAAATAATTGATTCCTTACATGATTAATTTGAAACATTAATGTCTCTCATGAATACTTTGAAAGAATTACTTAGCTCTTTGGCAATGCTAATGCCCTTGACTTTGTAGGATACCCTTGCCAGTCCTCAGTGGGCCTATTTATTTTCTTTAGAAGAAAGTTATAATATTCTGTTGGGATAATGACTTTAAGTTTTGACTTTTAATAAAAAAAGAAGTAAATTTTTGCCATAGAATTAATTTAATGATCACTAAATTTCAAGAATTTTTAAAGAAGTCTTTATTTAAACCTTCAATTCTGAAAATTCTCTAATTATCCTATATAATTAATTACTATACTACCAATGGAATTTTTATAACCATAAAAATTAATCAGTTATTTATCCTAATTATGATCATTACTCATATGCTAAATGACAGAACCATTTAAGTATTCTTATTATTACCAAGTAATAAGAATTCACAATGATTTTTTTTTCTTTCAGACAAGTTTTTTAAAGTGTTTAAAAAAAGTCAGATCATGGTAAATCATTTACTAAAATGAAAACTAAAAGCCAATCTAAACAGTCATTAAAGATATCTCCAAACAGGCAGATTTTTTACTCTCTGAGCCACCAGGGAAGCCTTATTTTAAAAAAAAAAAAAAATATATATATATATATATATACACACACACACATAACTATTGAGACTGTGTTTGGAGATATCTTTAATATCTGTTTAGATTGGCTTTTAGTTTTTATTTATGAAACATTGAAGTAAAATTTAAATATTATTTTCTTTTTCTCTAAAGTTCATGAATCTAAATTGACCATCATAATTAGAATAAATAAATGATCTATTTTTATAGTTATAAAAATTCCATTGGTAGTATAGTAATTAATTATATAGGATAATTAGAGAATTTTCAGAATTGAAGGTTTAGTCTTTTGTAATCAGAAAAGTCACACAGATTCTTGAATTATAACAAGGTTATCATTGGATGGAAAATAATGAGTCTATGTATCTAATGTCTGTTCTGTGGAATAGTCATTATTAAAGTTCTAAGATATGCAGTAAATTATATTGAGGCACAAATTTGGCTTTTATTGCTTTGCCTAATGTATTGAATCCTTCTCATCCTTCTGATAGTGAATGAGCCTTGTTTACTGGTCAGTATTTACATTTCAATGTGAGTCTGATGCTCTGTTGAATATATGATGCTTCTGTGAAGTGCAAGAAGAAACCACCTGTATTAGTTTCCTAGGGCTGTCCTAACAAATCCCCACAAACTGGGTAGGTTAAGACGGAAATGTATTCTCTCTCAATTCTTGAAGCTAAAAATCTGAAACCAAGGTGTTAGCACGACAGGGTCTGCCTGAAGGCTCTAGGCCAGAATCTTCTTGCATCTCCCTAGCTTCTGGTGATTGCTAACAACCCCAGCAGCTCTTGGCTTGTAGCTGTGTCGGTCTCATCTCTGTCTCCATCTTCACAGGGCATCTTTCCTTCTTGTGTGTCTGAGTCTTTGCATGGACTTCTTATAAGGAAATCTGTTATTGGATTTATGGCCAACCCTTATTCAGTATGATGGCATTTTAATTTGATTACAGCTGCAAAGACCTATTTTCAAATAGGATCACATTCACAGGTACCAGAGGGTTAGGACTTGAACTTATCTTTTGAGGGTGGGAGGCATAGTTCAACTCACACCACCATTAAACTTTATTTCTATGAAAATTAGCCAACTTAGTAATTTAACTACTGTAATGTGACCTTTTTATTTTTATTTTTTTATTTTTATTTTTATTTTTTTTTATCAAGAATCTCTTTTATTGATTATCAGAAACATTACAAACATCTAATATGAACAAATTGTAACATGACAGTATTTAGTTTGAACAATTAATACATTTCAGATATAATATTATACATATTTCAATGTTATTCTCCCCAATCATCCCGCCCTCTCCCGGTCTCAGAGTCCAAAAGTCTGGTCTATACATCAGTGTCTCTTTTGCTGTCTCGTAAATAGGGTTATTTTTACCATCTTTCTAAATTCCATATATATGCGTTAGTATACTGTATTTGTGTTTTTGTTTCTGGCTTACTTCACTCTGTATAATAGGCTCCAGTTCCATCCACCTCATTAGAACTGATTCAAATGTATTCTTTTTAATGGCTGAGTAATACTCCATTGTGTATATGTACCACAGCTTGCTTATCCATTCATCTGTGGATGGACATCTAGGTTGCTTCCACGTTCTGGCTATTGCAAACAGTGCTGCTATGAACATTGGGGTACAGGTGTCTCTTTCAATTCTGGTTTTCTCAGTGTATATGCCCAGCAGTGGGATTGCTGGATCATAAGGCAGTTCTATTCCCAGTTTTTTGAGGAATCTCCAGACTGTTCTCCATAGTGGCTGTACTAGTTTGCATTCCCACCAACAGTGCAAGAGGGTTCCCTTCTCTCCACACCCTCTCCAGCATTTATTGCTTGTGGACTTTTGGATAGCAGCCATTCTGATTGGCGTGAAATGGTATCTCATAGTGGTTTTGATTTGCATTTCTCTGATAATGAGTGATGTTGAGCATCTTTTCATGTGTTTGTTAGCCATCTGTATGTCTTCTTTGGAGAAATGTCTATTTAGTTCTTTGGCCCATTTTTTGATTGGGTCATTTATTTTTCTGGAATTGAGCTGTAGGAGTTGCTTGTATATTTTTGAGATTAGTTGTTTGTCTGTTGCTTCATTTGCTATTATTTTCTCCCATTCTGAAGGCTGTCTTTTCACCTTGCTTATAGTTTCCTTTGTTGTGCAGAAGCTTTTAAGTTTGATTAGGTCCCATTTGTTCATTTTTGATTTTATTTCTAACACCATACACAAAAATAAACTCAAAATGGATTAAAGAGCTAAATGTAAGACCAGAAATCATAAAACTCCTAGAGGAAAACATAGGCAAAACACTCTCTGACTTACATCACAGCAGGATCCTCCATGACCCACCTCCCAGAATATTGGAAATAAAATCAAAAATGAACAAATGGGACCTAATCAAACTTAATGTGACCTTTTTAAAAAATTATGATTCTTAGCTACAAATGGAGATTTTGAATAAAGTGTACAACATTAATCTATCTTTCATCAATGGAAAGAGAAAAATCTTTGTTTTCTGGAGTGCACAGGCTAGACTTCCCCTTCCTGGTCACTAGCATAAAATTATTTCATAATCAGACTTTGGTTGTAGCTATATCACCCTGGTGTGTGATGGCAAATATACAATTTATTTGCCTGAGTCATCTGGATTGCTTTTCTAGATAATCTCAAATTAATCAGATTACTGTGAAGTTGTCTTGTATTGACTGTTACCTCTATAAAACTGTTACTCTGGAAATCATTTTTATATTTTTGAATGAGTGATTCCAGTTATTTCACAGTAGATATGCTAAGAATTGTGCATAATTCTTGTCATATTTGTCATAGTATTTGTTTCTTTATACTATAGTTTGTTGGAAATTTTGGGGATGTTCACAGAAAGTGTGTACATATTGAGGTCATTTGTGTAGCAATGAGATCTAAATGGTTAAACTTCTACTGCTCAGAAAAAGTTCATCCATTGAAAGAAGATGAGAAAATTGGAAATATAATAATAACAAACATTTAAGAGAATGTCAATGAACAAAAATAACTCATAGTGAATAAGGAAGGAGATTAAATATACATGTAAGCCAAACTGATAAAAGCTTTACTGTGTAATTTCTTAGAACTCATAAAGATTAGAGTCAGCTTTTCTCTTCTTATATGTTAAATCATATCCTTGTTTTAAATATGTGTGCCTATCTGAAAGATAATGAAGATGGTAATTCTCTTACTTGTTAATTTTAATTATATTTTTAAACAGCATGCAGCCACTCTCAAATGAAAGATTAGATCATTTACTTTATTGGAATAGTCTTGAGATTCAGGAAGGATGGATTTTTTCGGTGGGGACTGGGGGGGCGTATTTTGTATTTCTTCACACTTGAATCAAAATTTTACATTCTATCATCTTAAGCATCTGGCTAAAATAAACACTTTAAGCATCATCCTTCAGCCTTGTTCAGAATTTACCATAGTGCTAGACATATACTAGGGACCCACTAAATACCCATTGCATGTTTTCATGAAAGAACAAAATATGGATTTTCTAGTGGTGGTTTATGACTAAAAATGTATAAGGAAATTGATGACATTTTATAAAATCTCATACTATCATATTGAAATATATGTTTTTCTTGATACCTCCTATGAGATCTAAAAAGAGTTATGCTGAACAGATATACTTTGCAAATAAACTATTATTTGATTAATCAGTTTATTGAAAATTCTGTATCTAAACTATATAACCTTCAGGTTAATGTTACTCAAACTGTATTCCTAGAACATGTCCACTGGAGTCATTTGAGGTACTTATTAAAAAATACAGATTATCAGACTATGCTGCTAAGTCACTTCAGTCGTGTCTGACTCCGTGTGACCCTATAGACGGCAGTCCACCAGGCTCCCCCGTCCCTGGGATTCTCCAGGCAAGAACACTGGACTGGGTTGCCATTTCCTTCTCCAATGCATGAAAGTGAAAAGTGAAAGTGAAGTTGCTCAGTCGTGTCCAACCCTCAGCAACCCCATGGACTGCAGTCTTCCAGGCTCCTCCATCCATGGGATTCTCCAGGCAAGAGTACTGGAGTGGGGTGCCATTGCCTTCTCCATACCAGACTATACCCAGCACTATATAATCATAATCTATATACAATGTCCAAAATTTGTCATTTTAAATAAGCTTTACTAATGTATTTTATGTACCTTCATGTTTTAAAACAACTATTTTAATATAATTTATGCATGTCTAGGAAGATGATGTCAAATGTCTAAGTCATTGTCTTATGGAAGCAGGGGTAATGAAGAAAGCCAGAGCTAATATATCTGGGTTGAATGAATTTAACATACATTAAAAACTACATAAAAACTTCAGTATCCTGAAGATAGCCAAAGAGTTCAATATATCATTATTCAACATACACACTCTTCTACAGTCACAGTGGTTCCAGGTATAATTCAGTACTTACAGTTTTCTGTGAGAAGTCTAATCTTCTAAGTCAGACATGATAGTGGCAACTTTGAAAAAGCTAAAATTCTGAGTCATCCAGTCTTGCTCAGGAATGGAATGAAGGATTCACCTATCTACTATCAGATCAGATCAGTCGCTCAGTCGTGTTCGACTCTTCGTGACCCCATGAATCGCAGCACTCCAGGCCTCCCTGTCCATCACCAACTCCTGGAGTCCATCTAGACCCACATCCATCAAGTCAGTGATGCCAGCTCATCCTCTGTCGTCCCCTTCTCCTCATGCCCCCAATCCCTCCCAGCATCAGAGTCTTCTCCAATGAGTCAACTCTTCGCATGAGGTGGCCAAAATATTGGAGTTTCAGCTTCAGCATCATTCTTTCCAAAGAAATTCCAGGGCTGATCTGCTTCAGAATGGACTGGTTGGATCTCCTTGCAGTCCAAGGGACTCTCAAGAGTCTTCTCCAACACCACACTTCAAAAGCATCAATTCTTCGGCACTCAGCCTTCTTCACAGTCCAGCTCTCACATCCATACATGACCACAGGAAAGACCATAGCCTTGACTAGACGAACCTTTGTTGGCAAAGTAATGTCTCTGCTTTTGAATATGCTATCTAGGTTGGTCATAACTTTCCTTCCAAGGAGCAAGCTCTTTTAATTTCATGGCTGCAGTCACCATCTGCAGTGATTTTGGAGCCCAGAAAAATAAAGTCTGACACTGTTTCCACTCTTTCTCCATCTATTTCCCATGTAGTGATGGGACCAGATGCCATGATCTTTGTTTTCTGAATGTTGAGCTTTAAGCCAACCTTTTCACTGGTTAGAGAATAAAGGGAGCAGAATCAGATCCTTCTAGATTCAAGATTTTTTAAGAAGTGGGTAGGACTTCAGGACTATAGTTTCTTTTATGACTCAAGACTTGGCAAACCATATTTGTAAACCATGAGAGAGCCCTTTGGTTCAAAGTCAAGTGGAAGTCGAGGCTATAGACATACAATTCTCTGTTGATAAGAAGCCAAGCATGAGACAGCGAGGTGAGAAACCTAATGTAAGTCCTGATTCTAATTCACACAGAAATCTTGGCGAGTCTGATATTCGAGTTCATTGCAGATCATGCCAGATTTTAAAAGGAGAGAAAAAAATGATGCAGGGATTGGCAACATTTTCTAAAATATCTGAAACATGATTCTTTAAAGCAAATCTTCATTGTGGAACCTAATCTCTTCATCAGAAATTTTAATTAAACTTTGAGCCCACTTATATGCTTCATAAGATTAAATGTGAACACTGATGAATTCCTATGGTTCCCACACTTAGCTCAAAACCTTTCTTACCTGGTGTTCACAGTTTTTCATGCACTTTCATTATGACTTTAAATCCAAAAGTTTTTCAAGGTTTTTAAATCCAAAGTAAGGGGCTCTTTTGACCGGGATATATGAAGGAGAATTTATGTGATATGTTTGGGGAACTGTGAGTAGCATTAGGTTTCTGGGTGTCTTCAAACATTGGTATCTTCTTTGAGAGTAATGAGGGATGGGGAATCTAGAACAAAAGAGCTACAAATAGATGACCTTGTTTATTTGCTAATTTTACATTAATATCTATGGTCTCTCAAAGAAATCACTTAAATCCTTATTTCCTCAATATAACCTATTTTTATAACTAGAAATAAGTTACCCTACAAAATTATTGTGAGGATCATATAGGAAGTGCTTTCTGAATAATACTTTGGATTCTCTTCAGCTTGTGAGAGTGGGACATAAATTTAAATTTATAAAATGATCAGATCAGATCAGTTGCTCAGTTGTGTCCGACTCTTTGCGACCCCATGAACCGCAGCACGGCAGGCCTCCCTATCCATCACCAGCTCCCGGAGGTCACTCAGACTCACACCCATCAAGTCAGTGATGCCATCCAGCCATCTCAGCCTCTGTCGTCCCCTTCTCCTCCTGCCCTCAATCCCTCCCAGCATCAGAGTCTTCTCCAATGAGTCAACACTTCGCATGAGGTGGCCAAAATACTGGAGTTTCAGCTTTAGCATCATTCCTTCCAAAGAAATCCCAGGGCTAATCTCCTTCAGAATGGACCGGTTGGATATCCTTGCAGTCCAAGGGACTCGCAAGAGTCTTCTCCAACACCACAGTTCAAAAGCATCAATTCTTTGGCGCTCAGCCTTCTTCACAGTCCAGCTCTCACATCCATACATGACCACAGGAAAGACCATAGCCTTGACTAGGCGAACCTTGTTGGCAAAGTGATGTTTCTGCTTTTGAATATGCTATCTAGGTTGGTCATAACTTTCCTTCCAAGGAGCAAGCGTCTTTTAATTTCATGGCTGCAGTCACCATCTGCAGTGATTTTGGAGCCCAGAAAAGAAAGTCTGACACTGTTGCCACTGTTTCTCCATCTATTTCCCATGTAGTGATGGGACCAGATGCCATGATCTTCATTTTCTGAATGTTGAGCTTTAAGCCAACCTTTTCACTCTCCACCTTCACTTTCATCAAGAGGCTTTTGAGTTCCTCTTCACTTTCTGCCATAAGGGTGGTGTCATCTGCATATCTGAGGTTATTGATATTTCTCCCAGCAATTTTGATTCCAGCTTGTGTTTCCTCCAGTCCAGCATTTCTCATGATGTACTCTGCATATAAGTTAAATAAACATTGTGACAATATACAGCCTTGACGTACTCCTTTTCCTATTTGGAACCAGTCTGTTGTTCCATGACCAGTTCTAACTGTTGCTTCCTGGCCTGCATACAGATTTCTCAAGAGGCAGATCAGGTGGTCTGGTATTCCCATCTCTTTCAGAATTTTCCACAGTTTATTGTGATCTACACAGTCAAAGGCTTTGGCATAGTCAATAAAGCAGAAATAGATGTTTTTCTGGAACTCTCTTGCTTTTTCCATGATCCAGCGGATGTTGGCAATTTGATCTCTGGTTCCTCTGCCTTTTCTAAAACCAGCTTGAACATCAGGAAGTTCACGGTTTGGGTATTGCTGAAGCCTGGCTTGGAGAATTTTGAGCATTACTTTACTAGTGTGTGAGTTGAGTGCAATTGTGCGGTAGTTTGAGCACTCTTTGGCATTGCCTTTCTTTGGGATTGGGATGAAAACTGACCTTTTCCAATCCTGTGGCCACTGCTGAGTTTTCCAAATTTGCTGGCATATTGAATGCAGCACTTTCACAGCATCATCTTTCAGGATTTGGAATAGCTCCACTGGAATTCCATCACTTCCACTAGCTTTGTTCCTAGTGATGCTTTCTAAGGCCGACTTGACTTCACATTCCAGGATGTCTGGCTCTAGGTCAGTGATCACACCATCATGATTATCTGGGTCGTGACACTCTTTTTTGTACAGTTCTTCTGTGTATCCTTGCCACCTCTTCTTAATATCTTCTGCTTCTGTTAGGACCATACCATTTCTGTCCTTTATCGAGCCCATTTTTGCATGAAATATTCCTTTGGTATCTCTGATTTTCTTGAAGAGATCCCTAGTCTTTCCCATTCTGTTGTTTTCCTCTATTTCTTTGCATTGATCACTGAAGAAGGCTTTCTTATCTCTTCTTGCTATTCTTTGGAACTCTGCATTCAGATGTTTGTATCTTTCCTTTTCTCCTTTGCTTTTCGCTTCTCTTCTTTTCACAACTATTTGCAAGGCCTCCCCAGACAGCCATTTTGCTTTTTTGCATTTCTTTTCCATGGGGATGGTCTTGAATCTGTGAATAAATGAATTTCTGCCCACTTGGTTGATGTCCAAATAGGTTGTCCTTATTCAGATGTGCAAGAATTCATTCACTCAGTTACTCACTTATTCAATTCACCTATTAAAAGATTACCACATATAAGAAATTATGCTATATGCTAAAGATAAAAGTATATCAAACACCATTTATCTTCAACTTGTTTTAAATCTAGTAGAAAAATAATTTAAAAATTTGTGTTACTTATTTGTTAATAAAAGCTTATATTTATTGAAAGTTCATGAGGTTAAAGACTTTAATATAAATGATTCAAAAACTCTAGGCTGAAAAGTAAAGTGTTACCTTAATTAGTGTCTGCAGTTGCTAAGGGCTATAAAGGGCAGGAACTCAAAACTAGTATTTACTTTTACTTAGGTTTCTACATGTAATATGAAGAAGGAAATGGCAACCTATTCCAGTATTCTTGCCTGGGAAATCCATGGAGAGAAAAGCCTGGTGGCTACAGTCTATGAGATTGCAAAGAGTCGAACATGACTGAAATAAGCATACAAGTAATAAGGAAATAATTTTTTTCAGGTCATAAAATCATATGTTGACGTATAAAAAATGAAAACAGCTGACTTAGAATTGGAAGCTTTAAAGATCCCCCTTTTTTTTTACAGATAGGGAAATAGAAGCTGAGAATTAGCAAATAAGAACTTTTGGTTTAATTATAGTATTGGGGAATATATAGTGATTTTTTGTCTTGAAACTGCTTTGTGTTGTTCTATGGTTACTATCTTTGTACATATTAGGTGGCCATAATAACTTTAAACCAAACAAACAAAATAGCAAATTTCAAAGCTCTTTGTTTAAAATCCTTAAGTGAACTTCTAGGCTTTTAAAAAACAATCAACATCTTTAATTGACTCATACTGCCTGCAGGGCCTGGTCTCCTCTATAATTACTGGCTTCCTACATCTCAGTCACGCTGACTGCTTCTCCTTCTCCCAGCACTGTAATGCTATATCTGTCCTCAGGGTCTCTGTACATACTGTTCCCTCTGCCTGGATTTTGCCTTAACTTGCCTTGTTAACCTCAAGGCCTTCTTCACATCTCGGCTCAGGCATCATTTCCTCATATTCCTTCTTTTAGACTTGGTGAACTACTTCAGCAGTATGGCCATATAGCTTTCCAAAATATTCTTTGTAATCATATTAATACATTTATGTGGAGGATATAAACTCTTTACATGTATTTTCTTTCTAATTGCATATTTACTGGAGGGATTATTTGGTCTATATCCCTCCTGTCTTGCCCCAGGTTCCCCCAAAGCAGAACTGAAAGAAATGCTGCGTGCAAGTATTTTAATTCAGAGTGGATCCTAGGGAATAAGAATGAGAGACCAGACTGAGGGAAAGAAGGAAGGAAGGCCACTAAAGATTACAAGTGTTGAGATAATAAATGCTGAAGGAATTCCCACCCAATGTGACGGCATTTGGAGATGGGGGCCTTTGGGAGATAATTAGGATTAAATTAGGTTTACAGGGTTGGGGTCCTCATGATGAGATTAGCACCCCTATAAGGAAAAACACCAGAAAGTTTGTGCTCTCTTTCAGCCATGGGAAGATACAGCAAAAATGTAACAAGTCAAGGAGATAACCTTCACCAGAAACCAACCAGGCTATTCCCT
This sequence comes from Tragelaphus eurycerus, assembly GCA_935064755.1. Lineage (NCBI taxonomy): Eukaryota > Metazoa > Chordata > Mammalia > Artiodactyla > Bovidae > Tragelaphus > Tragelaphus eurycerus. The sequence goes on along the minus strand of CAKXYN010000097.1, from coordinate 2,304,194 downwards.
TGGTCTTGGGTTTTCAGCCTACAGAACTTTGAGAAAATAAATTTCTATTGCTCAATCACCAACCCATATTATTTTACTAAGACAGCACAAAATTACCAAGACATCCATTTAAAATATCTTTCAAAAGTAAATGCAATATAAATATTGTATGGGGGCTTCCCTGGTGACTCAGGCGGTAAAGAATCTCCCTTCAGTGCTAGAGACCTGGGTTTGATCCCTGGGTTGGGAAGATCCCCTGGAGGAGAGCATGGCAACCCACTCCAACATTCTTGCCTGGAGAATTCCCATGGAGAGAAGAACCTGGCAGGTTGCAGTCTATGGAATGACAAAGAGTTGGACATGACTGAGCAACTAAGCACAAATATATATGGAATCTAGAAAGATAATACTGATAAACCTATTTGCAGGGCAGCAATGGAGATGCAGATATAGAGAACAGACTTAGGGACACAGGGGTCAGGAGAGGAAGTGGAGGGTGGGATGAATGGAGAGAGTAAACTCGGTAACATATACACTAACATATGTAAAATAGATAGCCAATGGAAATTTGCTGTATGACTCAAGGCACTGAAACCAGAGCTCTGTAACAACCAAGAGGGATGGGATGGGGTGGGAGATGGGAGGGAGGTACAAGAGGGAAGTAATAGATGTATACCTATGACTGAGTCTTATTTATAGCAGAAATCAACACAATATTGTAAAACAATTATACTTCAATTAAAAATATATTTAAAAAATAAATGCAATATAAGACTTGTTTAGATATACAAAGTAGATAGAATCTATCACCATCAGATTCTACTGTAAGAAATTTAAAGGAAATCCTTCAGGGAGATTGAATAAAAAGCAAGACCCACTGATATAAGTCTTTGGGAAAAGCGCTTCAAATATTAAAAAAAAATTAAAAGATTAAAAGCAAAAGGACAGGAAAAAATATGCTGTGCAATACTAAGCAAAATAAAACTGGAATGACTGTATTAATTTCAAAGTAGTTTTAAGAACAAAAAACCCTGGGGAATGATGAATTCAATCTCCTAATGAGAAAGGGATCACTTTAAAAAGATATAAAAATGCTAAAAAATGGTGCACCTCAAAATGCATCAAGCAAGACTTGAGAGATCTGAAGTAGAAATAGTCAAATCATACATTTATTCTTGATGCCATTATCCTGGACAAAATCCCTATTACTGTAAATAGTCTACACTGTCTAGATTATTGTTTAACAGTCTAAGTTGTCCCCAAGTTACTACATTACTGAGAGTATTTCACATCATCTGCCTTTGTATTGTTAAACTTTGCTTCTCTGCTGCTGCTGCTGCTGCTAAGTCGCTTCAGTCGTGTCCGACCCTGTGAGACCCCATAGACAGCAGCCCACCAGGCTCCCCAGTCCCTGGGATTCCCAAGGCAAGAACACTAGAGTGGGTTGCCAGTTCCTTCTCCAGTGCATGAAAGTGAAAAGTGAAAGTGAAGTCATTCAGTCGTGTCCGACTCTTAGCGACCCCATGGACTGCAGCCTACCAGGCTCCTCCATCCATGGGATTCTCCAGGCAAGTGTGCTGGAGTGGGGTGCCATTGCCTTCTCTGTTGCTTCTCTACCACATTTCAATTTAAGGAAACAGTCTTCAGCCTCATATCCAAAGCCCTCCACAACTATGCCCCTCAATCTATCTTTCCAAAACTCTTTCTACTAACAAGTGTTTGAGACTCCAGAACAACTAAAGTACTAACAATTTCCTATACATTTTTATATTTTTGTATCTGATATTCTCTGCTCATCATTTTTATCCTATATCTTTTTCTGTACAAATGTTTGCCTCTATAATGTTGTACCTTTTATGTTTTCATAATTCCCTTTCATTAGTGACCTCCCTCATATGAAGTGCCATCAATTTGTCACTAGTGTGTGACAGATTATGCTTGCATTATAGTTTGGTGGCGCTAGTGGTAAAGAACCTGCCTGCCAGTGCAGGAGATGTAACAGATGCCAGTTTGGTACCTGGGTTGGGAAGACCCTCTGGAGAAGGAAATGGTAACCCACTCCAGTATTCTTGCCTGGAGAATTACATGGACAGAGAGGCTTGACAGGCTACAGTCCATGGGGTTGTAAAGAGTCGGACAGGACTGAAGTGTCTTAGCATGCATCAGATCAGATCAGATCAGTCGCTCAGTTGTGTCCGACTCTGCATCCCCATGAACTGCAGCACGCCAGGTTAATGCAATTGTCTTATATTCCTTTTGTATCCTTCAGATCAAGGATTTCTGCCGTGTTTATTCCCATATTCACCAAACTAGCTGGCACAGAGTGATATACAAGAGAGAGCTAACATTACTGTTGAATTGGTTTCAGTGATTGTCATTTGAGTGATTATTATGCCCTGAATATATTGATTATTATGCCCTGAATATATGTTTCTCCCTAAAATTCATGTGTTTAGATCCTAGCCCCCAGTGTGTTGGTATTAGTAGGTAGAGGTCTTCTGGAAGTGAGGTCATGAGGTAGAGCCCTTATGGAGATTAAGTCCCTTATAAAGGAAACTCTAGGGAGCTCTTTCCACCATGTGAGAGTACAGCAAGAAGTAAGCAGTCTGCAACCTGGAAGAAGTTTCCTATCAGACATCAAATCTGCTGGTAGACTGATCTCAGGCTTCCAGTCTCCAGAACTGAGAGAAATAAATTTCTGTTATTTATGAGCCACTCAGTCTATGGTAATTTGTTTCAGCAGCTTGAACTACATCAGTGATGAATTAAAAAATGTGCTATCCAAAATTTTATTCATGTTACCTTTTCTTTAAGTATTTCTTTTATGTAGTACTATCTCATGAATTTTGTAATCAGGTGTCTGGCTTAGTGTTCTGGCCCCACCCTTGGAAGATGCATAATGTGGCTTAGATATAACCTGACTTCTTTTTACCCTTGTTTCCAGATTATACTTTCAAATACCTCTGCTGATAAATAGTAGAAAAAATAAACAGTTAGAATCCAAGGATACTTGCAATACTGAGTATAGAAACTCCTGAAGTATTTCTTATTATATACATGATTATGAGTATTCAAACCACAAAAACTCATGACTTCATGCCAGCATTAAACTATAAAGTTTAGGCATCACATTTTGAAGAACTGTTTCTTTGTAAATAATAGATCAGTTGATCACAGCATTTTCCAGAGGCAGTGAGTCATCAGAGAGAAGTATATAATGTATTATTTTTAAAGTTGCTGATAATGTCCAGAGAATAACTAAATCTTCCAGGAAAATACCTGCAGCAAACAACTCACTAAATCAATTTGCCATACAAAGAATTGCAGTTATATACAATATCTATGTTTGGAATCTTTAAAAGAAACCTCTTGCATTAAATAATATCCACAAAGTCCAAGTTTTACTTTTAGAAGAATTTCCACGTGGAAGGAAGAAGCTAATCAAAGAGTTCATCTCTCTCCGAGTTTCTCCTTTCCTTTGAAATATCTACTGTGCAGGACAAGAACCCTGAATGTTTCTCTTTCAGATTTCTTGTCCACGTGTGAAAACAAATTGTCTTCCCTTGATTTAATCAGCATAATTTATATTTTAAAAATGCAAAACTCTATATTGTTCTTAAAATAAAAAATAAAGCTAAAATCCTGAGATGAAATTTAAAATTCAATTATTATAGAAGTAATTCAAATGAAAACTATTGTAAGATACCATTTTTCTCATATCAGCAAACTAAAAATTCAAATTATAGAAAACATATTCTGTTTTTTAAATTGTGGGGAAGTAAGTACTCTTTTATCACTGGAACATCAGAAAATCCACTGTGGTGAAGGACTCTGATTTTGTGTGATTTTTTCTGTGAATATCTATCTAGCTTCCATATGTTTCACTAAATCATCTAAAATACTTGTTACTTGCTTCTCATGAGACTCTATCAAAATAATGTTTTCAGGTAGCATAATTTCATACAGAATGACAAAACAATTGAGATCATCCAATCTGCTCAGCAGACAGATAGCTATATAAGTTAGGAAGTTAAAGGAGAGGTCTGGGTTAGGGATGTAATTTTTTTGAGTCTTCACTGTACAGACAGCATTTAAAGCAATGGGACAAGAGCCAATCAACCACTTTATCTAGATTCATTAGAGATCCAAAGAGAAGAGATTCAAAGTCTGAACCCTGAAGCAGGACAAAGGAAATGATTGAGGTAATAAAGAAGAATCAGTAAAGGAGCTTGTGAAGAAGTAGTCACTGAAGTAAAACCAAGTCCATATAAAAATGTGTGTTCTGTGTAAGAAGTGAACAAAATATTTCAGGGAGCAGATTGATTATCTGTGTCAAAGGCTGCTGAAGTCAAGCCAGATGAAGACCAGGAAATAACCACTGAATCTATCTATCAATGGAGAAGACACTGCGTGTGTGTGTGTGTGTGTTTGTGTGTGTGTGTGTGTGTATGTGTGTGCGCACATGCTAAGTCTCTACAGTCATGTCCAACTCTTTGTGACCCCATGGTCTGTAGCCCACCAGGCTCCTCTGTCCATGGAATTCTCCAGGCAAGAATATTGGAGTGGGGTACTATGCGCTCCTCCAGGGGATCTTCCTGACCCAGGGATCCTGTGGCTCCTGCATTACAAGCAGATTCTTTGTGGGTGGAGCCACCTGGGAAGCCCTGGGGAACTAGTGACACCCAAAACAACATTTTCTGTGAGTTGTGAGGATGAAGGCCTGACTGGTATAATTTTAAGAGATAATGGGCAGGAAAATTTAAGAGTGAAGATAGACCACTCTTTCCAAGGGAACTGGTGTAATAAGAGCACAGACGTGGAACTACAGTTAATAGAAAATAGAGTGAAATAGATATACTTTTTAAGATGGAAGAAACTATAGGATAGATGTATGCTAATGGAAACAATACATAAGAAATTTCTGAACAATATCCTTGATTATAGGAGAGGGCACAAGTAGAGGAGTTGGTCTTGGATAAGTACAACAGTAATACAACCATGGTCAAGGAGGAAACGGGCACAGATTCTGGTCATTCAGTAACTACGATAGTGGAAGTTAAGAATGTTCTCCTCTGATTACCCTATGTTCTCACAAAAGTTGGAAGATGATTAGAATGGAGCTGGAGAAGTGTGAGTAGTTTAAGGAGCAGAAGGTGTGCAGTCGTCCATGAGAATAGAAGAATATTGTACCAGCACAAGACAGCATATTTGCTGAGCAGCCTTAAGGACCTCTATAAGGCTACTGTCCTTGAATTTAATGTAAAAGCAATCAGTCTGGCTGTGTGTGTTGGGGGGAGGGGGTACAAATCAAAGCTTGAGTTTTGCCAAGTAAATGTGGCAAAGTGAAAATAAGACAACCAAGTTAAGAGTACATGTAAGGGAGCTATTATAGTAATTGGCCATGGAATTTAAGATGGCTTAGGAGGGTAGGGAAAAGGTGATAAAATCAATGGGTTGTAGTTATTGATGACTGTAAATCAGAGAGTGAAGAATTTAATATAGCTGTAGACACTTGATAATGCTGCAATAAGGAATTCAGCATGTAAAACATATAACTGATATGTATAGCAGATTCACAGAATAGCATAAAGGGTCAAAAATTATTCAGTGAACAGTTAGTTTAATTTTTCTAAATTTCAAGAAAAAAATCACAAAATATAACTTCCATAATTAGTTTACCAGTTCATCCTTCAGTGTTTGTAATTGAATAATGCATTCTATGGCCATTAACACTAAACTAGTATGTATATTATATTGTATATATTATAATGTGTATATTATATATATATCATATTATAATATACATATATTATATTATATTATACATATAATATACATATATTATATTGTGTGTATATTATAATGTATATTATATGTATAATATATATGTATATATAAAACAGTTAATCTAAAACTTGTACATGTCACCTGAGACTTAGCTATAATAATACTTTATTATTTAAAATATACATGTGAATAATTTAGAAAGCTTTTTCAGGATAATCTGGTTTATATTTATATCAATATTAATTTTTGAATTAACAAAGAGCAAAGGCCTTTAAACTTTATAAGAAAAGTTACCTTCATGAATTTGTAATTTGCAAAATTTGCTATAGTAGCAATATCAATAACAAGATTCCCTTCTCTCACATTAAGTAAAAATAGAAGGAAAAATTCCTTTTTGGAACTAAATTTCTGGCATACCTAAGAATGAAATAGAAATATATTGGCAGCACCTGCTTTTTAGAATACTTCTTTGGGTTTGTAGATCTGAAATGAAAAGGATAACTCAAAATAGTAGAGATAAGCTGTTTTAAAATTCTTCATAAATCATAGTGTATTTCTGTAAACATTAAGCAAACATGTCTCAGGAAAGAGTTGGCATTCTTGCTTAAACAAATAATAAGCCTTTGTATTAGGATTTCATGGGCTTTGACTTTGTCTTGGATATTGACATTCTTGTTATGAAAGTAAATCTTTTTCTGAAGATAGTAAAAGTTGAAATTCCTAAACATGTCATTGTTTTCTGTGGACTAGGATTAATATATAGACCTACAGCAATGTGGTGGAACAACACCAGAAACTAATCTGATGTCTATAATTGTCAATAACAATAACAAATGAACAACAATAATAACTAGACTTGAAATATCGTGTCAGACTGCTGAGTGATGTCGGAGGGAGATGTGGAACTGATTTGTTGGGGTCTGGATGCTGGTCAAGTAGAGAATTGAATGGCCTATTGGGAAGCCAGATTGGGAGCTGTCCTTGAAAGCAGTGAAGGAGACGACAAACAAACCTACCCAAGGGGTTTCCTCTCAGGAATAGATTCTACTGAGCGTAAAGCAAGGAAGCTATCATAACTGTAGTATTATCAACTGGCTGTGTCTTTCATACACAGAAAGTAAGAATAAAGTTCTTCAAGTACTTTTTAATTTTATAATAAGATAAAAACTACTTGAATATTCAGATAGGTATCAAATAAATAATTTGTAGGAAGTTATTTTTTGCTGACTGTGTGATGGTAGAATAATATACTTTAAAAGTGTCATAATTAGGCTTAAAAAGTCTTCCCTACAAAAAGTGAAATTATTTTCTCATAAAACAAAACAAAAAAATTATTGTCAATCTAACAGGTGTAAGGCAACGTAGAGCCTAATGATAAAATTCTAAGATCATAACATCTTAACTTCATCAATCATATGCATTTGTACATATATATTACTCAAAGAGACTTTCTTAATCATAGGGAAATAAAAGGGATGTGTTAAATATTAGCATAGTGTTTATAGGAATAGATGTCTATTCCTATGACTTTAGGTGGTGACAGTTCCCAAATTTATATCCACAGGCCAGACATTGCCTCTGAAATCGAGACAGTCTACTTGACATTCCCATTTGAATGTCTAATTAGGATCACACATTCAGTATTTCCAAAATAAACTGTGGCTTCATTTACCAGAATATGTTATTCTTCCTAGATTTATGTTTCAGTGAATGGTCCTAGGTGCTTGTTTTCTCTCCTCTCTTATTTTTTTATAACCAACAGATAACCATGACCTCTTCTCACATTCATCTCTAATTCATCCAAGTATTCCCACCCTACTGCTTCCATATAACCAAGAACATCCATCATTTCTCTTGGACTATTGCAGAATATTCTTTATTGATCATGTATTTTCCACTTTTGTCTCTATTTCTCATCCTTTGAAACCCCATGGGGCTGCTAGATGTGCACATGCCAAGTTGCTTCAGTTGTATTAGATTCTTTACGACCCTATGGACTGCAGCCAGCCAGCATCCTCTATCCATGGGATTCTTCAGGCAAGAAAACTGGAGGGGGCTGCCATGCCATCCTCCAGGGGATCTTTCTGATCCAGAGATTGGACCCACATAGCTTATATCTCCTGCATTGGCAGGAGAGTTCTTGACCACTACCACCACCCTGGAAGCCATTAGGCAGCTAGGCTAACCTTCAGTTCAGTTCAGTTCAGTTGCTCAGTCGTGTCTGACTCTTACCCCATGAACCACAGCACGCCAGGCCTCACTGTCCACCACCAACTCTCAGAGTTCACCCAAACCCATGTCCATTGAGTCAGTGATGCCTTCCAACCATCTTATCCTCTGTTGTCCCCTTCTCCTCCAGCCCTCAATCTTTCCCAGAATCGGGATCTTTTCAAATGAACCAGCTCTTTGCATCAAGTGGCCAAAGTATTGGAGTTTCAGCTTCAACATCAGTCTTTCCAATGAACATCCAGGATTGATCTCCTTTAGGATGGACTGGTTGGATCTCCTTGCAGTCCGAGGGCCTATCAAGAGTCTTCTCCAACACCACAGTTCAAAAGCACCAATTCTTTGGTGCTCAGCTTTCTTTATAGTCCAACTCGCACATCCATACATGACTACTGGAAAAACCAAAGCCTTGACTAGACAGACCTTTGTTGACAAAGTAATGTCTCTGCTTTTTATATGCTGTCTAGGTTGATCATAACTTTCCTTCCAAGGAGTAAGCGTCCTTTAATTTCATGGCTGCAATCACCATCTGCATCTATTTTGGAGTCTAGAAAAATAAAGTCAGCCACTGTTTCCATTGTTTCCCCATCTATTTGCCATGAAGTGATGGGACCAGATGCCATGATCTTAGTTTTCTGAATGTTGAGCTTTAAGCCTACTTTTTCACTCTCCTCTTTCACTTTCATCAAGAGGCTCTTTAGTTCTTCTTCACTGTCTGCCGTAAGGGTGGTATCATCTGCATGCTGCTGCTGCTACTGCTGCTAAGTCGCTTCAGTCGTGTCCGACTCTGTGCGACCCCATAGACGGAAGCTCACCAGGCTCCACTGTCCCTGGGATTCTCCAGGCAAGAACACTGGAGTGGGTTGCCATTTCCTTCTCCAATGCATGAAAGTGAAAAGTGAAAATGAAGCTGCTCAGTTGTGTCCGACACTTAGCGACCCCATGGACTGGAGCCTACCAGGCTCCTCCGTCCATGGGATTCTCCAGGCAAAAGTACTGAGGTGGGGTGCCATTGCCTTCCCAATCATCTGCATAGCTGAGGTTATTGGTATTTCTCCAAGCAATATTGATCCCAGCTTGTGCTTCCTCCAGCCCAGCGTTTCTCATGATGTACTCTGCATATAAGTTAAATAAGCAGGGTGACAATATACAGCCTTAACATATTACTTTTCCTATTTGGAACCAGTCTGTTGTTCCATGTCCAGTTCTAACTGTTGCTTCCTGACCTGCATACAGGTTTCTCAAGAAGCAGGTCAGGTGGTCTGGTATTGCCATCTCTTTCAGAATTCTCCACAGTTTGTTGTGATCCACACAGTCAAAGGCTTTGGCATAGTCAATAAAGCAGAAATAGATGTTTTTCTGAAACTCTCTTACTTCTTCACTGATCCAGCAGATGTTAGCAATTTGATCTCTGGTTCCTCTGACTTTTCTAAAACCAGTTTGAACATCTGGAAGGTCACGTTTCACATATTGCTGAAGCCTGGCTTGGAGAATTTTAATTATCACTTTACTAGTGTTTACCCATTATTTACTTAAGTGACATCTTGAGCCTTATAAGAACATAAACTATTAAAATTATCTTCTCCATTTTGTGTAATCTCTCCTTCTCTGAGGACCACAACTGTTATACTAGCTAAGTTTGTCTCTTTTGAATCCTCGTTTTTCTTCATGGTGTTGGTTGATCTAGTCCTTAAGTCATGTCCAGCTCTTGTGACCCCATGGACTGAAGTCTGCTAGGCTTCTCTGCCCATGGGATTGTCCAGGCAAGAATACTGGAGTGAGTTGCCATTTCCTTCTCCAGGTGATCTTCCAGACACAGGAATCAAATTTATTTTTCACTTTATGCTTCTATTTGAAAATGAAAATTCATATCAGTAATTTTAAAAATACACTGTACTTCAAAATCATGTCCTGGACACAACTGGTTTATCTTAAGAATCAGAATGCCCAGAGAGGCCTATGAGCCAGTATATTTTGAGAAACTTGCTCAGGGCATTATGAATACCTCTAACTAAGGAAAAGTAGGTCACGTTGACATAGTGATAACTTTTTTGGACTATTGTATTGCATAAATCAATATTTCACTGATTTTCCTTTGTGAGTCTCAAGACGATCTCATCTGTCTTCAGGGAGTGGCAGTGAGACTTGTTTAATATTAAAGCTTAATTCATTCCATGTCTTTTCCTTAACAAGTATAATTGGAAATTAAATGCTGCAGCCAGGCTCTCTGGTGGCTAGGTCCTTAGAACTTCCTAAAGTCATTCCATTTTCTCTTTACATCATGATGACACCCTTACCTGCTTGCACCATAGAGCCTCTGCTATGGTTTCTTAGTAGTTGCATTCAGCAAGAGCTATACTTATTAGGGGAAATAGATATACTAAATCACCTTGGTGGATTTCGCTCCTGATTTTTAACAACATAAAATTAGAGATTTCACCTCTTCTCATTTTCATATTAGCAATATCAGAATCCTATAATAGCTAATTCCTTGCTTTGCCTTTTGAGTGATTCAGTAAAATCTAAGGATGAGCAGCCCATGTGGTACACTTGCTGAGATCACCCAATTTTATTTAGTTTGTCCCCACACAATTTTCACACAGCTCCCCACCTGAAACTTTACTCTTAACAACTGTTGTCTTTGCTGCTACTGCTAAGTTGCTTCAGTCGTGTCCGACTCTGTGCGACCCCATAGAGGGCAGCCTACCAGGCTCCTTGGTCCCTGGGATTCTCCAGGCAAGAACACTGGAGTGGGTTGCCATTTCTGTCTCCAATGGATGAAAGTGAAAAGTGAAAGTGAAGTTGGGATATATTGGGGGGGATTATTTACATATTTCTGTGGGAATAATTGCTTTTCTGGCATGAAGTCTTTGCTATTCCAGCATTGATGGCCTTTTCCTTCAACTTAACTCCTTCTACTACATATATTACAGAAATTGTACAGGACTTTCTGAAAGTATGCCTGGTCTAATCACATGCAGCCTGAAAGCAGAGAACTTTTCCCAGCTAAGATCAGAGTCAGAGATGTTACTACAGAAAAATGGTCAGAGAAGTGCAGTATTGCTGACTCTGAAGATAAAAAAATGATGACCAAAAGCTAAGGAATGTGGACAGTCTCTAGAAGGTGGAAAAGGCAAGCAAGTAAATTCTCCTCTAGAACATTGCCATAGGACTGGAAAAAATCAGTTTTCATTCTAAGCCCAAACAAGAGCAATGCCCAAAAGTGCTCAAACTATGGTACAACTGTGCTTATTTCACATGCTAGCAAGGTAATGCTCAAAATCCTTCAACTAGGCTTCAGCAGTATGTGAACCGAGAACTTCCAGAAGTTCAAGCTGAATTAAGAAAAGGCATAAGAATCGGAGATCAAATGGCCAACATTCACGGAGCATAGAAAAAGCAGGGGAATTTCAGAAAAAATAATCTACTTCTGCTTCAGTAGGTGAAAGCCTTTGATTGTGTGGATCACAACAAACTGGGGAAAATTCTTAAAGAGATGGGAGTAACAAACCACCTTACTTGCCTCCTGAGAAACCTGCATGCAGATTAAGATGCAATAGAGCTGGACGTGGAACAAGGACTGGTTCCAAATTAGGAAAGGAGTATGTTAAGGCTCTATATTGCCACCCTGGGTATTTAACTTATATGCAGAGTACATCATGTGAAATGCCAAGCTGGATGAATTACAAGCTGGAATCAAAATTGCTGGGAGAAATATCAACAACCTCAAATATGCAGATGACACCACTCTAAAGGTACAAAGTGAAGAGGAACTAAAGAGATTCTTGATGGAGGTAAAAGAGGAGAGTGAAAAACTGGCTTGAAACTCAGCATTCAAAAAAAAGTAAGATCATGGCATCCAGTCCCATCACTTCATCAATGACAGATTTTATTGGGCTCCAAAACTACTGCAGATAGTATCTGCAGCCTGAAATTAAAAGATGCTTGCCCTTGGAAGGAAAGCTATAACAAACCTGCTGCTGCTGCTAAGTAACTTCAGTTGTGTCCGACTCTGTGCGACCCCATAGACGGCAGCCAACCAGGCTCCCCCATCCCTGGGATTCTCCAGGCAAGAATATTGGAGTGAGTTGCCATCTCCTTCTCCAATGCATGAAAGTGAAAAGTGAAAGTGAAGTTGCTCAGTCGTTTCTGACTCAGCGACCCCATGGACTGCAGCCTACTAAGCTCCTCTGTCCATGGGATTTCCCAGGCAAGGGTACTGGAGTGGGGTGCCACTGTCTTCTCTGATAACAAACCTAGACAGCATATTAAACAGCAGAGACATCACTTTACTGACAAAGATCCATCTAGTCAAAGCTATAGTTTTTCCAGTAGTCCTGTATGGGTGTGAGAATTGGATCATAGAGAAGGTTGAGCACGGAAGAACTGATGTTTTCAAATTGTGGTGCTAGAGAAGACTTTTTAGAGTCCTTTGGATAGTAAAGAGATCAAACCAGTCAATCCTAAAGGAAATCAACCCTGAATATTCATTGGAAGGACTGATGCTGAAGCTGACACAGAGTCTTTTCCAATCCCTCTCACTGGAAATATCCTGATGCTGGAAAGGACTGAAGGTAGGAGGAGAAGGGGGAGATAAAGAATGAGATGGTTGGATGACATCATCAACAAAATGGACATGAGTTTGAACAAACTCCAAGACAATAAAGGATAAGGAAGCCTGGTGTGCTGCAATTTATGGGTTCACAAAGAGTCAGACACAACTTAGTGACTGAACAGCAACAATACTCGATTTTAGTCCAGTGAGATACTTCTCAAACCTGTAACATCTGTGACTATAAGACATTAAGTTTACGTTGTTTTGAACCACTCATTGTGTGGTGATTTATATAAGAAGGACTTGGAAGCTGATAAATATGGTTAGGTATCAATCAGATGTTGAGGTATAGATTAGAACAGAATTTGGTGCTGCTCCTCTCTGACTATCTTCTTCTGTATAGTTATGCATTTTTTCAAGTTCTATTCTGTGGTTCTTTAAGCCAGTAAGACCACACATTTTTCATTGAAGTTTTAGATAACCCACGTGGCATAGACTGGTAACTAACCTAAGAATATGAGTTATAACAATAGATTTTCAATTCCTTTCATTTCCTTTATCCAAGAGTAAATTCTTCTCAGTATCTACTTTTACAGGTTTACTTTTGAATGTCTTCAAGTAGTTACTATTTAAAAATGTGTTGGGTGTTATCAGAACAGATCAGTCGCTCAGTTGTGTCCAACTCTTTGTGACCCCATGAATCGCAGCACGCCAGGCCTCCCTGTCCATCACCAACTCCTGGAGTTCACTCAGACTCACGTCCATCGAGTTGGTGATGCCATCCAGCCATCTCATCCTCTGTCGTCCCCTTCTCCTCTTGCCCCCAATCCCTCCCAGCATCAGAGTCTTCTCCAATGAGTCAACTCTTCCCATGAGGTGGCCAAAGTACTGGAGTTTCATCTTTAGCATCATTCCTTCCAAAGAAATCCCAGGGCTGATCTCCTTCAGAATGGACTGGTTGGATCTCCTTGCAGTCCAAGGGACTCTCAAGAGTCTTCTCCAACACCACAGTTCAAAAGCATCAATTCTTTGGTGCTAAGCCTTCTTCACAGTCCAACCCTCACATCCATACATGACCACAGGAAAAACCATAGCCTTGACGAGATGAACCTTTGTTGGCAAAGTAATGTATCTGCTTTTGAATATGCTAGCTAGGTTGGTCATAACTTTAAGAGAGGATTAGTCTATTAGAAGATAACTAGGCCATACTAGAAGTCATACTACATTGCATTACCCATAAAATTGAATAAAAATATTTACTTATAAGAAGAAAATAAGAGAAAATAACAAAAGTACAGACACTTATTTTGTAGGACTTTCATTGTTCACATAGGCATAATTTCATATTATGCAGAATATTAAAAAACAGTTTGCAAGCATTATAAGTTGCTTCATTTATATCTGACTCTTTTGCAACACCATGGACTGTGTCCCACCAGGCTCCTCTGTCCATGGGCTACTTCAGGAATGAACACTTGAGTAGGTTCCTAAGCCTTCCTCCAGGCAACCTTCCCTACCTAGGGATGAAACTGGTGTCTCTTATATTGGCAGGCAGCTTCTTTACCACTAGCCCCACCTGCGAAGCCTGTTGTTTGCTTCAGATCAAATCAGTCGCTCAGTCGTGTCCGACTCTTCACGACCCCATGAACTGCAGCACGCCAGGCCTCCCTATCCATCACCAACTCCCGGAGGTCACTCAGACTCACACCCATCAAGTCAGGGATGCCATCCAGACATCTCAGCCTCTGTCGTCCCCTTCTCCTCCTGACCCCAATCCCTCCCAGCATCAGAGTCTTCTCCAATGAGTCAACTCTTCGCATGAGGTGGCCAAAATACTGGAGTTTCAGCTTTAGCATCATTCCTTCCAAAGAAATCCCAGGGCTGATCTCCTTCAGAATGGACTGGTTGGATCTCCTTGCAGTCCAAGAGACTCTCAAGAGTCTTCTCCAACACCACACTTCAAAAGCATCAATTCTTCGGCACTCAGCCTTCTTCACAGTCCAGCTCTCACATTCATACATGACCACAGGAAAGACCATAGCCTTGACTAGGCGAACTTTTGTTGGCAAAGTAATGTCTCTGCTTTTGAGTATTCTATCTAGGTTGGTCATAACTTTCCTTCCAAGGAGTAAGCGTCTTTTAATTTCATGGCTGCAGTCACCATCTGTAGTGATTTTGGAGCCCAGAAAAAGAAAGTCTGACACTGTTGCCACTGTTTCTCTCTTTCCCATGTAGTGATGGGACCAGATGCCATGATCTTCGTTTTCTGAATGTTGAGTTTTAATCAAAATTTTTCACTCTCCACTTTCACTTTCATCAAGAGGCTTTTTAGTTCCTCTTCACTTTCTGCCATAAGGGTGGTGTCATCTGCATATCTGAGGTTATTGATATTTCTCCCAGCAGTCTTGATTCCAACTTGGGTTTCTTCCAGTCCAGCATTTCTCATGATGTACTCTGCATATAAGTTAAATAAACATGGTGACAATATACAGCCTTGACGTACTCCTTTTCCTACTTGGAACCAGTCTGTTGTTCCATGTTCAGTTCTAACTGTTACTTCCTGACCTGCATACAGATTTCTCAAGAGGCAGATCAGGTGGTCTGGTATTCCCATCTCTTTCAGAATTTTCCACAGTTTATTGTGATCCACACAGTCAAAGGCTTTGGCATAGTCAATAAAGCAGAAATAGATGTTTTTCTGGAACTCTCTTGCTTTTTCCATGATCCAGAAGATGTTGGCAATTTGATCTCTGGTTCCTCTGCCTTTTCTAAATCCAGCTTGAACATCAGGAAGTTCACGGTTCACATTTTGCCGAAGCCTGACTTGGAGAATTTTGAGCATTACTTTAGTAGCATGTGAGATGAGTGGAATTGTGCGGTAGTTTGAGCATTCTTTGGCATTGCCTTTCTTTGGGATGGGGATGAAAACCGACCTTTTCCAATCCTGTGGCCACTGCTGAATTTTCCAAATTTGCTGGCATATTGAGAGCAGCACTTTCACAGCATCATCTTTCAGGATTTGGAATAGCTCCACTGGAATTCCATCACCTCCACTAGCTTTGTTCCTAGTGATGCTTTCTAAGGCCCACTTGACTTCACATTCCAGGATGTCTGGCTCTAGGTCAGTGATCACACCATTATGATTATCTGGGTCATGAAGCCCTTTTTTGTACAGTTCTTCTGTGTATTCTTGCCACCTCTTCTTAATATCTTCTGCTTCTGTTAGGTCCATACCATTTCTGTCCTTTATCGAGCCCATCTTTGCATGAAATGTTCCTTTGGTATCTCTGATTTTCTTGAAGAGATCCCTAGTCTTTCCCATTCTGTTGTTTTCCTCTATTTCTTTGCATTGATCACTGAAGAAGGCTTTTTTATCTCTTCTTGCTATTCTTTGGAACTCTGCATTCAGATGCTTACATCTTTCCTTTTCTCCTTTGCTTTTCACTTCTCTTCTTTTCACAGTTATTTGTAAGGCCTCCCCAAACAGCCATTTTGCTTTTTTGCATTTCTTTTCCATGGGGATGGTCTGGATCCCTGTCTCCTGTACAATGTCACGAACCTCATTCCATAGTTCCATCAGGCACTCTATCTATCAGATCTAGGCCCTTAAATCTATTTCTCACTTCCACTGTATAATCACAAGGGATTTGATTTAGGTCATACCTGAATGATCTAGTGATTTTCCCTACTTTCTTCAATTTCAGTCTGAATTTGGCAATAAGGAGTTCATGGTCTGAGCCACAGTCTGCCTCTGGTCTTGTTTTTGCTGATTGTATAGAGCTTCTCCATCTTTGGCTACAAAGAATATAATCGATTTGATTTCGGTGTTGACCATCTGGTGATGTCCATGTATAGAGTCTTCTCTTGTGTTGTTGGAAGAGGGTATTTGCTATGACCAGTGCATTTTCTTGGCAAAACTCTGTTAGTCTTTGCCCTGCTTCATTCCATATTCCAAGGCCAAATTTGCCTGTTACTCCAGGCGTTTCTTGACTTCCTACTTTTGCATTGCAGTCCCCTATAAAAAAAGGACATCTTTTTTGGGTGTTAGTTCTAAAAGGTCTTGTAGTTATTCATAGAACCATTCAACTTCAGCTTCTTCAGCGTTACTGGTTGGGGCATAGACTTGGATTACTGTGACATTGAATGGTTTGCCTAGCCAAGTATTATTGGCCATTTGAGTATTTTCTTTTAATTTACAGTGATAATATCACTTCTAGGAGTATTTCAATAAAACAAAGGACAGAGTAGGGAAGTGGGGTATAAATTTCTTGAAGTGCATGCTCAGTCGTGTCTAACTCTTTGCAATTCCCTGGACTATAAACCCCTAGGCTCTTCTGTCCATGGGATTTCCCAGGCAATAATACTGGCATGGGTTGCCATGCCCTCTTGCAGGGGATCTTCCTGACGAGGGACTGAGCTCATGTCTCCTGCATCTCCTGCATTGGCAGGTGGATTCTTATCACTGAGCCACCTGGGAAGCCTGAATTCCTTGGAGTACACTTCCCAAGTAACACTTTTTTGGTGAAATACATGAGTGAGTGTATAGTTCATATGCTGCTAAGTCACTTCAGTCGTGTCCGACTCTGTGTGACCCCATAGACGGCAGCCCACCAGGCTCCCCCGTCCCTGGGATTCTCAAGGCAAGAACACTGGAGTGGGTTGCCATTTCCTTCTCCAATGCATGAAAGTGAAAAGTGAAAGTGAAGTCGCTCAGCCGTGTCCAACTCGTAGCCACCCTATGGACTGCGGCCTCCCAGACTCCTCCGTCCATGGGACTTTCCAGTTATAGTTCACATAACACATAGTAAAATTGCCATTCTAAAATACTGAGGCAAAAAAAAAAAATACTGAGGCAAATTACTATCAACACATAAGTATATCCATTCTCTCATCACAACACTAAATTATATGTGATTTACTGTTATTATTTTAATTGGTGAATAATGATATCTGTACTTGACTGGTATGGCTTTGAGCTGTCCAGTGTCCCATTGTTCTGGTAATAGTCAGATGTTCTGCAGAATCAATCACCTACTCTTAAATCCATGTGGTTTGGGTGGACAGACCTAACATTGGCTCTTACCTAAACATTATGCATTGAGCTTAAGACTAAAAGTGATCACAATTGATTTTTCCTGATGGGTGAAAATTGGTAAAATTGTGCTTTAATCTGTACATCCAAATCTCTAGAGCTGCATCACACTGTCTTTCAGGAGCCTATGTCAGTAGATTTTCATTTGAATATACGAGTAACTTTTTGGATATACAAATAATGATCCTTTATTTACCTAAATTTGTCAGTAGCTTTCTACTGTTTGAAAGAAAATTATCTAATTTTATACAGAGATTTATGTATGTATGTAGGGTTTCCCCAGTGGCTCATTGGTAAAGAATTCGTCTGCAATGCAGGAGTTGCAAGAGATGCAGATTCGATCCCTTGGTTGGGAAGATTCTTGGGAGGAAGGCATTGCAGCTTACTCCAGTATTCTTGCCTGGAGAATCCCATGGACAGAGCAGCTTGGCAGGCTATGATCCCCAGGGTTGCAGAGTTGGACATTGCTGAAGTGACTTAGCATACATGCATGCATATATGTAAATATATGTTTATTAAAAATTGCTAATGAGGATATCAATTTACTTTTTACATTAAGCTTATCATACTCAATTCAACTTGTTATTTTGTACACCTAATATGACACAACATTCTATTAACTGTTTGGAGGCAAAAATCTAACATGATATAAATTCTGAGTCAGGAAACTTACATATTTGCATAATCAGGTATGCAAATATCTAACAATAACAAAGACATTCCAACTAAACATTTCTTTTTCTGATTTTTAAATGTAATTGAATTTAGCTAATATATTTGGATACATTTTTTACATTTGAATAATGGCAATTCTCTGTTATGTTTCTAACATATTTTCTTACTTTCCTTTTAATATTTATTTTCATTATGTTTTGTAGGTCTTCATAGAACCATTCAACTTTAGCTTCTTTGGCGTTACTGGTTGGGGCATAGATTTGGATTACTGTGACATTGAATGGTTTGCCTTGGAAATGAACAGAGATCATTCTGTCATTTTTGAGATTGTATCCAAGTACTGCATTTCGGACTCTTTTGTTGACCATGATGGCCACTCCATTTCTTCTGAGGGATTCCTGCCCACAGTAGTAGATATAATGGTCCTCTGAGTTAAATTCACCCATTCCAGTCCATTTTAGTTCGCTAATTCCTAGAATGTCGACATTCACTCTTGCCATCTCTTGTTTGACCACTTCCAATTTGCCTTGATTCATGGACCTGACATTCCAGGTTCCTATGCAGTATTGCTCTTTACAGCATCGGACTTTGCTTCTATCACCAGACACATCCACAGCTGGGTATTCTTTTTGCTTTGGCTCCATCCCTTCATTCTTTCTGGAGTTATTTCTCCACTGATCTCCAGTAGCATATTGGGCCCCTACTGACCTGGGGAGTTTCTCTTTCAGTATCCTATCATTTTGTCTTTTCATACTGTTCATGGGGTTCTCAAGGCAAGAATACTGAAGTGGTTTGCCATTCCCTTCTCCAGCGGACCACACCCTGTCATCTCTCTCCACCATGACCAGACCACCTGATCTGCCTCTTGAGAAATCTGTATGCAGGTCAGGAAGCAACAGTTAGAACTGGTCATGGAACAACAGACTGGTTCCAAATAGGAAAAGGAGTACGTCAAGGCTGCATATTGTCACCATATTTATTTAACTTATATGCAGAGTACATCATGAGAAATGCTGGACTGGAAGAAACACAAGTTGGAATCAAGATTGCTGGGAGAAATATCAATAACCTCAGATATGCAGATGACACCACTCTTATGGCAGAAAGTGAAGAGGGGCTAAAAAGCCTCTTGATGAAAGTGAAAGCGGAGAGTGAAAAGGTTGGCTTAAAGCTCAACATTCAGAAAACAAAGATCATGGCATCTGGCCCCATCACTGCATGGGAAATAGATGGGGAAACAGTGGAAACAGTGTCAGACTTTGTTTTTCTGGGCTCCAAAATCACTACAGATGGTGACTGCAGCCATGAAATTAAAAGACACTTACTCCTTGGAAGGAAAGTTATGACCAACCTAGATAGCATATTCAAAAGCAGAGACATTACTTTACCAACAAAGTTTCGCCTAGTCAAAGCTATGGTCTTTCCTGTGGTCATGTATGGATGTGAGAGCTGGACTGTGAAGAAGGCTGAGCACCGAAGAATTGATGCTTTTGAACTGTGGTGTTGGAGAAGACTCTTGAGAGTCCCTTGGACTGCAAGGAGATCCAACCAGTCCATTCTGAAGGAGATCAATCCTGGAATTTCTTTAGAAGGAATGATGCTAAAGCTGAAACTCCAGTATTTTGGCCACCTCATGCGAAGAGTTGACTCATTGGAGAAAACTCTGATGCTGGGAGGGATTGAGGGCAGGAGGAGAAGGGGACGACAGAGGATGAGATGGCTGGATGGCATCACTGATTTGATGGGTGTGAGTCTGGGTGACCTCCAGGAGCTGGTGATGGACAGGGAGGCCTGGCGTGCTGCGGTTCATGGGGTCGCAAAGAGTCGGACATGACTGAGCGACTGATCTGATCTGATCTGATCTGATTTTGTAGTAGAATGTTATAACATATAACCATCCTTCTGATTGAATAAAAACATTATGTAGCTTCATTTACCTGCTATATAATAATTTTTGACTGACTTTTAAACATAACATTTATGTATTCAATTAGATTATGACATGAGGTATGAGGTCTATTTCACACTGTATCGCTTCTTATGTTTAATTGTACTAATTAATCTCATCAACACTATTATCAAAAGTTTTTAATGACCCTTCATTAATTTCTAGTTTTGATTTAAACTCCTCTGCCAAAGGACTCTCAAAACATGTCTCCATATATATTTTAGGATTATTATTTTTTAAATTTCTTTGAAATATGCCATTTGGATTTTGATAGTGATAACATTGAATCTATAGATGGCTTTGGGTAGTATGGTCATTTTAACAATATCAATTCTTCTGATCCATCAACACAGGACATCTTTACATTTGTTTGTGCCTTCTTCAATTTCTTTCATCTGTGTTTTATAGTTTCTGTTGTATCATTTTTCATTTCTTTGGTCAAATTATTCTTAACTAATTTATTATTTTTGATGCTATTATAAATGGGATCATTTTCTTTATTTCCTTTTCAGATATTTCATTATTAATGTATGAAAATACAATTGATATCTGTAAGTTGATTTTATATCCTGCAATTTCATTGAATTCGTTGATTAGTCCCAATTGTTTCCTCATTGAGTTTTTCAGATATTCTATATATAAGATCATATCATTTGCAAATAATGACCATTTTATTTCTTCTCTTCTGACTTGGATACCTTTTATTTATTTGTCTTGCCTAATTGCTTTAACCAGGTCTTCCAGTATCATGTTAAATAAGGATTTTGAGAATGAACACTCATGTCTTATTCCTGACCTTAGAGAAAAAGTTTTTACTTTTCATCATTGAGTATGATGTTAGCTCTGAAATATAGCCTTTATGATGTTGAAAAATATTCCTCTATGACCCACCTCCCAGAATATTGGAAATAAAAGCAAAAATAAACAAATGGGACCTAATTAAACTTAAAAGCTTCTTCACAACAAAAGAAACTATAAGCAAGGTGAAAAGATAGCCTTCAGAATGGGAGAAAATAATAGCAAATGAAGCAACAGACAAACAACTAATCTCAAAAATATGCAAGCAATTCCTACAGCTCAATTCCAGAAAAATAAATGACCCAATCAAAAAATGGGCCAAAGAACTAAATAGACATTTCTCCAAAGGAGACATACAGATGGCTAACAAATACATGAAAAGATGCTCAACATCACTCATTATCAGATCAGATCAGATCAGTCGCTCAGTCGTGTCCAACTTTTTGCGACCCCATGAATCGCAGCACGCCAGGCCCCCTGTCCATCACCAACTCCCGGAATTCACTCAGACTCATGTCCATCGAATCAATGATGCCATCCAGCCATCTCATCCTCTGTCATCCCCTTCTCCTCCTGCCCCTAATCCCTCCCAGCATTAGAATCTTCTCCAATGAGTCAACACTTCGCATGAGGTGGCCAAAGTACTGGAGTTTCAGCTTTAGCATCATTCCTTCCAAAGAAATCCCAGGGCTGATCTCCTTCAGAATGAACTGGTTGGATCTCCTTGCAGTCCGAGGGACTCTCAAGAATCTTCTCCAACACCACACTTCAAAAGCATCAATTCATTATCAGAGAAATGCAAATCAAAACCACTATGAGGTACCATTTCACGCCAGTCAGAATGGCTGTGATCCAAAAGTCTACAAGCAATAAATGCTGGAGAGGGTGTGGAGAAAAGGGAACCCTCTTACACTGTTGGTGGGAATGCAAACTAGTACAGCCACTATGGAGAACAGTGTGGAGATTCCTTAAAAAACTGGAAATAGAACTGCCTTATGATCCAGCAATCCCACTGCTGGGCATACACACTGAGGAAACCAGAATTGAAATAGACACGTGTACCTGAATGTTTATCACAGCACTATTTATAATAGCCAGGACATGTAAGAAACCTAGATGCCCATCAGCAGATGAATGGATAAGAAAGCTGTGGTACATATACACGATGGAGTATTACTCAGCCATTAAAAAGAATGCATTTGAATCAGTTCTAATGAGGTGGATGAAACTGGAGCCTATTATACAGAGTCAAGTAAGCCAGAAAGAAAAACATCAATACAGTATACTAACACATATATATGGAATCTAGAAAGATGGTAACAATAACCCTGTAAGTGAGACAGCATGAGACACTGACGTATACAACAGGCTTTTGGACTCTGGGAGAGGGAGAGGGTGGGATGATTTGGGAGAATGGCATTGAAATATGTATAATATCATATATGAAATGAGTCACCAGTCCAGGTTCGATGCACAATACTGGATGCTTGGGGCTGGTGCACTGGGATGACCCAGAGGGATGGTATGGGGAGGAAGGAGGGAGGAGGGTTCAGGATGGGGAACACATGTATACCTGTGGCAGATTCATTTTGCTATATGGCAAAACCAATACAATACTCTAAAGTTAAATAAAAAAATAACAATTTCAGAAAAAAATATTCCTTTTATATATAATTCATTGAGAATTTTTATTATGAACTGACTTGTATTTTATCAAATGCTCTTTCTGTATCTATTGAGATGATTATATTATTTTTTATGATTTATTTATTATATTAATTATATTTTATTTATTCTACTAATGTGGTATTATATCACCTGCTGCTGCTAAGTCACTTCAGTCATGTCCGACTCTGCGTGACCCCATAGACGTCAGCCCACCAGGCTCTCCTGCCCCTGGGATTCTCCTAGACAACATATTAAAATGCAGAGTCATTACTTTGCCAACAAAGGTCCATCTAGTCAAAGCTATGGTTTTTCCAGTAGTCATGTGTGGATGTGAGAGTTTGGCTATAAAGAAGGCTGACTGCCAAAGAATTGATGTTTTTGAACTTGAAAGTCCCTTGGTCTGCAAGCAGATCCAACCAGTCCCCCTAAGGGAAATCAGTCCTTAATATTCATTGGAAGAACTGATGTTGAAACTGAAACTCCAATACTTTGGCCACCTGATATGAAGAACTGACTCACTGGAAAAGACCTTGATGCTGGGAAAGATTGAAGGCAGAGAAGGGGACAATAGAGGATGTGATGGTTGGATGGCATCACGGACTCAATGGGCATGAGTTTGAGTAAACTCTGGGAGTTGGTGATGGACAGCAAGGCCCGGCATGCTGCAGTCCATGGGGTCGCAGAGTTAGACATGACTGAGTGACTGAGCTGAACTGATATCACATTTATCGATTTGGTATGCTGAACCATCCTTGCATCCCAGAGATAAATCCCACTTGGTCATGGTGTATGAAGCTTTAAATATGTTCTTAAACTTATATCTGCTCTAATGTTTGTTATTTCCTCTCTTGTTCACTTTGGACTTAGTTTATACTTCTTTTTCTAGTTATGTGTTGTATAAGATTAGGGTTTTTCTTTTTTTAAGATCTATTTTCTTAATGAATGTGTAATAAGGGTACTCATATGCTGTTCTTGGGAATGTAAACTGGTTCACCCACTCTGAAAACAATGTAGATATTCCCCCCCCAAATTAAAAATACAACTGCCATATGATCCAGCAATCCCACTTCTGGGTACATATCCAAAGAAAATGAAAACAAGATATTGAAAAGTTAAAAGTTTTCTCTTGTTTCTTCCAGCATTATTCACAATATGACAGATATGAATACAACCTATGTGTCTGTCTGCTTAACTGCTGCTAAGTCGCTTCAGTCGTGTCCGACTCTGTGCGACCCTATAGACAGCAGCCCACCAGGCTCCCCCGTCCCTGGGATTCTCCAGGCAAGAACACTGGAGTGGGTTGCCATTTCCTTCTCCAATGCATGAAAGTGAGAAGGGAAAGTGAAGTCACTCAGTCGTGTCTGACTCTTAGCGACCCCATGGACTGCAGCCCACCAGGCTCCTCTGTCCATGGGATTTTCCAGGCAAGAGTACTGGAGTGGGGGTGCCATTGCCTTCTAGGGACAAATAAATAGAAGGGATGTGGTGCAATAGGATATAATCAGCCATGAGAAAAAGGAAATCCTGCCATTTACAACTACATAGGTGGGCCTTGAGGGCATTATGCTTAGTGAGATAAATCAGACAGAGAAAGACAAATATTGTATGTTATCATTTATATGTGAAATATAAAAAGGTTGAACCTGCACACGGAGAAGGCAATGGCACCCCACTCCAGTACTCTTGCCTGGAAAATCCCATGGAGGGAGGAGCCTGGTAGGCTGAAGTCCATGGGGTCACTAAGGGTTAGACGCGACTGAGCGACTTCACTTTCACTTTTCACTTTCATGTATTGAAAAAGGAAATGGCAACCCACTCCAGTGTTCTTGCCTAGAGAATCCCAGGGACCAGGGACTGGGGAGCCTGGTGGGCTGCCGTCCATGGGGTCGCACAGAGTTGGACACGACTGAAATGACTTAGCAGAACTTGCACAAATAGAGAATAATGGTAGTCACCAGACCTAGGAGATGGGAGAACTGGGGATATTTAAAAAGTGCCATTTCAACTGGAAAATAAAAAAGTTCTAGATATTTAATGCATGGTATCATGATTAAAATCATTAATATTGTAGTATGTACTTCAGAGTTGCTAAAAGACTAGCCCATAAATGTTTTCACCTCAAAAAAGAAATGATAATTGATATAGTGGAGGTGTTAACTAAAGCTATGGTGATAATCATATCACAATATATAAATGAACCGAATCTACATGTTGTATACCTTAAACATACAGTGTTACATGTAAATTATATCTCATTAAAAATAAAATAAACAACAAAAAAGCCATTTCCTCAAATTATCATTCCAACATTTTTTCCCAGTGGTACTACTGCACATATCTGAGCCACTGTTAAAATTTAACTCATCATCACTGTTTTCTTTTCTCAGGAATATGAACAAAATCAGTTTTGAAAGTTATAAAACTACTGATACTTTTTAACCATGATACAGATATTCTTCAAATATTTTTGTGAGCTATCTTGCAGACTTTCCTATAGTAGGTGATCAACAAATGTCAAGGACATTTTTGAAAGGCTGAGGGACTGCTCCTTATAATACTTTAAGTAGCCCTACATCCCTATATTCTGCCAGTATTGTCATAGAAATGATCTAGTATGTGCAATACACAATAGCAATGGAAATATTCCCTCCATGAGCAGGAAACTGAGGCATTTTGTAAGTAAATAAACCCCAATCTACAGCAACATTTCATTAGGTTCACATCTAGAAGAGTCCAGACTCTCTTTTAAAGTGAAAAGTGTTTATATATTAATATAAAAGAGTATCCTAACTGCTGATGCTGACTGCAGCCATGAAATTTAAAGACCCTTGTTCCTTGGAAGAAAAGCTATGACAAATCTAGACAGCATATTAAAAAACAGAGATATTACTTTGCCAACAAAAGTCCGTATAGTCAAAGCTATGGTTTTTCCAGTTGTTATGTGTGGATGTGAGAGCTGGATGATAAAGATGACTGAGCACCAAAGAACTGATGCTTTTGAAATGTAGTGTTGGAGAAGACTCTTGAGAATCCTTTGGACTGCAAGGAGATCAAACCAGTAAATCCTAAAGGAAATAAACCCTGAATATTCATTGGAAGGACTGATGCTGAAGCTGAAGCTTCAATACTTTGGCCACCTGATGCAAAGAGCCAACTCACTAGACAAGACCTTGATACTGGGAAAGAGAGAAAGTTTGAAGACAGGAGGAGAAGGGGACATTCAAAGGTGGATGGTATCACTACTCAATGGACATGAGTTTGAACTAATGCTGGGAGACAGTGAAGGACAGGGAAGCCTGGCATCCTGTAATCCATTGGGTTGCAAAGAGTCAGACATAACTTAAATGACTTAGCACAAATGGAAATAGAAAGGTTTATGTCATCTATGCTATACTTAGAACAGATGTAATCTTCAGTCTCCAAATTCTGCACAAATAACCTATTTGGTCCCAACCCCCAAAATGGTATATAATCAGTCAAGGTACAGTTTCCCTTTCTTGGGTACATTTCAGTACTGCAAGAAATAGGCAAAGATAATTTTGAAGCATTGATCAGAAACTCCCGGGTACAAAGTCTGGGATGTATGCAGACTGTAGCAAAGGCATGAGCCACTTCATTTAAACACTATGTCCATGTCATGAGTCAGCTGTGGTGTAGGAGCTGCAAGACAGGTTCATCTAATATACCTCCATGTTTCCCTTTCTCTGATCTAAGTTCTGAACAGTGACAAAGGAAGTTCTGTATTCTCCAGAAAAATTGATAACAAGGTGATATACTGGAACCTGAGTGAACAAACTCATGGAACACAGCAGGATCCTGATGCAGAAATTCAAATATATCAGAAATACATACAGATACAAGGATTTACAACCAGAAGACAACCACTCAAGTGAGAGAACACATTAAACTCATTTTATAGATACCGACTATCAAAAAGGTTTACCGCACATAGATCCTTTCTGAATATGTTACTGGAAGACAAGCGGCATCTAATAAGGGAGTAAATCAAGAGAGAGAAAAGGATAGAATTTAGAAAATAGTGAATCTTTCCCAGAAGTCTAGTGAATAAATGTCCTAGCACCCAGTGTGATATAGAGTAATTAAAATGTTCTTGATCACCATTATCATTAATCATTAGCACATAATGCCTAACATTTATTGTCCACTTACTATACTGAAGACACTGTTTTACATGTGTTAACTCATTAAATACCCACACCTTCCTATAAATATTGCTGAAGGTAAGGAGCTTACCTTAGAAAACAGCTAGTAGTTGGGGATGCCAGGGCACCAATACAGGCAGTCTGATTCCAGAAATCACATTCTTAGCAGCTCTGCTACAGGCCCCTTCATCAGTATCATCCAGGAGCTGGCATATCATTTAAATACATCATAAATCACCTGGGTAAATAACTAACCCCAAGAAAAAGAAATAATAAATAAAATTAAATTATCTGAATTGAGATTAAAACTGACCACAAAGGCAATGCCAAAGAATGCTCAAACTACCGCACAATTGCACTCATCTCACAGGCTAGTAAAGTAATGCCCAAAATTCTCCAAGCCAGGCTTTAGCAATGTGTGAACCGTGAACTTCCTGATGTTCAAGCTGGTTTTAGAAAAGGCAGAGGAACCAGAGATCAAATTGCCAACATCCTCTGGATCATGGAAAAAGCAAGAGAGTTCCAGAAAAACATCTATTTCTGCTTTATTGACTATGCCAAAGCCTTTGACTGTGTGGATCACAATAAACTGTGGAAAATTCTGAAAGAGATGGGAATACCAGACCACCTGATTTGCCTCTTGAGAAATCTGTATGCAGGTCAGGAAGCAACAGTTAGAACTGAACATGGAACAACAGACTCGTTCCAAATAGGAAAAGGAGTTCATCAAGGCTGTATATTGTCACCCTGCTTATTTAACTTATATGCAGAGTACATCATGAGAAACACTGGGCTGGAAGAAGCACAAGCTGGAATCAAGATTGCCGGGAGAAATATCAATAACCTCAGATATGCGGATGACACCACCCTTATGGCAGAAAGTGAAGAGGAACTAAAAAGCCTCTTGATGAAGGTGAAAGTGGAGAGTGAAAAAGTTGGCTTAAAGCTCAACATTCAGAAAACGAAGATCATGGCATCCGGTCCCATCACTACATGGGAAATAGATGGGGAAACAGTGGCAACAGTGTCAGACTTTCTTTTTCTGGGCTCCAAAATCACTACAGATGGTGACTGCAGCCATGAAATTAAAAGACGCTTACTCCTTGCAAGGAAAATTATGACCAACCTAGATAGCATATTCAAAAGCAGAGACATTACTTTGCCAATAAAGGTTCGCCTAGTCAAGGCTATGGTTTTTCCAGCGGTCATGTATGGATGTGAGAGTTGGACTGTGAAGAAAGCTGAGCGCTGAAGAATTGATGCTTTTGGAGAAGACTCTTGAGAGTCCCTTGGACTGCAAGGAGATCTAACCAGTCCATTCTGAAGGAGATCAGCCCTGGGATTTCTTTGGAAGTAATGATGCTAGAGCTGAAACTCCAGTACTTTGGCCACCTCATGTGAAGAGTTGACTCATTGGAGAAGACACTGATGCTGGGAGGGATTGGGGGCAGGAGGAGAAGGGGACAAGAGAGGATGAGATGGGTGGATGGCATCACTGACTCGATGGACATGAGTCTGAGTGAACTCCTGGAGTTGGTGATGGACAGGGAGGCCTGACGTGCTTCAATTCATGGGGTTGCAAAGAGTCGGACACGACTGAGCGAGTGATCTGATCTGATCTGATCTTGAAATAATTTGCTTGTCTAACTACACAAACAACTTATCCATGAGGGGGAAGATTTTTTTTTTCCTCTTTGCAGGATCAAGTCTCCTATAGCATACTTGTTTCTCCAGTGTTTAAAGTTTCAACATTATACGGCTTTCAGGCCTGGTCTGAAGGACTGCATTATGAGTTTTTTTTTATCCTCAATGACTAAATTAACTCACTTGTGTGCCTTCAAGAAGAGATCTATCTTATGATTTTTTAATGATAAATTTATATAATGTGTATAATAAAAACATTGCCTATAAACAGTTTTTTCCCTAGAGTCAATACAAAGCTGTAGCTAATATGACATGTGAGTTTTATTTTTGGTGCTTTATTTTAATTTAAAGTTATTATCATGAAGGAAACAGTTAATTTTTAATCATTTGTTTATAATCTAAATTATTTACCAAATAAAGTGGGCTTATGCAAATTTTAAAAATATGTCATTAATACTAAACAAGAATGAGTAGCTAAGGAAATTGGTAAAAGGATAAAAGTAAAAGTAGAAAAAAGCTTTAAATGTATCACAAAAGTATTTGTATAAGTCAGGATTCTTAATTGTTGATCACAGAAATACAGCTCAAGTTGAGCTAATCATGAGTTAAGAACACTGGAGTAGGTCAGAGATTAAAGAAAACCAGCATCATGAAGCATCAAGATAAGGGCAACTCTAAAATCCTCAGCTAATAGATCTTGGGACAGAAAAATTTTAAAGATTATCTTGTCACTCACAGTTGTTTCTTTTTTTATTGATTTTTTTCTCTACTGAAATAGTTTTTTTTCACATGTTGGCAGAATGGCTTTACCTGGCCAAGGGTTTACATTCTCAAAAATCCACAACCAGAAAGCAAAGGAGGTAAACTCAATTAAAATAAAATTAGAGAAGACCGGTGTTCAAGTTGGGTTATATACCCAGTCATAAAACCATAAGTGTGACCTTAGGGGTAACATACTAATGCTGGCTACTTTGGGTGAGATACTTTGGCAATTTCTTTTTGGTATTTCCTATCCCTGGATCTAATTCCCTTGGTGACTTTTGGTTTCACCTGTGATAGCAATAGACAATTCCATGCAAGTTTAGACTTATTCTGAAACTATCCCTCCTTGGGCAAAATCCAGATTTTTTTCCTGCTTTCATTCTCAGGACCCTCCATGAAGTCACAGGAGCCATACACATAAGAAGCCTCATGAGATAGGGGAGTTAGTGACCCAGGGAACTCCCCTCCATCCACAGAAAAGTAAGCCGATGTGTAAGTGCTCTAGCCATCATTAGTTAATTCTTAGAAGTTTCCCATAGAGATAACCAGATTAATAGTACCTCTTTATGTAGATCTCCTGGAAAAGGAAGTGGCAACCCACTCCAGTATTCTTGCTTGGAAAATCCCATGGACGGAAGAGCTTGGTAGGCTACAGTTCATGGGGTCGCAAAGAGTCAGACAGACTTCACTTTCACTTTCACTTTTTATGTAGATCTTTCCTTGATTCTTGCCACTCTTTAACTCTGGCTTCATGTTTATCTCCCAAACAAACTAGCCTTACCTAACCCTTACCTCAGACTCCGTTTTCAAGGGAACACAAACTAAGATGTCCATCACTTGATCAACTGTTGTGTCCAGGAAATTAGTTTTCTCTTGGTTCTTCTAGTTATAACCATAATTGAAAAAAGTACTTATTGCCCTTTATTCACCAACTGTAAGCTTGAATGTGGTTTCCATGTCTTCTCTTTTTATACACATTCTTGAATGATGTCATTGTGTTCTCATGTCCTTAAAAATCATTTGTATTTGGGAATTCTTGCTTGTACTTTAGAATTTTGAATGCTTATTTGAAATCACTTGGCAGTCTATTAGGCATCTCAAATTTAGCAAGTCTAAAGCTCAACTCTCAGTACCCTTTCTGAACCTGCCTTTTTCACAGTTCCCCCCGCCATCTCAATACACAGCAAGTACATTTTCCTAATTGTTTAGGCTCCAAAACTAATGTGATCCTTGAGATATTTTTCTTTTTTGAGACATCATTCTTTCTTTTAAATTCTAGTAATCAATCAACAAAATTTCAAAATTTTACTCAAGATTCAACCATATCTTGCTATCTTTATTTCTAGCAGCCTTAATAATTCCAGTAGTATCCTAGATGATCTCCATTCTTCACCCCTGCTGTCCTAAAATCTATTTTCTACATAGTGCTGAGGTCCTTTGAAACATCAGTCAAATGTAACACTCTACTGCTCACCTTCCAACAATTTACTAAACTACTCAGAGGAAAAGCCAGTACTCTTGATGGCCTATTAAAATATTCATAACCTGATTATTTTTCTTCTATTCCTATCCCTACTTCACTTCATTCTAGCAACACTGACCTCCTTGCTTTCCTTGAATAAGCAAGTATATTCCCCCAGATATCTACATAGTTCAAACCTTCACTTATTATACAGGTTCATCAAGCCACAGAATCAGAGACACCTTTTGAGTGTCTTTTGAGAATACCATGTGCAACAAACTTCCATATTTCTCTAACCTCTTTAGTAAATATCATTGCACTTATTCTTACTTGACATATATATTTG
The DNA here is from genome assembly GCA_935064755.1 of Tragelaphus eurycerus. Lineage (NCBI taxonomy): Eukaryota > Metazoa > Chordata > Mammalia > Artiodactyla > Bovidae > Tragelaphus > Tragelaphus eurycerus. The sequence continues at coordinate 2,273,089 of CAKXYN010000097.1, read as the reverse complement.
TTTGTTTATTGGCTTTCTTCTGTTTTCAAAATGTAAGCTTTATGAAGGGAAGAGATACTTTGCTTTCTTTATTTCTGAGCTGCAAGACCTCCAAGAGGGCTTGACAGGTAGAAGGCTCACACCTTATATTTGTTGAATGAATGAGAGGAGATGGATGAAAGAAGATGACAGTTACAGTTCAGTCTGTATCATTGAATTAATGAGCTACTAGAGAGGAGAGGAGATTCTTCCAAATGGAATCTGGTATGAGTGATTTAGGTAATTAGTGGAAAACAGTATGATCAGGGCAGGGCAGTGCCCTGCTCTGGTGTATATTATAATCTTTTACTGTTACTAGAGTTATAAACATAACTAAAATTTTAAACATGACTAAGTGACACACATGCATAATATACAATGTTGATACAAAAAAATAAATAAGAGCTTTATAAAAAGCACAGTTAATTTTGGGTTGAAAATGGAGAAAATGTTTTTCTCTGAGGTCAAATAAAAGGATTATATAGTATGACAATAAACAGCAATAATATTTATGATAGCATATACATCAAGAATGCAATGTTTCCATGTGATTTAAATTTTGATAGATTTTTAAAAATAAATGTATCCCTTATAATTCATCTGAATTAAAAATTGATCATTGATAGGAGGACTTTAGGGAGAATAGTGGCTAATGCCACTGAATATACTGAAGAAACTATTATAAGTTTCAAAAACTGTACTTTAAAAATAAATCTTCTTTTATAATATCTTCATATTCTCTTCATCAAAATGCTGCAATCAACCCACTGGATCTTTATGAAAACTGGATTAAAATCTATCCATCTTTTTTTATTACAATTCAGCAGGATTTCTCAAATCAAGCAAAATTTAATAAATTTTTGTAGGACTTAATAAAAGAACAGAAGATTTATATATCTAATAAAAATTTCATTCAGTTCCAATGGTTTTATTTAATTTGTTTCCATATGTCTTCTTATCACCTATTAGATATCATTTTGTTTCTCAAAATTCAAAGAATAAAAATTGCTCCTAAAATAATTTTTTTTACTATTCCATATGTTTGTTTTTTTAAATGTTGTTCCAAGTAGTTTGAACAATCAGAAAGCATCTGGTGAAAGTCTTCTTGGTTGCTAAACTTCAGGCCAATTTTGTAATTTTAATAGTCTTTTCTCCATAACTCACAAAGGGTTTTCTCTAAAGAGTTTCCGAGAATGAAGAAAGAATTATATTTAAGCATTTTAAAAGGTGTTTGAAATTCATTTTTGTAGCTAAAAAGTGGGATTCAAGCCTTAGTCCTTTTTGTTTTTAGAGGCAAAGAGGCTACTTTATGATGAATATTTCATAGTGTGTCAGATTATGTTGCAATACTTCTTTTCTCAAGGAGAAATAAGTGTAGCTCTCATTTAAAAGCTCTTTTGAGTATTTATAGCTCATTGATTAAGAATTAGAACAAATTAAAACAGAATCTATAAGATTAACTCTTTGTAGACATAACTGGAATATGCTTACTCTGAATATAAGCTTATGAGGATTTGAATAATGGGGATTGCTTTGCTTCATGAAGATAATGTCCAAGGACAGTGATAATATAAATTTCTCCCAATGAAGTATGCATTTACATCAAGGACCAGAAGAGAGGTTTAAAAGTAGATAAGGCACACAAATGAGAGGTCAGTTCTGGCATAAGCTTTCGTGAGTCACATTGGTATGTACTCCAACACTTATTAAGAGCTCTGCAACAACTATCTCTGTACCACTTGGGAAAACCTTTGTTTTAGTCCCTTTTCCGATTTAACTGGTTATTTGATCTTGAGCAAAACATTTTATTTTTAGGGAACCTCGTTTTTCTTTCTTGTAAAATACCAAGAACTTCCACCAAGATGATTGTTCAAATAATGCATATGATGTTTTCCTACTAATACTTAATCTCTAAAATATTATATTAAATGTAAAGTATTGTTAATACAAATGCTTTCCATATATTCCATGCTTAAATTATCATTTTGGTCTCTCTCCCCTATTGCAATAGCCTAAAATAAAGTCTTTCTTACCTGTTCAACCTTGCCCAGTGGAAACTTTGCTCTGAGAGGCATAAGTATGTACTGTGGGGAAAAAATAAAGCAGGGTCTAGGGTACTAGTGCTGTGAGGAGTACTGTTGGGAAGGGTGAACCTTTGTAATTGTAAACAGCAATGGCCCTACATGCCCACAGCTAATGACATAGGGCATCATTTACTATTTTAAAGACTTTTGCTTTTATCCCAATATAGAGAAAAGGGGAGCCATTTGAGGAGGATTTTGAGCAGGAGCAGATCATGGTCTAACATGTTTTTAAAAGGTCATTGCTATTTAAAAACAAACATTCAGAGACAAAGGAAGAAGCAAAGATATGAGTTAGATACTTATTGCAATCATTTAGGAAAGAGAGAAAGAGAAGGTGAGAGAGAGAGAAAGAGGTGTTTTTGAACAAGAGTAGAAGTGGTTGGATTTGGATGTATTTTTAATATATATTTTTAGATAGAGTCAATAGCATTTTAACATTGAGTTATGAGAATAAGATAAATGTAAAGGATAGATTGAAGTATTGTTGTTTTATTTGGTTCTTGTTGTTTAGTTGATTTTGGTGTTTTATTTTTGAGTATTTTGTGAAAGTTAATGGGGAAGGGGATATGCCTTAGGGAAAATAATCTTCCTTTTGCAGTTATTACAAGGATCTTCAAGCAGAGGAATATTGAAATCCACATTCAACTGAGAAAAGGCTGGCTGCTTCAGTGGGAAAGAGAGGGTCAGGAAAGTTTAGCAGTTCAAGGTTATCATTTCTATCCTAGTACAACTATATATTACTATTCCAAGTCTTATGATTTCATTACTCCTAATCATTGCCTCAGTATTCACAAAAGAAGCATATCAATTTATTTTCTGCAAACTGTACCTTAAAATACAGACCTGACTTTTAGCTATAAATTTATTGTGGCTACAAAAAGTTTGAGATTAAAGTTGTCATAGAATTCTTCCAGTTCTCTGACATAATATTAACAGTTTAAACCCTTTGGTTTCTTGTTTTCTTTTTAAAAAACTCTCTACTGTAGTTAGTGGCAGCCATCACACCTCACAGTCCTTACCATCAGAATTTCTACCATAATAGTTGATTTCTGGGACCACTTGCTTTCCTAAAGACTTGATTCTAACAGATAGTCTATCTAAATTACTTGTGGTGATAATTTATGTGATGACACTGCATGTAAGAAATTACCAGAATCCTGTTTTCCATTGGCAAAGAGCTGAGCCAAAACTGATCTTTTTTTCAAGGTCAAAGACAGAAGCAAATCAATACTACCCCTGGAAGACTCTTCCAACTACAAATTATAGTAGTTAAGGCCCAGTTAAGAAATACTGCTGCTGCTGCTGCTGCTAAGCAACTTCAGTCGTGCGACTGTGTGTGACCGACTTCAGTAGGGCCGACTCTGCGACCCCATAGATGGCAACCTACCAGGCTCCCCCGTCCCTGGGATTCTTCAGGCAAGAACACTGGAGTGGGTTGCCATTTCCTTCTTCAATGCATGAAAGTGAAAAGTGAAAGTGAAGTCGCTCAGTTGTTTCCGACTCTCAGCGACACCATGGACTGCAGCCTACCAGGTTCCTCCGTCCATGGGATTTTCCAGGCAAGAGTACTGGAGTGGGTTGCATTGCCTTCCCTGTAAGAAATACTAGGTATCTCAAAAATAGGATATTCCATGTACAGATTTGTAGCAGAGTGTTAGCAGGCTGAAAGAGCAAAAGGGATGCTGAATTCATAGAGAGAACCGCATGAAACATCTACCATCACAAGGACACAACAGAATCTGCTTGACCAGAATCTGAAACTCAGGGGACCTGCAGGGATAGTGCTTGGCTCTTTAGAGAAAACCAGGCAGCTGATGCTCAAACACTGAAGAAGAGATGTGACCCATCAGATATTCATTGGGAGGCTGTGTCAGACTCTGAAAGAAGAGGGATGAGCAAGGCTGCACTCTGATTAACAAAGAGGTACAATGAAGGCTAAGACTGCTATAAGCTGGCTGATGAAATGATTCTGATGGGGACTTAAAAACAGGAAGGAGTGTCTTCCTTAGGAGTACTGCCGTCATTCCACTTTCCAATCCCCTTTGTGAACATTTCATTGATAGAACCTAAAGAAGCATGTGTGTATGTTTGGCCTTCTTTTGGTGTAAAAGTTCAAGAAACGTACTTTACAGAGCTCTTGTTTCAGCATCGCAAAGCAGAGGATATAATATTTTGGAGCAGAAAAACAATAGGTAAATTACCAGCACTCACATACTAACTCATTTTACCAACACAACGGACAGCTGGCTATCATGATCTCTTTTCATAGATAAGGAAACTAAAGCAAAAGGAAATTAAGATCCCTAACTCAAGTTTACACAGCTGATAAATACAGTGTTGATATTTGATACCAAGCATTAAATGTTGGAATGGCAATACTAAAATAATGTTAAAATGCATACAATTTTTGGCTCATGGTAGAAAACTATTTGGTTTAATTAGATGTTTTATACCAACATCAGTATCCTTGTTTTGACAAAGTTACTATTGTTATTTGAGATATTATATTGGGGAAGTTGATTAAAAGGAATATGAGAACTCTGTATTATTTTTATAATTTCTTAGATGCCTTAATGGAGAAGGCAATGGCACCCCACTCCAGTACTCTTGGCTGGAAAATCCCACGGATGGAGAAGGCTGGTAGGCTGCAGTCCATGGGGTCGCTAAGTCGGGTATGACTGAGCGACTTCACTTTCACTTTTCACTTTCATGCATTGGAGAAGGAAATGGCAACCCACTCCAGTGTTCTTGCCTGAAGAATCCCAGGGACGGGGGAGCCTGGTGGGCTGCTGTCTCTGGGGTCGCACAGAGTCGGACACGACTGAAGTGATGCAGCAGCAGCAGCAGCAGCAGCAGCAGCAGATGCCTTAATGGAGAAGATAATGGCACCCCACTCCAGTACTCTTGCCTGGAAAATCCCATGGACGGAGGAGCCTGGTAGGCTGCAGACCACTGGGTCGCTAAGAGTCGGAAACGACTGAGTGACTTCACTTTCACTTTTCATTTTCAGGCATTGGAGAAGGAAATGGCAACCCACTCCAGTGTTCTTGCCTGGAGAATCCCAGGGATGGGGGAGCCTGGTGGGCTGCCGTCTAGGGAATCGCACAGAGTCGGACATGACTGAAGCGACTTAGCAGCAGCAGCAGCCGAAGTCTTGAACTTTCAAATAAGAGGTTATTTTAAAAATGTAACTCAAAATTTTAAACAGGGGTTTAAAATGGATTCTAAATTTGGGGTTTTCCTGGTGGCTGAAATCTTCTCTGGTGGCTCAGATGTTAAAGTGTCTGCTTCCAATGCGGGAGACCCTGGTTCGATCCCTGGGTCGGGAAGATCCCCTGGAGAAGGAAATCGTAACCCACTCCGGTATTCTTGCCTGGAGAATCCCATGGACGGAGAAGCCTGGTAGGCTACAGTCCATGGGGTCGCAAAGAGTCGGACACAACTGAGCGACTTCACTTCACTTCCCTGGTGGCTGAGTTGGTAAAGAATCCATCTGCAGATAAAGAATCCATTTGCAGAGCAGGATTGGGAAGATATTCTGGAGAAGGAAATGGCAACCCACTGCAGTATTCTTACCTGGGAAATCCCATGCACAGAGGAGCCTGGTGGGTTACAGTCCAAGGTATCACAAGAGTCTGAGACAATTTAGCAACTAAACTTCCACCACCAGTATGAGATTACATTAAATAAGTATGGATAGGTGAAAAATTGTAATGCTAAAATGATTAAGCCCCTGGGTGAAAACACAATAGTAACTACTCTTGAACATTTAATATTCAAAACCCAGTTTTAAGTTTTTACCAAAATTTATAAATCTTACAACAACCCTGACTGTTATTTCTACCCCATTTCATTGATGAATAATCTGAGATTCAAAAAGTTTTCTAGCTGGTAAACATCAAAGCCAAAGCCTATTCTATTTCCATTGCAAACAATTTACTTTCATAGAATTTTAATGTGCTTTGACTGAAAAGGTCATCCTGTCTAGCTCACCACTCAGTGACATTGCCAAATGTGACTTTCTGTACTATTTCACCCTTCTCATCTGGAAAACAGAAGTTAAATATTACACAACATTCACCTTGTTCCTTGTAATGAATTTATGTGTTATACTTGACTTGCAGATTAATAACTGGAATGAGCCAAAAATGAACAGTTGCTTAACAAGCCTGGGATCTCAGAAGTTCTTGGAGCATGTCATTGTAGACTCTTCTCTCCCATATCTATAAATAAATAAAACCTTTAGGAGAAATATATACCTTCTGCTCAGTACTGTAATTTCTATGCTTAAGTATCTGTCAAAATGTTTTTATAAAGAATGTCATTTTAATTGACCTATAATCAATTATGTTATTGAACTGCTTATCTGACAAATTAACTATCACTAGCATCATATACATATTTGCTTAACAAATATACTACATTGTCTCCCTTGTTATCTGTGTAGAGATACAACCTTATTTATAGGCTATCTAAAAGGTCAAGTGATAATTTAGTGTAAAAGCAAATTATTTATATGATAACACTGAATTTAGGGCTTAATCAATTTTTTTTCAGGTGATTTATCTCAATGACCAAAAGGTTCATCTATTAAAACACAATTAAATTCCATATAAATCAATTTCTTTTCCAATATTTTTATCACTGATGATTGACTTTCAAAGGATAAAGTGAATCTCATTTGAAAATTTATAGTTAGTGTCTCCTACTTATTATATTTAATTTCAAAATTACAAGGGAGGGGAATTCTCTAAGATTTTATTATCACTCAACTGAAAATGGGAAAGAACCCACTTGCCAGTGCAGGAGACATAAGAGACATGGGTTTGATCCTTGGGTTGGGAAGGAAGGCATGGCAACCCACTTTAGTATTCTTGCCTGGAGAATCTCCACAGACAGAGGAGCCTGATGGACTATAGCCCATATAGTCACAAAGAATCGGACAGGACTGAATCAGCTTAGCACACATGTATGCATGTACTAGGTAATACTTCATGGTAGTATGCTCAGAAATGTGTGATATACTCACTCATCATACTCATTGCATAATTTATGTTGGATAACATCTGCATATTTGATAATATGATACCTGTTACCTATCTGTAATGGTTTCTGAAGTTTACAGGCGTGATTGCTATATGATGGTACTAAGAGACATAATGTCCCTTCAGAGAATCAAAATTAGTACTTGCTCAACAATTCAGTTAGAGGCAAGGAAGCCAAAGTTTAGTAAAGATGAGTGCTAGCATTAAGCTAAAGAAAATAAACATTATAAGATATTGTGTGTAAGGAGGGTATTTAAATATGAAAAGTATTTGAGCTTGTTCTTATGCCAAAGTCAAGTTGGAGTAGAGAGTTTGAAGACACAGGAAGGAGGAGTGGATAAGACATTAGACAAACCTGAATATGACTTCTGTACTTACTCATCTAACTTTCCTAAGCTTTAGTTTCTTTATATTTAGAATGGGAATATTAATTCCACCTCCACATGGGATTCCTCTGAGTATTAATTGAGATACAGTATATAAAGTACTTAGGGCTTCCCTTCTAGCTGAGCTGTAAAGAATCCACCTTCAATGCAGGAGGTGGATTTTTTTCCTGGGTCGGAAAGATCCCCTGGAGGAGGAAATAGCAACCCACTCTAGCATTCTTGTGGGGAAATTCCCATGGAACAGAGGGGCTGGGAGGGTTACAGTCCATGGGGTCGCAAAGAGTCGGATATGACTGAGTGACTAAAGCATGTAAAGTGCTTAGCATAGTATGTATTCAGTAAATTACTAGTCTGTGCAATTCTTTCTTTACTGGTATAGAAGCTAAGAACACATACTCTGGACTCAGGCTGTCTGGATCAAATTCCTGGTCTTCCACTCACTAGCTTTACAACCTTTGGGAAAATTGCTTAAACTTTCTATGCCTTAATTTCCTCATTTATAAACAAATTATCTAATTTGTTTAATTTATCTCTGAGGGTTTAATAAATTAATGCATGTGAATTACTTGAAACAGTTTGTTACATGTTAAGGAAAAGTAGGATTTTGTCATCTTTATTTTTCCACTACTACTTCTGCTGCTGCTACCAGCTGCATCATGAGAGTCAAGTTTGTGAAGAGAATAGTTATATTTATCTTCTCATCTTTCACGCCTCTCACATCTCTCAACCCACTGCTATATAGCGTTAGCATCACTCATCCCACACTTTCTTGTTCAGTATTAGGATTATTTTTCATCCTCCATTTGTAAAACCTGGTGGCCTCTTTTCAGTTTTTATTTAAATTCTGTGACATCTCTCCTCCTTATTAATTCCTTCTTCCCTTTTTATAATTCCATTCCTGGTTTTCTTTACACTTATGACTTTCCCTCCTACATTGTAACATGTTAGTTCTACACTCACTTTCTTTTCTGTGTACAATATTCTTATTAGTCAAGAACTATTTACCTGTCTTTTCTTTTTCTTCACTCCGAATATTATTACTGGGCAATCCCATCATGCTGAGGCCTCATCACTGAACATACAAATAAACACTGCCAGTCCACATTTTTCTCTTTCTGTTCCCACCATAAATGTTAGATCCTCAGAGATGCCTTTTCATATTTTCCAGATGAATTGGGCCTCATGATTCTATAATTTACAATTATTTTTTAAACTTGTAGCTCTTTTCTCAAATTATATGGTCACTATCGTATCTTTACCACTAGCATGTTAGGTATACAGAGTTTCAAGTCCATTGATTTTGTCATCTTTATTTTTCAATGGACTTGAAACTCTGTATACCTAACATGCTAGTGGTAAAGATACGATAGTGACCATATAATTTGAGAAAAGAGCTACAAGTTTAAAAAATAATTGTAAATTATAGAATCATGAGGCCCAATTCATCTGGAAAATATGAAAAGGCATCTCTGAGGATCTAACATTTATGGTGGGAACAGAAAGAGAAAAATGTGGACTGGCAGTGTTTATTTGTATGTTCAGTGATGAGGCCTCAGCATGATGGGATTGCCCAGTAATAATATTCGGAGTGAAGAAAAAAGAAAAGACAGGTAAATAGTTCTTGACTAATAAGAATATTGTACACAGAAAAGAAAGTGAGTGTAGAACTAGCATGTTACAATGTAGGAGGGAAAGTCATAAGTGTAAAGAAAACCAGGAATGGAATTATAAAAAGGGAAGAAGGAATTAATAAGGAGTAGAGATGTCACAGAATTTAAATAAAAACTGAAAAGAGGCCACCAGGTTTTACAAATTTTTAGCATTCTAGGCACATTTCTCGGGGAAGGCAATGGCACCCCACCCCAGTACTTTTGCCTGGAAAATCCCATGGACAGAGGATCCTGGTGGGCTCCAGTCCATGGGGTTGCTAAGAGTCGGACACGACTGAGCGACTTCACTTTCACTTTTCACTTTCATGCATTGGAGAAGGAAATGGCAACCCACTCCAGTGTTCTTGCCTGGAGAATCCCAGGGACGGGGGAGCCTGGTGAGCTTCCGTCTATGGGGTCGCACAGAGTCGGACACGACTGAAGCGACTTAGCATAGCATAGCATAGCATAGGCACATTTCTGACATTCAGCTATGTTTATTAACTGATTGCTGAACAGAACCTTGACTTCCATAACTGAATATCTACAACCATTTGCAAACAGCAACCTGAATGTACCAAAGACCTAAAAGGCATAAATCCAGATCAAATGTTACATACATTTCCTGATCTTTATATGCTCCCATGGACTCACTGCTTACGTAATTATTTGGTACAATAAATTCCCTTTGCAACTTCTCCAAGAAATTCTCTTGAAAGTATAACTGAAATAATAATTTTAGAGTAATTAATTAGAGTAATCTAATTCCCCATTGGGTGAATAAGTGATTGCTGCTGGTGATTTTTACTTTATATGTAGCTTGATGCATTGAAATAATTTCCCTTTGCTGTGAGTAATTCTCTTATAAACATTAATATATTACTCATAGAAGGGAAGAACAGTATATATTTAACATATTTTTGAGTGTGTGTCAAGGAACTATACAAAAGAGGATTCATATATTTTGGCAAACATGATAATGAAAAAAGTGAAATTTCTATTTAGAGCAGCACTGTGAGCTCTTATACCTCCCTGGCTTCTCTGGTAAGGTCATGGCTCATTCCCAGGTCATCTGTCTGAAAGATAAGGTTCCAAGTCATCTATCAATAGAACTGGCCTTTCAATTTCTGAAACATTAGCTGTGAACTGAATTGTTGCTCATTTTTCTTTACAACCTTGAAATATGCCCCAAATAGGGGTTGAAGAAAAAATTCCATTGTCTCACTTGAAATATCTTTGTGCTGTCTGTCCTTTACTATAGAATTTGCTTTGACATTACTCTTATGAACACTTATAATTTTACTTACTCTAACTTTGTAGCTTTTATTGAAGACGTATCCTTTCCTAAGAGTCCATATGGCCCTTTCTTTATCATCATCATTGTCATCTTTATCAAAAGGTAAAGGAGACTCCTTTGAATGGTTCTCTGCTAGGCATTCAAAATATGTAAAATATATACTTTCCCTGTCATATAAGAGTAATGTGCTATTTTTAATAAAGGGATTATTCCGAGTACAGCCAGGAATTTCAATGCTCCAAGCTATATGTGAGGAAAAAATCAGCAATATTGATCATTCATTCAATCTTCCAATGGGAAATTCAGTTTATTTAAAATGTATATTATTTATATTATAGTTGCAAGAAATTTTCTTGCACCAAAATAATTGAACAAACATCAAACTGAGAAAAGGTATTTAATCACAATGACAGTTACTTTTAGAAATATAAAATAGAAGGAGAATAAAATAAAATCTTCAGTTTTTTGGAAGATAAGTTTTTCTGAGTCACAAAATTCAAACAACATATTCTCACCAAAGTGGTGTGAATTTAGAAATTAGACTCTGAGTGTCATAGTAGGAAATGATTTTGTATAACTTCCATAGTTTTACATTTAGTCTTCGTTACTTTGATTTTAAAATGTATATATTGATTTGAATGACTATATTTTATTTATTTCTTCATGATACTGTGTGTACCTGATGTTTGTTGCTGTGTCACTTCAACTTGTTTTAGTCTGAAATGTGTTTTGATCTAGCTTAAAAAGAAATTCAGGTTACTTCATTTAGTATGTATGTGTGCTCAGCACTCAGGCATGTCCAACTCTTTGCTAGTCCATGGATTGTAACCCACCAGGCTCCTCTGTCCATGGAATTTTCCAGGTAAACATACTAGAGTGGGTTGCAATTTCCTCCTCAAGAGATTTTCCTGACCCAAGGATCCAATCCATGTCTCTTGCGTTTCCTGCAGATTCTTTACCACTGCACCACCTGGGAAGCCCATATTGTATCAAATTTTGTATTAGGAAGAGTTAAGCCTTAAAGTTTTCATATTTGCATTGATTGCTTTAAAATTTTCTCACAAAAACCCAGGGTTGTGTTCCTTCACTCTGCCTGGTCTCTCTCAGGATTCTCCTTCCTGCCGAGATCAGCATGCTTTCTGGATGCTATTAGTTTGCAAATCTAAGGCATTTGATATTTACTGAAAAATAAAAATAGATTTGAACTTGCTCATATTCACCTGCTGTTCTCAAGCTGAAAAATACCCAGGAAAGCAATTTGGAACTGCATAAAACTTTTTTTTATTGTTTAATTTAAGGAAATTATTATGTTTAATGAAAGCATGTCAGTTCAGTTTTGCAACAGAGGAGAGAACCAGTAAGCTTTAGATGATCATATCTTGGTAGAAGCATGAAATCTTTGTTGTCTTTTTTTTTTTTTTTTTTTAACCCATCAGTCATGTATAAACTTAATTAAAAGTAAAGCAACACCATGAACAATATGTCATTTTAATTTAACAATATATCATTTCAATGCATTTTTAATTTGTCCTGAGACTTTACAAAACTTTTGTTGGTAGTTCTATCTAGGAAGTACATCTCATTTCCACTTCTTCTATAAACACATGTCTCCCTCAGAATGACATGGTACGTGATGAGGGGAGATGAAAATGTATAAAATGCTTGGAGGGACACCTTCAAAACCGAACGTAACAACCAACCAGCATCAGTGCTTAAGTTACCTGTTATTAGAATTATTCTTATTTCTAGTTGAATTTTATTTTTGACTGGCATTGGGCAAGGAGATCCAACCAGTCCTTTCTAAAGGAGATCAGTCCTGGGTGTTCTTTGGAAGGAAAGATGCTAAAGCTGAAACTCCAGTACTTTGACCACCTCAGGCAAAGAGTTGACTCATTGGAAAAGACTGATGCTGGGAGGGATTGGGGGCAGGAGGAACAGGGGATGACAGAGGATGAGATGGCTGGATGGCATCACGGACTCTATGGATATGAGTTTGAGTGAATTCTGAGAGTTGGTGATGGACAGGGAGGCCTGGTGTGCTGCAATTCATGGGGTCGCAAAAAGTCAGACATGACTGAGCGACTGAACTGAACTCAACTGGGAGTCCATGTAAAAGATGAACCTTCTCTTCAGCAAGTTCTGAGCCCAAATCCAGATTCTGCTTCTTCTAAATTGTGTGCATTGGGCAAAAGACTTCTCTCAGAGGTGATGTCTAAACCAGTAAAATGGAAGCATCTGGCACAAGTAGGTGCAGAAAAGATGTTCTTTCTGTTTTTTTTTTCTCACAGATGTTTAAATATGTACTGAACAAATACTTTGAGGGGGAAAAGGCCCATGAGCTCCTCTATTTGTATGTTAATAGTGATAGTTTTTGCCAGACTCAGAAAACAAGCAGGAAAATGGGTTCAGAGGGTAGATACTGAGGCACTGGAGTAGTGGGATTACAGCGATTACAACAAACACCTCATCCACTTGGGGTTTCCTTCTAGTTGTTTGTGTCCTTTTAAAACCACTCTTGCATATGGACTTTGAACACATCATCCCAGTGACTCCTTCTACATTTCCATTCTTTTGCCTGCATTTAAGATCAGACTGTAAGAGTAGCTTTTCCTAGTGAATGAAATGGATAATGGGGAATATATTGTGACACTGTACGTTGTCTAACTAGAAACTGTCATTCAGAGCAAAGTTAGAAAGAGAAAAACAAATATATATTAATGTGTATATGTGGAATCTAGAAAAATGATATAGATGACCTGATTTGCTGAGAAGAAATAGAGACACAAATATCGAGAACCAATGTATAGACAGCAAGGGGGGAAGAGGGTGTGGAATGAGTTGGAAGATTGGGATCAACATATACACCTTATTGATACTATGTATAAGATAGATAACTAATAAAAACCTAGTATATATGTATATATGTATAGTTCAGGGAACTCTACTCAGTGCTCTGTGGTGACCTGAATGGGAAGGAAATCCAAAAAAGAGGGAGTGTATGTATACATACAGCTGATTCACTTTGTTGTACAGTAGAAATTAACACAACATTGTAAAGCAGCTATACGCCAATAAAAATTAATTTTAAAAAGGGAAGTAAAAAATAAAATTAAATGAAAGTTTTAAGCTTCATGTTTACAAATCTTTCTTAAATTACTAGTCACAATTCATGGAACCAAATATTTTTATGCTTTATCTTTCCTCAATTCTCTCCTACATGTCTGCAGAAGTGCTCTTTTGAGAAGAAAGGAAACAAAATGGGCAAATGAAAAACGTATTTTTATTCACAAAATAATGGCTTTAAACCTCATCTATTCCCTCTGTCTTTCTCTGTCCCTCTGTCCTCCCTGCCTTCTTCCCTTCCCTTTCCTGCATGCAAATAAATGCCTGTGTCTGTATCTATGTGTGTGTTTGCATCAGTGTGTTCTTGTGTGTATCACTCTGTAAAAATTATAATTGACAAAAAGGAGCTAGAAAATGTTCTTGGCATAAAAACTGATAAGATTCAGCTGCTTACTTTTGAACAAAGAAACAAATATTTAATGCCTTAAGTATACTCTTGTAATTCTGAATATCATTTTCTACTTTCAGGAGGAAAAAAAAACAAAACTCTTCAAGTTAATAACTTTGCCTTCTTTTGTACAAAATTGTAAACATTTAAAAAGTACAATACAGTGTAAGAATATTGGGAATTACTCACCCCTTGAGTCTCTTTAATTGTCTCTCCAAAGAATTCACCATCTCACTTAAGTCAAATGTAGAGATTAGAAAATATTACCTCTTTACATTTTAACATTTTGATTAGTTTCCCCAGCACTATGGTGTCTAAACAAGTGTTCTCCAAGAAAACAAGACCAAAACAAACAAACAAAAAAAACTAGCCTTTGAAGCTTTCCTTCAAACAAAATCTTTAGAGAAACCAACTACAGAGAAGACATTAACAAAAGATTCTCTCACTGAAAAAGGAGAGTGTTCGGTAGAGTTTCACCCCCATGCTCTTGTGCCTATATCACCTGACGTCATTTCTGCACCCTCAGAAAACCTTCAGGACTTCAAAGCACAGGCCAACATAAAGCAAACTCACTAATAAATAGGCAGCCTACTTTATAGTTTTCTACACACATGAGAGAGTTTTGTCTGAGTCCTTATCCTATGCCAATGCCCAGCCTGGCTTTCAGGAGCTTCCCCGGTGGTTCAGCATGGTAAAGAATCCACAGGCAATGCAGGAGACACATAATTCAGGAGACATGGGTTTGATCCCTGGGTCGGGAAGATTCCCTGGGGGAGGAAATGGCAGCCCACTCCAGTGTTCTTTCCTGAAAAATCCCATGGACAGAGAAGCCTGGAAGGCTACAGTCCATAGGGTTACAAAGAGTCAGACATGACTGATCAACTAAACACTCACATAGCGTCGCTTTCAGGTTCTACGTTCTATCAGGGCCAGTGATGGCACTTCCGTGAAAGTGTCTTCTGCCTGCACTCAGGCTGAACCAGCTCCAGTTTGGGATTTTTTTTGACTCGAGTCATGCATAGGACACAGCTGTAATGGAGCTGTTTCTATTGCTTGGCATGTTTGTTGGCTCTCTAGTAATCAATGTCTAGCTGTTGGGAGTTATTCTAGTCAAGGCATTGCCCCATCTTGTTCTCCCTTTCTTGGCTAGATCTTGATGAGATACATATTTTCCAAATAGTATTGGAGAAGGAAATGGCAACCCATTCCAGTGTTCTTGCCTGGAGAATCCCATGGATGGGGGAGCCTGGTGGGCTGCCGTCTAGGGGATCGCACAGAGTCGGACACGACTGAAGCAACTTAGCAGCAGCAGCAGCAGCAGCAGCAACTGTACTGCTTACCACAGAAAAGCATTTTGTTTCATGCAGAGACCTACATAAAAGATATAAAATTAAAATGTAAGAAAATTCAACACAAAACATATAGCAGATGTTTCTTCTCAATCATATACATTCCAAGCAAAAATACATGAAGTCTTTTTTTTTTCTTTTATGTGATCATAATCTCATTTTATTTTTACTCATTAAAAATAGAGCTTCTAAATTTCCCTTCATTTTATTTATTTATTTTTTTATTTTGCTTAACTTTACAATACTGTATTTAATTAAGTATTTCAATTTGCCCATCCATAGGCATGTACAGTTGGGTTGAGAAGTTCTCAAAGGTTTTTCAGATTTTCTTCTGATTTTTAAGAGAAAATAGTTTTATGTCTCATCAGATCAGATCAGATCAGTCACTCAGTCGTGTCTGACTCTTTGTGACCCCATGAACTGCAGCACGCCAGGCCTCCCTGTCCATCACCAACTCCCAGAGGTCACTCAGACTCACATCCATCGAGTCAGTGATGCCATCCAGGCATCTCATCCTGTGTCGTCCCCTTCTCCTCCTGCCCCCAATCCCTCCCAGCATCAGAGTCTTCTCCAATGAGTCAACTCTTCGTGTGAGGTGGCCAAAACACTGGAGTTTCAGCTTTAGCATCATTCCTTCCAAAGAAATCCCAGGGCTGATCTCCTTCACAATGGACTGGTTGGATCTCCTTGCAGTCCAAGGGACTCTCAAGAGTCTTCTCCAACACCACACTTCAAAAGTATCAATTCTTCGGTGCTCAGCCTTTTTCACAGTCCAGCTCTCACATCCATACATGACCACAGGAAAGACCATAGCCTTGACTAGGCGAACCTTTGTTGGCAAAGTGATGTCTCTGCTTTTGAATATGCTATCTAGGTTGGTCACAACTTTCCTTCCAAGGAGTAAGCGTCTTTTAATTTCATGGCTGCAGTCACCATCTGCAGTGATTTTGGAGCCCAGAAAAACAAAGTCTGACACTGTTTCCACTGTTTCCCCATCTATTTCCCATGTAGTGATTGGACCAGATGCCATGATCTTTGTTTTCTGAATGTTGAGCTTTAAGCCAACCTTTTCACTCTCATATCATTGCATAATTTTAAGGGAATCCAAACACATCTGTAATTTTCTAAGCAAATGCCTATTAAAGTTTAAAATATATTCATCTCCTTTAAGAAAATTCCTTGTACTTACTATTTGAGTGAAGTGTATGTACAGTATATACAAATTATATTAAACTACTATGTGGGGTGTTCTTCCACAGGCATTTGAAATTATATTATTACTAGAAACCACACAACCATATTTAATACATGTAACTAAAATATTAAATTGAAACAATGTCTAAGAGTGAGGATTACATCTTTCAGCCAGTCAAACTTGAACACATTGAGTCAATTTTTCTTTCTCTTACCTTATGTGTGTGTGTGTGCTAATTCCATCCAGTCATGTCCAACTCTTTGTGACCCTATAGACTGTAGTCCACTAGGTTCCTCTGTCCATGGGATTCTCCAGGCAAGAATACTGGAGTGGGTTGCTATGTCCTCTTCCAGAAGATCTTCCCAACCCAGGGATCAAACCCAAATCTCTTATGCCTCCTGAATTGATTGACAGGCAGGTTCTTTACCACTAGTGCCACCTGGGAAGCTCCTTATTCCTTATGCATATATTCAATTCTTTCCATTTAAAAAATAATGTTGTTCTTATTGTCTTTTGTTTGAACTCGTGTATCAACTTATTGTTAATCTCCTTCCACATATAATTTATCATCACCTCTACAGCTAACAATTTCTAAAGCAAAAACTATGATCACATGAATACCCTGAGCCAAAGATTTTCTTAGTTTTTAAATGGCCAACATAATAAAACATTAAACAGATAAGTCTAGTTCTGATCACCTCCTCCTATTATGTCTGCATAGCTTCAATAAACTCGTCACTATTTATACAGGTAAGCACTATTTTATCCATTTAGATCTTGACCCCTTAGGTCTTGGCTGCATATATTTAATTTGGGATGCTCTTCCTTTCATCTTCCAAAACCACAATTTAACCCATCCTTTAAGATTTAATGCACATTTAACTTCATGCTTTAGGATTTCCCTCATTAGGGCCTTCTCTGGTGGTCCAGTGGCTAAGACTCCATGCTCCCAATGCAGGGGCCTTGGGGTTCTGACCCTGGTCAGGATACTGGATCCTGTATGTTGCAATGAAGATCGAAGATCCCAAGTACCACAACTAAGACCCGGTGCAGTCAAGTAAATAAATTAATATTTTTAAAAAGAACAATTTCCCTCCATATCTCAGCAGGAAATAATGACAACAAACTATTCTCTGTACTTTATTTGAAATATAGAATTCGTCCAATTATGTCATGTATTTCTTATCTTCATATATGTCTTAATTCATCATAGTTAGCTATAAACTTCTGAAGCATAGGGTGCATGCTACATTTATGCTTACATCTTTGCTCAGCATAGTTCCTATTAGAAACTCAAGGAGTGTTCATTGAGTTGAAATATTTAATCACACATGAAGTATCCTAAGTAGTACAGTACCTGTAATGGTTTCTTTCCACCCATGTTAACTTCACTGAAAGGTGACTTAGGTCTTTCACTGTACCTTAAAAAATCTTTTTGAGTCTAACCACTGTTTTTCTCCCTGAACTCATTCACTCTAATGAAATCTCCTTCACCCCTTTTACTTCAGGTACTTACACCCAAACCTCTTTTAACTTGTTTTCATTTTCTTCTTATTCCCAAAGTTTCCATGGGAACTTTATCTTTTATTCAAAAAGCTCTCTTTGGTCCTTTTTTTTGCCATCCCTTTCTCATCCCTTCACACATACATACACACACATACTCTACTGTGGGATGTGAAAATTAAGATTAGCCCATTTTATTACTTCTTTTTGTTGCATTATAAAGCAAAACCTCTCAGTTTTTCTCCTTCCTAGATGGGGGAAAACCGTGTCCTTACCTACTGTATATTTCTTTATTCTGTATGTCTTCTTTATCTTCACAGAAAAGAACACTTCACTCCTGACACTTCTAGTCACCAAATGTGTGTAAATGTTCTCCCATCAGATCAGATCAGATCAGTCGCTCAGTCATGTCTGACTCTTTGCGACCCCATGAATCACAGCACGACAGGCCTTCCTGTCCATCACCAACTCCCAGAGTTCATTGAGACTCACGTCCATTGAGTCAGTGATGCCATCCAGCCATCTCATCCTCTGTTGTCCTGAAAGGTTGTTGTGTCACGCGCAGACACCGGGATTCTTGGCCCCCGGAGGAGAAGAATTCAATCCAGGGCCAGAGATGAGGCTTGATCGCTCAGAGCTTTTGTGTAATAAAGTTTTATTAAAGTATAAAGGAGATAGAGAAAGCTTCTGACATAGGCATCAGAAGGGGGCAGAAAGAGTACCCCCTTGCTAGGGTTAGCAATGAAGTTATATACTCTAAAGAATGTCTAGGGGTTGTAAAGACCTAATTTACATTTTAAGATAACACTGTCCTCAGGCAGGATGTATCCTTGGAAAGACCAGGTCTACCCCCCTAATTTACATTTTAAGATAACACTGTCCTCAGGCAGGATACATTCAGATCAGATCAGATCAGTTGCTCAGTTGTGTCCGACTCTTTGCGACCCCATGAATCGCAGCACACCAGGCCTCCCTGTCCATCACCAACTCCCGGAGGTCACTCAAACTCACATCCATCAAGTCAGTGATGCCATCCAGCCATCTCATCCTCTCTTGTCCCCTTGTCCTCCTGCCCCCAATCCCTCCCAGCATCAGAGTCTTCTCCAATGAGTAAACTCTTCGCATGAGGTGGCCAAAATACTGGAGTTTCAGCTTTAGCATCATTCCTTCCAAAGAAATCCCAGGGCTGATCTCCTTCAGAATGGACTGGTTGGATCTCCTTGCAGTCCAAGGGACTCTCAAGGGTCTTCTCTAACACCACACTTCAAAAGCATCAATTCTTCAGTGCTCAGCCTTCTTCACAGTCCAACTCTCACATCCTTACATGACCACAGAAAAGACCATAGCCTTGACTAGGCGAACCTTTGTTGGCAAAGTGATGTTTCTGCTTTTGAATATGCTATCTAGGTTGGTCATAACTTTCCTTCCAAGGAGTAAGCGTCTTTTAATTTCATGGCTACAGTCACCATCTGCAGTGATTTTGGAGCCGAAACAAACAAAGTCAGACACTGTTTCCACTGTTTCCCCATCTATTTCCCATGTAGTGATGGGACCAGATGCCATGATCTTCGTTTTCTGAATTTTGAGCTTTAAGCCAACCTTTTCACTCTCCACTTTCACTTTCATCAAGAGGCTTTTTAGTTCCTCTTCACTTTCTGCCATAAGGGTGGTGTCATCTGCATATCTGAGGTTATTGATATTTCTCCCAGCAATCTTGATTCCAGCTTGTGTTTCTTCCAGTCCAGCATTTCTCATGATGTACTCTGCATATAAGTTAAATAAACAGGATGACAGTATACAGCCTTGAAGTACTACATTATTGTTGTATAATCTTAAGGAATGTGGAGAAAGAAAAAAAGTTTGTCCTTTTTTCTTCTTTGAGAATTCTAGACCCCTCTCTCCTTGGGGACCCCTAGACTCCTTATCAACCTGTCTAGGAAAATGACTCTCTCAGTCCCCTTCTCCTCTTGCCCCCAATCCCTCCCAGCATCAGAGTCTTCTCCAATGAGTCAACTCTTCACATGAGGTGGCCAAAGTACTGGAGTTTCAGCTTTAGCGTCATTCCTTCCAAAGAAATCCCAGGGCTGATCTCCTTCACAATGGATTGGTTGGATCTCCTTGCAGGCCAAGGGACTCTCAAGAGTCTTCTCCAACACCACACTTCAAAAGCATCAATTCGTTGGTGCTCAGTCTTCTTCACAGTCCAACTCTTACATCCATACATGGCCACAGGAAAAACCATAGCCTTGACTAGTTGAACCTTTGTGGGCAAAGTAATGTTTCTGCTTTTGAATATGCTATCTAGGTTGGTCATGTTCTCCCATACCAACAAGTAATTCTTGGACACCAGTGTGTATGCTACAATTTAACTCAGTTCTGATACTATTGAGTGAGAGAGAGCATCAGATCCCACAGGCTAAAGACTCAATCCCATAAGACTAACACTGCCCCCACCCCCAACACATAAACACACACACACACACACACACACACACACGAACACACTTACTTCATATGCCAGTTGCAAGCCCAAGTTATCACCCGTGCTTTTGACCACAGGCCATAAATCTGAGGCTCCTTCAACTCTTTTCTCAGGTTTGACTAATTTGTTAGAACACCTCATAGAACTCGAGGGAATACTTACATTTGTGTACATGCATGCAGGCTTCAGCAATACGTGAACTGTGAACTTTCAGATGTTCAAGCTGGTTTTAGAAATGGCAGAAAAACAAGAGATTAAATTGCCAACAGCTAATGGATCATCGCAAAAGAAAGAGAGTTCCAGAAAAAATCTATTTCTACTTTATTGACTATGCCAAAGCCTTTGACTGTGTGGATCACAATAAACTGTGGAAAATTCTGAAAGAGATGGGAATACCAGACCACCTCACCTGCCTCTTGAGAAACCTGTATCCAGGTCAGGAAGCAACAGTTAGAACTGGACATAAACAACAGACTGGTTCCAAATAGGAAAAGGAGTATGTCAAAGCTGTATATTCTCAGCCTGTTTATTTAACTTATATGCAGAGTACATCATGAGAAACGCTGGGCTGGAGGAAGCACAAACTGGAATCAAGATTGCCAGGAGAAATATCAATAACCTCAGATAAGCAGATGACACCGCCCTTATGGCAGAAAGTGAAGAAGAACTAAAAAGCCTCTTGATCAAAGTGAAAGAAGAGAGTGAAAAAGTTGGTTTATGGCAAAACTAATACAATATTGTAAAGTTAAATAAAATTAAATTAAAAAAAAAAGAAAATTAAGATCATGGCATCTGGTCTCATTAGATCAGATCAGATCAGATCAGTCGCTCAGTCGTGTCCGACTCTTTGCGACCCCATGAATCGCAGCACGCCAGGCCTCCCTGTCCATCACCAACTCTTGGAGCTCACTCAGACTCACATCCATCGAGTCATTGATGCCATCCAGCCATCTAATCCTTTGTCGTCCCCTTCTCCTCCTGCCCTCAATCCCTCCCAGCACCAGAGTCTTCTCCAATGAGTCAACCCTTCGCATGAGGTGGGCAAAATACTGGAGTTTCAGCTTTAGCATCATTCCTTCCAAAGAAATCCCAGGGCTGATCTCCTTCACAATGGACTGCTTGGATCTCCTTGCAGTCCAAGGGACTCTCAAGAGTCTTCTCCAACACCACACTTCAAAAGCATCAATTCTTCAGCGCTCAGCCTTCTCACAGTCCAGCTCTCACATCCATACATGATCACAGGAAAGACCATAGCCTTGACTAGGCGAACCTTTGTTGGCAAAGTAATGTCTCTGCTTTTGAATATGCTATCTAGGTTGGTCATAACTTTCCTTCCAAGGAGTAAGCGTCTTTTAATTTCATGGCTGCAGTCACCATCTGCAGTGATTTTGGAGCCCAGAAAAATAAAGTCTGACACCGTTTTCACTGTTTCTCCATCTATTTCCCATGTAGTGATGGGGCCAGATGCCATGATCTTCGTTTTCTGAATGTTGAGCTTTAAGCCAACCTTTTCACTCTCCACTTTCACTTTCATCAAGAGGCTTTTTAGCCCCCCTTCACTTTCTGCCATAAGGGTGGTGTCATCTGCATATCTGAGGTTATTGATATTTCTCCCAGCAATCTTGATTCCAACTTGTGTTTCTTCCAGTCCAGCATTTCTCATGATGTACTCGCATATAAGTTAAATAGACATGGTGACAATATACAGCCTTGACGTACTCCTTTTCCTATTTGGAACCAGTCTGTTGTTTATGTCCAGTTCTAACTGTTGCTTCCTGACCTGCATACAAGTTTCTCAAGAGGCAGATCAGGTGGTCTGGTATTCCCATCTCTTTCAGAATTTTCCACAGTTTATTGTGATCTACACAGTCAAAGGCTTTGGCATAGTCAATAAAGCAGAAATAGATGTTTCTCTGGAACTCTCTTGCTTTTTCGATGATCCAGCAGATTTTGGCAATTTGATCTCTGGTTCCTCTGCCTTTTCTAAAACCAGCTTGAACATCAGGAAGTTCACGGTTCATGGGAAATAGATGGGAAAACAGTGGGAACAGTGTCAGATTTTATTTTTGGGGGCTTCAAAATAGATGCAGATAGTGATTGCAGCCATGAAATTAAAAGACACTTACTCCTTGGAAGGAAAGTTATGACCAATCTAGACAGCATATTATAAAGCAGAGACATTACTGTGTCAACAAAGGTCCATCTAGTCAAGGCTATGGTTTTTCCAGTGGTCATATATGGATGTGAGAATTAGACTGTGAAGAAAGCTGAGCACCAAAGAATTGATGCTTTTGAAGTGTGGTGTTGGAGAAGACTCTTGAGAGTCTCTTGGACTGCAAGGAGATCCAACCAGTCCATCGTAAAGGAGATCAGTCTTGGGTGTTCATTGGTAGGACTGATGTTGAAGCTGAAACTCCAATCCTTTGGCCACCTGATGCGAAGAGCTGACTCATTTGAAAAGACCCTGATGCTGGGAAAGATTGAGGGCAGGAGGAGAAGGGAATGACAGAGGATGAGATGGTTGTATGGCATCACTGACTCAATGGACATGGGTTTGGGTGGACTCCGGTAGTTGATGATGGACAGTGAGGCCTGGCATGCTGTGGTTCATGGGGTCTTAAAGAGTCGGACATGACAGAGCAACTGAACTGAACTGAACTGATGCTAAGTCACAGGCTTCCCTAATAGCTCAGTTGGTAAGGAATCCTCCTGCAATGCAGGAGAGCCCAGTTTGATTCTTGGGTCAGGAAGATCTGCTGGAAAAGAGATAGGCTTCCCACTCCAGTACTTTTGAACTTCCCTTGTGGCTGAGCTGGTAAAGAATGTGGGAGTCCTGTGTTCGATCCCTGGGTTGGGAAGATCCCCTGGAGAAGGGAAAGGCTACGCACTCCAGTCTTCTGACCTAGAGAATTCCATGGACTGTATAGTCCATGAGGTAACAAAGAGTCGAACACAACTGAGCTACTTTCACTTTCACTTTCCTGCTAAGTCACTTTAGTTGCGTCTGACTGTTTGCGACCCTGTGGAATGTACCCCACTAGGCTCCTCTCTCCTTGGGGATTCTCCAGACAAGATTACTGGAGTGGGTTGCCATCCCCTCCTCCAGGGGATCTTCCCAACCCAGGGATCGAACCTACATCTCTTGTGACTCTTACATTGTAGCAGATTCTTTACTGCTGAGACACCAGGGAAGCCCACACTTATGTTTACCCATTTTTTTCAAAGGATGTGATTTAGGATACAGATGCATAGCCAGATGAAGATATACATACAGCAAAACCTGGGAGGGTCCCAAGGACAGAAATATCTAACTCCATGGGGCTTTTGGGTGTGTCACACTCCCAGCATGTGAATATGATCACTGATCTGGAAGCCCTCCAAATCCTGTCTATTGGGATTTTATGGAGGCTTCCTCACATGGGGGCTTTAGTCACTAAGTTGTGTCTGACTCTTTGCAACCCCAAGGACTATAGCCCACCAGGCTCCTCTGGGCCACCAGTGAAGCACCTTCCTCACATAGACACAGTCCATTATTAATTCCACTGCCAGCCCCACTCCCTTCTTTGGAGGATTTGTGATGGACTGAAAATTCTGAGCTTTAAATCATGACTTGGTCTTCTTGGTGATTGGCTCTCACCCAGGAGCCATTAAGCAGCTGACCCAAAGTCACCTCATTAGAACAAAAGATGCTCCTAGTGCTCTTATCATTAAGGAATTTACAAAGGTTTAAGAACCCTGTGTCAGAGACAGGATCAAATATTAGAACAAGAGATGTTCCTTAGTGTTTTTATCACTTAGGAATGTATAAGGATTCTCAGAGCTGTGTGCTTTAGGAAAGCCCATTATTTCACAGGTACTGACTATCCTATTTTTCTGGCTATACATTTAATATATAAAACGTGTGTTCTTAATGGCCAGTACTAAGATTTAGGAGAAAGGTGTACTGATTATTCATTTAACTTAGAAAGAAAGCAAGAAATAAAAGTAAATTTCAAGAAAAACAAACACATTTGACTAGAAGAGAAGTAATCCAAAGAAAGTGTTGTTCCATATTCAATCACCAAGCATTACTCTTTTTCCCCCCAATTTTCTGTATTGGAATCCTTATCTATTTTGCTCCATTTTGTCTCTGTGATTTTTAATATTTCCTTGCTTGGTTAAAGGCTAACTTTACTTTTTGTTTTCACGATGCAAATATTTCTCAAAAATAAATAAATAAATAAAACATAAGAAAAAGTACACTGACATTTCTTCAAGTGAAAGTTTGAAGGATATGAATTCTACTTAAACTGATGCTTTACATCCTTCATTGTCTGGTTCATTCCTAGGAAAAAGAAAAAGAGAGAGGTTATAAATAAAATGTACAGCAAAGAAATCAGCTAACTGAAGAAGAAATTCCCAAGATTATGTACAAGGTGAGTTTCTGAACATTAAACAACTTCAGAAGTAATTTTGATAGTCTCCATGCCAAGAGAAAGGACATTTTGCATTACATGTCATTTTTATCACTCTTACTTCTACTCCTAGGGCTGTCAAGACTATTAGATGGATGTATTTATTAATGTGTAAGAGGAGATTGCCATATGGTTCCACTGAGCCATGTAAATGACTAGAGGACATTTTCAGTAGTAATTATGTCTTGATTGAACATGTGTGTCTTAAACTTGAAAAGCAGCATGTGAACAAAAGAGGCATAAAAACTGCAGGATAAAATTAGGATAGGAATTTGTGAAGTTTGAGGTTGGCAGGTAAATGAAAAAGTAGAGAAACCAGAAGATTTAACTGGCAAGCAACAAGTCCAAAGGTCAAGGGGTTGAGGCAAATCATAACTGACCAAGAAACATTTTTAAAAGTGAGGAAATAGAGATAGATGAAAAGACAAATACATAGAAAGATCAGTGCTTAATCAGGACAAATTTGAAGCCATATTCAAAACAGAGGGTTATAAAGGTAGAATGGAGTAAAAAATGAAAAAAAAAAAAAAAAAGACTAAAAAGCAAAGCCAGGAAGCATTAAGTCAAAGCAAAATTTAATTGTATCACTGAAGTGTAGGGAGACAAAGATGGCAGCACAAAGGTGGGATAAAACTGATATCCAATGGGAAAGGAAAGAAAATACAAATGACAAATTATTTCCACTCGTAGTAAGATGGTAGAGAAAACAAGTATGAATTAGCTATGCAATTCAACAAATAAAATGAGGAAAACCACTTTTATTAACCAATTTTGATGTTCAGGAAAATTTGAAAAGGCAAAGATAAAAGCAACAGTTATTAGAATAGTAAAGAAACAGAAAGAAAACAAATATAATTCCCGGTTAGCTTTTATTACATGAGAACAAGAGCAATTAAATGAAAACAATTCCACAGAGTAAGGGAAATAGAAATGTATAATGAAAGAACAAGAAGATGACTGAACTTTGAAACCTCATGATTAGAAACAAATATTCAGGATATTGTTGATTTTCAGGAAATACTTGTATAATTGTGTTCTTAGGAGATTTTAAATAAATATCACCTCAGAAAAGCAAGGCAAAAACAGCAGTCTCAGGATAGGAAAGGGGATTGTGATTCTGAGGGTGGGAAAATAGAGAAAAGTCCAATGGAATAGTAAATATTTAATAGAGAAAATCACTTAAAGAGGAGAACAAGGAACTTAAATAGCTGAGAGAGGCATTTTAAAAAATGAATGCAATAGGGCACAAAGGTATTATGTATTTATTGTTCAGTCCAAAGACAAAGTATACATAAGGTACACGTAATTTGGTTACAGCTGGTTTACAATGCTTCATCTCAATAACTCTCTGAGTGGCAGAAAGCTGGAAATGCTATTCTTTGGGGATATTTTAATGAGGCATAGTACAGTAAAGAGATGGAGGTTTGCAATCACATCTGATTTGACCCTGCCACACAGATTTGAGATGAGGGAGAATGGCTCAGCACATAAATGGAAAGAAAAACAAGAGGATGCGGCAGAGAAAATAGTAATTAGGCACGTGGAAGCTCAGAGAGAAGGAGGGAAGATAACACTTCAGTAGTCGGCGATTTTGTATCCCAGCCACCAAGTATTGGCTCAAATCCTCCATTGAAATTCTGCCCTGCACCACTTTTCTTCATTGCAAGCAAAGCCATCCATCAGTTCTTTCATGCTGGTTCAATTAAATCCTATAGTGCTCGGAGGCAATGTAGCATCAGCCCTGGTGAAGAATTTCAATTTCGTAAACAGGCCTGTAAATATGCTGCTGTGGATAAATTGGCCATCAGGGTGATAGAGAGTAGCAAACGAAAATGTGTGATTACAGCTAGTTTTAGTGTGCTAGAAAGCTGCTGAGCCATTACTGTGAGCAAGACAATGTTTTTTTCCTCCTCTGCTTATCTAGCAGTTTTGCTTTTTCCATATTAGCTATCTCTAGGCAAATACTCGTTGTCTGATTGATACTTCTCACTTAGTTACTTCCACAATGACCCTGATCTAGATTTTTTGAGAACTAAAATCTTACCCCTCAAACCCACTTTTCACTATCTCATCCTTCTAGGCCTTTCAGTCTTAGGGTTGCAGGAATATATGCTGGTTTTCTGTTGTTGTTGTTGTTTTAGAGGTCAATATAATTTATTAACAACCAGCCAATTCCATTGTCCTTATATTCACTATTCTATCATATTTTCCAAAAGCTTGAGCTAGTGTATGATCCAAGACAGTTTAGTCCAATGGAGCATTCTTCCAAGTCATCACCTCATTTTATGATGTGAGTGAATACATGTGAGTGACTAGGTCTCAAAACTCCATTTTTTCATCTTTTTTCTCTGCCCATTTTTTAGAAATTATTTTTTTCTTTTTTAATTTTTACAACATTGTTGTGGTTTCTGCAATACAGATTAACTGCAAAATGAAGGCTGCTCACCTATTTTCACATTTATTCCCTTGTTTTTATGAATCAATAAGGCTTGCACAACCTACTTAATACTGTTGAGGGAAAATATGACAAAATTTTGGCTAAAATGCATTATAGACAGAAGTTGAAGCTGCCTTCAAAGCAAGTGATATCTTAAAAATGATAATATTTTCTTAAAGGAAAAAAAGTTATATTTTATTTTGTCA
Source organism: Tragelaphus eurycerus (assembly GCA_935064755.1). Lineage (NCBI taxonomy): Eukaryota > Metazoa > Chordata > Mammalia > Artiodactyla > Bovidae > Tragelaphus > Tragelaphus eurycerus. The sequence goes on along the minus strand of CAKXYN010000097.1, from coordinate 2,245,473 downwards.
AAATCTCTTTATCATGCTAGTGATCACAAACATTTGCAGAAATAACAGCTTTGGTTTTGATAGAGGAAAAAAACAAAACAAAACACTTTTTTCATAATATTCCTGGTCAGTTCAGTTCAGTCACTCAGATCAGATCAGATCAGTCGCTCAGTCATGTCCGACTCTTTGCGACCCCATGAACCGCAGCACGCCAGGCCTCCCTGTCCATCACCAGCTCCCGGAGGTCACTCAGACTCGCATCCATCGAGTCAGTGATGCCATCCAGCCATCTCATCCTCTGTCGTCTCCTTCTCCTCCTGCCCTCAATCCCTCCCAGCATCAGAGTCTTCTCCAATGAGTCAACTCTTCGCATGAGGTGGCCAAAATACTGGAGTTTCAGCTTTAGCATCATTCCTTCTAAAGAAATTCCAGGATTGATCTCCTTCAGAATGGACTGGTTGGATCTTCTTGCAGTCCAAGGGACTCTCAAGAGTCTTCTCCAACACCACAGTTCAAAAGCATCAATTCTTCTGCGCTCAGCCTTCTTCACAGTCCAGCTCTCACATCCATACATGACCACAGAAAAGACCATAGCCTTGACTAGGCGAACCTTTGTTGGTAAAGTAATGCCTCTGCTTTTGAATATGCTATCTAGGTTGGTCATAACTTTCCTTCCAAGGAGTAAGCGTCTTTTAATTTCATGGCTGCAGTCACCATCTGCAGTGATTTTGGAGCCCAGAAAAACAAAGTCTGACACTGTTTCCACTGTTTCTCCATCTATTTTCCATGCAGTGATGGGACCAGATGCCATGATCTTTGTTTTCTGAATGTTGAGCTTTAAGCCAACCTTTTCACTCTCCACTTTCACTTTCATCAAGAGGCTTTTTAGCCCCTCTTCACTTTCTGCCATAAGAGTGGTATCATCTGCATATCTGAGGTTATTGATATTTCTCCCAGCAATCTTGATTCCAACTTGTGTTTCTTCCAGTCCAGCATTTCTCATGATGTACTCTGCATATAAGTTAAATAAACATGGTGACAATATGCAGCCTTGACGTACTCCTTTTCCTATTTGGAACCAGTCTGTTGTTCCATGACCAGTTCTAACTGTTGCTTCCTGACCTGCATACAGATTTCTTAAGAGGCAGATCAGGTGGTCTGGTATTCCCATCTCTTTCAGAATTTTCCATAGTTTATTGTGATCCACACAGTCAAAGGCTTTGGCATAGTCAATAAAGCAGAAATAGATGTTTTTCTGGAACTCTCTTGCTTTTTCCATGATCCAGCGGATGTTGGCCATTTGATCTCTGGTTCCTCTGCCTTTTCTAAAACCAGCTTGAACATCAGGAAGTTCACGGTTCACATATTGCTGAAGCCTGGCTTGGACAATTTTGAGCATTACTTTACTAGCGTGTGAGATGAGTGCAATTGTTCGGTAGTTTGAGCACTCCTTGGCATTGCCTTTCTTTGGGATTGGGATGAAAACTGACCTTTTCCAATCTTGTGGCCACTGCTGAGTTTTCCAAATTTGCTGGCATATTGAGTGTAGCACTTTCACAGCATCATCATTCAGGACTTGGAATAGCTCCACTGGAATTCCATCACCTCCACTAGCTTTGTTCGTAGTGATGCTTTCTAAGGCCCATTTGACTTCACATTCCAAGATGTCTGGCTCTAGGTCAGTGACCACACCATCATGATTATCTGGGTCTTGAAGCTCTTTTTTGTACAGTTCTTCTGTGTATTCTTGCCACCTGTTCTTAATATCTTCTGCTTCTCTTAGGTCCACACCATTTCTGTCCTTTATTGTGCCCATCTTTGCATGAAATGTTCCTTTGGTATCTCTGATTTTCTTGAAGAGATCCCTAGTCTTTCCCATTCTGTTATTTTCCTCTATTTCTTTGCATTGATCACTGAAGAAGGCTTTCTTATCTCTTCTTGCTATTCTTTGGAACTCTGCATTTAAATGTTTATATCTTTCCTTTTCTCCTTTGCTTTTTGCTTCTCTTCTTTTCACAGCTATTTGTAAGGCCTCCCCAGACAGCCATTTTGCTTTTTTGCATTTCTGTCACTCAGTTGTGTCCAACTCTTTGTGACCCCAGAACTTTGGACTGCAGAACACCAGCCTTCCCTGTGCATCACCAACTCCCAGAGATTACTCAAACTCATGTCTATAGAGTCGTTGATGCTATCCAACCATCTCATCCTTGGCTGTCCTTTTTTCCTCCTGCCTTCAATCTTTCCCAGCATCAGGATCTTTTCCAATGTGTTGGCTCTTCACATCATGTAGCCAAAGTACTGGACTTTGAGCATCAGTCATTCCAATGAATATACAGGGTTGATTCCCTTTAGGATTGACTCCTTTGATACGACTAACCACAAATACTGAACTTTAGATTTTCTCTTGCACAGATTTTCCCAATATAAAATTCATGTGAAAGTATATTTTGAGTTGAATAATGTAAGTAAAAGCTATAAACCAGAAGATCTCTATAAATATCCATACGTTCTCATTAGGAATATCTCCTGTTGCTACTTTATTTAATATTAGAAATCATAATCCTGTTCATCTTAAAGCTTCATATGTTCATATTGCATTATCCTTTCAATTGTATTCCAAGAAATGAGTAGAGAAAAATCAACTCTACTGGTACATTTCACTTAAATGTTTTTGGACAGAATTCGATTAATATTGCCTTTTAATCTAAAATCAGCCTGTTTAATCATGAGTTTCACTTTTTAAAAAGAAACATAAGAAAAGCATGTTTGGTTCACAAATTGATTTCTCAGAGAAGATTTGAAACAACTTAGTTGAAAAATGAATGAATGCCTTTCTTTTTAACAAAAATGGTAAGCAAGGAAATGCTTTAGAATAGCTCTTAAGACAGATGAAGAAGTGATTTTCAGGATATTAAATGATAACAGACTGAGATATGTTCCTTTTTTTTTTTTTTGACAGTTAATCACTGTCTAGGATTTTAATTTACTTCCTATATCTGCAAGTCTTTTACACAGAATGGAAGTAAATGTCTTTTCATTCTTTATACAGAATGGAAATAACTACATATATATCCTAATTAGGTCTATTTAAAAATATACTCAATTCAGATGAGAGGGTTTCACAGTCCAGCGTTAGTGATGTTAAAAACATTACATTTTTAACAGAACCTTAAATAAGCATTCCAAAATTTATATATTTTACATTCTTATAAACACTCATATAATTCTTAGAGATTCTGGATGTGTGACCTCATAAATTGACACACCCCACAGTGCAGTGCAATGGTGAAGTGATACACTTGGGTTTGGCACATTTGGATTAAATTCACAACTCTGCCACTCATTGACTATAAAAATGTTGATTTGATAATCAATGAAGGATTATTTAACAAAAAATAGATATACTCTCTAAACCATGATTAATTTACTAATCCCCTCAGTTCAGTCACTCAGTCACTCTTTGTGACTTCATGAACCACAGCACGCCAGGCCTCCCTCCCTGTCCATCACCAACTCCCGGAGTTCACCCAAACCCATGTCCATTGAGTCTGTGATGCCATCCAAGCATCTCATCCTCTGTCAGCCCCTTCTCCTTCTGCCCTTGATCTTTCCCAGCATCAGGCTCTTTTCAAATGAGCTGGCTCTTTGCATCAGATGGCCAAAGTATTGGAGTTTCAGCTTCAGCATCGGTCCTTCCAATGAATATTCAGGACTGATTTCCTATAGCACTGACTGGTTGGATCTCCAGACTCTCAAGAGTCTTCTCCAACACCATAGTTCAAAAGCATCAATTCTTCGGCACTCGGCTTTATTTATAGTCTAACTCTCACATCCATACATGATTTCTGGAACTGTCAGTTAACCTCATTTGTAAATTTAGGGGTAATATAATGTTAATAAGTACCTCGTTGGATTTTGAGAAGCTTAAATAAGATGTGCTGCGCTGTGCTTAGTCGATCAGAAGTGTCCGATTCTTTGTGACCCCATGGACCTCTAGAGACCCACCAGGCCTCTCTATAGGGATTCTCCAGTCAAGAATACTGGAGTGGGTTGTTATGCCCTCCTCCAGGTGATCTTCCCAACCCAGGGACTTAACCCAGGTCTCCTTCTTTGCAGGCAGATTCTTTACTGTCTGAACCATGAGGGAAGCCCTTAAATAAGACATTACTTGAAAAATTCTAAGTACAGTAACTATGCAACAAAAGTTAACACTGTTACTACTACTAACAATAATAACATATCATATCTATAAGCCATTTGTTTAGCTTGCAATGTCTTTCATGATGAAGGTTTTCCCCCCTATTTTTGTGATGTTAGTGTGATCTGTATGAAGTGATGCACACTTTTAAGCAAATGGAAATTTCAAATAAATGCTCTGATAGTCTATATCATAGGTTGGGAAGCTACATACCATGAGCGGACTCTGACTTGCAGCCTGATCACATAAATCAAGTTTTCTTTGACACAATTACGCCCATTTGTTTTCACATTGTCTCTGGCTGCTTTCCTACTGCATGATAGTGTTGAATAGTTATGTCAAAGACCATCTGACCCACAAAGCTTATGTTTACTATCTGGCTCTTTATAGAAAAGCTTGCCAACCTCTGGTCTATGTCATACTAAATATTTGGATTTTTTTTTAAGCCCAGTAATTTTATGGTAATTTCAGTATTTTCCTAAAGGTTTATTACTGGAAGATTCTTCTTGTCTCCAAGGATGTCAGTGAGCCCAAACACAATAGGCCCACAATGGAAATCTTGATACTTCCCCCTGATCCAGTACTTTCCATCTCTGCTAATAGCACCAAGTTTCCTAGAGAAAATTTTGATTTATATCCTTTTCTCTTATCCCCACAGTACCTAGTCCACCATCGTGTTTTATGGAAACTAGCTCCAAAATATCTCCTCACACTCTTCACTCCTCTTTTTTTCCCTTCCCCCATTCTACTCCAAGTCATCTCTGTATTTATTTGCTACTGCTACTGTAATAAATAAGTGTATGTTTGAGGGCTTAAAACAACCTAATTTTATCCTAGTTCTGGAGATCTGAAATCTAAAGTGGGTCTTACCAGGCTAAAATCAAGGTGATGGCAGCTGGATTCCTTTCTTAAATCTCTGGATATAATCCATTTCTTGATCTTTCCCTTTGCTAGCGGTCCCCTTATTTCTACAAAGCTAGCAATGATCAGCTGAATCTTTCTCATGGACAAGCCTGCTCTCCAGTTCTGAGTCTCCTGCCTCCTTCTCTCTTACTGTGGACCATGCCAGCATCTGGATAATTCAAGGAAAGTCCTAACCTTAAATTTGGATATTAGCAGTGTTATCCGATCTACAGCTTTATTCTATCTTCCTCTTCTCATTTAACATAAAATATGTGTTGTATTAATATATCTTAAAACTTCCTAAGAAGTAAATCTGACATTGTATTCCTATTACCAAAAGATATAACAATAAATAAAAGGGTGAGTGGAAACATTTGGAAGAGAGAAATAGTTATGTGGCCTACATTGTGAGGATAGTTTCTAAGAAGTACACTGTGCTGTGTGCTGAGATGATCAGTCATGTCCGATTCTTTGTGACTCCATGGACTGTAGCCCATCAAGTTCCTCTGTCCATGGGGATTCTCCAGGCAAGAATACTAGAGTGGGTTGCCATGCCCTACTCCAGGGGAGCTTTCCAACTCAGGAATCAAACCCAGGTCTCCCACATTGCATGCAGATTCTTTACCATCTAAGCCACCAGAGAAGCCCAAGAATACTGGAGTGGGTACCCTATCCCTTCCCCAGGGGAACTTCCCAACTCAGGAATCAAACTGGGGTCTTCTGCATTGCAGGCTGATTCTTTACCAGCTGATCTACCAGGAAAGCCCTCCTGGAAGTATACTTGTCTCCAAATTCATCAAGTTGTATATATTAGTTGTATACAGTTTTTTTGTACATCAAAAATTTTTAGTAAAATTTAAAAAGTTATACATAGAACTTATCATATGACCCAGCAATTCTACTCCTGGATATATACCTAGAAGAAATAAAAATATATGTCCACAAAAACTTATATACTAATATTCATTGAAGCATTTTTGTAACAGCCAGAAATTGAAACAGCTCAAATGTCTACCAGCTAATAAATGAATAAACAAAATGTGATATATCCTTACCATAGAAAGGATTCATCAATTAAAAAATATATATATGAACTACTGATACATGCTGCAATATGCACTAACCTTGAAAAATGCTATATGAAGAAACCAGACACAAAAAGCCACACATTGCTTGATTTCAGTTATATAAAGTGTCTAAAATAGATTATATATATATATGTACGTATATATATAGAGAGAGAAAATAGATTAATGTTTGCCTGGAATTGAGGGTTGGCAAGAAATGGGAGTGATTGCTAATGAGCATGAGGTTTCTTTTTGAGGGTGAGGAAAATACATAGCTGTTTGTAGTAATAGTGGTACAACACTAAGTATATCAAAAACCACTGGATTGAACTTTGAATCTGTGAATTGTATAGTGTGTGATTATATCTCAAGGCGTCATTAAAAGAAAGACTAAATTACAAATTGAATTTGTTTTTTTTTTATTCCGGGGAAAATATTTTCCATTTAAGAGACATACAAAAAATAATAATATATTAAGTTGTATATAGTGAACTCCCAATAATTATCAGCTACTATTATATGATTATTATTTTCTCCAGTAGAACTAGGTCCCTAATTTCGTTTTCAAAGATACATTAGGGCCCAAGAGCAAGGGTAAGGGGCAAGCAGATGGTTGTGATACAACAGCTAATGATTATTTAGTTTTTATTATTTTATGATCACTGTGTGAAGCACTACAGTCTTCCCAGTAGTTGAGTATGGTTGTGAGAGCTGGACTTTAAAGAAGAGAATGCCAAAGAATTGATGTCTTTGAACTGTGGTGCTGGAGAAAACTCCTGAGAGTCCCTTGGGCAGCAAGGAGATCAAACCAATTCATCTTAAGGGAAATCAAGCCTGAACACTCATCAGAATGACTGATGCTGAAGTTGTAGCTCCAGCATTTTGGTCATCGGATGCAAACAGCCGACTCATTGGAAAAGTCCCTGATGCAGGGAAAGATAGAGGGTAGAAGGAAAAGAGGGCAGCCAGGCATGAGATGGCTGGCTGGCATCACCGATGCAATCTTGGGCAAACTTTGGGAGATGGTGAAGGATAGGGAAGCTTGGCATGCTTCAGTCCATGGGGTCGCCAAGAGTCGGACTCAACTGGGTGACTGAACAACAACAACATGAAGCACTTCACAGAGATTATCTCATTTTTAACTTTGCTCCAAATTTACACAAGAAGAAACTCACATTTCAGGAACTTTCACAACTACTCAATGGTAGTGATGGGGGAAACAAAACACATCCAGATGCCCACAGAAACTCATGAGCTCTGGGCATATGAGCTCAATTGCCACAAAGGAAAGGAGGATTGATTTTGAGTTGTTTAGACAACAAAGAAATAAAAATATCTAAAATATGAGGAAATGAACTTAGGTAGAAGAGTATTTTATATACATAGTGAGTGGGAAGCGGAACCCTCTCCTAAACACACTCCAACCTATTTCTTGTGTCCTGCCAAAGTTAAAAAAAAAATTAGTAAAAATGGTATTCTAAGCTAATTATAACTGTAATACAATTCAAAAGTGGCTTATCATTGTTTAAACAAAAGCTTTCCCAGAAATCAAATTAAAATGTGTTCATGTATAAAAAGGCTTTCAAATAACGGTCTTGAAACAAACCCTGAAATGCAGCAGGAGAGTATGTCACCATTAAAAAAAAAATGCAAGCTTCAAAATGCCCAGAGTTCCAAATTCACACAACAATCACAAAAAAAGGATATGGATCTAATGTCTATTTTCGAATACATCATTTGTCTTCATTAACAACTAACTAATACATCTATCCGGGGAAGGCAATGGCACCCCACCCCAGTACTTTTGCCTGGAAAATCCCATGGACAGAGGAGCCTGGTAGGCTCCAGTCCGTGGGGTCGCTAAGAATCGGACACGACTGAGCGACTTCACTTTGAATTTTCACTTTCATGCATTGGAGAAGGAAATGGCAACCCACTCTGGTGTTCTTGCCTGGAGAATCCCAGGGACAGGGGAGCCTGGTGAGCTTCCGTCTATGGGGTCGCACAGAGTCGGACACGACTGAAGCGACTTAGCAGCAGCAGCAGCAATACATCTATCATGCACTCATATTGATATCTGTGTAGGAGTCAAAATTTTATCAATTTTGAAAAAGTAAAAGTTATCTCAACAATGATATCACAATTAACTATACAAAGCCACCACTAGTGTATGTAAATCTACTTTCTTCTTGCTCACAATATTTTTTCTCCCTGCTCCACCTTCTCAACTTTAAAGCTATGTGTGATGATGTGTATGTGTCCGTGTGTGTGTGTTTTGTGGAAGACAAAATTCATTAATGAGATGATTCTATTCAGGCTATTGCAATAAGGACAGCATTCTTTAATGAGAGACAATTCAGAAAAAAAGAAAGGAAGAAGACCTGGGATTTTATGGAGACAAGTAGAGTCTCATTGAGATTTTGTTTACACAAAGTAGTAGGCAAGACTGTATAATATAATGACTATAGGTACAAACAATGACAGCAAGCTTAAAAGCAAAGCAAAGGAATTATAAAAATCAGAATGGAGTCCTTTTAAGGAAGAGGTAGGAAAGGGGATCTGTGAATGATAAACAGGTCATTTCTAAGATGCTGGCAGTTTTCATTTCTTATTCTGCATGATGTTTTCTCCTTGTAATTAATCTTTAAATTCTGTTTATGTTTTTATTGTTGTTACTGTTTAGTTGCTAAGTTGTGTCTGACTTTTTTGCAATCACATGGACTGTAGCCCACCAGGCTCCTCTGCCCACGGGACTTCCCAGGCAAGAATATTGCAGTTGGTTTGCCATTTCCTGCTTCAGGGAATCTTCCTGACCCAGGGATTGAAACCACATCTCCTGCATTGGCAGATTCTTTACTGCTGAGCTACCAAGAAAGCCCATATATGTTTTTATAATCCTCTATGAATTCACAAGTAACAAAAGTTAATTTCATTTTAAAACTATAGTTTGTCAGTTGTTCTTCCACCATGTATTGAAACAGTCCGTCATTTACTCAGTGATATGTAATGCTACTTTTGTACTATATCAAGTATTTATATAACTGAAAGTAAATGCTAAATTCAATTTGAAAATTTGATAGATTAATACCTGGTATACATGTAGAACTTCCTCAAATCAATAGACATTTGACTCTTAGCTTTTTAGGAAAGTGACAAAAGACATAATCATTTCACAGAAGAGAGAAATAAGTGTCCTCAGATACATGTATATTAATGTAATTAAAATCTTATAAAACCCAACCTTCACTTTTTTAAGTCAATTTTTTTTAATAGAAGTTTTAAGGTCACAGAAAAACTGAACAGAGAGTATACAGATTTCTCACATAGCTCCTGCCTTGATATTTATAGCCTTGTGCATTATCAAATCCCCCACCAGAGGAGTACATTTATTATAACTGATGAATCTATATTGACACATCATAATAACCCAAAGTCCATAGTTCTCATTGCCATTCACTCGGTATTATACATTCTCTTGGTATTATACATTCTCTAGGTTTGTACAAATTTGTAATATGTACCCATCATTATAATATCACACAGAGTATTTTCACTGCCCTAAAAATTCACTGTGCGCCTCCTATTTATCCTTCCACCACCTCCCCTCACTGACACTAACTCCAGACAAACCATGATCTTTTTTAGTATCTCAGTAGTTTTGCTTTTCCAGAATATCATACGTTTGGAATCATATATTTATGCATATAAGTTTCCGCTATGTTTTTTCATGTCTTGAGAGCTCATTTCTTTTCAGGGAGAAATAATATAGCAATGTCTGGATATACTACAGTTTATTTATCCGTTCACCTACTAAAGGACATCTTGTTTGCTTCCAAGTTTTGGCAATTATTAATAAAGTTGTTATACATATCCACATCCAGGTTTTTGTATGAACACAAGTTTTGCACTCCTTGGCTAAATGCCAAGGAGCATGATTGCTTTAGTTCAGTCTTGTAAGACACCTCCAAACTGTGTTCCACAATAAGATACCATTTTGCATTCCCAATAGCAACGAATGAGAGTTCCTATTGCTCCTCTTCCTTACCAGTACTTGGTGTCAGTGTCCTAGAGTTTGGCCATTCTGATAAGTGTGAGTGGTATCTTACCATTGCTTTAATTTGTATTTCTCTGGTGACAAATGATATGGAATATTTTTTCATATGGTTATTTGGCATCAGTATGTCTGCTATAATATTTATTCTTGATAAAACTCTATGATGACTAGAAAAGGACTTATTTAATCTGATATGATGTAATGATGTATCTGTTGAATCACACAGCAAATATAAACCCAATGGTAAATGTTGAAGTCAATTCATAAAATTATGAGCAGAATGAAGATGCTTGCTCTATTGATTTAGAAGCCTTGTAGAGCCTCTTCTTCCCTCTTGGTTAACAGCCTTCCATTTTCAGACTTAGACAAAATACATAATACAGATACAAACAATAGCATAGGACATGGGATCTGACTTCCAGAGTAGCCACTAGATAACATAAATCAGAAGTTCCATCAAGAGTGGAACTTGCTGGTGATAAGTAAGGAACAGGGGAGGGCCAGATAAATTCTCCTCCCCTTTCTTCTGGAGAAGGTTCTAGCATGTAATCCCTCCTTCTCTGGAAGAGCCCCACATGCCACACCTAATGATCAATCCACTACGTTTCTTTGTGGATCATTGTAACACATTGTATTTATTGTATTTTGTTGTTTTTGCAACTTACCTTGCTTCACTTCCTTTTATTTATCACTGTTACAATTGTAGGCTTGCTTGTACAGTAAGTTTCCCATAAATGAATGAGTTCTGTTTTGACAGCACATTTGTAAGTTCAATTTGTTTGTAAGTCCAACAGAGTTAGCCTAGGTACTACTACAACTACTACTAAGTCGCTTCAGTCTTGTCCAACTCTGTGCAACCCCATGGACTGCAGCCTACCAGGCCCCTCCATCCATGGGATTCTCCAGGCAAGAACACTGGAGTGGGTTGCCATTTCCTTCTCCAATGCATGAAAGTGGAAAGTGAAAGTGAAGTCCCTCAATCGTGTCCGACTCTTAGCGACCCCATGGAGCAGCCTACCAGGCTCCTCCATCCATGGGATTTTCTGGGCAAGAGTACTGGAGTGGGGTGCCATTGCCTTCTCCCAGCCTAGGTACTCAACTATCATAATTGGCTACATACTACTGTAAAGTAATAGATTTAAAATACTTTTCACCCAAATAGTACATAAAAACAAATACAAAAATAAACATTTTAAATCTTACAGTAGAGTACCTTGAAAAGTACAGTAGTACCGTACAATAGCTGGCATACAGGGGCTGGCATCGAGTCAACAAACAAGAGAGTTACTGATTGGAGGAGGAGGAAGAGGTGGCGGGAGATGGTAGAGCCAAAAGATCATTAGCAGTAGGAGACAGAGAACAAGCTGCAATTTCACTCACGCCTTATCTGATTGGACATGAAAGTGCACATTCACATGTTTGAAAGTGTGTAACTTGAAGGTTCATTTGTAGGGAACTTATTGTACCTCGCAAAAATAGTACTGAAACTGAGCAGGATCCCTTGGGCTTCCTGGGCATGGAAGGCTTTCTGTTCAGCCTCCATGATCTTCCTTGAGTTCTAAAGGACAGGTTCAAACAGTTGCTAATCAGGGAAGGGAGGGGATGTAGAGACAAGGGAAGAGCAGCCAAGAAACAATAGCACAATCTTGGGGCGGAGTCCTGGTTCCCCCTCAGGTGATACACAGAGCAATATCTTTGAGCTCTTCCACAGAACCAAAACCTCCCACCAAAGGGAAGAAGTTAATTAGTTTTCACCTTGCCTATTTAACTTATATGGAGAGACGATCATGTGAAATACTGGGCTGGATGAATCACAGGCTGGGATCAAGATTGCTGGGTGAAATATTAATATTAACAAACTCAAGTATGCAAATGATACCCCTCTAATAGCAGAAAGTGAAGAGGAACTAAAGAGTCTCTAGGTGAGGGTGAAAGAGAATGAAAAGCTGGCTTGAAGTTCAACATTCAAAAAACTAAGATCATGGCATTCAGTCTCATCACCTCATGGCAAAAAGAAAGGGGAAAAGTGAAAGCAATGACAGATTTTATTTTCCTTGGGCCCCAAAGTCACCTCAGATCATGACCGTCATGAAATTAAGATACTTGCTCCTTGGAAGGAAAACTGCTTTGCAGACAAAAGTCCATGTAGGCCAAGCTATGGCTTTTCCAGTAGTCATTTGAGAGTCTCTGGGACTGCAAGGAGATCCTAAAGGAAAGCAGTCAATCCTAAAGGAAATCAACCTTGAATATTCATTGGAAGGACTGATGCTGAAGATAAAGCTCCAATACTTTGGCCACCTGATGCGGAGAGCTGACTCATTAGAAAAGACCCTGATGCTGGGAAAGATTGAAGGCAAAAGGAGAAGAGGGTGGCAGATGATAAGATGGTTAGACAGCATCACTGACTCAATGGACAGGAATTTGAAACACTAATCTTCAGGAGATAGTGGAAGTTAGAGGAACCTGGCATGCTGTAGTCCATGGGGTCGCAAAATGTCAGACATGACTTAAGGACTGAACAACAGCAGCCACAACTACATGATGAAGCTCTCTTCATCCCAGAGACAGTCAGTTTTCCCACCTGACACCAGACAATCTAGATTGAAGGAATGAGGGTCCTGTACACACCCTGATCCTTATCAGTAACCCCACTCCGTGACTATAAAATTCCACACAAACTACTCTGGATTGGGACATATTGTTTTGCAGGCCTTAGCCAGCAGTGGTCCCCTTTGCCTGGCAAAACAATGAAGTTACTCTTTTCTACTTCACCCAAAACTCTCTCTCTGAGGTTTAATTTGATGTCAGGGTAAAGAGCCTGGATTCAGCTTCAGCTGAAAGCACATTGCTTGGAGAAAACCTCTTTCTACCCAAGTTTAAAGGCAGGAATACATCCCAGAATCATGAACCTCATTTTGATCATTTATACCAACTCTGAGTTGATCAATTTCTATATTAATAACCAGTCTAATACACTTTTTTTTTAATACCCAAGAGAATCTTACTCTTGATAATACCTCTATCATGAGCTGAAATCCTGTGGCTTATTCCAATTCTATTGACAAACCTTTCTTGCACTGAGATTACTAAACGTCATTGGTCTTGGAATCCCCATAGTCTTTCTCCACCAGCCTATAATGATGTCTAGAACTTTCTTGAAATTGTATCAATTCTATTGACTTACCAAGTGTTACTTGCATCCATATTCTCTACCCTCTAAAAGTTTTACTCTCTGGAACTGGAACCTCATTCTAGTGACTGTATTTCCACATTTCACTAGGTCTTGGTCTGCCACATCCCACTATAGATACTCAGTATACTACACAGGTTCACTTAATAACTATTTGATCCAAAAGCACACTCATCTTAACAGAATACTATCTACCTTTTGAAAAGATACTTCATATTTTCATGAACAATGCATTCATTTTTTGTTGGTAAGAATGAGCTTCATTATATTATTCAGACTGCATTTTGTTATAAGGATATTATTGTAATCAGTTAGTAAGCTCAACCAGGTCTTCTAAAAGTAAATTTTAACTCATTCTTATTATAGGGTAAAATTTATGAGCATTGCAATTCTTATTTTCTGCTCAAGATTCAAAACATAATGCTTAATCTTATAAACATTATAAATATTTAGGCAAATGATTCATATGTAAAATTTTTTGTTCCAGAAGTGATTTTTTTTCTTTCTTCTTTTTAGTTGATTGGTATGTTATTAGATTGGATGGAATATGATACTACTGAATTTGCTAGAGTACTGACTTACTGACAATTTCCAATGTATGTGTGTATGTTGTCATATATATTCACATACAGAGAGAGAGAGAAAATGTTTCCAAATCAGAATTTAGCATGAAGACTTATTGTAATTGTGTGTGAACTGGTTGCCTTGGTAAGGTTAAGGTTAAGTCCAAAATGAAAGACAATGTCTAGGCTAGCATTCTTTATGATCTTATGATTGGAGTCTATGTGTTTTATGACTTTAATTTATACAGTTCATTATTACATTTTAATATACCTTTTAAAATGCATGATGATAAATAAAAATTATTTTTCTAACTTGATCATAATTTTTCATGGTTCATCAAACCTATAAAAATATATACCAATATGCTTCTGTAAGTTATAAGTTGGAAATAGTAATTTTTTTTTACCTTTTACACTTCTTTAAAATAATTAATTTTTAGTATTACACACAAATAATTGTTTACATAATTACAGTTATATCTAAGTGCTTCAAACAGAAGGCTGAGCGCCAAAGAATTGATGCTTTTGAACTGTGGTGTTGGAGAAGACTCTTGAGAGTCCCTTGGACTGCAAGAAGATCCAACCAGTCCATTCTGAAGGAGATCAATCCTGGAATTTCTTTAGAAGGAATGATGCTAAAGCTGAAACTCCAGTATTTTGGCCACCTCATGCGAAGAGTTGACTCATTGGAGAAGACTCTGATGCTGGGAGGGATTGAGGGCAGGAGGAGAAGGGGACGACAGAGGATGAGATGGCTGGATGGCATCACTGACTCGATGGATGCGAGTCTGAGTGACCTCCGGGAGCTGGTGATGGACAGGGAGGCCTGGCGTGCTGCGGTTCATGGGGTCGCAAAGAGTCGGACACGACTGAGCGACTGATCTGATCTGATCTGAACAGGAAGTAAAAGGTTAAAATATGGCAAAATTATACAAGCTGCAATAGTTATTTCACAGAAATTTTAGGTGCCTTCAGTAGAAAATCAGAATTAACTTACCAGGGAATACTGAGTATGAAGGCTATTAGACATTTTCACACTTGGATTCAAATATTTCATCATTAATGAGTTTACACAGAAAAAAATAGGTGTAATGTATACTTTAAATATGAATTTTTAAAATAACATAAAAAGATTTTGATATTCTGCAATTAAAAGTAATTATATTAATATATTAATTTTACTTCATGATCAGGATAATTATATTAATAAGCATAGCTAATACACAGTGAACTCCTTTAAAGTTCTAATCATTTAATAATAAATTATGATAATAAGCAACACTTATTCTGAGCATACTATGTAACAATAACTGTGTTAAATACATACTCTCATAACTGTCACAATAATCTTCAGTTATGGTTGGGATTGTTTTGAAGTTTAGACAACTTACTAAGCCTCTGAAAACTTCAATAAACTGCTCAAGGTGAAAGAGTACGTAGAGGACAGAACCAGAACCCAAATAAAAGTCTAGGTATTTCAAATGCTTTATTTTTTCAATAGCTTCACCAAACTAACTTTTGACATGTTCTTGATTTTAACAATCATTCCTATATCAGCTAGAGTTTGTTTAGGGTATACTAAGTGTAATATGGAATAAGAAATGTATTTTAGGAATTAAACTTTGCAGAATAATGAGAACAGCTGGGAAAATAATTCTGAAGGGGATAGCAGGGAGATCAGACAAAAGTCACCAACCAGGAACCATAATGAAGTCTACTGAATGCTCCTGCCTCTCTCCTTGCAAGGGCCCTGAAATTATCCCAAGCCAGAAAGACAGACAATAGGGAGGGAGAAATCTAAATGCAAAGTGAAGAGAAATATGGATAAACTTGATCCCATAGGCAAATGAAATTCATGAGGGCAAATGGAACTCCACAAGAACAATCTGGAATTCAAGTCTGTCTGTGTATCAAATTCCATCAGTGTTACTAAACACAAGTCTGTGCTCTTCAGGACAACTGCACACATGCCTGGCCTGGGTCTCAGAGAAAGTAAAGGGGAAAATCTAGCAGGGGCTGTAAACTGAAGTGAGGATGTTGCCATCCATCAGTGAGGTGAGTCAGCATATCAAACACAGCATTCATGAACTACAGAGGAGCCCGTGACTCTGCACCAACTTCGAGAGTATAATTGTTGTTGCTTTCCTTTTGTCTTCCAAATATCATGCAAATTTATTTGTGATTAAGCATCCTAGGAAGAAGGGAAACATTTTCAGCTTTTGTAGAGTAAGATAACATAGTAAAAAGCCATTGCTTTGCACACAGTAATTTAGATCTAAATTTTGAAAGTAGGCAATGCAATTAAAAACCTTATAATATTTATGAAATCTGTATATATAAAGTAGGGTTAAGTTACATAGTTTTTTTTTTTTTTTCAAGGTACATACAACAGATTTTAAAATATCACAAAATTTCTACTTAGTAGGAAGACTATAAGTGTACTTCCAAGTCAAATATAATTAGTTTCTGCCTATAATCTTAACTTTAGTCACATTTCTAGGTTGCCTAGAAAATAAGGAATCTCGAGACCTAAAAATAGAAGCAAACAAACAGCAACAAGTTGATATTGAAGCAGAAACCTGTGAATGGCTAGAGCATTCAAAGTGGAGGGGATATATTTTCCAGACTCACACAATAATATATAATCTTTACTGAACCTATATGTGTAGCGAAGTCAGAAAGCTTAGCCTGAGAACTCCACAGTCTTGATCAGATGCTTACTCCTTGGAAAGAAAGTTATGACCAACCTAGATAGCATATTCAAAAGCAGAGACATTACTTTGCCAACAAAGGTTTGCCTAGTCAAGGCTATGGTTTTTCCTGTGGTCATGTATGGATGTGAGAGTTGGACTGTGAAGAAGGCTGAGTGCCGAAGAATTGATACTTTTGAACTGTGGTGTTGGAGAAGACTCTTGAGAGTCCCTTGGACTGCAAGGAGATCCCATCAGTCCATTCTGAAGGAGATCAGCCCTGGGATTTCTTTGGAAGGAATGATGCTAAAGCTGAAATTCCAGTACTTTGGCCACCTCATGCAAAGAGTTGACTCATTGGAAAAGACTCTGATGCTGGGAGGGATTGGGGGCAAGAGGAGAAGGGGATGACAGAGGCTGAGATGGCTGGATGGCATCACTGACTCGATAGACATGAGTCTGAGTGAACTCCGGGAGTTTGTGATGGACAGGGAGGCCTGGCATGCTGTGATTCATGGGGTCTCAAAGAGTCAGACACAACTGAGCAACTGATCTGATCTGATCTGATCTGATGATAGTGTCCTAGGAAACAGGAAAAATCCACTACAAATTCTTTCTGGTGGAAAAGATACCCAACGTAGACCTTGATATGTCAGAGAATAACTTAGGCAAGATATATCTAACAATAACAAATAATGTTAAAAGAAAACAAGCCAATATGAAATAAGAATGAAAGTAAAAGCAGCAAATAATAAATTTAGATCCTCTATGATCTCAGATACTGAAATTGTTAATTGTAAAATTAAAGCAATAATGTATAAGAAGAAGGAAGAAATAAATATGGAATAAAGAAAAGGAGTAGTGAAAATGTTGCTATTTTAATAAAAAGCTATAGCTTCTGAAATAAAAAATGCTATTCCGGAAATTAAAATCTTATGGAGAAGGCAATGGCAGCCCACTCCAGTACTCTTGCCTCAAAAATCCCATGGGCAGAGGAGCCTGGTAGGCTGCAGTCCATGGGGTAGCTAAGAGTAGGACACAACTGAGCGACTTCACTTTCACTTTTCACTTTCATGCATTGGAGAAAGAAATGGCAACCCACTCCAGTGTTCTTGCCTGGAGAATCCCAGAGACGGGGGAACCTGGTGGGCTGCAGTCTATGGGGTCACACAGAGTCGAACACAACTGAAGTGTCTTAGCAGCAGCGGCAGCAGCAAAGTGCCTGTTGGTTCCAGAGAATAAAAGGGCATAATGAAGTATAACATTTGGATTCATTCAATTTGGGGGTGAACTTGCAAATTTTCTAATTAGTGCCTTTAGCAACAATAAAAGGAGTTATTTTTTCAATCTGATGCAATCCACAAAGGTCCATCTAGTCAAGACTATGGTTTTTCCAGTGGTCATGTATGGATGTGAGAGTTGGACTATAAAGAAAGCTGAGCGCCAAAGAATTGATGCTTTTGAACTGTGGTGTTGAAGACTCTTGAGAGTCCCTTGGACTGCAAGGAGATCCAACCAGTCCACTCTGAAGGAGATCAGTCCTGGGTGTTCATTGGAAGGACTGATGTTCAAGCTGAAACTCCAGTACTTTGGCCACCTGATGTGAAGAGCTGACTCATTTGAAAAGACCCTGATGCTGGGAAAGATTGAGGGCAAGGGGAGAAGGGGACAACAGAGGATGAGATGGTTGGATGGCATCACTGACTCAATGGACATGGGTTTGGGTAGACTCTGGGAATTGGTGATGGACAAGGAGGCCTAGCATGCTGCGGTTCATGGGGAGACAAAGAGTCGAACATGACTGAGCGACTGAATGAACCTAGATAGTAGAGATTCTGTGTTGTATTAGATTAATTTTCTATGTCTTATGCTGAATTTAAAGTCTTCTTTACTACTTAAAGGAATAAGAAAGAAGACAAAGTTTTCTTCATTAAAAAAAAAACTATTAAGTTCTTCACAATTGCATTATTTTCTATGTGCCCATAAAACTTTTCCTTGTCACTGTGATTAAATATAAAACCAACTATTGCTTCTCAGGCAACCACAATATATCCTAGTCAAGTGCCCAAATCTCTGACAACTCCTGATTTCATCATTTCCAAAATATACATTAAAACTTATAAAATGTCAAAAAAATAAATAAAATCTTAACAGATTGGTTAAACAACAGTCTAAAGTAAGCTAAAGAAATAATAATGGACAGGAAAATAGTATATTCAGAATTAATCAAATTACATGCAAGGAAACAAAGTGATGGAAACCTGAAAGAAATATCAGGAGATATGGGAGGTACAATAATTTCTAATATATAATCTGAGTTCCAGAAAAGCAGAATAATGAAATTAGAAGAATAGTAATATCTATAGAGGAGAAGGCAATGGCACCCCACTCCAGTGCTCTTGCCTGGAGAATCCCATGGATGGAGGAGCCTGGTGGGCTGCAGTCCATGGGGTCACTAAGAGTCGGACACGACTGAGCAACTTCGCTTTCACTTTCCACTTTGATGCGTTGGAGAGGGAAATGGCAGCCCACTCCAGTGTTCTTGCCTGGAGAATCCCATGGATGGAGAAGCCTGATGGGCTGCAGTCCGTGGGGTCGCACAGAGTCGGACACGACTGAAGCGACTTAGCAGCAGCAGCAGCAATATCTATAGAAGAGCACGACGGGGGCTGCGACCAGTGCACTAAGTGTGGCTGAGAGGAGCTACCCCGCGTCCGAGGTCAGGGATGGCGGCCAGGAGGAGCTACCCTATTCCCGAGGCCAGGGGCAATGGCCGGGAGGACCAACCCCACAATGGAGGCCAGGGGCGGCACGGGGACAGAATGTGGTCCACTGGAGAAGGGAATGGCAAACCACTTCAGTATTCTTGCCTTGAGAACCCCATGAACAGTATGAAAAGGCAAAATGATAGGATACTGAAAAAGGAACTCCCCAGGTCAGTAGGTGCCCAATATGCTACTGGAGATCAGTGGAGAAATAACTCCAGAAAGAATGAAGAGATGGAACCAAAGCAAAAAGAATACCCAGCTGTGGATGTGACTGGTGATAGGAGCAAGGTCTGATGCTGTAAAGAGCAATATTGCATAGAAACCTGGAATGTCAGGTCCATGAATCAAGGCAAATTGGAAGTGGTCAAACAAGAGATGGCAAGAGTGAATGTTGACATTCTAGGAATCAGCAAACTGAAATGGACTGGATGGGTGAATTTAACTAGATGACCATTATATCTACTACTGCGGGCAGGAATCCCTCAGAAGAAATGGAGTGGAGTGGCCATCATGGTCAACAAAAGAGTCTGAAATACAGTACTTGAATGCAATCTCAAAAACGACAGAAGGATCTCTGTTCGTTTCCAAGGTAAACCATTCAATATCACGGTAATCCAAGTCTATGCCCCAATCAGTAATGCTGAAGAAGCTGAAGTTGAATGGTTCTATGAAGACCTACAAGACCTTTTAGAACTAACACCCAAAAAAGATGTCCTTTTCATTATAGGGGATTGGAATGCAAAAGTAGGAAGTCAAGAAACACCTGGAGTAACAGGCAAATTTGGCCTTGGAATACAGAATGAAGCAGGGCAAAGACTAATAGTTTTGCCAAGAAAATGCACTGGTCATAGCAAACACGCTCTTTCAACAACACAAGAGAAGACTCTACACATGGACATCACCAGATGGTCAACATCAAAATCAGATTGATTATATTCTTTGCAGCCAAAGATGGAGAAGCTCTATACAGTCAACAAAAACAAGACCAGGAGCTGACTGTGGCTCAGACCATGAACTCCTCATTGCCAAATTCAGACTGAAATTGAAGAAAGTAGGGAAAACCACGAGACCATTCAGGTATGACCTAAATCAAATCCCTTATGATTATACAGTGGAAGTGAGAAATAGATTTAAGGGCCTAGATTTGATAGATAGAGTGCCTGATGAACTATGGACGGTGGTTTATGACATTGTACAGGAGACAGGGATCAAGACCATCCCCATGGAAAAAAAAATGCAGAAAAGCAAAATGGCTGTCTGGGGAGGCCTTACAAATAGCTGTGAAAAGAAGAGAAGTGAAGAGCAAAGGAGAAAAGGAAAATATAAGCATCTGAATGCAGAGTTCCAAAGAATAGCAAGAAGAGATAAGAAAGCCTTCCTCAGCAATCAATGCAAAAAAATAGAGGAAAACAACAGAATGGGAAAGACTAGAGATCTCTTCAAGAATATCAGAGATACCAAGGGAACATTTCATGCAAAGATGGACTCGTTAAAGGACAGAAATGGTATGGACCTAACAGAAGCAGAAGATATTAAGAAGAGGTGGCAAGAAACACAGAAGAACTGTACAAAAAATATCTTCACGACCAAGATAATCACAATGGTGTGATCACTGACCTAGAGCCAGACATCCTGGAATGTGAAGTCAAGTGGGCCTTAGAAAGCATCACTACGAACAGAGCTAGTGGAGGTGATGGAATTCCAGTGGAGCTATTTCAAATCCTGAAAGATGATGCTGTGAAAGTGCTGCACTGAATATGCCAGCAAATTTGGAAAACTCAGCAGTGGCCACAGGACGGGAAAAGATCAGTTTTCATTCCAATCCCAAAGAAAGGCAATGCCAAAGAATGCTCAAACTACCGCACAATTGCATTCATCTCACATGCTAGTAAAGAAATGCTCAAAATTCTCCAAGCCAGGCTTCAGCAATATGTGAACCGTGAACTTCCTGATGTTCAAGCTGGTTTTAGAAAAGGCAGAGGAACCAGAGATCAAATTGCCAACATCTGCTGGGTCATGGAAAAAGCAAGAGAGTTCCAGAAAAACATCTATTTCTGCTTTATTGACTATGCCAAAGCCTTTGACTGTGTGGATCACAATAAACTGTGGGAAATTCTGAAAGAGATGGGAATACCAGAGCACCTGACCTGACTCTTGAGAAATCTGTATGCAGGTCAGGAAACAACAGTTAGAACTGGACATGGAACAAGAGACTGGTTCCAAATAGGAAAAGGAGTACATCAAGGCTGTATATTGTCACTGTGCTTATTTAACGTATATACAGAGTACATCATGAGAAATGCCGGACTGGAAGAAACACAAGCTGGAATCAAGATTGCTGGGAGAAATATCAATAACCTCAGATATGCAGATGCCACCACCCTTATGGCAGAAAGTGAAGAGGAACTAAAAAGCCTCTTGATGAAAGTGAAAGAGGAGAGTGAAAAAGTTGGCTTAAAGCTCAACATTTAGAAAACTAAGATCATGGCATCCAGTCCCTTCACTTCATGGGAAATAGATGGGGAAATGGTAGAAACTGTGTCAGATTTTATTTTTTTGGGCTCCAAAATCACCTCAGATGGTGATTGCAGTCATGAAATTAAAAGATACTTGCTCCTTGGAAGGAAAATTATGACTAACCTAGATAGCATATTCAAAAGCAGAGACATTACTTTGCCAACAAAGGTCCGTCTAGTCAAGGCTATGGTTTTTCCTGTGGTCATGTATGGATGTGAGAGTTGGCCTGTGAAGAAGGCTGAGCGCAGAAGAACTGATGCTTTTGAACTGTGGTATTGGAGAAGACTCTTGAGAGTCCCTTGGACTGCAAGGAGATCCAACCAGTGTCTTCTGAAGGAGATCAGCCCTGGGATTTTTTTGGAAGGAATGATGCTCAAGCTGAAACTCCAATACTTTGGCCACCTGATGCGAAGAGTTGACTCATTGGAAAAGATTCTGATGCTGGGAGGGATTGGAGGCAGGAGGAGAAGGGGACAACAGAGGATGAGATGGCTGGATGGCATCACTGACTTGATGGCATGAGTCTCAGTGAACTCCGGGAGTTTGTGATGGACAGGGAGGCCTGGCATGCTGCAATTCATGGGGTCGCACAGATTTGGACACGACTGAGTGACTGAATTGAACTGAATATCTGTAGAAACAATAGATTAGAAATTTTCAGATCTGAAAAAAAGAGCAGAATATCTACAATCAGAGAGAAAAAAGAATAGGTTACAGCAACCACTGTTACATAAAAAGAGAAAGTAAAAGAAAAATAAAAATTTGATGGTAAATAGAATGATACAGGACAGGTAGGGCCCTAGAGCTGTGATAACCCATTACTAGGGAGCATTCAGGAGTCACCAACATCCTCATTCAATACCATTTAGACCTGCAAACTCTAGCATCTGTGAGCTAGAGGTGGGAGAAAGACCAGTCGTAGGCAGAAGGACACTGCCTCCAATTCCATGATTCTTTCCTGCACATTGCATTCCAGGAAGGTTCAGTGGAGGATGGCCTACAGGTATCCTGTAGCATCTAAATGCCACAGGAGCTAACTCCTGGCTCTCAATTTTATAATTGCTTCAAGAGACTGAGAACACTTCCCAAGCTACAGTCAGTGGAAGTAGCCTAGGGTCAGCCTGGCTAGACTGTGGTACAGTTCTGACCCTCTTGTGTTATAATTCCAAGATTAGAAACCTTCCTCAGTAGAAAGCTTTTTCTTTTATTTGTTTTTTTCAATATTGTGTTGGGCACTCTTACCCTCTGGTTATTGTAAATGGAAAAATTTCAGTCATATTTCCTTAGATATAATATTTTTTCCTTCCAATCATTTGTTTCTGCAATTTCTTTCTGTCTAAATACATTACAACATGACAAGAGGCTCATTCCCCGACTGTCTGGGTCACATGCCACTTGGTTTCTTCAGTGCTCTAAATAGAGCAACCAGGTGTTTGTTTTTTTAGATTTTATATATATATATATATATAGACACCTATATAATATACATACATATACCTACATAATATACATACATATACCTATATAATATACATACATATACCTATGGGTCACACAGAGTCGGACACGACTGAAGTGACTTAGCAGCAGTAGCATACCTATATAATATACATATATATAAGATCAGATCAGTTGCTCAGTCGTGTCCGACTCTTTGCAACCCCATGAACTGCAGCGCACCAGGCCTCTCTGTCCATCACCAACTCCTGGAGGTCACTCAGACTCACATCCATTGAGTCAGTGATGCCATCCAGACATCTCAGCCTCTGTCGTCCCCTTTTCCTCCTGCCCCCAATCCCTCCCAGCATCAGAGTCTTCTCCAATGAGTCAACTCTTTGCATGAGGTGGCCAAAATACTGGAGTTTCAGCTTTAGCATCATTCCTTCCAAAGAAATCCCAGGGCTGATCTCCTTCACAGTGGACTGGTTGGATCTCCTTGCAGTCCAAGGGACTCTCAAGAGTCTTCTCCAACACCACACTTCAAAAGCATCAATTCTTCGGCGCTCAGCCTTCTTCACAGTCCAACTCTCACATCCATAGATGACCACAGGAAAGACCATAGCCTTGACTAGGCAAACCTTTGTTGTCAAAGTGATGTCTCTGCTTTTGAATATGCTATCTAGGTTGGTCATAACTTTCCTTCCAAGGAGTAAGCGTCTTTTAATTTCATGGCTGCAGTCACCATCTGCAGTGATTTTGGAGCCCAGAAAAATAAAGTCTGACATTGTTTCCACTGTTTCTCCATCTATTTCCCATGCAGTGATGGGACCAGATGCCATGATCTTCGTTTTCTGAATGTTGAGCTTTAAGCCAACCTTTTCACTCTCCACTTTCACTTGCATCAAGAGGCTTTTTAGTTCCTCTTCACTTTCTGCCATAAGGGTGGTGTCATCTGCATATCTGAGGTTATTGATATTTCTCCCAGCAATCTTGATTCCAACTTGTGTTTCTTCCATTCCAGCATTTCTCATGATGTACTCTGCATATAAGTTAAATAAGCAGGGTGACAATATACAGCCTTGACGTACTCCTTTTCCTATTTGGAACCAGTCTGTTGTTCCATGACCAGTTCTAACTGTTGCTTCCTGACCTGCATACAGATTTCTCAAGAGGCAGATCAGGTGCTCTGGTATTCCCATCTCTTTCAGAATTTTCCACAGTTTATTGTGATCTACACCTATATAATATACGTATATATATATACACCTATATAATATATGTATATATACCTATATAATATACACATATATACCTATATAATATACATATATATACCTATTTAATATACATATATATACCTATTTAATATATATACATATACCTATATAATATATATACATATACCTATAGAATATACATATATATACCTATATAATATACATATATATACCTATTTAATATACATATGTATACACCTATTTAATATACATATATATACCTATATAATATATATATATATACCTATTTAATATACATATGTATCAGATCAGATCAGATCAGTCGCTCAGTCGTGTCCGACTCTTTGCGACCCCATGAACCGCAGCACGCCAGGCCTCCCTGTCCATCACCAGCTCCCGGTATCTCACCACAAAAATGTAAGAGTCAGAATATTTTCTAAGCACTTTAAAAGTTAGATTAAGGTACAAATCTTCCCTAACACACACATACACACACACACACACACACAGAACAACAGGATCAATTATTCAAAATAGAATTCTAACAAACCTTCCAGGGAAAATTATAACAGTATTATAAATCTCTTCTAAAATAGAAAACAGGGAACAGTTCATATTAACTCAATTTATGAGGCAAGAATATCTTTGAAATGAACACAGAATAATAGAATATCAAACTTATTCAAGCTGAGTGTTTAAAAAATTGCACAACCAAATTAGATTTATCCCATGAACAAATGGGTGGTTTATTATGTAAAAATATATTAATGCAAACCATGTCATTTAGATATTACTACAGAAAAACTTAAAGTCATCTAAACAGATGCACAAAGACATGAAAAATATTCAACTTTAGATTTGAAAGACTGAAGAGAGAAAAAAGAAAACAAATAAAAGAAGCTAATTTTAGTCAAAATTTAAAATTTCAAATTTTTTTTATCCTATGGAAGAATATCTGTCACAAAGATACAAGGACTATCATCCTTAAAAGTGGGAAGTTAGAGGCAGTTTTTTCAAGTTCAGGATTAATGTGAGAATATTGTTCACTGCTGCTGCTGCTGCTAAGTCGCTTCAGTCGTGTCCGACTCTGTGCGACCCCATAGACGGCAGCCCACCAGGCTCCCTGTCCCTGGGATTCTCCAGGCAATAATATTGGAGTGGGTTGCCATTTCCTTCTCCAGTGCATGCATACATGCTAAGCCGCTTCAGTCGTGTCCAACTCTGTGCGACCCCATGGACAGCAGCCCATCAGGTTCATCTGTCCACGGAATTCTCTAGGCAAGAGTTCTGGAGTGGGTGCCATTTCCTTCTCCATTCACTCCTACTATTTCTATTCAAATCATATAGAATCATCATATGATTTAAATATATAGAAGCAACATTAAGAATAAGAAATGTATTAAAATATAAATATTTGAAAGCAAATGACAAAATTATTAATATTAGAGATATTTTGATGTCTATGCAAAATATGCAAGAGAATCAACAGGAAGACTATTAAAGGGTTAGTAAAAGAGCACTCTTAAAATGTAATAAGTACGATGACAGTACCAACAAAAAAACATAAGGCATCTATAAGAACAAATCTAACAGAAGATGTGTAAAACAATAATGGAGAAAATTATAAAGTATATATTGAAAAACATTAAAGGAGACCTAATAAATTAGAGGTACAATTTGGAAAGAAGAAAACTCATTTTCATAGAGATGTCAATTCTCAGATTACTCAAGAAAGTTACTATAAATTCAATAAAAACCTTATTAGCTATTGTTGAGTGTGATAATTTGACAAGCTGTTTATTAAAGTTATCTGAAAGGGGAAAGTTCCAAGGATAGTCCTGACATAATGAAAATAATGAGCTGCAAAAGCTTGCTTTCAAAGAGAAAATATTTATTATAAAGTTATCATAATTAGCTAGTCATATGGGGAAGAAAAGGATCTCTTGGTAAACTATACAATCAACAAATTTCCACAGGTTAAAGATTAAATCTGAGTAGTAAAATTTAATCTTTGTGGATAAATCAGAGTACTAGATTTCAATATTCAGGATAGGTATAATTTCTTAAACAACACAGAAAAAAATGTTAGCAACTAAAGAAAAAAATGATAAATTCTACTACACTATAACTAATATATGTATTGCCATCTATTATTTATTAGTTGTCTGTTATTGCCTAACAGTTCAGCACAAATTTTGGATCTTAAAATATACGCATTTTTGTTATCAGTTTCTGTGAGTCAGGCGTCTGAGCACAGCTTTTCCTTGGTCTTCCGTAAAGTTGCAAAGTGTTGGCTAGGGCTGAGTTTTCACCTGGAGGCTGGACTTGGGAAGGGTCAACTTAGAGATTCATTCAGTTTGTTGACAGTTTACTTATTGGTAGCTCAAGGACTCCTAGCAGTTTGCTTCTTCAAAACCAGTAAGGAGAACCAGACTCCAGAAAAGTTTAGTAGGAAAATGGACATTTTCCTACCATAGTCTTAGATGTAGTATCATAGTTCTGGGAGTGATGGTCCATCACTTTGGTTATACTTTGTTAGAAATATTAATAAGTGACAGATCCTACTCGCACTCAAGGGGAAGAGATTATACATGGGCATGAAATATCTGGAGGTAGGAATCTAGAGAGTCACATAAAACTCTGTCTGCCACAGGTGTGTACATTTTGAATTACAATAACTAAATAGATACCCTTGAACTCAAACTCCAAAATATAAATTAAAAAATTACTAACATCATTTAATCTCTTGTGTGTACCTTCCATAGACCATGTCTATTACTCCTATGTCACACCCAACCAAACATTAGCCTGAATTTTTGTTCTTAGCATCCTTTAAGAAAACTAGATTTATCATGTTTTATACTTTTTTCCTCTAGTTTTCCTTGTTTATTAGCTTAAAAAAGTGCATTACACTATTTACAGTCTTGTTTTCTTTTTTTCACTTAACACTTTATTTCTTATGTAAATCTCATAGAAGTTTATTTATGCTGTATCTGTAGTTCATATAGTTTCACGCTGTATATATCTCCCATTGTGAATATACCCCAGTGATTATATTCATGGATTTATCTCAGGAATTAGGAGTTAGTTTTGGGTTTTCTTCACTTTTTGTTATGATGAACAGTGATATAAAAGCTCTTTTACATCTTTCGATTCATTATGGATTTTTTCTAGTATAGATATCTAAAAGTGGTATTTCTTTCTCTTAGGGCACAAGCCTCTTCAAATTTATTATGTAATTTAAAAATTATTTTCTGAAGTTAGAGGGTTGATAGACCTCAAGTTCATTAATTCAGTCAATAAGTGGTGGCACTTGTCACAAATATGTCATTAGATGTAGTTAAGAATCAAATTTATATAACCTCAAATTTGCTTTTTAAATAAACTAGATTTGGACTTTGTACATACTGTTATATTTTGATGATTTTCTATTATTTTATAATGTCTTCAAAATATATAAAACTGTGGAAATGGCATTTTTATCAATAATCCAGTTTTGCTTCAAGAACATGACTTGTAATCACAGAGCAAGTAGTTCATAAATTGAAGCAGTCCATTGTACATAAATCAAATCCCTACCAACTAGACAGAAAATAAAATTAATAGACATTGTTTATAGGTAATTTGAATAGAGCCACATGAACATGGGCTTCAGTGATAGAAATTTAAAGCATGCTCACACTTAAGGTGCTCAGATATGGTAGAAAAGTAGAGAGGCCATAGGTAAATGGAAGTTGTTTAGAAGCAATATGGAAATTTCTTTTTGTTGAATGAGGTTTTATTTAAGTCTGGTGAAATTTCAATGCCTTCTAAATTTTAGTAATTCAGGCATTTACTGGTATGATGTGTGGAATTTTTTCATCCAAATGGTTTGACAGGAGAAATATTGAAGTGAACATGAAATTTTATTTTCCTGGAAAAACTACCAACTGTGCTCCAGTGAAACCATTTTGCTTTTACATTAGCATGTTTCTTTAATAATATCCAACCCTCATCTGTAACTTTTCAATCACTTTCAATTTCTATTCAAACCTCCCATCTGTTAAAGCAGCCTAGACTAGTAGTTTCAGTTTCTGACAGCAGGAAAGAAGAAATTGCCTGCTCTTATTCCCCTAGCTCACCCTCCCTCATTCCTTGATATGTATTACTGACAATAGAATGTGAGCATAGACAATATTCACTGTGTTAAATAAAGACTCCAAGTCACAGAAAACTAGTTCCTTTTCAGTACTGCTGGTGATCTTTACAGCGCTGCCTCCTCATTCTCTATGGATCTGATGTGCAAATGCTCACTCTTATGAGGTCTTTTTGTAGGTTCTTAAGAAGAGACTGGAGTTCCTCTCCCTATTAAATCCCCTCAAGAGAAATCTGGTTAAAGCATGGCTCATTCCATGCCTTTAGCTGCCACCACAGAGGAGGTCTCCGGGGGCATAGAATCAGCAGTGTTACATAAAGAACCAGAATGGCCCCACATCATGGGATATTTAAGTCTTATCCTTACTATGCCAGAAGTTGAGGACTGTCCCCCAACACTCTATCTCAGTTCCACTCAGTTCAATCTTCAGTTCCTGTCTTCACCCCCAGTACCATCTTCTTGTTTGTGGTGGTGGTGGTGCTGGTGGTGGTGGTGGTGATGGTGGTCAGTGACTCATAGCATTCAGGTAAAAGAAAATCTTCATTGGGAATTCCCGGGTTGTCCAGTGGTTAGGACTCTGTGCTTTCACTGATGAGGAGATAGGTTAAATCCCTGTTTGGAGAACTGACTGCAAGTCATGTGGTGTGGCCAAAGGGAAAAAAAAAAAGGTCACCATTTCCTAACAATTCAACGTCCTTTTCCCCACTCCATTCACCCAGAGAGGGGAAGGGATCCTTGTTCCTTTAAGAACTCTGCATTTGTGCAAAAGACACCATCCTCCTTCACAACCTCTAATATTTCTCTTCATCAGTGACCAGTCATTTTAGGACAAGAGGGAGTTTAATGAATAGGACACTTTAAGAGTTTAATAATATTATTCTAAAAATACAATAGTTTCTACCATGAATATAGACCTATTCTTTAAGTATTTGGAGCATAAAAATATCAATAACTCTCAGGTGACATTTTAACATATAATTATATTAAATAATTAGCTGATTAGGTAATTATTACATAACAACATAAAAGTTGTTAAGACATGTATGAGCAGAACACAAAATTTATATTTCTAGAATTTATATTAAAAATTCTTCAGTATGAACATATATACAAAATTTGTACTTCTAGATGTTACATTAAAAATTCTTCATCTTGATGATCATAGTCATTTTACGTATAACTATTTGAGATCTACACCAATAAAAGATAACCAGAAGTTGCTACAAAACATGTGGAAGCATATTTCTACATGATTTGTTTTAAAGTTAAAATTTCCAGAAGCAGACAATTTTTAGTATGATATTAAGACAACTTCTGGGTGAATAAACTGAAACAAAACAGGATCAAAGAATCTCCTTCTCCAATATATAATGAAGTGAATGATATAGAAAAAGAAATGCATCTAAAATCCACCAAGGAAAGGGTCATGTCATAAATTTAGGAGAGAAGACATAAAATTAAGACTGTATTCTCATGTGTTCTTCTAGAACTATTTTTTTTAATTAAAAATTTGACTTCAATAAAATGTATATATTAAGAAAAAATTCTGGCTAAATAGCTTGGATATAATTAGTATAATTATGTATTTTGAGGCGTGGGGAGAAATAATAGATTATATAATGATGATTTATGAAATGTACCTCTTCAAACTCTTAGAAGCATTCCTGAAGAAACATGAAATTTTAAAATGTCTCACAAATGTCCTAATATGGAGAGAAATGTACTGTGCATATAAGTTGTTACATAAGGGAAAACTAGGAAAATTCATGGACAGGTGTAGCTCCAAACACCACCAAAGATCCTCAGCATTTGGATGTGCCATTTTCTAGGGTTCCTCACTGAATAGGCACAAGGTCAGGATAAGAAATACACCATAGACAGACGAGCAGACTGCACACTTGAAAGATAGGAGTGAGCTGTGATGTAAAAATATTTAAAGGGATTTCAGAAGACATATCTGTCATCCATCAAAGGCTTTAACTATTAATCCTTCAATTTCTCTCCTATCCTTATCCCTCTCATCCTGAGAGTATGGAAAAGAAGATAGATAGCAATACCCAGTCGTCAAACAATGCCACCGAAAGAGAAGGCTAAATGAACCAAACACTGCAAAAACTTTGTGAAAGGGTGACTAGAGATGTTCCACCATTTAATCTTTCAGAATAAATATGAGGTCTGGGTAGAACAGTATATATATCACATATATGTAGTAGGAAAATAATGTCAGGACAGCTATATAATCAGTCTCTTGAGAAAAAGGAGAGGAGAAGTAAAGAAGTAATAAATATTGAATGAAAAAGATAGGTTAAGGTAAATAGAATATCTAGTTTGGAAGGAAAACATAGATAATAAAACAAATCTCCATAGTGAATGATAAGCATATGTAGAGGGTAACTGGTAAAGCATAACATTTTTCAAAATAAGTTCCAAAAAAGAGATGACAAAAGAGAAAAATATGAAAATGGAAATTTATAAAACTAAATATAACAAAAACTCAAATCAGAATATTGAATCCAAGTAAAACTAGAAATCGAAATTATACAAACAGAGGGAATTATGGTTGCAAAACAGAACATTAAGGTTATATATCATGAAAAAAGTAACACTACAAGCAACAACAATTAGGAGAGAGGCAGGAACAAATGTAACAACAATAACTTCAGATTCAACTGTTATAAGTTAACATTGATTTTATATATTTATGTGCAAGCCACAATCCTACTCATTTTTTCAATTAATTATCTCATATAGTCCTAAAAACAACCTATAATGTCCTAATCCCATTTGATAGTTTAAAATTAAGGAATCAGATCAGTCGCTCAGTCGTGTCCAACTCTTTGGGACCCCGTGAAGAGCAGCACGCCAGGCCTCCCTGTCAATCACCAACTCCTGGAGTTCACTCAGACTCACATCCATCAAGTCAGTGATGCCATCCAGCCATCTCATCCTCTGTCGTCCCCTTCTCCTCCTGCCCCCAATACCTCCCAGCATCAGAGTCTTCTCCAATGAGTCAACTCTTCGCATGAGGTGGCCAAAGTACTGGAGTTTCAGCTTTAGCATCATTCCCTCCAAAGAAATCCCAGGACTGATCTCCTTCACAATGGACTGGTTGGATCTCCCTGCAGTCCAAGGGACTCTCAAAAGTCTTCTCCGACACCACAGTTCAAAAGCATCAGTTCTTCTGCGCTCAGCCTTCTTCACAGGCCAACTCTCACATCCATACATGACCACAGGAAAAACCATACCCTTGACTAGGCGAACCTTTGTTGGCAAAGTAATGTCTCTGCTCTTGAATATGTGATCTAGGTTGGTCATAACTTTTCTTCCAAGGAGTAAACGTCTTTTAATTTCATAGCTGCAGTCACCATCTGCAGTGATTTTGGAGCCCAGAAAAATAAAGTCTGACACTGTTTCCACTGTTTCCCCATCTATTTGCCATGAAATGATGGGACCGGACGCCATGATCTTCGTTTTCTGAATATTGAGCTTTAAGCCAACTTTTTCACTCTCCACTTTCACTTTCATCAAGAGGCTTTTTAGTTCCTCTTCACTTTGTGCCATAAGGGTGATGTCATCTGCATATCTGAGGTTATTGATATTTCTCCCAGCAATCTTGATTCCAACTTGTGAATAGCTATACAAAATAACTGGCCTGTAAGTGAAGTGAAGTGAAGAAAGAGATTCAAATCCAGCTATCCTGAAATCAGATCTTCCCTTATTATCCACTGTTAAGCACGATAATAACCTCACTTTGAATTATTATTAATGGTGCAATATACTTTTGGCTTTGCAGATTAATTTTTACATTATTTACTTAAAAATAATATGTAGATATTCTTAGAAAAACAATGAAATCATTACTCTAAAATAAAAAAGCATATGTTATTAATATAAAGGCAAGAGATGATTGGGACTAAATGATGTCTCATCTCAATCCTTGGGTCAGTAGTTGACACTCTTTAAGAGACAAAAAGCCCAACTTGAATTGTGTCAGGGCAGGCTGCTAAAGTAGAAATAAAATGCCTGCCAATATTACTGATAAGCAATTCATGTAAGAGCTGGTGTATATTTTCATAAAAATTAAGGATTCTGAGCAGGATTTGCTTAATATAATTCCATATTTTGAGAGAAGGAAAGAAATGGTGGAGCATACAATAATTACTGGTGGAATATATCCTCTTGAGAAACCTATATGCAGGTCAGGAAGCAACAGTTAGAACTGGACATGGACCAACAGACTGGTTCCAAATAGGAAAAGGAGTACATCAAGGCTGTATACTGTCACCCTGCTTATTTAACTTATATGCAGAGTACATCAGAGATACCAAAGGAACATTTCATGCTAAGATGGGCACAATAAAGGACAGAGATGGTGTGGACCTAACAGAAGCAGAAGATATTAAGAAGAGGTGGCAAGAATACACAGAAGAACTGTACAAAAAAGAGCTTCAAGACCCAGATAATCATGATGGTGTGATCACTGACCTAGAGCCAGACATCCTGGAATGTGAAGTCAAGTGGGCCTTAGAAAGCATCACTACGAACAAAGCTAGTGGAGGTGATGGAATTCCAGTGGAGCTATTCCAAGTCCTGAAAGATGATGCTGTGAAAGTGCTACACTCAATATGCCAGCAAATTTGGAAAACTCAGCAGTGGCCACAAGATTGGAAAAGGTCAGTTTTCATCCCAATCCCAAAGAAAGGCAGTGCCAAGGAGTGCTCAAACTACCGAACAATTGCACTCATCTCACACGCTAGTAAAGTAATGCTCAAAATTGTCCAAGCCAGGCTTCAGCAATATGTGAACCGTGAACTTCCTGATGTTCAAGCTGGTTTTAGAAAAGGCAGAGGAACCAGAGATCAAATTGCCAACATCCGCTGGATCATGGAAAAGGCAAGAGAGTTCCAGAAAAACATCTATTTCTGCTTTATTGACTATGCCAAAGCCTTTGACTGTGTGGATCACAATAAACTGTGGAAAATTCTGAAAGAGATGGGAATACCAGACCACCTGATCTGCCTCTTAAAAAATCTGTATGCAGGTCAGGAAGCAACAGTTAGAACTGGTCATGGAACAACAGACTGGTTCCAAATAGGAAAAGGAGTACGTCAAGGCTGCATATTGTCACCATGTTTATTTAACTTATATGCAGAGTACATCATGAGAAATGCTGGACTGGAAGAAACACAAGTTGGAATCAAGATTGCTGGGAGAAATATCAATAACCTCAGATATGCAGATGATACCACTCTTATGGCAGAAAGTGAAGAGGGGCTAAAAAGCCTCTTGATGAAAGTGAAAGTGGAGAGTGAAAAGGTTGGCTTAAAGCTCAACATTCAGAAAACGAAGATCATGGCATCTGGTCCCATCACTGCATGGGAAATAGATGGGGAAACAGTGGAAACAGTGTCAGACTTTGTTTTTCTGGGCTCCAAAATCACTGCAGATGGTGACTGCAGCCATGAAATTAAAAGACGCTTGCTCCTTGGAAGGAAAGTTATGACCAACCTAGATAGCATATTGAAAAGCAGAGGCATTACTTTGCCAACAAAGGTCCATCTAGTCAAGGCTATGGTTTTTTCCAATGATCATGTATGGATGTGAGAGTTGGACTGTGAAGAAGGCTGAGCACCGAAGAATTGATGCTTTTGAAGTGTGGTGTTGGAGAAGACTCTTGAGAGTCCCTTGGACTGCAAGGAGATCCAACCAGTCCATTCTGAAGGAGATCAGCCCTGGGGTTTCTTTGGAGGGAATGATGCTAAAGCTGAAACTTCAGTACTTTGGCCACCTCATGCGAAGAGTTGACTCATTGGAGAAGACTCTGATGCTGGGAGGTATTGGGGGCAGGAGGAGAAGGGGACGACAGAGGATGAGATGGCTGGATGGCATCACTGATTCGATGGACTTGAGTCTGAGTGAACTCCAGGAGTTGGTGATGGACAGGGAGGCCTGGCGTGCTGTGATTCATGGGGTTGCACAAAGTCCGACATGACTGAGCGACTGAACTGAACTGATGCTTTTCAAAACTAAATCAGAATGATACATGGTCTATTTCCTAACAGATTCAGTCAGTATTTTCCATAAAACCTGAAGAACTCCAACAACTAATTCAGAGTTTTGCAAGGCAATATTTTCTTGAATTTAGTCAACTGTACTTGGGTTTTTATTTTAAAAAAGCAGATAGTTCTGTTTTATTGCAGTAGTGGATGAAATTCTGAATACATATATTTTAAAATTAAATTTTCCATGTTGAATAGAAATTGAAAAATAATCAAGAGCTCTACAATATAAAATTAAATTTCGGTTCAATTGTCTTATCACTTTTTAATAACTAGAAAATAGGAAAATGCTGATAAAACAAAATTATGGCTTGCAGAACGTAAGTTAATATGATGTTTATTAAGAAAAACAAGTGAAAATGTTCTCTCAAAGTTAAAAGAAATAAAATTTATATATAATAGCTTGTAATAGAAAATTGAAGGGAAAAGTCAAGTAATAAATCTTGATGACACCTTCCTACTGTATGTTTAATGTACTAATTTTTCATATTTAATTTCATTCACCTATCTATACACAATAACAATCATAGTTACCAATCTCTTAGAGCAAAGATATTCATGGGCTTATACTTCCTGTATTTAGTGAGTATAGAGCTCCACATATGAAGGTTAAAATGTTTAGAAAGTTTGAGACCAAAGATAAGGATAAATAATGAAGCTAGAGAATATTTTCAAAGCTGCATCATATTTGTATTAAGCATATGACCAAGGAAGTGCTTTCTTTGGCATTTTGATTTTTCTGAAGTTGAGGGTTTTTTGTTTTTTTTTAAAGATTATGTGGTAAAAAATTAACTGAACTGGACAGGAGTCAGAAGATCTGGTTCAAGTATATTTTCATTTGCAAGTTGCACTGTACTTAATCTCCTAGAAAATTTCAGGAGATTTAAAGTATTAATATCAAGTAAAACATGTCAAGTGCTACTTAAGCTGAAAGGTCCTTTCTGTATATTCATGTAATTTAGTACCTGCTATTCTTTTTGTTTGAGCTTCCCTGGTGGCTCAGCAGTAAAGAACCTGCCTGCCAGTACAGGAGATGCAGGAGAGGCGGGTT
The DNA here is from genome assembly GCA_935064755.1 of Tragelaphus eurycerus. Taxonomy (NCBI): domain Eukaryota; kingdom Metazoa; phylum Chordata; class Mammalia; order Artiodactyla; family Bovidae; genus Tragelaphus; species Tragelaphus eurycerus. The sequence goes on along the minus strand of CAKXYN010000097.1, from coordinate 2,209,621 downwards.
TGATTCCTGGGTCGAGAATATCCCCTGGAAAAGGAAATGGCAACCCACTCCAGTATTCTGCCTTGAAAAATCCCACAGACAGAGGAGACCAGTGGGCAACAGTCCACGGGGTCACAAAGAATCAGACACGACTGAAGCGACTAAACCACTGCCATCCTTCTTGTTTAGGTATAAGTATAGCTTAAAATAGCAACTTACCTTAAAAATACACAAGTAGGTAATATAGTAAGAGCAGAAAAGAAGTATCAAGGTAGACACAAAATTTTAAGATTGACATAAGAATTTTAACTAAATGAAAATAATTTTAAAAGGATGTCTTTTCATACTGCTTATTTAGTATTCCTTTTGTTCCTTAAATACAATGACTTCGAAAATGAGTAGTTATAGAAAACTGAGGGCACTGTTTGCAGGATTGAAATTTAGAAAACTAAATAACATTAAGAACCAGTATTTTAAAATGTAGTAGAGACCCAGAAACTTTAGCTTATGTAATTTCTAAAATAAAACATAAACAACTAAAAACCCCACTTGAATGCGCAACATAACTCTAATGTAGGGCAAGCAACGACAGATTGCAAATTATCTCTGGGATCTTTTAAATCTGCACAGATACCTGATTTAGTGTCATTTTCTTTTCTGTTCATTCTACTTGGACTCAGGTCAAGCAATATGAACTTGGATGTCAACCTATGACCTTTCTGTGATGAAGAAAAGATTGGATTGTCCTCTCTTGAGTGTGAGATAATGAAAGGCTTGTCTGGGGAAATCTTTTGCAGTGATCCCCAATTGTCCCAAGGCTGATAGTTGGAGTTGATAGGTAGTTCTAAAAGACAATGTGCAGAAATGTATAAGGAAAACCTAAGAAACAAGTTTATTAGACTTTTTCATTTCAAAGAGATCATAGTTGAAACATGACTAATGCCTACCATGATTTTCATTCCTATTATTTTCTATAACAGTAATTCTTTTCTGTAAATCTGAGATTCTTCTATACTTTTTTATTCAAGGTAATAATTGTGTAATTTATGACTTCTCTAAAAACAAAACTTCTTACACATTTCCCTTGGCTCTCTAGGTTAACAGCATGAATTAGAACTGCAATCGCTTTCCCTATGAATTGCATACAAATTGTTCACTTGAAAGTAAATTATCATTTGTTATTAAAATACTTTCTGATAATTTTAATAGAAAAATTACTTCTCTAGTAGTCTATGTTTTAAAAATTGGATATTTTTAAACGTTTAAAATACTAAAAAATTAACAATTACTTTTTGCCAGTAAATACAATTTATTGGTGAACAAAATTTAGACCAGCATGGCCAAAGTTAGCAGTGTTGTCAAAGACCTTAGGAGTGCAGAGCTCGCCACTTGTTCAAAGGTCCACGGTTGGGGACATATTTGACTCCGCAACCATCGGGAATGAGGCACTTCTTAGCCACTTTGTCTTCAAATTCATCAGCATTAAACTTGGTAAAGCCCCATTTCTTGGAGATATGAATCTTCTGGCGCCCAGGGAACTTGAACTTGGCCCTCCGTAAAGCTTCAATCACATGTTCCTTGTTCTGAGGCTTGGTGCGGATGGACATGATGACTTGACCAATGTGGACTCGGGCCACCGTACCCTGGGGCTTTCCAAAGGCACCTCGCATACCCGTCTGAAGCCTGTCAGCCCCAGCACAGGACAACATCTTGTTGATGCGGATGACATGGAATGGATGGAGTCGCACTCGGATGTGAAAGCCATCTTTGCCACAACTTTTCACCATGTACTTGTTGGCACAAATTCGGGCGGCCTCCAGGGCTTCGGAAGAGAGCTGCTCATATTCATCAGACACCATGTGGCCACAGAGTGGAAACTCATCCACTTTGGCCTTCTTCCGACCCAGGTCAAAGATGCGGATCTTGGCATCGGGGACACCTCGGCAGAAGCGAGACTTTGGGTAAGGCTTATTCTTGCAGTAACGGTAACAACGGGCAGGGCGGCGGCCCATGACAACAGGAACAATCTCTGAAGTGCGTAGTAGTGAAGGAGGCGCTCGCGCTCACGACTGCGCATGCGCTATATGTACATTGCCCATCTTTAGGTGCAGGAACCATAGAGTACTCGAAGACTCTCTTTCACAACATCCCTACCATAGATGCAGATATACTCTACGCATGCGTGTGGGAGATTTGAAAAATGAGCGGGACCAAGAGGCTATTGAATATATTGGCACGCGGGCATCCTGGTGAAGCAGTGGACTTTCCAGCAGCGGCCCTGGAAGGCTGTTTCCTTCCTCCTGTTCATCCTGAGCCTAGAATGTTTGCCGTAAGGTTTGTCATAGGTATAAAAGATGTACTTTCCCAGAATTTGAATGAGGAAGGGCTCTCTACCTAGAAAACATACTTTGTATCTGGTTTGTTCAAATAATGCCAGAGCTCACATCTCCTATCACCGATTCTAGATCAACTGCTATTTGTCAGAGTATGTGCTCACCTTCATGGATAGTGGTTTCTTGGTTTGAGCTCCCTGGTGAGCCTCAGGAAGAGATGAAAGTAGAGGGGAGAAAGAGACAGAAGTTATCTGTTGTACATGTTGCTTGATAATTGCTTTAGAAACATGAGTTTGGTTTATTTATTTGGCCACGTGGAATGATTTTATTGTCAAAATGTCATCCATAATATTGGAATACCAACTAAGCGTTTTAACTTTAAGGCTGTTTGCATTTTCAAATGTTGCTGCTTCTGGGAAATGTATAAAAAGTAACTGTTGGGAATTCCTCAGTGGTCTAGTTGTTACGACTTAGCACTTTCACTGTCGGGTCTGTGTTCTGTCCTTGGTTAGGGAGCTAAGATTCCACAAGCCAGGAGGCAAGGCCGGCCACACACACACACACACACACACACACACACACACCACACAAAGTAACTATTTATGCTTTATTAATGTTTTACACTTACTGAGAAAGAGCTTCATAGTTTGTTTTCTTCTATTATTTGATTTTATAAAAATATTATAATCAGGATCAGAGTGTGGGGAAAGAGGGAAATGAAAGGGAGAGAATCTACAATTAGTCAGTTAGTTGAGTTCAGTTGGTCAGTCTTTGTGATCCCATGGACTGCAGCACAACAGGCCTCCCTGTCCATCACCAAGTCCTGGAGTTTACTCAAACTCATGTCCATTAAGTCTATGATGCCATCCAACCATCTTACCTTCTGTTGTCCCCTTCTCCTGCCTTCAATCTTTCCCAGCATCAGGGTCTTTTCCAATGAGTCAGCTCTTCGCATCAGGTGGCCAAAGTACAGGAGTTTCAGCTTTACCATTAGTCCTTTCAATGAATATTCAGGACCGATTTCCTTTAGGATTGACTGGTTGGATCTCCTTGCAGTCCAAGGGACTCTCAAGAGTCTTCTCCAAGACCATAGTTCAAAAGCATCAATTCTTCAGCCCAACTCTCACATCCATACATGACTACTGGAAAAACAATAGCTTTGACTAGACGGACCTTTGTTAGCAAAGTAATGTCTCTGCTTTTTAAAATGCTGTCTAGGTTGGTCATAACTTTTCTTCTAAGAAGCAAGCGTCTTTTAATTTCATGGTTGCAGTCACCACCTGCAGTGATTTTGGAGCCCAAAAAACTGTTTCCCCATCTGTTGGCCATGAAGTGATGGGACCAAATGCCATAATCTTAGTTTTCTTGATGTTGAGCTTTAAGCCAACTTTTTCACTCTCCTCTTTCACATTCAACAAGAGGCTCTTTAGTTCTTCTTCACTTTCTGTCATAAGAGTGGTGTCATCTGCATATCAGAGGTTATTGATACTTCTTCCGGCAGTCTTGATTCCAGCTTGTGCAGCATCCAGCCCAGCATTTCTCATGATGTACTCTGCATATAAGTTAAATAAGCAGGGTGACAATATTCAACCTTGATGTACTCCTTCCCGTATTTGGAACCAGTCTGTTGTTTATGTCCAGTCCTAACTTTTGCTTCCTAAGTTGCGTACAGATTTCTCAAGAGGCAGGTCAGGTGGCCTGGTATTCCCATCTCTTTAAGAATTTTCCACAGTTTGTTGTGGTCCACACAGTCAAAGTCTTTGGCATAGTCAATAAAGCAGAAGTAGATGTTTTTCTGGAATTCTCTTGCTTTTTCGATGATCCAGTGGATATTGACAATTTGATCTCTGGTTCCTCTGCCTTTTCTAAATCCAGCTTGAACATCTGGAAGTTCATTGTTCACATATTGCTGAAGCCTGGCTTGGAGAATTTTGAGCATTACTTTACTAGCGTGTGAGATGAGTGCAATTGTGTGGTAGTTTGAGTATTCTTTGCCATTGCCTTTCTTTGGGATTGGAATGAAAACTGATTTTTTTGAGTCCTGTGGCCCCTGCTGAGTTTTCCAAATTTGCTGGCATATTGAGTACAGCACTTTCACAGCATCATCTTTGAGAATTTGAAATACCTCAACTGGAATTCCATCACCTCCACTAGCTTTGTTTGTAGTGATGTTTCCTAAGGCCCATGTGACATCGCATTCCAGGATATCTAGCTCTAGGTTGATGATCACATCATCCTGTTTACCTGGGTCATGAATCTCTATTTGGATTTTTCTAGCTGTTTTGATTCCTTTTTACTCTTTCACATGTCCATGACATCATGGAAAAAAATCCTTTCAGTGTGAATATATTCTGCTAGTGCTTTCTCTTTAACAGGGAAACAAGTTGTGACAAAATAGCTCCTGCTCTTAAAGTGAGGTCTTATAAAATACCCATGTTAGAGTAGAAATATTAAAATTCCTAGTATAGTGAACTTCCCCACATTATGTAGAAGCTTGCTTAATTCCCATTCCTTCCATCTTTTCTGCCTTTCTATTTTGCTCTTCTATTAACTGTATAAACTACTATCTGTGGAAATATAACAGCAAGTAACATTGCACTGCCCTCATTGGGTTTACAAGTCTACAGGATACATTATATGTTATTCAGATAATATGTCATCATATTACAGAGTACAAATTATGGCAAAAAGGAAAAGCAAAGTGAGGTCTGAAAGCCTGGGATGAAACTCTAATCTTGACTGAGGATTGGATAGGAGAAACGAAACAGGCTTCACATAGTGATAGGGGCACATGGAGCCTGGTTTTTAAGAGACAGTAAAGTGGGAAGAACATGGACCATTCGAGGAAGGAACTAGAATAAGGCCCATGTGACTATAAATGAGGGGGTGAGTGGCATAATGTGAGTCCAGTGGGAGCAGTGGAGGGGCGGGTGGGGCCTTTCATGTCACAAGGGCTATTTAACAAGTTAGTGATCCTGCTCTTCTGTTTGAGAACAGAGTAGCTTTACACAGGTTTTATCACTTTATATATATGATATAGTCAATAGAGTGAGGGCTTCCCAGGTGGCTCAGTGGTAAAGAGTCAGCTTGCCAGTGCAGGAGTCACAGGAGATGCAGGCTCCATCCCTGGGTTGGGAAGATCCCCTTGAGAAGGAAATGGCAACCCACTCCATTATTATTGCCTGAAAAATCCGATAGACCCAGGAGCCTGACAGGTTACAGTCCATGGGGTTGCAAAGAGATGGACATGACTGAGCAGTAGAGCACACACACACGATAGACTGTAAGGGGCCAAAACAATGGATGCAGGGAAGTCAGGAAGGAAGGCTTTTCAACACCGAAGAAAGTAAGTGAATGTAACTTGAATATGTTTGTAATATCTTTCACTTTAAAAACATATTTATATCTTTTTTTACTACTACATGCCCAGAATATATCATAGTTCTGGAAGAGATGAATATGTGAGGTCAAAGGAAGGTACCCAGCTGCAGTTCATGTGCTATCACACACTCACCATCACCTGTCTAGGTCATGCTTTGTGGTTTCAAAACCCTAGAAATCTCTGACCAGCAGATCTGTGGCTATCTGGACCTGCTTGCATAACCCTCTTTCCTTAATCCAAAAGATGACCAATCATCGTTTGCCTGGGACTGGACCAGTTTTAAAGCCCTGCATTCCCCCAAACTCCTCAATCCAAGGCAAAATGAGGGGGTTGATCACCCTACCACATTTAAACATGGGCCGCCTTACAGTTGTAGGCTGGAGTCAGAGGGTGGGAAGTGAAGGGGAGAGCCAGATTGGGGTTCTCTGTTTAAACTCTTTTCATCTTAGTCCCACAGATATTGGAGGGGAGCCTGTGGAAAATGGCTGAGCTACACCATTCTCCTTATATGTTAAAAGCATTCCCCTCAATCAGTTCCAAAGTTTTGAGTGTTCCTCTGTCTCCCAACTCCTGGTACCCACAGTGTGCTTCATTCTAAGCAAATCTTGCAACATAGTTTAAAACTTATCTGCTTTGAAATAACCTGAAATATGGTCAAGAAGAAACACATGAGCAATAATTTAGATCTCATTTATAATATGTATTACTTTGGTAATTGCAATAAAAGTTTAGCAAAGGGAGACACTGCTGCTGCTGCTAAGTCACTTCAGTCGTGTCCGACCCAATAGACTACAGCCCACCAGGCTCCACCGTCCCTGGGATTCTCCAGGCAAGAACACTGGAATGGGTTGCCATTTCCTTCTCCAGGACATGAAAGTGAAAAGTGAAAGTGAAGTCGCTCAGTTGTGTCCCACTCTTTGCGACCAGGCTCCTCCATCCATGGGACTTTCCAGGCAGGAGTACTGGAGTGGGGTGCCATCGCCTTCTCCAAAGGGAGACACTAGTGGCATATAAAATAGAGATGTCTTAAGGAATAATTAGAATATATGAAAGTGAAGTAAGGAATCAGGTGAGAAAGGGGCATGACAACTGCATAAGCTTGATTAGATCTAGGAGAACAAGAAATCCGTTTAGGTCATTGGTTTTGCTCCCTATTTTTGACAAATTGTGTGACCCATAGTACAGTTTTTTAATTAGTACCCAGCACTACTGAGGGACAACTGTGTTGGTCAATGCTTAACAACCTGCCCCTTAGGGAGTGGGGTGAGGAGCCTCCAACTTGTCATGCTTGTTGATATCTGTAGTGTAGATACTCCATTATCAGTTTCAGCCACCACCGTGATAATGAACATGAAATGGCAAGAGACACAAAGCAAGCTCTTGTGTGTCACTGGTTAGCTGGCATACTACCATTTTGCTGTGCATACCCAAGAAAAGTAGAAAAAACAAATTTGACTAAAGCTAATAATCATGTTAGAATAATGCATTTTGGCATGGGTAGGGAGAGATCATTTTCTTGGAGCCCTTAAAAAGCAGGCAGGGAAACATGTTTAGACAATGATTCAGTCTGTGAAGTCTTTCCTCCATGGTTTCACACTCCTGTTCCATAATTCCCATAGAAGAAATCTGCACTATTCTGTACTTACTGATTATGTATTATTCATCAAGGCAGCCTTTATGTACTTAGAATTAGCACTGTATAGTATTAAAAATACAATCAAATTCCCAGTATCCTCTGCCTTCATGCAAAGCCTAGAAAAGAACAGTTCTGTGTATCAGTTCAGTGCAGTACTTCCTTTCCTTCTTTGATTTCACGGTTCAAACATTTCACAAAGAGCTAAACCTGATTTTGTTCTCAAAGAAGAATATGCACTGGAGTCTAATGTATTGACTGACGTGCACCCTGTATGCCTTCTCCTGCCTCTGGGATTGCCTGCATTGTTGATCACTGAGTCATTAAGTAGCGTTCCATCACTTGGTATTTGACAAAATACTGTGATTCAGAGAGCATGTTCCCACTTGGGCTCTCAATGAAGTGTGAAGCCTCCACTGATGATGAACAGTCATTTTCATCTGTGTTTTTTAGTAACTTCACCATGGGAGCTGTAATCTCAATATTTTTGAGAGTCTAGACGAGCAACTTGACTGCATTTTCCTAGAGTTGAGTAGTGAATGTAAAAGAGTCATGGTTATGCTGGCCTTTTCTTCAAAGTGAGCCAATTTTGTCTATTGTCGTGGCTAAGGTGTGGTCCCACTCAGCCGATGTCTCACACACCTGATTCACAATGGTCTTCTTTATCTGTTTGAGAAATGTATATTCTCTGAATAGAAACACAGTCAGGTGATTTTAACTGTTTAGTCCCAGGGGCCTAATGAATTTTCTTCTTTGACTGATATTTTATACATTTTGATTATTCTCCTTTTGGGAATCTGTTTTTATTTTGGATATAGGAACTGAGTATATATACTTAACCTTTATGCTTTTGTGGTATAGAATGAATTCTTCTCCAATGAGTGATTTTTTTTTTTTACATTTTTTTTTTACATTTACATAAAATTGGGGGAAAATATATATGAGGATTAAATCAGGAAGAAGTAATGCATAAATATGCTCATTAGAATTTGAGTTTAGTTTGTAAGTTTTACTTGTTCATGTTTCATCCTTGTGCAGAATTTATAAGCCATTAATTAGTTTTATATGGTAATTAGTTAATGTGTAGTTTTAAAATTATAAATATTTAAGTAATGCTGTAACAAAGATATAATTATAATATGTAATAATCATAATGTTATAGAAAAGCATACAGATAAAAATGCTGTACTAAAGATGGGCCTTTGCTTGTGGCTCAGCTGGTAAAAAATCCGCCTGCAATACAAGAGACGTGGGTTCAATCCCTGGGTTGGGAAGAGCCCCTGGAGAAAGGAAAGGCTACCCACGCCAGCATTCTGGCCTGGAGAATTCCATGGGCTGTATAGTCCATGGGAGCACAAAAAGTGTGACACAACCGAGCAACTTTCACTTTCACTTTCATACTAAAGATTAATTGACTCAACATAAATAATCTACTTATACATTTAAAAGTCCTTCTCTTTTAATGCTACCAAACCAAAACTTGGATCTGCTTTCCGGTGTGTAGTAATGCTAGTCTATTGACTCCATGTTGTGTGAAGCAAAGTATGGTGTTGTAAGGTGCCATACAAGTAGGCTGGGACTGGTGATGCTCAAAAATTCCAAACTCCGTGATAGGTTTTAGCTCAAATGCTCCTTACATTTTCAGGGCAAGGTGAGGCAGGGGAGTCCCTGAGTGCAGTGATTAAGTCTTACACAATTCACTGATTGGTTGTTGGTAACAGGGGGGTGTCATGGGGTTAACTTTATCAATCCTTGAGCTTCAATGGGCCTGGGGGCCCTGTGTTCCTGGTCATCAAGTAGTTAATTTCTTTCATTTGGTGAGGAGTTTGGCCTCTGTAAAACAACTCAGGAAATGTGCCTTAGACACTATTGTCTGTGTACTTCAGAGAGGAGTTAAAGCAGAGGAAGTGGGGAAGTGGTCTGTCCTGGGAATGCCTCATAGGATCCTGTTCATTAAAGGGCTTAATTCAGCCTGGAAATTTCAGAAACACAGATCTAGGGTCAGAGTGCTTTGTATGAAGCTTGTCCTCCCACATATTGAGTGCATGGACTTTCTTTCCTTTAGATCCAAGTCTTCATTCATTTATTTTAAAAGGCAAAATGCTGTTATTTTATCCCTGATGCCCAAGTTTCTTGTCAATAGTATTAATATAAAGTTTTATGTGGTTTGCTAGGTTTACAGACATGCTTGAAGCAAATGTTTAAATATTGAGATTACATAATGACATATCATGATGCCCAATTGTATTTCAAGTTGAATGAATCTTATATGTTTAATGGATAACCTCTTTATCCTCTGAACATTTTCTTTGTGAAAGTGTTTCTTTATGAAAGTGTTTCTTTATGAAAGCATCCTTAGCACTAGATGTAAGCATTCTTTAATTACAAAATAAGTATTCCAATTGATTAAGTACTGACTTTGCAAGGCTTTTTAAAAAGCTTTGCTTCACCTATCAAACATTTTAATCCACTCATATTTTTTTTTTTTTTTCCCCCTGGGGCAGCAAACGTTAAGTAGATGAGAGATAAATTACCTTGCTAATTGGTATACATGGTAAACAAATACCTGTTTAATCCCTATATAAAGAATTTGGCCCTGCCCAATTTTCTGTATTTTTCTTGAGCTCCAAAATCACTGCAGATGGTGACTGCAGCCATGACATTAAAAGACACTTACTCCTTGGAAGAAAAGCTATGACCAACCTAGATAGCATATTCAAAAGCAGAGACATTACTTTGCCAACAAAGGTTCGTCTAGTCAAGGCTATGGTTTTTCCTGTGGTCATGTATGGATGTGAGAGTTGGACTGTGAAGAAGGCTGAGCGCCAAAGAATTGATGCTTTTGAACTGTGGTGTTAGAGAAGACTCTTGAGAATCCCTTGGACTGCAAGGATATCCAACCAGTCAGTTCTAGGAAATCTGTCCTGAATATTCATTGGAAGGACTGATGCTGAAGCTGAAACTCCAATATTTTGACCACCTGATGCAAAGAACTGACTCATTTGAAAAGACTCTGATACTGGAAATGATTGAAGGCAGGACAAAGAGATGACAGTGGATGAGGTTGTTGGATGGCATCACCAACTCGATGAACATTAGATTGAGCAAGCTCCAGGAGTTGGTTATGGACAGGGAAGCCTGGCATGCTGTAGTCCATGGGGTCACAAAGATTTGGACATGACTGAGCAACTGAACTGAACTGAAAGCTTCTGGGCTTCCCTTGTGGCTCAGCTAGTAAAGAATCTGCTTGCAATGTGAGAGACCTGGGTTCGATCCCTGGGTTGGGAAGATCCCCTGGAAAAGGGAAAGGTTACCCACCCCAGTAGTCTGGCCTGGAGAATTCCATGGACTATATAGTTCATGGAGTCGCAAAGAGTCGAACACGACTGAGAGATTTTTCACTTCACAAAGCTTTTGGGAGGTAATGTCTAGTGTCTATTTTTGCCTCAGGACTTTGATCATATTGTCTGGTCTGACAATGTGATTTAGAGTGAGGGCTGACGGTGCCAGAAAGACCAGTAATGTGATGTAGGTATCGTTATCTTAGAGACTTACAGCAACCTTTTGCAATCAGTCAATCAATCATGGCTGTATAATGGAGTCTCTATAAAAACTCTGGAGCTTGGGAAAATTTTCTGGTTGGCAGTGTTGTTCTTGTTCAGTCACTAAGTCCTGTCTGCCTCACTGAGACCCCATGAACTGCAGCATGCCAGGCTTCCCATCCTTCACTATCAACCAGAGTCTGCTCAAACTCATGTCCTTTGAGTTGGTAATATCACCCAATCATCTCATCCTTTGATCCCCTCTTTTCCTCCTGTTTTCAATCTTTCCCAGCATCAGGGTCTTTTCCAGTGAGTCAGCTCTTCGCATCAGGTGGCCAAAGTATTGGAGCTTCAGCTTCAGTGTCAGTCCTTTCAATGAATGCTAAGGGTTGATTTCCTTTAGGATTGACTGTTTTGATCTCCTTGTTGTCCAAGGGACTCTCAAAGAGTCTTCTCCAGAGCCATTGCATGTGGCCATTGTGGAGTTTTCCAAATTTGCTGGCATGTTGAATGCAACACTTTAATAGCATCATCTTTTAGGATTTGAAATAGCTCATCTGGAATTCCATCACCTCCACTCGCTTTGTTCATGTAATAACTCCAAAGACTCACTTGACTTTACACTCCAGGATATCTGGATCTGGGTGAGGACCATACCAATGTGGTTATATGGGTCATTAAGATCTTTTTTTGTATAGTTTTCTGTATGTTCTTGCCACCTCTTCTTAATCTCTTCTGCTTTGGTTAGGTCCTTGCTGGTTCTGTCACAGATCAATATTAGAAGAGTAATGCATCTTGATTCAATGGGGAGAAGGCAATAGAAGCTCCCTTGGTTGATTATAGTCTGTCTTCTTTCCCAGCAACAAACCATAACTGTGAGCATAATCACCTGCAGTGAGTTCTGTGAATTCTTATAGTGAATGATCAAATCAGATGATATTTTTGGAAATCCCCCAAACTTGCAATTTGTGTCAAAAGTGAGGAAAGTCTTGGGGACCATGAGTTCTCACTTTGTAGTTGACTCAAAAGCTCTGGAATTTCTGTTCCTCGCCCCTAGAAATCTAAAAACCCATTTGTAAATAAGTGGTGGGGCATTGAAACACAGAGGAGAATGAAATCTGGTTTATAGTATCTAGTAGAGTTAAAATTGGAGAAGGCAATGACACCCTACTTCAGTACTCTTGTCTGGAAAATCTCATGGATGGAAGAGCCTGGAAGGCTGCAGTGCATGGGGTCGCTGAGGGTCGGACATGACTGAGCGACTTCACTTTCACTTTTCACTTTCATGCATTGGAGAAGGAAATGGCAGCCCACTCCAGTGTTCTTGCCTGGAGAATCCCAGGGATGGGGGAGCCTGGTGGTCTGCTGTCTATGGGGTCGCACAGAGTCGGACACAACTGAAGTGACTTAGCAGCAGCAGCAGAGTTAAAATATAATAGTTTTAAAAAGTCATAGTATTTTCTGCTTAAAAGTGTAATACAAATTTATTGAAGAATTAGCATATAATTCATGACAAAAATATAAAGATAAACAAGATTTGGGTGTGTTTTCTTGCGATAATTTTATATGTACCATTCTTATATCCCGATTTTTCTTTTCTTAAGCTGTTTCTGTAAGAACGCTTTTCACATTCTTGTAATAATGGCAACATACATTTTATAATGTGCTTAGTTACTGATCTTTATATAGATATATTTACTTTCTAGGTGTCCATTTCATTGTGCTAGTCATATATTCAAGAGCTACTACCACAGAACTGTATAAAAGGCAGCTTCAGCTTATTTACTGTGATAACTTGAGGTCAACATTCAGGAGCTTATTAGGCCTAAATACAGGCTCACTGCTTCTGATAAAATAATCTTTAGAATGAGTCTTCTTATCAGTCAGTTAAGCAGCAAAACAGAGATTAGCTACAAATAGTGTTAGTGACCAGCATAGGAAAAGTGATGGTGCAGGCAAAAGCACAAATGAAAATGAGCAAAATAAGTCCGTGACATGCCTGCCAGGTTTTGGTAAAAGTCTTGATTTCAAAGAAATAAGAATTTGTAATTCTTTACTGGACAGCGGGAGAATTTGTAAAATACTGACTCAGTATGGAAGATAGCTGTTTCATATTTCTTTCAGATTGTGTAAAATACTATTTTTAAATTCTTCTATAGGCAATTTAAAGGCATTCAGGACGAGAACATATCCCCAAACTTTATTTTCTCACCATCTTATTTGAAAGCCACCTTATCCTTTATGGAATGAGGTAGACTAAATATTTTTGTATGTATTTTATTAATAAAAATGTGTATATTAAAAAATTCATTTGAATAGGTCATTTTAGCAAAATTAAACTATATTACTAGGTTGTTTATGGAAATTTAGTAAGTTTTTAAGATCATTTGTTAAGTTCACCATAGTACCACAACATAACTCTTGTATATATTGATAAATTGAGTAAAGCTGAGCTCAGGGATGACACATATCTCTTTATAAAAATATTTTCCTATAAATTACTTCCCCAAAATAATTATCTTGCAAGGCATGGAAAGGCAAGTTAACCTGATTTTCAAAGTGAATAATTGATACTCGCATAGATGGGGAAACAGTGGAAACAGTGGCTGACTTTATTTTTCTGGGCTCCAAAATCACTGCAGATGGTGACTGCAGCCATGAAATTAAAAGATGCTTATTCCTTGGAAGGAAAGTTATGACCTAGAGTCGGACACTACTGAAGCGACTTAGCAGCAGTAGCAGCAGCAGACAGCATATTCAAAAACAGAGACATTACTTTGCCAACAAAGGTCCATCTAGTCAAGGCTATGGTTTTTCCAGTGGTCATGTATGGATGTGAGAGTTTGACTATAGAGAAAGCTGAGCGCCGAAGAATTGATGCTTTTGAACTCTCAAGAGGCCCCTGGACTGCAAGGAGATCCAACCAGTCCATCCTAGAGGAGATCAGTCCTGGGTGTTCATTGGAAGGACTGATGTTGAAGCTGAAACTCCAATACTTTGGCCACCTTATGTGAAGAGCTGACTCATTTGAAAAGACCCTGGTGCTGCAAAAGATTGAGGGCAGGAAGAGAAGGGGACGACAGAGGATGAGATGATTGGATGGCATCACCGACTTGATGGACACGGGTTTGGGTGGACTCCGGGAGTTGGTGATGGACAGGGAAGCCTGGTGTGCTGCAGTTCATGGGGTCGCAAAGAGTCAAACACGACTGAGTGACTGAAGTGAAGTGAAGTGAAGAGAATTGATACTCAGAAAAATAATACTCACCAAAATATAAGATTTAGTAAGTGGTAGATCTTGAAGAAAACTCGACTCATTTGTGAACACTTTTTCTCAAATTTTTTCTTCCTCAAAATTTGCCATTGGAAGTCAGCAACACTGCAGCAATCTATTCACTTAACATCTGATAGTTAAGCTGGCTCTAGGTGGAGAAGGCAATGGCACCCCACTCCAGTACTCTTGCCTGGAAAATCCCATGGATGGGGGAGCCTGGAAGACTGTAGTCCATGGGGTCGCTGAGGGTCGGACACAACTGAGCGACTTCACTCACTTTTCACTTTCATGCATTGGAGAAGGAGATGGCAAGCCACTCCAGTGTTCTTGCCTGGAGAATTCCAGGGACGGGGGAGCCTGGTGGGCTGCCGTCTGTGGGGTCACACAGAGTCGGACACGACTGAAGTGACTTAGCAGTAGCAGCAGGATGAATTGTGAATCAATAATGAGGCTCCTTCAGGCCCTGTTGGATCTGAAACTGATACAATTCTGAGGGTCCTCTTTAAGAAAAAAGATGCAAATTATTAATACAAAATTGAAGACAAAGCAAATATTTATTTTAGAATGAGAAAATAAATTGCAAATTTTAACTAGCTATTAAACAAAACTTAAAATACACACATTTCAAAAATAATATATTTTCATTAATTGCCTGATCCACCTTTAAAACCTTTCTCCCTTATATTTTCTGGCTGCATACTCTTTGGTCTTTTCTCTATTGACCATTGTTTTCTAATATTTTTATGAATAATAAAAACTCAATTCAGTCTCTTTCTGTAGGATTGTTGTAATTTGCAGTGATAAAATGCAAAAGTTTGTTTTAACATCATAACTAATATCACTAGTGCTATGTACACCTTTAAAATTGTTGTCAAATTGAGGGAAATCTTTTCTTTTTTCACATATGAACTGTCATATATCTAAGAATGTCAGTTTTCTTCGGGCCATGATTGGCTGCAAAATTCAGTGGACAATTCCTCAAAGCAGTGTGCAGTCGGTATCTTCCTTGCAATGTGGTGTTGGGAAGATACTAAGATATCTTCCACTAATTCCATCTGTACTCATAAGAGCTGATTGTGTGCATCTGCTTCCAACTCGGAGCTCAGTGATGTCATATTGGTTGGTTGATTGGCTGTAATGGCAGTATTTACACCACTAGCAAAAACTAGAAATCAGCTTCTTTATGTTTTTTTTCCAGAGAGCCAGTTATTACATGTGTACCAACACACCATTGTTATACCTTCTCTTGTCTTCACTGAGATCAGCACTCCATGTCAGGTCAGTTGGAAATTCAAATCTTTTGGTAATAAGTTCAAACAATTTATTGTTCTCTATTAATTACATTAACTCCTTATTGCCAAATTCAGACTGAAATTGAAGAAACTAGGGAAAACCACTAGGCCATTCAGGTATGACCTAAATCAAATCCCTTATGATTATACAGTGGAAGTGAGAAATAGATTGAAGGGCCTAGATCTGATAGATAGAGTGCCTGATGAACTATGGAATGAGGTTCGTGACATTGTACAGGAGACAGGGATCAAGACCATCCCCATGGAAAAGAAATGCAAAAAAGCAAAATGGCTGTCTGGGGAGGCCTTGCAAATAGCTGTGAAAAGAAGAGAAGTGAAAAGCAAAGGAGAAAAGGAAAGATATAAACATCTGAATGCAGAGTTCCAAAGAATAGCAAGAAGAGATAAGAAAGCCTTCTTCAGCGATCAATGCAAAGAAACAGAGGAAAACAACAGAATGGGAAAGACTGAGGATCTATTCAAGAAAATCAGAGATACCAAAGGAACATTTCATGCAAAAATGGGCTCGATAAAAGACGGAAATGGTATGGACCTAACAGAAGCAGAAGATATTAAGAAGAGGTGGCAAGAATACACAGAAGAACTGTACAAAAAAGATCTTCACGACCCAGATAATCATGATGGTGTGATCCCTGACCTAGAGCCAGACATCCTGGAATGTGAAGTCAAGTGGGCCTTAGAAAGCATCACTAGGAACAAAACTAGTGGAGGTGATGGAATTCCAGTTGAGCTATTCCAAATCCTGTGAAAGTGCTACACTCAATATGCCAGCAAATTTGGAAAACTCAGCAGTGGCCACAAGATTGGAAAAGGTCAGTTTTCATCCCAATCCCAAAGAAAGGCAATGCCAAAGAGTGTTCAAACTACCGCACAATTGCACTCATCTCACACGCTAGTAAAGTAATGCTCAAAATTCTCCAAGCCAGGCTTCAGCAATATGTGAACCGTGAAGTTCCTGATGTTCAAGCTGGTTTTAGAAAAGGCAGAGGAACCAGAGATCAAATTGCCAACATCTGCTGGATCATGGAAAAAGCAAGAGAGTTCCAGAAAAACATCTATTTCTGCTTTATTGATTATGCCAAAGCCTTTGACTGTGTAGATCACAATAAACTGTGGACAATTCTGAAAGAGATGGGAATACCAGATCACCTGATCTGCCTCTTGAGAAATCTGTATGCAGGTCAAGAAGCAACAGTTAGAACTGGTCATGGAACAACAGACTGGTTCCAAATAGGAAAAGGAGTACGTCAAGGCTGCATATTGTCACCATGTTTATTTAACTTATATGCAGAGTACATCATGAGAAATGCTGGACTTGAAGAAACACAAGCTGGAATCAAGATTGCTGGGAGAAACATCAATAACCTCAGATATGCAGATGATACCACCCTTATGGCAGAAAGTGAAGAGGAACTAAAAAGCCTCTTGATGCAAGTGAAAGTGGAGAGTGAAAAGGTTGGCTTAAAGCTCAACATTCAGAAAACGAAGATCATGGCATCTGGTCCCATCACTGCATGGGAAATAGATGGGGAAACAGTGGAAACAGTGTCAGACTTTATTTTTCTGGGCTCCAAAATCACTGCAGATGGTGACTGCAGCCATGAAATTAAAAGACGCTTACTCCTTGGAAGGAAAGTTATGACCAACCTAGATAGCATATTCAAAAGCAGAGACATCACTTTGCCAACAAAAGTTCGCCTAGTCAAGGCTATGGTCTTTCCTGTGGTCATGTATGGATGTGAGAGCTGGACTGTGAAGAAGGCTGAGCGCCGAAGAATTGATGCTTTTGAACTGTGGTGTTGGAGAAGACTCTTGAGAGTCCCTTGGACTGCAAGGAGATCCAAGCAGTCCATTCTGAAGGAGATCAGCCCTGGGATTTCTTTGGAAGGAATGATGCTAAAGCTGAGACTCCAGTATTTTGGCCACCTCATGCGAAGAGTTGACTCATTGGAGAAGACTCTGATGCTGGGAGGGATTGGGGTCAGGAGGAGAAGGGGACGACAGAGGATGAGATGGCTGGATGGCATCACTGACTCGATGGATGTGAGTCTGAGTGACCTCCGAGAGCTGGTGATGGACAGGGAGGCCTGGTGTGCTGCAGTTCATGGGGTCGCAAAGTGTCGAACACGACTGAACAACTGATCTGATCTGATTAATTACATTTGGAAACAATCCAAAGGTGTATTTATAACTTCAGTTACAATTTTTGTTTAATTAATTAAAGCTGTTGATCGGATCTGAAATATATTTTGGCAGTAATTTGTTTCTTGATTACAGAAAACTTTCTATGATATTGTCTATCTTTATTCCAGTATCTTATAGTCCATCAGTTTTAGCTGTTTTTTTCTCAGTTATTTATTTATTTTTTGTCTGTCAAGTATTTTATTGGGTGTAGAGGCCAGGCATGATTTAACATGGGAGGAGACTGCAAGGCTACCAGTACAAGGAGCCAGGAATCCTTGGGTGCCATCTTGCAGGCTGGCCTCCATATGTACCATCTTTAAAACATGGAAAAATTAAGTGAATAAAGGACAGGCATAGTAGATAAAGTATAAATATGGGATTGACATGAAACAAGTAAGCTGGTAATCTTTGTGTATAATGTTGTGATCTGCTGCAAAAAAGACGTAGCATCTTAGTTTTATGAAAAATAAACCTATAGATAGATCTTAGTAATATTCTAGGATATTGTTTTTAGGGTTTTTTGAATTTTACACATTGACTCTATTATTATTAGTGACTTAATTAGGGGATTAGTAAACAAAAGTACGCATGAATGGAAAGGTGCAAAATTTGAACCAATGCATATCTGAGATGTGTGTGAATGAATGATTTGGTTAAACCCTGTAACTATGAGGTCAGAGACCTAGTTAATGCCTGTACAACAGAAGTTAATGCTCAGGATTTTGTTCTCAGGCTATTAATATTCATAGGTCTGGATGGTATTACTATAAGTGAATTTTTTTTCAATATTTTTATTTTTATTATTTTTTTAAAATTTTTTAAAATTTTATTTTATTAATAAGTAAAAGCAATGCCAAATGAGGAATCTATTGTTTTCATTTGTGCCAAGTGAGATGTCCCAAAATGTCTTTCCAGATTGCAATTAAAATAGTATATTTTCAATTGTGTCAAAATAGTACATGTTCAACTGTGTCAGTTATTTAAATAAACACCTCTTTGACCATGTGTTTTTGAATCACAATGGTAGACAAATCAGCATACAGAATAATCAGAATACTCTTAGAAGCAATTTCAACACCAGAACAACTAGCAGCTACTAATCTGTATGTTGATATGACTGTCAATCACATAAATGTGCCTACTAACCTCGTACTAAATGCATCCTCTAATAACTTCCTTTTCGCCAGAACCCCAAATTACAAAAGCCATTTCAGTACTTTCTGACGTCAGGCAGAGCATGAAGGAAAGAAGTGGGAGTACAGAAAAGACTGCAATTTTTATAAAAACAATGTGTGAACTCATTCCTAGGGCACATCCTAGAGCCTTGGAAGAGACCTGTGTAAATGAAGGTGCTCGAATCTGAAGCTTCATTAGTTCTATTAGAGGTCATTTCATTTCTAAGTAAATGTACTACTTTCTCTTTCTTAATATTCTTTTTGATTTTTACCTCCCTAAGTGGAGACACCAAGAAGACACTTAGAAGAGAGCAAAGGAGTAAAACTTCAGGGTTTTTAAATGTGGTAATAAATGTATAAGTGATAGGAAAAACCTAGTTGCAGTGAACTCCATTTTTAAAAGTTTATGCTTCAAGATATCTTCATGAAAGTGAAAAGATGACTATAGAATAGGAGAAAGTGCTTTTAATGTATATCCATTTAAACTGATTAACATATTCTGGATAATTTTATGTAAGATTCAACTATGGTGTTCTTGCAAAAAAATTTTTTAATGACTTAAACCAAATCATAGCATAATTGGAATGTATCAAAATGTACATTGGACCAATTCTAACAATTTTTTTAAGCAAACTGAAATAATTCATGAGATGTACAGAGTGTCCTCATTAATAACATATTGCAATAGGGGAGCTAGCCTGGCTACTTTGCCTTTACTTTCTGCTTTGATATTTTTAATACGAATAAAATACATATGTTTAACAAAAGAAAAAATAGTATTTTGAAAAACTGTATGATACAGATTTTGTTCAGGCCCAAGTCTTCTTAGAAATAAATGTTAATATTAAAATGTGGATAGAATTAATCTAAAATTAATGTTTTGGAGTATAAAATATTATATTAAGGAAATAAGTAATTAATGATCTACTTAGGACAAATATGCAATAATATTCTTAAGCAAATTACTGGTTTACTAATTCAGCTCTTACTAATTTTGAAAAAAATCCAACTAAGTGTTTCAGTACACAATTTTTCTTCCATAAAACATCATTATTAGAAGATATAATTCTTGATATTCTAGATGTTGTAGCATTTAGACTTTATACAAATTATTTTTGTCACTGATGTAATCAACTGACATTTACTTATGATAAAACAATTATCAAATGGTTAACAGTTATTATAAAACAGGTTAATAACAAATATTTAAAGTTGAAATATATAAGACATAAAAATTATAGCACAACTTTTCATCCTTCTCATTAATCCTGTGTTGCAGTCCAAACTTACCATTATTGTGTGATGGATAGCTTCACCCTCCCAGGAAACAGAATTTCACTGTCTGGCACATCGAGATCCACACATTCTCTGTAATTATAACAGTGGCGGTACCTACTTAAGCAGTGGTACAGTGAATCAGATCCTCTCTCTTGAGTACAGCTGCATAATCTGTCAGCCCCAAGCTTATTAAATCTCAGTGCTTGGAATGACATTTCTTTATTTCTAAAACAAAGTCTCTGATTTTAATTAAGGTTTAAACTAAGATATAAAGTAAGATAAAACCTAGGTTTTGAATGGATTGCATGCTTTTTACCTAATTTAGTTAGCCACAGGTAGAATAGTTTTGAAATGTTTTGAAAGAGTCAAAGGCCAATGTTACAAAATTGATACTGTAGATATATTCTCACAACAGAGGTATCCCCTAACATCTCTGTTTACAAATGTTTGAAATTTATTGAAATTTCAGTTGACTTTGGATCAAATTAAAATTAGTAAAATTTTTTGTATAGAATTAAAATGATCCAGTCAATTAATCAACAGAGATCTGTTGAGTGCCAGATGCTCAGTTCTTCTCTGCTGCTGCTGCTGCTAGATTGCTTCACTCGTGTCCAACTCTGTGCGACCCCATAAACAGCAGCCCACCAGGCTCCCCCGTCCCTGGGATTCTCCAGGCAAGAACACCAGAGTGGGTTGCCATGACTTTCTCTAATGCATGAAAGTGAAAAGTGAAAGTGAAGTTGCTCAGTCGTGTCCGACTCTGAGCGACCCCATGGACTGCAGCCCACCAGGCTCCCCCGTCCCTGGGATTCTCCAGGCAAGAACACCAGAGTGGGTTGCCATGTCTTTCTCTAATGCATGAAAGTGAAAAGTGAAAGTGAAGTTGCTCAGTCGTGTCCGACTCTGAGCGACCCCATGGACTGCAGCCTACCAGGCTCCTCCATCCATGGGATTTTCCAGGCAAAAGTACTGGAGTGGGGTGCCATTGCCTTCTCCACAGTTCTTCTCTACTCTGCACCAGACATGTGGGAGAACATTATAAGAATATGCTATGCTATGCTATGCTAAGTCACTTCCGTTGTGTCCGACTCTGTGTGACCCCATAGATGGCAGCCCACCAGGCTCCCCTGTCCCTGGGATTCTCCAGGCAAGAACACCGGAGTGGGTTGCCATTTCCTTCTCCAATGCATGAAAGTGAAAAGAGAAAGTGAAGTCGCTCAGTCATGTCAGACTCTTAGGGACCCCATGGACTGCAGCCTACCAGGCTCCTCCATCCGTGGGATTCTCCAGGCAAGAGTACTAGAGTGGGGTGCCATTGCCTTCTCCGCATGAGTGGGTTGCCATTTCCTTCTCCAATGCATGAAAGTGAAAAGTGAAAGTGAAGTCGCTCAGCCATGTCCGACTCTTCACCACTCCATGGACTGCAGCCCACCAGGCTCCTCCATCCATGGGATTTTCCAGGCAAGAGTACTGGAGTGGGGTGCCATTGCCTTCTCCGAACTGTGAATGCTACATTGTACGAACTACACTGTACCATGTACCAACATGTACCAAAAGCACATGTTATATTACTACATGTGATTTGAGTTTTTAGTTATCTGTCATGGTCTTATGAAGTTCTTATCAAGTGAAAGTGAAGATAAGATAAAACAGGTTATGCTATGCTATGCTAAGTCACTTCAGTCGTGTCCGACTCTGTGTGACCCCACAGACGGCAGTCCACGAGGCTCCACCGTCCCTGGGATTCTCCAGGCAAGAACACTGCAGTGGGTTGCCATTTCCTTCTCCAATGCATGAAAGCGAAAAGAGAAAGTGAAGTCACTCAGTCACGTCTGACTCTTAGCGACCCCATGGACTGCAGCCTACCAGGCTGCTCCGTCCATGGGATTTTCCAGGCAAGAGTACTGGAGTGGGGTGCCATTGCCTTCTCCAAAAACAGGTTAATAACATAAATATTTAAAGTTGAAATATATAAGACATAAAAATTATAGCACAACTTCAAGGAAGATAAGAACTTCATCAGACCATGACAGATAACTAAAAACTCAAATCACATGTAGTAATATAACATGTGCTTTTGGTACATGTTGGTACATGGTACAGTGTAGTTGGAACAATGTAGCATTCACAGTTCGGAGAAGGCAATGGCACCCCACTCCAGTACTCTTGCCTGGAAAATCCCATGGACGGAGGAGCCTGGTGGGCTGCAGTCCATGGAGTGGTGAAGAGTCGGATGGCTGAGCGACTTCACTTTCACTTTTCACTTTCATGCATTGGAGAAGGAAATGGCAACCCACTCCAGTGTTCTTTCCTGGAGAATCCCAGGGACAGGGGAGCCTTGTGGGCTGCCGTCTATGGGATCGCACAGAGTCGGACACAACTGAAGCGACTTAGCTGCAGCAGCAGCAGCACTATTCACAGTTAGAGCTATAAAAATTCAATAAAAGTAATAATTCCCAGGAAATTTGACTTTGGAGGCCAATGGGGCTTGATTGGAGAAGGCAATGGCACCCCACTCCAGTACTCTTGCCTGGAAAATACCATGGACGAAGGAGCCTGGTAGGCTGCAGTCCATGGGGTCGCCAAGAGTCGGACACAACTGAACGACTTGACTTTCACTTTTCACTTTCATGCGTTGGAGAAGGAAATGGCAACCCACTCTGGTGTTCTTGCCTGGAGAATCCCAGGGATGGGGGAGACTGGTGGGCTGCCATCTATGGGGTAACAGAGTCGGACACGACTGAAGTGATTTAGCAGGGGCTTGATTACAGAACTTCCACAGTGATTGGACGGTATGACTGACTTGATGAACTTGAGCTTTAGCAAGCTCCAGGAGTTGGTGCTGGGCAAGGAACCCTGGCATGCTGCAGTCCATGGGATTGCAAAGAGTTGGATGTGACTGACTACTGAAAACTGAATAGTTCCTTAAGATTAGGTGATGAAAAGTCTTATGGAAGAGCTTCTGATCGCGAGCCCAAATGAGCCCTCTTTTGTTTATTCAAAGATGATATTTCTGAGTAGTGTCTGATAGAATCTGACAGGTAACTTATTTTTTAAATTTCTGTATTTTCAGAGTCTCCCTTCCTCTTTTCTTTCTCTACCATTGGCAGTACCCTACAGCCTGCTAGAATAAATGACAGCATTTTTTTTTTTTTTGATAGAAGTGCTTAGACAAAAGTCTTGATATAATCACTAATGAGGCACAAAAATTAGATTTGCAACACGGTTAATAATGAACAGCTGTTGAGGCATACACATATAATCATTTTTATCCATTTAGTTTTTGGAACCTTAGGTTGGGGAGATAGAGAAGAAAAGTGGGAATCAGCTTTTCTTGTAGTTTACTTGCTTCTAGAGAGCAAATATATGTTTTTTATGAGTCTTTTTCTATAGTTTCTGAAACTACCTTAGCTAGATAAATATTACTTTGTTTGACAGGCATGAAGGTCTGCAGCCCATGCTAGTATTTTTTCATTCTAGCACATCACCTCTTGATGGAGTACTGTAAACTACTTCTACTTGTTGCCCTTGGTTCTACCTAACGTAACTTATGCTTTCAAGAAGTTTGACATTATGCTCAACTTAAGTCTTTCTGAGGGGGAATAGCTTGGATAAATAGCACACTAAATTATTATTATTTGTTATTTTGTCACATAACTGTGTGATTAACAATGCATGGTGATTTTGATTATCTTTATTAGTAACTACTAAATATATCCTATGTACCCTATCAAGCATAGAAGAAATGATTCATGTTTTGTTTGAGACTAACAAGGTTCTCTACATATCATTTAGGCTCATGTCACTCAGATTAGGTGAAAAGGGTAAGAGAACAAGTTTGCCTTAACTTAGTGCTGGACACGGAGAAGGCAATGGCACCCCACTCCAGTACTCTTGCCTGGAAAATCCCATGGAAGGAGGAGCCTGGTAGGCTGCAGTCCATGGGGTCGCTAAGAATCGGACATGACTGAGTGACTTCACTTTCACTTTTCACTTTCATGCATTGGAGAAGGAGATGGCAACCCATTCCAGTGTTCTTGCCTGGAGAATCCCAGGGACGGGGGAGCCTTGTGGGCTGCCGTCTATGGGGTCTCACAGAGTTGGACACGACTGAAGTGACTTAGCAGTAGCAGTAGCAATAGTGCTGGACAATTAAGAAATTTATCAGTAACACTTAAAACCAAATCAGGAGAAAATGCAGTTTTAACCTTGTTAGTAGGATAAATTTTTCTGACTGTGGCAATTCAGTTGGGCGTTTGGGAAAATGGAGAGGAACACAAGGCTTGCAGTAGGGAAGTGGCAGAAGAAACATATCAGAGCTGGGCTCTCAGGTAAATAAGAAAGTACTCACAATAAGACAATACAGAGTGAAAGAGTCCTTAATCCAGACAAAGGAGGGCACTGTGAAAACAAGACTAACATTGTGGGCTGAGGCACTTTCTTAAGAATCGTGATATAGTGTGAGTTCAAAATATATTTGATTTTTTTTAATACTCCTCTTAAAAATGGTTTTTCAATTAATTAGTATATTTTCTATTTAAAATAGGTACAAAATAGGCAAAACTAATCCATCAGTTTAGAAGTTAGGTTAATGGTTACCCTTTCATGTTAATGGTTACACTTGACAGGGGGAGAGAAGAAATTAGTGATAGAGTTAAGGGGTGCTTCTGGGGGCTGGTAATGTTCTATTTTCTTGAGCTGGTTGTGCTTACAGGAGTGTTCTCAGATCAGATCAGATCAGATCAGTCGCTCAGTAGTGTCCGACTCTTTGCGACCCCATGAACTGCAGCACGCCAGGCCTCCCTATCCATCACCAGCTCTCGGAGGTTACTCAGACTCACATTCATCGAGTCAGTGATGCCATCCAGCCATCTCATCCTCTGTCGTCCCCTTCTCCTCCTGCCCTCAATCCCTCCCAGCATCAGAGTCTTCTCGACAATGAGTCAACTCTTCGCATGAGGTGGCCAAAATACTGGAGTTTCAGCTTTAGCATCATTCCTTCCAAAGAAATCCCAGGGCTGATCTCCTTCAGAATGGGCTGCTTGGATCTCCTTGCAGTCCAAGGGACTCTCAATAGTCTTCTCCAACACCACAGTTCAAAAGCATCAATTCTTCGGCGCTCAGCCTTCTTCACAGTCCAGCTCTCACATCCATACATGACCACAGGAAAGACCATAGCCTTGATTAGGCGAACCTTTGTTGGCAAAGTAATGTCTCTGCTTTTGAATATGCTATCTAGGTTGGTCATAACTTTCCTTCCAAGGAGTAAGCGTCTTTTAATTTCATGGCTGCAGTCACCATCTGCAGTGATTTTGGAGCCCAGAAAAATAAAGTCTGACACTGTTTCCACTGTTTCTCCATCTATTTCCCATGTAGTGATGGGACCAGATGTCATGATCTTCGCTTTCTGAATGTTGAGCTTTAAGCTGAGTGTTCTCAGATGGTATAAATTCATTTTTATATTTACTAGATGTGTACTTTTTATGTGAATACTATACTTCTATATAAAGGGTTTTTTTGTTTGTTTTTAAGTAAAAAATTGCTACATTTAAAAGGGAAGCCATGTCTGTATTGTATCTACCTCAAGTGAATGGTTTTGTAGGTACTGTCAAGCCCAGGAAAATGAGCCAGTGCAGCAGGATGGTTTCTGCCTCTCTTCTCCCTAGCCCACATCTACACTTCATCCACCAATGTCAGCTTTGAACACTAATGTGGAGAAGGCATCATCAGTCTGTGTTGGGGGTGAGAAATTACAATAATGACTTTGATGCTTCCCAACTCATGATACTAAGATAGGATATCCTCAAATACTGGGTCATTTTTTCTCAAAGTAGACCTGGCTAGCAGTGTGTATTTGTAACCCCAGATGGACCAGAAAGTGACTGTATTTTGCTTCTGGGTTGTTGTGTTTGTGGCTATTGTGTTTCACCATGGACACCTCGAGCAGCTACATTCTGGAACCCAGATCTTAGTTTTGTTAGTGCTCCCTTTGTTCTCCCCTCTGCCTTGTCCTTTAAACTATAGTGAGGTTGTCATGGACCCTGTCTTCCACATGTTATTATATCCAGAGTAAAGTCTCTATGTTCTATTGAATTTTCCATTCACGTCAGATGGATATGGTGTGAGAATTCCTGTGTCAACTTTCCTGGGGCACAAAGTGCCAAGATATTTGGTCAAGATTATTCTGGGTTCGTCTGTAAATATGCTTTTGGGTGAGATTAACATTTGAATCAATAGACTGAGTAAAGCAGGATTGCCTTTCCTAGTGTGGGTGACCCTTCCCCATTCACTTGATGGCCTGAATAGAATAAAAGGTGGAACCTCCCAAGAGTAGACAGAAAGGAAGTCCTCCTTCCTGGTTGGGTGAGCTGGAACACAGTCTTTCCTTGCTTGCAGAATAGACCTGAAACATTGGCTCTTCTGGTGTCTCATGGTTGCCAGCTTTCAGACTGAAACTTACACTGTCAGTTCTGCTGGTTCTCAGATCTTCATATTCAGACCAGAACTACAGCATTAGCTATCCTGCTATCCTGGGTCTCCAGCTTGCCAACTTTAGATCTTGGGACTTCTCAGCTTGTGTGTGTGTGTGTGTGTGTGTGATGTAGAGGGACAAGGTTATGATAACTAAAAATAGGCAGAACAAAATCAAAATATTATTCTAGCCAGCCAGATTGTATTAACTAATACTGATGTTTCTTATCCACAATATCTAATTAAAACATAATTAAGCTGTTTTAGGAATAAAAACTATATATTTAATAGAGGAAAATTTCCCCATCACAGGTTCACAAGTGTCAAATTTATGTCTTTTATTTCAGCCAAGTTTAGATAATCATACACAGAATTTTAAGAAAAATGTTTTTCTCCAGTGGACATGCTAGAGAAAGAGGAAGAATGTGGTATCTCTGGATAACAGCAGAGGGGTGATAGGTCATCCCTATTAAGAGACGGTAGAATGACAGGTGGAGTGGCATATTTGAGAAAGCTTCTTTTTTAGTTAGAACCAAGAGCAGGGTCAAGAAAGGACTCTGCAGGTTTTTTAGACCTCACTATCAGGCAGACTGAGACTTTTTCTTAGAGGTGATAGTTATCTATTTCTGATAAAGTCAAGTACTTCCACCCTGGAGTGGGAAGTGTTTATTCTGTCATTCAGCTGTTGTAGAGTGAGAATGACTACAAAGAGGTCTTGTTCAGGGGAGAGAGAAGTCAATTTAAAACTTTAACTTACATGCTAAAGCTTCAGATACTGAACTTGGAGAACTAAAATGAAAAAAAGAAAAAAATGAAAAGATAGGAAAAGCACCTATTTGAGCTGTTATATAATAGGAATGTTTACCCTGACTTTTTAATTTAGGGCTTATTTTGCACAGAGATGGTGTTCAGTTCAGTTCAGTCACTCAGTTGTATCCAACGCTTTGCAACCCCATGGACTGCAGAATTTCAATTCCCTGTCCGTCACCAACTCATGGAGCTTGCTCAAACTCATGTCCATCACATCAGTGATGCCATCAAACCATCTTATACTCTGTTGTCCTCTTCTCCTCCTGCCTTTAATCTTTCCCAGCATCAGGGTGTTTTTTCCAATGAGTCAGTTGTTCCCATCAGGTTGCCAAAGTATTGCAGCTTCAGTTTCAGCATCAGTCTTTCCAATGAATATTCAGGACTGATTTCCCTTAGGATTGTCTGGTTTGATCTCTTTGCAATCCAGGGGACTCTAAAGAGTCTTCTCCAAAACCACAGTTCAAAAGCATCAATTCTTTGGCACTGAGCTTTCTTTATAGTCCAACTCTCACATCCATACATGACTAGTGGGAAAACCATAGCTTTGACTAGAAGGACCTTTGTAGGCAAAGTAATGTTTCTGCTTTTTAATATGCTGTCTAGAAAGGTCATAGCTTTTCTTCCAAGGAGCAAGCATCCTTTAATTTCATGGCTGTAGTCACTATCTGCAGTCATTTTGGAGCCAAAAAAATAAAGTCTGTCTCTGTTTCCATTGTTTCCCCATCTATTTGCCATGAAGGGATGGGACTGGATGCCATGATCTTAGTTTTCTGAATATTAAGTTTTATGCCAACTTTTTCACTCTCCTCTTTCACTTTCATCAAAAGGCTCTTTAGTTCTTCTTTACTTTCTGCCATAAGGATGCTATCATCTGAATATCTGAGGTTATTGATGTTTCTCCCGGCAGTCTTAATTCCAGCTTGTACTTCTAGCCCTGAATTGAACATGATGTACTCCACACATAAGTTAAATAAGCAGGGTGACAATATACAGCCTTGATGTACTCCTTTCCCAATTTGCAACCAGTCTATTGTTCCACATCTGTTTCTAACTGTTGCTTCTTGACCTGCGTACAGGTTTCTCAGGAATCAGGTAAGGTGGTCTGGTATTCCCATATCTTGAAGAATTTTCTACAGTTTGTTGTGACCCACATAGTAACAGACTTTTGCATAGTGAATAAAGCAGAAGTAAATGTTTTTCTGCGACTCTCTTGCTTTTTTGATTATCCAAGAAATATTTGATCTCTGGTTCCTCTGCCTTTTCTAAAACCAGTTTGAACATCTGGAAGTTCGTGGTTCACATATTATTGAAGCCTGGCTTGGAGAAATTTGGAGCATTACTTTGCTAGTGTATGAAATGAGCGCAATTGTGCAGTAGTTTGAATATTCTTTGGCATTGCCTTTCTTTGGGATTGGAATGAAAACTGACCTTTTCCAGTCCTGTGGCCACTGCTGAGCTTTCCAAATTTGCTGGCATATTGAGTGCAGCACTTTCACAACATCATCTTTGATGATTTGAAATAGCTCAACTGGAATTGCATCACCTCTGCTAGCTTTGTTTATAGTGAATCTTCCTAAGGCCCACTTGACTTTACGTTCCAGAATGTGTGGCTCTAGGCGAGTGCAAACAATGTCATGGTTATCTGGGTCATGAAGATCTTTTTTGAACAGTTCTTCTGTGTCTTCTTGCCACCTCTTCTTAATATCTTCTGCTTCTGTAAGGTCCATATCATTTCTTTCCTTTATTGTGCCTATCTTTGCATGAAATGTTTCCTTGGGACATCTAATTTTCTTGAAGAGCTCTCTAGTCTTTTCCATTCTATTTTTTTGCTGTATTTCTTTGCATTGGTCACTAAGAAAGGCTTTCCTATCTATCCTTGCTATTCTTTCAAACTCTGCATTCAAATGGGTATATCTTTCCCTTTCTCCTTTGTCCTTAGATTCTCTTCTTTTCACAGCTATTTGTAAAGCCTCCTCAGACAGCCATTTTGCTTTTTTGCATTTCTTTTTCTTGGGGATGGTCTTGATCACTGCCTCCTGTGCAATGTAATGAATCTCCATCCATAGTTCTTAAGACACTCTGTCTATCAGATTTAATACCTTGAATCTATTGTCACTTCCACTGTATAATCATAAGAAATTTTCTTTAGGTCATACTTGAATGGTGAAATGGTTTTCCCTACTTTCTTCAATTTAAGTGAATTTGGCAATAAGGAGTTCATGATCTGAGCTTCAGTCAGCTCCTGGTCTTGTTTTGCTGACTGTATAGAGCTTCTCCATCTTTGGCTGCTAAGAATATAATCAATCTGATTTTGATATTGACCATCTGGTGATGTCTGTGTGTAGAGTCATCTCTTGTAGTGTTGAAAAAGGGTGTTTGCTATGACCAGTGCATTCTCTTGGCAAAACTCTGTTAGCTTTTGCCCTGCTTCGTTTTATACTCCAAGGCCAAATTTGCCTGTTACTCCAGGTATCTCTTAACTTCCTGCTTTTCCATTTTAGTCCCATATAATGAAAAGGACATCCTTTTTGGGTGTTAGTTCTAGAAGGTCTTGTAGGTCTTCAAAGAACTGTTCAACTTTAGCTTCTTCAGCATTCCTGGTTGGGCATAGACTAGGATTATTGTGATATTGAATAGGTTTGCCTTGGAAATGAACAGATATCTTCCTGTTATTTTTGAGGCTGCACCCAAGTACTGCATTTCAGACTTTTTTGTTCATTATGAGGTCTACTCCATTTCTTCTAAGGGAATCTTGCCCACAGTAGTAGATATAGTGGTCAACTGAGTTAAATTAACCCATTCCAGTCCATTTTAGTTTGCTGATTCCTAAAATATTGATGTTCACTCTTGTCAACTCCTATTTGACCAGTTCTAAACAGTGAAAAAATGCAAAATGGCTGTGTGAGGAGACAGTACAAGTAGCTGTGAAAAGAAAGGAAGCAAAAAGCAAAGGAGAAAATGAAAGATATACGCTTTTGAATGCAGAGCTTCAAAGAATGGCAAGGAGAGATAAGAAAGCCTTCCTCAGTGATCAATGCAAAGAAATAGAGGAAAATAACAGAATGGGAAAGACTAGAGGTCTCTTCAATAAAATTAGAGATATCAAGGGAAAATTTCATGCAAAGATGGGCTCAATAAAGGACAGAAATGGTAACACCCTAACAGAAGCAGAAGATATTAAGAAGAGGTGGCAAGAATACACAGAACTGTACAAAAAAGTTCTTCACGACCCAGATAATCATGATGGTGTGATCACTCACTAAGAGCCAGACATCCTGAAATGTGAAGTCAAGTGGGCCTTAGGAAGCATCACTACGAACAAGGCTAGTGGAGGTGATGGAATTCCTTTTGAGCTATTTCAAATCCTAAAAGATGATGCTGTGAAAGTGATGCACTCAATATGCCAGCAAATTTGGAAAACTCAGCAGTGGCCACAGGACTGGAAAAGGTCAGTTTTCATTCCAATCCCAAAGAAAGGTAATGCCAAAGAATGCTCAAACTACCACACAATTTCACTCATCTCACATGCTAGTAAAGTAATGCTCAAAATTCTCCAAGCCAGGCTTTAGCAATACATGAGCCATGAACTTCCAGATGCTCAAGCTGGTTCTAGAAAAGGCAGAGGATGCAGAGATCAAATTACCAACATCTGCTGGATCATGGAAAAAACAAGAGAGTTCCAGAAAAATATCTACTTCTGCTTTATTGACTATGGCAAAGCCTTTGACTGTGTGGATCACAAACAAACTGTGGAAAATTCTGAAAGAGATGGGAATACCAGACCACCTGATCTGCCTCTTGAGAAATTTGTATGCAGGTCAGGAAGCAAC
Source organism: Tragelaphus eurycerus (assembly GCA_935064755.1). Classification (NCBI taxonomy): domain Eukaryota; kingdom Metazoa; phylum Chordata; class Mammalia; order Artiodactyla; family Bovidae; genus Tragelaphus; species Tragelaphus eurycerus. The sequence goes on along the minus strand of CAKXYN010000097.1, from coordinate 2,178,417 downwards.
AGTTAGAACTGGACATGGAACAACAGAGTGATTCCAAACTGGAAAAGGAGTACATCAAGGCTGTATATTGTCACCCTGCTTATTTAACTTATATGCAGAGTACATCATGAGAAATACTGGGCTGGAGGAAGCACAAGTTGGAATCAAGATTGCGGGGAGAAACGTCAATAACCTCACATATGCAGATGACACTACCATTATGGCAGAAAGTGAAGAAGAACTAAAGAGCCTCTTGATGAAAATGAAAGAAGAAAGTGAAAAAGTTGGCTTAAAGCTCAACATTCAGAAAACTAAGATCATGCTATCCAGTCCCATCACTTCATGGAAAATAGATGGGGAAACAGTGGAATCATTGTCAGACTTTTATTTTTGGGGGCTCCAAAATCACTGCAGATGGTGATTGCAGCCATGAAACTAAAAGACACTCCTTGGAAGGAAAGTTATGACCAACCTAGGCAGCATATTTGGCCACTTGACACAAAGAGTTGACTCACTGGAAAAGACCCTGATGCTGGGAGGTATTGGGGGCAGGAGGAGAAGGGGACGACATAGGATGAGATGGCTGGATGACATCACTGACCTGATGGACATGAGTTTGGGTAAACTCCGGGAATTGGTGATGGACAGGGAGACCTGGCGTGCTGCGATTCATGGCATTTCAAAGAGTCAGACACTACTGAGGGACTGAACTGAACTGAAGACAGCATATTCAAAAGCAGAGACATTACTTTGTCAACAAAGGTCCATCTAGTCAAGGCTATGGTTTTTCCCGTGATAATATATGGATATGAGAGTTGGACTGTAAAGACAGTTGAGCGCCAAAGAATTGATGCTTTTGAACTGTGGTGTTGAGGAAGACTCTTGAGGGTCCCTTGGACTCAAGGAGATCCAACTAGTCCATCCTAAAGGAGATCAGTCCTGGTTGTTCATTGGAAGAATTGATTTTGAAGCTGAAACTCCAGTCCTTTGGCCACCTGAATAGAAGAGCTGACTCAGTTGAAAAGACCCTGATGCTGGGAAAGATTGAGGCCAGGAGAAGGTGATGACAGAGGATGAGATGGTTTGATGGCATCACCGACTCAATGAACATGGGTTTGGGTGAACTCTGGGAATTGGTGATGGAGGGAGAGGCCTGGCGTGTTGGATTCATCGGGTCGCAAAGTTCAGACATGACTGAGTGAATGAACTGAACTGAACTGAAACAGTAAAATGAATGCACATTTGTAAAATGTGGTACATTACCTTTTTGGGTTGTAGAAGTTTTAAAATATCCCTTAATTAACTCAACTGATGCTTTAAGCTAACTGCCTGACCTAATTTGGCTCTAAGGGCAGCTAACCAAGTCTAATTAATTTTAGTGATGTAAAATATCACACCAGTTTAATAGAATTTGTGAGTTTTTAAATGAATAGTAATCAAGTATTTTGACGGAAAGCATACTCATTGTTCAAGGATATTTTGGAGTCTCCCTACCAACTTATCAAAGTAGTTCATTTCTAGGGTGTATAGCATAGTTATTGAAATATATTTCCAGCTAAACCTATTGTTACAATGCTTCTCCTTAATCCAGAGGCTTCCTACATAGAAGTGTTAAGAAAACAGATTCTCTTTAAAATAACTGAATACTTGTAAAGCTTAGGAATGTGTTAGATTTTAAATTTGTTAAAATGGATAGCTATTGTTTGGATGATCTTCACAGACATTTCAGTGATCAATGGCTTATTATTAAACTTTCAAATTAAAATGTTTCTGCATCATACTCATGAATAAAATCTGAAAACAACAATTTGGTAAATAGGAAAACATAAATATTCTGCCTTGAATTTTAAATTTCTAAAAATTTAAAAAATATTTTTGTTTAAAACATATGTGACTGAAAACAGCAGATATATTTTGAGGATCATATACTTGTGGATAACATGACATACATGGTTCAGCAACATTTGAAAGCCTGCAAACCTTGAATTATAACTTCTGAAAGTACTTCTGGGTTCAACAACAGAAACCAGCTGGCAAAATCAAACAGTTATGTTTTCCTTGGAAAAGTCCATTTAGAGAAAGAATGGCAGTACCTTTTAAAATTATGCTGCTACTGCTGCTTAGTCACTTCAGTTATGTTTACTTCTGTGCGACCCTATGACCTGCAGCCTGCCAGACTCCTCTGTCCATGGGATTCTCTAGGTAAGAGTACTAGAGTGGGTTGCCATGCCGTCCTCCGGGGGAGCTTCCCAACCCAGAGATCAAACCCATGTCTCCTGCATTGCAGGCAGATTTTTTATCACTGAGCCACCAGGAAAGCCCACCTTTACAAATTATAGAGGAGAACAGTATGTCTTCAGAACTATGGCCTTAAGTTCTTTGAATCTTATAGAACTCACTAATGAAGACACCATAGTGTCTTCAGGATTTGTACAGAAGGCAAACTTCACATCAGAGAAGGCAATGACAATCCACTTGAGTACTCTTGCCTGGAAAATTCCATGGATGGAGGAGCCTGGTAGGCTGCAATCCATTGGGTCTCGAAGAGTTGGACATGACTGAGCGACTTCACTTTCACTTTTCACTTTCAGGGACTGGAGAAGGAAATGGCAACCCACTCCAGTATTCTTGCCTGGAGAATCCCAGGGACGGCAGAGCCTGGTGGGCTGCCATGTGTGGGGTTGCACAGAGTCAGATACGACCAAAGCGGCTTAGCAGCAGCAGCAGCAACCTTCACATCCTCATGGATAATGTGTTACAAGGATAAATGATTGATTGGCTCATTATCATAAGAATAGTGCAGATTTATAAGGGAAAAACAAGCAAAATTTAGAAAAGTGGATAAAAATAGCAATGGAAAGATATGTGTAAGCAAGCATTTTAGTTGTTCTGTTGATGGGAGTATAAAATGGCATACCTTTTAGGATGAATAATCAGGAAATTATAGTCCCAAATTTATCATGTGCAAACTCATACTTTACTATTCTATCTTTAAAGTTTTATTCTAAAGAAATAGATAAGATGGTGTATTTTTAACTAAAGTAGAAAATTAATAGAAAATGTATGTCCCAAGGTAAGAAATAGGAAATAAATAATATAGTAATATACTGTTATAAAGCTGTTATATTAATGAATGTTAAAATTGTTTAAAAGGGTAAGATTGCACTGACATTAATGTGAATTAATTAGAGTATAAAATAAGCAACCAAGATAAAAAAAAAAAAAAAAAAGGATTATTCTAGATAAAAATCCCTAGGCACTGTCCAACTGATTTCTCCAAGCACCTGAGAGATTTCTGTGGCCTTTGGAATATGCTCAGCAAGCCTGAAATGCCAAGAAGTTCATACTCTTGTGAGTATCCTACAGCCTAAATAATACCTAGAAGTTTGTGAGCTTCCCTGGTGGCTCAGATGATAAAGAATTTGCTGTCCACAGAGAAGACCTGAGTTTGATCCCTTGGTTTGGAAGATCCCCTGGAGAAGGGAATGATTCCACTATTCTTGCCTGGAGAATCCTATGGACAGAATAGACTGGCAGTCCATGGGGTCACAAAGAGTCAGACATGACTGAGCAACTAACACTTTCACTTTATTGGGCCCTGGTGGCTCAGATGTTAAAGAATCTACCTGCAATTCAGGAGACTTAAGAGACACAGGTTTGATCCCTAGGTTGGAAAGATCCCCTGGAGAAGTGCATAGCAAACCACTCCAGTATTCTTACTTAGAGAATCCTATGGACAGAGGAGGCTGGTGGGCTACAGTCCACACAGTTGCAGAGTCCAACATGAAACGACTTAGCATGGATGCACTCAGTTTCTCACTGGCTGGGGCAACTCCAAATCATGTTCACAACAGTTTTCCTGAGATTCCCAGATGGATTGGTCTCTTTCTCCCACAGGGGTAATTTATCCATTAATTTCCATAATCTCTCACAAGGGTAACTAATCCATTAACAGTAGACTTTCTTTCTGTCCATATATCCCTTCTCTTCTATGGGTGCTCCTGGATTCACCTCCCAGATGAAACAGATTCCTCTGTAATTTTATTCCGAGTCTGCTTATAGGAGAATCCAGCATGAAACAATACTTTTGTGTGTGTTGTATGACTTGTGTGTATGTATATAAGGCAATAGAAATGGACACCAAAATGTTAATAGTGCTTCTCCATGTAGAATGATTAGAAGTGCTACTTACACTTGTCTGTGTTATATGTTTATTTTTCAAGACAGTGTGTTATTTGTAGAAAGAAATTTTGCGTACCAGAAGAGGCAGTGCACTGGGCCTTCTGGGTACACTGAGTCCTAGACTGAGGAAATAAGTGCTTCAGATGGGGAGGGAAGAGGTTTGCAGTTCATATATTTCCTTCTTCCAGAAGGATTGCCCCTTCTGTTCTGGAACTTCGCAGGGTATAGGCTGAAGGTGAATTCCTCAGTAGACCTGCAGTGAGCAACTGGAGCAGACAAAAGTAAGGGAAATGAGGGGCATTCATTATAAAAAGAAGAGAAACTCAAACACCTGGCTTTCCTATAGCAGGTTGGCTTATCCCATAAGGAGAATGATGTACTAAAAAAAGAATGATTTATTCATTTCTTTTCTTGCTAGAAGACCCTGTCAGTCTTCTTTACTGCTGTTTTTTGTAATTGCTTTTTAAAAACAACTAAACCATTTAAAATAATTGAAGTTTATTAAAATAATGTAAAAGAATATGCTTATCAATGTCTTCATGTCATGGTGAAGACATATTTATAATAGTAGCATAGGTTCACATGAGGAATGTCAACACTGAATATATACTTTGAAGAGAATACAAGTGTTTAAGAATAGAACTACTGATTACTTACAGTCCACATTAATTTTTTTGTTTTGAAAGACAGTGATTTATTATATACCTATATATTTTACTTGCCTATAAAATTCTCTGTTTACTCCCTAATAATTAAGAGTATAATAAATTTTTGTTATAAAAATTAGACATTTTGCTCAAACTTTGATTTTCACTTATTAAATTAATGAACTGAAAGATAAATTTAAAAACATACTTTTCTGTTGTGTTATTCATAATGTCATGGATTGGTGATTTTATGTTATTAAGCATTAATGTGCTGTTCACGCCATTTAGTTCTATATTGAGCAAAAGTTTAGCAAGATTTTTTATTTACTAAAATTGTATATATCAATGGTTCTAATATTCATTTTGTTCTACTCTAAAACTAAGAAACAGCAGGCAAAAACACCAGTTAAGTTGTAAGTCACATTTTCAAATACACTAAATCTATACCATAAACATACTAAGTCAAGTAGACAGTGTTTGAACATTTTTGTGGAAAAATGTAACAATATACATTTTGGTATTTTGATTCAGTTCAATTTAGTTGCTCAGTCATGTTTGACGCTTTGCAACCCCACGGACTGCAGCACGCCAAGCTTTCCTGTCTGTCATCAGCTCCCAAAGCTTGCTCAAACTCATGTCCATCGAGTTGGTATGACACCCAACTATCTCATCCCTTTCTTCTCCTTCTCCTTCTGCCTTCAATCTTTCCCAGAGTCAGGGTCTTTTCTAATGAGTCAGTTCTTCGCATCAGGTGGCCAAAATGTTGGAGTTTTAGCTTTAGCATCAGTCCTTCCAATGAATATTCAGGACTGATTTCCTTTAGGATTGACTGTTTTTTTTGTTTGTTTGTTTGTTTTGTTTTGTTTTGTGGAACAGGAAAACAAAAAAGATTAACTGCCAAATAAAATTTTATCACCTTTGTTATTGTGATACTTGCATTATATTCTATTGTTGTCTATTTGGTCAAGTAAAATTAAAGTTCTATCTGTAGCACTACTGAATGTCTATGGGGCAAAATTGTGTTTAAGAAACATGTTATAAAATAATGCTTAGGAGTTCTCTGTTATGGGTGGATTCATATTATTTGCTGAAACTCTGAATTGTTGTCACAAAGATTTAGCCTAAACTTTAGTACCAAACACAAGCTGATTTTGAAGTACTTCCACTCTATGTATCAAGAAAGTAAAAATACAAAGTAGAATCAGTGACTCTCCTTGGGCACAATAGAAAATGTTGTTGTTCAGTCACCAAGTTGTATCTGCGTCTTTGTGACCCCATGGATTGCAGCACGCCAGGCCTCCCTGTCCATCACCAACTCTTGGAGATTGCTCAGACTCATGTCCATCGAGTTTGGTGGTGCCATCCAACCATCTCATCCTCTGTCATCCCCTTCTCCTGCCTTAAGTCTTTCCCAGCATCAGGGTCTTTTCCAGTGAGTCAGTTCTTCTCATCAGGTGGCCAGTGTATTGGAGCTTCAGCTTCAGCATCAGTCCTTCCAATGAATATTCAGGATTGATTTCCTTTAGGATAGACTGATTGGATCTCCTTGCAGTCCAAGGGGCTCTCAAGAGTCTTCTCCAACACCACAGTTCAAAAGCATCAATTCATTGGTGCTCAGTCTTGGTGGCTCAGATGGTAAAGCATCTGCTTGCAATACAGGAGACCCAGCTTCAATCTCTGGGTTGGGAAGATTCCCTGGAGAAGGAAATGGCAACCCACTCCAGGATTCTTGCCTGGAGAGTCCCAGGGACAGAGGAGCCTGGCGGGCTACAGTCCATGGGGTCGCAAAGAGTAGGACACGACTGAATGACTTCACAGCCTTCTTCATGGTCCAACTCTCACATCTGTATCTGACTACTGGAAAAACCATAGCTTTGACTATATGAACCTTTGTCAACAATGTGATTAAGCAAGATTTATTATTAAGAAGGTTTATTATTACAAGGTTTATTATTAAGGGTATAACAGATGATGAGGCGGTTGGATGGCATCACTGACACGATGGACATGAGTTTGAGTAGGCTCCGAGAGTTGTTGATGGACAGAGAAGGCCTGGTGTGCTGCAGTCCATGGGGTTGCAAATAGTCAGACATGACTGAGTGATCGAACTGAACTGAACTGATTATTAAGAATAAATTATTATAGTGTAAACATGGGATTTTATGTACTGGTTTATCTGTGAAATTTGATCTAATGGAACTAAAGGCAAAAAGTTGGAGTAAATATTTTAAAATACATAATAGAAAACATTTCTTATATAGGGCATTTTTATATGAAGTTTTTAAAATATAATATTTGATAAATTTTAAATATTTTATTTTAGCAAAACTCAAATGCAAATGTTGAGAGCAACATAAAAAACACATACTGTTGAATAGACCTAGGCAATGTCATTTTTGTCGGTATATACAAATTGAAATATTCTTAAAACAAGCATGTGCTGTGTTGCTGTGCTTAGTTGCTCAGCCATGTCTGACTCTTTGCGACCCCATGGACTGTAGCCTGCCAGGTTCCTCTGCCCATGGGGCTTCTCCAGGCAAGAATACTGGAGTGGGTTGCCATACTCTCCTCCAGGGGATATTCCCAACCTAGGAATCAAACTGGGGTTTCCTGCATTGCAGGCAAATCTTTACCAGCTGACCTACCGACGAAGCCCCAAAATAAGCATAGAGAAAAAAAGATGAAGCTTAGCTTGGGGAAATATTAATTGCAAATCAAACCATTTATTAAAGTATGCATTATAGAACAGATCATAGTATAATGTAAGGCCTACTTTCTGATGTTGTGAATAGAGCTATGCATTTAATTAAAAGATAAATTCTAAATTAAAAGTTCCTATTTGGAACAAAAAATTCTTCTTTGGTACAGAAAAGTCTCAAGTCTAAGACAATAAATTGATTTTTTGTGTGTTTTGTGCATCTGCAATATTTTAACAGTCTAAAGCTCTGTCTGGGAGTTGGTGATGGACAGGAAGGCCTGGCGTGCTGCGATTCATGGAGTCACAAAGAGTTGGGCATGACTGAATGACTGAACTGAACTGAACTGAACTGAAAGCTCTGTTCTTGTTGACATTTCGTTTTACTTATATGACTTAATTTTAATGTTAAAAGAGATAAAGAGATAAATGATTAAAAGTATGGTGAAAGTAGCATATTATTTTAAAACACATTTTTGCCTCATAAAAGAACCTCTAACTTCTTGTATTTCCATGCTTGACTAAAATGGAAAAAATAGAATAACCACCTATTGTTATTAATTGTGGTGGTTATTTTATTTACTAATTGTCAGGTATTTTGCTAAGCATTTATAATACATTAATTCATGCAGTCATCAAAATAGCCTGGTTAAATAGATCATTGTTCCAATTTAATGGATAACATTGTTGAAGCTAAATGCCTATCAAAAATCTCATGACTTCTATGCAGCAAAGTTGGGATTTCAGTAGATTTATTTCAGAATAGAGGCTTGGATTATTTAGTATGACAGTGAAATATTCCTGTTGCCTATTTGTAAAGACCATGCTGCTTTCCCTATTCTTGTGTTTGCAACTCTTTGTAAGATTTTAATATTTTATAAAATTTTTTATTTTTGTAATATACACTTTTTTCTATATCTTTTGAAAGGCTGTCATATCAAAATACCATCCCAAAACTATTGATAACATACATCTTCTACTTAGTCTCCCTTCCTCGATTTCTTAGATTAAGAGAGAGTTTTTATTTTTAGAATACGGTTCTGTTTCGTATGGGCAGTGACCAAGCCCATCAGTGTAAGGTGGTTAAAAAAAAAAAAAAAAACAACTTGATATATGGCAAAACCAATACAATATTGTAAAGTTAAAAAATAAAATAAAAAATAATCTTTCCTACACTTAGATTGCTGCCACATCCTTGTTCTACCATTTACCGACCAGCTGCTACTGGAAAAGTTAATTATCTGCTCTTTGCTTCTCATGCCATCTTTGTAAAATAAGCAAACCAACAATACTTCTGGAGTTGTGGTAATGATTAATGTACATACACTGTTTCAAATGGTGATGAGTACTTTCACGTATTATAATGAAGATAATGATAGCTAATAAAATATATCAGGTGCTCATGTACTTACTCTGTACCATGGATTCTTATTACTATTTACTTTTACTTTACTTCCTCTTCCTTTTAAAATCTTGATGACTTGTTGGGGGGAAGATACTTCACTTTTTCATTGTATTAAATGTACAAGCTTCCTTGATACAAAATAAAAACAAAACTTGGTGACTTGTAGGAAGTTTATATTGTTTCTGTTCTTTTGGTCCAGTGCACCAAGTATAAATTCAGTTACTTTCTAATCAATCACTACAAGTATGTGGGTTTGGCATTGCATACTGGTTGGTTAATAGCTCTAATGATGTTCTCAGCGGTAGGATGGCTTTTTTAGCACAAGTCTCAATCTTCACTAATGTTACTGTGCAACATTCTCTTTTATCATTTTGTCACTTTCCTGATGGATTTTTGTACACTGAGGTATTTGTAAAATCTACCAACTGTCAATTTTAGTATTACATTTTCATTACAAAAAGTAAGCTTTCTAAATGTTTCATATCTAGCTTACAAATGATCACTTCTTTCCCTTTCATGAGAATCATTTCCTTCTTGCCATGAAACAGCTTATAAAATCCAAATTCATCCTAAATTTCTTCTTCTGCAAAGGTACACAATAATATGTATCTTTTGGGTATTTTCAAGTAACTCTATATTCCTTTAGGTTCCATATTCATCATTATCCCAGTGAATTAGTAAAAATAAAATCATCTTTTGAGATGAAAAGAAAATGCCTTTAAATGTTCCTAGAATCAAACTAAGAGGATACATCTGCAGGAAAATTCTAGTTAATCTATTTCTTATTGTATTGTCTTATTGTAAACATTTAGCGTTCAGAATTAACTATTTGAGCAGAAGCTCCAGTACTTTGGTCACCTGATGGGAACAGCCAACTCGCATTGGAAAAGTCCCTGATGCTGGGAAAGAAGGAGTGCAGAAGGAGAAGAGGACATCAGAGGATGAGATGGCTGGATGGCATCACTGATGCAATGGACATGAACTTAGGCAAACTTCAGGAGATGGTGAAGGACAGGGAGACCTGGCATGGTTCAGTCCATGGGATCACGAAGAGTTAGACTTGACTGGGCAACTGAACAACAGAAATTTAAAAATTCAGATCCATTTTCAGTAAGATATATTTTGGTTGTTTCTGATTAAGTATACTTACATAAATAAACTTGATTGTGTATCCCATTAAATTTCAAAGGAATTGATTTTTTCTCTCTACCAAATTTAATGGCATATTCTTAGAAAAATAAAGTTAACTATTGAAGAGAAAACAAGGCATATATGTCCTGGACCCTTCTCAAAATTACTTCTGAAACTTACTAAGGAAGGCTAATAAGCTAGAGCAGGTAATAAGTAACAGACAGGAAACCAGATGATTACAGACGCGTATGTAGGAAAACCATAAAGAAATTGGAAATGATATTTTCATTAAATGTAGACTCATCTAATAATCTAATTGGCTTTATCATTTTGGGGCTCCCACATCCCTTGAAAACCTGATGATAAGTATGAACTACCCACCCCCCACACACACACACACACACAAACCCAGAAAAATGTACATCCCAAAGTGTATCCAAAAAAGAACCAAAGGTCAAGAGTAATCTTAGTTCTGTCAACATAGCAAGTAGCAGTAAAGCTTATCCCCACTATCTTCAGTGGTATGTCCTACTCTTCTTAAAACAATCTGAGATTTTCTTAGATCTGTGTTGTTCTGTTTTTTCATGCCCATATTTCAGTAGCCAGAAACAATCTCCCAATTCAGTTTTCTCATCCCCATCAAATTATTGTAGAGGAATAAGTCCCTTGATCCCTCCACATTTTCACATTTAGTCTTCTTCTGAGCAAACCGGTTTCTCCAGAGCTCAGAACTAACCACTTCAAATTCTCTCCCTAATTTCTCTGTGAGTCAGTTCTTCTTGATTTCATCATATTTACTTGAGAACAAATCACTTTAAATCTGTCTTAGGATCTATCCAGATTACTTCTACTCCAGGCTGAGTAGTGTTGCTAGAAAAAAAAAAATAATGTATCTTCAAAATAAGTAGTTTATTGTCACTACAAATGTATGATAGCACCAGTTAGCCTCTGAAATTATTTTACTGGTTTTGGGTCAATTCAGTCTCCTACTCTTGTCACCATTTTTTTCAAATACAGGCTACTTTCCCTTAAGCCTTCTAACTAACTCTTAAACTTATTCACCAATGGGCAGATAATTCTTTTATTTCAAAGAAGACAGGTTCTATCATATGGTAAATACCTAATGATCTAAATTCTAAGTTGCCAGCAGAATGATCTTTCAGAGAGGGAGAAAAACACGGCTACTTCCATATATTCTAAAAGGCAGTAGTAATAAGAAAATGGGGACCACAGTGGTACAGTTGCTAGAAATTGATTCTTCTAATGATTAGAATGAATGATTTAATAAAAGATATCTATATTAAAATATCCAATAGTAAGTTGGATATTTAGATTCCATAACCTTCGGTTATACAGGTTGAAGTTTAACAGAGAAATTTTATTCAATGTGTAAATCAGATTACTATAGATTAGAGCTGTAGATCAGAGTGTGATAAGATTGTCAAGAGAGTGGAATATGAAAAACACCTGACTGATGGTCAGTATTTTAGTCTAATCCCTAGTGTAGTAGTTAAAGTCACTTAGTCTTATCTGACTCTTGGTGACCCCATGGACTATACAGCCCATGGAATTCTCCAGGCCAGAATAGTTGAGTGGGTAGTCTTTCCCTTCTCCAGGAGATCTTCCCAACCCAGGGATAGAACCCAGGTGTCCTGCCTTGCAGGCAGTCTTTACCAGCCAAGTCACAAGGGAAGCCCAGTCTAATCCATAGAAAGTGACATTATCAAAGGAAAAGGTTTACAATGGTTTGCATTCAACTTCCCTTCTGTCCAGTGGGACAGACTTCAAGACACTCTTCTCTCTTGTTCAATCTTTTGTTAAGGTACAGAGCTTGTTTTGACATAAGTTAAATTTTTCTACTGACAACATAGTGGATACTTGTCATGGTTTCAAAACAAGCATTCCTTGTTTTGACTAAGTAAATATATAATTCATAACCAAATTAAGACATTTTTAGGAGAAAATAAAGTATGAGCTATTAATAAATACACCAGGCCAGGACCCAGGACATATCTAGACAAAGTATATTATACAGTAACTCTAATGTTGAGTGAATTTCTATGAAAATAAAGAATTTAATGTAAACTAGGCTAGACTGGGACCATTTCTCTTTATTGTTTTTACATCCTAGAGAAGAATTTAAATGTCTCAGAAATCAGCTTTAATGAAATCTGCCAACCTTGCCCTTTTTCCTAATCTTCTAGGATTTGTTCTCAGATTTTTGGCAACTTCTAACAACTTTTGGGAACACAAAAGTGCCTTCTGTACCTTCACATTAGAGTTTGACCTCCCATGAGCAAGAAATCCATCTCCTTATTGCAAAACAACAGCAAGAGCAATATTAATCACTGAAGTATTTTTCTAAGGGCTGACAGCTCTCCTAGAATAACAGTTAATCCATTTATTCCCTCCTTTGCATTCACACTCTTCCTCTGTCTCTTCAAGTGAGCAATCATGAGTAAAATCTTTCCCCTGCAATAGAAACAAAATAAAATATATACGTGAAATCCTCAATTGTCATTCTATCTCATTTCTTATAAGGAATGCTTTCATCCATTGTGGCAGCCACTCTGGTTTCCCACCCAGTAGGCACACCATCTGCCATTATTCTTCCTCACTGGAAAGAGGAGGAATTAATTTCCTTTGGGTAATCTTCTGACATGCAATCAGGATCTCAGAAGTTATGGTTATAATCCTTACTTACCTTGAGGCTTTGGGGTGAATGATGAGTGGTCTAAGCCAATCATAAAAGTCTTATTACTCTAGCTATTGATTGGTTTAAGTACAGCTCTGTGTCACAAACATAAGCAATGAGATGAGATAAAAATCTTACTTCTTAGAAAGTGTTCTTTTGCTAGACAAAAGAGAAGATGAGAAAAAAAAAATAAAAAGCCCAGTACAACATCAGATGATGATGTTTCTCATGTGTTGCCTAAAATTGTAGAAATCATCATTCATTAATAGACTGAGACTTCACTGGCTAAGTAGGGCAACAAAAAAAGGATCAGAACATGCTCTGATACCATTGAGCCCTGAAACCATTGAGCCCTGAATTAACTTACCCTGGAATGACCTTTTCTCTGGATTTCATTATGTGTAAAAACAAAGGGCTAGTATTTAGCCTACTTTTACTTGGGTCTTCAGTGAAAGAAACCTATGTGACATATCCAAATTTCTTATACAGGTAGCTTTGAAAATATGTTTGTCTACTTATAATAAATATTACATTGTTATAATTGTTAATAATAAACATAATAAAATCAAATGCATTCAACTAATGGAGATGTTATCATATCAAATAAGTCATCTGTGTGTATATCAAATTATGCAGTTTCTCATTTCCATTGCCAGAAAATCAGATTCTTCATTGAAAATAACTATAGATATAGAGTTGGTTAATAATTCAAACTATCAAAAATATTGGTCATATTTATCTAAGTTTTTACTTTTTTCAAGGAAGTTGTGATTACACTGTCAGCTACTCTTTCTGAAAATTACACTCTTTTTCTTTTATACAAAATGTACCTTTATTTATTTTGTGGCAACAAGTTTTATCATACGTAGAACCAAAGGGCCTTCATTGTTTTCTGTTTATCTGTGCAGGAAAGAATCACCTTTATTTTTTTCACTGCTTCTATTTTTTTTTAGGTGATCATATCTCCCTCAGACAAGGATGTTGTCCTGGAAACTTTCTGAGCAGTAATAGGACATCCTTCTATCTAAAAACTGTTCTTGTTGTACATCTTGATGCATATTCTTGTTATATGTCTTAGCTTTCATAAGCAACTCTGGTGAGTCACTTAAAACCACACAGGAGAGTTATAGTCTATACTTCTGTGAGAACTATATTACCTCCAACCACAGAAAATTAACACTTCACTGAGGGAGTAATTGCTTATGTAGGATTGCCAAAACACTTCCCCCAAATTTTACACTTTGAAGTAGTGGAAGATTTTATTCTTTGTTTGAACTGAGCTTAAGCTTCTTGATGATGCAGTTATTGCTAAAGTTTTGGTGAGGGTGTTATTTACTGAAATAGTGTTTCTTTTTTATAGAGAATCATGGTGATAATATCACTTGAGTCTTGATATTAGGGATTGTTATGCTTCTTTTAAAAAAATGATTCACTTTAAGAAATAATGTTGTGCCTTCTTTGAGTTATTTTCTAGAAATCTCATGCATGCTCAGTCACTAAGTCATGTCTGACTGTTTGTAACCCTGTGGACTATATAGCCCACCAGGCTCCTCTGTCCATGGGGACTTCCTGGCAAGAATACTGGAGTGGGTTGCCATTTCCTCCTCCAGGGATCTTCTTGACCCAGGGATGGAATCCGATCTCCTGTGTCTTCTGCATTGGTAGACAGATCCTTTACCACTGAGTCACCCAGGAAGCCCCTAAAAAACCTCAGAAGTAATAATATAGCCTATTTCTAGAAAAGTGTAACCATAAAATGTATGTATAATTAATCTCACTCTGTTTCTTATTTTTATTGCTTTTCTTGTTGTCTTTAAGAACAGTTTTTTTTTTTTTTTTTTATTTTGTGTTTATCATTTCTCTGCTTTAAAAAAAAAAAAAAAAACTATTAATTTATTATTTAGGGCTGCACTGGATCTTTGTTACCATTCAGGCTTTTCTCTAGTTGCAGTGAGCAAAGGCTATTCTTCCCAACAGTGTGTGAGCTTCTCATTGCAGTGGCTTCTCTTGTTGCAGAGCATGAGCAACATGCTCTAGAGCGTAGGGTTCAGTAATTGCGGTACCCCAGCTTAGTTGCTTGGTGGCACATGGAGTCTTCCCAGACCAGGGATCTAACCCATGTTCCCTTCATTGGCAAGTGGATTCTTAACCACTGGACTACCAGGAAAGTCCCAACACTTACTTTTGTTGAAATTTCCTCACTAATTTACCATGTCTCACACCTCCACCCTACTGCTGCTGTTGCTAAGTCGCTTCAGTCATGTCTGACTCTGTGCGATCCCATAGATGGAAGCCCATGAGGTGCCCCCGTCCCTGGGATTCTCCAAGCAAGAACACTGGAGTGTGTTGCCATGTCCTTCTCCAATGCATGAAAGTGAAAATTTAAAGTGAAGTCGCTCAGTTGTGCCCGACTCTTAGCAACCCCACCTTATTCTTATTCAATTTGTCATCAAATTATGAAGGTTGTTAAGTTTAAATCTCTTATTAAACTATTTAATTTCCAGTAAAATTATATTAGGACAGGTTCCTAGAATCTCTTTTTTAAAGCTATAAGAGTTATCTATGTTCCCGTTGGTTCCTCTCTAATCCATTCTGCTCACTGAAGGCAAGTGATCTTTTCAAAATAAAATTATAATTGTATGCTTTTATACCATAACTTCTGTCAAAGCAAAATTAAACATACAAAAATCTTCAAATTTTTCTAATTGCCCTGTATAAAACCACTAAATCTTTCAGGATTACAAGCCCTAAGGGAAGCTGTTTCCAGTGTCTCTTTGTTACTGGCCAAGATGATGAAAGAGAAACTTCCAACCTCTTAGAAGATGAGAAGGTGGTTTCCACCCTTCCTTCACTCTCCTTCCCTGTTCTTCACTAAGGATGGCATATTTTATCTGGTTGGGGAGTTTGAAAAAGAGACTGAGAATACATATTTCACATCTTCTGCACACTTTCTTTGTCTCACAAACAAATAAATGTAAGTCTCCCCTCAAGGGGAATGTGTCAACTGAAGAAAATGCACAACCTAAAAGTTGAGAATTATGTTTTATTCAGCAAACAAAGCTGAGGACTTCAGTCCAAGATATAGGATCTCAGATAACTGAGAGACTGTTCCCAAGAGAGAAGCGAGGAAGCAGGATATATAGGAGTTTTTGCAAAAAAGATCAAGTAATCAAAACATCAAAAGGTTGTTATTAATTAAAGAAAACCAGATGCCTCAAGGAATTTAGTGTTTATCTATATATGGAAAGATGGAAAAATCAGTACTCACTGAAATAATTTCTTTGATATGTACTTCAGCTATCCGGGGTCAGTAGCCTCTGCTTTCTCATCCTGAGTCTTTTAGGTGCACCAGTTGGGGGATGATGGCTTCAGTGGCTAACTGCGAGATGGCAGGCATCCTGTTTCTATCCTGAGTTCCCTCAGGGCTCACTGTCTGGGCAGCTGTAATGTGATGGTTTGATAGCTGCAAGCATCATTTACTGATAGGGCAGGCAACACTTTTTTTTTTAAAATATATAATTCAAAGATGGGCTTCCCAGGTGGCTCAGTGGTAAAGAATCTGCCTGTCAATGCAGGAGATGTGAGTTCAGTCCCTGGGCTGGGAAGATCCTCTGGAGAAGGGAATGGCAACCCACTATAGTTTTCTTGCCTGGGAAATCCAATGGACAGAGAGGCCTGGTGGGCTACAGTCCATGGTGTTGCAAAAGAGTCAGACACTACTCAGTGACTAAACATTAGCAACAACAAATCCAGAGCTAGAGACTTGACAAGCAGGAGTGGTGTGTTCATTTCCTAAGGTTTCTGTAACAAAGTACCACAATGTGTGTAGCTTAAAACAAGAGAAATGTATTGCCTAGTTTTGGAGGCTCTGTATTTTGCACATAATTTTATAGAAATATTTTAATTTTATTCTGAATGGAGTTATAGGCTCATATGATTGTCACTCTTACGTTGGCTTTTAAAATGTTAGTCAATCATCTTATTCTCCTACACAAGATCTTCAGTGTCTTCTCATTGCATAATCAAGTCAAGTTTCCCTTCCCAGGACAGCAAAAGAAGATCTGTATTGTCTTGTCTTTTCCTATCTCTTCTGCTCCAACTGGAATCACTTACCTATTTAGTATGGCTTTTGCTCTCTTCCTCAAACTATTAATACCTAACTCTCTTCTGCCACAGGCTCTGCTGTTTCCTTGGATAGGTTCCTCTCCTTGGAAAGTTCTTTTACAGATTCTTCATGGAGCTACTCTCCCTCCTCATCTCTACATTATATGCAACCTTCACAGAGCAGTCTCACCTGACTAGTTTTGTTACCGAATGTAAGTTCATATTCCTGACCCATGGTTAGGCCAGCAAACCAAAGCGTCTGAATTTGGAGCAGAGAAAGTTTTATTGCAGTGCCAAGCAGAGGAGAATGGGTTTTGGGCAAGAAGGGAATAAAATTTTGGATAGAGAAGTTAGTCATAAACTCTGCAGATGAGGTTTATTTTAGGGGGACTTAGTTTCAGTCTGTTTAATGGTCTTGTCTCCTAGGTCCCAAATAACATATTCAGTTCAGTTCAGTCGTTCAGTCATGTCCAATTCTTTGTGAAACCATGGACTACAGCACACCAGGCTTCCCTGTCCATCACCAACTCCCAGAGCTTGCTCAAACTCATGTCCATCAAGTCGATGATGTCATCCAACCATCTCATCCTCTGTCATCCCCTTCTCCTCCTGCCTTTAATCTTTCCCAGAATCAGGGTCTTTTCCAATGAGTCAATTCTTCACATCAGGTGACCAAAGTATTGGAGCTTCAGCTTCAGCATCAGTCCTTCCAATGAATATTCAGAACTGATTTCCCTTAGAATGGACTGGTTTGATCTCCTTGCAGTCCAGGGGATTCTCAAGGGTCTTCTCCACCATCACAGTTCTAAAGTACCAATTCTTTGGCACTCAGCTTTCTTTATAGTTCAACTCTCACATCTATACATGACTACTGGAAAAACCATAGCTTTGACTACATGGACCTTTGTTGACAAAGTAATGTCTCTGCCTTTTAATAAAGTGTCTAGGTTGGTCATAGCTTTTCTTCCAAGGAGCAAATGTCTTTTAATTTCATGACATATTTTAATAACATATTAATAGATAACTATTCATTGCCCTCACAAGATGTAAAACAGTGTGAAATTATCTTGTTCATAGACTTTATTTGTTGATTTTTCACCTTACTGAAGTGATCTCAAAGGGCAAAGCCTTGCTCACCATAACAATTCCATGTAGTGATTGAAAATATGCCTACAAAATTATGACACTCCTTCCAAAAGTGGAGCTTAATCCCTTTATTTTGAATGTGAAATGGATTTAATAACTTTCTAACAATTTTTTTTAAAGTGTAAACAATGGTGTGTGACTTACGAGATGAGATCATAAGAGGAACTGAAGCTCCCTGCTTTCTCTCCCTCTCTCTTTCATGGCCCATTTTAAGGGAATTAGTTGCTATGTCATGAGAATACTCAGTCTGCCCATGGAGAGAGGCATAGGTGGTGAGGCCTGTTGACAAAGGCTCACAGGTGAGTCATCTTGGAAATGGTTTGTCTAGTCCAAACATGAGGGAGCCTGAGCCAGGATCACTCAACTAGGCCAGTCTCACTTCCTGACATCAGAGAAAGTGTGAGAGATAGAGTGTTATTTTAAGGCATCAAGATTTTGTTTAATATTTACATAATATATAGCTCTACATGGGGTTCTCAAGGCAAGAATACTGAAGTGGTTTGCCATTCCCTTCTCCAGTGGCCCACATTCTGTCAGATCTCTCCACCATGACCCGCCCGTCTTGGGTTGCCCCACAGGCATGGCTTAGTTTCATTAAGTTAGACAAGGCTGTGGTCCTAGTGTGATTAGATGGAGAAGCTCTATACAGTCAGCAAAAACAAGACCAGGAGCTGACTGTGGCTCAGATCATGAACTCCTTATTGCCAAATTCAGACTGAAATTGAAGAAAGTAGGGAAAACCACTAGATCATTCAGGTATGACCTAAATCAAATCCCTTATTATTATACAGTGGAAGTGAGAAATAGATTTAAGGGCCTAGATCTGATAGATAGAGTGCCTGATGAGCTATGGAATGAGGTTTGTGACATTGTACAGGAGACAGGGATCAAGATCATCCCCATGAAAAAGAAATGCAAAAAAAAGCAAAATGGCTGTCTGGGGAGGCCTTGCAAATAGCTGTGAAAAGAAGAGAAGTGAAAAGCAAAGGAGAAAAGGAAAGTTATAAGCATCTGAATGCAGAGTTCCAAAGAATAGCAAGAAGAGATAAGAAAGCCTTCTTCAGCAATCAATGCATAGAAATAGAGGAAAACAACAGAATGGGAAAGACTAGAGATCTCTTCAAGAAAATTAGAGACACCAAGGGAACATTTCATGCAAAGATGGGCTCGATAAAGGACAGAAATGGTATGGACCTAACAGAAGGAGAAGATATTAAGAAGAGATGGCAAGAATACACAGAAGAACTGAACAAAAAAGATCTTCATGACATAGATAATCACAATGGTGTGATCACTGACCTAGAGCCAGACATCTTGGAATGTGAAGTCAAGTGGGCCTTAGAAAGCATCACTAACAAAGCTAGTGGGGGTGATGGAACTCCAATTGAGCTATTTCAAATCCTGAAAGATGATGCTGTGAAAGTGCTGCACTCAATATGCCAGCAAATTTGGAAAACTCAGCAGTGGCCACAGGACTGGAAAAGGTCAGTTTTCATTCCAATCCCAAAGAAAGACAATGCCAAAAAATGCTCAAACTACCGCACAATTGCACTCATGTCACACGCTAGTAAAGTAATGCTCAAAATTCTCCAAGCCAGGCTTTAGCAATACGTGAACTGTGAACTTCCTGATGTTCAAGCTGGTTTTAGAAAAGGCAGAGGAACCAGAGATCAAATTGCCAACATCTGCTGGATCATGAAAAAAGCAAGAGAGTTCCAGAAAAACATCTATTTCTGCTTTATTGACTATGCCAAAGCCTTTGACTGTGTGAATCACAATAAACTGTGGGAAATTCTGAAAGAGATGGGAATACCAGACCACCTGACCTGCCTCCTGAGAAATCTGTATGCAGGTCAGGAAGCAACAGCTAGAACTGGACATGGAACAACTGACTGGTTCCAAATAGGAAAAGGAGTACATCAAGGCTGTATATTGTCACCCTGCTTATTTAACTTATATGCAGAATACATCATGAGAAACGCTGGACTGGAAGAAACACAAGCTGGAATCAAGATTGCTGGGAGAAATATCAATAACCTCAGATATGCAGATGACACCACCCTTATGGCAGAAAGTGAAGAGGAACTAAAGAGCCTCTTGATGAAAATGAAACAGGAGAGTAAAAAACTTGGCTTAAAGCTCAACATTCAGAAAACGAAGATCATGGCATCCGGTCCCATCACTTCATGGGAAATAGATGGGGAAACAGTGGAAACAGTGTCGTACTTGATTTTTCTGGGCTCCAAAATCACTGCAGATGGTGACTGCAGCCATGAAATTAAAAGACGGTTACTCCTTGGAAGGAAAGTTATGACCAACCTAGATAGCATATTCAAAAGCAGAGACATTACTTTGCCAACAAAGGTTCGTCTAGTCAAGGCTATGGTTTTACTAGTGATCATGTATGGATGTGAGATTTGGACTGTGAACAAGGCTGAGCACCAGAGAAGTTCATGCTTTTGAACTGTGGTGTTGGAGAAGACTTTTGAGAGTCCCTTGGACTGCAAGGAGATCCAACTAGTCCATTCTGAAGGAGATCAGCCATGGGATTTCTTTGGAAAGAGTGATGCTAAAGCTGAAACTCCAGTACTTTGGCCACCTGATGCAAAGAGTTGAGTCATTGGAAAAGACTCCGTTGCTGGGAGGGATTCGGGGCAGGAGGAGACGGGGACGACAGAGGATGAGATGGCTGGATGGCATCACTGACTTAATGGACATGAGTTTGGGTGAACTCCGGGAGTTGGTGATAGACAGGGAGGCCTGGCGTGCTGCGGTTCATGGGGTCACAAAGAGTCGGACATGACTGAGCGACTGAACTGAACTGAACTGAATATATAACTAACATGCTCTATAAAATATTTTTAACTTGATAAGTTCTCATTAACATATTTGAATGAGTTAATTATCAAGCATGAAAGGAGTAAAATATCCAACCATGACAATAGTACTACAGTTAATTCTTGTTTCCAAATTGAGTGAAGCATGGGGTTCTACTCAACAATTCTCCCTTTACTATTCAATATTCAACTGCCTCAGCTTCTGCTCCTATTACATTAAGACAAAGAATGTACCTTCTAATTAAGGAAAAAAAAAACAGCATTGTGTGTGACACTTTGGACACTATTTTCTTTCTTATATAAAATGAATGGTTATTGAAATTTTCAGGATTGATTTAGAGAAAGATCTGTCTTTCTCTTCTAAATTTACCCTGTATCTACCCATGTGACCCATTTTCTCTCCTTTCTGTAGGATTAATATCATTCATGATCTGAGTCACAGTCAGCTCCTGGTCTTGTTTTTTTGTTGACTATATAGAGCTTCTCCATCTTTGGCTGCAAATAATATCACCAGTCTGATTTAGGTATTGACCATCTGGTGATATCTATGTGTAGAGTCTTCTCCTGTGTTGTTGGAAGGTGTTTGTTATGACCAGTGCATTCTCTTTGCAAAACTCTGTTAGCCTTTGCCCTGCTACATTCTGTACTCCAAGGCCAAATTTGCCTGCTACTCCAGGTAGTTCTTGACTTCCTACTTTTGCATTCCAGTCCATTATAATGAAAAGGACATCTTTTTTGGGGGGTGTTAGTTCTAGAAGGTCTTGTAGGTCTTCATAGAACTGTTCAGCTTCTTCATTGTTACTGGTCGGGGCATAGACTTGGATTACTGTGATAATGAATGGTTTTCCTTGGAAACAAACGGAGACTTTTCTGTTGTTTTTGAGGCTGCACCCAAGTACTTGGGTGCATTTTAGACTCTTTTGTTGACTGCGATGGCTACTCCATTTGTCCTAAGGGATCCTTGTCCACAGTAGTGGATATAATGATCATCTGAGTTAAATTCACCCATTCCAGTCCATTTTAGTTTGCTGATTCCTAAAATGTCGATGTTCACTCTTGCCATCTGCTGTTTGACCACTTCCAATTTGCCTTCATTCGTGGACTTAACATTCCAGGTTCCTATGCAATATTGCTCTTTACATCATCGGACTTTACTTCCATCACCAGTCACATACACAACTGGGTGTTGTTTTTGCTTTGGCTGCATCTCTTCATTCTTTCAGATGCTTTTGAACTGTGGTGTTGGAGAAAACTCTTGAGAGTCCCTTGGACAGCAAGGAGATCCAACCAGTCCATCCTAAAGGAAATCAGTCCTGAATAGCCATTGGAAGTACTGATGCTTAAGATGAAACTCCAATATTTTGGCCACCTGATGCCCAAATACTTTGAAAAGACCCTGATGCTGGGAAAGATTGAAAGTGGGAGGGAAAGGGGATGACAGGTGATGATAGAGGATGAGTGGCATCACTGACTCAATGGAAATTAGTGACGAAACTTCAGGAGTTAGTGATGGACAGGGAGGCCTGGTGTGCTGCAGTCAATGAGGTCGCAAAGAGTTGGACACAACTGAGCAACTGAACTGAACTGAACTGAATATCATTCACTCATTCATTCATTTATTCATTTAGATCTAGAAACTATCTACTGTACTCAGGGTCTAAGTTAGGTGCTTGAGTAACAGAGATAACTGTGAGGATAAATACCCCAACACCAGTTACAGCATAGTGTGATAAGATAAGAGCTGTAATAAGGCTATTAAGCAAGTTTTATGATGCAGCTGAAGAAGAGGAGGGTCAGTTAGAAGCCCAAAATTGACTTCACAGAGGCAAGCTTTGAAACAGTGGGAGAAAGATGTCAGGGAGGTTAGCTGAAGAAAGGCATATCTTGTGCAAATATACAGCAGCCCGGAACCCACCATAGAGGATCTACACTGTCTGCTACAAGATACCATTTCTTTCATCTAGGAGGCTCTGGACTCTCTCTCAGACTGACAAATTCCTTCACACTTATCACATCAAGTGATAACTCTTGAATAAAGGTATCCTTGATTCCTCCAGGCAGACCTTATGCACTTTGTTGTTTACTGTTCAAAAAAATTTACTTCATTCTCTTGTTACTTATTTGCTAAATGTATATCTTTGGATTGGGAGGTAATCCTGGGCAGAGAGCATTCATTTAGAGGCTGTGTTCTTCCAAAATATTCATTAGTGCTTTTGAATGTAGCTGTATTATTTTGACAAGGAATTTAATGTTTTATGTTTTGTTTGAATAGAAAATTACCTGGGAGATCAAGATAGTTTAACCCATTTGATAAGTTGTCAGTTATACTAGGTTCTTCACTAATGTGATGATCCACACAGTCAAAGGCTTTGGCATAGTCAATAAAGCAGAAATAGATGTTTTTCTGGAACTTTCTTGCTTTTTCGATGATCCAGTATATGTTGGCAATTTGATCTCTGGTTCCCCTGCCTTTTCTGAAACCAGTTTGAACATCTGGAAGTTCATGGTTCACATATTGCTGAAGCCTGGCTTGGAGAATTTTAAGCATTACTTTACTAGCATGTGAGATGAGTGCAATTGTGTGGTAGTTTGAGCATTCTTTGGCATTGCCTTTCTTTGGCTTAAAGCTCAAGTTTCAGAAAACTAAGATTGTGGCATCTGCTCCCATCACTTCATGGCAAACAGATGGGGAAACAGTAGCAGACTTTATTTCGGGGGCTCCAAAATCAGATGACAACTGCAGCCATGAAATTAAAAGATTCTTGCTCCTTAGAAGCAAGGAGCCAACCTAGACAGCATATTAAAAAGCAGAGACATTACTTTGCCAACAAAGGTCCATCTAGTCAAAAGGTTTTTCCAGTAGTCATGAATGGATGTGAGAGTTGAACTATAAAGAAAGGTGAGCACCAAAGAATTGATGCTTTTGAACTGTGGTGTTGGAGAAGATGCTTGAGAGTCCTTTGGACTGCAAGGAAATCCAGCCAATCCATCCTAAGGGAAATCAGTCCTGAATATTCTTTGGAAGGACTGATGCTGAAGATGAAACTCCAATCCTTTGGCCACCTGATACAAAGAACTGACTCATTTGAAAAGACCCTGATGCTGGGAAAGATTGAAGGTGGGAGGAGAAGGGGACAATAGAAGATGAGGTGATTGGATGGCATTACCAACTCAATGGGCATGAGTTTGTGTCCACATGGGAGATGATGATGGACAGGGTGGCCTGGTGTGCTGCAGTCCATGGAATTGCAAAGAGTTGGACATGACGGAGTGACTGAACTGAACTTACTAACGTAGAGAAGTTATAATATTTGATGAAATTCCCTCTACTGTCAGATCAGTTCTGATCTCATTGGGATCTATCCAGGGAGGGAAATAAGCAAAGACAAAGAACCACAAGTTGAACAATCTATGATCAAAGTTGAAAAAAATGAATCTTTAGAACATATACAGCATTTTTTATATCACATTAATTATCTAAATAAAACAGAAAGGAGACCAGTTCACTCATTTATTTCTAACCTAGATATTTTGTAGAGACATACATTTGGATAACACCAACTACACATATTGTATTTATGTAATGGGTACACTTTAGGACACTTTACAATCACTTCTTATAAAAACACACTGAAATTTAGTCACTACATAGACAATTATATTCTGTATCTAAAATGTGATTCCCTATATGTCTTAATTTTTATCTAAAGAAAGAAAGTGAAAGCGAAAGCTTCTGTCTTGTCTGTCTCTTTGTGACCCCATGGACTATACAGTCCATGAATTCTCCAGGCCAGAACACTGGAGTGGGTAGCCATTCCCTTCTCCAGGAGTCTTCCCAACCTAGGGATCAAACCCAGGTCTCCTGCATTGCAGGTGGATTCTTTACCAGCTGAGCCACCTGGAAGCCCCCTTTTTTTTCATCTAACTTCCCTGTAAAAATTCTCTATGAACCTCACAATTTTTATCTTGAAGCAAAGATTTGCATCTCGGCCTTTATTTTTTCTAAGTGTTAGTTTACTTACCAAACTAAAAACAAGTTCCATATCATAATACATTTGCAGTATATTCACTTTAAAGGTACTACAGAAAAAAAATGATGGGGAATTTTAATAACTTCTCAGGTACTTCAACAGCAGAGAAACTATTTAACAAAATTTGAATTATATAGGTTTTTGAAAATAATTTGCTTCTAGAAAATATGGGCTTCCCTGATAGTTCAGAGGTTAAAGTGTCTGCCTCCAATGTGGGAGACCTGGGTTCGAACCCTGGGTGGGGAAGATCCCCTGGAGAAGGAAATGGTAACTCACTCCAGTACTCATGCCTGGAGAATCCCAAGGACAGAGAAGCCTGGTAGGCTACAGTTCATGGGGTCACAAAGAGTCGGACACACCTGAGCGACTTCACTTTCACTTTCACTTTATGCACATCAGAGAATAAGATATAACTAAATACAGAAAATTAATCTTCAAAAAAAAATCAACAAGATGGGAGCATAGGTTTTTATTAAGAAAATTGTTAAATAGTATATTATATTCTATATAAATAATAAGGCATAATTGTCCTCCCAATGTTATCCTCCAAATGTGACAAATGAAATAAAAATTAAAATTGAGCCCCCAGAACTCCAATTCAGAAAAATTGAGTTTTTAAAGTGTAAACTAAAAGTAGAAAAATGTATAAGATTAATCAGTAAACATAATTTTTGATTAAAATACTTCTAAGAGAAGACTAGGGAAAATATTTTATAGAATATAAAAGTCTCAATTAACATTGCATTTCCCCATAGGAACTTTGGGCAGAAAAATCCCATGGACAGAGTAGCCTGGCAAGCTACAATCCAAAGGATTTCAGAATTGTACACAACCCTGAGCAGCTTATGAACTTTAATGAAACTAGTTGTAAGACAGTGCTTTTTTTTTTTTTTTTTTGGGTGGTTTACAATGACTGATACAATTGCTTCCTTACAGTAAATGTAATAATAATATCATAGTGCTCAATTGTGAACCTCTCTAATGGAACCTGAGTTTAAATTTTTTTTTCTTTCCTTGTCTATTATCCTGATGATGATCATTATTACAGTTGTTGAAAAATAATTAGTATTAAGGCTGCAAAGAATAAAGATCTCTTTTTGAGGTCTTAGGAATTGCAGTTCAGGAAACACAGATTTGAGTAATACTGAAAGGGTGTTACAGGGAAGAGAAAGAGTCATGGAATTACAAAGGCTAAAGCACAGTGTTGTTAAAGTTGTTTTGAGAGAATAACAATTGCCTCTGATGCAAAATCATGAAGAAGGCAATGGCACCCCACTCCAATACTCTTGCCTGGAAAATCCCATGGACGGAGGACCCTGGTAGGCTGCAGTCCATGGGGTTGCTAAGGGTCAGACATGACTGAGCCACTTCATATTATGCATTGGAGAAGGAAATGGCAACCCAATCCAGTGTTCTTGCCTGGAGAATCCCAGGGACGGGGGAGTCTGGTGGGCTGCCATCTATGGGGTCGCACAGAGTCGGACACGACTGAAGTGACTAGCAGCAGCTGATGCCAAAGGGTTTCTCTGATGGCTCAGATAGTAAAGAATTTGCCTGCAATGCAGGAGACCCAGGTTTGACCCCGTGGTGGGGAAGATCTCCTGAAAAAGGGAGTGACTGAAGTGCTGAAGTGTTAGTCACTCAGGTGTATTTGACTCTTTGTGACCCCATGGACTGTAGCCTGCCAGACTCCTCTGTCTAAGGGATTCTCTAGGCAAGAATATTGGAGTGGGTTGCCATTTCATTCCAGTATTTTTGTCTGGAGAATCCCATGGACTGCGGAGCCTGGTGGGCTACAGTTCTATAGTTTTGGAGTCGCAAAGAGTCAGACACAACTGAGCAACTAACACTTTCACTGATGTTAAAAGGAAATACTTGCCCTTAAGGCACACGCTGTCAGCATTTATTTAATGTCAAAGGCTCAGATTCCATCTAGACGGAGATGTACCATTTCCTTAATGGCCTCTAGCCTCCATTTTAGAGAGTCTTTTAGCAACACTGACTCCATTGTAATTTTCTTTTTTGACTTGGTCCTAAATGTAGTCAAATAGCAATCAGATATAATTCTATGAGTCTTGAAAAAAGCACACACAAAAAGTCTACTTGATTTTCATTTTTCTCTTGATATTTCTAAAGATATAGCCTTTATTTTTCTCAATAGTCCATTGTTTTAAGTAAAGTGTATGTATATAGAAAGAGTCTTATTTTAATAGTTTTGATGGAAATCCATTTTATGTTTTAGTTGATTAAACCAGAAAATTAGCTGCATTTTTTGTTTTCTGTATTATATCAACATTATGTTCTCTCAGATTTAAATTCTCATAGAACAGAATGTTTTATTTATTGTTTTATCCTCATCATCAGTTTTAGGAACAACTAAATAGTTTATTAAATTAAAGTGAGCTATAACAACCAGTAATGCACCAGTCTCTGGGAGTAGCTATTCCAAAATCCCAATGGAGGTATATTTGGCCAATTAAACACCATTTGAGTGAGAGCAAATAGCACATTGTCTAATATCCTTCTAGTTCACAGTTAGAAAATCCTTTTAAATTTCTAGGAAAATAGCAGTGATATGTTTTCAAATATTCTGTATTGACTCAGTGAACAGCCAGAGGTAATGTTATCAATTGCTACCTTGGTTATACTCAATTCAAAGAGCCAGTTTTTTAATCTGTCATGAAGCCTATATTTCATTTGAACATCAGACTGGAATACCCTTGCAATAATTTGGCACCTGTGTTTTTTTTTTTTTTAATTTTATTTTGCTTAACTTTACAATGTTGTATTGCTTTTCCCATACATCAAGATGAATCCGCCACAAGTATACATGTGTTCGCCATCCTGATGAACCCCTTCATCTGCTCTTAGAAAAGACTGAAACTTGGGTTACCCCTGAACGGATCCACTTATGGTTGGTGGATAAGAATTACATTGTACAGTATTTACATCATGGCACTCCTAGAACATTTACTTGTGTCTAGCTTTGGGGGTAATGTCACATAATTTCTAAGCAAATGGGCTTCTTGTGATTTATTTGGGTTACAAAATACCCCTTTTTAGTGTGACATTATGTCTGGATTAACTCCTGTTCCTCACACACATTTTTGATGAAACACAACCAAACATGAATTATTTTTATTCTTTACCTTTCCCAGAGTGATGATTCTGATGTTTGGGATGATACAGCATTGATAAAAGCATATGGTAAAGCTGTGGCTTCATTTTTGATTTTAAATGCTGCAGAGTAGAGAATCATGTTGGATTGATACAGAACCCACAGCTCGCTGTAAAACAATCACATGTAGCTATAGATGATCCAGAAACACAGGAGCTTATTCCCAAGGGAACAGCCATTCTGGTGGACTGGATAAAAGCCATACAAAGTATGTTTATCCTGAAAATGGGGACTACCAAAATCCCTCTATAAATGCCAAATAAAACACCCCAGACAAAGCAGCAAATAAGCTTCCTATTCAAGTCAAGTGGGGGCTTGCCAGGTGGCACTCGTGGTAAAGAACCTGCCTGCCAGTGTAGGAGATGTAGAAGACTAGGCTTCAATCCCTGGGTCAGGAAGATCCCATGGAGGATGAAATGGCAACCCACTCTGGAATTCTTGCCTGGAGAATCCCATGGACAAAAAAGCCTGGTGAGCTACAGTCCACAGAGTCGCACAAAGTTGGACACAACTGAAGTAACTTAGCACCCATGCATGCACAATCCAAGTGGGGCTGGCTTTATGATGATCGACAATTGGATGTTTTCACATGTGAAAATGCCCATAATCTGAGTGTTAGAAGGAAGAAAATTTCCTTTACCCTTCTATGTTATTCTGCTAGGTCTAAAAATGATATTGATGTTAAACAAGTCAATAAGAGAAAATCAAACATAAGTTTAATAACATGAATACATGGTCAGTTCAGTTCAGTTGCTCTGTCTGAACTCTTTGCAACCTCATGAACCACAGCACACCAGGCCTCCTTGTCCATCACCAACTCCCTGACGTCACCCAAACTCATGTCCATTAAGTCAGTGATGCCATCCAGCCATCTCATCCTCTGTCGTCCCCTTCTCCTCCTGCCCCCAACCCCTTCCAGCATCAGAGTCTTTTCCAATGAGTCAACTCTTCACATGAGGTGGCCAAAGTGTTGGAGTTTCAGCTTTAGCATCAGTACTACCAATGAACACCCAGGACTGATCTCCTTCAGAATGGACTGGTTGGATCTCCTTGCAGTCCAGGGGACTCTCAAGAGTCTTCTTCAACACCACAATTCAAAAGCATCAATTCTTCAGCGATCAGCTTTCTTTACAGTCCAACTCTTACATCCATGCATGACTACTGGAAAAATCATTGCCTTGACTAGACGGACCTTTGTTGGTAAAGTAATGTCACTGCTTTTGAATATGCTATCTAGGTTGGTCATAACTTTCCTTCCAAGGAGTAAGCGTCTTTTAATTTCATGGCTGCAGTCACCATCTGCAGTGATTTTGGAGCCCCCAAAATTAAAGTCTGACACTGTTTCCACTGTTTCCCCATCTATTTCCCATGAAGTGATAGGACCAGATGCCATGATCTTCGTTTTCTGAATGTTGAGCTTTAAGCCAACTTTTTCACTCTCCTCTTTCACTTTCATCAAGAGGCTCTTTAGTTCCTCTTCACTTTCTGCCATAAGGGTGGTGTCATCTGCATGTCGGAGGTTATTGATATTTCTCTCGGCAATCTTGATTCCAGCTTGTGCTTCTTCCAGCCCAGCGTATCTCATGATGTACTCTGCATATAAGTTAGATAAGCAGGGTGACAACATACAGCCTTGATGTATTCCTTTTCCTATTTGGAAACAGTTTGTTGTTCCATGTCAAGTTTTAACTGTTGCTTCCTGACCTGCATACAGGTTTTTCAAGAGGCAGGTCAGGTGGTCTGGTATTCCCATCTCTTTCAGGTACATGGTAGAAACTCATAAAAATGGAGTAATTTACCATAATGCCTAAAATCTTCACCATAATTGTCTTCAGGTAAAGACAAAAGAGGGAAGTAGTTGAAGGCAATTCACACAAAGATGGAAATGAATTATGGATAGGACTTGGAATTGGGAATCACTGCAGATGGTGACTGCAGCCATGAAATTAAAAGATGCTTACTCCTTGGAAGGAAAGTTATGACCAACCTAGACAGCATATTCAAAAGCAGAGACATCACTTTGCCAACAAAGGTTTGCCTAGTCAAGGCTATGGTCTTTCCTGTGGTCATGTATGGATGTGAGAGCTGGACTGTGAAGAAGGCTGAGCGCCGAAGAATTGATGCTTTTGAACTGTGGTGTTGGAGAAGACTCTTGAGAGTCCCTTGGACTGCAAGGAGATCCAACCAGTCCATTCTGAAGGAGATCAGCCCTGGGATTTCTTTGGAAGGAATGATGTTAAAGCTGAAACTCCAGTATTTTGGCCACTACATGCGAAGAGTTGACTCATTGGAGAAGACTCTGATGCTGGGAGGGATTGGGGCAGGAGGAGAAGGGGACGGCGGGGGATGAGATGGCTGGATGGCATCACTGACTCGATGGATGTGAGTCTGAGTGAACTCGAGGAGTTGGTGATGGACAGGGAGGCCTGGCGTGCTGCGATTCATGGGGTCGCAAAGAGTCGGACACGACTGAGTGACTGATCTGATCTGATCTGAAGCAGGTATGAGTCAACTCATTGGAAAAGACCTTGATGCTGGAAAAGACTGAAGGCAAAAGGAGAAAGGGGCGGCAGAGAATGAGATGATGAGATAGCATCACCGACTCAATACACATGAATTTGAGCAAACTCCAGGAGATAGTGGACAGAGAAGCCTGGTATAATACAGTCCTCAGGGTCGCAAAGAGTTGAACACGATAAAGACTAAACAACAACAAGCAGATATGATGTAAAACACTTGCATCTCTTATACCTGATTGTATTTTGGGGATAGACACTGAGTGAGAAACAATTTTGCTGGGAGAAATATCAGTAACCTCAGATATGCAGATGACACCACCCTTATGGCAGAAAGTGAAGAGGAACTAAAAAGCCTCTTGATGAAAGTGAAAGAGGAGAGTGAAAAAGTTGGCTTTAAGCTCAACATTCAGAAAACGAAGATCATGGCATCCAGTCCCATCACTTCATGGGAGATAGATGGGGAAACAGAGGAAACAGCGTGAGACTTATTTTTTGGGCTCCAAAATCACTGCAGATGGTGACTGCAGCTATGAAATTAAAAGACGCTTACTCCTTGGAAGGAAAGTTATGACCAACCTAGATAGCATATTCAAAAGCAGAGACATTACTTCGCCAATAAAGATCCGTCTAGTCAAGGCTATGGTTTTTCCTGTGGTCATGTATGGATGTGAGAGTTGGACTGTGAAGAAAGCTGAGTACCAAAGAATTGATTCTTTTGAACTGTGGTGTTGGAGAAGACTCTTGAGAGTCCCCTGGACTGCAAGGAGATCCAACCAGTCCATCCTACAGGAGATCAGTCCTGGGTGTTCATTGGTAGTACTGATGCTAAAGCTGAAACTCCAATACCTTGGCCACGTCATGCAAAGAGTTTACTAATTGGAAAAGACTCTGATGCTTGGAGGGATTGGGGACAGGAGGAGAAGGGGACGACAGAGGATGAGATGGCTGGATGGCATCACTGACTTAATGGACATGAGTTTGGGTGACGTCAGGGAGTTGGTGATGGACAGGGAGGCCTGGTGTGCTGCGGTCCATGAGGTCGCAAAGAGTCGGACACGACTGAGCAACTGAACTGAACTGATAGAACAAATATTTAGCTTCTCCAATAAAAAGTAAAATAAAAACCATGTCTTTGTTGTCTACATAATGTTGTGTTACCTCTTGTTTACTTGTTTTCCTTGAAGTCATTAAAATATTAGGAATAAAATTGCACATGAAATCAACATTTTTCTTCTGGCTCTAAAGGATGTCATAACTTAGGTTTTATCATTTTTACTTCTGAATAAGCAGTTCCACCATAGCCACAGGCAGTACTTATCTCTTCTAAGGTATCATCTGACTGAATCAAACTCTATAGGAAAAGGAAATAATTTCCATGTTTTAGCTGTTTTCTCCTTACTTTAAGCAGTTTTAATCTTTGATTGTTTTGATAGGACTCATTTAACTGTTGCATATTTATCTTTCAATGAATGGTAAAATCATGACCTCTAGATATTGGGAAAATGCATGCCAGTGTGATACTTTCAAAATAATGATTTAAATTATCTCTGTCATTTTACCTTGAGCAAAAATTATGGATAAAACTAAAAAATGCATTTTCAAGAGAATAAAAACTTAAATTTGACTTTGAGATTCCCAAGGAGGCCAGGTCTAGAACTCTCATTAGCATTTGTCTTCATTGATACTTCATTTCTGATTCTCAGGAGCTAAATCATATTGTGCAAGTTTCTGTAGCTAAGATGTTCCTCATTTTTCTCATCTTTGAATAAGTAAGAGGTTAGATAAAGTGAACTCCCATCATGTCATCTATTTCCAAAATAAATCAGTTCTGTGATTTATCAGTCATTCTCTTCATAATTTGGATTCTCCACTAAGTTTAACTTTATATGCCTCACATATCCTTTTACAATTTCACCATGCCTACTTAGAGTTAGCCTTTTAAAACCCTTGTATAAACTATTGTCCTTACTGTAGTCTCTCTATTCCAATCCATATGTTCTATTTTCACTGTATACTCATTCTCTGTGATACTACGAATCAATAAGGGGTGTGGTTTAAAGTTTTTAAAGGATTAAAGTTTATATTTTCCTAAATAAGGTCATTAAAATTAATATATATTTTATAGTCTTTTCAATAAATAATACAAAGTAGGAAACAACTTTTAAAAGAAAAAAGTCTAGTCTTTGCCAAGACTTTTTGATGATTTTTTTTCACATTCCTCTAGAACTAGAAAGGGCCTGAACAACTAAAAATACGATATTATTAGTAATAAGTAGTGAAATTAAGAAGGCTTCCCCAGTGTCTCAGTGGCAAAGAATCTGCCTGCCAATACAGGAGACCCAGGACACATGGGTTCAATCACTGGGTCGGGAAGATCCTCTGGAGAAGGGAATGGCAACCTACTCCAGCATTCTTGCCTGGGAAATCCCATGGACAGAAGATCCTGGGCGGGTACAGGCCATGGGATCACAAAGAGTCAGACACGACTGAACAACTGAGCATGCATACATGCAAAAGGTCAAGAAGTGAAAATTAAATCCTATTGCAACAAAGTTTAAGATTTAAAAAATTTTCCCCTCCTGTTTGCTGTTTTATTCCTTGGAAAGTATACCATTATTAAGGCTTGTCATCTAGAAATTTTTGGTAGAGTGTTACTTTTTGAAATAGATTTTTGATCTATAAGACTTTAAAACGTTGTTAAGGGGAAAATGTGTTAAAGCACTTGAAAACAGTCCTTTCAAGAAAATTATAGACCAATTCAATTACTATTACATACCACATAAAATTACCTGATTTCATCTGGAATGTGATACGTGAAATACAATTGTAGAGCAAGAGTTGATTCTGGTCTCTTTCCTAGTATCTAAGAGAGGGTATGTGTCTATGAATTGCATCTACTGTATACAAACCACATCAGTGTTTCAGTAATCTGTACTTTTTTGATAAGTGAAAACTTTACATGGAATTATAGTAATAATTATTCAAGTGATCTTGTCCCTCTCCAGGATCATATTTTTAATTAATCATGAGTTGAAAATTAAATCTGAATATAGTTATTAATCCTAGAAAATACATCAGTGGGTTTTATATGCAATTTTCAGGAGCAATAATTATTTAGGAGCAATAATTTTTAAATTGGATTTATAAAAATGAAGCAACTTGGTAACATTAATGCATGGACATAAGGCAACTGCCAAAATGGCATTTATAAATAATTGCACTGATACAAGATTACATATGGAAATTATAGTTCACTTTCTAAAAGACTCTTTTAACAGTGTTTGAAATGCTGATAAGAAGAAATTAATCCCTCAAAAAAGTTCATTGATATCTAATACGTTATTATAAACAGTAGAACTTACATGGATTAATAGTTAATTTATACCTATTTTCTCAGATGATAAATTGTAGCAAGACTCTATAGATATCTGAATGAAATATGTTCTGCTACCTACAATGCTCATTCAATAATGGAAAATCACCACCTTTAAAGCTTATTCTTATTAATCAATTGAAATTAATTTTAAAACATTCAAAATTTAGAGGTCAATATTTTCTTAAATGACAGGAGGGAGAATTTTTTATTAAAAGAATTTTTTCACATGACTTAAAAATTTTAGCCTTTTTTTCCAAAGGAAATAAGTGTTTAATGTATATTTTCTATTCAGACTTGCATTTGTGATTTTTAAGATGAAACTCATTCCTACCTTGGAGCCTAGTGTCACCGTAGTGATAAGAAAAAAGATTTTGTAAACATTATTTTCACAGTTGATTATTATCTTAGAGATATATTTGGACTAAATCTTATTTCATATTTTATTATGGTATATACTATAATACATAAAATATTAAACTTTATGAGCCAATTATCAATTAAAAATTAAATGGAAAGATAGTTCTATGAAGCACTTCTAGCAAATGAATAATCCTTCAACTTAGCTATGATTATTTAACAAAGTTTCCTGGCTATATCTCTGTCATGTATTGAATATATGTCTATTTTTATTGGTTGGCTATGAGCGACTTCACTTTCACTTTTTCGCTTTCATGCACTGGAGAAGGAAATGGCAACCCACTCCAGTTTACTTGCCTGGAGAATCCCAGGGGCAGGAGAGCCTGATGGGCTGACGTCTATGGGGTCACGCGGAGTCGGACACGACTGAAGTGACTTAGCAGCTTAGCAGCATGAGTTACATTGGGCTTCCTTGGTGGCTCAGTGGTAAAGAACCCACCTGCCAGTGCAGGAGATGCAGGTTTGATCCCTGGGTTGGGAAAACCTCCTAGACAAGGAAATGGCAACCCACTTTCGTATTCTTGCCTGAAAATCTCATGAACAGAGGAGCCTGGTGAGCTACAGTCCACCAGGTTGCAAAAGAGTTGGACAGGACTTAGTGACTAAACAACAACAACATGGGTTACATTATCTGTTTCTTTAAAAAAAAAAAAAAAGAGTATTGACCTATTTTGCAGGACTTCCCTGGTGGCTCAGACGGTAAAGCGTCTGTCTACAATGCGGGAGACCTGGGTTCAATCCCTGGGTCGGGAAGTTCCCTGGAGAAGGAAAAGGCAACCCACTCCAGTACTCTTGCCTAGAAAATCCCATGGACGGCGGAGCCTGGTCCTCATGGGGGCCCGAAGAGTCGGACACGACTGAGCGACTTCACTTTCCCTTTCACTTGTAGATAAGCTTGTTTGAGTGGGTCAAAATTGCCTTTACTTTAAGGCTAATCCTAAAGCATGATATTTTTGGGTTTTTACTGATTTTCCGAAGTTTCAACATATCTCTTTTCTCTGACTGGTGAAAATTTGAATAGTTTCTAGACTCTAAACTCAGAGAAATGTTTAATTTATAGCTCCCTGGTGATTGTTTTCTTGGTCCTATGGAGTGTCCCCCTATTAATGTGCAGATTAGTATTTAATGGAAGACTCAAAAGGGGTCTCTTGTGAAGTTCTGAAGCTTTTTCTCTGCATTCTCTTGCTTCTGATACTTTGTCCTGCAACTCTGGCTTCCTTTGTGTCCGTAAACTCTGATGTCTCTTCACCTCATCAGGATTTCCAGGCTCTTTGGACTCACCTTCCCTATCAGAATATTTCATCTCACTAGAAAGTTGGTATTTGTAGAGTTTCTCTTATGTATTTCCCTTCTCTCATGGATCATAATTGGGCATTGACTCTTGTCCAATATATGAAAACTGTTTTTTCCTGTTTCTTTACTTTTATAGTTATTTGCAGTTATAGAGAGAAAGTGTATAGTCTCATTTACTCCTTAATAAGTGAAAGTAGGAAACAATTTTTGTAGCTGAATATAAGAATAGTAAAATTTTGTCAGATATATTGGAGATTTGGCATATTTGTTTTGAAAATATGAAATCTTACTCATTTTTAAATTTATACCTAATATTATCTGACCTGTGTCCGAAAGTTGTCATCAATACTAGCAAAGATGTCCTTAATCTTTATTTTGAAAACAGGATTGTCTTTTCAGATACGTGAACTAGTATATGAAATCAGTTGTTTGAATTCCACATTGTGGAACATATGTGTTGGGATTTAAGAAGTTTTAAGATTTGATTTTACCAAAGTATTAATAAGTGTCATTCAAAGAAGATTCTTACTGAATTTCAGTAAGAATCATATTAAAGAGTTTTCAGCATGAATTGGAACTGGATAAGACCACATTGTGTCATTACAGAATAAATTGATTTACTGGCTGTCATGCTTTCTATTTGACATTGGAAAATATTAGTGTCATTGATGCCAAGGTATTCTTCCCTGCCAAAATTAGCCAACATCCTAAATGTTTCCTAAAGAAACTCCTGGACCAGTTTAACACAGATCAAACCAACAGTATGGAGGTACAAGTGAATACTTTTCTTCTCATTTACTTTTATAGATTGGTATGCATTCAGTTCAGTTCGGGGAAGGCAGTGGCACCCCACGGGGAAGGCACTGGCACCCCACCCCAGTACTTTTGCCTGGAAAATCCCATGGACAGAGGACCCTGGTAGGCTCCAGTCCATGGGGTCGCTAAGAGTCGGACACGACTGAGCGACTTCACTTTCACTTTTCACTTTCATGCATTGGAGAAGGAAATGGCAATCCACTCCAGTGTTCTTGCCTGGAGAATCCCAGGGACGGGGAAGCCTGGTGAGCTTCCGTGTATGGGGTCGCACAGAGTCGGACACGACTGAAGCGACTTAGCAGCAGCATGCATTCAGTTACTAGAATAACAGTAGTAACTTATTTCAGAATGAAATTTAAAACAAGGTAAGAATGTGCTCATTTTGTATTCTGTTTGGTGTTTAGGATTTAGAATTGAAATTTTATCTCTTAACAGTTTTTGTTTAGTCTCATAATTTCTGTTGTTTCATTCTAGAGACCTAGAAAATTTGTTTAGACTGAGAGTCCTATGGTCACAACTTATCAAAGTTGTCACACCATCTTGTCAGACTTTAAATAGTTTAAGTAGTAAAGAAATGCATGTTACATACACACTGTGGTGGCAAAGAATAGCTAATTATTCATCAATCCTGTTTCTATTTTCTTTTGAGCACACATGCAGACAAATTGCCCAGCTTTCTTTGCAAAAAAACTACTTTGTTAGTTGAATCTAGGTGGTCTTTGAACATTGGAATGTGAGAGTAGATAGTGTATTTCCAGGCTGATTCATGATTACC
The DNA here is from genome assembly GCA_935064755.1 of Tragelaphus eurycerus. Classification (NCBI taxonomy): domain Eukaryota; kingdom Metazoa; phylum Chordata; class Mammalia; order Artiodactyla; family Bovidae; genus Tragelaphus; species Tragelaphus eurycerus. Next base: position 2,141,191 of record CAKXYN010000097.1, on the reverse strand, counting down.
TCCCTTCTCTCTCCTTCCACTCTTATCTCGCTGGCTCTAGAGAACTCCAAAAATATAGATGGGACAGCCTAATGACAGAAAAAGAGTCAAAGTCTCTGAATGGAGCACTACTCACACCCTCTCCCATGGAGTAGACTTCATATGATCAAGAAATAAACCTCTTTTGTGTTAAGTCACTGAGATTTTGGAGTTGGTTTGTACTGCCCTGATTAACATAGATTTATAAATTCAAGTCATAAATAAACTGCTGTAATTGTAAAGAGGGAGACCCGTGTTAGGCAGTGCCAAACATTTAGTTGGATAAATCTAACATTCTGACCCTATAGCTCTGGAGGCAGTGGTTGGAAATACTCAAGGAGTGTTAGATATGGCTTTTTATTTCTAGTTTTAGCAAAAGATTTCATGAAAGGAATAAGCTTAGTAAAAACTGCCTGGTTTTCAGAGAACAAAGATATTAGTAAGAGTCGAGAGAACATGGGTTTTGCAGGCTTGGAGAAGACAACTGCCGCTGGGAATCTAAGTGGTAAAAATAAAGATGAAAAAGGTTTGAGCCACAATGTCACAGTAAGACTTTTCAACTGAACAAAGAAATTCTGCAATAAAGCAAAGATCAGCTTAGGGGTATTATAGTCCCCTCAAGAACTATTCCAGATGACCTCAAATTAACCCACTGAGTTGACAAGAGATTTCTAAGTAAGGAATCAAAGACATAAAGCAAAGACAATTATGTCAAGGAAAAAGTGAGTATAATTCCAGACACATGGAAAGATATTGCAGTAGATCAGAAGCTAAACTAAATCGTTAAGAGAACTGTAATATTTGTACAAGTCTGCATGCATGCACACACACACACACACACACACACACAGTCTTAGTCCATTTGGGCTACTATAAAAATACAGACTAGGTAGCTTATAAATGATAGAAATGTATTTTTCATAGTTCTGGAGACTGAAATTCCCAGCTCAAGAGTGCTGGCATGATTTTGGGTGAGGGACCTTCTTCTGAGTCACAGAATTCTTGTAACATGGTGGAAGGGCTAGGGAGTTCTGTGAGGTCTCTCTCTATCTCTCTCTCTTTATTTTTTTTTTTACCAAATAAACTATTTTATTGTTTATTTTCCATTGTGATTTATTACAGGAGATTGAATATACATCCCTGTGCTGTGAAATAAGACCTTGTTGTTTACCCATCGCACATATAATAGTTTACATCTGCTAATTCCAAACTCCCAGCCCCGCCCTCCTTTGCAGCCCCTTGGCAACCACAAGTCTGTTCTCTAAGTCTCTGAGTTTGTTTCATTGATATATTCATTTATGTCTTACTTTAGACTTCACATATAAGTGATATCATATGGTATTTGTCTTTCTGACTACATAGTATGATAATGTCTGAGTCCATCTATGTAGCTGCATATGGCTTTATTTCATTTTTTTGGTGGCTTTTTTATAGCTGAGCAGTATTCCATTGTGTATATATGCATATATACACCACATCTTCTTTATTGCAGTGTCTTTTTGGTAAGAGAACTAATCCTATTCATGACAACTCTATGCTTATATCTCTGAAGGCTCTACCTCCTAGTACCATTATATTGGGCATTAAGATTTCAACATATTAAATTTAGGGAGACATAACCATTTAGACCATAGTATTCTGCCCTTGGACTCTCAAAATTCATGTCCTTCTTACATGAAGAATACATTCAATCCATCACAACAAACCCAAAAGTCTTAACTGATTCTACCACCAACTTAAAAAGTCTTAAAGTCTCATTTAAATGTTACTTAAACTAAATATGGGTAGATGATTCATCCTGAGGCAAATTACTCTCTAGCTGTTAATCTGTGAAATCCAACATGTTATTAATATGTGCTTCCAAAATATAATACATAGGATAAGCACTGTCATTCTAAAGAACTTAAATATGAAACAAGAAAGGAATAACATGTCCCAAGCAAGTACAAAACCTTAAAATTGTCACCTTCCAGACATAATGGGACAGGTATTTGTTACAGGAGCAGACCCACTTCTCAACACCAGCTATCTTTCTTAACTCTTTCAGGCTGCTGCAACAAAAGACCACACCTTAATGTTGTTTAGTCACTAAATTGTGTCTGACTCTTGCAACCCCATGGACTGTAGCATGCCAGGCTCCTCTGTCTATGGGATTTCCCAGGCAAGAATACCAGACCTAGAGATGGAACCTGAATTTCCTGCATTGACAGGCGGATTCTTTACCACTAAGCCATCAGGGAAGCCCCAGGTAGCTTGTAAACAGGAATTTATTTCTCACTGCTCTGGAAGCTGAAATTCTGAGGTCAGGCTGAGGGCTGTCTTCCAAGTTGCAGACTTCTTTCTGTATTCCTCACATGGCAGAAGTTCTAAGGAGTTCTTTGAGTTTCTTTCACAAGAACACTAATCTCAATAAGACTCTACCTTCATGATTTAGGCACTTTTTCAAGAACTTTACCTCCTAATACCATCACAGTGGATGTTAAAATTTCAACATGTAAATTTGGGGTAAGACAAACATTCAGACCATAATGCACATACACACATACATATAAGCCCAGAGAAAGCATCTTGGATTGTTTGAAATTTAATATAGCTCTCAATCTGCCAAGGGCTTCCCTGATTCCTGGGTTGGGAAGATCCACTGGAGAAGGGATAGCTACTCCAGCATTCTTGGGTTTCCCTGTGGCTCAGCTGGTAAAGAATCTGCCTGCAATGCTAGAGACTTGGGTTCAATCCCTGGGTTGGAAAGATCCTCTGGAGAAGGGAAAGGCTACCCACTCCAGTATTCTGGTCTGGAGAATTCCATGAACTGTATAGTCCATGGGGTCGCAAAGAGTCTGACACGACTGAGTGTCACTTTCACTTTTCAATCTCCCAAAATCACTTAAATAGGAAACCAGCTGTGAATCCTGCGATACTCTCAGGAAAGTATATTCCCCAATACTGACTTATCCATACATGATAATGGTCCAGGAAGATCCTCTCAGGGATAGATTTGGAGTATAATCAAGGAGCATGCACTAGTCCCAGGGAAGGGGACCTGCCAAATACCTGCCAGGAAGAATATCAGAATTGATAGGGAACAGTAACTATTTCAGTTTCCCCTCATCTCCTTTTCAAGTGCAAGTTTTTATTTCAGTTTTCCTAGTCCTATTTTGACATTCCATATCAGGCATTGGGGAGAGAGACAACTTATCCTTTAGGTAATAAGGCATTAGACCTTAGAGAAGTACATCCAGATCTCATGGCCAGATATAGAGAATGGCATATCTTCCAGCTATTGATCCTGGACTTTGATACAGTGACTGCATGGGACTTGGGGTTGTTTCACTTGGGGAAGAAGTGAGTTTGTTTCAGTATGTGTGGGGGAGAAATGAATAGATAATTGTGGACCTCAGGGGCAGAATGCATTAGAAAAGCTGGTCGTTCAAGTTGTTCACCAAACCTGGCTCCTCTTCCTTCTGATACAGAGGCAAGCTCCTTTTCCTGTCTTCACTTGGAGTTTGGTATCACCATTAACTATGAATGTGGAAGGTGGATGGAATTGATATAGATCATATCACTGCTCCAACCACTAGGCAGATGAAAAAGACTGTGAGGGTGTATGAAAGGGGGAAGGACAATTTTCCTCTTCCACCACCCAGACTTGCTCCAAAATCCCCCTACTCGACCCCCACACACTCTGATTAGACTTTACAAGAGAACAAGTTGAATTTTCATTGTGCTAAATCTCAGATTTCAAAGCTAACAGATTGCAGCATTTAGCGTTACTTTAATTAGTACACATTAGCATGTATGCATCCTTATATACAAAGCAATATAGGAAATAGCAAACATCATGGTGATTTAAATGCTTTTGTCTGATATTTGATATCTCCGAATGCAGAATAAAGCTTAATAAAGTAGAAAAGTGAATTTATATACCTCTAACATTAACATCTACATTTATCAAGTGATCTATATGCTAGTCATTTATTCAATACTATTAAAGTGAGGATTATTGTTTACACCGTGCTAGGCACTGCATAGTGGAGATATGAGCAACATAGACAAAAGGCCTGCTCTTACGATGCTTTTGCTTTATTTAAACATCATATAAATCTGTTGTTGTTATTCTGTATACTACAAATGATTAAATGATAGCCCCAAAACTAAATCATTTGCCCAGACTCATACAATTAGAAAATGGTTAAACCCACATCTCTGATTATTAAGCTCTTCATAATTTTAGATATCTTAACATTTCAAATTAAATTAAATACTGCTCTTTACCTGTTTAAAATTTGCCTCGGTTATTATTTGGGTGTGATCACATGGTCCATTGTGTAGCTTCAGTCTTTAATATTACTCCACTGTAATATTTGGTACAAATATTTCTGGTATAAACTTGACCCATTTAAGTCACAAAGCATAATTCAACGCACAAAAAAACTTTTAATAATTAAGGGTATTAATCACCAATATATACCTGTATATTATATTTAAACAGTTGAATCTTTGACCAATTATGGATTATCCAGATACTTTCTTCATTTTCCCTTTCTGCTTAATATATAATGAAAGTCTAGAACAGATTGCTAGAATGAATGGATAAGCATATATATTGATGCTATGCTAATGCTAAGTCACTTCTGTCGTGTCCGACTCTGTGTGACCCCACAGACGGCAGCCCACCAGGCTGCCCCGTCCCTGGGGTTCTCCAGGCAAGAACACTGGAGTGGGTTGCCATTTCCTTCTCCAATGCATGAAAGTGAAAAGAGAAAGTGAAATCGCTATTGATAGTCACTGGTAAATTCTTGCCTTTCACTGTTTACATAGTACATACTTTGAACTTGATTCTTTTTATTACTATGAAAATCTTTTGTGATATTGTCTCATAGAGTAAGGAACTGCTTATGTAATGTATGAGAAAAATGCAAACTATAAATTTGCAAAACTATAAATTAGAAAATAAAACCTTAGTTGATTTTCTATTGTAATTCAAGTGTGAATATGAGCAAATTAAAGGAATTTTATAGACTTTGGCTCCATAACAGACTGTTGGTGAATGAAGTTTCCTCTTGTCTTATGGAAAGCTGTTAGATTTCATACCCTTATGTCAGATTTGACAAATGATGCACTGAATTAAGCACTCAGACTACAAATGAGAAATTATTTCTCCAGGAGCAACTTGAGCATTAAGAATATCGCACATTACTTTCTGTTTGCCTCTCCAGAGAAAGTAATTAGTGAGAAAGTTGCTGAAATTATAATAATCTATATTGTAGTTAAAGATAAATCTAGAAGATTTTAGTTTCAGTATGGTTGCAGTTATTTTTCAATTAACAGATTGGAATGATGAACCCTAGAGTTTCAGCACAACTCATTGTATTTCTAACCACAAAAATAAAATATTCCTAGTAAAATGGTTTCCTAAAAAAGAAAAAAAACTGCCACCTAAGGAGACATTTAAATAATCTTTGCTTTTTTAAAGTTTTGGTTTCCAGCGAAATGTTACATTAAAAAAATTCAGTTCAGTTCAGTTCAGTCACTCAGTCATGTCCGACTCTGAGACCCCATGGACTGCAGCATGCCAGGCCTCCCTGTCCATCACTAACTCCTGGAGTTTATCCAAACTCATGTCCACTGAGTCAGTGACACCATCTAATCATCTCATCCTCTGTGGTCCCCTTCTTCACCCACCTTCAATCTTTCCCAGCATCAGCATCTTTTCAAATGAGTCAGTTCTTCACATCAGGTGGCCAAAGGATTGGAGTGTCAGCTTCAACATAAGTCCTTCCGATGAACACTCAGGACTGATCACCTCTAGGATGGACTGGTTGGATCTCCTTTCAGTCCAGGGGATTCTCAAGAGTCTTCTCCAACACCACAGTTCAAAAGCATCAATTCTTCAGTTCTCAGCTTTCTTTATAGTCCAACTCTCACATCCATACATGACTACTGGGAAAACCACAGCTTTGACTAGACAGATCTTTGTTGGCAAAGTACTGTCTCTGCTTTTTAATAGGCTGTCTAGGTTTGTCATAACTTTCCTGCCAAGGAGTGTCTTTTAATTCATGGCTGCAGTCACCATCTGAAGTGATTTTGGAGCCCAAAAAAATAAAGTCTGACACTGTTTCCATTGTTGCCCCATCTATTTGTCATGAGGTGATGGGACCAGATGCCATAATCTTCGTTTTCTGAATGTTAAACTTTAAGCCAACTTTTTCACTCTCCTCTTTCACTTTCATCAAGAGACTCTTTAGTTCTTCACTTTCTGCCATAAGGGACGTGTCATCTGCATATCTGAGGTTATTGATATTTCTCCCAGCAATCTTGATTCCAGCTTGTGCTTCATCCAGTGCAGCATTTCTCATGATGTACTCTGCATATAAGTTAAATAAGTAGGGTGACAATATACAGCCTTGACGTACTCCTTTTCCTATTTGGAACCACTCTGTTGTTCCATGTCCAGTTCTGACTGTTGCTTTCTGACCTGCATACAGATTTCTCAGGAGGCAGGTCAGGTGGTCTGGTATTTCCATCTCTTTCAGAATTTTCCACAGTTTGTTGTGATCCACACTGTCAAAGGCTTTGGCATAGTCAATAAAGCATAAGTAGATGTTTTTCTGGAAATCTCTTGCTTTTTCAATGATCCAGCAGATATTGGCAATTTGATCTCTGGTTCCTCTGCCTTTTCTAAAACCAGCTTGAACATCTGAAAGTTCACAGTTCACGTATTGCTGAAGCCTGGCTTAGAGAAGTTGAGCATTACTTTACTAGCGTGTGAGGTAAGTGCAGTTGTGCGGTAGTTTGAGCATTCTTTGGCATTGCCTCTCTTTGGGATTGGAATAAAAACTGACTTTTCGAGTCCTGTGGCCCCTGCTGAGTTTTCCAAATTTGCTGGCATATTGAGTGCAGCACTTTCACTGAATTATCTTTTAGGATTTGAAATAGCTCAACTGGAATTCCATCACTTCCACTAGCTCTTTTCATAGTGATGCTTCCTAAGGCCTACTTGATTTCACATTCCAGGATGTCTGGCTCTAGGTGAGTGATCACACCACTGTGGACATCTGGGTCATGAAGATCATTTTTGTATAGTTCTTCTGTGTGTTCTTGCCACCTCTTCTTAATATCTTCTGCCCCTGTTAGGTCCATACCATTTCTGTCCTTTATTGAACCCATCTTTGCATGAAATAGTCCCTTGGTATCTCTAATTTTCTTGAAGAGATCTCTAGTCTTTCCTATTCTATTACTTTCCTCTATTTCTTTGCACTGATCACTGAGGGAGGCTTTCTCTTTATTATTTTATTTTATTTTTTAACTTTACAATCTTGTATTGGTTTTGCCATATATCAACATGAATCCGCCACAGGTATACATGTGTTCTCCATCCTGAACCCTCCTCCCTCCTCCCTCCCCGTACCATCCCTCTGGGTTGTCCCTGTGCACCAGCCCTAAGCATCCAGTATCATGCATCGAACCTGGACTGGCGATTCGTTTCATACATGACATTATACATGTTTCAAGGCCATTCTAATCTCTCCTTTGTTATTCTTTGGAACTCTGCACTCAGATGGGTATATCTTTCCTTTTCTCCCTTGCCTTTCACTTTTCTTTTCACAGCTATTTGTAGGCCTCCTCAGACAGCCATTTTGCTTTTTTGCATTTTTTTTCTTGGTGATGGTCTTGATCCCTGTCTCCTGTACAATGTCACAAACCTCCGTCCATAGTTCATCAGGCACTCTATCAGATCTAGTCCCTTAAATCTTTTTCTCACTTCCACTGTATAAAATTATATACCCAAATAAAATGTGTGTATTCTAAAGACTGGGCTTCCCAGGTGCCTCAATGGTAAAGAATCCACCTGCCAATACAGAAGATATAGTGACAGAGGTTCGAACCCCGAGTTGGGAAGATCCCCTGAAGCAGGAAATAACAACCCGCTCCAGTATTCTTGCCTGGAAAATTCCATGGACAGAGGAGCCTGGCGGGCTATAGTCCATGGGTTGCAAATAGCCATGACTGAAAGACTGAGGAGGGCACATTCTAAAGATCGTCTTAATGTGTATTTTATTAACCCAGGGAAGGAATATCTATTTTCTAAAAATATTATTTTTGAAACAGTGTTCAACTTGGTAGACTTAAATTATTTATCATTCCATTCTATTTTAGTTTGCTATTGTTATTGTAACAAATTACCACACATTTAGAAGTTTAAGACAACACAGATTTATTATTTATAGATCTGGAGGTCAGAAGTTTGAAATGGGTCACACGGCTGTGTTTCTTCAGAGAAGAAACCATTTCCTTAACTTTTCGAGTTTGTAGAGGCCTCCTGCACCTTTGGGCTTCTGGCCCTGAGGCCCTGGCCTCTGCTATTTTCACACTGCCTTGTCTCTTTTGGCATTAAACTGGGCTTGTCCAGGTAATCCAGAAAAATCTCCTCATTTTAAAATGCTTAATTTACTTACATCTGAAAATCCGTTTTGCAAAGTAAGGTAACATTTCATGAGTTCCAGGAATCAGGAGGTGGACATCTTTGGGGAATGTTATGCATCTTTCAGATCACAAAAGGTTGGACATGACTTCGTGGCTGAACACACACTCACACGCCATCCACCACACCTTTGTTTTCTGATATTTATTGAGCATCAGTTTTTTTTTTTTTTTAAATGCACTGATGTTTTAGGCAATACAAAGTTGAGAAAGACCTGGATTTTATTTTAAGAAGTCTATAAGATAGAAAGGAGAGATAATTCAGACCTTGCTAAGCATTATTACAGATACAGAAAAATGTTATGCAAGTTCAAAAGAATTACCTTGTCAAGTCACAACCAGAGTGTTTACACAGTCCTACAGTCCGAGGAATCACACTCAGTTAGAAAGAGTAGCATATTCAGCCAAAGAAATTAGAATTGTTATAGAAATAAGATAAAAAATCAAATGAAGCAAAAATGAAAAGAACTAAAAATATTTAATTCATGAAAGGAGCTGTGGTAACTATATTTAAATGTTTGAGGAATTTATTTCCGATATTCTGGGAGGTGGGTCATGGAGGATCCTGCTGTGATGTAAGTCAGAGAGTGTTTTGCCTATGTTTTCCTCTAGGAGTTTTATGGTTTCTGGTCTTACATTTAGCTCTTTAATCCATTTTGAGTTTATTTTTGTGTATGGTGTTAGAAAGTGTTCTAGTTTCATTCTTTTACAAGTATTCAACCAGTTTTCCCAGCACCACTTGTTAAAAAGATTGTCTTTAATCCATTGTATATTCTTGCCTCCTTTGTCAAAGATAAGGTGACCATGTGTGCGTGGATTTATCTCTGGACTTTCTATTTTGTTCCATTGATCTATATTTCTGTCTTTGTGCCAGTACCATACTGTCTTGATGACTGTAGCTTTATAGTAGAGCCTGCCTTACGATCCAGCAATCCCACTGCTGGGCATCCACACTGAGAAATCCAGAATTGAAAGAGACACGTGTACCCCAATGTTCATAGCAGCACTGTTTACAATAGCCAGGATGTGGAAGCAACCTAGATGTCCATCCACAGATGAATGGATAAGCAAGCTGTGGTACATATACACAATGGAGTATTACTCAGCCATTAAAAAGAATACATTTGAATCAGTTTTAAGGAGGTGGATGGAACTGGAGCCTATTATACAGAGTGAAGTAAGCCAGAAACAAAAACACAAATACAGTATACTAACGCATATATATGGAATTTAGAAAGATGGTAAAAATAACCCTATTTATGAGACAGCAAAAGAGACACTGATGTATAGAACAGACTTTTGGACTCTGGGACCGGGAGAGGGTGGGATGATTGGGGAGAATAGCATTGAAATATGTATAATATCATATCTGAAACGAGTCAGTCCAGGTATGATGCCCTATAACAGATGCCTGGGACTAGAGCACTGGGATGACCTGGAGGGATGGTGTGGGAAGTGGGGAGGGAGGAGGGTTCAGGATGGGGAACACGTGTATACTGGTGGCAGATCCATCTCGATGTATAGTAAAAGCAATACAATATTGTAAAGTTAAGCAAAATTTAAAAAAAAAAAGAGGAAAAAAAGAGAGAAAAAGAAAAAGAGAAAAAAAAAATAAATGTTTGAGGAAAAGTCATTTAGAAGTTGCCGTAAACTTATTCTCTTTAATTGCAAATACAGAATGAATACATTTAAATTATAAGAAGTCATACTCTCTTAATTCATTCAGGCTGCTATAACAAAATACCACACACTGGGTAGTTTATAAACAACAGGAATTTATTTGTCACCATACTGGAGGGTCAGGGTACCAGAACGGTTAGCTGAGGGCCATCTTCCAGGTCATCAACGTCTTGTCACATCCTCTCATGGTAGAAGAGAGCTTTGTGAGATTTCTTTTAGGAAAACATTAATCCCATTCATAAAGGCTGCACCTTCATGGCCTAAATATCTCCCAAAGGTCCCACCACTAAATACCATCACATTGGGCATTAGGATTTCAACATATTACTTTCAGAGGACAGAAACATTCAGATCTCAGCACATTAGCTCAAAATACGAACCATACTTTCTGAAAGTATCCAAAAGATGAGTGGACTTCTTCAGGAAGAAGGAAATTATTTTGGAATGAAACAGGATAACCATTTAGTCATATTATCATACAGAAGCTTCAAAAGTCAGAAGTATGTTTGAAATAGATGACCCTGAGTTGCTCTTTTCTAAGATCTTCAGTTGTATGATTAAGAGAAATCTTAGAGGAAGTTGTAGTTGTGACTCATATAGAAAGTCAAGTAGAATTTAGAAATCTTTAACTTAGGAGAAAATTCATCAAATTAAATGAAAAGCATGAGGCAAAACAGCCAGCAAGGTGAGTTTGCTCTATAAATTCTCCTGTCAGAGTGCGCAGCTTGAGGTGAGGTGTGTGCACCGTAGTGTTCAGGCATGTCCAAGGATGTCTGAAGAATTACTGGGCTAAGTCGGCTAAGTGTCTATTGTTTATTCACCTGAGAGATCAAGAAATCTCCTGGCGAGGGAACAAAAATATAGATTCTCTTTTGTAACTAAGATAATCAGAAAAACAGATATAAATTATTCCTTCAGCTACTTCTCTTAGATTTGTTTTACAGTAATCTAAGAGGCTCTACTATTCCTGTAAAGGATTGAGTAGGAGAAATTTCCTTTCCCCTTGTTCTGAATTTCTGTGTGAGAGACTTCAGTTGAAGGAACATATTTGTCCTTTCTTTACCTTTTTTCCTCACCCTACCTAAGGGTTCATAGGAGATATGTGAAGTGGGAGGGGCTAGGGTAGGGGATTGGAGGAGAATGAATTATATTAGTGAGGTAGATGAACAATTAGAGAAAGGAAGCCGAGTTTCGTCTTTTCATCCCCTTCTCTTTGTAATTTATCTCCCTCAAAACTCAGACATTCAGCTCCATCCTTCACACCAAATGTTTCACAAGGACAAGTCCCTACATGAAGAGGTGCATGGTTTACTGGCTGTTGTCAGGCAGAGTAATTCCTCTTAATTCTGGGGTTCAGTACTAAGAAGCTTCTTGTTTCCATACGTCTAAAAGCCAGTTTCTTCAACATCAGCTTTATCGGTAATAAAAATGTATTCTGAGCTCCCATACTGCTTTTCAATTGCTTATGTGTTTAAGATCATGGAAGAAGAGCTATTTATTAGAACTTTTCAAACACCAGTAGTGATGCCGTTAGAGGAATATTGATTTGTGACCGTTAAATTTAATGCTTTAGGCAACTTGTAAGGTGTTAATAACACTGCGCAGATTATATTTCTCATTTTATTCTTATCTGAATCAAAAGTACTTGCTTCCCATGATGCTTCAGAATTCTTGAGATTTTCAAAGTATTTTTAAAGTCTAGACATAAAAACATATATAGAATATTTTATCAAGCATTAATCCAGCAAGCAGTTCAATGTCTTCAACTGCAGATAAATAGCAATGGAAGAGAACAAGCCACAGTTACATTCAAATAACCCAGATGACTCTCAAAAATGGAATATCTAGGTAGCAAGACATTGAAAATAAATATAGTGTGTTTCAAATTATAAAAAAATATACAAAAAATAGAACTAAGCCATATTTCCTAGAGGTGTGTACAAAGCTATTACAACTACAAAGACAAGGAAATTATAAAATTGGAATAACAGTCCTGGGGCAATTGAAGACATTGCAGCTGGGGAGGGGCATGTGGTGGGAATCTAGGGTTCTAGCAGCATTCTCTTTCTTTACTTCAGTAGTAGTTACATGAGTGTATGCCTTTGATGCTCTCTGCACAATTCAGACCTGTATATTCTTATTCTTATTCTTCACTTAACTTTTATCCTCCTTAAATTCTAATACTATTCAGCTATACCTGTTGGAAATTAGAGTTTTCTCCTTTCTTTTTGAGAAAGGTAGTTCATATCCACAGTCTGCTCTCTTTTGGCTAACAAATCTCATGTCTTCTTTTGTGATAGTGGTACACATCGAGGAGTAGGAACAAAAGTATCTTAGCATTTTTAGTTTTATTTCTCCATCTGCCCCTCCCTCTTTTCTATTTTTTTTTTTTCTTGCTATCCTGTCTGCCTTTCTTTTAACTCAGGTTCATTTATTCTAGGAATTTACTCCCAGAGTCCTGGAGTACCATTTAAAAGTAAATCTATTTTTTAACAATAGAAACAGCTTATTTTAGGGCATATGCAGTTTAACTACAAGAAAAAAATAAAATGAATTTATAAGCACATGTCTAAAATCAAATTCTCTGTCACATAAGAAGTAAGCAAACCAAAAATCACAGTACGTAAAAGACAGGTAAGAAAAGCAAAGATGAAAACAAAACCCTACATTTTTTTCTTTTTATATGGCTTTAAGAACACATTAAGATGGCATATGCATCTGATTATATTTTGTATTAACATTGATAGTAAATGGGTACTTACGGTAACAAGTTACAGTAGTTTTTATGGCTCATCTTTTGGATCTGGACTCTAAGTGAGAAAAAAAGCTGTAGGAAATTTTTCTCAGTGAGTCTTGATTAGGTGAGTAGTTGAGAGGAGCTACAAAAGGTTATAGATGTGAGTGAATGTGTGTGTGTGTGTGTGTGTGTGTGTGTTTGGAAGATAGTGAAAATAAAGGAAGACACAGCATTCTAAATGCTGTTGATGGTCAAATCCTTATATCCAGTCTAAATTTCTCTTCCTATCTTGCCACCACAATGATCCTTTCTCCTTCCCTTCCTTCTTTCCTCCTCCCTTTCTTTTTTCATAGTGAATATGGAATTTATTATACAGCAGGACTAGATTCCTATATATCAGCAAGATTGCTGTTTTTGAAGGGGCAGATGCAATGTGGTATCCTCCCCACCTTACTTGTTTGTGCAGATTTGAGGCTCCATGACATCCAGCCTGGGTTCCATGCTTAAGAAGAAACCTTCTCCACTGTCCTTGATGGCAAGACAAGAGAGTCTCACCAACATCAAAGTCCAGTACACTTCAGCTGGTAGCACCTCTGACAGACCGCATTTGTTTGGTTTTAGAAAATGACTTTGCAATTCATTTTATTAACTGTAACCTGCAAGATTTAAGAGCTGCCAGACAGACTGCTGCTGCTGCTAAGTAGCTTCAGTCATGTCCAACTCTATGCGACCCCATAGACGGCAGCCCACCAGGCTCCTCTGTCCCTGGGATTCTCCAGGCAAGAATACTGGAGTGGGTTGCCATTTCCTTCTCCAATGCAGGAAAGTGAAAAGTGAAAGTGAAGTCATTCAGTCATGTCTGATTCTTAGCGACCCCATGGACTATAGCCTACCAGGCTCCTCCATCCATGGGATTTTCCAGGCAAGAGTACTGGAGTGGGGTGCCATTGCCTTCTCAGGCCAGACAGACTAGTTTGGGGAATATAAAACAGTGGGTCGATGTCACCATCAAGGAAATACCACACAGAATAGATGTGAGAAGTTCACCCTTGGAGGTACTGGAAAGAATAGGAACCTCATTCATTCATTCCCACAACAATCAACTGAGTGTTTTGGTTGGCTGTAACCAATGTGTCTCCAAATATGGTTCCAAGCAAAACTCCACCATCGTATACCACCCACGTGGGTGCATCAGGTTTCATTCCAATTAGATTTTTATCCCAGATCCCAATGAAATTGGGCAAAACCCCAGCCTAGGTGGATCAGGAGAGGGTCCACATGTTTTTGTAGATCCTTCATCACAGTGAAGTTATTGACATTGAGGTACCTGGATGTAGAATTATTGGCATTGTTCTGTAAGAACTTGGGAAGGTAACTAACTGAAATGTGCAGAGAAGTGTTTTTAGTCAATATTACTGTCTTACAGCAAGTAGTGAGCAGTCATATCAGACAAAACCATGTCAACTGTCAACTCAAAATGTAAAAGTTAGACACCTTGGTAATGCCTGAAAGTCTAATTAAATATTGGATTTTCCCTGGAAAAATTCAGCTGGCTCTGTGAACAGAGAAAAGTTGGCTTCTTTTACTAAGAGTGGAGAATATGAAATACATATCTAATTAAGTAATGTTTCTAAATTTTTGAGAATCAGTCTATTGTCTTACAAATAAATTTATCTTCCTTAAAATAGACCCAATAAATCCCTAAATACTCTCACTTATACTTACTTTTCCAGGACCATCTACCTCATCTTTCCCATCTCCACCTCTCTCTAGCTACACTAACCTGTAATTTGTCCAAGTCTCCATGATCTCTAGCTCCCAGAATTTTATAAGTTCCCCCTACCTCCACCTCCCTCATCTACTTAATTATTACTAAGCAACCTTTAAAATGTTCCATGTCATCTTCTCTGAAAAGCTTTCCCTGACTCTTAAATTTAGATTAAATCAGTCACATTTGATATTGTTACATTATGGACAGTGCTTAAATTTACATGAACTGTATAATCACAGAATACAAAGATGGCTGAGAAATCTCCCAGCTCTTTACATTCAGAGAAATGTCTAACTGCCAAGAATATTCCCTGCCATATGCCCAGAAAAGGCTCACCACCCCCTTGTTCAGTGTTGTTTATTTGACTCTGTTAAACCTCAGATCCTCTTCCTTTTGTTTGTTTCTCCATCATGAACACTCTTCCCACTGCAACTCACTCAATAAATTCATCTTACCCATCTGGTGCATCTTTCATATTAAGCACTGTCTCTGTAATATATAGGACTTGATATACAACTAAATAGGAATTCTCTGTTGCATGTTTTTTACTCTATTAGACTACTCTGTGAAAAAAGAAACCATATCTGTCTTTTCCTCTGTAGTCTCTCTTGGACCTAGTGCACACCAACATCACTCACTTTTATTTAGTACTCTATGAGATTTACCTTTATTAACTTATTATATCTTCACAACCATACTATGATCTAGATAACAACACAATTCACACTTTATAGATGGGGAAAATGAAACATGATGGAGGCAGACTAACTTCCACAAGATCAGACAAGTGATAAGTGAAGAGCATCTTTTCAATATTAACATAACTCCTGTTTCTGAGTTCCTAATCACTCACTAATATTCTCTCTCTTTGGAGAAGTAAATGACAACCCACTCCAGTACTCTTGCCTGAAGAAGCCCATGGACAGAGGGAGGAGCCTGGTGGGCTACAGCCCCTGTGGTCACTTAAGAGTAAGACACGACTGAGCATCTAACACACATGATATTCTCTTGCCATTAATTTGTATTGATTAAAAAATGAACAAGAAGATTTTAGAAAGATAGTAGCAGGAGTTACAATATACAGTCTTGAATCTTAAGTCTCCACATTAAAAATGAATTTAAAATGTAGCATCTAGTTAGCAAAACTAAACTAAAATTGTTTAGTCGCTAAGTTGAGTCCAACTTTTTTGCAACTCCATAGACTGTAGCCTGACAGCCTTCTCTGTCCGTGGGATTTCCCAGGCAAGAATACTGGAGAGAGTTGCCATTTCCAGGGATAGAACTATTTCCTGCATTGGCAGACAGATTCTTTAACACCGAGCCACCAGGGAAGCCCAAAATTAGATTATCTTATATATAAAATAAAATAAAGCTGATGACTGTGGGCATTTATTTTAATTCTATCATAATTGGTGTCCTTAAGAATTAGACACCACACTCTTGGTGTGGAATAAGGGAGGTACAAATATGATTAGAAGCTAGGTAAAAACCTGTAGCCTTGGATTTGTGTTGTATTAGTGTGAATTTATAGTTATCGTTATACATATATATTATTCATGTATATATTTATACATATAACTTAAAGGTACAGAAATATGACCAACTCAATATTCCAAGCCCCTAGATTGCAGTCTTAAAATATAACTTCCTATAGAAGAAACAAAACTTCTTGGGATAATGCTAATATCTGGCCTAGAGCAGGAATTATGTTATAGAGGGTAGGAGTTTTATAAAATCTGACAAATAAGATCTCAAGGAAGTTATAGGAGGTCATGATGATTATGTTATTAGAACTCAGAAGCGAAAATGAAGAAGCTCTTTATGGTTAAAGATAGGGCAGTTTACAGTTTATTTGGTATATGAAGCACAATGGAATAATATTTATCAAATACACATAATTTTCTGTTCATATTGATAGTCAAAAGCCACAAATAGGCTAACTTCTTTGGATGACAGAAACACAATTTACTATCTTGAAAACCATGCAAATAAAATGAAGGAATCAATCACATTTTAAAACTTTCTTTATAAAACTACTTGGATAATAAGTGAAATAATATGAAAGGATTAGAATATCAAAATTTTGCAATCCCCAGTGAATTAATGGATCTGGGCAACAAACATTAAAGACTGGTAATTTTACAAAAAAAGAGACACCAGACATTATGTGTACATATAGAAAAATATAACAGTTTATAGTGTTGCAAAAGGGAATGAATATGAGTTTAATAAACCCTCTGAATTCAGTTGCCAACTTACTTGAAATACAGAGGACCAACAAGCATGTTGAGTAAGCCATGAGTATGCCATCAGTGAAGCCCAAATTTTCAGAAACTCTATGGGTAAATGCCCTGGGCTCTATAATAGGTAAAATCAAAAGAAAGGGAAAGTTCATGGGGACCTACAAACAGAGATTTAAAGGACATATCAAGTTAAATAGAAATTCATGGGAAAGATTAAACTGTACTGTCTAGAGATATAGAGATAAGAAAGCCTTCCTCTGCAATCAGTGCAAAGAAATAGAGGAAAACAATAGAATGGGAAAGACTAGAGATATCTTCAAGAAAATTAGAGATACCAAGGGAACATTTCATGCAAAGATGGGCTCAATAAAGGACAGAAATGGTATGGACCTAAAAGAAGCAGAAGATATTAAGAAGAGGTGGCAAGAATACACAGAAGAACTATACAAAAGATCTTCACGACCCAGATAATCACGATGGTGTGATCTTCACACTCACATCCTGGAATGTGAAGTCAAGTGGGCCTTAGAAAGCATCACTATGAACAAAACTAGTGGAGGTGATGGAATTCCAGTTGAGCTATTTCAAATCCTGAAAGATGATGCTGTGAAAGTGCTTCACTCAATATGCCAGCAAACTTGGAAAACTCAGCAGGGGCCACAGGACTCGAAAAGGTCAGTTTTCATTCCAATCCCAAAGAAAGGCAATGCCAAAGAATGCTCAAACTACCATATAATTGTACTCATCTCACACGCTAGTAAAGTAATGCTCAACAGTCTCCAAACCAGGCCTTAGCAATACATGAACTGTGAACTTCCAGATGTTTAAGCTAGTTTTAGAAAAGGCAGAGAAACCAGAGACCAAATTGCCAACATCCGCTGGATCATGGAAAAAGCAAGAGAGTTCCAGAAAAACATCTATTTCTGCTTTATTGACTATGCCAAAGCCTTTGACTGTGTGGATCACAATAAACTGTGGAAAATTCTGAAAGAGATGGGAATACCAGACCACCTGACCTGCCTCTTGAGAAACCTATATGCAGGTCAGGAAGCAACAGTTAGAACTGGACATGGAACAACAGAGTGGTTCCAAATAGGAAAAGGAGTATGTCAAGGCTGTATATTGTCATCCTGCTTATTTAACTTATATGCAGAGTACATCATGAGAAACACTGGGCTGGAGGAAGCACAAGCTGGAATCAATATTGCCGGGAGAAATATTAATAACCTCAGATATGCAGATGACACCTCCCTTATGGCAGAAAGTGAAGAAGAACTAAAAAGCCTCTTGATGAAAGTGAAAAGGGAGTGTGAAAAAGTTGGCTTAAAGCTCAACATTCAGAAAACTAAGATCATGGCATCTGGTCCCATCACTTCATGGCAAATAGATGGGGAAACAGTGGCTGACTATAATTTTTGGGCTCCAAAATCACTGCAGATGGTTATTGAAACCATGAAATTAAAAGATGCTTACTCCTTGGAAGGAAAGCTGTGACCTACCTAGACAGCATATTAAAAGGCAGAGACATTACTTTGACCACAAAGGTCTGTCTAGTTAAGGCTATGGTTTTCCCAGTAGTCATGTATGGATGTGAGAGTTGGACTATAAAGAAAGCCAAGTGCCGAATAATTGATGCCTTTGCCAACAAAAGTTCGTCTAGTCAAGGCTATGGTTTTTCCTGTGGTCGTGTATGGACGTGAGAGTTGGACTGTGAAGAAGGCTGAGTGCCGAAGAATTAATGCTTTTGAACTGTGGTGTTGGAGAAGATTCTTGAGAGTCCCTTGGACTGCAAGGAGATCCAACCAGTCCATTCTGAAGGACATCAGCCCTGGGATTTCTTTGGAAGGAATGATGCTAAAGCTGAAACTCCAGTACTTTGGCCACCTCATGTGAAGTGTTGACTCATTGGAGAAGACTCTGATGCTGGGAGGGATTGGGAGCAAGAGGAGAAGGGGACAACAGAGGATGAGATGGCTGGATGGCATCACTGACTCCATGGACCTGAGTCTGAGTGACCTCTGGGTGTTGGTGATGGACAGGGAGGCCTGGCTTGCTGTGATTCATGGGGTTGCAAAGAGTTGGACACGACTGAGAGACTGATCTGATCTGATCTGATCTGAACTGTGGTGTTGGAGAAGACTCTTGAGAGTCCCTTGGACTGCAAGGAGATCCAACCAGTCCATCCTAAAGGAGATTAGTTTTGGTGTTCATTGGAAGGACTGATGTTGAAGCTGAAGCTCCAATACTTTGACCACCTGATGGGAAGAGCTAACTCATTTGAAAAGATGCTGATGCTGGGAAAGATTGAAGCTGGAGGAGAAGGGGATGACAGAGGATGAGATGTTTGGATGGCATCACTGACTCAATGGACATGGGTTTGGGTGGACTCTGGGAGTTGGTGATGGAAGTTAGGAGTTGGCTGGGAGTTGGGAGGCCTGGCGTGCTGCAGTTCATGGGGTGGCAGAGTCAGACACAACTGAACTGAATAGAAGTATTAAAGAATTCAGAGAATTAGTTTAATTGCCTTGGAAGGAGTTTCCTCAGCAGGAAAAAGGAGTTGTGAAAGGGATCAAGAAGGGATTTCTGGAGTAGCTGACAACATTCTTGGAGAAGGAAATTGAACCCACTCCAGTGTTCTCGCCAGGAAAATCCCATGGACAGAAAAGCCTAGCGGGCTGCAGTCCATGGGATCACAAAGAGTTGGACACAACTAAACAATTTCACTTTTGACAACATTCTCTTATGTTCTCAGTGATGTTTACAACCATGTTTACCTTATGTGCAGTGCTTACTCACTCAGTCATGTCCAGCTCTTTGCAACCCTATATACTGTAGCCCACCACACTCCTCTGTCCATAGGGATTCTCCAGGCAAGAATACTGGAGTGGGTTGCCATGTCCTCCTCCAGGGGATCTTCCTGACCCAGGGATTGAACCCAGGTGTCCCACATTGCAGGCAGATTCTTTACCATCTGATCTACCAGGGAAGCCCAAGAATACTGGAGTGGGCTGCCATTTCCTTCTCCAGGGGATCTTCCCAACCCAGGAATCAAACCCGGGTCGCCTGCATTGCAGACAGACGCTTTACCATCTGAGCCACCAGGGAAGCCCTTGTTTACCTTATGCTACTTCAAAAAGCCATGTGGTTTCGAAGCCCGTTTTCTCAATTTACCTTGATTTTAAAGTATAGTTTTTAAAAGTTCAAAAATAGGAGCTCCTAATGGTCACATCTGGAACAAAATAATGGTAGTATTGAATTATAACCCCAAATATAAAATCAGTATCTGTGAATCTGATGCCAAAAAGCTTGGTTTTCTGTGCACCACGGCCAGAAAGAAATACAGAGTTTTGGAGGAACAAGAAAAATGGCTTTAATCTTTGCCTGGCAAAAGGAAGAACACAGCAGGCTAGTGTCTCAAGAACTGTGCCCCTTTCTTGGGGGAATAGGGAGAGATTTTACATCCCACAGAAGGTCTTGTGTTTTTTTTTTTTTTTTTTCTTTTGCAAGATTTCAAAATGGTCACAGCTGGCATCAGGCAACCCGGTCTGTTGTTCCTGAAGTTATCAGCCAGTGACCTTCTTTTTGAAATGCAAAATGCTACAAGAGAGTGTAGGCAGGGAAGACTGCCAGGTGCAGAGAACAGCTCATATGAGAGTCAGAGAGCAATCAGCTTTGTTTAGCCTTGTGAAGGATAAGTCCAGCCACAAGTGTTTGTGAGCGGCAATAGCTAAGGAATAACCAAGATTGCTTACCTTTTTCAGGCCTGTTTATGTTGTTTCCTCAGCCTGTTCATCATTTCCTTATTTTCCTTCTTTATTAGAAAAGTCTCATTTCCATTTAAGAAAAGTTTCATCTCTATTTTTGCTGCAACAAATCCATACTGACAAAAATAAATGATTAGGCACATTGATAAATGAGGAAGATAAGATTATTCATTTTACAGAATTTTAAGTAATATATGTAGATACTATCCTTACTAGCAAGGGCCGCTTAATTCACCCTTTCCTTGAATTTGAGTTGGACTCAATTCTAACCAAACTTAAGGAAACGGAAAATGGTAACTTTATGTAGAGAAACCTAGAAGACATCACCTTAATCAAGTGACCAAGATTGACATCATCAGTAGGTTGTTGTTTTCTGCTATTTACCTTTTTAGAAAAGCTATGACAAACACAGACTGCATATTAAAAAGCAGAGACATTACTTTGCCACCAAAGGTCTGTATAGTCAAAGCTATGGCTTTTCCAGGAGTCATGTATGAGTGTGAGAATTGGACCATAATGAAGGCTGAGCAGCGAAGAATTGATACTTTTTAACTGTGCTATTGGAGAAGGCTCTTGGGAGTCCCTTGAACTGCAAGGAGATCAAACCAGTTGATCTTAAAGGAAATCAATCCATGGATTTTCCCTTTGTTCCTTTTTTTTTCCCCCCAGGCTTTTCCCTTTCTTTGTCTGTCTTTTAGCTATTGCCATTTTGGACTCTTTCTCTATTCTAATTACCTAAAAAGAGAATATTACATATTACAACTAAGACCTGGAGCAGCCAAATAAATAAAAATAAGCATTTTATAAAAAAGACAGACCGAGGGATAAGTCTACAAATCACCTAACCAATACTATTCTATTCAAAATGACATGTTCATAGTGAAAATGAACTTTGTGACCCCATGGACTATAGAGTCCATGGAATTCTCCAGGCAAGAATAGTGGAGTGGGTAGCCTTTCCCTTCTCTAGGGAATCTTCCCAACCCAGGGATTGAATCCAGGTCTCCCACATTGCAGGCGGATTCTTTACCAGCTGAGCCAAAATAGGTAACAGAAATGGTAAAAACTGGAGTTGCTTGAGGAAACCTCTGGGCTTCCCTGGTTGCTCAGCGATAAAGAATCCTCCTGCCAGTTCAGGAGACGCAGGCTTGGTCCCTGGATTGCGAAAATCCCCTGGAGAAGGAAATGGCAACTCACTTCAGCATTCTTGACTGGGAGATCCCATGGACAGAGAGGAGCCTGGCAGGCTACAGTCCACGAGGCCGCAAAAGAGTCAGACATGACTTAGTGACAAAAACAACAAGGAAACCTACAGCTGAATGCAGTGCGGTCTTCTGCACTGGATCCTGGGAAACAGAACGTTAGTGGGAAAACATGAAATCTCAATAAAGACAGAAGTTTAGTTAATAGTATTGTAGCCATATTCCTTAGATTTGATAAATTTGCCATGGTCATGTAAGATGTTACTATAAGTAGAGCTGGGAGAAGGGTATACAGTACTCTGCTATTTTTGTAACTTTTCTGTAAATTTAAAATTATTCAAAATAAAATGTTAACTAATGATTTTGATGTACCAAAAAATGAATGAAAAGACCTTTTGGTTCAAGATTTAATATCTCTTTCCCTCACTTATATATTAATTTATTCAACCATTCAGTGAGTCTTTAAAATTTTATTATGTACATGTCAAACATATTTTAATTGTCCTTTTTAATTCTCCATATGAATGTTTTTCACTTAGTTCTTCAAATTTTCCATTTTGTTATTTCTGGTATTTCTTCATACTTCTGGTATTTATTTCAGTTTAGAAACTTTCACCACACATTTAAACTCATTCAGTAATATCCTTACTGGTTTAGTCATTATTAACAACCTCTCCCCACACACTGATCTTATTGAGTCTCAATACTGTTGCTATAATAAATGTTTTGATGAAGTTACTATTATCTAAATTCACACATATTCACATGCACACACACATATACACAACAAACACAACTGTTTTTAACTCAACCTTTATAGGCTAAATAAACTCTGAGCTCCTCATTGGGGCTTTAAAGACTACAGAATCTGGATTCAAAATACCTTTTAATCTTATGCATAATTGTTTAGATTTGTAGGCCTGCACCCCAGGCAGTCCATTCTTCCTATCTTCTGCATACAGCTTCTTTTTCTCAGCAACATTTCACCAACTGCTTAATATTTTTACCTTAAAAATATAAAGTTGTCCACTCTTTTGATAAAAAATTACACGCCTTTAAAAATGTGAAGTGTTGAAAGTCTGTAATGCTTGTAAAAGCCTAGAGAAAGAAATAAAATCAAAGCAAGTTAAATATGCATATGAATCTATTATATTACTGTTTGAAGTTTTTGAGATTCCCCAAATGTTTACCTTTTTGGTAATTTATTTCATGCTAAAATGTTTTGGGGCAAACAGAGTGATTTGCAAACAAGTAATTAGATGTATGCGTGGGTTCTAAGTCACTTCAGTCATGTCTGACTCTTATGTGACCCTGTGGACTGCACCCCATGGTATTCTCCAGGCAAGAATACTTGAGTGGATTGCCATTTCCTTCTCCAGGGGGTCTTCCTGACCCCAGGATCAAACCCTTGTCTCTAACATCTCCTGTATTGGCAGGTGAGTTCTTTACCATTAACGCCACCTGGGAAGCCCAATAAGATATAGGATGCAGTCTCTCAGTCGTGTCCGACTCTTTGTGACCCCATGAACTATAGCCCATCAGGCTCCTCTGTCTGTGAAATTCTCCAGTCAAGAGTACTGGAATGGATTGCCATTCCCTTGTATAGAACTCTACAAATTAAAATTATGAAATAATTACCCAATTATTATATTTCCACAGCAATTAAGGTGAGTATACTGCTACTGCTACTGCTAAGTCGCTTCAGTCGTGTCCGACTCTGTGCGACCCCATAGACGGAAGCTCACCAGGCTCCCCCGTCCCTGGGATTCTCCAGGCAAGAACACTGGAGTGGGTTGCCATTTCCTTCTCCGATGCATGAAAGTGAAAAGTGAAAGTGAAGTCGCTCAGTCGTGTCTGACTTTTAGCGACCCCATGGACTGGAGCCTACCAGGATCCTCTGTCCATGGGATTTTCCAGGCAAAAGTACTGGGGTGGGGTGCCATTGCCTTCCCCGAAGGTGAGTATAGTATTTAATAATACAACACAGTATTATATTTTTTTACTGCAAAATTACTATGTGTATATGCAAATTGATATTTTTAAAAGTCACACTTGAGTGTTTAACACTTTAAATGTCATTTTGCAGAAAATCCATTGTTACTAAATTAGGTATAAATCATTATTAGATCCATTAGCTAAATAAAATTGCTCCTAAAATTAATCAGATCAGATCAGTAGCTCAGTCGTGTCCGACTCTTTGCGACCCCATGAACTGCAGCACGCAGGGCCTCCCTGTCCATCACCAACTCCCGGAGTTCACTCAAACTCAAGTCCATCGAGTCAGTGATGCCATCCATCCATCTCATCCTCTGTCGTCCCCTTCTCCTCTTGCCCCCAATCCCTCCCAGCATCAGAGTCTTCTCCAATGAGTCAACTCTTCGCATGAGGTGGCCAAAGTATTGGAGTTTCAGCCTTAGCATCATTCCTTCCAAAGAAATCCCAGGGCTGATCTCCTTCAGAATGGACTGGTTGGATCTCCTTGCAGTCCAAGGGACTCTCAAGAGTCTTCTCCAACACCACACTTCAAAAGCATCAATTCTTCGGTGCTCAGCCTTCTTCACAGTCCAGCTCTCACATCCATACATGACCACAGGAAAAACCATAGCCTTGACTAGGAGAACCTTTGTTGGCAAAGTAATGTCTCTGCTTTTGAATATGTGATCTAGGTTGGTCATAACTTTCCTTCCAAGGAGTAAGCGTCTTTTAATTTCATGGCTGCAGTCACCATCTGCAGTGATTTTGGAGCCCAGAAAAATAAAGTCTGACACTGTTTCCACTGTTTCCCCATCTATTTACCAATTAGCTATAATGGTTTAGATAACATATAGGGAATTTTAGTATCCCAGAGATCCAGTTTTAATATTTTATTAATGAGTTTACAGAGCACAATTTTATATTCTTGATATGTATATACTAAAATACAGATATTTGTTAAACCAGTAGTTTTTATAAGAGAAGGAATGATGAAAATTCTTAAAAGTATGTTTTGTTTGGCTGTTTTTTTTATGAAGTTCGGGTAAAGATTTATATATCTTGTACAAGGCATGGCCACAAGTGTAAAACTAAAGGCAAAACTAAATTTTTGCCTTGAGAAGGTAATTTTTAAAAAGATACTCTGTAGAAAAGCCATAGTGACAAAAATGATTTTGTTAAAACAGATTAGCTTGGCTCTAGAATGAGTATGATCAAAGTATCATCTAGCAATAGCAGAGGCTGAATTTGAGATTAAAATATCAAATTGGAAATATCAAAATTGGTCTCATGGTTATGATGAATAGTTTTAGAGATTATGTGGGGAATAATTCATCCAAAGTTTGGAGAAGTCTAGGCAAAATAATGTGATACCTCAAACAACCTCAGCCAATGTTTTCACTTTTTCTATTACCACGTGATCTGTTACTAAAAAACTGGTTGCCTAAGATGTTGTTGTTCAGTTGCTAAGTCATGTTCAACTCTTTGCTACCCCATGTACTGTAGCATGCCAGTACCATCTCCCGAAGTGTGCTCAAATTCATGTCCATAGGGTCGGTGATACTATTGAACCATTTCTTCCTCTGCGTTCCCTTCTCCCTTTGCCTTCAATCTTACCCAGCATCAGGTCTTTTCCAATGTGTCAGCTGTTCCCATCAGGTGGCCAAAGTATTGGAGCTTCAGCAGCATCAGTCCTTCCAATGAATATTCAGGGTTGATTTCCTTTAGGATTGATTGGTTTGATTTTGCTGTCCAAGGGACTCTCAAGAGCCTTCTCCAGCACCACAATTCAAAAACATCAATTCTTCAGTGCTCAGCCTTCTTCATGGTCCAACTCTCACATCCATACACGACTACTGGAAAAATAATAGCTTTGACTACAGAGACTTTTGTTGGCAAAGTGATGCCTCTGCTTCTGAATACGCTGCCTAGATTTGTCATAGCTTTTCTTCCAAGGAGCAAGCATCTTTTAATTTCATGGCTGCAGTCACCATCTACAGTGATTTTGAAACCCAAGAAAATAAAATCTGTCACTGATTCCTCTTTTTCCCCTTTTATTTTCTATGAATCGATGGGACTGGATGCCATGATCTTAGTTATTTTCATGTTGAGTTTCAGCCAGCTTTTTCACTCTCCTCTTTTACCTTCGTCAAGAGGCCTAAGAGGAGGCATAGACAATTTTCTACCTCCTGAAATAGTTGTTAACAATCTTACTTGTAGTTCACCCACAAACACATACACAGTATGGTGCAGCTTACTAAGTGTTATGTAATACATTAGGCAGTAAATGAGAAAAAGCTTTCCTTGCTGTTTTTTGTTTTCTAAAACCATGTATCCCACCTTCATTTTAAAACCTAGTAGAATATTTGCTATTTCATTTGATATAATCAGTGTCTTGTATCTGAAAGTTACAAATACTCTTAATGCATTGTTACTATTTGAGATATTACATAATATTTAACGTATATTCCCGAGCAATGTAAGAACAAACAAGAAAATTAAATACAATTATCCTTAATACATTTCTAAGTATGCTGTGTGCTTAGTTACTCAGTTGTGTCTGATTCTTTGCGACCCCAGGGACTGTAGCCTGCCAGGCTCCGCTGTCCATGGTATTCTCCAGGCAAGAATACTGGAGTGTGTTGCCATGGCCTCCTGTAGGGCATCTTCCCAACCCAGGGATCCAACCCAGGTCACCCACATTGCAGGTGGATTCTTTACCTTCTGAGCCACCAGGGAATCCCTTCTATGTGTAAGGTCTCAATATTATATGAGTGGTTTAACTTAGTTCATATTAATAAGAGAAATATAAACAAGCATTTATAAAAATTTGTTTAGATATGAGATGATTGAGATGTCTAGTTACACAGTTAATTTTTAATGGCTTCTGTAGCACAAAATTTAACTTGATTATATAATTTTGAAATAAATGGTAAGGCATGCTGGAAAGGCTATAATCTTACTAAAGGAGATCCATTGAATATTAAGTTCAAACCTGTGCCAGTGTTGCTTGAAGATGACCATCAAACACTTAGAAAACATAAATCACATATTATTTATGGTTATAAACAGCATCGCTATGCCACTTTTCCATTTCTACCTCTTAAATCATTCTGCTTCTTAATCGATGATCTTCCTCTTATGATTTAGCATACTCATCTATTTTAAGATTTATTCTTTCATGGAGATATAATGAGAAAAAAATTCTAAAAGATATAGATAGGAGATATAGATAGATAGCTAGTAGATAGATAAATATTTGATGCCTTCTTTATCCATTTATCCTTTGGACACTTAGCATTTTTCCAAATCTTGGGTGGATGGAGAAAAGCTGCAGTGAGCGTGGGGGTGCAACTGTCTCTTAGAGACACTGATTTTATTTCCTTTGACTACATACCCAGTAATATGTAGTTTCAAATGGTAGTTCTATTTTAATTTTTTGAAGAAACACCTTATTCTTTTCTACAGTGTTGGCAGGAATGTAAAATGATAATTTATCCTGAGTTAAATTTTTCATACTTAATGATTCTGAGTTTTCTATTCCATTGGTTTGCTTCTGCATCAAATTCAGTATTGATTTTCCTTCTGTAGTTCTTCCTGTGGGCTCTCCTGCAGCTGTCTATTCATCCCATCATATTACATACCCCGACTGAATTGTAATTTTGTATTTTCCTACTCCTTTATACTCATTTTTGACTTCAAGTTCATGTGGGTAGGAGCTGTATCTATAGTGTGCACTCTGCCAGTGCCTGAGGCAGATTAACCATAAAATGTACCCATAGAGTATTAAATATGAGAGGGAAAGACTCTTCAAGTCTTCCTTTCAAAATTTTATGAGGTATTTCACATCAGATCAGATCAGATCAGATCAGTCGCTCAGGCGTGTCCAACTCTGTGCGACCCCATGAATCCCAGCACGCCAGGCCTCCCTGTCCATCACCAACTCCCGGAATTCACTCAGACTCACATCCATCGAGTCAATGATGCCATCCAGCCATCTCATCCTCTGTCGTCCCCTTCTCCTCTTGCCCCCAATCCCTCCCAGCATCAGAGTCTTCTCCAATTAGTCAACTCTTTGCATGAGGTGGCCGAAGTACCGGAGTTTCAGCTTTAGCATCATTCCTTCCAAAGAAATTCCAGGGCTGATCTCCTTCAGAATGGACTGGTTGGATCTCTTTGCAGTCCAAGGCACACTCAAGAGTCTTCTCCAGCACCACAGTTCAAAAGCATCAATTCTTCGGCGCTCAGCCTTCTTCACAGTCCAGCTCTCACATCCATACACGACCACAGGAAAAACCATAGCCTTGACTAGGAGAACCTTTGTTGGCAAAGTAATGTCTCTGCTTTTGAATATGCTATCTAGGTTGGTCATAACTTTCCTTCCAAGGAGTAAGCGTCTTTTAATTTCATGGCTGCAGTCACCATCTGCAGTGATTTTGGAGCCCAGAAAAATAAAGTCTGACACTGTTTCCACTGTTTCCCCATCTATTTCCCATGAAGTGATAGGACCGGATGCCATGATCTTTGTTTTCTGAATGTTGAGCTTTAAGCCAACCTTTTCACTCTCCACTTTCACTTTCGACAAGAGGCTTTTTAGTTCCTCTTCACTTTCTGCCATAAGGGTGGTGTCATCTGCATATCTGAGGTTATTGATATTTCTCCCAGCAATCTTGATTCCAGCTTGTGTTTCTTCCATCCCAGCGTTTCTCATGATGTACTCTGCATATAAGTTAAATAAACAGGGTTACAATATACAACCTTGATGAACTCCTTTTCCTATTTGGAACCAGTCTGTTGTTCCATGTCCAGTTGTAACTGTTGCTTCCTGACCTGCATACAAATTTCTCAAGAGGCAGGTCAGGTGGTCTGCTATTCCCATCTCTTTCAGAATTTTCCACGGTTTATTGTGATCCACACAGTCAAAGGCTTTGGCATAGTCAATAAAGCAGAAATAGATGCTTTTCTGGAACTCTCTTGCTTTTTCCATGATCCAGCGGATGTTGGCAATTTGAGCTCTGGTTCCTCTGCCTTTTCTAAAACCAGCTTGAACACCAGGAAGTTCACGGTTTGGGTATTGCTGAAGCCTGGCTTGGAGAATTTTGAGTATTACTTTACTAGTGTGTGAGATGAGTGCTATTGTGCGGTAGTTTGAGCATTCTTTGACATTGCCTTTCCTTGGGATTGGAATGAAAACTGACCTTTTCGAGTCCTGTGGCCCCTGCTGAGTTTTCCAAATTTGCTGGCATATTGAGTGCAGCACTTTCACAGCATCCCTTAAATTTCAGAATTATTTTGTTAAGCATTTCTCCTGACTCACTATAATTCTGCCTGGTATGATATTAAATATATGGATTCATTTGAAAAAAATATATAACTTTTGATATTGATTCAAAATTTAATTTATGACTTTTCCATTCATGAAAGTAGAGTGTATATTTTTTGAGATTTCTTCTAGGCTTCTCACTAAAATTTATCCTTTTTCTTCATTTAGATTTTGCATGTTTCTTGTGAAGTATATCATGTGGTACTTATTATTTTATAAATGAGATAGTTTTTTGTTAAATTTCTCAACCATTTATTGCTGGTATAGGAAATTTGTATTAATTTGAATAGATTTATACTTCATTTTCATGGGTTTCCAGGTACATAATTGTGTCCTAAGTACATTTTAAAAATATGTATCACTTTTCTGATATTGACTACTCTGGTTTCTTTTTATTGTCATTGACAGACTAGTGTTTCCAGAACAATATATTTATCATTAATGAGCATTATTTTTCTGTTGTCTTAATTGTTACAGAAATGACTCTAAAGTTTCAACATGAACATTAAAGTTGGCCCTTTGCTTTAGTGAATCAGGTATGTAAAAATTTGTTTCAGTCATTTGTAAATGTTACTTTGTTTTTCTCATAGTGATGAGAAACTTACAAACACATTGATAAGTGTTTTTGAAAATAATTGAAGCTGACTATTTAACCCCAAAATATTTTTTTTTCTGCTACTGCAAACCAGGGAATAGGTCATTTAATAAGTATATTGTGCAACAAATATTTGGGCTTCCCAGGTGGAGCTAGTGGTAGAGAACCCACCTACCAGTGCAGGAGACACAAGAGACACAGGTTCCACTTATTGAACTGTGATTTTTCAATGTAAAAATGTATTAAAGAAGAAAGTATGATATTAGAAATTGCTTGTTAAACAACTATGTAGGCACCTGATCCTTGGGGCTGATTTGCCAGTTAAGTGTTTACAAATGTGAAAGCTTTTAATCTCTTGAAAAGCCTATTACATCCAAAATAAAGATACAAACTCCAGGCCAACAGAACTAGATCGTTTCATTGAGGATAAAAGCTGATTCCAGCAAATACTTCAAGAAAAAGCAAGTGAGGAAAGCCCCATATTTGGATGGAATAGCCCCATATTTGAATAGAAGCCCCAGAACTAATCATTTTAGTGTTATCTTTAACTCGCTACTTACAAATGGGTTGCTATATAAATATCTTTGCTTAAGTTCTTTATTTTACTATGAATATACCAACTGCTTGAATGCAAATTCCATGCAAAACTGGGCCATGGAAGTTTTGTTCCTTGCTTTGGCACAGACTAATCTGCAAATCCAATCCGTTATGCTAAGATTCTCTTTCAGTTGTTTTAAATTTTGGCTGTAAAGTAGGATTACCTAGGGAGACTAATAAAAAAAATTGCATATCTGCGTCCCCTCCTTGGAGATTCAGATTTGATTGATCTCAGGTGCATCCTGGACATAGGATTTTCTTTTCCTAACTGTTGGAAAGATATAAACATCTAAATGCAGAGTTCCAAAGAATAGCAAGAAGAGATAAGAAAGCCTTCTTCAGTGATCAATGCAAAGAAATAGAGGAAAACAACAGAATGGGAAAGACTAGGGATCTCTTCAAGAAAATCAGAGATACCAAAGGAACATTTCATGCAAAGATGGGCTCGATAAAGGACAGAAATGGTGTGGACCTAACAGAAGCAGAAGATATTAAGAAGAGGTGGCAAGAATACACAGAAGAACTGTATAAAAAAGAGCTTCAAGACCTAGATAATCATGATGATGTGATCACTGACCTAGAGCCAGACATCTTGGAATGTGAAGTCAAATGGGCCTTAGAAAGCATCACTACGAACAAAGCTAGTGGAGGTGATGGAATTCCAGTGGAGCTATTCCAAGTCCTGAATGATGATGCTGTGAAAGTGCTACACTCAATATGCCAGCAAATTTGGAAAACTCAGCAGGGGCCACAAGATTGGAAAAGGTCAGTTTTCATCCCAATCCCAAAGAAAGGCAATGCCAAGGAGTGCTCAAACTACCGAACAATTGCACTCATCTCACACGCTAGTAAAGTAATGCTCAAAATTCTCCAAGCCAGGCTTCAGCAATATGTGAACCGTGAACTTCCTGATGTGCAAGCTGGTTTTAGAAAAGGCAGAGGAACCAGAGATCAAATTGCCAACATCCGCTGGATCATGGAAAAAGCAAGAGAGTTCCAGAAAAACATCTATTTCTGCTTTATTGACTATGCCAAAGCCTTTGACTGTGTAGATCACAATAAACTATGGAAAATTCTGAAAGAGATGGGAATACCAGACCACCTGATCTGCCTCTTAAGAAATCTGTATGCAGGTCAGGAAGCAACAGTTAGAACTGGTCATGGAACAACAGACTGGTTCCAAATAGGAAAAGGAGTACGTCAAGGCTGCATATCGTCACTATGTTTATTTAACTTATATGCAGAGTACATCATGAGAAATGCTGGTCTGGAAGAAACACAAGTTGGAATCAAGATTGCTGGGAGAAATATCAATAACCTCAGATATGCAGATGACACCACTCTTATGGCAGAAAGTGAAGACGGGCTAAAAAGCCTCTTGATGAAAGTGAAAGTGGAGAGTGAAAAGGTTGGCTTAAAGCTCAACATTCAGAAAACGAAGATCATGGCATCTGGTCCCATCACTGCATGGGAAATAGATGGGGAAACAGTGGAAACCGTGTCAGACTTTGTTTTTCTGGGCTCCAAAATCAC
This sequence comes from Tragelaphus eurycerus, assembly GCA_935064755.1. NCBI lineage: Eukaryota > Metazoa > Chordata > Mammalia > Artiodactyla > Bovidae > Tragelaphus > Tragelaphus eurycerus. The sequence continues at coordinate 2,109,276 of CAKXYN010000097.1, read as the reverse complement.
TGCAGATGGTGACTGCAGCCATGAAATTAAAAGACGCTTGCTCCTTGGAAGGAAAGTTATGACCAACCTAGATAGCATATTCAAAAGCAGAGACATTACTTTACCAACAAAGATTCGCCTAGTCAAGGCTATGGTCTTTCCTGTGGTCATGTATGGATGTGAGAGCTGGACTGTGAAGAAGGCTGAGCGCCAAAGAACTGATGCTTTTGAACTGTGGTGTTGGAGAAGACTCTTGAGAGTCCCTTGGACTGCAAGAAGATCCAACCAGTCCATTCTGAAGGAGATCAATCCTGGAATTTCTTTAGAAGGAATGATGCTAAAGCTGAAACTCCAGTATTTTGGCCACCTCATGCGAAGAGTTGACTCATTGGAAAAGACTCTGATGCTGGGAGGGGTTGAGGGCAGGAGGAGAAGGGGACGACAGAGGATGAGATGGCTGGATGGCATCACTGACTCGATGTATGCGAGTCTGAGTGACCTCCGGGAGCTGGTGATGGACAGGGAGGCCTGGCATGCTGCGGTTCATGGGGTCGCAAAGGGTCGGACACGACTGAGCAACTGATCTGATCTTAACTGTTCCTGTTTACTTTAGCCGATGGCAGTTTAAGAATCACTGATCTTAAAATCCATGATTCTTAAAATCCAATTAATACCTCTGACTATCTTATCTTCTCTCACTTGCAGGCAAAAAAAAAAAAAAAAAACAAAGATGCTTTCTTTGCTTCAAATTCCATGGAACAAAAGATATAAACATACAATTTTCCAGAAAGAATGGTCCAGGTAAAGATTTTTTAAACCTAATGCAATATCTGATTCTATTTATATTTTCTTGATTATTTCTTTTAACCTCTTGAGAGACAGAGGAATAGAGAGAGATCTTTTTATCCTGCTATTTTCATATACCCATGGTTATGTATCCTGAATGTATCTATAGCCTCTGGTCTCATATGTTATTTGAAGCTGTAATTTTTCCCCACTCAAAGCAACCACATCAACAAAAGACAAATGTTCTTTTCTTTCTTGTTCTAAGCATTACATTGGTGAACTTTCAACGGCTTGTGCCATGATCACTACCATATTTAACCTCGAATATGCTTTTTACAATCTTGTATTGAATTGAAAAAGCACTTTAAGCATTTTGAGACTCTTTCTCACTGAGAAATAGGAGTCCGTGAATGATTACAGAGAATAAAAGTTGTTCAATATATCAAAGACATTTCATCCTCATAACTGATGTCCTTCATGAGAGCACTGATAGCATGATAGCACCCCCAAGACCAATTCCCAGAATATGAATAAGATTGAACACAATCTGAGCTATACCTCTGCGTCAAGATGGCATAGCCCTCTTTTTAATTTTGAAACTCACTTTGACAAGGCAGAATGGATTCTGATAACATTATTCAAACAAAAGTGAGGCATCATTCTCTAAGTGATACACCCAACCAAAAACATAAGCATCATCAGAGAACTTGTTAGAAGCCCAAATTCTCAGGCCCCAACACACATTTACTGGACCAAAATCTTTGGGAGAAATCTATGCTTAAATAAGCACCTCCCAGGTGATTCTGATACATGTTAAACTTTTATTATAAGTGCTACTCCAAAGGGAAGATGGCTTTCTGGTGCCTAGAATAAACTAAATTCAACCCATGTAGGAGAAAGGGAGAAGACAAATAGGTATTCTTTTGTGCACTTGACATCTTCAAGAGTTGTGAAGTCTAAAAAAGGAAACATTTACCCCACATTTAAAAAAAAAAAAGAGTGATTAAGGAGTCACATTGCAGGTTGCTACAGTTTGAAGGGTGTTTAATGGTGCTGTATAGAAAATAGCATGGCATTCAGGCCCCTGGATCATGGGAGGATTCTGTAGAGGTTAGACCCAGTTAATCCCATTAATTCCAATGTGGAATTTAATCTTTCAATTAAAAGGAATTGAGATATAATGCAGCTCAGTCAGAACCCACAATAAACTGGCCAGGGGCACAAACATGTCTCAAAGAGACAGAGAACAGAGTCCTCAAGTGCCAGCCTACTAGGCAACATTTCCAGGAAATAAGTCACTGGGAGAAGACATTTGCAGAGTACCCCTGAGGAATAAAGCTACCTCCTGTATGAATTCTCTGAAACTCAAAGTACAAATAGCTGAAGCTCAAGAGATGCAGTCAACAAAGTCTGTGTTTATACCCATCCTTCTGCCAAAAGAAAAAAAAAAGAACCACTAATGGCTTATTTTTTTATGTCTGTTTATAGAAACATCTTATCTTGAAATCTGAGTTTTATAAGAGGACTATTTCCTGCAAATAGTATGGAATAAGATAACATAAGATAATTAGTCTTGCCTGTCCACTGAAAGGAACAGAAGACATTACGCAATAGCGAGTGTAGATCTCCATATGTGGAGAATTACTCACATGCAGTTATTCAAAGGCTTATATGAAGAAGGTTGGTGTTCTCAAAGGAATGGTGTGGATAGCAGCTTGCTTTGATACTAGCTGGAGACTCAGAGGGATTTGAGTTTTCAACCTCATCCATGCCTCCAGCACATGTTCCCAATCAGACATGTATCCTAAGGCCCTGCTCCTTGCCTTCTAGTTCCCCTACCTTAGCTGAAATCTGTGCCTCCCAGTTGCCAAGAAAATCTGCATGCCAGTGTGACACATTCTGAAGAGACTTATTCTGAATTCCATCAATACATACATATTTCCACCAGAATGATTGCTGAGAGAATCTTTCATCTTTTATTCCTTTTATCTTTAAAAATAATACATCTTTGGAAAATAAGAACAATATTTGTGGGAGAAATTACTTTTTCACTGTGGAGTAAGAATGGTGATATTTTAAAATGAAAACATTGTGGGGAAAAAAGAGATGTTAAGGTTATAGCAGTTTATTCCTATACAGTCTACTGTTTTTCAGTGCTATCTTTTTTCCTGAAATTTTATTTACAGCAAAATGGCAGAAACTTGCTTTTTAAAAAATTCTATTTAGTTAGTGTCAGTTAGGGGAAAAAAAATCTCATATGTAAGAATAGTAGAGAGGATATCAATAGATTTTTCACTTTCCATATGGAGAACATAACCCAATGGATTAGGTCTAGCTGTGACCACAGGAGTTTTTTCGCTGGAAGCAGATGGTTAGTTATAACTAGCACATACATAAAACAGCTCCCCTCCCTAAAACCTCAGCAGTAATCTCATTTTATTTTCAGACTAGTTTTTCAAAAAGTGTGTATCTAAAATGTGGAGCAATACATATACATTATAAAACTAAAAAAAAAATTGCTTTCTTTTTATCTGGGAGAGAAGAGGTCATGCGTTACACTATAGTTGTCTTTTGGTGAGAATATCACAACTTAATTTGATTTGAATATGCCTTAATTGAGGCATATTCTTTTGAAATCAGAATGAATATATTCATAAGAAAACAAGCACAAAACTAATTACTTTGGTATAGAAATGGCTGTCTGGTTGGTTGTTGGGCAAAAAAACCCTGGAATGTATGTAGCTAAGACTATAATTTTTATTATGGTTTACCTTATTTTCTAATGAATTATTTTACTCTTAGATGCAATCACATTCTAGATTTATTGCAATAAATCTAGATTATTTTCTTGGATTATTTCATTCTTAATATAGAATTCAATGAGTCACTTTCTTAGGTGAAAAGAAAATCAGTACTACAAATATTTTTTTCCATAGAAAATCCCAAGAGAAATTATTCTATTTTCCAATAAATTTATTAGTGAAGAAATGTATTCTATTACTCAGAAGTGTGTATTCAATATGTACTTAGTCATTTTTACCCCATAATATTTAATTATATTGCAATCCTGTTACAACAGTGTAAATCATTTTCTTTTATCTTTATAGAGCATACTTTTAAGTTATATAATTCTTAGGTAACCTTTCAATTGGGGTTAAAAATGTCAAGGTAAAGACTGCCCTCTAAAACTGAAAACTGTAAAATTTAGTACATACATAAGAATACTCAAGTTCTTTATTCTAAGAGACTACCTTGAAATTAATTCTTAATGAAAATGTTTTGTCATCTCTATTGAATCTGGGGGCCTCTGAAAACACCGTAATCAATAGAACTATTGACCACATAAATTAGGTAACTGTTATTTTGACAAAGTAAAGGGCTGCTGATATTCAGAAGAAAAATCTAGTTAGTTAGAAGTGTTATTACCTCTTCAGCAAGAGGAAAACACCTTATCCAGCTTACAAAGATTTTTATTCTCCTGAAAAATTTAATCAGAGTTTATCAGGTTTCTAGTGTGAAGTGCATGTTCAGTTGCTTCATTTGTGTCTAACATTTTGTGACCCCATGGCCTGTAGCCCGCCAGGCTCTTCTGTCCATGGGGATTCTCCAGGCAGGAATACCAGAGTGGCAAATGCTCTCCTCCAAGGGATCTTCCCAACCTGGGGTTCGAACGTGTGTCTCTTATGCCTCCTGCATTGGCAGGTAGGTTCTGTACTCACTGAGCCACTTGAGAAGCCCTCTACTATGACAACCTAGCATTAAAACCTTAGTTACAATTCTTCATCATACCTATGCTTAGCAAATAACTTTGGGTCATAATTTTATTTCCTTTATAAAGATCCTTATGAGTGAAGGAGTAGGCTGATGATATGATTTAAAATTTTTGTCCACTTGGCAGTTATACTCACCAGTGTAAACTAATACATTTTTAGAATGAAAAGCAATCATTCAGGATTTATCATGTCTGTTTCACAAAGCCCAGTTGCTTTAAGATGAATTAATAAAATCAATGTCAAAGTTTAAAGACCAGATATTAGATGTGTAAGGATCACATGAAAGTACTAAGACTTTGTTAGATTATATCTGAAATAGCCAAATGACTTCCTCTGTTTTAACTTTTGCTGCATTTATTGTTTCAACAACTATAGAGCTATGTTCCAGGCAGTAGTCTAGACACTAAAAACACAAAAGCAGACTGCAAGACATGAACACAACCACAGTTAGTAAAAGTGTATTATAATAGGTGTTTTAATTGAGACATAGTTGGCATCTAACATTATGTAAATTCACACTGTATAAATTTAAGGTGTGTAATGTGTTGATTTCTTTGCATTGATTGCTGAAGAAGGCTTTCTTATCTCTTCTTGCTATTCTTTGGAACTCTGCATTCAGATGCTTATATCTTTCCTTTTCTCCTTTGCTTTTCGCTTCTCTTCTTTTCACAGCTATTTGTAAGGCCTCCCCAGACAGCCATTTTGCTTTTTTGCATTTCTTTTCCATGGGGATGGTCTTGATCCCTGTCTCCTGTACAATGTCACGAACCTCATTCCATAGTTCATCAGGCACTCTATCTATCAGATCTAGGCCCTTAAATCTATTTCTCACTTCCACTGTATAATCATAAGGGATTTGATTTAGTCATACCTGAATGGTCTAGTGGTTTTCCCTACTTTCTTCAATTTCATTCTGAATTTGGTATAAGAAATTCATGATCTGAGCCACAGTCAGCTCCTGGTCTTGTTTTTGCTGACTGTATAGAGCTTCTCCATCTTTGGCTGCAAGGAATATAATCAATCTGATTTCGGTGTTGACCATCTGGTGATGTCCATGTGTAGAGTCTTCTCTTGTGTTGTTGGAAGCAGGTGTTTGCTATGACTAGTGCATTTTCTTGGCAAAACTCTGTTAGTCTTTGCCCTGCTTCATTCCGTATTCCAAGGCCAAATTTGCTTGTTACTCCAGGTGTTTCTTGACTTCCTACTTTTTCATTCCAGTCCCCTATAATGAAAAGGACATCTTTTGGGGTGTTATTTCTAAAAGGTCTTGTAGGTCTTCATAGAACCATTAAACTTCAGCTTCTTCAGCGTTACTGGTTGGGGCATAGACTTGGATTACTGTGACATTGAATGGTTTACTTTGGAAACAAACAGAGATCATTCTGTCGTTTTTGAGATTGCATCCAAATACTGCATTTTGGACTCTTTTGTTGACCATGATGGCTACTCCATTTCTTCTGAGGGATTCCTGCCCGCAGTAGTAGATATAATGGTCCTCTGAGTTAAATTCACCCATTCAAGTCCATTTGAGTTCCCTGATTCTTAGAATGTCGACATTCACTCTTGCCATCTCTTGTTTGACCACTTCCAATTTGCCTTGATTCATGGACCTGACATTCCAGGTTCCTATGCAATATTGCTCTTTACAGCATCAGACCTTGCTTCTATCACCAGTCACATCCACAGCTGGATATTCTTCTGGCTTTGGCTCCATTCCCTTCATTCTTTCTGGAGTTATTTCTCCACTGATCTCCAGTAGCATATTGGGCACCTACTGACCTGGAGAGTTCCTCTTTCAATATCCTATCATTTTGCCTTTTCATACTGTTCATGGGCTTCTCAAGGCAAGAATACTGAAGTGGTTTGCCATTCCCTTCTCCAGTGGACCACATTCTGTCAGACCTCTCCACCATGACCCGCCCATCTTGGGTTGCCCCACGGGCATGGCTTAGTTTCATTGAGTTAGACAAGGCTGTGGTCCTAGTGTGATTAGATTGAGTAGTTTTCTGTGAGGTCAAGGGGGCCTTAGAAAGCATCACTATGAGCAAAGCTAGTGGAGGTGATGGAATTCCAGTTGAGCTATTTCAAATCCTGAAAGATGATGCTGTGAAAGTGCTGCACTCAATATGCCAGCAAATTTGGAAAACTCAGCAGTGGCCACAGGACTGGAAAAGGTCAGTTTTCATTCCAATCCCAAAGAAAGGCAAAACCAAAGAATGCTCAAACTACTGCACAATTGCACTTGTCTCACATGTTAATAAAGTAGTGCTCAAAATTCTCCAAGCCAGGCTTCAGCAATACGTGAACTGTGAACTTCCTGATGTTCAAGCTGGTTTTAGAAAAGGCAGAGAAACCGGAGACCAAATTGCCAACATCCGCTGGATCATGGAAAAAGCAAGAGAGTTCCAGAAAAACATCTATTTCTGCTTTATTGACTATGCCAAAGCCTTTGACTGTGTGGATCACAATAAACTATGGAAAATTCTGAAAGAGATGGGAATACCAGACCACCTGATCTGCCTCTTGAGAAATATGTATGCAGGTCAGGAAGCAACAGTTACAACTGGACATGGAACAACAGACTGATTCCAAATAGGAAAAGGAGTACGTCAAGGCTGTATACTGTCACCCTGCTTATTTAACTTATATGCAGAGTACATCATGAGAGATGCTGGACTGGAAGAAGCACAAGCTGGAATCAAGATTGCTGGGAGAAATATCAATAACCTCAGATATGCATATGACACCACCCTTATCGCAGAAAATGAAGAGGAACTAAAAAGCCTCTTGATGAAAGTGAAAGTGGAGAGTGAAAAGGTTGGCTTAAAGCTCAACATTCAGAAAACGAAGATCATGGCATCTGGTCCCATCACTTCATGGGAAATAGATGGGGAAACAGTGGAAACAGTGTCAGACTTTATTTTTCTGGCCTCCAAAATCACTGCAGATAGTTATTGAAGCCATGAAAATAAAAGACGCTTACTCCTTGGAAGGGAGGTTATGACCAACCTAGATAGTATATTCAAAAGCAGAGACATTACTTTGCCAACAAAGGTCCATCTAGTCAAGGCTATGGTTTTTCCTCTGGTCACGTATGGATGTGAGAGCTGGACTGTGAAGAAGACTGAGTGCCGAAGAATTGATGCTTTTGAACTGTGGTGTTGGAGAAGACTCTTGAGAGTCCCTTGGACTGTAAGGAGATCCAACCAGTCCATTCTGAAGGAGATCAGCCCTGGGATTTCTTTGGAAGGAATGATGCTGAAGCTGAAACTCCAGTACTTTGGCCACCTCATGCCAAGAGTTGACTCATTGGAAAAGACTCTGATGCTGGGAGATATTGGGGGCAGGAGAAGAAGGGGACAACAGAGGATGAGATGGCTGGATGATATCACTGACTCGATGGATGTGAGTCTGAGTAAACTCTGGGAGTTTGTGATGGACAGGAAGGCCTGGTGTGCTGCGATTCATGGGGTCGCAAAGAGTTGGACATGACTGAGCACCTGAACTGAACTGAACTGAGTGTGTTGATTTGATACACTTATATATTTCATAATGATAACCACCATAGTATTAATTAACACTTCTATCATATCACATATTATTATTTATTTTTGTGGTGAAAACAATTAAGTTGCAGTCTTTTAGCAACACTGAAATTTATAAAACAGTATTTTTACTATAATTACTGTTTTGTGCATTAAGTCTCTAGGACTTATTTATCTACTACTTGCAATTTTGTACCCTTGACTCCTGGTAACCACCATTCTAGTCTCTGCTTCTACAAGTTTTTTTTTTTTTTTTTTTTTTTAAATTCTACATATAAGTGACATCATCCAACATTTTTTTTTTATCTGACTTATTTCACCTAACATAATACTATCAAGGTCGTTTCATATTGTTACACGTCCTTGCCAACAATGGTAATCTCTTACTTTCTTGATGACAGCCATTCTTAAAAGGATACAGTGATACTATGGTTTTGATTTTCATTATCTTGATAACAAATGACACTGAGCATATGTTCAAGTACCTGTTGCCCATATCTATGTCTTTTTGGCAAAAATGTTTATTTAGTTCTTTTTCTAGGGGTAGAGTGGGGGCATCGCTGGGAATGCTGGTAATCTAGCTTGCCAGTGTGTGTGTTAGTTGCTTAGTCATGTCTGACTCTTTGTGACCCCATGGACTGTAGTCATGTCCATGGAATTCTCCAGGCAAGAATACTGGAGTGGTTTGCTGTTCCCTTCTCCAGAGGAGCTTCCTGACCGGGGATCGAACCTTTAGATTTTTACCATCTGAGTCACCAAGGAAGCCCAGTGTGCCAGAGTAGAGGCCAAATGAAATGTTGGAGGAAAAATTAAATAGGCCAGTTGAAGCTAAACTGCAAAAATCCTTAAATTTCACATTTAAGAAATAAGTGTGGACTCTTCAGCCTAGTGAGCAAGAAATAACATGATCTGACCTGTGAAAACAGGGACAGGAGAAATGTAAATTTGAAGGCAGGAAACAAATCAATAATTATTTAAAAACCATTTCAATATTCAAGGCAAGAAATGATGAGGATATGGAATACAACTAATGGTGTGAGAAGGACCTTAGCAACATATTGGAGGTAAAATCAGGTGGGATTTGGCGGTAGGTTCATATATATTTGGGGATTCTCAGCATATACAGTGTGGTTAAATATAAGTTGATGGGATAGGGAAGAATGTGTAATGTGAGGAAAGGATGTAAGACAGGCTTCTTTACCAGTGAGCCACCTGGGAAGTCTTTTACATAATTATAGCACACACAAACATTCCAACTATAGCAGGCCTTGCAATATCTTGTGAAATTTGCTCAGTCGTGTCCAACTCTTTGCAACTCCATGGACTCTAGCCCACCAGGCTTCCCTGTCCGTGGAGTTCTCCAGGCAATAATAGGAATGGGTTGCCATTTCCTTCTTCCATGTAATATCTTGCCCCTAACGAAAATACAAGTTTCAAGTCAGCCAAAATGGTCACAAATTGGTAAAAGCAGATGATAACATAACCTGGAACATTCTAATTTTTTTTTCAAACTGATCTTACATAATTAAACCATTCAGTAAACTATTGTGCATCTACCATATACCACCAAAAGGAGGAAAGAGTGCGCAAAGCACAAATGGTACCTGCCCTCACAGGTTGTACAGCCTATTCTGTAAATGAACCAAAGGTGGTCACTGTGTTTTGGCCCTTAGCTTGTTTATTTCTCCAAAGCAGACTGAGGCCCATTAGCTCTAAAACTTACTGACTCCAGACTCATATTTTTACACATTAAAGGAAAATTCTTTCTCTACACACAGAACACATCTGGCACCAAATGTGTGTATGTGTGTGTTTTCCGTACTAACAACACATTCTCCAAGTTTCTATACACCAACTGAGTATCCTACAATTTAATTCTGACAGAAACTACCTCGAGTTAATACCAACCCCAAAGGTTAAGGGCCCAGGAGGACAAACTTTGGATGCAGGTGCAAGTCTTGGATTGTCATCTGTATTTCTCACCAACCAATTATGAATTGAGAGATTCCATACTCCATTCTTCAGGCTCGATAATTTGCTACAACAGCTCACAGGCCTCAGGGAAACACATTCCTTTGATTACTGGTTTACTATAAAAGATATTATAAAGAATACCAGTGAACAGGCAGATGAAGAGGTTCCTAGGGTGAAGTACCAAATGATCTCAAGCTCTGTAGCTTCTGTCCCCAAGGAGATAGGGTATGCACCTTCCTGATACTGTATTTCTGCTGAACATAAATTTTAAAGTGCCATATTTGCATGGTATGAGAAGCTGTCTTTTTTTTTTTAAGTGGCCATGGGGATTGCATACATTTTCTCTTATCACTACAAGTTAACTCCCTATTTAGCATCAACTAAATGATTCTTATTTAGCATAGATCAAACTGAATACAGAATAGAAATCATATTTCCATTCATTTATTAAAGAAAGCCACTTTCAGTTTAAAATTTCACTCTTCTCTAAGATATCAGCCAAAACATCAAAAAATACTGTTAGTATTTTTATCTTGTGGGATTTTATTACTATCTATCTAACCAATGTAGTGTAGAAAAGACTAATGGATTTTCTGAGAAAGATTTATATACGGAGTCAACTACTTTAAGAGGAACAGTATAACTTTAATTATTTTTATCCTACATTGTCTCTTTTGAATATTTGTCATGTCTCTTAAGGAAAAAAGACTTTAAGTATTCATATAAAATAAGATTATGGATTCATTCAGCAGCCAATATATTGCCTCATAATTACATTTCATGAAAACCATTGCATTAAATATTTTAACTTGTTCATGCCAATTTAAAACTGTCAAAATGTACCTTCAAAGAATGACCAACCTGGAATCAATGGCAGGAATTTAAAACTTTGCTATATTTGTAATCCTTTTGGAAAGACCTGATCATTTCAATTGCTATATAAGGATGAAGAGACTCAATAATTATCTGGATAATTCTATACAATAAAAGTTTTCTCAGAAAAACAGAAAATTTAAGTGGATTTAAGTGTATATGATTTTCCCCTTTAAACTGAAGTTAGTTGTCCTTATTTTGTGTGCAAAGAAATAAAATCAAGTCAGTTATTACTCTGTTACAAATGCCTGCTTTCAGCATACCTGATTTTTGCAAGCCTGTGTAGGCCTTTGCAGTAAATAAGCTATTTATCATTCCGATTCCCCACATTTTTAAAACTTGTAGTAACTATGTTTAAATAAAACTGCTGTCTCAAATATTTTCCTTCATAGAATATAAATAATTCCAGAGAGCATCGTATTAAGTCTCAATGAAAATTTTCCTTCAACTTTACTATATGCCTGTGAAAGTCACTCAGTCGTGTCTGACTCTTTGCAAGCCATGGACTCTATACAGTCCATGGAATTCTCCAGGCCAGAATACAGGAGTAGATAGCCTTTCCCTTCTCCAAGGGATCTTCCCAACCCAGGGATCAAACCCAGATCTCTCACATTGCAGACGTATATGCCTAGGCTCCAAATAAATTCTGAAATCAATAGATTAGGCTCATACAGATATGAAAATATAGGGGACAGTGGTGACAGCTTACTTACCATTGTATTACTTTTACGTATTCTCTGGATGATATATTTTTATTAAATAAGTTGATAGGTGCTAGTTGATAAAACGATTAAGAATTGGAGATCTATCTAGGACATTTACTAAAGCATTCATAAATACATGAATAATAAATGAAACAAACATAATTTCTTAAAATATTTTCCCTAACATACAAAAATTAATGAAAGAAATATGCTAATATTTTATATATTGCTACTTATCCAAGCTGAATGTACATGTTCACTCCAAAACACTTGGGGGAAAAAAGGTCAAGTTTGTTATTTGATGAGTCAGTGTTAAGCTACATTAAAGACTCCTTATTTGCTTGACCAGTTTTTATACTCAAATTCATACTTCCCAAATTCCTTAAGAGTTCAAATCAAATTCAGATCAAATCTTTGAATCACACTGAAGTAGCTTTTCCAAACAAAATATGGCTAAGTAAAATATAGCATTTCATCTTTTTTTTCACTTCCCTTAAAAGTAATACACTTATTCAGACTTTGAAAGTATTTCAGGTTCTTTGTATCACAGTCAAACAAGGCTGAAATGCATGAAAAGAAACATGAAAAATATACCACTTAATTCTGCTTTCAAGTTAGCCAGTATTACATTATTTGTTATTTAACTTTTAGACCCTAAACTAAATATTCTGAATTAAGTACAATGAGATAGCTTACCACAACCTCATACCCCTAATTTAAGATCTTGGGAGTAGAAATATTAATGGATATTAATATTTATCAATAAGATCTGAGTTTGCATAGTAACTTTAAGATAAAAAATTTGTAAAAAATTGTACTTTGTCTTAAGACAATTGTGTCCTTGAACTAGGTGCTCTTTAAATTCTCTTTCAAATTTAAACTATTAATTCCATAGTAATTCCACAGTAATTTTTATTTCTATAAGGATTACATTGAATCTGTAAATCACTTTGAGTAATATAGATATTTTAAAATAGCTTTTCCAATCCGTGAACACAGAAAGTCTGATTTTTTGTGTCTTTTTCAATTTCTTTCATGATATCATTTAGTTTTCAGTGTACAGATTTTCCACCTCTTTGGTTAAATTTATTCCTTAGTATTTTATTCTTTTTAATGGTACTGTAAGTGGGACTGTTTATTAATTTTTCTTTCTGATAGTTCATTGTTAGTATATAAAAATGCAACTAAACTTTCTACACTGATTTTGTATGTTACTTTACTGAATTTGTTGATTAGTTCTAACATTTTTTTGGTGGAGTATTTAGGGTTTTCTATATATAATATTAGGTCATCTGCAAATAGAGACAGTTTTACTTTCTCCTTTCTGATATGTATCTTTTTATTTATTTTTCTTGGCTAATATCCCTGGCTAACTTTTTTGTTTCATTTCTAGTACTGTGTTGAATAAAAGTGCTGAGAGTGGGCCTCTTTGTCTTTATCTTGATCAGCCTTTTGCTGTTAAGTATAATATTAGCTGTGGGCTTCTCACATATTGTCTTTACTATACTGAGGTCCGTTCTCTCTATATCCACTTAACCATAATGAAAGGATATTGAATTTTGTCAAATGCTTTTCTATATTTACTGAAATGATTATATGATTTTTATACTTTAGTCTGTTAATGTGGTATATCACATTTATTGACTTGTATATATTGAACCATTCTTGCATCTCAACAATAAATCCTACTTCATCATGGTTGTGAGATCCTTTCAATATATTAGATTCAGTTTGCAAATATTTTGTTGAGGAAATTTGCAACTATGTTCCTTAAGCACATTGGTCTATAATTCTCTTTTCTTATAGCTGATCATTACTTCATGAATAACACTTTGATTACAATTAGAAAGATAGGAAAGCATTGAGACATTATTCCTGCTAAGAATTTAAAATATGTATTTAATCCAGAGTATGATATTAGTAAAATAACATTAAAAATTATGTATTTTGATTATAATTATCACTTATATAAATACCACACATACTTAAGAGTATTAGCTCAATTAATTCAGAAAAAGCAACTGAAGAAAATCTTACACCCATTCATAATAAAACTCATAGTAAACAGGAATACAAAAGAATTTCCTCAAATTGAAAAAGAACATTCACAATAAAACCCAGAGCTAACAACATACTTGTGAAAGACTGAATGCTTATACTCTCATCACTTCTATTCAACAATATGTTAGAGCTTCTAGCCAGTGCAGTAAGGCAGAACAAACAAGCTTACCACGTCCACATTAGAAAAGAAGTAAAATTGTCTTTATTTTCAATAACATTATTTGGCATGTTGAAAATCCAAGGAATCCCTCAAAATCCACTAACAAGCAGATTTAGTAAGGTTTTTTTTTGACACAAGATCAATTTCCAAGAATCAACTGTATTTTTGTGTATTAGCAACAAATAATCTTTCAATGAAATTAATAAAGAAATTTCATGTACAATAGTATCATAAGAATAAGCAACAATTCAAACAAAAATAGAAATCAGTTCAACAGAAAATTAATTTTAAGATATATACACTGATACCACATAACATTGCTGAGAAAAAATCTGTTTATGATTCAAAGACTGAGTACTGTCAAAATAGCAGTGCATCCCCAATTTATTTCTTATTCAGTAATATTCCTATAAAAAATACAGCAGAAATTAACAATGGAAAATAACCCTTAAATGCAATAGCTGAAAATCTAAGACTTCCTGAAGAAAACAGGAGGAACCATCCATGACTTTGGATTAGGAAAATAGTTCTTAGATAAGAGAAAAAAAAAAAAAAAAGCACAACCCATAAAACAGCAAAAATTACAAATTGGATTTCAACATTTTTAAATTGCATTTGAAAATTTAAATTGCATTAAGAAAATACTTGAGAGAATTCTTTTTTTTTTTTTGCTATTATATATTCAAAATATGTAAGGGCAAACATCCATTAAAAGATAGGCAAATATCTAAAAGGACATTCCATTAAAGAAGATTTGTGAATGGCCAATAGTGTGTATAAAGATACTTAACATTCAGTTCAGTTCAGTTGCTCAGTCGTGACGGACTCTTTGCGACCCCATGAATTGCAGCACGCCAGGCCTCCCTGTCCATCACCAACTCCCAGACTTCATTCAAATTCATGTCCGTCAAGTCAGTGATGCCATCCAGCCTTCTCATCCTCTGTCGTACCCTTCTCCTCCTGCCCCCAATTCTCCCAGCATCAGAGTCTTTTCCGATTAGTCAACCCTTCCCGTGAGGTGGCCAAAGTACTGGAGTTTCAGCTTTAGCTTCAGTCCTTCCAAAGAACACCCAGGACTGATCTCCTTTAGAATGGACTGGTTGGATCTCCTTGCAATCCAAGGGACTCTCAAGAATCTTCTCCAACACCACAGTTCAAAAGCATCAATTCTTCAGCACTCAGCTTTCTTCACAGTCCAACTCTCATATCCTTACATGACCACAGGAAAGACCATAGCCTTGACTAGATGGTCCGTTGCTGGCAAAGTAATGTCTCTGCTTTTGAATATGCTGTCTAGGTTGGTCATAACCTTCCTTCCAAGGAGTAAGCGTCTTTTAATTTCATGGCTGCAGTCACCATCTGCAGTGATTTTGGAGCCCCCCAAAATAAAGTCTGACAGTTTCCACTCTTTCCCCATCTATTTCCCATGAAGTGATGGTACCAGTTGCCATGATCTTCGTTTTCTGAATGTTGAGCTTTAAGCCAATCTTTTCACTCTCCACTTTCACTTTCATCAAGAGGCTTTTTAGTTCCTCTTCACTTTCTGCCATAAGGGGGTGTCATCTGCATATCTGAGGTTATTGATATTTCTCCCAGCAATCTTGATTCCAGCTTGTGCTTCTTCCAGCCCAGTGTTTCTCATGATGTACTCTGCATATAAGTTAAATAAGCAGGGTGACAATATACAGCCTTGATGTACTCCTTTTCCTCTTTGGAACCAGTCTGTTGTTCCATGTCCAATTCTAACTGTTGCTTCCTGATCTGCATATAGGTTTCCCAAGAGGCAGGTCAGGTGGTCTGGTATGCCCATCTTTTTCAGAATTTTCCACAGTTTGTTGTGATCCACATAGTCAAAGGCTTTGGCATAGTCAATAAAGCAGAAATAGATGTTTTTCCAGAACTCTCTTCTATTTTCTATAATCCAGCAGATGTTGGCAATTTGATCTCTGGTTCCTCTGCCTTTTCTAAAATCAGCTTGAACATTGGAAGTTCATGGTTCACATATTGCCGAAGCCTGGCTTGGAGAATTTTAAGCATTACTTTACTAGTGTGTGAGATGAGTACAATTGTGCAGTAGTTTGAGCATTCTTTGGCATTGCCTTTCTTGGGATTGGAATGAAAATTTACTTTTTCCAGTCCTGTGGCCACTGCTGAGTTTTCCAAATTTGCTTGCATATTGAGTGCAGCACTTTCACAGCATCATCTTTCAGGATTTGAAATAGCTCAACTGGAATTCCATCACCTCTGCTAGCTTTGTTCATAGTGATGCTTTCTAAGGCATATTGGACTTCACATTCCAGGATGTCTGGCTCTAAGTGAGTGATCACACCATTATGTTTATCTTGGTTGTGAAGATATTTTTTGTAGAGTTCTGTGTATTCTTGCCACCTCTTCTTAGTATCTTCTGCTTCTGTTAGGTCCATACCATTTCTGTCCTTTATCGAGCCCATCTTTGCATGAAATGTTCCTTTGCTATCTCTAATTTTCTTGAAGAATTCTCTAGTCTTTCCTATTCTGTTGTTTTCCTCTATTTCTTTGCATTGATCACTGTGGAAGACTTCAGATCCTTATATCTTTCCTTTTCTCCTTTGCATTTCTCTTCTCTTCTTTTCACAGCTATTTTTAAGGCCTCCCCAGACAGCCATTTTGCTTTTTTGCATTTATTTTCCATGGGGATGGTCTTGATCCCTGTGTCCTGTATAATGTCACAAACCTCCATCCATAGTTCATCAGGCACTCTATCAGATCTAGTCCCTTAAATCTATTTCTCACTTCCACTGTATAATCATAAGGGATTTGATTTAGTCATACCTGAATGGTCTAGTGGTTTTCCCTACTTTCTTCAATTTAAGTCTGAATTTGGCAATAAGGAGTTCATGGTCTGAGCCACAGTCAGCTCCTGGTCTTGTTTTTGCTGACTGTATAGAGCTTCTCCATCTTTGGTTGCAAAGAATATAATCAATCTGATTTCAGTGTTGACCATCTGGTGATGTCCTTGTGTAGTCTTGTGTTGTTGGAAGAGGGTGTTTGCTATGACCAGTGTGTTGTCTTGGCAAAACTCTATTAGCTTTTGCTCTGCTTCATTCTGTACTCCAAGGCCAAATTTGCCTGTTACTCCAGGTGTTTCTTGACGTCCTACTTTTTCATTCCAGTCCCCTATAATGAAAAGGACATTTTATGGGGGGTGTTATTTCTAAAAAGTCTTGTAGGTCTTCATAGAACCATTCAACTTCAGCTTCTTCAGCATTACTGGTTGGGGCATTGACTTGGATTACTGTGATATTGAATGGTTTGCCTTGGAAATGAACAGAGATCATTCTGTCATTTTTGAGACTGCATCCAAGTACTGCATTTCAGACTGTTTTGTTGACCATGATGGCTACTCCATTTCTTCTGAGGGATTCCTGTCCACAGTAGTAGATATAATGGTCATCTGAGAGAAATTCACCCTTCCAGTCCATTTTAGTTCACTGATTCCTAGAATTTTGACATTCACTTTTGCCATCTCCTATTTGACTACCTAACATTAAGGAAATAGAAATTAAGATCTCAATCTATATAGTAGCCAAGTCTTGTCTGACTCATTGCATCCCCATTGACTGTAGCCTGCCAGGCTTCCCTGCGCATGGGATTCTCCAGGCAAGAGTACTGGAGTGGGTTGCCATTTCCTCCTGCATAAGATCTCAGTAAGGTAGCACTATACATCCAATAAAATGGTTATAATCAAAAAGATAGGCAATAACAAGTGATGGCAAGAGCACGTAGAAACTGGGACTCTTATACATTGCTTAAGGATCTAAAAGGCTACAGACACTTTAAAGTAAATTGTCAGATTCCTAGAAAGTTAAGCATGAATGGAGCATAAAATTCCATAGTTCCACTCCTAGGAATGAAAGTACCTGAGAGAAATGAAAACATATTTCCATACAAAGATATGTATGTGGAGAGTTTTTATCATAAATGGATGTTGAACTTTATCAAAGGCTTTCTCTGCATCTATTAAGATAATCATATGGTTTTTATTCTTCAGTTTGTTAATGTGGTGTATTACGTTGATTGATTTGCGGGTATTGAAGAATCCTTGCATCCCTGGGATAAAGCCCACTTGGTCATGGTGTATGATCTTTTTAATGTGTTGTTGGATTCTGATTGCTAGAATTTTGTTAAGGATTTTTGCGTCTATGTTCATCAGTGATATTGGTCTGTAGTTTTCTTTTTTTGTGGGATCTTTGTCAGGTTTTGGAATTAGGGTGATGGTGGCCTCATAAAATGAGTTTGGAAGTTTGCCTTCCTCTGCAATTTTCTGGAACAGTTTGAGTAGGATAGGTGTTAGCTCTTCTCTAAATTTTTGGTAGAATTCAGCTGTGAAGCCGTCTGGGCCTGGGCTTTTGTTTGCTGGGAGATTTCTGATTACAGTTTCAATTTCCGTGCTTGTGATGGGTCTGTTAAGATTTTCTATTTCTTCCTGATCCAGTTTTGGAAAGTTGTACTTTTCTAAGAATTTGTCCATTTCTTCCATATTGTCCATTTTATTGCCATATAATTGCTGATAGTAGTCTCTTATGATCCTTTGTATTTCTGTGCTGTCTGTTGTGATCTCTCCATTTTCTTTTCTAATTTTATTGATTTGATTTTTCTCCCTTTGTTTCTTGATGAGTCTGGCTAGTGGTTTGTCAATTTTATTTACCCTTTCAAAGAACCAGCTTTTGGCTTTGTTAATTTTTGCTATGGTCTCTTTTGTTTCTTTTGCATTTATTTCTGCCCTAATTTTTAAGATTTCTTTCCTTCTACTAATCTTGGGGTGCTTCATTTCTTCCTTTTCCAGTTGCTTTAGGTGTACAGTTAGGTTATTTATTTGGCTTTTTTCTTGTTTCTTAAGGTATGCCTGAATTGCTATGAATTTTCCCCTTAGGACTGCTTTTACAGTGTCCCACAGGTTTTGGGTTGTTGTGTTTTCATTTTCATTCGTTTCTATGCAGAATTTGATTTCTTTTTTGATTTCTTCTGTGATTTGTTGGTTATTCAGGAGTGTGTTGTTCAGCCTCCATATGTTGGAATTTTTAATAGTTTTTCTCCTGTTATTGAGATTTACTCTTACTACATTGTGGTCAGAAAAAATGGTTGGAATGATTTCAATTTTTCTGAACTTACCAAGGCTAGATTTATGGCCCAGGATGTGGTCTATCCTGGAGAAGGTTCCGTGTGCACTTGAGAAAAAGGTGAAATTCATTGTTTTGGGATGAAATGTCCTATAGATATCAATTAGTTCTAACTTGTCTATTGTATCATTTAAAGTTTGTGTTTCCTTGTTAATTTTCTGTTTAGTTGATTTATCCATTGGTGTAAGTGGGGTATTAAAGTCTCCCACTATTATTGTGTTATTGTTTATTTCTCCTTTCATACTTGTTAGTATTTGTCTTACATATCGCGGTGCTCCTATGTTGGGTGCATATATATTTATAATTGTTATATCTTCTTCTTGGATTGATCCTTTGATCATTATGTAGTGACCTTCTTTGTCTCTTTTCACAGCTTTTGTTTTAAAGTCTATTTTATCTGATATGAGTATTGCTACTCCTGCTTTCTTTTGGTCCCTATTTGCATGGAAAATCTTTTTCCAGCCCTTCACTTTCAGTCTGTATGTGTCCCCTGTTTTGAGGTGGGTCTCTTGTAGACAACATATGTATGGGTCTTGTTTTTGTATCCATTCAGCCAGTCTCTGCCTTTTGATTGGGGCATTCAACCCATTTACATTTAAGGTAATTATGGATAAATATGATCCCGTTGCCATTTACTTTGTTGTTTTGGGTTTGAATTTATATATCCTTTTTGTGTTTCCTGTCTAGAGAAGGTCCTTTAGTATTTGTTGGAGAGCTGGTTTGGTGGTGCTGAATTCTCTCAGCTTCTGCTTGTCTGTAAAGGTTTTGATTTCTCCTTCATATTTGAATGAGATCCTTGCTGGGTACAATAATCTGGGCTGTAGGTTCTTTTCTTTCATCACTTTAAGTATGTCTTGCCATTCCCTCCTGGCTTGAAGAGTTTCTATTGAAAGATCAGCTGTTAGCCTTATGGGAATTCCCTTGTGTGTTATTTGTTGTTTTTCCCTTGCTGCTTTTAATATTTGTTCTTTGTGTTTGATCTTTGTTAATTTGATTAATATGTGTCTTGGGGTGTTTCACCTTGGGTTTATCCTATATGGGACTCTCTGGGTTTCTTGGACTTGAGTGATTATTTCCTTCCCCATTTTAGGGAAGTTTTCAACTATTATCTCCTCTAGTATCTTCTCATGGTCTTTCTTTTTGTCTTCTTCTTCTGGAACTCCTATGATTCGAATATTGTAACGTTTAAGATTGTCCTGGAGGTCTCTGAGATTGTCCTCATTCCTTTTAATTCGTTTTTCTTTTTTCTCCTCTGATTCATTTAATTCTGCCATTCTATCTTCTAATTCACTAATTCTATCTTCTGCCTCTGTAATTCTACTATTTGTTGCCTCCAGAGTGTTTTGGATCTCATTTATTGTATTATTCATTATATATTGACTCTTTTTTATTTCTTCTAGGTCCTTGTTAAATCTTTCTTGCATCTTCTCGATGCTTTTCTCCAGGCTATTTATCCATGATTCCATTTTGCTTTCCAGGCTTTGGATTAATTTCACTATCATTATTCGGAATTCTTTATCAGGTAGGTTCGCTATTTCTTCCTCTTTTGTTTGGTTTGGTGGGCATTTATCCTGTTCCTTTACCTGCTGGGAATTCTTCTGTCTCTTCATCTTGTTTAAAATGCTGAGTTTGGGGAGTCCTTACTGTATTCTGGCAGTCTGTGGAGTTCTCTTTATTGTGGCTTATCTGCCCTATATGTGGGTTTGTACCGGTGGCAAGTCGAGGTTTCTTGTTTATGGAAGCTTGTATCGATGTTCTGGTGGGTGGGGCTGGATTTCTTTTCTCTGGGGTGCGGTGGAGTGTCTAGTGGTGAGTTATGAGATGTCTATGGTTTTGAGGTCGCTTTGTGTAGCCTGTGACTTGGAGCTCAGGGCTGTGTTCTTGTTTTTCTAGAGGTTTTTCTTGGTATGTCTTGCCGTGGAACTTGCTGGTCTCTGTGTGATGCTTGGTTTCAGTGTAGGTATGGAGGCATTTGATGAGCTCCTGTCAATTAATGTTTCGTGGGATCAGGGTTTGGACTTAAGCCTCCTGCTTCCTGTTATCTGTCTTATTTTTGCAGTAGTCTCAAAAAGTTCGTCTTCTATATTGCACTCTCCAGAAAGCAGGAATAGAAGGAACATACCTCAACATAATAAAAGCTATATACGACAAACCCACAGCAAACATTATCCTCAATGGTGAAAAACTGAAAGCATTTCCTCTAAAGTCAGGAACAAGACAAGGATGCCCACTTTCACCATTATTATTCAACATTGTTCTGGAAGTTTTGGCCATAGCAATCAGAGCAGAAAAAGAAATAAAAGGAATCCAAATTGGAAAAGAAGAAGTAAAACTCTCACTGTTTGCAGATGACATGATCCTCTACGTAGAAAACCCTAAAGATTCCACCAGAAAATTACTAGAACTAATCAATGAATACAGTAAAGTTGCAGGATATAAAATTAACACACAGAAATCCCTTGCATTCCTGTACACTAATAACGAGAAAATAGAAAGAGAAATTAAGGAAACAATTCCATTCACCATTGCAATGAAAACAATAAAATACTTGAGAATATATCTTCCTAAAGAATCTAAAGACCTATATTTAGAAAACTATAAAACACTGCTGAAAGAAATTAAAGAGGACACTAATAGATGGAGAAATATACCATGTTCGTGGATTGGTAGAATCAATATAGTGAAAATGAGTATACTGCCCAAAGCAATTTATAGATTCAATGCAATCCCCATCAAGCTACCAACGGTATTCTTCACAGAGCTAGAACAAATAATTTCTCAATTTGTATGGAAATACAAAAAACCTCGAATAGCCAAAGCTATCTTGAGAAAGAAGAATGGAACTGGAGGAATCAACCTGCCTGACTTCAGGCTCTACTATAAAGCTACAGTCATCAAGACAGTATGGTACTGGCACAAAGACAGAAACATAGATCAATGGAACAAACTAGAAAGTCCAGAGATAAATCCACGCACATATGGTCACCTAATCTTTGACAAAGGTGGCAAGAATATACAATGGATTAAAGACAATCTTTTTAACAAGTGGTGCTGGGAAAACTGGTTGAACACTTGTAAAAGAATGAAACTAGAACACTGTCTAACACCATACACAAAAATAAACTCAAAATGGATTAAAGAGCTAAATATAAGACCAGAAACCATAAAACTCCTAGAGGAAAACATAGGCAAAACACTCTCTGACTTACATCACAGCAGGATCCTCTATGACCCACCTCCCAGAATATCAGAAATAAAATCAAAAATGAACAAATGGGACCTAATCAAACTTAAAAGCTTCTGCACAACAAAGGAAACTATAGGCAAGCTGAAAAGACAGCCTTCAGAATGGGAGAAAATAATAGCAAATGAAGCAACAGACAAACAACTAATCTCAAAAATATACAAGCAACTTCTACAGCTCAATTCCAGAAAAATAAACGACCCAATCAAAAAATGGGCCAAAGAACTTAATAGACATTTCTCCAAAGAAGACATACAGATGGCTAACAAACACATGAAAAGATGCTCAACATCACTCATTATCAGAGAAATGCAAATCAAAACCACTATGAGATACCATTACACGCCAGTCAGAATGGCTGCGATCCAAAAATCCACAAGCAATAAATGCTGGAGAGGGTGCGGAGAGAAGGGAACCCTCTTACACTGTTGGTGGGAATGCAAACTAGTACAGCCACTATGGAGAACAGTATGGAGATTCCTCAAAAAACTGGGAATAGAACTGCCTTATGACCCAGCAATCCCACTGCTGGGCATACACACTGAGAAAACCAGAATTGAAAGAGGCACGTGTACCCCAATGTTCATAGCAGCACTGTTTACAATAGCCAGGACGTGGAAGCAACCTAGATGTCCATCCACAGATGAATGGATAAGCAAGCTGTGGTACATATACACGATGGAGTATTACTCAGCCATTAAAAAGAATACATTTGAATCAGTTCTAATGAGGTGGATGGAACTGGAGCCTATTATACAGAGTGAAGTAAGCCAGAAAGAAAAACACAAATACAGTATACTAACCCATATATATGGAATTTAGAAAGATGGTAACAATAACCCTGCTTATGAGACAGCAAAAGAGACACTGATGTATAGAACAGACTTTTGGACTCTGGGACTGGGAGAGGGTGGGACGATTGGGGAGAATAGCATTGAAATATGTATAATATCATATCTGAAACGAGTCAGTCCAGGTACCATGCCCTATAACAGATGCCTGGGACTGGAGCACTGGGATGACCTGGAGGGATGGTGTGGGAAGGGGGAGGGAGGAGGGTTCAGGATGGGGAACACGTGTATTCTGGTGGCGGATCCATCTCGATGTATAGTAAAAGTAATACAATATTGTAAAGTTAAGAAAAATTAAAAAAATAATAATAATAATAAAATAAAATAAAAAAAAAGAAAAAAAGAAAAAAAAAAAAAAAAAAATATGTATGTGGGTTTCATAGGAGCATTGTCCATAATAGCCAAATGTCACAACTGGCAAATGGATAAAGACAATGTGGTGTGTCTGTAAAATGGGACACTATTCAGTGATAAAAAAGATGAAGTACTGATGCATACTACAACATGAATTAACCTAAAAAGCATTATGGTAATTGAAAGAGGCCAGATGAAAAAATAAATACTTGTATTCTTCCTTGTGTATATCCAGAGAAGGCAAACATAGAAAGCAGGTAAGTGGTTGCTAAGGATTGAGGGTGGGAGTAAAATTACTGCTGGACATGAAGGATCTTCTGAGGGCAGTGGAAATGTTCTTAAACTGCAATGTTGTATAGTTGTGCAACTCTATAATTCATTGAAATTTATTGAATCATACATTTACAGCAAGTGAATTTTATGATACTTGAATTCTCTTAATAAAGTTGTTTAAAAATTGAAAGTAAAATAATATAGAGTGGCAAGAAGTGATGGAAGGTATACATGTGATTAGCTGATAATTGTTAAAGATGTAAATGTATAGGTTTTCACTTCTTTTTATGGTTATCTAAAATTTCACAGTGTGTTCTGGATTTAGTTCTATTTTAATTCATTTGCCTGAATCATAGTTCTTTGGAGCTAGACTCTGAAAAATATTGTTCTAATTTTTACCTCTATGTCTCCATTCACTTCCTAAGTTTCTCATTTCTAAGAACTGTCATTGGAAAGCTGGCCTCCTAGATGGGGCTATACTTGCCTTTTTGTTCTTTTCATTGTTTAATGTCACTTAACTTTGGAAGAAATTTTATTGATGTTCTCTTACCTGTCTACCGTCTGTTTTCTAACTTTATACATTTTACTCTCCAAGGCTGATTTCTAGTCTCTGAATGTTTTCTTTTCTTATAGCTTGCATTAATTTATCTCCCTAAGAATACTGATGATAGCCTTGAGACTTTTTCTGCTGTTCTCAATTGTTGTCTCTTAAGCTGTCTTCTGTACTGGATGCTTTCTTTTAATATCTGGTGTTACTTGACTTTAATATTTAGAGTGAGATTCTGAAAAAGACTGAACTAGATGAAGGTGTGTGTGTGTGTATATGTGTGTGCATCTGTGTGTGTGTGTGTGTGTGTATGATTGCTCATGGTGACTTTCTAGAATTTCACTGGAACATCAGGTTTCACTATGTGTAATGTTTGTTTTGTCTTTTTCTTTCCAAAGCCCCTCAGTTTTTACATAGATGAATTCTGTAAACTATTACCTAAAGAAGACATACGTAACTACTATGTTGCTGGGAACTGAGCCAGAGACAAGGCCAGAGTGAGGATGGCCAGAGTTCACTATATATTGTCTTTCATTCGCTACCATTATTTGCAGTAAAGTACCTCAACATCTCATGCTGCTTACTCTCAGCCTCTTTTTTTTTTCCTGTAGATATGGGAGATTGGTGGTTTCCATCTGCACAGAGTTGCAGACAAGCTAAGTTTAACTGTTTTTTTAATGTCTTAAACCATCATCTGAGTTTTTGCTCCATGCTCACACCCACTTTGGCTCCTATAGCAGCAGTTTCTGAGTCCAGGTTTCTGTAGGATGAAGCAGCAGGCTATTCGCTGGCCCTTCACTGTTGTTTGCTCTGTTGTGTCAGTCAGCATGTCTTCCCACTGCTTTCCACTTTCCAAAATACCTGTTGAAATCTCCTGTTCTTGTCTACTTTTTTGTTCTCTTTGTGGTTGTAGATTATTAATTTTTAAAAGAAATTATCCTTTTGCTATTCCTATAATGATTTCTAGAAGGAACAGAGCTATGCCCATGGAATAAAATCTGTTAATATTAAGATTGAATGGAAATCTAAATGATAGTCAGAAATCTTCTTTAAAAAAATCCACAGATTCTGCTAGGAAATGGTAGGTATAGAGCAGAGGAAGTGAGAGTAGCTTCTGAACTGTCTAATCTTAATTAATAGATAACTGTAACAGATGACTGCTAGTGAGACCAGTGACTGAAACTCAAGGAACATATTCCACAACTTGTAAGAAAAATTATAGTATTAGTATAATCACAAAGGTGCTAATCTTTTCAGTGTTAAATTTGAAAAATAGTGCAGCACTTTATTAATTTTAAAAATAAGATAGAAATATTGGGATATGTAACAAAATGTCCAATTTGATGAACAGACATCCTGTATACCAACAGCAGTCTCTGTTTTACATATCCTGTGTGCATCTTTATTTTTTTTAATAAAATAACCAGCATTTGAAAATAATATTCCAAATAAATACATGTTTCTGCTCTCCTGAAATATCAAGAGATCTGGCAAATTTCTGTTAATGGTAGCTCAATCTGGGAATTACTTGCTCCTTCAGTTTGAACAAAAATGCTCTTTGGTGTTTGGTCACAACTCACATGTTGATACCGGCAAGCTGAAATAGAGCTAACCCAGAGCCCAGGCCAAAGAGCATATGAGGAATAATGCCTTAGCTCACGGGAACTTGGTGGAAAATAATGTCCTTGCCCTCATGCTTGGGTAATGAGAGGGGAAGGGCAAGAAACTTTTAATGAATATTTAATATAATTGACTAAATTATAAATTTCAACTTACTAAGTTTACTTAAATTTAAAAAAATTCTATAAAGTTAAACAAATTCAGTTTTCTTTCAGTTAGCAAAAATAGGGCCTCATGAGCAAAGGGGAGTTTGGTTACAGACAAATTAAGAAAGTTACATCTGCTCTACTTATATTTGTATATAAACTTTATATTCACTATAGTTATACACAATTATAATCATATTATCCTCATATTTGCTAAATATTGATAAAGATTTTTCAAAATAGCTTTGTTTGCTTTTGATATTTTTATTTCTGTGTTTATTTTCCAAATTAGTTTGCCTGTATGGGCTTAACTTCACATTCTGAAATTCCATTTGGGAAAATGTGCCAGCTTGGACAATAAGATTTCAGTAGATTCTTTTTGCATATAAGAGTGAACAAATTTAAGGACAAGGAGTACTGTTTCAATGGTTTTGTATTCTAGATCTATAGGTTACAGGTAAATTAAACAAGTTACTTTAAGTGTTTTGATGCCTCTATATCCCCATACATAGATTTTATAGTAACTTTTCCAACTTTTATAAATGTAGAGTGATGCCACACAGGTTATAATTATGTAATATCTCTTTAAAGTGATAAAGTAACATATATAATACTATTCATATTTTAATATGAATAATTATTATTATATTGAAATAATCTCTAGAAGTTTTCAATGAGACTAACTCCTTAAATTCATTCTTTCAAGATTTTGTCATTGAAGATGGAGAAGTAATTTGAAATTAGAATGTAAGATATAGCTAGGGCTTATTTTCTTGTTATTGAATTAGTTCATTGATAAAAATTAGATGCATCTATGAGAAGACAGTGGCACCCCACTCCAGTACTCTTGCCTGGAAAATCCCATGGGCGGAGGACCCTGGTAGGCTGCAGTCCATGGGGTCGCTAAGAGTCGGATATGACTGAGCAACTTCACTTTCACTTTTTGCTTTCATGCACTGGAGAGGAAAATGGCAACCCACTCCAGTGTTCTTGCCTGGAGAATCCCAGGCCATCTGTGGGGTCGCACAGAGTTGGACACGACTGAATTGACTTAGTAGTAGTAGTAGTAGTAGTATGAGACATTTTTGGAGAAGGAAATGGAAACCCACTCCAGTACTCTTGCCTGGAAAATCCCATGGATGGAGAAGCCTCTTAGGCTACAGTCCATGGGATCGCAAAGAGTCGGAGACGACTGAGAGACTTCACTTCACTTCACTTCATTTCTGGGGGCTTTCCAGGTGGTGCTGGTGGTAAAGAATTCACCTGCCAATGCAGGATATGCAAGAGATGAGGGTTCAGTTTCTGGGTTGGGAAGATCCCCTGGAGGAGGAAATGGCAACCCACTCCAGTAATCTTGACTGGAGAATTCCATGGACAGAGAAGCCTGGTGGGCTACAGTTGATTAGACCACAGAGTCAGACAGGACTGAGCACACACATTTCCATTGCCATGAGAGATTTTGATATAGAACTGAGTCAGATGGAGAAAAAAATGTATATTAGAGGGCAAGTTTCTGAGGGAGGAGGTGATTTTCTGTGGCCAGAATCGATAAAAATGGTTTCCTTCTTAGCAGTTAGCTTCCTATTCATCGGCTTTCAAAACTTCCTCAAGTGTGTCAGAGATAAAGTAATTCTTATTGCTGGTAGTGATTGGTGGGGGCACAGTCTAGTGACTTCTCCTCCAGATCTCTAAATGATGATGTAAACACCTAATTTTATGTACTAAGTACTTTTTGATAAAACTAGCTAGATTGGATTTGTTGATTTTGTTGATTGGTTGACTCGTTAAATATTTAAACATCCTATTGTATTTAGACAACTTTACCCCATTGTTTGACTTTTCAGTATCAGTTGAGTTCAGTTCAGTTCCATCTCTCAGTTGTGTCCAACTCTTTGACCTCATGAACTGCAGAACATCAGGCTTTCCTGTCCATCACCAACTCCCAGAGTTTACCCAAACTCATGTCCATTGAGTCAGTAATGCATCCAACCATCTCATCATCTGTCGGCCCCTTCTTCTCCTACTTTCAATCTTTCCCAGCATCAGGGTCTTTTCAAATGAGTCAGTTCTTTGCATCAGGCGGCCAAAGTATTGCCGTTTCAGCTTCAACATCAGTCCTTCCAATGAATATTCAGGACTGATTTCTTTTAGGATGGACTGGTTGGATCTCTTGCAGTCCAAGGGACTCTCAAGAGTCTTCTCCAACACCACAGTTCAAAAGCATCAATTCTTTGGCACTCAGCTTTGTTTATAGTCCAACTCTCACATCTATACATGACTACTGAAAAAACCATAGCATTGACTAGATGGACCTTTGTTGGCAAAGTAATGTCTCTGCCTTTTAATATGCTGTCTAGGTTGATCGCAGCTTTTCTTCCAAGAAGCAAGCATCTTTTAATTTCATGGCTGCAGTCACCATCTGCAATGATTTTGGAGCCCCCAAAAATAAAGTCTGACACTGTTTTCACTGGTTCCCCATCAATTTGCCATGAAGTGATGGGATCAGATGTCATGATCTGGTTTTCTAAATGTTGAGCTTTAAGCCAACCTTTTCACTCTCTTCTTTCACTTTCATCAAGAAGCTCTTTAGTTCTTATTCACTGTCTTCCATAAGGGTGGTGTCATCTGCATATCTGAGATTATTGATATTTCTCCTGGCAATCTTGATTCCAGCTTGTGCCTCATCCAGCCCAGTGTTTCTCATGATGTACTCTGCATATACGTTAAATAAGCAGGGTAACGATATACAGCCTTGACGTACTTCTTTTCCTATTTGGAACCAGTCTGTTGTTCCATGTCCAGTTCTAACTGTTGCTTCCTGCCCTGCATACAGATTTCTCAAGAGGCAATTCAGGTGGTCTGGTGGTCAACTGGGCCTTATGAAGCATCACTACACTATGGTTTTCATAGATTTATTGTTCTTTTTTATAAATATTACTGATTTGGCTAGTAGATGGCCCCCATGACCACTACCTCCTGGTATTTATATCCTAGGATAATCCTCTCCTAAGTGTAGATAACCCTCAGTCTCACAGTCTACAAGTAACTAGAGACAGCAAATAAAGACATGAATATGGTAATAGATTCTTCCCCAGTGAAGCATCAAATGATACTGCAGCCCAGGTTGACACCTTTGACTTCAGCCTTGCAGAGAAACCAACTAAACAGGGCTCAGAAACTGAGCTAGCAAATATGTGTTGTTTTAAAGCATGACATTTGTGGTTATATTGTTACACATCAACAGATAACTAATCTAGTTGTTTTAATGTAATTGTAATTGTATTGTACCATAGAACTGAACACTTTTTTGTGTTCTAATTAGAGAATGAAACACAGCATCTGAACCACATAAGTAATGAGTAAAGATTGTTTGCATTTATAACACTTAACAGTACATTGTTGTAAACAACTGCTCCTAACCAATCCAAAATTATATTCAGAAATAATGTGTTAGAAAGTTTTTTATAGAATAATAATGGTTCTAAAATGCAGTTTCCTACAGATAATCTCCTGAAGAGAAATTCCATTTGGCAGTAATGTTCAATAAATACATACTAAATATATGCATTTATTCCTGAATGATTTTTGTTGCTTTTTTGTTAATGGGATATATGACACAGAGTCATACTTGTGTGAGTTCATCAAATTCTAACTGCGTGACATTGTTCATATAAAGGCACTAATTAATTCACATTAAAGTTATTATAAAAACATTAAATATACAACAAAGAAAAATAATAACATAATTTCCATGAAAAAAAAATCATCTAACTTCAACAATTGACTCCTACCAGTTTGATTTAGTGCACATCTTTATCTATTTCTTCAGACTTCATACAATTGCACCTGTAAATATTTCAATATGTATTTCTAAATTCAAAAAAAAACACACACACATAATTTTAATATCTTTCTCACAGCTACCAAGGTTCATAATTTCATCAAATATCCTGCTAGTGTTCAAATTTCCAAACATCTCACACAAATGTCATATTATTTACAGTTTGTTCATTTGTATCTTGAGCCATATAAAGCACACAGAATCTTTGTTTAATCTATAATTTCTCCCATTTCTCCCTTCTTTTTCTTGCAAGTTATTTGATGATGAAACCCAGTTTTTGTTCAGCATCTTTTTCACAGTATGGTTTCTGTTGATTTCGTCCCCTGTGGTGCTACTCAGTACATTTCTCTGCCTCTGTATTTTCTATAAATTGGTGTTTTGGCAAGATTACTTCACAGGCAGTGTTCGTCTTCTAACAAGTAGCACATGATGTCAGTCAGGTAGAACCTAATTTGTATTTTTAATTGAATAAACTGAAAAATGTAATAAATGGTCAGTTATTTGAAAGCTTTCTAACTTTAGGACTGGAGGGTGAGTTATTTCTATTGTTTTTAGTAGTCTAAGAAACCTTGCCATTGTCATTGTTTTAAGCAGAGTAACATTAGAAAAGCAAACATGTTGCATTTATGTATTAATTTCAATTTGTGAGTTCAAGCAAAATTAGAATCAGTAAATCTCTTTTCTAGTGTATAGAAAGTATACAATATTTTATTTTAGAATATTCAGTGTATTATAAATGTGTTAGGGGAAGCATGCTGACTGAAACTGCCCACCCTGGCCAGGCACCATAGTTACCATTTGCATGAGCTGTTTAAAGACAGGAGGTCCTGGTAAGGAACACGGAACTAATAAGCCACCACCAACCAGAAGAGTTAAGGAAAGGTCAAAAGGAGACACCACATGTCTGACCACCTCCCAGAATCCTCCTCTCTGGCATCCATCTTGGCTGAACAAAGTGTGCACCACCAGTAAGGACTCTGAGTCAGAATGATTGGCTAAAGACAACCCAGAAACTAATCACTTCACTATAAAACCCAAGATTGCGAGCCACATGGCAGAACTGTTCTCCTGGGTTCCCTTACCCTACTGCTCTCCACCTGGGTGCCCCTTCCCAATAAAATCTCTTGCTTTGTCAGCACATGTGTCTCCTCAGACAATTCATTTCTGAGTGTTAGACAAAAGCTCAGTTTCGGGCCCTGGAAGGTGTCTCCCTTCCTGCAACAAATGGACCTATCGAACTTTACAGAGATGCACGAGTGAGAGTAATGTTTCATTCCAACTACGTTTTTAGTGCCAATTTTCATAAGTAGAACTCCAAAGGAATAAAAACTTATGCAAAAGTTTGAATGTCTCTTCAAGTTTTATTTATAATTACCTTTGATAAGTAAAACCACAAACATAGAAGGAAAAAGATGTTCTGTTGTTACAGAGATTCTAAAATGCGGGACAAATAGTGGAATTTTTTTAATAATATATATTTCTTTTAAAATTACACTTGAGCTTGCTAAGTGGCTTAATGTATTCAATGGAGCATTATGGATTTCCTAGTAGTAATCAAAACTGTTCGGTTTGAAAAGGGGGAGTCATACAGATTGCTTCCTTAGAATGCTACTGTGAAAACATTTTAAATGAAAAACAGATTTCCAGTGAGATTTCTATAACAGAGTTTAACAGAAGACACAAGTTTTCACTGAAACAGCAAAAACAGTATTCGTTCTATAAATTTTGTACCTTAAAATATATGGGGAAGTTCTTGACTTTTTATTATAATTACAGCATTTTTACAGCATATTATCCACAGCTATATATTTCTTTTGCCTTGTCCATCTAAAAATCTTAGAGAATTTAAAAGGTATTTCACTGAAGAGTTTGAAAGAAAAAAAAAATATATATATATATATATGTTGTCACTTATCAGACAACATTCGTTAGAGACACATCTGTCTCCCACAAACACCAAGAGATTACAAAGACAGGTAGATTAATAAACCAGACTACTACTTGATAAACGTATTGTATAATGTACTTGCTTCAAGTTTTGCTAGAAAATTATTAGTACTTCCCTTACCTTCTCAATTTAAAAAACTGCAATCCTACCACTATTCTATCTTCCATCAGAATTCCTTATTCTCCTTACTCTTTTTTTTTTTTTTGTTCTTTCTGAAGCACTTGTCACCTTATAATCTTATTTATTTATTTAACATCTTTCATCTCCATCTTCACCCACTAAAGTGTCAGTTCTTATGGATGGGGAATTTTTACTATTTTTCTTTTTAGCTGATTTATGCCCAGCACTGAAAGCAATGACTGGTTCTTATTAGCTTTCAAGAAATATAAATGAGTGAATGAGTTCCAAAAAGCAAAAAGAAGAATTTATGGTGATTCAGGTTTTTTACTTTCTCGATTCTCAGATTGGTTTGGTGTAGATCACAGGTTTAGTATCAGATCAGATCAGATCAAATCAGTCGCTAAGTCGTGTCCGACTCTGTGCGACCCCATGAATCACAGCACATCAAGACTCCCTGTCCATCACCAACTCCCAGAGGTCACTCAGACTCACATCCAGCGAGTCAGTGATGCCATCCAGCCATCTCATCCTCTGTCGTCCCCTTATCCTCCTGACCCCAATCCCTCCCAGCATCAGAGTCTTCAATGAGTCAACACTGCATGAGGTGGCCAAAATACTGGAGTTTCAGCTTTAGCATCATTCCTTCCAAAGAAATCCCAGGGCTGATCTCCTTCAGAATGGACTGGTTGGATCTCCTTGCAGTCCAAGGGACTCTCAAGAGTCTTCTCCAACACCATACTTCAAAAGCATCAATTCTTCGGCACTCAGCCTTCTTCACAGTCCAGCTCTCATATCCATACATGACCACAGGAAAGACCATAGCCTTGACTAGGCGAACCTTTGTTGGCAAAGTAATGCCTCTGCTTTTGAATATGCTATCTAGGTTAGTGATAACTTTCCTTCCAAGGAGTAAGCGTCTTTTAATTTCATGGCTGCAGTCACCATCTGCAGTGATTTTGGAGCCCAGAAAAAGAAAGTCTGACACTGTTTCCACTGTTTCCTCATCTATTTCCCATGTAGTGATGGGACCAGATGCCATGATCTTCGTTTTCTGAATGTTGAGCTTTAAGCCAACCTTTTCACTCTCCACTTTCACTTTCATCAAGAGGCTCTTTAGTTCCTCTTCACTTTGTGCCATAAGGGTGGTGTCATCTGCATATCTGAGGTTATTGATATTTCTCCCAGCAATCTTGATTCCAACTTGTGTTTCTTCCAGTCCAGCGTTTCTCATGATGTACTCTGCATATAAGTTAAATAAACAGGGTGACAATATACATTCTTGACGTACTCCTTTTCCACTTTGGAACCAGTCTGTTGTTCCATGTCCAGTTCTAACTGTTGCTTCCTGACCTGCATACAATTTCTCAAGAGGCAGGTCATATGGTCTGGTATTCCCATCTCTTTCAGAACTTTCCACAGTTTATTGTGATCTACACAGACAAAGGTTTTGGCATAGTCAATAAAGCAGAAATAGATGTTTTTCTGGAACTCTCTTGCTTTTTCGATGATCCAGCGGATGTTGGCAATTTGATCTCTGGTTCCTCTACCTTTTCTAAAACCAGCTTGAACATCAGGAAGTTCACGGTTCACATATTGCTGAGGCCTGGCTTGGAGAATTTTGAGCATTACTTTACTAGCATGTGAGATGAGTGCAATTGTGCAGTAGTTTGAGCATTCTTTGGCATTGCCTTTGTTTGAGATTGGGATGAAAACTGACCTTTTCCAATCTTGTGGCCACTGCTGAGTTTTCCAAATTTGCTGGCATATTGAGTGCAGCACTTTCACAGCATCATCTTTCAGGATTTGAAATAGCTCCACTGGAATTCCATCACCTCCACTAGCTTTGTTCATAGTGATGCTTTCTAAGGCCCACTTGACTTCACATTCCAGGATGTCTGGCTCTAGGTCAGTGATCACACCATCATGATTATCTGGGTCTTGAAGCTCTTTTTTGTACAGTTCTTCTGTGTATTCTTGCCACCTCTTCTTAATATCTTCTGCTTCTATTAGGTCTATACCATTTCTGTCCTTTATCGAGCCCGTCTTTGCATGAAATGTTCCTTTGGTATCTCTGGTTTTCTTGAAGAGATCCCTAGTCTTTCCCATTCTGTTGTTTTCCTCTATTTCTTTGCCTTGGTCGCTGAAGAAGGCTTTCTTATCTCTTCTTGCTACTCTTTGGAACTCTGCATTCAGATGTTTATATCTTTCCTTTTCTCCTTTACTTTTCGCTTCTCTTCTTTTCAAAGCTATTTGTAAGGCCTTCCCAGACAGCCATTTTGCTTTTTTGCATTTCTTTTCCATGGGGATGATCTTGATCCCTGTCTCCTGTACAATGTCACGAACCTCATTCCATAGTTCATCAGGCACTGTATCTGTCAGATCTAGGCCCTTAAATCTATTTCTCACTTCCACTGTATAATCATAAGGGATTTGATTTAGTCACACCTGAATGGTCTAGTGGTTTTCCCTACTTTCTTCAATTTCAGTCTGAATTTGGCAATAAGGAGTTCATGGTCTGAGCCACAGTCAGCTCCTGGTCTTGTTTTTGCTGAGTGTATAGAGCCAAAGAATATAATCGATCTGATTTCGGTGTTGACCATCTGGTGATGTCCATGTATAGAGTCTTCTCTTGTGTTGTTGGAAGAGGGTATTTGCTATGACCAGTGAATTTTCTTGGCAAAACTCTATTAGCTTTTGCCCTGCTTCATTCCGTGTTCCAAGGCCAAATTTGCCTGTTACCCCAGGTGTTTCTTGACTTCCTACTTTTTCATTCCAGTCCCCTATAATGAAAAGGACATCTTTTTTGAGTGTTAGTTCTAAAAGGTCTTGTAGGTCTTCATAGAATCGTTCAACTTCAGCTTCTTCAGCGTTACTGGTTGGGACTTAGACTTGGATTACTGTGACACTGAATGGTTTGCCTTGGAAACAAACAGAGATCATTCTGTCGTTTTTGAGATTGCATCCAAGTACTGCATTTTGGACTCTTTTGTTGACCATGATGGGGTATAGGTGACAGTTTTGGTGTATCTGATGCCAGTGAAGGACAGAATTAGCTGTTATTAAAGTGATTTGCCTGTCAGTAACCAATGTAGATGTAATACCAGAATGGAGTCATTAGTACAAATTCTATATACATTAAAAAGAATAATAAAATATTTTAAATGTATACATTTCATCAATGAAAAAATATCTTAAAAGTTTGATGGGAATGTGTGAGCAAAGTGCTAAAATTATTGCTTCCTGCTTGTAAGTAATTAATGACAATCATGTATATATACTTATATTTAAAAGGGCATCCACCATATGAACACTTTACCTTGCAAAAGTAAATATTAATGTTCCAATAAAATTATGATATTTAGGAAATGTTCAGTAAGTAAAATTGTTTCAAACATTTGATTGACAAAAATAAATGGAACTTATATTCTATATTAAAAGGAGTTTTGATAAATGACTACTCTAATACTCTACTAACAAATGTATAATTGACATCTTTTTTAGAGGAAAACCCAAAGATGTGTGTAAAATTTTTGAATATGAATATCCTTCTATCCAGGCAATCTACTTGCAAAACTATATTCTAAAAAGGAACAGAACATGAGTACAAAGATATAGATTCAAACATGTTGGGTAAGCGTGGTTCCAAACAGAGGGAATTGTTTATTTAGAGCAATTTTAAAAAGAAATTATATTCAAGGGAAATACATTAAAATTATCAAAAGTGATGCAGTATTAAATTTATTATATATTATTAAAGCAAAACAGATCACACGTGGGCTTCTCTGGTTGCTCAGTGGTCAAGAATCCATTTGGCAAGGCAGAAGACATGGGTTTGATCCCTGATTCGGGAAGATCCCCTAGAGAAGGCCATGGCAACTCACATGGCAATCCAATATTCTTGCCTGGAAAGAGGAGCCTGGAGGCTACAGTTCATGGGGTCACAAGAGAGTTGGACATGACTTAGTGTGTAAACAACAACAAAGATTACATGTATCTGCAGTATTTTTATTATGACAGGCACTAATAATCACCAGTTTGCACAACCCCAGAAGCACCATTCAACTACAATACAGTTTGAATGGCGCCTGGTGCATATCTGTAGAAAGGGGTTAAGGGCAAGAGCTCTGGCTCTATCCCTTGTCTCCATGTCTGAGCTGTGTAAACTTAGGCAAGTTATTTTTACCTCATGGGGCTGATGTGGAGATCAAATGAGCTAATTCAAGTATGTGCAGATCAATCAAATGCTTGACATAGATATGCATGAGTGAATTAGTTTTATTCTTCATTGTAAACTCCATGTAAATTCTGTTTTGCTCTCAACGTATACCTGAACATAATTGATTCTTAAAGTTTTAGATGTTGTCTAATTAAAAAATTTAATCCAAGTTTTCAGTGTTTATATGTATTTAGAGAAAAAATTCTGAGAGACATATGTCAAAATGTTAACAGCAGTTATCACTATTACATATAATTTTATTTTTCCTCTATATTTTATAAGGTTTTTAACTTGAATATGTATTATGAAAAATGTACAATAAAACAATAAGATTACACTGGACAAGATTCAGCACATAATTGCCCTTTAGCTCAACAATTATATTCATAAATGTTTACTGCAAAGAAATGGAAACAAGCAGTTCTAAAAATCTTATAAGACTTATCCATGAGCAAGACTGCTTATCCATAGCAGAAGTGAAGTGAAGTGAAGTCACTCAGTTTGCAACTCTTTGCAACCCCATGCATGGACTGTAGCCTACCAGGTTCCTCCGTCCATGGGATTTTCCAAGCAAGAGTATTGGAGTCGGTTGCCATTTCCTTCTCCAGGGGATCTTCCAGACCCAGGGATCGAACCCAGATCTCCCTCATTGTAGGCAGACGCTTTACTGTTTGAGCTACCAGGGAAGCCCCCATCCATAGTAATCTTGTTCACAACAGGCAGAAACTGGAAACTAGCCCATTTCCTGTCAATGAGAGAATGAATAAACAAACTGAGGTACTTCATCTATATAAGAAAGTACTGCTGCTACTGCTGCTGCTGCTAAGTCGCTTCAGTCGTGTCCGATTCTGTGGCTACCCCATAGACAGAAGCTCACCAGGCTCCCCCGTCCTTGGGATTCTCCAAGCAAGAACACTGGAGTGGGTTGCCTTTTCCTTCTCCAATGCATGAAAGTGAAAAGTGAAAGTGAAGTCGCTCAGTCGTGTCCGACTCTTAGCGACCCCATGGACTGCAGCTTACCAGGCTCCTCCGTCCATGGGATTTTCCAGGCAAGAGTACTGGAGTAGGGTGCCATCACCTTCTCCATGTATCCTTGTAGGCATTTGTGTATGTATGTATGTGTGTTTATCGGAGAAGGCAATGGCACCCCACTCCAGTACTCTTGCTTGGAAAATCCCGTGGATGGAGGAGCCTGTTAGGCTGCAGTCCATGGGGTCACTAAGAGTCGGACACGACTGAGCGACTTCACTTTCACTTTTCACTTTCATGTATTGGAGAAGGAAATGGCAACCCACTCCAGTGTTCTTGCCTGGAGAATCCCAGTGATGGGGGAACCTGGTGGGCTGCCGTCTATAGGGTTGCACAGAGTCAGACACAACTGAAGTGACTTAGCATAGCATAGCATGTGTGTTTATCTATCTGCTGAGCCAGACAAGTATACACCCATATATAGTATGATACTTTTATATAAAAATTTATAACAAAAGAAAAATAAATTGTGAAAAAAGTATAAACAATTATTATTTCATGGAAGGTGGGCTAAGGTTTTCCTGTGAAGGGTGGGAGGAATTTCCTGGTTATGATATAGTTCTGTATCTTGATGGGCTTTGTGTTACACAAGTTGACGCATTTTTTAATGTATACATGCAGTAAAGGACACTTATGACTTGTACTTTTCATGTGCATTTTTATGTAAGTGTTACCTCAACAGAAAAAGACAGTAAGTGAATATTGAATACAAGTTAACATGCATGCTGAAGTGTTTAGCAGAAAGTACTCTGATGAATTGAGGGATGAATAGATACATCATAAATTTAAAAAATACAATGTTAATAATAGAATCTAGGTAGGATATATAGATAGTCTCTCTTAAATATAAAATTTCAATCTTGTATATTTGAAAATGTCACCATAATATAATGTTGGCTAAAATGTGCAATAAATCCATAAAAAGAGAAACATGGATCCCTCATTTTAGACCCAAATCAAATGTATTTAAGTAGTGACAGAATTAGAGACATAAATAGCCCCTTGCGATACAGGAGCTGTCTTACAGATACAGGAAATCGGTCCTGAATATTCCCTGGAAGGACTGATGCTGAAGCTGAAGCTCCAATACTTTGCCACTTGATGGGAAGAACTGACTTACTGGAAAAGACCCTGATGCTGGGAAAGACTGAAGGCAGGAGAAGGGAACGACAGAATGAGACGGTTGGATGGCATCACCGACTCTATGGACATGAGTTTGAACAAACTCTGGGAGTTGGTGAAGGACAGGAAAGTCTGGCGTGCTGCATTCCATGGGGTCCCAGAGTCAGACACGAATGAGCACGGAACTGAACTGAACTGAACTGAACAGTGTTTAGAGCTACAGTTTTAACTTTATATTCTTTGACATAAAATAACTTTAGTCAATATAGCCTATAGATCAGATCAGATCAGATCAGTCGCTCAGTCGTGTCTGACTCTTTGCGACCCCTTGAACCACAGCACGCCAGGCCTCCCTGTCCATCACCAGCTCCCGGAGGTCACTCAGACTCACACCCATCAAGTCAGTGATGCCATCCAGCCATCTCATCCTCTGTCGTCCCCTTCTCCTCCTGCCCTCAATCCCTCCCAGCATCAGAGTCTTCTCCAATTAGTCAACTCTTCGCATGAGGTGGCCAAAATACTGGAGTTTCAGCTTTAGCATCATTCCTTCCAAAGAAATTCCAGGATTGATCTCCTTCAGAATGGACTGGTTGGATCTTCTTGCAGTCCAAGGGACTCTCTATAAGGGATAGTTAAAACAATTAAGTCTTACAGATTTAGTTTTATGTAAAATTTAAAAATGTGTATTTCTTGCACTTCAAATGAAATTCTATTTATCAAAACTATTTGGTGCTTGTTCACCTCGGGCATATAAATATGTTTTTATTATTTATTCACAAATAAGTACTTAGAATTTGAGGGTTAATTTATTTCTAAATAAATACAAGCTTCTTAGTATAGAGTGGCTGACTTTGTGGTCTTCAAGGGCATTGAAATTCTGGCTAGTCAGCTTTGGAGAAAACTGAAATGTATTTCAAGGGCAATTGTATTTGATAGTAAATATGAATTTGGCCTTCATTAACATTACTTATTTTAGGGTTGTTAATTGGTGAATGGTTCTTTGGATAATAATGTAAACTGACATTGTCATGTTTACAACTGCAATTAGAAATTAAATAATGTTTAGCTTTCTAATAGAGGGTTCTCTGGTGTCTCAGACAATTAAGAATCTGTCTGCAATGTAAGAGATCCGGGTTCGATCTCTGAATTGGGAAGACCCCCTAGAGAAGGAAACGGTAACCCACTCCAGTATTCCTGCCTGGAGAATCCCATGGATGGAGGAGCCTGGCAGACTACAGTCCACAGGGTCTCGAAAAGAGTCTGACATGACTGAGTGACTAGCACTGCTACTACTTTCTATATTAATTAGAATAAAGGAATGCCAGTTCTTTTTTATGTTAAGTTTTATTAGTGTAAGCTTTTTTTTTTTTTTTAATGAAGTTCTTCACAGGTAATAGAAGCATGTGATCACAGACCTGGAATACACTTTTGAAGATTAAGCAAACAATACCTTATAATCGTTTAAAACAGATTAATAGTTTTGCATTTAGAATTCAATTAAGTTGAATTTATTTACATTGCTCACAAAAAGAAATTTAAAATTCTCAGTATCATATGATGTTTGGCAGAAGAAAGGAATAATGGAGTAATTCATTCTTCCTTCAGAATTCCCTAATGTAAAGAAGGGCAAACTGGAACACAGCTGAGACATTGTGTTACATAGTTAAAGTTTGCTGTGCTGTACTTAGTCAGGTTGGACTCTTTGTGATTCCAAAGACCAGGCTCCTCCCCAGGCTCCTCCATCCATGGGGATTTTCCAAGCAAGAATACTGGAGTGGGTTGCCGTGCCTTCCTCCAGGGGATCTTCCAAACCCAGGGATCGAACCCAGGTCTCTCAAATTACAGGTGAATTCTTTACCAGCTGAGCTACCCAGGAAACCCAAAGTAAGTTTGCTGCGTCGACCCCATAGACAGCAGCCCACCAGGCTGCCCCTTCCCTGGGATTCTCCAGGCAAGAATACTGGAGTGGGTTGCCATTTCCTTCTCCAATGCATGAATGTGAAAAGTGAAAGTGAAGTCGTTCAGTCGTGTCCGACTCTTAGTGTCCCCATGGACTGCAGCCTACCAGGCTCCTCCGTCCATGGGATTTTCCAGGCAAGAGTACTGGAGTGGGTGCCATTTAGTTAATATCTAATCCCAACCTTTTTCTCCCTTGCTTTGACTATAAAGACTGAGTAAATAAACATTAGCCTCTTCGCAGTAAGTCTTGACCATGTGACTGTCCTGAGTATAAAGTAAACGTGCTTTTAACTTTTGGAAAAGTTGGAGAAGCTACTCTTTTCTTAAAGAAAGTGGTGTTTCAGTACTCTATTGCCGTCTCAGAAATTAGACCCAAACATTTCAGATTAAAATAGGGGTTTGCAAAATAGATTCCTAGTGGTAAATAAAGTTTATTGGAACATAACATATTGTTAACATTAAACCTTTAAATCAAACTGTTAAATGTGATTCAATGCAATCTTAATACAACAGCAATTTTAGGTATCATTTTGTTTCAAAATCATGAAACAGCACTTTTTAATAATTGAAATTTTACACAATTTTCTTTTTATATTTGAACTTATATTTCAATTTCATTTTTCCATAGTGCTTTTTCAAATATTTATTTATGACTGAATGTCTTTAAATTGTTTATCTTATGACGTATCTCAGCCATAAAATTTTAAAAATTTTTTTTTCTTATGACCATTTGGTTCTAGGAATCACAGATGGTTTTCTGGATTATTTTAGCATTCTTCAGTCACTAAGCCATGTCCAACTCTTTGCAACCCCACAGACTGCAGCATGCCAGGCTCCTCTGTTCACCACTATGTCCCAAAGTTTGCTCAGATTCATGTCCATTGAGTTTGTAATGCTAACTATCTCATCCTCTGCCGACCTGTTCTTTTGCCTTCAATCTTTACCAGCATCAGGATCTTTTCCAGTGAGTCAACTCTTCTCATCAGGTGGCCAAAATATAGGAGCTTCAGCTTCAGCATCCGTCCTTCCAATGAGTATTCAAGGTTGATTTCCTTTAGGGTTGACTGGTTTGATCTCCTTGTAGTCCAAGGGACTCTCAAGAGTCTTCCTCAGCACCACAATTTGAAAGCATCAGTTCTTTGGCACTCAGCCTTCTTTAAAGTCCAGTTCTCACACCGGTACTTGACTACTGAGAGAACCATGCTGCTGTTGCTAAGTCGCTTCAGTCGTGTCCGACTCTGTGCGACCCCATAGACGGTAGCCCACCAGGCTCCCCCGTTTCTGGGACTCTCCAGGCAAGAACTCTGTAGTGGGTTGCCATTTCCTTCTCCAATGCATGAGAAACATAGATTTGACTATATGGACCTTTGTCAACAAAGTGATGTCTCTGCTTTTTATTAATAATATGCTATCTAGGTCTGTCATGGCTTTCCTTCCAAGGAGCAAGCGTCTTTTAATTTCATGGTTGCAGTCATTGTCTCCAGTGTTTTTGGAGTATAAGAAAATAAAGTGTGTCACTGTTTCCACTTTTTCTAGTGCCATGATCTTAGTTATTGTTGAATTTAACAACAATATTCAACATGTTGAATTTTAAGCCAGCTTTTTTACTCTCCTCTTTCACCATCATCAAGAGGCTCTTTAGTTTCTCTTCGCTTTCTGCCATTAAAATGTTACTATTTGCATATCTGAAGTTGTTGGTATTTCTCCCGGCACTCTTGATTCCAGTTTGTGATTCATCCAGCTGGGCATTTCAAGAAGGGTGACAACACAAAGCCTTGTTGTACTCCTTTCCAATTTTGAACAAGTCAGTTGTTCTCCATTTCTAACTGATGCTTCTTGATCTGCATGCAGATTTCTTAGGAGACAGGTGTGGTGGTCTGGTTTTCCCATCTCTTTAAGAATTTTTCAGTTTGTTGTGATCCACATAGTCAACAGCTTTAGCATAGTCAATGAAGCAGAAGTTAGATGTTTTTCTGGAATTCCCTTGCTTTATCTATGATCCAACAAATGTTGGCAATTTGACTTTATTTTAGCATTGCAGTTACATAAATAATGATCCAAACAACATAAGCATATCGAATTGTTTGAAAAATGATTATTAAACATAAAAAATACAATGTTATATGGAATGCATGTTTTAATTAAAATGATTGCATATTGTTTTTTACTCATGTAATTCATTATGTTGATATAATATTACTTGTTGCTAGTACACATGATTAAAAATTTCTCAAGACATGTAAATAGACAAAAGAGATTGCAACGTGTCATTTCAGTGGAAATCCACAGATCCTCTGATTCTGTAGTGGCAGGCAGATTTGCAGAGCTTTCTCTTAACTTCTCCATTTTATAACTAAGGCTATAATGTCCAAAGTAAAAATTATAGAAGGCATTGCAATCTATAAAATTCCCATTCATGGCAATGAAAAAGACTTTTATCTGGTGAGGAGTGTAAATCTTTTTTTTTTTTTTAAGATGGTATTTGAATTCAATGTTTTTAAAATTTTATTTATGTACTTACTTACTTGGCTTACAGGTTTTCATTGCAGCAAACAGAATCTTTAGTTGATTCATGCAGACTCTTAGTTG
Organism: Tragelaphus eurycerus; assembly: GCA_935064755.1. Lineage (NCBI taxonomy): Eukaryota > Metazoa > Chordata > Mammalia > Artiodactyla > Bovidae > Tragelaphus > Tragelaphus eurycerus. The sequence goes on along the minus strand of CAKXYN010000097.1, from coordinate 2,066,403 downwards.
CAGAATGTGTGATCCAGTTCCCCAACCAGAGATCTAACTTGGATCCCCTGCTTTGGGAGTGTGGAGTCTTTGCCACTGGGCTACCAAGGAAATGCAGAAAGAAATGGCAAACCACTCCAGTATTCTTGCCTGGAGAATCCTGTGGACAGAGGAGCCTGGTGGGCTGCTGTCCATGGAGTCTCACAGAGTCTGACACGACCTACGTGACTTAGCATGCATGCATGCATTGGAGAAGGAAATGGCAACCCACTCCAGTATTCTTGCCTGGAGAATCCCAGGGATGGAGGAGCCTGGAAGGCTGCCATCTATGGGGTCTCACAGAGTTGGACATGACTGAAGTGACTTAGCAACAGCAGCAGCAGCACCAAGGAAGTCCCAGTAATGTAAATCTTAAGTCAAAAATCTCATGTGAACAGTGTTACTGAGTTCCTCATTAAATAAAGAGTTAGAAAAGTCCTTGAGAGGTCTTCATTTTATATTTAAGTTATGCTTTATAAGTTGTAATTGAGCAAAGGAGACAGCACTTATCATCAATTCTATTTATTTATTTATTTTTGGTGTAAGAACTGAGAAGACTCATTAACACTCAGTTCAGTTCAGTTCATTTCAGTTGCTCCATCATGTCCGGCTCTGCGACCCCATGAATCCCAGCAAGCCAGGCCTCCCTGTCTATTACCAACTCCCAGAGGTCACTCAGACTCACATCCATCGAGTGAGTGATGCCATCCAGCCATCTCATCCTCTGTTGTCCCCTTCTCCTCCTGCCCTCAATCCCTCCCAGCATCAGAGTCTTTTCCAATGAGTCAACTCTTTGCATGAGGTGGCCAAAGTACTGGAATTTCAGCTTTAGCATCATTCCTTCCAAAGAAATCCCAGGGTTGATCTCCTTCAGAATGGACTGGTTGGATCTCCTTGCAGTCCAAGGGACTCTCAAGAGTCTTCTCCAACATCACAGTTCAAAAGCATCAGTTCTTCAGTGCTCAGCCTTCTTCACAGTCCAACTCTCACATCCATACATGACTACTGGAAAAAACATAGCCTTGACTAGATGGACCTTTGTTGGCAAAGTAATGTCTCTGTTTTTAAATATGCTATCTAGGTTGGTCATAACTTTCCTTCCAAGGAGTAAGCGTCTTTTAATTTCATGGCTGCAGTCACCATCTGCAGTGATTTTGGAGCCCAGAAAAATAAAGTCTGACACTGTTTCCACTGTTTCCCCATCTATTTCCCAAGAAGTGATGGGGCCAGATGCCATGATCTTCATTTTTTGAATGTTGAACTTTAAGCCAACTTTTTCACTCTCCACTTTCACTTTCATCAAGAGGCTTTTGAGTTCCTCTTCACTTTCTGCCATAAGGGTGGTGTCATCTGCATATCTGAGGTTATTGATATTTCTCCCGGCAATCTTGATTCCAGCTTAAAAAGATTTAATAATTACTTTTTTAAACTCTTTCAGAGTTATATGTCAAATATCGCATATAATCTATTATTATATCAACTTATTATCATGCTCATAATATTAATAAATTTCATTTATTGTTAAGTTATTCTTAATTGTTGATTTGCCAACAATATTGTTTATTCACTATTGCTAAAAGCAAAGATTGAGAAACTACCACACTTGAAAAAAGATCTGTCACCCAGTCATTTGACCACCTCCAAGGTTTCTATGTCTCGAGGCAATTTTCCAGTAAGAGTAGGAAAAAACAGTAAGAGTAAGAGTAAGAGTAACTCTAGAAAAAAAAAAAAAGGGTTATTCCTTCTTTTACTTTGCCCTTAATTTGTAGGCATATAAGTCCAGAGAACGGTACTTATCTAATCTACTTGAAAACTAATTCCCTTTTTCTCATTAAGAAAAGCTTCTTATAGATTTGTTTATCAGCATGCATCAGATTATTTTGTTTGTTTGTTTGTTTTTTGTAAGCATATGTTCAAGGTAAAAAGCCCCTACAAGGACAAATCAAAGGTCTACTATTTAAACTTTTCGCCTTTATCTGAATTGTATTTTGATATATGAATATACTGTTTCCTTTTATGCTGCAGAATCATTTTGAGATAAATAGTATTAATATATTTTTAAACATTCACATGATTAAATGAAATTCTGCAAATATCATTGAAACTTGTACCTAGAAAGACCACAGATAAAGTATACATAAAGCATAATTTGTTGTTGTTTTTGTGTTAGAGCTGATTCTGATTTGTAGTTCACTCAGCAAAAGAAGTATGAGAATAATTAGGCCAAATATTCAACATGAAAAGGTGAAAGTGAAAGTTGCTTAGTTGTGTCCGATTCTCTGCAACCCCATGAGCTATACAGTCCATGGAATTCTTCAGGCCAGAATACTGGAATAGGTAGCCATTCCCTTTTCCGGGGATCTTCCCAACCCAGGGATTGAACCTAGGTGTCCCGAATTGCAGGGGGATTCTTTACAAGCTAAGCTTTACACCAGGGAAACCCAGTATTCAATATGCAGGGTTTTTAACGCAGCTCTTTTATAGGAGCAGAATCATTCATAACAGGACATGGTCTTAGTGTTATTTTGTAGTCAGTGTTATAAAAACAATGATTTTTAACTTGTAACTATTTTATAAGGAATACTTATAGCCTTTTTACCTAATTATTTTATCTTTTATTCAGAATAAATTTGAAAGAGTAACTTTAATAGACCTGGTGTTTTGGGGGAACTGATAAACTTACTAACACACAGAACTGAGTGAAGTTTCTTTCATGATGCCTGCTTCTATAAGGAGCTGACTTGTGAGGTAACCAGGAAGACCTTAGAATTGCTACAAATGTATATGGGGACCTTTGCAATAAAGCTGGTTAGAACTTGGGCAAAAAAGAAAACCCATAAATGATATATGACTGGACAACAAAACTAACCCATTTGAAACTGTCCTCATTTCTGATGTCTAGGGCAGAAGGAAGATTGACAACATTTTCCATGTAGTTAGTGCTTAATGGATGTTTTCTAACTTGAATTTTATCTAGATGATATCTCAGTGTTGTTTTTTCATAATAACTTTTTACTCAAGGTGATTAGCCCTTTCAATTCTAGTTTCAGTTCCTTAGCCTCTGTAGTGAAAGTGAAGTGCTCAGTTGTGCCCGACTCTTTGCGATCCCATGGACACCAGGCTCCTCCGTCCATGGGATTTTCTAGGCAAGAGTAATGGAGTGGGTTGCCATTTCCTTCTCCAATGAACTTCCTGACCCAGGGGTCGAACCCAGGTAGCCTCTGTAGACACATCAGTTATTCCCTGATTTGGCATTCTCTTTTAGATATTTCTTTAAGGCACTTCTGTTGTTTACTGTGCATGTCTCTACACTTTGTCTTATGTGCTTTTCAGTGTGTCCTGTTCTAGTTGGTTTTCATCACTCTGCTAGTGCCTTCCACATTCTAAAAATCTGCTGTTTCATAAGTCAAATGTTATGCCATTTGATTCTTATATTTATTTGTTTCATTGATTATTCTAATTTCTTTATAGAAAAATTCAACATTTTTAAAAAATCATGATGGATATTTTCCTATCTTTGCATGTGAATAAACAAAATTTCTTTCTTAAAAAATATTCATGCATTTCCTGTGGGAGTTTTGCTTTAAAAGGCTGATATTTTCTGTATGATTTTCTTTATTTTTAAATGATAATATAGTTATTTTCATCAGGTCTATAAATTTATTTTTCTCTCCTTGCTGATGTATGCTTGCAATTACCTTGCTAATCAAAAGTAATTAAATGTAGTAAAACATTGAGTACTGGGGCTGAGCAATCTATATACATTATTTTACTACTATGTCAAAAGAACTCTGTAAAATTGATGCCACGATATCCACCTTTCCAACTGAAACTGAGGATTATAGGTTTTAAGTATATTTCCCAGTCTGGTGTTAGAACAATAGAAGACCTTAATTTTAAATGCTGATTTTTTTAACTCTTCATTTTGTATTCTTCAACCATTCAAACATACAGTTCATATTATTCTTCAGTTAATAACTGATGGTATCCATTGTGTTCAGATTCTAATGGTGCCTTTCATCAGCTCACTTAGAGGAAGATTTACCTGTGTGGACAAAGGACACGTGACATGCCCTTCACGTGCTTTCTTTAGCACACGTTTGTAGGATTATATCTTAACAAGTGTCCCTATTTGAGAAAAGGGCCACAGTTTGTTTATTGGTTACTTAAGTTTTCTAACACTTCATGGACATTTTAATGAGAAATAAAAGCAATCACAAGCACGGGGACTCAGCTAATAACTTCTGGAAGTCTTGGCTTGTGTTCATTGATGCAAATGTAATATTTGGACATCAAAGAAACCTTTGAAGCCAGCATTTTCTCACCCAGATATTAATTTAAAAATCTTTGCTTTTCCTGCCTGTTTCTTGGACTATTTTGTTTCAGATAAATACATTCTATTGCTCTATATACATGTCTAAAACATAAAAAGATAAACTATATTAATCTGATTTTTAATGAGAAAGAATCATATACAAACACTTCCCAAAAGAAGGAATTTGATAGAAATGATAGCATCAACATGAATAATGTAATTCAATTCAAAAAAACCTGTCACCTTTATAATCACCTTGAAATTTTTTTAAAGAAACATGACTTAATTTAAACTTGAAAATTTATTCACAGATATTACCATCTGTCTGATAATAAATGCTATGAGATTCAAAACTCTAAGTCTGTTAACTAAATATTATTCCTGTTCTCAAAAGCATAATCTGAATTTTGAATAATAAGAAAAAAATAACTTCTTGTCTCAGGTCATTTTCAGCAAACTGTTTCTTAATCCCTTCTACTGTGTGTGTCAGCCATTTTGTTTTTCTATCTTTATCTCTCCTCAGAGATTTTTCACACACAAAAATAAATTTCTATAAATTTCTATGTTTCCTGCCTCCTATCCTTCCAGCCATCAGCCAGGCTGTTTTCCACACTCTGACCATTTCTTCTTGCCTGGTATCCACATACTTAGCTACTTTCCATTTCTCTATGGATGCAGCTACTCATTTTCAACCCCTCAGAGGTTTTCCTTCATCCCAAAAAGTCTGATAAGAATACTCTAGCTCTGAGCTTCACTCTCTGCTATTCCAGACCAGTTTCATTCTTCGTTGTTGTTAGGCTATTAACATTTCTTTCCACTAAATGCTACTTCCTGTCTTTTGCCCATCCCATTTTTGTAGACTCAGTTAAGCTCTATCTTTTACATGAAATCTTCTTGAAAATACAAAGGCTAACTGTCCTTTGGATTTCCAGACCCCGTATGATTAATACAAAAAGATAAGACAAGACCTTAATTACTTGTTGTTGTTTAATTGCCAAATCATGTCCGGATTTTTGTGACCCCATGGATTGTAGCCCACCAGGCTCTTCTGTTCATGGGATTTCCCAGGCATGCATACTGGAGTGGGTTGCCATTTCCTCCTCCAGAGAATCTTTCCAACCCAACCCAGGGATTGAAACCGCAGTCTCCTGCGTTGGCAGGTGGATGGGTTCTTTACCAGTGAGCCACCAGTAAAGTCCAGAGTTACATTATGAGAACTCGGAAAGAATTAAGAGAAAGGTATTTGAACACACTGCTCTTTTCCATCTTGGTTTGGCTCACTCTTCTAGTTTGATTTTGCTACAAAAAACATATGGATAAGTCATCCTGTGACACTTAGGTCAGCAATCAGCCAACAATAACACACCCCAGCAGCCACCAATTCTGTCAAATAAACTTGACTAAAAAAAACATTCACTTTTTCTTGTGAAATATTTTGAGCTTTCCCTTAATAAAACTCACTCTTGCTTTTATTTAGTATGGAGGAGGTTGTCTCTTACGTATATGCATTGATAAAGTATAGTTTTCAAAAAGATAAAAGCATGACTTTAAAAATTAATTCATCTCAAAGATTTTATTTCCTTAATTATTAAAGGAACGATATGAATTCAAATTCAAATTTGACATATATATGTCACATATATACATATATATGTATATGCTACTGTGTTTGCATATGTATATGTGTTTGCATATGTATATGTGTTTGCATATGTATATGTGTTTGCATAACACAATGTGTTTGCATAACTATATACAACAAGCTTGTGCAGAGTTATCACTCTCCTACAACCTAAGTTGTTTTATCGCCCAGAAATGAAATACATTAATCAAAAATACATTAGTCAAAAATAATGAAAGAATATAATACTGTGTGTCAATTATACTTCAATTATACATTTAAAAATATGATAATCACCAGAAAGATCTACAGTACACTTAACACTCCATTGTCAGACCAGGCCACCAGCTTTGCCCATTTTCTGACAGAGTAAATTGAGTCTTCAGCCTTTTAGTAGTTTCTGAACTACTCTTTGATAGTTATTAAGCACGAATCAAGTTCTAGTAGGAATAGGAACTGAAGTGGCAAAGAAATTTTGAAAAGAGGAGACAATGTTCTGATTCATAAGCAGCTCACAGTTATAGTAGAATGACATGTAAAATGAGACATAAGGCAATATTACAAGAAAAGATAAAAGTGTAGCACTGATGTATATACACTGCCATGTATAATAGAGCTGCCTGGCAGCTGCTGCCCAGTACAGGGAGCTCAGCTCCATGCTGTTCGATGGCCTGGAGGGGTAGAATGGGAGGGTGGGTAGGAGGCTCAAGAGGGAGGCCTATATGTGTGCCTCTGGCTAATTCACAGTGTTGTACAGTAGAAACTAAAATGACATTGTAAAGCAGTTATATTCCAATACCTAAAAAAAGGTAAATGTATGAGTAAAAAGAACTGTATAATTTTTAACTGGGAATGTTATTGTAAAACATTATTTTAAAAATAGATTCATTGAAATTAAAAATAAGTGAAAGTGTTAGTTGCTAAGTCACGTCCAACTCTTTGTGACCCCATGGACTGTAGCCCGTCAGGTTCCTCTGTCCATAGAAATCTCCAAGCAAAAATACTGGAGTGGGTAGCCATTCCCTACTCCAGGGAATCTTCTGGACCCAGGGATTGAACCCAGGTCTCCTGCATTGTAGGCAAAATCTTTACTGTCTGAGCCACCAATGAATTAGACTCATTCTTTTTTTTTTTTTTTTCTGTTTGTTTCTTTAAATAAAAATGAATCTAATTAAAGAAAAATATCACGCATCATGTAATAAAAGTAGGGAAGGCAGCACTCAGCTGAAATTTCTGAAAAACTGCAAGAAGCAAAAACAAATATGAAATCCATGTTTCAACAGGCAGCAAGTGACTCTCAGATTCCCTCAGACTTATGATTGCCTTCCTCAAGTCTTCCTGCTTCTAGACTGTAAATTCTGCTCCCTTTTGGGGTCTCTGGCTTCTGCTTTTGTACCTTATAATGTCTTTACTGGAGCACAATTGTAGGTCTCTGAAAGCCTTGGCATCATTTCTTCCTGTTTCTTTGTGTTTTTCTTCACCATCCTCTTTCCTTCATTATTGCTTTCACAAAATTATTACTGTGTTTGTTTATCTTTAGGGAGAAAAAAATAAAGGCTCTCCTTATTCTAGGAATTTGCCCTAATATATATGTAAAATTCTTACACAGGATTTTTTTTTTTTTTTTTTAGTTTCAAGAACAGTAATCAAGCAGTCTTAAACATTTTCTTTTTTCAGGGCCCAGTACTTTCTCTAGCTTGCCTTCTTCACATCTTAAAGTCAGAAAAAATACAAAACTAAACAATAAAAGGAAAATAGCTTCAGGTGTTGTGTCTTTTGCTCTGTGTATGATTTATACAAGCCTCTAATATTATCTTTTTCTTCTATAATAATATTAATTTGAATTATCACAATCAATTGTAGTCATTTTTTTAAGCCTCTTACTCTTTTTACTTTCAATATATTTGTTATTGAAAGAGGAGATTGAAATTATAAGAGGATTATAGGAAAAAATGAAGTTTCTTTGCAGGTGCAAAGACTTGACCTGAGCCATCTTTGATGGAAAAAAACATTAAGGAGATAGTTCGGGGAAGGCAATGGCACCCCACCCCAGTACTTTTGCCTGGAAAATCCCATTGACAGAGGAGCCTGGTAGGCTCTAGTCCATGAGGTCTCTAAGAGTCGGACACGACTGAGCGACTTCACTTTCACTTTTCACTTTCATGCATTGGAGAAGGAAATGGCAACCCACTCCAGTGTTCTTGCCTGGAGAATCCCAGGGATAGGGGAGCCTGGTGGGCTGCCGTCTATGGGATCGCACAGAGTCGGACACGACTGAAGCGACTTAGTAGTAGTAGTAGTAGTAGTAGTTACTAGTACACATAAAAATATTGCAAGTACATCAGAGAGCACAACTTCCGATTAAAATGCATTTAGAGATCTGTCTCCAACTCTCCTTTCTGTGTTCTCTGTATTCTGGCTTTATTCTAAGTGTATTTCTAAAAAAATCTAGCATTTACTTTTCCAGCTCTAGGATCATGTACTCACAACTTTGTGATAAGTGATAAAAGATCTCTTTTCTCCCACATACCATTGAACAAAAACCATGGAAATAAGCTTCTTTCTCTGACTTTAGTTACATATTTGTATTTTGGATCACTTTGTTTACTGAAATGATCATATGAGTTTATTCCTTTATTCTATTAATATGCTTAATAGAATTAACTGATTTTTGATTGTTAAACTAACATATATTCCTGGAATAAACCACATTAGGTCAGTTTTCCAGTTATCTATTAAATAACCAACCATCCTAAACTTGTTGTTATTCAGTTGCCAAGTTGTGTCTGACTCTTCATGACCCCATGCAACATGCTTGTCCTTCACCTGGAGTTTGCCCAAGTTCATGTCCATTGAATCAGTGATGCCATTCAACCATCTTATCAGGTGCTTTAATAATAAAAGTGATTTATTTATATTTGGTGGTCCAGGTGGATTTTTTTTTTTGGCTTACAGCCTCATAAGGTTGCAGTCAGATGGTGGTCCCGCTGGAGTGCCCCCAATCTTCATCAACATGTAAGGCAGTTGATGCTCTGTAGGATGTGACTTTAGCAGAGGCTGCAAACTGTAATGTGTGCATGCAAGCTAAGTTGCTTCAGTCATGTCTGACTCTCTGTGACCCTATAAATTATCACTTGCCAGGCTCCTCTGTCCATGGGATTCTCCAGGCAAGAATACTAGAGTGGATTTCCATGCCTTCCTCCAGGGGATCTTCCTGACCCAGGGTTTGAACCTGTGTCTCTTGTGTCCTGAATTGGCAGGTAGGTTCTTTACCACTAGTGCCACCTGGGAAGCCCACAAACTGTAATACCTACTGGAAATTTCTCCAAGTGATCTCGGCTTCCCTACTCTAATGACTGGATTCCAAAGGCACTTAGGCCTGAGAGAAGACTGGACAGGAGCTACTTTGCTCTTTAAAATCTGGCCTAGAGCCATGAAGCATCAACCATACTGCTTCCTATACATTAAAAGCAAGTAACTAAGTCAGCCCATATCCAAGGGAAGAGTAAGTATTCTTGTTGTGAGACAGTGAAAAAAATTTGTTGACATGTTTAAAAGCCATCGCAGTCACGATTATCCTTTTTATTGAATCTATAACTAGGTGCGATTTGTTAATATTTTGTTTAGGATTTTTGTATCCGTGGTTGTGAAAGAGACTGCTTAATAATTTTGTTTCTTGTAATTTCTTTGTGTGTGGATGGACAGAGTTCCCTCTTCTTTTTTTCTGTGGAAGAGTATGTATGAGCTGGTATTATTTCTTTATAATGTTTGGCAAGATTTAGCAATGAAGACTTCTGTGCTTGAGGTTTAGTTTCTGAGAAAGTTTTTAATCATAAAGCCCATTTCTGAAAACACACTGTTCAGACTTTTCTACCTTTTGTCTACTTTGTTACAGTTTTTTCTTTCTAGGTATATTTACATCATAGAACTTGTCAAATGTATTGACATATACTTTCATTGACATATACTTGGCAGTTTTCTAATGTTCATAAAATTTGTAGATGTGTATTTTCATTTCTAAATTGAGAGTTTTCTCTCTTTTTCCCATGATTAGAATTTTTCAATTTAACTCTTCAAAAATCCAACTTGGTTTCAGTTCTCTAGCTCCTTTTTTCTAGCCCTTTGATTTATTTACACGTGTATATTATTCTTTCCTTCTATTTATTTATTTATTGGGTTTATATATTTTTTTATTTTTCTAGACTCTTATGATTTGGTTCCTTATTTATAACTATTTTTAGAAAATATTACTTTAGTAGCTACAATATACATCATTAACATCTCATACTGACCTTGAATTAATATACCTTTTTAAATATAATGTAAGAAGTTTACAATAACGTACTTCCTTTGTCTCCTTCTGATACTTTGTGTTATTATTATAGCCTTTTTTCTCATATTATAAACTAAATAAGATATTGTTAAGATTTTGCTTTATAAAATAATTTGTAAGACTTTTCAAGCAAGAAAATTCCTATTGGCTCTACCTTCAAAATACATCAAGAATCTTGAGAGATGGATGTATGGATACCTGTGTGCTTCAGTACATATAATAAAATGTTACCAATGGAATATGGATAGTAAGTATATAGGTGGTCACTCTATAATTCTTTCAATTCTGTTCTACATTTGAAAAAAAATTTATACAACATTTTTAAGAAACGTCTTTTTAAGTAAACAATATTGAGAGAATTCATCACAAGTAGATCTACAGAAATGTTAAAGGGAATTTGGGGAAGGGGTGATGGGTTTTGCATGTCCCTATGATTATGAGAGTTTTCTGTCACTCTTCCTGTGGCCTATATTTTGCTTCATGGGAGAGAAATGTGTGTGAAACTGCCTGGGTCTCTCTTCTAACTCTTGCTCTGCTCCTGGTCCTTCTTAAAAGCATTTGGTGATGACTAATGGAAAAGCTCTTGAGACTGAATATGAAATCACAGGGTTTCAGGAGACTCATATTATCTACGCTGTCTTGTTAGCTTCTGTTTACTCTTTAAGAATGTTTTAAATTTTCAGCTGATTTTTTTCTTAACTGATTTTTACAATATTCACTTTTTCTTCCAGTGCTTTGTCCAAAGTAAAACAGTTCCTGTATATCATCTCTTCCCAGGGAAATTCATCACTCTAGAATTGAGAATACTTATTGTTTTGTACCCTGTATCTCTAATGAACTTAAAATAGACAACAGAACTTTATATATTGTTCAACTATTTTTTTCATTGTTAGTGAAGTAACAATATTTTCTTGGGGTTTTCAACATTGTAGACTGAAATGGAATTGTCAGCTTCACTACTGATAGATATTTTTGATAGATATAGAATTTTATGTTGACAGATCTTTTTGTTTTCTCTTCAACATCCAAAAGATATCTTTTCATATTTATCTGGATTTTATCATTGCTGATGATAAGTAAAAAAAACTGGGTTTTGTCCATTTTTATTATGTCTCTTCTTTGGCTGGTATAAATAACTTTTTTCTTTATTTTGATTTTCAGCATTTGACTATCAATTATCTAGGTGTAATGTTTATCATCCATCATTCCAGTAGTCATGTATACATAGAAGAGTTGGATCATAAAGAAATCTGAGTGCTAAAGAATTGATGCCATTGAACTGGTGGTGTTGGAGAAGACTCTTGAGAGTCCCTTGGACTGTAAGGAGATCCAATCAGTCCATCCTAAAGGAAATCAGTCCTGAATATTCATTGGAAGGACTGATGTTGAAGCTGAAACTCCAATCCTTTGGCCACCTGATTGAAGAACTGACTCATTGGAAAAGACCCTGATGCTGGGAAAGATTGAAGGCAGGAGGAGAAGAGTACGACAGAGGATGAGATTGGATGGCATCACCAACTCAATGGACATGAGTTTAAGTAAATTCCAGGAGCTGGTGATGGACATGGAGGCCTGGTGTGCTGCAGTCCTTGGGGTCGCAAAGAGTCAGACAGAACTGAGCAACTGAAGTGAACTGGGTGTTTATCACGTATGTTTATCATGTTTGAAATTTTATGAAATTCTTGGATTTATGAGTTAATAGTTTCTTAAAAATTTTTATCAAGGTATTTCTTCAAGTACTTTTTCCACCTCAATTTTTATCTTCTCTTATTTTCTTCCTTTCCATTAAAGATCTCTTTGACTCTTAAATATAGCCACTTATTTCCTTAAGGCTTGATCATATATGTATTATTGACTGAAAAAATTGCACAGCCTAAAAGTTGAGAATAATGTTTTATTCAACAGATATTCTGAAGAATTCAAGCCTGAGAGACAACCTCTCAGATAGCGCTAAGGGACTGCTCTTAAAGGAGGAGCCAGGATATATTAGAGTTTTTGTTACAGACACCAGGGAGACAGCAAAAGATTACTGTTGATCAAAGAAAACCAGACACCTCAAATTAAAGAACTTGGCTTTTCTATGTAAGAAAAATCTGGGCTCATTTAAGTCTTTCCCTTGTTATGTACCTCAGCCATCTGAGGTCAGTATCTGGTATTTTCCCATCCTGAGTCTCCTCAGGGTGTATGGTGGTGGGCTGGCTGCAGTGGCTGATTGCTTGATAGCAGGCATCTTGTGTCCATCTGTGGTCCATCAGGACTCACTGTTAGGATGGGGATGGGGGACTGTAATGTGATGGCATGGTGACTGCAACATCCTTTTGTCTACTGATATGATCGGCAGGTACCATTTTTCATTCTCAGTGTATATAAACAAATAATGAGCCATGAAAAAAGAAATATGAAACCTAAGTTAGTTTTGGATAACTTAACTAGGTTTCCACACAGACTCTCTCTGTTTTAATTAGGATAGTTTTTACTTATCTTTTCTTTTGCAGTACCTAATTTGCTTATAAGCACCGTCAATAAATTTTACATTGAATGATTTCCACTTTCTTCTTTGTTTATATTCTTTCATTTTCCATCTTTTTACTTATTTTTTAATTAAATTTTATTTTGCTTAACTTTACAATATTGTATTGCTTTTGCCATACAACGAGATGGATCCGCCACAAGTATACACATGCTCCCCATCCTGAACCCTCTTCCCTCCTCCCTCCCCATACCATTACTCTGGATCATCCCAGTGTACCAGTCACAGGCATCCGTTATCAGGCATCATACCTAGACTGGTGACTCGTTTCAAATATGATATTATACATATTTCAATGCTGTTCTCCCAAATCATCCCACCCTCTCCTGTTCCCAGAGTCCAAGAGTCTGTTCTATACATCAATGTCTCTTTTGCTGTTTTGTAAACAGGGTTATTGTTACTGTCTTTCTAAATTCCATATATATGCGTTAGTATACTGTATTTGTGTTTTTCTTTCTGGCTTACTTCACTCTGTATAATAGGCTCCAGTTCCATCCACCTCATTAGAACTGATTCAAATGTATTCTTTTTAATGGCTGAGTAATACTCCATTGTGTATATGTACCACAGCTTTCTTATCCATTCATCTGTGGATGGACGTCTAGGTTGCTTCCAAGTCCTGGCTGTTGTAAACAGTGCTTATTGATCTTTATATCATTTATAGTTGTGGTTTTAAATTCCTTGTCAACCTATTTCAAACTATACAGCAACTCTGAGTCTGTTTTTGTTTCTTTCTTTCTTTTCTTTACCACTTTCTTTTTTGTGAGGGGTAGGAGGCTCTCTTGGTTATGGGTCATGTTTTCCCATATCTTCACATTTCCGGTGATTGATTATATACTAGACATTGCCAATCCTATGTTGCTTATGGTCTGGAATTAATTTTTTTCCTTTAAAGGATGCTAACCTTCTTTCTGGAAGACTGTTGTTAATAAACTGATGAATAAGCCTGACTGTCTCAAGAGTGTTTCAGGTATTTTTGGGGACATTCTAGCCATTTTCTAGTGTTATGATAGCCTTATTTCCAAAGTATAGTTTTCATTTATAGTTACTTCAGGCTGAATCTTCTTTCAAAAACTCTTTTGTTTTTCTTTAAGTCTAAATTTACTACTAAGAGAAAAAAATATTCCTTCTTGGTTTGTTAAGACATGGTATCAGAGAGTCAGAAGGTTTGTCTGTGCTGAGTTTCATTTGTCCTATTGTGCATGAATTCAGACAGAAGGATAGTGAAGAACACTGATCTCATGCTCACTGTTATGAGCACTTTCTCATGAGCAATGCAGGCAAGACCACTTTACAAACCGTTATTACTTTTGGAATAGCTCCCAGTATGGAAGAGAATAATTCTCTCACTTCATCTTTAATAAATTATTGGATTTTGGTCATTACCCTCATTCTTTTGCATTAAAATTGAATTTTTACTTTCATAGCGTCAAAACGTATGAGATCAGTGTATTAAAATGTGTGAAGTCAGCTGAATAAACTAGGGCTGACAGTTTTAATTCATTTCCATGACAGTCAATATGCTCCAAAATGAAATAATTTATAAAAATAACTCAGAAAGCACTTCACAGGGATTGGTTAATACTACATGATGGAAAGATAGTTTGAGCTTGTGTTACACAAAGATAAAAACAAATTTGCTACTTGGAATTAATAAAAAAGAAATTAAAGACTTTCTGCTATAAATATAGGGACAGATGCATGCTTTTCTTTTTTTCTTCCTCTTTTTAAAGTGAGATTGGGCCTTATATTTGATGAGCCTTAAAATATGAAAAAAATTCAAAGTAAAAAATTGTATTTTTCCTTTAGAAGGTATGTTAGCAAATTACTGCTTGATTGAATGTTTTCACTAAAAATGAAAGCTTTGTTTCATATGCTTTACTAAAAATTCCTATTAATATTATATATCAGATCAGATCAGATCAGTCGCTCAGTCGTGTCCGACTCTTTGCGACCCCATGAACTGCAGCACGCCAGGCCTCCCTGTCCATCACCAGCTCCCGGAGGTCACCCAGACCCGCATCCATCGAGTCAGTGACGCCATCCAGCCATCTCATCCTCTGTCGTCCCCTTCTCCTCCTGCCCTCAATTCCTCCCAGCATCAGAGTCTTCTCCAATGAGTCAACTCTTCGCATGAGGTGGCCAAAATACTGGAGTTTCAGCTTTAGCATCATTCCTTCTAAAGAAATTCCAGGATTGATCTCCTTCAGAATGGACTGGTTGGATCTCCTTGCAGTCCAAGGGACTCTCAAGAGTCTTCTCCAACACCACAGTTCAAAAGCATCAATTCTTCGGCGCTCAGCCTTCTTCATAGTCCAGCTCTCACATCCATACATGACCACAGGAAAGACCATAGCCTTGACTAGGCGAACCTTTGTTGGTAAAGTAATGTCTTATATGAAAAGTAAATACATATATAACTTCTTATACAAAAATAAATTATGTTAATAGGCAAATATAACTTTTTAGTCACAATAGGATTTATTATTACTAACATTTGACTCATTAATTTGATGCATATATAATTGTTAAACACTTACAAAATAAAATTTTGAAGTACCAAACATATTCTATAAGATAGTCTTCTGAGGATGTCTATTTCTGGCCAATGGTGACAGAAATTAATTTCTTCAAATGAGTAAAACCTTACAGAATATAGGAAATAATGTTTCTCAACACACTGGACAACAAGCAACCAAGAACAGTGATTTGTGGGAAATGGGAGTCAAAAAAGATGAACCTGGGGTAACCCCAGCTTACTGCATGTAGAAATATTTCAGACCAGAGAGCAACTGGTGAGGCTAAGAGAAACAGACCAAATGAGTGGATGAGATAAAGCTCTGTGTTCAGGGAGGTAAAGAAAATACAGTGCTTAGGGCAGAATAATAGAAAGGAAAGAGCTGCTCATGGGATGAACTCTGTTCATTTGTAGTCAGTATCACTCCAGAATTCAGCTAAGTAATAATTAACATTTACGTATGAGGAAATTTGAGGTGAAGGAAGGAACACCTGAAAGAATTACAGAACATTCCAGTGCTTCCACACGGCTGGTCCAAGTGCCTTTTCACACCAGCCATCCTCAGCCCAGGGTATTGAGTAAAGTGCTCAGAAGTATTTGTCTCAGGAAATGTGCAAATTGTCCCTGTAATTACATTGTTCTGGTCCCATTCATTAAAGATTAAAACTTTATCTGCACATTTCAAAATGTTTCCAAGCATCTTAACTAAATTAAGATGAATAACAGGGCAAAATTCACAGTACCTGGAATTTGATAAAGCATTACTAAGCATGCTAAGAATCAAGAAAGTGCTACACATAATAAAGAAAAAAATTGATCAGATATATTGACTTTGAAATGACAAATGTATAAAATGATGATCAGTTGAATAAAAAAGAACATTAGCTTAGCTTCTGTCACTGTATCCCATACGTTCAAGAGTATAGAGGAAGATTGAACATGATAAGTAGAAACAGAGGAATCAAAAAGACATAATTTAATTTTTAGAAATGTAACTATTCAATATAATGTCTAAAATGAAAAGTACACATGATACAATTAATAGAAGATTAAATATTACCAAAAAAAGTAGTGAGTTGAAAGATATAGCAATAGAAATTATCTAAAGTAAAACACAGGAAAAACAAAGATAGAAAATCTAATGAATAGAGTGTCATTTAGCTAAGGGACAATTTCAGGTGCCAAATATAATACTTGTGTAATTGAAGGAATTACAAACGAGGAATGGTTTTAAAATATGCCCACAAATTCCTTGTTACTCTTCCTATATGAGATGTAGCCTGATCTCCAGCCCCTTGAGCATGAGACGGACTTAATGACTTGCTTCTAATGCATAAAATAAATTGGCAATGGTTTTCAGAGATTAGGTCATAAAGGTCCTATAGATTCCTTTTCAATCACTCTCTTTTGAGGACATTAACTGCTGCAAAAGACCCATGTAGAGAGAAATGAAAGACTTCTGCCAGCAAGAATCAAGAAATTGAGACCTCCTGTCATCAACCAGATGAGTGAGTCATCTTTGAAGCAAATTCTTCAACCCAGCCAAGCTTTCAGAGCCAGAAGATGACAATAATCACATGATATCTCTGGATGCATAGTAATAAGCTTCTTCTGAAACTCGTTCCCACAGAAACTATCATATATATATATGTGTGTGTGTGTGTGTGTGTGTGTGTGTGTGTGTGTATTGTTTTAAGCTACTAGATTTTAGTAGTAATATGGTATGACTCAGTTCAGTCACTCAGTTGTGTCTGGCTCTTTGCAACCCCATGAACAGTAGCACGCCAGGCCTCCCTGTCTATCACCAACTCCAGGAGTCCACCCAAACCCATGTCCATTGAGTCAGTGATGCCATCCAACCATCTCATTGTCTATGTCCCCTTCTCCTCCTGCCCTCAATCTTTCCCAGCATCAGGGTCGTTTCAAATGAGTCAGCTCTTCACATCAGGTGGCCAGAGTATTGGATATGACTAATAGATGACTAATACATACTTTGGTACCTTAAAGCAGGGAATGAGCATAAAATTATCCTATAGGTAGGAGTGGCTTTAAAACTGGGCAATGGGAAGAATCTGGGAAAATGTAAGATTGTTTGTAAAAGCCAGAAAAGCCTAGAAGAAACTGGATAGAAGCACCATTGCTTTTGAGGAGGCTATGGATGAAGGCTTAAAGGAAAGTGAGAAAAATCCTATTGAAAATTGGAGGAAAGTAGATACTTATAATTTAATGGAAGAGAACAATACTGCCTCCTCTGATAATATGCAAAATGGAAAATATACTCAATGAACTACATGATCTATCTAAGGATATTTCCAGCCTAAGTGATGCGTGCAGACTGGGCGGTATCTTGCTGTTTAGAATAAAGTGTGTGAAGATAGACTATTACATAAAAATAATCAGAAGTTTTATATGGTTGAAAATTCTCAAACTTTTCAAAGGACTATATATTATATATAGTCCTTTAATATAATAAATATATATTATATATTTATATATAAATATGTAAAATAGAATTTTTCTCATTTGATAAATGTCTTTCTCCCTACAGATGTTTTTTAACATTTTTATTGAAGTATAGTTGATTTACCAAATAGAAGGGGGAAAAGTGTAGGCTGAAGTTAAAGTTCCATACTTTGGCCACTTGATGTGAAGAGTTGACTCATTGGAAAAGAATCTAATGCTGGGAAAGATGGAAGGCAAAAGGAGAAGAGGGCAGTAGAGGATAAGATGGTTAGATAGCATCACTGACTCAATGGACATGGATTTGAGCAAACTCTGGAAGATAGAGGAGGACAGAGGAGCCTGGCCTGCTGCAGTCCATGGTGTCACAAACAGTCAGACATGAATTAAAGACTGAAGAACAAAACTTGATTTACAATGTTGTGTTAGTTTCAGGTGTACAGCAGAGTGAACCAGTTATAGATAGACAGATAGATATACACTTTCTATTTTTTTAGACTCTTTTCCCATATAAGCTATTACAGAGTATTGAGTAGAGTTCCCTGTGCCCTGCAGAAAGTTCTTATTAGTTACCTATATAATATATAGTACTGTGTATATGTCAATCCCTATCTCCCAGTTTATCCCTCCACCACCATCACCTGGTAGCCATGAGTTTGTTTTCTACATCTGTAACTCTACTTCTGTTTTGTGAATAAGCTCATTTGCACCTTTTTAAAAGATTCCATGTATAAGAGATATCACATGATATTTGTCTTTCTGTGTCTAATTTACTTCACTTAGTATAGCAATCTCTAAGTTCATCCATGTTACTGTAAAAGGCATTTATTGGTTCTTTTTTATAGCTGAGTAATATCCCATTGTATATTTGTTGTTGTTTAGTTGCTCAGTCTTGTCCAACTCTTTGTGACCCCATGGACTGAAGCACACCAGGCTTCCCTGTCCTTCACTAACTCCAGGAGCTTGCTTAAACTCATGTTCATTGAGTCGGTGATGCCATCCAACCATCTCATCCTCTGTCATCCACTTCTCCTCCTGCCTTTAATCTTCCCCAGCATCAGGATCTTTTCTAATGAGTCAGTTCTTTGCATCAGGTGGCCAAAGAATTTCATAAGAGTTTCAGCTTCAGCATCAGTCCTTCCAATGAATATTCAGGATTGATTTCCTTTAAGATTGACTGGTTAGATCTCCTTGCAGTCCAAGGGACTCTCAAGAGTCTTCCCCAACACCATAGTTTAAAAGCATCAAGTCTTTGGCACTCACCCTTCTTTATGGTCCAACTCTCATATCCATATAACTACTGGAAAACCATAGCTTTGACTATATGGACCTTTGTCAGCAAAGTAATGTCTCTGATTTTCAATACACTGTCTAGGTTAGTCATAGCTTTTATTCCAAGGAGCAGTTATCTTTTAATTTCATGGCTGCAGTCACCATCTATAGTGATTTTGAAGCCCAAGAAAATAAAGTCTGTCACTGTTTCCATTGTTTTCCTATTTGCTATGAAGTAATGGGACTGGATGCCATGATCTTCATTTTTGAATGTGCAGTTTTAAGCCAGGTTTCTCACTCTCCTCTTTCACCTTGACCAGGAGGCTCATTAGTTCCTCTTTGCTTTCTGCCATAAGGGTGGTATCATCTGCATATCTGAGGTTATTGATATTTCTTTCAGGATTCTTGATTCTAGCTTGTGCTTCATCCAGTCGCATTTCACATGATGTATTCTGCATATAAGTTAAATAAGCAGGGTGACAATACACAGCCTTGACATATATACAATGACCCATTGTATACATGTACTACATATTCTTTATCCATTCCTCTGCTGATAGACATTTAGATTGATTCGATGTCCTAGCTATTGTAAATAGTGCTGCAGTTGAACATTGGGGTACATGTATCTTTTTGAATTATGGTTTTCTCTGAGTATATGTCCAGGAGTGGGATTGCTAGCCATAAGGTATCTCTATTTTTAGTGTTTTAAGGAACCTCCATATTGTTCTCCATAGTGACTGTACCTATTTACATTCCACCAACAGTGTAAGAGGGTTCCCTTTACTCCACACTCTCTCCAGCATTTATTGTTTGTAGATTTTTTTTTGATGATGGCCATTCTTATCAGTGTGAAGTGATATCTCATTGTAGCTTTGATTTGCATTTCTCTAATAATTAGTAATATTGAGCATCTTTTCATGTGCTTTTTAGCCATCTGTATGTCTTCTTTGGAGAAATGTCTGTTTAGATAGTCTACCCATTACTTTTTCCACAGAATTTCAAGGTGATTTCTTTTCCACCATTTTTGACACAGTGCTTACATTGAGGCTTGAATATAGTAAACCTTCAATAAACACTTATTCAGTAAAAATTATGACTTGCATTGTTATTAACACAACTGTGTTTGATGCAGTTTATATGATTGACAGTAATACAATTATCGGAAAAGGCAATGGCACCCCGCTCCAGTACTCTTGCCTGGAAAATCTCACGGATGGAGGAGCCTGGTAGGCTGCAGTCCATGGGGTCGCTGAGAGTCAGACATGACTGAGTGACTTCACTTTCACTTTTCACTTTCATGCATTGGAGAAGGAAATGGCAACCCACTCCAGTGTTCTTGCCTGGAGAATCCCAGGGACAGGGAAGCCCTGGTGGGCTGCCGTCTGTGGGGTCACACAGAGTCGGACATGACTGAAGTGACTTAGCATAGCATAGCAATATAATTATAATAAAATTATTATTTTTATATGATCTGTTTTAACTCATGACACTTCTGACACCAAATATATGGGCTTCTTCCACACCATCAGCCAATTCTCCAACACTCTAATCACCAAACTGGGTGTCCTACAGTTCAATTCAATTCTGGCACCAACTATAAGGAGTTATTGTCCAGACTCTACAACTTTAAGGATTCAGTCCCACAAGATTGTCCAAAGTATTGAGTCCCAGGGCATATATTTTTTTGTCCAACTTGGCTATAATTTCCTACCCATAATCCCCCATCCTTTCAGAAAATTGGGTAGAATGGCTCATAGAATTCAGGAAAACACTTTACTTACTATCAGGGGTTTATTATAAAGGGTACAAATGAAGAGGTACATAGAGTGAGGTCTGGAAGATTCAAACACAGGCACTTGTATCCCCATGGAATTGGAGTGCACTATACTTCCAGTGTGCTGGAAGTGTTCACTAACTGTGTTGCTCTGAACTCCTTTGGAGAGGGATTTTCATGGGGATTTCATTATGTAAACATGATTGATTAAATCAGTGGATACTGGGGATTGACACAGTCTTTAGCCTTTGTCCTCTCCCTGTTGGTTGGGGGATGAAACTGGACTTCCTAGCTTCTAGTCAAACTGGATCTTTCTGGTAACCAGGGCCCTTCCAGAAACTTCCTAGGAGTTTCAGCCAAGAGCCATCTTATTAGCATACCAAAAGTACCATTGTCACCCAAGAGATTCTAGAAGTTTTGGGGCAGAGACAAAGACCAAACATCTATTTTTTTTTTTTTTAATTTTACCTCACACATGGAAAAAAGGTGTAATTAGAATTGTTTATTGGGCTTTCCTGATGGCTCAGATGGTAAAAATCTGCTTGCAATGCAGGAGACTCAGGTTCCATCCCTGGGTCGGGAAGATCCCCTGGTAAAGGGAATGGCTGACCATTCCAGTATTCTTGACTGGATTATACATGACAGTTACTAGGAAAGAAGTTTTTCTTATATTTATACTGTCATTAATAAGAAAAAGTTTGAATTGTTATGCCCGAAGTCCGAGTCCCCAAAACGGAGAGAATAAGACGTCCACAGCAATGCAAAAGCATAAAGGGTTTTCATTGCTAGCTCGAGCTAGGGCTCAAGTCTCATCCAGCGCAGTGGAATCTGACAAGAGCCCGGAGCTCTGAATCATGGCCATTTTTATACCGGTGGTTTCTTTGTCTCTGCCACGGTGTAGCTGGCAGGTGATGATTGGCTAAACTGTGTGCACGTGTGAATTTTGAATCCCACATCCCCATCCGGATTGGCTCAAGTTTGGCGCGAATGGGGACTCTCCTGATTGGCTTGGAGCTATAATTTCCGGGATCATGACTCAGATCTGTAAGAATCTGAAACTCTAGGCCCTGTGTAGCTTGCTGAGCCCGCCATGGCCCAGGTTAAGTCCTAACAGAATAATGTGCTTGTCTACACAGAATGAAGTCTTTCCAATTTTTGGAGGCAACACAACAAAAATCCAGTGTTTCCTAAAACAGAACTGACTCAATTTCTCAAATATCTGTTAACTATTTTATTCATTTACATATGGAACAGATAAACTTCCAAAATTATTTTGAAGTGATATTTTATAATATATATGACTTTAGTTTGCTTACTTCCCTGGTGACTCAGATGGTAAAGAATCTGCCTGCCAGTGCAGTAGACTCGGGTTCGATCCCTGGGTTGGGAAAAGACCCTGAAGAAGGGAATGGCAACCCACACCAGTATTCTTGCCTGGAGAATTCTATGAAGAGAGGAGCCTGGAAGGCTACGTCCATGAGGTTGCAAAGAGTAGGAGACGACTTAGCGACTAGCACTTTCACTTTAGTTTGCTTAGCTTATTTTGCTAGTTTTAGTCTTTTGGAAGAGATGTTCTTCTGTGTCTTGTTTTGTCATTGGAAATCTGAACTGTTAAAATGCATCCAATAATTTAAAATTAGATAGGCCTAGCTTGGAAGATGTTAAAGGAATGACATCAGTTTTCATGGAAGTTGTCTCATTCTTCAGCCACTGGGGAAAAGAAACCAAAAACCAAAACAAAAGAAAACTTAGCTTTCAATTAGGCTTCTGAGAAATTCCACTGTTCTTGTCTGTTATATCAGGAGATTGAGAAGAAAACAGTCAAAAGAAAATGACTTTACCAATACCAGTGGTGATACTATTTCTTTCTCAGCAAGATGTTGAAATGTTAATAGCTGTTAAAAGAAAAACATATGCAATTGACCCTTGAACATGGGTTTTAACTGTGTGAGTTTGCTTATAAGCAGAGTATTTTCGATAAATATACTGAAAATTTTTTGGAGATTTGCAACAATTTGAAAAAACAAACAATATAGCTTACAAACATCAAAAACAGTAAGAAAAGTGTATGTAGATCCTCGTCTATTTCATAATTTTCTACCATATACATAAATCTACTATAAAAAGTTAAAATTTATCAAAACTTGTGCACATGCTTATAGACTATACATGGTACCATTCACAGTTGTGAAAAATGAAGCAAATGCAAAGATGCTGTGTTAGATCACAACATAAAATTAGCTGTGATACATATTGTACTACTGTACTAATTCTTTAGACACCTCCTGTTGCTATTCAATTGAGGTCGAGTGATGCATATATCTGCTTAAACTATCATGTGAAGGTAATCATCTCTCTCTGAGCAGCTGGTCTCTCCAGTATAGTACATACTGCAGTAGAAAGTGATCTCTTGCAGTTCTTTTGTAATTTTTTATTGTGTTTAGTGCACACAACGGAGAAGGCAATGGCACCCCACTCCAGTACTCTTGCCCTTAAAATCCCACAGATGGAGGAGCCTGGTAGGCTGTAGTCCATGGGGTCGCTAAGAGTTGGACACAACTGAGAGACTTCCCTTTCACTTTTCACTTTCATGCATTGGAGAAATAAATGACAGCCCACTCCAGTGCTCTTGCCTGGAGAATCCCAGAGACGGGGGAGCCTGGTGGGCTTCCGTCTGTGGGGTCACACAGAGTTGGACACAACTGAAGCGAGTTAGCAGCAGCAGCAGCAGCAGTGCACACAAACTCATGTAAATAACACCATGGGGCCTATATAAAGTGCCAGTAGTGATGCCAGAAGTGCTCCCAAGAAGCAGAGAGAAGTCATGACATTACTAGAAGTTGAATTGTTTGACACCACAGATTGAGGTCTGCATAACATGATTTGAGAAAAAGCAAAGTCATTATCAGATCAGATCAGATCAGTCGCTCAGTCGTGTCCGACTCTTTGCGACCCCATGAACCACAGCACGCCAGGCCTCCCTGTCCATCACCAGCTCCCGGAGGTCACTCAGACTCGCATCCATCGAGTCAGTGATGCCATCCAGCCATCTCATCCTCTGTCGTCCCCTTCTCCTCCTGCCCTCAATCCCTCCCAGCATCAGAGTCTTCTCCAATGAGTCAACTCTTCGCATGAGGTGGCCAAAATACTGGAGTTTCAGCTTTAGCATCATTCCTTCCAAAGAAATTCCAGGATTGATCTCCTTCAGAATGGACTGGTTGGATCTTCTTGCAGTCCAAGGGACTCTCAAGAGTCTTCTCCAACACCACATATGACAACTTAAATAGAAAGTGAAGGACCTAAAACCTGAGAATTTAATGCCAGCAAAGGATGGTTTGATAATTTTAGAAAGAAGTTTGGCTTCAAAAATGTCAAGATAACAGGAGAAGCAGCTTCTGCTGACTAAGAGGCAGCAGATGAGTTCCCAGATGCCATAAAATCATTGAGGAGAAAGGATATCTGCATGAACAGGTTTTTAATGTAAATGAAAGTGCCCTATTCTGGAAGAAAATGCCACAAAGGAAGAGAAGCAAGCACTAGGATTTAAAGCAGGATGGAATAGCTAACTGTTCTTTTGTGCAAATGCAGTTGGGTTTGTGATCAGGACTGCCCTTATCTGTAAAGTTATTAACCCCTGAGACTTAAGGAAAAGATTAACACCAGCTGCCAGTCTTTTAGATAACAAAAATGCTTTATCTGCATTAGTCCCCTTGATGCTTTGTCTCTGAAGTCTGAAAGTACCTTGCCTGTAAG
Source organism: Tragelaphus eurycerus (assembly GCA_935064755.1). Lineage (NCBI taxonomy): Eukaryota > Metazoa > Chordata > Mammalia > Artiodactyla > Bovidae > Tragelaphus > Tragelaphus eurycerus. The sequence goes on along the minus strand of CAKXYN010000097.1, from coordinate 2,041,806 downwards.
AGACTACCTTTTAAAGTTCTTTTGATATTGATGATGCTCCTGGACACCCAGAACCCCATAAGTTCAATGCCAAAATTAGTGAAGTGGTGTACTCGTACCAAAACAATGTTTCTAATTCAACCACTAGGTCATAAAGTCATAAAGTGCCTTTAAGGCTTATTACATCAGTACTTTATTGAAAGGATTGTCAGCGCTATGGAAGAGAACCCCATTAGAAAGAATATTATCAGAGTCTGGTACCATTGAAAATACCACACTGACATTTGACAGTCTAGCAGAAGAGATCCCATTATATCAATATAAGATTGCTTTTGACTTCTTTTGCACCATGGACCCTTCTATGATACAGGTACTGAAACTGAATCAAAAATGGGAAGGGATTGTACTGTATAGAAACAATTTTATCAAAAATGAAAAAGTAAAACAGTGTTTTACATTGTATTTCTGTAAAGTTACACCAAGCATACCTGTCTTCTTGCCTCCCTTTCCACCTCTTCCATCTCCTCTGCCTCTGCTACATTAAAACAGTATGACCATCCCCTCCTCCTCCTCCTCCTCCTCCCTCTCCCTCTCCTCTTCAGCCTACTCATCATGAAGATGACAAAGTTGAAGACTTTTATGATGATCCACTTCCACTTTATGAATAGTAAATAATCATCATCATGCGCATATAGTAAATTTATCTGTTTTATGTGTCTTCATGTGAAAATCTAATAACTGTGTGGTAAGAATTGGATGAAACATTTTTGTGTCATCATCATCACCTAAGCATTCACTGGGAGAATTATTGTACTCAAGACTTGTATTGAAGTGGATAGTCTATCCTTACACAGGCATAATGTGAGTGATATTTAATATAAAATTAATGTATTGGTTTTCTTACTGTTTTATAAAACTCTGTTCAAAGAATTAGGGCTTCTCCAGTGGTTCAGTGGTGAAGAATCCGCCTGCCAATGCAGGAGATGCAGGAGTCATGGGTTCAATCCTTGGGTCAGGAAGATCCCTTGCAGGAGGAAATAGCAAATCCTTCGAGTATTCTTGCCTGAAATATCCCATGGACAGAGGAGCCTGGCAGGCTATAGTCCATAGCGTCACAAAGAGTTGGGCACCACTGACTGAGCACTTCAAAAATTACATACAAAAATGTAATTACATTACAAAAAGTACCATACAGCAAGCTTCTCTCATAATTGGGGAGCAGTAAATCAGCCTATTCACAGGTAAATGATTTTTTACTAAACAGCCTCTTGATGAAAATGAAAAAGAGGAGAGTGAAAAAGCTGGCTTAAAACTCAACATTCAAAAAATGAAGATAATGGCATCCAGTCCCATCGCTTCGTGGCAAATAGATGGGGAAACAATGGAAACAGTGAGAGACTTTATTTTGGGGGGCTCCAAAATCACTGCAGATGGTGACTGTAGCCATGAAATTAAAAGACACTTGCTCCTTGGAAGAAAAGCTATGACTAACCTAGACAGCATATTAAAAAGCAGAGACATTACTTTGCCAACAAAGGTCCATATAGTCGAAGTTATGGTTTTTCCAGTAGTCATGTATGGATGTGAGAGTTGGACTATAAAGAAAGCTGAGCACCAAAGAATTGATGCTTTTGAACTGTGGTGTTGGAGAAGACTCTTGAGAGTCCCTTGGACTGCAAGAAAATCAAACCAGTCAATCCTAAAATAAATCAGCTCTGAATATTCATTGGAAAGGCTGATGCTAAAGCTGAAGTTCTAATACTTTGGCCACCTGATGTGAAAAACTGACTCCTTGGAAAAGCCCCTAATGTTGCAAAAGATTGAAGCCAGGAGGAGAAGGGGATGACAGAGGATGAGATGGTTGGATGGCATCACCGACTAGATGGACATTAGTTTGAGCAAGCTCCGGGAGTTGGTGATGGACAGGGAAGCCTGGCATACTGCAGTCCACAGGGTTGCAAAGAGCCGGACACGACTGAGCAACTGAACTGAACTGAACTGAACTGGTAGCAATGTTTCCAGTACTCTCTCATGAATATGATTGTAATACTGTATACTATGGGAGAAGGCAATGGCACCCCACTCCAGTACTCTTGCCTGGAAAATCCCATGGACAGAGGAGCCTGGTAGGCTGCGGTCAATGGGGTCGCTAGAGTCGGACACGGCTGAGCGACTTCACTTTCACTTTTCACTTTCATGCATTGGAGAATGAAATGGCAACCCACTCCACTGTTCTTGCCTGGAGAACCCCAGGGGCGGGGGAGCCTGGTGGGCTGCCGTCTATGGGGTCGCACAGAGTCGGACACGACTGAAGCGACTTAGCAGCAGCAGCAGCAACATATTATAAAAATTGTATAACAGTTCTTTAATTAGTGTAAAATTTGCTGCTGCTAAGTTGCTTCAGTTGTGTCCAACTCTGTGCGACCCCATAGACGGCCTCCCACCCAGCTCCCTCTTCCTTGGGATTCTCCAGACAAGAACACTGGAGCGGGTTGCCATTTCTTTCTCCAAGGCATGAAAGTGAAAAGTGAAGGTGAAGTCGTTCAGTCGTGCCCGACTCTTAGCGACCCCACGGACTGCAGCCTACCAAGCTCCTCCATCCATGGGATTTTCCAGGCAAGAGTACTGGAGTGGGGTGCCATTGCCTTCTCTGAGTGTACAGTCTAGTTTACCATAAACCAATATTATTGCTGCTGCTGCTGCTCAGTCGCTTCAGTCGTGTCCGACTCTGTGTGACCCCATAGACGGCAGCCCACCAGGCTCCTCCGTCCCTGGGATTCTCCAGGCAAGAATACTGGAGTGGGTTGCCATTTCCTTCTCCAGTGCATGAAAGTGAAAAGTGAAAGTGAAGTCGCTCAGTCGTGTCCGACTCTTAGCGACCCCATGGACTGGAGCCTACCAGGCTCCTCCGTCCATGGGATTTTCCAGGCAAGAGTACTGGGGTGGGGTGCCATTGCCTTCCCCGAATGCACGAGTCATTATATTGTATATAAATTTCTTTTTTGCATTATTTTAATTTTGATGTCATGTCAGTAACATGCATAAAATCTATAACGTTTTGTATCATATAGGACAATATTAATGTAAGTACTGACAGACAATTCATCTTATAAACAGACCATGTAAGCTATGGTATTGGTACACTGCTATACTGTAAATGCATTTTCTCCTGTAGTTTTCTTTTTTTTAATATTTATTTACTAGTTGCTCTCAAAATAATAGTAAACCCATTACATATTAAGATAGATAACATATTAAAAACTATATTATTAAAAAACTGTATATTAAAAACTATATTTTAAAATATATTTATTTTTAATTTATTTTTTATTTTATTTTTTAACTTTACAATATTGTATTGGTTAACATTTTATTTTCTTTAGCTTACTTTAGTGTGAGAATACAGCAAAAGTGTTAGTCGCTCAGTTATGTCTGACTCTTTGCGACCCCATGGACTATAGCCTGTCAGCATCCTCTGTCCATGGAATCCTTCACGCAAGAATACTGGAGTGGGTTGACATTTCTCCAAGAGATCTTCTCAACCCAAGAATAGAACCTGGATTGCCTGCATTTCAGGCACATTCCTTACCATCTGAGCCCCCAGGGAAGTCAAAGAAAACAGTACATATATATACAAAATATGTATTGTTTATGTTACTGGTATGGTAGTTAACAGTAGCTACATTTATTACAGTTAGTTACATCTTGGGGGAGTCAAAAGTTCTATATAGATTTTTGACTGCACAGGGAATTAGCACCTGTAACCCCTATGTTGTTCAAGGGTTAATTGGTGAGTTCACCTTGCTAGGATTCCATTGTTTAGCACATTCTGTAGTCTTATCTGAAGAACTTGGTTTTATAACATTATCAAATATAATCTGAAATGAGAGTAAAGTAGTAGAAGACATATTCTATCAGGATACAGTACAGTTGTTAAACATAATCAAGGAATGTCCCGATCATGTTCATTGGTCCTGAGGAAACTAGGTGTGCAGAAACAGACACACAGAGAACAGGTGAGCCACAATCACACACATCCTTGAAGACCTGCTGCCCAGGTGCTTATCAAAGCCTTGGCTTCAGAGGGTATTCTAGTCCCAGCCACACAAAATGCCTCTTACATGGATGTGGCATTCCAGGTCTCTTACACCCATGTATGTCCTTAATCTTACTCTTCACTGCCAGAAATATCCTGTGTGTCTTTATTCCCTATGATTTACATTATTTAGCAAAAACATAAGGAAATGGACTAGATTATGGACTGAAGTATTCATAAAATCTACTTCAAAAGAATTTCAGATCTCACTTAATATGTAATGAACTTATAAAATTAAACAGGAATATTCATGCAAGAGACTTGATTATTAAATATATTCATTGATATTCATCAATTATAACAACTTTTCAAAATATATTTACATAAAAATAACTAGTTGCAAGACTGTGTATCAATAACTCTTAAGATATACTTATTTTCACTTAGAAAGGCAAACCCAAGGGACTCATATGCAGTGATCATATTCAGGCTTCTCTTTGGCTTCTCTTTGAAGCCTGAATTGAAATATGAAATTAAAACAAGCCAAATTAATTCAAATGTCTGTAAATATTCAATATATATACTGTATTTATTCTTTTGCATTCTAGGTAGCCTCATATAAAGTCAAATGTATTTTTTTCTTATTAAATGAATGACCTTTAATGTTTAGTTTTCTACTCACTAGTGGTTTCTTTTTCTTTTTTCTTTAGTTTTGAGGACCTTCAAATTCTATTTAACAAGATAGTTCTTCCTTGGAATTTTTATTATTCTAAAAAGCTTGACTTCATTGACTATAATTTGTCACATCAAACTTAATGAATTTAATATTCTAAAAATAAGGCTTTTAAAATCTCTGACTTCTCAAAAATCTGCAATTCCCAAACTGTTTATATTGTGTATTTTTGTCCCTTTTGTTTCTCATTACTCATTTTTAACTCCCCTTATTCTGCTCTTCTTGAATATACAGATGATCCAAGTGGAAATAAAGTGACTGAGTGCTTATCTTTGTGGGGTGCATTAGATTTTTCTGGCCACTTGAGTCCATTTAGTAAATTGCTACTCCGGTGCATTAAGTGGAACTCCAATAGCCTAAAATCATTAATGCACTTAATAATTTGGCATTTGTAACTGCCAGTGAAGGCCGTACATTTGCTTTCAGATTCTCATAGCAATAATTATGAAGAAAGAATTTGTGTCCCCCAAAATCCATGATTAGCTATTAGAATTATGTAGGCCTTGTTAAATTTATAATAAATCCCTTTACCATCCAATACTAAATAAAAGATACTTCACCAGATGTGGCGAAAGATGTTGTTTCTTCTCAAAGTACAAAGCTTACTCCTGTTCCTCCCTGCAGTGAGAGAAACCACGTACATATACTCTAGTATTTCAGTGCTTTACTTTCATTCTCTTTTCATACTTAACCAAATTACCACTTAAAAAAATCATGTAGTCTCTTTGAGCATTGGCACAGTAAAGAATTTAATGGTTTTGGTTGACAAGGGGCTCAATCTACAAAGTAGGAAACAAATTTTTTAATAGAAAAATAATAGTTTTTTTTTAACATACATTGAAGGCATAATCACATAATTCTAATTTTATATGTTTAATTTTAAATGAGTACTGTGTTATCATAGGCAGACACCTGTGCCAAGTAATTAGTTTTAGCCAGTAGACTGGCTTTATGGCTCATTTAAGGCCACTCATTACCTCTCACTACAGTGTGACGCACCTTTGTCAATGTAACAATCAGGGAAAAGCATCTTTAGGATATGCATTTCCCTAAGGATAGGCAAATATTACAGGAAATCTAAATCACCCTCCAAGTTCTAATTCTAAAAGCTCAGCAAAATTCAGTATGTGTTTCTATGTATCTTCATTTTCTGGTATTCACTTCTTAATTAGTGAGAGGTAAACTGGGCTTGTGATCCCAAGGGAAACTGATGTGAGGGCTGAGTTTAATTGGTGGTTTAGAATCCTTGGAAATGCTGCTATCCTTAGAGTTAAGATGTCTATCATACTGGTGTCAGTAAGAGTAGCCTTTATGGATCATGACTCAGTTTTTAAGCCTGATCATGAAACTGCTTCGTATGCTATGCTTTTGTAAATTTTTTTGCTGTGCTCTGTAAAGTGTTTCATCTCAGGTATAGACATAAAATTATTTTATTTATAATTGTTACTCACTTTGTTCTGTAATCACCATTTTTGCTGAAAATCATCAAAATTACTTTTGGACTTCTCATCTGTTTCTACAGGTTGTTATTCACCTCAGGTTATTAAAACAGCTCTATTCAGTTACTGAAATCCTGTTCTCCATGTTTTAAAACAGAGGTTCATGGTTGACTTAGTGTTCTTCCCATCCCCCACTGCAGGCTCAGTGAGGCCCAGTAGCTTGTCTTATAGGGGTTGGTGAACTTGGTCTGCTTCTTTCAATGTTGTCTTTCCTCTGTCTTTACTCCCAGGAGATAGGATAAGGAAAAGAAAGAGGTTTTGATTTTGAGTGTGTATGACAGTTTAGTTAATTCCTTCAGCTGTGATGTGGGCAGCAACACATTGAAGGTAGTTATTAAGCTGCAGTCCTTTTCATGGTGGGCATCGTGTCTCATCTATTTTGTGGTTTAGAGAATCAGTGAAAAGACAGGCTAAAACCTTACTGAGAAGATCCTGATTCTGGATTTTGTGGCTTGTCATCAAGTTAACATTATTGCCAATGGAGTTGATTTGTGCTCTACTTCAATGGAGTTTAATTCAACAACCAATCAATCATTAAACATTATGTGCTGACTGTGTTTCTCTTATAGAGGCAGACTTGAAAAAGGAGTCCACAGTCATAAGAGAGAAAGATGTCTAAAGAGATACTTAAAAATAATTTAGGTGGAGATACATTATATTTGGGGATCATTAAGGAAGTTGAAACTCATCAACTGAAGAGATGTATCATGGAAGGGGGGAATATAAATCGAGTCTTATGGAGTGATTAAATTTTGAGTTGCAAGATTAGGTTTTGTCCCCTGCAAGAGTATCAGCCTCCCCTAGTATCCACTCAGAGAATGTATAGAAATTCTAGGGCTTTGTTTTCCCACCACAGTAAGCTAAGCCACAGCATATCCAGCATTTGCCAAGAATCAAATCAATAAAAAGCAGTATTGAACTAGAACAAGATGAAACAATATAAACTACCCTAGTGAATGAGAGAACATGCCCAAGTGAACATGAAATAAAACAAGATTTTATTGGGCAGTACTCTTGCCTGGAAAATACCATGGACGGAAGAGCCTGGTAGGCTGCAGTCCATGGGGTCGTGAGGAGTCGGACACGACTGAGTGACTTCACTTTCACTTTTCACTTTCATGCGTTGGAGAAGGAAATGGCAACCCACTCCAGTGTTCTTGCCTGGAGAATCCCAGGGACGGGGGAGCCTGGTGGGCTGCCGTCTATGGGGTCGCACAGAGTCAGGCACGACTGAAGTGACTTAGTAGTAGTAGTTAGTGAAGGACAGATCCTTGAAAAAACTAGTATTTGAGACAAACACTGAAGTAAAACTATGCATGGGACCATTTTGTGAGCAAAGAAAAGATACCTTGGAAAGGAAAATTATATGAATAAAATCCCATTGTCAGGAGGGCAAAGGCTATAAATATCAATAATGCAAAACAGGTGAGAAGAGGAATGAATTGGTAGAATCTGTGACTAATTAATTACATAATAGAAAATAAGATGGCTGAGATGATAAATAATCTATCTGCCTGCAATGCAGGAGACTCGAGTTTGATCTCTGGGTTGGGAAGCCCCTGGAGAAGGAAACAGCAATCTACTCCAGTATTCTTGCCTGGAAAATTCCATGGACAGAGGAGCCAGGTGGACCACATAGGACTGCAAAGAGTTGGAAATGACTGAGCTACTAATACATACAATGACACAAAGAAAGGAGTTGAAACTTGTCCAAAATTTTGAATATTTTATTTGAAGACATAGACTGGAGAAAAGTTTAAATATAAAAAAGTGAAAGTATTAGTTGCTCAGTCATGTCCAACTCTTTGTGATCCCATGGATTGTAACCTGCCAGGGTCCTCTATTCATGGGATTTTCCAGACAAGAATACTGGAGTGGGTAGCCATTCCCTTCTCCTGGGGATCTTGCTGACTCAGGGATCAAACCCAGTCTCCTGCATTGCCAGCAGATTCTTTACCATCTGAACCACCAGAGAAGTCCCATAAATAGAAAGGCAAGTGATAAAAATTTAGAGGTCAAATGGAGTCAGAGTAATTGAAACAGAGCAGGTCCTTGCCATTTCTATGAACTTGCCTGCCTTTTGTCTGTGGAAAAATTTTAACCAAAGAATAAGTTTAATCAGAGAAGTGAGGAAATGCATAAACAAGGGGAAACAGTCAAAGGAGACCAACTAATAATGTAATCCTTAAGCATAATCAAGAACCTTTAGTTCCTTCTCAAGGGTTATAGATAATACTGTAAGCCATGTCCTCTGAGCTGTCTTGTAGATACTGAAACTCCCACCAAGTGGAAGAAGTTAACAACATGATGACCAGACCATAGCCATGACAAAAGCTGCCACAATTTCAAGAACTGACCTCAAGAAATGGAAACAAACCAACCCCGGAACTGAAGATTGCTGCTGCTACTGCTAAGTCACTTCAGTCGTGTCCGACTCTGCGTGACCCCATAGACGTCAGCCCACCAGGCTCTCCTGCCCCTGGGATTCTCCAGGCAAGAACACTGGAGTGGGTTGCCATTTCCTTCTCCAATGCATGAAAGCGAAAAAGTGAAAGTGAAGTCGCTCAGTCGTGTCCGACTCTCAGCGACCCCATGGACTGCAGCCCACCAGGCTCCTCCAGCCATGGGATTCTCCAGGCAAGAGTACTGGAGTGGGGTGCCATTGCCTCTCCGGAACTGAAGATTAACTGTACCTAAAACAACTAAGATGACACTGGTCATACCACAAACAACCAATTTGAAGATGACTGTCACAGCTGACTGTGCTGTTTCTGCATGTAGCCCCTTCCCTCTCTCTATAAAATTTCTTGCTCCTGATTGTTGGGGGTGGAGGTGGGGTGGAAGTCAGCTTTTGATGAGACATCCAGTTCTCCACACCCCACCACACTCCCTAGTTGCCAGCATCCAAAATAAAGCAAACTTTCCTTTCCAGCTTTTGAGCATGAGCAGCTGGACCTGTGTTTAATAACATTACAACGTGTATTCTGGTGGCGGATCCATCTCGATGTATAGTAAAAGTAATACAATATTGTAAAGTTAAGAAAATTTAAAAAAAAAAATAATAATAATAAAAAAATAAAAAAAACATTACAACCCTTCTTTCTCATATCCTTGTAACTTTGAGAGAGGGAAGATTTAAAAAAAAAAAAAAAACCAATCAAACTAAACAAATAGTAAGATCCACTTTATATTTGATGATTTAAATATAATCTCTCTCTCTCTTCTATACAATAAAAGTCAGCCTCATGAGATGAGCTGAGACTTTATATATTTAAGAGGGCACAGGTAGAAGCCTTTGTTACCTATCAAATAAATTTGTAAGAATCTAGAGTAGCCTTTTTTTTTTTTTTTGCATTTCTTTATATAATCAATCGAAGATCATGGCATCTGGTCCCATCACTGCATGGGAAATAGATGGGGAAACAGTGGAAACAGTGTCAGACTTTGTTTTTCTGGGCTCCAAAATCACTGCAGATGGTGACTACAGCCATGAAATTAAAAGACGCTTACTCCTTGGAAGGAAAGTTATGACCAACCTAGATAGCATATTCAAAAGCAGAGACATTACTTTACCAACAAAGGTTCGCCTAGTCAAGGCTATGGTCTTTCCTGTGGTCATGTATGGATGTGAGAGCTGGACTGTGAAGAAGGCTGAGCACCGAAGAATTGATGCTTTTGAACTGTGGTGTTGGAGAAGACTCTTGAGAGTCCCTTGGACTGCAAGAAGATCCAACCAGTCCATTCTGAAGGAGATCAGCCCTGGGATTTCTTTAGAAGGAATGATGCTACAGCTGAAACTCCAGTATTTTGGCCACCTCATGCGAAGAGTTGACTCATTGGAGAAGACTCTGATGCTGGGAGGGATTGAGGGCAGGAGGAGAAGGGGACGACAGAGGATGAGATGGCCGGATGGCATCACTGACTCGATGGATGCGAGTCTGAGTGACCTCCGGGAGCTGGTGATGGACAGGGAGGCCTGGCGTGCTGCGGTTCATGGGGTCGCAAAGAGTTGGACACAACTGAGCAACTGATCTGATCTGCCCTCTGATGGAGAAGGATAAGAGGCTTACGGAAGCTTCCTGATGGGAGAGATTGACTGAGGGGAAAACTGGGTCTTATTCTGATGGGTAGGGCCTTGCTCAATAAATGTTTAATCCAATTTTCTATTAATGGGTGGGCCTGGAATGGTTGTCTGAGGAGGCCTTACAAATAGCTGAGAAAAGAAGAGAAGCTAAAGGCAAGGGAGAAAAGGAAAGATATATCCATTTGAATGCAGAGTTCCAAAGAATAGCAAGGAGAGATAAGAAAGCCTTCCTCAGTGACCAATGCAAAGGAATAGAGGAAAACAATAGAACGGGAAAGACTAGTGATCTCTTCAAGAAAATTAGAGATACCAAGAGAACATTTCATGCAACGATGGGCACAATAAAAGACAGAAATGGTATGGACCCAACAGAAGCAGAAGATATTAAGAAGAGGTGGCAAGAATACACAGAACTATACAAAAAAGATCTTCACGACTCAGATAATCACGATGGTGTGTTCGCTCACCTAGAGCCACACATCCTGGAATGTGAAGTTAAAGTGAGTACTAAAGTGAAGTTGCTCAGTCGTGTCCGACTCTTTGCAACCCCATGGACAGTAGCCTACTAGGCTCTGCCATCCATGGGATTTTCCAGGCAAGAATACTGGAGTGGGCTGCCATTTCCTTCTACAGGGGATCTTCCCAACCCAGGGATAGACCCAGGTCTCCTGCATTGCAGACAGACGCTTTACCATCTGAGCCACCAGGGAAGCAAGAAGCATCACTACGAACAAAGCTATAGAGTTGATGGAATTCCAGTTGAGCTATTTCAGATCCTGAAAGATGATGCTGTGAAAGTGCTGCACTCAATATGCCAGCAATTTTGGAAAACTCAGCAGTGGCCACAGGACTGGAAAAGGTCAGTTTTCATTCCAATCCCAAATAAAGGCAATGCCAAAGAATGCTCTTACTACCACAAAGTTGCACTCATCTAGCAAAGTAATGCTCAAAATTCTCCAAGCCAGATTTCAATAGTACATGAACTATGAAGTTCCAGATGTTCAAGCTGTATTTAGAAGAGGCAAAGGAACCAGAGATCAGATTGCCAACATGCATTGGATCATAGAAAAAGCAAGAGAGTTCCAGAAAAACATCTCTTTATGCTGTATTGACTATGCCAGATGTTTTGACTGTGTGTATCACATCAAATTGTGGAAAATTCTTCAAGAGATTGGAATACCAGACCACCTGATCTACCTCCTGAGAAATCTGTATGCAGGTCAGGAATCAACAGTTAGAACTGAACATGGAACAACAGACTGGTTCCAAGTCAGGAAAGGAGTATGTCAAGGCTGTATATTGTCACCTTGCTTATTTAACTTATATGCAGAGTACATAATGAGAAACCCTGGGCTGCATGAAGCACAAGCTGGAATCAAGACTGCTGGGAGAAATATCAATAACCTCAAATATGCAGATGACACCACCCTTATGGCAGAAAGTTAAGATGAAATAAAAAGCCTCTTGATGAAAGTGAAAGTGGAGAGTGAAAAAGTTGACTTAAAGATCAATATTCAGAAAATGAAGATCACAGCATCCGGTCCCATTACTTCATGGGAAATAGATGGGGAAACAGTGGAAACAGTGTCAGACTTTATTTTTCTGGGCTCCAAAATCACTGCATATGGTGAATGCAAGCCATGAAATTAAAAGTTATGACCAACCTAGATAGCATATTCAAAAGCAGAGACATTACTTTGCCAACAAAGGTCTGTCTAGTCAAGGCTATTGTTTTTCCTGTGATCATGTATAGATGTGAGAGCTGGACGGTAAAGAAAGCTGAGCACTGAAGAATTGATGCTTTTGAACTGTGATGTTGGAGAAGACGCTTGAGAGTCCCTTGGACTGCAAGGAAATCCAACCAGTCCATTCTGAAGGAGATCAGCCCTGGGATTTTTTTGGAAGGAATGATGCTAAAGCTGAAACTCCAGTACTTTGGCCACCTCATGCAAAGAGATGACTCATTGGAGAAGACTCTGATGCTGGGAGGGATTGGGGGCAGGAGGAGAAGGGGACGACAAAGGATGAGATGGCTGGATGGCATCACTGACTCAATGGACATCTGAGTGAATTCTGGGAGGTGGTATGAACAGGGCCTGGAGTGCTGCGATTCATGGGGTCACAAAGAGTCAGACACGACTAAGTGACTGAACTGATAGCTAGAAAGTGAAAGTCGTTCAGTTATGTCCAACTCTTTGTGGCCCCATGGACTGTAGCCCACAAGGCTCCTCTCTCCTTGGGATTCTCCAGGCAAGTATATTGGATTAGGTTGCCATTCCTTCTCCAGGGGATCTTCCTGACCCAGGGATTGAACCTTGATCTCCTGCAATGCAGGCAGATTTTTACTTGCCAGGCATTTTTCAAATATCTACAAAGAAAAGTGATGCATTAAGAAATACCAAAGGCTTCAGAAGTTTGCTTATGTTCTTGGATGGACCCTATATGTTTAGACCACTCTTACTCCAGAATTGTTATTTTATTTACTTTTATGAAGTAGAACTCAGTAAAGTCAAAATCAAGGAAAATGATGAACTAAGAAGGAATCTGAGCTGATTTTCAAGTCATAAGTCTGTGGAAGAGAATGATGGAAAAGTAGAAATACAGTTATGCATTGTTCTTTTGTTCCTTTGCTCTAGTCACAATCTGTGAAGGTAGGAACGCCTGTCAGGAATGATGAGTCCTTGTTAATGTCTTTTTTTATGTTTTGTATATGCTACTACAAACTAGCACCAAAAATGATATCATGAGAAGTAGCCAAAGAAAGTATATGTGTGGTTAATTGTGTTCAACCCTTTAGGCTGTAGTCCTCAGGCTTCTCTGTCTATGGTGCTTTTCAGGCAAGAATACTGGAGTGGGTTGCCGTTTCCTTCTCCAGGGGATCTTTCTGATCCAGGGATCGAACCAGTGTCTCCTGCATCTCCTGCACTGCAGATGAATTCTTTACCTACTGAGCTACTAGGGAAGCTTAAAAGAAAGTATATAAAGTATATATTATACTAATATCAACTAAGTTCTAGGGCTCAGAGTTCATTTCTAATTTATGCAAATAAAGAAAATATATAAGATTAATTCAATAAGCTTTGTGTTCTTTTAATTTATTATTTTTTTATGTCAAAATATTACATCTTTGAATCCGTTCTCTTAAAGGTAATTTACACAGTAATGTAATAAAGGCACAAATATCTAAAACTGATGAAGTCTCAAATAATCATTTTAAAATTTAAAAATCAAAAGTGAGAAAAATTTCAAGTAATTCCAAGTGAATTTACATTTGTAAATAGAATTTTAACTTCAGAGATTTCCGATGATGTATATGCCTACATCTGTGATTTTGTTTTGTACATCTAAAGGGACTCAACTTTTCAGTCATCCAAATTGTAAGAGATCACATAGAATTTTGGAAAAATAGAAGATTTGAAGGTTAGAGTCTTGACTTCGTGCTTTTGCTCAACTCATTGCTAATTATCAATATATTATCTTAGGTTCTTTGAGCATTAGATCGTAATCTATGATACTACTACCATCATGTGTGTGTATGTTTTAGTCACTTAGTCATGTCCAACTCTGTGACCCCATGGACTATACCTGCCAGGCTCCTCTGTCCGTGGAATTCTCCAGGCAAGAATACTGGAGTGTGGTGCCATTTCCTTCTCCAACTAACATCATAGTAGTTAACAAATGCTAAGGGATAAGTGGGGCTTCCCTGGTAGCTCAGACGGTAAACTGTCTGCCTGCAATGCGGGAGACCTAGGTTCCATCCCTAAGTCAGGAAGATCCCCTGGAGAAGGAAATGGCAACCCACTCCAGTACTCTTGCCTGGAAAATCGCATGGACGGAGGAGCCTGGTAGGCTACAGTCCATGGGGTCGCAAAGAGTTGGACAGGACTGAGCGACTTCACTTCAAGGGATAAATATGTGAATGCATTGTTCTGAGAAATGTACATGTTTTAATCCATTTAATTCTCATATTAATTAGTCTGTGAGATACATACTGTTATTATCCTATGTTACAGATGGGGAAATTGAGACATATAGAACAGTAAATAAATAGGATCAAAAAGCTAGTAAATAGTGGAGCTAAGACATACCCAGGCTGGTCGACCTTAACCTAACAAATTTACTTTAAATAGTGCATAGTAATAATACTTAATTCATAGTATTATCCTACATATCAAATCAGGTAAAGTAGGCAAATGTTCATTGCCTGTGAGATGTGATCATTGATTTAAAATGTTGGTTAAATTACACTTTGCACAAAAGATTGCCCTGAATGAAGTCTAATTTTAAACATGATTACTATATTTAAAGGTTTACACATATTTGCATAAAGATTGTAAAAACCATCACATACTTCTACTTAATTTCTCCCCATATACAGAACTGTGATATATGTCCTGCTGATTTATGGGACAGTCTAAAGTCATTAGAGACCCAGCTGTGACTTGGTATGCAATATGTAGTTAAGACAAATCATTGAGATACATTTGCAAGTAACCAACACAGATTTGTCACAGTGCAAAACAGTCTTATGTAAGTTAACAATAAATATGAAATTCAATGTTTAAACTACTTTTTATTTTTTTTAGTGCCTTTAGCATTTTATATTCGCATTGCATGAGTGACCCAGTTTTCCCACACCTTTACCAACATATGGTGTTGTCACTATTTTTTGCTTTAGTCTTCCTGATGGGTTTGTAGTGATATCTCTTTATGGTTTTATTAATTTTTTTTATACTTTTTTTTTTATTTTGCTTAACTTTACAATATTGTATTGCTTTCACAATACATCAAGATGGATCCGCCGTCAGTATACACGTGTTCCCCATCCTGAACCCTCCCTCTCCCGTCCCCACACCATCCCTCCAGGTCATCCCAGTGCTCCAGCCCCAGGCATTTGTTATTGGGCATCGTACCTGGACTGACAACTCGTTTCAGATATGATATTATACATATTTCAATGCTATTCTCCCCAATCATCCCACCCTCTTTATAAGTAAGCAGTAATTTGACTTTTATTTCTGATTTTCTTCTTTCTAAATTGACACATTGGAAGTCTGAGATGCTTTACATGTATCTGAATATTCCGTGGCCAAAAAGTGAGAACTTATCTAAAATCGCTATTTTCACCTCTCCTCTTATATACAAAAAAAAAAGTGACACAGCAGAAGAAAGTCATAGGTGCACGTAGGATTTTCATATCAATATTTCATATTTGAAATATGAAAATTTTTATATCAAGATTTTGTATTTTCTATTTAATAAAAATAAATTTCAACTGTATTTAATCATTTTAGAGTATTTTAGTTTCTAATCAGTTCTAGATAATGTGCAATTCTTGATTTTCATTTTTTCTGCTCATTCCCCCACTATGGGAAAAAAACAAAAGGTGAATTTTCAGATAATTTTTATTGTTTGGTAATTTGATAGAGAATGAATGTGTGTTTTTTTTTAAATCTTTATTGCTGTATCATTAATTGTTATCAATTTATTTCCTAAATTATTCTCCAACTTATTAAGGGCAAATGATGGCATCAGTTCAGTTCAGTTCAGTCACTCAGTCCTGTCTGACTCTTTGCGACCCCCTGAATTGCAGCATGCCAGGCCTTCCTGTCTATGACCAACTCCCGGAGTTTACCCAAACTCAAGTCGATGATGCATCCAGCCATCTCATCCTCTGTCATCCCCTTCTCCTCCTGCCCCCAATCCCTCCCAGCATCAGGGTCTTTTCCAATGAGTCAATTCTTCACATGAGGTGGCCAAAGTATTGGAGTTTCAGCTTCAGCATCAGTCCTTCCAATGAACACCCAGGGCTGATCTCCTTTCGTACAATTCCAATACTTTCTTCTTCCCTGCTGTTTTTTTCTTTTCTTTTTTTTTTTTTTTTTTTTTACGTAGCACTGTCCCTCTAACGGAGAAGGCAATGGCACCCTACTCCAGTACTCTTACCTGGAAAATCCCATGGATGGAAAAGCCTGGTGGGCTGTGGTCCATGGGGTGGCTAAGAGTCAGACACGACTGAGTGACTTCACTTTCACTTTTCACTTTCATGCATTGGAGAAGGAAATGGCAACCCACTCCAGTGTTCTTGCCTGGAGAATCCCAGGGATGGGGGAGCCTGGTGGACTGCCGTCTCTGGGATCGCACAGAGTCGGAAATGACTGAAGCGACTTAGCAACAGCAGCAGCAGCAGTCCCTCTAACACATAATGTAATTCAGTTACTTTGTTGATGTTATGCTTCTTGTTGTTTGCTGTGGCAGTGGTGATGCTTATATTTCTACTTCCACTAGAATAAAAGCTCTATAATAGTAGATTTTTGTTTATTTATATGGTTATGTTATTAGTACATGGTCTAATGCTAAGCTCACAGAAGTCACTCATTCATGTTGTTAAGTGAATGGATGATTAGTGGGTAGATGGACAGATGCATGTATACATCCATCAAGTTAAAGATGTCCCTCACATTAGTTGTAAACAGACACATTTTATTACAGTTTAGTAATCGATCAAGTACAAGTTACATAGCTCTAACTATAATGTCACTATGAAATGTCACTTCACAAAGTCATTGAATCTGATAGCAATTTTTACAGTTTGGGGACAAAACAGATTTGAAATAAAATATAGCATGTGCTTAGCTGCTCAGTCATGTCCAATTGTCTGTCACCCAACGGACTGTAGCCCTCCAGGCTCTTCTGTTCATGGGATTCTCCAGGCAAGAATTGGAGAAGGCAACGGCACCCCACCCCAGTACTCTTGCCTGGAAAATCCCATGGATGGAAGAGCCTGGTAGGCTGCAGTCCATGGGGTAGCTAAGAGTCGGACACGATTGAGCGACTTCACTTTCACTTTTCACTTTCATGCATTGGAGAAGGAAATGGCACCCCACTCCAGTACTCTTGCTTGGAGAATACCAGGGACAAGGGAGCCTGGTAGGCTGCCATCTATGGGGTCTCACAGAGTCAGACACGACTGAAGCGACTTAGCAGCAGCAGCAGCAGGCAAGAATACTGGAGTGGATTGCCATTTCCTTCTCCAAGGGATCTTCCCAACCCAAGGATCAAACCCACATCTTATCTCTTGTGGCAGATTCTTTACCTGCTGAGCCATCAGGGACGCCCAATAAAATATAGATTGTCTTCTAAATCCCCTGATATTATTCCTAGATTATCCTTCCTTTATAGTTGCAACTCAATTCTGGAAGGTTTGACTGCAATAGCTAATCAGATAAGTATTACTTTACTTAAGGATAAGGAAAGTCAGTCTTGTAATAGCTTCTTCAGAAACAGGCATATTTAACTGAAGACTCAATATGGCTTCTTTCTCAGTTGACTGCACAGCATCATAGATTTCATTAAGCTCCTGGTAAGTATATTTCTTTTTTTTTTAAGTTGCAGTTCAGAGCTAACCTCACAAAAAGATAGTTATGGTACATCTTCAGAATTTTTAATACATTTGTTTCATATGTTTTACTAATAAGTTTCCAAAGTATCAGGACTAAGAAATGAAAGAACTCCCAGCAAGTACCTTCACAGATCCTGTCAGCATCCTTTACTTACATGTGATCTGAAGAGTCTTTCCTTTCACTTGTGATTACCCCAATTTGGCTACTGTAACTGGTTCATAAACTGATCAAAGACATGCTGGGTTAACAAGCTGAGTCCTTTTAGACTTTTTAAGATTGATCTAAGGGAATAGAGTGTTACCCTATTTTCAGTATGATCCCTGTAAGTTCTGTCATGAAAAACAAGAGTGGAATCAACATACAGAAATACTAGGGTGGAGTATACTTAAGATATATTTACAGAAAATTGAATAGTTATTGTAAGGCATGCATGTTAATCTTTTACTTAAAGTTTATCACTGTCTGTTTTCCACCCAGAAATTTGAAACTAGATTACCTTAACAAAGCAAAAGCCCAATTAATTGATAATATTAACTTGAGAATGAGCAGTGTCTTCCATCTTATTCACAATGCATTCCTGGTTTTTAGCATCTTGCCTGGCTCATAGTAGCATATTAACACAGATCTGTTCAGATAATGCATACTTAAAAAGATGAATCCAGAAGTGAAAAGGAAGCAGAAAGAATAGTCATAAGTTCAACATCCTAGCTGTAAAGCCTATAATCGAGTTAATATAGGCAATCTACCTGCCTTCCCCATAACACTAAAGACTCAACCAAATCACAAATGGGCTTTCCAGGTGGTGTTATTGTAAAGACTCTGCCCACCAATGCAGAAGATGCAAGAGACACAAGTTTGACCCCTGGGTCAGGAAGATCCCCTGGAGAAGGAAACGGCAACTCACTTCAGTATTCTTGCCTGGAGTATTCCATGAACAGAGGAGCCTGGTGGGCTACAGTCCATGGGGCCACAGAGAATCAGACATGACTGAGTGACCAAGCACCAATCACAAATATAAAGAAAAGGAATCCAAATGTAAAAAAATTACAAATTTGAATTTGTTGAAATATTTGACAAACCAAATTGTACTATTAAAACTATTTTAAAAGTTTGTCAGCAATTTTTAGAATAGAACTTTCCTTTCTAACCAAAGAGATTATATTTCATATGGGGCACTGGTCTTATCTTATCAAATTGCAAAATCAGTATGTTTCTAATCTAAAGGATAGTAAATAAATTCATTTAAACAAATAGTTGTAGAATATTAGATATTTTACAAAGAAAAATGACATTCTTCTTGGTTTTTATAAATGTAAACAATCTCCATTCTGAAAGAAATAGGAATACCAGACCACCTGACCTGCCTCTAAAGAAATCTGTATGCAGGTAAGGAAGCAACAATTGGAATTGGACATGGAACAACAGACTGGTTCCAAAGAGGAAAAGGAGTTCGTCAAGGCTGTGTATTGTCATCCTGCTTATTTAACTTCTATGCAGAGTACATCATGAGAAACGCTGGATTGGAAGAAACACAAGCTGGAATCAAGATTGCTGGGAGAAATATCAATAACCTTAGATATGCAGATGACACCACCCTTATGGCAGAAAGTGAAGAGGAACTCAAAAGCCTCTTGATGAAAGTGAAAGTGGAGAGTGAAAAAGTTGGCTTAAAGCTCAACATTCAGAAAACAAAGATCATGGCATCTGGTCCCATCACTTCATGGGAAATAGATGGGGAAACAGTGGAAACAGTGTCAGTCTTTATTTTTCTGGGCTCCAAAATCACTGCAGATGGTGACTTCAGCCATGAAATTAAAAGACGCTTACTCCTTGGAAGGAAAGCTGTGACCTACCTAGACATCATATTAAAAGGCAGAGACATTACTTTGACCACAAAGGTCTGTCTAGTTAAGGCTATGTTTTTCCCAGTAGTCATGTATGGATGTGAGAGTTGTACTACAAAGAAAGCCGAGTGCCAAATAATTGATGCCTTTGCCAACAAAGGTTCATCTAATCAAGGCTATGGTCTTTCCTGTGGTCATGTATGGATGTGAGAGCTGGACTGTGAAGAAGGCTGAGTGCCGAAGAATTGATGGTTTTGAACTGTGGTATTGGAGAAGACTCTTGAGAGTCCCTTGGACTGCAAGGAGATCCAACCAGTCCATTCTGAAGGAAATCAGCCCTGGGACTTCTTTGGAAGGAATGATGCTAAAGCTGAAACTCCAGTACTTTGGCCACCTCATGGGAAGAGTTGACTCACTGGAAAAGACTCTGATGCTGGGAGGGATGAGGTGCAGGAGGAGAAGGGGATGACAGAGGATGCGATGGCTGGATGGCATCACTGACACGATGGACGTGAGTCTGAGTTAACTCTGGGAGGTGGTGATGGACAGGGAGGCCTGGCGTGCTGCGATTCATGGGGTCGCAAAGAGTTGGACATGACTGAGCGACTGAACTGAACTGAACTGAAACAATCTCCACTACCTCATGAAACTTATCTCTATCAATTTCAATACATAATTAACATTTTAGAAATACTTTTTGATACTTATAGCCAGATAGAAGTATAGAAATAGTCATAGTAATTCTCAACAAACTCTTTTTCGGAGGAAAAATTGATATTCTTTCCAACTAAGTTACACCATTGCTGTGGCAACATCAGTGCACTTGCATGCACTTACATCTCTTATTTCCACCAGGTTCTCAGTGTGAGTGTGTCAGACAAAAAAACGTTTTATATATTTTTTAGTATCAAAACATTTCATGTTTCCACTGTGGCATTTCCAATTCTTCTTTTGAGCTTGTATTCAGTGCTGAGGATGAATGAAGATGACTATTGAAGTTTAAACACCATGTCTTCCTTGTATAATTTCCAGTGTGACTCTAGGTCCAAATTGCAAAGTATCACAAAAAATCTGAATCCGTTTTATTCATGTTCAGGCAACTGTGTACAAACAATGTTAGAAAATTGAACTGGTTACAGCTATATGAGCCCTATTTTATGCTGATATGTTACAGATAATTTCAAACTAAAATGAACATGATTATATTTCGATGAGAATAAATCTTTTTCAATTTGTCTCCTTTGAGTTACTATATGATATAGTAATTGATGATTTATTGTCAAGAGATGAATATGGCCCTTGAGAGAGTCACTAAACCTGTTCTTCTAAAATCACAGAAAGGTTTGGAAAGATTATTGTGTCCCTAGAATTTACAGATGTTGCATAATGCACACATGCTGATATACATAAATCAGATCAGATCAGATCAGTCGCTCAGTCGTGTCCGACTCTTTGCGACCCTATGAACTGCAGCACGCCAGGCCTCCCTGTCCATCACCAACTTCCAGATGTCACTCAGACTCACATCCATCAAGTCAGTGATGCCATTCAGCCATCTCATCCTCTGTCGTCCCCTTCTCCTCCTGCCCTCAATCCCTCCCAGCATCAGAGTCTTCTCCAATGAGTCAACTCTTCAAGTGAGGTGGCCAAAATACTGGAGTTTCAGCTTTAGCATCATTCCTTCCAAAGAAATCTCAGGGCTGATCTCCTTCAGAATGGACTGGTTGGATCTCCTTGCAGTCCAAGGGACTCTCAAGAGTCTTCTCCAACACCACAGTTCAAAAGCGTCAATTCTTCGGCGCTCAGCCTTCTTCACAGTCCAGCTCTCACATCCATACATGACCACAGGAAAGACCATAGCCTTGACTAGGCGAACCTTTGTTGGCAAAGTAATGTCTCTGCTTTTGAATATGCTATCTAGGTTGGTCATAACTTTCCTTCCAAGGAGTAAGCATCTTTTAATTTCATGGCTGTAGTCACCATCTGCAGTGATTTTGGAGCCCAGAAAAAGAAAGTCTGACACTGTTTCCACTGTTTCCCCATCTATTTCCCATGTAGTGATGGGACCTGATGCCATGATCTTCGTTTTCTGAATGTTGAACTTTAAGCCATCCTTTTCACTCTCCACTTTCACTTTCATCAAGAGGCTTTTGAGTTCCTCTTCACTTTCTGCCATAAGGGTGGTGTCATCTGCATATCTGAGGTTATTGATATTTCTCCCAGCAATCTTGATTCCAACTTGTGTTTCTTCCAGTCCAGCGTTTCTCATGATATACTCTGCATATAAGTTAAATAAACAAGGTGACAATATACAGCCTTGACGTACTCCTTTTCCTATTTGGAACCAGTCTGTTGTTCCATGACCAGTTCTAACTGTTGCTTCCTGACCTGCGTACAAATTTCTCAAGAGGCAGGTCATGTGGTCTGGTATTCCCATCTCTTTCAGAATTTTCCACAGTTTATTGTGATCTACACAGTCAAAGGCTTTAGCACAGTAAATAAAGCAGAAATAGATGTTTTTCTGGAAATCGCTTTTTCCAAAATCCAGCAGATGTTGGCAATTTGATCTCTGGTTCCTCTTTCTTTTCTAAAACCAGCTTGAACATCAGGAAGTTCACGGTTCACATATTGCTGAAGCCTGGCTTGGAGAATTTTGAGCATTACTTTACTGGTGTGTGAGATGAGTGCAATTGTGCAGTAGTTTGAGCATTCTTTGGCATTGCCTTTCTTTGGGATTGGTATGAAAACTGACCTTTTCCAATCTTGTGGCCACTGCTGAGTTTTCCAAATTTGCTGACATATTAAGTGCAGCACTTTCACAGCATCATCTTTCAGGATTTGGAATAGCTCCACTGGAATTCCATCACCTCCACTAGCTTTGTTCGTAGTGATGCTTTCTAAGGCCCACTTGACTTCCCATTCCAGGATGTCTGGCTCTAGGTCAGTGATCTCACCATCATGATTATCTGGGTTGTGAAGCTCTTTTTTGTACAGTTCTTCTGTGTATTCTTGCCACCTCTTCTTAATATCTTCTGCTTCTGTTAGGTCCATACCATTTCTGTCCTTTATCGAGCCCATCTTTGCATGAAATGTTCCTTTGTTATCTCTGATTTTCTTGAAGAGATCCTTAGTCTTTCCCATTCTGTTGTTTTCCTCTATTTCTTTGCATTGATCACTAAAGAAGGCTTTCTTATCTCTTCTTGCTATTCTTTGGAACTCTACATTCAGATGTTTATATCTTTCCTTTTCTCCTTTGCTTTTCACTTCTCTTCTTTTCACAGTTATTTGTAAGGCCTCCCCCGACAGCCATTTTGCTTTTTTGCATTTCTTTTCCATGGGCATGGTGTTGATCCCTGTCTCCTGTACAGTGTCACGCACCTCATTCCATAGTTCATCAGGCACTCTATCTATCAGATCTAGGCCCTTAAATCTATTTCTCACTTCCACTGTACAATCATAAGGGATTTGATTGAGGTCATACCTGAATGGTCTAGTGGTTTTCCCTACTTTCTTCAATTTCAGTCTGAATTTGGCAATAAGGAGTTCATGGTCTGAGCCACAGTCAGCTCCTGGTCTCGTTTTTGCTGATTGTATAGAGCTTCTCCATCTTTGGATGCAAAGAATATAATCGATCTGATTTCAGTGTTGACCATCTGGTGATGTCCATGTATAGAGTCTTCTCTTGTGTTGTTGGAAGAGGGTATTTGCTATGACCAGTGCATTTTCTTGGCAAAACTCTGTTAGTCTTTGCCCTGCTTCATTCGGTATTCCAAGGCCAAATTTGCCTGTTATTCCAGGTGTTTCTTGACTTCCTACTTTTGCATTCCAGTCTCCTGTAATGAAAAAGACATCTTTTTGGGGTGTTGGTTCTAAAAGGTCTTGTAGGTCTTCATAGAACCGTTCAACTTCATCCAGCTGTGGATGTGTCTGGTGATAGAAGCAAAGTCCGATGCTGTAAAGAGCAATATTGCATAGGAACCTGGAATGTCAGGTCCATGAATCAAGGCAAATCGGAAGTGGTCAAATAAGAGACGGCAAGAGTGAATGTCGACATTCTAGGAATTAGCAAACTAAAATGGACTGGAATGGGTGAATTTAACTCAGAGGACCATTATATCTACTACTGCAGGCAGGAATCCCTCAGAAGAAATGGAGTGGCCATCGTGGTCAACAAAAGAGTCCAAAATGCAGTACTTGGATGCAATCTCAAAAACAACAGAATGATCTCTGTTCGTTTCCAAGGCAAACCAACCTAGATAGCATATTCAAAAGCAGAGACATTACTTTGCCAACAAAGGTTCGTCTAGTCAAGGCTATGGTTTTTCCTGTGGTCATGTGTGGATGTGAGAGCTGGACTGTGAAGAAGGCTGAGCACCAAAGAATTGATGCTTTTGAACTGTGGTGTTGGAGAAGACTCTTGAGAGTCCCTTGGACTGCAAGGAGATCCAACCAGTCCATTCTGAAGGAGATCAGCCCTGGGATTTCTTTGGAAGGAATGATGATAAAGCTGAAACTCCAGTACTTTGGCCCCCTCATATGAAGTGTTAACTCATTGGAGAAGACTCTGATGCTGGGCGGGATTGAGGGCAGGAGGAGAAGGGGACGACAGAGGATGAGATTGCTGGAATGCATCACTGACTCGATGGATGTGAGTCTGAGTGAACTCTGGGAGTTGGTGATGGACAGGGAGGCCTGGCGTGCAGTGATTTATGGGGTCACAAAGAGTCGGACACGACTGAACAACTGATCTGATCTGATCTCATCTAGTATATAAAAGGTAGACACTAAGAATCCCTGAGGAGGTGACCAATACACGAAGACTCCACACTTTTCTAAAGCAGTGGGACTCTAGGAAGACCAACTTGACAAAGTTATGGTGAGGAATTTGGGAACAGGGTGCCTAAGGACAATGACATGAGTTAGGATGCTATTACACTGTGTATACAGGAGAAAAGTCATGTTTGGTGAGAATAGAATGGAGTTTAAGAAGAGTTAAAGATTACAGAAATGAGAAAGCAAGACTGATTAAATTTAAGACACAAGATAAATGGAGACAGACAACTCTGCAGGTTTTGAACACAGTTTAACATGGTTCATTGGAAAATGGTAAGACAACGGTGATCAAATTAATGAGATGGATAAGTCAAGAGAAGAACTGAGAATTCAGGAGACAGATTTGGTTTTCAGGGATTAGAATGTTTGAGGGGATTATTGATTTGGACTATAGAGATAATATTCAGCATAAATCTTGAATCTATATAAAATATGCAGGCTTGGAGAATGATGTCAATTTGGACATCATCCATTGAAGAGTTGTTCTGGTAGTGGATGGGATGGGACTAACAAAAACAAATTTAGACCATTGGAAAATATTTACACTTGAAGATAGAAGAAACAGGTGACATGCAGGTGATAGTATCCAAAGCAAGGAGGAAAAGCCTGCCAATATGATAACATGTAATAATGTTGGGTATTTTAAAAAGTTGATAATTTTATAAATGTGATGAGAATTTATCAAAAAGTAAAGAGAATGGATTTAGGGGGAATGTCTTTGGATGTGGCTTCTGAATGATCAGAGTGGGGAGAATATATTCATTCATCAATGCCTTACAAATATTTGACATCTTGTTCTGAATGTTTAAAAGATGGTAAGGAAAATAAGTATGTTTCCTCTGGCTTCATAGAACTTACAGTAAAGTAAGGGAATTCATAATAATAAATGCACAGATATTCAATTAAACATTTGAGAAATGTTTTAAGGCAAGATAGTGGGAATATATAATAGAAGAAACTGATTTGGTCTAAATGATGAAGAAAGGATTCCCAGAGGAATTCTTATGTAAGCTGAGATGGAGAACAAACTGGGCAAAGGGGAAAGAGGGCTGAGAGTATTTGAAACATGGGAAAAGCAAGCAAAAGGTCCTGAGTGTGCAGGCAGCACTGGAGAAACTAAAGAAATGATGTGTCCGAAGCACCATGGACATTTGTGAGAGCGGTGGGTTAATCATTCATTCCTTCATCTTAATTTATGAATGCCAATAGATTGAGGGCTCTCAGGTGGTGCTAGTGGTAAAGAACCTGCCTGTCAATGCAGGAACCATAGAGACATGGGTTTGATCCCTGGGTGGGGAAGATCCCCTGGAGAAGAGCATGGCAACACACTCCAGTATTCTTGCCTGGAGAACTCCATGGACAGAGCAGCCTGGTGGGCTCCAGTCTATAAGGTGGCAAAGAGTTGGACACGACTGGAAGAAGTTCATACATCACAATGACAGAATGCATAATATGACAGGTATTGGGAAGTACCAGTGTCTAGTGAACAAGTGAGGTGAGGCTGCTACTGCTGCTGCTGCTAAGTCACTTCAGTCGTATTTGACTCTGTGAGACCCCATAGACGGCAGCCCACCAGGCTCCCCCGTCCCTGGGATTCTCCAGGCAAGAACACTGGAGTAGGTTGCCATTTCCTTCTCCAATCAATGCATGAAAGTGAAAAGTGAAAGTGAAGTCGCTCAGTCGTGTCCGACTCTTCACGACCCCATGGACTGCAGCCCACCAGGCTCCTCCATCCATGGGATTTTCCAGGCAAGAGTACTGGAGTGGGGTGCCATTGCCTTCTCCGAGGTGAGGCTAGATTGGTGAAAAGAAGCCAGATCATACAGATCTTTCTTATGCTACTTTAAAGAATTCATTTTTCCTTGGCAAGCAATGGGAAGCCATTCAAAACGTTCAAGACGAGGAGTGAACTTATATTTTTATTTTAAAATGTATTTTTACCTAAGCTACAGAGTGAAGAATGAGTGAGGGTGGTAGTGTCAGCTGCAGAAATCCACAATAAGAGACTAATGCAGTATCCCAGTGAGAATTCAGAGGCACTCTGTCTAGGGCAGTGACATCAGAGATGGTGCAAGAAGACAATCTGGAATTTATTTAGGAGGCACAATCAAGACATGGTGATGGATTGGATACGGGGTGAAGAATAAGGAGGCATCAAGGATGAGTCCCAGGTTTCTGGTTTACTTTTAATGACTGTTAGTGCTATTCTAGGAATAAGGAAAACTGAAGAAGTGATGGGTGGTGGCCAAGGTAAAACAAGGTTTTGAAATTTTTATTCTATTACTGTGATGATGAACATCATCAATTTAGCCACACAATCAAAGTCCTATTTCTGACCAATACCAAGTGTTAGTTTGACTGAGACTATCAGTGTGTATCCATAGTGTTCATCTCTCTATGCACAGCTAATTAGGGGTTTTTGAATCTGCAGGACTGGCCTCATTAGCACAAGCCCCACTCAACAGAGCTAACCAGGACAGAAAGATAAAAAGAAATGCACTCTTTGTGATGGAGACTACTTTCATGTACCAGACACTATTTTCCAGAACAAATAAATATAGTAGAGAGATGACAATGGAGATCAACAAATAATTAAGTGTACAGGAGGGAAGAGAAAAAAATAGTCTTGAGGAACTTGTATATTATACTCTAAAACAGGAATTTTTCATTTCCTCCTGGCATGCAAACTCTTTATTGTTATTCATAATTAATGCACATGTTATCATTTTCATTAACTTACAAGCAAGGTTTTCATCTTTTTTTCAATTAATTTTTCCCTGTCTAAACTTTGAATGAAGTATGCTGCATTAAGTAGATCATATTTTGACTCTACAATATTACTAAATTTCCCCGGCCAACATGCCACAACATTCAGTGATATTTTGCCCTGGTAATTATCCTGTCTTCACTATGCCAGCACATGGTGCTTCTCCTCACTCTCTTATGCCTCCATGTAGAATGCCTAAAGCTATATTTTCTAGGCCATCTAAATCTAGAAAAGGTCCAATTTTGAAAAAGGAAAAAAAAAAAATCTTTCCCTATGCTGAGTCATTTTCCTTTTTGTTACATTTTTTTTTTTTTCAGACTACAGAATTAGCGTATGTTTAATGTCCAAAAAATTAAGAACCCAGGAATGAAATGAAATAGAATATCAAACTTTGCTAAACAAAACCTACCAGACAGGAAAAATGTTAGGAATTTGAGAGAGATATATTTTTATAAATATATCAAACTATGTGTGATATTATGTATGTTTTTAATCCAATAATATATAGTAAATATAATTATGTGTTATATGAAATTCAAGCCCATTAAAAAAAAGAGATTTCTGCTTCTCTCTCCTATAAATAATTGTCTTAGTTTGGTTCTTTCAGAAGCAGGCCTTAAGACAAGGTTTCAGTGCAATATTTTATCTGGAAGGTGATTCCAAGAAATTCTAGTAGGGATATGAGGAAGTAATAAAGGGAAGGAAAGGCAGTCAATAAAAAATTTCTCTTATTGAAGGAACACTGTTGTTAATGAACTTAGTCCTGTTGGAATTCTGGAAATCTGTAGAACAGGCATCCTGGCGTTACTCTTCCTTGGGGCTAGAACATTATGCATTGGTTGAGGACTGCTGGTGCAGAGCAATGGAAGGGTTGGTTGTGGTGGTGGTACTTCCTGGAACTTTTGAACAATAGTGCATGGTTAGATCTCAGCTCCTGAAGAAATCTCCCATACAACTGGTAGTCTTGGGAAGAGCACAACCAAGTTTTATTCAACATTCCCTACTGATAAGCATTTATATCGTTTCGTGTTTTCTCACTGTTATAAGTGGCCAAAATAACCTAATACATGACTATTTGCCAGGCTGTCTGATTTTCATTACACAATTTCTATAAATGAAATTAAGGAAGAATTTAAAAAAATGAAACCACTAATCTTTAGGTATGTTTTGAGATGAAGAGACATGACTTTCTTCTCTTTATATGGTTGTATCATATAACTTTAAATGTAACATTCAAAATTTTGATTTAATATCTAAAATATCTAAATTGTTAACTTCCTTTATTGCTTTGTTTAACACCTCCCACCATTGCTATGAGAAAATACTAGTATTTTTGAACTAAAATAAATGTACCTAACATTATAACAGGACTCTTAAAATGTATCCAATTTTCCATTGTAAGATAAAGACAACATTGCTTTTAAAAAAACAACAGAGAGAAAATCTTTAATATCTAGCAAGAGACAAAGAGTTCATAAACAACACCACAAGCATGACCCACAAAAGGAAAAAATAAATTGGACTTCATCAAGACTAAAACCTTTGATCTGCAAAATACATTGTGAAGAGGATGACAAGACAAGTTGTAAGTTGGGAGGAACTACTTCAAAGTCACATATCTGGCAAATGACTTACATACAGAATCTAAAAAGAGCTCTAAAAATTTGAATTAGAAAATAGCTAAACATTCCAAAGAAGAGGATATTCAGATGGCAAATGAAAAGGTGCTCAACTTCATTAGCCGTTGCTGCTGCTGCTGCTGCTGAGTCACTTCAGTTGTGTCCGACTCCGTGCGACCCCATAGACGGAAGCCCACCAGGCTCCCCCATCCCTGGGATTCTCCAGGCAAGAATACTGGAGTGGGTTGCCATTTCCTTCTCCAATGCATGAAAGTGAAAAATGAAAGTGAAGTCGCTCAGTCGTGTCTGACTGTTAGTGACCCCATGGACTGGAGCCTACCAGGATCCTCCGTCCATGGGATTTTCCAGGCAAAAGTACTGGGGTGGGGTGCCATTGCCTTCCCCGTCATTAGCCGTTAGGAAAATGCAAAACCTCAATTGGATATCATGACACCCCAATCAGGATAGTTGAAGGAAAAAAAAGTGGTGACACTAAATTTGGTGAGAATGCATGGGAATCAGATCATTCATACATTACTGGTGGGAATGGAAACTGGTGTGATCACTCTGGGAAACAACTTGACAGTTTCTTATAAAGCTAAACATACAACTACCATGCCACCCAGCAGTGGTACTCCTGAACATTTATCTTGGGAATGGAAACTTCCATTCACCAGACAATGTATACATGAATGTTCATAGCAGCTTTATCTGTAATAATTCAACACTGGAGACAATCCAGATGTCCCTCAATAGGTGAATGGTCACACAAACTGTAGGTACATTCATGCTTCACAATACTGCTCTGCAATATAAATGCACAAACTGCTGATACATGCTGCAATGTGGATAATTCTCCAGAGAATTAAGCTGAATGCAAAAAGATATTGCATTTCTATAGTACAAACTTAATATGCTCCAAATTTATATAGTGTGCAATAGCATATATATATATCATTCCTGAAATGACAAAATCATGGAAATAAAGAGCAAATTAACTGTTGCCAGGATTATAGGATGGATTGGAGGAGGGAGGCAGAAGTGAAGTGAATGTGGTTATAAAAATACAACAGGAAATAGAGGAAAACAACAGAATGGGAAAGACTAGAGATCTCTTCAAGAAAATTAGAGATACCAAGGGAACATTTCATACAAAGATGGGCTCAATAAAGGACAGAAAAGGTATGGACCTAACAGAAGTAGAAGATATTAAGAAGAGGTGGCAAGAATACACAGAACTGTACAAAAAAGATCTCCATGACCCAGATAATCACGATGGTGTGATCATGCATCTAGAGCCAGACATCCTGGAATGTGAAGTCAAGTGGGCCTTAGAAAGCATCACTACGAACAAAGCTAGTGGAGGTGATAGAATTCCAGGGGAGCTATTACAAATCCTGAAAAATGATGCTGTGAAAGTGCTACACTCAATATGCCATCAAATTTGGAAAACTCAGCAGTGGCCACAGGACTAGAAAAGGTCAGTTTTCATTCCAATCCCAAAGAAAGGCAATGCCAAAGAATGCTCAAACTACCTCACAATTCCACTCATCTCACATGCTAGTAAAGTAATGCTCAGAATTCTCCAAGCCAAAAAAAAAAAAAAAAAAAAAGAATTCTCCAAGCCAGGCTTCAGCAATACATGAACCGTGAACTTCCAGATGTTCAAGCTGGTTTTAGAAAAGGCAGAGGAACCAGAGATCAAATTGCCAACATCTGCTGGATCATGGAAAAAGCAAGAGAGTTCCAGAAAAACATCTATTTCTGCTCTATTGACTATGTCAAAGCCTTTGACTGTATGGATCACAATTAACTGTGGAAAATTCTGAAATGGATGGGAATACCAGACCACCTGACCTGCCTCTTGAGAAATATGTATGCGGGTCAGGAAGCAACAGTTAGAACTGGACATGGAACAACAGACTGGTTCCAAATAGGAAAAGGAGTTTGTCAAGGCTGCATATTGTCACCCTGCTTATTTAACTTATATGCAGAGTACATCATGAGAAACGCTGGACTGGAAGAAGCACAAGCTGGAATCAAGATAGCTGGGAGAAATATCAATAACTTCAGATATGCAGATGACACCACCCTTATGGCAGAAAGTGAAGAGGAACTAAAAAGCCTCTTGATGAAAGTGAAAGAGGAGAGTGAAAAAGTTGGCCTAAAGCTCAACATTCAGAAAACGAAGATCATGGCATCTAGTCCCTTCACTTCATGGGAAATAGATGGGGAAACAGTGGAAACAGTGTCAGACTGTATTTTTCTGGGCTCTAAAATCACTGCAGATGGTGACTGCAGCCATGAAATTAAAAGACGCTTACTCCTTGGAAGGAAAGTTATGACCAACCTAGATAGCATATTGAAAAGCAGAGACATTACTTTGCCAACAAAGGTTCGTCTAGTCAAGGCAATGGTCTTTCCTGTGGTCATGTATGGATGTGAGAGTTGGGCTATGAAGAAGGCTGAGTGCCAAAGAATTGATGCTTTGGAACTGTGGTGTTGGAGAAGACTCTTGAGAGTCCCTTGGACTGCAAGGAGATCCAACCAGTCCATTCTGAAGGAGATCAGCCCTGGGATTTGTTTGGAAGGAATGATGCTAAAGCTGAAACTCCAGTACTTTGGCCACCTCATGCGAAGAGTTGACTCATTGGAAAAGACTCTGATGCTGGGAGAGATTGGGGGCAGGAGGAGAAGGGGATGACAGAGGATGAGATGGCTGGATGACATCACTGATTCGATGGATGTGAGTCTGAGTGAACTCCGGGAGTTGGTGATGAACAGGGAGGCCTGGAGTGCTGCGATTCATGGGGTCGCAAAGAGTTGGACACGACTGAGCGACCTGACTGAACTGAACTGAACTGAGGGTGACAGAACTGTGTATCTTGTCTGTGGTGGTGAATACATGAACCTACAATGTAATAAAAATACATAGAACTAAATACACACACATATACAAATACATGATGTTATCACTGGGGAAACAGGAGCTCTCTATATTATCTCTTGCAACTACATGTGAATCTATAATTATCTAAAAATAAAAGTTCATTTTAAAAGTGAACAGCATCACTGTCTAGAATATAAACACATATGCAAATATGAGTGGTTACCTTTGAAGGATGCCAAACTTGTACTTATTTACTAACTATTGTCTAATTTTTCTAACAATTTTTTGTATCCTAAAATAGCATAGCTATTCAAAAATTTTATATTGTAAAGTAATGCCATGGGACTTACTTCATTTGAGGGGCTAATATACTTCATGCCAAATAAATAAGAACATTAAAAAACTCTAGAACATTCTTCCCTGGCCATCTTCAAGATAAGGAAAAGGAAATAAGGATTTGCCGTGAAAAGAAATTTTAAAGAACTTAATTTAAAAGATCTTCCTTTATTAAGCCAATATCTAAAAAAAAAAACCACTTTTTTTCCAGCTTCTTAAGCTGCATTGCCTCATTTACTTATCCTGGTATTATGAAGTAAGTACTGTTATTATTATCCTGTTTTTGCAGATGAGCAAGAAATTATTTTGGAGCTCCCCTGGTGGCTCAGCTGGTAAAGAATCTGCTTGCAATGCGGGAGACTTGGGTTTGATTCCTGGTTCTAGAAGATTTGCTGGAGAAGGGATAGGCTACTCGCTCCAGTATTCTTGGGCTTCCCTTGTGGCTCAGCTGGTAAAGAATGTGCCTGCAATGCGGGAGACCTGGGATTGATCCCTGGGTTGGAAAGATCCCCTGCAGAAGGGAAATGCTGCCCATTCTAGTATTTTAGCCTGAAGAATTCCGGGGACCATATAGTCAGTCCATGGGGTCCCAAAGAATTGGACAGGACTGATTGACTTTCAAGGAATTATGTAATGCTTGTTAAAGACCAGCAGTGTACTATATGTTTAACGTATATTAGTTCATTAATTAGATAACCCCATTTTGTCTATAAGGGAGCTGAGGGAGATGATGTAATGAAGAACCTGACTGTCTGAATCTGGACCGCTCTATGGTGTCCCCAGGAACACTAAGGCATAGGAATTTTAAACCATCTGCTCAAGGTCACACAGCTACTAGCAGTAAAAATCAGGATTTGAACTTAGATTCTTTTCACTACACCAATCTCTATCAAATCATGGCTGTTTTGATCACAAATATCAGAATTTTCCCGTGGCTTGTTTAAGATCCCATGTCTTCTCCTTTCTCCAGCCCTACTACCTCTGGTGCCAAGACTCTGGAATCTGTATTTTCAACAACCAGTCTAAGAGATTTTTATTCACATTTAAGGCAGAATCCAACTGCTTAATAAAACACAGGACAGGTTTCTGTAAGTTTCAAATGCAATATCTAGTACATTAAAATAATGTCATATTCCATTAATCTTAAGATTCAGTTTTTTCACAATTTAACATCTTTAAAATAGGACTGCTTGTTATAACTGATGGTGTCTTGCAATCACATTAAAGATGTGTTTTTCTCCCCTTCTTAGTGGTACACAAAATAATGTTGTTTTAGATTTCATATCATATGGAGGCTTACTATATAATACAATACCCAAAACATTGCTTATTAAACATTTGTTATTTTCAGTCCTGGGTCCCTCTGAACAGGTGGCCACCTACGTGTAGTGAGAGTGAGAGGCAAGATGATGGATAGAGGACAGGACTTCGGCCATCATACCTCAGTTCATACACCATGGAAAAGTCACCAATCCTCCTGGGTTAGAATAGATGAAATAATGTTTGTGAAAACACTTTGAAAATGATAAATCATATTAATAGCATGTATAAATGTGTGCATATGCATGGGCTTGAAGTAAAAT
The DNA here is from genome assembly GCA_935064755.1 of Tragelaphus eurycerus. Taxonomy (NCBI): domain Eukaryota; kingdom Metazoa; phylum Chordata; class Mammalia; order Artiodactyla; family Bovidae; genus Tragelaphus; species Tragelaphus eurycerus. The sequence continues at coordinate 2,008,200 of CAKXYN010000097.1, read as the reverse complement.
CATTAGAGAAAGTGAAAATAATTTGAAAATGCTCTGACACTTGTGGACAGGATAGACATTATGATTCTCCACTTTACTCTTCTGTCTCTAAGAATATCATCCTATCAATAAAAAGTGTTCATTCTCTTTACAATAGCCAAGACATGGAAGCAACCTAAATGCCCATCAACAGAGGAACGGATGAAGAAAATGTGGTACATATATACAATGGACGGAGAAGGCAACGGCACCCCACTCCAGTACTCTTGCCTGGAAAATCCCATGGATGGAGGAGCCTGGAAGGCTGCAGTCCATGGGGTTGCTAAGAGTTGGACACGACTGAGCGACTTCACTTTCACTTTTTACTTTCATGCATTGGAGAAGGAAATGGCAGCCCACTTCAGTGTTCTTGCCTGGAGAATCCCAGGGATGGGGGATCCTGGTGGGCTGCTGTCTGTGGGGTCGCACAGAGTCGGACATGACTGAACCGACTTAGCATAGCATCAGTTCAGATCAGATCAGATCAGTCGCTCAGTCGTGTCCGACTCTTTGCGACCCCATGAACCGCAGCACGCCAGGCCTCCCTGTCCATCACCAACTCCCGGGGGTCACCCAGACTCACATCCATTGAGCCAGTGATGCCATCCAGCCATCTCATCCTCGGTCGTCCCCTTCTCCTCCTGCCCCCAATCCCTCCCAGCATGAGTCTTCTCCAATGAGTCAACTCTTCGCATGAGGTGGCCAAAGTACTGGAGTTTCAGCTTTAAGCAAAAAGCAAAGGAGAAAAGGAAAGATATAAACATCTGAATGCAGAGTTGCAAAGAATAGCAAGAAGAGATAAGAAAGCCCTCTTCAACGATCAATGCAAAGAAATAGAGGAAAACAACAGAATGGGAAAGACTAGGGATCTCTTCAAGAAAATCAGAGATACCAAAGGAACATTTCTTGCAAAGATGGGCTCGATAAAGGACAGAGATGGTATGGACCTAACAGAAGCAGAAGATATTAAGAAGAGGTGGCAAGAATACACAGAAGAACTGTACAAAAAAGAGCTTCACGATCCAGATAATCATGATGGTGTGATCACTGACCTAGAGCCAGACATCCTGGAATGTGAAGTCAAGTGGGCCTTAGAAAGCATCACTACAAACAAAGCTAGTGGAGGTGATGGAATTCCAGTGGAGCTATTCCAAATCCTGAAAGATGATGCTGTGAAAGTGCTGCACTCAATATGCCAGCAAATTTGGAAAACTCAGCAGTGGCCACAGGATTGGAAAATGTCAGTTTTCATCCCAATCCCAAAGAAAGGCAATGTCAAGGAATGCTCAAACTACCACACAATTGCACTCATCTCACACACTAGTAAAGTAATGCTCAAAATTCTCCAAGCCAGGCTTCAGCAATATGTGAACCGTGAACTTCCTGATGTTCAAGCTGGTTTTAGAAAAAGCAGAGGAACCAGAGATCAAATTGCCAACATCTGCTGGATCATGGAAAAAGCAAGAGAGTTCCAGAAAAACATCTATTCCTGCTTTATTGACTATGCCAAAGCCTTTGACTGTGTAGCATAGCATAGAATAGCATATACAATGGAATATTACTCAGCCATTAAAATGGATGAGATGCCATTGGCAGCAGCATCAATGGACCTAGAGATTGTCATACTGAGTTAAGTAAGTCAGATAAGGAGAAATATCACATACCATCCCTTATATGCAGAATCTAGGAAAAAAATGATAGAACTAAACTTACAAAAAAGAAAGAAACTCACAGACATAGAGGATGAACCTATGGTTGCTGGAGGGAGGATGCAGGAAGAGATAGCTAGGGAGTTTGGGATGGACATGTACACATTGCTGTATTTAAAATGGATAAGCAACAAGGACCTACTGTGTAGCACAAGGAACTCTGCTGAATGTTATGTGACAGCGTGGATGGGAGGGCACTTTGGGGAAGAATGGGTATGTGTATATGTATGGCTGAGCCCCTTCACTGTTCACCTGAAAGGATCACAATATTGTTAATTGGCTATACTCCCATACAAAATAAAAAGTTAAAAAAAATAAAGTTTTTAAAAGTGTTCATTAATGCTTCGATAGTCTAGGAAATTAAGTGTCTTACGTACCTTATGTCATTTGAGCTTTCCTGCAGTCTTATAATATTATCCCTATTTTACAGGAGAGGAAACTGAGTTGTTAGGGACATTAAATATTAACTAAAATTATATAATTAAAAAATGGTGGAGAAAGAGTATGAACAGAGGCAGTCTAAAACAAACTAGCTTGTTGAAATACATCTTAAAGGAAAATGTACTCTACAGACTAAACTATGTACTATGAATCCAGAGAAGCAGAAAAGAGAAAGTGGACAGAGAAGCCATGTTATAAACATAGTAACTGCAAAGGAAGGAAGAGAAAGCAAGAGGAGCATGTGGTGAATATTTGTATATAAATGTATTGTAGCTCCTTTTCAGACTTAATCTAAACATTTTATTTTCATTTTTTAGGTTATGTGCCTCTACAAAATATATCTGACTGTGCAATTTTCCCTTTTTCTCCTTTCTACTAGTGTGAACAATCTGGTGCGATCAGTTTCTTTTTTTTTTTTTTTTTTTTTAAGATTTTGAACAGATTTTATTATTTAAAAAGATGGAAGTACAATTGAATAAAATATGTAAATAAATCACATACCATCACCATTAAATTGCTTAAACGAGCATTAAAAGCTCCATCAAATTGATGTATTTCACCAGCCAACCATTTGGAGAAGGCAATGGCACCCAGCTCCAACTCTTGCCTGGAAAATCCCATGGATGGAGGAGCCTGGAAGGCTGCAGTCCATGGGGTTGCTAAGAGTTGGACATGACTGAGCGACTTCACTTTCACTTTTCACTTTCATGCACTGGAGAAGGAAATGGCAACCCACTCCAGTGTTCTTGCCTGGAGAATCCCAGGGACAGGGGAGCCTGGTGGGCTGCCGTCTATGGGGTCTCACAGAGTCGGACACGACTGAACCGACTTAGCAGCAGCAGCATCCACATCTATTTATATCGTCCCCTCTCTGTGACCTCATTGTTTATGTTTCCATCCTAGAAGCTCTCTCACTCTGTTCTTTGAGCTCTTGCCTGTGTCTCACAGCCTGACATTCCTCTTATTTATATACTGGATAAGTAATCTGGACGTGTCCTCAGGAAAACTGTGAAATGAATGTAGTCTTTGAAATCTCACACCTCTCCTCTCTGCATGTTTCTCCTTCCTGCTCCTTAGCCCATTCCAGTAGGTCCAGGGTTTTCTCAGTCTATATTGCTAGATGTTCGAAGACTGAGCTCATAAAATGTTACCCCAAATAATAGAGACTAGTATGTTTTCCCAATGGGAATATTTGTAGTTTGAAAGAAGACTAAATGGAGAAAGCAACACCAGGCATAAAGGACTGGGCTCCTGAGTGAGGAATCGCATGCCCTGGTGTGGAAGTTGACTCAGAATGGATACCCTTCCAGTGCCTCGGATACTCTGGTACTGCAAAAGCCTTTTGAGTATATATAACATCCCACTCTTGTATACAATACTGGCAAAAAGTAAATGAAAAAGAAAGGATGCATGTTTATCTCATTAAAAATTATAACAGTATACTACTTATTTTTTAATTAACTTTATTATCATTTTTGCCACATACTAGCACTGTACCATCTTTTATTTGGGGCTCATTGGGCTATTGAATTGTGTCAGTTTTTGAAATCGAGACATATAATTCAAAGCAGAATCAAAATAAAATGTTAAAATTAATAGACATCTCTGTTACCAATTTTGAAAGTTGAATTCTTTCTCCTTATTTTGCTCCATGTGTAAGAATCTTGTATTTGATACCTAAAATATTATCAGAACTAAATAAATATCTCAGTTTTATAACTCAATATTATTTATTCAACTCTAAAATATTTGCATACTAAAATATACTTCATTTCAAATCTAATGGATGATTGGATTCCAAGATAAATATATATATACATACACACATACTACAGCAAACTCTAGAAAGGAGCTAAGGCTGAATTTAGCTCATGTGATCTCCTGAATGCAAAATTAAGCATAAGTCTATAATTAATATATTTTGATTAAGAGGAGGGATTCTATGTCATATTATTCTCATGTATAAGAATAACATTTAACACAAAACATGCAGAATTAGACTCCTTTTCCTTAGTTTGTTCATGGAAACATTAAAAAGGTTTGCCTTTTTATTAAGAAATACAATCATTTTCTTTTAAACTAAGAAGTGCTTGAAAATTGTGTTGGAAATGGGTAAACTGATATTTCATTTGCCTCGATTCCTTATTTTTCTTAGCACCTAGGAGATGTCTTCTGTCTGTGAAATGTCATTGATTTTATAACTGAAAGTTGACATGACTGCTTATTTCCTGTGTTCATTGAATAAGTTCTGTTTTAAATGTAGGTCTAAATCAAGAATTAATTTGGTAATCATTAATTCAATAACCTTTGTAGAACCTAGGTAAACTGGAAGCTCTTAAATCTGTAAAAAGACATAGTCCTTGCCATGGAGGTGGTTAACAACTTCAGCTGGGAAGCAGATGTGCAGATAACTAAAGAATAATTTAAAGAATATAAGTACCATAGGAATCAAATATGGACAAATTCTTTAATTTGACTATTAAAACAGCTCATGAAGAATAACCAGTACTTTAATAGGCAGTTATGGAGCAATTAAGTAGTTGATTTCTGAGGATGCTTAATAGGTCTATTACTGTTAACTGTATTTCCAAAGTTTCAGTGGCTATAGCTATAACACCAAAGATGAAGGAAAAAACTAAGCTAAATAGGCAACAGGGAAATAATAATAAGCAAGTTTTAGGATTCCACTTATGATTTGTTTCACTCCCATCATGGTCAAGCAGTACTGTTATTTTCCCTTGGAAGACCTACATTCAGCCTGCAGTGCCTCCATGAAATATGGGATTAAAACTTTCATCCTGGAAAACAGTAGTGCTGTTAATCTATAATCAGTTATTTCACATACCATGCAGAAGCCCACAGTTACTAAATTGAGCCACCATTCTTAAATCACAGTTTATTCAGGAAAATTTTAGTGCCTACTTGTTTAACACAATCTTATAAATGATCCCTCAGAAAGGATGTAAAAATCAACACATATCTTTAATGGGCTAATTGTGCTTCACTGCAGTGTTGAGTCTATAAGAGCTATTCAGTAGCGAGAGAAATGATGGCATTTTCATCTTAATTTGAAAATATAATTGCTATTCCAAATATCTTTTTGTTTCTAACCTAAGTGCTTATTAACAGCAGAAATTTCCCCAAAACACTAGAAGAGTATTTAACATAATTTCATTTATTGAAAGAAAATCCAAGGGAAGATTACATACAGCTATCTGCAACTATTAGCAGAAGGAAAATATCAAAAGGAAAAGTAAGTTAAATCTAAACTTTGAGATCTAAAATGTAACTAATATTCGATATGAATTTAACAGCATATATTTTATTGAACGTATACATTTAAATATACTGATGCCTCAAGAAATAAAAATGGTATCCTGGAAATCCAGGACAACAATTGAGAGCCATACTAAAACAAACTGAACTAATAGGCTAATCCCTATTTCATAGAATTTCCCATCACTTTATTGAAAAATAAGATTACATTTAAACTCAACTTATGGAAAATTAGTACAATTGAAATTAAATTCATCAGTTGTAAATGCTCCTTTAAGAAAAACTATTTCAGTTTTTACCCAGAGTTTAACTCTTGCCTTATTCAAATTTTGAATTCCAATTCCTTAATTCCAATATACTCAATGTAGATTCAGAGTAATGAAATCACCAATCATGATTTATTAAGCCTTATATTAATGTCAATAAAGAAGTCCATATACAAATATATGGAATATTTATCTCTCCCTAACCTAACTTTCACTTCTGTTTCCAAACAGACATGTACATATGATAGATTGATTCTGAACTGGCATATTTCATATTAAAATGTCAAGTTTTTAAGTCTTACTTTTTCTATGTAATAACATACATATTTACTTATAAATAGTATGGATATCAGCAGAGAACTTTTATACCATATTTGAAAAAAAGTTCTGATCATTCTGCAGTAGCTTTTCTAAGTAGAAGTAGAAAATGCCAGAGACACTGCTTTTTAAAAATAAGCACTAAGAAAACTAATCAAGCCAGTTAGTCACAAAGGGAGCATTGTAGGAAAGGAAATAACTTGGGATTGAACCCTATGATTTTATTGTTTTCACAGAAAATGCAATAACTCCTCCTTGACATCAACTACCCAGTTGCAAGAAGAGTATACCTTCTCCCTTGTTGAGATGCAGACGAAGCAATTAGTAAGAAGTAGCCATCACCCAAGAAGAAAATGAATTCAGAACAATTTTTTTCCAGTTTAAATGTCTGTTGAGAAGCTCTGATCTTTGAAAGGCACATTAAAAAAAAGTTTGTTGATAAAGAACATGCATTCAATAGAATCCTTTGAAGTCATTCTATCAACTCTGATTATGTAGTCTGTCAGTATCTTTCAATTCACTAATCAAAACAAACAAAAATTGATCATGAAAAACACCACAGCCAGTTTCATACAGTCTTAAGTATGGAACTAAATTAATTGTTCTTCAAATTACACATTTTGACAGATAAGTTTATTATAAAGCCTTTAAAATAAAAATGCATGTTTGGTGAAAAGTTAGTACAGTTGTCATTCATATTTTGTCATATTTTAAAATATAAAAGTAAAGAATGATATTTTTTTATCATTTTTAACATGATGTAACTGACCAGCTGGTTTGCAATTCTCATTATTGTGATTATCACAATTCATTGCCATGCCAACGTCGAGGCTGTGATGGAGGTGAGATGAAATACCATTAGTTTAGCCTATTACGTGATATTGTGATGCACCATGCATTTTTCAAATCTCTGAAAGAAATTTAATGGCAGGCCAAACTTCTAACACATTAAGTGCTATGAATCACAGAAAAACAGAAAACATTTTAATCCAGGGGTACGTGGCATATTGTAATTCATGATAGAACTAAAAAAATAGGTAGCAGGGAAAAAAGAAAAAGAAAGCAGGGCTAGGTTTGTATTATAATGTATGTAAGAGAAGACTCAGATTTTTAAAAAGAACAAAATTAAAGTTATGTTATTGTTAAATAATGTGTATTCAATAAGTAATATAAATCCAACAAATATGAAGTGGCTATTATTTCTATTGAAAGGTAATAACACTGGGCAGGATTTGAAACTTCTGGAAACTTTGGTGAATTTCAGTAACTAAGATGCCATTGTTTTTAGGATGCACTCTTATTTTATATATCACAACACAGAAATGCTGCTAGTTGGAATTAAAATATGCCTGATTGCAGAGAGGTTAAAATGTGGAGAAACAAGCAGCTTTGAACTGATGAAACAGAGTAATGCTTCTTATTAATTAGGATCAACTACTGGCAGTAGATTATATGATATAATCTTTCTCCCAGGAAATTAAAAGCTCCATTGCCTAATGCCTTCCTATGAGAGAACAACAACAACAAAATACTGGCATCAATTACACTTAAAATGTTATCAAAAAGGAAAAGCGGGGATACATTGGAGAGTTCAACTCATATACACAAGTATTAGGAAAAAGAAGGGAGTTGGTAAACAGATTAAGTGCTTTAAAGTTGTCATTATTATAACTAATATTAAAGAAGGGAATACCTCACAATTTACATTTCCTGTATGCCAACCTTTTAAAAATTTCTGCATTTTTATCCATTGACTTTCAATTAAAGCAACTAAACATTTGCTCTGAGTCAAAAACATTGATTCTATGTTTGTTGGTTTATATAAGCAATCTAGAACCCATTTGAGTTATATATTTTAATTTATTACCATACCAATAAAGTTGATTGATTTGCAGTTCTGATTACTCTTGTTTTTGGCACTCATCTGCAATTTCTCATTTAATCAAAATTACTTTTTGGAGTACCAGCCAGTTCTCATGAACTTCTGAAGGCCTGTGTATTCTTACTGTGTGAAAGGTTATAGAAAGGCTCTAGTATTTTGTGAATGTTAAGTAGTAGAACTGTATCTTTTGCTGACAGCAGTTTCTTTGTGCAGGGTGACTTAGGAGAAAAGACTTGATTCTTTTTCTGGGAAGGACATATACATATCCAAATATTCTGAATGTAGATTTTGTTTTGTTGTGATTTTTGCAAAAGCCTCACTCAAATAAAGATCAAGGAAAGAAGGCCAGGTACAATGAGTTAAGCCTCTCTTTTGATCTAGAATATTTTTATTGATATTATCAGAAATGAATATGTAGAAAATAAATTAAAAAAAATGATTCACTAATATGGGACAGTGGAAAGTGGTTAGTTGCCACATAAAATGGAAGTCAAGCTGAAGGGAGATTTAGTAAATATTAAGCTAAGTGCCTCAAATATTGTTTACTTTAATTTCTTTGGTTTGATAAAATAGATAGGTGACTATAACTTTGAAATTTTTTTCAATATGCCTGATCTGTTCAAATATATTAAATTCATCTGTTTATTCTGCTTAATTTAAAGAACTTGAGTTAGCTCGATTCTATTACTACTGGAATATTCAGACTGGTCCCCTCTTTAACTATGAAAATACACATTAAATTCCAAGTTCATATGTGTTTCATATTTTACTTTCAAAAGTTTGATTTTTTTTTAACATGTATTACATATAAGGAAGAGTGCATCAGAGATTCCCTATCAGAATTTCTTCCTGCAGACATTACAGTATATGAAGCACTGAAGATTTATCCCATGGTAACATAACCAGTAAATTGTATAACTAGTCTCATTTTGGTGATAAGTGAACATTGTTCAACAAACACACATACTGCTTTTCATACCTTACCTGGAAAGAGGCTTTATTGAACATAGCTGTAAAATTATCTTTTAAGTTGAATTACTGAATTTGCACAAACATTTCTACAGAATTTTCTTTTAAAAAAATCAAGCGTTGTCATTTTTCCACTACATTTTGTTGTGCTTTTTATATTAATATTTGCAAATGTTATAATTTAATACTTATATCCCAATTACTTGCATAATCAGTTTTTTAATCCTGGGGTGTTGAAAGAACATATAATAATAATAATAATAGTATTCTTCTTTAGACAAAGTCTTTTTAAATGAAGTTAAAAGCTGAGATAATTTAAGGAAAAAGATCTTCAAATTTTCATAACCAACAGGTTTAAGTGAAATTTACAATGCATTGGAAAACTGGCTGGTTAAAGGTATGATTTGTCCTCAGGTAGCTCAAAATCATTTTTACAGGTTTTTGTTTTTTTGTAAAAGTGTTTTTTAATCTTGGCAAAATAATAAAATAATATTTCACAATTTGCACAGAGTCTGACTAAAGGGCAGAGGCATTTTACCCTCAGTGTTTAGGATAAAGCCAGATTTTTCAGGCCCAGTTCCACTGTAGAGTTTGTATGCACTGCAATCACAGACATTTTCTTGTTCCCGCTAAAGCTAGGGCCAATTTCATTGCAAATGGAGGTTAGAGTAAAAAATAACGCTTGTGTTTTACCACCTTCTGCGCTAATTATTATCTTAACAACCTTTTGTTCTGGTTGACCCATTTAATAACCTGGAAGAAAAAAAGTGTTGCTCCCATGTCTGGTCTCAATGGAAGTTATTTTCTAATGGACAATAAGCCAAAAGGCCATGGCTGTCTAGGAGGTCAAACAACAAATATCTCGTCTGCATGGGCTTACGCAGCAGCTTCGGTCCTTTCTTCTTCAGAAGTGGCTTTGTTGTCTTGCCTGTAATTTGCACATTTAGGCTCTGTAGTTTGTTTATAAAATAGTTTTACACAAACCACTCTTAGCAGTGCAAGCTTCTGAGTTGAAAATTATTCAGGCTTGTCTCATTGAAGGCACTTGGTTTCCATGGCAATTTATAAAAGATGGTGGTTTGGTTTCTTCGTTGGAACAGATGACTTAGTTTGGGTGTTCAAGTGGCCGCAAGCAAACTCCGATAAGCCTGTGTAATGTGTAAGCCCAGGTTTACCATCCTGGATAGTAGTGCATGCAAAAAGAGACAGCATACAGTTATCTAGCTTAGCCATGGGAGGGAAACAAATAATAATAATAAAGGTGGGATAGGGATAAGGTGGGGAGGAAGAAGAATGTTTTAAATAATTCTGAGTTTGGGTTATTATCAAGGAAGGGTAACAACCAAAGGTAAAAGGGCCTACATTTATTTAATTCTCTATGCAAAACCTTCTCAAAAGGAAAATAAATGCCAGCTCTTCACGTACCCTGTTTACAGTGAGGTTTTCGTTGGCAGGCCATTAGGTTTCCATAGTAACAAGCAAACTATTCATTTGAAACAAAACCAGCCATGACTTTGTGCTTTGACAAGGATTTCTATAGCTCTTTTTTTTTTTTTTTTTTTCCGAGTTCAACCAGATGACCAGATGATGCTGTATGTAATCTTTTTAGCCATAGAAGCACCTGAAGGTCTCTTCTCTACTCAGGTCAAGAGTTTCTTTTATTTGTAGTGTGGAATAAGTTATATTTCCATGATGTCTTATTATCCCCAGTGCTTAAAAAATTTGTTTTTATTATTTTATTTTTGAGTCAGTAGTCAGTGGAGGAATCTTTGGTAGTTTGTTTTTTCAGTGTCCATTTACAAAGACTCTTTCTTCATGCTAGTGCCTGGTGAATCTTTTATAGCCTCTGCCAGGGTAAGGTCACCTTCGAGGACTTAAGATAGAGATGAGGACGATAACCGGAAAAAGCCATATATGTACTAAAATTCCAACAGCACCATCAACGGAATCTAAAGACAAGGAAATAAATGCCAAGAAACAAATGGAAAAGGAGACTAAGTACCCCATGTAGCTACCAATACAACGTTAGTGAACTAACAAAACAATTTTAGTACACAGAAGACATTTTTGGAAAACATTTGTTGTTTGATTTGGTTTATTTATCAGATTCACTTCCAAGACAAGTAAAAAGGAAAATAACTTGAATATATGCCTAGAAATTTGATAAAATTAAACTATTTTCAGATTTTTGAATTGATATGATATGCTATAAAACCTGTTCAGTAGATATTTATATGAATTTGTGGCTTAGCTCAACCTCAGAGTTTTGTTGGCCACATGAAGCCATGCACACAGAGAAAATTCTCAAAAATCTAAAAGCTCAGCTTTAAAAAAAAAAGTTTTCAGAGATGTTTAAGCTTAAAGACCACTGACAGAAAATCTACTCTATGAAAACTAGGTAGGGATTATTATGCATAAAGGAATTACCTACTGCAAATAGTGGATTATATATATATATGATCAGTCAATTATCTGTAAATTAGGTAAATAATATTCTCCTTAGTGTAATTTTTTAAAGTGCTATGAAGTCTGTTCTAACTAAAAATTGTTTCACCAATCAGCCTTGAGATGCCTCCTGTAGCTGGTAATTTAAGTAAGTTTCGATATCCAGATGATACCACTTAGAATGTGTAGTTTACCTAGGAGGACTAACAAGGACAAACCCAATAATTCATTAACCTGTCTTAAGTTACAAAATGGGTCTCACCTAGGAGTGAGCTGGGGTTAGAGAGAGACATACAATCTCAGCTTTTGATAGCATGGCCAGAGTGCTACACTTACTACTGGAGAGGGATTGGGAGCCTGAGCAATTAGGAAAAGGCCTATGGCCTCCAAGCTGATTTACACTTAAAAATTAACATAAATTTGATATTCATCCAACAGTTTTCATCAAAATGAACTTAAAAAGTGATAGTTAAAGAGAAACAAATAATAAAATATTATCTCATAGCAAAGACATTTTTTCGTTCAATTAGATTTATTTTCTCTGATTTACAGAGGCTAAATAAAGATATCGCCAATAAATATAGATATCTTACTTAAAATAGTGACACATTTTTCTGGACTTAGTAGTTTAGGAGAAGAAAATTGATTATGAAACTGTTCCATCATATAATAATAAAGTGTCTATGGGTTTTTAAGGTCATTTCATTGTGGCTACATTTCTCCTTTCTCCTTTTGGGAAAGTAAATTATGTTCTCTTGCTTTCCTCATTTCAAAAGTGTATTTGATTATAATAATTTTCAGTGATTTAATTATCAAAATGTAAGATTTCTTTATAAGATGGTAACTATCTTCAATTAATATAATGTTACTGTCGTGGATCCATGTTGTGAAATTCAAAAGAAATCTGTTTTCCCTCTGAGAAGAATGCTTGCTTTTCTGTGTATTTGATAAACCTACTTCATTTGGCTTTAGCTACTGGTTTTCTAAAGCAAAATCAGCCAGTCACAAGGAGAAATGTTTACTAAAATTGTTATTTGAAATGTTAAGTGTAATGACAAGAAGGTGAAAAAAAATGAGCAAAATGGCTCATTGTTATACACAATCTTAATTTTTGTCTCTTAACAATATTCAAAAATGGAGTCAATTCAGTTTTTATGGGCAATCAGTAGACAGTTGTATAAATTTGACTTTCAACATCCAGACTGATATAATTTCTCACCAAATATACTCAATTAATAAAGACTCTGATTTGCTCTAGACTTATACAAAATGGATTTTCATGCTGTTTCTGTAAGTGTTAAATAATTAATAAGTTATTTGTATATATTTAGTTTGATTGATATCTCTTTAAATAACTACAAAATTAAAGATTCCAGATGGTTCTATGAAAATCCTTCAATTGGAGGAATTTTTCATAAGAATAATTTTAAATTTCTCATCATCACATGAATAATATAATGAGAATTTTAAAAAAACAGCCCAATATATAATTCCGATACTTTTTGCATTATTTATAATTTTCTATATAAACCTCTTTTACTAAAAATGAATTTTTGGTGAAAAAAATACAATTTGAAGATATCATTATATCATAATACTCAAACCAGAATAAATAGTGAAACCAAATTACTAAACAAGATTATGATGCACGTAGGAGATTAATCATACCAGGAAAAAAATCAGGCTACTCCATTACTTAATACATATATACTAAGACTCATCACAAGATTGAATCTCTTAAAATGGTTGGCAAAAGTTAGACCTAGAAAATACATTCATAAACTTGGGGCAAGAAAAATAGACATGGTATATAAATGTAGGTTGATTATTTGGATTAGCCAGATATTTTAATAATAGTTTAAAAATCCTCTGAAATTAAAAAAAAATTTAAAAATCCTCTGAAATTAATAATATAAATAAAAAATATTTAAAAACCTTAATTAAAAATCAAAGTGTGCTTGCCTTATATGAATCAAAATCAAAATTACTTTTATTTTAGGTCAAATAACTGAGGTCTAGTGTCTACCACTGGATTTAATAATTTGATTTTAAAATATGTTTGAAATTTTACAGTTTAATGCAAAGGAAATTTTTGAATAAACAAACTAAAAATAACTTCATTTTAACAATTGGCCTAATAGTCATTACTTTAACATCACACCAACAGATCCAAGAAGAGACACTTACTCTTAGTCGTTAGGTCTTGTTTTGCACATTCTCCTTCTGCAATTGATACATCATCAATGGCAATGTCACCTTCTATGCCAGGACCTCGGATACCTTCAAAAATGAGCTACAAATATGAATGAAACAAACCTAAATGTAGAACTTTGATTTGCAGATGAATTTTTATTGAGAAATAGAGGAGCCAAACCTAAAATTGACAATCCTGGTATCATTTATTATTGGCAGTCTTCAGAATTCTTGCTTGCAAAAAAACTTTCTCAACAAAACCAATAATAGGATCTTCCTTGTACAGCAGTTTTCCATTTTATAAGCTCTGTGTCAATTTTAAAACAAAACTAAACCTAAATGAATAATAGAATAAAAACAGCTACAAAAAACAAATCATATCACTTTTTGTTTTCAAGGGTAAGGAAATTTTTTTTCCTCTGAAATAGATTCCCTCCAATGTTCTGTAAATATATCTTATAACACTAGCTTTCTATTAAAGATACATTTTATGGATAAATCAGTTCCAGGGTCACTGTGACAGTACTATGTTTACAGAAGCCCAGAACAAGTGTTTACATTAGTGAATAAGTTAATCATATTCCTCATATGCTTTGTTTTTAAATACTTGAAGATATTTATGGCTTTAGTGGCAGATCTTCAAACTTCCAGTATCTAGAACAGTGGATAGCACTAAGTCTTAAGACATCAGTGTTGAAAGAATAGATGAATGAAATCAGTCTACATTTATTACTAAATTCTGGATACAAAGTCAATATAAGGACAATTAACAATTTTTTATTTCATTTTTATAGACATAAGACTCTTAGTAAATTTTCTGTCTTGTCTCACAAATTCTCCTTGCTTCCAGTATCCTTTTGGGAGAAAAAGTTACCTATGCACTTAGTGACTGTATTCCCAGAAAAATTTCTATGTACCAAAATGAAATACCTAGTTTGTTCTTTCTGAAGAAAAATTAGTTTAATAAAGAGCTATGTTCAACATCAAACTAATGTCTGTAATTTAATACGATCTCTAATCTTATTTCATTGCAACAAATTAGAGCAAAAGTCTATTTTTATGAATACAAAATTTTTTGTTTCTGTCTTATCTTAGAGTGTTTAATATGACTCCTTAAAGGTAAATTTGTGGTGATTTTTCTGATGACTTTCCTTTCCCTACTTAAATATGGTCTGTAAGAATGAGGATAAGTTTCATGATTTTATAGGATAAAAAGATTTGAGAAGTTTATATTATTATTATTATATTTAATTTAGAATTAAATTAGATATGGAGAAGGTTTCTTGCTTACCTATTTTGAGACAAGTATTATATGTTAATAGTGTCCAAAGCTATTTCTTTGAAAAGCATCCGGTTTGTCTTATATCACTGAGGCCAAAATAAAATGGCAGACCAGAGTTAAAATATTTAGAACCAAGTTGACAGTGTATAAATGCTCCATCCTTAGACAGAATCAGGACTGAAGCCTTAGTTTGGCTGCCTGGGAATGATAATTTGCATTTGACTTAGGGTGGTGTTTTGGAAGATATCTGGGTAGTGGCTAAAAAACCCTCAGAGGACTATTTAAATTACAAGATAGAAGATTTAAATAAAAAAATCAATGGTATAAAACTTCAAAAGCACTGAATATGGAAAAGGAGAAGTCATTTTAATGGCGGCAGAATAGTCCATGTTATTGATAGAACAAAATTTATTTAACCAGTATGTATTGTTATTGTTAGACAATAAAATTATTTTCAGTTTTTCTGAATAAGGTTGAAATGAATATATTTCACATAATTATTATACACAATTCTTTGTAACACATGGTTCTTCAGGATCATTTTAAATTGCCCTTTTCAGTAGTCTATCTGTGAGAAAGTACTGCCTTTTTCCTAACCATGGGTTTTTAAGTAATGGGGCTTTTTTCCTTTTTTTTTTTTTTTTAAATACGTGCTGCTTACCTGGTAAAGAATCAATGTTAAGAGTAAATCAATGGTTATTCCCACCCCCTTCTTAGTTTCAGTCATGTGATGCTGAGTCTTCTCTCCTGAAGATAACAACATGAATGGAATGTTATCTTGGAGAAAGTCAGAACTCAAAATTCATGCTATTATGAGTCTGATTCCACAAAATCAAATATTTTCCACTTTGCCCCCAAGACAAATACTTTACTGAATAGAAGTAGGATGTTATCATCACAATTTTTTCTT
This sequence comes from Tragelaphus eurycerus, assembly GCA_935064755.1. Classification (NCBI taxonomy): domain Eukaryota; kingdom Metazoa; phylum Chordata; class Mammalia; order Artiodactyla; family Bovidae; genus Tragelaphus; species Tragelaphus eurycerus. The sequence goes on along the minus strand of CAKXYN010000097.1, from coordinate 1,992,491 downwards.
CTTTGCGTGTATTTTAAAGACTGAATGGAAGAAAGTGAAGATTTCTGCCTCCCAGTCAAATTTTAATCCTGGAAGGAAGCATGAAGAAGGATGTATTATGCAAACTTTCTTTTCCAGCAACCTGGCCTTCTATTGACTTTTAAGCAGTGAGCAGCCGGACTCTACCTTTCAGTAAAAGAATGATCCTGCCATTGCTAAAAGCATTTCATAACTTCTGTTAACTGTGTTTAAAGTATTAAACACTTCTATTTTTCCTGTTAATTCTCTTTTTCTTCCCCTCTTTCTGCCTCCCTGTGCAACTTGATCAAAAACACAAGATTGAACCTAGGCTTGTGCTAAAAACAAAGCTCTCCAAGCAGCAAGGCCGTAAGGGACGCTGCCCCACCCTTCTTTTCTGGTCAGATTGAGAGGGAGTATTGGGGAGCCTTTTATGGTAAATGTCAGGGAGTAGATTGACTGATGTATTTTAATATGTGTGCTGCTTGCCTACTGGCAATGTTGACCACAGTGTGTAGTTGGATGAACAGCAGAAATACAAATCAGCAAAAGTTGAACTGTCATATGCCCAGAGGACTGCTTCTATCCAGAACACTCTTTTATAGAAATATTTCATGGTGATCCTAAATGAAGTAGTAAAAACTGATCTGTAAACTTATTGTTTACATATATCTGTACAACTATAGATAATACAGTTTGTCTCCAAATAACGTTGATTACTTTCCATATAAGTGTAGCAGCATTTTAGTTATTGTGTGGGAAAAAAAATCAGAGAATTAGTAGCAGTTATTACTAGGATGATAAAAATAACTTTTGACTATCGAACTCTTGGTACAGTTATAACTGGTATTTTCAATACTTATTTGAAATCTTGTGATGATAGGGAGATCTAATCCAACAGGCTAGAGAAACACTGTAACCTTCCTGATGGTCCTGTTTGGACAAGAAGAAAGAAAAATGTACTGTGCACTGTATTCATTTGTTTCCTTTAATTCCCATAGCAGCTTTGTTATTGGGAAGATATAGATTGTCTTTTTAACTCACTGGACTCTCCAAAGAAATATTTATTACATTATTCTCTTTATGCTCTGAATACCAACTACAATGCTATCTGAATTATTATGACACATAGACTCTAATAGACTTATAAATGGTTTTGAGACGGAGACCTAGAGGGATACTTTTTCCTTTATATTGTTTTTGACTATGAGATAGATAACAGAGATAAGATGTATATGTATTAAATTTAAATAATGTACCTTGGCCAAACTTTCAAGTGTTTTTAAAAATAAATCCTTGATGACAAACATCTTTTTCGTCAAATACAAAGATGAGAAACTATAATAGTCCATTATAATATGATGTATCTCAACTTGGAAGATATGATCTGTATGCAATGAAAAAAGTCTGAATTATATTCACTCAGAGAAGAAATGCTAATTAAATCGGTTAAATTCTGTCATATTTTAATTAAGTACCATCATGATTCTGACTACTATTACATTGCAAGGATAAGACTATGTTCCTTTCCTCTTCAATACTTCTGACAAATTTGGCTTAATTGCCTTCAAGAAGGAATTAATGGCACCTAGATTCTCAGGGAGAGAATGTTGACGTTTAGGTCTCCTGAAAGAAAGCTCAAATTACTCAGAGCCTGTTCTTCACACAATCACACTGATCTTATTTAAAATGGTTTCCTTTAACTGAAGTGACAAATTTAAAACGGTAATATTTTCACAGTGTGTACATGCAATTCAGCAAACTTAATATGTAAGAAATACTGCATGATCAGAAAATTAATTCCTAGTGAGTAAATGCTAGTGGGAGTTTAAAAAAATATATGTGAATTTCTGTATTAGAACTACACTACATAAAATTAAGTCATTGATTGATAGTTTCTTACATTTATTTATAATGCTTTAAAGCATAAAGATAAAGATATCAATATGTAGGAAAATACAGATGATGCTATTAGAGCTGATGTTAAAATATAACTTCTCAGAAAAGTAGGAAGAGCTACATGTAGCATTAATGAGTAAAAGCAGATGGGGAGTTAAAGATTACAACACAATTCTGATGATCTGACTTCAACATTAACAGTGTCTTCTGCAAATATTTTCTTTTTGATGAGATATATTGGTTCTGATCATTACCGCTAAGGCAAAGTCAAAGACTTAGAATGCAGTTTGAAAACTGACAGTGTACATCACTTGGAAAAATCAGGATGTGAATAAATTTGAAAAGAGCTATTAACATTAATAATTTTACCTTCATTTTATTACTGGTTCAGCAAATAATTAGACTATCCTTCCCCCCTCCCTTTTTTTTGATAGGTAACATGTAGATTTGTTCAGATTCAGAGAGAAGCACACTCCAGAGTGTGGGCCATCGCAGAAGGGGAGTATGGCCTTTTCCTTTATGTGCAAAGAGCAGGAGAACTATCCAAACTAATAGAGAAGAGATTTGAAGAGAGGTAACATAGTAAACAGTACAGGACAGGGAGATCTGGATGCTGCAGTCCATGGGGTTGCAAAGGGTCTGACATGACTGGGCAACTGAACAATAACAACAACAACATAATAAACAGGTGGGTAGCCTAAATTTTGATTTTTTATTATTAGCTTTGCTTTTTTTTTTTTTTTTTTTTTGGAGAAACTACATAAATATTAACACTGAGTGTAACTTCTCAAGACTCTGCCAGTCCAGCTTGCTGGATACATGTCAGTTGGTTGTCAAAGCTTCTAATCTCAAATAATAACATGAGATTTTGACTGCTGGCAAAAACAGAAAGAACTAGAATGTCATAATGTCTCTATACTTTTCCCTCAGAAAATATCTGAAATGTACTGTGAAAGAAGTAAAGGATTAAAAAGGGCAGTTAAATATTTTCCTAGGTGTAGGATATAAAACAAAAGGGACACTGGAAGACTAACACTGTATTAATTTTACTTTTTAGAACCTTTTCCCCCTAATCCTTCTGAATATAGCTATTTTCATTACAAGCACTGATCATGCTAAATTAATTCTAGAAAAAGAGCCCCAAAGAAATTTCAGTAGGAGAAAATTTCTATTTGCCTGGAAAAGTAGTACACAATAATGTTATTGTCAGCTAAGCAAATATATTAGACAGACTTAGACAAAGAACTTTTCAAGTGGTGGTTTTTTATTTTTTAGAGTTTATGATCAAACTAATTTGAATGTATACAAACTCCTAACAAATAAAACATAAAATGTGTCAATGTTAACAGAGGCTCAGAATCACTTATTTTTCATTTAAAATTCCAAGAGGTAACAGAAACCGTATCCACTTGAATTAAAGACATCCTTGGATGCCACAAACCTACATTTGAATAATATTAAAACTTCTCACAACTTAATTTATATGGCAATATATTTCATACATTTTTTTTTTGCCATGTTTTTCTGGTAGGCATCACACACCAAAGAGATTTTTGAGAAGCTTGATAGTTTATAAATGACTTTTGAGGAAAAAAAAAAAAAAACAGATGGAAAAAAAGTTGACAGCAATGAGAAACTTGAAAACAAAATTAAATTTAAAAAAATGGAGTCGGATGCCACAGTTGTGTTTCCTTGAATAATCAAAATTTATGAAGCGAAGTAATCCTTAGCCAATAGACCTTGAAATGTCTTGGAGATAGAAGGACCTAGAGATCCAATATAAAAAATATTTTATCTTCATTTTTCATTAGTAATTTAAATAGCTTAGAAATTCATTGATTCAAAATCTTCATTTTTTGATTGGCTTCCCTCTAGAATAGAGTAACAGAAACCAGATTTATCCTCCCCACTGAAACAGCCAAAGAACTTGACAAAAATATTGAAACAATGGTATTGAGAACGCTAGATGACATCAGTAATGAAGAACAGTAAACCCTGAGTGACAGAAGTCAACGAGGTTTGTTCCATGACTGCCCTATACAGAATTATAGATTATGAAGAAAGCAGAACAAAGGTAGAGCCTACTAGAAAAATCTGGGTTGAAGAGAGAGACCTGAGAGTCCAAGGCAGCTAGAGTGTGTAGAGTAGAAAACCAGCAAAGAAAGAACTGGAGAGAAAGAGACATCTGCAGAGGAACCCCCTGAAGTTCTCAGCAAAGTCCTGACTGGGACTCGAATGAAAGAAAAGTACGTAAGGCTGGGAAAGGCCCAGACGGATGCAATTAAGGGAAGAGTGTCCAGCTAACACACTTGGGAAAATCTCATAATTCATGGGTCATTGGATAGAGTACTCAGAAGAGAAACAATCAGCAAAGACTATTCTAATCTCACCTAACAAATCTTTAAAGCAAGAACAAAAATTATCAAAAATTTTCTGAGTATTAACAACTAAACTACATCCACAGGGCTTTCCCTGGTGGCTCAGTGTTTAAGAATCCACCTGCCAATGCAGGGGACAAGGGTTCGATCTCTGATCCAGGAAGATCCCACATGCTGCGGAGCCACTAAGCTCCTGGGCCACAACTACTGAGTCCGTTCGCCTGAAGCCTGTGCTCTGCAACAAGAGAAGCCACAGCAATGAGAAGCCTGCACACTGCTTACTATTAGAGAATAGCCCCTGTTCTCTGCAATTAGGGAAAGCCCACGTACAGCAAAAAAGACCCAGCAGAGCCAAAAATAAAGTAAATCTTGAAAAAAAAAAAAAAAAGGCTACATCCACAAATAAGCTCCAAAATAAATACAAAAAAAAAAAAAAATCCATTACCTATCAAGGTAAAATTTACAATGTCTGACACTCAGACTACCAGACATGTAAGAAAGAAAGAAAATAATGACTTGTAAAGATGAGAAAACATCAATCAATGAAAACCAACCAAAAACTGGCACAGATGATATCATTAGCAGACATTAGTTATTATATGGACTTATATTAACTTATATTATATTAACTGGACTTAATATGCTCAAAACATTAACTTAAGATATGAAAAGTATTTTGTAAAAAGACTCAAACTGAACTTAAAGAGATGGAAAGTATAATAGCTAAGATGAAAAATACTCTGAGTAGAGTTAAAAGTAGATTGCGTGCATGCTAAGTTGCAGTCCTGTGCCTGGACTGGAGCTCTCCAGGCTTCTCTGTTCATGGGATTCTCTAGGCAAGAATACTGGAGTGGGTCGCCATTTCCTTCTCCAGGGGATCTTCCCAACCCAGGGACTGAACCTAGGTCTCTTATGTCTCCTGCATTGGCAGGCTGGTTCTTTTACCACTAGCACTGCTTGGGAAGCCCCTGAAAGTAGATTAGATATTGTAAAGGAAATGATTAGTGACTGTGAAGACAATTAATTATGAATAGTGATATAATTTTAGATAAGGTGGTGGTTTCCTAATTTCCTTACCACCTTATGCATTTCTTAAGTGGGAACTCTCTGTAAGGACCAGTCATCTGGACTTGACCTGCTTTCCAGTTTGAGAATCACAGTTTTCAGAGTCTGTGGGCACCAAACTTTCCTGGATCTTCTTCCTTGTAACTCTACAAAATACTACTTAGGTTCAAGCTGTTCTTCCACAGTTTATTGTTGATGATTGGTTTGTGTTCTATGTGGTTCCACTGTCTTTAATAACTGTTCACATATGTACACTTTTCCTTGGAAATATCAATCATTCCCATAGTTTTGGGCAACGCATAAAGCCTAATGACTTACACACGTTTGTCCTCAAAGTTTCAGAAAAATATATACAATAGCCCTCTGCACATCGTTAAGAGGACATTCTACGGGCATGTTATATTAACATGTCTAGAACAGAAATAACCTTAATCATGCCAGAATTTTTTCTCTTTTCCTCTCTTTGTTATTTAAGGTAATGGGTAAAATAACAGGCATTACTCAAGATTCTCCAGTTAGAAACTTCTTGGTGATTCATGGCTACTTCCCTAATTCCCAACATAAAAATGTTCTGCTAGTTTTTATACCCAAATATATCTTGAAATTATCCTCTTTTCTTTGTACCACTTCCCTGGTTTGTCCCTTCAATATCCCTTATGTGAATTTTTCAAGTGTCCTAACTGGTTTGCTGGCCCGATTTTATCTCCTTGTATCACCTTCCATACAACCACCTAAGTGATGCACCACCCCATCCCCTGAGTAAAATCTTCCATGACTCCCCAGTGCATATGCTCTTGAGGTTCCTTAATGTCATCTCACACCTGTCTTTATTTTTGTATTCCAAATTCCAGATAAACATCTCCATGTTTTTCTGACAAACCCTGTAATATATGACCTGCATGTTTTGTTTACTCTGAACTCTGCACCGATATTAATATTAGCCCCTTTTCTGAGTTGCAATCTCTCTCTCCAGTTCAGGTTTCACCCCATGCTACAGGCTCCTCTTGCTTCTCCTCCATACTCTTCTTGTTCATTATGTGTGCTCATAGAAACTTCTGCATATTTTACTACTGACATTATTACATTATGTAATGCATGCGTTTAGATATGTATTCCCACCAATCTGAAATAAACACTGATTATTAAATCTCTATGCCTAGCAATGTGCCTGGCATACGGTACTAGCTCAATAAGTACTGAGTTGTTGTCTGTGACAATAAATGACTGTCCTGAAGGTGTGGTGGTGTTGGTTTAGTTGCTTAGTCATCTCTGACCTTGCAACCCCACGGACTGTAGCCTGCCAGGTCCCTCTGTCCCTGGGATTTCCCAGGCAAGAATATTGGAGTGGGTTGCCATTTCTTTTTTCAGGGGATCTTCGAACCCAGGTCTCCTGCATTGTTGGCAGATTATTTACCGCTGAGCCACCAGGGAAACCTATCTTGAAAGTACTTAATACTGACTAAATTGATGTCTATAGCATCAAGGAATTATTCTGAAGGAAACATTAATATAACTATTCCCTTAAATGCTTACTGTATATATATATTTGATTTAATAATTTTGTGTTAATTAAAGCAGTGATATAGAAAGCAAAAATACGTCTTTTTAGAAAGATTTTTTTGATGCCTATAGAGGTATGCACATTTTAATTTTAAGGTTACTTCTATCAGTAATGCTTTGGAGTTCCATCTTTCCAAGTTTAATTTGGTTTAATAAAATGCTGCTGTATATTCCATTTTTACTATTTTATTCTTTTTCATAGGAAAAAGTTATTAGGATCTATGATTTGAGTTGCTTTTATGTGTTTTTAGATAATCAACTAGACTTACTCCATTATTCTTTACCAGAGTGAACAACTGAATGCATTTTTATCATCTTGGTAAGTTTTAGTAATGCAATTTCTAAATCAAAATCATTACAACTTTATAGATTAGGTTACCAAAAAAGAGTATTCCACCAATTAAAAATTAGCATAATTGACACTGTCTGAATTTCCATACCCTTACTAAATGCCATAAAATGCAATTAAGAACTACCCAGTATGAAAAAAAAACCCTCAACCTGAGTATATAAAACACATATATTATATAAAGTTATTAAAATCAGTAAATTACATTATTTTCTTCATTAAAACAGTTTCATGATAAATTGTTTCTAGCCATGATGACCACTAGTATAAACGCTAAAATATTTTTTATGTATTTGCACCTAGTTCTTTCTCTTAATCCTATCTAAGCCTTTCTTTTCTACATAAAAACAAATAAAAACAATTTGTTTAAAGTTCTCTGACATTGAAAATCAAAGTAATAAATTACTAAAATGACAAAGAGACACATTTTGTTAAAGCATACAAAATTCCATCAAGTAAAATTCAGATTGAGAATTGATTATCCAGCTTCTGTCATATAAGAATCTATGTTGTTTTTCTTCAAGGAACAAAATATACACATATGATTTTATAGAAATGGATAAAATTTTCTCCAGGCAAATAATTTGAATTCAGATAGACCTTTATTCAAACATATTACTCGAGAGATGTTACTTAATAAAACAAAAGGGCATTTTCTCTTTATAACACTGCTTTCAGAACTAAAGGGAAACAATCATGATTTTTGTGATGCTTATATCAGAATTTTTACATACTATTTTTCTAATTTTGCTCCAGTTCTGCCTTTAACATTATGCTCAGGTGCAACAATCTATCCACAGACATGACTGTTCTTTTCTTACCTGAAATGAAGTAATTGGATATATATTAACATGTGCCTCATTCCATCGCTGTCCTTTGTTCCCACTTGAAGACCACAGTGGATTCTCTATGGTTGTCTGTCCTTTCAAACGTAGATAGACATTTAAAACACCTAAAAATAACAATGTAATTTTATTCTGTGTGTTTATTTTGGCTTCATACTTGTTTCTCCTTAACTGAGCACTTGTAAACTTTTAAAAATGAAATTTCATGGAATACTCCAGTGTCTCCTCTTCTCTTCCTCTCTCATTTCCAATCTTGCTCTTAGGACACTTGGCATACATGGCGGATCTCCAGAGGTGATCACATGCTAATCTCTAGAACCTCTGAATGTTATATGGCAAAGAGACTTTGCAGATATGGTTAAGAATTTTGAGATGGGAAGATTATTTCAAATAATCTCAGTGGGCCCTATGTTTAATCACATATATCTTTTTTTCTAAGATGGAGACTTGATACAGGAGAGAATGTCATGTGAAAGAGAAGATGCAACACTGCTGGTTTTAAAAATGAATGAAGGAGACACAAGCTAAATGCGAGCAGCCTTTGGAAGCTAGAGATGACAAAGAGACAGACTCTCCCCTAGAGCCTTCAGAAGACAGCAACCCTGCCGACATCTTGATTTTAGCTCCATTATATTCATTTTTAAATTTCTGTTCTAGAACTTGAAGATAACATGTGTGGTTGTTTTAAGTCATGAAGTATGTGGTAGTTTTTGTACAGTGGCAACAGAAAACTAATACAGCATGTAATCATGTACTGTCTATAATGGTCAAAGTTCATTGAATTTTTTATCATCAATTAACATCAGTCTTAGTTCATTTTCAGTTTACTTTTCATCCAAATCTCTTTTTCCCTAAAGAATTGTCTCAAGAGAAAATGAAAACAGGTTTTGTCTCATGATTTGATGTATCTCAACAGTCTCATGTCCTGCACATAGTGCTAACAGTAATGATGATAATAATAATATGATATGTTTAACACTTCAGGTAAGAAATGAGTCCTCTCAACAATTCTGTGAAGTACTTAATACTGTTATCCTCATGTTATAGATAAGAAAACTTAGAGTGATTCAGTAATTTGCCTTATATCATACAGTAAGAAAATAGTGGAAGCAGAATTTGAACCCACTGAGTTTTAAAATCTGGTATCTTAATGTTAGGCAATCAGTATTTTAAAAGATGCAATTTAAAAAGTCAGCTTATTGAGGTATAATTTACATGCAATAAAATTCATTTTAAATGCACAAGTCAATAATATTTGATCAATACATATTATAGTGTAAGCATCAATTCAGCCAAGATACAGAACATGGCAGGCCTCAGTGTCCCTCACTATCTCCTGGAGCTTTCCCACGTTCATGTCCATTGAGTCGGTGGTGCTAGCCAGACATCTCATTCTCTGTCATCCCCTTCTTCTCCTGCCTTCAATCTTTCCCAGCATCAAGGTCTTTTCCAATGAGTCAGCTCTTCACATCAGATGGCCAAAGTATTGGAGCTTAAGCTTCAGCATCAGTCCTTCTAATGAATATTCAGAGCTGATTTCCTTTAGGATTGACTGATTTGATCTCTTGCAGTCCAAGGGAATCTCAGGAGTCTTCTCATTGAAAGAACTGAAAGCATCAATTCTTCATTGCTCAACCTTCTTTATGGTCCAGTTACCACATCCATACATGACTACTGGAAAAACCATGGCTTTAACTATACGGACCTTTGCTGGCAAAGTGATGTCCCTACTTTTTAATACACTGTCTAGGTTTGTCATAGCTTTTCTTCCAAGAAGAAAGTGTCTTTTACTTTCATGGCTGCACTCACCATCTGTAGTGATTCTGGAGCCTAAGAAAATACAGTCTATTATTGTTTCCATTTTTCCCCCATCTATTTACCATGAAGTGATGGAACCCAATGCCATGATCTTAGTTTTTTGAATGCTGAGTTTTAAGTCAGCTTTTCAGTCTCTTCTTTCACCTTCATCAAGAGGCTCTTTAGTTCCTCTTCACTTTCTGCCATTAGGATGATGTCATCTGCATATCTGAGGTGACTGATATTTCTCTTGGCAATCTTGATTCCAGGTTGTACTTCATCCAGCCTGGCTTTTTTCATGATATTCTCTGCATAGAAGTTAAATAAGCAGGGTGACATGTACAGCCTTGAAGTACTCCTTTTCTAATTTGGAACCAGTCTATTGTTCTGTGTCCAGTTCTAATAGTTGCTTCTTGGCCTGCATACAGGTTTCTGAGGAGGCAGGTCAAGGTGGTCTGGTATTCCCATCTCTAAGAATTTTCTAGTGTTTTGTGATCCATACAGTCAAAGGCTTTAACATAGTCAATGAAGCAGAAGTAGCCGTTTTTCTAGAATTCCCTTGCTTTTTCAGTGATCCAATGGATGTTGGCAATTAGATCTCTGGTTCCTCTATCTTTTCTAAATCCAGCTTGTATATCTGGAATTTTTCAGTTCACATACTGTTGAAGGCTACCTCGAAGGATTTTGAGCACCACCTTGCTAGTGTGTGAGATGAGCACAGCTTATGTACAATTATATGTTATAAAATAATTTATCCTTCAGATTTTTAACTCAATTTTGCCTAATTATTTATTCATAAGACCACCTGTATTTATATTATACATAAACACCTAATTTTTAAACAATAAAAAAATTGCATTCTTTACATCATAACTTTCACTTTCTAACTGGATGAGCTTAATGTGGTCTCTTAATCTCTCTGCCTTAATTTCCTCATCTGGTAAATGATGTTGATGAGAGTAATTAGCATAAGTTTTTTGTGGAAACTGGAATTAGTTATAGTATATAAACCATAAATTGTTTCAAACATTATCTTCAGTATATTTTATCTATCGAGATATCAAATGCTACCTATTTCTCTCTCAATGCAATAGATTACATCAGTATACATTTCTTAATGTTGAACTATGAGTATACTACAGGAATAACTTGGTAATAGACTACTATTTTCTTATTAGGTTTGATTCAATTTGCTAGTATTGTCTTTAGAAGTAATGCATCTATATTTATATATAATATTATCCACTTTTCTTTCTTGTTTTATCTTTCCATGTTGCATGTTCACTTTTTGCTTCAGAATCTATCATCTTTTTTTTTCCATCAATGTAACAAATAATCTCAGGCTTGTCCTTCATAGTACAGTACTGATTCATTTTCCACAATCTGGATTCTATTCTTCTGCTCCTAATAGCATCTTGATCCAGCTGTATTATTTCTGATATTACATCCTTGTCTGATCTTATCAAATTCCCCTTTATTTTGGTCCTTTATCTAATTCCTTCTTTTCTTATTCCACTATTGTATCATTCTTATCTTTTTTTGTTTCATACAGTTCATTTTACACTTTCTTGAAAATATAAATTGTCAGTAAATTTTCTTTGACAATATGTGCTTATTTTACTGTGTACATGTTAGCCTTTTTTTATATTTGGGGATCAAGCCTGATTTTTCTCTCTCTTTCTCTCTTTTTTATCTTCTTCCTCTTTATTCTTCTTAAATCATTCTAAGTAACCCTGTGGCATTTTCCCTAAAACCACTAATGGGGCTTCTTTTATATGCATAGCATGGGTGTGGATTGTTAGCTCCTCCTCTGAAATTTAAAGCTATAGGCCAGGTGCATGTGAGGTTTCACTACTGTATAATGGTTCAACAATCAAGAATAAATGGAAAAACATTTGTACCTTTGAGCCTTCTAAGAGTTGAACTTTCTGGGTTTTGTCCCCTATACTCGGTGAGCTATTGTAACAGGGAGTAGCTTTCTAAATTCATCTTCACTAGACACTCAGTGAGGCTCAGTTTTTCTTGCTGGCTGGTGGTGGTCCGTGTGTATCAGATATGCAATCTTATACCAAAAGGAAAAGTCACCACAGCACATATTTCTGTGTGGTGTAATTGTATTCTCGTTTTAAACGTGAATCCACAATGGGGAGCGCTCCCAAGGAAATCATGCCCAGATAAAAATAAACTGTGTTAAACATTAAAGTGATAATAATTTTTGAACCTGTTTTCATCGGATGAACAGAGTGTTATGTAGTAAATACCTTTTGAAAATTATGTAGTGAAATAGTCTGTGTGGGGATTAAATAGGAAAGGACTGCTTGTCAATTCCATGGCCTGCCTCTAGCTACAACAGTGATAACTGTGCTGACCTAAGATCATTTCTACTGATTTCTACTTAAACTGCATTGCTTTTCCAGAAAGGAAAGTATCAGTTAGCTTACGTTAATTTTTTTTTTTGTATTTCTTAAATGTATCACCTTAGCTTTTTTACCCAGTAGAGGTCTTTCAATAGCTTGCACGTAAAAAATTGAAAGGTGCTCCCTCTAAGCTACCAATTCAGTTCAAATTATTCCATACATTAAAAAATTACCACTGGATACTTTAGTAAATGAAGCACTAATGTAAATAGATGGCAGTGAGTGGGATAACATTTTAAACAAAGCCTTATTTCTCTTGGTAGCATGGCCTGCTATTTTGATTGCAGTGAGAGGAATCAATCCTGTCACCAAATCAATACACAGAAATCTCTCTTAAATGTTAATAAAATGATGATATCCTTTTTAGACCTATTCATTTTAATTAGGTTAACCAAGCACTGTTTACTCTATGTCTTTTATAATTTACTTACATAAATACATACTTTTGAAATAATATACATATTAATAGACATGACTTACCTCTACTATATCAATAATTATTATTATTATATCAATATTGAATGTACTTTATCTCAGAGAATATGCTTTGCCTGTGATCATGTTTACTTTTTTATTAACATTTTATTTTTACCTATGTAATATAAACTCAAACTTGGATTATTTCTATTTATATTTATTAAATAGGTACTATGTGAAAAGACTTTTCTTAGGTCTAAAGAGGCCAGATCTGAATTATCCTAGATTTTGAATTAATTTTTGAATAGATTTTATGGCTAGATTTTATTTAAAAGGAAGTATTACTTGTGTTATAACAAAAAGACACCAGAAATATAATTGATTTAAATAAGTTCTTACAAATATATTATAATGTAAATGTCTATTCCATTATCCAAATCAATAAAGACAAACTATTGATTCACTAATCTATTTTAGAGCTGATGACAAAAATACTATTAATAGACAAATGATAAAAAGGAATTCAGTACCAGAAATTACTTAAATTTATGTCCAGATCATCTTGGTCAACAAAGTGAGGACTTGAGAAACAGAATAAAGCTATTCAAGAGAAATTCGATTCAGCAAAGCTGATTCAGCCCATTATTATAGTATTATAGTAAGAAAATTCCAAAGTGAATATAATGGATTGTGTTAATACCCTTTAAAAGTAACTTTAAATCCTCAGAGGCAGTGTGTTTATGCTTTGGTAAGCACCAGATATCAATAGGTGTGAATTTAATCATCCTGAAGGATTTTCAAACGTTATGTAGTGCATGAAACAAGTTTGAAGTTGGTAAGCAAAACTTAACTATATTTTTCTTCTGGGTTTCCTATTTCTTATCTTTTGGTCACCAGTCTTTAAGAGTCAGGGGCCAGAGTTAGGACACATTTGTTTATCTCATGCTTAGGGATTAGAGTCAGAAAGACTAAATGACCTAAATGCTGTAATATCTCATGAGCTGTGACCTGAGTTTTGGAGTTATTCCTGCTGCTATTCAATAACACGATTCTTATTTTAGTACTATTTCATATAAACTGCAGTATAAAATATAATTTGCTTAAATATTATTTATAATTACTGTTACCAAGTTCTCTTCTTTCATTAAGTCCTAAACATAAACTTGCTTCTAATTATTTTACTATAAGTATTTTTTTATATATTTTAGACAAATAATTTAAATATATGTCCTAAAATGGGCATACTCTTTTAGAATAGATATTTGAAATTACCAAATTCATATAATCTCTAGCTTGCTTTACTCCAAAGCCTAGGGAATCACTTGCATATAAATTATGTTTTCATTCTAATCAGTAATACAAGCTCATTAATTTGAGCTTCAAGATGTGCCAAAATCATCTAGCTCCAGGCAAGAGCTATGTCTATTGATAGGTAATTGGTAACATCATTTGTATTATACACACAGATAAAATGGGGAATTATAAAATCATTATTTTCTGTCTGAATAGAAACAGCTGCATCCATTCATTATTATTTTTTTAATATATAATTGAAATGATATCTTAAACTTTAAAAGTCAGTTTACTTTCTCCAGTCATTACCATGCCTTCTTGTATCCAGTTGAACTTCTATATCAGTATTAAAAATTTTACTAAAACATAGCTTTCATAAGACTTTCTATTTATCCAATATATGTCAGAGACCATTATAGATTTTGTCACTATTTGCTTCTAAAACAGAGCAGGACCCTATGGGGCCCTCCCAGGTACAAATCCTTTTCAAGTCCACCAGTTTTTATTTATAGGAACAAGGCTTCAGTGTCCTAGACTTGCTGGGTCTACCAAAGGGCAGATTCAAATAATTGCTAATCAGAAAAGTGAAGAAAGGCAGAAGCAAAGGAGGAACAGTCAAGAAAACAGTAGTGCAATGATGGGCCAGGGTCCTGAGTACTCCTGAAGAAATACACATAACAATATCTTTGAATTCTTCTGCAGGAACAAAGGCTACCACCCAAGTGGATAATGCTAACACCAGGCTGAACACAAGATTCCTGGAGCACCGCCTCATTACCTCACCACCAACCAATCAAAAGAAAGTCTCACAGCCTGCAGTCCTCACCCCAAATTTTGCCTATAAAACACTTTCTTGAAAACCTTCAGAGAGTTTGGGCTTTTTAGCTTGAGCTGTGCTTTCTCCTTGTCTGTTCTGCAATAAACTTTTCTCTGCTACCAACTAATATGTGGATTTTTTGGCCTCCTTCTCTATCAGATCAGAGCAGATCAGTCGCTCAGTCGTGTCCAACTCTTTGTGACCCCATAAATCTCAGCACGCCAGGCCTCCCTGTCCATCACCAATTCCCGGAGTTCACTCAGACTCACATCCATCGAGTCAGTGATGCCATCCAGCTATCTCATCCTCTGTCGTCCCCTTTTCCTCCTGCCCCTCATCCCTCCCAGCATCAGAGTCTTTTCCAATGAGTCAACTCTTCGCATGAGGTGGCCAAAGTACTGGAGTTTCAGCTTTAGCATCATTCCTTCCAAAGAAATCCCAGGGCTGATCTCCTTCAGAATGGACTGGTTGGATCTCCTTGCAGTCCAAGGGATTCTCAAGAGTCTTCTCTAACACCACAGTTCAAAAGCATCAATTCTTCGGTGCTCAGCCTTCTTCACAGTCCAACTCTCACATCCAGACATGACTACTGGAAAAACCGTAGCCTTGACTAGACGAACCTTTGTTGGCAAAGTAATGTCTCTGCTTTTGAATATGCTATCTAGGTTGGTCATAGCCTTCCTTGCAAGGAGTAGGCGTCTTTTAATTTCATGGCTGCAGTCACCATCTGCAGTGATTTTGGAGCCCAGAAAAAGAAAGTCTGACACTGTTTCCACTGTTTCCCCATCTATTTCCCATGAAGTGATGGGACTGGATGCCATGATCTTCGTTTTCTGAATGCTGAGTTTTAAGCCAACTTTTTCACTTTCCACTTTCACTTTCATCAAGAGGCTTTTTAGTTCCTCTTCACTCTCTGCCATAAGGGTGGTGTCATCTGCATATCTGAGGTTATTGATATTTCTCCCGGCAATCTTGATTCCAGCTTGTGCTTCTTCCAGCCCAGCATTTCTCATGATGTACTCTGCATATAAGTTAAATAAACAGGGTGACAATATACAGCCTTGACGTACTCCTTTTCCTATTTGGAACCAGTCTGTTGTTCCATGTCCAGTTCTAACTGTTGCTTCCTGATCTGCATATAAATTTCTCAAGAGGCAGATCAGGTGGTCTGGTATTCCCATCTCTTCCAGAATTTTCCACAGTTTATTGTGATCCACACAGTCAAAGGTTTTGGCATAGTCAATAAAGCAGAAATAGATGATTTTCTGGAACTCCCTTGCTTTTTCCATGATCCAGCGGATGTTGGCAATTTGATCTCTGGTTCCTCTGCCTTTTCTAAAACCAGCTTGAACATCAGGAAGTTCACGGTTCACATATTGCTGAAGCCTGGCTTGGAGAATTTTGAGCATTACTTTACTATTGTGTGAGATGAGTGCAATTGTGTGGTAGTTTGAGCATTTTTGGCATTGCCTTTCTTTGGGATTGGAATGAAAACTGCCCTTTCCCAGTTCTGTGGCCACTGCTGAGTTTTCCAAATTTGCTGGCATATTGAGTGCAGCATTTTCACAGAATCATCTTTCAGGATTTGGAATAACTCCACTGGAATTCTATCACTTCTACTAGCTTTGTTAGTAGTGATGCTTTCTAAGGCCCACTTGACTTCACATTCCAGGATGTCTGGCTCTAGGTCAGTGATCACACCATCGTGATTATCTGGGTCATGAAGATCTTTTTTGTACAGTTCTTCTGTGTATTCTTGGCACATTAACTTGCTTGTATTCAGCAACACTTATGTCTTAGAGGATGGCTTACATTTCCTTTCTTATCTTAACTTTGCTATTCTAGATGTTCTCTCCCTTGTTCACCCATGGCATGGGCTTGTCATGCATTTTTGCTGTATATTACATTTTGACTTTTATTTTATTCAGCAATTTGTTATCCCAAATAAATAACAGATTATTTGATGGATAGTTCTATCATCCTTTAAATTTCTCTAAACTAGGCACAAAGCATGTTGAACTCATCCTACTGACTAGAAATGAGTGAATCTAAGACCTAATGAGAACACAAAGGGCCCCCCTGTAGGGCTCCTGGGCACCAAGTATTTCTGTGTCCTCCCATTTCTTTGATTATAGAAAATAGCCTTCATTCAGCCTCCATGTCCTTCCCTGAATTCCAGTGGACAAATTCAAGCTGTTGTTAATCAGGGAAAGGAGGGGATGTGAGATCAAGGACAAATAAGCAGTGAAGAGCAGCCTTGAGGTAAGGTCCTGATTCCCCATCAAGGGATACACACAAAGATATCTTTAAGCTATTTCCAAATATTGAAACCCTTCCAGGTAAAAGAAATGAACAATTACAAGCATGTAGATCCCAGACCAGTTAGACCTGAAGGTTGATGATACTGATTCCTACTTACCTCACCACAAACCCATCAGAAGAACGTTGTTGTTGTTCAGCCACTAAGCTATGTCTGACTCTGCAACCCTATGGACTGCAGCATTCTAGACTCCTCTGTTCTTCACTGTCTCCTGGAGTTTGTTCATACTCATGTTCATTGAGTCGGTGATGCTATCTAACCATCTCATCCTCTGCTGCCCCCTCCTCCTTTTGCCTTCAGTCTTTCCCAGCATCAGAAGAATGCCCATGGAGTAACTGAGGCAGGAAGTAGATGCTCTCCACCCACAGGGTAAGGTGATAGGAAATTTATTCCCTGTAGACCCAAAGTCGAAGATGAGAATAGCAGGGAAACTAAGAAAGGAGACTGGGCCCTTCCCAACCACATATTTCTCATTTTCAAAGTCGTGAGACCTCCTCAATTACACACAAACAGAAAGTCTCCTTGGAGGTCAAAAGGGGATAAATGCTAACTGATGTTAGTCTACCTTCAGTAGAATCCATCTTGGTTAAGAGATTCAAGTGCACACAGTGAAGATCCTGAGATATAACCAAATATGGTTCAGGTAAATCAAAACCATAAAAAATGCCCCATAGAAGGAATTAAACTGAGGTAGGAAGTAGATGAGCCCCACCAGGGTAAAATGATAGGAGATTCATTCCCTATTGATTGAAACTCCAAGATGAGAATAGCAGGACAGTTAAGGGAGGAGGCTGAGTCCTGCTCAGGCCACATATTTCTAGTTCTCAAAGTCAGGAGTCCTCCCTGACCACATATGTGTGACAGCCTATTGGGCTGGCCACTATCCAGAAGCCCAAATTATAAACTTTGTAGTTGCTCAGGCACAAGGAATAAACTCCAGAATAGGGAGAATTATCTTAGGACATAAATTCTATAGACAAGGGATCACTCCAAATCCTGGCAACTGGTCTACTCTCATTCAAAAGCCCTTCTCTGGCCATTCTGGGTTGGGTGCCTTGCACAGGGTATCATGGGAGCCAGACATTGTCAGAAATCGATGGGAGAGGAGAGGATGCTCGAAACTTCATTGGGATCCAAGGGAATTTAGGGAATGCTCGGAATCCCTTCAGGTTAAAACCTCCTGGTAAATGTTCCCAGGACAATGTATTTCATTCTAGGAGCACTCTCTTGTTCTTGGTTGCAAGTTACTCAACATGGGAGGATCCCTCTCCAAGCCAGAAGAAACATCTCTGGAATGTTTATTGAAAAATTGGAAATTCTTAAATCAAAGCGTTAAAAAAGGAGGAACTTAAATTGTACTGTAGCAATGCCTGGTCTTTGTATAAGTTGAGGAATGGAGAAAAATGGCCTGAAAATGAGTCTCTAAATTATAAAACCATTCTGCAACTGGATCTTTATTGCTGCAGGATGGTAAAGTAGAGTGAGATTCCCTATGTTCAGGCTCATGGTCCTTTACCAAAATACTGCCCTACAGTATTTTGTATTTACAGCTCTTGTAATTTAAGACCTAGAAAACCAGAAGACTCTTCCGACATTTTAGATGATCTTTTTCTAAGCTCTTCTGTCTCTCCAGGGAGGAAACCTAGCTCTTCCTATTCCTGACAATATCCCTACATCTCTGGAGCTATCTACTTCTCCCAGTCCCTCCAACCGATCCCAAACTCCACCTCCCTATGTCCTTCCATACCATCTGTTACCCCAAGAAACAGAGGCTAGTCCTGCTGGGGTAAGTTACAGTGGAGCTTCCTATCACCCAGGATCAGGGAAATTATGCCGTCTTAAGGAAGTGACAAATGGAAAAGAGACAATTAGAGTACACGTGACCTTCACTTTAACTGACTTTGCTCAATACAAACAGAAACTGGGTCAGTTTTTGAAGACCCTAGTAAGTTTACTGAAGGGTTTCATGCCCTCACCCTGGTCTATGATTTAACTTGGAAGATGTTCAAGTAGCTCTGTCTACCTGCTACACCTCTGAGGAAAACAGAGAATCTGGACAGCAGCTAGGGGCATGCTGATCAGCTTCCCAGAGTCCAATCTGAACATTATGCTATGAGTGGAGATGTAGTCCTGAATCAGGAACACTTTTGGAATCATAATTCTTGGGAGGGAACAGAAGCCAAGAAGCACATGATTCAATGTACATTAGAAGGCATGAGAAAGCGTATCAAAAAGTGAGTTAACTATGAAAAGGTTCAAGGAGTGACCCAAGGGGGGAAAAAAATCCAGCCCTCTTTCATAGGTGCCTTGTGGAGTTGTTTAGATAATATACCAATATATTGCATGAAGATCCCCCCATTTCCAAAGGTCATTCTCTGCTGGGACAGCATTTTATTAGCCAGTTTCCCAGTCATATTGGGTGGAAATTCCCAAAGTTACAATTTGGCCCACAGACAACCATGCCCCAGCTTTTAGATGTGGCCTTTGGGGTATTTAATAATGGAGACCAAGATCAGGAGAAAGAGAGAATCCAACAAGAGAAAAGACAGGCCAACGTTCATGCACAACGGTTGCTGTCAGCCATGCCTTGCAACCTCAGAACAACCCAAGGGGGCCGATGAAGTCCACCTATCCATCTGGAGTTAAGAGCAATAAGGGGGAATGCTGTTACTACAAATGCACGTCAACCAGCCCCAGGGCCTGAGATTGCCAGAAAGAGTCCCCTGGGCCATGCCCAATCTGCAAAACAAACAGGTCATTGGAAGAGGGACTGTCCTCAGTCTGGAAAGAGAAGTGGGGTGCCCACTCCGGAGATGGCCCTGCTGAATGACTGAGGTGGCCCGGGGATTCTGGTGTCTCCTCCCAACCAGATGCCTATTTTGATGGAAGAGCCCCCCAGGGAGTCCTTGACATGGCAGCTAAGAAAGTCAATTTCTTAATTGGTACAGGAGCTACTTATTCTGTGTTAATTTTTCACACCAAGTCTCTCTCCTTTAAAAGCTGCACTGTGACTGGTGTCAATGGAAAGTCTTGCACTCATTATTTCACTGGACCTCTCACTTGCCAATTTTAGCAGCAGTTGATTTCAGATGCCTTTCCAGTTGTGCCTCAGTGTCCTACCCCTCTCCTTGGGAGGGACATTTTGAGTACCCTCGGGACCATACTCAGGTTAGGAGGCCCCAAGCAGCCCCTTATTTTGACTCTGACTAAGCCAGACCAGGGCTTTCCCAGTGGTAAAGAAGCCTCCTGCCAATGTAGGAGCTGCAGGAGACCCAGATTCAATCCCTGTGTAGGGAAGATCCCCTGGAGAAGGCAATGACAACCCACTCTAGTAACCTTGCCTGGAAAATCTCATGGACAGAGGAGCCTGGCAGGCTACAGTCCAGGGGGTTGCAGAGTCAGCCACAAAAGGAACTGAGCATGCATGCAGAAACTGCCTATCCTAACAAGAGACAATATCCTAAAAAGTCAAAAGCGAAGAAGGGTTTACAACACTTTGTAGACAAATTCTGAAGGCCTCTTGGTGTCCTGCCAGTCTCCATACAGCACTCCTATTCCAGTTGTTGAGCCAAATGGGGTCTATAGAATGGTATAAGACCTCAGAGCGGTAAACAACGCAGCTGTCTCTACACATTCCCTTGTAGCCAATCCTTATAGCTGCTGCTGCTAAGTTGCTTTAGTCGTGTTCGACTCTGTGCGACGCCACAGATGGCAGCCCACCAGGCTCCCCCATCCCTGGGATTCTCCAGGCAAGAACACTGGAGAGGGTTGCCATTACCTTCTCCAATGCATGAAAGTGAAAAGTGAAAGTGAAGTCGCTCAGTCATGTCCGACTCTTAGCAACCCCATGGACTGCAGCCTACCAGGCTCCTTCATCCATGGGATTTTCCAGGCAAGAGTACTGGAGTGGGGTGCCATTGCCTTAACGTTAGCCCAAATCCCTGAGAATGTTAAAACAGTTCACTGTACTCAATCTCAAGGATGCCTCCTTTTGTATCCCAGTTCATTCCTCATCAAAACATTGTTTGTCCTCGACTGGACTAATACTGACTCAAGCCAAATGCAACAATACACCTGGACAGTACTGCTCAGGGGGTTGGGGACAGCCCACACCTGTTCACTGAGGCCCTAGGAAAGGAACTAAGGGAAATAAACCTAAAAAGAGGTGCTCTTCTACAGTATACAGAAGATATATTAATATCTAGTCTCTCCACGGAGTCCTCAGATCAAAATACCATCGAAGGCCTTAATTTCCTTGGGGCCCAGGGTTACAGAGTCTCTCAGAAAGAGGCACACATTTCAAAGCAACAAGTTAAATATCTGGGATATATTTTAAACCCCATAATAGACAGTTATCTCCAAAGAGGAAACAAGCTATATTAGGCCTAAGCTGTTCCAAAGACAAACACCTCTGTACCTTTTGGAGCATGGAGAATTTTATAGAATTTGGATTCCAGGATTTGGGCTAATGGCTAAGCTCCTGTATGAAGCCACTAAAGGCCCAGATATAGAACTGTTACTTTGAAACAGGGAACAGGAACAGACTTTTAATGATATCAAGCAAGCTCTCAACAGAGTCCCTGTTTTGGGTCTCCCCAATTTGAGAAAGGCATTCACCTTGTATGTCACTGAAAAGCAAAGGACAGTTTTGGGGGTCCTTATACAGAAGCTAGGGGAAGTTCCTCAGCCTATAGGATACTTTTCCAAGCAACTAGATAGACTCCCTCCCCCTAGGTTGGCCTGCCTGCTTCCAGGTGGTAGCTGCCACATACTTATTGGTGGAAGAAGCAAATAAGCTTACCTTTGAACAGCTGCTGAAAATCCAGACCCCTCATCAAGTGCATGGGGTCTTAGTGATAAAAGGCTACCATGGGCTAACTGGAGATCACCTTATCAAGTACCAGGCTTTGCTCCTTGACTTCCCAGAGCTAACCCTCAAAATGTGCCACACTCTTAATCCAGCTACCTTAATGCCTGCCAAAAGCTCAGAGCTAACATATTCTTGCCTCAAAACCCTTGACCAGGTATATGCCTGTAGATCTGACCTAACAGTCCAGGCTGTAGAAAACCAACAGTTCACTGATGGCAGTAGTTTTGTTAGAGATGGAGTCAGGAGGGCAGGGTATGCTATCGTGAGCACTCATAGTGTCACAAAAGCAAAACCTTTGCCACCAATCACTTTGGCACATAAGGCTGAACTGAAAGATCTAACCCAAGTCTTAATCCTAGGGGAAGGATACATACACAGACTCAAAATATGCCTTCCTTGTTTTATGTACCCACATAGCTCTTTGGAAAGAGAGAGGACTTCTAAATGCAAGAAATATCCCTATAAAATATGACACTGAGATCTTATATCTCACAGAAAGAATCAAAAAACTGAAACAGGTAGTAGTCATCCACTGCCACAGGCACCAAAGGGGAAATTCTCAAAGTTCCCAAGGAAACCACAGGGCAGATGGGGAAGCGAAGGAAGCAGCCCTGATGACCACAGCCAAAATGGCTCTAGTCCCATCTCTTAGCCCTTCTGACATTATACTCGGGCACTTGACTTCCAAAGAGAACTGGGAAACAGATAGAGGGGGACTAAAGGAACAGATAGCTGGTGGCACATAGATCAGAAATTGCTCATAAGTCTTTCTAATCAATGGAAAATTATTAAAGGGCTATAGAATTCTCTCTATCTGGGGAGAGATGCAATTTTTATGATTGTTTTCCTACTTTATACAGGGAAAGAGTTCCTAGAGACAATTAAAAGAGTCACTTAAGTCTGTGCCCTATGCATTACCCATAATCCAGGAGGCAATGTCAAGCTTCCTCCACTTGTTAGCCGTGATGAGGGACTTACCCAGGAGAGAACCGGCAAATAGATTCCACTCAGATGCCCTCCTTCCAGGGCTTCACATGCTTGCTGCTGCTAAGTCGCTTCAGTTGTGTCTGACTCTGTGTGATCCCATAGACGGCAGCCCACCAGGCTCCCCCGTCCCTGGGATTCTCCAGGCAAGAACACTGGAGTGGGTTGCCATTTCCTTCTCCAATGCATGAAAGTGAAAAGTGAAAGTAAAGTAGCTCAGTCATGTCCAACTCTTAGCAACCCCATGGAGTGCAGCCTACCAGGCTCCTCTATCCATGGGATTTTCCAGGCAAGAGTACTGGAGTGGGGTGCCATTGCCTTCTCCGGCTTCACATGCTTACTAGTCTTTAAAGACAATTTTACTGGATGAATAGAGGCCTTCCCTACTAGAACAGAGAAGGCAACTCAAGTAGACTTCAGTTGCCCTGCCACCTTCAGAGTGACAATGGACCTTCGTTTGTAGCAAAGATCACACAACAGCTTTATCAGGCTTTACGAATTAAATTTGCCACCTCCATTTGTCCCAGAGACCTCAGTCCTCAAGAAAAGATGAACAGACTAATCATACTCTAAAGAAAATCTCGGGCAAACTCTGTCTGGAAATATCAGTCATGCTATCGCCTGCTGTCAATAGCCCTCTTAAAGGTCAGGGCAGCTCCTAAAACATCCACTAAATTGAGTCATTGTGAAATGATATAAGGAATGGAAGATCATTCCTTACTCTGGACATGCTAACTGACCCAGAAACCCCAGTTCATCTTAAATACGTTATAAACCAAGGCCCGATTCAGAAAGCTCTACAAGCACATGGCAACAGACTGCAGCCCTCCCCAGACGACAGTTCCGGGTTTTGTTGTTTGTTGTTGTTCAGTCCCAAAATCTTGTCTGCCTCTTTGTGAGCCCCATGGCCTGTAGCCCACAAGGCTCATCTGTCCATTGGATTCTCCAGGCAAGAATACTGGAGTGTGTTGCCATTTCCTTCTCCAAGGGATCTTCCTGATCCAGAGATCAAACCTGTGTCTCTTGCATCAGCAGGCAGATTCTTTACACCGAGTCACCTGGGAAGCCAGCTTTCTTATACCTATTTCCCCTATCTACAGGTTATAAACCAAAACTCCAAGACAAGAACTCATTACAAATAAGAGAGGAGGCTAGGTCCTTCTCAAACCACATATTTATCATTCTCAAAATCAGGAGACTTCTCTAAATACAGAAGCACAGAAAGACCCCTTGGAAGTCAAAAGGGAAAAGATGCTACTGATGCCAGGCTACCCATAGGCCTCTTCAGTAGGATCCATCCTGGCTAAAAGATGTGTGTACACACATGGGTGGATCCTGAGATACACCAAATACGAACTCTGAAGCAGGAAAATCAAAAAGACTGGCTAAAAAAATTAAAAAAAAAAAAGAAAGTGATATACAATAAAAGAATTCAAACCACCATGAGGATGCAACTTAGGGATTCTCTAAGTCTGCCTGTGTGTCGATCCACACACATACAGTATTGTTTTCCTCCTAATAAATACTTTGCTTGCTTCACTACTTTCTGTCTTTGTGGGAATTCTTTTCTGTAAAGCCAAGGGTCAGGGTCTTGTTACTGACCACTGGTCTGGTGGCTAGGATTCAGTGCTTTCACTGTACAACCTGGACTCAATCTCTGGCTGGAGAACTGAATCCCCACTTTGAGCTGCTGCAGGTAGAGGACATCAAAGATCATGATTATGCCTTCTTTGAATAATTACTATAAAACTTCTCAACATCTTCCCCAAGTTGGGACACACAGTTTTGAGGGCATTAGCTGACTGCGGCTCCCTTTGCCTGGCAAAGTAATAAAGCTATCATTTTATGAATAAATGAGTGTTTAGCTGCTTAGTCCTGTCCAAATCTTTGTGACTCCATGGACTGTAACCCACTAGACTCCTTTGTCCATGGAATTCTCCAGGCAAGAATACTGGAGTGGGTTGCCATTTCCTTTTCCAAGGGATTTTCCCCACCCAGGAAGCTCCTGAGATCTCAATTGCAGGGATTTTTTTTTTTTTTTTTAACCATCTGAGCTACCAGGAAAGCCTTGTCATTTTCTACTTCACCCAAAACTCTTGTCTCTAAGATTCGTTAGGCACCAGTGTACAGAGAAGCTGAGCTTTCAGCATTACTAAGGATACAAATATTCATCACAATAAATTTATATTTTCAGTTAAATTAGTTTCAAAAAGTATACTGGATGAGAAACAAAAGCTTTCAACTTATTTGTTTACCATTAATTCAATTGATGAAATAATACTATTTATTAATTGCATTGAAAATAAGATGTATATTTGAAACATCAGACTTTCTCAGTCATATTGTTAATTTTGTTTAAACATCCTTCTACAATACCTTGACCATCCCCAAGAAAAAGAAATGCAAAAAGGCAAATGGTTATCTGACTAAGCCTTACAAATAGCTGAGAAAAGAAGAGAAGCTAAAGGCAAAGGATAAAAGGAAAGATATAAGCATCTGAATGCAGAGTTCCAAAGAATAGCAAGGACAGATAAGAAAGCCTTCCTCAGTGATCAATGCAAAGAAATAGAGGAAAACAACAGAATGGGAAAGACTAGAGATCTCTTCAAGAAAATTAGAGATACCAAGGGAATATTTCATGCAAAGATGTGCTCAGTAAAGGACAGAAATGGTATGGATCTAACAGAAGCTATTAAAAAGAGGTGACAAGTATACACAGAAGAACTGTACAAAAAAGATCTTCACGATCCATGTAATCATGATGGTGTGATCACTCACTTAGAGCCAGACATCCTGGAATGCGAAGTCAAGTTGGCCTTAGGAAGCATCACTACAAACAAAGCTAGTGGAGGTGATGGAATTCCAGTGGAGCTATTTCAAATCCTAAAAGATGATGCTGTGAAAGTGTTGCACTCAATATGCCAGCAAATCTGGAAAACTCAGCAGTGGCCATGGGACTGGAAAAGGTTAGTTTTCATTTCAATCTCAAAGAAAGGCAATGCCAAAGAATGCTCAAACTACCGCACAATTGCACTCATCTCACACGCTAGTAAAGTAATGTTCAAAATTCTCCAAGCCAGGCTTCAACAGTATGTGAACTATGAACTTTTAGATGTTCAAGCTGGATTTAGAAAAGGCAGAGGAACCAGAGATCAAATTGCAACATCCGCTGGATCATAGAAAAAGCAAGAGAGTTCCAGAAAAAACATTTATTTCTGCTTTATTGACTATGCCAAAGCCTTTGACTGTGTGGATCACCACAAACTGTGGAAAATTCTAGAGATGTGACTATCAGACCACCTGACCTGCCTCCTGAGAAATCTGTATACAGGTGAAGAAGCAACAGTTAAAACTGGACATGGAACAACAGACTGTTTCCAAATTGGGAAAGGAGTACGTCAAGGCTGTATATTGTCACCCTGCTTATTTAACTTATATGCAGAATACATCATGTAAAATGCCGGGCTGGATGAAGCACAAGCTGGAATCAAGACTTCCAGAAGAAATAACATAACCTGAGAATTGGAGATGACACCACCCTTATGGCAGAGAGTGAAGAAAAACTAAACAGCCTCTTGATGAAACTGAAAGAGGAGAGTGAAAAATTTGGCTTAAAACTCATCATTCAGAAAACTAAGATCATGCCATCTGGTCTCTTTACTTCATGGCAGATAGATGGGAAAACAATGGAAACAGTGATAGACTTTATTTTGGGGGCTCCAAAATCACTGCAGATGGTGACTGCAGCCATGACATTAAAAGACACTTGCTCCTTGGAAGAAAAGCTATGACCAAACTAGACAGTGTATTGAAAAGCAGAGACATTACTTTGCCAACCAAGGTCCATCTAGTCAAAACTATGTTTTTTCCAGTAGTCATGTAATGGATGTGAGAGTTGGACTATAAAGAAAGCTGAGCACCGATGAATTGATGCTGTTGAATTGTGGTTTGGTCAAGATTCTTGAGAGTCCCTTGGACTGTAAGGAGATCCAAGCAGTCAATCCTAAAGGATATATCAGTCCTGAATATTCATTGGAATGACAGATGCTGAAGCTGAAACTCCAATACTTTGGCCATCTGATGCGAGGAATCAACTCATTGGAAAAGACTCTGATGCTGGGAAAGATTGAAGTCAGGAGGTGAAAGGGAAGGGCAGAGTATGACGTGCTTGGATGGCATCACATGCGTTTGAGTAGGCCCGGGAGTTGGTGATGGACAGGGAGCCTGGTGTGTTGCACTCTGTGGGGTCTCAAAGAGTCCTACACGACTGAGTGACTGAACTGACCATACCTTGCCTGAGAGAATGTAGAGGAGCAGAATTTGCCATTCTAAAACACATCTCCTTGGCATATTAATTGTTTTAAGCCTCTTATTTTCTGAAAATCAGCCGAAATGGGAAATTCTCTGAAAAGCAAGTAGGAGCTGCTGCTTGGTAAGAAACATGTACATTTAAAAGGGAAATCTCCATCTGTAAGTCTGGGCATACATATGCATGCATGCATGCATGCCAAGTTGCTTCAGTAGTGTAAGACTCTTTGAGACCTGAAGGACCACAGCCTGCCAGGCTCCTCTGTGCGTGGGATTCTCCAAGCAAGAATACTGCAGTGCATTGCCATTTCCTCCTCCAGGGGATGGATCTTCCTAACCCAGGGATTAACCCACACTTCTTAAATCTCCTGCATTGGCAGGTGGAGTCTTTACCTCTAGAGCCACCTGGGAAGCCCACATAAGAAAGAGGACAACCAAATCTCTGGAAAGGCTTAGCAATGATGAAGGTAATGACTTAAATCTGCATCACAATCACCCTTGATTACTGTGCTTTTCCTCTTATAAATGACTCCCTAGCCTCAACATCCTCTTGTCTTTAGCAGAGAAGGTTATTTAAAATAAGGATTTTGGTCATTTCCTCATTTGGTCATTTGGATACTGTTTTTCAGGGTCTCTCTCCTGTATACAGATTACAAAACTCTGTGTGATTTTTCTCCTGTTAATTTATCTCATGTCAATTTAATTCTTAGACCAGTCAGAACTCAGAAAGATAGAGGAAAATTTCTTCCTCCTCTGCAATACCATCATCAATGAATAATTAAGTAGGAAGAAACTATATTTAGGGGTAACTGGTGGTTCATAATCAGAGACTTAAAAAGTAAATGTACTAGATGCTACATATAGTCTTGTTGGAGAGTCTGTGACAAGGTTCTGTAATAATATTTTGATTATAAGTAGTAATAAATCAGGGTTAAATTCTATCCACCACCCTCTTAAAAATACAGCTTAATTTAACAAAGCAATTTAGGGAATTAACGTCTTCTTTCTACCTCATTATTTCCTCACTGATGACACTGGCATTAGCAGTATCAACTATAAACAAGACTTTGCTAAAAGCATTATCTAATTCTTAACAGAAAGAGTACTTTAATATCAATTATTAACAAATAGCCCACTGTTGGTAACTATTCTCTTGTATTTAAGTGTAGAATATTAAACAACCTTATCTAGACTCTTAGCTACCCGAGAATTGTCTTTTACAAGGACCTTAATTCTGGTAAAGTGGAAACAGTGTCAGACTTTATATTTTTGGGCTCCAAAATCACTGCAGATGGTGACTGCAGCCATGAAATTAAAAGATGCTTACTCCTTGCAAGGAAGATTATGACCAACCTAGATCACATATTCAAAAGCAGAGACATTACTTTGCCAACAAAGGTCCGTCTAGTCAAGGCTATGGTTTTTCCAATGGTCATGTATGGATGTGAGAGTTGTACTATAAAGAAAGCTGAGCTCCAAAGAATTGATGCTTTTGAACTGTGGTGTTGGAGAAGACTCTTGAGAGTCCCTTGGACTGCAAGGAGATCCAACCAGTCCATTCTGAAGGAGATCAGCCCTGGGATTTCTTTGGAAGGAATGATGCTAAAGCTGAACCTCCAGTACTTTGGCCACCTCATGTGAAGAGTTGACTCATTGGAAAAGACTCTGATGCTAGAAGGGATGGGGGGCAGGAGGAGAAGGGGACGACAGAGGATGAAGTTAGCTGGATGGCATCACTGACTCGATGGATGTGAGTCTGAGTGAACTCCGGGAGCTGGTGACAGACAGGGAGGCCTGGCGTGCTGCAATTCATGGGGTCGCAAAGAGTTGGACACAACTGAGCGACTGAACTGAACTGACTGAACTGAATGCAAGTGTCTCAAAATTATACATTTATTTTGCTGACTTCTATAGTCAATGTAATTAAGACCCTAAAATAATAGC
This sequence comes from Tragelaphus eurycerus, assembly GCA_935064755.1. Taxonomy (NCBI): domain Eukaryota; kingdom Metazoa; phylum Chordata; class Mammalia; order Artiodactyla; family Bovidae; genus Tragelaphus; species Tragelaphus eurycerus. Next base: position 1,963,231 of record CAKXYN010000097.1, on the reverse strand, counting down.
ATCTTCATTTTATTTATTTCTTTATTTTTTTAGGCTCAAACTGTCTCTCACATGGTGTTTAGCTCCAAAGGGGGGATAAAAAAGTGTGTGAGTAGATTTTCTGTTTGATGAATGTATTTGAAATATAAGCAAAAATGTCGATTTAAAATTACTGATCAGAAGAAATATGATCTTTGCCTAAAACAAGAATACAAATCAGACTCCTAAAATCATGCAAAAGTTTGTCACCTTTTTTTTCTTTATATCTTGTATAAAAACATTTAAGTCTCCATTTAAAAATCTCTGAATGTCAGCATGGAGAAAGCTTTAATTCAGCTCTTGCTAAAGGATAAACTGAATATCATATTAAGAGAAACTTATCAAGAGTTTAATTTCATATTCATTCATTTTTTCAGATTCATTAAATTTTATTTTTACATTTTGTTAGATCTTCATAATGCAACATATCTTTATCACAATATTTAGGCTGAAAACTCAAATTTTATTATCTAATGTATTATGTCCTATTAGTATATACAATTTTTATTGTACATGTTTTATGGTTTTTCTAAAAGTTCTAAGTGATGATATTGCTAAGAGTATAGCAATATCTATATAGTATAGCAATATTTGGGCTTCCCAGGTGACGCTAGTGGGAAGGAACCCACCTGCCAATGCAATAGACAGTAAGAGAGGTAAGTTCGATCCCTGGGTTGGGAAGATCCCCTGTAAGAAGACATGGCTCCAGTACTCCTGCCTGGAGAATCCCATGAACAGAGGAGTCTGGCAGGCTACAGTCCATACAGTCACACAGAATTGGACATGACTTAAATGACTTAGCACACATGCATGTAGCAATATCTATATTGCTTATAGGTACTGAGTCCTTTCACCAAGTACTGAGTACTTTCATAAAGTTAAGTTTCCTTTTGAATTAATTGTTAAGAAATCTGTGACACTTTTGTTTTAGTCTATGGTTAAGCTGTCATAAAACTTAAATTCACAATCAAGTTGTCAATGATTAATTCCTATTTTTTCTCCAACCTATCCTATAAGGTCTTGGTGAAACTACTTTCCATTTTCAACCTAAACTCATCCTTTCATTTCCCTCATTTTGTCACTCTTCTAGAAGTTAAAGTACCTGTTTGTATCATTTACAAAAATCTATTGAGCAATTTGTTTTTTCCAGAAGATCAAATATGACTAAATCGTGCTTATTTCTCTAGAGGAGCTTATGGTCTATCAGGGGTCAGGTTAACAACAAACATGTGTACCAAACATGTGTACAAAGATGTGGACCAAGTGTTATGAGAACAGAATGAGCAGGGATGATGGGGAAGAAGTTTAGTAGATGTCCTTGAGTTGGATTTTGAAGGAAGAATATGAGTTACCTAGATGATTAAAGAGAAGTACTACTTCTACCATATGTTTTAAAAAACATTCATTTACTTAATAAATAGTGATGGAGAGGTTACTCAAACATTTACATTTGCAGAGTATCAGGTGATGGGAAGAAACATTGTTTCTGCTCTCCCGAAGCATACAGTTTAAATAGGATTAACAAAAAGAGAGAGAGAGAGAGAGAGGGGAAAGAGACTGTAAAGAAGCCCTAGATACAACACAGATAAATTTGGAGAAATTCATGCAGAATTGGAATAAATGAGGGAGCCTCCCCAAGGAGAAGCCAGAGGAGCATGCATCCCTGAAGTCTTTGTTATTAGTTTTAGAGAATGATCTTTACACCCAAAAACTTGGGGCTAAAGAGACAGCAAGGAAAGTAGTTAGCAGACTAATTTGGTACAATACACAAGAAGCAATAGAGAGGTACTTTCCTGGTGGTCCAGTGGCTGAGACTATATGCTCCCAATGCAAGGGGCCGGGGTTTGATCCTTGGTCAGGGAACTAGATCCCACATGCCACAGCTCAGAGCCTGCATGCAGAAACGAAGTTCAAAGTTTCCTGTGTCACAACTAAGACCCAGTGCAGCCAAATAAATAAATAAGGTATTTCCAAAAAGAAGTGATGGAGAGTCAAACTGAACATTCTATACTAACATACATTTAAAAAGGCTGAAGAATGACTTCTTGATCTCCAATCTCACCAGCTCTCTATATCCCTGATCAGTATTTCTTTTCATTTATCACTTTTTAAAAATGGCTTACTCTTTAAAATGCAACATTTGCATTTATTTTGAACAGAAAACAGAAACTGTTAGGAAGACAAATTTTGCACCTATTTGCTGTTTTTGCAACAAAGAATGAATCAGAAGCAGTTTTAATTGTTTTCATCACAACTCAGTGGAAGAGACATGAGTATCTTTTTCAAGGCTAATCCCCCACTAGATTTTTAAATTCTCATCTCTTCAAGAAACTTGCTTCATGCTGCTTTATGTATCTGTAAACCTACCTTTTCTATTAACTTCTTTTCCTCTTATTTACAATCCCACCTCGTACAATCCAACCTCACTCTGCTGTATCACTTCTGCCTCCCTCTCAGGATTCATGAGAATAGATTTCATTAATGAACTCCTCCTTTTCCTTACTTCCTATTTGTTTCATAGTGAACGTAGCTTTCTAGAGACACAACTGTATTGAACCATTGTTATCAAGTTAAATGACTATATTCATAAGTGTCTTTTGTATTTTTATATTTAAATTCCTGGTATGGTTTGATGTTTATATTTCACATTCTTATTTCTAGAAATAAATGAAGTATATATTTTACTGATTTTTAACAAGTTTTTGTCATATCCAGTGAACTTATATGAGGTTCAATTTCTTTGCAAGAAAGTTAGAACTTTAGCTGATTAATCAAGAATCAAAATGCTTACTTGTGGTTTAGGACTGCTGAAATAATCTTATGTTATTACAAATAGTCAGATATTATGTCATGTACCTATGAATCAATAGTTAGTTTAAAGGTGACACGTTATAGCTCTCATTTATTTTTTTCTCAAATCAATTTCGATGAAAACTTAACAAGAAACTGTAAAAGTGTGGCAGACAATCTCTAAGATGCCACCCAATGATTTCAACCTCCTAGGATTAACGCTCATGTATCATTTCCTCCCCTGAATGTGAATTGGGATGATCAACTCAGTTGTAATAAATAGAAAAAGACAGACGCTATGGGATGTCACTCCAGTAACTGCTGCTACTGCTGCTAAGTCGCTTCAGTCGTGTCCGACTCTGTGCGACCCCAGAGACGGCAGCCCACCAGGCTCCCCTGTCCCTGGGATTCTCCAGGCAACTAGGTTATAACAAATGTTAGGTGTGTATTTACTCTCTCTCATGGATCACTTGCTTTGGAGGAAGTCTGCTGCCATGAGACAGTCTTAGAGAGATGTCCATATGGTGAAGAACTGAGAAAGGCCTCTGGCCAACAGACAGCAAGAAATCAATATCCTTAGTCTAACACCTGTGAGGGAGTGAGACCTGCCAAAATCCTAAGAGGTGAGCTTAAAAGTGTATCATCCCCAAGTGAAGTCTTTCACTTAGGCTGAAGTCCTATCTGATTGCTTGTCTGCAGCCTCATGAGAGACCCAGAGCTACAAGCACTCAGCTAAGCCATACCTATACTCCTGACCCACAGAAAATGTGAGATCATCAATCTTTGTTAAGTCATGAAACATGGGAGAATCTTATCATGCAGCAGTAATAGATAAGTAATATAACATGTTTGACTTCATTTCAAAGAGGAAACTTTAATAAATAATGAATAACTAACCGATCATCCATTTTTGTATTATTTTAAAAATTGTGACTCTTTTCAATGATACATTGTCCATTAGTGCCAATCAAAAGAGCAAAGATTACTCATGATTACTCAAGAAGTAATAATCCCAAGTATGTGATTAGAAATCTAAGACAAATCATTTTGAATCTTGTTTTACAAAAGAATGGATAAAACTGAGACTAGTTTGTAAAACCAGTGATGATAAATGCCCACCCCCATCCTCCACCCCAAGTTAATAGATGAATGAACGTTTTAGAATAATATTTGCAAAGAGGGAATGTTTTAGATACAGGCAGTATCTTTCTAATGAGGTAACTCACCTAACTGTCACTGACTGAGTAGTCAATGTCTGTGACAGATATTTTTGCCTAGATATTAGCAGCTCGATTGTTCCTGCTGAGAGGAGACCCAAGTGATATACTTAATACCCGCGAACTTATCAGTTATGATATGATCGTCATGGTAACTAATATTCTCGGTATTTTAATTTCATTATCTATAAAAGAGGATAACATTTTTAATGAGTCTAAATGTCTATTGTAAAAATTAAGAGAAATAATCTATCACACGTTAGGAATAGTGTCCTGGTCCATTATGGGTATTTCACAAATATTAGCTATTACTTTATGATTGCTAATATTGCTCCTCTTTGAAATTCAAAGTAACCTAACATTATGAGTGTCTACCATCTGAGAGAAGATTTCATGTACATTATCTTATTTAACTTGAATTATAACACTCTTTTTTTTGAAATTCATACTTAATTTTTTAAAGATATTTTTGATGTGATCATTTTTTAAAGTCTTTATTGAACTTGTTAAAATATTACTTCTGTGTTTTATGTTCTGCTTTATTGACTGCTAGATATGTGGGATTACTAATTCTCTGACCAAAGATGGAACACATACCAACTGCATTTGGAAGGCACAGTCTTAACCACTGGACTGCCAGGGGAACTCTGAAACTACAAGTGTCTGAAATAGGAATCACTATTCATATTTTAAAGATGAGGAGACCTAGATTCAGATATTTTAAGTGAATTCTGTACATTCTTACAAAGACTGAGTGCTACAACCAAATTCCCACACAGATTTCTTGATTTCATGTTGAGGGCATATTTTTTTTTTCACTGCACAGGAGTTTCCTTTTTCAAGTTTGTCACCAACTACTCCATTGTAAAGAATATTGGTTAATAATTTTGGCTATGAATTTGAAACCAGCATAAACAATTGCTTGTAATTCATAAAAATTCACAAAGGTTAAACTTTCTTAAACTGTAAAAGATGGATAATGATGCTTATCTTTATAAACTTATTAAAAGGATTACTTCACTTAAATAAGTATAATAGCTGGTAGTATGTGCACAAATTTATTAATTTATAGGAAATGTTTATCTTTTTAGGGACTTCCTTGGTGGCTCAGTGATAAAATATCCACCTGCAATACAGGAGATATAGGTTCCATCTCTGGGTTGGGAAGATCCCCTGGAGAAGGATATGGCAACCCACTCCAGTATTATTGCCTGGGAAATCCCAAGGACAGGGGAGCCTGGAGGGCTATAGTCCATGGGGTCTCAAATAGTTGACCACGACCTAGTGACTAAAGAAAAACAATAAATTTTCATTTTTAGATTTGTTAAATTTATATTAAGACAATTAATATTATTCTCACATCCACATTTTATTTTTTCATTACCAGACCCCTAATCTTCCCTGCAAGGTCAAGTGGGCTTTAAGAAGTATCACTATGAACAAAGCTAGTGGAGGTGATGGAATTCCAGTGGAGCTATTTCAAATCCTAAAAGATGATGCTGTGAAAGTGCTGCACTCAATATGCCAGAAAATTTGGAAAAAGCAGTGGCCACCGGACTGGAAAAGATCAGTTTTCATTCCAATCCCAAAGAAAGGCAATGCCAAAGAATGTTCAAACTACCACACAATTGCATTCATTTCACACGCTAACAAAGTAATGCTCAAGGCAGGCTTTAACAGTACATGAATCAAGAACTTCTAGATGTTCAAGCTGGATTTAGAGAAGGCAGAGGAATGAGAGATGAAATTGCCAATATCTGTTGGATAAAACAAAGCAAGATAATTTGAGAAAAACATTTATTTCTGCTTCATTGACTATGCTAAGGACTTTGATTGCATGGATCACAACAAACTGGAAAATTCTTAAAAAGATGGGAATACCAGACCACCTTTCTTGCCTCCTGAGAAACCTGTATGCAGATCAAGAAGCAACAGTTAGAACCAGACAAGGGACAACGGACTGGTTCCAAATTGGGAAAGGAATACATAATGGCTGCATATTGTCACCCTGCTTATTTAACTTATATGCAGATTACATCATGAGAAATGCCAGGCTGGATGAAGCACAAGCTGGAATCAAGATTGCCGGGAGAGATATTAATAACCTCAAATATGCAGATGAGACCACCTTGATTGCAGAAAGCAAAGAGGAACTAAAGAGCCTTTTGATGAAAGTGAAAGGAGAGTGAAAAAGCTGGCTTAAAAGTCAATATTCAAAAAATGAAGATCATCATGGCATCTGGTCTCATTACTTATTGACAAATAGATGGAGGAACAATGGAAACAGCGTCAGACTTTATTTTCTTGGGCTCCAAAATCACTGCAGATGGTGGGTTGCAGCCATGGAATCAAAACACACCTGCTTCTTGGAAGAAAAGCTATGACAACACTAGACAGCATATTAAAAAGCAGAGACATCACTTTGCCAACAAAGGTCCATATAGTCAAAGCGATGGTTTTTCTCATAGTCATGTACGAATGTGAGAGTTGGACCATAAAGAAACCTGAGTACCAGAAAATTGATGTTTTTGAATTGTGGTATTGGAGAAGACTCTTCAAAGACCCTTGGACTGCAAGGAGATCAAACCAGTCAATCCTAAAGGAAATCAGTCCTGAATATTCATTGGAAGAACTGATGCTGAAGCTGAACAAGATTTGGCCACCTCATGCAAAGTGTCAACTCATTAGAAAAGCCCCTGATGCTGGGAAAGACTGAAGGCAGGAAGAGAAGGGGATGACAGAGGATGAGATGGTTAGATGGCATCACCAACTCGATGGACATGAGTTTCAGCAAGCTCTGGGAGATGGTGAAGGACAGGGAAGCCTGGTGCACTGCTCTCCATGGTGTTGCAAAGAGTTGGACATGACCGAGCGACTGAACAACAATAATCTTCCCTATGCGTATCTCTGTCTATTGAAAATGTACCCTTCTTTAATAGAGAAATGTTTCCCATTGTCCCAAAGCACTGCCTTATCTTCCAAATAGATAAAGATCCACAGTCCTGTGTCAAGCTCTGTAGAGCTAGATATGCTTCACCATTCAGAATTTTATCTTATTTTATAGTTAAGAGTGTATGTCTTATATAATATATAATCTGTTTTAGTTCTTAAACTTTAGTTCTTAAGAACTAAAACAGAATCCCACAATTAAACACAATAATATTTTTGCTGAACATAGTACATATGTTCATATTCATTTGGATAAATAAAGACTATACATGGGTTTATATCAGTTCGGGCCATATATTCTAACATATGCAGATCAGGCTAGAAAGCGGTTGCCAAATAATTAAATTTAAAACAGTTTGTGTTCAGTTGTTTTGATTTTATAATTACACATAAAGAATTGTAGATCTGTATGAACTCCTTCTGTCCCCTACCTCCCTACTCTTAACAAGTTTATTAGGTTCTTTCTTGAGGTTATGTGGTATTCTGCCTAGCATGATTGTGTAATTACTCATCTTAGCCTCTGTTACTCTTAGGCTCTTTAAGGGAAGGAAGTGTGTCTTCAACTTTGTATGTTTTTCAGGATCAAGGATATTCTTAAATCCTACTAGGTATGTTAGGTACACTTTACAAAGAAGAAGCTATCACACCAATATTTCAAATGTGTACATATTGCTAAAAGCACTTGTCTTCCAAATATGGCAATACATCTTTAATGGTCATTAATATACATTGAGTCATTATCCAAGCACATTTCTTTGGAAAGAAACAGGGTAAATTATGCTGGTATTGAGTCCCAAGAAGATCTCATGAAGAACTTAACCTAATTTAGGTTGGCCTAAATTAGGATTCCAGAGGAGGTAGGTAATGCCCTCAAATTTCAAATTCTAACCTAAATTTGGGAAATTAGAACATGACGGGGTAACATTCTTTGCATCTCATTGTCAATGTGCAGTTGGGCCATTAAAAATTTAATGATGATATTCTTTGACTAAAACTGACTTCATCCTATGTGTTTGTGAACCTTTTTGTTCCAAGTTATGATTTACTTTAGAAGAAATAGTAATTTTTGCCATCTCACCTATATGTTGTCCATACATGTGATAAAAGAAGCTGAAACAATATGCAGTATTTGTGGGTCCATAAGGGTTTTTGGGAGCTATGCTGAAAACAGGGCTGAGAAGTCGAGCCTTTTCTCCTTCCAATCTGGGTCGAGATGTCTCAATGTACATATAAAAACCTTTGAAAAGACAAAATAAAATGTGTAGGCAAATTATTAGTAGGCAACATGAAATTTAAAATCACTGAGACGTTAGAATTTTCATATACATTAATAGTAAAAATTGATAGGAGAGTCGGCATCTTATTTATAAAAATCTATATATGCAAACATAATATAAAATAAATAATATATATAATTAAAAATAAATTTTTAAAAATGTATAAAAATGAGGCAGAACTGGAATTTTAAACTTGAAATGTCAAAAAAATTCCTAATCTCTTTATACAGGTCAGTAAGTTGTCAGTGAAAATTAATGGTTACAAACTTTGGAAATAACTGAATACTTGATATGGTAAATAAAAAATTTCATGTTTTATTCCAAAATATTTAAATCTATAGCTAAACATTCTCTTGCATTTCACGTTTAGCATAATAGCATTTTTAAAAGTCCAGGCAAGAGTATGATTGATATGAACACACCGTTTCATACCCTCATACCTTCTTTGGAGCCACTACGATCAGCATTAGGTCCAGTGTTTGGAGTATATTTTGTATTTCTTGTTGCAGTACTTTGTTTTGTCCAGTCAAAATTATCCGTATCATCTTGGGTGAACAAACAAATGTTACCATCTTCAAATCCACAGTGAAATTCTCCTGTTGGCAAATTTTAATTACAATAAGTTAAATTAATACAAACATTGCAATAGTCTTCTAAGAAAAATTTAAAACATACAGCAATAATAATGCAAGGTTGCAATAATGGCACCATAGCCAAAATAATGTGCAACATGACAACTAAACCTAAAACTACTTCAATTTTAATGGAAATGAAAAATAATCTTGATATCTAAATCAGCCTCTTATTTAACAATTTAAACCCAAACCATTTTCCTCTGAAATATCCAAATAATTGAAATTAAAGAATGTGCTGCCTGCTTGAATTATGGATGAAGAATTTCCCAACTTTCCTTCTTCAAGTATAGGAACAATCCAAACAGAACAAGTAGAAAACTGTCTTAATTAAATTACCTGATGGTACTTTAAAGCTGTCTACCTTGGGCCTACAATATTTCGTACCACGTCTGCAGATGCTGTCACGCATACTCATTTGCACAAATGGAGGTTTACTTAAGGAAAGATAATGGCAAATTATTTTTAAAAAGTAGTTATCTTTCATACTTTATTTGAATGTGGATTTGCCAGATGCTTAAAATTCACTAGAAATAAAGTAATGAAAGTCGCTCAGTCGTGCCCGACTCTTTGCAACCTGTGGACTGTCTGTGGCATTCTCTAGGCCAGAATACTCCAGGGGATCTTCCCAAGCCAGGGATCAAACCCAGATCTCCTGCATTGCAGGCAGATTCTTTACAAGCTGAGCCACAAGGGACGCAGCTCAGACAATAAGGCTCCTGCCTGCAATGCGGGAGACCCTGGTTCGATCCCTGGCTTGGGAAGATCCTCTGGAGAAGGGAATGGCAACCCACACCAGTACCCTTGCCTGGAAAATTTCCATGGACAGAGTAGCCTCGTAAGCTACAATCCATGGGGTCGCAAAGAGTTGGCGATGACTGAGCGGCTTCACTTCAAAGTAATGAAAAGATTTTATAAAGAATCTGTGGAAGGACTGGGATTTCTTGGATGCCAGTCACATGCTGAGCTCAGACCAAACAAGTTCAGAGAATGGTAGCAATGTTTCTAGATATTAAAGGATTTTCTTACTGGAATGGGCCCTGCTTGAAACACAGGAGTAACTAATATCTTTAACTGAAAAAAATAAAGAAAGCTTGCATTATTTCATTCAAACTTTAAGAACTCTATAAAAATACAGAAATACTAACTCATGAGGTTCACAGAAAAGAAAGTTTTGGCTAATTTCAGCTAATAAATAATAAAGTCAAAACTGAGTACAGATTCCCTTTAATTCATAAAGTTATAGACATCTAAGTAATAAAGACTCTCATATTTCCCCCCTGCAATGGGTTAAATTTATGAGATATTCCTGGGAGTGGAGCCCTTGAAGTTGGAACCATGCTTCTGAATTAATCTGTGTCTCTACACACTAACAATGAACTGTCAGAAAAGGGAATTAATAAAATTATCTCATTTTCAGTAGCATCAAAAAGAATAAAATACTTAAGAATAAACTTAGCAAAATATATGAAAGACTTATACACTGAAAACTACAACACATTGATGACAGAAATTAAAAAGGACACAAATAAATGGAAAGACATCTTACATTCTCGGATTGGAAGAATTAGTACAGTTAAAATATCTTTACTACCCAAGGTGATATTTAGAGTCAATGCATCCTCTCTGAAAATACCTGTGGCATTTTTTTTAAAAAAAAAACAGAAATAGAAAAAAAAAAGTTCCTAAAACTCTTATGGAACCACAGAAAACTTGTATACTATTGGTTGGAATATATATTGGTACAGCTATTATGAAAAACAGTATGAAGTTTCCTTAAAAAAAATCTAAAGACAGAACCACCATATTATCCAGTAATATCTCTTAAGAACATACATCCAAAGAAAATGAAATGAATACCTCAAAGAGATATGTGCTCTCCATGTTCATTGCAGTATTATTTGCAAAATAATATTATTTGGAAATCAAATATTATTTGAAAAATAGTATTATTTGAAAGTTATTTAGTCATGTCCGACTCTCTGCGACCCCATGGACTCATACAGTCCTAACCCAAGTTTCCATTAATGGATGAATGAGCAAAGAAGTTATGGTAGATATATGCAATAGGATATCATTTAGCCTTGAAAATGATTATTCTGCCATTTGCAATAACATGGATGAACCTGGAGGACAATATGGTTCTCTTGACAACAAATGATATTTGGTTTTATTTAAAAATGTCAATCAAAAGATTTTTTTTAAAAAAAGAGCCTTCTGAATAGAAAGACCTCCTCAATTAAAGCGTAAGTTTTTTGAGGCTAATGAAGAACAAGACTGTGACAAAATTTCATGGACTTACTCTATATAAATATTTTGGAAGTGGATATTTAGGATAAGTAAGTTGATTTAAAGACTGTGTAAGTCAATAAAATGCAAAAGGGCATTTAAAAGTAACTTGATTTATTTCCAATATATGAGGCCTCATATCACAATTATTATCATATTAAATGTAATATATATTCAAATATATTCTTGAAATCATTTTATTATATTAAACAGAATTGCAAATAAACTATAATTTTATATGTAAGCCAACATAAATTCAAACCATTTAAAAAATTTTATTATCAAATGATCTTTTTTGGAAGAAATATTGCTAAATAGTAGTTTAAGAGTTAATGATGCATAAGTCACTTATCAATTATAAATAATATATAAGAAGAAAGATTTGGCAACATTTTCTTCATTTTAAGAAATAACAGAATTATAATAGAAATACTTAATGTTTGTATCATTGCTGTTGTTCATTCATTAAGTCATGTCTGGCTCTTTGCAATCCCATTAACTGCAGCATTCCAGGTTTCCCTGTCCTTCACCATCTCTCCGAGTTTGCTCAAACTCACGTCCATTGAGTAAGTGATGCTGTCCAACCATCTCATTCTCTGCTGTCCCTTTTTCCTTCTGCCTTCAATCTTTCAAAGCATCACGGTCTTTTCCAAAGAGTCATTTCTTCCCATAATGTAGCCAGAGTCCTGGAGCTTCAGCTTCAAGAAGCAAGCATCTTTTATTTTCATGACTGCAGTCACCATCCACAGTGATTTTGGAACCCAAGGAGATAAAATCTTTCACTGCTTCCACTTTTTCCCCATCTGTTTGCCATGAAGTAATGGGACTGGATGCCATGACTTTCATTTTTTGAATGTTGAGTTTTAAGTTAACTTTCTCACTCTCATCTTTTACTCCATTAGGGGCTTCTTTAGCTCCTCTTTGCTTTCCACCATTACATGGTATCATATGCATACCTGAGGTTATTGATATTTCTCTCTCACAATCCCAGCTTGTGAGTCATCCAGCCTGGCATTTCGTATGTATTCCGCATACAAGTTAAGATAAGCAATGTGACAATACACAGCTTTGACATACTCCTTTCCCAATTTTGAACCAGTCTGCTGTTCCATGTCCAGTTCTAACCGTTGCTTCTTGTCCAATATACAGGTTTTTCAGGACCCAGTTAAAATGGTCTATTTCCACCTCTTTACGAATTTTCCACTGTTTGTTGTGATCCACACAGTCAAAGGTTTTAGTGTAGTAAATAAAACAGAAGTAGATGTTTTTCTGAAATTCTCTTGCTTTATTCTATGATCCAGCAGATGTTGACAATTTGATCTCTGGTTCCTCTGCCTTTTCTAAATCTAGTTTGTACATCTGGAAGTTCTCAATTCATGTACTGTTGAAGCCTAGCTTGAAGGATTTTGAGCATTATTTTTCTAGCAAGTGAAATGAGTGTAATTTTATGGTAGTTTGAACATTCTTTGGCATTGCCCTTCTTAGGGATTTGAATAAAAACAACTTTTCAAGTCCTGTGGCTACTGCTGAATTTCCAAATGTGCTGGCATATTGAGTGCAACACTTTTACAATATCATCTTTTAGGATTTTAAATAGTTCAGCTGGAATTCCATCACCTTAATTAGCTTTGTCTGTGGTACTGCTTCCTATGGCCCATTTGACTTCACCCTCCAGGATGTCTGGCTCTAGGTGAGCGATCACACCATCATTGTTATCTGGGTCCTTAAGACCTTTTTTGTACAGTTGTCCTGTGTATTCTTGCCACCTCTTTTCAGTTTCTTCTGCTTCTGTTAGGTCCATAACATTTCTTCCTTTATTGTGCCCATACTGCATGAAATGTTCCCTTGATATCTGCAATTTTCTTGAAGAAGTCTCTAGTCAGTCCCTTTTCATTGTTTTCCTCTATTTCTTTGCATTGCTCATTGAAGAAGGCTTTCTTATCTCTCCTTGCTATTCTCTGACATTCTGCATTCAGCTGGGTATATCTTTCCCTTTCTCCTTTGCCTTTCTTCTTTTCTCAGCTATTTGTAAGGCCTCATAATTTGTAAGGCAAGACAATCACCTTGCCTTCTTGCATTTCTTTTTCTAGGAGTTGGTTTTAGTCACCTACTCCTATACATTGTTACAAACCTCTGTTAATAGTTCTTCACTCTGTCTATTATTAGATCTAAGCCCTTGAATCTATTTGTTACCTCCACTGTATAATCATAAGGGGTTTGATTTAGGTCATACCTGACTGGCTTAGTGGTTTTCCTTATGTTCTTCAATTTAAGCCTGAACTTTGCAAAGAGGAGGTGATGATCTGAGCCACAGGGAAATCCAGGTCTTGTTCTATCTCACTCTTATAGAGCTTCTCCATTTTTGGCTGTGAGAATATAATCAATTTGATTTTGGTATTGACCATCTGGGGATGTCCATGTGTAGAGTCGTCTCTTTTGTTGTTGAATGAGGGTGTTTACTATGATCAGTGTGTTCTTCACAAAACTCTGTTAGCCTTTGTCCTGCATAATGGTTTTAATTACAGTGTTTTCTCAGATTTTTTTTTTTCCCTTGAACTGCTTCATTTTCATTTTCACTTCAATTTCATTAACAATATCTTTACTGGGAAGGTACCTTTTAGTAAACTGTGGAGAATAAATACTAAGTAAGTTGTAGCTAATTAATAGCAAAATAATAGTAACATAAAACAAGATTGCCATGGGCTGAGGTACAAGGAAGCTGAACTACAAAGCAACACAAACAAATTTTAGGGATAATGAAACCTTGTGGTGATGGTTACATGACTGTTTAAACTGGTCAACTCTTTTCAGAAGTGTACACAAAATATGGTAAATTTTATCATGTGTAGGTTATACCTTGAAAATAAATGACAAAATTTAAAATATTGTAGCATTTAAGGAAAGTAGGTAAAAGTAGTCTTAGGGAATGAAAAAGTAACTTTCCCTAGCAAAAATCTAAACTAAAACATGACCTTCTTGTATACATTGGCCTATTTTCTTTTGTTACTGAATAATGCATAGCTAGTGTATTGAGAACCTGAATCTATAATGAATGACTTTGATAAAGTACTGTTATCTGTGTTTGGGATCTGGAGGTAGTAATGAAGGTTAAAAAAAATCAATTAATAAAAAATGCATTTGACTGTCAAAAATATAAAAATAATTACTTCCTTTTGATAACTTAGAGAAATCATTAGGTAATATTTACTCATTTCTTTTTTCTAAACAACTCTCATATTCTACCATGTTGACTATCATTAAAAAAATTCAAAAGGTACACAGCCAATGGAAATTTTGGTATAGAATGTTATGCTGGAAATTACTTTAAAAATAGAAAATCCAATGCATTATTTAGATTTCCATTTTACACATGTGAAGTCTTTGCTCAGGAAGAGAAGTTGACAACTGCGATCTGAAGGACACAAGTTTTAAAGGAAACATTCAAATTCTAATAAATATTGTCCATATTTAGGGCACATTTCTGCTTAAATAACTTTTGAACATTGTGCACCAGACAAATGGAGCTTTGTTCAGTTATTATGTATGTGAACATGATCTTCTTTTCAATGACAGGGGAGCCTTTCTTCACCTTCTTTACCTGAGGGACCTCTATTAAACATTCAGGATCCAGCTTTGATATTATCTCTTCTGTAAGATTTTCTCAGCTGCCATAAAATAATGGTGCTCATTATATTGGACTGCAGTAATCAGTTAACAATCACTTCCTGTCTATAAATATGTATGCATTTTGTTCAGTAGATAGACTGTTCAAAATTCTTTCCTTGAATTGAAATATTGGTCAACTTTCCCCTTTATTTACTTTTAATCTTTCTGTGATAACTATTTTTAAACATTTCCACTGAAAGTGCAGTCAGAGAACTTACCTTTAAAGGAATCATAGTCAATATAGTAATTAATTAGCAATAGTCCCCTGAGTAGAAGCCAGGGAGAATTTTATTTACGCCATCAATTCATCTCGAAACTGTCATCTATTTGTTCTTTTAACAAATGATCACTGAACACCTGCTAAACATGAGATGCCATTATAGACACAAAGATAGTGAAACAGAGAGAGAAACTAGAAATGGATTTAGTTCTTAAGTATCCTACAGTTTACTGGAGGATATGAGAAAATAAAAAATAACTTCCACATAGATGAAGATAAACTGTAATTGAAAATCAAAATGAGGGAGTAATTAGTGGAGGAAGAAGCATTTGTGCTAAACATTATAAGAAAAATGAACCTCAAAGAGCTGATAAGAATAGCTGCATTAAAAGGTCATTGGGATGATTAAATGAACTTTTATGCATTGAAGCAAGATGTGAACAATAAAGATCTATAAAAATATTCAGTATTAGTATTTGGCTATGCAAAAGCAGAGTAAAAGAGGATCTTTGGGAGGAAACACAGCAGGAATAGAGGTTATGTAATTTGGTTAATTTGGTCTTTGTTATATAATCAGTTAAAGGCCAAAACAGAAAAGAGAAGACAGTAAAATGAAAAAACAGACTTGGACATTTTCTTCACTAAGGATAGGAAATTGAGAATGTTGAATGGATAGGAGTAAGAGTACAAAGATGGCTCTTTTTTCTTGGTTAGACCAGAACAATATCTTGCTAGACACAAAATAGGGGGCAAAAATCAATTCTTAATTTTAAAATGAAATATTATTGAGAGGATAGTAATCAAATTATTTCTTCTTCATATAAGACTGGAATATGGAATAGTGATTAGTGAAAAATCTTGATTGAACCATTAAAATACCAACTTTCTAAGTAAATATAATATTTCATGAGTTGAATATAGAAATCAAATGGTGAAAATTAAAGAAATAAATAATAGCAATACAAATAATATACAATGCCACAAAAGTAATAAATAAACCACAGTTACACAAATAATAACTGCTAAGCATGTTGGAGAAATGGCTCAACATTTAGGAAAAGTTAATAATCTATATTAAATTATTTGTCTTTATGTCCATAGGCTTTGGAATTCAAAGTTTACAATTAACGCCAGTTTTACTATTTCTAAGACATTCTATGTCCACCCAAATATGAACAATTGATAAACAACCTTTTTATGTTTATGCATTTTTATTTGTATAAATTGTCAAATATAGTGCCATTTTTAAAGTGAAAATATACTTACTCAAATGAGGATTAACAGGAGCTACAAGAAAAGCAAAAAATAATGTTAGCATGGCTTAAATGTCTTTTATAAATAAAAGTCTAATCAGCATCTCATAAGTGCCTAACTAAAACTTAATGATCTTCCCCACTGTGGCCAGAGAGAATTATATCTGCAATCCATTTTGTTCTAGAAGACTGAATAGAATCTACTTTGGAACTCAGCAATAACAGCCTCAAAGTACCCAAATGATCAATGCTAAATGGCTCAAGGGATTTGATCATTTTCCAAGGTATAGAGTAGCTGATTTTTTATGTCTTAACCAGTGCTAAACAAAACCAAGTAATCAAAACTGAGGCTGACAAGCTATACTCTTGATGTTTTAAGAATGAATGCAATTATCTAACAGAGAACGCACTGTAGGTTTTTTTGCTATTGTCTACTTCTGTTTGAAATATATGGTATATATGAAAACAAAGCAATCGTCATATGGTGTCATTGTGTGTGAGCCAAAACAAATAGCTACTTTGATGCTGTTTTAATTACTTTCACACACACACACAGTTTTCAAATGATAGGTAATGCATTTGCATTTTTACAATATTTATCTCAAGAACAAATATTTATCTCAAAAAACTAATTGTGTTTACAGTGCCAATTGATTTCTACCTGAAAAGAAATGAATACTGTAAATATTACTGAAGCAAAAACAAAACTATATCTAACCTAAGAGACAAAATGGTATCTGTATATATCGATTAAGCATTTATCACTCTGAGAGAAAATTTCATTCTGGATGAAAGAAAGCATTATTGCAGTCTCCTAAAGAAGCAACAGTTAGAACTGGACATGGAACAACATACTGGTTCCAAATAGGAAAAGGAGTCCATCAAGACTGTATATTGTCACCCTGCTTATTTAACTTATATGCAGAGTACATCATGAGAAACGCTGGGCTAGAAGAAGCACAAGCTGGAATCAAGATTGCCGGGAGAAATATCAATAACCTCAGATATGCAGATGACACCATCCTTACGGCAGAAAGTGAAGAGGAACTAAAAAGCCTCTTGATGCAAGTGAAAGTGGAGAGTGGAAAGGTTGGCTTAAAGCTCAACATTCAGAAAACGAAGATCATGGCATCTGGTCCCATCACTTCATGGGAAATAGATGGGGAAACAGTGGAAACAGTGTCAGACTTTATTTTTCTGGGCTCCAAAATCACTACAGATGGTGACTGCAGCCATGAAATTAAAAGACGCTTACTCCTTGGAAGGAAAATTATGACCAACCTAGATAGCATATTGAAAAGCAGAGATATTACTTTGCCAACAAAGGTCCGTCTAGTCAAGGCTATCGTTTTTTCTGTGGTCAGGTATGGATGTGAGAGCTGGACTGTGAAGAAGGCTGAGTGCCAAAGAATTGATGCTTTTGAACTGTGGTGTTGGAGAAGACTCTTGAGAGTCCCTTGGACTGCAAGAAGATCCAACCAGTCCATTCTGAAGGAGATCAGCCCTGGGATTTCTTTGGAAGGAGTGATGCTAAAGCTGAAACTCCAGTATTTTGGCCACCTCATGTGAAGAGTTGACTCATTGGAAAAAACTCTGATGCTGGGAGGGATTCGGGGCAGGAGGCAAAGGGGACGACAGAGGATGAGATGGCTGGATGGCATCACTGACTCGATGGATGTGAGTCTGAGTGACCTCTGGAAGTTGGTGATGGACAGGGAGGCCTGGCGTGCTGCAGTTCATGGGGTCGCAAAGAGTCAGACACGACTGAGTGACTGAACTGAACTTAACTGAAGATTAAAATGGGCTGCTAATCTAACCTCCAGAAGATTGTCTATTTTGTTCCTGGTTCCTAGTGTTTGCCATTAAGCACTTTTGTTAAACTTGGACATAGTAGTAAAATACAAAATGAATGTCATAAATGTACAAACATGCACAAAGCATCTCCATATAAAATTTTTACATTTAGTACACTGAGATCAATTTTAACAAAGTGATTAGTTTATCAACAAATTACTTTTTACTATTTCTACATCAAGAAGACAGAATATTCCCATTATTTTAGCTGTTCTGCTTATACTTGCCCCATTGCTAATTGTGAAATGAATAACATAGAGAAAGGACTATACATTTATTAGTTCCACTGAAAAACAAACAAAAATAATCCCTTTCTTGCAAGGTGCATGCATGCTAATTTACTTCTGCTGCTGCTACTGCTAAGTCGCTTCAGTCGTGTCCGACTCTGTGCGACCCCATAGACGGAAGCTCACCAGGCTCCCCTGCCCCTGGGATTCTCCAGGCAAGAACACTGGAGTGGGTTGCCATTTCCTTCTCCAATGCGGGAAAGTGAAAAGTGAAAGTGAAGTCGCTCAGTCGTGTCCGACTCTTAGCGACCCCATGGACTGGAGCCTACCAGGTTCCTCTGTCCATGGGATTTTCCAGGCAAAAGTACTGGGGTGGGGTGCCATTGCCTTCCCCGATAATTTACTTCAGTCATGTCCAACTCTTTGCAACCCTACGGACCGTATCCTGCCAGTCTCTGTCCATGGGATTCTCCAGGCAAGGATACTAGAGTGGGTTGCCAGGCCTTTCTCCAGGTGATCTTCCACATCCAGGGATCAAACCCGCATCTCATTATGTCCCTTGCATTGCAGTGGGTTCTTTACCACTAGCACCAGCTAGAAAGCCTCAAGGTATCAGTATGTTTTAATTTGAAAATTAATTTTTGAAATTAAATTTATTTTATAATTAGGATAATATAAATTTTAATTTTATATATTGTTTTTGAAAGAAGTAAACATCTTTGAATTATAATTTAGTTCTAAGCAATGTCACAGCTACATGTTACCTGTGACCAGACTGAATTTTGAGACTTCTACAATATTTTAGTCAGCAAATTCACTACAAACATCATGATTAATCTGGTAAAAATTTGCCATTCTAATTTGACATATTGCAGTGAGTCTACATTTCTTCTTTAAAACTATCAATAGCATGTTGAATTTCTTATGGAGTGCTCTTGCCTGGAAAATCCCATGGATGGAGGAGCCTGGTAGGCTCCAGTCCATGGGGTCACTAAGAGTAGGACACGACTGAGAGACTTTACTTTCACTTTTCACTTTCATGCATTGGAGAAGGAAATGGCAACCCACTCCAGTATTCTTGCCTGGAGAATCCCAGGGACAGAGGAGCCTAGTGGGCTGCCGTCTATGAGATTGCACAGAGTCGGACACGACTGAAGCGACTTAGCAGCAGCAGCAGCAGCCTATATACAGTGTATGCTTACACACACTAAAGTATACTTTACCCAAATACATAGTATATAAAAGCAAATTTTAATTAAAATGTTTAAGATTTTAATAAGCATGACAAGTTATAAAGATAGTTAAAAAGAAAGTTGGAACTAAACACAGTACTGATTTTCCAGATTTATTTTCATTTCTGTTTGTTACATCAGAGTTTTCAATAAAAATTAAATTGAGCTTCTGAAGATTTTTTTCTATAACTCTGTAAGACAAGTTCTAATGATTCCTAAACTGAGCAAATAGGTCAAGATTTCTGTCATTTAGGAGTGATCTCTAGTTTTCATCAGTCATGTCATATAATTGTTTAATGCGACAGGACACTAAAACTTTCTGGGCCTTAATATGTTCACCTTTAAAAGAATGAGTATTAATTATGGTTTCCAGTGCTCTCCATATTACGTAGTTTGCAGTTTTACACCTTGGAGGACAGGGAGCATAAATATTAGAAGGAGATAATTCATATTTTATAAAAATATTTGATGCTAAAACTTTAGACAATTATACTGAGATGTAATGTAGTTGTTTGTTGGATGGAATCATGAAAGTGATTACAGAATAACAATTGCTTTCTGCTCTAATATTTATATCATTAAGATAAAAATGTACATTTTAAAAAGAATCATATTCAAGAAAATATATGCAGTGATTCTAATGTTTTTATATTCCTTGATCTTATATGAATATTCCACTATATATTCTATATTTCATTTTTTAATTAAAATTGAATTTGTCATGCCCAACGTGTACTCTGACTGATGAGAGCAAATACAGGTAATCTTATAACTCTAGTGAGGTTTTAATAATATCACTTTATTTTTTACTTTGACAGTATTCACTGTTGCCCCTGTAAGTAGGAAAACATGCTTAATGCTAAACAGAATGGAAAACTTCAGCTGCAAAAACCCACATTCTATTATCTTTTAAACTCAAGCCTTAATCAAAAAGAAAAATATTCCACTGAGGTAACAAAACATACACAACCTTGCAAAATACATTGATGATTTTAGAGCTAGGCTTTGAACACTATAAATTTTGGCCGAAAAATGCATATACATTTTAAATGATAAAATATTAATCTGTCAGTTATAGATGAAAAATAATATCATATCAATCAACATTATTCCTATTTGAAATATTATAAAGTTTTTGATCAACTTTGTCACAGTTTTACACTATTTTCTACATTTGTTTAAGGAGGACATTTAAATAGTAAAGAAATAGTAAATGCATATTGTTTATAAAGGAAAACTATAACTAACACATACACATTAAATTTAGTGTTCTAAAGGAAAAAAAAAAAACGATGAAAAAAAATCAACTAAGATGTTGTTCAATAAGTGAATGGTTAAACAAACTGTGGTACACCTATGCAATGGGATATTACTTGACAATAAAGAATAATGAGCTATCAGGCCACACAAATATATGTAAAAGCTTTAAATGTATATTGCTAAATATAGTAAATCAGTTTGGAAAGGTTATATGTTGCATGATTCCAACCCAACATTCTGGAAAATGCAAAACTGTGTAACATGAAGAGTGATTCCTGATATAAACTATTGACTTTAATAATGTACAATATTTGTTAATCAATTGTTAACAATGTGCCACATTAATGTAAGATGTAAATTGTAGGGGAAGCTGTGACAAGGGAGGGGGCATACATGGAAACACTGCACTTCCTACTCAATTTAATGTGAATTTAAAACTACTCCAAGAAATGAAAAAAACTTAAAAATTCAATCACATTTCCTAACTTCTTAATGATATAAATTTTAAAATCATTAAGAATTTGTAAAAAATATATACATACTGCCCCATAACTATGACATAGAAAATAATAAGACATTCATGACATTATCTCTGAGGTCCAAAGTTAATTAAGCATTTGTCTATATCTCTATATTCAAAACTAAATATTACACTTTATAATGATTAAGTATTACAGGATTTTTTTCTCACTTGACTAACGGCCCAGAAAATCAGTATGTTAAATTTTAGTTTGTGTTTATATTTGGTAGATAGTTATAACTTTTTAGATAGTTTAGTATATAAATAAATTCTTTTAAACAAAAAGCTACTTACCGCTATATTTGATGACACGAATTGTTGAATCTCCTTCGCCAAATTTTGTGAGAGGAGTCAGTCGGACTTCATAAGCCTCTGGTTTAATTAGCTCAGTCAAGTTATATGTAATTAATTCTCCCTTTTGGATATTTCCATTTATTTTAATCTCTTGTTCCCACCATCGCTGCTGTCCAGCCTGAAATTAAAAGAATTATATGATGTTTCTAATATTTTTAACTGTGTGTTGATCATGTGGTTTAGAATACTATTGCTGGAGATTCTTTAGGGCCTAGGACAAAGTTATATTTCATTAAAGATGTACCTTTGTTTCTGACATTCTGCAAGGGGCATTAACAGTATGGTTCACTTTTACTTTAAATATCAAAACTTTTGGTGTCACAGATTAAAATGAAGATGCTCTCTTTTATTGGATGCTAAGTCGGTTCAGTCACGTCCAACTCTTTGTGACCCTATGGATTGTTGCCCAGCAGGCTCCTCTGCCCATGGGATTCTCCAGGCAGGAATACTGGAATGGGTTGCCATGCCCTCCTCCAGGGGATCTCTCCAACCCAGGGATCAAACCTGTGTCTCTTATATCTCCTTTGTTGCAAGGTGGGTTCTTTATACCTAGTGTCATCTGGGAAGCCCTTGCTTTGGATAAGACTTGGGTTTTCATTCCTTACCACTGCCAAACTATAAGAATCAAAGTTCAAGTTTGTCTGGGTTGGTTAATAACTGAAGGCAAAAGCAATATATATACTATATATGTTAATACGTATACACCATTGTTGTTGTTTACTCACTAAATCATGTCTGACTCTTTGGGACCCCATGGACTGTAACCAGCTAGGCTCCTCTGTCCATGGGATTTCCCAGACAAGAATACTGGGATGAGTTGCCATTTTTTTTCCAGGGGATCTTCCTAACCCAAGGATTAGACCTGTATCCCCTGTATTGGCAGACAGATTCTTTACTGCTAAGCAACCAGGGGCGGGGGGAAAATAACATATATATGTATGTGTGTGTATATATATACATATATATTTTTTCTTATATTTGTTTATTTGCTTGTTTTCTGAGGGTGGGCTACTGTTAATTATATAGCCTAGCCTGCTATATTTCTAGAAATGAAAATCTCAAGTACATGCTATTAGCACATGATTAGACAAATGACAAATAAAATAATGAAATGAAACAGAAAGCCCATATATTAATTTATGTGGGGAACTGTTCACATAGTAGACATGAAAATATATACCACTCAATTGCTTGGGTATATAAAAAAATACATGAATGTGATCCCTATCACATATCTTAGAAAGAATAGTCTCAGGAAAATCAAATACTTAAATTTAAAAGATAAAAGTTAAATCTTTAGAAAAACAGAAGAATGTGATTATGATCTCACACAAACTGTTATATTCTTAAACAGAATAGAAAAGCACAAAGAAAAGACTGATAAATTAGTCAATCTTAAAATTGAAATTAACATTAAATTTAAAATTTTAACATAAACATTTCATCTCATCGGTACTCCCAATAAACAGGTAAAATAAAGGCAGAGGTTTGGAAAAAGATATTTAGAACAAATACAGTTAACCAGAATGTATTAAAAAACCCTATAACGAAATAAGAAAAATAATTCAATAGCAAAGAATCTAATAGGAACAGGTATTTCATAAATGAGAAAGCCCAAATAAAGAATTACAGAAAAGTCCTAACCTCATTGTGAATCAAGGAAGTGAAAATTAAAACCACAATATTATTTCCCAGAAAAACAGAAGCTTATAAAGATAACAACATTAAGGTTTGTTGTTAACACAAAACAATGAGAATAATTATACCTGTCAAGAATCTGGAGCAGGGGAGGGTGGATGGGTAAGATATTAGTCTACTTATAAGCAAACAAGTTAGCCTGCAATAGTATCATGGGCCATCAGCAGAAGAATTCTGAATACTGGGACAGAGAAAAGGATTCACAACACAGAAGACAGCATAAGCTTTACTTTCAAACCAGTTCCCTTTGTCTCTGTATTCCCCCACGGTGATGAAGTGACTACTTGGATCTTGCACATACCTTCTGTTTGTATCACATCTCTGGGATCCTGAGCTTAAAAGACTTAAGTCTTTTAAAAGTGACACTAAGTACCCAAATCTGTCCAACCACTGCCCAAGAGGGAGACATATTCATTATGTTAGACATTAAAGGAGCTTTCCTTCTGCTCCACAGGAGGTCTCTATATTCTAAGGATGTTTGCTATGAAAATAACCTTGAAAAGATAGACTGGAATAAAAAGACAGTGCCTCTGCACATATGATGTGCAAAAAATCAAGAGATCTACAGAAAGCTCTCTTCTAAAAATATAGTCTTGAGTATGTAAATTGGTATAAGTATGGAAAGCAATTTGGCAATAAAAACACTATTACAATGAGAACAGATAAACTTGTATACACAGGAAACAGAAATATTTATGGCATAGAAAACAGAGAATTATCTAAACATCAGTAGGAGATAGGATAATCAAATTGTAAATGTTTAATAAAACATAATTCAATATAGAGCATGCAAAATGAACCTAAGCCACAATACATCATCATAGATGGATTTAACAAAAGCAATATTGAGGTAAAATCAACTTTAAAGCAATGTATTATAAAATTTAAATTCAAAATATGTACTTTTAAAAGGGATGCATAGACATATATTCAAGTATAAAGAAATGCAGAAAATAGTAAATACTTAGTCATGTGGGAGAGGGGAGTATCAAGAAGAGAATTTGCAATTGTGAGGCGATAGCAAAACACTCAGGTAATTTTTAATTTTTTACATTGGTAGCAGGTATATAAAAGTACTTACATTATTTTGCCTATGCCTGAAATATTTCTTTTTGTTTTTCAAAGAGAGAATTTCAGAATAGAGTTAGAAACAGGCAACCATGAGCTTTCTTAAAGCTTTTTCTCCCTTGAATTTTAAGACTGTTTCCTTGTATCAACAGCTTTCCTCATCTACATCTGTGGCTACTCATCCACTTCTGTGCAGCTTTTCCTTTTCCTGAGTTCAAAAGGTTGATAGTCTCTGGAGTTTTGTATCTGATGTGGTTAACATTCTGTATTAATGGTTCTCACTTTTAGGCAAGCATGAGAATCATGGGACAATCATGATTAAAGACCAAAAATTCATAGTCTTAGCTACCAGTAAGTATTTTGCTTCTGTGAAGTCTAGAAACATAATTTTTTGGTGAGTTTAGAAATACATAATTTTTCAAAAAGCACCTTCTCCTTTACAGGGTAATTTGGAAGCAGGTGATCCAGGGTCTGTATTTGGCACAGCTCAGCAGGGTGAGAGGTTTTGTCGCTGACTCTTGTTCAACTTGTGCGACCCCATGGACTGTAGCCCATTAACTCCTCTGTCCATAGGATTTTCCAGGCAAGAATACTGGAGCAGGTTGCCATTTCCTTCTCCACAGACAGGCTAGACCACAGCATTAACACTAGTGGTTACTTCTATACTTCTACATTGATTACTAACTCGTGATTTCAGATCAGATAATAACAAAAACATCCTGCTACATTAATTTATATGTATCTGCATACTATGTATCTGTAAACTATGTATCTGCCAGGCACCATGTTAACTGTATTATATCTACTGTATTTAGTCTAGCACAACCTTTAGTAAGCGGGAACTAATACCAGCCCCATTATACAAACTGAGGAAACTGAGGCAGAAGGAAGTTTCTGTAGCTCTCCCAAGGTTGTCTGGAGAGTAGCAGCTACAAAATTTGGTTACACCCAAAATTACTTTATCTAGCATCATCTTCTCCTTTGCTTCCCCAGAATTTATTACTCTCTTGTTTTCACTAGTATTTTTATATATTTAGTTATAATACAATTAATAGTACATTTTTGCACATATATTATAAACCAGGAACAATTTCTTATTATTTTTTTTTACCTATAGTGTCTGGTCATTAACTATATAACTATGTGACAAGATTAAATTCCAGTACACAGTGTATATTCAACTGACCCAATGAGTGGAGCAGAAAATCGAACTTAGTGATAACTGCATACAGTCACTATATTTACAAACACTGGTAAAAATGTACATAAAACCTAATTCAACAGAAAGTAATTTACTTATGCATAGCTGATACCGGACATTACAAAGTTCCTATCTGTTTCAGACACTAAATAAAATAATATAATATAAATGAAAATTTCTTTCCTTGTCTTTGGACTTTAAATTATTATGTATGAACTAAGGGCAATGTACTATTATTTCAGATGATAAAATTAGTTTAAACCCACAGAATTTTAACATTATTTTATTATATAAAGGCATACAATTTTAATCAAGGTATACTTTTCTGGATGTTAAATACATTTAATATTACTCAATATTTATAACAGATTCCAAAAGAAGACTGTAGATATTCTGTTTCTATAATGAGATGCTCTACTCAAGAAATTTTGGCGAATACATTGATGCTGTTATATATTAAAACTCTTCAGTATATAACTTCATATGTGTATTAAAAAAGCAATAACTTTGATTCTAAATCTTTAACTTAAAGCTATAATGAAAGTATATACTTCAGCAGTTGAGGAATAAGCAATTAAACACTTCATATCATATCTCAGTGAACTGTACAAAATGTAAAAATAGAAAACTAAATGCATATACACAAAAGAAAATACAACATTAGCCCACTGAGGTAATACCACAAAACCCCCAGAGAACATAGGACCCAAATAACCACAGTTGACAGTTCCAGAGCATACCCATGAGCATGTTGATATGAAAGCAATAAAATATTCATCATTTCAATTTAAAAAAAAAAAAAAATTGTGTAACTTCTTTTCCTAGCAGATATGTTCCTTTCACATAGTCTAGAGGACCTTTTTCACTATTTGAAGATGAAATGAGCCATAATTTTTCTGAATGCTAAAATCTATAACCTGAAACACACACATTATCTGGAAATTCTGACTTCTAGAGAGAAAGGCTCAGAATAATTTTATAGCATGACATAGAAGAGTATTAGAAAGCTATATTCGATAGTAACTGGAGAAAGTATCGATTTCTTATGCATTAATGTGTTTCTCCTCAAAATTGGATATTCTTTATTTTTCTAAAATTGAATTCTACTTACCTCATTTCTGTTGATGAAATACTAATTCTTGCCAATCCAAGTTAAACTCAACATGTTCAGGGTTTGAACTTGATAAACTTAACCCAATCACTTTGTGTAATGGTTATCACCTAGGGAAGTACTTAGATGGGGCAGAGGCAGGGGAAGCCCATACCCCAGCTTAAGTGCCCTTGGCCTGCTGGTGCAGGGGACAAGTGTTGCTTGGATTACTGTTTCCTCCTGATACTCTCTCGATTCAGTCAAATTCATTGGCTCTTTCTTGTTGGTACTAGCATCCTTAGTTTTTGCAACTGCCTTGGCCTATGGTCAATATTTCTATTATATCTGCATCTTTCTTAGACAAATCATAAGTTCTTTTGGTCTAAAAGCACCATCTCTGCCCTTTTTCAGGGCTTTGGGGAATCCCGTTTCACCTATAACACAGTAAAGCACAATACTTACCAGACCCTAGTGTCTGCAAATCAGATTCAGTCTGTGCTACTACAATACTCAAGGGCTCCCTCAGGCAAAACCCAAAGCCTCAAGGCAATTCCTGTAGTCTTCTGGAGCTACCTGTGGGAAAGTGAGCCCATTTCTTTCTTACTCAAGTGGGTTGTAGTTAACTTTCTCAGGAAAATTCTAGGACTTATGTTATTGTTCTTTTACTAAAATATTCCTCATACCTGAGGACTCTGTATTTACACTGGAATATATTCCTATATTTTTATTCTGAAACTCAATGCCTTTCCTCACTCAACCACCTCCAGCTCACTTCTATGACCTCTTGTTGGATTTAAAGTCTAGGCTTTTGAAGCTACCAGATTTCCTTAGGTTTTATAAAATCTATTCAAATCTCATTTACCATCTTTTTAATTTTGTACTGGTGTGCATTTATGGGTTTGTGTTCATGTACTTGGACTATAAACCTCATCCTCCTTTGTTGTGATTTTAAATAATGAGAGGGTAGCAGATAAAAGAGAATTACAAGATAAAAAGTGCATTTGTTAATATGTCAAATTCCCAATTGTCTTTTGTAATCAACATTTTAAATTTACATGGTATATGAATGTCAATCTGTATTTAGCTTTAAACATTTTGAAACTTACTCCCTGTAGTTTGTCTCATTTATATTTCTTATTAGAATAGTTACCTGATTAAAAAACAAAACAAAACAAAAACCCTCATGTAAAGACAGCATGGAGTGGGTATAGAGCTTCAGTGAATCTGTCTTTCATAAGTTTTCTGTCCTTGCCTACCTTGGAGAGCCTCTGCTGCCAGACAGAGGGCTACAAAGTGGATATACAGGAAGTCTTTGGCAAACATCATGGTATATAGATGAAAGACCTTGTAAATATTTTTCAAGGATGATTTAAAAATTGAGAACTAAATACTAGGTACATAGAACAAAGTCTTCAGTGACAACCTAATGAAATAGGATTGCCTAGTGATCCTAAAAATGGAAGAAATAGGAAAAAAAAACTGGAGTCTAAGATTTCCTAAATATAGTATGTGCCATGGCTTAAAGATCAACATTCAGATAAAACTAAGATTATGGCATCCAGCCCCAGTACTTTATGGCAAATAGAAGGGAAACAATGTAAATGGTGACAGACTTTATTTTGGGGGGGCTCCAAAATCACTGCAGATGGTGACTGTAGCCATGAAATTAAAAGACACTTGTTCCTTGGAAGGAAAGCTATGACAAAACTAAACAGCATATTAAAAAGCAGAGACATCACTTTGCTGACAAAGGTCCATATAGTCAAAGCTATGGTTTTTCCAGTAGTCATGTACAGATGTGAGAGCTGGACCATAAAGAAGGCTGAGAGCTAAAGAATTGATGCTTTTGAAGTGTGGTACTGGAGAAGACTCTTGACATTCACTTGGACAGCAAGGAGATCAAACCAGTCAATCCTAAAGGGAATCAGTCCTGAACGTTCATTAGAAGGACTGATGCTGAAGTTGAAACTAACACTTTCGCCACCTGGTGCGAAGAGCTGACACGTTGGAAAAGACCTTGATGCTGGGACAGATTGAAGGCAAAAGGAGAAGAGGTCAGCAAAGGATAAGATGTCTACATAGCATCACTGACTCAATGGACATGAATTTGAGCAGGAGATAGTGAAGGACAGGGAGAACTGACATGCTGCAGTCCAGGGGTTGCAAAGAGTCAGACATGACTTCGACTGAACAACAACATGGCTTGAAGTTAAAAATACAGTTCTAGAAAAATGATGACAAATATTAGAACAGAACTGTGGATAAAAGGAGTTTTCTTTATAAGATAAAAGGAGTTTAGCACCCTACAAAACTGAATGCTGTGCTTCCTTGGTGGCTGAGTGGTAAAGAATCCACCTGCCAATGGAGGAGACATAAATTCAATCCTTGGTCCAGGAAGATTATGCATGCTGCAGAGTAACTAAGGCAATGTGCCACAACTCCTGAGCCTGTGCTCTAAAGCCTGGAAGGCACAACTACTGAGCCCACATGCTGCAACTACTGAAGCCAGCATGCCCTAGAGCCCCTGATCCACGGCAAAAGAAGCCACCATAATGAGAAGAAGCCTACACACACAAGTAGAGAGTAGCCCCCACTCGCTGCAACTAGAGAAAAGCCCATGAAGCAATGAAGACACAACATAGCCAAAAGCAAATAGGAAATAATATAAAAAAGTAAAGTAATGCTCAAAATTCTCCAAACCAGTCTTCAACAGTATGTGAACTATGACCTTCCAGATGTTCAAGCTGGATTTAGAAAAGGCAGGGGAACCAGAGGTCAGATTGCCAACATCTGCTGGATCATGGAAAAAGCAAGAGAGTTCCAGAAAAACATCTACTTCTGCTTGATTGACTATGCCAAAGCCTTTGACTGTGTGGATCACAACAAACTGCAGAAGATTCTTCAAGAGATGGAAATACCAGACTACCTGACCTGTCTCCTGAGAAATCTGTATTCAGGTCAAGAAGCAATAGTTAGAACTGGACATGGGACAACAGACTCAGATTCCAAATTGGGATAGGAGTACATCAAGGCTGTATATTGTTACCCTGCTTATTTATCTTATATGCAGAGTACATCATGAGAAATGCTGGACTGGATGAAGCACAAGCTGGAAGCAAGATTGCTGGGAGAAATATCAATTACCTCAGACATGCAGATGATACCACACTTATGGCAGAAAGTGAAGAATTAAAGAGCCTCTTGATGAAAATGAAAGAGGAGAGTGAAAAGTTGGCTTAAAACTCAACATTCAGAAAACTAAGATTATGGCACCTGGTCCTATCAC
This sequence comes from Tragelaphus eurycerus, assembly GCA_935064755.1. Lineage (NCBI taxonomy): Eukaryota > Metazoa > Chordata > Mammalia > Artiodactyla > Bovidae > Tragelaphus > Tragelaphus eurycerus. The sequence continues at coordinate 1,933,130 of CAKXYN010000097.1, read as the reverse complement.
TTTGAGGCAAATAGTTGGGGAAATGATGGAAACAGTGACAGACTTTATTTATTTATTTAGGCTCAAATTCACTGCATATGGTGATTGTAGCCATGAAATTTAAGACACTTGCTCCTTGGAAGAAAAGCTATGACCAACCTAGACAGCTTATTAAAAAGCAGAGACATTACTTTTCCAACAAAGGTCCATCTGGTCAAAAGTATAGTTTTCCAGTAGTCATGTATGGATGTCAGAGTTGGACTACAAAGAAAGCTGAGCTCCAAAGAATTGAAGCATTTGAACTGTGGTGCTGGAGAAGACTCTTGAGAGTCCCTTGGAGTGCAAGGAGATCAAACCAGTCCATTCTAAAGGAAACCAGTTCTGAATATTCATTGGAAAGACTGATGCTGAAGCTGAAACTCAAATCTTTGGCCACCTGATGTGAAGAACTGACTCACTGGAAAAGACCCTGATGCTGGGAAAGCTTGAAGGTAGGTGGAGAAGGGGAAGACAGAGGATGAGATGATCAGATGGCATCACGGACTCAATGGACATGAGCTTGAGTAACTCTGGGAGTTGGTGATGGACAGGGAGGCCTGGCATGCTGCAGTCCTTGGGGTCACAAGGAGTTGGACATGACTGAGTGACTGAACTGAACTGAATGTTTCTGTAGTAGGTAAACAGTTGAGTAGGGACTAGAATTTTACACAGTCTTAAGTGTTTAGTGGGCCTCCATGGTGGCTCAGAGGTAAAGAATCTGCCTGCAATGCAGGAAATGCAGGTTTCATCCCTGGGACAGGAAGATCCCTTGGAGATGGAATTGGCAACCTACTCCAGTATTCCTGCTGAGGACATCTCATGGACTGGCAGTTTACAGTCCATTGGGTCTCAAAAGATTTGGACACAACCTAGCAACTAAACAACAACAACAAAAGCTTAGTATATATTTATTAATGTGACTTTACATTCTCAATGTGAATTTATAATAGAAGAGTTACATGAGAATATTTTAAATAGTTACTGTTTATTGAGTGATTGCTATGTACTAGGATATTCTTTGTATTTTGTTATTTAATTTAACCACAAACAATTCAGAGTGGTAGGTAAATAATTAACTTTAGATTTATTATTACATTTCCACTTATTCTATTCAGTTCAGATCAGTTCAGTCACTCAGTCGTGTCTGACTGTTTGCGACCCCATGAATCACAGCACGCCAGGCCTCCCTGTCCATCACCAACTCCAGAAGTTCACTCAGACTCACATCCATCGAGTCAGTGATGCCATCCAGCCATCTCATCCTCTGTCGTCCCCTTCTCCTCCTGCCCCCAATCCCTCCCAGCATCAGAGTCTTTTCCAATGAGTCAACTCTTTGTATGACGTGGCCAAAGTATTGGAGTTTCAGCTTTAGCACATTCCTTCCAAAGAAATCCCAGGGCTGATCTCCTTCAGAATGGACTGGCTGGATCTCCTTGCAGTCCAAGGCACTCTCAAGAGTCTTCTCCAACACCACAGTTCAAAAGCATCAATTCTTCGGTGCTCAGCCTTCTTCACAGTCCAACTCTCACATCCATACATGACCACAGGAAAAACCATAGCCTTGACTAGACGGACCTTTGTTGGCAAAGTAATGTCTCTGCTTTTGAATATGCTATCTAGGTTGGTCATAAATTTCCTTCCAAGGAGTAAGCATCTTTTAATTTCACGGCTGTAGTCACCATCTGCAGTGATTTTGGAGCCCCAAAAAATAAAGTCTGACACTGTTTCCACTGTTTCTTCATCTATTTCCCATGAAGTGATGGGACCGGATGCCATGATCTTCGTTTTCTGAATGTTGAGTTTTAATCCAAATTTTTCACTCTCCACTTTCACTTTCATCAAGAGGCTTTTTAGTTCCTCTTCACTTTCTGCCATAAGGATGGTGTCATCTGCATATCTGAGGTTATTGATATTTTTCCCTGCAATCTTGATTCCAGCTTGTGCTTCTTCCAGTCCAGCGTTTCTCATGATGTACTCTGCATATAAGTTAAATAAGCAGGGTGACAATATACAGCTTTCACGTACTCCTTTTCCTATTTGGAACCAGTCTGTTGTTTCATGTCCAGTTCTAACTGTTGCTTCTTGACCTGCATACAGATTTCTCAGGAGGCACGTCAGGTGGTCTGGTATTCCCATCTCTTTCAGAATTTCCCACAGTTTCCTGTGATCCACATAGTCAAAGGCTTTAGCATAGTCAATAGAGCAGAAATAGATGTTTTTCTGGAACTCTCTTGCTTTTTCCATGATCCAGCTGATGTTGTCAATTTGATCTCTGGTTCCTCTGCCTTTTCTAAAACCAGCTTGAACGTCAGGAAGTTCACGGTTCACATATTGCTGAAGCCTGGCTTGGAGAATTTTGAGCATTACTTTACTAGCGTGTGAGATGAGTGCAATTGTGCGGTAGTTTGAGCATTCTTTGGCATTGCCTTTCTTTGGGATTGGAATGAAAACCGACATATAATTATTGTTTCCTAGATAAAAATATCTGATAAAAGTAAAACAATATAAACAAAGAGAAAATACTAAATATGGTACCTCAGAAGACTTATAGAATTAATTGAATTTCAAATGAATCTCGCAAGTCTTTTTTTCCTCCCCCTTGACTGAACATTTTAGATCCTTTGTAACATACATGGCATTTGAAAGGGGATGCATCAGGGGGAAAAAAAAAGTTTTTTTCTTAACTCTGCAGAATATGTGTATCTTGTTATATGAATATGAGATAATTTTTTTCTGTTTTATGACGTTAGTAATACTTTAATGGTGAATTGTAGGCATAAATGTAAACGATATCAGAAAATACAGTTTAAACTCACAATTTGATAGAATTTAAAAGTTCTGATATTTAATAGGAATATGAAGATACTGATTTAATTTAATAATGATCTTTGATTCAGTTTATAAAGAATAGGTTTTTTTGTCTTGGGTTAGTAATTTAAAGTCCTAATAACTACATTTCATCTCCCAAACCATTTTCTGATGGTTGCACATTTTTGGATAATGATGCACTTTATACTATGATTACAGTAAAATATTTTAAAGTTTATCAAAATTTGAACATATGAAAAAGCTCCCAAAATTTGAACATATGAACACTGAAACAAGCACATGTGTTAATGTGTAGTACAAATTAATATGGGTGGTTCTAGCTTAGAAAAATTGTTACTTTGGTCCTGGTCAGACCATCGTCACTCTACCTGTGATGAAGTGGTCCCATTATGAGAAACATGAATTCTGAAGACACAAGTGGGATTTCCCTGGTGGCTCAGAGGTAAAGAATCCACCTGCCAGTGCAGGAGACATGAGTTTGATCCCTGATCTGGGAAGATCCCATATGCCGTGGAGCATCTAAGGCCATGCACCACAACTAGCTTGTGCTCTAGGGCCTGGGAGCCATAATCTCTGAGCCCACACACTGCAGCTACTAAAGTCTGTGTGCCCTAGAGCCTGGGCTCTGCAACAAGAGAAGTCACTGTAATGAGAACCCCACATACTGCAACTAGAGTTGCAGTAGCCCCCATTTGCTGAAATTAGAGAAAAGCCCCACACAGCAACGAAGACCTAGCATAGCCAAAAATAAAATAATAACGAAATAAGAAAAATTAAAACAAAGACACAAGTGATGAGTCTGTTAAAAATGGAGTATAAGTTTCTTTTAAAGAGTATAATAAAACACTCATTTTTAATTTTAAAAATATAAATACAGTATATTCATATTTCAATACTATATCTAAAATTGTAGGAACAAATGACAACTATGGTGTTCTTTACATAGGCATTAAGAAATTAATCAAGAAGATTGACCTTACATAAAAATTCTCTTTAATTGTATACTTTCTTTGAGTATCAGCTCAGTTCAGTTCAGTTGCTCAGTCATGTCTGACTGTTTGTGACCCCATGAATTGCAGCACACCAGGCCTCCCTGTCCATCACCATCTCCAGGAGTTCACTCAAAGTCACGTCCATCGAGTCAGTGATGCCATCCAGCCATCTCATCCTCTGTTGTCCGCTTCTCCTCCTGCCCCCAATCCCTCCCAGCATCAGACTCTTTTTCAATGAGTCAACTGTTCGCATGAGGTGGCCAAAGTACTGGAGTTTCAGCTTTAGCATCATTCCTTCCAAAGAACACCCAGGACTGATCTCCTTTAGAATGGACTGATTGGATCTCCTTGCAGTCCAAGGGACTCTCAAGAGTCTTCTCCAACACCATAGTTCAAAAGCATCAATTCTTCGGCACTCAGCCTTCTTCACAGTCCAAGTCTCACATCCATACATGACCACAGGAAAAACCATAGCCTTGACTAGACGGACCTTTGTTGGCAAAGTAATGTCTCTGCTTTTGAATATGCTATCTAGGTTGATCATAACTTTCCTTCCAAGGAGTAAGCGTCTTTTAATTGCATGGCTGCAATCACCATCTGCAATGATAATCAGAATCCCTCCAATTCTGACTGCAGGGAGCTGGGTGCATAAATGATGACTTCTGTATAGTATGCCTTTTAATTCAGCCCCTGGACACAAGAAAGGCTGATACTTTAAAAGTATGTTCAGTTCATTTCCACAGTTTATGAAACTTTGGTATGACAGTTGGTCATACTTAACTAAATTATTTAAGTAATTTTGTGTACTAAGAGAATTAAAAAATACTAGCTACTGAAGATTTTATACACTATTTTTCATTTAATTTTTATAAAACTCCAGTGAGGTTAGAATTATTATATTTATTTCCTCAGTCAAGGAAACTGACCCTTAAAGAACTGATAAACTTTTCTAGGTCAAACGGTTGATAAGAAGCAAAAGATGAAATAGGAACTCAATGTTGTCCAATTCCAAGGCTACCCTTTTAATCTTGATCACTATTATTTTGTTCCTATGATTTATATTAATATGTTGCCTTCACAAATTTTTCAAATCAATGTGCACTTTATTTGCATTCCCTTGGAAAAGTGATAAAGAATTTTTAAACTTAGGAAGGTCTAATTATGTTGAACTGAATTACATAGCAATGGGTGATAGACTTAAGATAATGAATCTTTCTTTTGGAGGAAGGTTAAGTATACAAAAGGTATTGATTCTGTGAGTCCTGACAGTTTAAGAGAATTCAGATCTGCTTTTGAATTTTATTTCAGGACTCCAATGAATGTATGCTCTGTTTGTGCTGAGCTCTGCGCTCGCTCATAACTGTTACATAAATCAGCAAATGACAGAGTATTTTATATTGCCTCAGGAAGAAATTTGCACGTGTTACTGGTGTATCCCTTCAACCATGCTTTTTTTACTTTCATCTGTTGAAACAAAACAACACTGAAAACCACCCAAGAGACCATGAATAACAGTAAAAATAATCATTCTTTAGCAGGTAGTGATAAATCACTATAGAGGAAAAACTGGTTTCCTATCAAGTTTGGAAATAACAGTCTAATTATTTTCTTGCCATGCTTAGATCAGCAGGACACCTCAACCTAAACCTTAATTCATCATGCATTTCTACCCTGATACCTTGGAATTAAGCAGTTCAAGCACCATCTTTCTTCACAAGATAATTTTTTCAAGATATAATATAGATCAATATTTAGGGTTTTGATTTTGGCATTTCATCTTGGCATATCATTTCTCTGATATAAAGGGGATCATAAGAACACCTTTCCTTTTATGAATATGCACTGCTTTACATCTAAATTTTACTACTGCTATGCTCTGGATTTATAACTGATAGCTTTGTATTTTGACCCCGCATATACCACCTGACCCCTCCGCATCTCATTAATAACTTTCTCTAATAGCCTTTTCATTAAATTTACTACCAGTAAATTCTGATTCCTATCTATGCTATACATTGCCACCAAAGTAACTTAATCTTATTATCCTGCTCCAATTATCTGAGTGCAATGATTTGGAATGTTATTTATAATAATAGCTAACATTGTTGAACACTTACTGGTACATAGATGAACTATTCAGCTAAACTTTGTTGAAATCTACAATATCACCATGAATATTTTCTAGGTTTTGTTATAATATGTTAGCATAATACCACTTAAATAGACAAATAGTTGCATTTGGGCAATCAATTTGACACTTATAGGGAGAAGCCTCAAGTTAATATATTTTCATAAACTTTATATAATAGAAACTAGTTATATAAGCAGTTAAATGTATTTAAATACTATAGTTTCATTTCAATTTTCATAAAAGTCTTAATCATCAAACTTTTTTCAAATTATAGGCATAGAAGAAAAGACATAACAAAAATAATGCTTACACAAATATATAAATAGAGATTAGCATCTCTTACTGCATTTTAGGAAAAAAACAACAATATTCTCTTTTCATAATAAACATTGCACAACAACATTGATTGATACAATTGCTCATTCATTAAAAAATCACCTAACTAGACTGGCAAGAAAAAATAAAAATAATGAGAAACTAAGCAAAATTCTTTTAACAGATATTGCATCTGTTGAACTGAAAATGGATGGTTGAGGGAACAAGACAATGAAAATATGACATAAAACATTTTTGTTACATTTCAGATATACTTTCAAGTTGTGTGTACATTTTTTATGAGTCTTGGGAAATTTAGATTTTAAAATTTCCTGAGATACAAACCGTTACATTTTAGTGAGTTTATGGCCAATAAGATAAAATAATTTTTCTCAGTAAATGAACAAAGCAGTGTCACTAAAGCTACTGTTTCCTAACTCATTCTCAATCCCCTTGCTCTTTAGCAAGAGAGCCCAGTTTTCAGCTGTGCCTCTTTTCTGAGTCTCCCGTTGAACAAACTGTGGCCATGTGATCTAATCTTGGCCAATGAGAGGTAAGTAGAGTTGCTGCATGGTGTTTCTGGGAAGGCTAGTGCAGACAGCCTAAACAGTCATATAGCATTTTTATTAATTTTTTGGTTTGTTTTATAAGGATTTTATTTTATTTTATTTTTACTTTGCCTTTACTTTTGATTCTGGCTTATGATGAATTTGTGATGGTGCAGGTTATAGCAACTATCTTAGATTCTCAGGTAACCTTGGGCATGAAAGACATGAACTTTGATAGTGAAAAAGAAAGCTATAAAGTTAGGTCTCTGATGAGACTATGGAGCACATGTCAACACTGGATGGCTGATGTCTGAAGTGATTCCATATGAAAGAGAAATAAACATCCACCTCGTTTAAACTCTTATTATTTTGCTTTTTCAGTTGTGAAACTAGGTACAATGTTAATTATGACAACACTAGCAATTTGTTTCTTTTTCTATATATCTTAACAAATTCAGACCGTTGAGCTTACTCAATGTAAAACTGTACATCTTTCCAGATTCTTTTAATAAATCTGATTGTGGCTGAAGCAATGTGGTCTTCTATGAAAGACTCACTTTGAAAAATTGAAATATAAGGTATCAGGGAAAAATAATAGTATGTTTGTTTAGATGTTGCATAACAATACTATTTTACAAATAACCAGAAAATTTTAATGGCATAAAATAATAAGCATTTGTTTCTTGCTTGCCTCTGCAGGTTGGTTGGGTTTCAGCTAATTTAAGCTAGGTTTGACTGGACCTGTCATTAGTCATGGATCAATTTCAAGTTAATTCTATATTAAATTATTAACATCTCTTATTCTTATCAGACCACCAACCTACCCAAGGTAGGTTTGTCTCGTTAATGAGTTCAGATGGTCCTTGAGAGTGAGCAGAATCAGCAGGGCCTCTTAATCCCTATCAGATATTCCTGTACCTTCTCTGTAGTGACAAAAGCAAATTACTTGCCCAAGCTCAATATTTGTGAATACATTCTTTCCATGAAGATCAGAATTGGGGAGAAATGAATTTTAGATGAACAACAATCTAATATTCTATAATGTGGTTTTACAATTTTATGTGTATCACACATTTCTAACAGCAAAGTTTTCTTATTAAAGGGAACATTATAAATACGTAAGCTCTTGGAGCTTAAACCAAAGGTGTATTACACTGTCATATAATCACATTTTCATACTCCTTTTCATATATGAGAGTTAAAAGAAATATTTTTAGAAGCCAACCTTTACTTTATCCAAAAAATATCATTGACAATAGATGCTTAGCTAGTTATAAGTCTTTTCTAGAACATGAAACTAACTCCAATTTTAAGGAAGAGATAATTATCTAAATCAGTCTAGATACTAAGAATACATAGTAAAAAAATTAACAACAATGATATTAATGATATTAAAAAAACAGATTTCTCAAAACTAACATTTCAGTTGTGAGAAACAACACTAGACAGTAATAAAAATTAAATATATAATATGTCAGAGGGTAACAAATGTGATGAAACAAATAAATCAGGAAATAAAGAAAATAAAGAAAAGGGATCTTACTAAAATAAGGGTGAAAAGAAAAATTCCACATTATTTAAGATACAATTCCTTAGCCTCAAACTGAATTTTGTAATATTAGAGTATATTTATGACTCCATATGGAGAAGGCAATGGCACCCCACTCCAGTACTCTTGCCTGGAAAATCCCATGGATGGAGGAGCCTGGTGGGCTGCAGTCCATGGGGTTGCTAGGAGTTGGACATGACTGAGCGACTTCACTTTCACTTTTCACTTTCATTCATTAGAGAAGGAAATGGCAACTCACTTCAGTGTTCTTGCCTGGAGAATCCCAGGGACAGGGGAGCCTGGTGGGCTGCTGTCTATGTGGTCCCACAGAGGCGGACACGACTGAAGTGACTTAGCAGCAGCAGCATGACTTCATATGGACCTTTCTAAACTTATGGGGACATGGAGCGCTTCTATATGTTTTTTCTTCTATTTCAAGTGGGACTTTTTTGTTGTATTTTTTTATATCATTATTTTAAAATGATAAGTATAAGGTTACTTGCGTATTACTAAAATTTTATTGTAAAAACTCAAGGACACTACATAGTGAGATTCATTAAATAAATTTAGAAGAGAAAAAACATATAACTGAGTTCAAATATCTTAAAAGCAGAAGGCTCCAGGATAATCAATCATCAATCTGCTGCTAAGTCACTTCAGTCGTGTCCGACTCTGTGCGACCCCATAGACGGCAGCCCACCAGGCTCCCCTGTCCCTGGGATTCTCCAGGCAAGAACACTGGAGTGGGTTGCCATTTCCTTCTCCAATGCATGAAAGTGAAAAGTGAAAGTGAAGTTGTTCAGTCGTGTCCGACTCTCAGTGACCCCATGGACTGCACTCTACCAGGCTCCTCCATCCATGGGGTTTTCCAGGCAAGAGTACTGGAGTGGGGTGCCATTGCCTACTTCTAAATCTAGTTAGCTGTTTTTTATTTCTATTTTATAACTATTAGTTGCCTTATTGGACCCATCAAGAAATTTGAGAGCTGCAGTTTCCTCAGTGGTGGTAAGGGTGGTCTTTGAAATCCACTGTAGCACTACAACTGATGAATATTTGAATATTATGTACTATCTAGTTCTATAGATGAGCTCCATTATTAATATTATATTATAATCAACTATTTTTTTTTTCTACTAATAACTGAGCTGGCTGAATATTTACTGTAAGTGTTTGAAGATCATTAGACTGTGTGACCAGAAAAACCAACCACCTGTACTATGAAAACATTTTAATTTTAAATACTTTTGAAACTATGAAAAAGGTTAAAATGCAGAAACATATAGAGAATATATAAACTAATAACCATGTATTTATCAATAAAGTGAATTCAATATTTTATATTTTTCTTAGATATCTTTTAAAAACAGATAAAATCTTACAGATTTATGTAACCCCACAATCTACCTCTTACCTGATACATTTTTTTCCACACACCACAAAAAAAACTATACATAGGATGTGCTTTTTTATCTTTTCTCAAATATGGTTTTATACTTTTCCAACATATATTTGAATACATAGAAGTTACATTGGTTGAAAAATAAAAAACAACTATCTTCTGCCAAAATACAAGCTTTTTTGCTATGATAAAAGTAATTTTTGAAGACCTCCCTTGCAGTCCAGTGGTTAAGACTCTGAGCTTTGACTTCAGGGGCCTTGGGTTTGTTTCCTGGTTAGAGAAATAAGTTCTCACATGCTATGTAGACAAAACAATTTTAAATAATAATAATAATTTTTCTGTAACTGAGTTTTTCTTTTATTTTCTCAAAACAACTGCACCTAAATGGGCATGGCATCGTGTTGATGTAGAATGTATATACACAAGTACCAGAATTCTTCCCGCTATTTGTCTATCTTTATGGTTTCATATGACTTCCCTGGTGACTCAGACGGTAAAGCAATTGCTACAACGCAGGAGACCTGGGTTCAAGCCCTGGATTGGGAAAATTTCCTGGAGAAGGAAATGGCAACCCACTCCAATATTCTTGCCTCGAAAATCCCATGGATGGAGGAGCCTGGTAGACTATAGTCCATGGTTTCATATATGGGTATAAAATCCTTGTATTATCAACTAATAATGACTAAGAAGGAGAAGGCAGTGGCACCCCACTGCAGTACTCTTGCCTGGAAAATCCCATGGGTGGAGGAGCCTGGTGGGCTGCAGTACATGAGGTCACTAAGAGTTGGACACGATTGAACGACTTCACTTTCACTTTTCACTTTCATGCATTGGAGAAGGAAATGGCAACGCACTCCAGTGTTCTTACCTGGAGAATCTCAGGGACGGGGGAGCCTGGTGGGCTGCTGTCTCTGGGGTCGCACAGAGTCGGACACAACTGAAGCGACTTAGCAGCAATGACTATGAATCTGCTTCATACTCAAGGTAATGCTATTGAGCACTTTACAGTGGAGCAAATATGCATTTTCTCAAGATTAACACTACTTTGTATGGCAACACTTCATTTGCTGCATTCTCCAATGCACTGAGAATACACAGATCTAGCTATATACACAGCATAGTCAGTGTTTCTCTTTTCTGTTAAACAACCTAATTTCCCATTTTAATAGATTTCATCAGAAAATAAAATTATCATTTTTATTATGTCAGGAAATATATTCTTTTAATTTCAGTGTTAGGGGAGAGTTAACCCAGTGTAGCCTTTACAGATAAAATTGATGGTTTTTACATGTTTTGACTTTTTACTATCTCAAAATAATAACTTTTATTTTGATACTTCAAAAGTTTTATTTTTTAATCTTGACCAAAATGCTCAATTCTATACTTGACTTGTGTTAACTTTATTCTGCTTCCAAACAAAGTATTTTTCTTCCTCACTTCCATTACAGAGCCACTGTGTCAGATGGCCAATATAATTTACTTATTTTTCATCAAGAAGTAGTTGAACTTAGACTAATACATGTGCTTATCATGTTATGTGTAAAAGTTCCTACTTTATCTTGTGTTGTGGTTTGCTAATTAACTAAGCATTATTTGATTATTCAATATGTTAGTTTGGTTTACAAGGAACAGTTTTTTTGAAGTAGATGTGATACTAAGTACCTAAATATAGCAATTTTTTGATGCTTGGTTTTGTATTCATCTAATTAGAATTGTCAAATTTAGAACATATAAAATAATTGTAACTAGCTAAAATGAATAAGCTTTTAAATTATTCTGAGTCATTTAGAATCACTTTGTAAACAGAGGTAGTTTTAAAATAAACATTTGTTAAAAAATAAAAAATTTATAAAAAGCTTCATAAAAAAGAGAATTTAAATCTTCTTTGAAATATTTTGTTACAAATCACAGTATTGCCTTTATTAACACTGGCATTAATACTAAAAGTGATAATTTTAAACATTTTAAACCATGAAAGAATATATATATATATACCCAGAGCATGTCAGTGAGGCAGACTAAGTACTTTTCTGAACCTAATATAATTCTCAGATGAGGAACTAAAAACAGAAGTATTACTGAGGATCAAACATATTAAGAATAATTGAGAAAATTCATATGTGAGACATTTATTTTTATCAAATCTTTTAGATGTTTTTAATATACAAGTTAAAATGTTTCAATGTTCACATTAGCAAGTTTTCCTTTAAAGAATTAGGGGTTCATAAATAGTGAAGGAACATTCATGCAAGGATGGGCACGATAAAGGAGAGAAACGTAAGGACCTAACAGAGGCAGACGAGATTAAAAAGAGGTGGTAAGAATACACAGAAGAACTATACAAAAAAGTCTTAATGACTGGGATAAACATAATGGTGTGGTCACTCATCTAGAGTCAGACATCCTGGAGTATGAAGTCAAGTGGGCCACAGGAAAGCATTACCATGAACAAATCTAGTGGAAGTAATGGGATTCCAGCTGAGCTATTTTAAATCCTAATAGATGATGCTATTGAAGTGCTATGCTCAATATGCCAGCAAATTCGGACAACTCAGCAGTGGCCACAGGACTGGAAAAGGTCAGTTTTCATTCCTATACTAAAGAAGGGCAGTGCTTAAGAATGTTCAAACTACCATACAATTGTGCCCATTTCCCATGCTAGCAAGGTTATGCTCAAAATCCTTCAAACTAGGCTTCAGCATACCTGAATTGAGAACCTCCAGATGTACAAGCTGGGTTTAGAAAAGGCAGAGGAACCAGAGATCAAATTGCCAACATCTTATTGGATCAAGAAAGCAAGAGAATTCCAGAAAAACATCCAGTTCTGCTTCATTGACTATATGAAAGTCTTTGTCTGTGTGGATCACAACATTGTGGAAAATTCTTAGTGAGATGGGAATACCAGATCATCTTACCTGGCTTTCTGAGAAACTTGTATGTGGGTTAAGAAGCAACTGTTATAACCTTAAATGGAACAACTGACTGATTCAAAACTGGGAAAGGAATATGTGAAGGTTGTATATTGTCACCCTGTTTAATTAACTTCTATGCAGAGTATATCATGAGAATGCCAGGTTGGATGAGTTACAAGCTGGAATTAAAACTGCTGGGAGAAATATCAAAAATCTCAGATATGCAGATGATACCACTCTAATGGCAGAAAATGAAGAGGAACCAAAGAACCTCTTGATGAGGGTGAAAGAAGAGAGTGAAACAGCTGGCTTAATGCTATGTTTTCATGACTGCAGCCATGAAATCAGAAGACATGTCTTCGCTTCTTGGAAGGAAAGGTATGACAAATAGTATATTAAAGAGTAAAGACATCACTTGGCCGATAAAGGTCTGTATAGTCAAAGCTATGGTCTGTCCAGTAATCATGTACAGATGTGAGAGTTGAACCATAAAGAAGGGTGAGCAATGAAGAACTGATGCTTTCGAAATGTGGTGCTGGAGAAGACTCTTGAAAGTCCCTTGGAGAGCAAGGAGATAAAACCGGTCAATACTAAAAGAAATCCACTCTGAATATTCATTGGAAGGACTGATGCTGAAGCTCCAATACTTGGCCTCCTGATACTAAAAGCTGACTCTTTAGAAAATACCCAGATGCTGAGAAAGATTGCAGGCAAAAGGAAAAGAGGGTGGCTGAGGATAAGTTGGATGGCATCACTGACTCAATGGACATGAAGTTGGGCAAACTCTGGCAGATAGTAAGCGACAGGGAGGCCTGGTGTGCTGTAGTCCTTGGGGTTGCAAGGAGTAGGAAATGACTTAGGTACTGGACAACAACAACAAATAATGAACAGCATATATCATTCCTAAAAAAATTCATAAACTCATAAGATAAAACTTGACTAAATGCTCTAGACTTAAATGAACTCTCCTTATCCAACTACAAGGTCTCAGCAAACTTGCTTTTCAAAAAATTCATACTTAAATTCCTAGAAGTCTATTTCCTAGTCTCCTAAGTAGTATTACCAGGGTAGACCATGTATAACCATTGGAAGTAAATATGAATTTCTGCAGCTGCAAGAAGGCATTGAGAAGTCATAGCTCTATTAAAACAAAATTAATGGAAACATGTAGTGATAACTCCATGCAAAACAAATAATCAGAAAAAAATTTCAATCTCCCAGAAGACTCCTCTCTACACCTAGATGATTATCCTTCATCTCACTTCATTCTCACAAGATCGTTATTTATTAAGTTATTTTGAGATGAGTTGCTAAGTCTTTAACTTAGATGAAAAGTTCAGAATTTCACCATATTTGGAGTACTCATTTTATAGAAGAAGATGAATAAAGACAGAAAAGATTTCAAATGTTCAAAGCAATATCCTATGGCGCAGTGTCAAGATTGGGAAAGCTATTTTTGAGCATGTGGGACTTATTGAAATCTATGTGAAAATACTAAGAAGTAACCTTCACATGAACACAAATAAAACCATGCCTCACTTTTTTTTTAATTTGCCAAATGTACTCATTATCTTTTAAATCCATTTTATACTTTCATTTATATTCTTCTGATTGCATGCAAACTATCTCATATGCAATTATTGATATCAATTTGTGTCATTATGCATAGGCAAACTAAACCCATACACACTGGAAATAGAAGCAAATGTAAGTCAATCAAAACAGAAGAGTGTACAATATTTCTGAAATGTTAAAATATATCAAAATATTATCTGGCTATACAAAATGGAAGTAAAATATAGTGAACTACAATTATTTTATTGCCATTTGCTTTTAGCAGCAATATAAATGCTCAGGTAGTGACAGAAGTAAATAATGGAGCATTCATAAGCATGGGCTTCCCCAATAGCTCAACAGGTAAAGAATATTCATTCAATGCAGGAAACACAGGAGACATGGGTTCAATCCATGGGTCAGGAAGATCCCTTGGAGGAGGAAATGGCAACCCACTTCAGCATTCTTGTTGGAAAATTCCTGTGGACAGAGAAGCCTGGCAGTCTACAGTCCATGAGGTTGCAAAGAGGTGGACACGACTGAGTGACTTGAGTGTAATTTATTAGAACTCACTCTTCTTTATAACTGTCTGATACTGGGCTAATTTATTCTCTATAATGCAAACTCCACATAGCAGACAATCTTTTTGTCACTATGATATTCCCACAGGATAGCCTAGTACTTGCTGAATTGATGTATTAATATAAGCATTACTGTGTCAGTTAGTCAGTAGAAAGATGTATCTTACTTTCTCGATAAGAAGACAGACATTTTGCCCATCCTAATAAAATGTTTTGCCATTATTTAGATTACTGACAGATAGCTAATAAAAATTCAAGTCCAAATCAAAATTAATTAACAACTGTCTCTAACTGAGCAAACCCAATTATGAACAAAGTTTCATTCTTTGCTTGTTTTAATTTCTAGAAAATCAGCTGTGAACTCTTCATTTTCACCTTCCACATAATATATCCTCGAAGAGATAAGAAAGCTTTCTTCAGCGATCAATACAAAGAAATAGAGGAAAACAACAGAATGGGAAAGACTAGGGATCTCTTCAAGAAAATCAGAAATACCAAAGGAACATTTCATGCAAAGATGGGCTCAATAATGGACAGAAATGGTATGGACCTAACAGAAGCAGAAGATATTAAGAAGAGATGGCAAGAATACACAGAAGAACTGTACAAAAAAGATCTTCATGACCCAGATAATCACGATGGTGTGATCACTGACCTAGAGCCAGACATCCTGGAATGTGAAGTCAAGTGCGCCTTAGAAAGTATCACTTCGAACAAAGCTAGTGGAGTGATAGAATTCCAGTTGAGCTATTCCAAATCCTGAAAGATAATGCTGTGAAAGTGCTGCACTCAATATGTCAGCAAATTTGGAAAACTCAGCAGTGGCCACAGGACTGGAAAAGGTCAGTTTTCATTCCAATCCCAAAGAAAGGCAATGCCAAAGAATGCTCAAACCACCGCACAATTGCACTCATTTCACACGCTAGTAAAGTAATGCTCAAAATTCTCCAAGCCAGGCTTCAGCAATATGTGAACCGTGAACTTCCTCATGTTCAAGCTGATTTTAGAAAAGCCAGAGGAACCAGAGATCAAATTGCCAACATCTGCTGGATCATGGAAAAAGCAAGAGAGTTCCAGAAAAAAATCTATTTCTGCTTTATTAACTATGCCAAAGCCTTTGACTGTGTGGATCACAAGAAACTGTGGAAAATTCTGAAAGAGATGGGAATACCAGACCACCTGACCTGCCTCTTGAGAAATCTGTATGCAGGTCAGGAAGCAACAGTTAGAACTGGACATGGAACAACAGACTGGTTCCAAAGAGGAAAAGGAGTACGTCAAGGCTGTATATTGTCACCCTGCTCATTTAACTTATATGCAGAGTACATCATGAGAAATGCTGGACTTGAAGAAACACAAGCTGGAATCAAGATTGCCGGGAGAAATATCAATAACCTCAGATATGCAAATGACACCACCCTTATGGCAGAAAGTGAAGAGGAACTAAAAAGCCTCTTGATGAAAGTGAAAGTGGAGAGGGAAAAAGTTGGCTTAAAGCTCAACATTCAGAAAACAAAGATCATGGCATCCGGTCCCATCACTTCATGGGAAATAGATGGAGAAACAGTGGAAACAGTGTCAGACTTTATTTTTCTGGGCTCCAAAATCACTGCGGATGGTGACTGCAGCCATGAAATTAAAAGACGCTTACTCCTTGGAAGGAAAGTTATAACCAACCTAGGTAGCATATTCAAAAGCAGAGACATTACTTTGTCAACAAAGGTCCATCTAGTCAAGGCTATGGTTTTTCCTGTGGTCATGTATGGATGTGAGAGCTGGACTGTGAAGAAGGCTGAGCGTCGAAGAATCGATGCTTTGGAACTGTGGTGTTGGAGAAGTCTCTTGAGAGTCCCTTGGACTGCAAGGAGATCCAACCAGTCCATTGTGAAGGAGATCAGCCCTGGTATTTCTTTGGAAGGAATGATGCTAAAGCTGAAACTCCAATACTCTGGCCACCTCATGCAAAGAGTTGACTTATTGGAAAAGATTCTGATGCTGGGAGGGATTGGGGGCAAGAGGAGAAGGGGACGACAGAGGATGAGATGGCTGGATGACATCACTGACTCAATGGACATGAGTCTGAGTGACCTCCAGGAGTTGGTGATGGACAGGGAGGCCTGGTGTGCTGCGATTCTTGGGGTCACAAAGAGTGGCACAGGACTGAGCGACTGATCTGGTCTGATCTGATCTGATCAGTCCTCTCATCTGCTAATCATGTTTCTAATTTGCAAAATGTCTTATTCTCTGCAGCTGGCCTTTTTATTATTATAACAATCGGATTCATACAAAAAATTTTTACTTGGACCTTCATTGTTTCTTTTAATAAAACTGCTTTATTTTTCTAATAGGTATTGACAGATAAAGTGCTTGCAAAACTAAGTGCAAAATGCATGATTTACATATGCATTTATTTCCCTCTGATATACTTATGTGTTGCTTTCATCTCTAAGTTCAATATTTTTCTGGCTTATAATTCTTGACTTCACTCATATCTGTATTCAACATCTACTCCTAAGAAAGGAGCCCCTGACTACACTATCTCATAGGGTACCAATATCACTCTTTATGCCATGATCTTACTACATTTTACCCCCAAAACATTTTTTTAACTATCTGAAATCATAATGGTTGTTGTTTGTGGATATGGTTTCTTTATAAATAAAAAGGAAAATTTCACAAGGTAAGGAGCTTTACCTGAGTATATTGTTAGGGCTGTTTCTATCTTATCAACTCAAGACTGGGAGGCACATCTTTGTTCTCAGCTGCAGGGTATTAGGTACCAATTTAAAGGCAACAGAAGGAGTTCCAGGCAACATCACTGATACAATGTCCCACAGATGTCCCCCCATATCATCATACCACTGTTAGGAATGAAACCAGATGTTAATAAAGCCACATATATTATTTAACCATTTATTGGTGATAAAAACAAAATCATCTTTAACATTACTATTCTTTGTGCTTATAATAAAATATAAGCTAAAAACTCAGAGTACATAAGACCTCATCCAGAATTTCAGAAATTAAAGGTCACCAAAAAAAATTCCATTTGCCATAGTTAGAGCCATCTTGAAGTGGGGAGTAGCTAAAGCTCTAGTTGTCGATTTCTTGGTATCATTCATGGTGCTTTGGGCAACTCTTTCCTTCTCAGTTTTATCTTTTGTCACCTGTCTCTTAGCAGCTTGATACTCTTCCCTGAGTCAGTTTGTTTTTTTTTTTTTGGTTGGGGAGCTATTTAGGCTCATTATCCTAATTAAATAACTTTGGTTTTGGAATGCAAAATTCAAAATAATTATTTAAATAAGCAAGGAAATACAGTTATAATTGAAGCATTAGGAGTCTTAACCCTTTTGAAAGTAGGCCTTCTTGTCCACACAGTAATGCCTCTTAGAATCTCATATGTTCCTCTTAGTTGTCAAATTCTTGTTATTTAAGTGATCTGCCTTGCAAAGTGTTGCATGGGTTTTTACATACTGACCAGTCAAAATATGTTCTCAAAATATATAAACTGTATTCCAACTCGGATTTTTCCTTTTATTCCTGAACATAGTTAAGGATTATGAATGTAGCCACTGAATTTTGGGGTTATTTACTTTATTTCATTTAGTTTTTAGGACTTAATAACACGGTGAATGCAGGAAAAGTTTATTATTGTTTAATTTTTGCTAATGTACTTGATTATTAAAAATTAGATTCCTTCTTTTCACCAGACTAAACTATAAGTCCACTTCATGAAAACATGGTTTAAAAATTTTCTCAAAGTTATGAACTTGTGGAAAAAGTAGATAAACCTGTTACTTCTCAAGTTTTCATGAGATTCTTTGAATACAGAGTAAATTTTTAAGATACCAGTTTTCTTCTGTTTCTGTGTGTTGCATAGCATGAATTAATTTCTGATAATATTCTATTGATTTATTATTTTATGTTATCTTATGGTATCTTTGATCTGCTCTCTACCAGAATACAAGGTTCATAAGATTGTAGACTTTTTCTGCTTGGTTTACTTTGTATTCCACGTACCTATAATACTATATAACATTTACTTACAAAATAAGAATTAATGCTGAGGCTTAGATTCTTAGAGAAGCCTGTGTCAGATTTTAGTATCCTTTTACGTAGATCATATGTATAATCTAATCTTTATTTATTGACTCAGGCACTGTAAAGACATGAGCATCTTTGAATTCTTTATCCTTTCATTATTTGAAATAAATGGTACAATTTCATAGATAAATCTCTTTTTTTGGTATTTTAAAAGTCAATTTAAGAAGCAGATCTTTCTGAGATTGTATTTTCAGCATAAATTCAAATGGTATTATTAATATATTCAGTCAAACACTGCCTACCATACAGACAGCTCTGGGTAGGAATTTGAGCTCTTCACAAATACTTGATCCTTATATTCCTTGCAGTACATGAAGATAACACTTGTTTGCCTTGTTTGGCCTCAGATCATGTCATAGGGCTTACTTTCGACTAGGATATTTGAACAGAAGTGATATGCGTCCCTTTCAGGGAGGATTTTAAAACCTGGTGCATATTTTCAGCATGCTCTTTCCAATAAACAGCTGATATTGTAATGATTGTTTTGTATCAACATATAGAAGTACTTAACCTAATATACCAATATTTGTGGGATACTAGGACACCTAATCAAGAAGGAAATGGCAACTCTCTCCAGTGTTCTTGCCTGGAGAATCCCAGGGACAGCGGAGCCTGGCGAGCTGCTGTCTATGGGGTTGCACAGAGTAGGACACGACTGAAGTGACTTAGCAGCAGCAGCAGGACACCTAAGGAAAGAGTGACCCATAGGTCATGAAGATCCCCTGGAGGAGGGCATGGCAACCCACTCCAGTATTCCTGCCTGGGGAAACACATGGACAGAGGAGGCTGACAGGCTATAGTCCACAGGGAAGCAAAGAATCGGACAGGACTGAAGCAACTTAGCATAGGTGCATGCACACAAGGAAAGGATAATACAAGAAGTACAGAGGAGATAAGATAATGGGAAAAAAAAAAAAAAAACCCACAAAATTATGTGTTAAGTGAAACATTATTCTTATCAAAAAATCTTCTATACTTTGCTTGTTAAATTTAGGACCCTTTATTGCAGCACCTTATAAAAACATACAGTAAGTCCCCTACATGTGAATGAGTTCTGTTCCGAGGGCATGTTTGAAAGTGCAATTTATTTGTAAGTCCAAAAAAGTTGGCCTAGGTACCCAATTAACACAATTGGCTATATAGTACCATAATGCAATCAGATCAGATCAGATCAGATCAGTCGCTCAGTCGTGTCCAACTCTTTGACACCCCATGAATCGCAGCACACCAGGCCTTCCTGTCCATCACCAACTCCCGGAGTTCACTCAGACTCACATCCATCCAGTCAGTGATGCCATCCAGCCATCTCATCCTCTGTCGTCCCCTTCACCTCCTGCCCCCAATCCCTCCCAGCATCAGAGTCTTTTCCAATGAGTTAACTCTTCCCATGAGGTGGCCAAGGTACTGGAGTTTCAGCTTTAGCATCATTTCTTCCAAAGAAATCCCAGGGCTGATCTCCTTTAGAATGGACTGGTTGGATCTCCTTGCAGTCCAAGGGACTCTCAAGAGTCTTCTCCAATACCACAGTTCAAAAGCATCAATTCTTTGGCGCTCAGCCTTCTTCACAATCCAACTCTCACATCCATACATAACCACAGGAAAAACCATAGCCTTGACTAGACGAACCTTTGTTGTCAAAGCAATGTCTCTGTTTTTGAATATGTGATCTAGGTTGGTCATAACCTTCCTTCCAAGGAGCAAGCGTCTTTTAATTTCATGGCTGTAGTCACCATCTGCAGTGATTTTGGAGCCCAGAAAAATAAAGTCTGACACTGTTTCCACTGTTTCTCCATCTATTTCCCATGAAGTGATGGGACCGGATGCCATGATCTTCGTTTTCTGAATGTTGAGTTTTAACCCAACCTTTTCACTCTCCACTTTCACCTTCATCAAGAGGCTTTTTAGTTCCTCTTGACTTTCTGCCATAAGGGTGGTGTCATCCGCATATCTGAGGTTATTGAGATTTCTCCCAGCAATCCTGATTCCAACTTGTGTTTCTTCCAGTCCAGCGTTTCTCATGATGTACTCTGCATATAAGTTAAATAAGCAGGGTGACAATATAGAGCCTTGATGTACTCCTTTTCCTCTTTGGAACCAGTCTGTTGTTCCATGTCCAGTTCTAACTGTTGCTTCCTGACCTGCATACAGATTTCTCAGGAGGCAGGTCAGGTGGTCTGGTATTCCCATCTCTTTCGGAATTTTCCACAGTTTCTTGTGATCCACACAGTCAAAGGCTTTGGCATAGTCAATAAAGCAGAAATAGATTTTTTCCTGGAACTCTCTTGCTTTTTCGATGATCCAGCGGATGTTGGCAATTTGATCTCTGGTTCCTCTGCCTTTTCTAAAACCAGCTTGAACATCAGGAAGTTCACAGTTCACATATTGCTGAAGCCTGGCTTGGAGAATTTTGAGCATTACTTTACTAGCGTGTGAGATGAGTGCAATTGTTCGGTAGTTTGAGCATTCTTTGGCATTGCCTTTCTTTGGGACTGGAATGAAAACTGACCTTTTCCAGTCCTGTGGCCACTGCTGAGTTTTCCAAATTTGCTGGCATATTGAGTGCAGCACTTTCACAACATCATGTTTCAGGATTTGGAATAGCTCAACTGGAATTCCATCACCTCCACTAGCTTTAGGTAGATAGTATTTTTCACACAAATAATGCATAAAAACAAAAATAAAACATTTTTAGCTTACAGTAGAGTACAATAACTGGCATATGGGCGCTGGCATCAAGTGCACAGTTAAGAAGAGCTTCTGACTGGACAAGGGAGAGGGATGGAAGATGGTTGAGCTGAAGGATCATCAGCTAGAGGAGATGGAGGGCAAGCTGCAATTTCATTCTTGCTTCACCTCGATGGTACAGGTTCTGGTTCCTTGCTGGATTCAGTTCTAGCTACCCTCTTGATAAAAAACCACAGTGATGTCTGGATAGTAGCTCTTTTTTTCTCATCATATAATGACACCATAGCACTGGATTGCATTCTGAGCTGCAACCTTTGTGTAGCATTCTATGTTCTGGTCCTATGCCTCAAAAATTAACAGTGCTTCCTCAAATAAAGAAAATCCCTTTGCCATTTCCTGCATCATGAATCTCTTCACTTATTCAGTTACTTCTTCTTCCTTTTTTCTTTGTCCTGTCTCTCGGCCTCCACTTCTATCAGGTCTTCATCTGTAAGCTCCTCCAGTGGCACAGCATGGAGTGCAGTGAAGTCATCCTTTTGCAGACCTAGGTCAAGGTTCTCCCTGAGGGTCACTGAGCTGTTGAAGACCCCTTTGGACTCCTCAACCACCTTCTCAAATCCACAAAAACAGAGAACAAACTGTGGGAAAAGATTCTTCTAAATCCTTTCACAGTGATGGCTGTAACTTATACCAAGCAAAGTCAATGTGTTTTTCCTGCCATGAAGATGTTATAGTCCTTCCAAAACTGCCACGAGGTTGTTCTGATTTGTCACTTGCCTTTACTGCCTGATGAAAAGCATGACATATTTTTTGAAAGTCGCTATGACTCCCTGGTCTCTAGGTTGGATACGTGATGCACGTTTGCATTTTTGAAAGTTTGTTAATGTTCATATGTAGGGACCTTATTGTATATGTTTGAATTTAGCATCTCTAAGCAAAGAAGCAGCTAACTAAATATAAGAACACTTCCTATCAATTTATTATGTCATTTTATTAAGATGCATTTCTTTTAGAATAAATTTAAGCTTAGTAGATTTAAAACATTAAAAAATATTGCATAGATATATTGGTTCTTTATTTTACATTATAAGATGAAGCTTTCTTCAGATTTTATGTTTTTAAATTTCATCATTTTATACTTCCTTGAAAATATTTCATTAAATATATGCCTAATATTCATTTCAGTAACAGCTCATTTTTCTTTCAGTATAAACAATCATATTCAATAATATTTTCTTAACATATAAAAATAAGAAAACAAATATTACCATGTTTTAACCTAAGATTTTCTAAAGACAAGCACTTAGGTAGTGAATAGTTTCTTCATCTCTGCCTTCATGTTCTCTTCTTTCTGCATCCTACACTTATAATCATCAAATCCTTCTCATATTGCCATATGAATCTGTCTTCAATTGGCAATGCAGCACTGATTCAGGTCGTTAATTTTCCCTTGAAGTAAAACAACAGCTTTTAGTCTATGGTGTCCCCTATGTTGGACCATGATAGTGATTATTTGACTCCTCTGTTTTGGCTATTCATGTGTCTCCCCACTTCTCTCAATGTAAAGTCCAATTTCTTTGGAGCAGTTCATATGGTCCTCCATGATCTCAGTCCCTTGTATCATCACTTTGTCTCTTCCTTCTCTCTTGAACTATCAGGAAAGGTCTAGATATACTGTATTATTTTCACTTCTCTAAATTTATCAAGCTGGCTTTGTACCCAGACACCTGTTAATTTCTCCAAGTCCCTTGATATGTGTAACTTCTCTTCAACCCTCTGGTATCAGTTTGCTAGTATTTCTTTCATCAGCATTGCTCACATCCCAAAGTTAACTTAGGTTTCCTTCCAATGTTTTCTAGTAATACCTCACAACCATGCTTATTATCATACTTATCAAATTATATTGTAGTTTGATATCTACTTGGTTGGGCTTTCCCTGTGGTTCAGTGGTAAAGAGTTCACCTGCCAATGCAGGAAACCTGGATTCGATCTCTGGGTTGGGAAGATCCCCTAGAGGAGGGCATGGCAACCCACTCTAGTATTCTTGCCTAGAGAATCCCAGGAGGCCACAGTCCATAGCATCTCAAAGAGGCAGACATGACTGAAGTGACTGAGCATGCCTGTATCTACTTGGTTGACTATCTCCTCTTATGTTTGTTTGTTTGTTTTTCCTTAAGTTTTTTGACGTGGACCACTTTTCAGAAGTATCTATTGAATATGTTACAATATTTGTTCTATTTTATGTTTTGGTTTTTTGGCTGTGAGACATGTGGGATCTTAGCTCCCAGACCAAGAATTGAACCTAGACTTCCTTTATTGGAAGATGAAGTCTTAAACACTGGACCACCAGGGAAGTCCCTCTTCTCATGTTTTACACTCTATGAAGACAAGAACGACATCTTAACTTCTGTAAGGTTAGTTCTGTACCTAAACAAGAGTGATACTACCTATTTTACAAAATGTTTTGATATTTAATGTTATACTTAAATATTTTCTTAATTTACATTTTTATTTTGAATCCAATTATTTTATTTCCCTTTATCATTAAAAAATTTAAAAAGATATGATCATACCATAATTGAACACCTTATAAAATTAAAAGCTGAGGAGGGGCTTCCCTGGTGACTCAGTTAGTGGTAAAGAATCTGTGAGCTAAGGTCCACAGGGTCACAAAGAGTCAGACATGACTGAAGCAACAGCACACATGCAAAGCAACTGAAGTACTTTGTTATATTTTGCGTTTCTTGTTTGAACTTTTTAAAACAGAACAGAAATTTGGGAAAAAAAAACAGCAATCCATAATCAAGCAAGCATGCAGCAGTAATTTTATGTAATTTTATTGATAATTGTCACATTCAACATTTATCATTTGAAGGTAAAATTGTTTCAGATACAGCAGTTGAAATATTTTAACTGCTGAAAAGAAGACACATTTCTGGTATAGAAATAGTGTAGAAGAAATATACCATGTTCATGGATTGGAAGAAACATTATAGTGAAAATGAGTGTACTACCCAAAATCATCTATAGATTCAAAGCAATTTCTATCAAGCTACCAATGGTATTTTTCATAGAACTAGAGCAAATAACTTCACAATTTGTATGGAAATACAAAAAACCTCGAATAGCCAGAGAAATCTTGAGAAAGAAGAATGGAACTGGAGGAATCAACCTGCCTAACTTCAGACTATACTACACAGCTACAGTCATCAAGACAGTATGGAACTGGCACAAAGACAGAAATATAGATCAATGAAACAAAATAGAAAGCTCAGAGATAAATCCACGCACCTATGAGCACTTTATCTTTGACAAAG
The DNA here is from genome assembly GCA_935064755.1 of Tragelaphus eurycerus. Taxonomy (NCBI): domain Eukaryota; kingdom Metazoa; phylum Chordata; class Mammalia; order Artiodactyla; family Bovidae; genus Tragelaphus; species Tragelaphus eurycerus. Next base: position 1,908,196 of record CAKXYN010000097.1, on the reverse strand, counting down.
GAGGCAAAAATATACAATGGAGAAAAGACAATCTCTTTAACAAGAGTTACTGGGAAAATTGGTCAACCATTGTAAAAGAATGAAACTAGAATACTTTCTAACACCATACACAAAAATAAACTCAAAGTGGATTAAAGATCTAAGTGTAAGACTAGAAATTATAAAACTCCTAGAGGAAAACATAGGCAAAACACTCTCTGGCATAAATCACAGCAAGATCCTCTATGACCCATCTCCTAGAGTAACAGATATAAAAGCAAAAATAAACAAATGGAGCCTTATTAAACTTAAAAGCTTTTGCACAATGAAGGAAACTATAAGCAAAATGAAAAGACAACCTTCAGAATTTGAGAAAATAATAGGAAACAAAGCTACTGACAAAGAATTAATCTAAAAAATATACAAGTAGCTCATGCAGCTCAATACCAGAAAAATAAACAAAGCAATCAAAAAGTGGGGAAAGACCTAACCAGACATTTCTCCAAAGAAGACATACAGATAGCTAACAAATAAAAAGCAAAATGAGGTACCATTTCATGCTGGTGAGCATGGCTGCTACCAAAAAGTTTACAAACAATAAATGCTGGAGAGGATATGGAGAAGAGGGAACTCTCTTACACTGTTGTTGGGAATGCAAACTAGTACAGCCACTATGGAGAACAGTGTGGAGATTCCTTAAATAGCTGAAAATAGAACTGCCATACAATCCAGCAATCCCCCTGCTGGGCATACACACCGAGGTAAACAGAATTAAAAGAGACATATGTACCCCAGTGTTCATCACAGCACTATTTCCAACAACTAGGACATGGAAGCAACCTAGATGCCCATTGGCTGGTGAATGGATAAGAAAGTTGTGACACATTGCTGTGGAATATTGCTCAGTTATTAAAAATAATGCATTTGAATTTAATGAGGTGGATGAAACTGGAGCCTATTATACAGAGGGAAGTAAGTCAAAAAGAAAAAACACCAATACAGTATATTAACACATATATATGGAATTTAGAAAGATGGTAACGATGACCCTACATGCAAGACAGCAGAAGAGACACAGATATAAAGAACAGAATTGTGCACTCTGTAGGAGAAGGTGAGGGTGGGATGATTTGAGAGAATAGCATTGAAACATGTATATTACTGCTGCTAAGTCGCTTCAGTCATGTCTGACTCTGCAACCCCATGGACTGCAGCCTACCAGGCTCCTCCGTCCATGGGATTTTCCAGGCAAGAGTACTGGAGTGGGTTGCCATTGCCTTCTCCTGTAACTTCATAGTGATACACTAATTCAAACTTACTGCTTTGGGGGAAAAACACCATTTAATGAGACATGAATCCAAAGCACAAACCCGACTAAAGGGACACACGCTGTGGACCACAGCACAGCTATGACCAAAGCAAGTGAGGGGACGGGGGAGGAGAGACGGATGGGTAAACTACAGCCTCGGGGGCGGGGGTGGGGTGGGAGGCTGGGGTCTGGACTGACGACGACTAAGCAGACAACAGGATGAGACAGGAAATCAAAACCAATGATGAAAGCAGACAAACCGTCAGAGAACTCCAACAGCAAGGAAAACATATACAGAACTGTTCTTTTACAAATACTCGAACAAAATCAAGCATGAAACCACCATATATGAAATAGATGACCAGTCCAAGTTTGATGCATGAATCAGGGCACTCAAAGCTGGTGCACTGGAACAACACAGAGGGAAGGGAGGGGGAGAAAGTTAGGAGGGGGGTTTGAGATAGGGGACACATATACACCCATGGCTGATTCATGTCAATATATGGCAAAACCCACCACAATATTGTAAAGTAATCAGCCTCCAATTAAAATAAATAATTTAAAAAATAGTGTAAAAATAAGTATGACTCCTTATTTTAAAACAACTTAAGAAAGTTAAAGAAATACAACTGAAAATGATAAAGCTAGACAAATAGTAATTTATATTTTAAAATGAAAGGAAGCAATAGGAAATAGTTATCAATGCATGACAACTCAGATTCATTCTTGAAATCTGAGGGAATGTTCACTGAGAAGTTGTATTTTCAGGTAGTCACACTCCTATGTAAAGCACTTAAATAGTCATCAGAATTACCAAATACAAAGTTTAGTTTGCACATACCACAATAAAGTAACTTTTAATATCTCATTAATATGTTTGTTATTTTAAAAAAATTCTTAGAAATATATTCTAGTGTAAGTCTAAGGAACTGAGTGTATCTTGCCCAGAACTAAAGAAAATATTTGCTTGCCATTTGGGTTAGTTCTCAGTCCATGGAGTAAATCTTGAAACTTAATAGTGGACTGAGCACAATATTTTAATAATCACTGGATTTGGAAATGCATCAATCCAGGCATAACTAGAGAATGCATCTCTTGTTGGAACTTAGTATGTGTGTATGCTCAGACATGTCCAAATTTTGAGCCCATGAACTGCAGCCTGGCAGGCTCCTCTGTCCATAGCATTCCAAAGAATACTGGAGTGGGTTGTCATTTCCTTATATAGAGGATCATCCTGACCCAGGATCGAACCTGGGGATCTCCTGCATTGCAGACAGATTATTTACCATCTGAGCCACCAAGGAAGCTAGTATTTATGAGATGATTAATTTAGTAAGAGTTTTGTTGACTGACTGGATAAGAATGTGAACATGATAACTCTAAGTATTTTAGTGTCAAGGTTTAGTAAGACAGGAACAGGGTGAATTAAAGTATTTTATTCAATAAAATATCCCCTATTCCAAGGATGAGAGTAAAAAAATCACATTCATTGTGGGTCTCTAAAAAAGTATAAAAAGAAAACTGTATAAAAGTCTAAAATCCTTCATTTTTAGAACCTATAGTGTATATGTTGCTGCTGCTGCTAAGTCGCTTCAGTCATGTCCAACTCTGTGCAACCCCATAGACGGCAGCCCACCAGGCTCCCCCATCCCTGGGATTCTCCAGGAAAGAATACTGGAGTGTGTTGTCATTTCCTTCTCCAGTGCATGAAACTGAAAAGTGAAAGTGAAGTCGCTCAGTCGTGTCTGACTCCTTGCGAACCCATGGACTGTGTAGCCCACCAGGCTCCTCCGTCCATGGGATTTCCCAGGCAAGAGTACTGGAGTGGGTTGCAATTGCCTTCTCCAAGTGTATATGTTAAATGGAGTCAAATGATACCTATGTTGTCTTGTATATTCAAATAACTCAGAAACAGTTTTGCTTGTTTCTTAATTCTTTAGATACTAAAAAAAGCAGACACTCAAATAACCTTTTTCTCTTTCCTATTAAGCAAGAAATGAAGCAAATAGTTGGGAAGCTAGTAGCTGTCTAAAGAGATTAAACAATTTCTTGGCTGAGCCTAAAAAGTACAACTTAAGGACATTAAGATTTTTAGGACATTTTTTCCATACATTAATTTTTTAACTTCACATGAAATATCTGTTCTCTTTTTAAGTTTTTTAAAGCAGTGATTTCAGAATTCTAGTGCTTTTTTATAGATAGACTGCACCAACATTTATGAAAAGTATATAAGCCAATAATCAAATTCTAAAACAACTTTTCTTATTATATTTAAATAAAGATCATACAATTTAATCAAAAGAGTCAGCTAATTTTACCAAAAATTTGGAGGAATGCTGGGTATAGTTACCAAACCCACCCAGCAAGGGGTTTAATGATACAGTACTGATTTTATAATCTTAATTTAAGAATAAATAAGTTTCTAACAGTTTGTGGATTAAAGAAAAGGTGGGCTCTTTTGAACTGAATTTACCGTGAGTCTTTAAGGGTCAAATTTACTTTTCATGCTTCAGCAAATCAAAAATGTGTTGTATAATTAAAGTCATGCTTGATATTAAAAAGGAAAGTACTTTTCATTAGATAATATAGATAATTTATGATTTAAAAAATTATTTATATATATAGGCTCAAAATAAAAATATAGAGTAAAATACTGATTTTAAAATCATAATGTATGTAATATAAATTAATAATCCCTTGAAAAAAACATAAATACTAATTATTAGAGAAGAAAGCCTTTTTAAGAATTTATATTGCTTAAATTTAAAATTTATTTTATAGAAATATAAAATTTACTACATTCCTAACATCTTTAAACATCATCCAAGTTACACTGGTTACATTCAGAATCTCATTGATTCAAAATTCTAAGTTTGGGACATGAAAAGGCCATATTCATGTCATATAAAATCTCCACTACAATAATCATCAGATCAGAATTAAAGAAGAATTATGTTAAATGCTAGTATTTGATTGTGTCTTAAAATAATGTTAATATCTAAATGTGCATACTTGAGGAAGTAGGGATCTAAATTTTCGATGATAATATAGAAAAATGATTTTACTTAATGACTTTGTTTCCTATTATTAAACAGAGAATACTCTTAAAAATTATATCAATTTCATTGTATCTTGAATGCTTCTGCCCTATGGTCTTTAACTTTGGTGTACAAGAGGATCTTCAAAAGAAATGATGTCTACTGAGGCCATTTTTGCATGTTAAGATTTTTCATGAAAGGGTTAAATGTAAAGAATATGGGAGTGGAATATGGAAAAAGAGTAGTGTTTATACTTGATCTTTCTGTTCTTATAATATATCTACAAACATTTCCTTTCTTTCACATTGGCAGGACAGTGGAAGGCCATTATTCTTTATTGAAACATCCCCAAAAGATAAATCAAAGTTTTTCTCCCATTGCAAGATACAGTGTCTGGGTAAATTACCAATTAAAATAGAGTATAACAAAAACAAAGCATCCTAGGAAAAAAATAATACTTGTTTATAAATATAAAAGAAAATCCTAACAACAAAGAAAACCAGAACATAATGCTGAGGCAAGTAAAGAGCTAGCTTCAGAAACTGTAAGAAAAAGGATTGTTTTTTGAACCATGGTTTGTAACACCAGAAATATGTCTTCCTCTGGTGGACAGCATGAATCTCACAAACTTGGAAAGAACACCATTAGCATCAGGCTTACTGATTCGATCAAGAAAGCTTTAAAATAAGACTGATAGTGGAATAGAAAAATGTGAATCAGTAAAATGGATATTAGAGAAGACAATAGTTTTGAAATAAAAATAAGACAAGTGAAAAAAATGGCTAGAAATTATTTTGTGAAAATCATGGTTTGGAATACTACTTAGATCCAGGATATACAGTGTTCTGAAAAAAGCTGAAATAAACATAGTACATATGTTAAACTCTTAAAATGCACTTAAAAAAAAAACCACAAAAACTGTTAACACATCCCAGGAAGATGAGTTTAAGAATTACCACAGATGTTTGTGTAAAGAGTGCCCTGCATAAGGGAACCTGGCCTGTGGTACAAGTGGGGAATATATTTTACTCCACACTCCAATTACCTGACAGATATTATTATCTTTGACTTCCCAGGTAGAAGTCAAGGCTTCAGTATGTTCAGAAATACTGAATAGTACTCAAGGTTATATAGCTCAAAATGATAAGGCTAGATTGGCTAGAATTGAAAGCTAGGTGTGCAACAAATTCATAATTTCAGCAAAACACAGTAAGGAGAAATTTATACACTACATGCATGCAAATATAATGCATTCTAGTATAGCAGAATGGGGGGAAATTACCTAACTAATTTGTTCACAAGGATGAACACAGTGACTGGGAAATGTGTGGCACCACATATCAGGGAGTTATATACTATGATCCTTTATGATCAGCAAGCAGACAGGAATTTAGAGATGTTCATGTCAGGAAAGGAAAATTTTTAAAAAAGAGAAACTCATTGGAAAGTAGCATGGCAATCCCAGGAAAAAATATTACAGAAGATAGTGTATTAATAATGAGTATAAGATATGGACAAGAAGAAAGGGCTTTAAATAGTTGGACCCCTCTTAGGAGGACTTAGCTGGTAACTCTTCTGTCAAATATGATTTATAGAGAAGATGATTTGCATACATAATGGAGACTTCAGCAATGAAAGTTTTAATACTTTTAGAATAAAAGAAGAGAATGATAAGTAGGGTTGGGTAAGTTAATTCTGCATATCTAACCAGACAGCTCTTTAGCATACAGGAAACAAAGGACAGTTACCCAGACACTTTAAGAAAATATAACCAGGGAAGAAAGTGAGAAATTAAAGATGAAATTCTGACTCAAATGTTGGAGAACAACCTATAACCAGAAAAAAGGAAAAGACACCTAAATAAAATGATTCAATTTTACATTACAGTTTGGCATTTTGCGTTGTGTTAAGTCGCTTCAGTGATGTCTGACTCTTTGCGACCCTATGGACTGTAGCCCACCTGGCTGATCTGTCTGTGTTATTCTCCAGGCAAAAATACTGGAGTGGATTGCCATGCCGTCCACCAAGGTATCTTCCTGAACCAGGGATGGAACCTGTGTCTCTTATGTCTCCTGCACTGGCAGGCAGGTTCTTTACCATAAGCGCCACCTGGGGTCCTTTGTTTTTTAAAATCATATGTAATAAAAGATGAATATGATTGCCCAAATCATTGAGTAAAGACTTGGAAAGGAATGTGAGGTATTTAAAGTCAAGAATGTGCTAAGATGCTCTAAATATAAAAGATCTAAAAACATTAACTGTGTTGAGAAAAGAAAAATAAAAAGATAAGCCAATAAACCAGGGGAGAAAGGGCTGCTGAACTTTTTTGTTTCTATCCTTCCTATCAAGAAAAATTACCATTAAATTCTAACAACTATAATAGAACAATTCTGACATGTATTTGGTATTTACTTAGGGACCAAAATAAATAAGAGTAATAGAGAAAATTTCCAAATGAACAATTCCTGCCTACCATGCCTGTGATCGGAGAAGGCAATGGCATCCCACTCCAGTACTCTTGCCTGGAGGGTCCCATGGATGGAGGAGCCTGGTGGGCTGCAGTCCATGGGGTCGCTAGGAGTCGGACACGACTGAGCGACTTCACTTTCACTTTTCACTTTCATGCATTGGAGAAGGAAATGGCAACCCACTCCAGCGTTCTTGCCAGGAGAATTCCAGGGACGGGGGAGCCTGGTGGGCTGCCGTCTCTGGGGTCGCACAGAGTCGGACACGACAAGCAACTTAGCAGCATGTCTGTGATCTGTGAATACTTAGACAATAGGATAAGAATATTTAACTTAAAATGTATCTTAATTTTAATGATATATCTTGCATAGTCTTTTATTATAACTTTGTTAACAAGATTAAAAAAAAAAACTATGGTTTTATGATAGTGAGACTGAATGGATTGGTGGTAATGGATCAATCTTTCTCTAAGCAAATTCTATATTTTCTACTTTCGAAACTCAAAATGCTATTGTATGATTTAGCTATGAAAGTGGAAAACACATTTTACAAATCTCTGCATAAAACAAAGATGTAAAAGAAACCTAACAGCTTATGTGATAATCAAACAAATCTTCAAAAATGTTTTGTTATGCTGAAACAATCTTTCCAGATAACTATCTATATAACAGGAAATAATGAAAAGACCTACATTTAAATTTACAAAACATATCATTTATAGCAGCAAAGGATAACTGAATTTAACATTGGTTCATTTGAAAAAGCTATGATATTTTTACAGACTCTATAATCTTCAGTTACTTTAGGAAAACACCCTACTTCATTGTTTTTTCTCATTTTACCAAAATATTTCTATTCTTCAGACACATTAAATTAGCTTTTAAAAATCAGATATACTTTGAATCCCTGAGAATAAAAATATGTAGGATTTCTAGGAAATGAGACAATGAATTACTCAGTGCAGGTAAATGTAAGCACATGTTAAATAAGTTTCTTTCATAGAAATTATACCATGTAATTTCTATAGCATATCTAAATGAATAAGTATTTCAGAAAGCTCACTTTAGTATGTCTTACATGACAGTAAAAATGCATAAATTAATTTCAAAGATTTGTAAATAATTTGAAACAGTTCTTGGTAGTGTACTGTTATCTTTGATTTAGAAAAAAATATGGTCTGAAATTCACTGAAAAATAATTAAAATTTATATCAACACATCATCATAACAAGATCTTCAAGGAGAATCACATAAGCACAAAAGAAGATAATTAAATTCCTCACCTGCCTAATACCCAACCGGTATGCAACAATCCGATCCACTGCATCAGGATTCATTTGAGTCCACTGTAGACTGTAGGAGTAAACACGGTGTCTGTTCTGCCACACAGGATTGTAGGTGTCGTAATAGAATTCTGGAGCATAGGCTTTTCCTAGAAACAGAAAGAGACCTTAAATTTAAATGTATATTACAGTCAAACCTAATAACTCTTTGTACGTTGTATTACTTTTTACTTCATGTTCCATAAGTAATTTTTATATTTAAAAAGAACACATGTATACCTGTGGTAGATTCATGTTGATATATGGCAAAACCAATACAATATTGTAAAGTTAAAAAATAAAATAAAATTTAAAAAATAAAAATCAAAAAATTTAAAAAAAGTCATATGTTTAAATTCAAATTAGTTTATGGAGAATTTGAGAACAGATGCAAGATGATTTCCTGGTAGGTTTGATGAACAGTGTGAGAGGAAGAGAAGACCTAAGAATGACTACAAGGTTTTTGGTGTAAGCAACCAGAAGAATGGAATTTCCATCAACTGACATGAAAAGCTATGGGAGGATCAAATTCGAAGGGTCAGGAAATTATTTTTGAACAATTTGAATCATCTAAATGGAGACATCAAGTGAGCTACATCGGACTAAAATGCAGGAGAGGCCAGGCTTGGAAATATAATCTTGCTAACCACAGGCATATAGATAGATTTCATTTATATATGTTTAAATATTTTCATTAGAGCATAGTTGCTTCAAAATGCTATGTTAGTTTCTGCTGTACAGCAATGTGAAACAACTAAACATATACATATATTCTCTCTTTTTTGGATTTCTTTCCCATTTACGTCATCACAGAACAGCCAAAAACTTTTTCAGCAAGTGAATGATAACTCTGCAAAAAAAAAAAAAATCAGTGAATATGACAATCTGTGTTTATATTATCCATGTCTTCGGTCAGTAAATTGAAATTAACCAAACAAAACCTTAACAATGCAAGAACTTTGAACAATAACAAAAATGTTTTTTTTTTTCTTTTTTTTTTTTTAAAGATTTTAAGGATATGTGAGGTGTGTGTGTGCTCAGTCGCTTCAGTCGTATCTGACCCTTTGAGACTCTAGGGGCTGTAGCCTAACAGGAGCCAGGATCCTCTGGCCCATGAATTTCTCCAGGCAAGAACACTGGAGTGGGTTGCCACACCCTCCTCCATGGGATCATCCCAATCCAGGGACGGAACCTGCGTCTCCTGCATTGCAGATTCCTGTTGTTTCTTTATCACTGAACCACCAGGGAAGTCCCCATACATGAGGTACACATAGTGTATATAACCTACATAAACCATCTCAGGTTTTTCTTTTAATCGCCAAATTGAAAAATGTACAAACCATTGGGAATTACGGTCCAACTCATTAATAATCTGAAATATAGAGTTTTTACACCTTATATTTTACACCAATAATACATTTATTTATTAAATCAATATTTATTGAGAATCTATTGGATGGTGAACAGTGTTCTAGGCAATGAACAAAGAGGCATGGCCTCTGTCTTCCTGGAAATCGCTTCCGTTTTCTCGGACCTTTCATATAGCTTTACAATTTTTACTGGATTTATGATTTAATAAATTGTAAATTATTCAACAGACTTTATTTTTTTGAAATTAGCTTAAATATTAAATGTCCTCCTGAGGTTTTCCTTCTGGGTTGCTGTTTGCAGGGAATTTTCTTATCTGGTTTTCTTTTTCTTCATCATTAGTCACCTAACATCTAGGGATTGTACAAGAGCGGATTCATAAGAATTTATAACAGATAATTAATGAATTTTGAAGACTAAGAATGAAATTTATGGTCTCTATTACCCTAGAGAAGTTTACCAGGAAAAAAATGTTAGATGAACTGAAGTTAATTTCTGATAAATTAACTAGTAAAATTAAATACATTCAATTAAATATCTGAATTTTAATAACATTTGGTAAAGTCTTACATCAACATTGTGTTCTTTAAAAATGTTCTATGAATGTTCATTCATTTTAATTGAAAATGGATTATTAATTCTATACAAATTGTCTTATATACAGGGAAAGAGCCATCACATTTGTTTTATTGCTTCTTTATTTTGTATATTTTTTACTTATTATTAACTAAATGATAGTGCAAATTCATATTCACATCACCTAGTAAAATCTAGATGAGAGGAACACAATATAATGGATGAAGGGATCAATATCCAAAATGTCATTGACAACTTGAATTTGAGACAAAATTTCCCAAACTGTTATTGAGGAGGTATATTTGATAGAAGCCTATATAATGAGTCAGGAGTTTTTATTAAAAGTAAACATCCATATATATGTGTTAGTATACTGTATTGGTGTTTTTCTTTCTGGCTTACTTCACTCTGTATAATAGGCTCCAGTTTCATCCACCTCATTAGAACTGATTCAAATGTATTCTTTTTAATGGTTGAGTAATACTCCATTATGTATATGTACCACAGCTTTCTTATCCATTCATCTGCTGATGGACATCTAGGTTGCTTCCATGTCCTGCCTATTATAAACAGTGCTGCAAGGAACATTGGGGTACACGTGTCTCTTTCAATTCTGGTGTCCTCAGTGTGTATGCTCAGCAGTGTATACATGTGGCAGATTCATGTTGATATATGGTAAAACCAATACAATACTGTAAAGTTAAAAAATAAAATAAAATAAATAAAAGTAAACAACCAAAATGTATAAATGAAGTAATGAGCTGTTTAAGTGAGTAATATCAATATACAGTGTTTTCATTAGAATTAGTGTCTAGATTGAATTGAGGAGGTAACAGTATCAATGGTTGGTTTATCATTTATTGCTTTTTATTTTTGCTTTTTAATTGAGGGGAGCAGGGAAAGAGGGGATTGCTTTTGTAACTTAGCCAAGAGGGAAATACAAGGAGTATTAGATTTAGTGCTATCATTTGCATTTTCATTAAAAAAAATTAGGATCAAACAGAAATAACAAAAGAATAAAGTTATAACCAGAGACTGTTTAGCTTGAAAAAGAAAAAAAAAATCCCTCAAAACCTGGCAAATGAAGTTTTCTGAGAGTTTAAACTCCATCACAGAGAAAGAGAATCAGGCTGTATTTTAACAGATCTATGAAAGTTAAAAGCCAGTAAGAGGATGCATATTCTGATTTAGGAATGTTCTAGCAATCCTCTCTGAATATAGACTATGAATTTTCCCTTCTCTAAAGGTATGGTTGTCTGAGGAGTTCTTACAGATAGCTGAGAAAAAAAAGAGACGCAAAAGGCAAAGGAGAAAAAGAAACATACACCCACTTAAATACAGAGTTCTAAAGAATAGCAAGGAGAGATAAGAAAGCCTTCCTCAGTGATTAATGCAAAGTAATAGAGGAAAACAACAGAATTTGAAAGACTAGGGATCTCTTCAAGAAAATTAGAGATACCAAGGTAATATTTCATGCAAACATGGGCACAATAAAGGACAGAAATAGTATGGACTTAGCAGAAGCAGAAGATATTAAGAAGAGGTGGAAAGAATACATAGAAGAACTATACAAAAAAGATCTTCATGACCCAGATAACCACGATGGTGTGATCACTCACCTAGAGCCAGACATCCTAGAATGCAAAGCCAAGTGGACATTAGGAAGCATCACTATGAGCAAAGCTAGTGGATGTAACAGAATTCCAATTGAGGTATTTCAAATCGTCAAAGATGATGCTGTGAAAGTGTTGCACTCAATATGCCAGCAAATTTGGAAAATTCAGCAGTGGCCACAGGACTGGAAAAGATCAGTTTTCATTCCAATCCCAAAGAAAGGCAATGCCAAAGAATGCTCAAACTACCACACGATTGCACTCATCTCACATGTTAGCAAAATAATCCTCAAAATTCTGCAAGCCAGGCTTCAACAGTACATGAACCATGAACTTCCAGATGTTCAAACTGTATTTAAAAAGGCAGAGGAACCAGTGATCAAATTGTGAACATCCACTGGATAAATGAAAAAGCAACTGAGTTCCAGAAAAATATCTAATTCTGCTTTATTGACTATTTCAAAGCCTTTGACTGTGTGGATCACAACAAACTGTGGAAAATTCTTCAAGAGATGGGAATACCAGACTACCTGACCTGCCTCCTGAGAAATCTGTATGCAGGTCAAGAAACAAGAGTTAGAACCATACATGGAACAACGGACTGGCTCCAAATTGGGAAAGGAATACATGAAGGCTGTATATTATCACCCTGCTTATTTAACTTATATGCATAGTATATCATGCGAAATACTGGGCTGGATGAAGCACAAGCTGGAATCAAGATTGCTGGGGGAAATATCAATAACTTCACATATGCAGATGACACCACGCTTACGGCAGAAAGCGAAGAAGAACTAAAAAGCCTCTTGATAAAAGTGAAAGAGTGAAAATGTTGGCTTAAAACATCAGAAAACTAAGATCATGGCATCTGGTCCCATCACTTCATGGCAAAAAGATGAGGAAACAATGGAAACAGTGAGAGAATTTATTTTCTTGGGCTCCAAAATTGCTGCAGATGGTGACTGCAGCCATGAAATTAAAAGACACTTTCTTCTTGGAAGAAAAGTTATGACCAACCTAGACAGCATATTTAAAAGCAGAGACATTACTTTGCCAACAAAGGTCCATCCAGTCAAAGCTATGGTTTTCCAGTAGCTGGAAATGAGAGTTGGACTATAAAGAAAGCTGAGAATTGATGGTTTTGAACTGTGGTGTTGGAGAAGACTCTTTAGTCCCTTGGACTGCAAGGAGATCCAACCAGTCAATCCTAAAGGAAATCAGTCCTGAATATTCATTGGAAGGACTGATTGAAGCTGAAACTCCAATACTTTGGCCACCTGATGTGAAGAATTGACTCATTTAAAAAGACCCTGATGCTAGGAAAGACTGAAGGCAGGAGAAGAGGACGACAGAGGATAAGGTGGTTGGATGGCATCACTGACTCAATGGACATGAGTTTGGGTAAGCTCCAGGAGTTGTGATGGACAGGGAAGCTTGGTGTGCTGCAGTCCATGGGGTTGCAAAGTGGTGGGCATGACTGAGTAACTGAACTGAACTGATCTGAGAGTTATTTAGTCAATACTTAACTACCATTTAGCATGGATGAAATGGGTAGATGATTGTCAACAAAATGGCCTTTGAGGTAGGGCTCAGTCTCAAGTCTATGTGTTGCTATGAAATATTTGCCTACTGTTTCTTGTATTACTTCAATTGTTTAAGCACAATTGAATTTACTTATAAATTCCATTTAATATTTCTATTAGCTTGGCCAAAGATGTTAGATAAAACCCTATTGAACTTTTTGGACAAGTCAATATTATCTGTAGTCTAGTTCTATCTTTTATTGACTGCCAGAAGAGTAACTGGCACATTGGTATTGGCTGAATGTCATAAATGCAAATTGGCATAATCCTAAAACTGATTATCTAAATAAATACTTTTCACATTATTGAAGCGATTTGACACTGAAGTTAGAAACAATTGGCATGATCTATGTGGATAATATGAATCTGTTTATCAAAATCCCATTTTCAAGGTTGTGAAAAATTAACATACAATCTAACCCTCATTTAAATATTGCATTAGATCACATTTTCCCATAACATATCATCATCATCTTTATATTTAATGGTAGATTAATATAAAGGCTTTTCAATGTATTCTTGAAATATTTTATTTGTACTGACATGTCTATATTATGTATGAGTGATATCATATATAATATATTTTCAGAAAATATTAGAGAAAGAAATAGAGATTACCAACTCTAATATCGTGTATGACAGATAAATTATGGAACAGAATAGAAAAGGTGACAATATATGGATATTGATGTAAAATTTTATTTTAGTTGAATAACTTCATCATCTTTTTTTAGAATTTTAGAAGTTTTTTTAGAATTAAAGAGGAAACAAGCATTTTTAGATAGTTCATAAGTAATATTGATTAGTAATAAATAATTACTGATAAGGAATGATTTTGAGTAGTTATGGTTAAATATGGACTTGCTTGCTATGTTTCAGAGAAAGCATATCTATATTGTGGATAAATGTGATATACCTCTTTTGGATAAATGTGATAAAAGAAAAATGCTTTCTGACTTCATCTGAAAAATCCATCTTAAAAGTAAAAAAAAAAAAAAAAACAGATTTTTCTCTCTGCTTTAAGAGCCACTCACATGCAATATTTATATACTCATTTTGTAAGAAGCACATAGTACATGTAGTAATACTACCGGTATAATAATCATAGGCTTTGACAAGCAAACATGACACCTGCTGGTTGAACTGGGAAATAATTCATAATTTTCCTTCTTTTTTTATCCTTTAGGCATTTTTTTGTCCTTCTAGACAGCACACCAATTTTTTTCTCATTCTCTTATTCTCCAGTTTTATTTTATGCAACATTGTTTGAGTTTACATCTTTTCAGATTAATTGACCTAAAACTACAGTCATTATGTAAATTAGCAAATAAACTTTAGACATTATGCATGATTATCTATAGATTTTGAATTTTAAAATATTCATAAAATATATATATAGAGAAAAATTTAATTGTTCAAATTTTTAAATAAGATTGATGTAAAAGTAAATTTATTCTATTTTGCAAATAGCTTCTCAAAAAAGAGGATACTGAGTTTTCAAAATATTTTATGCACAAAGCTCAAAGTAAAAGAGATGTTAAGAATATGCAACATGTCACTTTCCTAGTCTAAAAATGTTAGATTAAAGTACAACAAAAATCTTTCTTAGATGCATTTCTAAGCTTACAAGTTGAAAGGGAATTATTTATTAGGGGTCAAAAAAAAAAAAAAAGAACTGAAAATCAGACATTGAATAGGAGCTTAGGGAGAAAAATTGTTCTTGGCATTTTTACTCTTGGGAGCTAGAATTTTAAGTCCATAGGAGATGAGGTTAATGGGCCAATTCAAGATAAGTTGAAAACTAGACCCCACATATGAGTATAATCAGTGAAAAATAGCATTCTTAGTCGTAGAATATACTAGAAAAAAAAGTGTTCCTAACCAGCATAGGAAAATGAGAAGTACATTTATATTAACGACAAGTAATTCTTGGCTAATGATACCACAGGATGGCTTGAGTAGCTGCTGCTGCTGCTGCTAAGTCGCTTCAGTTGTGTCTGACTCTGTGCGACCCCATAGACGGAAGCTCACCAGGCTCCCCCGTCCCTGGGATTCTCCAGGCAAGAATACTGGAGTGGGTTGCCATTTCCTTCTCCAATGCATGAAAGTGAAAAGTGAAAGTGAAGTCGCTCAGTCGTGTCCGACTCTTAGCGACCCCATGGACTGGAGCCTACCAGGATCCTCTGTCCATGGGATTTTCCAGGCAAAAGTATTGGGGTGGGGTGCCATTGCCTTCCCCTGGCTTGAGTAGATACAGTATCAATTTGCTCTTTTTTGAAATTTAAGTATAGTTGATTTACAATGCTAATTTCTGCTGTAGAGCAAAATGATTTAGTTATACATATATAACTGAATGGTTATGGGGTGGTATATGGATGTGGATATAAACATGCATATACATATGTATGAATGTATATATATATTAATACATTCTATTTTTAATATATTCTTTTCCACATGGTTTTATCATAGGATATTGAAATTAGTTCCTTATGCTATACATTAGAGCCTTGTTGTTTATCTCAATTTGTTCCTGGAAGACATTCTCTCAACTTATACTGCAGAGACTTTCTCCAAACTAAATCTCGATGAGTATGAATTATTAACACACAAGAAAATTTTTCATGAGTGACTAAGAAGGCCAATAAACAACAGGATTTGACTATGACTCCAGATAAGAGAAGCATGAAATGGAATTTATAAATAAGTATTCTCGAAACAACTAAAGAAATATAGTATAGAACAGTAAACAAACACTATGGGACCTTCTATGAAAGAATGATCTATACTCGTTATTGCGACCATTGGTAAGCCTCATGGGGTGCATAATTGACATCTTTATTGATTTTAAAGGAGAAGAAATTCCTCAGACAGACAAGGGCTTCTCATCACAGGATAAAAAAGAGAAAAAAATAATACATGGTTTTAGAGCTTCCCTGGTGGCTCTGCCTGCAATGCAGGACACCTGGGTTTGATCCCTCAGTAGGGAAAAATCACCTGGAGAAGGAAATGGCTACCCACTCCAGTATTCTTCCCTGGAGAATCTCATGGACAGAGGAACCTGCCAGGCTACAGTCCATGGGGTCATAAACAACTGGACACGACTGAGGAACATTCACTTTATGTGGGGGAAAAATGTATTAAAGACAATACTTTAGAACTCCCAAGGATCTGGTAAAGTTGCAGTGTGCATTTTTCTTACCAAACTGTGCAATCTTGAAGGGCAGGGAAGGTCTTATTAGCTATTACTACAATGATTGACACAATACATGTGCTTGAGTAAGGCAGGGAGAACAGGTAATTGCTGATTTATGAAGCTTGTTGTTCAATATGGTAAGATGTTAGGTATTTACCTTATAGTCTAATTATTCTCAAGCTATTTTAACTAGTACTCGCCTATGTGGAAGAAAAGATTTTATAGTCAATCTACCAATTTTCATATCCCAGTGTAAAAAGAACTCAGTGATATTTAAAAAACCTGAAAGATTACGAAATTAATAATCAAAATAATAATAAAGTTGCACAAAAATATACTTGTAAAGTATCAGAAATAATAAAACAATATAAAACTTTTCAAATGTGTCTTTATTAGTATAAAAAGAGTAACTACATAGATCTATGGCAAATATCAACACTGATGATGCACTGATTAAAAGAGTTCTAAAAAGCATGCAGGAATCAGCTTTCTCTATACAATTTTAGCAAAAGCTAACTGAAATAGTCAATTGGTTAAGAACCAGAGGTATATACTGTGTTTAGACACAAAGACTAGCTGTGGATTACTCATAGCAATCTATTAGACATAATATACAATAAATATCACTGCATCACTCTGTCCTTTCTCTATAGGGCAGAAGAAAGAACATGTAATTGTTGAAACCATAACTATTTTCTCTTCATATCAGTGAATCTCATTGTTGTTCTGGTTTCCCTGGTAGCTCAGTCGATAAAGAAACTGCCTGCAGTACAGGAGACACGGGTTCAGTACCTGGGTCAGAAAGATGCCCTGCAGAAGGAAATGGCAACCCACTCCAGTGTTCTTGCCTGGAAAATCCTATGGACAGAGGAGCCTGGTGGGCTATAGACCATGGGGTCGCAAGAGTTGGACACGACTTAGCAACTAAACCACCACCATTGTCGTTCAGTAGCTCAGTTGTGTCTAACTATTTGAGACCACATGGACTAGAGAATGCCAGGTTTCCCTGTCCTTCATTATCTCCCAGAGGTGGCTCAAACTCATGTCCATTGAATAGATGATGACATCCAACCATCTCATCCTCTGTTGGCCCCATTCTCCTCCTATCCTCAATCTTTCTCAGCATCAGAGTATTTTCTAATGAGTCAGCTCTTCACATCCAGTGGCCAAAGTATTGTACTTCAGCTTCAACATCAGCCCTTCCTATGAATATTCAGGGTTGATTTCCTTTAGGATTGACTGGTTTGATCTCCTTGCAGTCCAAGGAGCTCTCAAGAGTCAAAAAAAAAAAAAAGTCTTCTCCAGCACCACAGTTCGAAACTATGAATTCTTTGGCATTCCGCCTTCTTTATGGTCCAACTCTCACATACATACATGACTACTGGAAAAACTAAAGCTTGTACTATAAGGACTTTTGTTGGCAAAGTGATGTCTGTGCTTTTTAATATGCTGCCAACATTTGTTGAAATTGGACAGTTCTATGAATACCTGCAAGACCTTCTAGAAGTAACAAATACTAAAAACTGTCCTTTTCATCATAGGGGACTGGAATGCAAAAGTAGAAAGTCAAGAGATACCTGGAGTAACAGACAAGTTTGGCCTTGGAGTAAAAGGAAGCAGGGCAAAAGCTAACAGGAGTTTTCCCAAGAGAATGTACTGCTTATAGTACATATATAATATATAATATATATTATATAATATATAATATACTGCCCTATAGAATGTACTCTCTTCCAACAACACAAGAGATGACCCTACACATGGACATCACCAGATCATCAATATTTAAATTAGCGTCATTATATTCTTTGCAACCAAAGATGAAAGTTCTATATAGTCAGCAAAAACAAAACCAGAAGCTAATTCGTGCACAGATCAGGAACTCCTTATTGCAAAATTCAGACATAAATTGAAGAAAGTAGGAAAACCACTCAACCTTTCAGTTCAGTTCAGTTTAGTTGCTCAGTCATGTCTGACTCTTTGAGACCCCCTGCATGCCAGGCTTTCCTGTCCATCACCAACTCCCGCAGTCTATCCAAACCCATGTCCATTGAGTCAGTGACACCAACCAACCATTTAATCCTCTGATGTCCCCTTCTCTTCCTGCCCTCAATCTTTGTCAGCCTCAGGGTCTTTCCAAATGAGTCAGCTCTTTGCATCAGGTGGCCAAAGGACTGGAGTTTCAGCTTCAACATCAGTCCTTCCAATGAACACCAGGACTGATCTCCTTTAGGAGGGACTGGTTGGATCTCCTTGCAGTTCAAGGGACTCTAAAGAGTCTTCTCCAACATCACAGTTCAAAAGCATCAATTCTTCAGTACTCGGCTTTCTTTATAGTCCAACTCTCACATCCATACATGACTACTGGAAAAACCATCTAGTCTAGCCTTGACTAGATGGACCTTTGTTGGCAAAGTAATGTCTGTGCTTTTTAATATGCTGTCTAGGTTGGTCATAACTTTCCTTCAAAGGAGTAAGTGTCTTTTAATTTCATGGCAGCAATCACCATCTGCAGTGATTTTGGAGCCCCCAAAATAAAGTCAGTCACTGTTTCCATTGTTTCCTCATCTATTTGACATGAAGTGATGGGACGAGATGCCATGATCTTAGTTTTCTGAATGTTGAGCTTTAAGCCAACTTTTTCACTCTCCTCTTTCACTTTCATCAAGAGGCTGTTTAGTTCTTCTTCATTTTCTGTCATAAGGGTTGTGTCATCTGCATATCTGAGGTTATTGATATTTCTTCTGGCAATCTAGATTCTAGCTTGTGCTTCTTCCAGCCCAGCGTTTCTCATGATGTACTCTGCATATAAGTTAAATAAGCAGGGTGACAATATACAGCCTTGACATACTCCTTTTCCTATTTGGAACCAGTCTGTTGTTCCATGTCCAGTTTGAACTGTTGCCTCCTGCATACAGATTTCTCAAGAGGCAGGTAAGGTGGTCTGGTACTCCCACCTATTTCAGAATTTTCCACAGTTTGTGGTGATCCACACAGTCAAAGGCTTTGGCATAGTCAATAAAGCAGAAATAGATGTTTTTCTGGAACTCTCTTGCTTTTTCTATGATCCAGCAGATGTTGGCAATTTGATCTCTGGCTCCTTTGCCTTTTCTAAAACCAGCTTGAACATCAGGAAGTTCATGGTTCACGTACTGCTGAAGCCTGGCTTGGAGAATTTTGAGCATTACTTTACTAGCCTGTGAGATGAGTGCAATTGTGCAGTAGTTTGAGCATTCTTTGGCAGCACTTTCACAGCATCATCTTTGAGGATTTGAAATACCTCAACAGCAATTCCTTCACCTCCACTAGCTTTGTTCATAGTGATGCTTCCTAAGGCCTACTTGACTTCACATTCCAGGATGTCTGGCTCTAGGTGAGTGATCACACCATCATGATTATCTTGGTCGTGAAGATACTTTTTGTACTGTTCTGTGTATTCTTTCCACCTCTTCTTAATATCTTCTGCTTCTGTTAGGTCCATATTATTTCTGTCCTTTATTGAGCCCATCTTTGCATGAAATATTCCCTTGGTGTCTATAATTTTCTTGAAGAAATCTCTAGTCTTTCCTATTCTATTGTTTTCCTCTATTTCTTTGCATTGACCTGAATCAATCTGCATTGATCAACTGCATTCGACCTGAATCAAATGTTATGATTATACAGTGGAAGTGACAAATAGATTCAAGGGATTAGATCTGACAAGACAGAGTGCCTGACGAACTATGGACAGAGGTTTGTAACATTGTACAGGAGGCACTGACCAAAACCAAGAAAGAGAAATTCAAAAAGGCAAAATGGTTGTCTGAGGAGGCCTTACAAATAGCTGAGAAAGAAAAGAAGCTAAAGGCAAAGGAGAAAAGAAAAGATATACCCATCTGAATGCAGAGTTCCAAAGAATAGCAAGGAGAGATAAGAAAGCCTTCTTGAGCAAATGATGCAAAGAAATAGAGGAAAACAATAGAATGGGAAAGACTAGAGATCTCTTTGAGAAAATCAGAGATACCAAGGGAACATTTCATACAATGATGGGCGCAATAAAGGACTGAAAGTGAAAGTGAAGTCGCTTAGTCGTGTCTGACTCTTAGCGACCCCATGGACTGCAGCCTCGCAGGCTCCTCTGTACATGGGATTTTCTAGGCAAGAGTACTGGAAGTATGGATTTAACAGAAGCAGAATAAAGTAAGAAGTGGCAAGAATACATAGAACTGTACAAAAATGGTCTTAATGAGCTAGATATCCACAGTGATGCGATTATTCATCCAGAGCCAGACATGGAGTATGAAGTCAAGTAGGCCTTAGGAACCATTACCATGAATAAAGCTAGTGGAGATGATGGAACTCTAGCTTAGCCACAAAAGCCTAAAACATGATGCTGCGAAAGTGCTACACTCAATATGCCAGCAAATTTGGAAAACTCAGCATTGGCCACAGGACTGGAAAAGGTCAGTTTTCATTCTAGGACCAAAGAAGGACAATGCGAAAGAATGTTCTAACTACCTCACAGTTGCATTTATTTCACTTGCTAGCAGGGACTTCCCTCATGGTTCAGTCAGTAAAGAATCTGCCTGCAATGCAAGAGACCTGGGTTCAATTCCTGGGTTTGGAATATCCCCTGGAGAAGGAAATGGCAACCCACTCTACTATTCTTGCCTGGAAAATCCCATGGAGAGAGGAGCCTGGAAGGCTACAGTCCATGAGGTTGCAAGAGTTAGACATGACTTAGGGACTAAACCATCACCACTACCACCACTATTTGCTAGCAAGATAATGCTCAAAATCCTTCAAGCTAGACGTCAACAGTATGTGAATCATGAAGTTCTAGATGTACAAGCTGGATTTAGAAAAGGCAGAGGAAGCAGAGATCAAATTACCCATAACGCTGGATCACAGAAAATGCAAGGGAATTCCGGAGAAACATCTACTTCTGCCTCATTGACTAAAATCTTTGACTGTGCAGATCACAACAAACTGTGGAAAATTCTTAAAGAGACGGGAATATTAGACCACCTTACCTGCCTCCTGAGAAACCTGAGTGCAGGTCAAGAAGCAAGCGTTAGACCATACATGGAACAAAGGACTGCTTCAGAATTGGAAAGGAGTATGTGAAAGCTGTATATTGTCACCCTGCTTATTTAACTTATATGCAGAGTACATCATGTGAAATGCTGGGCTGGATGAAGCTGAAGCTTGAATTGAGATTGCCAAGAGAATAATCAATAACATCAGACATGTAGATGACACCATCCTAATGGCAGAAAGCAAATAGGAACTAAATAGCCTAGTCATGAAAGTGAAAAAGGAGAGTGAAAAAGCTAGTTTGAAACTCAACATTCATAAAACAAAGATCATGGCATCCGGTCCCATAACTTTATGGCAAGTAAATGCAGAAAAAATGGAAACAATGACAGACTTTATTTGCTTGTACTCCAAAATCACTGCACACATTGACTGCAGCCATGAAATTAAACATGAATCTTAAGTGATATTTTTTTAAAAAAGAAAATAAATGCTTCTACCGAAATGTGGATTTTTCTGCTTGTAATCAGGAATGTGATAGAAATCTACTTTTATTTTATAACTGGTAAGAAAGAAGAAAACGCATTGGATTAGAACGAAACCCTCAGCAGGAAATTCAAGAAGCAACTGTCTTAAAAAAGAAAAGAAAAGAAAAATGTGATCTGGAAAATGAATAAAGGCTGATTAATTCAAAAATCATTGCAGACAAACAACTGACCAGTACTTGTCCTCTGACTGGTAATGTGAATGCACGCTTAAATTTCAACCATCAGAGAGTAAAGGGACACCAGAGTCTCTGAGTTGAAAAATGACTTTATGCATCTCATCCTGGAAGAAGAATGAAGAAGTATGATAACTCTTGGGATCCTATTCTACTGAAAGCTTATCCTTTTGATTCAAAGCCATGTAAAAAGTGTCATGAAGATGGTGTAAGGCATACTCTGAAGCCGCAACATTTGATCTGTGAAGTCAAAGGAGATTGTTTTAAAAAGAATCAATGTCCTAATCTTATTACTTATATTTGATATTTAGTTATTTAACACTGAATATTAGGCCTAAATATTTAGTGAATATATTTAGTAAATATTATTCACTAAAAGTAATAAAGGAATTATTACTGAATTGGTGGTTCAATTTTCATATGAATAGAAAGGTGTAAATCAATATGAAGAAGGAAGTAAAAAATTGGATGTAGATAACACTTAACAAAAATATTATTGTATCTGATAAGTGACAATTTATCTTCGAATTAAGGTGACAGTCACAGAAGCAATACAATGAATGCCATCAAGGGTTTGTTCAACTATGGTAACTTGGAGACAGCATGTAAGAAACAAAAACACAAGATAAAAAACATTCAGCTGGAAGTCAATGATATCTCTCAGTTAATGATTATTTGGAGTTTGTAAAAAAAAAAAAACCTGCAAGATGTGTGACAATTTATAACTCAACTAAATCATTTAGGTGAAATGCTTTTGTACTTGAAACACAGAAGTGTTTATCCATACTTTGTCTTCCCATATGTTTTCAAATGACCAGACATTGGGATTATCTTTAAATTGCAACCCAACTGGTTTTGTTCAGTCCTCACATGGATCCATTTTCTTCTGCGGCAGTCAAAGCTCTGAATACCATACTGACGCAGACTGCCCTATGACCACACTTTAGCACTCAAGAGCTTCCTTAGAATTTATATCCCTGGAGAACAAGTGTATTGACTAGATAAATAACAAAAATATTGACAATACTGTCAGTCTCTACAAATCACCTGGATCTTTGTAGAAAGCTTTTAAATTTGCTCAAGTATAAGGTATAGTTGCTTTGGTTACATTGTGATTACATTGTGATTTCTTTTGTAGGTTATGTCCTTTCAAAATAAAATAGCCAAAAAACAGGTTTCTCACTCTTCAATAAAATGGCTTAATTAAAAACACTTTGTATTCAGTTATTGCTCCTATTTCCCACCTTGAAAAACTTCAAAAAATTTTTAGCACTATTTTTCTTTAAAAATCCAGTCACTGGAATAATATTTTCAATAAATACATGTTCATGAATTTACTTTATGAACTGCTAAAATCCTAATAATATGTACAATGCATTTTTATAAAGGAAATAAAACAATGGGGACTTGGAAGAAATGTTATGGGATTTATGTCTAAATTTCTTTATAAAACAAAACTTTGCCCATTCATCTTTGCCTCTTTTCTCTGCTGCATTTGAAGATTCATTGTTAGACTGTCTATTGTTTATAACTATTATAGTTTATTCTAATGGCATCTAATTTCGCTCATCACTTCACACCATCAAAAGACCTCTAACTCAGTGTTCCTTGTATAAATGAAGCAGTAAACTTCTCTCCAGCTTGTGCTTCTCTTGCCTATAGTCTAGTGACTCAGCTTGCCAGTGACTGAAATTTCCTAAAACTCTAGTTTTATTCTCACACATTTTGACTCCTTAAATTGAATGTCTTTCCTGGTATATATTTTATCTGCTTTTCAATTCTTTTGGTATCCAATCATGACTATCATTCCTTTCTTGATCTTTTTTCTATGATAATTATTTATACTATAATATTTAACACTTAATTAGGAAAACACAACACATTGTAATGTTATACTGATATATAAGTACTCCTGAAAACATTTTCTAATTAACATTTTTTTTTCTGATTAGAGGCTCTTTCCCAGATTTAGATATAATGTAATTTCCTCCAGTTGAGCAGACTGAACAATGTAAAGCAACTACAGTCTTGTTTTAATCTTGATGTTTCAATTCTCACACATATAAACTTTAAAAAATCAGAATTGTACTATAATAGCTAATATCTCTAAGTAAAGTCAGTTTTAATTAAATTTCAGCCATTAAATAAATTTAATGCTACTGGCCAAGAAAAACCTACTCTAGGCATACCTATGTTTTTCATATTAACCCATCAATGAAATATTTAGGGTGATTTTTGCAAAGAAAAATAAATGGGATAGTTATTGTAATATGAATATCAGATTTACAGGTTTTCACTTCTGATGGTTATTTAAAATATTATTTGGGGAGTTTTGATAAAGATATGTTAACATAAATATTTATAGGTAAGGGAAGAAAAAGTTAAGCAACTCTGTAACTTGCTCCCTTTCTCCTCAAGGATGCCTGAGGTGCTTGTGACTCTATCAGACCAACTTCTAAACTAGGGTTTCAGCAAATTTCTGTAAGGGATCAGATAGCAAATATTCTAGGCTTTAAATTGTAATCATAAGATATTTGATACAACTATTCAACTGTGATATTCTAAAGAGGAAGTAGTCATGAACAATACTGAATGGACATGACTGTGTTCCAATAAAATGTTATTTATGGAGACTAAAATGTGAATTCCATACATTTCACATTTACTAAATTATTATTGCTCTTTTGCTCTTTTGACCACCATTTAAAAATATTAAAAAAATATTTATTTATTTATTTATTAGGTCACAGGACATACAAAAGAAGATGGTGGGCTGGATTTGTCTCATGGGCCATGATAAACTTTATCATAAATCATTAGGGGATGTTAGAGTTTGTAATATTAAGTTTGTTTCTAAAAATTCAGGATGCACTATATAAGCATGTGAAAATGCCTTGATTAAGCTCTATCTGCCCTATGAAATTGCTTATTTTTAATAAATATGCAATAAATATATTTATGAAGCAAGGCAGCAGTGAAGAGGGGAAGTTAAATACACACCAACTCTCAAGACACCAAGCCTATATTTCCTGGGCTAATGACACGTGTCACAGGAAATACCAAAAAAGGGAAAAGGAATATTGGAAGCTCCATCTGTTGGATTTGGGGATTCATATACAAATGCTACATCTGCGTCACTGGGGTAAATATTAAAGACATATGATTTGTTCTAGCTTGTTTTGACAGAAATGGTATGGACATAACAGAAACAGAAGATATTAAGAAGACGTGGCAAGAATACACAGATCAGATCAGTCGCTCAGTCGTGTCTGACTCTTTGCGACCCCATGAACTGCAGCACACCAGGCCTCCCTGTCCATTACCAACTCCCGGAGGTCACTCAGACTCATATTCATCGAGTCAGTGATGCCATCCAGCCATCTCATCCTCTGTCATCCCCTTCTCCTCCTGCCCTCAATCCCTCCCAGCATCAGAGTCTTCTCCAATGAGTCAACTCTTCGCATGAGGTGGCCAAAATACTGGAGTTTCAGCTTTAGCATCATTCCTTCCAAAGAAATCCCAGGGCTGATCTCCTTCACAATGGACTGGTTGGATCTCCTTGCAGTCCAAGGGACTCTCAAGAGTCTTCTCCAACACCACAGTTCAAAAGCATCAATTCTTTGGCACTCAGCCTTCTTCACAGTCCAGCTCTCACATCCATACATGACCACAGGAAAGACCATAGCCTTGACTAGGCGAACCTTTGTTGGCAAAGTAATGTCTCTGCTTTTCAATATGCTATCTAGGTTGGTCATAACTTTCCTTCCAAGGAGTAAACGTCTTTTAATTTCATGGCTGCAGTCACCATCTGCAGTGATTTTGGAGCCCAGAATACACAGAAGAACTATACAAAAAAGATCTTCATGACCCATATATTCACAATGGTGTAATCACTGTCCTAGAGCCAGACATCCTAGAATGCGAGGTCAAGTGGGCCTTAGGAAACATCACTCTGGACAAAGCTGGTGGAGGTGATGGAATTCTAGTTGAGCTATTTCCAATTCTAGAACTTGAAGCTATGAAAGTGCTACACTCAATATGCCAGTAAAATTTGGAAAAGTCAGCAGTGGCCACAGGGCTGGAAAAAGGGCAGTTTTCATTCCAATCCTAAAAAAAGGCATGCCAAAGAATGTTCAAACTACCACACAATCGCACTCATATCACACACTAGCAAGGTAATGCTCCAAATTCTCCAAGTCATGCTTCAACAGTACCTGAACCATGAAATTGCAGATGTTCAAGCTGGATTTAGAAAAGGCAGAGGCTGTTGCTGCTAAGTCGCTTCAGTTGTGTCCAACTCTGTGTGACCCCATAGACGGCAGCCCACCAGGCCCTGCCGTCCCTTGGATTCTCCAGGCAAGAACACTGGAGTGGGTTACCATTTCCTCCTCCAATGCATGAAAGTGAAAAGTGAAAGTGACATCGTTCAGTCGTGTCCGACTCTTAGCGACCCCATGGACTGCAGCCTACCAGGTTCCTCCGTCCATGGGATTTTCCAGGCAAGAGTACTGGAGTGGGTTGCCATTGCCTTCTCCAAGGTAGAGGCACCAGAGATCAAATTGCCAACATTTGTTGGATCATCAAAAAAAGCAAGAGAGTTCCAGAATATCTAGTTCTGCTTTATTGACTATTTCAAAGCCTTTGACTGTGTGGATCACAACAAACTGCGGAAAATTCTTCAAGAGATGGGAATACCAGACTACCTGACCTGCCTCCTGAGAAATCTGTATGCAGGTCAAGAAACAAGAGTTAGAACCATAAACGGAACAACAGACTGGTTCCAAATTGGGAAAGGTGTATGTGAAGGCTGTATATTGTCACCCTGCTTATTTAACTTATATGCAGAGTACATCATGTGAAATACTGGGCTGGATGAAGCACAAGCTGGAATCAAGATTGCTGGGAGAAATATCAATAACTTCAGATATGCAAATGACACCACACTTACGGCAGAAAGTGAAGAACTAAATAGCCTCTTGAGAGAAGTGAAAGAGAGTGAAAATGTTGGCTTAAAACTCAACATCAGAAAACTAAGATCATGGCATCTTGTTCCATCACTTCATTTAAAATAGATGGGAAAACAATGGAAATAGTGACAGACTTTATTTTGGGGCGGCTCCAAAATCACTGCAGATGGTGACTGCAACCATGAAAATAAAAGATACTTGCTCTTTGGAAGAAAAGTTATAACCAACCTAGACAGCATAATAAAAAGCAGAGAGATTACTTTGCCAACAAAGGTCCATCTATGGTTTTTCCAGTAGTCATGTATGAATGTGAGAGTTGGAGTACAAAGAAAGCTGAGCACTGAAGAATTGATGCTTTTAAACTGTGGTGTTGGAGAAGACTCTTGAGAGTCCCTTGGACTGCAAGGAGATCCAACCAGTCAATCCTAAAGGAAATCAGTCCTGAATATTCATTAGAAGGACTGATACTGAAGCTGAAACTCCAATACTTTGGCCACCTGATGCAAAGGGCTGACTCATTTGAAAAGACCCTGATGCTGTGACAGATTGAAGGCAGAAAGAGAAGGGGACAACAGAGGATGAGATGGTTGGATGGCATCACAGACTCAATGGACATGAGTTTGAGTAAACTCTGGGAGTTGGTGATGGACAGGGAAGCCTGGCATGATCCATGGGGTTGCAAAGAGTTGGACATGACTGAGAGCCTGAACTGAACTGAAGACAATTTAGTTTATCTCTCATAAACATTTCAGAGAAGGCAATGGCACCCCACTCCAGTACTCTTGCCTGAAAAATTCCATGGACAGAGGAACCTGGTAGGCTGAAGTCCATGGGGTCGCTAAGAGTCGGATACGACTGAATGACTTCACTTTCACTTTTCACTTTCATGCATTGGAGGAGGACATGGCAACCCACTCCAGTGTTCTTGCCTGGAGGATCCCAGGGACAGGGGAGCCTGGTGGGCTGCCATCTATGGGGTCGCACAGAGTTGGACACGACTGAAGCGACTTAGCAGCAGCAGCATCATAAACATTTGATTAAAGTACCAATTATACTTTGCAGATATATACAAGCAATAGTTTAAAAATTTTTCTAGAGCAAATTGAAGTAGATTTAATATGTGCTGTGCTGTTCTTTGTCATTCAGTTGTGTCCAACTCTTTGCAACACCATGGACTTTAACTTGCCTGGCTCTTCTGTCCATGGAGATTCTCCAGGCAAGAGTACTGGAGTGGGTTGCCAATGCCCTTCTCCAAGGGATCTTCCCAGCCCACAGATGGAATCCAGGTCTGCCACATTGCTTGCATATTCTTTGCCATCCAAGCCACCAGGGAAGCCCATGAATACTGGAGTGGGTAGCCTATCCCTTGTCCAGGGGACCTTCCATACCTAGAAATCAAATCAGGGTCTCCTGCACTTCAGGTGGTTTCTTTACCAGCTGAGCTACCTGGAAAGCCCAGATTTAATATGTTCTTAGTGTATTTTCCTTCTAAAGTGGTCAATTTTGGTATTCAGCCTTTTGGTATTCAGTATGGTATTCTCTGATATATGGACATCAGTAAAGAAAAAGAAAAATTTTTTGTAAATAATAATATATTTAGAATAGGGATTTAATGAGCTATTTAAAACAACACAATTTTAAACCTTTAAAAGAAAATATAACTAAAATAAAGCACTCATTTCTCATGCTTAAATCATTTTATATAAGATCTTGTTTAATGATGAATAAAAGCTAAAGTACAAGACTCCACTAGTCACACAAACATGAAATTGAAGAGAATTATTTTTACTGTATGTTCAGTAGATTATAAACACCTTGATGGCAGAAACTTCACTTTTTATATACTCTTCCCTCGGTTGAGGTTTGGAAGAAAAATAATTAAACTCATAAACTATCTCTGCTACAATTTTTAATGCAAATGGTCATTTCTATTATATTTTTGAGGGGTGGAGTGAGGAGTTATTCAGAGTTTTCATCACTAGTACATTAACTGAAATTTTGTTGACTGGGAATAGATTTTTAAACTTGTTAATATTATTGATGAAAATATCTCCTCAAAACAGAACACTCAAATATGTACTGTCGATTTCGGTAGATCCTTGAAAGACTATTTCATCATTTTCCAGTTGTAATGTAGAAAAGAGTATTTTAGCCCAATTCCTTTCAATTTATTTTTAGGGTATTTTTTAGGATAAAAAGTAATGTCAATTTAGTTGTAGTCTTGTCAGTGAAAGTCTTTCCACAAATTTCCTTTTAACTTTTATTTAAGTAAATGAAAGTCACTGGAATAATCAACAGATCATCAAATAATATTACTGGAATAACAAAAATTGATGCAGAGCAAAATAGAATAATGAGTTTGTACATTACCTAGAAGTTGACAAATCTCAATTATTCTTGCTTGATCTGCATAGGTGTGAAGCTGATTAGGACTGGTAACATAATCATATAAAATGCATTTGGAAAAAACACCAAATAGCAAGATTCTCATGACATGCTAATGAAATAGCATCATAAAATTCATACTACTTATTAAAATGTGTTACCATGAAGGGTAACAGTTATTAAATCATTAAAATTACACAGATAACAATGCTCTTTTCCTAATTAATGACAACAAAAACAAAAAACATTAAAACTTTTGAAGATACTTATACTTGTGTGGAAAACTTTAATTTAGTCTTTCTACAGTTTTCTTCAATAATTTAAGAATCCCAGGGACAGCCTAGTGGGCTGCCGTCTATGGGGTCGTACAGTCGGACACAACTGAAGCGACTTAGCAGCAGCAGCAGCACATAATTCAATTTTCCTTTATAGATACTTCCTAAAATGATTAGATATGTACAGTAAATGTGTTTATAGAAATATCTACTTGGAAAATTATTTAACCATAATGAGTTCAAATTGTCTAAATTAAAATATCATTTTTACCTCGTTTTATGAAACATGGAATGAACATAAGACTCAATTTTATAAATTTCCCTAAAGACATCTTCATTTGTTAATAATTTAGTCTTTTCCTTAATCTTTAGGAAGGTAGAGGCCATTAAAATAAGACCAAAGAATATGGCCTCTAGGCCTATTCATTCACTAGGAAGTAGAAACTGAAAATGATGATCAGGTGCAAAGACTATATAACTTACCAAGAATCCTGCCTTTGGTTATCAAGAAGCAAATCACTCAGATTGAAATAGGTAGGCAATCAAGTAGGGTTTTCAGAAGTCATAAGGCTTAGTTATTACTTCTTGCAAGAAAAAGGTCCATTTTAACAAATCACTAACTGCTCATACCACACATATTCATATCAGTTGTAAGCTAATGTGATCTGTTTCTCACTGTAAAAAAACTGCCCCAAATTTATGACACTTCTCAGAAGAGTTCACACTTTTATTTGAGTAGGGATCCACCATACAAAGTCAAGATTCTTTATTTAATAAAATATAGAATTAATGGCTTCCTTTGTGGCTCAGATGGCAAAGAATCTGCCTGCAATGCAAGAGACATGAGTTTGATCCCTGGGTGAGGAAGATCCCCTGGAGAAGGGGATGGCAATCCACTACAGTATTCTTGCCTAGAGAATTCCATGGACAGACAGACCATGGGGTGGCAAAGAGTCACAAAGAGTTAATGAGCACAGTACAATCAGCAAATAATGATAGATTCATTTGTAACTGTAAGGACTATTTCAATTAGGTTTTTGGGGTTCAAAAATAATAATTGTTTCATAAAGGTAGCCCGGTTAAAAAGATATCACTGGAGATGCAAATGATCAAAATATAAAATTTATTCTGTTAAAATTACTGGATATCGTCTACATAAAATATCTATTATCACACTGGGGAAATAGTATTTGATGAACACTAATCTCCCATTGCACCCTCTCCCACAAAGAAAAAAAAAAAAGAATATAAAATTCTCTAGAAAAAGTTCCATAGTTTGGTTTCATTGTTACTGTTTAAAAGCACAGAAACTTGAAGCAATGTAAAAAACTAAACTAGACAAAGTTAAATGAGTTTCTATTTGGTTTCTTTAAACTTTAAGCACTATTTCAATACAGTTAAATTGCTTCTGACTTCTTTTGGGCATCAGCCTAGAAAAAAAATTATGCAAACTAGTTATTGACTTACACACCAAATATATACAGTTGTCTTGGGTGATATAAAGTAAATGCATGCACTTATCAGATAACATTTCAAATTAAATGAATGACCTTTTTATTCTAAATCCCTGAATGTACTTTGTCAAAAATGATGCTAAATATGAATAATCTCAAGTTTTTTTTTTTTTTCCAAAATTGGCTTAAGTTAGGATCTAGTCCAAAAATATATAAGGGGATTTGGATTTGATGAAAAAAATAATTTTCACATTAGGCATATAAATAAGAAATTGTTAAGGAATTAGAGGAAGTTTTGAAATAAAAATTATACATCCATTAGTATTTTACTTGGAAATATCTAAGTAAGTTTTATGTGTATTAAAAACCACATGTTTTAAAGAAAAATAATCTGAGCACTCCTCTGGGAAAAAGGATGGTTAACTTTTGGATGAGAGATGTGTATAAAGAAAAAGAAAAGTCAGCTCTTCCATTCTGCACTTCAATTATATCTTTGTATAACATATAGCTGGTCCAAGGCTTTTGCTCACTACTATTCTGTCCAGTATTCGAGACACCTACTGGAATTATTTGTCTAGGATTGCCATTAAAAGTTATTCTGTTATAATTTACCATTGCAACCATGGGCTCATGGAGCAAGAGATGAAAACTGTATCTTAAATTTATATAGGAATTTACAGTTAAAAAGTACTTCCAACAAATATTCGCTTTTTTTTAAGTCTTCACAGAAGTTAGAAGGGCAAATATGCAGAGGGATATAACTTGAATTGATATAAGAGGGATATAACTGCAAATCCTGGAAGTTAATGTGCATATCATAATTACTGAAATAAAAGGCAGACTACTATCTTTGTCCAGTCTGTGTATCATCCCTCAAAAAGATTCAAATGAATATTTTGTGACAAGGAAGAGAGTTTACACCATTTGTCTAAAATTTGCAAAGGTAGCTGGCTTACATCCCTACCTTCTTCAATGTATTTTATTTCAGAGATGTTAGAATAAAATGAAATTATTAGAAATCTCTCTTTTTGGAAATATTGTTGCAAATACTCCCAAGGCAGACCAAACTTTCCTGTCATTGGTGGTGAAAGCACAAGGTCAGAATGGCTGTCTGGAAAACTGCACTTGGCCATGTCACAACCATAGCTCTAGACTGATTTTGTCATTCTCTTTTGCTATCCCTTCAAGAGTTACACCATTTCTTTCATACATCACAACGCTGCTTGTTAATGAGTCAATTCTAGAATATTTATGTATGTATTGGCATAAAGGGCTTCCCAGGTGGTGCTAGCAGAAAAGAACCCCCTTCCAATGCAGGAGACATAAGAGATGTGGGTTCAATCCCTGGTCAGGAAGATCCCCTGGAGGTGGGAATGCAACCCACTCATTAAAGACAGAAGCAGATTCAGAAACAGCAGATGACTAAATATACATGGGGTCCAAAATCCTGTTGCTTAGTCACTTCAGTTGTGTCTGACTCTGTGTGACCCTATGGACTGTAGCCTGCCAGGCTCCTCTGTCCATGGGATTCTCCAGGCAAGAATACTGGGGTGGGTTGGGATTTCTTCTCCAGGGGATCTTCCTGAACCAGGGATCAAACCTGGGTCTCCAGCATTGCAAGAAGATTCTTTACTGTTGAGTCACCAGGGTAAGCCTCCCAAATCCTGGGCTAAGCACAAATCTATTTTGTAGCAAGTATGCTGTTTTATAAAAATAGTTAAGTGCACCTTTTCTCTCTGACCATGTCTATTTCCTCTGGCTAGTCCAATACATCCCTCACCTAAGAAATGCTGCTAGAAAATCACTGAAGTAACTAGCAATCATTTAATTAGAAAGTCAATCACTAATACTTATATGGCCCAGAAGGAAAACAGAAATACTATTTGCATTCCCCTTAAATGTGAATATTTATGAGCCAAAATACGGAATAACCAAAATCTCTGCTTATTTACCAATGCCTACATTTTTATAAAGCTCCAAAACTTTTCTCTTCATTTTTCTGGAAATCCCCAAAGGATATTTCATATGTAATTCAAAAGCTAGTGATTTTAGGCTTTCTTGCCTTTTCTTTCCTATTCCAGTTTTTATCAAAGGGACATTCAGCGAACTTCTCCCCTGAGGTAGTGTATAGTGTGGGGAAATTTTATGTAAATCTGAATTACGTAAAAGAAACAGTATATGAAAACCATACCAATGTTCAGATTTGAAATAGAATTTGAGAAAAACCACACAATGTAATATTAGAGATTCAATTTACTTTTATTCAGCTTTTTAATATCAGATACTGAAGGATTTTTTTCCTTTCTTTTCATAGAGCACATATATGTCTGTATACGGACAACTTCTCATAAAATTTTCATAAAATGCTTTCTTCTGGGGTCTTCCTCTTTGTAAGCCTGCTTCCAGTGTTCTATCTGTACACAGAAAGTATTCTGATTGTGACATTATGAGAAAGTTTAATCTAGGGAACATAACAATTCTTTCTAGATGCTTGATCTCTCCCAGACAAAAATAAGACTATTAAAGGCACTCATATGACCAACCTAGATAGCATATTCAAAAGCAGAGACATTACTTTACCAACAAAGGTTTGCCTAGTCAAGGCTATGGTCTTTCCTGTGGTCATGTATGGATGTGAGAGCTGGACTGTGAAGAAGGCTGAGCGCCGAAGAATTGATGCTTTTGAACTGTGGTGTTGGAGAAGACTCTTGAGAGTCCCTTGGACTGCAAGAAGATCCAACCAATCCATTCTGAAGGAGATCAATCCTGGAATTTCTTTGGAAGGAATGATGCTAAAGCTGAAACTCCAGTATTTTGGCCACCTCATGTGAAGAGTTGACTCATTGGAGAAGACTCTGATGCTGGGAGGGATTGAGGGCAGGAGGAGAAGGGGACGACAGAGGATGAGATGGCTGGATGGCATCACTGACTCGATGGATGCGAGTCTGAGTGACCTCCGGGAGCTGGTGATGGACAGGGAGGCCTGGCGTGCTGCGGTTCATGGGGTCGCAAAGAGTCGGACACGACTGAGCGACTGATCTGATCTGATCTGATCTGAAAGGCACTCATGTGGTTAATTTTTCTATTTGCCAGGTACCATGTCAACCACTTGCATTACATTATGTTTCTTAATGTTCAAAATGCCCTGCAGGATGAGAATATTCTTATCATTTTCCTTTCACAAAAAAATGAAAGCAAAGATTAGAAATATTAAATGACTTGCCCTAGTAAGCAACTGTGGAGTAACAAAGTGGTGTTCTGAAACCATGTCCGAAGTCCCTTTTATTCTAACCCCTAGTGTCTTTGGATAGGGTTGCCACTACCACGGGTGACTGAAATCCAGGCTCTATTTCTCTTGTAATCACTTGTGCTCTGGTATGGGAGTTACAACTATTTGAAGAAAGGGGCACCTTTTCGCTAATTCACACACACAATCTGTGCAGGCTGGTGGATAAGATGCTACTTCCACTATTCTCAAAAGGATTTCCTGCTTCCTTACTCTGCCCACTGTGAACAAAGAAACTTGAACTACAATTTACCTGTAGGACTAAACCAGAGTATTATCAAGTCAGGAATTTCTAAAGATAAGGACTGACTAAATCTCCAGAGGGGAAGGCAATGGCACCCCACTCCAGTACTTTTGCCTGGAAAATCCCATGGAAGGAGGAGCCTAGTAGGCTCCAGTCCATGGGGTCGCTAAGAGTCGGACACGACTGAGCGACTTCACTTTCACTTTGCACTTTCATGCATTGGAGAAGGAAATGGCAACCCACTCCAGTGTTCTTGCCTGGAGAATCCCAGGGACGGGGGAGCCTGGTGAGCTTCCGTCTATGGGGTCGCACAGAGTCAGACACAACTGAAGCGACTTAGCAGCAGCAGCAGCAGCAGCAGCAAATCTCCAGAATGAGAACTACATGTATTGATTTAATTCAGAAGTAATGAATAGATAATTAGCTGCAAATAATTCAGTCTTTCCTAAAGCTTTATATTCCCTAAGAACATAACAGTTCTAAAGTATCTAAAAGCCTGTGTACCTTTAAAGGACCATTGGTTGGGGTGTGTGCATGGATGGGGAACAGATGGATGAACTGACCCAGCCACTCTCAGGCTGAGAGGACTGAATGTTCAATGGTGTACTTATAAAGCACATTAACTTCTTGGCAAGAGCCGCTGCTGTGCATGTGGGTGGTCCATTGCTGAATATGAATGTGCTGAATATCATTTAGGCAGAGAGCAAGAGGTGTTCAAGAGTTGGAAAGGAGCCCAGAAGGTATGCTGTTTATCTTCTAGGAACATTTATTTTCTCCAAAACATATAACTTGAATTAATAAAGTGGATTTAGACGTGAATAAAGGAAACCAGTTATTGAAACTGAATAACTGTGACTCTCTAAGAATAACCCAAAGATCTGTGAATATGTCTCCTGGAGAAAGAAAAAGATTAGAGCACAAATAACTGCTCTTATCATATTGATAAGAAGCACAAGTCCAGATTCAACTGCAGAGCTGGTATCTGCCTGGAATTAGATCCTGAGGCTACTAGTAACTGTCATTTTGATGAGTTCTTTAGAAACAGACAAAGTTCGTTGGAATGATGAAAGGAGGTGATTTAAGTAACGCTTACATAAAGAATGTAAAGTTACAAGACTTTGATTATATCCTCTGGTCCTAAATGCAAAAAGAATCTGTAGAAAGAAGATCTCTTTTGACTTTCTCAACTCACAGCTACATCACAAAATATCCCTTGAGAAAAGACAATCAATCAGGTTGTGGGCAATTATCTGTGGAAATTCTCACCTGATTACCTTAAGTCTTGTTTCTGGCATGTCTTTGGAACAAGTTTTACACTGTCCTCATCCATTAATCATCTCTTCAGGGTGATGGACCAAGGCCAGGTGCTTAAATAGACACTTGGGAGTGGGGGTGGGGGTGGGAGATGCCTTTGATTACACCGAATTTAAAAAGTCCTTTGATTCTTTCACAGATGGATTTATTACTGCCTGTTATCTACTGAAAAAAAAATCCAACTGAACTAAGTGTTATACAGTATCTTAAGAACAGAAATACTAAACATGTAATATTCATATACATGACGTGTTCAGTTCTATATTTAGGCTTCTTTGTTTTTTTCTTTTCTGGTGTCGAAGAATATTATGAAGATTCTTTCCTCTCAAGGGAAGCTATTTGTAATTTCAAACTATTCCTTATCCTCTATAAACTGAATCTAATGCCTGCTCGAAATAATATGAGGAAGCTGTGAGAAATAGTTTTGGAATATTGTGTCCTACCCTGTTATGCTGACATCTCTGTCTTCTCTCTATTCTACCCAGCAGTGACAGTATCATTTACAAAATGGTAATTCTCCAAAACTCTGCTTCATATCTTTCTGATTTTACTTTGTATATATGACCTTTGTTACCAACAAACTGGGTCATTCAATATTCTTAATACAACAGTCACTATCTCTTAAAGTAAGGGATATACATTTGGGCAAAGATAGTAGTGGTTATCCTGGGAAGGGGAACTACTATGAAGATAACCAGTTTAGTGTCTTCTGCAAAACATGTAATTTAGAGGTTAGGGGAAGGAAAAGGTACATAGGATTCTTGAGGAGCAATTAAATTTTTTAAAGAATTAGCACAACATGGATTAGAAAAAGTATGTATATAATAACATTAAACACCTCCTATTCCCAACCCTAGCTTATTTGTCAAATACTGTCCATTTTTTCAGTAATACTTTATTGAAGTATAATTTACATACAGCAAAATGCATGCATTTTAAGTGTAAATTTCATTGAGTCTGGAAATCTATGTAACTATATAATCGCCAATCAAGATACAGGGGATTTTCATCACTGCTGAAAGTTGTCTCCTACCCCTTTGTAATCAATCAACTGAACTTTCAAGCCCCAAAGAATATAATTTCTAATACTTAGGGTTAGTTTTGTCTGTTCATGAAGTTCATATAAATGGATCATAAAGCATGCACTTTCTGTGTCTGGTTGTGTTTATTCAACATATTGTTTTTGAAATCCATTATTCATGTATTGTGTATGAATTTTTCTCTCAGTTGTTATGAATTAGTAAAATTTTGCTATATGAGTAAATTAGATCACAAGTTGTTTATCCAATCAGCTGTTGATGGATATTTGGTTTGTTTCTAGTTAGGCACTATTACAAATAAAGCTGCTATTAAAGTTTGAGTATAAATCTCTGTATAGACATTTACGTTTCACATCTGTTGAGTAATCAACAGATTACTAGGACCGGAATTGCTGGATCATTGGTCAGTACATGTTTAAGCTTGTGAGAGGCTGACAAGCTATTTTAAAAAGAGAAATCCCATTTTACACTCCCTGGGAAGAGTGTGTGATAATTCCAGTGACTATGATAGCCTCACCCTCAGTTGCTATTGTTAGTCTTTTCAACTTCAGTCATTATAATGTGTACGTAGTACTATCTCATGGGGAAGGCAATGGAACCCCACCCCAGTACTTTTGCCTGGAAAATCCCATGGACGGAGGATCCTGTTAGGCTCCAGTCCATGGGGTCGCTAA
This sequence comes from Tragelaphus eurycerus, assembly GCA_935064755.1. Lineage (NCBI taxonomy): Eukaryota > Metazoa > Chordata > Mammalia > Artiodactyla > Bovidae > Tragelaphus > Tragelaphus eurycerus. Next base: position 1,870,371 of record CAKXYN010000097.1, on the reverse strand, counting down.
GAGTTGGACACGACTGAGCGACTTCACTTTCACTTTTCACTTTCATGCATTGGAGAAGGAAACGGCAACCCACTCCAGTGTTCTTGCCTGGAGAATCCCAGGGACGGGGAGCCTGGTGAGCTTCCGTCTATGGGGTCGCACAGAGTCGGACACGACTGAAGGGACTTAGCAGCAGCAGCAGCAGTACTATCTCATTGTGTTTTAAAGTTCATTTCTCTGGTAACAAATGATGCTTACCACTTTTAATACAAATGTTAGTTAATTGTATGCTCCTTTGCGCAATGCATATTCAAATATCTTACCAAATTTAATTGGATGGTTTGTTTTATTATTGAGTTTTAAGAATTATTTATATACTCTGGATAAGAACCTTTTGTCACAAACATGTATTTTAAAAATGTTCTTTTTTCCAGTTTCTGGCTTGCTTTTTCCTTTTTTTTTTTTTTTTTGTTTCTTTAAACCAATAACTTGAAAATTTACTGGAGTATAGCTGATTTATGATGTTGTGTTAGAGTCAATTATACACATACAGATATCCACTTATTTGTAGATTCTTTTTCTATGTAGGTCATTACAGAGTATTGAGTGGAGTTTCCTGTGCAATACAGTGGTACATATATATGCCTGAATACTACTTTACCATAAAAAAAGAATTAAATAATGTTATTTGCAGCAAAATGGATGGACCTAGAGATTGTCATGCTGAGTGAAGTCAGACAAAGAAAGATAAACATCATACGGTATTGCTTCTACATGGAAGCTTTTCCTTTTATAATGATGTATGTGAAGAGCAGAAAGACTGTAGTTTGAATGATGCTTGTATTGCTATTATTATTTATATTATTTTTAATTGATCAGCGATATTTTGGCTTACTTTTTTTCTATTCCAAATTTGCCTAGATCTTCTCTTTTCTTTTGTATGGCAAAACCAATACAATATTGTAAAGTAATTAGCCTCCAATTAAAATAAATAAATTTATATTAAAAAAAAGTTTTTTAGAATTTTACAACTTTAACTGTCCATGTTTATAGCATAGTCAATTTTAAATTAATCTTGTTGGTAGTGTGAGGTATTGTTTAAAATTTATTTCTTTAATATGAATATCCAGTTGTCCTAGCAGAATGTATTCAGTAGACTAGCCTTTCCTAATGAATTACACAGGCTACTTTGAAAAAGTCAACTGACCATATGTGTATTATATCTGAAGGTCTATTATAACTATATCATAACCATGAATATCTATTCCTAGATTCTTTATCCCATCTCAATGATCCATGTGTTTATACAAAAAACACACTATATTAACTATTGTGACTTTACAGTAAGACTTGAAATTGTGTAATTTAAGTCCTCTAACTTTGTTCTTTTTCCAATAGGTCAATGTGGAGGGAATAAGTAGGAAAACAATATTGATTTTTTCCAGAACATGAATTAGGGATATTTCTCCACTTATTTAGGCTCCTTTCCCTCAGTAATTTGGGGGTAGTTTTTAGTGTATCCCTTGTGTATATTTTATTAAATTTATTTATACTTTGATGTCATTGAAAATGGTATATTTACATTTGCATTTTAGTTTCAAATTTTTATAGATATTATGTGGAAATATGATTGATTTTACATACTAATTTTGTATCCTATGCTTTTGCTAAATTATCTTAATTCAAGCAGATTTCCTCATAGACACTTGAGCATTGTCTACAAAAACAACCAGATAATCTGTGAAAAGAAGTAACTTTACTTCTTTTCTGGTTTTTATGCATATTATTTACTTTGCATGTATTACTGCAGTGGTAAGGACAACCCACTCCAGTACTCTTGCCTAGAAAATCCCATGGACAGAGGAGCCTGGTGCAGGCTACTGCCCATGAGGTCGCAAAGAGTCGGACACGATTGTGTGGCTTCACTTTCACGGACCTGCAGTACAATATTTGTGACTAATGAGAATGTATATTTTTTCCTAGTTCCCAATTTTAGAAGTAAACACTTTGATCAGTGTATTATCTATCTTGGTGAGTACTCCATGTGCACTCCATGAACAGTCTCTAAGTCATGTCTATTTTTGATCCCATGAACTGTAGCATATAAGGCTTCCTTATCCTTCACTATCTGCCAGAGTTTGCTCAAACTCATGTCCATTGAGTAGGTGATGCCATCCAACCACCTCATCCTCTGTTGCCCTTTTCTTCTGCCCTCAATCTTTCCCAGCATCAAGATCTTTTCCAATGAGTTGGCTCTTCACATCACGTGCCCAAAGTATTGGAACTTCAGCATCAGCATCAGACCTTCCAATGAATATTCAAGGTTGATCTCTTTTAGGATTAACTGGTTTGATCTCCTTGTTGACCAAGGAACTTTCAAAAGTCTTCTCCAGCACCACAATTTGAAAGCCTAGTTCTTCAGCACTCAGCCTTCTTTATGGTCCAACTCATATCCGTACATGACTATCAGAAAAATCATAGCCTTGACTATATGATCCTTTGTTGGCAAACTGATGTCTCTTCTTTTTAATATGCTATTTAGGTTTGCCATAGCTTTGCTTCTAAGCAGAAAGTGTCTTTTAATTTCATGTCTGCAGTCACCATCCTCAGTGATTTTGGAACCCAAGAAAACAAAATCTGACGCTGTTTCCATTGTTTTCCCATCTATTTGTCATTAAGTGATGGGACCAGATACTATGGTTTTAATTTCTTGAATGTTGTGTTTGAAGGCAGCTTTTTCAGTATCCTCTTTCACCCTCATCAAGAGGCTCTTTAGTTTCTCTTTGCTTTCTGTCATCGGAGTGGTATCATCTGCATATCTGAGGTTGTTGATATTTCTCCTGGCAATCTTGATTCTAGAATGTGATTCATTCCGCCTGGAATTTTACATCATGTACTCTGCATAGAAGTTAAAGGATACTCTGCATAAAAACCTTGACATACTTCTTTCCCGATTTGAAACCAGTCTGTTGTTCCATGTCCAGTTATAATTGTTGCTTCTTTTTTTTTTTTTTAATTGGAGGCTAATTACTTTACAATATTGTATTGGTTTTGCCATACATCAACATGAATCCGCCACGGGTGTACACGTGTTCCCCATCCTGAACCACCTTCCCACCTCCCTCCCCATTCTTGACCTGCATACGGGTTTCCCAGGAGTCAGGTCAGGTGGTCTGGTATCCCCATCTCTAAGCATTTTCCACAGTTTGTTGTGATCCACACAGTAAAAGGCTTTAGCATAGTCAGTGAAACAGAAGTAGATGTTTTTCTGGAATTCCTGTGCTTTCTCTATGATCCAACAAATGTTGGCTATTTGATCTCTGGTTCCTCTGCCTTTTCTAAATTCAGATTCTTCATCTGGAAGTTCTTGGTTCATGTACTGTTGAAGCCTAGATTGAAGGATTTTGAGCCATAAATATTTAGAGCTGTGTAATTTTCCCTGAGGAGGGAATGGCAACTCACTCCCATATTCTTGCCTGGAGAATCCCCATGGACAGAGGAGCCTGGTGGGCTACAGTCCATGGGGTTGCAGAGAGTTGTACATGACTGAGCAACTAAGCACAGCACAGCACAGCACAGCACAGCAACCTTCCTTATAAATTCCTCTTTTGCTATTACTAAAATTTCCTCCTCAATTCTTACAATTGTTCTTTCTTATAGTCTACTTGTCTAGTAATAACATAGCCAAGTCAGCTTTCTTATGTGTCCTTTACATGTTATAAATTCCTCAATCTTCTCCTTTCAGTTTCTTTGTGTCTTTATATTTAATTTGTGTTTTTTTTTTTTTTTAATAGATAGCAGTGTCTATCTTGTATTTTTTGTTGTTTTTCTTTTTTAAATCCAGTCCAGTGATTTCTGACAACTGAAGTGTTAATTTCTTTTACCTTTCATGTAATTATTAATATAATTGGGTTAAAGTCTAACATCTTGCTCATTGTCTTCATTGTCCCTTCAGTGTTTTTGTTGTTGCTCATCTATTGTGCTTTTATGATATTTTGAATAAATTCTAATGTGTTTTAGTTTCTGATATACAACCCTTAAAAATTTTTTTTGGAAGTCTCTATATGGCAAAAACTATGCAACTTTAACTTACTGATTCCATTTACAGTCAATATGGTATCACTTAACATATCACACTTCATATTTCATGCTTCTCTGAGGTCCCATTTGCTTCTCAGTTCCCACTTCACAACTAATATAAACTTAGAACAATGTAACTCAAATTAACCTCATCATTTATGCTACTGTTGTAATATTTCAGTTGGAAAGATATTATAAATCCAAACTTATAATGTTGTTGTTTTTGCTTCAAACCAAGCATTGACAGACTTTTCCTCAAAGAGCTATATAGTAAATATTTTAGGCTATGAGTCTTGTGGTTGCTGTTACAACTACTCACCTCTCCTGTTGTAGCATGAATGGAGTCATAGACAATATATAAGCAAATGAATAAAGCTATGTTCCAGTTAACCTTTATCTATAAAAACAGTTGTCAGGTCGCCAGCTGTAATATTCTGACCATTTCTTATGCAGCTGTTTATTAAGGAAATTACAAAAACAAAAACCAAACACAGTATTTTATGTTTACCTACCTATTTACTGGATCTGAATATCATTCTATTTTTTACCCAGCTTTATTGAGGTATCAGATCAGATCAGTCGCTCAGTCGTGTCCGACTCTTTGCGACCCCATGAACTGCAGCATGCCAGGCCTCCCTGTCCATCACCAACTCCCGGAGGTCACTCAGACTCATATTCATCGAGTCAGTGATGCCATCCAGCCATCTCATCCTCTGTCGTCCCCTTCTCCTCCTGCCCCCAATCCCTCCCAGCATCAGAGTCTTCTCCAATGAGTCAACTCTTGGCACGAGGTGGCCAAAATACTGGAGTTTCAGCTTTAGCATCATTCCTTCCAAAGAAATCCCAGGGTTGATCTCCTTCAAAATGGACTGGTTGGATCTCCTTGCAGTCCAAGGGACTCTCAAGAGTCTTCTCCAACACCACAGTTCAAAAGCATCAATTCTGTGGCACTCAGCCTTCTTCACAGTCCAGCTCTCACATCCATACATGACCACAGGAAAGACCATAGCCTTGACTAGACGAACTTTTGTTGGCAAAGTAATGTCTCTGCTTTTGAATATGCTACCTAGGTTGGTTATAACTTTCCTTCCAAGGAGTAAGTGTCTTTTAATTTCATGGCTGCAGTCAGCATCTGCAGTGATTTTGGAGCCCAGAAAAAGAAAGTCTGACACTGTTTCCACTGTTTCTCCATCTATTTCCCATGTAGTGATGGGACCAGATGCCATGATGTTTGTTTTCTGAATGTTGAGCTTTAAGCCAACCTTTTCACTCTCCACTTTCACTTTCATCAAGAGGCTTTTTAGTTCCTCTTCATTTTCTGCCATAAGGGTGGTGTCATCTGCAATTCTGAGGTTATTGATATTTCTCCCAGCAATCTTGATTCCAACTTGTGTTTCTTCCAGTCCAGCATTTCTCATGATGTACTCTGCATATAAGTTAAACAAACATGGTGACAATATGCAGCCTTGACGTACTCCTTTTTCTATTTGGAACCAGTCTGTTGTTCCATGACCAGTTCTAACTGTTGCTTCCTGACCTGCATACTGATTTCTCAAGAGGCAGGTCAGAGGGTCTGGTATTCCCATCTCCTTCAGAATTTTCCACAGTTTATTGTGATCTACACAGTCAAAGGCTTTGGCATAGTCAATAAAGCAGAAATAGATGTTTTTCTGGAACTCTCTTGCTTTTTCCATTATCGAGCGGATGTTGGCAATTTGATCTCTGGCTCCTCTGCCCTTTCGAAAACCAGCCTGAACATCAGGAAGTTCACCGTTCACATATTGCTGAAGCCTGGCTTGGAGAATTTTGAGCATTACTTTACTAGCGTGTGAGATGAGTGCAATTGTGCGGTAGTTTGAGCATTCTTTGGCATTCCCTTTCTTTGGGATTGGGATGAAAACTGACCTTTTCCAATCTTGTGGCCACTGCTGAGTTTTCCAAATTTGCTGGCATATTGAGTGCAGCACTTTCACAGCATCATCTTTCAGGATTTGGAATAGCTCCACTGGAATTCCATCACCTCCACTAGCTTTGTTCCTAGTGATGCTTTCTAAGGCCCACTTGACTTCACATTCCAGGATGTCTGGCTCTAGGTCAGTGATCACACCATCATGATTATCTGGGTCATGAAGATCTTTTTTGTACAGTTCTTCTGTGTATTCTTGCCACCTCTTCTTAATATCTTCTGCTTCTGTTAGGTCCATACCATTTCTGTCCTTTATCGAGCCCATCTTTGCATGAAATGTTCCTTTGGTATCTTTGATTTTCTTGAAGAGATCCCTAGTCTTTCCCATTCTGTTGTTTTCCTCTATTTCTTTGCATTGATCGCTGAAGAAGGCTTTCTTATCTCTTCTTGCTATTCTTTGGAACTCTGCATTCAGATGTTTATATCTTTCCTTTTCTCCGTTGCTTTTTGCACTAGGAGCGCCTCGCCTTTCCCGCAACTGGCGCACTGGGAGCGCCCCACCAGCAGCGCGGCACACTGGGAGGAGGTACCCCACGACCGAGGTCAGGAAGGGCGGTGGTGAGGAGATACCCCTCTTCCAAGGTCAGGAAGAGGTGGTGGTGAGGAGAGACCCCTTGTCCAAGGTAAGGTGCCATGGCTGTGCTTTGCTGGAGCAGCCGGGAAGAGATACCCCACTCCCAAGGTAAGAGAAACCCAAGTAAGACGGTAGGTCTTGCAAGAGGGCATCAGAGGCCAAATACACTGAAACCATACTCACAGAAAACTAGTCAATCTAATCACACCAGGACCACAGCCTTGTCTAACTCAATGAAATTAAGGCATGCCCCTGGGGCAACCCAGGATGGGCGGGTCATGGTGGAAAGATCTGACAGGGTGTGGTCCCCTGGAGAAGGGAATGGCAAACCACTTCAGTATTCTTGCCTTGAGAACCAACCCCATGAACAGTAAGAAAAGGCAAAATGATAGGATACTGAAAGAGAAATTCCCCAGGTCAGTAGGGGCACAATATGCCACTGGAGATCAGTGGAGAAATAACTCCAGAAAGAATGAAGGGATGGAGCAAAAACAAAAAGAATAACCAGCTGTGGATGTGTCTGGTGATAGAAGCAAAGTCCGATGCTGTAAAGAGCAATATTGCATAGGAACCTGGAATGTCAGGTCCATGAATCAAGGCAAATTGGAAGTGGTCAAACAAGAGATGGCAACAGTGAATGTTGACATTCTAGGAATTAGCGAACTAAAATGGACTGGAATGGGTGAATTTAACTCAGATGACCATTATTGAGGTATAATTGATATATAAAACAACTGCACATAATTAACATAATACAATTTGGTAAATTTAGACATATGTACACCTTGTGTTGCTATCAGCACAATCCAGGAAATAAAAGTTTCCTTGTGTTCATGTGTGTGTGTGTGTGTAATAGCCCAGAAATAAACTTACTCATATGTGCTCAACTGGTCTTCATCAAGGGTACCCACAATATACAATGGAGAAAGCAGTCTTTTGAAAAAATGATGTTGAAAAAACCAGATATCTGCATTCAAGAATGATATTGGACCCTTGTCAAAATGAATGAAATTGGATCCTTGCCTTTCTTTCAGTACACACAAAATTTAACTCATAATAAATTAAAGATTTGAACATAAGATCTGAAAACATAAAACTCACAGAATAAAACATAGGAAAAAAAGATTCTTTCTTTTTCTGTGCTATCCTGGTTTCCACTGATAACTTTTCCTTTTAGTGTGAAGAATATACTTTGGCATATTTTGTGGTGCAGTTTTATTGACTACTAATTCTCTAGCTTTTATTTTACAGAAAAAAATTATTTATTTTCAAAGCATATTTTCACTGGAAATAAAATTATGAACTGACAGTATTTCAAAGAGGTTTAAAGGTTTAAATCGTTGTTTCATTGTCCTCTAGCCAACATTGTTTCTAACAAGAAGGTAACTATTATGCATATCTTCAAAATATCAGTTTTATTCTGGTTGCTTTGAAATTTTTCTGTCTTTGGTTTTCTGCAATTGGATTATGATGTGCTTAGAAGTGATTTTATTTACATTTTTTCTTGCTTTGTGTTCCATGATATACTCGAAATCTATCGGTTTGAAAAAAAAATTTTTTTGGTCCCACTCTCAATCTCTTCTGGAACTTCAATTGCAATTATCTCAGACCATTTTTTAGTATCTCCCATGTCCTTAGGTCTCTTTTCTTTAGTCTTCAATCATTTTTCTGTCTATAAGATTGTCTCAGCTCATTTAATTTGCCTTCAATTTCACTGACCCTTCTACCTTTTCCAATATGTTGATTATTCCATCCATGTACATTTTTGCATTTCTATTTTAGTTAAAGAATTTGCATTTATTTTTAGAGGATTTTTCCCTCTGCTGAAATTTCTTATTCACTTGCTCATAAATACTGCATTTATCTTTAAACCTTTGAATATATTTTCCTTTAATACTTAGATATTATTGTAATAGCTAGGTTTTGTTATTTGCATCTGGGCTAGCTCAGGGTTAGTTTTTAAAGACCAGTGTTATTCTTGACTATGGACAATATTTTCCTATTTTCTTTGCATATCAGATAACTTTTATTATTTATTGAGCAATTTTAGTAATTATTACCACATTATTCCTCTGTAATATATGCTATATAATACAGATAACTGGACTATGCCCATTACTTCTGAAGAATGTCAGTGTTTATTCTAGTAAGTCGCTGAGGGTCGGACACGACTGAGCGACTTCACTTTGACTTTTCACCTTCATGCATTGGAGAAGGAAATGGCAACCCACTCCAGTGTTCTTGCCTGGAGAATCCCAGGGACGGGGGAGCCTGGTGGGCTGCCATCTATGGGGTCGCACAGATTCGGACATGACTGAAGTGACTTAGCAGCAGCAGCAGCATTCTAGTAAGTAAATCAGTTAGCTGCTGACCACCTTACACTTTTGTATTCTGTCTTTTTATATTTTATTTGGATGAGCTGTACAGAGAAGTACAGCTCTTGCTCATCTTGCTGTAAAGTCTTGCTCATCTATATTGGTGGAACTCTACTTCTAAATTCTACTTCCTTATGAATCTTATCGGGGCTTGGAGTTTGTCTTTGTTCAGGAGTATCTAGAATAAGCCTTTATTCTTAAGCATGGTCCTTACTTCTAAGGCGTAATCATTCTGATATCTCAGCAGGAAGTTTGGAATTTTAACAAAGTATATCCTCTTTTATGAGCTGAAAAAATCTAGCTTTCTCCAGCACTTCTTGAACTCTACGTCACTTCACGGAAAATGATGGAGAAACAATGGAAACAGTGAGAGGCTTTATTTTGGGGGGTTCTAACATCACTGCAGATGGTGACTGCAGCCATGACATTAAAAGACACTTGCTCCTTGGAAGAATAACTATGACTAACCTATACAGCATATTAAAAAGCAGAGATGTTACTTTGTGGACAAAGGTCTGTCTAGTCAAATTTATGGTTTTTCCAGTAGTCATGTATGAATGTGAGAGTTGGACTATAAAGAAAGCTGAGCATCAAACAATTGATGCTTTTGAACTATGGTGTTGGAGAAAACTCTTGAGAGTCTTGTGGGCTGCAAGGAGATCAAACTAATCAATCCTAAAAGAAATCAATTGAATATTTATTGGAAAGACTGATGCTGAAAATGAAACTCCAATACTTTGGCAACCTGATGCAAAGAGCTGACTCATTAGAAAAGACTCTGATGCTGGGAAGGATTGAAGGCAAGAGGACAAGGGGGATGATAGAGGATGAGATGATTGGATGGCATCACCGACTCAATGAACATGAATTTGAGCAAGCTCTGGGAGTTGGTGATGGACAGGGAATCTTGGCATGCTGCAGTCCATGGGGTGGCAAAGAGTCAGACATGACTGAGTGACTGAACTGAACTGATTACTTTTCTGCCCTGAACCTGAAATAGCATAGTGTGCTAAGCCCCAAAGGTTTCACTTTATCTATGCAGCCCAATCCTCAGGAAAGGACTAGAATGAAATCAACAGAAATTCCTATGACCTTTTCTTTAATCAGCATTTTCTGCTCTAGTGTGTAAAATAATGTATAAGTTAGAGAGAAAAGTGAAAGTGAAGTCGCTCAGTCATGTCCGACCCACGGACTGTTGCCTACCAGGTTCCTCTGTCCATGGGATTTTCCAGGCAAGAATACTGGAGTGGGGTGCCATTTCCTTCTCCAGGAGATCTTCCCAACCCAGGGATTGAACCCGGGCCTTCCACATTGTAAGCAGACACTTTACCATTTGAGCCACCAGGGAAGTTAGATTCAATATTAAAGTAAAGAGTTTGGTAAAATGTTTGCTAAATGATAGTATTAATTTCCTTAACTAATATTTACAATTTTATTTCTACCTTTTCAGAGTTAGCATGGACTCACCTATATTTTGGGGCTTCTCCAGTAGCTCAGTGGTAAAAAATGTGCCCTGCAATGCAGGAGACTTGGGATTGATCCCTATGTTAGGAAGATCTCCTGGAGGAGGGCACTTCATTACTCTTGCCTGGAGAATTCCAAGGACAGAGGAACCTGGTGGGCTACAGGCCATAGGGTTGCATAGAGTTGCACATGACTAGAACAATTAAGCAGTGGCAAGACCTACATTTGATCTGGCTTAATTATCCAAAAATTCAACTCCTTAGAGTCATTAATAAAACAGTCACTGAAGTGTGTCAAAAAGAACTTGATTTGCAGTCAGAAGATACACATTTTATTTTTGATTTCCTTAACCTCTATTAGCTTACCCATCATAGAAAGGTGATACCACTTCTACACACATAGCAGAACTGTCTGAATAAAAAGATGAGTGAAATCAGTTTATACAACATAGAATACACTGAGTTGTTACCACATAATTTTCTGCTCTCCAGTTTTCACACAATTGTAATTCATAAGGCTGACAGAAACACTGGGATCCATTAGACTATCTGTTATCATCATAAGTAAATTCTAATAAATTTAACACAATTCTAGCCCCCCAAATATTTGATTTGACATTGATGTTTTTTGCCTCTTAGAGTTATCACAGGGAATTTTATTATATACTTTTGCATCAGTTCATTTGCTCTTACTTCTGCTTGTTCTAATGGTTTTTCCATAGTGTTGTGCTGTTCATGTTTAGACTTAACAAACAAGCATTCAGCTTAATAGTGCAAACATATACATTGCAAGAAAATAAAATATATCTTCTATCTCATTATTATATAACTCAGTCTGACTTTAGAAAACAAGAATAAAACATTTTGATTTGGAGTCAAATGTGATTTGGTTGTTGTTGCATCCTTTTCATTCTTTAGAACTAAATAATGCTAAAATAATCCAACATCCTGTCTTAGGCACATTACAGTTCTCATTCATTCTGGATTTCTTTACATTCAGAGTGATAGTATGTACCTCCTTTCAAAGAAATGTCTCACTCTTGCTTTATTTGTTCTTTAGGATCTATTTAATTTTTTGTTTGTATGATCTACTGGTGCTGAATATGGAGAAAAGAGTAATCCCAAAATGTCAATCTGAATATTGTAATATATCAATTTAAAATTAGAGGATGAATAATCCCACTGTATATACTTTCAAATTAGAGGTGAAAGCAACAGTCACAAGCAAATTTTTGTTGGTAAAACCCTGTTTGCCTTGTCTATTGACAAGGGAATAAACTATGAGAGATTTCTTTAAATATTGCCATAGATAAAGCAGTTTGATACACAGCTTGTGTTTAGAGTATTCCAAGCAGCGGGAGAAGTTGATATTATGTGACAGACTGAACCTAAGGGGACTCCAGTGATTTCTACTTCTGCTTTTCATATCTTTGTATATAATTCGCTCCTTTTGAGTATGGCAAATAATTGTGATGGGATGTTCCTTTGGTAATTACATTATGTTATACAAGATTCTGGGGCTCCCCAGGTGGTTTAGTGGTAAAGAGTTCACCTGCCAATGCAAGAGATACTGGAGAAGTGGGTTCGATCCCTGGACCCCTAGCTCAGGAAGATCCCCTAGAGGAGGAACTGACAACCCCGTACTGTATTATCTGGAAAATCCCATGGACAGAGAAACCTGGCAGGTTACAGTCCATAGGGTCGCAAAGAGCTGTGCTTTACACGACTGAGCACGTAGGAACACATTTAAGATTCCATCTTAACAGACTAGAGCTAGAGATTCTTCTTCACAGCTTGATAAGTGAAGTAGCCATGCTGGAAAAGCCCACATGACAAAGAATTACAGGTGACCTCTAGGACCTGCAGAAATCTTCTAATACGTAAGAGTGGTCTTCACTCAACAACGAGCAAAATCCTAGGGTCTTCTACTATGCAACCTTTAGAATATTAAATCTTTTACTAACCTTAATAAGTCTGGAAATGATTCAACTTCTTACATGAGTTTAGCCTCCAGATAAGAAAATTTCACAAACATTCTGACTGCAGTCTTGTGAGATCCAGAAGACAGGATCTAGCTAAGTCATGCCTGTTCTCCTGACCCACAGAAATTTTGCGATATAAATGTATGCTGTTTAAAGATGTTAAGTTTGTACTAATTGGTTGAACTGTAATAAGTAACTAACACGGTATCCTCAATTACATTGTTTACCAGTAAAAACTCTGTTGTCCACTTGCTTAGTCATGCCCAACTCTTTGTGACCCTGTGGACTGCAGCACACCAGACCTCTCTGTCCTTCACCATCTCCCAAGCTTAAAAACTCTCAAGAATCTGTATTAAACCAATTTAAAAAATATTCTAAATCTGAATGACCATGCCCCTTAGAGATGATTCTGATGATCAATGATGGTGTTAAGTATTACAGAGATAAAACCAGAGATCCTAAAGTTTCCCTGTCAAGATCAATTTTATTTCATGAAATAGTTTCAATAAAGGCAAATTTAAATATATATATATATATATATATATATATATATATATATATATATATATATCATGCATATGTGTGTGTTTACCTAATCTTCCTAGAATAAAATCTATACCCACAGTTTTTATAGCAGTTATCAAACTATGATTAAGTTGCCTCCAATGAGTGAAGAACTAAAGAGCTTCTTGATGAAAGAGGAAAGTGAAAAAGTTGGCTTAAAGCTCAACATTCAGAAAACTAAGATCATGGCATCCAGTCCCATCACTTCATGGCAAATAGATGGGGAAACAGTGGAAAGAGTGGCTGACTTTATTTTTCTGACCAACCTAGACAGCATATTAAAAAGCAGAGAAATTACTTTGCCAACAAAGATCCGTCTAGTCAAGGCTATGGTTTTTTCAGTGGTCATGTATGGATGTAAGAGTTGGACTACAAAGAAAGCTGAGTGCTGAAGAATTGATGCTTTTAAACTGGTGTTGGAGAAGACTCTTGAGAGCCCCTTGGACTTCAAGGAGATCCAACCAGTCAATCCTAATGGAAATCAGTCTTGAATGTTCATTGAAAGGACTGATGTTGAAGGTGAAACTCCAATCCTTTGGCCACCTAATGCAAAGAGCTGACTCATTGGAAAAGACCCGAATGCTGGGAAAGATTGAGGGCAGGAGGATAAGGGGATGACAGAGGATGAGATGGTTGGATGGCATCACCAACTCAATGGACATGGGTTTGGGTGGACTCCGGGAGTTGGTGATGGACAGAGAGGCCCAGCGTGCTGTGGTTCATGGGTCGCAAAGAGTCAGACACGACTGAGCTACTGAACTGAACTGAACTGAATGAGATGCAATGGAAAGGAAAATGGCAATCCATTCCAGTATTCTTGCTTGGAGAATCCCATGCACAGAGGAGCCTCGTGGCTACAGTCAATGGGTCACAAAGAGTCAGACACGACTGAGCAACTGAACAATGAGATGTAAGCAGGAAAGATAAATATAATAATAATAAAAACACTACTGGGTAGCATCATTAAAAAGAGGGGAAAAAAAGAAGGAATATGCTGAGATGTAGAAGCATATTCTACATGCTGCTGCTACTGCTGCTAAGTTGCTTCAGTCGTGTCCGACTCTGTGCGACCCCATAGACGGAAGTTCACCAGGCTCCCCCGTCCCTGGGATTCTCCAGGCAAGAATACTGGAGTGGGTTGCCATTTCCTTCTCCAATGAATGAAAGTGCAAAGTGAAAGTGAAGTCGCTCAGTCGTGTCTGACTCTTAGCGACCCCATGGACTGGAGCCTACCAGGCTCCTCCATCCATGGGATTTTCCAGGCAAAAGTACTGGGGTGGGGTGCCATTGCCTTCCCCGATTCTACATGCTAGAAGATGCTAGTAGAAGATGTAGCTACTTAAGTAGCTGTTAAAGCTATGAGATGTGCCATCTACGGATGATGGTCAAGTATAAAGATGGAAGAAACCTGGACCCCTGAGGACTTTGTGGGACAGAGCTACTACATTAGTTTCTGAAATAATACTTCAAGGTTTTAACCTGAATGAATCTCTATTCTGTTTAAATCACGGTTTCATTGTTCAGTCCCTAAGTCTGACTCATTGTGACCTCAAGGACTGCAGCACACCAGCCTCCTCTGTCCTTTACTATCTCCTGGAGCTTGTTCAAATTCATGTCCATTCGATTGGTGATGCCATACTCGGAGTTTTACAGATACTTTCAGATACTCAATAAATATTAGCATATATAATTTATTTGTAAATTGTGAAATAATATATTATTACAGCCTACATTTCTGTATTTGGCTGAAGAGCAAAGGTCAATGTAATCCTTGTAAAGAAAGGTACAAACAAAAGTCATCACAACTCTAGCAGAGGAATACACAAAGAGCTAGTATTTTAGAATAAAGTATCATGTGAACAAAGGGACAGAGTCCTGAAATTATGTAACTTAAGAGATGGCAGCAGAATCTAGTTTGACTGGAGTTTAAAGTAATTGATAGCATTGAAGGAGAAATGATAAACTTTTTTAGGATATTAATGAATGGTTTAAAGATCCATGAAAATGAGTTTGCATTTCACCTATAAGCCACAAACATTTATCACTAAGAATAAGATCTATTTTCTGGAAAAATAAAGCCCAGTAGTATAGAAAATAGACTGAAAGAGATAAAGATTAAAAAATCAGCGAGCAGTTAAAATATATAGAGAGGACATAATATCTTAGATAAGAGAATATAAGGCTAACAGGAGCAATAGGGTTAAAAAGAAAATGGTGGCTGCAGAGTACTGCACACATATAAAAATGACAAGACTCAGAAATATACATGCTAGGGGAAAGATTTTGAGAAGAGGATATTTATTGTTTTACTTCTGGTATAATCTTGTACCTGACAGTCAGTAGGTACATAGTAAATAACTTAAATATTTGTCAAATAGCAAAGAAAATCAGTAGCAAAGGGACAATAATGGTTGTTTCATGCTGAATTATAATTTGTAGTTATGCAATACAAATTTTTAATAGTATACCTAATGTTACCTGTTGAAAAAGACACCACTGTTTTAGTATTTTTCATTTAATAGAATTTAAAACTGTCTTCATTGATGGAATCTTAAATGATTCACAAGTTTCAGCATATGTAACTGTGTATATATACCCTCTGGAAGTTATAAAGACATTCTGTTTTTGCTCCTGGGCTATACCAGGAGCAACCATGTTATTCTGCTTTTACTTTAACTGACTTAAAATATAGTTTAATAAGTACCCATATATATACTGTCACATGAAACCTTCCACATTTTATTCAAGTAACTAATTAAAAGAAGTAAACAGAAAAATTCGATTCATTTCCTTGTCCAATCTGCTTTTAAGTCTTAATTTACTAACATCCATAAAATTTCAACAGATACATATTGTCAGAAACAAATTTGTTAAAGGAAAGAAATATGCTTATGGGATAGTTTAGAACTACCGTCTCAATCACTAAATAATTTAAAAGACATAGATAATTTAAAATTTTATAAATCAATTGCTGTCATTATTGTTTAGTTACTAAGTTATGTCCGACTCTTTGCAAACCCATGAACTGTAGCCTGTCAGTCTCTTTTATTCATGGGATGTCCCAGGCAAGAGTACTGGAGTGGGTTGCTATGCATTTTAATTCAGATAGCCTATTTTTTCATATTCAAGGAAGTCAAAGTGCATCTTCATTAAACCTAGGCATTTCAACAGAATCTGCCAACAGATTCTCTCTCATCTGTTATCCTGTGTAATCAAGCTGCTGCAGACATCTTATCTTCACTTTATTATATAATGGGCATAACATTTCAATCTTGAAGCATCCCTTAGGGGTCTTTACCAATGTATAGCTTAAACCAACATCAGTGACAGATGCAGGGGGCGATGCAACCTCCCAAGGTGCTTTTCCTCCCAGGCTTTAGCAGTTATAGCCTTGTTTCAGTTAGCTCTTTAGGAGGTAGAAGCAACCATTGTTTATAACTTTTCTGAACTGTGAGAAGTTGCTATGCCTATTGTGCAGGGGTTTAGCCTGAGTAGGGTATCAGAGTAGGGTATCAGAGGATATCTGGCAAAGCAGTTCTATTTAACTTGAAGCATTTTAAAGAAAGGAGTTTATCGAAACACTGGTTTAACTGCATCCCTGCCTCTGTACTCACATTGCCTTCTCCTCTCTCAAAATTCCCTCTGCCTTACTTATAAGGTACACATTATTGCATTTAAGGCCAACATCAACCATCCAGGAAAAGCTGCTTGTCTCAAAATCCTTAAATTAACCATGCATTACCATGTAAAGTGATATTCACAGGTTTTAGGGATTAGGACATAGATTCACCTTCTTGAGGGACAATATTTGGGCTTCCTAGCTGGCACTAGTGGTAAAGAACCTGCCTGGCAATGCAGGAGACATAAGAGACATGGGTTCAATTCCTGGGTCAGGAAGGTCCCATGGAGGAAGGCATGGTAACCCATTGTAGTATTCTTGCCTGGAGAATCCCACAGATAGAGGAGCCAGGTGGGCTACAGTCCATTGGTCGCAGAGTCTGATACAACTGAAGCAACTGAGCACACACATGGGACACTATTCAGCCCACTGCATATTTTCACCTTGAACTATCCTTTTATCCTCATTTTTTCCTAATAAAGAAATGATATTCAGTAAGAGTCCTTCCATCTAATCATTCATCTTGGCCATCTGTTTCATCATCCCAGATTTCCTGGTTTTCTTTTCTGGATCAAGCTGTGTGCCAGGATCTAACCTAGCACGTTATTCACTCATATCTATAATATAATGAATGTGCCTACATATTTTGGAGTATTTAAAAACATTTTTTTCCAAATATTAATTTGGAGCATTTGGACCTGTGAGAAAGTGAAATCTATGCTCCAGTGGAGGGACATGCTGAATAGTACAGAACTATTTATTAATATAAAAATACTTATGTCTATGTATTTATACATATATACTTGGAATTTCACATTTAAAAGTGGATTTATTCTAATAAATTAAAATTCCACATTTATTTTTAGAACTTGTAAAAATTCTCTAATAGAAAAATATGATAAAATGGTGTTTGGGTTATTCCTATAGATCACAAAGGCTTAAACCACAGAAACAAACACCAGGCTTAACTTCACTATAACAATACTAGAAAATAAAATAAATGAACTGCACAGTACTTTGTAATGCTATAGTTAATATTTCCTAACATAGATGGTGGGTTACAAGCTAGGCTGGTTATTCTTCCTAAAATACCTTTGCTTACTTTCTTGTTTTCCTTTCCAGGGAAATATTCTCACACCCCGTCTGACTTATCAGTAAACAAAACCCTCCTCTCCTACCACTGAACACTGACCCATATCACATATTCATGATATATATGAAGACAAGAGGCCCGAAGTTTTGAGCTTTCCCAGGAGCTAAAATAAATATGGACATGCGGCTGCCGTTGCCTTTGTGTTCAGTTCTATCCATTTTGATGTAGAGTCAGATCAAATCCACTTTCAGGTGACTACATGATATTCACGACAAGCAAGTGGAAGTGTGTTCTTAAATTTGGTAAAATAGTTCTAACAATAAAATTTTAAATGTCTCTTAGTTAATCTGGGCCTCAAGGAAGGAAAGTGAATTGTCTTCAATGATCGGTTTTTTGGGTAAAGAACATATGCATAATGAATATATGCAGCCTTGCATATATTATATTCCCTAGTTCTCTTCTGCTTCAAAGAGTTTTGAACTGTGGGGAATTACTACTAATTCTATATTATATACTAATTCATAGTATTACTAATTATGCTATGTTTTAGTAGAAAAAGTAAAAGGCCTTTCCAGATGTCTGATTCTATGGATACATTAATTTCTTTGTATATTTCCTGGAATTATACTGTATTTGGGATTCAATAATTTCCTTTTTTCTTCTTCAAAACTTTGTTAGATTTTATGTGGAGATTTTGAAAAAAATGAAGCTGAGCTGAAGACTGAAAAATGCACACTGGAAACAAATTAATGCCTGGGGTTATTTTCTCTCCCTCCATGGGGCAATCCACAACAGGTTTATCCCTTTCTGTAGCTGTTGGAATCTACTTACTGCACCCCATGAATCTGGGATGGGAGAATGGAGCTAGTGTTTGTTCCAGTCTCAGCTTGTCTTCTAGCTCAAGAAATAGGATTTGGATCATATAATAAAGAACAAATGAAAATCTCACAGAGGAGCATAATCTAATATAGTCCAAGTTAGAATACAGTGTCACCAAAGAAAAGCAGAATGTGTATAAAGCAGAAAGAATTGGAGAAAGGAGTTTAGTTAATTTTATGGGGTATTTTTATTTTGGAGGGATAATGAAAGAAAGTAAAGTACTCCATTTGTACCAATATGTGAAAAATAATTGCTTTTGAAAGATTCTTATTTCTTTGGAATTAATATATATATAAATAAGGAATGAAAGTATATCATATCATGCCATTTAAATTACCCCTAGAGTAATAAATTACATTCTCTTACCCTTTTAAATATTCTTAGGGATAAAAATTAGATCATCCTGTATTCAGTCCTAGGGATTTTTTAATTTTAACAGTTCACTTGAAGAATTACAGTAAAAAAGCCTTACGTTCAACTGAATGTTAATAAAAGAGATTGCAAAACCAAAGGTGGTAAGATCCAGTGGAGAGGATGTCTTCATATTCTTTGGTTTAGTCAATTATATTTTACCTATTAATGCCTAATATCCTATTTCAGGAAGTTAAATGTCCCAAGGCAATCCATATTAGAGAATTCTCTTATGAGTAAGAACTTATTAATAAGAATTTATATTACCAATGAACAAGATTTAATTAAGTCTGAAACATTTTAATCATAATTTTTGTGATTGTTTTATAGATAACATAACATCCAGTTTCTTCTTTTAGTAGCATAAACACTATAACTGTTACAACAAACTTTATCTAGAACAAAATAATAATGAAAAGGAGTATATTCTTTTAAGATATGCCTAAACCCTAGCTCAAAAATAAGAGATTTAGATTACAAAAATAATTTAAATAAATATATATAATTTAACACAGATTTACTATCTCTTTAAATACAGTAAAAAATAATGACATCAAAAGTGGTAATTTTCTCAGTTCATTATATACCAAATACAACTATATTGATTCCCCTTTGAATATCTGTGATCCTATTGTAAGCCAATGACAAAATGTACATTCACCACACGTTGAGTTAATAAATAAACAAGAAAAAGAAAGCACTCTTAAAACCAGCACAGATAATGGATTGCAAGAGCTTTTAGACTTGCAGAAAAAATGTGCGTTAATATTTGCAATTTTATCTAAGAAAAAAAAGCTGGTTAAGATTTGTCACTTTATTACTGTGATACTCAAAATAGCCAACCTCATCACCAAATCTATTCAAATTCACATAAGCTTCTGTCCTATTTTATAGGCACATAAACTATTTTAACTACTAAAATAGACTTGCCTTGAAAATAAATGAGTAGACACTCTAAATAGAACAGGCAAGCTGTTCATAATATGCTCCGTGGATTTGCAAAATGCTTTCATTCTTACACTGACAAGAGCCCAAGCTCCTATGATATAAAAAAAAAAAAAAAATATTCAGCACCTTACCTGTAACAAGAAAGCTGCATCTCCCTGCTCCAGCTTCATTTATGATGCTACAATTGTAAACCCCATAGTTTTCATTGGAAAGACTCTTCACTG
The DNA here is from genome assembly GCA_935064755.1 of Tragelaphus eurycerus. Lineage (NCBI taxonomy): Eukaryota > Metazoa > Chordata > Mammalia > Artiodactyla > Bovidae > Tragelaphus > Tragelaphus eurycerus. The sequence continues at coordinate 1,850,214 of CAKXYN010000097.1, read as the reverse complement.
GGTATTCTGTGTATTCTTGAGAGTCAAACTGACCCGTCCGCAATAATTTGTTGCCCAAGCGCCACTCATAGGTCAGCACCCGTATTGGATAGGCTCTTAGGACCCTGCAGCTCATAGTGACACTTCGGTCTTGTCCTTGCCTGATTTCCAGAAATGCTGGTTCCACAGCAGGAGGATCTGTAGAAAGAGATATTATAACAGATAAAATGGGTGATCGGCAATAAGCCAGTGGCTACTCTTACTGTGAGAAGCTATTTTCAAGAATACATCTAGCCAAAGGAAAGGGCTATTATCAGGTAGGTGGAGAACATATTTAGGCTAGGAGATTTTGGCTTGGGTGAAAGTGAAAGTGAAGTTGCTCAGTCGTGTCCAACTCTTTGCGACTCCATGGACTGTAGCCTACCACGCTCCTCCGTCTATGGGATTTTCCAGGCAAGAGTACTGGAGTGGGTTGCCATTGCCTTCTCCAGGGCCTGGGCAGGGAAACATAAATCCTGAGTGTGGGCAGTGAATAGGATTAACCGCTTTAAAATAGCATTTGCAGGTGTGCGTGTCTGTGCTTAGTGTCTCAGCCATGTCTGACTCTTTGTGACATCATGGACTGTAATCTGCCAGGGTCCTCTGTTCACGGGATTTTCCCAGCAAGAATACTGCAACAGCTTGCCATGTCCTCCTTCAGGGGATCTTCCAGACCCGGTATTGAACCAAGGTCCCCTGTAGCTTCTGCACTGGCAGGCAAGTTCTTTACCACTGAGAGACCTGGGAAGCCTCAGGTGAATCTAGAAAAGCTTTTTTTTTTTTTTTTTCTTTCTAGCTCCTTCCCAGAAAAAACCGTCATCAGTGTGTTTGGTTTATAGTGCACTGTGCTTAGTTACTCAGTCTTGTCTGACTCTTTGCAACCCCATGGACTATATATAGCCCACCAGGCTCCTCTCTCCATGGAATTCTCCAGGAAAGAATACTAGAGTGGGTTGCGATTCCCTTCTCCAGGGGATCTTACTGACCCAGTGATTGAACCCAGGTCTCCTGCATTTCAAATAGATTCTTTACCGTCTGAGTCACCGGGGAAGCTCTGGTTTATACTCTTAGAAACCAAATGATGTTCTAGGTATAAAAACAGAATATCCACCCTAGCATGAAAATCTGCAGCAGATGAAGCCATTGGTTCATGAAAGGAAATTCTAATTATCCCATATGAAGCTCAGTCCTTAGGATTCTGGATACCAAGTTTTTAATAATATGGGTAACACAAGTATATAAATTTATTTTCTAAATTATTTGGCACTGGGATGACCCAGACGGATGATATCGGGAGGGAAGAGGGAGGAGGGTTCAGGATGGGGAACACATGTATACTTGTGGCGGATTCATTTTGATGAATGGCAAAAGAAATACAATATTGTAAAGTTAAGCAAAATAAAATTAAAAAAATAAATTATTTGGTCAGAAAGAATGTGACAGCAATTTATAATATTCATGTGTAAACCTTAAACAAACAGAAAATTATGCTACAAGTGGATATGGACTTCAAACCACTGCAATGGTTCATTTATTTGGCTTAATTGGGAATTTTTTACCTATACAATTAGAACTTGCTACATTAGGTACCTAATCTTTTTGTTTTTGATGGGAAGATTTCCAAAAGGTGTGACACACTTCTCCCATCATTTAGGTTAGGCAAAATATAGGCCTTTACTTAATGATGACTCCCAACAGTCATAGCAAATAATACTTATTTTCTGGGATCTAATGACATGATTAATTTAATCAAGGAAATCAGGTACAACCAATCAGGGTTTTCTGCAGTCAGGACTGCTCCATGCAACACAACCATATCCTTGACTAGATGTGTATGACACCCTCCTGAGTTGTCCAGTATCAATGCTGGACGGCTCTACCTGGAAAACCCTTCCTTGAAGATGCTAAAAGGTTTTAGGACTATCACACCAAATATGCCATTTGATATTCTTTATATGTTATTCCATCTAATTTTTATAGCATTGCTCTCCTTTCTCACAACCAGTTTACTGACTGACCCTTCTTTGTTCTTTCAATAAATATGTTTAAGCTACCATATCAATTTTAATTTTATTAATAAGTTTAACTTTTGAGTCTTCCTTATATAAATGCTAAGAACAGAAAAAATAAACAAGAAAAAATCCTCTCTGCATGTAGTTTACACCTTAATCAATAGATAAAGACTTAAATAGCTAATTTAAAAACTGGAAGGAAAAAATATTCTATGGTAGAAAGTGAAGAAGTGAGTAACACCATAAGGACTGATCAGGCAAGGAATGTGATACTTGAACTGTATCTTTCAAGATATGTAGGAAATTGTCATGTGGGTAAACAGCAGGAGAGGACATTCCAGGTATGAGGATAAGTAGGTACAAATGTAAGGAGGAGACAGGCAGGAGGGAGTGTTCAGGGAAGTATAAGTTATAATAGTATAACTAGTGTACAAAAGGTGCATGAGAGTTTGGGAAGAAATAAAAATGAAAAAAAAAAAAGCAGAGATTGTCAAGGATCCTTGAACATCATGTTACAGAGTTTGAATTTTAACCTTGGTATTTAAGGCCTTTAAAAAGTTTTAAATGAAAGCTTTATATGAGTAAACCAATCTTTTAGAAAAAATAGTGTGGCAGATAGGAGGAGCATGAACCTCAAAGAGAAGAAATTCAAAGAGAAGACTTGAACTAAAGCAGTGTCATGGGACCATAAATGATGCCTTAGACAATGATGGGGATGAGATGAAGATGGGTAAAAAGGGAAGGTAGTTTGGAACTTGATAGATATGTCAGATTTGTGCACATATTAGTCCCATAGTAGGGATACCTAATAGGCAGTTCAGTTCAGTTGCTCACTCATGTCTGACTCTTTGTGATCCCATGAACCGCAGCACACCAGGCTTTCTTGTCCATCGCAAACTCCCAGAGTTCACCCAAATCCATGTCCATCGAGTCGGTGATGCCATCCAACCATTTCATCCTCTGTCGTCCCCTTCTCCTCCTGCCCTCAATCTTTCCCAGCATCAGGGTCTTTTCCAATGAGTCAGCTCTTTGCATTAGGTGGCCAAAGGATTGGAGTTTCAGCTTCAACATCAGTCCTTCCAATGAACACCCAGGACTGATCTCCTTTAGGATGGACTGGTTGGATCTCCTTGCAGTCCAAGGGACTCTCAAGTCTTCTCCAACACCACAGTTTAAAAGCATCAATTCTCAGCACTCAGCTTTCTTTATAGCCCAACTCTAACATCCATACATGACCACTGGAAAAACCATAACCTTGACTAAACAGACCTTTGTTGGCAAAGTAATGTCTATGCTTTTTAATATGCTGTCTAGGTTAGTCATAACTTTCCTTCCAAGGACTGAGCGTCGTTTAATTTCATGGCTGCAATCACCATCTACAGTGATTTTAGAGCCCCCCAAAATAAAATCAGCCACTGTTTCCACTATTTCCCCATCTATTTCCCATGAAGTGATGGGATTTGATGCCACAATATTAGTTTTCTGAATGTTGAGCTTTAAGCCAACTCTTTCACTCTCCTCTTTCACTTTCATCAAAAGGCTCTTCAGTTCTTCTTCACTTTCTGCAGTAAGGGTGGTGTCAACTGCATAAATGTGGTTATTGATATTTCCCCCAGCAATCTTGATTCCAGCTTGTGCTTCCTCCAGCCCAGTGTTTCTCATGATGTAATCTGCATATAAGTTAAATAAGCAAGGTGACATATACAGCCTTGACATACTCCTTTTCCTATTTGGAACCAGTCCAGTTCTAACTGTTGCTTACTGACCTGCATACAGGTTTTTCAAGAGGCAGGTCAGGTGGTCTGGTATTCCCATCTTTTTCAGAATTTTCCACAGTTTGTTGTGATCCACACAGTCAAAGGCTTTGGCTTAGTCAATAAAGCTAAATAGATGTTCTTCTGGAACTCTCTTGCTTTTTTGAGGATCCAGAGGATGTTGGCAATTGGATCTCTGGTTCCTCTGCCTTTTGTAAAACCAGCTTGAACATCTGGAAGTTCACGGTTCATGTATTGTTGAAGCCTGGCTTGGAGAATTTTGAGCATCACTTTGCTAGCATGTGAGATGACTGCACTTGTGCAGTAGTTTGAGCATTCCTTGGCATTGCCTTTCTTTGAGGTTGGAATGAAAACTGACCTTTTCCAGTCCTGTGGCCACTGCTGAGTTTTCCAAATTTGCTGGCATATTGAGAACAGCACTTTCACAGCATCATCTTTCAGGATTTCAAATGGCTCAACCGGAATTCCATTATCTCCACTAGCTTTGTTCATAATGATGCTTCCTAGGGCGCATCTGACTTCACATTCCAGGATGTCTGGCTCTAGGTGAATGATTACACCATCGTGATTATCTGGGTGGTGAAGGTCTTTTTTGTACAGTTCTTGTGTGTATTCTTTCACCTCTTCTTAATATCTTCTGCTTCTGTTAGGTCCATACCATTTCTGTCCCTTATCGAGCCCATCTTTGCATGAAATGTTCCTTTTGTATCTTTAATTTTCTTAAGGAGATCTCTAGTCTTTCCTATTCTATTTTTCTCCTCTATTTCTTTGCACTGATCACTGAGGAAGGCTTTCTTATGTCTCCTTGTTTTTCTTTGGAACTCTGTATTCAAATGCGTATATCTTTCCTTTTCTCCATTGCTTTTGGCTCCTCTTCTTTTTACAGCTACTTGTAAGGCCTCCTCAGACAGCCATTTTGGGTTTTTTTTTTTGCATTTCATTTTCTTGAGGATTGTCTTGATTTCTGTTTCCTGTAGAATGTCATGAACTTTCTATCCATAGTTCATCAGGCACTCTGTCTATCAGATCTGGTCCCTTAAAACTATTTCGCACTTTCAGTAACCTTATATTTTACAAGGGCCTCTTATATTTTTATATTTATTTATATGTTTAGAGTAGAGATTTTATCTTAGAAGGATAAAGGATGGAGGTGCGATAATATTTGGCATTTAAATTCAGGTTTAAGTTTAATGTTAATCCATGCCTTGTATCAGTAAGAACAATACAAATTCTGTAGTTGTGGCTCCAATCAGATATATCTAGTAGTACAAATTCCCTACAAGTTACACATATTGAACAAGAGGTTGAGTTAGCAAAGGAGGAGCAGTAGTGCAGGGTGAAGAGGGTAGGAGAAGAAAGAAAGAACCGAACATGGATGCAGGCTTTTCCATACTACCTTTAATAATAACTTGCTTCGAAGGGAGAGTAAAATTAGGCAAGGATGAGCAGCCATGGATTGTTGACCTGTTACTAGAACCATACTTTTTAGCAATATTTCAGCAGAGTTTGAAACCCTTTTTTATAGCAAAACCATTACAAAATCCCCCCAAACAATCTTTAATCACCTTCAGCTATCATCCAATTAATTTTAAACATTGGCATAAATTTCTACTTGAATGATCAGAAAAAGGGAAAATTATACCACACCCATCTCTACAGTGTGATTTACCTGTTTCTCACATGCTTGCATCACCCGAAAGTCTAATGGATTTCAAAGGTAACTTTCATTTCTAATGGCTCTGTTGCCATATCTGGCAGGAGACAATACAGTAATGCTGAAAAGGCCCTTATGCATTCTTGTTAGTGTTTTAAAGAACCTAATGCTTGGGACCAGTGAAATCCACAGAAATTCACTCTTGCCTGTAAGATCTTTTGAAAATCGTTTAAAAACAACAACAAACCAAATAGGGCAGGAGCCTAAATTCTGAGGCTGAAGGTAAAAAGTCAGATTTGGTGGTTCTTTGGTGGACTTCCTAGAAGGGTGAGATGGGGAGTGTGGAGTGTTCAGAGGTGATTTCTCTTGTTGCCTTTTATGTCTCACTGATTTTCATCTTACACATCCTGCAGCACTTCTTTATTCTGCTCTTCACCATCACCCTGATGTCTGAAGTCCACAGTGACGATTATTACATAATACTGCTACTACTACTGCTAAGTCGCTTCAGTCGTGTCCGACTCTGTGCAACCCCATAGATGGCAGCCCACCAGGCTCCCCCATCCCTGGGATCCTCCAGGCAAGAACACTGGAGTGGGTTACCATTTCCTTCTCCAATGCATGAAAGTGAAAAGTGCAAGTGAAATCACTCAGTTGTGTCCGACTTCGCAACCCCATAGACTGCTGCCTACCATGCTCCTCTGTCCATGGGATTTTCCAGCCAAGAGTACTGGAGTGGGGTGCCATCAGCTTCTCTGTATTTAATAATAATTGCATGGTAAATGTAGTTTTTATAGTTTTATTCACTCAACATATCCAGTTCTGCAATTCCATCATCAAAAGCTGCTTTTGCCAACCTGCAGGCACGGTTTGAGGAAATTAAGAATTTCATAGTAGAATACAGAGAAATTGAGAGCAAGACCTAAGCAAACGGGATGTGTTGGTGGAAGTTCTGTTACTGCAATATCACTAGGAGCTTTAAAGCGACTAAGTTGTTCTCTGTAGCCTCTTTCTTCTCATTTCCAGTGGCAAATTCAGCCAGATACCTGTGGTAGTCCCCTTTCTTTTTATAATAGGAGATCTTGGACTTGCCAGTGTTAGCTGCTGGAATGAGGGGTTTGTTCAGTACATCTAGAATGTCACAACAGATTAGTTTAGCCCCAACCATTTGCCAATATTCCCTAATCATTTTGAGTTTGCCTTCACCTCCCTTGTTTTCTTCTTTCTGTTTAGTGCTGCTGATTATTCTCCAGGAAGCTCTCTTAGCTCCAGCTGCATATTCACATGCAACACATGAGAGATTTCTTTATTCAACTGTCAACTCCACATCCAATCCTGCTTTTTTCTTCATGGATTCCACCATTTCGTCCTATCGCTCAACTGGCTGGGCCAGCTCCGCCTGGTACACCAGATCCTCCCATTACCCATAACAGCAGTGGGTCAGGCAGGCTTTGCGTGATGGACGGAAGTGTAGGGCGATAGCGTCTGGGACTTTCAGTCTCTCACTCAACGTCTAGGCAGCAAAAATCAAGCACTTCTTTTAAACAGCACATAGTTATATATTTTCTTTTTTCAAAAAAGTCTGACAATATTTTTATTTTACCCAGAATACTTCACTTTATTCATTTAGTATATTGATAAATTTGGATATGTGTTCCTTTTCATTTCATAATTTCTTTTTTGTGTGTCCTTTCTTTGTCTTTTTCATATTAATGGACTATATCATTATTGTAACCCTTTTCCAGATATTCATTGGGACTTTAACAGTTTCTATTATTCTGCTGATTGTCTTAAAGCACACAACATACATACTTAAGTTATCTAAAAATATCAATTAATATCTTTACCATCCTCTTAAAATAAGAATCTTAGAACACATTGCTCCTTTAAATCCAATTCTGACATATGTTACTGAGTCTTGATTTTACATCTATTGAATATTATCATAACCTTAAACCTGTACTATTTTTTAAATTACCCATATATATGCTAGCTTATAGTAAGATAAGTGAAAGTTGCTCAGTCTGTCCAACTCTTTGCGACCCTATGGACTATACAGTGCATGGAATTCTCCACGCCAGACAGAATATTGCAGTGGGTAGCCTTTCCCTTCTCCAGGGGATTTTCCCAACCCAAGGATCGATCCTAGGTCTCCAAAATGCAGGTGGATTCTTTACCAGCTGAGCCACAAGGGAAGCCCAGGAATACATGAGTAAGTAGCCCATCCCTTCTCCAGGGGATATTCCTGGCCCAGGAATCCAAGTGGGGTCTCCTGCACTGTAGGCTGATTCTTTACCAACTGAGCTATCAGGGAAGCCTTATTTGCCCTTGATTCCTTCTTTCATTATAGACCTTCCAAATCTATGGTCACTTTCCTTTTGCCTACAGTATATCATATAGAATTATCTTTAGTGAACTTTCTCATCTTTATTTTCTAAAAATATACTTTTAATTTCATTCTTAAAAGACATTTTCCTTGTATATAGGATTACATGTTTGCAGTGTTTTTTGTATTTTTTTTTTTCAGCACATCAGGATATAATTACACTGTCTTCAGCAGGCCATTATTGCTGTAGAGAAGTAAGCTCAACGTCTCACACTTTGAAATGAATGAAATGAAGTGAAATGAATGCCTTTTTCTTCCTCCAGCTACTTTCAAAATCTTTTTTGTTTTTGATGTTCTACAGCTTCAGTAAAATGTTTCTAGGTATAGGCTCCTTTCTATGTTTAGTTTGGATATATTGGGCTTCTTAAATCTCTTGATTTATGTTTGATGTCTTTCATCTAGGAAAGTTTTGGAAAATTCTCATCATAAGCTCTTCAAATAACCCCTGTATGTTTTTCTTTTTACTCTCACTTGAAGATCATTTTAATTCTGTCTTCCATGTCTCAATCTCTATTCCAAATACTCCATTTGAGGTTTCTGCATTGCATTATGAATAAATTCTCTGAGCTAATTCAGTCACTGATTTTTTTTTCAGCTGCTTAATTGGCTAAACTCATGTTATTACATCAGTTATTAGTTATTAATAACTAATTATCAATTTTCATTTATAAAGATTATGTGTAGTTCTTTGATATACTTTTATACCAATGTTTTAGGACATTTTCATTACCTGCAAAGGTAGTAAGACTTGCCTTTTATTTCTTTAAGCAAAGTAATTGTTTTAAACTGTCTGATACTTCTAATTGTAGTGTTGAAACAGATTTTCTCTTAATTTTCTCTCAGCGCACTTTGTTTCTGTGTATTCTTTGTTAATTTTAACTCTGTGCTACTCCTTGTCCTTTAAAATTATTTATGAGAATATTTCATGCCAAAGATGATAGCTTCCTCCTCTAGAGATCCATATCCACAGGCAGCTCTTAGCATCAATATCTCTCTGTTGTTCAGTGACTAAGTTGTGTGACACTCTTTGTGACCATATGGACTGCAACATGTCAGGCTCCTCTGTCTTCCACTATCCCCCAGAGTTTGCTCAAATTCATGTCCATTGTTTTGGAGTTGCTATCTGACCATCTCATCCTCTGCCACCCCCTTCTCCTTTTGCCTTCAATCTTTCCCAGCATCAAGGTCTTTTCCAATGAATCGGCTCTTCCCATTAAGTGGCCAAAGTATTGGCGCATCAGCTTCAGCATCAGTCCTTCGAATGAATATTTAGGGTTGATTTCCTTTGGGTTGATTGATTTGACCTCCTTACTATACAAGGAATTCTCAGAAGTCTTCTCCGGCACCACGATTTCAAAGCATCAGTTTTTTGGCCCTTATCCTTATTGGTCCAACTCTCACATCCATACATGACTACTGGAAAAACCATAGTTTTGACAGTGTGAATCTTTGTCAGCAAAGTGATGTCTCTGCTTTTTTTTTTTTTTTTTTTTTGTAATTTATTATTATTTTTAAAAATTTTTATTTAACTTTACAGTATTGTATTGGTTTTGCCATATATCAAAATGAATCTGACACAGGTATACATGTGTTCCCCATCCTGAACCCTCCTCCCTCCTCCCTCCCCATACCATCCCTCTGGGTCATCCCAGTGCACCAGCCCCAAGCATCCAGTATCGTGTATCGAACCTGGACTGGCGACTCGTTTAATATATGATATTATACATATTTCAATGTCTCTGCTTTTTAATACACCATCTATGTTTGTCATAGCTTTCCTTGCAAGGTGCAAGTGTATTAAAAGCCATTTCATGGCTGCTGTCATCATCTGCAGTGATTTTGGAGCCCAAGAAAATAAAATCTGTCACTGTTTCCATTTTTTTCCTCTTTTATTTGCCATGTAGTGATGGAACCAGATGCCATAATCTTACTTTTTTAATTTTGAATTCGAAGACAGCTTTTTAATTCTTCTCTTTCATCCTCATCAATAGGCTCTTTAGTTCCTCTTCACTTTCTGCATTAGAGTGGTATCTTCTGCATCTCTGAGGTTGTTGATATTTCTCCCAGTAAACTTGGATTCCAGCTTGTGATTCATCCAGCATGGTACTTCACATGGTATACTCTGCATACAAGTTAAATAAGCAGGGTGACAATATACAGCCTTGTCATACTCCTTTCTCAATTTTGAACCAGTCTGTTGTTCCATGTTAAGTTCTAACTGTTGCTTCTTGACCTACATACACATTTCTCAGGAATAGGTAAAGTGGTCTGGTATTCCCATCTCTTTAAGAATTTTCCACAGTTGGTTGTGATCCACACAAAGGTTTTACTTCAGTCAATGAAGCACATGTTCTTGAATTCCCTTGCTTTGTTATGATCCAGCAAATATTGGCAATTTGATCTCTGGTTCTTCTCTTTGATATCCAACATGTACATCTGGAAGTTCTTGGTTCACATACTGCTGAAACCTAGATTGAAGGATTTTGAGCATTACTCTGCTACATGTGAAATGAGTGCAATTTTAGGGTAGTTTGAGCATTCTTTGGTGTGTCCTTTCTCTGGGACTGGAATGAAAATTGATCTTTTTCAGTCCTGTAGCCACTGTTGAGTTTTCCAAATTTGCTGGCATATTGAGTGCAGCACTTTAACAGCATCATCTTTTAGGATTTGAAACAACTCAGCTGCAATTACATCACCTCCATTAGCTTTGTTTGCAGTAATGCTTCCTAAAGCCCACTTAACTTCACACTCCAGGATGTCCTGACTCTAGGTGAGTGACCACACTATGGTGGTTATCCTGGTCATTAAGACTTTTTAGTATAGTTCTTCTGTGCATTCTTGCCATCTCTTCTTAATAGCTTCTGCTTCTGTTAGGGCCTCACTGTTCCTGTCCTTTATTGTGCCCATTCTTGCTTCAATATTCCTTTTATATCTCCAGTTTTCTTGAAGACATCTCTAGTCTTTCCTATTCTAATGTTTTCCTTGGTATCTTTGCATTGTTCATGTAAGTAGGTTTTCTTATCTCTCCTTGCTATTCTCTGGAACAGTCCTTTGAGTTCCAACTTTCCCAGGAAACACCCTGGGTTTGGAGTTCTACTCCTTTTGCTCCAAGATGCCATCAAAACTGAAGTTCAAATTTGCCCGTATCAGCAAATGCTCCCAGAACAAAAGTAGTCTCACTGTAGTATATTCAAATAAATTTGGCATGGCATTTTTAACAACCACTTTAATGCTTTCATAATATTTTAAGAATATTTCCTAGCATTTTCAGTCGTTAGCATTGAAAGGGTTTTGGAGTATTTTGGATATTTTATGCTCAGAAATGCATGCCTAATATTGCCAAGAGGAATGTGTGTGCATGCTTAGGCATGCAGTCTTGTGAAGCCCACCAGGCTCGTGTGTCCATGGGATATTTGAGTCAAGAATACTGGAGTGGGCAGTTATTTCCTCCTCCAGGGGATCTTCCTGACTCAGGGATCAAACCCACGTCTCTTGCACCTCCCGCATTGGTAGGCAGATTCTTTATCCACTGAGCCAACTGGGAAGCCCATGGATCTAAACTTCATAATGGAGCAGTGACTGCAGGATATAGTGTTGTTAAGATATCTCAAGGTAAGTATAAACAAAGGCATTGTATGTCTGTGGGTGTTCAGTTGCTTAGTTGTGTCCAACTTTGTGTTTCCATGGACTGTAGCCTGCCAAACTCCTCTGTACGTTGGAGTTTGAATACTTCAATAAGTTTTATATATAACCCAAAAATACTGCAGTGGGTTGCATTTCTTACTCCAGAGGATCTTCTTGACCCAGGGATCAAACCCATGTCTTATATGTCACCTATATAGACAGGTTGATTCTTTACCAGTGTACCACCTGGGAATCCCATAGTAAAGGCATAGAGAATGTCAAATTTGAATTTACTCTTGAATATAATCACAGAGTTTGAGAAAAATAAAAGTTCCTAAAAGAAAATAAACATAAACTAGCATATATCTATGTAAAGTAAAGAGTAAATTCCGGGGAAGGCAATGGCACCCCACCCCAGTACTGTTGCCTGGAAAATCCCATGGATGGAGGAGCCTGGTGGGCTCCAGTCCATGGGGTCGCTAAGAGTCGGACACGACTGAGCGACTTCACTTCCACTTTTCACTTTCATGCATTGGAGAAGGAAATGGCAAACCACTCCAGTGTTCTTGCCTGGAGAATCCCAGGGACGGGGGAGCCTGGTGAGCTTCTGTCTATGGGGTCACACAAAGTCGGACAAGACTGAAGCGACTTAGCAGCAGCAGCAGCAGCATAGATATATGTGGATCCAGAGAGTTGTGTTACAAAATTTAAAGTAGTCATTCGTATGTTTCTAAGAGCAGGAAGTAGTCAAATGTGCCAAATCCTAGAAAGTCAGGAAATAATACTGAAAATATGTACTGTTTTTGACAAATTCAATATCATAATGATTATAGTGAAAGCACTTTCTGTGAAGTATTTATAGTCTGGTTTACAGGGTTTTGGCATGTGTGAGGATGGTTAAATAGTAGAAGTCATTAATGACAGCTATTTGTTCAAAAATGTTGTCTGTGATTATAAAAGATGGTTACATACATTGATTCTACCTTCAAAATACATTAGGAGTTTGTACATTTCTCTCAGTCTTCACTACCTTCTCTGCTACCTTTCACATGTGTGTGTTAATTGCTCAGTCATGTCCGACTATTTGCGACCCCATGAACTATAGCCCACCAGGCTTGTCTGTCCATGCCAAGAATACTGGAGGAGGTAGCCACTCCCTTCTCCAGTGGACCTTCCCAACCCAGAGGTCGAATCTTGGCATCTTGCATTGGCAGGTGGATTCTTCACCATCTGAGCCACCACAAATGTCCTGCAACAGTCTTCAACCAGGCCAACATGCTTCTTCTTTTGACCTTCTCTCTACCTTCTGAGTTTGGCCAGATATTCTTTTAAAAGAGAAATCAGCTCCTTTTTTCTCCTTCTTAGAACAGTTTATTGACTCACCCCTGCTTGTTAACCAGGCCTACCAGGCCCTACAATTTCTGGGTCTGGCCATATACCCATCTACTCTCATCTTGAACATTGTGCCTCAAAATTATAGGTTTTCTTCCTGCCTCTGAATGATAAACCCTTTTGGACAACAAACCTCTGATGTTCTTCCTTCCTAATTTGTTCTTTTATTTATTTTTTACTTTCTCTTACTATTTCTAAGTCTCATGTTTTAGATTTTTTACCTTGAGAAAGTCTACCCTTGGTCAACAGTAAGTGAAGCATCTCTCCTCCTGTGAATAATACAATGTTATCATCCATTGTATTTGCCTCCTGTGTTAGCTTTATTATAAAGAACCTTACAAATTCCCAGTCATTGCATCACTCCACTGAATCCATTGAGTACCTAGTATTATATTTGTGTGCTTAGTCACTTTAGTCATGTCCAACTCTTTTCTGACCTGTGGACTGTAGCTGGCTAGGCTCCTCTGTCCTTGAAATTCCCCAGGCAAGAATACTGGAGTGGGTCACCCAAGACCTCCAGGGGATCTTCCTGACCCAGGGATCAAACCCATATCTGTTATACCTCCTGCATTAGCAGGCAGGTTCTTCACCACTAGCGCCACCTGAGAAACCCCACCTAGTTTTTTATCTAGTGACAAAAATTATTGATTAGCAACCAAAAAATGATTAAATTAATTACATTGGTGTTTGAACACTGTTTTGGATCTCTTATCTGTCTTTTCTCCCTGAAAGTCAAGGAGTGGGACTAAAAGTTCCAATCTTCCAACGATGGCGTGGTCTTTCTGGAGACCAGCTCATATCCTGAAGATATATAGGGATCAGCCAAGATTCACCTTACTAGCATGAATTCAGGATGGTTGGAAAGAGCTTGTTATAAGTAATAAAGGGTTATCCTTTCACTCAGGAAATTCTAAAACTTTTAGGAGGTTGGTTCCAGGAATGAAGAACAAAGATTTTATATAGATATATATCCCATCAATTTACAGCAATTAGTTATTGTCTTCTAAGAATTTGCACATTGATTATATTAAATTGTGTATACTTACCTATATTACAATATTATCTTTACACTGATATTATAAATCTATGTTAATAGGAGTCATTTTTATTCATTTTTTAAAATATCTTATATAATCTCTCACCCAACATTATCTAAGAATCATAAGTCTGGGCATGGTTGATAAAAATAAAATATGGGTATTTTGAACATATATCTGTTTAGTAACATAAAGCTTCAATGTATCACATGGTCAGATCTAAATGGCTGTCTTAAAGGTAAATTAGCCTAAGTTCAAATATGTTTAGTGTCTCTCAATGGACATAAACAGGTTACTTTCATTTATCTTTTTGAAGTTCAGTTTCCTCAACATCGTTGTGGCTGTTCAGTCATTGTCGTGTCTGACTCTTTGCAACCCCATGGACTGCAGCACGCCAGACTTCCCTGTCTACCACCAACTCCTGGAGCTTACTCAAACTCATGTTGATCACATGGGTGATGCCATCCAATCATCTTGTCTTCTGTCATTCCCTCTCCTCCCACTTTCAATCCTTCCCAGCATCAGGGTCTTTTCCAATGAGTCAGTTCTTTCCATAGGTGGCCAAAGTATTGGAGTTTCAGCTTCAACATCAGTCCTTCCAATGAATATTCAAGCATGATTTTCTTTAGGATTCACTGGTTTGATCTCCTTGCATTACAAAGGACTCTAAAGAGTCTTTTCCAACACCGCAGTTCAAAAGCATCAGTTCTTCAGTGTTCAGCTTTCTTTATAGTCCAACTCTCACATTCATACATGACTACTGGAAAAACCATAACTTTGACTAGATGGACCTTTGTTGGCAAAGTAATGTCTCTGCTTTTTAATATGCTGTCTAGGTTGGTCATAGCTTTTCTTCCATAGCTTTTCTGAGCTGTATCCTTTATAATAAACTGGGAAGCTTAAGAAAAAGTGTTTTCTCAAGTTCTGTGAGTCCTTTTAGAAAATTATCAAAATTATCAAATGGGAGGAACTGCCAAGTCATGGGAACTCCCAAATTTATAGTTGGTTTGTTAGAATGACAACTGGGAATTGTGACTGGTGTGTAAAGTGGAAGCAGTTTTGTGGCACTGACCCCTTTAGCTTGTAGGTTCTACACTAATGCTAGGCAGTTAGTGTCAGAAGTGATTTGATTTTTAGATACTTAGATGATGTCAGAGAATCAGAGAACCGGTGTTAGAAAACGCACCTCTTACTTGGTGTCAGAAAGAATAGAATTGCTAGTCAAGTCTTAAATAAGCCTAATTTATTCAATAGGGAAATACAGTATAAAGAATGGACTTGGAAAAAGATGACTGAGAAGTTTGTAGGATCTGGCTAATGTATCTAGAAAAGATAGAGATTGAAACGGCTAACACTTATCCATAAATCTACTCTATATGACTGTGCCAGCACTTTTCACATACTTATTACCTCATTCAATCCTTATAGGAACCCTGTAAAATGTGTATTATTATCTTCATTTTACACATAAAGAAACTAAATCTGAGATGCTGTATTCTCAAGCATCCCACACAGCCCAGGTGACAGACTTCAGACTCAAAACAACATGACTTCAAAGTCCATGTTCTTTCCAACACAGCAGACTGAGGAAACAGTGCCAAAATCAAACTGTAAATTAGTCTCTAACATAATGTTAGTCTAACATAGAAGCTTTTCCATTTGTTTTTCATAGGAAAGAAATGCAAAAAAGCAAAATGGCTGTCTGGGGAGGCCTTACAAATACCTGGGAAAAGAAGAGAAGTAAAAACTAAAGGAGAAAAGGAAAAATATGTGCATCTGAATGCAGAGTTCCAAGAAGAGCAAGAAGAGATAAGAAAAACTTCTTTAGTGATCAGTGCAAAGAAATAGAGGAAAACAACAGAATGGGAAAGACTAGGGATCTCTTCAAGAAAATCAGAGATACCAAAGAAACATTTCATGCAAAGATGGGCTCGATAAAGGACAGAAATGCTATGGACCTAACGGAAGCAGAAGATATTAAGAAGAGGTGACAAGAATACACAGAAGAACTGTACAAAAAGATCTTCATGACCCAGATAATCATGATGGTGTAATCACTGACCTAGAGCCAGACATCCTGGAATGTGAAGTCAAGTGGGCCTTAGAAAGCATCACTACGAACAAAGCTAGTGGAGGTGACAGAATTCCAGTTGAGCTATTCCAAATCCTGAAAGGTGATGCTGTGAAAGTGCTGCACTCAATATGTCAGCAAATTTGGAAAACTCAGCAGTGGCCACAGGACTGGAAAAGGTCAGTTTTCATCCCAATCCCAAAGAAAGGCAATGCCAAAAATAGCTCAAACTACCGCACAATTGCACTCATCTCACATGCTAGTAAAGTAATGCTCAACAGTCTCCAAGCCAGGCTTCAGTAATACGTGAACCGTGAACTTCCTGATGTTCAAGCTGGTTTTAGAAAAGGCAGAGGAAACAGAGATCAAATTGCCAACATCTGCTGGATCATGGAAAAAGCAAGAGAGTTCCAGAAAAACATCTATTTCTGCTTTATTGACTATGCCAAAGCCTTTGACTGTGTGGATCACAATAAACTGTGGAAAATTCTGAGAGAGATGGGAATACCAGACCACCTGATCTGCCTCTTGAAAAATCTGTATGCATGTCAGGAAGCAACAGTTAGAACTGGACATGGAACAACAGACTGGTTCCAAATAGGAAAATGAGTCCGTCAAGACTTTATATTGTCATCCTGCTTGTGTGTAACTTATATGTAACTTATATGCAGAACTTGCATGTAACTTATATGCAGAATACATCATGAGAAACGCTGGGCTGGATGAAGCACAAACTGGAATCAAGATTGCCAGGAGAAATATCAATAACCTCAGATATGCAGATGACACCACCCTTATGGCTAAAAAGCCTCTTATGAAGTGAAAGTGGAGAGTGAAAAAGTTGGCTTAGCTCAACATTCAGAAACTAAGATCATGGCATCTTGTCCCATCACTTCATGGGAAATAGATGGGGAAACAGTGGAAACAGTGTCAGACTTTATTTTTCAGGGCTCCAAAATCACTGCAGATGGTGACTGCAGCCTTGAAATTAAAAGACGCTTACTCCTTGGAAGGAAATTTATGACCAACCTAGACAGCATATTAAAAAGCAGAGACGTTACTTTGCCAACAAAGGTTCGTCTAGTCAAGGTTATGGTTTTTCCAGTGGTCATGTATGGGTGTGAGAGCTGGACTGTGAATAAAACTGAATGCAGAAGAATTTATGCTTTTAAATTGCAGTGTTGGAGAAGACTCTTGAGAGTCCCCTGTATTGCAAGGAGATCCAACCAGTCCATCCAAAGGAGACCAATCCTAAGTGTTCATTGGAAGGACTGATGCTAAAGCTGAATCTCCAATACTTTTGCCACCTCATGCGAAGAGTTGACTCATTGGAAAAGACCCTGATGCTGGGAGGGATTGGGGGCAGGAGGAGAAGGGGATGACAGAGGATAAGATGGCTGAATGGCATCACTGACTCGATGGACATGAGTTTGGGTGAACTCTGGGAGTTGGTGATGGACAGGGAGGTCCGGCGTGCTGTGATTCATGGGGTCACAAAGAGTCAGACACGACTGTGCAACTGAACTGAACTGAACTGACCATAGAAGCTGGCAATATTGGAAAATGTAGTTTAAAAATAAAATAGTCTATGCTGCTGCTAAGTCGCTCCAGTCGTGTCCGACTCTGTTCGACCCCTTAGACGGAAGCTCACCAGGCTCCCTCGTCCCTGGGATTCTCCAGGCAAGAATACTGGAGTGGGTTGCCATTTCCTTCTCCAATGCATGAAAGTGAAAAGTGAAAGTGAAGTCGCTCAGTCGTGTCCAACTCCTAGCGACCCCATGGACTGGAGCCTACCAGGATCCTCCGTCCATGGGATTTTGCAGGCAAAACTACTGGGATTGGGTTCTATAGCATTTGTAAATAATTAGCAGGAAAGCAACCCCAAAGATCTGGTGATACACTTTACAAAATTATTTTTTGCCTCTTTTCATAAACACTTGGAGATTGCTAATAATCATTACTTCATATTTTAAGTAGTTTTCTCAGCAGGATAAAATTTTGGAGTTACAGTGTATAATTATGTTATGTGACTGAAAATATTGGTACATTTGTATTGTTCACATGAGGTACATGATGCATAATGTGTAGAACTACTGCAATTTCTTTCTCATAATAGAAATGATAGTATACTCAGTACTCAAGCCTTTTATGGAAGTTTTGCTTTTGTATGATTATAGATACTATTTATTATTTAGCTATAATGTTCCTAAGTGTAAAAGAAAGTGACAAATAAAACAATTCTAAATAATTAAAGGATGTTTGTCATAAAACAATTGATTTAATTATTTGGATTTTTCTAGGATATTAATTATGAATAAAATGAACTTAGCATCTGTCCATATAGGCAGTATAGCTATAGAGAAAATCTAAATGGAACTCAAAATGTTTTCCTTGTAACTCACACAACTAGATTCTTGATATGTATAAATAGATCTAGAAACATCATCATTCATGATGATAATAATGGTCTTCTAAACCAGAAGAGAAATACATTTCTATTTTTATTTTTGTGTATGTTATAAGATGGTTGAATGGCATCACCAACTTGGTGGACATGAGTCTGAGCAAGCTCTAGGAGCTGGTGATGCACAGAGAAGCCTGGCGTGCTGCAGTCCATGGGGTCACTAAGAGTCAGACATGACCGAGTGACTGAACTAAACTGATAAGGGTCCAGCTTCACTGTTTTGCATGTGGTTCTCCAGTTTTCCCAATACCATTATTGAAAAGACTATCCTTTCTCCATTGCATATCCTTGGTGCTCTTATCAAAGATTAGTTGACCATATTACCTTGGGTTTATTTCTGGGCTCTCTATTCTGCTCCATTGTCCAAATGGTGCTGGAGAAGTACCCCTTGGACAACAGTGAGATCAAACCAGTCAATCCTAAAGGAAATCATGCCTGAATATTCAATGGAAGGACTGATGCTGAGGCTGAAACTCCAATACTTTAGCCATCTGATGTGAAGAACTGACTCATTGGAAAAGTCCCCACTGCTGAGAAAGATTGAAGTCATGAATGAAAAGGTGATGACACAAGATGAGATGGTTGGATGGCATCACTGACTCAGTGGAGATGACTTTGAGCAAGCTCTGCTGCTGCTGCTGCTGCTGCTGCTAAGTCACTTCAGTCGTGTCTGACTCTGCGTGACCCCATAGATGTCAGCCCACCAGGCTCTCCTGCCCCTGGGATTCTCCAGGCAAGAAAACTGGAGTGGGTTGTCATTTCCTTCTCCAATGCTGCTCTGGGAGATGGTAAAGGACAGGGAAGCATTCATGGGGGTGCAAAGAGTCAGACACGACTGAGCGACTGAACAACAAAATTCTGTTCCATTGGATCTGCTGAAACAGAGTCCTTTGCCTCTTGTCCGTAAAAAAAAAAAAAAAAAAAAAGCTTTGGCCTCCAAAGGCCTTCCCCAAGTTCTAAAGATCAAATTTAATCAAAGAAGTCATTTTAAATCAGAAAAATCAATTTTTAAAAGAAAATTCAGAAACAAAGAAAGTAGTCAAGCAAGATCAAATAACAACAGTTTAACCACAAAACAAAATCAAAGACCTTTAGTTCCTCCTCAAGAACTATAGATAATATTCTGAGCTGTATCTTTGACCTGTTTTTCACATACTAAATGCTCCACCAGGTAAAAGAAGTTAACTGCATGATGACAACCAGTAAATAGACCCCAAAGTGGTTGGAGCCAGAAAACTGATAATTGAGATTCCTGAAATACCTCCATGTTACCTCTCCATCAACCAATCAGAGAAATGTGCATGAACTTATCAGGCACCCAGCAACCTTCTCCCTCACATTGTCTTTAAAAACCTCTTTTTAAAAAGATATTGGAGATTTCAGGTCTCTTGAGCCCTGGCTACCCATTCTCCTTGATTGGTACTCTGCAATAAACATTGTACTTTCCTTTACCAGGAATCCATAGGATGGCTTTGCCACATGTCCAGCAAGTAGACATGCTTGGTTTGGTGTCTGCTTTTATGCCAATATTGTATTGTTTTGATTAATATAGCTTTGCAATATAGTCTAAATATAGGAAGTATAATGACACCTTACTCCTTGGAAGGAAAGTTATGACCAACCTAGATAGCATATTCAAAAGCAGAGATATTACTTTGCTAACAAAGGTTCACCTAGTCAAGGCTATGGTCTTCCCTGTGGTCATGTATGGATGTGAGAGCTGGACTGTGAAGAAGGCTGAGCACCGAAGAATTGATGCTTTTGAACTGTGGTGTTGGAGAAGACTCTTGAGAGTCCCTTGGACTGCAAGGAGATCCAACCAGTCCATTCTGAAGGAGATCAGCCCTGGGATTTCTTTGGAAGGAATGATGCTAAAGCTGAAACTTCAATACTCTGGCCACCTCATGCAAAGAGTGGACTCATTGGAGAAGACACTGATGCTAGGAGGGATTGGGGGCAGGAGGAGAAGGGGACAACAGAGGATGAGATGGCTGGATGGCATCACTGACTCGATGGACATGAGTCTGAGTGACCTCCGGGAATTGGTGATGGACAGGGAGGCCTGGCGTGCTGCGATTCATGGGGTTGCAAAGAGTCGGACACAACTGAGCAACTGATCTGATCTGATGTGATCTGATAATGACACCAGCTTTGTTTTTCCTTCTCAAGATTGCTTTGGATATTTGGAGTCTTTTTGATTGGATGAAATTTTAAGATTGTTGTTCCTATTTCTGTAAAAAATGGCACCAAAATTTTGATCATAATTGCATTAATCTATAGATTGTTTTGTGCAATACAGATATTTTAACAACATTTATTATTAAAATAACACATTATTCAAATGCATGAGTAATTAATATCTTTTCATTTATGTGTATCTTCTTTTTTTTTTGTTTTTGCTATATTGTTTTTATTTTTTTTGTTTTTATTTTATGTTTTTTTATTTTGCTTAACTTTACTATGTGTATCTTCTTTGATTTATTTCATCAGTGTCGCATAGTTTTCAGTAAATAGATCTTTCAACTCCTTGGATAAACTTATATTAAAGTATTTTATTCTTTTCAATGCTGTAAATTGGATTATTTTCTTAATTTCTTTTTGACAGTTAATTGTTAGTGTATAGAAACTCAACTATTTTTCTATATTTATTTTGTGTCCTGAAAACTTACTTGATAGTAAAAAAATCTACTCAAAATGGATTAAAAACTTAAACATAAATCCTGAAACCATAAAACTCCTAGGACAAAACTTGGTGGGTAAAGTCCTTGACAATGATCTTGATCTTGGCAATGTGTTTTTAGATTTGAATCCAAAAGCAAAGACACCAAAATCAAAAACAAATGAGTGGAATTACATCAAACTAAAAAGCTTCTGCACAGCAGAAAACAAACAATTTTTAAAAAGCCAAACAACATAAAAAAAAAACAAACAACACACTAACAAACTGAAAAGGCAATCCGTGGAATGGGAGAAAGTATTTGCAAACCATGTATCTGATAAGAAGTTAATATTCAAAATATATGAACTATTTTATTCAGTCATGAGAAGAAAAAGAAATATTGCCACTTGCAACAACATGAGGACCTTGAACGCTAAGGGAAATAAGTCAGGCAGAGAAAGACTTATATTGCATGATATCACTTATAAATGGAATATATAACTATGCTTATATCTATAATTTAAAAGGTCAAACTCATAAAAATAGAGCTAAAAAGTGGTTGGCAAGGCTTGGGGGGTGGAAGAAATAAGTTGGTAAAAGGGTACCAATTTTCAAGTATAAAATGAATAAGATCTGAGGATCTAATATATAACATTGTCATGATAGTAAACGACACTGTACCGTGTAATTGAAATTTCCTAAGACAGAATAACTTAAATGTTTTCACACACACACACACACACACACACACACAGGTAAATATATAATGGATGCATTAATTCTTCCTGGAAGAATGTTTTCACAATGTATACATATATCAAATCATCATGTTACACCTTAAATATTATAATTTTATTTGCAACTGATACCCAAATAAGGTAGAAAAAATCTATTTCTTATTCTTTTTCCTGTTTCCTTCTCACTGTCTTGTTTACATTTTTCTTGTTGTTTAAATGGTTACTGGTCAACTTTGTGCAAGATGCTGTAATTAAGTAGTTATATGTAATATACTTGGGGAAAGTTTGTTAACAGCTATATAATTTTTTAAAATGTATGAGCAGTGTCTTACTAACAAAAAAGTGAGACATTCCAAAAAAAAAAAAATCCTTGTAGTTATTTAACATACATGCACGTGGATATGTTTAAGAGATATTTTAGTGAAGTAGCATGATAAAATTGCATAGAACATTAAACTTGTTACACTAGTGTTCAAGATTTATGATTATGATCATTGATTTAACTAGAACATCTTTTGTTTTCGAGGACTTCCCGGGTGGCTCAGACGGTAAAGTGTCTGTCTATGATGCGGAAAACCCGGGTTCAATCCCTGGGTTGGGAAGATCCCTTGGAGAAGGAAATGGCAATCCACTCCGGTACTATTGCCTGGAAAATCCCATGGACAGAGGAGCCTGGTAGGCTAGTCCATGGGGTCGCAAAGAGTTGGACCCGACTGAGCGACTTCACGTTCACGTTCTTTTGTTTTCAGCATTCATCACAACAAATATGAAGCTTTCTCCTGTGTGCTCAGTCACTCAGTTATATCTGACTCTTTGTGACCCCATGAACTGTAGACTGCCAGGCTCCTCTGTCCATGGGATTGTCTAGGCAAGAATACTGGAGTGGGTGCCGCTACAGGGAATCTTCCCGACCTAGGAATTCAACTTGCATCTCCTACATTGATTAGCAGGCAGATTGTTTACCACTCTGCTACCAGGGAAGCCCTTCTTTAGGTTACTCACTTTTAAAGCTGCTACCTGAAAAGCTGCATCCCCTTTCCCATCTCCTTGCTTCTGTTGTTGTTCCGTAGTGGAATACTTTAAAAAAACAACATCTAATAAGTGAGAAGGATTTCTCCAAAAGATTTATAAATGACAAAAAATTATATCTGTTCACAGTTTTGCAGTTTCTGACTTGATCTTTTGTATAAAAATATAATGAGGGTGAAACAATATAATGAATACAATTCATACTAATTAAATCACACATAGGGTCAGAAAGAATCATGGTTTTTCACATTCAGTCATCTGTTCAAAGACTTTATTAAAGCTTTACTGAATATTGATTTACAGAAACAAACTAAACAATGAAAAATAAAATTGAGGAGTTGCATGCTAAGCAATTTACCTTGTCAAAACCTTATGCTTCTCGTTTATGTTAAAAGAAAAAAACAAACAAAAAAATCTTTGTTTCTCTTCTAAATTTCCTCTGCTAAAACTTCTTATCCTCTTTTCCATCCACACTGTACTCGTTAGTTTGTTTCTATTTATTCTCTACATTCTTCTTACTGTGACCAAATGTCCTCAACATGCAATATTTTCATTATGTATAGCTCCCCTGGGAAACAGCATTCTTCACCCTTTTCCATTGCTTTGATCAGGAAAATCAGTGCAATTGCCTCACTGTCTCCAACACTATCTCAAGTTTTAGTTAATAAAATTCTCTGACACGTTGCAAACACACAAGAAAAAATGTTGAGTCAGAAGAAAACACTATTGGACTATTTCCATAATTTTTAAATTAAACATATAGTACTTTTATTCAAAAAACCAACATAAAAAAGAGAAAATTTGACTGCAATATCACTCTTTGATGAAACTGGAGCCTATTATACAGAGTGAAGTAAGCCAGAAAGAAAAACACCAATACAGTATACTAACGCAAATATATGAAATTTAGAAAGATGGTAACGATAACCCTGTATGCGAGACAGCAAAAGAGACACTGATGTATAGAACAGTCTTTTGGACTCTGTGGAAAGCAGGGGGGATGATTTGGGAGAATGGCATTAAAACATGTATAATACCATATAAAAATAAATAAATAAAATAAAATAAAAATGGCAGTTAAAAAAAAAAAAGGAGCACAAGCCCAACTAAATTACAATAGTGTATCCAAAGATTTTTTGTGCTCTTTTTCTAATATTAGGAAATGAAACAGGATTAAGCATTTAAAATAGCTATTTCTACTTCAAAACTATGTACATATGTCTCAGCAAATAAAGAATCCACCTGCAATGCAGGAGACACAGGAAACTTGGGTTCAGTCCTTGGGTCAGGAAGATCCCTTGGAGGTGGAAATGGCAACCCACTCCAGTATTCTTGCCTGGGAAAATCCCATGGACAGAGGACCCTTCTGGGCTACAGTCCAAAGGGTCACAGAGTTGAATATAACTGAGCAAGAGCACAACCTACATTTGAAATGGTAGATGATTACTCTGATGTATTACTTTTTTATTAAAAAAATTATAACTGTGTGGTGATAGAAGTTAACTAGACTAATGACAATCATTTAACAATATATACAAGTATTAAATCATTATGCTATACATCTGAAATGTTATATGTCATTTATATCTCAATTATTAAAATACATATATATATAGTTTAATGTTGAGGGACTCCTGGCAACATATATTTGGTAATAATTTCCCAGTGTAAAAGGAATTTTTAATAAGAGTAATATAACACCTATTCTTTCTGGGTGACCTTTTATATTTACTTCTTTGTTAATTTAGGAGGAAAGTACATTTAACACAGACATTGTAGAAATCTTCAGCTGATTAGTTCATCCCAACCTAGATAGCATATTAAAAAGCAGAGACATTCCTTTGCCAACAAAGGTCCATCTAGTCAAGGCTATGGTTTTTCCAGTGGTCATGTATGGATGTGAGAGTTGGACTGTGAAGAAAGCTGAACACTGAAGAATTGATGCTTGTGAACTGTGGTGTTGGAGAAGACTCTTGAGAGTCCCTTGGACTGCAAGGAGATCCAACCAGTCCATTCTGAAGATCAGCCCTGGGATTTCTTTGGAAGGAATGATGCTAAAGCTAAAGCTCCAGTACTTTGACCATCTCATGCAAAGAGCTGACTTATTGGAAAAGACCCTGATGCTGGGAGGGATTGGGGGCAGGAGGAGAAGGGGACAACAGAGGATGAGATGTCTGGATGGCTTCACCGACTCGATGGACATGAATTTGGGTAAACTCCGGGAATTGGTGATGGACAGGGAGGCCTGGCATGCTGATTCACGGGGTTGCAAAGAGTCAGACACCACTGAGCGACTGAACTGAATTGAACTGAACTTGCCTTATGAGAAAAAAGGGCAACATGAAAGGAAGAAAATGTAGCCTCAATATTATTATTCATAAAATATTTTAAGGTCAATTACCTAGAGTTTTAGTAATTAATGTATAGTTTGAGGTTAAAGTCTGGTTCAAAAACTGTTACAGTTATGTGACAATATAAGGAGGTTGTACCAAAATGTAAATTACACAGCACACTGCTAAATTCAGCTGATAATTTGAGTGGGAAACTTAGGAAATTGGTAAAAGCAATTATACAATGTATTTTTATTGATGAAGTCAGTTGTCTGATTTCCCTTTAAAGCCTCTTAGAGCTATCTTGTGGATCTATATAACTCAACAAACTTGTCTCAAAGCTAAAATTAAAACTTAGATGAAAGCTGGAAAACTGACTTGCTAACAACAAAGTCAAACAATATCTGAGATGAAGTCCTAGTGATGATGCAGAAGAACCACAAGAAACTAATCTTCAAAACCTCAACCTTTACTGCCCTTGGTATTCATCAATGAAAGGAATATTTCAGACTCATAAGCAGTAAGAATCACTTCAATCAAACTGGCCTTTTATAATACTTAAACTCTAAGCCAACCAGGAGGTTCAATTGAGCAGAATAACATTCTCAGAAAATGAAATTTCAATACCCTCAACTTGTGCTCATGTTTGATTTTATAAAACACAGTATATGAAGAACAACATACTAGATTTTACAATAAATTTTGAACTTGGTCTATAGACTATGATATCATGTAACTGTCCTTATATTTTGGAACTTGATGCATGCTATAAAATTTTAGTTTAAAAATTAGTTCAATTTACTAAAATAGCTATACACCAATAAAAATTAATAAAAAGAAAAAATAATTAAATTTAAAATAAACTTCAAATAAACAGGATTGACTCATTAACCTATCACCTTAGAACAGGTTTCAGGACTCAACAAAGCATGGTGATCATCTAGTTCACCTTTTATATAATGAAAAATGACTCTACAACACAGAAGGATCTGCTTTTAGAAGACGTAGTAGTTTACCAATGATCACTGAACTAAACCTTGATAATCTGGGACAAGAAATTTTACATTTTATATTAAGTTTTACATTTAAGAAGTGACGACTTGTTTCATGAAAAAAGTTTCCCAAGAGAATTTAGTTTCTGATGGAATTAAAGAAGAATTGAGAGATCTATAAAAAAGTTATTTGGACATAGAAAATTATATTTTTAACAATAAAAAAGGGTTGTTGAATACTGTACTTCCAATACGCAAATGAGATATAAGAATAAGAAACATGAATTTACATGTGTGACAGGAATTCTTCTAGCAAATGTGATTTCTATTGGAGATGTCAAAAAAAAAAAAAAAAAAAAAGAGAGAAGAGACAATAGAAATAGGAATGAGAAGTAACCAGAAGGCAAGGGCAGAGAACACATTTTATGAAAATGTATTTTGGCAAAGATAAAGGAAAGAGGAAAAGTTAAGGTATTCAATAGAGTAGACATCCTGCATTTTTAAGGAAGGAAAGTTACATGGCACAATAAAGAGAGACTGATATATTCCTTGAGTATGGAGGAAAGAGAATAAAGTAGATCGATAATACCAGTGTACTACCACTGTAGAAACTGAACAAAGACTAATCAAGTTTTTTCACCCACTAATAGTGAACAGTCACTTAATAGGCTCCTCTGGAACGAATGGTTGCATTTGGTATGTCTTTATAATTTGAATCAAAAAGTAAAAAAGTAGCCTAACAGTTGGTTAGAGGGCCAGGCAGGAGTTTGCCTTATGTATCTGCAATATATGAAAACAAATTTACAACTAAGTCTTTGAAAACATAAAACAAGGCTGGTCCTCAAAAGTCTCTATAATGTCAGATATTAGCAAATATAAAGCCACTGGTTTAGTATACTGCATTTAGTGTGTTGTCTTTATTGTTTTATTTAATGTCTTCCATTTGCTCACTCATTGTCTCAGTTGCCTAATACAGTTTTTGTTCTCATATTTTGCTGAAAATAGTTCTCCTAAAATGGGGTTTTTTTTTGAAATATAACTTAACAATTAGAAAGGAAATATACTTTTCTTACTCATCTGCTCTTTAAGATTATATGTGTCATTATCAAAGATAATCTGCAGATAGTTGGAGATTGCAATTTTAATAAATTTGGTTTTAGGTGATACACAAACTGTTGCTTTATATCTTTCAAACTTCATCATTTGCTTAGAATTTAGGTAAGAACTTGAGAGATATTCAATCCAAATTATGTTATTAAGGATATGGGGGCTAAGTTTTCAATTATGTGCTATATAAATTATATTTAATAAGGTAGGATATCAGTATTAACACAACCACATGCATGTCAATTGTCAAGCTCAGAAAGAGTAAAAGCTAACTCTAGAACTTTAACTAGGAAAAAAATGTCAGTTTTCAAATCCCATCCTCAGAAATCCTTTATAGTGTTACTTTCAGTAGTCAGTCTAGAGTTCAAGACTCTCACTTTTTTTGAAGGATAATGTAAAGTATCTTTGAAAACATAAATGGGCTCAAAATGAGAATGTTAAAATTTTTAATATCTTCTTCCTTTCAAATAGACAAATATTAATAATAAAAAACACAGAGATTGCTCATTTTCTATGTTCATGTAAGAAATCCTAATTTAAAAATCCACTTATTTTATTTCAGCCCATATTTCTACACCCAAATATGAATTGGTTATTTGAAAATAGCCTCAATAGGTAAAATATGAAACCATGTGGATTTGCAAAAAATATATTTTAAAGGTTGCATTTTATATATAGACTTATTATACAAAGGCATTTTGTGTTTGCTCTAAGTCAAAGGAATATACTTAATAGATTGCTACTTTGACAAATGAATATTACTTCATTCATCCTTTACAAATCAGATATCTAGATACTATGGATCATTGACACTATAGTAAACTTAGTAGATGTAGAAATTTTCAGTAATAAAGAGAGGGACTCAGAAAAAGTATTATCCTTGAAAACCCTGCTATGAAATTGAAAAGCCTAATTTTGGGCCAAGAGAGTTCCAGAAAAACATATATTTCTGCTTTATTGACTATGCCAAAGCCTTTGACTGTGTGGATCACAATAAACTATGGAAAATTCTGAAAGAGATGGGAATACCAGACCACCTGATCTGCCTCTTAAGAAATCTGTATGCAGGTCAGGAAGCAACAGTTAGAACTGGTCATGGAACAACAGACTGGTTCCAAATAGGAAAAGGAGTACGTCAAGGCTGCATATTGTCACCATGTTTATTTAACTTATATGCAGAGTACATCATGAGAAATGCTGGACTGGAAGAAACACAAGTTGGAATCAAGATTGCCGGGAGAAATATCAATAACCTCAGATATGCAGATGACACCACTCTTATGGCAGAAAGTGAAGAGGGGCTAAAAAGCCTCTTGATGAAAGTGAAAGTGGAGAGTGAAAAGGTTGGCTTAAAGCTCAACATTCAGAAAACGAAGATCATGGCATCTGGTCCCATCACTGCATGGGAAATAGATGGGGAAACAGTGTCAGACTTTGTTTTTCTGGGCTCCAAAATCACTGCAGATGGTAACTGCAGCCATGAAATTAAAAGACGCTTGCTCCTTGGAAGGAAAGTTATGACCAACCTAGATAGCATATTCAAAAGCAGAGACATTACTTTACCAACAAAGGTTCGCCTAGTCAAGGCTATGGTCTTTCCTGTGGTCATGTATGGATGTGAGAGCTGGACTGTGAAGAAGGCTGAGCGCCGAAGAATTGATGCTTTTGAACTGTGGTGTTGGAGAAGACTCTTGAGAGTCCCTTGGACTGCAAGAAGATCCAACCAGTCCATTCTGAAGATCAATCCTGGAATTTCTTTACAAGGCATGATGCTAAAGCTGAAACTCCAGTATTTTGGCCACCTCATGCGAAGAGTTGACTCATTGGAGAAGACTCTGATGCTGGGAGGGATTGAGGGCAGGAGGAGAAGGGGACGACAGAGGATGAGATGGCTGGATGGCATCACTGACTCGATGGATGTGAGTCTGAGTGACCTCCAGGAGCTGGTGATGGACAGGGAGGCCTGGCGTGCTGCGGTTCATGGGGTCGCAAAGAGTCGGACACGACTGAGCGACTGATCTGATCTGATCTGATCTGAATTTTGGGCCAATCTTAGTGAAAGATATTTTGCTTTAGTCTTTCTGGGTTTGATCCCTGGGTTGGGAAGATCCCCTGGAGAAAGCAAAGGTGACCCACTCCAGTATTCTGGCCTGGAGAATTCCAAGGACTGAATAGTCTATGTGGTCTGAAAGAGTCGGACATGACTGAGCGACTTTTACTTTCACTTAGGCAGCAAAGAGGTATAAAAAATGAACTCCATCACCAAAATATTAGAAAGTAGAAGTTACATGGTTTTCTGTTTTTGTTCCTGGCTCCTTCAAAGTGCTTTTTTGGGGTGTATATTTAGTGTATTCTTTAGTCATCTTATTTTCTTTGAAGGTTAAATACTCTTCATGTATTGTCTATTTATACAAAAATATTTTCAACAAAAACAACAAATAAAACAAAGCAAGAAAACCAAAATGATTATAATACCTGTGGCTACAAATTACATCATCAAATATAGTTACCACATTGTTTTGTTTTACTTGTTTGACTTATAACAAAGATTAAATAGTCTGATGAAAAATACTAACAGGAACCACTCATAAGGAGAAAATATTTAAATTAATATGTTACTCTAATTTAGGCTTCAAAAATGGCATCTCAATTTCTCTTTCTGATTTTTCATTGTTAGTATATAGAATTTAAGAGAAATCAAGGAATCAGTCCCATTCACCATTGCAACAAAAAGAATTAAATATCTAGGAATAAACTTACCTAAGGAGACAAAAGAACTGTATGCAGAAAATTATAAGACATTGATGAAAGAAATCAAAGATGACATAAACAAATGAGAGATATTCCATGTTCTTGAGTAGGAAGAATCAATATTATGAAAATGACTATACTAACAAATGCAGTCTGAAGATTCAATGCGAGCCCTATCAAATTACCAGTGGCATTTTTCAAGAACTAGAACAAAAAATTTCACAATTCATATGGAAATGCAAAAGACTCCGAATAGCCAAAGCAGTCTTGAGGAAGAAGAATGGAGCTGGAGGAATCAACCTTCCTGACTTCAGATTATACTACAAATCTATAATCATCAAGACAGTATGGTACTGGCACAAAAACAGAAATATAGACCAATGAAACAGGATAGAAAGCTCAGAAATAAACCCATGCACCTATGAGTAACTTATTTTTTGACAAAGGAGGCAAGAATATACAATGGGGCAAAGATAGCCTCTTCAATAAATGGTGCTGGGAAAACTGGACAGCTACATGTAAAAGAATGAAATTAGAACGCTTCCTAACACCATACACAAAGATACACTCAAAATGGATTAAAGACCTAAATATAAGACCAGAAACTGTAAAAGTCTTAGAGGAAAACATAAGCAGAACACTCGACATAAATTAAAGTAAGATCCTCTATGATCCACCTCCTAGAGTAACAGAAATAAAAACAAACAAGTGGAATTTGATTAAATTTAAAAGCTTTTGCACAGCAAAGGAAACTATAAGCAAGGTGAAAAGACAGCCCACAGAATGGGAGAAAATAATAGCAAATCAAACAACTGACAAAGGATTAATTTCCAAAATATACAAGCAGCTCATATAACTCAATTCCAGAAAAACAAACAACCCAATCAAAAAGTGGGAAAAAGACCTAAACAGACATTTCTCCAAAGAAGACATACAGATGGATGACAAACACATGAAAAGATGCTCAACATCACTGATTATCAGAGAAATGCAAGTCAAAAACTCAGTGAGCTATTACCTCGCACCAGTCAGAATGGCTATCATCAAAAAGTCTACAAACAATAAATGCTGGAGAGGGTGTGGAGAAAAGGTAACACTCTTGCACTGTTGGTGGGAATGTAAATTGATACAGCCACTATGGAAGATAGTATGAAGATTCCTTAAAAAACTAGGAATAAAACCACCATATTACTCAGGAATCCCACTTCTAGGCAAATACCCTGAGGAAACCAAAATTGAAAAAGACACATGTATCCCATTGTTCATTGCAGCACTATTTACAATAGCTAGAACATGGAAGCACCCTAGATGTCCATCAACAGATGAAAGGGTAAAGAAGCTGTGGTACTTATATACAATGGAATGCTGCTGCTGCTGCTGCTGCTGAGTCGCTTCAGTCGTGTCCAACTCTGCGCGACCCCAGAGATGGCAGCCCACCAGGCTCCCCTGTCCCTGGGATTCTCCAGGCAAGAACACTGGAGTGGGTTGCCATTTCCTTCTCCAAAGCATGAAAGTGAAAATTGAAAGTGAAGTCGTTCAGTCGTGTCCGACTCTTTGCGACCCCATGGACTGCAGCCTACCAGGCTCCTCCATCCATGGGATTTTTCAGGCAAGAGTACTGGAGTGGGGTGCCATTGCCTTCTCCATACAATAGAATATTAGCCATAAAAAGGAACTCATTTTAGTCAGTTCTGATGAGGTGGATGAACCTATAACCTATTATACAGAGTGAAGTGAGTCAGAAACAGAAAGATAAATACCATACTCTAACGTATATATATATACTGAATCTAGAAAAATGGTACTGAAGAATTTATTTACAGGACAGCAATGGAGAAACAGGCATAGAGTAGATTTATAGACATGGAGAGAGGGAGGAGGGCAGGGAGAGGGGAGCATCTCTGCTGTTGCTGCTGCTGCTGCTAAGTCGCTTCAGTCGTGTCCGACTCTGTGCGACCCCATAGATGGTGGCCCACCAGGCTCCTCCGTCCCTGGGATTCTCCAGGCAAGAACACACTGGAGTGGGTTGCCATTTCCTTCTCTAATGTGTGAAAGTGAAAAGTGAAAGTGAAGTCGCACAGTCGTGTCTGACTCTTAGCGACCCAATGGACGGCAGCCTACCAGGCTCCTCCGTCCATGGGATTTTCCAGGCAAGAATATTGGAGTGGGGTGCCATGAGCATCTCTACTTACCATAATTTAACAAAGCATTCAGCATACATGCTAATAGTCAAGAAGTACATTAAATATGCTTGTGTAGAAGTTGGAGATATAGGTAGTGCTTTAGATAGTCATGTGTTATGCTGCTACTAAGTCGCTTCAGTCGTGTCCGACTCTGTGCGACCCCATAGATGGCAGCCCACCAGGCTCCCCCATCCCTGGGATTCTCCAGGCAAGAACACTGGAGTGGGCTACCATTTCCTTCTCTAATGCATTAAAGTGAAAAGGGAAAGTGAAGTCGCTCAGTTGTGTCGGACTCCTAGCGACCCCATGGACTGCAGCCTACCAGGCTCCTCTGTCCATGGGATTTTCCAGGCAAGAGTCCTGGAGTGAAAAAAAAAAAAGTCCTGGAGTGGGGTGCCATTGTCTTCTCCGTGTGTTATGCTACTGACATTAATTACAGGGCCCTATAGTGGAGCTTTCAGGATATACTTCAAAACAGCCAGTAACTACCAAAAAATCCCACCTATTGTTCACTATATTTTACTTAGTGATAATGACAGAAGAAGCAAGATACTTTTTAATCTGCTTCAAATTTTTGTATATCAAGTAACTATAAATCTGAAGTTGCAGCTTCCAGGAGTTATTGTTGGTAACAGAGGAAGAGATGTTTTCATTGCTTCCACGAAGTCAGCGATGCTACATTTGCAAACACTGGAAAAATATTACAGAAACCCTATTAAAAAGTGCTAAATCTCCTGAAGAACGATTCCGAGATGCAAGGTAATATTTATATCTCAATTCACACATTTTGCAATGTATTTTGGAAACTGTACATGCATATTAAATACTGATTTTGAAAAATAAGCCCTTTCCTAGACTTTCTGTATACATCAATAGATGCATTGACTGAACCATAAACACAGTTGGGTTAGTTTATTTTACTTCATAAAAATGTCTATATTCAAAATTTTGAAGTTTTGACCATCCCTGATTTTAAAGTACCTATTATTTTCCCTTGGGAAAAAAGTACATATTTATGTCAATAAAATAGATACACTGAGATGAGGAATTATGTGAAACAACCACACAGGACATTTTTTCTACCTTTTAAGAAACTCTGAGCCTGAGCTAGTAGATAAGAAATAAAAATATAAGTTATACATCATAATACTACCAAATGCTAATTGTTGTGTCAAGCAATGTGACAAATCAGTTACATGTCAATAAAAAATTTAAAAACATAGAGAAGAGAGTTTTGACTAATTTTCTTCTTTATCCAACAAAATGCAACTTCATAATACCTAGTGGGTGCTCAATGAAATTATTTTGAATATTAATTTATTATTAACATAGAATTAATAGCATTGGTATTACTTTATACGTGAAAGTCTCTCAGTCGTGTCAAAGCCTCCAGGCCAGAATACTGGAGCAGGTAGCCATTGCCTTCTCCAGGGGATCTTCCCAATCCAGGGAAGATACTTTATAAGACTCCTTTTAAGACTATATTAGTACTTTAAAGATACTTTTAAGATACTTTATAAGCATATTAGTAACAATATAGATTGGGCTTTCCAGGTGGTGCAGTGGTAAAGAATCCACTTGCCAATGCAAGAGATGCAGGTTTGATCCCTGGTTTGGGAAGATCCCCTGGAGTAGGAAATGGCAACTCACTCCAGTATTTCTTGCTTGGAAAATTCCACGGATGGAGAAGTCTGGCAGGTTACAGTCCATGGTTTGCAAAGAGTTGGCCATGAGTGAACAACTGAGCACACAAGAATATAAATATATAAAAATATTTGCATGGTTCCAATGAATATCTCAAATTAGATTTCTGATTTCCACACTTCAAGACATACCTACTAGCTTTTACATTCTCAGTCTTGATTCTTCACTTATTAAAACACTATACTATACGCAGTACTCAATTTTCCTGGTATTTCAAAACAGTATCTGACGTGTATTCCTAATTCTTCAAACTGTAGTAGGTAAATAAAGCAGAATTGTAATCTCCAGGGAAGTGTTAATAATCCTATTTCCACTTATAAGTATTTTCTACCTTCTATGAAATTTTTAACATGATGTTACATGGTTTCCTCAAGCCTCTTTGCTTACCTGTATCTAACTTTATCTAACTGTAAAGGTAAAGGCGCGTGCTCAGTCATGTCTGACTCTTTGCAACCCCATGCACTGTAACATGTTGGGGTCCTCCATCCCTTGAATTTTCCAGGCAAGAATATGGAAATGGGTTGATATTTCCTACTCCAGGGGAGCTTCCTGACTCAGGGATTGAACCTGCATCGCTTATGTCTCTTGCATTACACATAGATTCTTTACCACTATGCCACCTTGGAAGCCAAATCTTCCAAAAATAACTCTGGCCTAGGTTTTGCACTATCCTATAAGAAAATGTCTCAATGAAAGCTTATAGACGGAATATGGTATATGTTGTTGTTGGTTAGTTGCTAAGTCATGTCCGGCTCTTTTGTGACCCCATGGACTGCAGCCTGCCAGGCTTTTCTGTTCATAGGATTTTACAGGCAAGAATGCTGGGGTGAGTCACCATTTCCTTCTTCAGGAAATCTTCCCAACCCAGGGATGGAATCCATGTCACCTGCACTGGCAGACAGATTCTTTACCACTGAGGAAACTCAAACATGGGTATACCTTCTACGAAATCTCTCCCTTCTCCATGCATATTTTCTTCTCTAAGACTGTTGAGTGTAAGTCCTTATTATACAAATATGAAAAATATAATCAAAGCACCCATGAAATTTCCACATGGAAAATAAATGATTCCTGCTCTCATGTCTATAATCCGTAGATCAATGTCATTATGTCCAAATCAGGACAGTGATTTCCAGTGGATACTTGTATCCAGTCATCTCCATCACATTTCTCAAGAATATTTACACAGTCCATCCATTCACCAGTTAAAATCTTATACAGTTGATTTACAACACTGTAGTTTCTCCTTACCTATTGAACTGGATGTGCTCTAGCAATGATATCAAAATAAAAAATGCTTGCAACTGCCAACTTATAAAATAACTAGAAATTATTTTCATGTTTAAATTTTCTGTTAAAAAATTACAACATTTATATACAAGTGAAGTTTATATTTTGCTCTTTCATCCCTAATACTCAAGTCACCCACAAATTTCTTTTAGCTGCCCCTGTAGCATGTGGGCGGAGAAGGCAATGGCAGCCCACTCCAGTACTCTTGCCTGGAAAATCCTATGGAAGGAGGAGCCTGGTAGGCTGCAGTCCATGGGGTCGCTAAGAGTCGGACACGACTGAGTGACTTGACTTTCACTTTTCACTTTCATGCATTGGAGAAGGAAATGGCAACCCACTCCAGTGTTCTTGCCTGGAGAATCCCAGGGACGGGGGAACCTGGTGGGCTGCCGTCTCTGGGGTCGCACAGAGTCGGACACGACTGAAGCCACTTAGCAGCAGCAGCAGTAGCATGTAGGATCTTAGTTCCTCAACTAGGGAGTAAACCTGGATTGGGAGCACAGAGTCTTAACCAATGGACTACCAGTGAATTCCACCAACAAAATTTTATTATAAACTTAACACCAGTCATTCTAAATTGTAGTTAGTACTGAAATCTCTAAGGAAGCATTTGTTGAATTTCCCTCACAAATTTTCTTTTAAATAAGAATTGTTCTTCAATATGCAGTAGTGCGTTTTTGTTTTCACTTTTTCTCATTCATTTTCTGCTTTGGGGCCTTCTGAAGACAATAACAAAGAAGTAAGAGAAGAATAAAGTATAAAGAGCTATAGACAAGGAACCAGAAGTCTCTTCCTACTACTGAAGCTGAGAGTCTAGGTGACTGGGAGCAAGTCACATACTTTTGATCAGGTTTGATTTTCTAGTCTATTTTGTGAATTTTAGGTACAGACTCAATTCTGTCTTTGTCAATGAGTTCTCATGAAGATTGAACGAAATAGATGTGAAAGTGGTTAAAAAGAAGTAATAAAAATATAAGTATATATGCTGTACATACTGTACAGATTAGCACATATGAAAGATGCATGCTAAGAAATTTTATAGATAGAAACATTCAATAAATATAGAGATTACTGATTGTAAGCATTAGAGAGAATATTTAGATATTTTCTGACTTTATATATAGTTGATATGATAAATGTTCAACAAGTGATGACCACTGTTACAGTGCAAAACTAGTATCATATTCTCTTCCTTGTTTTATAATGAAGTGAAAGTGTTAGTTGCTCAGTTGTATCCAACTCTTTGCCACACCACAGACTGTAGCCCACTATGGCTTCTCTGTCCATGGAATTCTCCAGGCAAGAATACTGGAATGGCTTGCCATTCCTTTCTCCAGAGGATCTTCCTGACCCAGGGATTGAACCAGGTCTCCTGCATTGCAGGCAAATTCCTTACCATCTCAGCCACTAGGTAAGCCCTGTTTAATAATCACTGTCATTCAATATTGGCCCCAAAAGGCTGTGTTTAGCTTATTTTCAAATTGCAGGGAACATCTAGCTCAGGTCCATGCATACAGTAGTATTTTTAAGAAAAGTTTAATTTTTCCTATTACATTCAGTTGTATTATTCTAATTTAGCAGTTTTAATAAGGAATACATTTTTATACGAACACTGAACAAAGAATAATAATATAAGAGAATACAATGGCAGGGAATAATTGATTTGTCAACACTATTTTCTGGTAACTTATTTTGTTTGAGAAAGCCAGTACAATTTCATGAATATAAGTGTTTCTCCTAGAAAAAATGTTGGAAAAAAACTGAACTCACCATAAAGGAATATTCATTTATAAGTAATTTACATGCAAGCATTTCGATGCCAGAGGATGCTAAATTGATAAGCAAATATCTTGCTTTATTTCATTAAAGTTCCTGCTAATGTTCCATTTTTAAAAAATTCTAGTGAGTGTATGTTACAATGATTTATAATGTGGTTAGGCCAAATAAGTTTTTGGAGAGAGGTTAATAGTTTTCTTAAACGCACACTCATCCCCTCCCTGACATACTGCTACCCAAAATAGCCTGTGCTGGATACAAGACACTGTGCACTTACAAAAAAAATGAGACCACGATAGGAAAATCCACTCTCCATGTAAGTAATAGAATATGGCATCTCTCCTCCTGCTGCTGCTGCTGATAAGTCGCTTGAGTCGTGTCCGACTCTGTGCGACCCCACAAATGGCAGCCCACCAGGCGCCCCTGTCCCTGGGATTCTCCAGGCAAGAACACTGGAGTGGGTATGGCATCTCTCCTACAACTGAGCAAATCTTTACTTGAATGGTTTCAGATCAGATCAGATCAGTCGCTCAGTTGTGTCCGACTCTTTGCGACCCCATGAATTGCAGCACGCCAGGCCTCCCTGTCCATCACAAACTCCCAGAGGTCACTCAGACTCACATCCATGGAGTCAGTGATGCCATCCAGCCATCTCATCCTCTGTTGTCCCCTTCTCCTCCTGCCCCCAATCCCTCCCAGCATCAGAGTCTTCTCCAATGAGTCAACTCTTCACATGAGGTGGCCAAAGTACTGGAGTTTCAGCTTTAGCATCATTCCTTCCAAAGAAATCCCAGGGCTGATCTCATTCAGAATGGACTGGTTGGATCTCCTTGCAGTCCAAGGGACTCTCAAGAGTCTTCTCCAACACCACAGTTCAAAAGCATCAATTCTTCTGTGCTCAGCCTTCTTCACAGTCCAGCTCTCATATCCATACATGACCACAGGAAAGACCATAGCCTTGACTAGGCGAACCTTTGTTGGCAAAGTGATGTCTCTGCTTTCGAATATGCTGTCTAGGTTGGTCATAACTTTCCTTCCAAGGAGTAAGCATCTTTTAATTTCATGGCTGCAGTCACCATCTGCAGTGATTTTGGAGCCCAGAAAAAGAAAGTCTGACACTGTTTCCACTGTTTCTCCATCTATTTCCCATGTAGTGATGGGACCAGATGCCATGATCTTCGTTTTCTGAATGTTGAGCTTTAAGCCAACCTTTTCACTCTCCACTTTCACTTTCATCAAGAGGCTTTTGAGTTCCTCTTCACTTTCTGCCATAAGGGTGGTGTCATCCACATATCTGAAGTTATTGATATTTCTCCTAGCAATCTTGATTCCAACTTGTGTTTCTTCCAGTGCAGCATTTCTCATGATGTACTCTGCATATAAGTTAAATAAGCAAGGTGACAATATACAGCCTTGACGTACTCCTTTTCCTATTTGGAACCAGTCTGTTGTTCCATGACCAGTTCTACCTGTTGCTTCCTGACCTGCATACAGATTTCTCAAGAGGCAGATCAGGTGGTCTGGTATTCCCATCTCTTTCAGAATTTTCCACAGTTTATTGTGATCTACACAGTCAAAGGCTTTGGCATAGTCAATAAAGCAGAAATAGATATTTTTCTGGAACTCTCTTGCTTTTTCCATGATCCAGCGGATGTTGGTAATTTGATCTCTGGTTCCTCTGCCTTTTCTAAATCCAGCTTTAACATCAGGAAGTTCACCGTTCACATATTGCTGAAGCCTGGCTTGGAGAATTTTGAGCATTACTTTACTAGCGTGTGAGATGAGTGCAACTGTGCGGTAGTTTGAGCATTCTTTGGCATTTCCGTTCTTTGCGCCTGGCCTTCCCGCGACCAGCGCACTAGGAGCGCCTCGCCTTCCCGCGACTTGAATGGTTTAACCTGGAGCTAATAAATAATTGGCCATCAGTGGATATGGGGTAGAATAATATATTGATTATGAATATATAAGGAACCTCTTCACAAATTCTATATTATTTCAATAATCATGTATTCAAGTGAAAAGGGAGGCACTGTTGGAAGAATCACAGCTCTTATCTTATCCTACAGGATTAACATAGGTGTCAGCCACCTTATCAAGTCACCATTAACTATCTGCAACTGGGACATTTTTTCCAAGAAAATAATGAATTAAGTTTTCTTGGGTTTTACATATTGCTCCATAAAAGTGATTCACCACCGTTCTGAGTACTATCCTTGCCTACTTAAAAGCATCACTACATTTTGTTAAGCTTCGACACCCTGAGGAATCCTTCCTGGAATATCAGGTTTCAAGTGAGTAGCAGAACACAGCAGTGCTCACAAACCACTGTTTTTGCCCTATGGTGCCAGCACTTGGCACAAACACAAAATAACAGATGGCACGGAGATATCAATTGATTGCCATGCACAAGCAGTGTCATATACAGAACTCAATTATGCACAAATGGATGCAGAAGCCCTTTGTACAAGAAGTTTTATCAGCTACCTTTACATCTGTGCCTTTATTATTTGTACTGAAAAAAAAAAAAAAAAAAAACCTTCAGTGATTCTTTCTGGGTTAAGCTACCCCATTTAATTATAAAGCACTGGGATGCTTTACTCAGCACTAATGACCACATAAAATGCAAGAACAATATGAAGGCTGACAACCTAAGCAGCTGCCAACACTAATCCCAGAAAATCCAAATCACCTTTTCTGAAAATACTGGTGCAAGATTTTCTTTCTGATTCTCATCCACAGACTGATTAAATTCATGTTTAATGTTATGGGGTACTATTGAGGAAAAAAGCTATAAAAGAAATATCCAAAAGAGAAACATCTTAGAAAAACTAAAAGTCTAACCGAGATTATCTACCCAAAAGGCAAAAGTAGGTTTTCAGCATGCTATCTTTGTTTTCTTACCAACACGTCACACATTGCTTGTCCCTAAGTATCAGTGGTAAGCTATATCTGATTTGCTAGCACTGATTTAATTACTGAAGTCAATAAAACTTAACTTGTTCTACACTTTTTAGCATAACCTGTCAAGAGTGCCTGATTTTCTATCAGAATTATGTAGAAAACTTGGTTAAGAATGTTGTTGATTTTCAGGACCATTCTGGGGAAAGAGCTTCACAACTCTTCAATGCAACTTCTCACATTTCCTCAAAGCAGCTTTAATTTGATTTCAAGCTATTACAGTGATGCTTACAACTTTGTCTATCTAATATGCTGTCTATCTTTTTACTTATTCATTAGCAGTTCACCTGACAAAATCTGTATTTACCTCAACTTATTTTAAGAAGTTTATTCACAGAAAGATTATCTGATCTATCATTCTCAAAATGACAGTTCTCTCAAGTAAAGGATTAAAGTATTAATATGCTCAAGGTGAATTTTGGGTGAAAGGCTGGCTGAGCAAATGGAGCTGAATTTCTCATTGCTAATATGTTAGCACATATGATGAGCCAGTCTCCTCATTACTATTGAGACTCTGTCACAAAATATTTTCGTGATATGCCCTGTTGAGATGTAACTGAGAACCTGGCATTAAAATGGCCAAGGTAAAAAGTGTCATTACCATCACATATTCATAATATCTACAAGACCTATTCCTTCTCAGGAAACATGGAGCAGTTTAAGATATTCTCTCTCCTATACGGATGGGTGTAAGGCCTGTGTTCTGAATGTTCCAGGGTACAGAAGAAGTAACTGATACTTACCATATTGATAAATTGAGAAGAAAGTTACCTTGATGATCTGAAAACAGAAAATCACTTTAAGGAGCAAAACTAGTGTACATAAAATTTTTGCTTAATTAATTTCCTAAATATGCATAAGATTCACAAAAATACCAGAATAATACCCACTTTGATAATCAATGCAAATGAATTTTAGTGATATTTACTAAGCTCCTACTATGTACTAGGGATTTTAACCAGTACTAAATTACATCAAAATATAGTAATATAACACCATTAGGGCCTCAAAAAAGCGACATTGTTTTTCACTGATAAATTATTATGTCTTGTAAGGTATGGAAAATATGTACGAAAAAGGGTGCTGAGATAGAATATCCTGGGGGGTTCTTATAATTTACTGTAAAGCATGCTACAGTTATTTAGGGTGAATATTAGTATGTAATGGTGTAATAAAATATAAATAATAGTGCTGAAATTAATACCATTAACATAATATCATTTTACATATTATTTAAAAATTGTCATAGAGAGTAGACTCTATTGAGACAAGAGTAAATGAAAACTAGAAACTTGTAATTCTGATGTTATGTGGGAGCTGAGGATATGTCATGGAGATGGAGATAGATAAAAAAAGAAGACTAAGTTGAAGGTCTTCATTTTAAAAGTAGAAATCAGACTGAATTTGTTTAATACAACTACTTCAAAACATTTCAATCTACTCTAGAAAAATTTGTCTAATACATTTCATATCCCTTCAGAAAAAAGTAACATATTGTCAACATGACATTATAGCCAATAAGTAGATAATTATCAAGAGTTTAAAATACAAAAGTGAAGAGGCTATGATAATCACAAATAAAGACAATATGTGTCCAAAACTAACTTTGAAAGGAAAAACAGAATATTAAATGTTCTAAAATAAGCATTATAGCATTAAATCAGTGTCCATTGGATATAAGCATTCAAAGGATGCAAAGTGAGAGTCCCAACACCTCCAATCAATAAGCTCATTCATTTGAACACTTTCAGTCTCCTGTCTTTGGCATCATTTACTCTAAACATTTATTTTCTCTTTCTTCGCCCTTCCCCACAGTT
This sequence comes from Tragelaphus eurycerus, assembly GCA_935064755.1. NCBI lineage: Eukaryota > Metazoa > Chordata > Mammalia > Artiodactyla > Bovidae > Tragelaphus > Tragelaphus eurycerus. Next base: position 1,808,448 of record CAKXYN010000097.1, on the reverse strand, counting down.
ATGAAAACAGAAAGACAGGGAGGAATATGTGGGAGAACAATCTAGAGAGGTCCTTCCCAGGAAGGCTTTCTGACTCCAACCTGCTCACCACACCCATCCCATTCATATCAACCTACACCCCTCCATCTGTTCAACACCTTGAAATTTCTCATGCTTACTCATCCCACTCTTATTTCCTACTCTTCTATGCATTTCCCTGTTTCCCCTCTTTTATTCTTTCACTCACAACCTTTGCCTCCAATTCACTCAGTGAAATTTACAATTTCAGCTTGCAGACAAAATTAGCATAGGAGGAAAGAGGAAATATGCAGTCACAGTTCTAAATAAGTATAAACCGTCCCAGTGCACCAGTCCCAGGCATCTGTTATCAGGCATTGTACCTGGACTGGCGACTCGTTTCAGATATGATATTATACATATTTCAATGCTATTCTCCCAAATCATCCCACCCTCTCCCATTCCCAGAGTCCAAAAGTCTGTTCTATACATCAGTGTCTCTTTTGCTGTCTCGTAAACAGGGTTATTGTTATCATCTTTCTAAATTCCATATATATGTGTTAGTATACTGTATTTGTGTTTTTCTTTCTGGCTTACTTCACTCTGTATAATAGGCTCTAGTTCCATCCACCTGATTAGAACTGATTCAAATGCATTCTTTTTAATGGCTGAGTAATACTCCATTGTGTATATGTACCACAGCTTTCTTATCCATTCATCTGTGGATGGACATCTAGGTTGCTTCCAAGTATTGGCTATTGTAAACAGTGCTGTGATGAACATTGGGGTACACGTGTCTCTTTCAATTCTGGTTTTTTCAGTGTGTATGCCCAGCAGTGGGATTGCTGGATCATAAGGCAGGAGGGAGGAGGGTTCAGGATGGGGAACACATGTATACTTGTGGCGGATTCATCATGATGTATGGCAAAAGCAATACAATATTGTAAAGTTAAGCAAAATAAAATTTAACTAAAAAAAAAAAAAAAAAAAAGAATACATCTTGCAATATAGGGGACATCAGTTTGACCCCTGGTGCAGGAAGATCCCACATGCTACAAGGCAATTAAACCTGTGAGCCACAACTACTGAAGCCCATGCTCTGCAACAAAAGAAGCCAGTGCAATGAGAAGTCCTTGCATCATAATTACAGAACAGCCCCAAACTCTCTGTAACTAGAGAAAGCAATGAAGACACAGCACAGCCAAAAATTAAAATAAAATTAAAAATAAATAAATAAATAAAAATTATTTTGAAAAAGATAAAAAAAAAAAAAAGTGGAAGTGTTAGCTGCTTAGTCGAATCCGACTCTGTGATCCCACAGACTGAAGTCCTCCATGGCTCCTCTGGCCAATGAATTCTCCAGGCAAAAACACTGGAGTGGGTTGCAATTCCCTTCTCCAGGGGATTTTCCTGACCCAGGGATTGAACCCGGGTCTCTGCATTACAGGCAGACTCTTTACTATCTGAGCCATCAGGGAAGCCCTAAGTATAAAAAGGGTAAATATAAATTTTGAAAATGTCATAAGTGAGTTATTATGACATCACAAAGAATGTTTATCAACTTATTTTAGCTCCAATGAACCATGGTCCTAAATGACATTACAAGCTGTCTTCAAGAAAGAGTACCTTTCAAATTTTTAGTACATACTCTCACTACTATCATAATGAAGATGGCATTTTAAGATGGTACTAGTTAGCAAGGCCATGTAGGAATGTGGGAGAAGGGTTGAGTTTTGTCCACTTTCTGTAGGGCTGGATATTGTGTCTTTAGATTCATAATGGGATGATTGTAATGATTATTCCAAAAATTAAAAAGAATAGGGATAAAGAATCAGGGTTAAAGAATACTAAGGAGAATAATTATTCCAGAATAATAATGGAATTATTATATTCCATCATAATAATAATGGAATGGCTAGGATGTTGGAGTTGATGGAAAAAATCAAGTTTATTAGTTTAATTTGGAATCCACAACTCAGAAAGCTATGATCACAAAGTTGAATTTGGTGATAAAAAACTTAATAGAAACTGAGATACCAGGAAATCAAAGGTTATACCCTGCTATGTTGGCCGAGAGAAAGGATGTTGATGCTGTGTGTGTGACAACAGTGTTTCAGCTCACCAGAGACCCAGTGGAGCAGTCTGATGCCAGGATAATAATGTCATGTATCATGGACAGGAATAAGCTAAACAGTGGCAGAAAAACTTGCAGAAAACTAAATGCTAATAAGAAGAAGGAACAGGTACAGCTTTTAATATATGATAGCAAGGGTACCGTACATAAGATGGTAAGACGGATGAATGAAGCAGAGCTTTAAGACTCCTACAGCTCAGTTCCAGAAAAATAAATGACCCAATCAAAAAATGGGCCAAAGAACTAAATACACATTTCTCCAAAGAAGACATACAGATGGCTAGCAAACACCTGAAAAGATGTTCAACATCACTCATTATCAGAGAAATGCAAATCAAAACCACTATGAGGTACCATTTCACGCCAGTCAGAATGGCTGTGTTCCAAAAGTCGACAAGCAATAAATGCTGGAGAGAGTGTGGAGAAAAGGGAACCATCTTACACTGTTGGTGGGAAGGCAAACTAGTACAGTCACTATGGAAAACTGCGGAGATTCCTTAAAAAACTGGGAATAGAACTGCCTTATGATCCAGCAATCCCACTGCTGGGCATACACACTGAGGAAACTAGAATTGAAAGAGACACGTGTACCCCACTGTTCATCACAGCACTGTTTACAATAGCCAGGACATGGAAGCAACCTAGATGTCCATCAGCAGATGAATGGATAAGAAAGGAGTGGTACATATACACAATGGAGTATTACTCAGCCATTAAAAAGAATGCATTTGAATCAGTTCTAATGAGGTGGATGAAACTGGAGCCTATTATACAGAGTGAAGTAAGCCAGAAAGAAAAACACCAATACAGTATACTAACGCATATATATGGAATTTATGCATTAACCATAACCCTGTATATGAGACAGCAAAAGAGACACTGATGTATAGAACAGTCTTTTGGACTCTGTGGGAGAGGGAGAGGGTGGGATGATTTGGGAGAATGGCATTGAAATATGTATAATATCATATATGAAACGAGTCGCCAGTCCAGGTTTGATGCACGATACTGGATGCTTGGGGCTGGTGCACGGAGACGACCCAAAGGGATGGTACAGGGAGGAAGGAGGGAAGAGGGTTCGGGGTGGGGAGCACATGTATGCCTGTGGTGGATTCATTTTGATGTATGGCAAAACCAATACAATATCGTAAAGTAAAACAAAAAAATTATTAAAAATTAAATAAATTAAATTAAAAAATGAAATAAAAAAAAGAAGTCTCAGGAGGATCTGATTTACCTGTATCTTCTCAGATAGAACTGAAATTTATGTTATATAATGGTTTTACCAGTTGGAATGAGACCCATTTCAAAACAGATATGTTTAGAAGAGTGATTTTCAACTGTTTCTGCACCATAACACCTGGATAATATGTTCTCAAGCACAACACAATCTCATGCATGAGGAGAGAGGAGTGTACAACACTAAATGATATATGCAGTTTCTGGAATGCTAACATTACCTCCATCCTTCATTTTAAAGAAAGCATATCAAAGGCATAACCCAAGATTTCTTCTAATTTCTTTTAATTTATGTTAGAAGCAAATCCAAGCAAATCACCACCTTATACTAATAAGTAATTACTCATCACATGCACCTGTAATTCTCTGCCTAGTTTTCAATTTCTTTTGTGTCTTTCCAGTAAGCTCTACAAATCCCAATGTCATTGTAAACTTCTGTATTCTGGGTCTACATGCTGCTGCTGCTGCTGCTAAGTCGCTTCAGTTGTGTCTGACTCTGTGAGACCCCATAGACGGCAGCCAGCCAGGCTCCCCTGTCGCTAGAATTTTCCAGGCAAGAGTACTGGAGTGGGGTGCCAGTGCCTTCTCCTCTGGGTCTACATAGTTAGTCCTAATTCCACTAGCAAGTCTCGGTGGCCTTTTACATCTGTATGGGTCAGAAATATTTACAGTGAAGTGATGGGGAAATGGAACTTGCCTAAAATATCAGTACAAGACAGTTGCAATGAAATAAAAGCATGCATGTATAAACAATAAAACAGACGTTTCTGAGGAAATTCTTACTAGAAAATGAACTAAACATAAATAAAAACACAAGGTGGCAAGATTGCATTTTTTAATACTGGCAGTTGACAGTACATGACTAATCTCTGTTTCAAAATCTCCTGAATTACATAATGTTAGCACTATGATGGGAGAGACTAAATATAGCATCAGCTTAAATAGTCTGTTGGCAAGAGCTACTCAAAACACATCCAGTTAACTCCTCAGTGACTGTATCAATGGGAGAGCAAATGATGCTGCTAAGTCACTTCAGTCGTGTCTGACTCTGTGTGACCCCATGGACGGCAGCCTACCAGGCTCCCCCATCCCTGGGATTCTCCAGGCAAGAACACTGGAGTGGGTTGCCATTTCCTTCTCCAATGCATGAAAGTGAAAAGTGAAAGTGAAGTCGCTCAGTCATGTCTGACTCTTAGCGACCCCATGGACTGCAGCCTACCAGGCTCCTCTGTCCATGGGATTTTTCAGGCAAGAGTACTAGAGTGGGGTGCCACTGCCTTCTCCGAGAGCAAATGATAGAGGTAATATAAATAATGGATTGCTTCTTTCCAAATAGGTTCCATTTAGACTGCATTTTATCAGAGCTAGAACTACATACAGGCATTATACTTGCATTAAATGGTTTAGCTACATAGGACCACACTGGCTGGCAGAGCATAAAGGTGGCAGGAATCACAAAGAGTGTCTCATCAAGTGGATCCTGAATATTTCATAAAATCACAGAACTCTCAGTGTTGAGAGAAACATTAAAGTCAGAAGTTCAACAGCCCACTAGTGCCTGTTTTCCTGCTACTATTTTCTCAACTCAGTTTACTGATTTTATGAAACTAAAATTACAGCTTCAAATTTAATATATACGGTACATCTTATGCAGGGCAGGTTATTACAAAGGCTTAGTCTTTTATATAACTTAGAGTACTTTAGAGTTCTGAGACGTGAATCCAGATTTTATCCCTTGCTAGATGTATGAGAGTGTGCCAGAAGAACTACAAACAAAGGTTTCTAACACTGTACAGGAGGTGGTAATCAAAACCACCCCCAAGAAAAAGAAAGGCAACAAGACAAATTGGTTGTCTGAGAAGGTCTTACAAATAGCTGGAAAAAGAGAAGCCTTAAAGATATACCTATCTGAATGCAGAGTTCCAAAGAACAGTAAGGAGATATAAGAAAGCCTTCTTGACTGAACAACACAAACAAATAGAAGAAAACAATAGAATGGGAAAGACTAGAGATATCTTCCAAAAAAAAAAAAAAATTAGAGATAACAAGAGAACATTTCATGAAAAGATGGGCATAATAAAGGATAGGAAGAGTGAGGGCCTAACAGAAGCAGAAGCTATTAAGAAGAGGTGGCAAGAAGGTACACAAGAGCTATACAAAAAGTCATAATGACCCTGATAACCACCATAGTGTGGTCACTCACCTAGAGTCAGACATCCTGGAGTGTGAAGGAAGCATTACTTCCTTCCCATCCTGGGCCTTAGGAAGCAGTACTGCGAACAAAGCTAATGGAAGTGATGGAATTGCAGCTAAGCTGTTTCAAATCCTAAAAGATGATGCTGTTAAAGTGCTGCACTCAATATGCCAGCAAATTTGGAAAACTCAACAGTGGCCACAGGACTGGAAAAGGTCAATTTTCATTTCATTCCCAAAGAAGGGCAATGCCAAAGAATGTTCAAATTATTGCACAATTATACACATTTTACTTCCTAGATAGGTAATGTTCAAAATCCTTCAAGCTAGGCTTCAGCAGTAAGTGAACTGAGAACTTTCAGATGAACAAACTGAATTTAGAACAGGCAGAGGAACCAAGATAAAATTGCCAACATCTACCGATCATCAAAAAAGAAAGAGAATTCCAGAAAAACATTTATTTCTGCTTCATTGATTATGCTAAAGCATTTGATTGTGTGGATCACAACAAACTGGAAAATTCTTAAAGATATGGAAATACCAGACTGCCTTACCTGCCTCCTGAGAAACCTGCACGCAGGTCAAGGAGCAATAGTTAGAAATGAACATAGAACAATGGACTGGTTCAAAATTTGGGAAAGGAGTACATCAAGGCTGTATATTACCACCCTGCTTATTTAACTTATCTGCAGAAACTTATATCATGAGGAACTCTGGGCTGGATAAAGCACAAGCTGGAATCAAGATTGCCAAGAGAAATATCAATAACCTCAGATATGCAGATGACATCACCCTTATGGCAAAAAGCAAAGAGGAACTAAAGATCCTCTTGATGGAGGTGAAAGAGGAAAGTGAAAAAGCTGTCTTAAAATTGAACATTCAAAAAAACGAAGATCATGGCATCCAGTCCCATCACTTTGTGGCAACCAGATAGGGAAAAAATGGAAACAGTGAGAGACTTTATTTTCTTGGGCTCCAAAGTCACTGTGGGTGGTAACTGCAGCCATGAAATGAAAAGATGCTTGCTCCTTGGAAGAAAATTTTTGACGAACCTAGACAGCGTATTAAAAAGCAGAGACATCACTTTGCCTTTAAAGGTCCGTATAGCCAAAACTATGTTTTTTTTCAGTAGTCATGTTTGGATGTGAGAGTTGGACCATAAAGAAGATTGAGTACCAAAGAATTGATGCTTATGAACTGTGGAGTTGGAGAAGACCCCACTCCAGTACTCTTGCCTGGAAAATCCCATGGACAGAGGAACCTGGAAGGCTGCATCGCTGAGGGTCGGACACGACTGAGCAACTTCCCTTCCCTTGAGAGTCTGTTGGACTGCTAGGAGATCAAACCAGTCAATCCTAAAGGAAATCAACCCTGAATATTTATTGAAAGGACTGATGCTGACGCTGAAGCTCCAATATATTGGCCACCACATGAGAAGAGTTACTTGCATGGAAAAGACCCTGATTCTGGGAAAGATTGAAGGCAGTAGGAGAAAGGGACAACAAAAGATGAGATAGTTGGATGGCATCTCCAATTCAATGGATATGAGTTTGAGCATCCTCCAGGAGATAGTGAAGGACAGGGAAGCCTGATGCTGCATTTCATGAGGTGGCAACGAGTTGAACAAGACTGAGTGACTGAACAACAAAGACACATGACCTTGAAATATGTGAACTGAATTTCTCTTAGGCTTCATGGTCACACTTGTAAAATGAGACTGATAATCGTTCTTAAGCCTCAAGTTTTTTATTTTTTGGAAACTAAATGGAATAACAAATATGAAGCATTTAATGTATTTCCTTGCCCCCAGTTTGAAAGACACTATAAAGATTCTGTAGTGCACTAGTCCTGGGAGGCTAATTTACAACAACATAAGCTCCATGAGAGTAGCAAACTTATTCAGGTTTGTTTACTATGGAATTTCAAGTATTCGTTAAACACCTCTTGAATAAATCAAAAGGTAAAAGTTTGAAAGTAAAGTTTGTTTGGAAAATTCTGCTTGTTCTATTCTTCTCTTGAGAATTTACACTATACTTTAAATAAAAGACACTGAGAAGTGTTATAAAAGGTACAGGTAGTAAAACCTGTTGACATTTGTTAAGCTTTTTTCAAAAATGTTAACCGTTTTATGAGTTTCTGCTAATGTCTATAGTTATATGCAATGCACAATGGAAAATAATGTCTTTGAAATATTATATTTTAAAAAGTAAGATGAACAATGTAAAATAATTTCTAGCAAGCATATTAGGTACAGATAGGTAACAAAATATATATTTTATTTGTAAAATACATCAAATTTTGCTGTGTTACATATAGTAATATGCTTAATAATTAAATGCTAGAACAGTTATAATGATCAAGCTTCTAGTTATTAAGCTGTCTTTATATAGAGAATCAAACATAGAGAAGACACATAAAACAGAGCTAGGAAATACAGGAGCAAGCTGCTGTTGATCACTTCCATAAAAGATTATGGGATTATGGCTACAAGTGTCAGAGCACACACTGAATTAGGCTTTCTGCTCAGTGATTTTTTTCCTGGCTACCATCTGGCCCTTTAATATGGGGTGAGTACTGTTAGTATATTTACCTTATCTTACTGGGGTAATATAGCTAGACACTTTTTATTCTAATTAATGTGCTTCCTGTTCTGTTCTTTAATATTTCTATTTAAAGTTCTGTGGAAATGTCATATACAGCAATATAAACTTTAATACCAAATAATAATAAGAAAGACATCCTTTTCTTTAGAAAGGTCATCTCCTGAGGATTATTTAAATTCTTGATGAAATGTAAATAAGATCTTATAGTTACCAGAAAGAAAAGAAATAGCATTCTCATCTCAGTACTTAGAACATAATTATTTTGTTATGTATTGAGTTGTCCAGATAATTAATCACACAGAACCATTGCCAAATAGCAACACCAGCCATAACTCAATAATTTACCTTAATAGATCCTAATATCTCTTTTCTTTTTTAATTTATATCCTAAGTCAAAACAGGTAAGTTCAGTCATTGATGGCCTTAATATTGAAATTATTTGGTAACTTTATATTCACTAATGAAAATACGATACTTTTCATCATACCTTTGAGTTTGGTATAAGACTCTCTTGGATCCCTTTCAAAGTTTGAAATACAGAAAGAGCCTTGTATGTTAGCTTTTTGTCATGGACTCAGAAAAATGAATAATTGTGTGACTTAAATAGGAGAAAAATAACGGCTTCCACCTCATATTTGATGGAAGAAGGCAATGGCAACCCACTCCAGTACTCTTGCCTGGAAACCCCATGGATGGAGGAGCCTGGTAGGCTGCAGTCCATGGGGTCACTGAGAGTCTGACACGACTGAGTGACTTCACTTTCACTTTTCACTTTCATGCACTGAAGAAGGAAATGGCAACCCACTCCAGTGTTCTTGCCTGGAGAATCCCAGGGACGGGGGAGCCTGGTGGGCTGCCGTCTATGGGGTCACACAGAGTTGGACACAACTGAAGTGACTTAGCAGCAGCATATTTGATGATTTGGTGAGAAAAGCTAGTTTTAAATATAATCTTTTTGTCAAAGATTGTAACTAACAGTTGCTATCAGCAGTTGAGTTATACACCATGACAACAAAACTGCTTCCAGTAATAATGATTAAGAAATTCTCACACAGTTCAAATCCTTAGTGTGAGCATAAGTAAAAAAAAAAAAAAAAATGCAAAAGAGAACAATACTCAATGGCAAGTTTAAATTGAAGTTTCACTGTTTGGAAGTAACTGGAGTTAAAATATATACAGTGAAAATAAATCTGCATTTTTAGTCAAAAGAAATAGACTAGGCAAATTCTATCAACATCACCGGAAGAAATACATGGTAATTTTCTATTTAAGCAATTACCCTAGAATTTTAAACAATATTTTAAAAATCTTAAGAATTTTCTTCCTACAAGGTGGGTAATTGCTTACTGTTCCATATTTGTTATAATTAAGTGCTTCCCTGGTGGTTCAGATGGTAAAGAATCTGCCTGCACTGCGGGAAACCTGGGTTTGATCCCTGGGTTGGGAAGATCCCCTGGAGGAAGACATGGCAACCCACTCCAGTATTCTTGCCTGGAGAATTCCCATGGAGAGGAGACTGGAGGGCTACACTCCATGGGGTTGCAAAGAGTTGGACATGACTGAACAACTAAACACAGCACAGAACAACTTACTAATAATTTATATACTACAGTAGTAGTTGTTTAGTGGCTAAGGTATGCCCAGCTGTTTTGCAACCCCATGGACTATATAGCCCACCAGACTCCTCTGACCATGGGATTTCCAGGCAACAATACTGGAGTGGGTTGCCATTTCCCTCTCCAGGGAATTTTCCTGACCCAGGGATGGAACACTACAATCTTGTATTGGCAGGCAGATTCTTTACCACTGAACCACCAGGGAAGCCCATATACTACAGTAGTTTGTGATTAAAAAAAAAAAAAAAAAGCTCAAATTTATTATCCACTACACATGTTTCAGTGTAGTTTTTGAATGAGTGGCACAGTATGTGGGATCTTAGTTTCCTGACCAGGGATTGAACCTTTGCCCACTGAAGTGGAAGCACAGAGCCTGAACCACTGAATTGCCAGGGAAATCTCAGCAGTACAGTTAGTTTTATTTGTACAATGATTTTCCCTCTAGAAGAGAATATTCTGTCATATGGTTCTGATCATTTATCAGTACATTTCTCAGAGTAGTTAGACAGATACCTGAGTTCTCCAACAATAATATACTTATTTGTACTTTGCTACAAGCTTCTACATAATGAACATACCTATGTAAACTGTATCAATTTCTATATGTCAGAGGAATTAAATTTTGAGCTCAGCTCGAAGAAATAAATTGTGAGACAAAAATAGCTTCAGAATTGTCTTGATGATTCCTGAGCCATGCATGAAGTTGATTAATGACACAGCAATATGCCTTGACTAACCTAATCACTTATATATTTAATACTGACAAGAGGAAAATGAGTGATATGAAAACATTTTCAACCAAATATCCTGGAATCGTATACCCTTTCCTCCAATAACTGGATGATTATTCCTTGAGCTTGACTTATCTCTTTGATTATTTATTGTGGAAATACACACATACAACATTTCTTCTCATACACTAAAAACGAGGCACCTCTGATGAAAAAGATGTTATTAGGAAAAGATAAAAAAAAATATTTTTCTACTAATATGATGATTGAAGCATTCTTTTAATAAAATGACACTATTTATTAAGAATATCTTTCAAACTGCATCCCATTTACCCATAAAGTGATATGAATTGCTAAAAAAACAACACCTAAAAACCATTCCCTCTATCAACATTTCAATTCCAAAATGTTCCTTCATTACCTAGTTCAGTTATATTCCTAAAATATTTCATACTGAATGTGTGTGTGTGTGTGTGTGTGTGTACTAAGTGACTTGAGTCATATCCATTCTTTGTGACACTATGGACCATCGCTTACCAGATTCCTCTGTCTACGGGATTTGCCAGACTAGAATACTGGAGTGGGTTTCCATGCCATCCTCCAAGGGTTCTTACCCACCCAGAGGCTGAATCCACCATTCTTAATGTCTCCTGCATTGGGAGGCATGTTCTTCACCATGAGTGCCACCTGGGAAGCCCTCATACTGAATGAAACTGTGAAAGTCCTTCACTTCTGTCTGACTCTGTGACCCCATGGTCTGTAGGCCACCAGGCTCCTCTTCCCATGGAAGTCTCCAGGCAAGTATACTGAAGTTGGTAGCCATTCCATTTCCAGAGGATCTTCCCAACTTAGGGATCAAATCCTGTTCTCCTGCATTGAAAGTGGATTCTTTACTGTCTGAACAACCAGGGGAGTAATTAATTTCAAATCCTATGCATTTAAATTGCTATTAAATAGTATTTACAATGAATTTCACAAAATTATCCGTTTTTTTCTATACTGTACTTTATACTAGGGACAATGTTAGCTATCTTTAACTCATTCAAGCTTTTATCTTTCTGCTTTAAAGAGCTATGAGAAAAGGTGGCAAGAATATGCAGAAGAACTATACAAATAAAAAAAAGTTCTTAATGACCTGGATAACTAGGATGTGTGGTCCCTCCCCTAGAGCCACATATCCTGGAGTGTGAAGTCAAGTTTGCCTTAGGAAACATTGCTACAAACAAAGTTACTGGAGGTGATGAAATTCTAGGTGATCTACTTAAAATCCTAAAAGATGATATTGTTAAAGTGCTACACTCAATATGCCAGCAAATTTGGAAAACTCAGCAGTGGCCACAGGACTGGAAAGAGTCAGTTTCATTTCAATCCTTAAAAAAGGCAATGCCAAAGAATGTTCAAACTACTGTAAAATTGCCCTCGTTTCACATGTTAGCAAGGTAATGCTCAAACTCTTTCAAACTAGGCTTCAGCAATACGTGAATTGAGAACTCTCACATATAAAAGTAAGATAAAAGGCAGATTAACCATAAATCAAATTACAAACTTCCACTGGATCATAGAAAAAGCAAGAGAATTAAAAAAAAATCTGCTTCATTGACTATGCTAAAGCCTTTGACTGTGTGGATCACAATAAAATGTAGAAAATTCTTTAAGACATGGGAATACCAGATCACCTCACCTGTCTCCTACAAAACCACTATGCAGGTCAAGAAGCAGCAGTTAGAACCGGATATGGAACAATGGACTGGTTCTAAATTGGGAAAGGAGTATGTCAAGGCTGTATACTGTCATTTTGCTTATTTAACTTATATGCAGAGTACATCATATGTAATGCTTGGCTGGATTAATCACAAGCTGGAATCAAGATTGCCAGGAGAAATATCAACAGCCTCAGTTATGCAGATAATAGCACTCTAATGGCAGAATGTGAAGAGGACCTAAAGAGTTTCTTGAGGGTGAAAGAGGAGAGTGAAAAAGCTGGCTAAAACTCAACATTCAAAAAATAAAGATCATGGCATCCAATCTCATTACTTCATGGCAAACAGCTGGGGAAAAAGTTGAAGCAGTGAAAAATTTTCTTCTCTTGGGCTCCAAAATCACTGCAGATGGTGATTACAGCCATGAAATTAAAAGATGCTTGCTCCTTGGAAGAAAAGCTATGGCAAATCTAGACAGCATACTAGAAAGCAGAGACATCACTTTGCTGACAAAGGTTCCTATAGTCAAAACTATGGTTTTTCCAGTAATCATGTATAGAAGTTTTAGTTGAATCATATACAAGGCTGGGCACCAATAAATTGATGTTTTTGAACTTTGGTGCTGGAGAAGACTCTTGAGAGTCTCCTGGACAGCAAGGAGAACAAACCAGTCAATTCTAAAGGAAATCAACCCTGAATATTCATTAGAAGGACTGATGTTGAAGCTGAAGCTCCAATACTCTAGACACCTGATGTGAAGAGCCGACTAACTGGAAAAGACCCAGATGCTGGGCAAGATTGAGGGCAGGAGGAGAAGGGGTTAACAGAGGATGAGATGGTTGGATGACATCATCAACACAGTCGACATGAGTTTGACCAACCTCCAGCAGATACAGAAGGATAGGGAAGTCTGTCATGCTATCGTCCATGGGGTGGCAAAGAGTCAGACATGACTTAGGGACTGAACTACCACAACAGTAAATAACTAAGCCTTGACCAAGGGTGTTCTGGCTTTTACTTTCAGATTCTGGGATATACCTACATCATAACAGATAGAAACGTCTTTATTCGGGGTTGGAGCTGGCCACACCAGACAGTCTTGAGTTTGTCACACCAGAATGGCCACGTAATTTAGGGTGGGAGCTTTGGATTACACAGAATTTGATAATGTGGAGACTGAATTCAATTAGGTGGGCAATCAATCAATCATGACTGTTACACAAAATCTCTCAACATTGAAGCCTGAATAAATTTCCTTGCTTGGCAATACTCCATGCATATTGCCACACATTAAGTCTGAAAGGGTAATGCTTACTGGCTCTTTGGGGAAGGTGATGGAAGACTCACAGGTGGATCCTTCTGTGTCTCTTCCTCTTTAATCCATCTCTTTTGCCTGTAATAACTGTAACTTTGAATACAAAGCTTTAAATGAGTCCTATGAGTCCTTTCAGCAAACTACTGAATCTAAGAGTGGTTTAGGAGACACCCCTGAACTAACTCTTGCAATCGGTGTCAGAAGTAAAGGCAAGTCTGCAGAGAACTGGGTCCTAAAATTTTGCAGTTTGGTTGACTCCCAGGCAGAAGTGTTTAGATGACACATTAACTGAAAGGCAAATATACACACACACATGCTGAAAAATACCACACAGAAACTCAGTCTCAACATAAAAATGAACATAAAATCAAACCATAGATCAATAAATGTCAATAACATACTGTCAGTTCTATATGTGTAGGCTCTCATGTGTAGGCTCTAAACTCTTACACTATAGAGTTTAATAGTTAATTCAAGTATTTATGCAAAAAAAATTTAAGTATAAGGGCAAAACCCTTAAATAATAGATAGAAATAGAAAGCCTTTAGAATGGAAAGTATAAAGCATTAATTTCATGTCTTGAGCTAAAGAAATAACACTTGACAAAGCAGAAAAATTCAATTAAATGTAACTGCTCATAATCTTTTCATGTTTTTAAAACACAAATGATAGTTCCTTTAATCAATTCTCTGAATACATTATTTTCAGACCTTGCTTCATTACAGTAGTATTCTTGTAGATGCATACACATTTGTCAACATCAATATTAAAATAAAATTTCAATATTTGTAAATTCTTAATTCCAAATTTAGCTCATATAGCTCAGAACAAAACAATATTCCTGAAATCTGATCAGAGTAGAATGACATTTCTCTAATCAAAAAGGGAAGGTATACCATTAAATGGTTATGAACATCATTTTATGAAAATTATGTGAGACAGCTTTAAAACAGATGAATTAAATCAGAATTTTAAAGCAAAACAAAATTAAATTCTATTTGCTCTGCTTTCATATGTTCTCTTAAATGATCATCTACTACAACGCCTTTGATGAAATTGTGTCCATTAGAACCACTGGTGAGTTTTTGGTTTCCAGATAATAACCTAAGATATTCTGAACTGGCAGACTGGGTAGGATTCTGGGTTTCCACATTTTAGGAAGTTCTCTAAATGATTCTCTTGAATATCAAAATTTAAGGACTATTGATGAACTAAAGTTTCTTGAGGATTGGACCTAGCATACTGCTTTGCACTAAAATAAAATGTTCATGGAATTTTAATAAATCACATTCTAAAAGTCAAAATTTTCAAAACTGTATCATTTAATTAACTATGATTATTTAAATAATTTTTGTGATTTTGGTACGGTATTATATGTGTTTATTTCTATGACAATAGCTTTGTTGGACAGTATCTTTTGCTGAATTGATTATCAGAAGAAAACACGTGCTAGTTATTCTGAATGCCTTAAAGTTTCTTTTGATAATATTAAAATCAGAGTTTTTTTCCAACAGAAATATCTTTAATATAATTTTATGAATGTGAAAATTCATTTCTTCACATATATTAAAATAAGGCAAGGATAAGTATAAGGAATCTGTCATAAAGAGTTTTATGAAACAAATTAAAACAAAAATACAATTAAAAAGAAAAGTGCAACAAATTTCATTAATATAAAACTATCCTTTATATTAGTCATATAATAGGATAATAAGAATTTGCAATTAGGACAAGTTAGAGAGTAATTTTCTTGAATTCTAACATGTTGCTTATAAAAGTAGAGTGCTAATAGAGTTGGCTGGAAAAAACTGGGAATGCCATTTAAATTTTTCACATTTAAAAAGTGGTCTATAGCCAAAATCCATTCACATAAAAAGCAGTGGTCAGTGTCTTGACCATATACATCATTAGTTATATGAGTAGGGAAATGTGAATAATTTCATAAAGTATTTAATAATTTAATAAAGTATTATATCTAAGAATGATGATAGCAGTATTATTTTTTATAGTCTTCAGGAAAAGCTTTTTATTCTCTAAGTTTTGCATATGCTTTCAAAAATTACTGAATTTCTGCTGAAGGAAAATTATTTCATTACTGAATTATTGCTTTAATTTTAAACCTCTTGTGGGCTCAACATTATTCATATTCAAAATGCAAAGGGAATTTAAAGTATTTCTTGTGTTCTCAAGTATTACTTGTGGAATTCCATAAAAATGGAAAGAAATTAGGATAGATAAATTCTAGGTGTGACAAGTATCAATATCATAAACAATCAATTCTGCTGTGAATACTCCAAATTCAAAGGTCTATGAATGCAAATATTTGTGTGTATTTCATATTTATCAGGAATTTGATGGCTTTGTAAGATTATGAATAATTTCTATAAAATATCATCAGAAAAAAATGAAAACCAAAAATGACAAATTTAGACAAAGAGAAATGGATGGTGGAGAAGGAAAAGAGAATTGTTTTAAAAGAGCTCTGAGGAATAAGAACAAAATGAAGTGAAATATCATAAGGCTTAGAAAACAATTTCTCTATTTCATTGAGGAGTGAGGAAACCAAGCCACTTTTAAGAAAGTTAAATTCATGAAGCTATCTTGGGAGACCTGGGGTTATATAAACATATCTGTTAGAGAAAAGTTTAGAAACATATTGCTCAAAAAGTTTAATAAAGCTGAGTACCTTAAGCAAAGGTTACATAAACTTTGTTCAGCTTAAAACTGCAAGATCAAGCTCTTCTGCATTTCAGAATTCAATAAGAAGACCATAAGCTAGAAACTATTAACAGCAAGTCATAAAATGAGAAAGATGGAAGATCAGATACTCACTCGTAATTCCTATAAAATAGGTTTTTTTGCAAAAATAAAAAGATATAAATAGCTTTTGGAATTTCCCACAAAAAATATGAAACTTATTTTATCAATTATGAATAATAAATGGGCACTAATTATATATTACCCATGACTACTAATTAATGGCTGTAATATCATTTATATGATTTTAACTGTGGATTGAATTTTTAATTATTTTTAAGGCAATGGCACCCCACTCCAGTACTCTTGCCTGGAAAATCCTATGGACGGAGGAGCCTAGTAGGCTGCAGTCCATGGGGTCGCTAAGAGTCGGACACGACTGAGCGACTTCACTTTGACTTTTCACTTGCATGCATTGGAGAAGGAAATGGCAACCCACTCCAGTGTCTTGCCTGGAGAATCCCAGGGACGGGGGAGCCTGATGGGCTGCCGTCTATGGGGTTGCACAGAGTCGGACACGACTGCCGTGACTTAGCAGCAGCAGCAGCAAGGCTTTTAAAATAAAGGCCTTAATCCTTTATTTATAACCTTGATCTCCCATTTCTATTTCCCTATGCAATTGTAAGTTTGTTGTTCAGTCACTCAGTCGTGTCTGACATTGTGACCCCATGAACTGCAGCACACCAGGTTTCCCTGTCCTTCACCAGCTCCCAGAGTTTGCTCAAACTCATGTCCATTGAGTTAGTGAGGCCATACAACTAACTCATCCTCTGTCATTCCCTTCTCCTCCTGTCTTCAATGTTTCCCAGAATCAGGGTCTTTTCCAATGAGTCTGCTCTTCATATCAGGTGGCCAAGGTATTCGAACTTCAGCTTCAGCTTCGGTCCTTCCAATGAATATTCAGGATTGATTTCCTTTAGGATTGACTGGTTAGATCTCCTTGGGTCCAAGAGACTCTCAGGAGTATTCTCCAGCACCATAGCTCAAAGGCATCAATTCTCCCACTCTCAGCCTTTTTTATTGTCCAGCTCTCACATCCACACATTACTGCTGGAAAAACCATAGCTTTGACTAGATGGACCTTTGTAGGCAAGGTAATGTCTCTGCTTCTTAATACACTGTCTAAATTTGTCATTGCTTTCCTTCCAAGACAAACAAGTGTCTTTTAATGTTATGGCTAAAGTCATCATCTGCAGTGATTTTGGAGCCAGAAAAATTAAAGTCTGTCACTATTTACATTGTTTCCCCATCTTCCCCATGAAGTGATGTCACTGGACCCCATGATCTTCATTTTTTGAACGTTGAGTTTTAAGCTAGCTTTTTCACTCTTCTTTCACCTTCATCCCTAGTGGGCTTCCCTGGTGGCTCAGATGGTAAAGCGTCTGCCTGCTATGGGGGAGACCTGGGTTCGATCCCTGGGTTGGGAAGATCCCCTGGAGAAGGGAATGTCAACCCACTCCAGTATTCTTGCCTGGAGATTTCCATGGACTGAGAATCCTGGTAGGCTACAGTCATGGGTTGCAAAGAGTTGGACACGACTGAGCAACTTCGCTTCGCTTTCACCTTCATCAAGAGGTTCTATAGTTCCTCTTTGCTTTCTGCCATAAGGGAGGTGCATCTGCATATCTGAGGTTATCGATATTTCTCCAGGCAATCTTTATTACAGCTTGTTTTTTATAAAGCTTGGCATTTTGCATGATGTACTCTGCATATAGGTTATATAAGCAGGGTGACAATATATAGCCTTGATGTACTCCTTTCCCAAGTTGAATTTTAAGTTTGTTCAACTATAAGTTGTTCTACCATAGGAGGTCACTGGAACCTAACCTTCCTAATCAACTGTTTATTAAATTATCTCTCTTTAAAAAAAGAGAATGGAATACAAATGCAGAATGGAATGTAATAGATGAAAAATACAATCTCAGATATAACCTAATTATTGTTACTCCTTTCATTCTCCAGCTCAAATAAAACTCTTGAATGTTCTGTAAAATTTAAAACCTGGCAACTTGAAATATGATTTAAGTATAAATTGCAGAATCAGAAGGCCAAAATTCTATTATTATTTCAGCAAGTAACAAAAAATAGCTGCAATGTAGTCTATTTATTTTGCACTGTACTTCTAATAAAGGTGATAACTGATATCTTCAATATAATTTTTTGATATGTGAAATCATAGGCAATATTAGAACATAGGCACTAATAGGTAGTTACATAAAATATGGTTTGATTTTTTTTTAATCATTAAGTTTAAGTGCTTAGAAAGGTTTTTCAAAATTACAGATCTACCATTAATAGCCCAAACAGAAGTAAAATTACTTGATTCTAAAGCTGGTGCAACATCTCAAAAAATATATTTTTTCAGTATAACTAAAGTCTAAAAGGAGAAGGCAATGGCACCCCACTCCAGTACTCTTGCCTGGAAAGTTCCATGGGCGGAGGAGCCTGGTAGGCTGCAGTCTTAGTAACCATGGGGTTACTAAGAGTCGGACATGACTGAGCAACTTCACTTTCACTTTTCACTTTCATGCATTGAAGAAGGAAATGGCAATCCACTCCAGTGTTCTTGCATGGAGAATCCCAGGGATGGGGGAGCCTGATGGGCTGCTGTTTATGGGGTCACACAGAGTCAGACACGACTGAAGTGACGCAGCAGCAGCAGCAGCAGCAAAGTCTAAAAACGTGTCTGTTTTGCTATTCCACTTTGCAATCTCTTGATAGACATTTTTTTTTATTTTTTTATATCAAGAATCTCTTTTATTATCAGAAACGTTACAAACATCTACTATGAACAAATTGTCACATGACAGTATTTAGTTTGAACAATTAATACATTTCAGATATAATATTATACATATTTCAATGTTATTCTCCCCAATCATCCGACCCTCTCCCGGTCCCAGAGTCCAAAAGTCTGGTCTATACATCAGTGTCTCTTTTGCTGTCTCGTAAATAGGGTTATTTTTACCATCTTTCTAAATTCCATATATATGCGTTAGTATACTGTATTTGTGTTTTTGTTTCTGGCTTACTTCACTCTGTATAATAGGCTCCAGTTCCATCCACCTCCTTAGAACTGATTCAAATGTATTCTTTTTAATGGCTGAGTAATAGTCCATTGTGTATATGTACCACAGCTTGCTTATCCATTCATATATAGACATTTCTCCAAAGAAGACATACAGATGGCTAACAAACACATGAAAAGATGCTCAATATCACTCATTATCAGAGAAATGCAAATCAAAACCACTATGAGATACCATTTCACACCAATCAGAATGGCTGCTATCCAAAAGTCCACAAGCAATAAATGCTGGAGAGGGTGCGGAGAGAAGGGAACCCTCTTGCACTGTTGGTGGGAATGCAAACTGGTACAGCCACTATGGAGAACAGTCTGGAGATTCCTCAAAAAACTGGGAATAGAACTGCCTTATGATCCAGCAATCCCACTGCTGGGCATATACACTGAGAAAACCAGAATTGAAAGAGACACGTGTACCCCAATGTTCATAGCAGCACTGTTTGCAATAGCCAGAACGTGGAAGCAACCTAGATGTCCATCCACAGATGATAGACATATTTAGAATGAGGTAAACTTATAAGAATTATTGGACAACAATAAATTCAATATTAAATATTTAAAATATTCTGAAGGAAATAAGGAAAGCCATATATTTCCTCTTCTGCCAGCTTGAAAACTACAAAAATGACAATATCTCTCATTCTCTCTCTCCTCTGTCTCCCGCTACTGCTTCCAAAATTTTGAATCATTGTGACACAGATTTAAATTTATGTAGAGATAGCCAAAAAGGGCACAAATACCTAACAAATTAGGACATACTAGAACATCTACCAGAGAAGGCAATGGCACCCCACTCCAGTACTCTTGCTTGGAAAATCCCGTGGATGGAGGAGCCTGTTAGGCTGCAATCCATGGGGTCACTAAGAGTCCGACACGACTGAGTGACTTCATTTTCACTTTCATGCATTGGAGAAGGAAATGGCAACCCACTCCAGTGTTCATGCCTGGAGAATCCCAGGGACAGGGGAGCCTGGTGGGCTGCTGTCTATGGGGTCGCACAGAGTCGGACACGACTGAAGCGACTTAGCATAGCATAGCATAGAACATCTACACTCTCCCACTCCAGTACTCTTGCCTGGAAAATCCCATGGATGGAGGAACCTGATGGGCTGCAGTCCATGGGGTTGCTAAGAGTTGGACACGACTGAGTAACTTTACTTTTTCTTTTCACTTTCATGCATTTGAGAAGGAAATCGCAACCCACTCCAGTGGTTCTTGCCTGGAGAATCCCAGGGAGGGGGAGTCTGGTGGGCTGCTGTCCATGGAGTCGCACAGAGTCGGACACAACTGAAGCGACTTAGCAGCAGCAGAACATCTACACTATCTACCCACAGGCATTTTAGAGAGTTGAATTTCATAAGGAGGATATATGCTCATCAGATATAATGAATAGGCTTTAATTGTGGTGACATTTAAAGCAAAACACCTGGGTGGGATTCCTAGCATTGACCTTTGTTAACTGCACAGATTTTATGTCATTTATTCTTTACAACTTTAAGCTTTACTTCTTAAAAAATAACTGCAATTTTATGTGTAAGAAAAGAAAATATATTACACTGAAAAGCTATACTAATACGAATGGCTGCTATTTATTTGATACTTACTGTGTGCCAGGCAGATTTAATTCTCACAGTACTAAGACATTCTGGTATCTATTTAATACACAAGGAAGCTGAAGGGTAGAAAGCTTGACTTCAAAGTACATTACTGCTATTAAGAATGATAATACCTTCTTTAAAAGCCTAGGTTCCAGGCAGCTGTGAATATATTATTTAAAAAATGTATGCAACTTCTTTGCAAATTAAATTGCTAACTGTGAGGTGTTAGGTATTATAATATAGCTCTCAAAAATATATAAGCTTTCAAAGAAAAAAGAGTTGTTCTAATCCCTAAATTCATGAAGAAATAATATAGAATGATGATATAATTTTTGAATCAAGAGTAAAGCAATATGTTATGGTAAAGGAAAGTAAGCAATTCAATAACATTTTATATTAAAATTTTAATTTAATATATTTGACATAACATATCTAGTAAGATCTTTTGGAAATGAATATAAGCATTATTAGAGTAGCCTGTATTACCACTTTTATTGAGGTTTAACTAAAAAATAAACTGCATGTAAAGCATACAGTTTAATATGTATTGATATGTATTTTGACAAACCTATGGAACCATCATCAGAACCAAGATAGTGGACATGTCCATCACCCACACGTTTCTTCACACTGCTTGGTGATTCCTTCCTCCCAACTCCCCTCATTCCTAGATAATCTGCTTTCTGTCAATATAGATTAGTTTGCATTTTCCAGAATTCAGGGTAAGTGAAATCAAGCATCACACATTCTTTTTTGTCTGGCTTCTTTCACTAAGACTAATTATTTTGAGGTTCAAACATGTTATTGTGAGCATTTAGTCCATTCCTTATACAGACATACCACAGTGTTTCTCTATTCACCTATCTGTGGACATTTAGCTTGTTTCTAGTTTTTGGCTACAAGATTCTGTGAATTTGTGTACCAGTCTTTGAGTAGATGAAAGGCTTAATTTCTCCTTAGTAAACATCCAGGAGTGGAGAGACTGGATCATAATGATAGGTGAATTTTTAACGATTAAGAAACCCACCAAACTGTTAGCCACATTTGTAACCTTTTACAATCCCAATCACATAGTATGTGAGTTCCACCTATTCACATTTGCCAGCATTGGTGTGGTCAGTCATTTTAATATTAGCCATTAATAAACAACAAGTGTATAGTACATCACATGTGGTACATCACTGTTTTAATTTGCATTTCCCTGGAGGAGGGCATGGAGACCCACCCCAGTATTCTTACCTGGAGAATCCCATGGACAGAGGACCTGGTGGGCTATAGTTCATGGGGTCACAAAGAGTTGAACACAACTGAAGCAACTGAAAATACAGTACTAATGTTGAGTAAATTTTCATGTGATTATTTGCATTCCATATATCTTTGGTGAAGTGTCTATTTAAACCTTCAATTCAGTTCAGTTCAGTCCCTCCATCATCTCTGACTCTTTGCAACCCCATGAATCGCAGCATGCCAGGCCTCCCTGTCCATCACCAACTCCCGGAGTTCTCTCAAACTCATGTCCATTGAGTCGGTGATGCCATCCAGCCATCTTATCCTCTGTCGTCCCCTTCTCCTCCTGCTCCCAATCCCTCCCAGCATCAGGGTCTTTTCCAATGAATCAACTCTTCACATGAGGTGGCCAAAGTACTGGAGTTTCAGCTTTAGCATCATTCCCTCCAAAGAAATCCCAGGGCTGATTGCCTTCAGAATGGACTGGTTGGATCTCCTTGCAGTCCAAGGGACTCTTAAGAGTTTTCTTCATTTAAACCTTACCCACATTTTATTGTTATTTAATCATTACTGAGTTGAGAATTTGTCACATATCCTAGATTTGCAAATATTTTTCTCCTGTCCATGGTTTGTCTTTTCATTCCTTTATCAATCAATGCCATTGAAAGAACAAGCTTTTTTAAAATAATATAATCAAATATATCTTTTTAAAAATAATGCTTTCATTGCTGCACAAAGCTGCAAAACTTGTAGAAGAAAATACAGAAAAAATCTTTGTAACCATAGATTAGGGAAAACTTTTTTAAATACAACACCAAAACACAATTTGTAAAATAAAGAAATGATACACATTACCAAAATTAAAAAAAAATCTATTAAAAGAGACATAAAATAAGAAGAAAGACTCGGGCAAAACATTTGCAAGTCATATATTTGATAAGAAAAAAAATGTGTATCCAGTGTATGTAAAGAATTTTCAAAACTCAATAGTGAGAAAACAACTTGATAAAAACTTTATAAGCTTTGGATAAAACTTTACCAAAAAAAAAGATATATGAATAGTAAATAATCATATGAAAAGATACTAAGCATTATTACTCACAAGGAAAATGCAAATGTAAATTCATGATAAATTTTGTGTTATTGTTTGTTTGTAGAGCAAAGGATGTATTAAGGTTCATTTTGGAAATTCAGTTATTATGGAAACTTTTGTTGAAAAAATTATTCTCTTGCCAATAAACTGCCTTTACACATTTGACAGTAATGAGGTGTCCCATATACACGTGGATTTATCTATATTCTAGATAACAGTTCCATGAATCTATTTTTACATGAAAATCACACCGTCTTTACAATAAGCCTTGAGATCAGGCAGTTAGTCATCCAACTTTGTTCTTCCTTTTAAAGTTGTTTTGGCTACTGTAGTTCCTTCATATTTCCACATGAATTTTAGAATCATCTTATTGATGTTTACCAAAAAAATATAGAATTTCAAATGAGTTTATTTGAATCTCTATAACTTAAACTGATGACGACTGAGATCTTAATAATACTGAGCCTTATAATTCATGAACACATATATCTTTCCACTTATTTCTGTCTTTAATTTCTCTCAATAATATTTTAAAGTTTTTTGCCATGCAGGCCTTTCTCATCTTTTGTCAAATTTCCTTTTGCATCGTATAGTAGCATCTCATTTTTAAATTTTATTACAAATGGGATTCTTCTCTAATGCATTGTCTGTATTTGTTGACCATATATAGAATTACAATTATTTTATACATTGACATTTTATCCTGAAATCTTGCTAAACTCAATTATTCTAGAATCTTTTGTAGATTCTACTAGATTCTTTACATAGACAACACATCAATTATAACAAAAGCCTTTATATTTCTTTATTTTCAACAAAGATGCCATTTACCTCTGTTCTTGTTTCTTTGTACTAGCTAGAATCTCCAGTATGATAATGAATAGACTTGGTTAAAAAAGAGTCTCATCTCTTCCTTAAGAAAGAAATCATTCACTTTTTTTTCCTCATTAAGTATGATGATATCTCTGTTTGTTCTTCTTTTTAATACACTTAGGAAGTTTCCTTCTATTGCTAGTTTTTTAAGAATTGTTTCTGCCATTTTTTTTCTTTTTTTAGAAAAAGTTGTTGGATTTCAACAGATGCTTTTTATACGTTTATTGAAAGAAGTATATGATTTTTCTTCTTTAACTTGTAAAGGGAATACCAGAAAAACATCTACTTATGCTTCAGTGACTATGTGAAAGCCTTTGACTGTATGTATCATAACAAACTGAGGAAAATTCTTAAAAAGATGGGAATATCAGACCATCTTAGCTGTCTCCTGAGAAACCTGGATACAGGTAAAGAAGCAACAGTTAGAACTGGACATGGAAGAGTGGGTTGGTTCAAAATTGGGAAAGGAGTACATCAAGGCTGTGTATTATCACCTTGCTTATTTAACTTATATGCAGAGTACATCATGTGAAATGCTGGGCTGGATGAAGCATAAGCTAGAATCAAGATTTCCAGGAAAAATATCAGTAACCTCAGATATGCATATGACACCACCTTTATGGCAGAAGGAAAAAAAGAGCTTCTTGATGAAGGTGAAAAAGAAGAGCAAAAAGGTGGTTTAAAACTCAATATCCAAAAAACAAAGATTATAGCATGTGGTCCCATCACTTCATGGCAAATAGATGAGGAAACAATGGAAATAATGAAAGAATTTATTTTGGGGGACTCCAAAATCACTGCAGATGGTGACTGCAGCCATGAAAATAAGACACTTGTTCCTTGGAAGAAAAGCTATGGCCAACCTAGACAGCATATTAAAAAGCAGAGATATTGCTTTGCTGAGAAAGGTCCATATAGTTAAAGCTATGGTTCTTCCATTAGTCATATATGGATGTTAGAGTTGGACCATAAAGAAGGCTGAGAGTTGAAGAACTGATGCTTTTGAACTGTGGAGTTGGAAAAGACCTTTAAGAGTTCCTTGGACTGCAAGACCTAACCAGTCCATTCTAAAGGAAATCAACCGTGAATATTCATTGGAAGGAGTGAGGCTGAAGCTGAAGATCCAATACTTTGGCCACCTGATGCAAATAACCGACTCATTAGAAAAGACACTGATGCTGGGAAAGATTGAAGGCAGGAGGACAAAAGGACAACAGAGGATGACATGGTTGGGTGGTATCATCAACTCAATGGACATAAGTTTGAGGAAGCTCTGGGATATTGTGAAGGACAGGGAAGTCTGGCCTGCTGCAGTCTATGGGGTCGCACATATTTGGACAGGATTGAGTGACTGAACAACAACACGGCCCAACAGATGGTTATCCAGCCTGAACAGGCTGAAGACTTAGATAAGCTCTCTAAAGCGTGATTTAGGCAATGCTGCTTCTCAATGCAACCATCTTATTCCATAATTATATAGATACAAGAAATTTTTTGGAGGGCACATTTCCTATATAGAGTTCAGCATTCTGGATGACTGATAAACTGAGTTCTATTGGAAAAGATTCTGATGCCGGGAGGGACTTGGGGGAGGAGGAGAAGAGGATGAGATAGCTGGATGGCATCACTGACTCAATGGGCATGAGTTTGAGTAAACTCCGGGAGTTGGTGATGGACAGGGAGGCCTGGAGTGCTGTGATTCATGGGGTCGTAAAGAGTTGAACACAACTGAGTGACTGAACTGAACTGATTAAAGAAAACAAGTTGAAAAATAAGTGTTCCTTCAGGATTTGTATCATATGGAAGTAGAAATTCTGGTCTTGTAAGTGAAACTCAACGCATGAGTCAAGATTTCTACACACACACACACAAAAAGGACTAATGCAGAGAGGCGACTGATTATGCAGAACATATATTGACAAAGCCAAATTATAGACATCTAAAACAAAGGCTTTAAGAACACGAATCCAGTCTAAATTATTGCTACCCTACAATTTTTCATATCAATTGTAATTAATTAATTGAAGGTTGAGATTTTATGTTGCATTTCTTCTATGTTATGATGCATTTGCTATAGGATTTGGTGTGTCTGGTGAGTAAAGGTAACAGAAAGTGGTTTGGTAGTTGCAAAGTGCTTACTATATACCTACACATAAACCTAAAGGCTATTTTAATCAATATTAAGATTACATGGTATCCTGTTATTTGTGAGCGCAATGTGGATCACTTACTACACCTGTGAACACTGCACTATGGGAATTAAGGAACTTTACATCAGATCAGATCAGTTACTCAGTCGTGTCCGACTCTTTGCGACCCCATGAACCGCAGCACGCCAGGCCTCCCTATCCATTACCAGCTCTCGGAGGTCACCCAGACTCATATCCATCGAGTCAACGATGCCATCCAGCCATCTCATCCTCTGTCGTCCCCTTCTCCTCCTGCCCTCAATCCCTCCCAGCATCAGTCTTCTCCAATGAGTCAACTCTTCGCATGAGGTGGCCAAAATACTGGAGTTTCAGCTTTAGCATCATTCCTTCCAAAGAAATCCCAGGGCTGATCTCCTTCAGAATGGACTGGTTGGATCTCCTTGCAGTCCAAGGGACTCTTAAGAGTCTTCTCCAACACCACACTTCAAAAGCATCAATTCTTCAGCGCTCAGCCTTCTTCACAGTCCAGCTCTCACATCCATACATGACCACAGGAAAGACCATAGCCTTGACTAGGCGAACCTTTGTTGGCAAAGTGATGTCTCTGCTTTTGAATATGCTATCTAGGTTGGTCATAACTTTCCTTCCAAGGAGTAAGTGTCTTTTAATTTCAGGGCTGCAGTCACCATCTGCAGTGATTTTTGGAGCCCAGAAAAATAAAGTCTGACACTGTTTCCACTGTTTCTCCATCTATTTCCCATGTAGTGATGGGACCAGATGCCATGATCTTCGTTTTCTGAATGTTGAGCTTTAAGCCAACCTTTTCACTCTCCACTTTCACTTTCATCAAGAGGCTTTTGAGTTCCTCTTCACTTTCTGCCATAAGGGTGGTATCATCTGCATATCTGAGGTTATTGATATTTCTCCCAGCAATCTTGATTCCAGCTTGTGTTTCTTCCAGTCCAGCATTTCTCATGATGTACTCTGCATATAAGTTAAATAAACATGGTGACAATATACAGCCTTGACGTACTCCTTTTCCTATTTGGAACCAGTCTGTTGTTCCATGACCAGTTCTGTTACTTCCTGACCTGCATACAGATTTCTCAAGAGGCAGATCAGGTGGTCTGGTATTCCCATCTCTTTCAGAATTTTCCACAGTTTATTGTGAACTTTACATAGATTGTTCCAAATGTTACCATCTTGACTATAGCAAGTTTGTTTCTTCTCTATGATTAGAGAATGGAAGAAGACCAGTAGGGAAATGTAATAACAATTAAAAGCACTGATATTTTTCAATGATCTCTAGATCTCTCCTCTTGCTGCCCAATTATCATGATGTTTGGGTAGAACTTTTATTGATATAAATATCAGATTATTTTATTGAGTGTGTAAATGACACTCATTTTAAAGCTATGAGTTGCTTTATCTGCTGGAAGTGTATTAAGTTTAGGTGAAGCAAATTCTAAAAATATTCAACTATATTCGCTTCCAAATATGATTTAGGTTTCCCTAAATAAGCACAGGATGAATTTTCCTGTGATGAAAATTATTTGGAAAGTATCCAATTTCTAAATGGGTTTGTTTTATTTGGAACTTTCATTAGTGTCTACAAATCAAATTTTTAGTTTATTATAAAATGGCAAATGTTAAACAACCACTGTATAATCATACCTTTAAATATCCTATAATATATAAATGTACTTAAGTATAATTATATACACGCTTTATGAGGGCAAAATGTATGCTTTGTACAAATGTGCATAGAGGAACAAAAACAATTCAGAGGTCCTCAGGATAAAAAGGAAGAACAGTTATAAAAAAAAAAGTATAATTTAAATAAAAATTCCAAAGCTAAGGGTAGATCGAATATTCCTAATAGGCAGTGTTAGAGTAATTAGCTAATGTCTAATTGTGTCTGTTCCTGCAATTGGCTCATACAAGCAGATAAACAGTGATAACTCCCCTCTGTATCTGGCATGTGGAAATAAGTTTTTGAAACCAGATATCCCCTGAGCCACTGAGTAATCAGTGTCAAATTACTGGGATTGGTCTGAGTGCACTGATTCATTCATATCCTTTGGGCTCTACAGTCAAAGAGCATGGTGTATTTTATGTTTCTGCACAGCAGAGACTTAAATATTTGAAGATTTTGTAGAATTTAGCAGTATTGACGTGAAAAATAACACTGACAGTTCCTGGCCCCAGTTCTGTCACTAGTCAGGTGTATGATTTAGTTAAGTCATTTAATCTCTTAAGCTACAATGTTATTATCTACAAAATATCTTCTCTGGAAGTAAAGATAAAACACAGTAATGTTCTTAAAGGAGTTTTTAAAAATTAAAACACTTTATAGTTATAATTGTAGGTCTTTCTATGAGATCTCACAGTCCCTTCAATAAATTGTCTTTACTCTTTGTAATAATAATCATTTTATTTAAAAAATATCTAAGATCCTTATTTAGAATTAATACAAATGTTTATTCTTCCCTGAGTACATCTTAGCTGTTAAATCATTAAATTTTATTTGGCAATTTAAGGTAACAAGTATTCTTTCTATTTTTAACCTAATAACATGGAACTACATGAAGACATTTCCGTTACCCAACTCAAACTTCATAAGCAAATATCACCAGGTTAACTTTGCTTAATCACGTAACATAATTTGATGCAATGTTTATTCCATAGATCAATAAAATAGTATAGTATGGCACTCAAATAGTTCTATTAGTTTATATTATCACAAAAACTGAGTTGGCACATAACAATTTTATTTTTTACTTATGTATCAGATTATCCTGTTTTCTAGAATAATGAACTATGGAAATGATCAAATAAAATGATTAGATGCCCCAGTAAAGTTAGCTTTTTCTTAAGATTTTTCTTAAAAAAAACCTGTGGTTTTTCTTAAGGTCACTATCATCAGAAAAAAATCATAAATACAGGTGACTTCAATTTGACCACTCTTTAAACATGTGCCTTATGGATCAGATTACCTGAACCCTTTCCAGCTCCTTTGGTAATCAGAGAATCTTGACATGTGAACCGGCCTCTATGGCCCTATCTTCCCAATCTTTAAACCTGATGAATATCCACTTTTCTCTAGCACATAGCAAACGCTATATGTTGTATTAGAAATACAAAGTTTAAGAAAAAAAAAATCAGACCTATAGTGACTAGGACTTCAGAAATATTTTGCTATGATCAATGTGATAAAATGAGTGAGCAGTATTTGTACATTAAACTGTGATTCCATCTCTCCAGGTAAAAAAGTGCATTTAATGTCCCTTGTTGAACATACTTACTGAATCCTATTAAGTGTAGGCAAGAATTTTCAGCTCAGTATCTCAGGCCAAGAGGACAGTGGAAGAGACACTCAGCTCTGTAGCTAGCATGGCAGGGCTTCATTCCCTCGTATCTTTCTAGCCACAGCTGTGCCTTCTTTGTCTTCAATTTTCCTCTAGCAGTACTGACTTCCTCTGTCATTCATAAACAACATGCTATTTCTAGTCCTCTAAGCCTCTGCTCATTCTTGTTTCTCTGCCCCATACACTGTCTCCAATCAATTAAGTCCTGCTCATCCTTCAAATCTTAGTTTAGACATCACCTTAACAAAGATTTCTAATTTCCCATTCTAGCAGACAAGACTGAATCTCCCTTTATTGATGTTCTACACTGACTCTCAAGCCCCATTAGAAAATTTCCCCTTACGGTCTAGCACAGAAATGATGGATATCCTGACTATTCAGCCACATAGGACATTCTTAAGTATAGAAACTAGACCTTAATAACCCTTGTACCCTCAGTACTCAGTCCAATTGATGACATGTTCAATATATGCTTTTTGAACTTTTCTGACGAAATAGCTTAGAGATAATCAGAGAACCTTTTGAGAGCTTCTTAAAAAGGAATTTAAATTAGATGTACAAAAAAAGAAATTTCCAGGACATTAAAGCTGAATGTGTACACTCTGAGGTTGAATATTATGGTGTCTACCCAGTGAAAATAAGGGTCAAATTCATCTTTCTGATATATTTCAATAAGCAAGTCACTTTTTTCCTTAAGTCTGTGTATTATAGAACTAATTACCTCAGTTCATAACTACAACTTCATAACCCAGTTTTGCTTCCTACAGTACTTGGGGTATTAGGTGAGGATAGGTAGTCAATGATTCCAGTTATTTAATATAAAGATTGCATAGAATTGTCAGTGCTTCGAATGTCCAACTTCCATTTTTTAACCAGGTAAGATTATGTTCATTAAGCTTGGTGTTTTAAATGAAAGTTACATATATCTGTGGTCTGCCTTAAGAATGTGTAGCACATTCTACTTATAGGGGAACAAATTGTACCACCATAAAATATCTCATTTTGGCACAAGGATTAATATAGGCTGGTTAGTTTTTTATTTTTTTTAAAGCACACTCAGGAAGTTTTTCTTATTACCTCTCTCTTAACTGTTTAAGAGAATTTAGATAAAGGACTTGTTCTGGGAACAGAACTATCAGGTGGAAGAGATGCTTAGGGAAGGGTGTGCTAAAGGGCAAGGCGCTGCCATGCCCTCTCCAGCTAAGCCATTCTTCCAGCGTCTCCACAGGGTCATTCTGAACCCCATCTTCGTGGGGTTTTGTTGAGGCATCATTAGATGGGTAATGATTGATTAAATCATTGACCATTGGTGACTAAACTCCATCTCGAGCTTCTCACCCCTCCCCAGTGGTCAGAGGTGGGACTGAAAGTTCTAACACTATATATAACAATTATAACAACTTACATTTGAGCTCTGAAGAGTAACAAGGAGTATAACCATGTATATAAGTCTATTTTTTGTTAAGGGAAATAAGAAAAAATAAAACAAAACATAGATAATAACAATGACTAGTTTTAATAATGACAATTTAATCCTTTGAGTAATTGTACTTATTATATGATCCAAATTATATTATTGATAATACTTAAAATATTAATTTTTCAAACAAGGTAGCTTCCATCATTCTATAGCATCCTTAGATCTATTAGATTTTCAAGGTTTGCATAGCACACTAGGCTAGACAATTTGTCTATTATTCAGATATTTTATTTTTATTCCATTTTGTATAGTGAACATAGATTTATCATTTTATATGAAATTAGAAAATACATTGGAGAAGATGTTAGTATATATGTTTCAATGACTACCCTGCATATATTTTAAAATTTCCATTGGAAAAAGGAATAGAGCTTAAACTCTCATTATCACTCAGTTAATTTGGAATCTGCAATAATGCAGTTTAGAGCTTGGAAAACTGTCTTACCAAAGAAATTCTTAGTGAATATAGCTAACATGTGTGCAGTGTGTGTGTGTGTGCACACATGCGGTCACTTCTGTGGTGTCTGATTCTTTGCTTTTGAAATGGAGCTGTATCATCATTTTTTTGTAAATATGAAAGCATGAATCTAAACTTCTGATATATTTATTAATACACCTAGGATATGTTCAAAATTAATAGAAATTATTCAAATTTTATATAACTCACAGACAAGTGCTTCCAAAACACTTGTCTAAAATACTTTCATATTTCCCTTTCTTGGTAGTTTTTTTTTTTATTATTTTCTTCCACATTCTACACATTTTTCCTATTTATTCCATATTTAAAAGAATGTTTCCATGCTGCAAAGTATTTTATGTTACCACCTTTCTTATTGAGGAAAAGTAGATATCGTATATCTATGTATGTCTCTATTTCTCCTGGTTTCCATTTGTGTTTATCTACCCTGATTCACTTTTATCAAGACACTTTATCCTTGAAATTGACTTTTCAAGCTTATCAAAGGAAAACATTTTCCTGACTTCATGCTCACTTGCTACTCATAGAGACAGGTTTCATTTTAGATTGAGTTAGGAAAACCTGGTTGCAGTAAAAGCCACCATCCAAGGGGTCAAAAAGAATTATTCTAGGCTCATACAAAGAAAAGGAATAAAACTCAAATCTACTCTTTATTTTTGTGTTCTTTTTGAAAAATATCCCATTAATCAATATTTTAAACCAAGTAGGAAAATACATAATAAAATACATTCTAATTCTATATTATGCCCAGCTGTGAAAGAGATACAAACACAAGAGAGAACTGAAAAGACCAGAGAAACACGACAGAATCTAAGGATTTAACCAAACCCTACATTTAGAGTTTTCAAATTTATATACACACATGAAATTCAACATTTATGAGGGAAAAGGTATGAAAAGATTTCAATCTAAAATGGAATCAGAAGATAGGAAATGGCGAACTTGACAAAAGAAGGCAGAATAACATATTCATATGATTCCTTAAGGAAATGGTTTTAAAATTTCACATAAAGCTGAAAAATACAATTATTAATTTCCTCTTTTGTTTTCATTTATTAGAGAGATAAGCCCTGCTTTCCTGTTCCAATATGTGGGAAATATATGCTTCAAATTTTAAGGAAAAGATTTTCCATAAATAGATCTATTTCCATAAAAAGATTCCATAAATAGATTAACACTACCGCCTTGTATTGCTTTAAATTTCAGTGTTGTTTACAGTGATATTTAAAACACAATGCATGAAGTAGGACCTATATGCTGCCAAGTTGTTAAAGAGGAGCCCCAAGCAAAATGTGGACATCTGCTTTGGCATGATCCTTTTTTGGTCACTATATTGAATTTTCTATTCAACGCTTGTGGTAGTTGTTACTTTCTTCTTTTCCCAGTGCATTCTTCCTGCTCTATCTTTGATATGTTTTTCTGTAGACACAGACTTGCACACACACACAAATATATACAAACACACAGAAACATATATTCACATGCCACACAGAGAAGGAAAGTAAAATATGTACTGTTTTAAAGCCCCAAACAATTGTATTCTGTGGAAATGCCTTTTACTGGGGTAATTGGCCCAGTAAAAGGCATTTCCACAGAATATAATTGTTTGGGGCTTTAAAACAGTAAAAGATGTATATATACATCTTTTACTAGTCTGCATAAAACAGTCTTAACAGGAGGGCATCACCATGAAAAGAATTAAATTGCTATGCATAATAAGCAAGATATATATGAGTTGCATCTATTATTGATGTCTCAGGGTTAGGAAGTAAAGATGTCACTTAGAAGGGAATTAAGGAAATAGCAACCAGAAAGTGATTGCTTACAAAAGGAAATGCTAATGACGATGACCTAGGAACTCTGATAACTCATTCTACTCTATCCCCCAGTTTCTGGAAAGCTTCAGTAATCTGTTTTGCCTCTTGACCTTAGATTAAGACTACTTTAGGGAATTTATGAAGGGAGATTATGTCCAATAAATTAAATTATGTGAGAGGAAAATCATAATTTGTTAAGGGAGGGATGATGGTGACGGGAAAGCTGAGAACATAGGAGGAATTCAGATTGAGAGATTCACAGAATTAAGAACCCCAGAAATTCTCAGAAATATTAGAGAAGCAGGCTAGGAAACATCTCATAGTTAACTATAGGGCTCCAGCCACTTTATAAAGTTTATGTTGAGAGAATCAAAATGAAGTAACTGGATTGAAATAAAACTTTTATACATTCATACCTATCATTATTGGTGAAATTAAATGCAAAAATACATACTGCAATATGGCTGTCAGGACAAAGCATAATTAGCTACCAAAACCACCTCTTCTTTAATCATATGGTACCTATTACATAACTTATGTTCAAAGTATCTGTTTGATTTTACAGTATTCTCTTACCTGCATACAGACTACTTTTCTTTCTTATTTGAAAATTATCCTTATTATGAAACAAAAATTGATAGGTTATCAGTAAATATTCATTGAATTATATTAAAGCTTTCTCATTTAAATACCAATTAACATGGAAAGAAGAAAAAGTTTCATTACCTTGGAAAAGAATGAAACATTTAGCAATTAATTAAACATAACTAAGCCAGGAGTCAAGACAATGCGAATGTTTGAGTTTATAATGTAGGAAGAATGGTCACTGTTTTGAGCAAAACAGACGAAAGTGGAAGTATACAAAACAAGTATACAAAATCATGGTGAGGCATAAAAAACATACTGCAAGTAAATGTTCTTTTGTAATTTGGCTTCAATTTTTAATGCAGTTCATTGTCATTGTTATTTTGTTATTTTTGTTTTAACAATGTATAAAGAGATTTGAAGCTGCAATATTCTATATTCAAAATAAAGTCAAATTATTTACTAGATAAAAGAGATGCTAAGCTGCTAAGTCGTTTCAGTCGTGTCCGACTCTATGTGACCCCATAAATGGAAGCCCACCAGGCTCCCCTGTCCCTGGGATTCTCCAGGCAAGAGTACTGAAGTGGGTTGCCATTTCCTTCTCCAATGCATGAAAGTGAAAAGTGAAAGGGAAGTCGCTCAGTCATGTCCAACTCTTAGCGACCCCATGGACTGCAGCCCACCAGGCTCCGCCATCCATGGGATTTTCCAGGCAAGAGTACTGGAGTGGGGTGCCATTGCCTTCTCCAATAAAAAGAGATGAGACACTTTCAAAAACTAGCATCTCATCCACACTAAATTTATGTAACTTACTATTGCTAAAAGGGTAAGAATATACATTTCTATTCCTATCAATTTTAGTATATTCAGGTGAATAACAAATCTCTATTTGAATTTTATGGAGAGACTGACTCCAACTTTTCAGGCCCCCACTCAACATTAAAGCTGAAAATTCAAGGCACTGATATTTTGAGATCTAGTGTCAACAAAGAGCAGGCATATGCAGATCATCAAATCTACTTGTTTTTTTCATTTAAGGGAATCTATCTAACAACCATATGAATAAGCATATCAGTGTTAAGAAATTCTGTATATGAACTAATTAAAATGCAAAATATGCAAAAAATTATTGCAGCCCAGAGTTGGGGGCTATATGATCAAATAAGATTCTTAAGAAACACTGGTTTACACAATGAGGCTGTACACTATCTCAGGCTGGTCAGAATGGCTGCTATTCCAAAGTCTACAAACAATAAATGCTGGGGAAGTTGCAGAGAAAAGGGAACCCTCTTACACTGTTGGTGGGAATGCAAACTAGTTACAGCCTATATGGAGGACAGTGAGGAGATTCCTTAAAAAATGGAACTAGAACTGCCATAAGACCCAGGAATCCCACTGCTGGGCATACACACTGAGGAAACCAGAATTGAAAGAGACATGTATACCCCAATGTTCATCGCAACACTGTTTACAATAGCCAGGACATGGAAGCAACCTAGATGTCCATCGGCAGACAAATGGATAAGAAAGTTGTGATACACACACACAATGGAATATTACTTAGCTATTAAAAATGATGCATTTGAATCAGTTCTAATGAGGTGGCTCAAACTGGAGCCTATTACAGGGAGTGAAGTAAGTCAGAAAGAAAAACATCAGTATGGTATATTAATGCATATATATGGAATTTAGAAAGATGGTAATAATTACCCTGTATCTGAGACAGCAAGAGACACAGATATAAAGAATAGACTTTTGGACTCAGTGGGAGAAGGCAAGGGTGGGATGACTTGAGAGAACAGCACTGTAACATGTATATTACCATATGTGAAATAGATCACCAGTCCAAATTCAGTGAATGAAACAGGGCCCTCAAAAGCCAGTGCACTGGGACAAGCCTGAGGGGAGGGAGGTGGGAGGGGGGTTTAGGATGTGGACACATATACACCCATGGCTGATTCACGTCAATGTATGGCAAAAATCACCACAATATTGTAAAGTAATTAGCCCCCAATTAAAAGAAATAAATAAATTTAAAAAAAAGAAACACTGGTTTATTCAGTCATCAATGTCAAAATCCAAGAATTATGATCAAGTTACAAATTAGGATCATTTGTGCTCCATAGCATGGGATGGCTTGGTGTTCATCTTCAGAAGTAGGCAGAAAGGAAAAGATCAATAATTTCTCATGTAGGATTCTAAAATATACCAGTCTGATTATTTAAAACAGACAGTGGCAGGATATGTTCCATCTTCAAACAAGGAGCAAAAGCTCAAATTATAATCACATAAAAGTATGTATGTATGTATGCATGTGTGGAGATATATATATATATATAATATTATATAATATAATAGTATATATTATATAATAATATAATATATATATATAAATGGAGAGGAGAGAGAATATGGCAAGGGTTGGGGGAGGGAAGAGACAGACACACAGACAGACTTTCGGAAGGTAAGATTTTTCCAAAACTACCTAAAAAATAATCATATTTTCCCAAGACTATTGGCATATTGAGTGCAGTACTTTAACAGCATTATCTTTCAGGATTTGAAATAGCTCAACTGGAATTCCATCACCTCCACTAGCTTTGTTCCTAGTGATGCTTTCTAAGGTCCACTTGACTTCACATTCAAGGATGTCTGGTTCTAGGTGAGTGATTACATCATCGTGATTATCTGGGTTGTGAAGATCTTTTTTGTACAGTTCTTCTGTATATTCTTGCCACCTCTTCTTAACATCTTCTGCTTCTGTTAGGTCAATACAATTTCTGTCCTTTATCAAGCCCATCTTTGCATGAAATGTTCCCTTGGTACCTCTAATTTTATATGCAGGTCAGGAAGCAACAGTAAGAACTGGACATGGAACAACAGAATGGTTCCAAATAGGAAAAGGAGTACGTCAAGGCTGTATATAGTCATCCTGCTTATTTAACTTATATGCAGAGTACATCATGAGAAACGCTGGGCTGAAAGAAGCACAAGCTGGAATCAAGATAGCCAGGAGAAATATCAATAACCTCAGATATGCAGATGACACCACCCTTATGGCAGAAAGTGAAGAGGAACTAAAAAGCCTCTTGATGAAAGTGAAAGAGGAGAATGAGAAAGTTGGCTTAAAGCTCAACATTCAGAAAACTAAGATCATGGCATCTGGTCCCATCACTACATGGGAAATAGATGGGGAAACAGTGGAAACAGTGTCAGACTTTATTTTGGGGGCCTCCAAAATCACAGCAGATGGTGACTGCATCCATAAAATTAAAAGATGCTTACTCCTTGGAACGAAAGTTATGACCAACCTAGATAGCATATTCAAAAGCTTTGACATTACTTTGCCAACAAAGGTCTGTCTAGTCAAGGCTATGGTTTTCCCAGTGGTCATGTATGGATGTGAGAGCTGGACTGTGAAGAATGTTGAGCGCCAAAGAATTGATGCTTTTGAACTGTGGTGCTGGAGAAGACTCTTGAGAGTCCCTTGGACTGCAAGGAGATCCAACCAGTCCATTCTGAAATCCATTCTGGGATTTCTTTGGAAGGAATGATGCTAAAGCTGAAACTCCAGTACTTTGGCCACCTCATGCGAAGAGTTGACTCATTGGAAAAGACTCTGATGGTGGGAGGGATTGAGGGCAGGAGGAGAAGGGGACGACAGAGGATGAGATGCTTGGATGGCATCACTGACTCGATGGATGTGAGTTTGAGTGAACTCTGGGAGTTGGTGATGGACAGGGAGGCCTAGCATGCTGCAAAGAGTCAGACACAACTGAGCGACTGAACTGAAGACTACTGGAGGAAACGTAACACATCTCTTGTCGTATTGTCACATGACTTATTACCTGTTACTTTGGATGTAGCCCAAGGTCAAAATGGTCATTTCAATTAACATATTTTTCAAAATAGACAAATATAGCATGTATCCTGAGCAAATTAGTTTTTTTTAAACCCAAATGAACTGATATATTAATATTTAAAGTACTAGAAGCAGGACTTTTATAAAAACAGATTGCTCTCTCTGTTAAAAAGACTCAGGAACTTCTCAAAAAAGATACACTTGCTAAAGCAAACAGCTGATCTAATTTTAAAATTAGGTACTTGACATATTCCGGTGTTATTTTTTTAAGAAGATACTAGACAATATATTTTTATTCTTTAAAAATAAGTAATTGCAAAGTAACACATATTTGCACATACAATGCTTAGACTAGTACGTATGTCCTATTATACATAGTGATCATTTTTACAAAATGAAGTTAATCATAATTAAGAAAAGGGGAAAGTTTCAGGTAAAATTCACAAGGCAACATCTTTTATATAGATAGATAGATAGGTAGATTTAATTTTAATTTATCAGGCACTGAAATGTTGTCTATAATGTATCAGGAATGCTTTTTCAGTAAGATTTCAAATGTGCTGCATTTTCTCTAATGCAAGAGATGCAAAAGAACCAAGCATGTAAAATTATAGGTGCCTCTAGTCTCCTAGTTTATCTTTTCTTTTATCTTTACTCTCATCTTTTAATTAGAACAGACATTTGGGTTATTTTAACCCTGAGTACTTATGTGATGAAATGTTTTCATCCATGTATCTTCTTTTTAATTCAAGTATGTAGTTTCTAGGAGACTCCTGAAATGGTTACTAGAATATGTGTTTTCTTTAATACATACATTAATTATAATAGCTTATTGTTAACAATTTGAAACTTCAAGAACACTAAGAGATCACCTTACTAAGTTCTTCACTTGCATAAAGAAATTAGTGACAGAGACTAAGACAAGACTAATACAATTTAAAATGTCACCACTAGAATTAGAACCCAGTACAGATTCAGAATCTATCCTACAATTTATAGTCTATTTCTCCCCTATTCTAGTGTGTACCCATATTCACAGTTCAGGTAAAAACTGTGTGTAGTGTAACATTTTCATTAACAAAATTAAAACTGAAAAACAGCCAAAGCCAGAAGTACATATTTCAAATAGTTATTAAGTAATACAGTTACTGATCTAGGCTCTTTTGGAAGAAGCAGTTATGATTCATGAAGGGAAGAGCTTATACTCTAATGAGAAAGAGACAGAAAAAGGGAGAAGAGATATGCATAGATAGATATAGATACAGATTTCATATCATATATATCTGTATCTATATCAATGTATCTATCAATTAGTAGTTAAAAGGTTGACATTACTAATAACAGAAGAAAGGTCAGATTTAGTGGATAAAAAGATTACACCTAGCTGGAGGTTTCAGAGGTTACCATTAGAGTAAAGATACTTGAATGCTGTTTTGAAGGTGGTAAAGAGTGAGTTCATAGAGGTGACTCAAGAATATTTGTGACAAAGGATTTCAAATTACAAGCAACAGCAAGTTCAAAAGTATACAGGGTAACTAACTGCTTACCCTGACCAGAATATGGTATATGATTTCAGAGAAGAGTGAAGGATCTTGTTTACCAACTGAGCAGTCTGAATTTTGAATCATAGGTAATGAGTAGTCATACAGAGTTTTCAAACAGAGAAAGAACAAGGAATGCTTGCATTCATGCTTTTGCATGAATTTGGCTTGGTTATTCAGGCCAAGAAAATCATGTCCCATTGGAGTTAATCCTTGATGAGAAGAAAAAGGGGCAAGTTTGTCTGTCTGTTTTTTCAGGTACAGGTGGAAATAATGACAACCACTAAATAAAACAAACACCAGAGAATTGAGCTGGTGGTTGACATGAAGGTAACATTTAAGCTCCTGGAATCCAAAACACTTTATTGCCCATAACAGTTAGAAAAGAACTTTCTGTTATTTTCATCTGAAAATGTTTTTGCTCATAAAGCAACATTCATCTGATAGAAATGTTTTGAAGGGAAAGGGAAGATCAGAGATGGGGGAAATAGGATTTCTTGCAGGAGATAAAAGGGCCTCCTTTGGTAAATGACAGTGGGACTGGAGAGGCAGGGATGAATTCAGAGAATGTTTGAGACATGACAGCTAACATTTAGTACTATCTATGAGTCAGGTCTGAGGAGGACTTACAAATAGCTGTGAAAAGAAGAGAAGCAAAAAGCAAAGGAGAAAAGGAAAGATATAAACATCTGAATGCAGAGTTCCAAAGAATAGCAAGGAGAGATAAGAAAGCCTTCCTCAGCAATCAATGCAAAGAAAAAGAGGAAAACAACAGAATGGGAAAGACTAGAGATCTCTTCAAGAAAATTAGAGATACCAAAAGAACATTTCATGCAGAGACGGGCTCGATAAAGGACAGAAATGGTATGGACCTAACAAAAGCAGAAGATATTAAGAAGAGGTGGCAAGAATACACAGAAGAACTGTACAAAATAGAGCTTCAAGACCCAGATAATCACTATGGCGTGATCACTCACCTAGAGCCAGACATCCTGGAATGTGAAGTCAAGTGGGCCTTAGAAAGCATCACTACGAACAAAGCTAGTGGAGGTGATGGAACTCCAATTGAGCTATTTCAAATCCTCAAAGATGATGCTGTGAAAGTGCTGCACTCAATATGCCAGCAAACTTGGAAAACTCAGCAGGGGCCACAGGACTGGAAAAGGTCAGTTTTCATTCCAATCCCAAAGAAAGACAATGCCAAAGAATGCTCAAACTACCACACAATTGCACCCATCTCACATGCTAGTAAAGTAATGCTCAAAATTCTCCAAGCCAGGATTCAGCAGTACGTGAACCATGAACTTCCAGATGTTCAGCCTTTTAGAAAAGGCAGAGCAACCAGAGATCAAATTGCCAACATCCAGTGGATCATGGGAAAAGCAAGAGAGTTCCAGAAAAACATCTATTTCTGCTTTATTGACTATGTCAAAGCCTTTGACTGTGTGGATCACAATAAACTGTGGGAAATTCTGAAAGAGATGGGAATACCAGACCACCCGACCTGCCTCTTGAAAAACCTATATGCAGGTCAGGAAGCAACAGTTAGAACTGGACATGGAACAACAGACTGGTTCCAAATAGGAAAAGGAGTACGTCAAGGCTGTATATTGTCACCCTGCTTATTTAACTTCTATGCAGAGTACATCATGAGAAACACTGGGCTGGAAGAAGCACAAGCTGGAATCAAGATTGCCGGAAGAAATATCGATAACCTCAGATATGCAGGTGACACCACCCTTATGGCAGAAAATGAAGAGGAACTAAAGAGCCTCTTGATGAAAGTGAAAGAGGAGAGTGAGAAAGTTGGCTTAAAGCTCAACATTCAGAAAACGAAAATCAGGGCATCTGGTCCCATCACTTCATAGGAAATAGATGGGGAAACAGTGGAAACAGTGTCAGACTTTATTTTTGGGGACTCCAAAATCACTGCAGATGGTGTTTGCAGCCATGAAATTAAAAGAAGCTTACTCCTTTGAAGGAAAATTATGACCAACCTAGATATTATATTGAAAAGCAGAGATATTACTTTGCCAACAAAGTCCATCTAGTCAAGGCTATGATTTTTCCAGTGGTCAAGTATGGATGTGAGAGTTGGACTATGAAGAAAGCTGAGCACCAAAGAATTGATGCTTTTGAACTGTGGTGTTGGAGAAGACTCTTGAAA
Source organism: Tragelaphus eurycerus (assembly GCA_935064755.1). Classification (NCBI taxonomy): domain Eukaryota; kingdom Metazoa; phylum Chordata; class Mammalia; order Artiodactyla; family Bovidae; genus Tragelaphus; species Tragelaphus eurycerus. The sequence goes on along the minus strand of CAKXYN010000097.1, from coordinate 1,766,839 downwards.
GTCCCTTAGACTGCAAGGAGATCCAACCAGTCCTTCCTAAAGGAGATCAGTCCTGGGTGTTCATTGGAAGGACTGATGCTGAAGCTGAAACTCCAATATTTTGACCACCTCATGCAAAGAGTTGACTCATTAGAAAAGACCCTGAAGCTGGGAAGGATTGGGGTAAAGAGGAGAAGGAGACGACAGAGTATGAGATGGCTGGTTGGCATCACTGACTCGATGGACATGAGTTTGAGTGAACTCCGGGAGTTGGTGATGGACAGGGAGGCTGGCGTGCTGTGATTCATGGGGTCACAAAAAGTCGGACACAACTGAGCAACTGAACTGTACTGTACTGAACTGATGAGTCAGGTGGCTTTGCTCAGGGCTCCATGGTAATGAATCTCCCTGCAATGCAGGAGACACAGGAGATGTGAGTTCGATCCCTGGATTGGGAAGATTCCTTGGAGAAGGGCATGGCAGTCCATTCCAGTATTCTTGCCTGGAGAATCCCATGGACAGAGAAGCCTGGAGGGCTACAGTCCATAAGTTTGCAAATAATCGGACACGGCTGAAGCAACTGAGCATGCATGCACACATCTGTGTGCCAAACACTGGGCTAAACACATATCAAACATCATCTAATTTAATCCTTGGATAGACCTATGACATAATGAATGAAAATAAATCTCTCTCATGATAGGTACTAAAAAAAAACCAATTATTGAGAAATGATGTTTAAAGTAGCAAAGCTAGAATTTAAATCATGTCTAATTTCAGAATCCAATATTCTAATTTTCAAAGGCATATTTAGAAAAGGGATAATCAAATAGTGACTCTATTTTTTTCCCCCTCAGGTGGGAGGTAGCACTCCCTGTGGCTCAGTCAGCACATCTAGGCACATGAGGAGAGCTGAGGCCAGCAGCAGGGATGGAGGGGTGCAGATAAAGTCCACGGAGATGGTCCTCACATCAGCAGGTGCTGTCCACATCAGCAGCACGTCATAGGTCTGCAGTTCACTGGGCAAAGTCTAGTTCAAAACCAGGATTCAGGAGGAACAGCAGCAGCCCACCCACCCTTCAAAGAATCCTCCCACATGATCTGAAACCACTACCAGGATGTTCTGGGCTGTCTGAAGGCAGCTGGTAACCATTCTTGGGGTGAGGAGCAGAGTTCCAGCATGAGGGAGTTGGGTCTAATCATCACTCAGGTCCCCACAGCACTACGGCCTCAAATGCAGGAGACAGCATCTGCTCCTCATGGCTGGAGGGCTTCTGCAAGGATAGAGCAGGCTGCATGCTGGAAGAGAAAGCACTACTCCATCGACAGTGACTCTAACAGGGAGGAGCGACATTCTTTAAGGTGCTGCTGCTGCTAAGTCGCTCAGTTGTGTCTGACTCTGTGCGACCTCAGAGACGGCAGCCCACCAGGCTCCCCTGTCCCTGGGATTCTCCAGGCAAGAACACTAAAGTGGGTTGCCATTTCCTTTTCCAATGCATGAAAGTGAAAAGTGAAAGTGAAGTCGCTCAGTTGTGTCCTACTCTTAGTGACCCCATGGACTGCAGCCCACCAGACTTCTCCATCCATGGGATTTTCCAGGCAAGAGTACTGGAGTGGGGTGCTATTGCCTTCTCCGTCTTTAAGGTGGGACAGGGAATTAAAGAGGACAAAAATAATAAAGGGAAATAATTATAAAATTATTTAGTCACATTAAATTTTAGAATTCATTAGGAGACAAAACTGAAATTTCACAAAAGCTGTCTGAATGTCTAGATATACATGGAGGAAGATCTGCATAGCAATGGATAATTTAAATCATTATATTGCCAACCAAGAGAGCAGAATAGAACAATATGAGACCAAAACCGAATTTGGGGAAAGAAAGATAAATAGCAGTAAAGACGCAGTGAAAGTTGCTTAGTCTTGTCTGACTGCAACCCCATGGACTATACAGTCCATGGAGTTCTCCAGGCCAGAATACTGGAGTGGGTAGCCTTTCCCTTCTCCAAGTGATTTTTCCAACCCAGGGATTGAACCCAGATCTCCTGGATTGCAGGCAGATTCTTTATCAGTTGAGTTACCAGGGAAGCCCTAATAAAGACACAGTTCAGTTCAGTTCTGTCACTCAGTCGTGTCCAACTCTTTGCGACCCCATGAATCGAAGTACACCAGGCCTCCCTGTCCACCACCGACTCCCAGAGTTCACTCAGACTCACGTCCATTGAGTCAGTGATGTCATCCAGCCATCTCATCCTCTGTCGTCCCCTTCTCCTCCTACCTCCAATCCCTCCCAGCATCAAAGATTTTTCCAATGAGTCAACTCTTCGCATGAGGTGGCCAAAGTATTGGAGTTTCATCTTCAGCATCATTCCCTCCAAAGAATCCCAGGGCTGATCTTCAGAATGGATTGGATCTGGTTGGATCTCCTTGCAGTCCAAGGGACTCTCAAGAGTCTTCTCCAACACCACAGTTCAAAAGCATCAATTCTTCGGTGCTCAGCCTTCTTCACAGTCTAGCTCTCACATCCATACATGACCACAGGAAAAACCATAGCTTTGACTAGACGGACCTTTGTTGGCAAAGTAATGTCTCTGCTTTTCAATATGCTATCTAGGTTGGTCATAACTTTCCTTCCAAGGAGTAAGTGTCTTTTAATTTCAAAACAGAACTAGCATCTCAATGTCATAAAAGACAAAGAAGAAAAAAACAGTAATGAGTGCTCACTCAACAAACACGCCCTCTTCAAGGAGCCTACACCAATTCAGATTGATATACATAATATGTATTTATATCTCTCTAAATATTTTCATAAAAGGCATCTGTATCTATTTATATGTGATCAATCAGTTTATAAATTTGTATCTTAAGGTCTCAAGTTAGCACTTAAAGCAGAAACCTCATATAGTTAAATTACTTCCATTTTTAACTGAACTGTAGGGCTTCCCTGGTAGCTCAGCTGATAAAGACTCTGCCTGTTATGCAGGAGAGACCGGTTCAGTTCATGAGTCAAGAAGATCCGCTGGAGAAGTGATAGGATACCCACCCCAGTATTCTTGGGCTTCCCTGATGGGTCAGCTGGTAAAGAATCAGGCTGCAATGTGGGAGACCGGGGTTTGATACCTGGGTTGGGGAGATCCCCTGGGGAAGGGGGTTGCTACCCACTCCAGTATTCTGGCCTGGAGAATTCCATGGACGATATAGTCCATGGGGTCGCAAAGAGTTGGACACAACTGAGCAACTTTCACTTTCACTGAGTAGTAAAGTGTTATACTTTATCTTATGTTGTATCTTACGTTATACACAGAGCAGTTAGCTTATGTTTAAGAACATATACTTCAAACACAAGGATCAGTAGGGAACATACTGACACAAACAGAAAGAAACTCAGAACAGCTGAAGAAATCAGATTACTTCTACCACTTCAAACATACATTTTAGTACAAATAACTAAATGCTAAGAAATAACTTTGGAGAAGGCAATGGCACCCCACTCTAGTACTCTAGCCTGGAAAATCCCATGGACAGAGGAGCCTGGTAGGCTGCAGTCCGTGGGGTCACTAAGAGTCAGACACAACTGAGCGACTTCACTTTCACTTTTCACTTTCATGCATTGGAGAAGGAAATGGCAACCCACTCCAGTGTTCTTGCCTGGAGAATCCCAGGGACAGGGGAGCCTGGTGGGCTGCCGTCTATGGGGTCGCAGAGAGTCGGACACGACTGAAGTGACTTAGCAGCGGCAGCAGCAACAAGAAATAACTTGGAAGAAAAGTTATGACCAACCTAGACAGCATATTAAAAAGCAGAGACATTACTTTGTCAACAAAGTTCTTTCTAGTCAAGGCTATGGTTTTTCCAGTAGTCATGTATGGATGTGATAGTTGGACTATAAAGAAAGCTGAGCGCCAAAGAATTTATGCATTTCAACTGTGGTGTCAGAGAAGACTCTTGAGGAGATCCAACCAGTCCATCCTAAAGGAAATTAGTCCTGAATGTGCATTGGAAGGACTGATGTTGAAGCTGAAACTCCAATACTTTGGCCACCTGATGGGAAGAGCTGACTCATTTGAAAAGACCCTGATGCTGGGAAAGATTGAAGGCGAGAGGAGAAGGGGATGACGGAGGATGAGATGATTGGATGGCATCACCGTCTCAATGGACATGAGTCTGAGTAAACTCTGGGAATTGGTGATGGACAGGGAGCCCTGGCGTGCTGCAGGTTGCAGAGTTGGACATGACTGAGCAACTGAAGTGAACTGAACTGAAGAAATACTGTCCCATTTTTCTTAAATGTTGTTATATTTCCTGCTTAATTTTGAACATTTTCTTCCCCTGATTAATTTTGCATATTTAAATCCCTCTTAAATTTAAGTACTCATGCTACGCGACTTAGCATAGCATAGCATAGCATAGCTACATAGTTATCCTTCTCAATAAAAAATACTTTTACTTAATTTATTGAGAAACAACATTAAAGAACAAAATCCGCATATTGACTGATTTTCAAGATCATTATTTGACTCCTTTCCTTTTGGAAATACTCTGTAATTAAGAAGAAAGTAATTTCTAATTTTAAAATAATTCTAATAAGTGTGAAATGAACAAAGAATGTCTTTCAAATTCACAATATGTGGTCAGTTTAGGTTTCAAAGTTTCCTGTTGAAGGATTTTTGCTTTTGCCTATTAGAATCCTTAAAGCTTCAGGGAAATACTCATTTGCCAGAAGAAAGAAATTCATAAGATGATCAAAATGATCCAAGAATGAAATACAGCTACTGCCTCCCAAACCAAGGTATCTGCTAAAAGCCAGCAAAGAAAGAACATAAGCATATCAGTAAAACAGGAAATGAGACAAATAGCAAGTTAAGAGACAAAAAGTAAGGTATATTGGAAGCATACTTTCATAATTTATACAATAGTAATTATTACGACCAAATGAAGAAAAATGCTAAAGGAAAAGAATTACTAAGAATGTTTAACAGATGCATTTGAAAAAAAAAAAAAAAATCCCTACTGCATGAGACTCTGACCTTCTTTTAAACTTCTAGCTCTGATCTCCATGACAAGGGAAGAATGCCAACTATGTTTTTAAGCAACATTTCTGTATTAAGTTGTTTCTGGATTGAGAGGAACGTTAATGTTTGATAAAATTAGACATAAATTAGAGTTTAGTGTAGTTGGTGACTCTTCCGACTTCGAGGACTTTGGAAGTTGTACCTATAGATTTGTTACATGAGACATTGGTTCCTGTGGGGCAGAGAATTCTGCCAGAGTCCCCATCTCCAAATTACAGAGATCTTGTCTCCTTATACACAAGCCTCTATCATCTAGGCAGAGGTTCTCAATGGGTATAATTTATACCCCTTTGGGTGCAATTTTGCCCATCACAAGCATACCTGATGTGTATAATTTTTATTATACCTGGTATAAATAAGCATACCTGATGGGTACAGAAGACATCTGGCAAGGTCTAGAGATACATTTTATTGTCATGATATGAGGGAGGGGTGTGCTACTGCACCAAAAGATTAGAGGCCAGGGAAACCTCCAAACATTCTAAAATTAACAAGATCTATGCATTAGATGCCAGTGCCATCCCTCTTCTAATTATGACAATCAAAATTTGTTGACAAGTTTCAAGTGTCCCAGAAGTGGGGACAGGTGGACATGCTGGCAAGCTGTGGTTCCTGTCTTATATCTGCAAAAGTGTATTTGAGTCCATATGTGTCTATAGTAACCCCATGAGTTGAGTTTGAATGTAGTTGAAACTAAGAAGACTCTCTGGTAGGTTATACAATAGAACAGTTCACTACTAGGTTAAAAGTTATTCACATAATATAATATAACCCACTTAATATAATATATGCAAAACTCTTTGGCTGGTGTTAAATATTAAAATATGATATTGACTCAAAAAATTGATAATATCTAAAGAAAAAATTGCTAGCACGTAAGCTAAAATTCTGTATGAACAGTGTTTGTAAGTGGATTGCTGCTGCTGCTGCTGAGTCAATTCAGTGGTGTCCGACTTTGTGCGACCCCATAGATGGCAGCCCACCAGGCTCCCCTGTCCCTGGGATTCTCCAGGCATGAACACTGGAGTGGGTTGCCATTTCCTCCAAAGCATAAAAGTGAAAAGTGAAAGTGAAGTCGCTCAGTCGTGTCCAACTCGTAGCGACCCCATGGACTGCAGCCTACAAGGCTCCTCTGTCCATGGGATTTTCCAGGCAAGAGTACTAGAGTGGGGTATCATTGCCTTCTCCATTGTAAGTGAATTAAACATTAGTGAATGCATCTCTCTTGCTGAAGTGATAGGAAGTCATGTCTTCCTGTGACAATATCAGCCTTTGATTTCTCATTTCCTGATTGGTTCCATGCACTGACTGAAGTGCCTTTCTATCATCCAATTTCTTATATTGTTACCTAACTTCTAAGGTGCTTATACTGTTTTTCCTAACCAGAAACTCATGTCTTTTGCATACTTTATGTTTTCCTCTGCACAAAATGTTTCATGGCAGGTATATTTATAAAATAAACTGATCAAGTCACAAGCATGTTCATGGAATATATTATTGTAAGAGTCTGTGTGTGATTTATTTATTATTATTACCTTTTTATTTTCATGGGAGAAAAGCACACTAGAAAATGCCTTAATTCTATATTTGGGAAGAATACATTTATTTTTGGATGAGGGAATAAACCCTTTTTTAACTAAACATTATTAAAAAGGCACAGGATTTTTGTAGTTACACACATATATTTACAAACATGTTTATGTTCACTTCTCTTAGAGGATGTATTTTCATAAAGTGAGGAAGGGAGAAGGATAATAAAATACCCCAGGGAGAGAGGCAATGTAAACCTTCATTCAAACAACATTTAATCACATATATGAAGGCTTTCAAGAGAGAAAACCATCTTTTTAGTATTATGGAAATACTACAATCATCCATTTGAATTCATATCTGCATAACAGGGGTGGGCAGAAGTACTTAACTGACAACATCAGTCAACAAATACTTGCCTGAGTTAAGTTGTCAATACTTTTAATTATACTGTTAAAACTGGCTGGTTCCTATCTCACTTCTTTGCATAGATGCTGAAAATAAAACTTTTAATGAAAGGATTTTTTTTCTCCTAAATATTAAACTATGGCTGTATTCTTCATTAAGATGGAAGCAGAGACGGCACCAGGAAAAAAAAAAAAAAAAAATGTACTTATTTTCTTTACAAGATCCATATACTTGAGGAACGGATCATCTTTCCAGGTGATCTGTGCTCCACAGTTCAATGAAGACATCTTGTCGGTGTTTTGCATTGAGAAGCTCTTTAGAATGGGAGGTTAAAGAATCTACCTGCAATGTGGGAGACCTGGGTTGGGAAGATCCTGTGGAGAAGGGAAGGGCTACCCGCTCCAGTATTCTGGCCTAGAGAATTCCACGGACAGAGAAGCCTGGCAGGCTACAGTCCATGGGGACTCAAAGAGTGGGACGTGACTGAGCAACTTTCACTTTCACTTTCACTTTTCACTTTAGAATGAGAATTTCCATTGTCTTTGACAATTTCCTTAGATTAAATACCCTATTGCCATCTCTGAAAGAGTGAGAACCAGGAAGCAAGAGGATAGCCCAGGATGGCAGGAGCAGTTCAGTTCAGTTCAGTTGCTCAGTCGTGTCCAACTCTTTGTGACACCATGGACTGCAGCACACCAGGCTTCCCTAAACATCACCAACTCCTGGAGTTTACTCAAACTCACGTCCATTGAGTTGGTGATGCCATCCAACCATCTCATCTTCTGTCGTCCCCTTCTCCTCTCACCTTCTATCTTTCACAGCATCAGAGTCTTTTCAAACAAGTCAGCTCTTTGCATCAGGTGGCCGAAGTATTGGAGTTTCAGCTTCAGCATCAGTCCTTCCAATGAACATTCAGGACTGATCACCTTCAGGATGGACTGGTTGGATCTCCTTGCAGTCCAAGGGACTCTCAAGAGTCTTCTCCAACACCGCAGTTCAAAAGCATCAATTCTTTGGCATTCAGCTTTCTTTATAGTCCAACTCTCACAGCCATACATGACTACTAGAAAAACCATATAGCTTTGACTAGAATCTTTGTTGACAAAGTAATGTCTCTGCTTTTTAATATGCTGTCTAGGTTGGTCATAGCTTTTCTTCCAAGGAGCAAGTGTCTTCTAATTTCATGGTGCCAGTTATCATCTGCAGTGATTTTGGAGCCCCCCAAAATAAAGTCTGATACTGTTTCCACTGTTTCTCCATCTATTTGCCATGAAGTGATGGGACCAGATGCCATGATCTTAGTTCAGCTAAAGTAAATTCATCATAAAGACTCTGCAAAATATCATGTCCACTTGGGACATTCAATTTTCAAATATTCAGGAGGAACATAAAAATAAAATATTTAAACAAATCTTTTTTTTTCTTCAAGGCAGCTCCATTATAATTTCTCATTAAATCTTCTGGGAAATGAGGTGAAGTATACTTATATGACATATTGACATGAGATAAAATTTTAGAGTTTATTTTATACAGTTTAAATTGTACACTATCATATCAGGCTATAGTTTCTTCTTTTTAAAGATAAGATCTTATCTACTTGGGGATGTGGAAGCTAAGATAGGAGAAAATAGCACAAATATTAATGTTCTGAAAATATTAACACTGCCTCAAGGTTTCATTGATTAATGCTTTTAATAACTTCTGCAAACATCAGAAGAACAAATATGGCCACTTAATTCAAATAAAGGGATGGTGTGTAATAAATACTGAGTTCCATTTAATAATCATTCATGTTAAAATATGAAAAGTGAATGCTTAAAATATTATTATCTTGGTAAATGTAAATATTTTCCCCAATCTGCTTAAAATATTATTATCTTGGTAAATGTAAATATTTTCCCCAATCTATATTCACTTGAGAAGATAAAATTTTACATTTCTTATTAGTAAAGTTTTAACTTTAACTTTATCCCAAGTACAGAGATCCTGGAAATGGATCAGTTAATCAAGAATCTACCAATTTTACAGCTGCTCTCATGCTAGAAATATGAGTTGCTTTGGTCCACAAAGACCTTAAGTTATAGTAGGAATGGATCAACGGGTCTTTAGAGAAGGAAACAGGAAACAGTTAGGTAGAGGAGGAATAATTTGCACTAAGAAAATGGATAGTTTACATTAAAACATTTCAGAACTGATACATTAAAATGATAATCATAATTTCTATTTTGTGCTGCCTGGTGAGCAATATTCTAGGAGCTTTGGAAAGTTATTTCAAATAAATGTTAATTGAAAATGGAAAATGTTTTTCTTTTCTTGGAAGTAGAAAACTAAAGCTCAGAGATATTAAGATATTGGCCATGGGCCATATACATATAATGTTAAATTCATTAAACAAGGAGGCCATTAGACTGAGGAGTAAGCAAACCAAAATCAAAGCCTATGAAAGGATCAAGGTTACAAAACTGAAATCTAAAGATGACCAGTCCCAAACAGACAACCAGGCTTGAAACTTGGAAAGTAAAAGTGACTCAGTTGTGTCTAACTCTTTGCAACCCCCGTGGACTATACAGTCCATGGAATTATCTAGCCAGAATAATGGAGTGGGTAGCCTTTCCCTTCTCAATTTCCTAACCGAGGAATTGCATGGGGGTCTCCTGCATTTCAGGTGGATTCTTAACCAACTCAGCTATTAGGGAGGCTTTAAACTGTAGCTGGTCAATAACTTGCTTACTTTGTTTTTACATTTTCTATACGTGTCGCCACAAGCTCCTGTCTATGGAGCACTCCTAATCACTTCCAGTTTGGTGCTGGTGGATCAGAATCAATTTCTGATATAAGCTTAAGAGCTTGCTTAAAATTTTCAACATGCCTCAGTTTATCTTTTAATAACATGGGTGTGGATGTGTGTGTGCTTAGTCATGTCTGACTCTATAGTATATGGACTGTACCAGGCAATGTAAGGGATAAAAGCTATGATTCTGTGGGTCAAAGAAAATTCTTTAAATGAATACTCTCTTTAAAGTTATCATTCATACAGGGGCAGTGGTTGTACACTCTTTTGCTGTCATTACCTAAAATGTAGAGAAAATAAACTTGAACTTACCATTTCTGTTTCTGATATACTCTTTTGAGGGTTTATCTTCAACTTTTGAGTATAAATTTATTTTATGAGAGTAAACTAAGTCTTTTAGAATCAAGTCATACTGGTGAAAGAAATAAATCCATGAGAAGGACTTTTTGTGTTGTTCAAACTCATTCTATAAGCAATAGTACAGAGGGTTTTGAAGAAGTCAACAGTGACATGGCTAGACAGCATCACTGACTCAATGGACATGGATTTGAGTAAACTCCAAGACGTAGTGAAGGGCAAAGGGGCATGGCGTGCTGCAGTCCATGCTCAGTCCATGCAGTTGGTGCTGCACTTTGCAAAGAGTCAGACACAACTTAGTGACTGAACAACAACAATAGTGAAATAATAGCCAATGATTTTGAAAGAAGCATATCTTCTAATGTTATTGTTGTTTACATCTAAAGAGCATGTTCAAAATGCAGTTTTACTTTGAAGTTCTAAATTGTGCATACTAAACACCAGTGTCCACAGGGCTATCAAGGAGGGCCCTACTCAGCAACTAAGGGGCTTACTAAAGGGGGAGGACTGAGGCAGGACTTAAATGGTTAAAGAGTTGAAGAACTGATGGGAAGAGGAGAATGGGGGTATAGAAGTCTATGATAGAGGCATCATCGAAATACCATGTCTATGAAGCTGGGAAGAGATGGGATGAATTAATATGAAAAATAAGAATATATACATCAGAATTGAAAGAGACACATGTACCACAATGTTCATCGCAGCACTGTTTATAATAGCCAAGACATGCAAGCAACCTATATGTTCATCAGCAGATGAATGGATAAGAAAGCAGTGGTACATATACAAAATGGAGTATTACTCAGCCATTAAAAAGAATACATTTGAATCAGTTCTAATGAGGTAGATGAAACTAGAGCCTATTATACAGAGTTAAGTAAGCCAGAAAGAAAAACACCAATACAGTATACTAATGCATATATATGGAATTTAGAAAGATGGTAATGACAACACTGTATGCAAGACAGCAAAAGAGACACAGACGTATAGAACAGTCTTTTGGACTCTATGAGGGGGGGGATGATTTGGGAGAATGGCATTAAAACATGTATAATATTATATAAGAAATGAATTGCCAGTCCAGGTTGGATGCAGGATACAGGAAGCTTGGGGCTGGTACACTGGGATGACCTAAAGGGATGGTATGGGGATGGACGTGGGAGGGGGGTTCCGGATGGGGAACATGTGTACACCCCTGGCAGATGCATGTTGATGTATGGCAAAACCAATACAATATTGTAAAGTAAAAAAAAATAATAATAAAAAAATTTTTTTTGAAAGAATACATCTGAATAAGTAGAGCATTCCAGGTTATGTTAGAAGGCATATTATTGTTCTTTTAAGTAAAATTATTGTCCATTTACTTATAAATTCCCTTGTATAGCCTTGAACATCTCCCTCCGTGAATATGGCAAACTGCCTCCTTGTTTCCTCTTTAATCAATACCTTGTCTCTCATATTATCTTTAGATCAATTTAGTCACAATAGTTTTAAAATAACTCAAAACGAAGTTATATTTGTTCAATTCAGTTATTCTGTATATCTCAACACTGTAGAAAATTACTCAGTAATTCATCTAACAATAGTCAGCATATCTGCTACATGACATTCTAATCTGTCTTTAATTTTCCTTTTATTTATAAGGTCCACGATATTCTGCTTTGGTTGAATATTCATTTGATTGAAAGAAATAAACATGCACTCTTCAATAAGCTTCTTGAGTAAAAGAGTAAGTGATAATGGCTTTAATCTATGGTTCCCTCCTCTTCATAAAATCTGGTCTTGCCTTGGAAATAGTTGAGCAACATGAGTCTTTCAATAGCTCTGATTGTTTCCTTTCATAGTTTTCCTTCATTTGGAAAATAGAAATTGTAAGAAAAGGGAGCATGGAATCTCATTTGAAGATAGCTGAAAGTATACATGAAAACTCCAAAACTGACAAGTGTTGAAATGTATTAAGTAACCATCCTTCAGTTCAGTTCAGTCCAGTCACAAAGAGTCAGACCCGACAGCCTGAGCAACTGAACTGAACTGAACTGAAGGATGGTTACTTAATACATTTTAACACTTGTCAGTTTTGGAGTTTTTGTGTGTACTTTATATCTTATAAAAGAAATATCTTTAATTGTAGATGCCTACAGATAATAAAGCTTTGGTTAAAACTGACATCCAATGTAGTATATATCTTCTTCATCTGATTTTCAAGAAAATATATCTCAAAATATATTGAAATATATTTCTTCACTAAAAGATTTCTTACTTCAACTGAAAGATTTCACCAGGGCTTTGAGACTAAACCATTTAAAGTTTAGCTTTTATTAAAAATAAAATGCTATAGTTTATGAAATCAAAATCACAAGTACATAATATATATATATATATATACACACACTTAAAGAGCAATAATTTCTTTTAGAGGACCATAGGCATAACTGGACTTCTTCATTTAATTTAAATATTTGAATATATTCTTCCAATGACATTTTCACTTAATTACTATTTAAATGATCATTATTTTACTGGATAAATGTAAAAATCACTTTAACTATTGCTACTATGTTCAGGAAAGTGTTCTAGTTTTGTTCAGTAGGCTCATGCATACTCTAATTTTTAAATAATGAAACAATTAACCTATGCAACATTTTTATTTTCAATGATCTATTCTAATACTGCTTCAAATAAATATAATCAAGTTAAAAGAATTATTACATATTTTCAAAAAATGTGAATGAAATTAAATAGTGTCTGAATATTTAAAGGTCTGTTATTAAAAATGGTACAATATATGCTGCACTTTCATCTAGCATTTTAGAACATTTAGATGAATTTTAAACCACTATTTTTCAAGGCCTTATAGTTGAAACTTCTTATTCCAGTCTATATCATTTATCCTAACTTGCTATTGTAGAAATTAAAAATATTATAAAATAAGCCTCAGCTTTCAGGAATGAGCACTGTGCACAAAAATTTAATAATTTAAACCATTTCATTATGGTGATTAAGCTACTCTTAATCGGACATAGAAGGGTGTAAAATACCTCTAGGCTTCTGTCACTTGCTAAATCACTATCCACACATTTTAAGAAGAAGCAAATTAACTGGGGATAGTAAATAATTTAAAAAGTTTTAATAAAATGACTACTGTTTAACACATTGGCTAAGAATAAATCTCACTTGAAGACTTAGAACATTAAGCTAAGTAGACTGTTTCATTTTTTTGCAATATGAAAACAATTATACTATTTATACTTAGGCCTCACTACCTCTGCTCATCAATTACTAATGCAATTACTTCTTTAATTCTTTTGATTGGTTATTGTTTAATTGGACACAGCTAAAACTTAACAAGGGGAAATATGCTTTAGAGACATATTTTTGTGTGTTTTTTATCTATTAGGACCATCTATTTTTCATTCTTTCATGTTTCAAAAAAGATACAATTATATATAAATATATATTTATATATATATATTTTTTATGTGTGTGTATATATATACATATTGTGTGCATACAAAATAGACTGTCCCAGAACTTGTCAGTGTAATATATTTTTAGGAAAGGAGATCTTAATAAACTAAAGTGTAGAGTTCACATCCTGAAAAATGTGTTAGGCACAAGTTAAGAGTATTTGACATCTCCTCCCTTCATACACTTGGACATTTTCAGCTGTCAAACTGTTATGTGGTTAGTCCTCAGATATTCCTGAACCCTAAATAATAAAGAACAAATTATATAAGAAGCAAGATATATATATTTATATATAAATATATTTCATCCATTTGATATATTTACTCAATGCATTTGCTGACTAGCTGTAATATAAAATATATTATGCTGAGAATACAAAATGCATAAACCATAGTTTTATATATCAAATGGATATATGATATATAAAGTATATGGAATAACTTATTTTATATTCTATATGAACTATTTGCACATGAGTCACAGCTATCCAAATTAAGCACAAATACCATATTATTTTCATTCTTTTAAGAAATCACCATAAAAATTAAATTGTTTATCATTTTAAAATATTATTAAGATTTCTGCATGACTAGTTTTACAGGAATAAGCCTCAAGTAGTTAAGGCTTCTGGAGTTGTTACCAGTTATTTGTACCTGGCAGATGCTCAGACACATAACCAGATTCTTCAAAAGATTTGGGAATACATGAAAGAGAGCTTTTTGAAAGACATTAACGCATTCTCACCAGCAACTGGCCAGGCTGCTGGCACCCAGCTGTGTTTCCTGGTTGGCTGGGGAACTTGCCTCTGAGAGGAAGTGTTGTTAGATTATGCCTTCTGCTCTGCAAAGTCACCTTGGGATGCAGATCTCTTCCTGTGCATTAAATAAATTTAGCTTTGCCTTTGTCTATTGATGTCTTTTAGTCAATTACATCCTTATGACACTAGAGACAGCTATGCCAGTATTATCTTCATCTGATATTAACAGGATTGAATTTTAAGATCTGGTGCTGAACTTATATCTGAAATCTATTAGGAAGCAAAGACAGGGGAAGTTAGGTCACCAAAGGAATCCTAGAGGTTAGTATATTCTATGGAGATTAAAAATCCTGGCTCTTGAAACTTTAATTCAAAATTCCCTAGAGCCAATGGGTTCCACAGCTTTTATTTGTGTCACAGCTTCCACAGAGAGGTGTGAGCAGAGTGAAAATGAATTGCCCAATAGCTTTAGGAACACAGAAACTTCCTGCATAGCTCTAGAGGAAAAACATATTCCTGTGATTACCAACAAGAATGAAGTACTCCACACTGTATCCACATCCTGATTACCTGAGGGTGTCTCTTATTTATTGGAGAATTGAGGAGAGGTTTCTTTAAAATTTTATTTTTCTTTCTGACACTTGTTTTCACACGAACCTCCTACCCTATGAGCTTATTATCATGAGTATAAAGGCCAGTGAGAAAAAAAAAAAAAGGTAACATTCAACTGTGGAATGGAACTTACCATTTAAGAGCTGCATTCTTTACAGATAAAACTAGTAAGATACTTGACAAGTTTGCTTATCTACAGGAGCAGCCAGAACCTTGCTCCTCCCATTACTCACACTCACACTCCTCATACATAAACATGTTATCTGTTGCAAACATAATCCTTTCATATTTCAATTATCTTTCCGAATTTAAAGTAAGATAATTCAATCTGCCAACATCTTTAAGACTAAAGATGACATTTAAGACTAAATAAAGACATTTAAGACTAAATATCTATAAAAATAGACATTTTGGACTGATATCTATTTTCCATTTTCTGAGTTAGGGAAGAATCACAGAAGAAAAGAACATCATTGCTTATTGAAGTGTTTAGTTACTTCCACTTCATTCTTTTTCTTAAAGATTTTGCCACCATGTAAATAACAAATAATATCTCAACTAAAATTTACAGCAACATTCCTGAAGTTTGAACAGATTGTGCTTAGCTTGATTCTTCTCTTCAGTATTACCCACAGTATTACCCACCTGCTATCCAAAATACTAGGGCATCATTCTCTAATAACCCAACACCAGTGGCATTGTTAAACTTCTTAATTTCATGAGTTTAGGCATTTTTACACTAAAAGCAAATACAAAGCACACTATGTCTGCATTTTTTGTTAGCCCTTTCAATGAAAATAGTTAAATATCTATCATATTCAGCTCTCAGAGTTAAATAATTATCTGTTAGGAAAGTAAAGCAAAAAATCAGCACCTAATATCTGTCTGAATTATCTCAATATTACTACAATTATGTAATCTACTCTTATAATTTCAGATATCAAACATAGCATTGCAATGATTATGTCTCCACAATTTAAGCAAAGGATGCCCTAAAATAGGTGAATAATTTGGGCAAAGGACAGGCAATTGCTGACGCAGAAACATAAACAGTGAAAACAAAAGAGTATTATAATCTGAATTAGCAATTACGTCCAATTTCTATTTTGCTTCATTGCACACAGCCAGTTTTTAACCATTAGGCTTGCTGATTCTTTGGCCTTAACCAATGACATAACACCATCATAATCATCACACACATACTAATACAATTCTTTTCCATTAGTGTGTATTAGCTCAAGTAATAGGCAGACTTAGGGAAATTGTAGTTTAAATTGGGTAGCAATAATGTAGAAATATTGGTTCCTAATCCAACTCCAAAAATTGTCTAATTTTCTTCCCTTGTCCCACCAATAGAAATACATAGACAAAAATGTACTTACACTGCACGATGAGCTGCACCAAGGCTTCTCTTGGTTTCACGTTAAATCCATTATACTGGCTGGTCTGACATCGGTACATTCCTGACATTTCCCTAGATACATTCACAATTCTCAGAGTTCCATCATAACTCTCCATTTGCATATTCCCGTCAGGCATTGCGACTTCTTTATCCGCTCTAGACCAAAGGATGATGGGTTTAGGTTTTCCAGTTACTTGACATTGCAGTTCTATTGTGTCTCCTTCTCTGGTGACCAAAGGTGATTTTTCCTGTGGAACAGTCAGATTGGGTGGAACTTGAAATGGGAAAAAGAAAATTTTTCAAGGTTAGTATATACTGGTAAAGCATATCCAAACACAGAAAATCATAAGGAAACAATTTCTGCTGGTTGAAGAAGTGTGACAATTCAGATGACAAAAATTACAGAGACCTTGGGAATAAGTGGCACATGCCCTCATTTAAGTAATTCTAAATTGTTTTCATGTTCTCAAATGAGGACTTCAAACATTAGCAAGATAAATAAGCATTAAACTGGAACGTGAATGATCAACATAAGAACAATCTACTCCATGATTTGTCATTATTAACCATTAACTGGGTCTTTAACATCTGCATTTCACAGAAGACTGATCCTACTTGCTAAGGTAAGATTACATTTTTTGGTCTTCTGTAAGCCATTATCTCTTACCCAAGGATGCTATAAGAAAGGGATAAGAGATATTATAGACTTAGTAGGTACAGTAAATACAATAGGAAGGGGAAAAAGAAGAACCTCTGATATAAAATCCAAAGTTCTGAAAACGGATTTAGAAACTGACCAAACTGCTAAGGTTTAGGATTTGTTCTCTCCCCGGAGAAAATGAAATGGAACAATGGATTACAATGCCACACTCTGACAACTGAATGTATTATTCTTTTTGATTTTTAATATTTTTTAACATTTGAATTTCATATGATTTGCCTTGAACACATTTTGAGATCATTGTAAATAGGTTGTCATGACATTGCCACTATTTCTATAAAATGTATTTCAAGCGAGTTTTGAAAAATATATTTAAATAATATAAGAATGTAATTTTCTCAAGAAAAGCTAATTTCTGATGTTACCGAAGATATTTATTAGAAAATTAGGTTGATTTTAAAAACTTGTGTACTATTATTTATTTTGGCTGCGCTGGGTCTTTGTTGTGCTGTGGCGGCTTCTCTAGTTGTGGTGCGTGGCCTCACTGGTTGTGGTGTCTGGGGGATCTTAGTGCTGCGACCAGGGATCAAACCCAGGTCCCCTGTACTGAGAGTGCAGATTCTTAGCCACTAGACCATCAGGGAAGTACTAGATTGATTTTATAGTAAGTTAACTTTACCACACTTGAAAACATGAACTAATAAAAGGGAAGTATTATTCGAAGAGTGTTTTTTTTTTTTTTTAAAGGTATCTTCTGTTCCACTGGAAGACTTTTACTTCTCATACAAATGTATATGAATTCAAAAGTATTTATACAATAGAGGATCTGTAAGAAAAGCATGGGCTAAATTAGAATGGCAGAATAAGAATAACCAGAAACATACACATAATTCTATCCCTGTGAAAATGTCATACATTTTCCCCTTTGGAGGTAATACTGCATATAAATAAAAAGGCAAAAATTTTATTTGCCCTTCTAGCATTACTGTGCTCCCGTGCCCAAGAACAAAAGCAAACCTATTTAACCTTTAATATATTTTTCTACTAATGTTGAATTGTTTTTCTTTTATACATATAGAAAACAAAATTTACAAAGTGATGTCAGAATTATCTTGCTGTTGAAATATCTTCATGTCTACTTTTCCATTTAATTCCTTCATTTACTTCTAGTTTAAAAAACTATTTAACCAAAAAAAAAAAAAAAATTAAAAAAAAAAACACTATTTAACCATGCATAGCATCTTAGAAATTAGAAAACATGAAACGCTTACCACTATCTTCTTGAAATATATATACATTCTTGGAAATGGCATTAACAAAAACATGTTTAAATATGGCTGCATTAAAAAAAACCCTATATGATTAAATCATTTACTTTTGTAAATATAAACAACTAAATAATGTAGCTAAATAATTTGTCCTTTTTGAAGTGAACCACCAGAGAATGATACAATACTAAACAAGCATCACCTTGTAACAACAGGATCAAATAAAAGCTGAAATATTTATTCACCCTCCATGAGAAAGGATACAGAATAACAGCAGTAACCTCAACATTTAACATTAATTATGCTCCTATTGTGTACCTGGCATAGTTAGGAATTTTACATTTTCATGAATTCTCATGACCATCCTTGAATCAAATGTTTAATATTAAAATCTAACAAATGAGAAAACTGAGAATAAGAGAAGATAAATACTTGATTTGAGCAGAATTAAAACTGAGGCAAATTGATAGCAGGTGGCTGATGTAGAGATATGAACCCTGAAGCAAGCTTTAGCAAACTATGGTGTTTCAAAGGCATAACGAGTGAGCACTGGTCTCCTCTCCTTTTGCTCATAATTACTTTGTTCCTATGGACAAACTGGAACAGTTTTCCCTGCCTATCTCTTGGTTGGCATCTCAGGGACAATAAAAGAGTCTAGGCAGAAATGTGACAGAGTTTGTAACACATATGTTGCAAATTACCTTATCTTTCTATGTTGTATCTTATATATCTGCCTTAAATATCTATATATAACAATATTAGAATAATTCCCATATAAGGCAAAATAAATATCCAAATTATTTTACATTTGTACAAAATAAATGAAAATAAATTATACATTAAAAGATTATTTAATGGAGTGTTATTTAAAATCAGAAAATTTCACCTCTTCCAAAAACAAGTCACATGACCTTGGCCAAGCTTAAACACTCTGAGTATGAATTTCTTCATTTTTGAAACTAAGAATTTATATGTAGTCAACTCCAAGGGTATTAATGTTCTGATTATAAGAACAAATAGTAAAACATTAAAGATAGGAGAGGGCTAATAAAAGTATCCATTTTCTGATTTAAGAAGATGAATACGCAAAGATCTTATTACATTAGGCCAGTCTAACAAAAATAGATCCTTGGCTAGCTATATTCTTTTTAAGTTTATCATGCTAAATAGTTAAAAAAAAATTCCCTTGTAAATGTAATCATTCATTAGATAAACCTTTCTCCTTTTGTAATAAAAATTATAGAAATGTAAACCTCAGTTTTAATCTAGGTAAGTTACAAATTTATTTTTTAATATATTTGCTCATTTTAAAACAAATACCAAAGTCCAGTTAAAAAAACAGCTTATTTTCCACCCTTTCCATGATGTTTTTGAAATTTTTATTTCAGAGTTAACCTTTTCTTTGCAACTTTCTTGGTTAAGAAGGTCCTAAAATGTTAAGTTTTTATAGACTTCTCTCTTTATCTCCACATTATATTTTCCATTTTCTAGAATGCTCTAAATTATCATTATTATTATATTTTTTCTGTTAGGAGATTTTGTTTGTTCTCATTAATATCTCTCTGTTTTGTAGGGTTATAATAAGACTTATAACTTTACCTCAAGATTCTTTCAGTCTGTAATGGCAGCCTACTATGATTTTCCAAAATTCTTGCAAGTCCTTAAACCTAAGCATTATTTATTTCTTGACTTAGTTGATAGCTAATTTGAGGACACTTTATCTGCTAATTAAAAACCGTAGACTTTTCTTTGTTTCAGCATTTATTCTAACTCATCACTTCCAGTCAGCTGCTTTGGATTGTCTATCAAAAATCTCTCTTATATCTCCCCATTTCTTTTCATGGCTATAGGAAGATTTCTTAGTAAAGTCATCATTATTTCTTCTTGTGACAATGTCCTAAGTGGTCTTTCTGTCACCAGTCTCATTCTTCCTGTCCTCCTGCTTCCTTGTCTTAAGATTTATTATCAGAAATGCAATTATATTTCTGTCACTATGAAAATCTCAATCCTCAATGAGAGTGCTCATCCTAATACTGCTTTAATTAAAAAAATAAACAAATCAGATTGACAGATTTTTATTAAAAAATCATGATATAGTCACATAATAAATTATGATGCAACATTTTTAAGTGATGATGTAATTGACCCACATTTATTGATAAAGATATTTATATTATTAAGCAAGAAAAGCATTCTTATGAATAGTATGGCCAGCTATGACCACTATTAATAAGTGAGTAAAAGATATTACTGAACAGTATATACCATATCATATTTTTATATAGAAAAGACACATGCCAATGAATGTCAGCAGAGAGCTTCTTAGAGGGGAGAATATACATGATTTACCTTTGTATTTGCAGAATCCCCCACTCTCTTTTGCAGTCTTTGAGTTAATAGGAACTCAGTAAAAATGTTTATACCAAATGTACAAATTAAGACAGTGAGGCAGTTGATCACTGAGTTAGAGAGGAAAACAAGACTTAACGGGGGAAAATGTAGAGGAAAAGAAAGCCTAGAAGGAACTATGCTGAAACACTAACAGTAGTTCTCTCTGAATGTGGAATTATTAATAAATTTTAGTTTTGGTATATTTTTCTTCATCTTTCACTCTTCTATAATATGTGCTATATGACTTCCTTGATGGCTCAGATGGTTAAGCGTCTGTCTACAATGTGGGAGACCCGGGTTCGATTCCTGGGTCGGGAAGATCCCCTGGAGAAGGAAATGGCAATCCACTCTAGTACTATTGCCTGGAAAATCCCATGGACAGAGGAGCCTGGTAGGCTACAGTCCATGGGGTCACAAAGAGTTGGACACGACTAAGCTACTTTACTTACTTTTACTATGCATATTAGCATATTGTAGGGTTCAAGAACTCAGAAAAACTTAAAATGTTAATGCAGCCTATCTTCCCAAAAGCTCACTTGATGAAAACTCTGCTTTTCAATAACAACAAGAATGTCACTCCAGATACACCGATCTAGACAACACAGTCTTAGAAACGCTCTTCTAGAATCACTCACTCCTACAACATTCATTTACTTACAGTTCCACTGACAGTGAACCTCAGTGCTCTTGCAGTTCTTTCCTGTGTTCAGCAAGTCTTGCCCTGTCTTCTAGCACTCCTGCTTGTCCCATGTGTTGAGATTCAGTTCAAAGTTACCACTTAGGTGATAACTTTGCCCACCCCTCGGTTGAGCTGGTTGTTCACTCTTCTTGACCACATATTGTGTGTATACCCATTTCACCTGTACTCATGGCTTCACCCTGTATTTTCTCTCATGTCTATATCCCTGACCACACAGGTCTGTGAAGGCACAGAGTGCCATGCTCTATCTCTAAAGCCTGATGCCCTACTTTTCTGGTTGGCACAAACCAGGAAGTTATGAAATAACTGAGGAAGGAAGAAGGAGAGAGAGAGCAAAAGCAGTTTAGAAGGAGAAAAGATAAAAGGCCAAAACTATAACAGAAAGAAAAGTGAAAGCCGCTCAGTCGTATCCCACTCTTTGTGACCCCATGGACTATACAGTCTATGAAATTCTCCAGGCCAGAATACTGGAGTATTCTCCCTTCTCTAGAATACTTTCTCTTCTCCAGGGGATCTTCCCAATCCAGGGATCAAACCCAGGTCTCCTGCATCGCAGGTGGATTCTTTACCAGCTGAGCCACCAGGGAAGCCCATAACAGAAATAAACATGATAGATAAAAATCATGAATATTTTTTAAAAAGCAATAATGACCAAATGTAATAATTCTACAATCATTTCAACTAGCAGAATTTCCTCTAAAAACTATTGTTAATATAGATTTCAAATGTAGTAGTTATTGAGATCTGGGGAGGTATGTGAGAGTTAAGGGGATCTTCCTGATGGCTCAAAAGGTAAAGAATCTGCCTGCAATTCAGGAGACACCGGCTTGATTCCTGGTTTGGGAAGATTCCCTGGAGTAGGCAGTGGCTTCCAACTACTACATTCTTACCTAGAGAATTCCATGGACTGAGAAGTCTGGCAGGCTACAGTTCACAGGATCTCAAAGAGAGTTAAGAGAGTCAAAAACGGGCTCTTGCAGTTTTCCTTTTCTTTCACCTTTCATTTAAGATTTGGATAGATAAATCATAAATTAAAAACTAACAAACAAACAACAAAAGTGCCAACAGGATATATTATTTAATTTAGTCATAATGGTTTTCATGCTCTTTCTCTAATCAACTAAGTTATTTTTTATTAAAATACTGTCTCATAACAAAAACATCAAATTAAGTAGAAATGTAAGAAATGTCTACAGCTTGGTTTATTCATATTATTTGCTAGAAAAACGTCTCCCCTATTAAAAACACAAAGATACATATAGTCTCTGATATATAGCCTATAATATGCTGCCCTTGCTTTGATTTTTCTTATCTAAAATGCTATTGTTGGAGATGCTATAATCAAAGAGACTTCAAAAACATGATATGGCACCAAAACTTCTCATTCCAAACATAAAAAAAAAAGAGGCAAGTAATTTGAGCAAACTGGTTGTCTGTCAACTTTTCCATTGTATCACAGGCTGTAAGCTAAAGCAAGTGTAGAAAATAAAAATGCTTTCATTTCTTCATTAGGAGGGAAGGTGAGGAAATTCAATCTTAGTTTTTACTCAGAAAATGGTGGACTTATTTTCCTCATTCAAAAGAATACAGGGGAAAGTTAGTTCATCTCAACTATATGAGAATATATCATGCTGTTAGAAACAAAAAAATCAAAATATGCTTATTATCAGCTTGTTGCTTTGAATTATATAAATCTGTATAGTGTATTTTAATAGTATATATTTAAATAAGATGCATTTCTTTAATACAAAAATTGTAATAAACTAATAAGTGGAATTGTCTCCAGAAGGACATCCAGATTCATATTTTCAAAATGTTAAAATAAGTATGGCACTAATTTAATTATATTTGAATTTAGGGAGAAGTAATTTATAAGACATATGTATGTTTTAGAGTGGAATGTATAATTCATATTTAAAACATAAATAAATAAGACCAAAACAATATATTATGTTTATTAAAATGAACCTCAGAAATCAAAATTCAAGCATGCCCATGCTGACTAGGTCTATGTAAACACATGTAAAAAAGTTAAGACTCAAGTAAATAGTGAATTTGTAGATTTAACTAATCCAAATGAACCAAACTGATTGAAACTCAAAGGTTTGAAAAATCCTTATTTCAGATCTCATAGTTTTAAAGGAAACATATTCTCTCACACTTGAGTGCTCTGTCAGTGTCTAAGTCAGCAGTTGTTTTTTTTTTCCCCTGCCAATATATTACACATTAGCTTTGTAAGCATGTGGAGAAGGAAATGGCAACCCACTCCAGTACCCTTGCCTGGAGAATCCCATGGACAGAGGAGCCTGGTAGGCTACAGTCCATGGTGTCGCAAGAAGTCACAGATGACTGAAAAACTTCACTTTCACTTTCTTGAAAGCATGAGACTTACACATGGATATAGTTGGATTTAGAGGTTTTGAAAAATCACAAAATGATTTTACATGGAGGTATAGAACTGAATAGATGGGGAAACAGTGGAAAAGATGGCTGACTTTAGTTTTTTTTTTTTTTGGGGGGGGGCTCCAAAATCACTGCAGATGGTGATTGTAGCATGAAATTAAAAGACGCTTACCCCTTGGAAATAAAGTTATGACCAACCTAGACAACATATTAAAAAGCAGAGACATTACTTTGTCAACAAAGGTCTGTCTAGTCAAGGCTAAGGTTTTCCAGTAGTCATGTATGGATGTGAGAGTTGGACTCTGAAGAAGGCTGAGTGCCGAAGAATTGATGCTTTTGAACTGTGGTGTTGGAGAAGACTCTTGAGAGTCCCTTGGACTGCAAGGAGGTCCAACCAGTCCATTCTAATAAAGGAGATCAGGCCTGGGTATTCATTGGAACGACTGATGTTGAAGTTGAATCTCCAATACTTTGGTCACCTGATGCGAAGGGCTGATTCATTGGAAAAGACCCTGATGCTGGAAAAGACTGAAGATGACAGGAGAAGGGGACAACAAAGGAAGAGATGGCTGGACGGCATCACCGACTCAATGGACACGGGTTTTGGGTAGACTCCAGAAGCTGGTGATGGACAGGGAGGTCTGGCATGCTGTGGTTCATGGGGTTGCAAAGAGTCGGACATGACTGAGTGACTGAACTGACCTGAAAGAACTGAATGGGCCTCCCAAGTGGCTCAGTGGGTAAAGAATCTACCTGTAATGCAGGGGATGCAGGATAACCGGGTTCAATCCCTGGGTCAGGAAGATCCCCTGTAGAAGGACATGGAAACCCATTCAAGTATTCTTGCCTGGAGGATCCCATGAACAGAGGAAACTCAAGGGTCCATAGGGTCACAAAAGTTGGACATGGATGAAGGGACTGAGCACACATGCAAAGAACTAAATAGCTTGGAATTGCAACAGTTATCAATGGCATATCAGTAATGCCTTTTAATAATGGACTATAGGTTAGGTATGGAGAAGGAAATGGCAACCTACTCCAATATCCTTGCCTTGAGAATTCCATGGACAGAAGAGCCTGGTAGGCTTACAGTTCATGGGGTCACAAAGAGTCAGACACGACTGAATGACTGACACACACATGGGGTAGTAAGATAAGCCTATGGCTAAGTGAAATCGTCAGCATCTTGTTCTAACTCCACTCAATTTTCTTCCATTCAATTAAGTATCCTCAATCTAAGAGAGAAAAATATCATAACTATAAACTACATTTTAAGACCTTTACATACTAATGGTTGAAATATTTTAATTATCATGCACCTCATACAGCTATGAACACATTTTGATGAACACACCACTAAGATTTGGAAAAACAGCTTTAATATATGGAATTTATAAGTGTCCATTGGAAAACATTCATACGATATAAGGCAAATCTGGCAATTCTCTTCAATATAAAAATAATTCTAATCCAAATATCCAAAATACTTTTTAAACACATAAGCTTGAATCATTTTCTTAATAATTTGTGTCAATTAAAATATCTAGTAAGATGTGTTTGAAAGATATTCAAGGTGACAAAAGAAATCCAACATGCTAAAGACTCCTCACTTATTAATGGGCTTCTCACAAATGCTTTCTTTCAGAGACCATGATGGGTAACAATATTTGATGAAAGCCAGCAATACTCTAAAAGCTCATTTCTCATGACAGAAATAAAGGTTGCCAATAGATACTTCCTGTTTTGTAAAAACATGGAGATAATATGGTGATTTATATGATATGCAACACACAGAGTACTTCTGCAGTTTTTTTAAAAAAATATGAAGAATATCCCAGAGCCATAGGTTAATATGGTATAATAATATATTTCATTGCTGCACTTTCTTCTGAATTATCTTCCCCTTTATAAATAAATCACTAAAATCTAATTGATGATTTTTTTTCTCTCTCCTTCTAAAAAGATCTTACTATTTTTGAGCCAACCTTCCTCTAAAATATTATTCTACAATTCAAATAGCGTCAGCAGCTCCCCATTTTCTAGAACTAGACTAAATCCCATTGTTTGTTTTCCATCTTACCTGCCACCACTATTAATTCATAGTGCTTCTGTGAAAAGCTCTCTTTTCAACTTAGATAGATTACTTTTGGTCTGCTTTTGAGCTTCCCTGGTGGCTCAGATGGTAAAAAATTTGCCTGGAATGCAGGAGACCCTGGAGAAGGCAATGGCACCCCACTCCAGTACTTTTGCCTAGAAAATCCCATGGACAGAGGAGCCTGGTAGGCTACAGTCCATGGGGTCGCTAGAGTTGGACACGACTGAGCGACTTCACTTTCACTTTTCACTTTCATGCATTGGAGAAGGAAATGGCAACCCACTCCAGTGTTCTTGCCTGGAGAATCCCAGGGACGGGAAGCTTGGTGGGCTGCCGTCTCTGGGGTCGCACAGAGTTGGACATGACTGAAGCGACGCAGCAGCAGCAGCCTTCCATCTTTCCCTGTAGGAATGATTTTTCCAAAATAATTCCCATTCAATGATTCCCAATTCTTCTAAGGCCCAATTGAAATTTCCTATTTTCTTAAGTCTTTCCTAATTTCTGTATCTTTGTATCACACACCACATCTCTGAATAACAGTGTGTCTGACTTACTCTATCAATGTATTATAACAAAATGTCTCCTCCCTTACATATGTAGCTAAAACATTCTCAGGTCAGTATTAGCTTTTACCTATTTCCTCAGAAATTGTTCCCATACCATGTGATGTGTTAAAGAATTTTGCTATGCTATGCTAAGTCACTTCAGTTGTGTCCGACTCTGTGTGGGACCATAGACAGTAGCCCACCAGGCTCCCCCATCCCTGGGATTCTCCAGGCAAGAACACTGGAATGGGTTGCCATTTCCTTGTCCAGTGCCTGAAAGTGAAAGTGAAGTTGCTCAGTCATGTGTGACTCTTCACAACCCCATGGACTGCAGCCCACCAGGCTTCTCCATCCATGGAATTTTCCAGGCAAGAGTACTGGAGTGGGGTGCCTAAAGTATTTTAGAGGTGCTTAATACATCCCGTCTATGGGATCGCACAGAGTCGGACACGACTGAAGCGACTTAGCAGCAATACATTTTTGATTGATTGATGGGGCACCAGTCAAGGTTACTAAGCAACCACAGTAAGAAAATTATTAATGAATAATCACCTCTTGATTATTTTGAGCTTAGTTATAAAGTATATGAGTTTAAAGATCATTTTTTTAAAACATGAACTCTTTCTATTTTTAACTGAGAAAACACAAACATAATAGGTTTTCCTAAAGTTAGGTCTTACACTAGATTTTAATTTGGGCACAGTAAAGATGGAAGGAAGTAAAATATTAGAAATATTTGGTAGTAGTGAGTAATTTGTCTATGTTGTGGCTTTCCTCCATCATCAGTAAAGAAAAGGCTAGTTGGCTTTACAACAGAATGTCAGTTTAGACCCATATTTTAAGATTTGTATTACTTAGTCTTTTTTGTAAATCACATATGAAATAGACATATTTTTAAACACGCCATCATACCATATGGCAAGCTTACTGTTTCTGTCCATGATGTGAATAAGTATAAATACTTCTCTTATCATATGCTGTGAATAAAAACTGTCCTTTTTGCACTGACACACACATTTTTTTTTACTGACTCATCCATAATAAAGCAGAAGATGCTAATAAAGCAAGATTGACAATGATTTACAAATCTAGCTACAGAGCAGGATGAAAAGCATGCATTAAAAACACATATGAGATTAAAATACCATGATGTGTGCTTTTGGAAATTCTAAAGGGAAATGGGCATGCATACACCCACATAAACACACACACATGCAAAATGCTTATTTTTTTAAAGAGTTAAAGAAAATATTATTATAAGGGTATTGCTAGTCATTTGAAATCTATGGGAGGAGGCAAGATTCTGAAGAGTAGCAACTGTGGAAGGTTTAGTATTAGGATGGAGGACATGCAGTGTCACTCAATCAGGATTATGGGTTTGGCAGGCAACAGTTGTGGCTGTTCCAACTCCCCTCTCCCAGCAGGTGCTGCTATGGCACAAGAATTGTCTCCGAGGGCTTCAGTGGAACACAAAGTATAAGATGAAATAGCAACACAGAAAATCATTCCCTGAGTGGCATTCATATTTTCTCTGCTAAACAAGATACAGGCCAGTTGCAAATAAACACAGGCTCTATCTTTGTTGCCTCAGAAACAGATAAGCAAATGGGGCCTTAAGCTGAGGATGCTTATGGAGCATTTGCTTAGATTTAGTTTTCAAGTATCTTGAATAGTTATGATCTTCGCATAATCTGATTTTCTAACTTAAGCTTATAATAAAATATTTTATAGAATCATTAACAGAAATCTATGTCAAGAAGACAATGTTTTACTGATATTCTGGGGGAAAGATGTGAAAGCATATCTTTTTTTTTTTTTCTGGGTTTAACTTCTCTTTCCTGATGTATTGTATGTTTTTCATATCTGAAATACAGAAGTGAATGATGGTTACTGACTGAATATGTAAAGTATTGCAAGTGAAACACTTGTTTTCTTTGGAACACCAACAACAATAAAAATGGGACCAAGATTATTCTGCTTGCCAGTAACTCAAATTATGTTAACCTTTTGGCACCTTAGGAATCTGAACTAGACTGAGAATGTTGGAAGATACGGACCACAAAAGAAGCACTTGCTTTTTTTCTATAATAAGAAAGGAGATATTATAATAGTCAAAACATCAAATAAAGTGCTAAGATTTTAATTATTTAGGTTGGTGCAAAATGAATCATGGTTTTGTATTGTTGGACTTTGCCATTTGATTTTGGAATACATTCTTAAATAAATGTAGTTACGTTACACATCATTTTAATGTGCATTTCTCACTGTACATTTTTTTACTTGTTGCTTATTTTATATTTATTTTAGACTAGGGAAATGCTGTTCAGTTCATTTCAGTCGCTCAGTTGTGTCCGACTCTTTGCAACCCCATGAATCACAGCACGCCAGGCCTCCCTGTCCATCAACAACTCCCAGAGTTCACTCAGACTCACGTCCATCGAGTCAGTGATGCCATCCGGCCATCTCATCCTCTGTCGTCCCCTTCTCATCCTGCCCCCAATCCCTCCCAGCATCAGAGTCTTTTCCAATGAGTCAACTCTTCACACGACGTGGCCAAAGTATTGGAGTTTCAGCTTTAGCATCATTCCTTCCAAAGAAATCCCAGGGCTGATCTCCTTCAGAATGGACTGGTTGGATCTCCTTGCAGTCCAAGGGACTCTCAAGAGTCTTCTCAAACACCACACTTCAAAAGCATCAATTCTTTAGCACTCAGCTTTCTTCACAGTCCAACTCTCACATCCATACATGACCACTGGAAAAACCATAGCCTTGACTAGACAGACCTTTGTTGGCAAAGTAATGTCTCTGTTTTTCAATGTGCTATCTAGTTTGGTCATAACTTTCCCTCCAAGGAGTAAGTGTCTTTTAATTTCATGGCTGCAGTCACCATCTGTAGTGATTTTGGAGCCCCCCAAAATAAAGTCTGACACTGTTTCCACTGTTTCCCCATCTATTTCCCATGAAGTGATGGGACCAGATGCCATGATCTTAGTGTTCTAAATATTGAGCTTTAAGCCAACTTTTTCACTCTCGTCTTTCACTCTCATCAAGAGACTTTTGAGTTCCTCTTCACTTTCTGCCATAAGGGTGGTGTCATCTGCATATCTGAGGTTATTGATATTTCTCCCAGCAATCTTGATTCCAGCTTGTGCTTCTTCCAGCGTTTCTCATGATGTACTCTGCATAGAAGTTAAATAAGCAGGGTGACAATATGCAGCCTTGACCTACTCTTTTTCCTATTTGGAACAAGTCTGTTGTTCCATGTCCAGTTCTAACTGTTGCTTCCTGACCTGCATACAATTTCTCAAGAGGCAGGTCAAATGGTCTGATATTGCTATCACTTTCAGAATTTTCCACAGTTTATTGTGATCCACACAGTTAAAGGATTTGGCATAGTCAATAAAGCAGAAATAGATGTTTTTTCTGGAACTCTCTTGCTTTTTTGATGATCCAGCAGATGTTGGCAATTTGGTCTCTGGTTCCTCTGCCTTTTCTAAAACCAGCTTGAACAACTGGAAGTTCACGGTTCACGTATTGCTGAAGCCTGGCTTGGAGAATTTTGAGCATTACTTTACTAGTGTGTGAGATGAGTGCAATTGTGCGGTAGTTTGAGCATTCTTTGGCATTGCCTTTCTTTGGGATTGGAATGAAAACTGACCTTTTCCAATCCTGTGGCCACTGCTGAGTTTTCCAAATTTGTTGGCATGTTGAGTGCAGCACTTTCACAGCATCATCTTTCAGGATTTGGAATAGCTCAACTGGAATTCTATCACCTCCACTAGCTTTGTTCGTAGTGATGGCTTCTAAGGCCCACTTGACTTCACATTCCAGGATGTCTGGCTCTAGGTGAGTGATCACACCATCATGATTATCTGGGTTTTGAAGATCTTTTTTGTACAGTAAAGCAAATTCAAGTGATTTTCTTATTTGAGTTTGAAATGGGTCATAAAGCAGCAGAGACCACTCACAATATCAACAATGCATTTGGCCCAGGAACTGCTATTGAACATAGAGTGCAAGGATGGTTCAAAAAGTTTTGCGAAGGAGATGAGAGCCTTAAAGATGATATCATGGTGGGTGGCCATCAGAAG
Organism: Tragelaphus eurycerus; assembly: GCA_935064755.1. Taxonomy (NCBI): domain Eukaryota; kingdom Metazoa; phylum Chordata; class Mammalia; order Artiodactyla; family Bovidae; genus Tragelaphus; species Tragelaphus eurycerus. The sequence goes on along the minus strand of CAKXYN010000097.1, from coordinate 1,736,309 downwards.
TTGCCAATGACCAATCGAGAGGATTACTGAAGCTCATCCTCTTAAAACTATACAAGAAGCTGTTGAAGAACTCAATCTCGACCATTCTATGGTCATTTGGCATTTGAAACAAATTGTAAAGGTGAAAAAACTTGATAAGGGTGTGCCTCTGAGCTGACCACAAATCAAAAAATTTTCATTTTGAAATTTCATCCTCTCTTCTTCCATGCAACAGCAAACCATTTCTCATTTGGTTTGTGACAGGTGACAATAAGTTGATTTTGTATGACAATCAGTGATGACCAGGTATGTGGTTGGACTGAGAAGAAGCTCCAAAGCACTTCCCAAAGTCAAAGTTGCACCAAAAGAAAGCCACGGTCACTGGTGGTCTGCTGACATTCACTACAGCTTTCTGAATCCTGGCAAAACCATTACATCTGAGAAGTGTGCTCAGCAAATCAATTAGATGCACCCAAAACTACAATACCTGAAGCCAGCATTGGTCAACAGAAAGGGCCCAATTCTTCTGCACAACAACATCCTACCACACAGAGCACAACCAATGCTTCTAAAGTTGAACGAATTTGGCTATGAAGTGTTGCCTCAGTTGCCATATTCACCTGATCTCTTACCAATTGACTACTACTACTTCAAACATCTAGACAACTTTTTGCAGCGAAAATGCTTCCACAATCAACAGGAGGCAGAAAACACTTTCCAAGAGTTCATTGAATCCTGAGGCACAGATTTTTACCCTACAGGAAAAAACAAACTTATTTCTCATTGATAAAAATGTATTGATGTTACTGGTTTCTCTTTTGATTAATAAAGATGTGTTTGAGCCTAGTTATAATGATTTAAAATTCACAGTCTAAAACAGCAATTACTTTTTTAACAACCTAAATACTAAGATATGACCAGGTCATTTGATGAAAAGATAATCAATCTATAACCATTTCTGGGAAATAAAGGGCCAATTCCTCAACTCTCTACTGTTAATCAAGTTCAACATCATATTTGGTATATGTTATTTTTTTTTAATAATGCAGAATAAAGCTGGAAAATATAGTTATTTAGGGATAAGAAATTGATTAAGAATTTAAACTTTAAAAGTTGAATATCACATTCTAAACATATACAAACTAAAAGTGTCAAGCAGGAGAGTCCTAGAGCTTAAAAGTTAGCTCAGATAGTCCCAAGTTCATAGAAAGTTGATATTCCATAATACTGTTTTGCTCTTGCCTACTTACTCTAAAAATATTGTGCCATGATTTGCCCAAATACATTTAAATATATGTATTCAAAAGCAGAGACATTACTTTGCCAACAAAGGTTTGCCTAGTCAAGGCTATGGTCTTTCCTGTGGTCATGTATGGATGTGAGAGCTGGACTATGAAGAAGGCTGAGCGCCGAAGAATTGATGCTTTTGAACTATGGTGTTGGAGAAGACTCTTGAGAGTCCCTTGAACTGCAAGGAGATCCAACCAGTCCATTCTGAAGGAGATCAGCCCTGGGATTTCTTTGGAAGGAATGATGCTAAAGCTGAAACTCCAGTACTTTGGCCACCTCATGTGAAGAGTTGACTCATCGGAAAATACTCTGATGCTGGGAGGGATTGGGGGCAGGAGGAGAAGGGGACGACAGAGGATGAGATTGCTGGATGGCATCACTGACTCGATGGATGTGAGTCTGACCTCCGGGAGTTGGTGATGGACAGGGAGACCTGGTGTGCTGCAGTTCATGGGGTTGCAAAGAGTCCGACACGACTGAGCGACTGATCTGATCTGATCTGATAAATGAATGCACTACCGCTTAAATTAACATTTTGGAGTAACAAAGGCAGATCTGCATATATGCAAACATGCACTAGGCAGGACTTATTACCAATTCATTTTAATACACATTTGTCAGCCCCTCAAATAGGTATATATGCTTAAGACTGGGCAAGAGAGATATATTAGACCTTTAACTACTTTCAGAACTTACAGTGTACATGATTAAAGCTGATAAATAAGGAGAATTCTCAGTAACTGATCATTGTTCATAATCATTTTTAAGTCAGAAGGCCTTTTTAAATTGAGATGCAGAGTTTGGAACAGTCGTAAGTGTACAAGATCAGAAATTTGATCTGGACTCAGTGACTAACCACTTAGTAACTGTACAACCTTGGGTTGTCTTTGTTTTCTCATCAGCAAACAAGGCTGATGAAAAGAAGAATTTAATGAGAATTTAAAAATAAAATGGCATAAGTTACATTAGAGCATCCTGTGAAGTGAAAAATATTTCAAGTTGTATAATATCCTTTTAAAGAGCAAGGCTCAGGTTTGGCAGCCTGGATTCAGCTCTACCACCTACTAATTGAATAACCTTGGGAAAGTTACCTAACCAGTATCTTAGTTTAACTAAAGTGAACATAATATTACTTACTTCAATTTTATTTTTTTTAGTATTAAACAGTATAATATACCTAAAATCTTGACCATAAGTTCTATCATATAATAAATCCTCAAAATTCTCATCTTTGTCTTTTATTAGGGTGGTGTCAACAACTATGAGGGATTCCCTGGTGGCCTAGCAGTAAAGAATCTGCCTGCAAATGAAAAAGATGTGTGAGGAGATGCAGGTTCAATCCCTTGGTGAGGAAGGTCCCCTGGAGAAGGAAATGGCAACTCACTCCAGTATTCTTGCCTGGAAAATCCCATGGACAGAGGTGTCTTGTGGGCTACAGTGCATGGGGTCACAGAGTCAGACAGAACTTAGCAACTAAACCACCACAAACATTAATGACTATGATTGTATTTTATTGTTCTGTATGTATGTGTATATTAGGACCAAGATTTTGTTTTATTCATACTTGTGATGTCGCAAATACTAAATATATATATATATGAAACTCCAATACTCTGGCCATCTGATGCAAAGACCTGACTCGTTGGAAAAGACCCTGATGCTGGGAAAGACTGAAGGCAGGAGGAGAAGGGGATGACAGAGGATGAGATGGTTGGATGGCATTACCGACTGGATGGACATGAGTTTGAACAGGCTCTGGGAGCTGGTGATGGACAGGGAAGTCTGGCGTGTTGTGGTCCATGTGGTTCCAAAGAGTCAGAAATGATTGAGCAACTGAACTGACTGACTGGTAATACGTGTGTGTGTGTGTGTGTATATATATATATAATTATATATTATATTTTAATATAAATATTTATTTATATTATATAAATTTATTAATTATATTTTATTTTTAATATTTTGCATTATTTATTTATTTTATATGTATATAGATTTATTTATAAGTTATATATTTTACATAAATATACTATGTATACGAATTGATGCTTTTGAACTGTGGTGTTGGAAAAGACTCTTGAGAGTCCCTTGGACTGCAAGGAGATCCAACCAGTCCATTCTGAAGGAGATCAGCCCTGGGATTTCTTTGGAAGGAATGATGCTAAAGCTGAAACTCCAGTACTTTGGCCACCTCATGCGAAGAGTTGACTCATTGGAGAAGACTTTGATGCTGGGAGGGATTGGGGGCAGGAGGAGAAGGGGACGACAGAGGATGAGATGGCTGGATGGCATCACTGACTCAATGGATATGAGTCTGGGTGACCTCCGGGAGTTGGTGATGGACAGGGAGGCCTGGCGTGCTGTGGCTCATGGGGTCGCAAAGAGTCGGACACGACTGAGCGACTGATCTGATCTGATCTGATACTTATATATTAAATATTTTATATGTATTATAATTATACATTATATATATAATATATATATTATAATTGCCATTTTCAGCTTTCTTGGCAATATGTGATTCATTTCAGATGATGACATTATTTGAAGAAGATAACATTTTGGAAAGGATAGGAATGAACTTTTTCAATCTGAATAGTCAGAGACATTCCCCAAAGCCATCCAAGGAAAGCAGATTGCAGATTTCTGCCATTAGGTACTTGATCTGTGTGTTTGGATAGTATTATAAAATGGCACATAATGCAGATATTCCAAGTATCAGTCTATTTCTATGAAGTAATGAGGTTTGGACATTCCTAAATACATATATTTCTGCCTTATGAGGATGACAAAATGTCAGCATTGTCCATTTTCACAAAGGTCAGGGTATTGCCATGAGAACCAGGGACAAATAAGTACAAATGAACTGTCTGATCATGTTAATTAAGTGATTGCTTCTTTGGATGAGGAATTCTAAATTAAAAAGAGGATAAGCTATAAACTATATATATCAAATGTACTTAATGAAAGCATAGGAAAAAAAAAGATGCTTTAAAGAAAATCACAATTTATTTTACTTTCAAGAGCAACTGTTGGTCACAGAGGTAAACTCTTCAATGACGAATGGCTAGAAAAATCAATTTACTTCTATAATAAAAAGGCCATTTGTCTCCTTGTAGAATCCATGTGACACTGTTTGGCCTTTTATAAATGATCAGTCTGAATAATGTCTGTGGTTTACAAATTCCCTAACTACATCACTGATTATGTACCAATGAATATGCCTTATCCTGTGGAAATAGACACTCTCACCATTTTAACAAACATTTTAACCTAAATAAAGCTGGCTCTTTCATGCTTTGTCAAGAGCATAGTGAAAACCAGTGAACACAATGTTTCATCAACAGATTTGGACCACATGTCCTTTAGAGCAAATGAGGTTTAATTAACAGATCCATTAGTAGATAACTGGTCAATTAAAACATAGGAGTTTTCTTATAACACATAGTGACTTTATTAAGAAAATGTCCACACATGCACGATTGCATTTTATGATTCAACCTGCCACTCTGTAGAAGTATAGAATGCTACAACAAAAATATGGGCCTAATTTTGGAGCCACATAAAAACTCATATAACGTCATTGATAGGAAGGATATATAACTCATTCTAAGCTAACAAATGTGTGAATAGATTTTAGTACCACTTTATTAATGTAGTTTTACATTGCATTTTATTCCTAAGCAAGGATATTTCCATTTAAATGTCAACTAAATATATTCTGTTTACAAGTATTATTTAGATAGTCTTGGTAAAAGTGGACTACTTATGTTTCATTTATAGTGCACTGTTATTCACACTAAATGCATTTTAGAGTGCAGACATTTGAACTGCTTGTCATTTTATTATTTCTACTTTGCATATTTTAATTACCAATATATTTCATATTGTGCATGGAACCTCTTTTTAAAGTGCAATCATATGCTTCTCAGTTCACATCTTTCTAATCTCATCATTATTACTGATAGAATATCCCTAAAAATTGGGAAACTGATTTATTTACCTGATTTATTTATGTACTTGAAAGAAAGCTGGTATCCTCAGTTCTTCCTTTCCCCTGGAGATTATCGTCTTGTTCTCTTTTCTAAAACTCTCATTTCTGAGCCTCGGCTGTCTCTTAGGTTGACTTTCACTCAATGGGACTGCACAGGTTCTAATTCTTTAGTCAAAGAGGTAAGAAGGCAGACATGACATGATTTGGGTTTTTTGAGATGGAGTCACTTAACAAAATTAAATTTCTCACAGTTTATCTCTTGAGTCTGAAATTATATTACCTGTGCTCGTTCCACTGAGAAGCTGTGTGTCTTTTGTAAAGAGCATAGGTTTTGCAGTTAGAATTGACCTGTGTTCAACATTTTGAAATGCTTCAGCACATACTAATACTTCGCTTCTTTAATTGGGTGTGTACAGTAAGTTACATGCTTAAAATTCAAGCATTATTCCGTTTTTGTTATGCTGCTATAAAAGTTAAAAAAATATTTCATTGACAATGTTATCTACACTGGCACGCTTAAAGTTTTAATTTTTAGTCTCAGGTTACTTTAACACATAATTTATGCCACTCAGGAGCACACACCCCTAGATGTGGTTAGGCAGGATTTTAAAGATACAAACCCTGGGTGCTCTCTTCTCAAGAAGCTAGGACAAGACAAGTATCATCACGTTCAGTTCAGTTGCACTAGAGGATTTTTAATCTAGCATAATGCTGAAAGTGGTCTTTTTTGGTGAAAAGAATAGTGCTCAATCTACACACCTAGGTCAGAACAGGGTAAGGCTTTGTCTCATTTTAGTGACATGGATATGAGATAGGCAAACAGAACCTGACATCCTAACACTCTTTGAAGTGATGTTCTCAGAATAAGGGAGAGTATTGTGCTCTGCCAGCAATCCAACACATGACCCAACTAGACTGTTACATGAATTCCTCTTAGAATATTTTAATACCTGCCAACAGTAATCCTTTCACGCAAGGCCCTTGTTAAATGTTATAACTAAATATAAGAATCACCTGAGATAGTAAAGGGAAATACCCATTTAATGTAAGCTGCTGCAACCTTATACTGAATTTGGAATCTGAGATTATAAACTTGAATTAGGATGTGATCATAGAAAGTGAACAAGTACCTCTAAACTTTGGGATACCATTTTCCACTCTATAAAATGAAAGGTACCAGGAAATCTATAAATGTCCTCAGTATTTAAAAACAATTCTAATAACTGAGACATTTAGAAATATTTTAAAATTGTTTTACAAAAAATATCTAGGTATCTAGGAACCTGACCAAATTATCTTTTGCTTTTATTTAAAAATAGATATCCAGAGTTCATAAATATCCTTAAATTGTGCCACCAAAATCCTAATTGTAATGATTTACTAATTGTATTTAATCTCTGGTCTAACCTCACTGATATCTCACAATGAAGGATGAAAACTTAAGACTATGAAAACTAATGAGGCCCTTTTCACATTAAAATGTAAGCTGATTTAGAAGGCAAAGTCCTTTGCACTAATGGTAGTTCTAACTTCTATTTTGGAGTTATTGAAAGAAATAGCTTAGATTGAAGACATTCCAAACTGTAGAACGAATAGACAATACAAACAAATTATATCACTATAACAATTTTCTATCTAATGCCAGAGATCTAGGATTCTAGATTTATTGCTATTACATAAAGTAAAATAGTGATCAAACTGTTAGTCTATGGATCTAGTTTCTATGGACACTTCTATTTATTTCTCTGTTCTTCAATTGATAATGGTAGCTTGGTAGTGTCATTTAAAAACAACATAAAAATCCCAAGTATTATCATAATTCTATCAGTAGTGAATCTCCCCACATCTCTATCTTCTCCTCTAGTCAAGAGATGCAGAGTCCTGGTATTGTAGCTTTAATAAAATATCCTGATTTACATCCATTCGCTACTATAAATTTGATGGTGACACTTATTTTTTATCAGTTAATGAATATAATTTTCACAATTCTTTCTTTAACTTGCATAAAATATTGGTAGTTGCAATTTTAAGTGCAAATTATGAAACTAACTAATGGTGTTCAGCCCTATAGATTAGAGGAATGTCTATACAGCCATTTAAAATTTAAATAGTTTCCATGTCCCCATTGCTTGAATTTATAAATGGATGAAGGGTGTAGGAAACATAAATTGGGCATTCATTCCTATTTCTCATTGACTTGTTCTTATCTCATTGTAATCTTGGAATTCTAAAAAGTGTTTAATTCTGCCAAGTGAAGGAAGTCCTCAACACATGACACCGTAATTAGACAATAGTTAATTAACCACTGTTAAACTATACAACGGGGGCTTCCCTTGTGGATCAGAGGTCAAAGAATCTGCCTGCAAAGGAGACACAGCAGATACTAGTTGTATCTCAGGTTCAGGAAGATTCCCTGGAAGAGGCATGACAATGCACTCCAGTATTCTTGCCTGGAAAATTCCATGGACAGAGAAATCTGGTGGCCTACGGTCCACGGGGTCGCAAAGAGTTGGACACAACTAAGTGAAAGAGCATGTACATAAGATAGAACCTTTGTTCTTAAATTTGAGGGAAAAAACTGTTGGATGTTTTAAGATGATAATTAGAAGAAAGCTGTAAATCTTATGTTATTTTCATCATTAGTTAGATTCAATTTTTTGAGAAAACCCTACTATAAAAACATAATTAATGTTTAATCAAGTACTATAGAAAACAGAATTAATTTAATGCAGCCAATCTTTGCATTTATGCTCTCCTCAAAGTAAGCAGTATCAATATTGATAAAATTTATGCTTCTCAAAATAACTTTCAACTTCCTGGCAAGGCCAACTAAAAATGTTTTAAATATTCCTTCTCACTTCTTTAAATGATCTTGCTGAAAACAGAATTAGTGTAATTGTTACTGTCTATCGGAGAAGGCAATGGCACCCCACTCCAGTACTCTTGCCTGGAAAATCCTGTGGACGGAGGAGCCCGGTAGTCTGCAGTCCATGGGGTTGCTAAGAGTCGGACACGACTGAGCGACTTCATTTTCACTTTTCACTTTCATGCACTGGAGAAGGAAATGGCAACCCACTCCAGTGTTCTTGCCTGGAGAATCCCAGGGACGGGGAAGCCTGATGGGCTGCCGTCTATTGGGGTCACACAGAGTCGGACACGACTGAAGTGACTTAGCTTAGCTGTTACTGTCTATAAATCTCTCTTTCTCTTAGTCTCTCCCTTATTTTCAGTCTCCTTTTCTCCCACCTTCCCTCCTTCAATTCCCAATCTTTTCACTTGAAGAAAATTAGAGCTTGCTTCTATTATCAAAATCTGTGCATCGATATTAAAGTCCTTGAAACAAATATAATCTTTCACATGCCTCTTCATGCTGATGCAAAGGTACTGAAGGCTCTAAAGCTGTTGTTCATGAAGGATGCACTGGATATGCCTGTCTTTCACACAAACTAAGGCATTTTTTTCCCTTGATTTCCACTGACTATTCTTTTTTTTTTTTTTTTTTCTGCATGGTTTCTGCTTTTTCCACCATATTCTTGAACATTATTTTTGTTTGTTTTGCTTCATATTCTCTTCTTGGATAAGATGATCTACTTCTAAATAATGAAATTGCTTGTGAAGTCCATGTTCTACTTCTGAACTTTCTCTCAACCATCAAACCCTACTTTCTAATTGGTTACCAGAAACTTGAGGATATCTTATCAACCCCTCAGGTACAACTACTCCCAAATCAATTTATCCTTTCAGACTTTTCCTTAAACCTCTCATTAAGACCTAACATCCTTCCCTCAGAATGTGGGATTACCATATGCTGAAATGAAGTTGAACACTTTGGAACTGTAAAAAGAATAACATACTTTGGAAGGAATGGAAGAACTCATCTAAGCAAATGGCTTTCAACTATGTGTGCTTACTACTGTGTGCACACATATATGTTTGTGAACTTGAGTCAGAATGCTCTGTCCAAATATAATCTTAGACAGAAGTTCTATGTAAAAAAGAGAGATAGGCTTTGTTATATTTGAAATTGGAAGGTAAATAAAAAGGGTAAAACTCTCAACTGGTTACTAGCCTTCCTCCTGCAGTTTAGCAGCCCCCAAGGATAGTTTTTAGAAATCTCTAGTTGTCGTTGGAACACCATTTAGAAATCAGTTATCCAGCTGATCCCTTTATTCTACAGATGGAAGTTTTGAGGTCTAGCCAGACCCAAGGTCACAATGCTATTAAATAGTAAATTTGGGCCTGGACCCAAGTCCCAGGCTCTACACACACTAAGCTGCCTGCTGTCAGTCAGACGCTTCTCAATTTGACTTGAGTGCATTGGTTACTGACTTAACTGCCCTGTAATGAGGTTGTATGTCCCTCAGCACCTCATTTGATTTCTATCAAACTCTTCAGCTGAATAAACTTCCACGCCCAACCACCCACAAATATCAGACACATGCTCTGATAGGTAGACTCTTTTTTTATTTTTAAATCATATTTCATTTTCCATTCTATTTCTTCAAAGTATCCTAAAGCTGTGGTGAAAAAGAATTGAAAATGTAAAGAAGCTACCTCACTTCTCAGATATAGTTTGTGAGTGAGTCTCATGCTGTTTCTACCAGCTAAGCTTTTTGGCAACCCACTCCAGTATCCCTGCCTGGAATACTACATGGACAGAAGAGCCTGGTGGGCTATAGTCCATGACGTCACAAAGAGTTGAACATGACTGAGTGACTAAGTACACACACACACACACACACACACACACACACACACACACACACGCTGTATTTTCTCTCACATGACACATCTGTTAAAGAAATGTGTATCTCCAATGCCTTAATTTACTTCCTAACAAAATTTTTCTGCCTCCTCTTTCACATTCTTGATAAATGACTCACTGAACACCTTGCCATGATGCAAAGGTAGTCTACACTATCGGAGAAACAGAGGAAAAGTTTTCTTTCCCCAGTTGATTGAGTGTGAAGCTTCTGAAATGTTTCTTGAATGCTCTTCTAATTGTTCACCATCATTCCTATAATTAATCTCGTTTTGGAACACTGCAAATTCATCCGATGAATAAGCCCTCCAAACACCAATCCGATCATGCTGCTACAATGATAAAATGCTGTGGTCATCCTTCACTGTGTGAAGGAGATCTAATTACATTCATTTCCTTCAAAGATCTAGTGCCATATTACCCCCATTCTTAATCCAGCTCAGACGCCACCTGCTTTATGTAACTCTACCGGAATAGACTGAATAGTTTCATCCTGTATTCTTCTATATCACTCTAATAAAATTTTTTGTTTTTGGGATATAAAACCCATGAATAAGATTCTACACATCTTTATTTCTTCCTGTATCCCTTTTCCAACAGTGTTGTTTAATAAATATTTTGGGGGATTGAAAATGCACTACATTTAATGAATTAATCTGTGAATTGTGGATGACAGTTCTATTTAATTTCCCTTTGCCATATTAGAACACTTGGCCTTATTCCTACTTAAATTGTCAGTTAACCTTTGTCTCTCAAAGTTAAATCTTCCTCCACTAAGAATAGATTATCTAAGGCTGAGGGCTTGTGAAACAAAGGTCAGATATACCAAAAGGAAGGAAAAAATACCAATGACTTAAGTTGTAAATACTGTGTTCATTTCTTGTCATGGGTTTCCTATTTTTTATTAAAAAAAAAAAAATCAGAGGTTTCAGGAAGCTTCCATAAAGATCTGTTAATTGATTTAACACATCTTTACACCTTTATTTTGTGCAACTTTAGCAATTTCTCTCCTAGGTCATTCAGCATATTTTAATGTGGCATTTGCTAAGCCTTCTGGAGGTATCTTACTCTAAAAATATTCAAGCATGGATTTTTTTCTTTGACTGTTTGAATGGCTGATATCAATAGGGAACTGGACTTTAGCTCCAAAGAGTCAATGCTACCTGAAGCTAAATGATAGTATCAATAATAATACTAAAATAATATCTTATGTGGATACCTGACATTTTCTCAAACTTAATTTAGTGTCAGTACACCATTTTTGGACTTCTCTGTGGCTCAGATGGTAGAACGTCTGCCTACAATGTGGGAGACCTGGATTCAATCCCTGGGTTGGAGACTGGGGTTGGAGAAGGCAATGGCAACCCACTCCAATATTCTTGCCTAGAAAATCCCATGGACGAAGGAGCTTGGTAGGCAAAAATCCATGGGGTCACAAAGAGTCAAAAACAACTGAGTGACTTCATTTCACACCATTTTTAGAAAACTGCTATTTTTTTCTCTTATTATTTTAACATATAATCTGAATAAAAATTGTACTGCTCATTCAAACACAGATTCCAGACAATTACCCTAACTACTCCCAACACTTCCAGACTGTTGTGTTTACATGTCTCCTATGTAGAAAATCTTCACCAGCCACAGAACAATGAAAGATTAATAACATGAGCAGAATAAATAATTCTAAATTATTAAATGAATTTTATATAAAACACATTTAATTTACAGAGTAAAACCTATTTTCTGATAGGCAACATTAATCATAAAATTTTCTTCTTGGTAAAATTTTATATACCTAAACATGAGTTTTATAACCATGCCTGCCATGTAGGCTGACATTAATACCACCATTTACTGTAAAAGTACAAATGAATGGAATTGGGTATCTCTATGAGTATGCCACAGATGAACATTTCCTAAGGAATGTTCTGTGTATATGGTCAATAAAAATAGTATTTCACAGTTCATTTTTTTCCTCTTATAAGTTCATTAAGCACTATAGGAATTTGAGTGTCTAAGAAGTACAGTAAAGATAACTGTTCAGATCAGATCAGATCAGTCGCTCAGTCATGTTTGACTCTTTGCGACCCCATGAATCACAGCACACCAGGCCTCCTTGTCCATCACCAACTCCCGGAGGTCACTGAGACTCACATCCATCGAGTCAGTGATGCCATCCAGCCATCTCATCCTCTGTCGTCCCCTTCTCCTCTTGCCCCCAATCCCTCCCAGCATCAGAGTCTTCTCCAATGAGTCAACTCTTCGCATGAGGTGGCCAAAGTACTGGAGTTTCAGCTTTAGCTTCCAAAGAAATCCCAGGGCTGATCTCCTTCAGAATCAACTGGTTGGATCTACTTGCACTCCAAGGGACTCTCGAGAAAGAGTCTTCTCCAACATCACAGTTCAAAAGCATCAATTCTTCGGTGCTCAGCCTTCTTCACAGTCCACCTCTCACATCCATAAATGACCACAGGAAAAGCCATAGTCTTGACCAGGCGAACCTTTGTTGGCAAAGTATGTCTCTGCTTTTGAATATGCTATCTAGGTTGGTCATAACTTTCCTTCCAAGGAGTAACCGTCTTTTAATTTCATGGTTGCAGTCAACATCTGCAGTGATTTTGGAGCCCAGAAAAATAAAGTCTGATGCTGTTTCCACTGTTTCCCCATCTATTTCCCATCAAGTGATGGGACCAGATGCCATGATCTTCGTTTTCTGAATGTTGAGCTTTAAGCCAACTTTTTAACTCTCCACTTTCACTTTCATCAAGAGGCTTTTGAGTTCCTCTTCACTTTCTGCCATAAGGGTGGTGTCATCTGCATATCTGAGGTTATTGATAACTGTTAGCCATGCTTAATTCCAGTTCCAATGCTAGTGAAGAAGCATTTTCAATTATGAAAAGAAAATGGAAAAAGCTGTAGAAGAGATAATTCGAAGTTTTTAGGGGCTATTGACACCCTGATCAAAATAGTCACCTTCTTTTTGGTCTTTATCAAGGACAGATATAATATCCCTTACAATCAACATAAGAGTCAACTGAAAGATAGGAATTTTCAACACCTAAAGAGTAAATACAATCTGTATGAAACTTTGCCTAAAGCCAATGTGAAAAGTAGCCAATCATCCATTCAGATGTCTCCATAAGCAGGAGAAGCTATAAAGTTCAGAGTATGTCTCACTGTTTTAAAGTTTGTTTGTTTTTTATTCTTTCCTCAGCCATTTAAAATAAAAAAAAAAAAAAAGAAATTGATTGGAAAAAGAAAAAAAAGGTGAAGTTCACAAACAAAATGGAGACAGCAGCAGAAAATCTTGCATGCTAGGAATGAGACAAGCAATTGTAAAGTAATCTCAGGAACCCTTGAAAACTGGGCAGCCTAGCAGAGAATGATTAATTTAACAAAGAGCCAGTAAAATATGCTTGACCTTGAACCATATGGATTCAAACTGCATGGATTATCAATAGAAAAGCCCTATAGCACTGCATGATCTTGGGTTGGTTGAATCTGAGGATGTGGAACCTCAGATATGAAGGAACCTAGAATATGGAGGGCCCTACTACAACATTATACTCTGATTTTCCATGGCTCAGAAGTCAGCATCCTTAGCCTCCATGTTCTTCAAGGGTCAACTGCATAGGGACATGAGAAATAAGGAATAACCAAGATTTTTGCCTCAGTCATTAGAAAATATATTACTGTTTGTATACACAAATAAATTATATGTAGATTTAACTCAATTTCATAGTAAGTTCACAGAGTTCAGGTTTGTTATGGTTTTCTTTCTTAATTAACAGGGTTTCATATATCTAGGTTTGGGGTTAGCACACTATGGCCTATGGGCAAAATGTGGTCAACTACTTATTTTTCTAAATAAAGTTTCATAGAAAAAAGCAGTACCTAATCATTTTACTGCTGTGGCAGCTTTCCTACTGTATTAGCAAAGTAGAATAGTTGCAACAGGAACCATGTAGCCTGAAAAACTGAAAATATTTACTATTAGACTCTACAGAAAAAGATTGCTAACCTCTGTTCTCCATGAGTTATCTCCATTTGGAGGTCATGTGTTGAAACTTACAGTTTTGGAGTCAACGAAGAAAATGATTTCTGTGTCCAGTAACTTAGGAACCAATTACATAACTTTTTGGCTACATGGAAGCTTCCTCTGGTTAAATCACTGTCAGCTCTTATATGTGCGAGTCTTACTTATGACTTCCTCTTGTATAAAGCGATCTATCACTCACTGTTGTCATTCTCTAAAACTTTAGTTCTAATAAGCACAATTTCATGAGTCTCTACACCTCTATAACTTGAAAATGGCAAAGAAGCAAATCCAACAAGATAATCATTTGTCTTTTGCTCTCATGCTCATTAACTATTCTTATTAGTTGTATACCATTATTATCAAGAACTTTCATTTCACAGATGGGAATACTTGCACAGACACTTAACTATCATAATTACAGTATCTAGTCAGGTAGTTGGGAGCAAAGAGAAAATTTCAAACTAACTTTCTCAATTTGTCACCTTCTCTGTGCACCTATATCGCTAGCTCCAGTTTAATCCTCTAAATCTTGCTCCATTTTCTGCTTTATAAATTGCTCTTCTACCTTAACAGGGAAGGGAAAAAAATCATCAAATTTGTATTGAGTCTTCTGTTATATTTGCCCACCAGATCGCTCACCACATAATTCCACAGATCACCAGGCTCACTGTATTTTCTAGGCATAATGCAGGCTTCAAAGTTTAGTATAAACCTACAAGTTTTCAGACTTCCCTGGTGGCTCAGATGGTAAAGCATCTGTCTACAATGCGGGAGACCTGGGTTTGATCCCTGGGTTGGGAAGATCTCTTGGAGAAAGAAATGGCAATCCACTCCAGTACTATTGCCTGGAAAATCCCATGGACAGAGGAGCCTGGTAGGCTACAGTCCATGGGGTCACAAAGAGTCGGACATGACTGAGCGACTTCACGTTCACGTTTGCAAGTTTTCAGGTCATGCAAAGGAACACATGCAAGCTCGGGTGCACCAAAGGACTTGATGCAGAGCAATACTACAGGAGGCAATGGAATGTTATTCAGCAAGCCCTCTGAAAATTGAAAATCTATAACATTTATACTTACATAAATGTATAACATCTATTTCTGCTTTATTGACTATGCCAAAGCCTTTGACTGTGTGGATCACAATAAACTGTGAAAGATTCTGAAAGAGATGGGCATACCAGACCACCTGACCTGCCTCTTGAGAAACCTATATGCAGGTCAGGAAGCAACAGTTAGAACTGGACATGGAACAACAGACTGGTTCAAAATAGGAAAAGGAGTATGTCAAGGCTGTATATTGTCACTCTGCTTATTTAACATATGTGCAGAGTACATCATGAGAAATGCTGGGCTGGAGGAAGCACAAACTGGAATCAAGATTGCTGGGAGAAATATCAGTAACCTCAGATATGCAGATGACACCACCTTTATGGCAGAAAATGAAAGAAAGTGAAGTTGCTCGGTCGTGTCCAACTTTTTGTGACGCCATGGGCTGTAGCCTACCAGGCTCCTCTGTCCATGGGATTCTCCAGGCAATAGTCTTGGAGTGGATTGCCATTTCCTTCTCCAGGGGATCTTCCCAACCCAGGGTTCGAACCCGGGTCTCCCGAATTGTAGACAGACGCTTTACTATCTGAGCCACCAGGGAAACCAGAGGCAGAAAGTGAAGTGGAACTAAAAAGCCTCTTGATGAAAGTGAAAGAGGAGAGTGCAAAAGTTGGCTTAAAGCTCAACATTCAGAAAACTAAGATCATGGCATCTGGTCCCATCACTTCACGGCAAATAGATGGGGAAACAGTGGAAACAGTGTCAGACTTTATTTTTGGGGACTCCAAAATCACTGCAGATGGTGACTGCAGCCATGAAATTAAAAGATGCTTACTCCTTGGAAGGAAAGTTATGACCAACATAGATAGCATATTGAAAAGCAGAGGCATTACTTTGCCAACAAAGGTTCGTCTAGTCAAGGTTACGGTTTTTCCAGTGGTCATGTATGGATGTGAGAGTTGGACTGTGAAGAAAGCTGAGTGCTGAAGAATTGATGCTTTTGAAGTGTGGTGGTGGAGAGGACTCTTAAGAGTCCCTTGGACTGCAAGGAGATCCAACCAGCCCATCCTGAAGGAGGTCAGTCCTGGATGTTCATTGGAAGGACTGATGTTAAAGCTGAAATTCCAATACTTTGACCACCTCATGCGAAGAGTTGACTCACTGGAAAAGACTCTGATACTGGGAGGGATTGGGGGCAGGAGGAGAAGGGGACGACAGAGGATGAGATGGCTGGATGGCATCACCAACTCAACGGACATGAGTTTGAGTGAACTCTGGGAGTTGGTGATGAACAGGGAGGCCTGGCGTGCTGCGATTCATGGGGTTACAAAGAGTCGGACATGGCTGAGTGACTGAACTGAACTGAAATGTATAACAGATAAGTGATAATATTTTGAGGATTATTTTAACTGTTGCCAAAATTTTAGGCTAAAATTTATGTGCATTTTTCCAGCAAGTATGTGAAGGATTTTCATTTTATAAGATTTAATTGCAACAATTAATATTTCAGTATATTCATTTTTTAATTAAGAACTTGCCAGCGATTACTAAATTTTTTTAAAACTTATTTGTAGTCTAGACACATAAAATATACTTCATTAATGATAACAATAAAATAAAACAAACCAATAAAACTTGCTTATATTAATATCAGCTGATATTAATTCTGCATAAAAAGCAATAATCGCATAGTATTTCTGGGACTTCCTTCATCCTGTATATTCTTCCAAATGTATTCTCACTTCACCACCACTGTCACAGTGCTACTTCCATCAAGATTTAACTCAAATATTGTTTTTCTGTGGCATTTTCCTGGGCCAACATTTTGTCAATGTTGACAAAAATATTCACGATCCCTACAGAAGTCTAATCAAACTTTAAGTACAGTATCTATTCCACTATATCTTGTGCCTAGTTTTTAAATCATCTGACAGCTAAATAATTTGACAGCTTAAGACTGTAAGCTCCCCAATGGGCAAGGCCCATTATCTGTCACCATGAGACATAGAGCCAGACACATAGAGCAGTAACATTGTAAAAGAATCTGCAAGGAACATGAATTCTAAATTGGCAGAACAACAAACACTCATAATAAAACAGTCTGCATGTTTGTAGGATCAGGAGGAAAAAATATTTCTAATAAGGAAGTAAAGTAAAAAGAAGACAATCTATTATCACATATATCATAATTTTCATTATTCAATCAGATGCAGGAGGCAAACTCCGAAACACATGGAGCCTCTCTCTTTAAAGTTTTTCTTTAGTCAAATCATTGTCTTTTAAAAACAGTAATAATTCTGTAAACTAGGATTTACCTTCCTGAGATATTTTATATTTCAATATTAAAGTCCTCAAACGCAGATCTGGAAATGCAGTTCTGTCATTTAAAGAAACAGTTTTCAATCTATTAGGCAGGACTATCTTAATGGTACCTCATTCTCATCTTAATGAATTTCATATATGCATCTTAAAATAGTAACAACTAAGATTCAATATAAGATTCTATATGGAAAACAAAGGTTCAGATTTTTTTAAATTTAAATTTTCATCCTAAATTTGCTTACCTTTAACATATACACAGTTTAACAAATAAGAAACAAGAATTATAAATTCCCTAAACTAGTATAATTGACAAAATCCAAAATGCAAAATGGCCTCACATTATGTACTTAAGTCTAAACAGTAGTTTCCTTTTCTTTGACTTCCCTCACCCAATTTGTGGGAATTTCCTCTGAATTCTATATGGTTCATAGAATTAATATAGTTCAGGATTTTCCAGCATGCTATCAGTTCAATTCAGTTCAGTTACTTGTTGTGTCTGATCTTTTGCGACCCCATGGACTGAAGCACGCCCAGGCTTCCTTGTCCATCACTAACTCCTAGAGCTTGCTCAAACTCATGTCCATCAAGTCAATGATGCCATTCATCACAGCATCCTGCATGCTATAGCTTGTTCAAACTCTATTTCCCAGTAATCTCTCTATATTTCATATCAAAGCCCTCTTTAAGTATTTTCCCTACTTTGTAGGGATAAATACAATTTTTATTGATACCAACTGAATCACACAATCTCTGGTCTACAGATTTTTATGCTGCAGTCTGGTATTCTACTGTACTGTGAGCAAAATAAAACATCAAATGCAGTTTCAGCATGAAAACAGAATATGAAATCTCCTTCAGTGACTTATCCTTTAAACACCATCTTCTGTGAATCTCTTATCAAAATACAATTCCCTGCACAAATTGCCCTGCAAGCATGTCACCTGTGCAGCCATGTTCAGAAAGGCTTTCTCACTTGGTTTAATGCTTTGATATTGCCATCAAGAAATTCTTATCAAGTTCTGAACAAGGGACATGCCTTAACACTTTTTAGCTGGACACCACAAATTATGGAGCCAGTCCTGTCCCTGAGAGTTGTAGCACATTAAATCATAGTATAAATTGGTCTTTTGAATGACTTTTCTTAAAGTCAGTAAAGAATTATATGATCAGGAATTACAACACCAAATGTCTGTCTTGGGAAGGTAATAATAGGAGGAGGAAAGCAAACCTAAAGGGAAAGCTACATGCATAAATAGTTTATTGTTTTGATTTAATAATTATTTATTATCTTCTAAGTGCCATGTAATGTTCCAAAGGCTGAGATCACAACAATGAACAATACGGACAAGTTCCCAGACTTCATGGAGTTTCCACTCAAGTGAGGGGACAGACAACCAGGTCTGTTTGTGGTGGGTAGGGCAGAAAAGGGAAATGTTTTGGAAAAGAATTTAACATATCTTTATATGTTAAATAAATTTATTTATGATATCCCTTATATGTGGAATCTAAAAAGAAATGATACAAATGAACTTACTTACAAAACAGAAAGAGATAGAAAACGAACTTACGGTTGCTGGGTTGGGGGAGGGGAGGAAGGGACAGTTAGGGATTTGTGGAAAGTCATTTGGGGAAGGTATAGCACCCCACTCTAGTACTCTTGCCTGGAAAATCCCATGGACGGAGAAGCCTGGTGGGCTGCAATCTATGGGGTCGCTAAGACTCCGACACAATTCAGCAACTTCACTTTCACTTTTCACTTTCATGCATTGGAGAACGAAATGGCAAACCACTCTAGTGTTCTTGCCTGGAGAATCCCAGGGACGGGGGAGCCTGGTGGGCTGCAGTCCATGGGGTCGCAGAGAGTCGGACACGACTGAAGTGACTTAGCAGCAGCAGCACACACTACTATATTAAAAATGGATAACCAGCAAGGAACTATTGTATAGCACATAGAACACTACTCAGTGTTATGTTCCAACCTGGATGGGAAGGGACTTTGGGGGAGAATTGATACATATATATGTATGGCTGAGACCCTTCACTGTTCACCTGAAATTACTACAAGATTGCTAATTGGCTATACTGCAAAACAAAACAAAATGCTTAAAACAAATGAACAAAAATATATCTCCTTTATTTTGGGTATTATCACCTTTGGTGACAAGACAAAATGATAATGGCTAAAAAAAAAACCTTTTTACAATCACGTTTTTTATTACTAAGAGGTAATTTTGAGTGTTTTCTACTTGTCTGATCATCTTTTAGCATTTTCCTGGAAAATTTTTTGGGAATTTCATATATTAATGCTAGTCATTAACAATACATAGTTTCAAACAGGCAATATTATTAGGTTATAGAAAAATGAGTGTTAGGACTCATTTGGTGAATAATTATATAATGTTCCTGTCTCCTCTCCATTTTCTCCTCCCTCCTCTCTCTAAATTTAATTGTATATAGACTGTGCTCTGTTTGGACAGGAACACTGATTCTTTGCATATGAGTTTGTGTCACCAGTTCCAAAAAAGAAACAAGAAAAAACCAGGCAGACAAACGAAGCAATGGTCATAATTGAATGTAGACCACTTGAAAATTGTCTCTCATAAATAAGGGCAAATTGCACAGATCTCACAAAATTGTTCTTACTCTTATAGGAATTATCATCTATCGGGTGTCCCCTAGCATGTTGATGTAGGCACTCAGTGGCTATTTGCTGATTGAATAAATACATAAATGAATGATGACTGAGTATATCAACAGATTTCCTTATATATACTAAAATTAGTCCATCTCCTAGGGATAGCACTAATTTTGAGTAAAATAGTTGTTGTTGTGGTTTTTGTTTGTTTGTTACCTAGGAAAGAACATCTTTCCAAACAATTACCATTTATCACCCTAGAATGGAATATTCCTTAGAAATTATCTAGAATGGTGAAAAGCAAGCACATTTGGTCACCCAGAAGTATGGACTATATCCCTTAAGAAGTAAAATAAATTCAGCGTGTATTGCAATTTGGAATCATGAGAAGACACAAAATCACAAGTCCATCTGTTAACACACAACAATCAAAATACTGCCTGGCTGGAAAGAAGACGTTGACTATTTTAATTCCTTCAAAACAGAGTATGTTTGCAATCTACATTTGTGCTCTTTGTTTTCAACACATATTACTCACCCTCGGATTATATGAAAATTCTAAATTAAAACTCAATCTAGTAACAAGCTGTCAAAACAAATAAAGCTACACTGGAGTTCTCCAAACGCATACTCATTGCAGTTCATAAAATGCAGGGCTTCAAAACATCCTAAGAATTAAGCTAATATGTCCTCCATACCAAAGCCCTACAATTTTCCTTACCTAAGGATGTTCACTTGATTGAGAGAAAATTGATAACATATTTTTGATCTTAACTTAATAGAAGAAATTTTACTCCAATATATTTTTATATTTAGTCATTCTCATTGTCAAGAGATCCTAACATAAAGGTCTACAAAGAGTCACATCTGATTACAATTTTAACACATTTATCTTTTTTTATCCTGGTGGACAATATATTTCTTATATAACATATTTTAATACTCAAATTATCTCTTGGTATTTTATTCTTAGGACTAAATAGTTTCTGTTTGTTTCAATTTTATGAAAATTGTTCCAATTCTTTCAACATTTTGTATTTAACTTTATCAATTAATATAATTACAGGCTTTACAGAGCGTTCCTAGTTAATAATTTAAAGCCTGGTACCATCTAATCCAGAAGTCTGTATCTATTATAGACCACACTATTAATTTTATGTGCATTATTTCTGTAAAACATTATATAAATCTAAACAAAACTTCATGTAAATCTAAATCTAATCAAAAATCAAAAGTCTCTTAACATGATATTTATTGGGCATTAGGAATGTTAGGATTTTGGTTTCAGGAAACGTCTTGAAAATAAGAATGTTCTTAGCTTGACTGAAGACTATTTTGTATATTCAACATTAAAAAAAAAAGGTTCTCAATGTGAACATCTTTTAAATCATAAATATGCTTCTTACCTGTGCTGCTGGATATATTAACATCAATACTGATATCAGATATTCCGCCTCCCTTCAGAGATGCTACACATGTGTATGTCCCAAAATCCGTGAATTTTAAATCAATGATGTCCAAGTTGGTCGTTCCCGGAGAGACATCCGGATCAGTCTGCGTAATAACCATCCGCTCAGAACTTCTTAACGGACGACCATTTTTAAACCAACTAAATGTTAACTCCTCAGAAGGAACAGCTTCTACTTGGCAAGATATTTTCACCTCACGCCCAATCTGGATGTTGTCATCTTTGTGATAAGGATCTGGTGTGATCCAAAATCGTCCTTTTTTTAATGCTAAAACATAAAAATTCCATAAGTAATTAGTGTTACTTTCATAATGTTAGGGATTAATTCACTATATATAGGTAGTCATCTCTGATCTAAAATAAAGTAAAACAAAATAAAATAAAATGTATATATGTTTCTTCAATTTCCAAGTAGTGTGAATATTAATAAAACTATCTTAGGTAATTTAGAAACAACCGAAATAATTAAATTACTTACAGACTCTAAAATGGATTTTTATAAATTGGACAATATTTTCCAGGAATATAAAAATGCTTTAAATATATATATATATGATACTTAAACATTGTTGCCTTTGAATTTTGAACAAATGATGAAATATGTTTATATAAAGTCATTTAGGTATTAAAATTAAAAATAATTATGTGGATCATTAAGCCCAATTTCTTACCTATGTCATATCTGTTAAGGCACCATTTCTCAAATAACTCAAATACTGTGAAAATTTCATATTAAAGAAAATTTTAAAGTTCTGTTTACATGCTGACCAAAACTAGTTTGGTAAGAATTCAGTTACTCCATATCACTTCACATTCATGACCACTTTCATATGGTATTGAAATAAACTGAATTGAATAAAAGTGTTTTTTCAAAAAAATTGCTATGGTAGCTCTGTTCCACCATACATAGATGTCTTCAGTAGAAACCATTTACTGGCTATCTCATGCAGATGGCCAAAAGAACCTCTTGGCAGATGAGTTAGAAAACATGCTGTGTTTGTATCCTAACTGCAGTGCCTTTTGGGTCTAAGGTCATTGCTGTTCTCACAGCCTGTGTAAGTAATCACGACTGCCTGAA
This sequence comes from Tragelaphus eurycerus, assembly GCA_935064755.1. Lineage (NCBI taxonomy): Eukaryota > Metazoa > Chordata > Mammalia > Artiodactyla > Bovidae > Tragelaphus > Tragelaphus eurycerus. The sequence goes on along the minus strand of CAKXYN010000097.1, from coordinate 1,713,693 downwards.
ACTGCCAGGAGAGCATCTGTTGTTTTTTTTAAGGGCTTCAGTTCTCAACTTTGAATGATCCTATGGTATTCAGTTTGTAATACAGCTTTGTTTTGCTTTTTTTTAAATTGCAGTAATACTGTTATGTACACATTTTTCTCTTCTCCAATACCCTATCCGTGCTCCTCTCCAACATCATCATACCTACACAATGAAATGGAACATATGCACTGAAACATAATTATAAGAATAAAATAGTGTTCATTCTCTTTTACCATTAAGTCTAAGTATATGATGACACTGGCAAAAATGTTGTGAATTTAGAGGACCTGCAGATATTGGAGGCCTACTAATTGCATTCTGGGTAGACTTTCTTGAGTTTAACTTGATTTTCCTCAGTTCAAAAAAGGCCAGGAAATACCATGGATTTAGAACTATTTGAGAATACACTAGAAATTAATTCATTTTAAATCATAAAGAGATATTTTGATTTTCTTTACTTTTCAGGTTCAAGTATTTTCATCTGCTCTCTTGTTTGTATCTTAATAAAAAGAGATAAATGAATATCACAAAAGGTGTTTGTATGTCTTTTTTTAATTCAAGAAATATTTATGGTGTTTGTTTTCAGAACTAGGCACTGGCAAGACCCATATTGCAAATTGTGTATTCATAATTTATAGTTCAATCTATCTAACCTGTACATATGATACTTATGTCGAAAAATATATGAAATGTTTAATGAGTTTAAAGAAGCCTGAACCACAGAGGAAAATCCTCCAAAATATTGTTTAGAAAATGCACAAGGCTGCAGTCTTAACAAAATCACCGGTAGACAAATATTTAAGTCAGGTTCTTATATTGCTGTTTGTTACACCTTCCAAATGCAACTGATGAAACTTATTTATTCCAACCATAACTTTATCAGTACATGACTCTAGGATGAAATCAGGAGAAATTATGTAATTCATTATGTAGAGTCACATGTATATATTTTAATAAGGAGCTTAAGCATGTGACTTTACATTATATCTAGAAAGGGAAATGTGTTAAAAAATCTCCACATCTGGCTACTTTCGTTTGATATGAAATACTGTGCACATATAATTCAAATATAGTTGACGTTCTACAGCACAAACAAAATTATAAGATCACAGAATGTCATTTTCTTTTATTTAATAGACTTAAAACATAGTATGTCAAGGGGCATTTACTTTCGTTAGCACTGACAACATTTAAACTAGTTTCCTTTCATTTGGTAAGAATTTTCATTATCCTGTTTTTACAGAGAAATAATAAACCTACATTTAAAAAGATGAAACAGATAATACATAATTTTCAAAAGTAAAAAATTATATACATATTAATAAGTTCATATGGAGGTACATTTAGGATAAATTCCGAAGTTTTAAATTGGTTGTCATATACAAACACCACAAAAAAAACCCTGATGTTTCAATGATTAAAATTTATTGAGGAGGTAGCTATTGTTTTCTAGCTCTGTTCTCTGTACAGTGACATATTAAAGGGGTACTGATGTTGAGAGAACTGCAAACTCATCAGACAAATGAGATTTAAACTACTAAACAATTCAAAAGCCACTGATAAAAAAACAAGATATCAATATCTATTATTAAACATCCTGGACTATTCATGAAAGAGAACTTTTAAAATTCAAAGTAAAAATATTAAAGATTATAAATGTAATAATCAATTCATAAAATTATATTTTTAATAGAAAGCAATATAACCAAGTAGACTATAAAGACTGAACTTCTTGCCACAAATATTTGTTGATCTCAGTATCAGACATCTACTGTTTGGCCAAAGTCAATCATATTAGTCTCTCAAATGATAGACTCAGAGAGACAAGAGGGACAAGTCAGTCTGGCAATGAGCAAATGGTGAGGAATATCAGAATAAGTAGCATGGATTAACTGACTGCGGAGCTAGCTCTTTTGAGTTTGTTTTATATTACTCTGTAACAAAATAACTGGTTTTACATACAGAACAGAAATGTTCTAAAGGAAAAAAAAAAAAAGTGTGTGTGTGTGTAGCCATCTGACAAATTTACTTAATTTTCTAACTTATTTTAGGTGCTCAAAAAATTAAGAGCATAGCTCTGTTAACTAGGCACAAGTACATTAAGAACTTGAAACCCCATTCCAGTTTTTCATTTCTATGTGGTCCAATATGGGCAATCTAATTTTTATGGGTCAAGTGTATCATTTATAAAAATAGGAGGTGATAGTATTAGACTCCCTCTGAGACCCATTGTGAGAAATAGCTTATTAACAATAGTGCAGATCTTTGAAAATATAAAGTGTTTAATATAGTTAATCAACTGGGAAACAGGTTTCTTCATTTATAATTAAACACTCTTTTTCAGTGAACAATTTATAGTAGTTCATGCAATGTTAATTTAAAGTCATTTCCTGCTACCAGTTAAGATTTCAAATACTTAAAATCAATCTGCGATTAGTACCAGAATATAACAGGGCTGCAATAGACATAACAAGACTCTGTAGAACTAAAGAAACTCTATGGAGAAAAAGAGGAGAAATCCCTTTCCCCAAATGCAATTTCTTAGCCTGAATATAGAAAATCCCATAACACCAGCTTCAGAGAACATTACATTTAGCTTAATGTATCATAAATTGTGATGGATGAACCTCAAAAGGTACTTGTTTAGTCTGGCAATGCATGTAAAAGAACTGGCTTCAAGCTGAGCCTCTGTTCTGGATAATCAGCTTAGAAACACCGCAATATAACCCACAGCCCCCTTTCACAATATTGTGAGAACTGAATGCAATTGGCCCGCGTTCACTTTCCAGATATTACTTGCCAGGACATTCTCATTGTACTCACTGAAGCCCTCTACTTTGAAATTTACAAAGGTACTTTCTGAATAGAATGAAACCAGTGTATAAATGAAAGCCCACTGCAAAGATCTGGGTAGTGCTTGCTGGGGACCTTGTCCTAGAGAGAAAAGTGGATTTTTGCTTGTGGATGACTAAAGCTCCACGGCAGACTTCAGTTATTTAAAATTAGATTACTTCTTGAGTTTATCCTTGAGCTAAAGACCAGTGGCTTTGGAGAAGTCTATGCTCGTGGCTTCCAGGAATACAATATGCATATAAAGACAATGGGGGCACTGTGGGATTGTATCTTGTCTAGCATTATAGATTTAAAATGATAAAATGCACTAATTGTTTGTCATATGTTCCAAGAATTATACAATGTATATTAGTACATATTAAAATAAAATTTGTACTTGAACAAAAAAGAACATTAAATAACATTTTTAAAATGTTTTAAATTTTAATCAGAAAGCATCTCTTTGGAGAGAAGAAATATCAGGTATCAGCTTCTGAACATCTGCTAAGAATCTGTTTCAGAAGGATGGTAAGAGACAGACTGACCACTGACCATCATTCCAAGTAGATAAATTAGTTAAAAACCTCCAAATACATCACTTATTATCATCTCAGTAGGATTCTAGTCAACATGAAACATTGATAAATGTTTCTGAGAAGAATGGATCTAGAGATAATTAATATTGTAATCAGATAAATAAAAATTGATCTTCTATTCATGTATTCTCTGTAAAGGACAATGAATGTATCTGAGTGAAAAAAGTACTTGCTAGTCCCACAAGATGCTAGCTAAATAAAGAACTGGAAACATATTACATCAGCAAAGCAATCTGCAATAGTAAATGACAGTAGATACAATCTGTCTTGGGGATTTCCCAGGTGGCACTTGTGGTAAAGAACCCATGTGCTGATGCAGGAGACGTGGAAAATGGGAGTTCGATCCCTGGCTTGGGAAGATCCCGTAGAGGAGAGTATGGCAACCCACTCCAGTATTCTTGCCTGCAGAATCCCATGGAGAGAGGAACCTGGTGGTCTACAGTTCATACAGCTGCAAAGAGTCAGACATGACAGAAGCAACCTAACACACACACACACGAATAATCAGTCTTAATAGAGTTAAATGCCTACCTGTCTTCTTAAAGAGATTGTGAACACTTGGGGACTGGGACTGTGCCTAAACCCCCCTTTTTGTCCCCAATCCAGAACCTGGTTCCTTGGTTCCTCGTTACAGTTGGTATTTAACAGTTTTCATTAAAACAGATTAAAGTTGACTTGTCAACTTTACAGCATTGACTTTGCAGATTCCAGTTGTTTCTATTCAGTCTGATCTGTCTATGTTAACTTTGTTCCTGCTTGGTAGTCTTATGTTCTAAGATGCAAGGGGAAAACAAGATAGAGAAAATAAAATTCTCGATATCCTCTAGGATTCAAGGGTTTTGTTTAGGGAGCAAAATATATTTGATGAGATAACAGTATTAATGTACAGAAAACTCAGGAGACCTCATTCTCCTGAATAGTTAACTTTGTGTCCCAGCCATACAATGCTACAAGAAAATCAGCCGCAAACATGGTATCAGTGACTCATCCCTGCTTCATAAAGGAGATGGAATTTCATGCAAAGGGCTTGTTCATATGCTTTCGAAAAAGGTTAATAAAAATTATGTTGAAAAAGAATGAAAAAAGAACAAATAAACTTTGAGGATTGACTATAATAGTATAAAATTTTTGCTTTTCCACAGAACTTTGAACATATTAATATGCACATTAAAATATTCTTGTTCATTTGTAAAATCGTGTTGGACTCTTTGCCAGCCATGGACCGCAGCTAACCAGGCTTCTCTGTTCTCCACTATCTCCTGAGTTTGCTAAAATTCCTGTCCATTAAGTTGGTGATGCTATCTAACCATCTCATCCGCTGTTGCCCTCTTCTCCTTTTGCCTTCAATTTCCCAACATCAGGGTCTTTTCCAATGAGTTGGTTTATTGCATCAGATGACCAAAGATTTGGAGCTTCACCATCAGTCTTTCTAAGGAATATTCAGAGTTGATTCCCTTTAGGATTGACTGGCTTGACCTCCATGCTGTCTAAGGGCCTTTCAAGAGTCTTTTCCAGCACCGCAATTCAAAAGAATCAATTCGTTGGTGATCAGCCTTCTTTATGGTCCACCTTTCACATCTGTACATGACTCCTGGAAAAACCACAACTTTGACTATGTGGACCTTTGTCAGCATAGTGACGTCTCTGCTTTTTAATACACTGTCTAGGTTTGTCATACCTTTCTTCCAAGAAGTGAGCATCTTTTAATTTCATGGCTGCAGTCACCATCCACAGTGATTTTGGAGCCCAAGAAAATGAAATCTGTCACGGCTTCCACTTTTTCCCTTCCTATTTGCTATGAAGTGATAGGACCAGATGCATGATTTTCATTTTTTGAATGTTGAGTTTCAAGCTGGCTTTTTCACTCTCCTCTTTCACCCTCATCAAGAAGCTCATCAAGGTTCCTCTTCATTTTCTGCCATTAAAGCAGTATCATATGCATATCTGAGGTTGTTGATATTTCTCCTGGCAATCTGGATTCTGGTTTGTGATTCATCCAGCCTGACATTTCACATGATGTACTTTGCATATAAGTTAAATAAGCAATGTGACGATATATAGCCTTGATGTACTCCTTTCCCAATTTTGAACCAGTCAGTTCTTCCATGTCTGGTTCTAGCTGTTGCTTCCTGACTAACATACAGGTTTCTTAGGAGGCAGGTACGGTGGTATTTCCATCTTTTGAAGAATTTTCCACTGTTTGCTGTGTGATCCACACAGTCAAAGGCTTTAGTGTAGTTCATGAAGCAGAAGTAGATGTTTTCCTGAAATTGCTTTGCTTTTTCTGTGATCCAATAGATGTTGGCAGCTTGATCTCTGTTTGCTCTGACTTTTTCTAAATCCAGCTTTTATGTCTGGAAGTTCTCAGTTCACATACTGCTGAAGCCTAGCTTGAAGGATTTTGAGCATTACCTTGCTAGCACGTGAAATGAGCACAATCGTACTGTAGTTTGAAAATTCTTTGGCAGTTCCCTTCTTTGGGAGTGGAATGAAAACTGACCTCTTTCAGTTCTGTGGCCACTGCTGAGTTTTCCAAATTTACTGGCATACTGAGTGCAGAACTTTAACAGAAGCGATCTTTTAGGATTTAAAAAGTTCAATTCTGTCACACCCACGAGCTTTGTTTGTAGTAATGCTTCCTAAAGCCCGCATGACTTCACACTTTTCTGGCTCTAAGAGAATGATCTCACAGTGGTGGTTATCTAGATCATTAAGATCTTTTTGTATAGTTCTTATGTGTATTCTTGCCACCTCTCCTTAATCTCTTCTGTTTCTGTTAATTTCTTACCATTTCTGTCCTTTATTGTGCCCATCCTTGCAGGAAATGTTTCCTTGATATCTCTTTGTTGAAGACATCTCAAGTCTCTTCCATTCTATTGTTTTCCTCTCTTTCTTTGCTGTGTTCATTTAAGCAGCCTTGGAGTCGCTAAGAGTCAGACACGACTGAGCGACTTCACTTTGACTTTTCACCTTCATGCATTGGAGAAGGAAATGGCAACCCACTCCAGTGTTCTTGCCTGGAGAATCCCAGGGATGGGGGAGCCTTGTGGGCTGCCATCTATGGGGTCGCACAGAGTCGGACATGACTGAAGCGACTTAGCAGCAGGAGCAGTTTACCTCTTCTTACTATTCTCTGAAACTTTGCATTCAGTTGGGTATATCTTTCCATTTCTCCCTTATCTGCTTCTCTTCTTTTCTCAGCTATTTGTAAGACAACCACTTTACCTTCTTCAATTTCTGTTTCTTTGGGAGGGATTTGGTTCCTGCCTCCTGTACAATGTTGTGAACTTCCATCTATACTTCTTCAGGCTCTCTGATACCAGATCTAATCCCCTGAATCTATTCATCACCTCCACTGTTTAATCACAAGGGATTTGATTTAGGTCATCTGGAAGGTTTAGTGGCTTTCTCTACTTTCTTCAGTTTAGGCCTGAACTTTGCAATAAGGAGCTCATGATTTGAGCCACAGTCAGCTCCAGGTATTCTTTTCATTGACTGTATAAAGTTACTTCATCTTTGGCTGCAAAGATCATGGTGGTGGTTTGGTTGCTAAGTTGTGTCCGACTCTTGCGACCCCATGGACGGTAGCCTGTCAGTCTCCTCTGTCCATGGGATTTTCCAGGCTAGCATAATCAATCTGATTTTGGTATTGACCATTTGATGATGTGCATGTATAGAGTCATCTTTTGGGTTGATGAAAAAAGGTGTTTGCTATGACCAGTGTTGTTCTCTTGGCAAAACTTTAGCCTTTGCCCGGTTTCATTTTGTATTCTAAGGCCAACTTGCCTGTTATTTTGGGTATCTCTTGTGTCTCTACTTTTGCATCCCAATCTCCTATGATAAAATAGACATCTTTTTAAATTTTTTTTTTTTTTTTTTGGTGTTAGTTATAACAGGTACTGTAGGTCTTCATAGAACCAGTCAACTTCAGCTTCTTCGGCACTAGTGGTTGGGAAATAGACTTGGATTATCCGTCATAATGTTCATGGGGATCTCATGGCAAGAATACTGGAGTGCATTGCCATTTCCTCCTCCAGTGTACCACGTTTTGTCAGAACTCTTCACTATGACCCATAATGGTAAGGCTCATAGCTTCACTGAGTTACACAAGCCCCTTCACCATGAACAGACTGTGATCCATGAAGGGGAAATATTCCTAGAGGGGCTAATAATGCTTAATAAAAATGCTTTACTTGTGGAACATCTTATCTTTCAGGACTAGTATTTCATAGGATAAAGTTAAGAGAATCTATTAGCTGATGAAAATCATTAAAAGTACTCTAAAATTAGACTCCATTGTTGTTATAGGCATTTTCATTATAAGCACCACAAAATGATAGACACAATACAATTCTCTTGTAAAAATAAAATTTATAATTAGAAAAAAAATAAAGGAAAAGGGAAATACCTTGATTTTTTTAAGTTGTGTCTATTGACACAATGAATTGCAAAACACACTTCAGAGCCATGAAATAAAGTATCTGCACTAACACTAGTGTGGTTCTTTCTTTTCCCAAACCACCAGGACTTCTTCAAACTGAATTATCAGTTTGTTCCTATCTTGGAAATGCACATTTTGAAATATCCAACTGTCATTAAAAAGGAATGAAATTTGTTTGCATCTGTATAAGTTGCAATTATTGATACAAGCTAAAATATAGTCTCACCCAGTTGCTTGAGGAAATAATAATAATATATAGTTATTTATATCTTATTTTGATATAAAATGTATTTAAATTGTTATTATGATGTGTATTAAAACTTCTAGAAGATGGATAGGGGGAGGAAGTTCTTTATTTGTTTTTTATATACTATTTGCCATTCTTATACTCATTTCTTTTATATAAATATTGCCAATCTATAGTCTGAATGAAAGCTCATTAATAATGTAAGAACAAAAAAAAATCATTACACCTATTTCCAAAAAGTAGTTTAAAATAGCACCCTTGATAATTTGAATGCCAAATTAAATGCTGAAAGGAAATTGGGGTTCTATTTAATTATGAAGTATCAAGGCTCTATTTACTTTGTGAATTTACTCAAAGCTAATTACTGCAGTTAGTCATTCAAATTGTTTAAGCAAAGTATGGTTGAATTTTTAATTCTCTTTTAAATGCCCTTGCTCAGAATAACTGCAGGTAAGTATTTTGAGTAGAAATTAAAGTAAGAAAAATCTTTTAGGGGTTGTAAATTTTGCTTTTTGATATAAGCACTTCCTTGAGAGGAGAAAAAGAAGTGGACTAAAACAATATTATTACTATGATCATTAGTATTTTGCTATTCTTATCATTTTAGCCCTATCTTGAGAAAATATATATTAGCTATAAGTTATTGAAGTGTCCATATAATGTCATAAATAGAGACAAATAATTTCATAGTATTGTTGCTTTTCAGTCACTCAGTTGAGTCCGGCACTTTGCGACTTCAAAGACTGCAGCATGGCAGGCTTCCCAGTCGTTCACCATATCCCAGAGCTTACTCAGACTCATATCCATTGAGTCAATAATACCATCCAACCATCTCATCCTCTTTTACCTCTTCTCCTCTGGCCTGTAATATATTTTTCAGCATCAGGGTCTTTTCCAATGAGTTGGCTCTTCACATGAGGTGACCAAAGTATTGGAACTTAAGTATCAGCATTGGTTGCTCCAATGAGTGTACGGGATGGATTTCTCTTAGAATGGACTGATTTGATCTCCTTGTAGTCCAAGGGACTCTCAAGAGTCTTCTCTAACATCATAGGTCACAGCAGAAATTCTTTGGTGCTCAGTTTTCTTTATGGTCCAGTTCTCACATCCATACACGACTACTGGAAAAGCCATAGCTTTGACTATATGGACATTTGTCAGCAAAGGAATGTCTCTACTTTCTAATATGCTGTCTAGGTTTGTCATAGTTTTTCTTCCAGACCAAGTGTCTTAATTTTATGGCTGCAGTGATTTTGGAGCCCAAGAAAAGAAAATCTGTTTCCGGTTCCATTGTTTCCCCATCTATTTGTCATGAAGTGATGGGACTGGATGCCATGATCTTAGTGTTTTGAATGTTGAGTTTTAAGCCAACTTTTTCACTTTCCTCTTTCACCTTCATCAGGAGGCTCTTTAGTTCTTCTTCCCTTTCTGCCATAAGGGTAGTGTCATCTGCATATGTGAGGTTATTGATATTTCTCCCGGCAATCTTGATTTCAGGTTGTGTTTCATCCAGTCCAACATTTTGCATGATTTACTAAGCATATAGGGATCCCCTGGTAGCTCAGCTGGTAAAGAATCCTCCTGCAATGAAGGAGAACTGGGTTCTATCCCTGGGTTGGGAAGTTCCCCTGGAGAAGAGAATGGTTACCCACTCCCGTATTCTGGCCTAGAGAATTCCACAGACAGAGGAGCCTGGCAGGCTACAATCCATGGGGTTGCAAAGAGTCAGAAACAACTGAGAGACTTTCACTTTACTTCTTACTCTTCAGTTCAGTTCAGTTCAGTCACTCAGTTGTGTCCAACTCTTTGTAACCCAACAGACTGCAGCACACAGGCCTTCCTGTCCATCATCAACTCCCAGTGTTTAATCAAGCTCATTGCCCATTGATTCAGTGATGCAATCCAACCATCTCATCCTCTGTCATCCCCTTCTCCTTCTGCCTCCAATCTTTCCCAGCATCAGGGTCTTTTCAAATGAGTCAGCTCTTCACATAAGGTGGCCCCCACATATTGGGGTGGCCCCCACATATTTCAGCTTCAACATCAGTCTTTCCAATGAATATTCAAGACTGATTTTCTTTAGGATGGACTGGTTGAATCTTCATAAGTTAAATAAGCAGGGTGAAAATAAACAGCCTTGATGTACTCCTTTCACAATTTTGAACCAGTCTGTGGTTACAGTCTGGTTCTGACTATTGCTTCTTGACTACAGATTTCACAGGAGGCAGGTAAAGTGGTGTGGTATTCACATCTCTTTAAGACTTTCCCACAGATTGTTGTGATCCACAAAGTCAAAGGCTTTAGTGTATTCAATGAAGCAGAAGTTCTTCTGGAATTTTCTTGCTTTTTCTATGATCCAATGCATGTTGGCATTTTGATCTCTGGTTCCTCTGCCTTTTCTAAATCTAGCTTGAACATCTGGAAGTTCCAATTCATGTACTGTTGAAGTGTAGTTTGGATATTTTGAGCATTACTTTGCTAGCATGTGACATGAGTACAATTGTGTGGTAGTTTGAATATTCTTTGTCATTTCATAGTATGGTTACTATATATATGGTATTTGACACTGTATGATATCTTACACTAGTTATTTGAATAGGAGAATGGTAATGAGCATGATTTATACATCCTATGTCATTAAATGGTGATTGCAGCCATGAAATTAAAAGACACTTACTCCTTGGAAGGAAAGTTATGACCAACCTAGACAGCATATTCAAAAGCAGAGACATTACATTGCCAACAAAGGTCTGTCTAGTCAAGGCTATGGTTTTTCCAGTGGTCATGTATGGATGTGAGAGTTGGACTGTGAAAAAAGCTGAGCACCGAAGAATTGTTGCTTTTGAACTGCGGTGTTGGAGAAGACTCTTGAGAGTCCCTTGGACTGCAAGGAGATCCAACCAGTCCATTCTAAAGGAGATCAGTCCTGGGTGTTCATTGGAAGGACTGATGCTAAAGCTGAAACTCCAATACTTTGGCCACCTCATGCGAAGAGTTGACTCATTGGAAAAGACCCTGATGCTGGGAGGGATTGGGGGCAGGAGGAGAAGGGGACGACAGAGGATGAGATGGCTGGATGGCATCACTGACTTGATGGACATGAGTCTGCGTGAACTCCGGGAGTTGGTGATGGACAGGGAGGCCTGGCATGCTGCAATTCATGGGGTTGCAAAGAGTCAGACACAACTGAGCGACTGAACTGAACTGAACTGATGTCATTAAAAACTAGTAGGTATTTTGAATTCACATTTTCTACCAAATTAAATATACCCATTCACTATGAGAACAGTGAATCCAAGATGAGTTATACTTTTATTAATTTTGAAAAACTTAGGACTAGAAACAGCCATAACATGAACCGCAACTTAGAAAGGCATCTTTGAGAAAATAGCACATCCTTAGTATTTATGAAATTGATTATGTAGTAGTGAAAACTGGAAGAAAATAATGAGATTAATAAACTAAAAAATCATTACTTTTTTTGTTTTCCTTATTTTCTGTCTCATAAGCTGTGTATTTTCTCCTTTCCAAAAGGATCCTGCCCATCTACCAATCTTTCTCCCTGTACCCTGATAACCTGTACCCAGGTTATACACTTTCTTTTGAAATTTCAATAGTTTTAGGTAGTTAGAATAGGAAAAAGGAGTCCAGAATGGTGGTGGATAAAAGAAAAGGAAGGGAAAAGCCCATGAAAATAGAACAAAGGAAGGTCCAAGTACCTGAATGAAGACCTCAGGTAGAACAAACAGCACTCCTGGCTAGCCCAATTTACATAGGGCAGACCCAGGGGGAGGAAAAAAACATATAAATAGAGGAGCCAAAGGGTCGGGGCTCTCTCTTGTCTCTTCGCATCTTTTGAGTCAGCATGCCTTCATGCCTGGAGGATGTATTTTCCTTTTATTTTCTAAATAAAACTGAGCTGTAACACAGAGATGTAACACTGATCTGTCTGAGAGCTATAACACGGTCTATCCGAGAGCCGAGAGCTATAACACGGTCTATCCGAGAGCCAAGAGCTATGACACGGTCTATCTGAGAGCTGTGACAATCCGAGGGCTTTAATGTCTGTTGCTGCAAATTTTTGTTGTGACGAGACAGAACCGTCATTACACTCCCCTGACAATACGATGTTTTATCTTAGAGTAGAAAGTTGTTTAGATCACATTGAAACTTAGAAGATGTTCCCTAAATGAATAATCTTACAAATTATTTGTTTCAATTTTCTTTAAAAAAAATTATGAAAAACCGTCTCCTTGTGTCAAAATGCACTCATTCAGGTGGGCATTTCACACACTGGTTTTCACTGGTGCTATTCTGATACTGAAGTCTCAAAGGTTACCAATAACCTCTTATTTCATTAATACAAAGATATCTTCCAGTTTTTCTCCATGTTTGTATCACTTGTATTTTATATATCATATCACTTTACATTACTGATTCTTTCTTCCTTCTTGAAAATTCTTTCTACAGACTTCTATGACTAGAGAAGTATAATATTTAGAAAATAAATAAATTAATTGACTTTGCACACATGTAGCACAATTGTCACGAACCATATCTTAGTTCTCTGGTTCATTTGAATTTTATCTTTTGAACAGTTGTTGTAAAGCTAGTCTTTGTTGAGAAAGAAAGGATTTTTATAAATTACTTTGTCATAATTGCAGACCACAAAATTTCTATTTAATTTTCTACCTTTTAATTTGCTGCCCACGTTTAGGCACACGAGATTGTCATTTGTTTTGCTCCTTGACACACAAAAGATTGTAACGAGATCCGCACACTTTCCATTTAAATTATAATAGTTATTTAATCATTTGAATCCATTCTTTCATTTTTAATAGTAAGCAGCAAGGTAAATAACCTACATATATTGAATGATCAGATGAAAGTTTCCTGTATTTACTAGGAATTTATAAATATTATCTTAAATTGTAACTTGTTTTGTGAGAATCTGAAACGTCAACACCATTGACAAAGCCAACTAAACATTCCCCCCAGTGTGACTAAACATTAGATGCGTTTTGTCCTGACTCTAAGCCCCAGTCTTCCTTTTCCTCTGAGAGCATTTACCTTTAGAAAACTTTCAATGGTAGAGCAACTTTTCTGCTCCTTTTTAAATTTTATTTATTTAAATTTTATTTTTTAACTTTACACTATTGTATTGGTTTTGCCATATATTGAAATGAATTCGCCACAGGTATACATGTGTTCCCCATCCTGAACCCTCCTCCCTCCTCTCTCCCCAAACCATCCCTCTGGGTGGTCCCAGTGCAGCAGCCCCAAGCATCCAGTATCTAGCATCAAACCTGGACTGGCGACTCATTTCATATATGATATTATACATATTTCAATGCCATTCTCCCAAATCATCCCACCCTCTCCCTCTCCAACAGAGTCCAAAAGACTGTTCTATACATCAGTGTCTCTTTTGCTGTCTCATATACAGGGTTATTGTTACCATCTTTCTAAATTCCATATATATGTGTTAGTATACTGTATTGGTATTTTTCTTTCTGGCTTACTTCACTCTGTATAATAGGCTCCAGTTTCATCCACCTCATTAGAACTGATTCAAATGTATTCTTTTTAATGGTTGAGTAATACTCGATTATGTATATGTACCATCTGCTCCTTTGAGATCCAAATTTTATAAGCCAGAAATGGCTTTTTCAATGAGCTAGGAACCATCCATTTAAAAAGTGCTAACCTCAGAGACACTGTGGGTTCAGTTACACAGCACCACTATAAAGCAAATATTGATAAATGGACTCACAAATTTTTCAGTTTCCCAGTGCATATGAAAGTCATGCTACACTTGCTATGCTACACTATGCTATAGTTTAGTAAGTGTGCAATTTAGTATTATGTCTAAGAAAGCAAAGTACATACCTTAATTAAAGAATACTTTATTGCTAAAAAACACTAATCATCACCATAGCTTTCAGCAAGTCCCAACTTTTTGCAATAGTAACATCACAGATCACCATAACAAATATAATAATAATGAAAAAGTTTTAAATATTATGAGAATTGCAAAACTGTGACACAAGAGACACAAAGTGAGCAAATGTTGCTGAAAAAAAAAAAAAAATAGCCCCAATAGACTTGTTCAACGCAGGATTGATATAAACCTCCAATTTGTAAACAAAACAAAACAATACCCGAGAAGCACAATAAAGTGAAGTTCAACACGATGAGGTATGCCTGTAATTATCAAAAGAGATAGTACTTCTAGCTCCCAGTTTCTATGGAGGGTAGGAGCCTAAGTTTGAAAATGAAAAGACAACTTGGCAAGCACAGATGGCTTAATCACACTGACCAACTTCCCCTCTAAAGTCTTCAGTACTTTTCCAGTAGCTCATCCCTGCATTTAAAAACCCTCTTTTGTTTCATCATAGTTGCATCTTATCTCTCCCCTCTTTTGCAACAGTCTTGACTCCTTTGCAAGAGTCTTGAATATCACTGTCTTTGATAATTTATAAAGTGTCTGATGTAAATTTTCTTTTACATCATCGTGGTCTTTTATACCATAGTCTTTTGTGTTACTAAAATAGATGAAACATAACAGGCAGATTCTTCACCAGCTGAGCTATCAGGGAAGCCCTGAGAACTGAATACCCCTAGGAAATTCATTGCTAAAAAGTTTCCAATGAAAAGAAAATAATGTTTATGGTCACAACACACACATTGTAGTAGATTGTTCAAAGATGAAATAGCACATGAGTAAAAGTATATCTGAGAGTTAGGGAGGTTAATTTAATCCCTTTATAAAGCTGTGCTTCCTCCAATGTGGTAATCCCTAGTTAATATTTAATACCCTGTGGGTCTAGGATTTCTGAAAATAGGTCACAGGACAAGCCTCTGAATTTGTGAGTAACCAAAAGATGACAGAACTGCTGAAGTGAAGTCTGAAGAGACTAACTCTAAAACTAAAACTTTAATGCATATATTATAAAGAGAAATGTTACACAAAAAGTGTAACACCCTATTATACAGAGTGAAGTAAGCCAAAAAGAAAAATACCAATACAGTATACTAATGCATATATATGGAAGTTAGAAAGATCTTAATGATAACCCTGTATGCGAGACAGAAAAGGAGACACAGATGCATAGAACAGTCTTTTGTACTCTGGGAGAGGGAGAGGGTGGGATGATTTGGGAGAATGGCATTAAAATATGTATAATATCTTATATGAAATGAATCACCAGTCCAGGTTCGATGCACGATACTGGTTGCTTGGGGCTGGTGCACTGGGATTACCCAGAAGGATGGTATGGGGAGGGAGAAGGAAGAGGGGTTCGGGATGGGGAACACGTGTGTACCTGTGGCAGATTCATGTTGATGTATGGCAAAACCAAAACAATATCGTAAAGTAATTAGCCTCCAATTAAAATAAATTTGTATATTTTTAAAAATTTAGATATCCAAAAAAAAAATAAATAAAATGTAAACCCTACCTTGCTCTAGATCTTTAAAGCAAACTTTAGCAATAAATGCTACAGTTTTCCTTTCCTCTTTTTAATGAGAAAATTGTGGCAAATAAGAAAATGAGTTAAGATCAAAATGATGGTGGTATAGAAATGTTTTTATATCCTATAAAATTCTATTTGGTCAGTAAATTGGCTCTGATCTTTACAGGAACAGGGCAAAGAGGAAAACATTAATTTCATGTTTCACTATATCTATAAGATGAAAATACCCCAATTCCTAACAAACAAACAACAAACAGAAAATATTCTTGGTCCAGAGATCTGAGTAGTATTTATCTCCTGAATCTGCATAAGTGAAACGCACAACAAGCAGCATTATAACCACATCCTTATGATGATCATAACAATGTAATTTACTAAACTTGCTGTCGATCTGTCCCTCAATTACAGGATTGTTAATTACATCATTTTATTCTGGAACCAAGGGCTTCCCAGGTGGCACTAGTCGTAAAGAAGCTGCATGCCAATGCAGGAGACATAAGAGACACAGGTTCAATCCCTGGGTTGGGAAGACCCCTTGGATGAGGGCATGGTGACCCACTCCAGTATTCTTGCCTGGACGATCTTCATGGACAGAAAAGCCTGGCAGGCCACAGTCCATAGGGTCGCTAAGAGTTGGGCATGACTGAAGCAACTAAGGAATCATGCATTCTGGAACCAAAGGAGTATGACCCAGGTACACAGGTGTTCAGTCTCAATTTAAAGATAAATCCAGATAGTATTCAGTAAGTATTATGCAATAGTAAATGCACATTCACAGTCTATGAGACTGACCCAGCAAGGTTATCATTGGTGGTCATGGAGGGAGAGTGGTGTTGCAGATGTTATATATTGAGGGTTATATGGAAATATCTGCTTTGTTAGCTGACATAGATGTAAGATTCACAGACTTCTAGAAAGTAGAAAGAAGACAAGCCAAACTAGGACCCAAGCTCTGTGAAAAGATGGATAGTGGGATGCTTGGTTATAAGAACAAGACAGAGGTCCAACATGTTACTGAAACCCAATGAAAATACCACTTTAAGAAGTAAAAAATGCTGAGCATCTTAAGAAAAAAAAATGGTTTCACAATTTATCTATCATGTCAAATCAACTGTTTGCATTATTTAGAGAGTCATTGGCTATAAGCCAGTTCACAGTGTTAGGATACATTTACCAGAAACAATGACTTTTGTGTTTGAAGAACTGCTCTGAACTCCTTCTTAAAGGAAATGATTAGATAATAAGGCTAGGAATACATCAAAGGTATGCATACTATTTGAAATTAAATCTATGACATTTACAGTTTAGAGCATTAGTATTTACAGTGTGGATTCTAGGCCAATAGCAAAAGCAAACCTGGGAACTTATGGGAAACGCAAGTTCTTGGGTGACCCTCACACCAAAACTGTACTTCTTGGGCTAGAACTGCACTATCCAAATCCAAAAGTTTTGCTAGGTGATACTGATGTACTGTCAAATTTGAGAACAACTGTCTAGAAAACAATTACCCTGGGAGTTCCCTGGTGGTCCAGAGGTTAGGACTCAGTGCTTTCACTGCCAGGACCCCGGGTTCAATCCCTGGTCATGGAACTAAGATCCTACAAGCCACATGGTGCTCCCAATGAAAACAATTATCTTCCTATCCTCTAGAAATGCCAAGATAGAGGAGAAGGAGACAGGCCATCAATTCATCCAGAGGATTATTGAATTATTAAAGAACATGCTAAAAAAGGTCATGGCATATCTTTTTTACTTTATAAGGCCCTCAAGAAATTGTTTACTGTGGTTAAAACACTTGAAATATTATTAAGGAAGAAATGCTACAAGTATTAAAAACAGGGAGAAGGCAATGGCAACCCACTCCAGTACTCTTGCCTGGAAAATCCCATGGACAGAGGAGCCTGGTAGGCTGTAGTCCATGGGGTCGCTAGGAGTCGGATACAACTGAGTGACTTCACTTTCACTTTTCACTTTCATGCATTGGAGACGGAAATGGCAACCCACTCCAGTGTTCTTGCCTGGAGAATCCCAGGGACCCAGGGACGGGGAGCCTGGTGGGCTGCCGTCTGTGGGGTCTCACAGAGTCGGATACGACTGAAGCGACTTAGCAAACTGACCTCACACAGCTTAATCTATATCTACAGTCCTTTCAACACAGCCAAAGCCACAGGAAAATTGCACAAAACCATATTATTTTTAGATTTCTTCACAAAATGAGAAAGATGTTAAGAGTGGCCAATGTAAAGTATGTTCCCTCTCTTTACCTAAGAAACTGTAACTATTGAAGTATTAAGAATGTAAGCAAATTTCAGTCATAATTTGTCATTGTCATAGACCATCAACTTTCTTCTGAGAGCCAATGGCGTCTCAAGAGAGTCAACAAATATAACAGTTAAGAGTAAGTATTCTGAGGTCAGATGTCTAGGTTTGAACACGATTTCATCGTTTATTAGTGGTGTGACCTTGTGTAATTTACCCACTCTCCTAAATCTGTAAAATGGAGATGATGATAAAATTAACCCGTGAAGCTCTGAGCATGCTGACACTGAGTAAGCAAACCATAGATGTCAGCTGCTTTTTCTTCAATGTCACCCAGGCACTCCCACTGTCTACCAAAGGAACAAAGATGAAGAGCATTGTGGTCGAGAAAAGCATAGAAGTCAATAACTTTATTTACAGAGTAATAAAGATAAGGATTCATTGTGCTACGTATTATGTAAGGGAATACTTAGAAAAATACAACTAGTTACCATGAAGCAGGCATTTCTCTGTGATTTCAACCAGTCACTTCCATTCTCCTCCTCCTGTCTCTGAGGATACAAGTTTAGTCCTCATTTCAGAGCTAACCTCTTCAACTGTGCTCCTGATCTCAACTCCAGCTCCATACAGAATATCACACACCTTCAATTTTTCCCTTTTTCTCTTAAATTCTCCCTCACAATGAGGCCCATCCTATGTATCTATAAACATGATCAGAATCTCCTCATTAATTAAAACAAAACAGAGACCACTAAATAATACAGGGAACCTGTCCTCAATTTTTTTATCTCATGGAACTACTTCCTATTCACTCTCTTTTGTTTTCTCACTGTCAAAATATGAAAATATAAACCACTCACCCTAATGAGATCTGATTTCCACCAGTAACAGAACTTCTAACTGTCCTTGCCAGTGAGGACTGTGCTCCAAGGCAGCTCTGTGTATCCTCCAGGCTGCCTCTGTTGGCTCTTATTCATCCTGACCATTTGTTTCTAGCTGTCAGACCAACTCTATCTTCCCTTCCTTTGTCCTGAATCTGTGCTTCTCTTTTCTCTTCTCTGTCTACACTATTACTTTACCACTTGCTTTTCCGTCCATGGTTTCTGTCTCAGCACAGATGTCCCCTTAGTAAAATCCTCTGCACCCACCTCAATGAGTTATACTTGCTTATTTCCAAACACCTGCTAGCTTGCTATGTGATGGAGCACTTCAGAGTTCATGGGCCTCAATTAAAACTTTTCATATCACCACTGTAAGAAATATCTGTGTGACTCTCCTTTTTTCTATTTTATCTGTAAATATAATCTATTAAGCAAAATAAGTATTTGAGACCATACTCTATGGACCAGACACATTCCTTAGGAAGTCCACATGAAACTTGGGAGCAAATCAATGACAGTTTTACGATGCTGTTATTCTAAAGATTCTCTCAAAAGTTATTCTTCTGAATCTACTTATTTGACCTAGGTGATAGAGCCATACATTAGCCTTCTATGTTTTGTTTTATTAACAAAATATAGAAGTAACCAGATAGAGGATAAATTTAAATTTAGCTGATCTCGAAAATGTTTCCTTACCTGAACATTATGCAAAATTTTACTCTCTTTATCTTTCCTCTTTTAAATAGATAAGGATTTTTGTTTATAGCAAAGTTAAAACTCAAGCATTGGATTTATAAAACATTCTTTCTGTACAATTAAAAATACATCGTCTTAGGGCTACAACTTTAAAAGATTAAGCATTTTAAAAGCATTTATTTAAAAATATATTACATATGTTGCTGCTAATTTTAGGAAAGGAGTTGGAACATATTTTTCATTTTCTTTATGGTTTGAAACCCTATAATAATCAACTTACTTTAACACATAGTTAGATAGTAGGTATATTCTCATTATGATAGAATTATTATTTTTTTCTTTAATAAAGGCTGCAGGGAGGTATTTTTAGCCTATGCATGTCTCTTATTGGTCTTAGCCATTTTCTTTGTTGATGACTAACAACTCTTGTCTCCATTATCCGCATGTGCTTAGTCAAACAAGTTTATTCCTCTCCTAATCTGTTCCTTTATCTCTTTTACAAAAGATGAGGTTTATCACATGCAGTTGTGCTCTTTCTTCCCATAGTTATATTTTCTGTCATTTTTTGGTTTTCTTTCATTGAATCTCAACTCCTAGTTGTGCTCTTTTAAGTTAGTATGTTTGCTGTAAATGTGTAATTATCACTTGCCACTCTCTGCATGGTGGGATTTAATGTAAGTTAGAGGCTGCATTTATACCTTGCCATATTTTAAGAAGGACTTTCAACATTTATTATTAATATATTGCATCTTGCAGCAAAAACAACAAGAAACAAGGAATCAATGATTGAATCAAGTTAGGAAAATAAGGCAAAGCCAGAGAGAAGTTGATAAGGAAAATAAATACAATAAACCTCTGTATAGTTATTCACTGAGGCAAGACAGAGATTATATACTAAACATTATAGCAGCCAAAATTATAAGCAAAACGTAGCCAATTATAAGAGCTTCCCAGGTGGGTCAGTGGTAAAGAATTTGCCTGCCAATGCAAGACATGTGGGCTCAGTCCCCAATCCGAAAGATCCCCTTAAAAGTAAAATAGCAACCCACTCCAGTATTCTTGCCTAGAAAATCCCATGGATGTAGGAGCCCAGTGGGTTACAGTCCATGAGGTCACAAAAGAACCAGAAATGAGTTGATAACTAAACAACAATAACAGCCAGTTATAAAAGTGACAGGATCTGTAGAATAAAAATGAAACAATTGCACAAGGGAAGTACAACCACTCCTATGGTCCTCAGAAAAACCATACGTGAGGGAGTAGGGAACAATATCTTTGAATAATTTAGGGAACAATTTTGGAAGGCTATTTGTTTAAAAAAAAAAAAAAAAGTTCAGTACAGACTCAAAAGGTTAGGCCAAGAGGAATTCAGCAAGGACCATTCTAATATGTGAGTGTTGAGGGAATACACTATGCTATATCAATTTAGGGACTGATTTTAGATCACTGAGTCAGTGGTTCTCAACTAAAAGTAAGCATGAGGATCACAATATCTGATCCACATCCCCCAGTGATTCCAAGTAAGTTATTTTAGGGTAGGGTTTGGGGATTTGCATTTTTAGGCTACAATACAGATTTTAATTCATGCCTTGGGATGAAAAACTACTGACCTAAAGGAACAGCTGAAAAACAGCCCACCTGAACTCCTCCATAAATTTGATATTTTTAAGATTCTAAAAGATATTGAGCAGCAATAACTTTGAGGTCAGAATCCCCTACAAGTAACCACAGGACAACCAATCTATCCTGATGGTCAACTACAGAGCCATATGCTTCAACAGTCAGCCAAGTCAAGACAGCCTCCCATAGAAACTGTGGAGCTTATATGTACCACATCTTTTTTATCCATTCATATGTCCATGAACATCTAGGTTGCTGCCATGTCCTAGCTATTGTAAATAGTGCTGCTCTTAACATTGGGGATGCAAGGGGGAAGGAAAGAGTGAGATGAACAGAGAAAACAGAATCAACATATATACACTGCTGCTGCTGCTAAGTTGCTTCGGTCGTGTCCAACTCTGTGCAACCCCATAGACGGCAGCCCACCAGGCTCTCCCATCCCTGGGATCCTCCAGGCAAGAACACTGAAGTGGGTTGCCATTTCCTTCTCCAATGCATGAAAGTGAAAAGTGAAAGTGAAGTTGTTCAGTCATGTCCAACTCTTAGCAACCCCATGGACTGCAGCCTACCAGGCTCCTCTGTCCAAGAGATTTTCCAGTCAAGAGTACTAGAGTTGGTGCCATTGCCTTCACTACCATATGTAAAATAGATAACTGGTGAGAAGTTGCTGTATAAAACAGGGAGCTCAGCCTGGTGCTCTGTGATAACCTAGAGGGATGGGAAGGAGGAGGGGAGGGAGGCTCAAGAGGAGGGGATATATGTATAATTATAGCTGGTTTGTGTTGTTGTAAGTAGAAATTTACCCTAAATTGGCTTAGAGTATCGATGACAAAAACTTCTTACAATAGCAGCATATAAAATAAAACATCTGTATCAAGTGCTTAAAATATAAGTCCAATTTATATTTTAGATGTTAGTACAGCACATACTCTGAGAAGGCAATGGCACCCCACTCCAGTACTCTTGCCTGGACAATCCCATGGACGGAGGAGCCTGGTAGGCTGCAGTCCATAGGGTTGCTAAGAGTTGGGCATGACTGAGTGACTTCACTTTCCCTTTTCACATTCATGAATTGGAGAAGGAAATGGCAACCCACTCCAGTGTTCTTGCCTGGAGAATCCCAGGGACAGGGGAGCCTGGTGGGCTGCCGTCTATGGGGTCGCACAGAGTCAGACACGACTGAAGCAACTTAGCAGCAGCAGCAGCAACAGCACATATTTAGCTGTTAGTACAGCACAATCTATATAACTGTTTATTCCTTCTCAAATTTGAGTCAAAGTTACAAAAGCAATACCTCACTTAGATAACTTCTCTCACATATTTTTCATGAGGGAAATAATCTTTCAAAAGTAAAGTTTTGAAAAAAATTATATTGACTACTAAGCATGCCAAATATGCAAATATGTGACATTTTTAATCCTACTTCTTCATATAGCTATAGCCATTATCACACATTAATCCTAACAGTCCTTCCTATCCGGACTGTATAATACCTCAAAGTCATTTAGGACATCATACTATGGGCATCACTAATACCTGATCAGCAGTTGGCATTCACGAAGAGACCTTTCCAAACTTCAGCAAGGTTACTTACTCTTCACTTGACATAGAAATTATTTCTTAATGAAGGACTCTCTTTAATTTGTAGATTCTTTGGGTGATTTTTTTTTAGCCATTGAAGGAGGGTACAAATTAGGATAATAAATGATCGAAAACTGTGGTAGATAACGTATCATTAATGGATTGAGAGATGTACAAACTAGTAATTGTTCCAAAGAACTAAGCCACATTTAATTCTTGCTTTGATTACAATGTTTCTGTTTGCTAAAACTGAGAAAAATTTAAGCCACAATGAAATTTCATTACTTTAACCTTTAAGAAAAAAGACTAGCTCAAGTATACCTTTATTCTGAACATACTTGAGGTAGAAACCTGCACAAAATAATATTTGAATGCAGGCAAATCAAATATGAAAAATATAGGTAATTGATGGTAAATTTGATAATAAAGCTTAGTGATGAGGACAACCAGATTCTCTGTCCCTGTGCACTTGGTTTTACTATAGAATATATTTACTAAATCCAAATGTCAGTATTAATGCTGATAATAAGTAGTTTTATGGTGTGTTGATAAAAAACAAATGCTACCAAATATACTATGTTATTTCGGTCAATTGTTGTTTTTCCTCCTAATTTCCATTTGCAATCCACCTGGAACTGAAAAAAATGGAAAGAAAGCGCTATGGGTAGGGGGAGGTTAAAAACTCTAATTCAATTAAACAGATGCTTTATATCAGTTACATAATTCAGGCATTAGATCTGTTCTCTGTCATCACATATGCAGAAGAAAATATTAATCTAAAACAAAGCTGAATGTGATAGAAACTAAGAGTAGTAAAAATTACTTATATTGTATGTTTAATTCAATGATTTCTGGTTGAAGAGATACCTATTCTATTTATAAAGGTACTGGTTTTTTTGAGGACACAGATCACATCAGATCAGTCGCTCAATCGTGTCCGACTCTTTGCGACCCCATGAATCGCAGCACGCCAGGCCTCCCTGTCCATCACCAGCTCCCGGAGGTCACTCAGACTCGCATTCATCGAGTCAGTGATGCCATCCAGCCATCTCATCTTCTGTCGTCCCCTTCTCCTCCTGCCCTCAATCTTTCCCAGCATCAGAGTCTTCTCCAATGAGTCAACTCTTCGCATGAGGTGGCCAAAATACTGGAGTTTCAGCTTTAGCATCATTCCTTCCAAAGAAATTCCAGGGCTGATCTCCTTCAGAATGGACTGGTTAGAATTTCTTGCAGTCCAAGGGACTCTCAAGAGTCTTCTCCAACACCACAGGATCAGACTAATTTTCTTCCACAAAGGCTTTGAATGAATTTTACTTCAATGAAGAAACAATTTTTGACTATCTAGTTTAAAAACACCTTGTCTATAAATATTAAGAGCTATATGGCTTAATTTTATGTTAGTTGCTCAGTTGCATCTGACTCTGTAACTCTGTATGGACTGTAGACCACCAGGCTCCTCTATCCATGGCAAGAATACTGGAGTGGGTTGCCATTCCCTTCTCCAGGGGATCTTCCTGACCCACGCATTGAACCCGGGTCTCCTGCATTGCAGGCAGATTCTTCACCAGAACCACCAAGGAAACCCACCCTCATTTTATATTACTATTTATCTTCTCTCAGCCTTACTGAACATGTATCTTTATTTCTTAAATCCCAGTTACTCCCATAAATCAGTTGAAATCTGGCTTGTTATCCACCTCTTAGTGTCACTGTACACCAGTGGCATCATTTTCCAGTTTCTGGCCTAGTCTACCTTAACTCTTCCAGACATCTTACAATTTTCTCAAGGCGCAGAGAGTAGATTTGTCATGGAATTCAGTCACAGAATGAACAGAATCAGAACTGGGTTTGCTGTGTCTCCTGTTTGCCCCAGTCCTGTGCTGTGCTTGTGCTTAGTCGCTCAGGGTTTATGACTCTTTGCGACCCCTTGGAATATAGCCCACCAGGCTGCTCTGTCCTTGGGATTCTCCAGGCAGGAATACTGGAGTGGGTTACTATGTCCTAGTCCAGGGAATCTTCCTAACCCAGGAATAGAAACCAGGTTTCCTGCATTGCAAACCAGATTCTTTACCATTTGAAATATCACCCTTAGGCAGCGGCATTTGTGAAATATGCTTTTTTTTTTTTTTCTGCCTCTGGAACAGCGTAAGTTTCTCATTCTTGTTTTACCTTGCAAACAACTATTTCTCAATTTTTTTAAAAAATGCTGTATCCTCTAAATATATACATTTCCAAAGGTTTATGTGAAAGTCACGTGTACTATATGGCCTTTAATCTGGAGATACTGAAACAGAAGCATAGAACAACTTACTGAAATGTTAAGAGTATCAGCACTATAAAAAGAAAGTATTTCTAAATAACATTTTAAATATTATCTAACAAAAGAAATTTTAGAAAAGAATACATTACTCATGTATTAATGCAATCTCCAAGCTCACAGGTCATTTGTGCATTTGGGCTCTTTCTGTAGGGTAAAGAAACTCAGGCAAGAAATTGGGATGCAAAATGCTTTTGAAAAAAAAAAAAAAAAAGGGACTAGAGTTTACTTGGCAAGGGAATACCATCATGAGCTTATTTTTGGAAATGATGTGTTTCTTAAATAAAATGGTTGAATTACACAAATTGCTATATCACATTAACTGATAACTATGAACAGTTCCTAATTTTCACTGGAAAAATACATATCCATTAACATATTATTTTCATTTCACAGTGCCTACAATTAAGACATTTCCATTAGCAAAGAAAGAACTGTGAATTTATTGCTCAATTAAAAGTTTTCATTATTTGCTTATTGAGCCATTTGCCAATTATTGTTTCTTTGCTGGTAATCATTATATTATATTAGGGTAAAATTATGCTATTTAGCACCTTTACCATGTAAATATATCAGCTGCAAATCTTAACATATTCTATCAACATTTTTTCTCCTAAAAATGAAGAGGTACCAAAAGTTTAAATTAGTTGTAGGAGCTTAACAAATACCACTTTTATGGTGGAAAAATTAACAAATCTAAACTACTTGGTTATTACCCATTTTGCGTGCTCAAAATGTTTGAATTTTCTATGTTCTATCATCAGTTCAGTTCAGTTCAGTCTCTCAGTCATGTCCAACTCTTTGCGACCCCATGAATCGCAGGACGCCAGGCCTCCCTGTCCATCACCAACTGCCAGATACACTCAACCTCATGTCCATCGAGTCAGTGATGCCATCCAGCTATCTCATCCTCTGTTGTCCCCTTCTCCTCCTGCCCCCAATCCCTCCCAGCATCAGAGTCTTCTCCAATGAGTCAACTCTTCGCATGAGGTGGCCCAAATACTGGAGTTTCAGCTTTAGCATCATTCCTTCCAAAGAAATCCCAGGGCTGATCTCCTTCAGAATGGACTGGTTGGATCTCCTTGCACTCCAAAGGACTCTCGAGAGTCTTCTCTAACACCACAGTTCAAAAGCTTCAATTCTTCAGCGCTCAGCTTTCTTCACAGTCCAACTCTCACATCCATACATGACCACTGGGAAAACTATAGCCTTGACTAGATGGACCTTTTTTGGCAAGGTAATGTCTCTGCTTTTGAATATGCTATCTAGGTTGGTGATAATTTTCCTTCCAAGGAGTAAGCGTCTTTTAATTTCATGGCTACAGTCATCATCTGCAGTGATTTTGGAGCCCAGAAAAATAAAGTCAGCCACTGTTTCTCCATCTATTTCCCATGAAGTGATGGGACAAGATGCCATGATCTTCATTTTCTGAATGTTGAGCTTTAAGCCAACTTTTTCACTCTTATCTTGTACTTCATCAAGAGGCTTTTTAGTTCCTCTTCACTTTCTGCCATAAGGGTGGAGTCATCTGCATATCTGAGGTTATTGATATTTCTCCTGGAAAACTTGATTCCAGCTTATGCTTCTTCCAGCCCAGCGTTTCTCATGATGTACTCTGCATATAAGTTTCATAAGCAAGGTGACAATATACAGCCTTGATGTACTCCTTTTCCTATTTGGAACCAGTCTGGACAGAAATGGTATGGACCTAACAGAAGCAACAGATATTAAGAAGAGATGGCAAGAATACAGAGAAGACTGTACAAAAAGGATCTTCAAGACCCAGATAATCACGATGGTGTAATAATTGACCTAGAGCCAGACATCCTGGAATGTGAAGTCAAGTGGGCCTTAGAAAGCATCACTAGGAACAAAGCTAGTGGAGGTGATAGAATTCCAGTGGAGCTATTCCAAATCCTGAAAGATGATGCTGTGAAAGTGTTGCACTCAATATGTCAGCAAATTTGGAAAACTCAGCAGTGGCCACAGGACTGGAAAAGGTCAGTTTTCATGCCAATCCCAAAGAAAGGCGATGCCAAAGATAGCTCAAACTAACACACAATTGCACTCATCTCACACGCTAGTAAAGTAATGCTCAAGATTCTCCAAGCCAGGCTTCAGCAGTACGTGAACCATGAACTTCTAGATGTTCGGCTGGTTTTAGAAAAGGCAGAGGAGCCAGAGATCAAATTGCCAACATCTGCTGGATCATGGCAAAAGCAAGAGGGTTCCAGCAAAACATCTATTTCTGTTTTATTGACTGTGCCAAAGTCTTTGTGTGGATCACAATAAACTGTGGGAAATTCTGAAAGGGATGGGAATATTAGACCACCTGATCTGCCTCTTGAGAAATCTGTATGCAGGCCAGGAAGCAACAGTTAGAACTGGTCATGGAACAACAGACTGGTTCCAAATAGGAAAAGGAGTTCATCAAGGCTGTATATTGTCACCCTGTTTATTTAACTTATATGCAGAATACATCATGAGAAAAGTTGGACTGGAAGAAACACAAGCCGGAATCAAGATTGCCGGGAGAAATATCAATAACCTCAGATATGCAGATGACACCATCCTTATGGCAGAAAATGAAGAGGAACTAAAAAGCCTCTTGATGAAGGTGAAAGTGGAGAGTGAAAGAGTTGGCTTAAAGCTCAGCATTCAGAAAACGAAGGTCATGGCATCTGGTCCCATCACTACATGGGAAATAGATGGGGAAACAGTGGAAACAGCGTCAGACTTTATTTTTCTGGGCTCCAAAATCACTGAAGATGGTGATTGCAGCCACGAAATTAAAAGACGCTTACTCCTTGAAAGGAAAGTTATGACCAACCTAGATAACATATTCAAAAGCAGAGACATTACTTTGCCAACAAAGGTTCACCTAGTCAAGGCTATGGTTTTTCCTGTGGTCATGTATGGATGTGAGAGCTGGACTGTGAAGAAGGCTGAGCGCTGAAGAATTGATGCTTTTGAACTGTGGTGTTGGAGAAGACTCTTGAGAGTCCCTTGGACTGCAAGGAGATCCAACCACTCCATTCTGAAGATCAGCCCTGGGATTTCTTTGGAAGGAATGATGCTGAAGCTGAAACTCCAGTACTTTGGCCACCTCATGCAAAGAGTTGACTCATTGGAAAAGACCGATGGTGGGTGGGATTGGGGGCAGAAGGAGAAGGGGACGACAGAGGATGAGATGGCTGGATGGCATCACTGACTCAATGGACATGAGTCTGAGTAAACTCCGGGAGTTGGTGATGGACAGGGACGCCTGGCGTGCTGTGATTCATGGGGTCGCAAAGAGTCAGACACTACTGAGCCACTGATCTGATCTGACCTGATCTGTTGTTCCACGTCCAGTTCTAACTGTTGCTTCCTGACCTGCATATAGGTTTCTCAAGGGGCAGGTCAGGTGGTCTGGTATGCCCATCTCTTCACAATTTTCCACAGTTTATTGTGGTACACACAGTCAAAGTCTTTGGTATAGTCAATAAAGCAGAAATAGATGTTTTGCTGGAACCCTCTTGCTTTTTCCATGATCCAGCAGATGTTGGCAATTTGATCTCTGGTTCCTCTGCCTTTTCTAAAACCAGCTTGAACATCTGAAATTTCATGGTTCATGTATTGCTGAAGCCTGGCTTGGAGAATTTTGAGCATTACTTTACTAGCGTGTGAGATGAGTGCAATTGTGTGGTAGTTTGAGCATTCTTTGGCATTGCCTTTCTTTGGGATTGGAATGAAAACTGACCTTTTCCCATCCTGTGGCCACTGCTGAGTTTTCCAAATTTGCTGGCATATTGAGTGCAGAATTTTCACACCATCATCTTTCAGGATTTGAAATAGCTCAATCTGAAATCCGTCACCTCCACTAGCTTTGTTCGTAGTGATGCTAAGGCCCATTTAACTTCACATTCCAGGATGTCTGGCTCTAGGTCAGTGATCACACCATTGTGATTATCTTGGTCGTTAAGATCTTTTTTGTACAGTTCTTCTGTGTATTCTTGCCATCTCTTCTTAATATCTTCTGCTTCTGTTAGGTCCATATATTTCTGTACTTTATCAAGCCCATCTTTGCATGAAATGTTCCCTTGGTATCTCTAATTTTCTTTCCCATTCTGTTGTTTTCCTCTATTTCTTGCACTGATTGCTGAGGAAGGCTTTCTTATCTCTTCTTGCTATTCTCTGGAACTCTGCATTCAGATGTTTATATCTTTCCTTTTCTCCTTTGCTTTTTACTTCTCTTCTTATCACAGCTATTTGTAAGGCGTACCCAGACAGCCATTTTGCTTTTTTGCATTTCTTTTCCATGGGGATGGTCTTGAACCCTGTCTCCTCTACAATGCCAAGAACCTCAGTCCATAGTTCATCAGGCACTCTATCTATCAGATCTAGTCCCTTAAATCTATTTGTCACTTCAAATGTATAATCATAAGGGATTTGATTTAGGTCATACCTGAATGGTCTAGTGGTTTTCCCTACTTTCTTCAATTTAAGTCTGAATTTGGCAATAAAGAGTTCATGGTCTGAGCCACAGTCAGCTCCTGGTCTTGTTTTTGCTGACTGTATATAGCTTCTCCATCTTTGGCTGCAAAGAATACAATTAATCTGATTTCAGTGTTGGCCATCTGGTGATGTCCATGTGTAGCTTCTTCTCTTGTGTTTTTGGAAGAGGGTGTTTGCTATGACCCGTGCATTCTCTTGGCAAAACTCTATTCGCCTTTGCCCTGCTTCATTCCATATTCCAAGGTCAAATTTGCCTGTTACTCCAGGTGTTTCTTGACTTCCTACTTTTGCATTCCAGTCTCCTATAATGAAATGGACATCTTTTTTGGGTATTAGTTCTAAAAGGTCTTGTAGGTCTTCATAGAATCGTTCAACTTCAGCTTCTTCAGAGTTACATTGGGGCATGGACTTGGATTATTGTGATGTTGAATGGTTTGCCTTTGAAACGAACAGGGATCATTTTGAGATTGCATCCAAGTACTGCATTTCGGACTCTTTTGTTGACCATGATGGCTACTCTATTCTTCTGAGGGATTCCTGCCTGCAGTAGTAGATATAATGGTCATCTGAGTTAAAGTCACCCATTCCAGTCCATTTTAGTTTGCTGATTCCTGCAATGTCGACGTTCAACTCTTTCCATCTCCTGTTTGACCACTTCCAGTTTGCCTTGATTCATGGACCTGACATTCCAGGTTCCTATGCAATATTGCTCTTTAGAGCATCGGACCTTGCTTCTATCACCAGTGACATCCACAACTGGGTATTGCTTTTGCTTTGGCTCCATGCCTGCATTCTTTCTGGAGTTATTTCTCCACTGATCTCCAGTAGCATATTGGGCAGCTACCGACCTGGGGAGTTCCTCTTTCAGTATCTTATCATTTTGCCTTTTCATTCTGTTCATGGGGTTCTCAAGGCAAGAATACTGAAGTGGTTTGCCATTCCCTTCTCCAGTGGATCACATTCTGTCAGACCTCTCCACCATGACCTGCCCATCTTGGGCTGCCCCACAGGACATGGCTTAGTTTCATTGAGTTAGACCAGCTGTGGTCTGTGTGATTAGATTGACTAGTTTTCTGTGATTACAGTTTCAGTGTGTCTGCCCTCTGATGCCCTCTCGTAACACTTACCATCTTACTTGGGTTTCTCTTACCTTGGAAGTGGGTTATCTCTTCTATCATCATCACTCTTCAAATATAAAGTTAGTCTCCACTGCTACAAACACATCATTGTTAAAACTATACGGACTTCTATTTCTGATTTTACTCGGGTCATTTGTAGTTGACCATCATTCCCATGGAGAAAAATTAGAAAAGTCCATAAAAATTCTTAAGTCTTTTTGGAAAGCATCAAATACCAGTTCAGACAACCTGAACCTGAGAAGTCAAAATCCTAGAGAATGAAAAAATCAAAAAGGTGAGCTAACATACTGCAGCCACTTTTCTTTCAAGTTTTTTTTTTTTTTTTTTTTGCCTGTAGTAGGAGGCTAAAGATCCAAATAAAAAGCTCCAGTGAATAGCTCAGGATATTTAGTTGAAAACTGTGAAGAGTCATGCCCTAGGAGTGGGGCAAATAGCAGACAGATCATTGCCAACCTAGCCTTGAATCTGGTCATTTCCTGACTGAATTTAGCTAATCAAACTATATAATCTCTGCCTGGAAAAAAAAAATTGAAAAGAAAATTTCTGAACAAACACAAGATAATCCTGAGTCATTTTTAACATAGACTAACACACATTCAATAAGAGGATAAGGCTTGTCAAGAGACAGGACAAAGTCAAATAGAAGAATAACAACAGACCACAGGTAATCAAGACACTGGAGTTCTCAGATAAAAATACTAAAATTGTTATGATTAGAATGTTTAACAAAATAAAGTAAAGCACTGGGGAAAGAAAAATGAGAAGATAGGAAGTTTCACCAGATAACTGAAATCTATAAAACTACACCAAATGTAAATTTTACAATGAAAAAAATAAAAACTATGTAAGAAATTAACTCAGTAAGTGTGCTTTATAATAGATTAGAGACAATAAAATACAGCGTTGGTGAACTAGAAGGTGGGGCAATAAGAAATACTGAAGCATGGGTGGAGGAGAAAAGGAGGAAAAGATAGGAAAGACCATAAAAGAACTATGAAAGAATGAAAAGTCTAAATAGAAGTGTAAATAAAAGTGTAAATACAATCATTGAAGAGGAAAAAAGAAGTGGAATAAAGAAAACAGACTAAAGTCCAAAGATATAAAATGCTCAGAAAAGTCCAAGCAGGATAAACACGAAATCACATCAAAGTACATATCAGGCAAGCTATTAAAATATCTAAGCAAACAAACAAACAAAAAAACCCAAAGTGTTAGAATTCAGCCATGGGGTGGGAGTGGGAAATTGGAAAAAGAGATATACTCACAAACACTAGAAATAAATCAAATGGAGACTTTTAAAATTTAGTTATATTTCATGGGAAAAATAGGGAAAAGTATATATACTCCCCATTTCAGAATATACAAGTTCCCTATATTCAAATATCTACAGAAAGACAAATAAAAGAAAAAAAGTGAAAAATGGAAAACAAACAGCAAACAAGAGATGAGTGGCATGCTGCTGCTGCTGCTGCTAAGTCGCTTCAGTCGTGTCTGACTCTGTGCGACCCCATAGGCGGCAGCCCACCAGGCTCCCCTGTCCCTGGGATTCTCCAGGCAAGAACACTGGAGTGGGTTGCCATTTCTTTCTCCAATGCATGAAAGTGAAAAGTGAAAGTGAAGTTGCTCAGTCGTGTCCGACTCTTAGCGACCCCATGGACTGCAGCCCACCGGGCTCCTCCTTCCATGGGATTTTCCAGGCAAGAGTACTGGAGTTGGGTGCCTTTGCCTTCTCTGGATAAGTGGCATACTTAATCTCTAACATTTCAATCACTGTATTCAATGTTAATGGTATAAATGAATCAACTAAAACACAGATTGGCAGAGTGAATTAAAAAAGAATCCATGACTCAATTATACATTGTCTACAAGAAACTCACCTCAAATATAATTAAGATTAAAATTTAATAGAAAAAGAAAAATACTTAACATTCAAACGTTAACAGCAAGAAAGAGGAGCTATATTAATTAATATCAGGTAAGACAGACTTCTGGGGAAGGCAATGGCACCCCACCCCAGTACTTTTGCCTGGAGAATCCCATGGACGGAGGATCCTGGTAGGCTCCAGTCCATGGGGGTCGCTGAGAGTCGGACATGACTGAGCGACTTCACTTTCACTTTTCACTTTCATGCATTGGAGAAGGAAATGGCAACCCACTCCAGTGTTCTTGCCTGGAGAATCCCAGGGACGGGGGAGCCTGGTGGGCTTCCGTCTATGGGGTCGCACAGAGTCGGGCACGACTGAAGCGACTTAGCAGCAGCAGCAGCAGCAAGACAGACTTCACAGCAAAGAAAATTGCCAGATTCAGAGAGGGACATTATATATTGACAATGCGTCAAGTCACCAAAATGATACAGCAGTTTAAACATGTATAACTAAAAACAAATAAAAAACAGGCAGCAAGATAGGTGAAGCAAAAACTGATACAACTGAAAGCAGAAATGGACAAATTTAAAATTATATATAGAGACTTTAATATCCCTCCTTTAAAACTGGTAGACATAGTAGAAATTAGAGAGTATTTCAAATTGAATAATAATAATTAATATTACATACCAAAGTTCGTGAGACACAGTTATTATTATGTCTAGAAAGAGAATTATAGCTGTAAATGCCTACACAGAAAATTTTTAAAAGGTTAAAAAGTAATAATCCAATCAATGCTCTCAGAGATTTAAAACAATTTGCATTTTGAATCTACGGATTTAGGA
This sequence comes from Tragelaphus eurycerus, assembly GCA_935064755.1. NCBI lineage: Eukaryota > Metazoa > Chordata > Mammalia > Artiodactyla > Bovidae > Tragelaphus > Tragelaphus eurycerus. The sequence continues at coordinate 1,680,381 of CAKXYN010000097.1, read as the reverse complement.
GTAAGGAAATAAGCGTAGAATTTATTATAATACAAAATGTAAGTACAACAGAGGAAAAATTTTAAAAACCATAAAGGTGCAGAGTTAGTCCTTTACAATAACTAATAACATTGAATGAACTCCAGAAAAACTAATCAATAAAACCAAATAAAGAAGACATAAATTTTCAATATTTTTATTTAATTACAAATTATAAAAGTAGTATGTTGGAACTACTTCATATCTGCTCAAGACAGCAAAATATGTGCATGTCTTCCAACTATATGACTTGAAATAGGTTGTTCTGATGATATATTGGCAAATATTATAAATCAAGTTATTTTTTCTCCCAAAACTGGTTTATCAGCACATCACTAAACCAAAAAAACAAAACGTAACTACAGTACTTATAACAATTTTATACCAATAAACTTAACATTTTAAATAACACATACAGGTTTTTAGAAAAACAAACAAAATTTTAAAAAATTTAAATTTAATAGTTCTATATTTACTAAAGAAATTTTGCACTTGAAAATCTTTGTACAAATCAATCTGCAGGCTCAGACCGTGACTTCTGAAAATTTTTTCCTAAACCATTAAATAAAAAGTAATACTGGAGAAGGCAATGGCACCCCACTCCGGTACTTCTGCCTGGAAAATCCCATGGGTGGAGGAGCCTGGAAGGCTGCAGTCCATGGGGTGGCTGAGGGTCGGACACCACTGAGCGACTTCACTTTCACTTTTCACTTTCATGTATTGGAGAAGGAAATGGCAACCCACTCCAATGTTCTTGCCTGGAGAACCCAGGGACGGGGGAGCCTGGTGGGTTGCCGTCTATGGGGTTGCACGGAGTCGGACGCGACTGAAGTGACTTAGCAGCAGCAGCAGCATTTACTTAAACTTAAGTTTTACAAAAACTTAAGATAGTGAAAATAAAACATGTTTATGGATTTGGTTTTTTATATATATATTTTTTGTAGTGAAGTGTAATTTACATACAGTGAAACACTAACATCTTAAATATACCATCAGATCAATTAATTATTCAGAGAAGCCAATGGCAACCCACTCCAGTACTCTTGCCTGGAAAACCCCATGGACAAAGGAGCCTGGTAGGCTGCAGTCCATGGGGTCGCGAAGAGTCAGACACGAGTGAGCAACTTCACTTTCACTTTTCACTTTCATGCATTGGAGAAGGAAATGGCAACCCACTCCAGCATTCTTGCCTGGAGAATCCTAGGGATGGTGGAGCCTGGTGGGCTGCTGTCTATGGGGTCGCACAGAGTCAGACACGACTGAAGTGACTTAGCAGCAGCAGCAGCAGACCACTGTGATTTAATGGGCTTCCCTGGTGGCTGAGACTGGTGATAAAGAAACTGCCTGCAATGCTGGAGACCTGGTTCAGTCCCTGGGTTGGGAAGATCTCCTGGGCAAGGGGATGGCTACCCTCTCCAGTGTTCTTGCATGGGAGAATCCCATGGATCGAGGAGCCTGGCAGGCTACAGTCTGTGGGGTGGCAAAGAGTTGGACAACACTGAGAGACTAACACTTTCACCTTCAGACCACTGTGAAATCCACATTTCTATGATGTAGGAAATTCTATCATCATATAAAGCTCTTTCAAGTTCTGTCTTAGTGAATGAACCCTTCCCAAGAAGCAACCACTAATATAATTGCCATTAAAAAGGGTTACTTTTGTCTATTCTAGATGTTATATAAATGAAATCATACAATTTTTACTTTTGTACATCTGATTTATTTAACTATGGTTAAATAGTATGGTTGTTATATATATGGAATTTAGAAAGATGTTAACAATAACCCTGTATACGAGATAGCAAAAGAGACACTGACGTATAGAACAGTCTTTTGGACTCTGGGAGAGGGAGAGGGTGGGATGATTGGGGAGAATGGCATTGAAATATATGTAATATCATATATGAAACGAGTCACCAGTCCAGGTTCGATGCACGATACTGGATGCTTGGGGCTGGTGCGCTGGGAGGACCCAGAGAGATGGTATGCGGAGGGAGGAGGGAGAAGGGTTCAGGATGGGGAATACATGTATACCTGTGGCAGATTCATTTTGATATATGGCAAAACCAATACAATATTGTAAAGTTAAATAAAATAAAATTAAATTTAAAAAAAAGATTGAACATAAGACAAAAAAAGAAAAAGAGAAAAAAATAGTATGGTTGTTATGATTCATCCTATTGTTTCAGGTACCATTATTTTGTTCCATTTTATTGTCAAAAGTATTCAACTATATATATAACTATATAAATAACACAGACTATTTTCTATCTGTTTTAAAGATGATGGGCATCTGGACTGTTTCTATGTTTTGACTAAAATGCAAAAGATGGTATACATTACACACAATAATTTTTATGTATATAATTTAAATTTCTCTTTGAAAAATGTCTAGGAAAAGAATTGCTGTATCATAATGCAAATTATGTTTAACTTTTTAAAACTGCTAATGCAATTCAAGGATTTACTAACTTATGCTCCCACTGGAAGTTTATAAGTTCCATGTGCCCCACATTTCCTACAGTTTTTGGTGATGTAAATCATTTTCATGAATCCATTTTAGCGGGGATCTTGTGGACTTAACTGTTGTTTTAACTGGCATTTCCCTGATGAACAGTGACATTGAGTACTTTCTTATGTGCTTATTAGCCATTCACATACCAGTGTCTGTACAAACCTTTTCTCTATTTTTAAAAATTGGCTTGGTTGTTATTTTATTACTGAGATGCAAGAGTTATTTATACCATCAGGATATGTCATTTATCATAATATGTGAGAGGGTATTTTCTTCCCATCTCTGGCCTATTTTCTTAATAGTTTCTTTTGAACAACAAAAGCTTTTAACTTTCTTAAAATTGAATTTATCCATATGTAATGGCAACTTTTGTTTTTCATAGATTCATTAAGAATATGTCATCAGAGAATAATAATAATTGTACTTCTTCCTTTATAATTCACAGGATTTTCTTTTTCCTCATTTCACTAGTGGAAACTGCAGGAGGTATAATGCTGAATAGCTGTGATGAGAAAGGACATCTTTCTCTTGTCAGTCTTGGGAAGGAAAGTGTTCAGTATTTTACTGTTAAGTAGGTTTTTGGTTTTGTGCTTTGTCCAATTGACCCCTTCTATTTCTAAAATTGATGTTAAATTGTAACCAACATATATTTTTAACTGTAGTGGGGCTTCCCAGGTGGCACTAGTGGTAAAGAACCCACCTCCCAATGCAGAAGATATAAGAGATGCTAGTTCATTTCACGGGTCGGGAAGATCTCTGGGAGGAGGGCATGGCAACTACTTTAGTATTCATGCCTGGATAATCAAATGGACAGAGGAGGCGGGTGGGCTATAGTCTATTGGTTCAAAAGAGTCAGACATGATTGAAGCGACTTAGCACAGGATTTTTACTGTAGTAATTGAAGTATTAATATTCTTTTTCTTTTGTAATATAGTGATTACATTAATTGCTATTTGAATGCTAAACCAACACATTTTTAGATACAATATACAGGATTATTTGTATTATTCTCTTTATATATTAGTGGAATTGATTTGATAACATTTGTTAGGATTTCTGTGTCTATGATTATAAAGGATATTGGTATAAATTTTCATTCCACGTAATCTGTTATTGTATTATTTTGCTACTAAGGTTATGGTGGCCTTGTAGTATAAATCAGAGTTTCTTCTTCTCTTTAATATTATTAATTTTGTTTGTGTGTCTAGGATTGACATTGTTTATTCCAATAGATTTGATAGAGGTCACTAGTGAAGTCATCTGGACATGTTTCTTTTGGAAATTTTGAAATGATGAGTTCAATATCTTTAATTAATATTAAGGTATTCATCTTTAATTTTTTCTTACGTTTTGATGAATTGTGTTTTTCAGTAAATGTGTTCATTTTACTTGTCAAATATATTTGCATAAAGTTGCTTATAAAACCCTTTCACTATCCTTTTAAGTTTTTAAATTTTTTAGTAATAATACTTCCGTCATACCTGATGTTAGAATTTTTTATCAGTTTTTTTAATCAGTCCTTTTAGAAATTAACCAACTTTGTTAATGTTATCAAAAACACATTTTTGGATTGTTTAAGTCTCACTGTTGCTTTTGTATATTTCATTGACATATGTTATCTTTTATTATTTTCTTCCTCTGTTTAATGTTTGATTTCTACATGTTCCACATATCCTTGTTCCCCTATTCTTTTTTTTTTTTGCATTGTTTGCAATAATTCAATTATTTTATGGCATTAGAACTCATTAAAAGTTCTTGGCCAGCTATGAACAGAACAGTATCATTAAATTGTCTGAATCATGAAAAAAGACCCTGATGCTTGTAAAGATTGAGAGCAGGAGGTGAAGGGGGCAACAGAGGATAAAATGGTTGGATGGCATCACTGACTCAATGGACATGAATTTGAGCAAACCCCAGGAGATAGTAAAGGACATAGAAGCCTGGTGTGCTGCAGTTCATGTTGTTACAAAGAGTCGGACATGACTTAATGATTGAACAATAAAATCAACAAGCCTGTATTTAATGATTTGACTCTTAAAACTTTCCCTTTGGCATTGCAAAAGGGAGAAGGGTACATAATATTCTACTGCTATTAAACATGTAATTTTGATATTTTTGGCAACAAAATAAATCAAGAAATATATATATGTAAAAAAATAAGTATAACTTTTATTATTTGAAGCCAACAAGATTATGTACATAGAAAATTCAAAAGACTCTAAGATAATTATTAAAATCAATAACTGAATTTAGCAAGGTTGATATACAAAGTCATTTGCATCAAAACAAATAGGAAATAAATACATTAAAATATATAGGAAATAAAACTAAAAAATGATACTATTTACAATGCCAAGAATAAAAACAACAAAATTCTCAAATACTCAGAATAAATCTAATAAAAGATGTATAAGATCACTCCGTTGAAGATCAAAAACTGATGTGAAAGAAATTAAAGAAGACAAATAAATGGAGGGATAGAAAATGCCAATAATTGGATGATTTGTAGATTCAATTCAGTCCAAATAAAAATTTCAGGGTTTTTTTAGGAGTCCAAGTAGAAATTGATAAACTGATCATAAAATACATATAGAAATACATGGGGCCAAGACCAACCAAGGCAAGATGGAAAAAGGAAAAAGCAAAAATCCTTGCTCTACCAGACTACATACAATTTTATAGTAATTGAGACATAGTAGTATTAACATAGGGATAAACAAAGACAAATAGAAGAGAAATGAATCAAGAAAAAGACTCACATGTATTTGATCCTTTACGTTATGACAAATGTGATGAGGCAGTGTAATGGGAAGTAATGGTAAATTTTATCCGTGGTAATGATTTAACTAGATATGCAAATTAAAAACCAAAACATTATCTTTAGTCCTACCTCAAACCACATAGAAAAATCAATTTCAAATGAATTACACATCAAATATTTAGGTAACACAATGAAACATTTAGCAGGACACATAAGAGAATATTTTTATTATTTAGGTTTAAGACAATTTTTCCTAAAAAGAATAGAAAAGATTTCTTAAATTCCTTTTTTTTTTTCTGGATAGTTTAGACTGCATCAAAATGGAGGATTTTCCTATTCATTATAGAATGGCATTAAGATTGTGAGAAGGTAAGCCACAAAGTAGAAGAAAAATTTTTAATAAATATATTAAATAAATGGCATATCAAATACATACAGGACTCTACAAATGAAGAAAAGTAAAACACAAAAGGGGGGGAAGTAGGCCAAGACTTGAACATGTGATTGCCAAAAACAGATAATCGAGTGGTCAAAATCTTTGAAAATTTACTCAATTCACACATCATAAGATAAATGCAATTTAAAATCACACTATGATTCCATGACACCAAATTAGAGTGTTTAAAATGAAAAATACAGATGACATTAAGTGCTGACAAGAACATGGAACAAATGGAATGCTTGCAGTAGTGTAAATTGGAAAATTGTTTGGTATTAGATACCAACATCAAAACCTATGCTTATTAGATACATATGTGATAGGAGGGGCTCCCCTGGTGGTTCATCAGTGAAGAAATCTGTGTGCAATGCAGGAGCTGCAGGCGAGGCGGGTTTGATCTCTCGGTTGGGAAGATCCCCTGGAAGAGGGCATGGCAACCCAAGCCAGTATATTCTTGCCTGGAGGATTCATGGACAGAGGAAACTGGTGGGCTACAGTCCACAGGGTCACAAATAGTAGGACATAGCGGAAGAGACTTAGCATGCATACATCTAATAGAAATATGTTCACCAAAAGACTGGCCCAAAAATACTGAGAGCAGAATTTTTTCACACAATGGTCTCAAACTGGAAACAACTCAAAAATTCATAAATAGCCAAATGTAATAATTCTGTTCTACGCATACAATGGGATATTATACTAAAAATTAAAAAGATCTTGCTATACATAACAGCATATGAATATCACAAACATAATATTGGGACAGAAATCTAGAAATAAGTTGTATTGTATATAATTCCATTGAAACAGCAAAACTAGTATAGGACGTTCAAAGTCAGAAGTCATATTTTAGTGAGGCTGTGAGAGTGGCAAGAGAGAAGCTTCCTGAGAGCTGCTGCTGCTGCTGCTGCTGCTGCTAAGTCGCTTCAGTCGTGTCTGACTCTGTGGGACCCCATAGACGGCAGCCCACCAGGCTCCCCTGTCCCTGGGATTCTCCAGGCAATAACACTGGAGTGGGTTGCCATGTTCTTCTCCAATGCATGAAAGTGAAAAGTGAAAGTGAAGACGCTCAGTCGTGTCCTACTCTCAGCGACCCCATGGACTGCAGCCCACCAGGCTCCTCCACCCATGGGATTTTCCAGGCAAGAGTACTGGAGTCGGGTGCCATTGCCTTCTCCATCCTGAGAGCTATTAACATTAATTTTCTGCTTCCCTCAATCAGGGTGCTACAGACACAGATGTGTCCACTTCCTAAAAGTCCAATTAGGTATATATTTATATGCTGATGATTTCTGTTACACTTCTTAAAATAAAGTCATATTTTACACTACATTTTTAAGATAGTGTATTAATATACCCAGATTATATTATTGCCAGGCAAGAGGATACTGTGTGACAATAACATATTAAAACTAATAACAAAAGCACAGGGACACCAAGTCTAGATCACCATTATTGTGAGAGGAAAAAAAGACAAATTTTGTTACGAAGTGAACATCATTTCTCTGAGCACTCACACCAAATAACTTCTAAATTAACAGACCAACTGCAATCAATTACATGCCTCGCTTTTCAGGTTTTCCTACTTCTGTCAGAATAAATTAATAGTCAATGTGAAATGAAATGAAATGTGCCATGGTAGAAACAGTCCTTCAAAATAAGTTTCAGTAAAGAAAGTCACAGTGGATGAAGATAAGCTCTTTCGACCACATATATACTCTCTATTTCCCACACACACACATACACACAGAAACAGGATAAATTAGGAGAAAGGTTAGAATGATTGATAAAAGCTACAGAAATATCTATTTTTTATTTTCTATCACCTTACTTTCATGTCTTGGATAATCTGACAGGTTATCTTCTTTATTTTTTTCGTTTCATATATGATATTATACATATTTCAATGCCATTCTCCCAAATCATCCCACCCTCTCCCTCTCCCACAGAGTCCACAAGACTGTTCTATACATCAGTGTCTCTTTTGCTGTCTCGTAAACAGGGTTATTGTTACCATCTTTCTAAATTCCATATATATGCGTTAGTGTATTGTATTGGTGTTTTTCTTTCTGGCTTACTTCACTCTGTATAATAGGCTCCAGTTTCATCCAGCTCATTAGAACTGATTCAAATGTATTCTTTTTAATGTCTGAGTAATAGTCCATTGTGTGTATGTACCACAGCTTTCTTATCCATTCAGAATGGGAGAAAATAATAGCATATGAAGCAACTGACAAACAACTAATCTCAAAAATATACAAGCAACTCCTACAGCTCAATTCCAAAAAAATAAATGACCCAATCAAAAAATGGGCCAAAGAACTAAATAGACATTTCTCCAAAGAAGACATACAGATGGCTAACAAATATATGAAAAGATGCTCAACATCATTCATTATCAGAGAAATGCAAATCAAAATCACTATGAGGTACCATTTCACGCCAGTCAGAATGGCTGTGTTCCAAAAGTCTACAAGCAATAAATGCTGGAGAGGGTGTGGAGAAAAGAGAACCCTCTTACACTGTTGGTGGGAATACAAACTAGTACAGCCGCTATGGAGAACAGTGCAGAGATTCCTTAAAAAACTGAAAATAGAACTGCCTTATGATCCAGCAATCCCACTGCTGGGCATACACACTGAGAAAACAGGTTATCTTCTAGTGTTACTGGAAACATGGAGACTGTATAGGACTTAAGAGCACCATACATGAAAAAATTGTGTTTATTTGGCTGTGTTCATTGACTCTGTGGGCTCAATGGATGACCTGGGAGAGGCAGCACATCTTAGTACATTAATATTTACTACTAGAGTAAATATTACATTTCAAAATTAGGAGGCATGTTGAAAAATTTTAACAAATGAAGTGAGACATGTTGGCAAATGGAGTATAGAGCTTCAGAGGAATGAGTCTAAGATACTGAGTAGGTAAACAATCGAGACTCACAGAGAGAGATCATTATAATTCAGGAGAGAGGAGTTCCTAAATGTGAACCACAGAGAAAAGACACTGCTCAAAGGTAAGGGACAGGGAGGCCTGGCATGATGCAGTCCATGGGGTTGCAAAGAATTGGATACAATTGGGTGACTGAACAACAACAACAAAAGTTGGGCTGTTCCTCCTGCTCCAGGCAGGAGTACTGGAGTGGGTTGCCAATGCCTTCTCCAAAAGCTGGGCTAGTTGATACATTTTTTCAAGATACAGAGAAACAAGCAAGTCGGGTTAAGAACAACTGACATCTGAAATTCTAAGAAATGTGTCAAGAATGTTTAAAATCTGACATCAATGTTGTGTCAAAATGTACAGTGTTTTGGAAAGTAACTATGTGTGTGTGCTCACATCCGTGTATAGCTTTGTGAATCTTTCTAGCTGGCTATAAGGGAAACCTTTGCCTGGGCCAGATTTTCTTAATAGCATCACTATTTACACTTTGGACCAGGTATTTTTTAATATGAAGGTTGCCCAGTGTATCGAATGGTATTTAACAGCATCCCTGGCCTCTACCCTTTAGATGTCAGTGGCACACCACACTCCCCATCATAATAATCAAAAATGTCTCATGCCAAGTCACTTCAGTCACGTGTGACTCTTTGCAACCCTATGGACTGTAGCTCACCAGGCTCTTATGTTGATGGGATTCTCCAGGCAAGAATACTGGAGTGGGTTGCCATTTCCTCCTCTAGGAGATCTTCCTAACAACCTAACCTATGTCTGCTATCTCCTACATTGGCTGGTAGGCTAGGGCTACCTGAGAAGCCCCAAATGACTCAGTACTTTGACAAATGTCCTCTAAAGGAAATACTGCCCCCAACTGAGAACCACTCATCTATGCATATAAATAAAACGCTATTCTCTTCTATCGGATTTTTTGCAATGGGCTCACATCATCCACTCAATGATGGCTTAAACTTGACTGTGAATTGTGTTATCCCTGTGCATATTAACTAAGTAACTGCACGTGGGGCAGAAATGATAGAAAGAATCGTGGGAAGACCAATCCTAATGTTTCCATGACTGAAAAAGTTCTCTAATTAGAAAATAAGTAGTTGATTTTTTTCATTAGCTTTTAAAATTATTTTCCTACTTTTTGGATTTTGGAAATTAATTAGTTTTGGAATGAATTTATGAACTTTACACAGATAAATTTTCTCTTATTTATCACTTATATTTGATTGATTTTAACAGATACATTTTCGCTAAGAAGGATTGGAACAACTGCATAGATTTCTATGGACACACAATTTTCAGATAACTATATTTGCTGAGACAATAAGATTTAAAAAAAGAAAAACATATAAAAGATTCTTTGAAAGCTAAAATTAAGAAATCATCTTATCGAGTCCAGATGAGTTATAATACATGAATTAGGTTGATTATCTCTATTTAGAGATTTCCTGAAGCATTTAGAAAAGGCACTAGTGTTAGAAGAATATTGGATGGAAACCAAGGAGAAACAGAAAACACAGTAAACATAAAATTGAATAATTTAATAAGATTTTTATATAAAATCTTATGCAACTCAAGACTGCAAAATATTAACTTTTAGGCATTATTTCAAAATTGCAAAATAAAATGCATAAATTACCTAATTTCTGAAAATATTTACTATCAAATATGAAAGTTAAGCACAGTTATTTTTCTTTTAAAAAGCTATTAATAGTTTCTGATATTTCATAAATAAAATGGAGAAAGTTCAAAAAGCTACTTACCATCAATATTCTGAGCAGAAAAGGAAAGAGGGACTTCATTTCTACATATGAAAGGATTCTCACTTTTCAAAGACCTTCTCAAATGCCACCTTCCTGGGAATTTTCTTCTGTCTTCCTAATAAGAATTAACTGTTTCTTCACCTGAGCTTACAACAGCACATTGCCTATTCTACTGTGAAGTTATGATCTTCCTCAGTCTATGGAGTGAGTTGCCCTGCTGATTGTCTCCCTGTAAGTTTAACAACTCGAGGGGCTCAGGGACTGTACCCATTCCTTTTCTGTCCCTTACAGCAACTGATACAGATCTAGTGTGGAATAGAAATCTTTTAAACATCTACTGAAAGTACCATTTGCATTTATCTTCCTGGTTTAACATCCTAAGGTAAGAAACGAAAACAAAATGTTTTAAAATAATTTAGTTTGAAAGTTCAATGTTTTTTAATAATCGTATCTGTACAAGTATGTATTTGTAATCACATATTTGTATGAGCAAATTGTAAAACAAAATAGTGTGGTTAAGTCAGATTTCATTCCAATCCCAAAGAAAGGCAATGCCAAAGAATGTTCAAACTACCACAGATTGCACTCATCTCACATGCTAGCATAGGAATGCTCAAAATTCTCCAAACCAGGCTTCAATAGTATATGAACCTTGAACTTCCAGATGTTCAAGCTGTATTTAGAAGATCCAGAGGAATAAGAGATCAAATTACCAACATCTGTTGGCTCTTCAAAAAAGCAAGAGAGTTTCATAAAAACATCTACTTCTGCTTTATTGATTACACCAAAGCCTTTGACTGCATGGATCACAACAGACTGTGGAAAATTCTTTAAGATATGGGAATACCACACCACCTTTACCTGCCTCCTGAGAAATCTGTATGCAGGTAAGAAGCAAAGTTAGAACTGGACATGGAACAACAGACTGGTTCCAAATTGGGAAAGAAGTACATCAAGGCTATATATTGTCACCCTGCTTATTTAAGTTATATGCAGAGAGAAGGCGATGGCACCCCACTCCAGTACTTTTGCCTGGAAAATTCCACAGACGGAGGAGCCTGGTAGGCTGCGGTCCATGGGGTCGCTAAGAGTTGGACATGACTGAGCGACTTCACTTTCTCTTTTCACTTTCATGCATTGGAGAAGGAAATGGCAACCCGCTCCGGTGTTCTTGTCTGGAGAATCCCAGGGACAGGGAAGCCTGGTGGGCTGCCGTCTGTGGGGTCGCACAGAGTCGGACATGACTGAAGTGACTTAGCATAGCATAGCATAGCAGAGTATATCATGTGAAATGCCAGGCTGGATGAAGCACAAGCTGGAATCAAGATTGCTGGGAGAAACATCAATAACCTCAGATATGCAGATGACATCACCCTTATGGCAGAAAGTGAAAAAGAACTAAAGAGCCTCTTGAAAGTGAAAGAGGAGAATGAAAAAGTTGGCTTAAAACACAACATTCATAAAACTAAGATCATGGCATCATGCTCATCACCTCACGGCAAAATATGTGGAAACAATGGAAATAGTTACAGACTTTGGACTTTATTTTTTTGGGCTCCAAAATCATTGCAGATGGTGATTGCAGCCATGAAATTGAGACGCTTGCTCTTTGGAAGAAAAGCTATGACCAACCTAGGCAACATATTAAAAAGCAGAGATATATTTTTGCCAACAAAGGTCGATTTAGTCAAAGCTATGGTTTTTCCAGTGGTCATGTATGGATGTGAGAGTTGGACTATGAAGAAAGCTGAGTGCCGAATAATTGATGCCTTGAAATCTGGCATTGGACAAGACTCTTGAGAGTCCCTTGTATTTCAAGGAGATCCAACCAGTCCATCCTAAAGGAAATCAGTCCTGAATATTCATTGGAAGGACTGATGCTGATTCTAAAACTCCAATACTTTGGCCACCTCATGCAAAGAACTGACTCATTGGAAAAGACCCTGGTGCTGGGAAAGATTGAAGGCAGAAGAAGGGGACAACAGAGGATGAGATGGTTGGATGGCATCAACAACTCGATTAATATGAGTTTGAGCAAGCTCTGAGAGTTGGTTATGGACAAGGAAGCCTTGCGTGCTGCAGTACATAGGGTCACAAAGGGTCGGACACAACTGAGCAACTGAACTGAACTGAAGTCACAAATGGGCACAGGTCATGGTATGTTTTGACAGTGTAGAATCGGAGACTTTTAGTGCAAAGAGTACCTGAAAATTTGGAACTGTAATATCTTGGTGTAGAGGAAAATAAGCAGAGGCCTCTCTATTCATAGTCTGGGAGCTAATTTATAGGAAGCCACATCCATATCATAGATATTTTTTCCTGCTATACTTTACTGTCTGCAGACTGTTTAATTCATATAGACTAAGAGTGGTGAGACAGGAGGCCTGGGAAATAAGCACCTCCCATAACAACAGGATAAAAAATCTGAATCAGGATTTTTCAAATTAATATCATTGTTTTGATTCTATTTCACGACTGTAGGATATCCAAAAATGAAACAAACAAAAGGATATATAAATGCCTTCAAAGAAACAGAAGAAATGTAAAAGTAATGTACTTGAATAAGCTTCTTCTTTTCTGGCTGTTAACAGGTAATTGACTTTTAAAGCACTACTACCTAAAGCACTACTACCAAGGGATACATCTCCTTTTGACTGAAGTATATGTGACAGATTCCAACTACTAAGTGGGACAATCTAAGTTTTAATAAAATAAGATGTATGACTAAGCTGTCTGTATATAATTATATAAAATTAATTATAAGATTATACAATATCCAGATAAAATTTTTACATGAAATTGTATTTTATAATTCCTCCTGTGTTATTTTGACAAACAAAGGAAGTTAGATTTATTCCATTTGTAAGAGAAAAGTGAGTTATCTATATTCAGATGAGAACTACCAAATTGGTAATTTTTACATTTTGTATAGCTCTGATTAATTTTTAAAAAGATAATAATGAAACAATTTCAGAGCTACACAACATAATACACTAAAATTCTCTATGGTGTTTTGGGGAGATGTAATTACTACAGAATATTAAATTGGGAAAATAGAAATAGAGCATTTAATCTACATGAGTAATTGGGACACCTGCACACAGCAAACAGTTTAGCTGTTGGAGAATATTAAAGGATTAGTTTTTTTTTTTTTTTAACAATTTCAGCTATTCTAATTACAGTTTTTATTATTGAAAGATTATGGAAGAAAACTATTGATGACTGGAAATTTAATTCGATTAAATGCTTGGGAGGAACTGAGCCCACCCTGTGATTGGTAATTCACAAGTAATTTACATTTAGAAACACACTTGGAACTAAATATGATCAAATCTTTCTGGAAAATTGACAATCAACTCTAAATTTCTGATCAATAGCTTATAGATATATACCTTTCAGGGAAAACAATGAACACCCTTTATAGTTCTTGTTTTGTTCCTTGTTTATACTAGATGTCTTATTTGTGCGGCTATTTTGTATCTTTGTCTTTCATAATTCAATTGATCTCTTATCATTAATAGGAATTCTTTAACAATTTTGTACAATAACCTGTAAGACTGCCAATAAAAGTAGCAGAGTCATGCTCAGTCCTTCAAATGGAACATTATTTAGAAAATCCTAAACTACAAACAGTAGGTTGGTTAGAACTTGAAGTATGCCCACCATTACTGGAGAAAAAAATACTGATTAACAAAAACATGGGATTTCCAAAATCAAAAATGATTGCATATAGGGGAGGGAAATAGTGTAATGGGAAGGAATATACAGTGTTGGGGATCTTTTTCTAATGTGCATAAAAATGTATTCAATTTACAACCCAGAAAGAATTCTTAGTAAGTTTTTGGTAAGGCAAGGGTAGAGGAAAATAGAAGGACATTAGTCACTTCAATTTGGGGATGGGGGAAGAGTTATACATTTTAAAAAACTTGGCTGAATTTTGAAAGGCACTATGGTACCTTGGTTAAGACAATTGCCCTTTAGCCATACTATGTGGGCTTTGAAACTCAGCTTCACTGATTAAATAAGGCTTGTACTTGGGCAAAGTTATTTCACTGCTTACTCTTCAGTTTTATTAGTCTTTAAAATAGGGATAATAATATTTTTTACTTCATGAACATTTCAGAATTATCAAAAACTTCTTGTATATGGTGCACCTGGTAGCCTAGTACATGATGAATGCTCAAAACGATAAAATTACTATTTCTTAAATAGAACCAGCATACTCAAAAAACTAACATTTTTTTTAATAGAATTTTATAAGATTTTTTCAATAATAATCTTAAAGATCATTTGGAAATATTAGCAATGCTAATATTTGATATATTACCACTAAATGAGTTCTGAACAAATATGTTTAATATAAAAACTCAAGTTTTTAAAGATCTTAGTCCTTTCATGTGGATATACTAGAATTAGGTAAATCTATGCCTTTCAGAGCAGAGGGTTATGATATTCCTGGAGGTTACAGTATATTTTTGTTCAGTTAGGAAAGTGTAAATTCATGCTTTGCTAAATACATATTGACTTCTTCCATAAAAGTTAAATCTATTTCAATATTGACAAAATGTTTTCTCCATATTAGGAATCTGAGATCATAGCCAACAAAGATAAACTGGAGAAATTCTACAATTCAAAGAGGACATCGGTTCAGGACATCAATTTTGCATAAGCCATGGTTCAACATAGGAGTTGATGAAATTAAGGAGGAAAGGGGCAAGACATGCGCATAAACGTGCATTGAGGCAGCATAGGAGTATGAATGAAGAATATGGATTGTTGTGGTGGCTCTAAAACACATCTGCAGACTCTCTGACTCATATCCCTCCAAAAGGTGAAAATACTTGATCTCCTCTTGGAACCAGGCCAATCTCTGGCACTGACTTGATGAATAGACAAGAGCAGTAATGATACTACATAACTTAGAAGGATAAAAACACTCTAGTCTGGGAGCCTGTACAAGTCTGGGACCTTGAGGCTGCCAAGTGGAGAAACTATGTAAAGAGGCTGTTGAAAATGAATGAGAGAAATGAGAGACCAATAGTTGAGAGACAGAGAGATTGACCTAAGGAGCCCAGCTGTTTAAAATTTATGGTCCAGAAACCAGACATTTGATTGGAAAAGCTTTGAGGATGATGCCAGCCCCATTATCTTCTGAGTGCAATTATATGAGACCCTGGATGGCTCAGTGGTAAAGAATTCACCTACCAATGCAAAAACCACAGGAGATACATTGTTGATCCTTGGGTTGGAAGATCCCTTGGAGACAAGCATGGCAACCCAGTATTCTTGCCTGGATAATCCCATGATCAGGGGAGCCTGAAGTGCTACACGCCATGGGGTTGCAGAGTCAGACACGACTGAGCATGCACACACACAGTACTAGAAATTTTAGCTAAGTTTAAAAACCCCCAGATTTGTGAGTAAATAAATAAATTATATCATTTCAAGCTATTGCTTTGTAGTGGCTTATTACACAGCAATGGATAATTAGAACACTGTGGCCTTTCAAATGAGTAGTCATCACATAAATGTTTAATATGATTTAACATGTTGTAGAATTTCCTAATTTTGTTTGATATTATGTCACCCTGTTTATTTAACCTTATGCAGAGTACATCATGAGAAAGGCTGGACTGGAAGAAACACAAGCTGGAATCAAGATTGCTGGGAGAAATATCAATAATCTCAGATATGCAGATGACACCACCTTTATGGCAGAACGTGAAGAGGAACTAAAACGCCTCTTGATGAAAGTGAAAGTGGAGAGTAAAAAGTTGGCTTAAAGCTCAACATTCAGAAAACAAAGATCATGGCATTGGGTTCCATCACTTCTTGGGAAATAGATGGGGAAACAGTGGAAACAGTGTCAGACTATTTTTCTGGGCTCCAAAATCACTGCAGATGGTGACTGCAGCCATGAAATTAAAAGACGCTTACTCCTTGGAAGGAAAGTTATGACCAACCTAGATAGCATATTCAAAAGCAGAGACATTACTTTGCCAACAAAGTTTCGTCTAGTTAAGGCTATGGTTTTTCCTGTGGTCATGTATGGATGTGAGAGTTGGACTGTGAAGAAGGCTGAGTGCCGAAGAATTGATGCTTTTGAACTGTGGTGTTGGAGAAGACTCTTGAGAGTCCCTTGGACTGCAAGGAGATCCAACCAGTCCATTCTGAAGATCAGCCCTGGGATTTCTTTGGAAGGAATGATGCTAAAGCGGAAACTCCAGTACTTTGGCCACCTCATGCGAAGAGTTGACTCATTGGAAAAGACTCTGATGCTGGGAGGGATTGGGGGCAGGAGGAGAAGGGGACGACAGAGGATGAGATGGCTGGATGGCATCACTGACTTGATGGACATGAGTCTGGGTGAACTCCGGGAGTTGGTGATGGACAGGGACGCCTGGCATGCTGCGATTCATGGGGTCGCAAAGAGTCGGACACGACTGAGCGACTGATCTGATCTGATTATATACTTAAGAATCAGATTATATTATATACTTAAGAATATCAACAGGCAATGGAAGTCCAGAAGAAATCATAAAATGTGATGAATTCATTCAACATTTATTTATGAGAATCTACTATATAATGAGCAATTTTTAAACTCCAGGTATATGTCATTGATAAACCTGAGAAATAGATAATTTCTTTCTTCCTATATACAATGCCATGAAATAAACAGACAGTAAGTTGTTTAAATGTATAAAATAACTCCAGGCATTTATGTGATAAGAAGAATAAATCATTCAGTGGATTAAGATAGGGGAGTCAGGGGAGATATTTCTCTGAAGATGGTATTGAAAATTAACATCCCAGGCTGAAAGAACAACAAATGTTTAAGTCCTGAGTTGTTGAAGAACAACAAGAATAAGAATGTGTCTAAAGCAGAGTGAGTAAAGAAGAGAGTGACATGAAATGACCGAGTGAGGAATGTGAATTCCATTTTAGACTTACCATGGAAGTCATGGTAGACCCCATGGTCTCCCATGGAAGCCATGGGAGACCTGATCAGGAGAATGAGATGGCTCTCAAATGAGTGTAACAGAGACGGTTTGCAGTTGACCAAAACCCATGCCCTCTTACACCTGGCACCCAACGGTGTGGCTGTGTACCAACATAACAGACTATGTAGCCAACAGAACAACAGAATGTGATTGGAACTAAACATATGCGACAGATAGAAGTCTTCCATGTGTGCTCATTCAAGCTCTTTCCCATTTCCAGCTGACTGGGATGGAGGTAATACTCAGAGCAATCTTAGAAGCCACAGATTGAAGATGACAGAAACATCATCACCCTAGGTGCCTAATGACAGCATGAAATAGACTCTCTACTCGTACATGTACCCACTTCACACACTAATCACATATACAAAGCCACTGCCAACATAATCAACTAGGGAACATCTTAAAGACTTCCATGATAAGAACTAGAAGACTTTTGTTTTGGATAATTATATGTATGGGTCTATTTGTTATCTCAGCTTCTTGTTATTGTTTAGTCCCTAAGTCATGTCCAACTCTTTTGTGATGCCATGGAATGTATCCCGAAAGGGTCCTCGGTCCATGGGATTTCCTAGGCATGAAGACTGGAGTGGGTTGCCATTTCCTTCTCCAGGGGATCTTCCTGACCCAGGGATTGAACCTGCATCTCCTACAATGCAGGCAAATTCTTTACCACTGAACCACCAGTGAGGCCTTGTCTACCTTATATAACTTAGACTGCTGCTGCTAAGTCGCTTCAGTCGTGTCCGACTCTGCACGACCCCATAGACCGCAGCCCACCAGGCTCCCCCATCCCTGGGATTCTCCAGGCAAGAACACTGGAGTGGGTTGCCATTTCCTTCTCCAATGCATGAAAGTGAAAAGTGAAAGTGAAGTTGCTCAGTCGTGTCCGACTCTTAGTGACGCCATGGACTTCAGCCTACAAGACTCCTCTGTCCATGGGATTTTCCAGGCAAGAGTACTGGAGTGGGTTGCCATTGCTTTCTCCAATAACTCAGCCTAGTCCACCTTATATAATATAGTGGATAAACAGCCTCTTCTAAAACAGAGGCTGAACTAGAAAGAAGATTAATAAAAAGACTATTTTAATCAATGAGGGGGAATATGCTGATAGCTTACACAAGAGTGGAAACAGTGAACTTGGCAAGACGTGGTCCCATTCAGAATATAGTTCTAAGATAGAACTTACTGATGATCACATAAAAACATCAGCTCGAAATTCTGAAAATTCTTATAATCCTTCTGTACTCTTGTGAAACCAGATAATAGAATAGACTTTTCCTGATTCACTCTTGACAGAGAACAAAATCCACAGAATTTCACAATGAGTGTAAGGCAAATCTCCTTCTTATGCAGAATTTTCAAAAGTGAAAGGAACCTCATTCTATGATTCTAGGGATTTATAGCCAATTAAGCACAGAGATGGGGAAACAGTGGAAACAGCGTCAGGCTTTATTTTGGGACTCGAAAATCACTGCAGATGGTGGCTGCAGCCATGAAATTAAAAGACGCTTACTCCTTGGAAGGAAAGTTATGACCAAGCTAGATAGCATATTCAAAAGCAGAGACATTACTTTGCCAACAAAGGTTCGTCTAGTCAAGGCTACGGTTTTTCCTGTGGTCATGTATGGATGTGAGAGTTGGACTGTGAGGAAAGCAGAGCGCCAAAGAATTGATGCTTTTGAACTGTGGTGTTGGAGAAGACTCTTGAGAGTCCCTTGGACTGCAAGGAGATCCAACCAGTCCATTCTGAAGGAGATCAGCCCTGGGATTTCTTTGGAAGGAATGATGCTAAAGCTGAAACTCTAGTACTTTGGCCACCTCATGCGAAGAGTTGACTCATTGGAAAAGACTCTGATGCTGGCAGGGATTGGGGGCAGAAGGAGAAGGGGACGACAGAGGATGAGATGGCTGGATGGCATCACCAACTCAATGGACGTGAGTCTGAGTGAATTCCAGGAGTTGGTGATGGACAGGGAGGCCTGGCGTGCTGCCATTCATGGGGTCACAAGGAGTCGGACACGACTGAGCGACTGAACTGACCTGAACTGAAGCACAGAGAAAAGTATCAAAGATGAAATTTGACTGGAAAGATATCTTTGAATAAAACTGTGAAATGATGCTTCCCAGGCCAAAGGCAGCCGGGAGCCTATTTCATCTCAGGTATATTTAGGGGCATTTCATGGGACCAGCCAAAGCACTGAAATATTTTTACTGAAATAATGCCTGGACATATCTGAGGAAATCAAAACCTGTGTGACCACAGGCTAGAAGTTGCTACCCTGGAATCTCTGTGCTCTCGCAGCATTTATTGGTAAGGACTTCTGCCTACAGCGGTGAGTCACACAGGGAGGAGAGGTAATATGGGCTTCTTATCTTGGGCTCTTGTTGAGCTGGCTGCCTCAAGGAGAGAGAAGCCTTCAGCAGATAGGCAGGAGGGATAAGGTACAAAATGCTCAAGGAATATGGCACAGTGATGGTCTTGGGACAATGCATGACTAGAGATCTCTCCTTGGCACACACAGTTGTGTATCTCTTCTAATTTGTTGTCATTTAGTCACTAAATGAATGGCATTTAGTCATTAAAGTCATGTCCAACTCTTTTGCAACCCCATGAACTGTAGGACTTCCCATATGGCTCATTGGGTAAAAGAATCCACCTGCAATGCAGGAGATGCAGGCAGATGTGGGTTTAAACACTGGGGTGGGAAGACACCCTGGAGGAGGGCATGGCAACCCACTCCAGTATTCTTGCCTGGAGAATCCCATGGACAGAGGAGTCTGGTGGGCTACAGTATACAGGATTATAAAGAGTTGGACATGACTGAAGTGACTGAGCCTGCATGGACTGTAGCCCACCAGGTCCTTCTGTCCAGATTTCCTAGGCAAGAATGGGTTTACCATTTCCTTCTTCAGGGGATCTTCCTGACCCAGGGATTGAACCTACATCTCCTGCATTGGCAGGCAGGTTCTTTACCACCAAGCCATCATGGAAGAGACCATTAATGTGCCACAGAAGAAAAACAAAATTATATTGAGAAACCTTGCTACCCTACCCCAAGCCAGGAACATCAGAATCTGGCTATCAGGTCAGGGACAGGTTTGTAGAGAGGAGGGCAGAGAATAAACAGACAAACAATTAGAAGCCAACCAGACTAGCCTCCCCATTCCCTTGCCCACTGAAGGTCTCCAGCCCAAAGTTGCCCCAAGCTGTGCAGGGTTTGAGAAAACTTTCCATTACATCAGCTTCAGTTCAGTTCAGTTCAGTCACTCAGTCGTGTCCAACTCCTTGTGACCCCATGAATTGCAGCACGCCAGGCCTCCCTGTCCATCACCAACTCCTGGAGTTCACTCAGACTCACGTCCATCGAGTCGGTGATACCATCCAGTCAGCTCATCCTCTGTCGTCCCCTTCTCCCTCTGCCCCCAATCCCTCCCAGCATCAGAGTCCTTTCCAATGAGTCAAATCTTCTCATGAGGTGGCCAAAGTACTGGAGTTTCAGCTTTAGAATCATTGCTTCCAAAGAACACCCAGGACTGATTTCCTTTAGGGTTTGTATTACTATTTTGCAGCATGCATACAAAACTCTGAACTAAATGTATGACTGTTATTTGAATGCACTGCAGGACTCTATTTCTAAAAATGAACCAAAGGTCCATGGGATGGGCCTGACTTTTTTTTTTCTGAAGCAGGGCAAGATTCAGCCACTGATTAAAAATTTTAAAAACTGCAGGACACTAAAATATAGTAATGTGTTGATTATGTTATGAACCATGCTTGCTCAACACAGTGGCTAATTCAATTCATAACAGAAGAGAAATATGGGCACTTCTAAATACAGTGACTCACAACAACAGAGAACTTTGGGTGGGAAAGTAGAAACTGAGCTCAGCTCACCAACATCAAATGTATGAAGGAACTTCTCTTCTGACTTGGGGTAAATGTAGCTTAATCACTATAATCTCTTAGAGGATCATAAGAAAAGAATTGCTGCTCTGTTTCTGAATGTCCAACAAAACATTAAAACCTATAAGATTCCTCTTCAGTTTTGGAGTTCACTATATAGATGGTTAACTACATTATTTAAAGTGTTTTCTATTTTTAAAAAAAGCAAATGACACATTCAGAAATGTTTCTAGAATTTATTTTTCCTGTCTGCTCCCTACAATTTTATTTTGTCCATGGATATTCTCAAATGAAAGTGGAAACTCTATGCATAGAATATCCTCATGCTTGCTTAGAAAACCTGGTCTGTGGCTCTTGATTTAATTATGGAAAGGAATGGGGTAAAATGAACCCAGAGTTCTATTTTTGTGTCTATCCATGACACAGTTAATCTAAGTATATGGCAGAGTTCTACAAATTCAAAAGACTTGAAAATAATTTATTTGCTATAATAAGAAGAAAACCATTTTTTCTTTAACTGAATTTCTTGCTCTTTGTGGCAGAAATCAAATGCCTCATATTATTGTAGCAGTTTTTCTCCTCACAATTTAATCTAGGACTTGTTAACCAAGGCTATTTCTATATTCAGCAAGATTACATACAAACTCAATCTTATGAATTATGTGAATGCTACTGCTGAGAAATTCTACTGGTAATATGACTATGCAAATGGACACCAGGTAAATTAAAGGCATAAAAGAGAATTTATAAATTGAAGAAATACATTATAAGGGTTTATTTATTTTAGGTCATTCATGTCAAAGCTGAAAACTATCTTTAGTAAGAATACAGATAAAAACTGCTAGATGGGTTAGGAAGAAGCAAATCATTATACGAGTATATATTTGCTGTGAATTGATTGAGTTCTTTATGGAGGGTCCCTGAGCAACACCACTATGCTGGATACTTTGCCACTTATGCAGGAATTCAATACAGTTGCAGATGACTATGATTGAACTAGATTTAGAAATTGAAATGACCATAGTCACGAAAGATTGATATGAAAACTGACTTAGAAGTTGAGTTGGTTCTGAGTCTGAAGTTTTAGGAACAATTTAATCAATTGATTTTCCTTGTAATATATGCTAATGGCTGATATATGGTTAAAAAGCAAACCTAAGTATGAACAATGCTTCTTTCAGTAACATTCGGTTTCATAAGACAACAATGCAGTAGCTGAATAGACATGAAGTTTTATTTTATAATGATCCTAAGATAATGATCTGCTGCTGCTGCTGCTACTAAGTCTCTTCAGTCGTGTCCGACTCTGTGCGACCCCATAGACGGCAGCCCACCAGGCTCCCCCGTCCCTGGGATTCTGCAGGCAAGAACACTGGAGTGGGTTGCCATTTCCTTCTCCAATGCATAAAAGTGAAAAGTGAAGTCACTCAGTCGTGTCCGACTCTTAGCGACCCCATGGACAGCGGCCCACCAGGGTCCTCTGTCCATGGGATTTTCCAGGCAAGAGTACTGGGGTGGGGTGGTCTATCTGACAATTACTAAGTACAATTGCTAAATACATATTGTATGCGTACAATTTTGTGGCAGATAATGCAGTATCTACAGTGTCTTGGTTTACATTGTAACATCTTGCGGTATTTTGAATAGAGTGAATTTTTGACCAAATAGTTTATTTTTGATAGTTTAGATGGTAACAGATAATTATGGCCACTAAAACTACTAGTCTGTGTTCTCAAAATCACAAATGTTTATCTCAATATACCCAATTATAGTTTGTTTGTTATCATTATAATCTTCCATCGTGAGAAATTTTCATTTGTCTACTGGAAGAGGCCCATATGGATATCTATTTTAACTTTAGAGGCACAGGTATCCATCCTCAATCCTGAAGCCAGAGCCAAGCCGGTGAAGTTAGACAAGAAGAAGCACACTCTCCTTGCACAGAGACTTTACCTTCTCTGAAATGGGAAGTTAGCGTCTCCTCCACCTGCAGTGCCAGTGCACCAGCTATAGAAATCACTGCTATTGACTTAGTGGTAGGTAAGCAGTATGTCACCACCTACTTTTTACATCAATTCCTCAAATAAACTTTACCTTTTCCTAACTCTAACTTTTCCATGACTTTAGCTAATCTCAGTCTGCTAAAACTCTACCCAGCCTATAAGACCTGATTCAAATTATTAGATATTCCCTAATAATATCTGCCAGAAACTACTATAATTTATATTTTTATGTCCATAGCTTTTGTCTATGCTTGCCAAACACTGTATCATATGGCTCTAAATTGATACATTTAATTTTTACTCTGACAGTAGAATCCTTGAGTACAAGGAAATGTTTATAGATTTCAATGTAATCCCACAGTTTAAGGTTCTTCATATAATAGGGATTCAATAAATGTTTATTAAACATTAAATTGATACATTTGTTAAATCCTTAAAATTATACCCAATCTGTATAACAATGCATAATGTTCTATGCCACATTTGGGTTTTAAGCTTTTTTTTTTTTTTTTTTAAATAAAAGGATTTTAGATAACACTAAGAATGTGTTATGAAAACTATTTAATGCAAATATAAAGCAGTGTTATTAAGACTCAGAAATCTTAGGTTACTTTTATAATTAAAGAACATTATTTACAAACATTATTTGCCTTCCTAGAAACATTCCCTAGGCAAACTTACCTCTCACAATGATGTTGGTGGACTTTTTTGCAGGGTTTCCCACGTTATTATTGGCAATGCAGCTGTAAGTGCCAGCATCTTCTGAGGTGATGGCGGGTATGGTCAAAGTTCCTCCATTCAAAACGGTCTTTTCAGGCAGAGTCCCAAAGGACCTGACCCATGTGAGAGAGGGTACAGGCTCTCCTCCTGTCGTGACACATACTAATGTTATGGCCTCTCCAGGATTTACAACAATAGGGTCATCCACCAAGAGTTTAATTGACGGAGACGCTAAAAGACAAACAAAAGAACATGCACCTATTTAGGTCTACTAGAGCTAGACTTCAACAGTATGCTTTATATTTACACAAACAATTAAAATGAAATACTGTTCTCTTGTGCCAAAATCTTATTGTATTGATCAAATTTAAACCATATAGAATGTTATTTATTTTAAATATATGGCGTAAACCTGTGGAATTTTACTAAGAATCTTACACATGGAGAGGGGAATTAAATTTTATGTATTCTTGAATTATTGTTCCACAATTAGAAAAATGAGAATTAATGTTTTAAAACAAAAATCCCTTTCTCTTTGATGTTGACAATCACCATTTGGTTTTGTCCTTCCAGGTATAAATATTGAAGCTGTTTAGTTCTTGTATTTTCATGGTCAAGATCATCCTCAGGTCAAATGATACATATTTTGCAAACTGAACACAATCAAGTAAGGAAAAAGATTGCCAGAGGTTTTTACCAGGCAGGGGGCCTGGTTTTTCATCTTGAAAGGAATAACAAAATCATGTAATTTAAAGCATCTCTAATACTTCACCTCTAACCTCTGTTCAGAAAGTTTAGGCAATGTGAATTCTCATAACCACTGTTTTAAAACTTAGAAGCAAATAAACTGCTTTTCAAAAATAGTCACCAAACTATGATGGACACCACTCAAACGTTTGGGTTATATTGATCTCCCCAGTGAAAGTAAGTTGTTTGAAAATTTTCATGTAAAAAAAATGTAGATAAATATCCATTCAATAAAAAATGCTTTATTGCAGACTTTTCATCAAAGAAAGTAGAAACTGCACAAAAATCTGTTCCGACACAGTACTTTCTTTTCTGCTTATATCACAGTGTCAGTCTATGTAGCACATTACTAAATAAGAACAGAGGAAATGCATTATGCTAATATTTGAGTTCATACATTCAGAAATATTTGAGGCCAGATTTAAAACTGAAATCTATCCATATTTGGAATATAAAGTGTTCAACTGTACTGTGTAACTGCTTTTAGATATTAATTTCAGCTCAGAGTTGGAGAGAATTTTTCTCAGAATGAAAGGTAAGCTCCCTATGGGGTTCAGTATTCTGCCTTGATGGAATATATAAATATTCAAATGAATATATATATTCCACTGTATATATATCTTGCCTTTGGGGACAGTGGTATGCCTTGAGGGCATTATACTAGGTGAGATAATTTGGAGACAGATCCTGTATGATCTCACTCATATGTGGAGTATAAAAAAAAATAAACAATAGCAAAAGAAATGTACAAGCCAACCCCCACCCTCCAACCTGGCAAAAAAAAAAAAAAATGTAGATATAGAGAACAGAGTGCTGATTACCAAAAGGAAAGGAGTAGGGAAGGGTGAAATAAGTAAATGATATCAACTGTATGGTGATAGATGGAAACAAAATTTTGGGTGGTAAGCTTGCTGTAGGGTATACAGATGTAGAAATACAGTATTGTACATATGAAACTTATAGACTATTATAGGTCAGTGTTGTCTCAATAGAAAACAAATTTGAAAAGATGCCAGGGGAGAATAAAAAAACAATTCCATGTCACAATTATGGTTCTGTGTAATGGGCATAGAATGCCTGGGTGACCTTTTTAAAAAAACATTGTTGGCCTTTCTAACATCATTGTAAGTAATATACAAGTTTTCAAAGTATTTTAATTGCCCTTCTGAGGTGCTGACTACTAAAATCTATGATTTAAAACTTTTGGGAAAGTCATAAAATGAAAATGAGACAAAAGACACTGCAGAGTATGGTAGAAAAGAAAGTATTTCAAAATGCTATTTAATATTGCTAAACTGATAAAAAGATACTAGTAATGAAATTAAAAAAATAGATAGCATACTTATTTATTGACACAGCATTATGAAACAGTAATAGAAATTCTTACATCCCAGTTTGAGGTAAACAGTATAATTTTACAAAGGTATTTAGTTAAAACACAAGTCTAGAGAGTCCAATAGTTATATTAATAAGACTCATTTGTTTTACACCATGTTTTAGTAAATTAAAAATCCCAAGGCCTAAGGACCATTAATAGTATATGTTTAGATTATGGAAACACACAATGGTGATATTAAGTCAAGAAATATTTGCCCCTGAAATTGACTTGTATAAGGATGAGTTGTTTTAAATATACCTGTATTTTTTGAGGACACATAACAAAACATTTATTAATTTTGCTTTATGTTCTTAATTTGGAAGTTGAAACTACTGTTTTTTCAAGATTCAGCATTTTTTTAGAGCCTTTAAAATCTCAGGCAAAAGTGAAGTGCAAGTGAATGGTAATATTTTAAACAGTGTTTTTAAACTCTTCAACCACATTGATTCCATGCACTGTTTCTTATTTTGTACTTACATAGGTAATTAGGAAACTAAGAAAGATTGATCTCATTGTATTAAATCATGTACATGGCTGAGTGTTCTTTAAATGTCTATTGCATGCTTTGCTTGAACTACTCCATCATTACATAAGAACAAATGTACAAAGCCATTGAGATCATCAGCTTCCTTACAACCATGAGACAAGAGCATTGGTTAAAACCTTATTGCAGAATCTAGACATCCAGTCATTCTTCACAGCAACATGTGAGAGACGGATTACTATTTGAAGTTCATTTTTAAGTTAATAAAGAAATGAAACACAGAAATTAAAAAGGGACAAGAGAAAAACAGAGTGGACAGTATGTTAGTTTTTATTTGGAATGTTCATCAAACCAATGTAAAAAGTAGAAAAAGGTAAACTACATAAAGTTAGCAAAGGCAGTTTATCAAGTTAACTGAAGAAGCATTGAATGGATGATGAATGAAAATAGGGGGAGGAGTGGGAGGGAGGGAATATATGTTTACATATAGCTGATTCATCTCATTGTACAGCAGAAACTAACACAACATTGTAAAGCAACTGTATCCCAATTAAAAAATAAAATAAACATCACATATTATTTTAAACATGTTTATAGTTATCACCAAATGGCTCAAATTACATAAAATTTATTCCAACAAGGTCCATTTTTAACATAACACACAATACCAGCCATAAATTCTCTATGTACACAGTGCTCATAAATAAGTGCCCATCTGACTTTCACAATGAGAATCTTGCCAGCACTCAATGATGGAAGGCATGGGTCATCATAGCAATTGTCTCAGAGACTTGACTCTTTCCTTAAGATCAGTATGTCAACATTCTAGCATGTTTGATATGCTCTGTGGTACAAACACAGTAGATAGATCGATCTATAAATTATTGGTCCTGGGAGGGATGCGATGAAGTATAATGACAGGCAAACAAAGAAAAGAAAGGAAGGGAAAAGAAAGAGAGGACAGACCAAACAGTCTGTGGTTTTTATTTTCCAAAATCCTAAACCCTTTAATAACTATAACACGGAAAGTATATTTTAGGAAATCTCTCTGAGGAAAAGAACTCTTCTCAAGTTCTCTTCAGCTCCTCCCCTCCTGGCAAACAAAAATAAAAGTTTTTTGGGTTGAGAAACAGTTACTTCAGTGGATCTGTGACAGAGAGAGGACTGGGTTCGTGGCTCCCACACCAAATCCCAAACATTTGGATATTCAAGAGCAAAGGGGATCTCTGTGTCCCTTCTTGGTTGAGGTCACTAAGTGTGACTGGCTAGACAGACATAGTGAGTCCATGGGGCAGGCTCCATGCCTCAGGGGAACAGCCCCAGCCCCAGATGATGGAATGGAAGAAGCGGAGAGATAGGTCAGAACTGAATGTGACAAGACAATTGGAATGAAAGAGATGTTAGGTGATCCATGCCCATCAGAAATCCAAGTCTCATGTCCCACATCATGGTGAAATAAAAGCAACCCCTAGAATTTAAACAAAATCCGGTGGAAATGGGAAATCCATGTTACCAATTTCTGAAATTATGGCAAAATAGATAGTTGAAATAAAAATGAAGTTAAATTATAGAATAATAAAGATATATTTCTTTCAAACCTGAGTTTGTAGGCAGGGATTCATACCCATTAATTTTAGTGAGTCAGTTCCTCATGAGGTCTTCTGGATGGGCAATACAAAGGTTTAGCTTGGGGTTAATTAAGAATACATTCTGTAGGAAGAAAATACTATTTTAGCCAAGGTCAGTGACTTTTTTTGGTGCTTTGTTTGGCTATTACCTAACATAATAGCTTGCTGAAAATAAACATTTCTTTAAAAAATGAAAACAATGCCATGATAATCATCTTATATTTTAGAGATTTAGCCCTCCATGGATCTGGGCAATTTTTTAAAAGGAACTTAGATTTCTATCCCTGACTCTGATTAAATGGATGTGAAGTAGTTAACTACAGTAAAAGCTGCCATTTGGATTAAGTTAGAAATACCCTAAGACACATAATTCCTTGATTGAAAGGAAATTGACTATTGAGTCACAGAGAAAAATCAAAAGGAAGGAAGAACATAAAAATCAAACAAACAAACAAAAAAACACACACACAAAACCCACCACCCCCAAAACTCACAAGAAAGAACTACAATAAAAAATCCACAGCTAGGATGGTATTTGTCTTAGCTTGAATCCTCCCCAAATCCGGTCCTGATATAAGTAGATCATTAAGGTGAAGATCCCAGGAAGCATATTGAAGGAGTAGAGAAGAGATAAAGGGAAAACATCCAGTAACGGATCGGGAATGAGTGGTGGTCACTGTGGGAAACCTGACTCCCTGCTGTTGGGAACCCTCTGGGAAACTAGAAAGAACACATCCTAGAACTTTCCCTCTGAAAAATGAGGAGGCTGACTGGGGTGTTTATCTACCAACTCCTGTCCCTCATTAGTTAAGGACTATTCTATGGGTTTTAACGTCCCAACATTCTCCATTGTCTGAACACATTGATTAGTGTAGAAAGAGTTTTCAGACAGAAGGACATGGAAAAGAAACTGTCAAAAGAAACAATAACCTCGAGAGCAAGGCAGTCACAGTCTCCTAGGGCACTCTCTCCATGTAAGTTCAATGACCAATAGTTGGCCACATGGAGATAATGTGAAAAGTATACAGAAAAAATAAGGAAGAAATCAGTGGTGAGTTGGGGCACATTTACTCATCAGGATATAAGCACAAAATAAAATGAGTAACAGCACAGCATGAATAAAACGAAGAGGAAGTGAAAATACATACAATTAACTTGCTTTTTCTTTTCCAAGGATCTACATTTTTCAAACAGAAAGAATATTCACACGCTAGACAAACCAAGTCCAGCTTCTATATGGAGAGACATGCTATATATACAGATTTGAGGAATAAAATTTCTCTTGCAAAAAGAAGTCATTTAACTGAGATACAAGAATCACTATATTTTTGTGCATTTCATTGAAATTCATTTTCAACAGACATTTCAATGAACATTTCATATAATAAAAAATGAGAGAATATATTAGAAGTTGATTTGAAAATTCAAAATAATCCACCTATGTAGTTGAAATTATTATTCTAATATTATCATTATTGACAAGTTGATTGATTCTCATGAAGTCCAGGAATGATATATTACTAGGAAATTCTATAAAACAATGCTCCAGGATATGACAATATTTGAATAGCAATCATAAATAGTCTCTAGAGCATGAGAGAGACTTTGCTACAGATATAGAAGCTAATAAGCATTTTTCACTTTTTTTTAAAAATGTCCATAGCACAGACAGTCCTGCAAATGATTGAGAAAGCAGAGTAAGTATGTTGCTTCATGGAACACAAAAGTTTCCTAAAAGAGACATTCTGCATTATAACATCAGTTCTAAAAAGAGTTTCACTAGATAGGTTTTGTTTGATTAACAAAATATTATTTATTGCTTATTTTTATTGTTACTAGGAATAAATGCTTTTAGATATTGTTTGTTCTGCCCAGTATAACACTTTTCAACATAGTCATTTAATATGTATTTATTGAGTACCTACTGTGTATCAAGGCCTGTGATAGGCACCTGGAATATAACAGTGAACAAAACAGCCAGAGCTCCTGCATTCAGTTTTGCATCCTAATAGGACAAAAACCTGTTCTCTCTCATTGTCTTGGGTGGGTGACTTCACATATTTAAATCACCTCCTGTTCTCTGATTTTGTGTGCATTTGTTATTCTCGACCAGAATATTCATGCCATCACAGAACAATGAGTAAAAAAATTTGCCAATAGGTATTCTTCAATGAAATCAGACTTTATAAATTATAACAGGTTTTATATATATCTGAATCTAGTCATTAAACAAGATAACAGAAAAAAATAGAACTACAACTTGGTTTCCAAGGTGAGCAAAAGATACAAAAGATTAAGTCAAAGCTTATCTTAGTCAATAAGTTATGTTCATAGTTGGGGTACTAATACTTAATGGCCTGAAAAGTCTTTATAATATTTTTAAAACATGATGAGGAAAAACATCATCACCACACATATCTCTGTCCTTTGGTCAACAATCCCTTACTGTTCCTTCCAACAGGTGAAATTGGAAAAACATGGTCTCATTCAATTTTATCAGAAGCTGAGTGTCATCTGCAGTTGCAGCAGAATCCTTGAGGGTCATCACTCATGGAAGGTAAATCCAAGCTAAAAAGCACTTCCAACCAAGGGATCTGTTTTCCAGGGAATTTCCAGTTCTAGAAGATACTGGCTTTTTAGGGATAGGGCCAGTTTGCAAAGATCCCCTCCTCACAAAATCAGCATAATGTGAACTTGCTATTCCTGTTGTCTGGGAGTTTCCTCAACTGCTTGTTCACCAGGTAAACGACTTTATTATGGCCAAATATCAATAAATTTTTTTTTACCAAATTCCTAGTTTTTGTCCAAAGCAATTGAATTCCTTCCGGCTTTGAATTATATAAACATAGCCGCTTATAATAGCTCTCCTCACAACATACCCTTGTTTAGTTGCTCAGTTGTGTCCAACTCAGCCACCTCATGGTCTGCAGCATGCCAGGTTTCCCTGTCCTTCACCATCTCCCAGAGCTTGCTCAAACTCATGTCCACTGAGTCGGTGATACCATCAAACCATCTGGCCCTCTGTTGTCCCCTTCTGCCCCTGCCTTCAATCTTTCCTAGTATCAGGGTCTTTTCCAATGAGTCAGTTCTTTGCAGCAGGTGGCCAAAGTATTGGAGCTTCAACTTCAGCATCCGTCCTTCCAATGAATATTCAGGACTGATTTTCTTTAGAATTAACTGGTTTGATCTTGCATTCCAAGGGACTCTCAAGAGTCTTCTCCAACACCACAAATCAAAAGCATCAATTCTTCAGTGTTCAGCCTTCTTTATGATCCAACTCTCACATGCATACATGACTACAGGAAAAACCATAGCTTTGACTCTATGGAAATTTGTCAGCAAAGCATTGTCTCTGCTTTTTATATGTCGTCTAGGTTGGTATGAGCTTTTCTTCCAAGGAGTGAGTGTCTTTTAATTTCATGGCTGCAGTCACCATCTGCAGTGATTTTGGAGCCCAAGAAAATAAAGTCTCTCACTGTTTCCATTGTTTCCCCATCTATTTGCCATGAAGTGATGGACCAGATGCCAGGTCTTTGCTTTTTGAATGCTGAGTTTTAAGCCAACTTTCACTCTCCTCTTTCACCTTCATCAAGAGGCTCTTTAGCTCCGCTTTGCTTTCTGCTATATGATGGTGTCATCTGCATATCTGAGGTTATTGATGTTTCTCTCAGCAATCTTGATTCCTGCTTGTGCATCATCCAGCCTAGCATTTCACATGATGTACTCTGCATATAAGTTAATTAAGCACAGTGACAATATACAGCCCTGACAAACTCCTTTCACAGTTTGAACAAGTCCATTGTTCGATGTCCATTTTGAAATGTTGGTTCTTGATCTGCATACAGGTTTCACAGGAGGCAGGTAAGGCAGTGTGGTATTCCCATCTCTTTAATAATTTTCCACGCTTTGTTGTGATTCACACAGTCAAAGGTTTTAGCATAATCAATGAAGAAGAGGTAGACATTTTTCTGGAATTCTCTTGCTTTTTTTATGATCTCACAGATGTTGGTAATTTGATCTCCGTTTCCTCTGCTTTTCTAAATCCAGCTTGAACATTTGGAAGGTCTCAGTTCACACACTGTTGAAGCCTGGCTTGGAGAATTTTGTACATTACTTTGCTAGCATGTGAAATGAGTGGAACTGTGTGGTAGTTTGAACGTTCTAGCCACATATCCAAGCCACCACTAGAATATTTACTTTCCCCTTTCACTCCGAAATATTTAAGAATTGAATTATCTGTGAAAAGGGTGATGGTTTTCATATTTGTAACAAGAACACTCATAAAATTGTTTGCAAAGAACTGTGAGCCCAATAAAGTTTTATTGAAAAAAATGCTGAATTTAAAGGTTAGAGGACAGGAACCTCACATAAGACCTATTTGTCATAAACTTAACCCCCCAAAAAAAAATCAACATGAAAAACTCAGGATTTCATGAACCTTTCATTAAAAAGTACTAGTTATGAAGACCTTTCAGGTTTTTCATTGTTTAACCCATCAAAACTTAACCATGCTTTATGTCACTAACAAGATGATAGCAAAGAATTTCTCTATCAAGATTTAGAATGCCACTCACGAAAATAATTATAGCATATTATTTATACTTCTTTGTACTTAATTTTTTGCTCAGTTTCAGAAAACATATTACTATTAATAAACCATCTGATTAAATCAAATTATGTCCCTGATACCAAAACTAGAGGCATAAGCCATTTGTCATAAGAGGACAGCATGTGGGTAATTCAATATAGAATTTTTAAAAATCAGTTAAGATTTAAGGTTCTTCCTTAAGAATGATACAGCAGCGGAACAGATAAAAACATCACCTCTAAAACCATCTGGTGTTGGTCTCCTAGCTATACTGCTTGAGGCCTCATTAGAGTAGCAAAGAAAACAAGACAATAAAATTCTGCTTTGGCCATCACAGCTGCTGAAATGGAGGCAGCTGGGATTTCTACAACCAGTGTTATAACATAGAGGGATTGTGCAAAAAGGTATTCTCTTCTTAGTCAGTCTCTTACTCCATCTTATTGGTCTTATAAAAATTAGATTTTTAAAATATTTTAAAATTAATTCTTGTACCTTTTTCTTTTTTAGGCTGCACCTGCACTGCATAGGCTTCCCTTATGGCTCAGACGGTGAAGCATCTGACTGCAATGTGAGAGACCCAGGTTCGATCCCCGGGTCGGGATCCCCTGGAGAAGGAAATGGCAACCCACTCCAGTACTCTTGCTGGGAAAATCCCGTGGACAGAGAGAGGACCTAGTAGGTTATGGTCCATGGGGTGGCAAAGAGTCGGACATGACTAAGTGACTTCACTTGCACTCCATGGCATGTGGGATTTTAGTTCCCATTCCAGGGACTGAACCCATGCCACCTGAATTGGAAGTACAGAGTCTTAACCACTGGACCACCATGGAAGTTTCATTTTATAGTAATTTGGCTAATAGCTATCTTAAAGATAGCTCTCATATCTTAAAGAATAATGTTGAACAGATTTAACTCTGCTGGGACTCTTTTTGCCTCTTCAGGGGAATTCATTTGTTTCCAAAGTATTGCCCAGGCCAAATTTCTACCTTGATTAGGAAAAAACCTTGACATATAGTCTCCTAATCTTATGACATATCTGTATGTCTTAAGATATACAGATTACTCAAATATCTAAATTGGTTCCAAGAGACAGCAAAGATTAGAAATCACATCACGAGCTTAATTAGCCAGGTCATTGATAGCAACTAAATAAACTGATGGCAAACAAAGGAATAACCAATGCTTTATTTAAATAAAAACTGTTAATTACACATATATCTATTAAGAGCCAACCATGTGTCAGACTGTTCTAGGCACTGGAAGTAACAGCACAAAACAGACGAAAATCCAGCCCTGAGGCGTTTGCAATTAGATGGAGACAATCACAGACCTTAATATGTTCCAGGCACTCTTCAATCAGTTTTACACATATTTCTCATGTAATTTTATGAGATGACTAGTATTATCACCTATTTTACTTATTACCAATCTGAGAAACAGTGTAGATAAGTTTGCCACGACAACATACATAGTGAATGGCTCCGGAGCTGAGATTCTAATCTAGGCAGTCTCACTTCAGATGGATAAACACAGTAAATAAACTCCAGAGTGAAATAAAGTTAATAATTTTCAAGTTCTAATTAAATTCCTGGTGATACTTATGCCGGAGGAAGAATTAATTCTGCTGCTCTAATAGAAGGGATAACATTAATATCATCCATTATAATAAAGCCTAAGAAAGGAAAAAATAGACATAGTTTGCTAGTCAGGTTTATAGAAATCTCTATCATTTATAATAGAAGACAAAAAGGTCCTGTGAACCCCCTAAGGCATGATTTAAAAGCCTAAATTCTGAAGTGATGGTAAAAGAGGCTCTTAGGCCATTGCTCAGTGTTTTCACTTCTAACTCATACAAAACTATAATGGGCTCAGTTATTTAAGTTCTCAGACTTCACAAGGTGAGGAGGAGAAATTTCAACAAGGAAAGGATTCCTGAGACAGGAAAATGGAGAACAACAGTGTAGGTGACAATATGCCACTAAGAAAAGAGCAAGAAAAACAAAAGTGTATTATTACAAGGAATAGCAAGCAAATTCACAAAGATGAACCAAGTGCTCTTCTATTTCAACTGCCAATCTTAAAATATCAGATTAGGCAGGTACAATTTTAAAAGGCAAGAAAAGAAGAAATATAGCCGTTTCTTCAGATATTAATCATGGAATAAAGAGAAAAAGGGAGAAAGAGAGAGAGACTTTTGCTGGTGCTTCTAAAGTAAATTATCAAATACTACTTTGCAAATGACAAAAATAGTCATATTTTGCTAAATACAATACTGGACCAAAGGTCAGATTAAATAAATCAAAGTCTATGAAGCATGCATACATTCATACTTAACACATTTAAGCATTAAAATGATTATTTATGTTAGCCTCTAGAAGTAGTTTCAAAAAATAGAATATCATATCTTGATTGCTGAATTGGGTCACAACTCAAAGACTCATGGCACTTGCATCATGGGTACCTCGGCCCTTACCAAGTATCTATTACAACCTTCTAGCTGGAATTTCTGCTGCAGCCTGAAAATGTTGGAGTGAGGAATCTAACTCTAGGAGATGAGAGGTGCTTCAATAAATCAAGGCCTGCCTTGGGAAACATGAGCATTGTGTACATTTTCATTTATAAAGGGCCAAATATGTTTTTAGGAGATGTTCTCCTTTCAAGTACACAACAATTAACTATTATTTACTTTGTGCTTACATTGATATTCTTTCCCCATAGTTAATTAAATGAAAAAGAAAGGAAAAGAGAGGCTGAATCAGAGCATAGTTTGTTAAAAATGAATGTGCCAAAGGAGAGGGGTTTGATTTCAAGTTTTGTGTGTGGTTAAGAGCCAATTTATTGGACTAAATTACAAAACCACAAAATTGTGGTTTGCACTTCAGAAAAATGACAATTTTAAACTCTAGACCTTATAATAGGTGTCAGTACTGTATCATGTTGACACACTGTAAATACTAACTTCTGTTTAAGAATTTTGTTAGAGACCTAATTCCAACATGAGTCAAAAATAGCTGTTTCTTATCTTGGGATTTCAGACATTCAGAGTACTTTTAAATATACTGTTGCCATATTCTGGGACAATGCAGCTATATTATAAGGGAGGCCTTTCTTCTTTTGAGTAAGATAATACTGTAGTGTAACATATGTGAAGGAACTAAAAAAGCTGCACAAAATAAAATGTTGCTTAAGGAAAGACTAAAAGCCAATAAAACATTTAAAATACGATTTTAATATAAAAGATAAAACATTTACCGAATCACCTCCGAATTCAAATCTTCTCAACACTTGAGAAATGCATGTACAAAAAATGTCCTGCTGATATTTTATTTCTCAAAACTGTTGAAAATATAACTTTCCCTCTCTAGTTCCGATGCTTTCAACATAGATTTTGTTAAACCCATATTTCCCATTCTGCATGATTAATATGCACTAATGAGATATCTTTGCAGAGGAAACAAATACTTACCATTTGTTTGCAATGTTGAACTATACTTTGTTTTTCTTCATCTTAATATTGATATGTATTGAATTGCCTATTAAACTCTCCAATGACTTGAGAATTAAATCCATATTACATATTCTTTGACTGTGGAACTGTATACATATAATAATGCTTTTTTAAACCTGTTCATATTTAACATTTGACTTAAACACACAAAACAATGCTTAGTGCGTAGATTGTTACATAGTCACTGAATTTTCAGCTTCTCTGAAAACTAGTTATCATTTTGCTGTGTCGTCCACACTGCCATAACTATCTGGACACCATATCTGATTGCTGTTTCCTTATGGTTCCAAAAGGAAAAAGACATAAACATTACAATTTTCAACAGATTGAGCTAATTCTAAGCCTGAAAGACAAAATGCAGTGAGGCAGGACTTTAGTTATTAAGTATTCATGATCAACACCAAGAAAAATAGAAAGATACAGTTAAGAATAGAAGGAGTTTTGCTTCTTTTCGCCCATTTCGTACCTCTCAGAAAGTTATCTTAGTGGATTCAATCCCAGGGAAATTTATAAGAACCTATATTACACTATTTGTTTTTCTAACAGCTTGTTCATTTACTTTCTGTTATGTCTTTTCCCTTCAACTTTGAAAATATGTATGTTAATTTGTACTCAATATGTGATAATCATTTTGAAAACATTTCTTACTTATGGTTACCTATTAAATCAAACTATATGAAATTGCCTATATTTTACCATTTTAGAACTATAAACTATTTTTGGTAAAACAAAGCAAACCTGTCTTGCCAGATTCTACTAAAGACAAACCACTACCTAGTAGTATTTTACTTGGCTGACTAAAAGTTCTGCCTCTTGCTTGGCTGTGCACAACGTTGCAATGCAAAATCAAAATGCAACTTAAGAGTAGCTTCATACAAGTGTCATATCTATTAATGCCAAACAATTGTACACCCAGTTTCTTGATAATTTTCCTTTTTGTCAAAGCAGGGAAATAGGTACCATTAACTGAGGAAATCAGTCCTGGGTGTTCACTGGAAGGACTGATGTTGAAGCTGAAACTCCAATATTTTGGCCACATGATGCAAAGAGCTGACTCATTTGAAAAGACCCTGATATTGGGAAAAATTGAAGGCAGGAGGAGAAGGGGATGACAGAGGATGAGATGGTTGGATGGCATCACTGACTCAATGAACATGAGTTTGGGTAAACTCCGGGAGTTGGTGATGGACAGGGAGGCCTGGCGTGATGCCGTGTTCATGGGGTTGCAAGGAGTCGGATGTGACTGAGCAACTGAACTGAACTGAACTGAACAAGAGGACAAGGCTACTATCCATAAATCTCTAGTACACAATGTGTCTATCACAAATCAATAATGTTGACTTTACCGCACAATCACACAATAGGATGTGATTGAAGGGTGTAGTCAAAAAAAATGGTCACGTAGTACAATATACCAAGTAAGGAAGGGTGACTAAAAGGAGCTGAAAGAAAGAAATATTGCTCAAAACATGAACTAAGACATATTACTAAACAACTGGACATACCTATTTTCTATAGCAATGGAACAGTAGCAAGAAAATAAAGAAGAGTATGTTGTTATCAGTAAAAAAAATTAAAAAAAGGTGTCTCCTAAAACAGATGTTGCAAAAAAATGAAAATGGAAGGAAAAGCCAAAATCTTTGTGATGCTCTGGAAATAAGTGCCCCAAAAGCAAACCAAAAGTACAAGCTGCATCTAGATTTACAGTTAAAGTCTAAACTTAAAGTCAAATTTCTGATCAGCTATCATTATGCTCCAGTTCATTTCTCTCATTTTAGTCCCTGTAACAATACATGAGATAGTCTACTCTCAGGATATGGGCTACTGTGGATTTTCTTAATTTTCAAATTTAATTCTAAGCCTTTATGAACCAATGTAGATCTTTTAAAGTCTGTCTAGATATTGCTCAAATGACTGTATGAATTTAAGTTATCAATGGCCGCAAGGCTAATCTTAGCCACACGACAGGATGTTAAATCCTATGAGAAGTGTGGTTAAGGTCGGAACTCTTTGAAAAAACAAATATTTTAGCATGATGTTTTAACAGTAATATGTATATTTCATCATATCAGAATATCAGTGAAAAAAAAAGTCACATATTTATGGCACATTCCTTCCCTCAACAAAAGTTGTTTGCATTTTTCCTGTTCTTTAAATTTAGAAAATTTAATTCTAGAAGTGTTCCCTGATAAGATAGTAATCAATCCCTACTTTTTTTTAAAAAATTTACATTTACTTGGTACTGATTAGTATACTTGATTTTAAGAAAGGGTAGGAATATAAATTGTATCGATTTCTTCATTATGAAAGTAAGTACATTACCAAAAGTTTTTATAAAAATTTGGCAGAACTAATGTAAAAACTTACTCATTACTAATACACATATTAGTGATATGATATTTTGGGGCTTCCCAGGTGGCACTAGTGGTAAAGAATCTACCTGCCTATGTAGGAAACACAAGACACAGGTTTGATCCCTGGATTGGGAAGATCGCCTGGAGAAAGGCATGGCAACCCACTCCAGTATTCTTGCCTGGAGGATCCCAGGGACAGAGGAGCCTGGTGGGCTACAGTCTACACGATTACAAAGAGTAGGATACAACTGAAGCAACTTAGCACAGCACAGCTAAATATGATAATTACATTCAATAAGTATACAATATTTGATATTCACTTATTTCTGTAACCATTGAAAAAGTTGGAATTTGTGATTTAATATTTCTGCTGAAAAGTACAAAGTAGTCTATTGTAACACTGATACTTTCAATAAGTAAAAAAGGACAACCAAAGGGCTAAATGAGATTTTGGAACTCCTCATTGATTTCTTCACAATGGTAATTTTTAAAAATCTAACAACTATAATACCACAATACTTTGAGCCCACCTTTTTCCAGGCAATTTAAATACAATATCATTTAATCTTCAGTTTGTGTAATAAGGTAAAGTTCTATGGGGAAATGTGTACTTTTAAATGTCTTAGAGCTGGAGGCAGGACTGTGACCAAGAACATATCTTCTCTTGAATGAAATGAAAACCTTTCTGCCAGTGACTTTTTGTAAACAAAATATTGAGGGCTCAAGATTTGCAAAAATGTCCTCAAGTAGGTTCATGACTTCCACAGGTTATTTATTTGCTATTTTTTCTCAAATAGTAATGTAAGCCTTATGTATAAAAGTACAACAGCACAATGAGGTATTAATCTTATCAAATTCTGCAAGCCTGAAACTTGCCTGCATGAATGTTGGCGCTTAAGAGTAGCAGTGTACATATAGACTGTGTCTACTTCTTTGTAGCCATCTCATTTCAACTAATTTTCCATTGATGTTAGTGTCACCATGCAAATAAAACTGAAATCTGAGAGTAAATATTCTCTTTCTATCAATCGATTATCCACCCATAGCACGCTGTCAACATGGTTTAGCAAAAAGCAGGTTCAAAGAGTCAAAGGACTTGGTCACACAATTGAGGAGAGTCAGGATCTACACCTTGGTTTTTCTCACAAATGTTTCTTTATGTAGAGCTGCTTAAGGCTGCATGTGAACCAGGGTTAACAACTGACATTGAGACTCAAATTCCATATATGTAGGCTGTGTGTGAATTAGATCATTAAGCGACCAATTACACTAGCTTGTTTGAGATTATAGGATGTGAGACCTTCATTGATCCAGGACAAACTGGGATGGTTGGAAACCTTCAAAACAATTCACTGATATAATCTATTCTAGGATTTGGGGTAAAAAAAATGGGATTAGCTACATGTACTTATGGAAATTATTGTATATCATCATGAGATCCAATAACTTATTAAATCAACTCTGTCAGTGAATGATCATAAAAATATTCTAAACTACAGTTGTACATGGCAAGTTCAAACCATGTAAGAACCTTAAAGTGCATTTCCAGCAACTGAATTATTATCTATAATAACACATTTCTCAGCAGTTTCACTAGAACAATAGAACCTTATTAAGTACTAAGCCAAGGTCTACAAATCTGCAATCTAAAATTAAAAATTAATTGTTCTAA
Source organism: Tragelaphus eurycerus (assembly GCA_935064755.1). Taxonomy (NCBI): domain Eukaryota; kingdom Metazoa; phylum Chordata; class Mammalia; order Artiodactyla; family Bovidae; genus Tragelaphus; species Tragelaphus eurycerus. The sequence goes on along the minus strand of CAKXYN010000097.1, from coordinate 1,639,946 downwards.
AGTGTAAAAATTTCATTGCTTTATTTTAGTATGATCTCACCCAACTTGCTGAAAGAAATATCACATGACTTGAACTCCTTTATTCTTATAAATAACTTTGAAATTGTTTAATTATAATTATAGTTTAATAGCATTTGAAGAATAACCGTGTAAAGCTGGGAAATATCATCAATGAATTGTTCTAGATGTTTGCTAAAATACAGACTATTTGACATACTTCAAAGTATTGTGTTAAGTTGTAAGACAATATTTCTTTAGTGGCTCAGATGGTAAAGAATCCGCCTGCAATGCAGGAGACCTGGGTTTGATTTCTGGGTAGGGATGATCAACTGGAAAAGTGTATGGTGACCCATTCCAGTAGTCTGGAGAATTCCATGGACAGAGGAGCCTGGTAGGCTATAGACCATGGGATTTCAAAGAATCAGACATGACTGAGTAACTAACACTTTCACTTTTAAAAATAGAATTTCAATAATTTATACCCTTTTCATGATAGTGTTGCTTTTCATTTGATTAAGAGTTGTTTCTTTTTTTTTTTTTTTTTTTTTGATCAAGAATCTCTTTTATTGATTATCAGAAACATTACAAACATCTAGTATGAACAAATTGTAACATGATAGTGTTTAGTTTGAACAATTAATACATTTCAGATATAATATTATACATATTTCAATGCTATTCTCCCCAATCATCTCACCCTCTCCTGGTCCCAGAGTCCAAAAGTCTGGTCTATACATCAGTGTCTCTTTTGTTGTCTCGTAAATAGGGTTATTTTTTACCATCTTTCTAAATTCCATATATATGCGTTAGTATACTGTATTTGTGTTTTTGTTTCTGGCTTACTTCACTCTGTATAATAGGCTCCAGTTCCATCCACCTCCTTAGAACTGATTCAAATGTATTCTTTTTAATGGCTGAGTAATATTCCATTGTGTATATGTACCACAGCTTGCTTATCCATTCATCTGTGGATGGAAATCTAGGTTGCTTCCACGTTCTGGCTATTGCAAACAGTGCTGCTATGAACATTGGGGTACAGGTGTCTCTTTCAATTCTGGTTTTCTCAGTGTATATGCCCAGCAGTGGGATTGCTGGATCATAAGGCAGTTCTATTCGCAGTTTTTTGAGGAATCTCCATACTGTTCTCCAAAGTGGCTGTACTAGTTTGCATTCCCACCAACAGTGCAAGAGGGTTCCCTTCTCTCCGCACCCTCTCCAGCATTTATTGCTTGTGGACTTTTGGATAGCAGCCATTCTGACTGGCGTGTAATGGTATCTCATAGTGGTTTTGATTTGCATTTCTCTGATAATGAGTGATGTTGAGCATCTTTTCATGTGTTTGTTAGCCGTCTGTATGTCTTCTTTGGAGAAATGTCTATTGAGTTCTTTGGCCCATTTTTTGATTGGGTCATTTATTTTTCTGGAATTGAGCTGTAGAAGTTGCTTGTATATTTTTGAGATTAGTTGTTTGTCAGTTGCTTCATTTGCTATTATTTTCTCCCATTCTGAAGGCTGTCTTTTCACCTTGCTTATAGTTTCCTTTGTTGTGCAAAAGCTTTTTAAGTTTGATTAGGTCCCATTTGTTCATTTTTGATTTTATTTCCAATATTCTGGGAGGTGGGTCATAGAGGATCCTGCTGTGATGTAAGTCAGAGAGTGTTTTGCCTATGTTTTCCTCTAGGAGTTTTATGGTTTCTGGTCTTACATTTAGCTCTTTAATCCATTTTGAGTTTATTTTTGTGTATGGTGTTAGAAAGTGTTCTAGTTTCATTCATATGGAGGGGTCTTGTTTTTGTATCCATTCAGCCAGTCTCTGTCTTTTGGTTGGGGCATTCAACCCATTTACATTTAAGGTAATTAATGATAAATATGATCCCGTTGCCATTTACTTTGTTGTTTTGGGTTTGAATTTATATATCCTTTTTGTGTTTCCTGTCTAGAGAATGTCCTTTAGTATTTGTTGGAGAGCTGGTTTGGTGGTGCTGAATTCTCTCAGCTTTTGCTTGTCTGTAAAGGTTTTGATTTCTCCTTCATATTTGAATGAGATCCTTGCTGGGTACAATAATCTGGGCTGTAGGTTCTTTTCTTTCATCACTTTAAGTATGTCTTGCCATTCCCTCCTGGCTTGGAGAGTTTCTATTGAAAGATCAGCTGTTATCCTTATGGGAATTCCCTTGTGTGTTATTTGTTGTTTTTCCCTTGCTGCTTTTAATATTTGTTCTTTGTGTTTGATCTTTGTTAATTTGATTAATATGTGTCTTGGGGTGTTTCGTCTTGGGTTTATCCTATTTGGGACTCTCTGGGTTTCTTGGACTTGAGTGATTATTTCCTTCCCCATTTTAGGGAAGTTTTCAACTATTATCTCCTCTAGTATCTTCTCATGGTCTTTCTTTTTGTCTTCTTCTTCTGGGACTCCTATGATTCGAATATTGTAACGTTTAATATTGTCCTGGAGGTCTCTGAGATTGTCCTCATTTCTTTTAATTCGTTTTTCTTTTTTCTCCTCTGATTCCTTTAATTCTGCCATTCTATCTTCTAATTCGCTAATTCTATCTTCTGCCTCTGTTATTCTACTATTTGTTGCCTCCAGAGTGTTTTGGATCTCATTTATTGCATTATTCATTATATATTGACTCTTTTTTATTTCTTCTAGGTCCTTGTTAAATCTTTCTTGCATCTTCTCAATGCTTTTCTCCAGACTATTTATCCATGATTCCATTTTGCTTTCCAGATTTTGGATTAATTTCACTATCATTATTCAGAATTCTTTATCAGGTAGGTTCGCTATTTCTTCCTCTTTTGTTTGGTTTGGTGGGCTTTTATCCTGTTCCTTTACCTGCTGGGAATTCTTCTGTCTTTTCATCTTGTTTAAATTGCTAAGTTTGGGGCGTCTTTACTGTATTCTGGTAGTCTGTGGAGTTCTCTTTATTGTGGCGTTTCTGCACTATATGTGGGTTTGTACCGGTGGCTTGTCGAGGTTTCTTGTTTATGGAAGCTTGTATCGGTGTTCTGGTGGGTGGAGCTGGATTTCTTTTCTCTGGGGTGCAGTAGAGTGTCTAGTAGTGAGTTATGAGATGTCTATGCTTTTGGGGTCGCTTTGTGTAGCCTGTGTATTGGAGCTCAGGCTGTGTTCTTGTTTTTCTGGAGAATTTGCTTGGTATGTCTTGTTGTGGAACTTGCTGGTCTTTGTGTGATGCTTGGTTTCAGAGTAGGTATGGAGGCTTTTAATGAGCTCCTGTCAATTAGTGTTTCGTGGGATCAGGGTATGGACTTAAGCCTCCTGGTTCCAGTTATTGGTCTTATTTTTACAGTAGTCTCAAAAACTTCTTCTTCTATAATGCATTCCACAACTGGACTGCTCAGAGATGTTCACGCAATTATACATAGAAGGAAAAAGGGAGGAAGGAGACAGAGGTGGTCAGAAGGATAAAAGGAGGGAGTGTGAAGGAGAGAGACAGATCTAGTCAGTAATCAGTAAAGAAAAGAAAAAAGGAAAGGAAAAAAGCAAAGGACAAAAAGGAAAAAAAGAAAAAAAAAACAAAACAGGGTCGCAAAAGTTATATCTAAATGTGGAGATTAAAGAAGTACTAGAGGATAAAAAAAATAATAATAATAAAAAAATAAAAGAAACAAAACAAACAACAACAAAAAAAAAAATTAAAAGGGAAAAAAAAATTTTTGTTTTCCTTTTTCCAATTAAAAAATAATAAAAATTTAAAAAATATATATATATTAAAAAAAGAAAAGAAAAAAAAAAGGAAATAATGATGGTAAAAATAGTAACAATATATATAAGAGTTTCTCTATTATTGTTGTGGGTTCAGTTCATTTTCAGCTAGTTCCTTGTTCCGGCTTAAATTTCTCAAGATCTATAGGCCCCTTTCTCTGTGGTTGGTCTGTATAGTTCTTTGTTCTGTGCACGGTTCGGCGGTGTTCTGGGCCAAGGCCCGCCACTCATGTGGTCGGCGCTGCACAATCTGGATTGCCAGCCCAAACTACTCCAGTTAGGCAGCACTCCAGACAATCAGGCGAACGAAGTCTGCGCTGAGGCCCGCAGAGGGGGAGGGGTCGGCGACGGGAATGGCTGGCGGGTGGGTGGGGGAGGGGATGGGGTGGCCCTCGTGGGAGCCGCCGGCACAGCGGGCGGGGGCACGCCTGCGCGGGAGTGGCCGGCGGGGGGAGCATCCAGTGGGGGAGAGTCCCGCGGGGGAGCGTCCCTCTGGGGAGCGCCGGCAGCGGAGCGTCCCGCGTGGGAACGGCCAAGGCGTCTCCCTGCCCAGCCCCGGCTCCCCAATGGCAGATGCGGGCGTTTGCAGCGGTGCTTTTCCACTGCGGAAGTTACCGCAGGGCCCGCAGTCTGTGGGTTCTAATTGCTCAACTGTTCTCCTCCCTGTTATGATAGTCTCCGTGTTTCCCAGGTTCGGCGCAGATTCCGCAGGGAGAGTGTTTCCTGGTGTTTGGAAACTTCTCTTTTTAAGACTCCCTTCCCCGGACAGAGGTCCGCCCCTCCCTCTTTGTCTCTCTCTGGCTTCTATATTCTTTCCTACCTCCTTTAGAAGGCAGTGAGTTGCTTTTCTGGGTGTCCGACATCCTCCGCCAGCACTCCGAAGCTGTTTGTGGTATTTACTCGGCGCCCAGATGTCCCATTGATGAATTTGTGGAGGAGAAAGCGTATTCCCCGTCCTAATCCTTCGCCATCTTAACCGGAAGTCTCCTTTTTTTTTCTTTTTTAATCTTTGCTTAGCTATCTACTATATCTGAGTTATGATGTCTTCTGTGCAAGTTAATAGTTTATGAGGAATATTGTATATAAGAGTTCACAGTCTAAGTTCACTTTGGATGTAGTGAACCTGAAAAATTCTTTGCTAGGACAATAAAATGTACAGGTGTAGAGAGAGCCCATACTTCCTGTTACTATGGTAACAGAATTTTGGAAAATTTGGGTCACATTGTTGTTCAGAAAATAGTCTCAGACAGACCAAAGTTGAAGCCCCATAATGACCATTGCTTCTGTCCCCAGATTCACTGCATACTCAAGATCTATATGCTCATATTATGAAGCTACATTAATGAGGACAGGGCATATATAGGTTCAATTACCATAGGAAATGATGGAGCACTCAGATGAAAAATCTGTTACATATCAACAAAAGTGCAAGTTTATTTAATTCCTTATCATTTTCACAGAATAGTATTTTATATTTCTGCTAAACATTTTGTCAATTATAGTTTGATGGACGTATGACAGAAGAACTATTCATTCTTATAGATATTTCTGGAAAATAGGTAAGGTAAGTCACTTCAGTCGTGTACAACTCTGTGCGACCCCATAGACGGCAGCCCACCAGGCTCCCCCATCCCTGGATTCTCCAGGCAAGAATACTGGAGTGGGTTGCCATTTCCTTTTCCAATGCATGAAAGTGAAAAGTGAAAGTGAAGTCTCTCAGTCGTGTCCGACCCTCAGCAATCCCATGGACCGCACCCTCCCAGGCTCCTCCGTCTATGGGATTTTCCAGGCAAGAGTACTGGTGTGGGGTGCCATGGCCTTCTCCCTTTCTGGAAAATAGTAGTACTTAATTTATCCACTGATAAAAGTAATTTTAAAATGATAGAGAACTTATTTGAAGATTAGTAATCAATGACTGAAGCTATATACCATATCCTAGCAAAAATCTAAGATTCTTGTACTCATCTCACCATGATAACCAATGATACCAATTTTATTCTTTATCTTCATTATCAAGGTTAACAGCCCAATGATGACTACTATTTATTGAATTTGTTATGTGCTGGGATCTCTAAAAAAGTTTTTCATTTAAGGGCATTTACAGTCTATAAAACAAAATAATATGGATCTCTGTGTCATCTCTATTTTAAAGTGGGGAAAAACAAGTTTAGAGAAGCTAAATAAAATCTCCAATTTGAGAAAAACAAATATGAACCTTAAGCTTTTGAACTTCAAAATTCATGCAAGAGAGTTGTAGGAAACATCTCATTCTCTAACTATATGGCCTATCAATAAGATTGTAATAGCATTGCTTGTATTCTTTTGGTGTCTTTAGTAGTAAATACTGTTGTTTAGAAAAACTGCATTATGTATAATTTAAAAAAATCTGCTAAAGCATTCATATTCCCAAGATTTTAGTATATAATAAATATAACATTTTTTCCATTTCTTTTCCATTTTATTCCTTCTGTTTCTTCTTTTTCTTTTAATAAGTGGTGCTAATAACCTGTTTGGCTAGATGCTGTGGAGCTCACCTAATTGAAAGAAGTTCAAATATACACATGGCTAAGAAATACTTATGAGGTTAGTACTCAGGTACAGATGACAGAGAAGTTTCCCCAGTCATTTCCTTTCATCTTTTTCCTAGTTATATATGACAATGGGATATAGTATTTTACAAGAGAAAGTGCTTATGTCCACACTATTCCTATTGCAGATAAGTCCATAAAATCAAATATGATAAATATTATTTATTTATCATAACACTTAGATAATTTAAATTCCTCTAAACATAGAAGAGAACTACCATGAATAGATCACAGCATACACAACATTTTATGTTAGGTCTCACAGAAATTGCTGAGCATTATAACTTTTCTACAGGTTATATAAAATAATAAGTACAGATAATGGTTATATAATGAAGGGAACAGATGTTTCCTAACCTCTTTCTTTTTCCAAGGTAAAATTTACTGGGACAGATTAGAGAGGAAAAAAATGGAGAAAGAAGAAAGAGAGAAAGCAGAAGAGAAGGAGGATGTAGATGTTTCCCGTATTTCTATAGTCAGTAATATTTTGGGGATGACTTGGTCCTAGATGTAATACACATTATGGAAAACATCTTAATTGGATAATTTTATAAATACCAAATTTGAGCAGACTGAATCAGAAGACTTATATAATTTAGTAAAATTAGCCCCACCTGTCTCATTTCTTTATGGAATTCATCATAACTTCCCAAGTAGGTACAAAATATGTATTTCATCCTAAAATAACATGCTTAATTCTTATTTGCCTTTGAAATCATGTCATCAACATATAAGTGCTTGAAATATATTAAAATAAATTAAATCTGTTTTATTATAATTTATAGGTGTCCTCATGTTAGAAATACACATAATCTCAGAAATTTTAGTTTATAGTTACCATAATTATGAGATTTAAAAATATACTTTCATTTATTAATATTCTAAATTTTCAAATTTGAACAGGTTTATTTTAATAAACTATGAAAAATACAAGGATATTAAGAATTTACCAATCAAAAGGTAATATTCATTTTCTTCCAAAAGGGAGTTGAAAAGCTATCAAAATGATTTTTAGACCTTGCTATGAGATTATGACAACTGAAAATCAACAAACACGTTATCTTATGTTTTAAAAAATTCTATGACTTGTTCATGATGAGGTCTAAGACAGCTAGATTAGTATGAGAAATAATAATAATATTTATGTAACAGAAAATTTTTCATAGCATAACAAGTAGTCAACGAAGACCAACAAATGATTGGATAATCCATGACAGATATATACTTTCAAGTTCTACTATGATGCTAATTCATAGTGAAAGTGAAGTCGCTCAGTCGTGTCCGACTCTTTGTGACCCCATGGACTGTAACCTACCAGGCTCCACGGTCCATGGGATTCTCCAGGCAAGAATACTGGAGTGGGCTGCCATTTCCTTCTCCAGGGGATCTTTCCAACCCAGGGATCAAACCCAGGTCTCCTGCATTGCAGACAGACGCATTACTGTCTGAGCCACTAGGGAAGCCCTAATTCATAGTAAGAAAGTTAAGAAAACACATTATTGGTAAGTCTATAGATGACACTGACTTTTAAAATGACATCTAGCAGTTGCTTTTTAAAGCAGGTCTAGAAAATTGATTTTTTTTTATTTTATTTTATTTAACTTTACAATATTGTATTGGTTTTGTCATACATCAAAATGAATCTGCAACAGGTATACATGTGTTCTCCATCTTGAACCCTCCTCCCTCCTCCCTCCCCGTACCATCCCTCTGGTTCATCCCAGTGCACCAGCCCCAAGCATCCAGTATCATGCATCAAACCTGGTCTGGCGACTCATTTCACATATGATATTATACATATTTCAATGCCATTCTCCCAAATCATCCCACCCTCTCCCTCTCCCAGAGTCCAAAAGACTGATCTATACATCAGTGTCTCTTTGCTGTCTCGTGTACAGGGTTATTGTTACCATCTTTCTAAATTCCATATATATGCGTTAGTATACTGTATTGATGTTTTTCTTTCTGGCTTACTTCACTCTGTATAACAGGCTCCAGTTTCATCCACCTCATTAGAACTGATTCAAATGTATTCTTTTTAATGGCTGAGTAATACTCCATTGTGTATATGTACCACAGCTTTCTTATCCATTTATCTGCTGATGGACATCTAGGTTGCTTCCATGTCCTGGCTATTATAAACAGTGCTGCGATGAACATTGGGGTACATGTATCTCTTTCAATTCTGGTTTCCTCAGTGTGTATGCCCAGCAGTGGGATGTGTGGAGAAAAGGGAACCCTCTTACACTGTTGGTGGGAATGCAAACTAGTACAGCCACTATGGAGAACAGTGTGGAGATTCCTTAAAAAACTGGAAATAGAAAATTGATTTTTATCAATGGAAGTTTCTATTGACAAAATATAAGAGGTTCATGGAAAACGGTCTGACAATAAAGACATTTGTTTTCCAAAGCATTTATATATGTTAAAATGTATACATTGCTAGGTCATTCCCGAGAAATTCTAATTCAGTAAGTGTGGAATAGGCTCAGGAATCTATACTACACTATGCAATTGCTCTGCTGCAAAACCTTTTAGAAACCCTCATCCACAATAGACATTATTTCCATCTTCACACGCTGTATCATTTGGGCATTGTGCAAGTCCGGCTGACAGTGTGATTGAAATTTAAGTTTATTTGACTATAGAGATGTTGAAATTTTTTCTGTACAAAATATATTTTTTGTAAATTATTTGATCTCTATACAAAATTATTAATATTTCCAAAGTTATACTTTCCTAAGTATATTACAAAGGAGATTAATCAAACATTACAATATTTATAATAGAATATCTTTTCCCTCAATAAGTTACACATTTTCCTTGACATTGTATACACGAAGAGTTAGAACTGTGAGAACTTTTTATTTAGAGATTCACAAGAAGGAAAACTTAAAAATACCTGACTCTTATATTGGTTACGGCAGTGGTGACTTAGGATCTCCTGATGTTAGTAAAACTATGGACTTATTTGTTAGTTTACAGACCAATTTGCATGGAGATAATGAAAACTTAACTTATTTGAAATTTATGGACTCTTCTAACTTTGAGCAGAACCAGAGGGGAAATGTGCTTAAGCAAACCTGATTTGAATATGAAAAACACCAGGCACATGACATACCTGATTATATTCAACAAAGAATCAAACAAGGTACTAGTTTATATTTTTCAATTCAATTATTTATCATAGCTCTGAAGCTCATTTTGTAATGACTGTCAATCTAAATGTTGTCAAATATTTATAAAAGAGAATATTCAAAATATTCATAAAAGAGAATAATAGTTTGTTCAGTCTAGACATATAATATTTTTGCTTAAAAAATTATGGACCAGAAAGTGATCTTGTGTTCTTCATGGGACAGGTAGTCAAATCTCTGCTTTCTGAGCTAATGATTGTTAAAAATTATCTTGGAAATAGTCATCCAGCTGCTTTATAAGACTTTAGGAGTTGGAAAGCCTATTACTTCTTGTAATAATGATCTCCTTTCCACTTTAGGATAAATCATTTATTTCTAATAAAATACTATGGCTGAGATTTAAGTTCATTTTCTCAGATCCACAAAAAGATCTGAATAGTTAGTCTCCTATTTTAAAATAACCCTTCAAACATTGCGACCAAACCTGTCTCCATCTCTTCTTAGCTGTGGAAATTGGAAAGTAATAAAATCATACGTATGTTCAGCATAAAAAAATGCAATTGTATTGTACTTTAATCTTTAGGAATTTTTGTTTGTCTTACTTCAGTTCATCCTCAAAACAACCCAATGAGGATACTTTTTAAATCAAAATTTTTTTTTTAATTTTTCATTTTATATTGGAGTATAGTTGATGAACACGGTTCTGTTAGTTTCAGGTATAGAGCAGAATAATTCAGTTATACGTATATATATCTATTCTTTTCAAATTCTTCTCCCATTTAGATGTTATTATACAGTTCTGAGCAGAGTACCTTGTGCTGTACAGTAGGCCCAAATGAAAATATTTTAATTGCTGTAGGCCTGTTTGTTATGTGTCAGGTGATGGGAAAGCACGTGACTAAAAAAACCCACCTGTTTGCATCTCAGTAGTCATAAAGATAAACTGAAATGATAAACATTAAATACTTTTAAAATTAATAAAACATTTCTCAAATGCAAGGCTGTGACATAAGTAATAATATATCCACTATTATGCTATTCCTCATTTCACTGAATTAAAGAAATATTCACACACATTGAGATATGGTGAAGTCAGCTTGGCTTACACATGATCTGGCTTGAACTAGAACAGCCTGTCTTATCATCTGTCAATATGCACTGTACATTTGCTTTAATTTATTACATCATTAATAAAAAGGATGCATTTAAAAATCAAAATGGAGTAACTATGGTTCAGGCATCCAGGATGGAGCCGAGGGGTCTCTTCATTTTCTGCCATTAAAGTAGTATCATCTGCATGTTTGAGGTTCTTGGTATTTCTCCCTACAATCTTGATTTCAGTTTGAGTTTCCTCCAGCCCAGCATGGAAGTTAAAAAAGCAGATGTACTCTGCATAGAATTAAATAAGCAGAGTGACAATATACAGCCTTGTTGTACTTCTTTCTGAACAAGTTGGTTGTTCCATGTCTGGTTGTAACTATTGCTTCTTGACCTGTATATAGGTTTCTCAGGAGATACATACAGTGGCCTGGTGTTCCCATCTCTTTAAGAATTTTCCATAGTTTCTTGTGATCCACACAGTCAAAGGCTTTAGCATAGTCAATGAAACAGAAGTAGATGATTTTCTCGAACTCCCTTGCTTTCTCCATGATCCAAAGGTATTGGCAATTTGATCTCTGGTTCCTCCAACTCTTCGAAACCCAGCTTGTATATCTGGAAGTTCTCAGTTCACATACTGCTGAATACTAGCTTGAAGGATTTTGAGCATAACGTTGCTAGCATGTGAAGTGAGCAAATTGTATAATAGTTTGAACATTCTTTGGCATTTTGGCATCCCTTCTTTGGGATTGCAATGAAAACTGACCTTTTACAAGTCAAAGTATGAGCACACAATTTTTTCATCTTTCCAAAAAGCCCTAGATTTAATATTTCTACCAAATGAGTAGATGGAGTTGCTGACTACTAGCTCACTGTCAGAGGAACAAATAAATGTGTCCCATATTCTTTATACATTAACTCATAAATCCTTTCCTATAACTTTATGAGTTTATGAGGAAACTGGGGCAAAGAATAGTAAAGTAACTTGCTCAACAAGATCTAATAAGAGCTAATAAGTGGCAGACCCAGGACCTAAACTGAAGAACACCAAAACCTACAACTTTCAAGGTTTTTGTTAACAGGTAAAGCACTTTTTAAAGTACTATACTTTTAATATAATAACACAGGATCAAAAACTCATTAACTGCCACTGAAAATTTCTCAAAATCCATTCAAATTCTAATTTATTATGGTGATTTTTTAATATACAAATTTACAAAAGTAGCTCATTCACATGCTCTCTCTTGCTCTTTCATTCAAGCATTACTTCTCAACATGTTTGCAATTATTTTGAGGTCTATATTACTGAACACAGGCTAACTTAAGTGGAAATCTTGTTAATGTCTTGACATTTTCTACAAAAATAATTTCCTAAAAATACCTACCTGAAATTACCAATCAGCTTTCTTGACATTAAATGGAGTAAGGGAAAGGCTCTTTTACTCAGCTTTGGAATCACGAAACACTTTTAGAAACTTGGAGCATAAATTTTCACAAGAAAAAACTAGTATTTCTCTGAAATTTCTTTGAACAAAATATAGGCTGATTTATGATATCTAGGAAAGCATTGGAGAAGGCAATGGCACCCCACTCCAGTACTCTTGCCTGGAAAATCTCATGGATGGAGGAGCCTGGTGGGCTGCAGTCCATGGGGTCGCTGAGAGTCCGACACGACTGAGCGACTTCACTTTCACTTTCATGCATTGGAGAAGGAAATGGCAACCCAATCCAGTGTTCTTGCCTGGAGAATCCCAGGGACGGGGGGAACCTGGTGGGCTGCTGTCTATGGGGTCTCACAGAGTCGGACACAACTGAAGTGACTTAGCAGCAGCAGCAGCAGGAAAATATTACTTTAAGGAATTATAATTTGATTTGCTATATAAACAAACGCCTTACATGGGAGCCTATTACAGTTAAATTTTACAGTTTCCAATTATAAAAAATTTTTCAGGTATCACGAAATTTTCTGGAAAGAAAAGACACTGTTCCTACATATACTATAGAAATCGTTTGGTCTGTTAAAAAGTTATAGAGACTTTTAAAACATTTGTTGTGGATAATGAACATAAAACATTCAGATTGTAGTTCCATACCTGTTTTATTGGAAAGTCTAAATGACACCATCTTATCAGGGATATTACATACATTCCTCACTGAAGCAATGCAGCTATAATTAGCATAGTCCTGTGGTCGAAGATTCTTTAGTTTTAAGATCTTCGTTTCACCCTGAAAATGTAGAAAAAGTCATTAGAAAAAGTCAGTGGTAACCAAATTAATAAATGGATGAATCATGACATTGTATTTTAAATCATATTATCAGAATATGGAAGATTGTCATTTATTTAAGAAAAATGTGCTAAATTTAAAAAATATATTGCATTTAAAAATCATACTGCCATGTGCTTGGAGATAAAAACTAACAAACAGCAATGAAAATTCATAACAATTTCTTTGCAAACCAGCTTCTTAAGGGGGGGATCTATTTCTGGTGGTAGTTATGCAAATTATTATGCAAAGATCAGAACAATGTACTTAATAATGGAGTCTATTCAACAAACTGTAAACTATGCAGACTTCAACATGAAGTGTTATGAAAGAAAAGTATTCTGAAGATGAGACAATAAATGAAACACTGTTGGTAGAACAAAATTAATGAAGTCAATCTAATGGTAGATAATTAAATTTATATACATAAATATTTTGTGTATATGGAGCAATGGCAGATGATAGATCTAAAACTGCATTTAAAGAGTATTCATGATGTTTTTATATTATTTTTGTTCTTGTTACTTTACGTTCAGGACTTTAAAGTCTAAATCTCCTGAGTAAATCTGCAGAATTGCAGATAGATTCAAATTAGGCAAGTTGCCAAAAATGTCTTATCCACTCTTGATGAACCAAAAAGCCCATAGAAAAACACTGAAATTATGCAAAAGATAAAAAGAACCACCAACAACAATAAGATGATGAAAAAAACTTGCCCAATTCGAATAAGGTCTCCTGGGATTTTTTTCTTTACCAGCTAAAGTTATTAATACATCTCTCAAAATAGTTCCTCTCACAAGTAACTTAATTATGGAGATGGTAAAAACGTCTCCCAATGACATCTTATTTCGTATAGCAATTTTCAAAATGTTAATTTTTCCAGATAACATCTGTATAGAACCATGTGTTTCTTTTATTTTACTTAAGGACTTCATTCAAGTCCTAAAAATTGTAATACTTTCATACATTATTCAAAAGTATCAGAATACTTAGTGATTTAATACGTAAGACATGGCCTATTCACTTGCCAACAAAAAGAAAAGAAAAGAACCGCCTCCCTGCAAAAAAAAAAAAAAAAGCATAGGCAGGTACACAGTGTTTTCGAAATGTCAAATGAATCTTCTTCAGTGTGTATAGGCATTTGGCTAACTCCTTTCATTCATTGGTAAAATTCAGTCTTAAAACAGTCACACCTTAAAACAATGTTTTCCTCACTAGGATAAATAATAATCATATCTTAAATTTTTTGTACGAAAGACATTGCATTTTTTCTGTATAAGCAGATGCAAACACACCCCACAGAATACACAAAGAGTCAGTGTGTGTGGTTCTACAATTTATATTTAAAGCATATTCTCAATATATTACAGAGCTTTCATATTATCTATATACAATGCATATAAAAGTGTACTTAGTTAGAAAGCATAGAGAAAGAATATGTTATACTAGAACCAGTTGACTCAGATAATGTTTTGAACAAGATACTACATCTTCCTCCTCGTACCTCTGAATATCATTGATTAGATTTCTTTACTTTTCTTTCTCCCCTTAAAACTTGACTGTTGCTATTCTCTGGAATTCTATTTGTCCAGTTAATCACACTTTATAAAATTTCCTTAAGTTATTTTATCCTTGCTGATGAATTTATACTGCAAGCCCTATATTCCTGCCCTTTTCTTCAAGTCTTTATCTCTATTCCAGAATTGTCTCAATTTCAGATGCATACAGCAAAATTCTTACGTGAATTTTGTCTATTTTTATGTCTCCATCTCAGATTCTCTTATTGACCATGAAACACATCCAACCTTGAGCATTATTTTGTTTGTATTTAAATATAATGCTCTAAGTCCAAAATTCAGCTGAGAAATTTCTGATTGTGCTTAATATAGCTTAAGAATCCAAGCAAATATGATTATCTAATCTAGAATCAGGACTTTTTTTTAACATGGAAATCTGATTATGCCCTCTCTCTCTTAAATCAAAGGAATGCCATGTTATTGTTCTTAAAAATAAACATAATAATTCTTAACATGACTGTCAAGCCTGTGTGACCTGCATTTTCCTCGCCTCTCCTGTCTCCTCTCATTTTCCTAACGCCTTCCACATATTCAGCTTCCTGTGGCCACAGACCCTTTGCACATGCCTGGTTCCTTACTTCTCTATGCCTAACCAATTTTGTCTCATTCTTCAATCCCAACACTCCTCACTTCCACAGGTAAGTCTTTCTTTACTTTCTGGAAAAAGAGGAATCCCTTTTTGTGAGGTCTGCTTATATTTTTGTTATAACACAGTTTCTTTTTTTCCACTTATTTTGGTAATGGATTTATTTTCTGCAATACTCCCCCCTTGCTAGTAAGGGGGCAGATTATGTCTGTCTTGTTCTCAGTAGTATGTTCTAAGCACCTAGCAGAGGATTTATCATAGGTGAGATACTTTTTAAACAAATTCTTTTGCAACTAAAATACTATGAATTCTTATATTTCACCACTCAACATTTTGCTTATACATATTTATTTCCCCAGAATTTATTTCTTCTTGGTGCCTGATATGAATTCAATAGACATTAATAAATATAGTCAGTATTCTAAAATGAACCGGGCAGTGATAACAATTCTTAAATATATAAAAGAATAAATGGTGCCATTTAGATGCATATTTGATGATAAAGTCTCTTTATTTACATAGAATTGATTATATTCTGTCAGTGTTCCTTGTTTCTGTTTCCACTGGCAAATTGTATTTAATCCATATTTTCTGGATATTTTTTCAACACTTCACTGAAACTTCCAGTGTCACTAATAATCCTTTTGTTAACATTTAAGAAATTTTAATAAATCTTCATTTCCTTTTTATGTGTGTATACTTATCCACTTCCTTCTAATACTTTAGATTACCTTTGCTATTTTGACAGCACCTTGTGTGTAGGTAAAAAATTATAAATAAAATAATTTAGACACTTTTTGGTTACATTTATTTCATTTTCTATTATACAAATTTTAGTCTGCACACTTCTACTATTACTACTTTTCTAGACCAATCTGATGCATTATCATGGTTTCAGTTAGCATTTAAATTTCTAAGCCAAAACATGACATTTTTGGAAAAATAGCCAATAGTATTGCAATTAATGAAATCCTGCTTTTCCAAAATTTTCCTTTCTTTTAGTTGCAATGTTTGCTAGCCATTACATTACATTACACTCTTGCACTTCAGTGTCTCCACATCCCATCTGGATCTCTTAAGATATTCTATCTTGGTTTTCTAATTCTTTCTGACTCTTCTTTTTATTGTTATTTTCCTTTACTGACTTCTATTATTCCTGCAATACAGAGCTCCTACCCCCAAAAGAGGCACTTCATATTTTGCCAACAAACAAGTTAGACGTGTCTCTCATTTCCAGATTGAATTTGTTCTCTCTTGGATTCCCCTTGACCTCTCTATGAATGTCCTCATCCACCATTTCTAACTCTGACCTCTGACCTCATCTATGTATTTTGATAACTGCCTGACAAAGATTTTCATCAGCAAGACATAGAAGGTCATACCAAACTCAATGAGCTCATCATTGCACTCTACTTACACTTACTGCCTCACCTCATATAAATTTTCTCTTCTGACATTCTGCTACATTTTAATGATCACCACCATGATTATACAGTGGAAGTGAGAAATATATTTAAGGGCCTAGATCTGATAGATAGAGTGCCTGATGAACTATGGAATGAGGTTCGTGACATTGTACAGGAGACAGGGATCAAGACCATCCCCATGGAAAAGAAATGCAAAAAAGCAAAATGGCTGTCTGGGGAGGCCTTACAAATAGCTGTGAAAAGAAGAGAAGCGAAAAACAAAGGAGAAAAGGAAAGATATAAACATCTAAATGCAGAGTTCCAAAGAATAGCAAGAAGAGATAAGAAAGCCTTCTTCAGTGATCAATGCAAAGAAATAGAGGAAAACAACAGAATGGGAAAGACTAGGGATCTCTTCAAGAAAATCAGAGATACCAAAGGAACATTTCATGCCAAGATGGGCACAATAAAGGACAGAGATGGTGTGGACCTAACAGAAACAAAAGATATTAAGAAGAGGTGGCAAGAATATACAGAAGAACTGTACAAAAAAGAGCTTCACAACCCAGATAATCATGATGATGTGATCACTGACCTAGAGCCAGACATCTTGGAATGTGAAGTCAAATGGGCCTTAGAAAGCATCACTACGAACAAAGCTAGTGGAGGTGATGGAATTCCAGTGGAGCTATTCCAAGTCCTGAAAGATGATGCTATGAAAGTGCTGCACTCAATATGCCAGCAAATTTGGAAAACTCAGCAGTGGCCACAAGATTGGAAAAGGTCAGTTTTCATCCCAATCCCAAAGAAAGGCAATGCCAAAGAATGCTCAAACTACTGCACAATTGCACTCATCTCACACGCTAGTAAAGTAATGCTCAAAATTCTCCAAGCCAGGCTTCAGCAATATGTGAACGGTGAACTTCCTGATGTTCAAGCTGGTTTTAGAAAAGGCAGAGGAACGAGAGATCAAATTGCCAACATCCGCTGGATCATGGAAAAAGCAAGAGAGTTCTAGAAAAACATCTATTTCTGCTTTATTGACTATGCCAAAGCCTTTGACTGTGTAGATCACAATAAACTGTGGAAAATTCTGAAAGAGATGGGAATACCTGACCACCTGATCTGCCTCTTGAGAAATCTGTATGCAGGTCAGGAAGCAACAGTTAGAACTGGTCATGGAACAACAGACTGGTTCCAAATAGGAAAAGGAGTATGTCAAGGCTGCATATTGTCACCATGTTTATTTAACTTATATGCAGAGTACATCATGAGAAACGCTGGACTGGAAGAAACACAAGTTGGAATCAAGATTGCTGGGAGAAATATCAATAACCTCAGATATGCAGATGACACGACTCTTATGGCAGAAAGTGAAGAGGGGCTAAAAAGCCTCTTGATGAAAGTGAAAGTGGAGAGTGAAAAGGTTGGCTTAAAGCTCAACATTCAGAAAACGAAGATCATGGCATCTGGTCCCATCACTACATGGGAAATAGATGGGGAAACAGTGTCAGACTTTCTTTTTCTGGGCTCCAAAATCACTGCAGATGGTGACTGCAGCCATGAAATTAAAAGACGCTTACTCCTTGGAAGGAAAGTTATGACCAACCTAGATAGCATATTCAAAAGCAGAGACATTACTTTACCAACAAAGGTTCGCCTAGTCAAGGCTATGGTCTTTCCTGTGGTCATGTATGGATGTGAGAGCTGGACTGTGAAGAAGGCTGAGTGCCGAAGAATTGATGCTTTTGAAGTGTGGTGTTGGAGAAGACTCTTGAGAGTCCCTTGGACTGCAAGAAAATCCAACCAGTCCATTCTGAAGGAGATCAGCCCTGGGATTTCTTTAGAAGGAATGATGCTAAAGCTGAAACTCCAGTATTTTGGCCACCTCATGCGAAGAGTTGACTCATTGGAGAAGACTCTGATGCTGGGAGGGATTGAGGGCAGGAGGAGAAGGGGACGACAGAGGATGAGATGGCTGGATGGCATCACTGACTTGATGGTTGTGAGTCTGGGTGACCTCCGGGAGCTGGTGATGGACGGGGAGGCCTGGCGTGTTCATGGGGTCGCCAAGAGTCGGACACGACTGAGCGACTGATCTGATCTGATCTGATCTGACCATCATTTTCCCCTATTCCAGACTCAAGACTCTTGTCATAATTCACTCTTTATTGTCTCTCATTACCTCACATTCAATGGCATCAAATGCCTTAGATTATTTTTTAGTTTTTCTTTTATAAATGGCCTTTATTTTTCAATCAATAGGCATATTATTTGCTGTAGACCCTCATCAACCATGAATTTAACAAACACAGCTTGAGTGTCTATTCTGGCTAAAATAATGTACTGCCTACTATTGAGAACTGCTGTTCTACTTTATTCTAATCACTCTGCATACGCCCATCATACGCGTCATCATCATGTCATTGTCATGCTGCTGCTGCTGCTGCTAAGTCACTTCAGTCGTGTCTGACTCTTTGCGACCCCATAGATGGCAGCCCACCAGGTTCCCCCATTCCTGGGATTCTCCAGGCAAGAACACTGGAGTGGGGTGCCATTGCCTTCTCCGATTGTCATGCTAGAAAACCCTAAATAGCTCTCCTACTCTGAAACTTTATTTCAAAAACCTTCAGTGGCTCATTTGATACTCCATGCAGTCCAAGAAAAATTTTACTTTTTTTCCTTATTCCTCACACAAACTAATTTATTATGTATTCATTTATTATTTTTATTTAATATTTATTCACACCAAGTTAGTTTCATCACTATTTTAAGATGACTTTTCATAATTTTAAACTCTGTTGTTTTTTTTTTTTAAAGAAAACTACTTCTTGATATGAATCTTTTTAAGTTGCAATAAATTGAAGTGCATGTCAAAAAAAAGTTGTACCTACTCTGTAAAGTCTATTTTTTTGTAAATATATTATATACATTATTGAAGTACAGTTGACTTACAATGTTTCAGGCGCACAGCAGCATCATAGGTTATTACAAGATATTGACTATAGTTCCCTGTGCTATACAGTAAACCTTTGCTGCTTGTTTCATATCTATTTTTTTAAAATTAGCAATCTAGCATTCTATTCATACCAAGTCAAACAAGCAAAGTCTTTTCTGACCTTCTCAGAAGTAAATTCTCTTTCTTTGTAATTTCTATTACATTTTTATACCAAAATATCTATTATAACTCATTATTTAGTATTTGGTTGTAAGTTATTACTCAACGTGATGACATGTTCTTTAGCTGAATCATGAGACCCCTAGGGGCAGAGTCATCTTATATCACTCAGAATACTGAATAGGGAGCCTTTTGTATCACTGTTTAATAAATATATGTTGATTGACAGGATGTACTTAAAAGTGGTCTTCCCACTGATCGCATTCTACAAGAAGTAAGGTATTCAGAGTATATAATTATAATGACTCAAAAATAAAATGTACAAAAATAGAAAATCTACAAAAATTAGACCACATTTTCCCACCACACATTCTACCCTTTGCTTATGATGTTGTATTTTTTATAACATTACCCTGACTTTCTCAGCCCTTTCTATAATACTTGCCACATTAATAATCAATTGGAAACTAATTCTTTGTATTTTTTAAATTAGATATTTTCATTTGCACTGCTGCTGCTGCTAAGTCGCTTCAGTCATGTCCAACTCTGTGCAACCCCATAGATGGCAGCCCAACCAGCTCCCCTGTCCCTGGGATTCTCCAGGCAAGAACACTGGAGTGGGTTGCCATTGCCTTCTCAAATGCATGAAAGTGAAAAGTGAAAGTGAAGTCGCTCAGTTGTGTCCGACTCTTAGCGACCCCATGGACTGCAGCCTACCAGGCTCCTCCATCCATGGGATTTTCCAGACAAGAGTACTGGAGTGGGGTGGCATTGCTTTCTCTGTCTACTAGAATAAATACATGGTAACTCTCTTGCTTCCCCTTAATCTTTGTTAAAAAAGAAAAATTGTATCAGAGAAAGTAAATTCTTTCAAATTCTTTCAAGTATTATGCAAAACTTCCTGTCTACGAAATTTTGAGACATAACCAGCTTTTGACTTAAAATTAACTACAACCATAGAGAAGGTGCTCAAAAGTTCTGTTTCTTTTTTTTGCTTTCTTTTTTTTCTGTTATTATTATTATTTTTTTAACTTTACAATATTGTATTGGTTTTGCCATACATCAACATGCATCCGCCATGAGTGTACACGTTTCTTTGTCTTCATGCTACTAAGAGAAATATGATCTCTGTGAAAAAACACATCAAGTTGTATACTTATGTTTCATGAGGTCATGGCAACCCACTCCAGTATTCTTGCCTGGAGAGTCCCCATGGACAAAGAGCCTGGCAGTCTACAGTTCATAAGGTCACAAAGAGTCGGACACGACTAAGCCACTAAGCACAGCACACAGCAAAACACGACACAAATAGTAGGGTGGAATTTAAAGTGACCTTATCTTATATAGTGGAAAAGGCAGTATTTATATAAACATACAGTGCAAACTACAAGAAACATACATAAACATGTAAACAAACACAACCGGTATAACTAGATCAAAGACGCTAACTCAGAAAATAGAAAGCATATAGGAAAAATATACTTTTAGAGACTGTCTCAGAAGTAAGAGACTTTTAGTTTGAAAACTCTTCCTTGAAATAATGACATACAAACACTACCATGTGTAAAATACACAGCTAGTGGGAATCTGCTGTAAAGCACATGGAGCTCAGCTCAATGCTCTGTAATGAATTAGATGGATGGGATGGGAGGAGAGAGGGATGTCCAAAGGGGAGAAGATATATGTATACGTAAAGATGGTTTACTTCAGGTTCAACCCCTGGGTTGGGAAGATCTCCAGGAGTAGGAAATGGCAAACTGCTCCAGTATTCTTGCCTGGAAAGGTCCATGGACAGAGGAACCTGGAAGGCTACAATCCATGGGGTTGCAAACAGTCAGATATGTCACACACATACACACACAGCAGAAACTAATGCAACGCTGTAAATGTGTATGTTTGTAAATACACAAACAGTCACACACATACACACACAGCAGAAACTAATGCAACACTGTAAATGAATTATAGTCCAATAAAAAATTTAAATAAAGGAACAGATCCAACTCATTGTTCTGAACATAATGTGTTCAGTAAAAATTTTTGAACCACGTTGACTCTAATTTTAATAGTAAGAATGAAAAAATATTAATATTATGGTAAGATGAATGACAGATTTAAGAAGCTGAGTTAGGGACCATGCACTGAGGAACTGAACAGTCCACTATTAACAAGCAAAGGTAAATAGGAAGCAAGCCCCAAGGGACTGATGAAACAATCAGATACATTCAAACCGATAGCAATGAAGCTCTGGCCGTTAAAATAAGGAGGTCATTCTTGTAGGGAATTCATTCTTGAAATATTATATATACTTGAGTTTTTGCAGTTAGAAATGCTGCTACTGTTTATGTTATCTAAAAATAAAGACTATAAACTAGGTAGTGATAGTAATAGTGAATTTTTAAACCTTTACTTTTGAAATGATTCCTACCCTTTAAAGACCAACAGATATGTTTCAATAAATATAATGGTTTATGTATAGCATATCCTAGTTAATTCTTATGCAGATCAGAGCAGCAAAATGAACACATGAGAAGGACAGATGGGATGGAGAAATAACTTACTGTGACTTCTAGGTCCACCGTCTCCCAAGGTTAAGCTGTCATATGAATGCAGAATTATTTGGGTTGAACTAAAATGATTTATATTTTCATGTGAATTTCTATGATTTGTAAAAAGGAATTTTCAGTTAATCATTGTCTAATTGTATAATTAGTCTAATTATACCTAATTACATAATTGATGTAAATATGTTCAGTCTTGCAATTAGATGGCGTAATTACAAGGCACAAGATGATGTCATGAACATCTTCATAAAAGCTCTGGAGAAATAGCAAGAATACGTGTATTTTGTAAAATTTAAGTACAAGTTACTTTAATATTCACAAGATCATTTGAAACACACAGATTTAAACTTTTAAAACTACTTTTTAAATAAATAAAGGGAAGCCCCTTACCAAAGGTGATTATTGCCTAATGAAATAATACCCATAACCTGAAACAATATTGCTATTTTACTTAGAAAAGGAATTTGAACTTTCTTTTAATATTTACTCTCATATATCAATAAAAAGGAAAAAAAATCAATTCACACTCATTTTTTTAGCTCTAAAAGTTAATTCATTTATTTACTTCTAAATAGATAACAATATATGCTGTCCAGCATACCCAGTATTAAGTGAGTACAAGTATGAAAAAGCATAATTATTCCTCTTAGACTTATATTCTTATTAATTCATATCTGCCTCAGGAACACAGATCAATTTCATTCTGGAAGTATGATCTATAAAAAGGTGCAGTCAAGGTTCTGTATTTCTACTGTATGGTAAAATAAATATTCAATTCAAGTTGATATAGTTATTAACTTAGTATGAATGTGCATGTGAGGCAGATGGCATTATCTTAGAAATTCTATTTTATTAAAAACAAGACATTGTTTTTGAACAATAAAACATAATATCTTTAAAACAAATGTAATTCTCTAATATTAAAAATAAGCAGATTGTGATCTGTCATTCAAATCCATCCCCAGTACATTTATATATAGTCCCAATATATCTTTCCAGCTTTGTGGTCCGCTGTTGCCCCCATATACCAATCATTATTCCAACCAACCAGAGGGGTGGCCAATCTTTGACGATATTACCATCGTTCTGTATATTATACATGCTATGCTTTCCATCTTGAATGTTCTCTTTGATTTCTCCCTGTAATATCAAAGTTAGGAAAAGCCTTTAACCTCTGTATCTCTGATAGAGAGGTGCCTGAACCTTGTATGAAACAGATCTCAATCATTTTTAACTGGATCTTATTTACACTATGTAACCACAGAGGCCTTAGGGTCTATGAAAATAAATTAAAGTATCACTGCAGTGCTCCAAAACAAACAAAACTAAATGGAAAGTTTTTTCCCTAATAAAGTACACATAGCAGTTTTTGGGAAACAACAATCTAAGAAATCATTAACACATAAGAATACATATACATACACAGTAGCCTGACAAGCAAAAAAAAAAAGTATTGCTAAATACCATCCCTATCTCATTAAGAACTGCAAAGCCATTATAGGAAAGCAAAAAAAAAGAAAAGAAAAACCTCAATATTGGGAAGCATTTTAAGGATACAAAGCAAAGTGAATTTTAAATCTAAAGCAACTAACTATGATATATACCACAAGTAATTGATGCTTTCATTTCAATTACACAATTATGAATAGTTGCTTAAAATGTTTGGGTTACCTTTCAATGTAGGGAAAAACAACTAGATATGATTAACTTTGTAAATTAGAATCTACATAAAATTTTTGTTTTATCATTGTAAAAATAAAGACCACAAGCTGTATCTACTGTGTTCCTTTCTCCTCCTGGATGATCACAGTTCACCATGCTTCCAAATTTCCAATGCAGCTAGAAGGTACTAAAGAGAATGCTGTTTGTTATCAAATAAATTCATGGGTTAATAAATGTTCTTTCCCTGTAAATAAGTGTTCTTTACATCCTATGTGTTTGTATTATAAAAATGTGCCCTAGAGGCTGGATTGAGCCCTGGAATTCTCAATGTGTTAATTCTAATTTTTTCATACAAGATAACTTCTAGAGAATTCCTGCTTATTCTATAATTCCCTATATTCGCAATTATACAAAAGTAGTAATGTTATCATATGTGTCCTCCCCTCCTTAAGAAACTGTGGACTCAAGCAGAACTTCAAAATGGCAGCCCTGATGGTCAGATATAGAACTCTGGCAGTAACAGGTCGTATATTGTTTTCTAAAAAGCGGGCATACACAGAAAGCCTAACCAGTTATTATTTTCATACTAGCCCCCACAGATCACATATTTACGGTACCAGATAGTTTAGTAGGCGTCTGCATTTGTGTTTCCTGCACAAAAGTAAACATATGGACCACTGGAAAAACAAAACCAAAAACTGGCTTCCCAGGTGGTGCCGTGGTAAAGAGTAGGCCTGCCAATGCAGGAGATGCAAGAGACTCAGGTTTGATGGCTGGGTCGGGAAGATCCCTCCAGTATTCTGGCTGGAATAACCCCATGGAGAGAGAAGCCTGGTGGGCTACAGTCCATGAGGTCACGAGTCAGACACTACGGAGTCACTGAGCATGCACGCACCCCTTAACCAAAGAGATATTTGTTTTAAAGAAACCCTTGAAAATCTCTTAAATAAATGATTAGCTTCCTATCCATTTATGATAAATATTCATATATACACGAAAATACTCTAAGCAGTATCTAAAATATAAAAAAAATGGTATTGAAAAATCTTACATGTGCTCTTGAATTTTCATAGAACAATACTATACATGATAGGTAAGACCAAAATGGAGCAGATCAGATTTTTCTTTGCTTGGTATTAATACATTGCCAATATCAATCATCCTCCATTCTATAACTTTAATATCTCAGATTGTTCTCAGATTGACGTACAGATTCAACAAAACTTCAGTCAAAATCTTATCACACTTTCCACAGAAATCAAGATGATCCTAAAACTTAAGTGGGAATACAAAGAAGTGAAAACATCTAAAACAATTTGAAAAAGATGAACATGGTTAAGGGACTTATTATTTCTCATTTTAAGATTTGTTATAAATCTATAGAAATTAATACACTGTGGTATTTAAATAAAGACATATAAATCAATGGGACAGAATAAATAGCTCAGAAATACTCTAATACATAGCGGCAATTGATTTTCAATTTAAGTGCCAAGGAAATTTAGTGATGAAAGACCTTTTCAATAAATGTTGCTAGAACACATGTATAAGGTAAGTAACTTCAGTTGTGTCTGACTCTGTGCGACCCCATAGACGGCAGTCCACCAGGCTCCCCCGTCCCTGGGATTCTCCAGGCAAGAACAATGGAGTGAGTTGCCATTTCCTTCTCCAATGCATGAAAGTGAAAAGTGAAAGTGAAGTCACTCAGTGTCTGACTCTTCACAACCCCATGGACTGCAGCCTACCAGGCTCCTCTGTCCATGGGATTTTCCAGGCAACAGTACTGGAGTGGGGTGCCATTGCCTTTATCCAACTGCAAAAGCTGAAGCTCAAATGCTTACTTACACACAAAAAACAACGCAAAGTGAAAAAAAGGACATATATTGGTAAATTTAAATGAATAATGATTATTTCAAAGAACAAAAAAATCTTGTTGATTTTAAAATATATGTAGAATTAAAGTACTAGACAAAAACAGCATAAAATATAAAAAGGGCAAATATTGCTAAGTTATTCTAAAGTTCTATCATTCTTAAAGAAGTGCTAAAGTAATAAGTATGCACGGTGTAATTTTTTAAGGTAACCAAAAAAGCTATTAAGATAATTTTAAATTTTAGTTAAATAGATGATAAAATGGAATAATTAAAATATCTTATAAACCCGGAAGGCAAGAAGAGAGAGAAGTAAAATAAAAGAAGAGCCTAACATGGTAAAAAAAAAAAATCATGGAATAAATGTACTAAAAATTAAGATAGTTCCACAGGCTTAAAACAATAACAAAAATCTATATTCTGGTTATAAGCAATGTGTTGCAAATATGAAGTTTGAAAGTAAAGAGATGAATATTTATTACTCTCCCCCATCTGCTAAAGAGGCCCACCAACCAAAGGAAAGCGTGTATAGTTAAATTGATGACAGACAAAACAGACATAAGGCAAGAAACACTGCCAGTAGTACATTTCTGAGTGATAGCTTACCAGGAAGATATATTATCAGAAAGATAATACGCTCAGATAATCCACTGCTGCTGCTGCTAAGTTGCTTCAGTCATATCCAACTCTGTGCGACCCTATGGACAGCAATCCACCTGGCTCCTCTGTCCACAGGATTCTCTAGGCAAGAATACTGGAGTGGGTTGCCATTTCCTTCTCCAGATAATCCACTAAGAAGATATAAAAATTCTAATTGTGCAAGTTCTATCAATAAATTTTCCAAATATATAAAGTATAAATTGATAAAAATGAAGATGAAAGAGACAAATCCACAGTCACAGTCATAGACATTATCTAAATTCTCTCAACAGCTTTTATAACAGCAGACACAAAAATTCAGGAAATATGTAGAATACTTGAACAACAAAATTAACAAATATGACTCAACTGAAACTCAACAATTTTGGAATCACAATTTGTGGGTGCATAAGGATCATTCATAGAAGTACATCACAGGTAAGTCTCAACTTTTAAGGACTGAAACTTTTCCACTCAGTGAAATTAGACTAGAAATCAATTAAAAATTATAAGAAAATCATCAACGGTTCATAAATTAAATACACTAAAATTGATTTAATTTTAATATCATTCTCATTCACATTTCACTAAGCTTTCTTTAGTGGGGAAAAAGAAGTAAGAGTTACAGAGAGTGTTTCAGGATTTACTAATAATTTTAACTATTCCTTGGGCTTCCCTGGTGGCTCAGACGGTAAAGAATCCACCTGCGCTGCAGGAGACCTGAGTTCGATCCTGGGGTTGGGAAGATCCCCTGAAGGAGGACATGGCAACCCACTTCAATATTCATGACTGGAGAATTCTATGGCGAGAGGAGCCTGGCGGGCTTTAGTCCATGGGGTCGCACAGAGTAGGACACACTGAGTGACTAAGCACACATTCCTTAGTTAAAAACATCCAGGCATCTTCATGGGAATATTGTCTCAATATATTCTCTGAGATTCTTCCATGTATCAGGCACCATGTGAGTTATTGAAAAGACAAAGTCACTAAAATTATTGAGTTTATGTCCAGATATACAAATAATTTTATAATTTTAGTGCTGTAGAAAAACAAAACAAAACAAAAAACCCTGAGTTTTAAGGATGAGTAGCTGAAACGGAAGAGATGTTACTTCAGATAGACCTGTCAGGGAAAGCTTTTCTTAGGTGAAGATCCCTGCCATGTTATCTAAATAGCATTCTGAGTGGAGGAATCAAGAACATGCAGACCTTGGGCATGTCTATAGTGGGTGTGACTAGAACAGTGAATGAGGTATAGGAGGCTAGATAAGCAAGAACAAGGTGGAACAAGACCAAAAATGGTCTTGTAGGCCACAATACTTGGACTTGTGTGCAATATTTCAGCTTGTGTGGTATGACAAATTAATAACATTTATCCATGAGAAAGCCAACATTCTCTGTGGTCATAAGTACTTTCCATGTGCTGCTGTTTGAGAGTTTTATCAATCTTGCCTAAAAAAAATATATTTAATATTAACAAATTAAGTACATATATAACATAAAAATAATGAAGTATTTCTTGCTTCTATATAATTTTTAAGACAGATATAAATACATAGCCATTTTAGGAGCAGAGATAAAATAATCAAGTAACCAAAGACAGGAAAGACATTTTAAAATGGAAGCTAAAATTATATGCTTTTGGCAATTATCAGTTACAGCAGGCAAATCCAGAGTACAGAATTTTAAGAACAATTTGTTTCTTAAACACTTTTTTGAGATAATTAATCTGGAGGGTCCAAACAGCAGAGTTCCAAGTACAGTAAAAAGCAGAAAAACCATGTGTTATGCAGCATAGTATAACATTTACATCAAAGAAAGTATCAGTATTGAAATGTTCAAATTAAAAGGTTGCTTTTCTCATAAAGAGTGGGAGAAACATAAAGAAGGAAGAGAAAATAAGTAACTTTTAAAAGGCAGAATCAACAGTCACTAGCTTCTTTAAGATAAATTCTTTGAGTTGCTAACACAGAAACAGCAACAAATTTAAAGGAACGAATGAAAAATTTGATTGCACTTATTTAAAACTTTAAAACAAATTCTTAATTACTTGGAAAATATAAAAGTTTCCCCCAAATTTGGGCAAGACTCATGTGTTTATTTTTAAGTGACAAGACCCTTCTTCAAGTAAGAAGCTGCCTACGGTGCTTCAGTACTTAGTGAATATGTGTTTAGAATTGGCTTACTATGGTAAATATCATGTGAACAGAAAATTATGCTTTCTGAATTTTAACAACATCTATATATTAAAAGAAGTTGACAATAGAAGAAGCAAATAGATGATAGGTGATCATTTATTCAGATTTCTAAACCTTAGGGACATCAAGCCACTAAATAGTGTTAACAAATTTTTTAAGTTATTTTGCTAACTAAAAACAATGAATTTTAGTAAAAATTGCATAATGAACTGCAATATGTATTTAATGTTGCATTTAATAAAAAATGGGATGCTGGGAAATTTATAATCTCAGGATAATCTTATATTATTAGAGAGCTGGGATGTGAAATGTAAAAATCTTCAACATTCTGAATTTAGAATATTTATAGTATTTTAAATTCAGTTGTATGTTTCTCTCCCTATGGACATTTGATGCCTCAGATTTTAACAGTGTAGTCAGATTCTTGTTTATCTTGTTACCTATATAATTAAAAAAATAGTAATCACAATTATTTTGAAAATTTTTCCAGATACATTTTTTTTAATTTAAAATCTTTTGTTGGTTAGGTTGGTGTTTTTTGTAAATGTCAAAAAATATCTTTATAATTACAGCATTCAAAAATTCCCACAACTTCCATGTCTCCTCAAGAAGCATTAATTCAATCAACTACATTTCAATAAAATTTTTTAAAAATGCATTACAGAAGAATGTTCCATATTACATGCATTCTATGTCAAATTAATTCAAGTGTTCTTTTTATTAAATACATTTTTGATGACTAAGATATATTAACTTTTATATAACTATGATTCTATTCTTACACTAAGCCAAAATCAAAAAAGAACAAAGAAAATTTGATAGATTTTTTCCCTAAAACCAAACATATTTCAAATACATTTCTTCATTTTCTTAAAATGTATTTACCATTGCAAATGTGGAAATCAGAATATTTTAAGAAATATTTCTCACAAAAAAAGAAAACAAAGCAGACAGCAAATGTATAATTATGGACTTTAGCGTGAAATTCAGGTAAACCTATGGACAAAATAATATTTAGGATACATTCATTTAACTTGTTTTCAAGAGGTAACTTGTTACATGTAACTACTACATGAAAACAAACAAATTGTTTTTCATTATTTGAATCCTCTGAGCTTTCAACTAAATATATATTGCTTTGAAAAAAAAAAAAGCTATCTTTTCAAATAGAAAAGTATTTGAAGTATTGCAATGCTGCCAGAGTTAGGAAAGTATCCAGCAGAGTGGGGTGGAAATACTATTATATCAGTTCCTACCTGGGTAAAGAAGGGTTCATAAATCTCAACGCCTTTATCAGATCCTTGTAGCAATACTTCCTGGCCACGTCTCCAGCTGTACCGCACAGGTGGATTGGAATTGGCAACACACCGGAGGAACACTGTTCTCTCATAATAAAACTGTTCTTTAGCTTCACCTATACTTTGATGAACAGTTACTACTGGATCATCCAAATCTAGAAAACATAAAAATAGTGTTATGAGTTATATGGCTTTAAAGTACTGAACATATAAAACTTAACCAAAGATTAATTTTCTTAATTGAATGTATTACTTTTAACTAGACTCTTTTTCATTGAGTTCATTGAAGTCATTTGCAGAGAAATTTCCAGTAATAGGAGGTAAAGACAAATAATAGTTGCTTCTTAAGATCTCTATTTGCTGAAATAGTACAATGACTACATATTTCTAATACATTGTCAATAGTCATATAAAACAGAGTTCCATGAGAGAGATAAGAAAATTCAGGAGGTTAGCCAATGAATTATAGTCATAGAAAAAACTTCCAAGCATCTCAGTTGACTCTTAACTTTACCATACTTCCTTTTCCAATTTATAAAATATATTTTAAAAATAAAATATGTTTATAAGTTATTATAACCTTTGTAGTAAGAAAATATGACCTTGTGCCAGATTAAATTTTTCTTCATCTCAGATTTTATATTCTACTTTGGCTGATTTAAAATGTACTAGCAGAAGGTACTATTAAAATTCATTAATATTTCTATTATTGAATATTGGAACTAAAATTTTGCTGTTTTACATACATCCTAAAGAAGGGATGCACAGGAATTAGACTCCTTGATTTCAGACTATACTTACAAAGCTACAGAAATCAAGACAGTATGGTATTGGCATAAAAACAGAAATACAGATCAATGGAACAAGATATAAAGCCCAATGATAACCCCACACACCTTTGGTAACCTAATCTATGACAACAAGAGTAAAGAATATACAATGGATAAAACACATTCTCTTCAATAAATGATGCTGAGAAAACAGGACAGCTGTAGATAAAAGAATGAAATTAGAACACTCCCTAATATCATACACAGAAATAGAATGGATTAAAGATCTAAATGTAAGGCTAGACCCTATAAAACTCTTAGAGGAAAACAGAGGCAGAACACTCTTGATGTAAATTTGAGCCACCTCCTAGAAAATAAAAACAAAAGTAAACAAATGGGATGCAATTAAACTTAAAAAGCTTTTGCACAGCAAAGGAAACCATAGACAAAACAAAAAGACAACCCTCAAATTAAAGAAAATATTTGCAAACAAAACAATCAACAAAGGATTAATCTCCAAAATATAAAAATGGCTCATGCAGTTCAGTATCAAAAAAAATAAACAATTCAGTCAAAAAACGAGGGGAAGATCTACCAAAAAATAAACACTTCTCCAAAGAAAACATCTAGATGGTCAACAAACATACACAAAGATTCTCAATATCTCTAATTATTAGAGAAATACAAATCAAAACTACAATAAAGTATCACCTCACATCAGTGAGACTGGCTATCATCAAAGTATCTACAAACAATAAATTCTGGAGAGGGTGTGGAGAAAAAAGAACCCTCCTACACTTTTGGTGGGAACGTAAATTGATTACATTCGCTGTGGAGAAATGTATAGAGGTTCCTCAAAAAACAAAAATAGAACTATGAGATGACTCATTTCTGGGCATATACTTAGAGAAAACCATAATTCAAAAAGATATTAAGTACATGCACTCCAATGTTTATTGCAGATCTATTTACAATAGCCAGAACATGGAGTCAATCTAAATGTCTATCAACAGAGGAATGGATAAAGAAAATGTGGTACATATATACAATGGAATATTACTCAGTCATTAAAAAGAATTAAATAATACGACTCACAGCAATATGGATATACCCAGAGAATGTCATACTGTGTGAAGTAAGTCAGAAAGAAAAAAACAAATATCATATAATATCACTTATATGTGCGGTCTTGAAAAATGATACAGATAAACTATTTGCAAAGCAGAAATAAAAACACGGATGGAGAGAACAAATGCACAGACACCAAAAGGGGAAGAGGGAGTGGGATGATTGGGAGACTGGAATTGACACATATGCATTAGAAGTATAAAATAACATAATGAGTACCTACTGTTTAGTACAGGGAACTCTATTAGATGCTCTGTGAGAAGGGAATCTAAAAATGAGGGGATAGATGTGTGATTTACTTTGTTATACAGCAGAAACTAACACAATATTGTAAAGGAACTATACTCCAATAAAAATTAATTTTAAAAAGGGGTATCCAC
This sequence comes from Tragelaphus eurycerus, assembly GCA_935064755.1. NCBI lineage: Eukaryota > Metazoa > Chordata > Mammalia > Artiodactyla > Bovidae > Tragelaphus > Tragelaphus eurycerus. The sequence continues at coordinate 1,607,935 of CAKXYN010000097.1, read as the reverse complement.
GATGTGTGTGCTTAGTCACTTCAGTCATGTCTGACTCTCTGCGACCCTATGGACCAGGGCCTGCCAGGCTCCTCTGTCCATGGGATTCTCCAGGCAAGAATACTGGAGTGGGTTGCCATTTCCTTCTCCAGTATCCACGACAGGGTTTAACCTGTATTTTCTGGAAACAATTTCTGAGTATCTTGAGCTTTGTGGTTCACACAGTCTTTATCTCAACTGTGATAAACTCTATCATTATAATGGGAAAGCATCCAAAGACAACAGGTAAATGGATGAAAGATGAAAGTTGCTGAGGTCCATAAAACTTCATTTACAAATGCATGTGCCACAGCTAGATTTGGCTCATGGGCCACAGTCTGCACGGATTACCAACCTCTGATACAGCATATCCCAGGTTCTTAAGAGAAAAAGAAATCAAGGAATACATTAGCTTTAAAACAATTGTACTGTGTGTTTGAAACTTTCTAAGAGCATAAATCTTAAAAGTTCTTATTACAAAGAAAACAAATTTGTAACTTTGTATGGTGACAGACGGTGACTAGAATTATTGTGGCAATCATTTTACAATGTATGCAAATTGGAATCATTATATTGTATACTTGGAAATAATATAATGCTATATGTCAATTATACTTCAACTAAAATAAACACACACAAAAAGTTTATACTTATGTGTTAAAATAATAAAAAGGCAACTAAAATAGAAAACTAAGTGCTTCCTTAAGGAATCAAAGTAAAGAACAAAATTCCAAATTTATCCAGTTTTTAAAAAGCTTTTTTCCAATATGAATTGCTTGAGAGCCCTACTTAGATATCTAGTTTTGCAATATTCTTATTTTTTTCCAACATTAGAATCTTTTCACAGCTACCTCAATGGCCTCTAATTTTAGTAGTGAAAATTTAGAGAACAACTGTTGGTTTTTTGGAAAAGCTGTAGGAACTTTCAGTTTATATTCATTCTATTAGCTGTACAGGAATATATGCCTGGTTTTAATAAGCTGGAGTATTCATGGATCCCAGCATCATTACCATGAAATGTTTAAAGGTCTTTAAATTCCATCAAATGGTCTCTTATTTGATGAATAGGCTTTTTACATATAAATCAGTCCTACAGGAGACTGATGAGTTGAATTCCATCTCAGTGGCTTGAAAAAAAGGTACTGTGAGTCCGTTGTAAGCAACTTATTTTCTCTTGTTCAAAACATAATTTCTATTAGTTACAGTTTCTTTTTAGAGATATGAACTGTGTTATATTGTTAAAAAAAATCTGAAGCTGGAAAGTTCTGAAACAAAACAGATTTGAATGAGAAACAGGGTAACAATGGTAACACTCTTTGGGTTCTAAATAGTTAAATAGTATTGTACTTTTCAACTTCCATTCATTAATGCATCCCTAGCTCTTTTCACATTAATTAGGTAATGATGTCCATAATTGCAGTCAGAACAGACCAAAGCTGAACAATCCTTTCGGAGAAGGCAATGGCACCCCACTCCAGTACTCTTGCCTGGAAAATCCCATGGATAGAGGAGCCTGGTAGGCTCTAGTCCATGGGGTCGCCAAGAGTCGGGCACGACTGAGCAACTTCACTTTCACTTTCATGCACTGGAGAAGGAAATGGCAACCCACTCCAGTGTTCTTGCCTGGAGAATCCCAGGGACAGAGGAGCCTAGTGGGCTGCCGTCTATGGGGTTGCACAGAGTCGGACACGACTGAAGTGACTTAGCAGCAGCAGCAGCAGCAGCAGCAGAACAATCCTTTATACATGCTCTTCCCTGACTTGTATGAGTTTCAGATGAGAATCCAATCCTATGACAATGGTTTACAAAACATTGTATTGGCAGAATTACCTTTTAGATTCACCCATGTGTAGGAATTTCTATTTAGAAAACTCCAGGATTTTTTTTTTTTTTTACACTTAAAAAGAAATACGCCACTCGGTCATCTTCCTGTAACAGTATAAGACATTTCTGTCTGTTATTTTTATTACTATTTTAAAAATCTAAAAACATGTAATAGTGAAAGTAGCAAACAAATAAAAGCAAATAAGCCAAAAACAAGATTTCTGTTAGACAAGTCAAATAATGGCATGGCTAAAAAAATATTTTAAGTAAGATTATACATTTATGTACACATACATATATACATATATGATAGTTTAAGTGACATAGACATATATATCCTTTAAAAATATGCTTAATATCTATTCTTTATATTACTGAATATAGACTGAATATGTGTATTTGCTTTAGGTCAGGTTTCTTGGAAGAGAACCTCTAAGACAGAGATATGCGTTCAGAAAGTGGAAATTATCTTCAGCACTCATGGAGGAGTGAAGGAAATAGACTGGTTAAGAAGGACAGTGGAACAATACAGCAGTTGCATCTAAGTTTCACAGTAGCTCTAGAGAAGATCTGGAGCCCTGAGGTCCTCCCAAACTGGAGGGACTGTACTGCCTTAAGACAAGGAAGCTAAACCTTTATACTTCAACCCTTTCCCTCATCAACAAGTCCTGGCAAGTGTCCTGTTCTCCTCAACTTTGGAAGAGGAAGTTCTGCTGGCTTGGGATAATTCCTAGAGAAGGAGTTAGTGGACAGTCATCAATGTTAAAAGTTTTAGTGGCTTTCGGAATAAGTGCTTCAGTCCTGTGGAAAGGATCTTGGGGTGCACTTCAGCATCCACTCAGATCTACCTGCCAGATACGAAAAGTCACTGTATCTGAGAAAAGCTATTACAGGATTCTCGATAGTCACCTTTCCCGAGGAATATTTTTAAAAGATACCATGGGGAGATGATAGTCATCATCTCCTTCTACTGTTACCATTCTAGATTGCTCTCATCCTGGGCTGGTACATCTTTTGATATAAGTAGTTTACCTAGTGAGACTACCAGATCTTTGTCACTGGGGATGTTGAGCCCCTGGTAAGCATGCTCTTCTCAAGACTCTTGAGTCCCTGGTAAGCATGCTCTTCTCAAGACTCTTGAGAGTCCCTTGGACAGCAAGGATATCCAACCAGTCCATTGTGAATGAGATCAGCCCTGGTATTCCTTTGGAAGGAATGATGCTAAAGCTGAAACTCCAGTACTTTGGCCACCTCAAGCGAAGAGTTGACTCATTGGAAAAGACTCTGATGTTGGAAGGGATTGGGGGCAGGAGGAGAAGCGGACGACAGAGGATGAGATGGCTGGATGGCATCACTGACTCGATGGACGTGAGTCTGAGTGAACTCTGGGAGTTGGTGATGGACAGGGAGGCCTGGCGTGCTGCGATTCATGGGGTCGCAAAGAGTCGGACACGACTGAGCGATTGAACTGACCTGAACTGAAGTCAAGCCATTAGTGATGCGTTTGTCTGTTTACCACCAAAACTGGACAACAGAATAGCAAGGAATGGCTCAGTGGATCAACTGGGTAAGGAATATATTCTTACTGCCTTCTTCTGTAACAACAATCTTATCTTCAAGCTGACCATATGGACCAGTTACTCCTTACAGGATGGTGATTCCTCGCATCTGTTATTTCCTGACACAGGAAGCCTACAGTAACAGCAGCCAACACTTGAAGATTAATGGGACTCTCGCAGTGTCATTTAAGAAAAGCATTTTCCTTTTCTGAGAACAAGAACATCTAAACTGGGAGAAACTAGCATTGTGGGGAGGGAAACATAGATTCCCCAAGAGGATCACTGACTGTAATGGTAGTAAGTAGGGTCCCTACTTAATTCTGGAACCTATGTATTCCACCAATACCCCCCACCCCCAAAAAAAGAAAGAAAGAAATGGAAATAAAAGCATCATATAATGACGGTCATTGATTTAGGATGTATACTGCATCTTGGAAGATGGCACCCATTCCTTACTGGATTCCTAAATCTCCAAGACTTAGATGCCTCCTCCAAAGACTATTCTATCACTCTAGTAAGTTAATTTTTTTAGGTGGTATTGAATATGATATGACTAGAGATTCCCACAGCAATGTTCCCACTGCTACATCTTAACTGCTATAAAATTTGTTTCTGGTCCCATGGGGGTTTAGGTAGGATCATGTATTAAGAATAAAACATTCTAAAAGGCTTTCAATAGGACTGATGCTGGCTAAGGTCAGCAGAAAAGTTCATACTCAGAGTACGCATCAAATTCAATCAAAATGATACACTGTTATTTTCAGGGTTAAAAAAAAAGCATTCTAATATAATCTACTGGTTGGCATTCTTGATGGATAATGCTTTATCATGAAGAAGTGGTGTCTATTATTGTCAGATTATATATTCAGTAGTGACATTAGAGGAGAAGGCAATGGCAACCCACTCCAGTGCTCTTGCCTGGGAAATCTTGTGGATGGTGGAGCCTGGTAGGCCCTCCATAATCCATGGGGTTGCTAAGAGTTGGACACAACTGAGTGACTTCACTTTCACTTTTCACTTTTATGCACTGGAGAAGAAAATGGCAACCCACTCCAGTGTTCTTGCCTAGAGAATTCCAGGGACGGGAGCCTGGTGGGCTGCCGTCTATGGGGTCGCATAGAGTCGGACACAACTTACGTGACTTAGCAACAGTGACATTAGACAGGCCAAACTTCATGAATGATAACCAAAACTTAAAACTTATGCATAGCTTCTCTCCCTATCATTATAGCTATTCTTTTCATGAGTCTGTTGTCCCAACTATGGGCAGCCAATGACAGAAACTGCTGCTGCTGCTGCTGCTAAGTCGCTTCAGTCATGTCTGACTCTGTGCGACCCCATAGACGGAAGCTCACCAGGCTCCCCTGTCCCTGGGATTCTCCAGGCAAGAACACTGGAGTGGGTTGCCATTTCCTTCTCCAATGCATGAAAGCGAAAAGTGAAAGTGAAGCCGCTCAGTCGTGTCCGACTCTTAGCGACCCCATGGACTAGAGCCTACCAGGCTCCTCCGTCCATGGGATTTTCCAGGCAAAAGTACTGGGGTGGGGTGCCATTGCCTTCCCCCGTGACAGAAACTAGTTGGTATCAATTGTCTGCATTACTCTGTCAACTTCATTATTTTGTGCTGCTTCTATGGTAGATAATTTTTGGTGCTCATTAGCATGCAATACAAATGTTCAATACTTCATGGCACACCCACAGGTCCATCCAAAAGCTTGAACATATCTCCCCTGTTCACTCAAAATGACTGACCATGTACACTGCCCAAGTCAAAGTTCTATCCACTGGATAATTTCCCGTTATTACCTGTCTATCAAGGACACCACAGAGTGGAGTTCTCCTGACGTAACAATCCAATATCCAGCCTGTATACATGTACTGACCTGACTCATTATGAAATAAGCTTAGCCTTTTTGCCCTACTATTATCTCAGAAGAGACCCTCTAAATGGTCCCTATGATTTTAGGAAGAGAAACTGGCAAAACACTGATAGCTGTCATGGGGGTCTGGGCACTTGCTTGTACAGTGCTCCTGGGCACTCTGGCCCTGGTCATGCCTCATCTTAGACGTACCACTTGCATATGATGATGGACTACTGATAGCCTGCCCTATTTTATGACTGAGTGCTTGGTAGATATGACAAAACCCAATGTATGACTTCAGGACACTGGTCTGAAAATTACCATGTTCAACAATTGAACAAGGAGTCTTGACTTTTTATTATATCACCATATTCAGCCTCCTGATTATCCATCTGTTTTAACTGTGTATATGGGGCAATACCCTTGTTGACTATCCACTTATATTGCCCCAAGGGATGCTATGTTCTATCGACCATCTCTAGAGCTCTCTGTGGGCTCCCTACATGTGCTAGTGGTAAAGAATCCACCTGTCAATGCAAGAGACTAAGAGATGCAAGTTAGATCCCTGAGTCAGGAAGATCCCCTGGAGTAGGATATGGCAACCAGCTCCAGTATTCTTGCCTGAAAAGTTCAATGGAGGGGATGCAAAGAGTTGAACACAATTAAGCAACTGGGCACACGCACATGCATACACACACACACACGCACACACACACACACAGCTCTCTGTGAGTCTAGCGCACTGGATGCATTTGAACTGTCACCTCCCCACTATTATTCTGTAATCCCAGCATCCCATTGGTATCAGGAAGACCAATTCTGTAATAGCATCTCCTGCTATGAACATTCGTCTGCAAAGAACAGTCACCCCTAAGTCTCAGTGATGCCTGCATCTCGATCATCAGCACATACCTATTGATATAATAAATGTGTTGTCTTTTGAGCCTTTACATAAAATATACTGAGTTGATGACTCAGTATATTTTTAGGCTCTAACTAGTGAATTCACTCTAGCATGCTTACACATGGATCTTTTGATCTCATTTTATTCTATATACACAGTGTTTGTGGCACATATACTTCTTTTTGTGGGGCTCACTGCTTCCCCCAAGCTTCCAAACACCATCTTAACAGCAGCAACTATCTCCTGCTATCCTGGCTAGGGTCTGCATCTTATATCATGGCAGAATACTCCCACATCAGTAAACTCTTATTCTTTCTCTCCACTTATTCTCCATCTCTAATCTTAGTCCATCTTACTGTCAGCCCCACTTGATACAGCAGCCTCAGGATCCTACTCCCTGTGTACTCTCTTGATTCTTACTAGAATATTGGATAGGGTCTGCAGCTCATTTGAAGGATATCATAGGCTCTTCCTCTCCCTTAGAAACCAAGCATTTCCACGCCAGATCATGTCATCTGTTGACCCTACATGCTAATTTGCTGGTAAGAAATGAAGGTGAGGATATACCCTAAGAAGGGTATATATTACCACAAAAGGAAGAAGATTCTGCAACATCTTTAAGCAGGATGAAAGTTATACTCTCCAACTGGAAGAAATGGTACACTTACATAGGTCCACAATGTTTAAGAAAATCTAGGTTTTCAACATTTTTGAGACCATAAACTCAGATACATCCCACCTCTCCAAGTCAGGATTCTACTTATTCCCAGCTGGGGTTCAGATCCTGGCTTGGCCAATTTGCTGAGGCTGAGGATTCACACTTCTCTGAAACTCTGCTATACTTTTAAATAAGTTCTAAGCCTTATTATCAGCTTTTATAACCTCTGGCTAAAGAAGATAAGACTTTCTTTATATTCTGTAAAGAGACTTTCTTATCCTCACATATCACCTTCAACTCATGATTAATCAGTCTTTTATTCTTTCTCTTCCCTGTATAAATAGAACTCAGCAGAAATGGATTATATTGTACTTATTACTTTCCATTGAATTCCTCAAAAGCCAAAGATATTGAATTCACAGAGCATTACCTTCCATTGGTACCCATCCTTGTTCACCATCTGTGAAGGTTTTAACAATCTCACCTCTGTAGCATTCAAAGGCTATCCACGGTCTACCTACCACCAGCAGTGGGATTCTTACTGCCAGCTGATTAGTGAGCTGATGAGTGATCTAACATCCTATTTTAGACTCTACTTCCTCAGACCATCTAGAATTATTCCTTGAAAATATGATTCTCTGATGAAGTTATGCTTTCAGGAAATTTACAGGATAGTGCCCTCAGGATCAACTTTTGTGATTATGTGCAGAAAATAAAAAAAGGGGGAAAGATAGCATTAGGTAGTGAGGGGAGTTAAACTGTGATACATCACTACAAAGTCTCCATATGATCCAGAGGAGCTCCAGAATTGAGATGGTCTTTCAGAGTTGCCCTATAAAGGATAATGATCAGTCACTAGATTAGGCCTGGTAGGGATGAGGCTTGAACTTGGGTTAGGCAGCTGAGGTAGTTTCATGAGAGGGATTCACTTGAGAGTCACGATCTTCCAACACTCCCAGGATATAGAGAGTGCCTGCTATACTGTTTTACCGTAAATAACTTTCTACATTTACTCATCATCAATTTTCACACTAGTGGCTTAGATACTCTTACCAAACCACGTTGGGCTATCTTACATTATTGATGATATTTTACTGGCATTTATTTCTTCTCTTTAAATTTCTTTCAGTTTTATAAGCTAAGTAGGTAAAATTCAAAAATCTAGAGATGATATTCATCAACAAATGCAAAGTGCTTTTTGAAACCAAGAGATTGATTTTATATAATTTAATGGAGGTCAAACTCTTCATATTTATCAAATAAACCATTGAATGCAATATTTGAATCATGAATATTTTATATATTTTTAAATAACAAACCTAATACAGTTTTCTATAAAACATAGCCCAATGTGCATAGGATCTATATCTTAGTCTTGTTTTATTCCTAGAATTGACATAGGGATAAAAGTACTCAATAATGATCTAATAAATTAACATGAAGATAAATCTTTAACTATATGCTCAATGTCTATTTTCAACAATGCTATACATATGTACTATAATGAGAAGCCTAAGGAAAATTCATTTTTCTTTCTAACGAATGCTACCTATCCCTTTCTAATTGAAATAATTTTCTGAGAACTTTTTCTTTGATTGATTAAATATGTCAGCAACTGACAAATTAAAGCCATATATATATATATGTATCTTACCAGTTACCCAGTGCAGTTCATGTAAGCTTATAAGCTTACATGAACTTACATGTAAGTTACATATATATGACTTACATGAATATATTAGTTACATGAACTCACACACACACACACATATATGTATATATATGGCTTTAATTTGTCTCTCTCTCTCTCTCTCTCTCTCTATATATATATATATATAATGATGATGAAAACTACCTTTCTTAAGCTTAGAAGCTTACATGAACTGTACTGGGTAACTGGTAGGATATATGGCTAAAGAAAAGGTAAGAATTTAGGAAGGACCTGGCTTGGCAGCAGACAGTGCATTAACTGAAATAGGAAATGTAATGATAGACCTATATCTGGCCAAAGGATGGAGTGAAGGAAGATGTGATTAGAGAAAAGACCTGTTTCTGTTTAGATCATGCTCAATGTCAAGTACCTATCGCTCTCTTAATCATAATGTTTTAAAATAGAACCAGAATGAGAAGTTTGAGCTACAGATGTAGAACAGGAGACACCAATATTCTGTGTGTGGCAATGAAACCACTCAAGAAGTGTGCAGAATGAAAAGAGGAAAGGACAAAGAAGAGAGCTCTGGTCTCTGGTCCACAACTAGTGGAGCCAAAAATAAAAAAATAAGGGAGATATATGAAAAAGATAGAGGAAAAAAAGTGATGAGAGAGGTGGAGACAAAACAAATCACTGGGATAGAAAATAGACTTTAAAAGTATTTTAAAATGCCCTTACAGGGATTGGAGAACAGGATAAATGGTGAAACAAAATCAAGGTGAGAACAGAACTGGAAAGGGATTTGAAAATTGGCAAGAGATATACTACTGGTGAGCTTCATCAGAGCTGTGCCAGTGGAGTTGTGAGACCAGTAGTCATTTTTCTGTATCTTTGAAAGTGAAATAAAAGTGAAAGTTGCTCAGTCATGTTCGATTCTTTGCAACCCCGTGGACTGTAGCCCACCAGGCTCCTCTGTCCATGGAATTTTCCAAGCCAGAATACTAGAGTGGGTAGCCATTCCCTTCTCCAGGGCATCTTCCCAACCTAGGGATTGAACCCAGGTTTCCCACATTGCAGGTCGATTCTTTACCATCTCAGCCACCACAGAAGCCCTTTGAAAGACAGATAAAAACATGAAATAACTAATGTATATAATTATTTCAGGTAACTTGGCTATGACAAGAAAGAGTTTGGGAAGTAGTTAGAAGACAACATGCAATCACGAGTCTTGCTTTGTTTTCACTGTTTTGTTTTCTTATAAGTTGAGAGACATATATTTAAACACAAGTGGGGAAGAGTCAGTAGTTTACAAGGAAAAATATAATGATGGGGAGTTCTAGGAACATGGTAGATGCTTGAATTAGCTGTCTTAATAAATAATGGTCATTTCTATGGTATAATTATGATATGAATTTTTACAACTCAACATTATTTAAGATTTTCTTTATCAGTAGTATGTCTGTTTTTAGATGTCTTCATTCAAGCTTTCAGTCCTTTATGATAGAAAACTTGGAATTATTTCTAATCCTTCCCTATCTTTATATATACGCAAGAGAGTTTACCTTAAAAAACCTAAAATTAGTTCTTACATACTTTAGATATCCTTGTTTGAGATAAAGTTAACTAAGTTGTGGAAGCATTTGTTTAGTCTATTCTCCACTTAAACTGGGATACCCTAGTGACATGAGGAGTTAACTCTCATCTCCCAGTATGCACTGGCACAATTAATCTATATACTTATGGTTAATCAGTTATTAACTGCAACTGAAGTCATGGGTGTAGTTACAAGTTAAAGAATCAATTAATCTCAAGAATAATCACAGCAGAAGCCTGTTTTCCACAGGGGTTTATTCCACCATTTGGTCCAATTTTTCTGTCTTTAATCTTTGAATTAAACCAAATGAATGTGAAGACCCAGATGGCAAAGACACACTAAATACTGTATTGGATGTTGCCTTTCCCTCTGGGAAGTTCCAAAACTCTTATGCAAAAGAAATCCAGATGTGTTTTCTTAAGGAAAATAACCATACAATAAACTCGTAGGCACTAAAGCTAATCAAGTATATTACTTTTTCATTTTATGGGTAAAAATGTATGTTACTATCATAACTACAGGATGGATGTACATAACAATAGATAATGCTGACAGACTAACTTGAATAAAATTAAGTTGCTTTGAAGTTATAAAAAAACTAATTAAATCATTGATAGATATATCAATAATCAAGAACAAGGCACTTTATAATAAACAAAGCTTTTTATGTCAATACTTTGTAGTACACTGTGTAGATACAAATACAAAAGCACCATCTTTTAGAAAAATGAGAAATTTATCTAAAATTCTGTACAAATACTGAAAACAAGAAATACTTCATATGTTTTTCTGCATAGTGATTTTTGAACAATGATTAATTTTATATAATTTATAAAAAAAAAAAAAAAAAAAAACAGACACAATGAGTGCTACTGCTAAGTCACTTCAGTCATGTCTGACTCTGCACAACCCCATAGATGGCAGCCCACCAGACTCCCCCCGTCCCTGGGATTCTCCTGGCAAGAACACTGGAGTGGGTTGCCATTTCCTTCTCCAATGCATTAAAGTGAAAAGTGAAAGGGAAGTCGCTCATTCGTGTCCGACTCTTAGTGACTACATGGACTGCAGCTTACCAGGCTCCTCCGTCCATGGGATTCAGCAGCAGCCATAAACTTTGAAACAGGAGCTATTCATGAAAAGAAAAGATCTATTCTCACAGCATGTGGTGGAGGCGGCAGCAACAACACTGAGTTTCCTGGGGAGCAGGGAGAACCGTGCTAGTGACAGAAGCCAGTGTTTGATAGGAGCCACAGCAGGGCACTTTGGGAAATTCTGTGCACCTTGCCTTCAAAAGTAGTTTTCCCGACCTCATTGGTTTGTGGAGGGATTAGGTGTGTGCCACCAATGTCATTTATCCTTATTTGTCCCTGATTGTTTTCCAAACTTCATTCTGAAGCCTGAAAGCAAGTCTACAAAATTTAAGTTGATTCATTCATTCATCCAGTTTAAATCTGCCAGAGTTGAAGTTTCCTGCTTACATACCATGGTTTACTGAATTAGCAGTATTTAATAGCAGTAAATCAAATTTATTCCTTCTGCCACTTGTCATTAGATCAGATCAGATCAGTCACTCAGTCGTGTCCGACTCTTTGCGACCCCATGAATCGAAGCACGCCAGGCCTCCCTGTCCATCATCAACTCCCGGAGGTCACTCAGACTCATATCCATCGAGTCTGTGAAGCCATCCAGCCATCTCATCCTCTGTCATCCCCTTCTCCTCCTGCCCCCAATCCCTCCCAGCATCAGAGTCTCTCCAATGAGTCAACTCTTCGCATGAGGTGGCCAAAATACTGGAGTTTCAGCTTTAGCATCATTCCTTCCAAAGAAATCCCAGGGCTGATCTCCTTCAGAATGGACTGGTTGGATCTCCTTGCAGTCCAAGGGACTCTCAAGAGTCTTCTCCAACACCACAGTTCAAAAGCATCAATTCTTCGGTGCTCAGCCTTCTTCACAGTCCAGCTCTCACGTCCATACATGACCACAGGAAAGACCATAGCCTTGACTAGGTGAACCTTTGCTGGCAAAGTAATGTCTCTGCTTTTGAATATGCTATCTAGGTTGGTCATAACTTTCCTTCCGAGGAGTAAGCGTCTTTTAATTTCATGACTGCAGTCACCATCTGCACTGATTTTGGAGCCCAGAAAAATAAAGTCTGACACTGTTTCCACTGTTTCCCCATCTATTTCCCATGTTGTGATGGGACCAGATGCCATGATCTTCGTTTTCTGAATGTTGAGCTTTAAGCCAACCTTTTCACTCTCCACTTTCACTTTCATCAACAGGCTTTTGAGTTCCTCTTCACTTTCTGCCATAAGGGTGGTGTTATCTGCATATCTGAGGTTATTGATATTTCTCCCAGCAATCCTGATTCCAACTTGTGTTTCTTCCAGTCCAGCGTTTCTCATGTTGTACTCTGAGTATAAGTTAAATAAACAGGGTGACAATATACAGCCTTGACGAACTACTTTTCCTATTTGGAACCAGTCTGTTGTTCCATGTCCAGTTCTAACTGTTGCTTCCTGACCTGCATACAAATTTCTCAAGAGGCAGACCAGCGACCCAGATAATTATGATGATGTGATCACTGACCTAGAGCCAGACATCCTGGAATGTGAAGTCAAGTGGGCCTTAGAAAGCATCACTACGAACAAAGCTAGTGGAGGTGATGGAATTCCAGTGGAGCTATTCCAAATCCTGAAAGATGATGCTGTGAAAGTGCTGCACTCAATATGCCAGCAAATTTGGAAAACTCAGCAGGGGCCACAGGATTGGAAAAGGTCAATTTTCATCCCAATCCCAAAGAAGGGCAATGCCAAAGAGTGCTCAAACTACCGCACAATTGCACTCATCTCACATGCTAGTAAAGTAATGCTCAAAATTCTCCAAGCCAGGCTTCAGCAATATGTGAACCGTGAACTTCCTGATGTGCAAGCTGGCTTTATAAAAGGCAGAACAACCAGAGATCAAATTGCCAATATCCGCTGGATCATGGAAAAAGCAAGAGAGTTCCAGAAAAACATCTATTTCTGCTTTATTGACTATGTCATTAGATAGCCTACTTCTTTTCCTGCTATTGGATAAAACTGGGGACATATTTCACAGCTTTCTGAGTTCCCTGTAGTCAGTCACAGGACCAGTCCCATTTTTATAGTTAAAATGTCCAGTTCAATAACTTAAAAGAAGACCTGTGAACTTTCCAATTAAGACTTTCTCCATTGTTTCCAGCTGTATACTAAATTAATCTTGATATCCTGGAAGTCTGAGAGCAACAAACAGAGAGTGTGGGGGGTTTACTTAGCTCCTGTTTTTCCCTTGGCCAACAGTTGTTGTTTGACTCCTCCCTCCTACTCTCACTAGCCACAGGGGCTAAACTCCTTCAGGACTGTAGACATGATGAGTGAAGGAGAAGGAGTAGGAACTATGGAGCCCTGTTTTTGTAAATGAAAAAGTCTGCAGAATCTTAAGGTGAAACTCTTGAAATTCCTCTCATTTGGCTAGAGGAAGCATTGCCATCTTAATCCACTTTAGAGTGTTCAATGAAGCACTCTCAACAAAGAATTCCTTGTCCTCCATCTCTAGGTCCCAATCTCAGTTGCTTATAAAACAGAAGTGGGGAGTCTCAGATGCTGACATGGAGGGTCTAGCAGTTCACTTTGCAAGAGTTACTGGGCAATTTCTAAACTGATCATCTATTTGCCATGAAGTGATAGGACCGGATACCATGATCTTAGTTTTCTGAATGTTGAGTTTTAAACCAACTTTTTCACTCTCCTCTTTCACTTTCATCAAGAGGCTCTTTACTTCTTCTCTTTCTGCCATAAGTGTGGTGTCATCTGCATATTTGAGGTTATTGATATTTCTCCTGGCAATCTTGATTCCAGCTTGTGCTTCATCCAGTCCACCATTTCTCATGACATATTCTGCACAGAAGTTAAATAAGGAGGGTGCAATATTACAGCCTTCAAGTATTCCTTTCTGGATTTGGAACCAGTCTGTTGTTCTTTGTCCAGTTCTAACTGCTGCTTTTTGATCTGCATACAGATTACTCAGGAGGCAGATCAGGTGGTTTGATATTTCCATCTCTTTAAGAATTTTCCACTGTTTGTTGTGATCCACATAGTCAATGGCTTTGGCATAGTCAATAGCACAGAAGTAGATGTTTTTCTGGAACTCTCGCTTTTTTGATGATCCAACAGATGTTGGCAATTTCATTTCTGGTTTCTCTGCCTCTTCTAAATCCAACTTGAACATCTGGAAGTTCATGGTTCACGTACTGTTGAAGCCTGGCTTGGATAATTTTGAGCATTACTTTGCTAGCATGTGAGATAAGTGCAATTGTGTGGTAGTTTGAACATTCTTTGTCTTTCTTTGGGATTGGAATGAAAACTGAACTTTCCCAGGCCTTTGGCCACTGTTGAGTTTCCCAATTTTGTTGGCACATTGAGTGCAGCCCTTTCACTGCATCGTCTTTTAGGATTTGAAATAACTGGAATTCCATCACTTCCATTAGCTTTATTCATAGTGATGCTTCGTAAGGCCCACTTGACTTCACATTCCAGGATGTCTGGCTCTAGGTGAGTGATCACACCATTGTGATTGGGTCATGAAGATCTTTTCTGCACAGTTCTTCAGTGTATTCCTGCTATCTCTTCTTAATAACTTCTGCTTCTGTTAGGTCCATACCATTTCTGTCCTTTATTGTGCCCACCTTTGCATGAGATGTTCCCTTGATATCTCTAATATTCTTTATTTTGGGGGGCTCCAAAATCACTGCAGATGGTGACTTCACCATGAAATTAAAAGATGCTTGCTCCTTGGAAGAAAAGTTATGACCAACCTAGAAAGCAAAAGCGAAGTGCTTAGTCGTGCCCAACTCTCGGTGATCCCATGGACTGTAGCCTTCCAGGATCCTCTGTCCATGGGATTTTCCAGGCAGGAATACTGGAGTGGGTTGCCATTTCCTTCTTCAGGAAATCTTCCTGACCTAAGGATCAAATCTGGTTCTCTCACATTGCAAGCAGACTCTTTACCATCTGAGCCACCAGGGAAGCTCCTTGGAAGAAAAGTTATGACAACCTAGACAGCATATTAAAAAGCAGAGACATTACTTTGTCAACAAAGGTCTGTCTAGTCAAAGCTATGGCTTTTCCAGTAGTCATGTATGGATGTGAAAGTTGGACTATGAAGAAAGCTGAGTGCTGAATAATTGATCCTTTGAACTGTGGTGTTGGACAAGACTCTTGAGAGTCCCTTGGACTGCAAGGAAATCCAATTGGTCCATCCTAAAGGAAATCAATCCTGAGTATTCATTGGAAGGACTGATGTGGAAGCAGAAACTCCAGTACTTTGGACACCTGATGGAAAGAACTAACTCGTTTGTAAAGACCATGATGCTGGGAATGATTGAAAATGGGAGAAGAAGGGGACTACAGAGGATGAGATGGTTGGATGGCATCACTGACTCAATGGATATGATTTTGAAACCCCAGGATTTTGTGATGGACAGGGAAGTCTGGTGTGCTGCAGTCCATCAGGTCGCATCGAGTTGGACACGATTGAGTGACTGAACTGAACTGAAATGAAATTGATCTCAGCCTTCACGTTCTCTGCCAAAACTGAGATACAAAGAGACTCAAAGCAAAGTGTTCTGTTACTCTTGCAGCTATGAGTCCTGACAAAAGAGCTTTTTGAACTTTTAATAAGCCTTTTTTTTACTTAAACTTCACTCATTTATTAATAGGATAAAGACACATTTTTTTGTCCTACTTCCTACTTTATTTCATACCTAAGAATAGCTTCAGTGGCTGATTAGCAAGATAGTTCAATTTTTGTAGGTCAAGATAGACCTGCTCTACATTTTTATTTCTTCAGCTTTGTAAGTAAGCCCTGTTTACTGCTTTCATCCATTACTTTAATTCATTCTCAGAAATTTTTAAAGGTTTAATAGTGAATACATATATACTAATTTCATCATTCCAAAAAATATATATTTCTATGCAATTAAGTACCTTTTCTATTTTCTCAAGGAAATACAACATGTATCTTTCTGCTTTTAACAACCCTGGTTAGTCATCCATAATACATGCTTCAGCACCTTTCTGGTATCGGGAAAAGTATCTTTGGTAACACATTATGTAAGAATGGGTCTTTGGGAGTAAAATAAAAATACCTCAAAACGAGACACAACCCAGAGGAATCCTAGGGGAAGACTAAAAAGTCTGAAAGAACAAAAGTGGAAGCAGCTTATTATTTTTGAAAAAAGGGCAAACATGAATCAGCTCAGCAAAAACCTCACCTGAGATAAAGAGAGTGTTTTACATACAACTCCAGTGCTGGCCTGATGGTACAAAGAAAACAACTGGCTTCGCACCTCCTACTGATTACCAAATGCTCCTCATTCTAATTATTAATTTAAAAACTAACCAACAGGGACTCCACACAGGCAGACAAGACAATTTGTGTCAGCTAGAATATATTAGGCAGTCTAGCCAAGTATCCAGCATATAGGATTCTGCTTTCAGCTGCCATCTTCTAATGGTCTGGATTTAGCTCTCTGAAAATCGGAGGAAATTAGCAATACCGCCAAATGTAGACTCTGCGCAGTCACTACTGGCAAGCTCCACTTGTGAGAGTCCACCCACCTTTATTACTGAAGTTGATACCTGTTTAAAAAGTAACAGAATGAAACTGATTCTAATTAAAGGTGAATAGGAATCAATTTAACTTGCTGCTTACACAGAGAACAGGTAATCTCCCAGATCTCTGCTCTAGTCTTTACTAATACTGCAATTTAAGGCAACTTACTTAACCTCTCTCTGCTCCTGTTTCTTCTCTTTATATAAGCCCTGCTGAGGGAAGCACCACTGAACCAGCTGATCGTGAAAAGCAGAAAGGAGTTTCTGATTGAGCAGAGAGGGAAAAGAGTACTGGAGACTAACCAGAAAGAAAAAATCAGTATCAGTGAGCAACCTTCTCACAAGAGACAAATATTAGAGGCCAAAGGAGCAGAAAGGAGGCAAGAGTAGCAGAACTGAGCAATTTCCAAGCTGTAAGAGGTGGTCTGAGTCAGTCTTTCCTTCTGGGACACCAGATTTAAAGGGGCTAAAACATCTTTGAATCATGCATGCAAGCATCTCAGGGAGTTACTGGAAATACTTGGGATGGCCAATCCTACAAAAAGATTTAAATTTCCTTAACAAATGAGTGATACAGGTGACCAGAATGGAATTTTACTTTAAACATAACTGTTTCATTTTATATTCAAAATCTTGTAAAATCTGAGAATTTTTGCAGAGCAGTTTCAGAATGATGGGTGTACTGCTCCTTCTGTAATGTCCAAGCAAATAATTTAATTGCATTTCCAACACGACTGACTATTTTTAGTGTATATTTTAATTACACAAAATGCACAGCTCCCTGGAAGAGGGCATGACAACCCACTCCAGTTCTCTTGCCTGGAGAATCCCACAAACAGAGGAGCTCCAAAGAGTTGGATGACTGAAGTGACTTAGTATGCATCCACACATGTGAATAGGTAAATTGCCAGAATGCTATGGGGATAGGTCTACATTTTTGACAAGTGTCTCCCCTTCTCTACCATTTCAGTTTGTTTTTCTTTTACAGGATTTCCAAGAATTGTTTTTTTTTTTTTTTTTAATAGCTAAATAGCAACCCTTTGCCGCTTCCACAAAAGAGATACAGCAATCTCCATCAAAATAATGAGAATTTTAGCAAGAATATCATAAGCATCACAGAGATGAAATCAGCATGGGGGTGAATTTACAATGCCTCACGCCATTTCTTTATTTGCCAAAACATAGAAGAAAAGGAAGTTAGGGACTAGTGTTCTGCTATTGAGAATGATAGAAGAATCTAAGATTTGTGACTATGAGAAATCAAATAATTGACTTTGGTCAGACATACTGTTTCAGCAGAACTAGAGGCTATCAATCAAAATGATTGATAAATTAGTAAGCTGGGTGGGATTGTTCCATACTAAATGTTAACTAAAACTATACTAAAAAGTATTTTAAAAATAACATAAATTACATCATTCAGAATCAAATGCAACTAAATAGCATAAACCGAGTTATAGAAAAGGAGGTGAATTTAATAAATGTGTGATGATTTTTATAGTCTGATATTAAGCTATCAACCAAGTTCAGTTCTAAGGCGCTGCCACAAACTCAAGTTAATGCACCTTAAATTATATTTATACATTAAACTTAAGAAGCAGAAATTTCTCAGCAAAGTAATAAGATGTTAATAAAGCTAATGGAAGAAATTTTGCCTTTGAGGCACTAACTCAATGAAAGTCTTATGTTCCTCGGAACAGTTTCCCTTTGGGAAATGGTTGACCTAAAGTATCTCATCTGTTGAACCTTAGCAACAATTATACCTGACTGATGTTTATAAATATAAGTCAAATGAAACTGACTTAAAGACTGAAACACTAGTCTTTTATTGTCTCGTTAGTTATAACACTAATTGGTCTAATTTTGGCTCTTTCCAATGCACACTGAAGGAAATTTAACTAATTAACTCATGGTATGTGTTTATTTAATTAGTCTTTCCTGGGCATTAAAATTTCCCTTCCAAATAGACACAGTAGAGTGACAAGAAACAACTTAAAAGGTACTTTGCTTAATTTGAATATTTCAAAATAGGCATGCTGAGCACACTGAAATTAAGTTTATGAGTTCAACAATATGACCAACAATAATATATGACAACTTTAACAACTGGTTCCTTTTCAGAATATTTTCTGCCATTCTTTACTCTGAAAAATACCCAAAGAAATTTGTACACTACAATCAAAATGTGTGTACAATTTAAAAAATTATTGTGCTGGCTCCAATGACCTACAAATACTAAGAAAATGATTCATATTTATCAGAAATCAGCAATGTTTGCTAAGAATTTCCAAATACTGTTGACAAGGAAATGAAGTATTACTAAAATATACAAATAAAAATTTAGGACTTTTGAATGATGATTTTCATAAAAATATTAATCATCTAGAAATTGAAAAAATTAAGTATATTGTTACAGAATTTCCCTCTCCCCTTTTCCACATTCATGCTGTTCCAGTTAGGCAAAGAAATACAAGGTATTATTAAATAAATATCAAATGGTAGATAAATAGAATAATAGTTCAATTATTCTGACTTCATTTAACTATATTGGGGACCCTGGTGGCTCAAATGGTAAGGAATCCACCTGCAACTTGGGAGACCTAGGTTTGGTTCCTGGGTTGGGCAGATCCAGAGATAAAAAGAATAATAGTTCAGTTATCCTGACTTCATTTATCTATATTGGCCATCACCCAGAATCAATCCTAGCATTTATCCATAAACACAAGAGACTTCTGAAGGAACAAAATTTCCATATCCTTTACTGATAGGACCCAGCACTTTTCTCTGGCCTCCAATCCAAGCTTTTAGATACAATAATAAATTGCTTCCTGGTTTAATTACTAAATTCTCAGTTAACCAAAAGGAGAATGGAAGATGAAAAATGGCAACAGCAATAAGAAATAATATTTGAAAAGGTTGACAGTTTTCTTTAATAATATTATGGCTCAAAGCTTAATGAATGTTACGGAAAAAAGTGAAAGTGCTTGTCACTTAGTCATGTCCGACTCTTTGTGACCCCATGGACTGTAGCCCACTAGACCTCTGTTCATGGAATTCTCCAGGCAAGAATACTGAGGTGGGTAGCCATTGTCTTCTCCAGTGGGTCCTCCTGATCCAGGGATGGAACATAGTTCGATCTCCTACATTGCAGGCAGAGTCTTTACCATCTTAGTGACCAGGGAAGCCCAATGAATGTTACAAATACTTTTAATTCATATACTAGGAAAAATAAAAATAATAAGATATATAAATATCAATATATAACATAATATTGCTTTCACTGAAATAATTTGAAAATCCTTATGTTTAACTGGAATAAAAAAACCTAAAAATTAGTAAAAATTAAACAGAAATCTTATATTCTTGGCCTGGGCAAAGATTTCATAGAAAAATTGTATTACTTTTCTAGAATCCTCCTCTATTGTTTCTTATTGACACATGACACAAAGCAAAGTAGGTGATATCTCATTGTTCAAAGGGAGATAATTTCATCAGTGACAACATCCATTTTAGCATCTGTAAAAAATTTTATGCCAATTTATTATATATATGCATATATTCTTTACCAATTTTCTATTTGTGAACTGTTTAAGGCCAGAGGTTAATAGAGATGCTTAGCAGATTAACTATAAATATATATATTAAATTTCATCATAACCGATTCTGCTCTGTGGCTAAGAGTGTTACAAAGATTTTTCTATGAATGCATCTCAGGGAATGGATGACTTATAAAACATATGTTGAGGGAATTATGTGCTGACCCTGAAATCTAAAAAAACTTAGTCCTCCATTTTCCTTCAAAGAAATTTTTAAAAGGCATTAAATAGTATTAAAATTCATAACTAAACTACTATGGTGTTTCAAAGAAAATGAAATGGTGTCATTTTCTGTTTTAACAAAGAAAATGCACATTTGACAAGTCTGAAACCCAGGCTTTCTCTGGAGCAATTATTTCCTTTCATAAATAAAAAGCATTCAGAAGCATCTCTACCAGGTCAAACCCACCAGGCTGACTTTGACCTTTTTTCACTATCCATAAGTGGGTATTTAAACCTGGTACTATGTTAGTAAACCTTTGACAATTTTGTCTTTTGTCTCTAACTTTGGTATTTTGCAGGTATTTAAAATATCTTCTCCCTAGTCTATTTAGAAATTTTACAAAATGCATTGGTAAGTTAATTCATTTACTCTATAAATTCTTTCATGTCTACCATTTGTGTATCAAGCATTCAGCTAGTACAAAAATAGAAAAATAACTAAAGGAAATGACTACCTGGGAAGATCTCACAACTCAGTGAAGCAGAAAATAGAGAAAAATAAACATCCTCAGGTGGAAGCTGCTATGGTAATGCTGCTGCTGCTGCTGCTAAGTTGCTTCAGTAGTGTCTGACTCTGTGCGACCCCATAGATGGCAGCCCGCCAGGCTCAGCCATCCCTGGGATTCTCCAGGCAAGAACAGTGGAGTGGGTTGCCGTTTCCTTCTCCAATGCATGAAAGTGAAAGGTGAAAGTGAAGTCGCTCAGTCGTGTCTGACTTTTAGCAACCCCATGGACTGCAGCCTACCAGGCTCCTCCATCCATGGGATTTTCCAAGCAAGAGTACTGGAGTGGGGTGCCATTGCCTTCTCCGATGGTAATGATGGGAGACAGCTACATTATAGATATGTGATTATACAACATATCCAAAATTTTACAGAGATCTAAGGCAGAAATAGCAACAGATTTCGCCTGATGGTGGAATACAGAGGACACTTGAGCTGAGAATGGAAAAGTGAAGAGGCTAACCTTTTTCTAGCAGAGGGGTGAGCAAGCACTTGCAGGTATAAAAGAACATGGTATACACAGGCAACTACAAGGAGTTCGAAGTTGTTGTGTGTGTCCAATGCTCAGCCTCTAAGTCATGTTCAACTCTTTGCAACCCCATGGACTGTAGCCCACCAGGCTCCTCTGACCATAGCGTTTCTCAGGCAAGAATACAGGAGTGGGTAGCCATTGCCTACTTCATGGAATCTTTCTGATCCAGGGACTGTACACACATCTCCTGTATTGGCAGGCAGGTACCTTACCTCTGAGTCACCAGGGAAGCCCCTCAAAGTTGTTAAAGCAGTACATATTTTTATTCTACGTATCTGTATTCTTATGAGCAATGAAGATAACCAGAAACTTTGGGGAGATGATGAAAACAACTCTATGTATTAGAATGTTAACTTGCTTGATAAACAATTTTAATTGAGAATCTACTGTGCCTGGCCATTTGTTAGGCCATGGAAAAAAATTGTGGTCATAGTACAGTGATTGTCCACACGAAGATGAATATTAAACAAATAATTATAAGTAACAAATATTAAACAAACAATTCTAAGTATGCGATGTTATGGGAAGGGAAAATCAACAAGTCATCAAGTTCAAATATGTAATTTAAAAAATCTGTATTTTCATTTATGGTTTACCATTACTTGAAATTTTTACTGTTTTTCCTCTATTTACATCTGTAGTAAGTAATTCTTTACTATGTAATATAACATAACATTTGAGGGCAATTATTCTCATTTTTCATAACATTTTCTTTGTTTTTTAAATCTGATTATTATTCCAAACAAACTATTGGGTATCTATGAAGAGCAACCATCTCCATACTATTCGGCTCTGTTTTTTGTCTTTCTTTCCTATGTTTTAAATTATGAAAACATGACAATATAGTTACAGGAGACTTGAAAAATACAGAACAAAGTTACATATAGTTCCACTGTATATCACAATTATTTTTTAAGTAAATGTCAATTTTTAGTTAGAGTTTCAATTTCAAATTATTTTTCTGTCTATTCATATTATTAAGATTCTTAAGCCACATTGATAATATATAGCTGAATCAATTCAAGTCCATTTATGCATCATTAAAAGCTTGGAGCTTTCTTTATAAAATCAGATATACATTTACTATATATTCTAATAGACTATTGCTGATATAGAGAATTTTAATTAAAAAAAGGAAACAAAACACAAACCTGTAGGTTCTATGGAAACACAAAGGGAGATAAATATTTTAAATTATGACAAATATTTAATTGCTAAACCTCATTATTTAAACTCATCAGTTCAGTTCAGTTGCTCAGTCATGTCCAACTCTTTGCAACCCCATGAACTGCAGCATGCCAGGCTTCCCTGTCCATCACCAACTCCCAGAGTTGACTCAAACTCATGTCCATTGCGTAGGTGATGCCATCCAACCATCTCATCCTCTGTTGTCCCCTTCTCCTCCCACCCCCAATCCCTCCCAGCATCAGGGTCTATTCAAATGAGTCAGCTCTTCGCATCAGGTGGCCAAAATATTGGAGTTTCAGCTTCAACATCAGTCCTTCCAATGAACACTCAGGCCTGATCACCTTTAGGATGGACTGGTTGGATCTCCTTGCAGTCCAAAGGACTCTCAAGAGTCTTCTCCAACACCACAGTTCAAAAGCATCAATTCTTCGGCGCTCAGCTTTCTTCACAGTCCAACTCTCACATCCATACATGACCACTGGAAAAACCACAGCCTTGACTAGATGGACCTTTGTTGGCAAAGTAATGTCTCTGCTTTTTAATATGCCATCTCGGTTGGTCATAACTTTCCTTCCAAGGAGTAAGCGTCTTTTAATTTCATGGCTGCAATCACCATCTGCAGTGATTTTGGAGCCCCCCAAAATAAAGTCAGCCACTGTTTCCCCTGTTTCCCCATCTATTTCCCATGAAGTGATGGGATTGGATACCATGATCTTAGTTTTCTGAATGTTGAGCTTTAAGCCAATGTTTTCACTTTCCTCTTTCATTTTCATCAAGAGGCTCTTTAATTCATAAATTTATCAAAATATTCTAGTGGAGGAGTTACAAACAAATTCAAGCAATTAATGATTCTATATTCTGTCTTAACCAGAAGAGCATCATTTTTTAATAACTTAATTTGTATTTCCTAAACATGGCAATATCAGGAGACACACTTTAATCAGTTAATGTTTTACTAGATTCTAATGGAGTTGTCCTCTGTTTTTATTCATAATGTGACTGCATTATTCTATTCTCCATTCTTTTAATTAATTGATTTTTTGCTTTCTAATTAATCATAAATATATTAAGATAATCTTGGTTGGTGAGTTTTAAAAACTATAGCTTACTGCTTATCATTTTAGATTCATAAGTTACAGTCCATTTTAGCTGATACAATTTAAATTTTCTGTTTTCAATGATTTAATTTTCTTTCCTATTTAGTAAGTGGATATAGCTTCCCTTTCTCTTCCTTTTTCTTTTCCTTTCCTCTCTTATTTTTTATTGTTATACTTTGCTTTGCAAATAACATTATATCCATCATCACATATCATTAAATATCATAGGTGAAATAAAACAAGAGGATTAAATCCAGACCCACTTTTCTATTCATTAAGAGTGTGACATTGTAAAAGGCAGTTAGATTGTCTGAATTTTAACTGCATAATATTTATACTAAGAATTTGAAAGTAACTGATTTTTCAGTTCCCTAATATAAACTTCTAATTGTCTACATTTATTGTCTGGTGAACTTCAGCCATGTTTTCATTCAACATTAATTCACAACAATAATTCAACATGTTATTATTATATGCTAGGAATTGTACCAAGCATATCATTAGGGGAGAGCACTCCCCATAAGCTTTGATTCTTGTTTACCTGTGACATCAGGATAGTATAACAGATTATTTTATCTCTTTGAAAAGAGCTGTCTTAAAAGTAGATTATTTGTCTCGTGATTAAATTTTTGATTGAGGCAGTTTTTATCACACTTATCAGAATTTTCACCTTATATTGATACTGTTGAGTATCAACTGTTCACCCCAAAATATACATTCACCCCAAAATGTGAATATTGAAGCCAAATATGACTATATTTGGAGATATGACCTTTAAGGAGTTAACTAAGGTTAAAAGGAGTTATAAGAGTGGGTCCCTAACCCCAAAGGACTGATGTCCTTATAAAAAGAGGAAGAGACATCATGCGTGCACGCATAAAAGAAATGCCATCTTGAGGACAAAGTGAGAAGGCAACCATCTGGAAGCCAAGAGAAGCCTCATCAGAATCCAACTCTGCCAGGACCTTGATCTTAGAATTCCAGCCTCCAGAACTAAGATATACCAAATTGCTGTTATGTAAGCCACCTGGTTCATAGTAGGACGTATGACTTCATTTTCACCTGAATGTTGAGCTGAAGTTTCTTCTGAATCAAAATCCAGTTTAGCAAACACTTGCTATGCATGTACATTTTGTTTTTCTCTAAACATTTGTTATCTATACATGTGTAAAATTGGACTCATCATCTTCCCTTTATATCCTTCTGTGTTCATCATTCCAGGGAATAGAGTCATCATAGACCAAATTTACCACCTTCAAGATATAGTCATCAAACCTTGATTCAACAGCTGAATTTAATAAATCTCTAAGCCAGTAAGGTCTATCCCCTAAGTCCATCTTAGAGTCTAACATGCCGATCTCTATTGCATCTACCACAATTTAGGCATGCACCACAATTTAGGCATCTCTGGTTTATATTTTAAGTATTTCTCCCTCTAGTTTCACTCCTCATATTCTACATGCATTCATTACAATATAGCAAATGAGAGTTTCTATATTTTGAACTAGACACCTACCTCAATAGCTGTCAAATGTCACAAAATAATGTTCATATGTTTTCGTGAGGTTTATAAAGCGTGTCATAATCTTCCCTAGATGACTGCTGTCTTTTACCATCATATCACTCAATTTTTATATGTGTTCAAGTTATGTTGAAATAACTGCAGGGTCTTAAACAGGCAACAATGATTACAGCAAAGATAACAATAATAACTGATAGTATATTTATTGGTCACTTACTCTGGGCTAACAACTGCACAAAACACATACACACAAAAACAGATCAAATCGGTAGAACATACTTTTGATATACATAATATTATCATTGGAATTCATCAGAGTTTTAGAAATTAAATGACTTCTACAAAATAGTTCAACATCAGAATTCAAATCCAAGTCTGCCAGGAAACCAAAATGTATGTGGCTATGTTGCCTCCCTGAATTCTTTTGTCTCTGTGCCTTAGAGAGTTGCCTCTACCTGAAAATCTCCATCCCTTTTTTGCATATCTAACTCTTATTTGATATTTAAGTTCAGATATCAATTCTATGAACAAATATAAAATAATGATCTTCCCCCTCAAATAATGGCTTAAACCCCTTATTTGATTTAGCACAAATACTATATTTATCATATATTCATTATACCTCTTATATAAATTAAGTTTAAATGATATGCATATACATATATGTGTGTATCTAAATAAATACATGGATGTCTACCTATGTATCTCCTTATTCTGAATGTGAAACAGAAATATTTATGCATAGGTATTAGCATTTCTTACTGTTGAAGTTTCACCCTCCTTTAACATTATTTATTTTGTTGATTTAAATTCTCTGCTTCAATATTCCTTAATTAAAATGTATTAATGGTCAATATTTCCTTGAAAGCTAGTCAAGCAGTCTTTATTCATGCATAATTGCTTTGCAGATAATAGTAGGGGAAACAATCAAACAGCTGCAAATTAGACCTCTATTGGGATATTTTAGAACATTTTTTTGTTCATGTAGTTAATTACAAATCAACCCATATGATGACAAATTTTATAAACTGATACTGGTATAAATTTGGGTCACTTTACAAAATAGCCATGTGGTCCAGATGCAGCTTTCTATTCAGTCTTTCTCTTCATTTCCCTCTGTCATTTCCTCTTTCTCTCCCTCCAACGTTGCTTCAATATTTTCTAACATGTAAGACAAGCAAAATTTGCATTTTCAAAGAAAGTTTAGCTAGTCAGAATTAACTTGAGCATTGTAAAATATATGTCATTCTATCCATCCCCTCCTTGAAAATGCTGTTAAATAGGTAATAGTCAAGGTAAAAGATATGTTTTATGAACTAGAGTATGGTGTGTGTGTGTGTGTGTGTGTGTGTGTGTGTGTTTGTGTGTGTGTATGCGGGCGCACGCGCTCAGTCACTCAGTCGTGTCCGACTCTTTTTGGCCCCATGGACTATAGCCTGCCAGCCTCCACTGCCCATGGATTTTTCCAGGTAAGAATACTGGAATGGGGTACCACTTCCTCCTCCAGACTGAGCTACAGAGTTAAAGATACCTAAAACACATGCATTATGAAGAGAGCAGAGATATTGATTAAAGTTTAACATAGGTTGACTACACACACCAAAAGCTAGCTTTATCTATTAAAATAGAATGTGTGATTTTACAATACATGAAAAGAATAAGTAAAACTAGAACAAATAAAGCATATAAAGGAAATAAAGCAAAGAATCCCTATAAAATGAAATTAATGAATAATGCTAGAAATGTAAAATATATGTTAATAATACTAATGTAAGTTGATAATAAATGTTAAGAATTTTCTTTTCGAAAGTCCAATGATATGGTCTTTACAGAAGACATACCTAAATAAAATGTTAACATAATGTTATAAAATATTTTAAAGAAAAGGATGCATGCTATGCTATGCTATGCTATGCTATGCTAAGTCACTTCAGTTATGTCCGACTCTGTGTGACCCCCAGACGGCAGCCCACCAGGCTCCCCCATCCCTGGGATTCTCCAGGCAAGAACACTGGAGTGGGTTGCCATTTCCTTCTTCAATGCATGAAAGTGAAAAGAAAAAGTGAAGTTGCTCAGTCGTGTCTGACTCTTAGCGACCCCATGGACTGCAGCCTACCGGGCTCCTCCGTCCGTGGGATTTTTCCAGGCAAGAGTACTGGAGTGGGGTGCCATTGCCTTCTCCAGAAAAGGATGCATAAGAAAAGGCAAATATTAAACATGATAATATTATGGCAGCACCATTAATATGAATAAAATAAGGCAAAAGTATTGATAGTGGTCAGATCAGATCAGTCGCTCAGTCGTGTCCGACTCTTTGTGACCCCATGAACCGCAGCACGCCAGGCCTCCCTGTCCATCACTAGCTCCCGGAGGTCTCTCAGATTCGCATCCATCGAGTCAGTGATGCCATCCAGGCATCTCATCCTCTGTCGTCCCCTTCTCCTCCTGCCCTCAGTCCCTCCCAGCATCAGAGTCTTCTCCAATGAGTCAACTCTTCGCATGAGGTGGCCAAAATACTGGAGTTTCAGCTTTAGCATCATTCCTTCTAAAGAAATTCCAGGATTGATCTCCTTCAGAATGGACTGGTTGGATCTTCTTGATAGTGATAGTGTGTCATTATTGTATAATTTTGAATATTATTTTTCAGAGAGACAATGATGATTAATATGATAGGTAGCAATTTTAAACATTTTACATGTATTATCCTAATTAATATGCAAACACGCTCATCAGGTGTGGAGAAAGGAATATAAAATAAATACAATTTAAAAAGAAAGAATAGAATCATCCTTGTTTACAGATTACATGATCATATATATAGAAAACACTAGGGACCCTTATTGAAAATACTTTTAGGACCAGTAAAGTAATTCAGTGAAACCACAGGAAACAAAATCCACATACAAAAGTTAGTTGCATTTCTATACAATAACAATGAATTATCTGAAAAGGAAATTATGAAAACAATCCCATTTACAATAGTACCTAAAACAATAGTACCCCCCAAAAATACAATACTTAGGAATACACTAAGTAGATGAAAGAGTGTACACTGAAAGTACAAAATATTAATGGAAGAAATTTTAAAAGATATAAACAAATGGAAACATATCCAATGTTCACAGATTGGAAGAATTAATACTGTTAAATATCCATGAATCTCAAAGATATACATGTTCAATAAAACCCCTATCAAAATTCCAATGGTTATTTTTATAGAAAGAGAAAAACAAGTCTAAAATTAATACGGAATCACAAAGGACTGTGAATATCTGGAACAATCTTTAGAAAGAAAAACAAAACTGGTAACATCAGATCAGATCAGATCAGTCGCTCAGTCGTGTCTGACTCTTTGCGACACCATGAACTGCACCACGCCAGGCCTCCCTGTCCATCACCAGCTCCCAGAGGTCACCCAGACTCACACCCATCAAGTCAGTGATGCCATCCAGCCATCTCATCCTCTGTCGTCCCCTTCTCCTCCTGCCCTCAAATCCTCCCAGCATCAGAGTCCTCTCCAATGAGTCAACTCTTCGCATGAGGTGGCCAAAGTACTGGAGTTTCAGCTTTAGCATGGTTCCTTCCAAAGAAATTCCAGGATTGATCTCCTTCAGAATGGACTGGTTGGATCTTCTTGCAGTCCAAGGGACTCTCAAGAGTCTTCTCCAACACCACAGTTCAAAAGCATCAATTCTTCGGCGCTCAGCCTTCTTCACAGTCCAGCTCTCACATCCATACATGACCACAGGAAAGACCATAGCCTTGACTAGGCGAACCTTTGTTGGTAAAGTAATGTCTCTGCTTTTGAATATGCTATCTAGGTTGGTCATAACTTTCCTTCCAAGGAGTAAGCGTCTTTTAATTTCATGGCTGCAGTCACCATCTGCAGTGATTTTGGAGCCCAGAAAAACAAAGTCTGACACTGTTTCCACTGTTTCCCCTTCTATTTCCCATGTAGTGATGGGACCAGATGCCATGATCTTCGTTTTCTGAATGTTGAGCTTTAAGCCAACCTTTTTACTCTCCACTTTCACTTTCATCAAGAGGCTTTTTAGCCCCTCTTCACTTTCTGCCATAAGGGTGGTGTCATCTGCATATCTGACGTTATTGATATTTCTCCCAGGAATCTTGATTCCAACTTGTGTTTCTTCCAGTCCAGCATTTCTCATGATGTACTCTGCATATAAGTTAAATAAACATGGTGACAATATGCAGCCTTGACGTACTCCTTTTCCTATTTGGAACCAGTCTGTTGTTCCATGACCAGTTCTAACTGTTGCTTCCTGACCTGCATACAGATTTCTCAAGAGGCAGATCAGGTGGTCTGGTATTCCCATCTCTTTCAGAATTTTCCACAGTTTATTGTGATTCACACAGTCAAAGGCTTTGGCATAGTCAATAAAGCAGAAATAGATGTTTTTCTGGAACTCTCTTGCTTTTTCCATGATCCAGCGGATGTTGGCAATTTGATCTCTCATTCCTCTGCCTTTTCTAAAACCAGCTTGAACATCAGGAAGTTCACGGTTCACATATTGCTGAAGCCTGGCTTGGAGAATTTTGAGCATTACTTTACTAGCGTGTGAGATGAGTGCAATTGTGCGGTAGTTTGAGCATTCCTTGGCATTGCCTTTCTTTGGGATTGGGATGAAAACTGACCTTTTCCAATCTTGTGGCCACTGCTGAGTTTTCCAAATTTGTTGGCATATTGAGTGCAGCACTTTCACAGCATCATCATTCAGGACTTGGAATAGCTCCACTGGAATTCCATCACCTCCACTAGCTTTGTTCGTAGTGATGTTTTCTAAGGCCCATTTGACTTCACATTCCAAGATGTCTGGCTCTAGGTCAGTGATCACATCATCATGATTATCTGGGTCTTGAAGCTCTTTTTTGTACAGTTCTTCTGTGTATTTCTTCCACCTCTTATTAATATCTTCTGCTTCTGTTAGGTCCACACCATCTCTGTCCTTTATTGTGCCCATCTTGGCATGAAATGTTCCTTTGGTATCTCTGATTTTTCTTGAATAGATCCCTAGTCTTTCCCATTCTG
Source organism: Tragelaphus eurycerus (assembly GCA_935064755.1). NCBI lineage: Eukaryota > Metazoa > Chordata > Mammalia > Artiodactyla > Bovidae > Tragelaphus > Tragelaphus eurycerus. The sequence goes on along the minus strand of CAKXYN010000097.1, from coordinate 1,577,520 downwards.
TTGTTTTCCTCTATTTCTTTGCATTGATCACTAAAGAAGGCTTTCTTATCTCTTCTTGCTATTCTTTGGAACTCTGCATTTAGATGTTTATATCTTTCCTTTTCTCCTTTGCTTTTTGCATCTCTTCTTTTCACAGCTATTTGTAAGGCCTCCCCAGACAGCCATTTTGCTTTTTTGCATTTCTTTTCCATGGGGATGGTCTTGATCCCTGTCTCCTGTACAATGTCACAAACCTCATTCCATAGTTCATCAGGCACTCTATCTATCAGATCTAAGCCCTTAAATCTATTTCTCACTTCCACTGTATAATCATAAGGGATTTGATTTAGGTCATACCTGAATGGTCTAGTAGTTTTCCCTACTTTCTTCAATTTCAGTCTGAATTTGGCAATAAGGAGTTCATGGTCTGAGCCACAGTCAGCTCCTGGTCTTGTTTTTGCTGATTGTATAGAGCTTCTCCATCTTTGGCTGCAAAGAATATAATCGATCTGATTTCAGTGTTGACCATCTGGTGATGTCCATGTATAGAGTCTTCTCTTGTGTTGTTGGAAGAGGGTATTTGCTAACAGCACCCCGCCGGCTGCGTCGCGCACTAAGAGGGCCCCGCCGGCTGCGTCGCGCACTAAGAGCGCCCTTAGTGCGCCCCGCCGGCTGCGTCACGCACTAAGAGCGCGGCCGAGAAGAGCTACCCCATGACCGAGGTCAGGAAGGGCGGCGGTGAGGAGAGACCCCTCGTCCAAGGTAAGGTGCGATGGCTGTGCTTCGCTGGCCAGGAGCAGCCGGGAGCAGCCGGGACAAGATACCCCACGCCCAAGGTAAGAGAAACCCAAGTAAGACAGTAGGTCTTGAAAGAGGGCATCACAGGGCAAATACACTGAAACCATTCTCACAGAAAACTAGTCAATCTAATCACACAAGGACCACACCCTTGTCCAACTCAATGAAATTAAGTCATGCCCGAGGGGCAACCTGGGATGGGTGGGTCATGGTGGAGAGAGATGACAGGGTGTGGTCTGCTGGAGAAGGGAATGGCAAACCACTTCAGTATTCTTGCCTTGAGAACCCCATGAACAGTATGAAAAGACAAAATGATAGGATACTTAAAGAGAAACTCCCCAGGTCAGTAGAGGCCCAATATGCTACTGGAGATCAGTGGAGAAATAACTCCAGAAAGAATGAAGGGATGGAGCCAAAACAAAAAGAATACCCAGCTGTGGATGTGTCTGGTGATATAAGCAAAGTCCGATGCTGTAAAGAGCAATACTGCATAGGAACCTGGAATGTCAGGTCCATGAATCAAGGCAAATTGGAAGTGGTCAAACAAGAGATGGCAAGAGTGAATGTTGACATTCTAGGAATTAAAGAACTAAAATGGACTGGAATGGGTGAATTTAACTCAGATGACCATTATATCTACTACTGTGGGCAGGAATCCCTCAGAAGAAACGGAGTGGCCATCATGGTCAACAAAAGAGTCCGAAATGCAGTACTTGGATGCAATCTCAAAAATGACAGAATGATCTCTGTTCGTTTCCAAGGCAAACCATTCAATGTCACAGTAATCCAAATCTATGCCCCAACCAGTAACGCTGAAGAAGCTGAAGTTGAACGGTTCTATGAAGACCTACAAGACCTTTTAGAACTAACACCCAAAAAAGATGTCCTTTTCATTATAGGGGACTGGAATGCAAAAGTAGGAAGTCAAGAAACACCTGGAGTAACAGGCAAATTTGGCCTTGGAACACGGAATGAAGCAGGGCAAAGACTAACAGAGTTTTGCCAAGAAAATGGTAACATCACATTCCTGATTTGAAAATATAATTTTAAACCACAGTAATTAAAACAGTATCAGACTGTCAGAAAACCAGACAAATTGACCAATGGAATAAAACACAGGGGCCAGAAATCAATCCATGAATACATGGTCAATTAATCCAAAAAGGTACCAAGAATACATAACAGAAAAAGGATAAACAAATGGTGCTGATAAACTGAATAGCCACATGCAAATACATGGAATTGGGTCATTATCTTACACCTTACAGAAAAAATCTACCAAAAATGGATTAAAGGTTTAAGTTTATGACTGGAAACTGTAAAGATCTTGGAAGAACATATGGGGGAAATGCTTCTGGATATTGGCCTTGGCAACGATTTCATTGATATGACTCAAAAGCACAGGCAACAGAAGGAAAAGCAAACAAATGTGACTACAGCAAACTAAAATTTTTCTGAACTAAACGGAGCAAATAACAAAGTGAAAAAGCAACCTGTGAAATGGGAGAAAATATTTTCAACCATATAATAGATAAAGGAGTCAATTTCCAAAACACATAAGGATCTCATACAACTCAGTAGCAAAGAAAATAAACTCTATTTAAAAATGGACTAATACGTTGAATAGACATTTGTCCAAAGAAGATATTAAAATGGCCAAAAGATATATGACAAATGGTGAACATAAGTGAAAGTGAAAGTCATTCAGTCGTGTCTACCTCTTAGTGAACCCATAGACTCGACAGTCCATTAAATTCTCCAGGCCAGAATACTGGAGTGGGTAGCTATTCCCTTCTCCAGGGGATCTTTCCAACCCAGGTCTCCTGCATTGCAAGTGGATTCTTTACTGATAGAGCTACCAGGGAAACCCTAATCATCAAAACAATGGGACACGACTTAGCAACTAAATACCACCAACTAATCATCAGTTCAGTTCAGTCGCTCAGTCCTGTCCAATTCTTTGATAGATAGAGTGCCTGATGAACTATGGACTGAGGTTCGTTACACTGTACAGGAGACAGGGATCAAGACCATCCCCATGGAAAAGAAATGTAAAAAAGCAAAATGGCTGTCTGGGGAGGCCTTACAAATAGCTGTGAAAAGAAGAGAAGTGAAAAGCAAAGGAGAAAAGGAAAGATATAAGCATCTGAATGCAGAGTTCCAAAGAATAGCAAGAAGAGACAAGAAAGCCTTCCTCAGCGATCAATGCAAAGAAATAGAGGAAAACAACAGAATGGGAAAGCCTAAAGATCTTGTCAAGAAAATTGGAGAGAGCAAGGGAACATTTCATGCAAAGATGGGCTGGATAAAGGACAGAAATGGTACGGACCTAACAGAAGCAGAAGATATTAAGAAGAGGTGGCAAGAATACACAGAAGAACTGTACAAAAAAGATCTTTATGACCCAGATAATTATGATGGTGTGGAATGGCACCCCACTCCAGTACTCTTGCCTGGAAAATCCCATGGATGGAGGAGCCAGGTAGGCTGCAGTCCATGGGGTCGCTAAGAGTCGGACACGACTGAGCGACTTTCCTTTCATTTTTCACTTTCATGCATTGGAGAAGTAAATGGCAACCCACTCCAGCGTTCTTGCCTGGAGAATCCCAGGGACAGGGGGGCCTGGTGGGCTTTCATCTATGGGGTTGCACAGAGTTGGACACGACTGTAGGTCCCATCACTACATGGGAAATAGATGGAGAAACAGTGGAAACAGTGTCAGACTTTATTTTTCTGGGCTCCAAAATCACTGCAGATGGTGACTGCAGCCATGAAATTAAAAGATGCTTACTCCTTGGAAGGAAAGTTATGACCAACCTAGATAGCATATTCAAAAGCAAAGACATTACTTTGCCAACAAAGTTTCACCTAGTCAAGGCTATGGTTTTTCCTGTGGTCATGTATGGATGTGAGAGCTGGACTGTGAAGAAGGCTGAGTGCCGAAGAATTGATGCTTTTCAACTGGGGTGTTGGAGAAGACTCTTGAGAGTCCCTTGGACTGCAAGAAGATCCAACCGGTCCATTCTGAAGGAGATCAGCCCTGGGATTTCTTTGGAAGTAATGATGCTAAAGCTGAAACTCCAGTACTTTGGCCACCTCATGCGAAGAGTTAACTCATTGGAGAAGACTCTGATGCTGGGAGGGATTGGGGGCAGGAGGAGAAGGGGACGACAGAGGATGAGATGGCTGGATGGCATCACTGACTTGATGGATGTGAGACTGAGTGACCTCCGGGAGTTGGTGATGGACAGGGAGGCCTGGCGTGCTGCGATTCATGGGGTCGCAAAGAGGCGGACACGACTGAGCGACTGATCTGATCTCATCTGTAGTGACTTAGCAGCAGCAGCAGTGATCACTCACCTAGAGCCAGACATCCTGGAATGTGAAGTCAAGTGGGCCTTAGAAAGCATCACCACGAACCCAGCTAGTGGAGGTGATGGACTTCCAGTTGAGTTATTTCAAATCCTGAAAGATGATGCCATGAAAGTGCTGCACTCAATATGCCAGCAAATTTGGAAAACTCAGCAGTGGCCACAGGACTGGAAAAGGTCTATTTTCACTCCAATCCCAAAGAAAGGCAATGCCAAAGAATGCTCAAACTACCGCACAACTGCACTCATCTCACATGCTAGTATAGTAATGCACAAAATTCTCCAAGCCAGGCTTCAGCAATACGTGAACCGTGAACTTCCACATGTTCAAATGGTTTTAGAAAAGGCAGAGGAACCAGAGACCAAAGAGCCAACATCTGCTGGATCATGGAAAAAGCAAGAGAGTTCCAGAAAAACATCTATTTCTGCTTTATTGACTAAGCCAAAGCCTTTGACTGTGTGGATCACAATAAACTGTGGAAAATTCTGAAAGAGATGGGAATACCAGACCACCTGATCTGCCTCTTGAGAAATTTGTATGCAGGTCAAATCAACAGTTAGAATTGGACATGGAACAACAGACTGGTTCCAAATAGGAAAAGGAGTACATCAAAGCTATATATTGTCACCCTGCTTGTTTAACTTATATGCAGAGTACATCTTGAGAAACGCTGGGCTGGAAGAAGGACAAGCTGGAATCAAGATTGCCGGGAGAAATATCAATAACCTCAGATATGCAGATGACACCACCCTTATGGCAAAAAGTGAAGAGGAACTAAAAAGCCTCTTGATGAAGGTGAAAGAGAAGAGTGAAAAAGTTGGCTTAAAATTCAACTAATCTTCAGGGAAATGCAAATCAAAACCACAATGCGGTATCCTCTCACACCTATTAGGATGGTTATTATCAAAACAGCAGAAGTCAACAGTATTGCTGAGGATGTAGAGAAATGGAAACCTTTGTAAATTATCAGTGGAAATGCCTAACAGTGCAACCACTATCGAAAAAAGTATTGAGATTCCTAAAATATTAAATATAGAACTACCTTAAAATCCATTGACCAAACTTCTGAATATTCATCTAAAAGAATTTCAATCAAGATATCAAAACTCCTCAAAGTAATTGCAGCCTTATTTACAACAGCCAAGATATGGACAAAATTAAATTTCCATCAATAGATAAATAAACACAGAAAATGTGGTTTATACATATAATGGAATATTATTCAACCTTAAAAAGGAGAAAATTCTGCAACATGCAAAAGTGTAGATTAACCCTGAGGGTATTATGTTAAGTGAAACATGCTAGTCACATGAGAGCAAATACCATATGATTCCATTTAAGAAAAATAAAGTAACAGTCTGAGAAAGGATACTTCTAACACATATTACAATAATTAATTTCAAAAGAATTTAAGGTCTTTCTTAAAATGAAAAACAACAACAAAAATGAACAGTCTAAAAATAATTGAGAAATTGTATGGAAGGCTAACTTACAGAAAATCCAGGCTAGTGTTAATAAATATGCAAAAGGTGTGTGTCCTTACTAGTAATTAAAAATATCAAATAAAAACTATGGAGAACAGTATGGAGATTCCTCAAAAAACTGGGAATAGAACTGCCTTATGATCCAGCAATCCCACTGCTGGGCATATACACTGAGAAATCCAGAATTGAAAGAGACACGTGTACCCCAATGTTCATAGCAGCACTGTTTGCAATAGCCAGAACGTGGAAGCAACCTAGATGTAGATGAATGGATAAGCAAGCTGTGGTACATATACACAATGGAGTATTACTCAGCCATTAAAAAGAATACATTTGAATCAGTTCTAAGGAGGTGGATGGAACTGGAGCCTATTATACAGAGTGAAGTAAGCCAGAAACAAAAATACAAATACAGTATACTAACGCATATATATGGAATTTAGAAAGATGTTAAAAATACCCTATTTACGAGACAGCAAAAGAGACACTGATGTATAGAACAGACTTTGGACTCTGGGACCGGGAGAGGGTGGGATGATTGGGGAGAATAGCATTGAAATATGTATAATAGTATATCTGAAATGTATTAATTGTTCAAACTAATCACTGTCATGTTACAATTTGTTCATATTAGATGTTTGTAATGTTTCTGATAATCAATAAAAGAGATTCTTGATAAAAAAAAAAAAAAAAACTTTTGAGATACCATTTAAGACCTGTTTGATCTGCAAAGTAACAACTGCTGACAAGAATATGGGAAACAAGACATCCAATAAATTCCTTATTAGAATGAATTTTAACACAACCACTTTGAAGAGCATTTTAACAATACTAAATATAGTTGAAGATGCACCCTCAGACCAAGTAATTCCACTTTTAGATATATAATTGAAAAATATTACAGATGTGCATATGAAGACATTTATACATATATTCAATTAGTTCCTAGCAAAAAATTAGAGAAAAGTTTTAGTATCACTATTCAACGAGATTGCTGTACCATAGTTTAATAAATGAGCTAAACCTTAATGTATTAACTTGCTGCTGCTGCTGCTGCTAAGTCACTTCAGTCCTGTCCGACTCTATGCGACCCCATAGACAGCAGCCCACTAGGCTCCCCCGTCCCTGGGATTATCCAGGCAAGAACACTGGAGTGGGTTGCCATTTCCTTCTCCAATGCATGAAAGTGAAAAGTGCAAGTGAAGTCTCTCAGTCATATCCGACTCTTAGCGACCCCATGTACTGTAGCCCACCAGGCTCCTCCATCCATGGGATTTTCCAGGCAAGAGTGCTGGAGTGGAGTGCCATTGCCTTCTCCGAATGTATTAACTTAGATAACGCCAAAAAAACTCATGTGGAATAAAAAAATAAATTAAGCTGTAGAAAATGCATTGTTTCCTAATATTTTAATTACTGAAATACAAAAATACTACACATGATATATGCATACAAAAACATGTAACAAATGCAAACAATCAAAACTTGGATAAGAAAGATAAAATTTATGTCTCATATTCCATGTAATGCTGGGAATCCAATGCAATACATTTTGATGACATTATTTAATAATTATAATTATTAATTAGAAAGTTAATTCTAATATTAGTAGCTACTATAGGTAATACATATCTAATAAACGTAAGGTGAACATTACTAGAAACATAATTATTTTCATTAAAAGTAATATATTAATCATTTTCAAATAATTAGGAAATCATACAATCTATATGTCTAACTAATAATAAAAGCTAATATCTATAGAATGCTTAAAGATTATTTCCTTTTCTACAAGCTTTATCAATACTAACTCAATACTAACAGAAAACTTATGAGGTTATGAAGATTACAAGTAAGAAAAAACTAGAGTATTTAGAAAACTTCTCATGATTGTATAACCCTTAAGTGACTGAACTGATTTTCAAATCCAGACATGGATTTGAAAAGCATGGTCTAATTTATGCTATTAACCATATATTCTACTGAATCTTGATATGCCTTAAACACAAGCTGACTTTTGACTAGGACCTATAGTCACTCAATCCTTCTCAAATTACTCTGGATTTGTAAATCAACAGATGGAGCCCAATCCTCTCTAAAGAAATATATTTACTGGATCGCTTTGATTTTTCTGGGATGATCATGTATTGTTGATTACATTATTACCACCTTCTTTTGTTAATTTGTTCTCTTGTTTTGCTCTGAGTTTATAATCATTTGTTTTATCTCATTCTGGATGTGGCTCTGTTTCTATGATGAGGCTGGGCCAATATTCCCACTTATTTCTGCTGCCAATAATGAAGAGTTAGAAAGATCCTATTTACACATGTTATTATTTTCAATGTAAATAGTTAGCCACAGCTGCTGCAATTTTCCCAATTGTTAGGCAGAAAAATGAGGTGGGGAGATGAGGGCACAAATACATCAACTGTCTAAGCATTCAGAATGAAAGATGAAAAAAGACCAAGAAAGAATGATTTGTTTCCAGGACACCAAACTTCAAACTGAATGGATCAATATATACCCTATTAACACCTAACATGTAAAATGAGCATAATCTTAAGACAAGGTTTGAAATTAGTCATTAAAAAGCTAACACATGCCAGGGATTTTCAGAAATATTTTTTCTAATTACCTCACATAACTAGTTGGTGACCTGAAGAACAATAGAATATTAGATGACACAATGGCTTTAGTGATCCAATAAAAAAGTTTTGTAAGTACATTTTAAACGAGTAACCAAGAATAACATTAAACCACTTAAAAATTAGTTGAGTGAACATATGTATTATTTAAGATATTCTATCTCCAATTTAAGCTTTGTGAGATGAATTCATGTTAATATGTGATTCCAGGTCATTTATTTCCATTATGATAATATTTAGCTTTATGAATATACCAAAGTGCTCATCTCCATTCTAGTAATAAATATGAATTCTCCCTTTTCTTCTTCTGCTGTTAAGATTATTGCTTTTTTCAACAACCTTTAACATATATTTTTGGGAGCACATAAACAGATAAAACAGAGGGTAAAGAAGCAAAATAGTAGTATATTGTTAAATAATACATATATATTATAAAATTATAAAAATATATATTGAAAAGAACACCAAAGATAGTACAGAAATTATCCCTAAGAAAGTAGGGGTACATAGGGGATTTTAGCTACACTGACTTTGCTCTGTTATTAAAGTAGGATGTAGACATTAGGTGTTTGTTCTATTATCTCTACATTTTCTAAAGTTCCCAAATACTCTATAAAATTATGCAAATTTAATCCCCTTACATGAAAATACAAAGTTAAAATAATTTTCCCATTTGAGATTCTGTAAAACTGACTAAGTAACCTGTCTTTTTTAATTTTTCTTTAAAAACTAAAGCCACTGGTTAAAGTTCCCATTTGTGGTAATTGGAAACTTCAAAAATGAATCCCAATGACCCCTCTTTCTGGTACGCATGACCTGTGTAAGCTTCTCCCTTTTAGTGTGGGCTGTAACTCACTTCTAATAAATAGAATGTAGCAAAAGTAAAAGGATTTCACCTCAATGATTAAGTTACAAAGACATGGTGGTTTTCTTCTTGGATATCCACTCCCACCCTTTTGCTTGTCTGGTCTATGAGAAACAGGTTACTGTGTTATGAGCTGCCATGTGATAAGGGGAATAGCCAGTGGTGTCATGAACCCTGCCAACAATCATATGGTTTAAGATTGAAAGTGAATCTTTACTCAGTCAAACCTTCACATGGCTATAGTCCCCCTGGCTCACAGCTTGGTTACAGCCTTGTGAGAAATCCTGAGCCCCAAGACCTAGCTAAGCCATGATGAAATTCCTGACACACATAAACTGTGAGATAATAAATGTTTGTTAACTGTGAGCTATCAATATTTGTTATTTTAGGCCACTGAGTTTGGAGTAATTTATTATGCAATAATAAACACTGGGAAAGGAAAATAAACTGGACCACAGGAATGTAAAAATATTTCTAGAAGTAAAGTTAAAAAGAATAAATATGAAATATGCTTCATATAAAGATGACGAGAGGGGATTAATTTCTAACATGACAGAGCAAGGAGATCAACAAATCCTCTCCCGAAGAAGGCAACACACATTCCAACCCTCTGAAATGGACTCTGGGCATACAACCTACTGAAAAACATTTACTCACAAAATTCCTGGACTTCAGGTAAGGAGAGTACAAATCTATGATGCTTATGTTTGTGGCTACTTGTCTACCCCAACCAGGCTCTATCGTCATCATAGTCTAAACTAGCTTTAGAAAAGAGAAGTTCTGCTGCTGCTCTCAAAGACAGCTCATTGACTGAGAGGTTTTCACTTAAGGCAAGCAAACAGGAGAGCTAACAGCTACGGTATCCTGAGTTTGCAACCCTATCCTCCTGTGGCACACATGTTCACACATGCACACACACACACCTACACACTAAAGTTTATCGATAATTACTTTTCAGTTGCTGCAACTATCACTCCCCAAGGTGCAGGAGCAGCTTGAAGCCATCACACTACTCCTTTATGAAAAATGTTCTCAGAGTGACTTGACAAGAAAGCATGGGGATTATTGCTTCAGAGCCATGGGATACAGTTGGGTCAGTACCTCTTTTTAAGTTTCACCAAAGTCACTAGATGGCTTTCCCAGGGGGTGCTAGTGGTAAAGAACCTGACTGCAAATGCAGGAGACATAGGAGAAGCAGGTTCGATCCTGGGTCAGGAATATCCCCTGGAGGAGGAATGGCAACCCACTTCAGTATTCTTGCCTGGAGAATCCCATGCACAGAGGAGCCTGGTGGGCTACAGTCCAAAGGGTCACAAAGAGTCAGACACAACTGAAGCGACTTAGCACAGACTCACTAGATATAGGCAAAAAAATGTTATTCTTGGCAACTACAGTTATTGAGTCAGCTGTCATTTCTGTTCTTCCTAGTATAACATGGTGGGGAAGGCAATGGCACCCCACCCCAGTACTTTTGCCTGGAAAATCCCACGGACGGAGGAGCCTGGTAGGCTGCAGTCCATGGGGTTGCTAAGAGTTGGACACGACTGAGCAACTTCACTTTGACTTTTCACTTTCATGCATTGGAGAAGGAAATGGCAACCCACTCCAGTGTTCTTGCCTGGAGAATCCCAGGGACAGGGGAGCCTGGTGAGCTTCCATCTATGGGGTCGCACAGAGTCGGACACGACTGAAGCGACTTAGCAGTAGCAGTAGCAGTATAACATGGACATGGTTGAACCCATCCACTTTTCCTCCCTCCCAATCACCTCTTAAACAAAAATATCATTATTGATTTTCAAGTTTAATGGTGACTGAAAACATTCCTATGTCATTAGGCAAACAAGCATCGTTTAATTTTAAGCCCGAACATCTTTCCTAAATCATGGAAGTAATGACTAAATTTCAATTTCTATTTAAAACCTGATTGTGAGAAGCACAGCTCAGTACATGGTTCTCAAGGGAACAGATTTAAACATTCATCAAGATGTTAGGTAGGAGATGGATTTAATAGGTTTATCATCATATTTGGTGGTCTCTCTCACTGATCTGGTGATAATTAACACCTAAAAAGCATCTCAGTTCAGAAATAAAAAGAAATAATGAGGTTACACTCTAACACCCTAGTAAAATGTCACTCTTTTCGATTACCTCTCCAAAATTTCACTTGTCTGCCAGGTCCAATTGTTTCTCTCGTTTATCCGTGGCTTTTGCTGTAGGGTAGTGGCAACATCTTACAGAAGTGCTCAGTCTTCTGGCCTCTGTATTTACTAAACAAACAGCCCGTGATAAATTCATATCAGTTTGACCTGCCATAACATCCAATGTGAGGCTAGAGTTGATCCCATCCAAATTGGAATGCACAGCATCTTCTTTCTGCTTCCATGCAGTGCCTGGAAATGGCCACTTTGCTAATCTACGAGTTGGAACCTAATGACCCTTTGCACTGCTGCTGTGGTAAAATAGCATGAATGTGTAACAAGTCTCACTGACTTTAATATACACAGCCTCCCAGGACAGCGAGCCAGGTCGAAATCAATTATGTGGGTGGGGAGGCCTGCCTATCCTCTGGGCTGAACTATTAGGCAGTCAAGACATGCTGCTTTTTATATTATTGTATTAGCACATCTGTTTTCAAGGCAAGTGTCCTTTGGAATTTTTCTCATAATCTCTGGTGGAAGTATATAAACATCAGCAAATTCAATAAACTGCTTCACAGATCAACTTGAATGTAAGGTCAAAGTTCTCAGACATGACACATCCTTAAAATATTATCTTTGGCTATGAAAAAATAAATGCACTACTGTGAGATTATCATATCTGTATGACATTATATAACATTTAGACTCTTAATGTTCAGAAGATCATCATGGCGTATAAACCATGGAGCACTTTTCTTTCCCTTTTCCCCTTTATGAAATGAACATTACTAACAGAAATTGTTCCAGTGGGGGGAAATATGGCTTAGCACAGAACTATCTAAATCAATTTTCTTTTCACATCCACAGTAGAATACAGCTATGAGTTGCTGGAGTAATATAGTAGAAAACCCAATGTAGGAGACTTGCATGTACACTGGAGTTTTCAATCTTATTACACTACCTTGTTTGAAACAATATAGTTGGGGTCAGTTAGGGTACTTTTCTCCAGGTTTTTCAGAAGGCACCCATTCATGTAACTGTTTCAAAATGTGTGAAGTTGAGATTTGCTCTACAGGCTATTACCTTAGATTTAGGGAAAGTAGATAGTTTTTCAGCTGAAATGTTAAAAAGTGATTTTCAAAGTTTAAAATATACTTTTAGTATATGAACTTAGGAGAAGGTAATGGCACCCCACTCAAGTAGTCTTGCCTGGAAAATCCCATGGATGGAGGAGCCTGTTAGGCTGCAGTCCCTGGGGTCGCGAAGAGTTGGACACATCTGAGCGACTTCACTTTCACTTTTCACTTTCATGCATTGGAGAAGGAAATGGCAACCCACTCCAGTTTTCTTGCCTGGAGAATCCCAGGAACAGGGGAGCCTGGTGGGCTTCTGTGTATGGGGTTGCACAGAGTCGGACATGACTGAAGCGACTTAGCAGCAGCAGCAGCAAGAGCAGTGTCACATATATTTATGTATACACAAATGCATTTTATATTTTACATATACATTATATATTTGTATGTACTTATATATATGGACTTTCCAGGTGGCACTAGTGGTAAAGAACCTGCTTGCTAATGCAGGAGACACAGGAGACATGGGTTTGAACCCTGTGTCAGGAAGATCCCCTGGAGAAGGTAATGGCAAGCCACTCCAGCATTCTTGCCTGGAGAATTCCATAGACAGAGGAGCCCGGTGGGCTACAGTCCATAGGGTTGCAGAGTTGACATGACTGACTAAGCAGCAGCAGCAGAAAACGGTTTACATTAGGATGTCAGAATTTTTAAAATAATATGAAAACCCTAGAAACCTGCCATAATGTTCTTTCTTTTTTGAAAGCATTTAAAAGCATTCTTTATAGATCTCCTAAACAAGTACCACTTATTTCATTCAAGAGAACAAAAAGTGCTTTCTACATATAACCATTGATTTCTGAAGCTTAAAAAATGAGGAAATGCTAGAAATTTTACCATCAATGCTTACTTATGGTATCCATTTTTAGAAAAGGCTATCTCAGGGCCATTTTGTCTTTTTGAAAATTGTCATTGTCACATCTATAGTTAATGTCTTCATTTGATTAAGGTTTCAATTACCTGCTTCAATTTCTTGCAAAACTCTTTACTAGAAAAGAATTCTATGTCCATGAAACTAGCAGATTACCAAGCTAAGTATAATAATGCCTTCTGAATTTTCTCACTAATAATAGGTTGTAATTGCCTACTTGTTTCTACATCTGCTGTTCAACCTTTGTAATTAATGAACACACCATGGTTAAATGGTAAATCTAATGTACTGCAGTTAGAAAATACTTAGTAATGTCACACACACACACACACACACATTTTAGCTTTCCTTCTCAAATTCAAAACACAGTAATATGGACCTACCTGTGGAGTAGGATCCTGGCAGAGAAACCTAGATGCTAATCAAAGGTACAGAGTGTCACAGTTCATACACATGAAAAGTCCCCCCGGATAGTGAGTAATCTAATGTCTGCATCTTACTGAGCATATCAGAGAAAGCAGCTATCTTAGCTATGAGATAAATGAGGTCTCCTCAGCTGAAATCTGAACTGTGCACAAAGGCAGACCTTGAGAACTTTTTGCAATTAGTATAATAATAAAGGAAGGCAATGTCATTACCTGTGTAGATGAGTGTGAGATCTACGAAGAGACATTTGTGCATGCTTTTCTTTGACTGAATCTTGGTGACTCCTGCCCTGAAAATGGCATTTTAATATCTAGTCACTGTTATTTTTTTGAATCACTTTTTATTGAGGTACAATTGACATATAAGATTATATTAGCTTCAGGTATACAACATAATGATTCGTTATTTGTATATACTGCAAAACCATCACCACAATAAATCTATTTACCATCTGTCACCATACGAAGTTATAATTTATTTTTCTTGTGATGAGAATTTTTAAGATTTACTTTCTTAGCATTTTTAAAAATGCAATACAATATTATTGACTGTAGTCACCATGCTGTACCTTACACTCCCACGACTTATTTATTTTACAAGGGGAAGTTTGTACCTCTTGATCCCCTTCAGTCTAAAATTACTTTAAACATAAAAACAGCAGACAGAGATGAGCTTCTAAATAGTAGATTTCCACTAATTTAGTCTTAGAGTATATCTATCAAAGAGTAATTCTAATTAGACTTAGAAGAAATACTTTGCTCATTAACCACTAACATAAACAGCAGAATATACTTTTTTAACTCTCTTCAGAAAAAATTGTCTCAACAACCACTTGCCCAGACACTGTACCTCAAAGGAATGTATAAGAATATTTCTTAGATATTTATCATATTTGTGTTTGCATTGTAATATATTGTATTATGAGCTTCCCTCATGGCTCAGCTGGCAAAGAATCTGCCTTCTCTGTGGGAGACCTGGGTTCTATCCCTAGGTTGGGAAGATATCCTGGAGAAGGCAATGGCTACCCATTCCAGTATTCTAGCCTGGAGAATTCAATGGACCATATAGTTTATGGGGTCACAAAAAGTCAGACATGACTGAGCAACTTTCACTCACTCATATTGTATCCTGGACAAAATTATATTCTGCTAATAGGTCTAAAATTTAATTGAAAAAAAAAAAATCTCCACACATACCATTAAATATTTGAGGTGAAATGCTAATTTAGTAAAATAACAAATTCAGAAGATCCAGGCTCAAGTTCATTCATGTGGATCATTAATATTCCATTGTTTTGGCTGAATAACCAATAATAAAGGTTTTAACAAAAGTGTTTAAAATAGTTTTAGGTTCTATGTATTACTGTATCATCAGTTTAATCATAAAATTTCAATTATAAGTTGGTTTTTTATATGAAAGTTCACTTAACTCACCTGTTTTAATATATTTTTACCCTTTTACAATATTCAGACACAGAAGTTTTTGTGCCCTATAAAAATAGTTATCTTGAGATCTTTCTTTTGTCTAAGAGAGATTACTGAAAAATTGTTTTTCAACTAGGTTAACTGGCCCCTTGGAACCTCCTTAGGAAGCACAGTTTCAAGATACTTGAGCCTGATGAAGTAAAGCAATCAGCTCATAAGAAACCAGAAAACCATAATAAAACTCCAGTATTGAACTGAAGTAGTAGATAAAGACAAAGCACACAGGTAAAGATGTTTTAAGTTACCCTAGAATTGCAATTAGGTAATTAGATGAATGGATAAATATTTGTCCTCTCTTCCCTTCTTCTCTCTCTTTCTCTTTCTTCATAACAGCTTTGCAAAAGTTATTGCTATTGTTCCCTTTTTTAGCAACAGAAAACCTGACTTTAAAAACAATTTATGACCTTCTCACAGTTGCTGCCGCTGCTGCTAAGTCACTTCAGTCGTGTCCGACTCTGTGCGACCCCATAGACGGCAGCCCACAAGGCTCCCCCCGTCCCTGGGATTCTCCAGGCAAGAACACTGGAGTGGGTTGCCATTTCCTTCTCCAATGCATGAAAAGTGAAAGTGAAGTCGCTCAGTCGTGTCTGACTCTTAGCGACCCCATGGACTGGAGCCTACCAGGCTCCTCTGTCCATGAGATTTTCCAGGCAAAAGTACTGGGGTGGGGTGCCATTTAACTATTAAATATAGAGACAGGATCAAATGCATTGTTCATGTTTCTTATTGCATCATATCACTTTCTTATTTATTCGATGTATTCTGAAAGATTGTGATATGAATGTGCTTGATATAAGACACAACTCTCACATTTTGTCTCCTGTGCATTAAAGTACAATCCCTGTATTTTAGCACAAACCTCAGTATAATGGTTAAATAAAGGCTGCTGTTCAGTAGCCCAGTTGTGTCTGACTCTTTGTGACCCCATGGACCGCAGCACGCCAGTCCTCCCTATCCCTCACCATCTCCTGAAGTTTGCCCAAATTCATGTCCATTGCATTGGTGATGCCATCCAGTTATCTCATCCTCTGACGTCTTCTTCTTCTGCCCTCAATCTTTCCCAGCATCAGAGACTATTCCAGTGAGTCAGCTTCTCACATCAGGTGATCAAAATACTGGAGCTTCAGCTTAAGCATCAGTCTTTCCAATGAGTATTCAGAGTTGATTTCCCTGAAGATTGACTGGCTTGATGTCCTCGCTGTCCAAGGGACTCTTAGGGGTTTGGCACTCTGCCTTCTTTATGATCCAACTCTCCCAACCATATGTGACCACTGGGAAGACTGTAGCCTTAACTATACAGACCTTCGTCAGCAGAGTGATGTCTCTACTTTTCAACGCACAGTCTAGGTTTGTCATAGCTTTTCTGTCAAGAAGCAATCATCTTCTGATTTCATGGCTGCAGTCACCATCCACAGTGATTTTAGAGCCCAAGAAGAGGAAATCTTGGTAGCACATGTTATATTAAAAACAGTGGGGTGAAAATTTTCATTCTTTCAACTTTAAATTGTATTCTTTTTATGTATACACCAGTTATATTTTGAGATTCTATGATTGCATTTAATTCTTCAAATTTCCATCATTGTTGGCAATAGTTTTTATATTTATTGAACCACCTTGAAAAGCATCGTCTTTTCAACAAAATTGTGGCTTAACAGTGCAAAGATAATAATACTGTAATTTGACTAGGGAATAGAGGAAATATTCTTATGTATCCTAGGAGCACTTTTAAATCCTTAATTTAAAATTCCAGTCTCTGAAAACACCTATCATCAAAATGTGAAGACATTAAGGACCAGAATTTGTACTATATCTCACCACAGGTTGTGTTTAATGAACAGTTTTATTGGACTACATGGAAATGATTAATACAGACTTAAATCTGCAAAGTTTTCTAAAGTTTTTGGAAAGAAACTTAAAATGCTACTGCAGCAATGATTCACAGTTTGCTTCAGTCCATAACTGACAACTGGAAGATAGGAAGACAGCTAAGGAACTTATAAGTAAATTGTCTATTCTCTTCAATTTATGGACATGTCTTTTTTTTTTTTAATTGTTATTTTTAATTTGAGGAGAATTGCTTTACAATGTTGTGCTGGTTTCTGTAGTACAACAAAGTGAATCAGCTATAAGTACACATATATCCACCCATATATCCCTTTCCTCTTGAGCTTCCCTCCCTCTAGGTCATCACAGAGCCCCAGGCTGAGCTCTCTGTGTTATAGAGCAACTTCCCACCACCTATCTATTTTAGATTTCTTAAACGCCAGAGACCTAAAGCAGAGAGCTATAGACAGACATCCAGAAGCAATGTATGCCTGATAAAGGAAAATAATGAATTAAAAGCTCCATTTAAAATAAAGTTAAAATCAGGAAGGCTGGGAGAGAGATGGATTGGGAGTTAGCAGACGCAAACAGTTATATACAGGATGGTTAAACAATAGGGTCCTTCTGTATAGCACAGGGAACTAAACAAGTGCAGCTTCTCCTTTTTCCTTATTCATATGCATCATCTGCTAAACTGTCTAGTCCATCAACTTCTTAAGGAAATTTTTATAACTAGTTTACAACCTCTTCCTCCATGTTTCCTTCCATCAGACTCAGAGATTTCAGTATCCATATCAGTGCTGCATGAATCCTCACTAGCGCTAAATTCCTTAATTACCTCTACTGAAAGGACTGTAACTTTCATTCTACCCAAGTCACCCTTTAACAATGTTTTACCCAGACTTGAGATGACACATAGGCAGCCTATCCCTGCAATTATAAACCCAGATTGTTTGTTTTCCTACGCGGCCTCACTATTGTTTCCCTCTGCCTTGCCTGGTGGACCTACAGAAAAAACTAATAGCTTTTCATGATGTTTCACAAGCTACCCTCCTTGAAATAAACAGCATTTCCCATGCCTCACAAATGCTCAAGCTATGGAGAATTTCTTCAGCCCTCTAAGCCTGTCTCTGTCCAAATTATCATCAAATGACTTCCCTTTTATTCTAGTACACCAAAACATCTTCACCTTCTCAGCCACTGCCAGCCTACTTAATCTGTATCTTTCTCGACTTCCTTCTTTCCTGTGTTGGTATTACAAAGCAAGAAAGTTAGATTTTATTCAAGTAACCTATCTGAGTTTTTTATTGTATTTCCTCCAGTATCCCATCAAATAGACCTGCTGTCTTATACTATTTATCTTTCTTTATATTCAATTTTATTATCTGTAAAATGAAAAATGTGCAAATTTAATGAATTAACATGTGTTTGAAATTCTGCATAGTACATAGTAAATGCTATGAAATGCTAACTTTTATTATTGTTGAGTAGTAATAATATAAACCATGATATAATAATTTTATGTGCTCAAGTCTCTTGCACCTATACATAAACAAATAAAATGAATATGATACATCCCACTGCCTCTTCTTTTCATTTCTAGACTTTTTCTTCTAGATATCCTTTACTGAATTCTTACCATGTCAGTCACCCTATTACTAAAACCTTTATAGTTGTAAGAAAGAAATAGCAAAATTTTTAAAATGGGCTCAACACTGCTGAGCAAAAATTTTGGGGTCATTCCATCTCATTTTTTCTATCAATTATAGTAAAAATTATCAGTTATAGCGATTCATTTCTGTTTTAGTCTAACACTACAGGCTTAACACGTAGTAAAAAGAGACTATGTAGAGGAGAGAACTTACTACGGTGAGTGAGAAAATTCAGGAACAATACATTAAAAATAACTGTTATGATCATAAGGAACTCTGTGACAACCTAGAGGGGTGGGAGAGGTGGGGGGTGGGCAAGAGGTTTAGAAGGGAAGGAACACATGTATACTTATGGCTAATTCATGTTTTTGTATGGCAGAAGGCAACACAATATTGTAAAGCAATTAACCTCCAATGAAAAATAAATTGAAGAAAAAGAATTGTTATTTTAAAGTTATGCAGACATGTCCTTCAAAAAAGATAAAATTCAATGAGAAAGAAAATCATGTAACACAAAAAAAAAAACTACACCTTCTAAAATACAAATTGACAAACTATATAAAAATCTGTTTCCTAGGTTGGAAAGATCCCAAGGAGGAGGAAATGACAACTCACTCCAGTATTTCTGACTGAAAAAGTCCATGGACAGCCTGACAGGATACAGTTCATGGGATTGCAAAGATTTGGATTCCACTGAGCATGCACATATAATAATCTGTTACCTCATTTCAGATAGATTTTGCATTCTCCTCCAAATTAGAGCATAGAGACTATGTTTTGGTTCTTCAAAATATACTCTTATTCTTTTTTAAAATTCCTATTAATTGTAACACCCACTCCACACTCAATATTGCTTTATAAAGAGTAGACCCTCAAAAATGTGTGTTCACTAAACTCACTTATTTATAATAGTTTAAAACATCTCAGGCTCACAATGTTTTGCTGAGTTTGTAAAAGATAACATGCTAAAAGATGAAAATTTACTTGAGTTTTTTTATTGCCAACATTACATCATTCTAAGACAATTTTACCATGATACCAAACATCATGCTGTGAAGACTCAAAAAGCTATTTAAATTGAGTGATCCAAGTCACAGTGCAGAAAATGAGGCCTTTCTTGCTTTCTCTCTGTATCTTTCACACTTCTACTGATTTTTGTTTTCTTTCTACATTTCAAAGAATACACATATCCTTGCTCAGCAATTCAACCAGGGCTCCTCACTACCCACACAATAATAAATAAACAACTTAAAGTTTGCATTCCAGGCCACTGCCCAAATATCCAGAAAAAATTTGCCCTGTAACCTTTACCCAAATTTCTCTCCCACCAAGTGACAGAATCAAGCTCTCCTAACTATATATCCCACATTCACCCTTGGCCAGTCCCATTCTTCCAGTCAGAAATATTCTCCCTTCTTCACCTCAACAGATCTAAGTCTTCTCTTTCTTTATTGCTTTCTTCCTTCAATCATACCAATATTTAGTGAACTCCCTGAACTTCTGTAATACACCTTTGTGTTTATGAGCTTATGCCTATTCATACTTGCAAAAGAGGCTATAACTAATAGTATGCTTTATACATGTTAATATCCCCAAGCCTAATAGGTACCCCACAATATTTACTAAAATATAGTTATAATTATTGAGAACTGTTCCTAGGGGACAAAAGTAGGTTTATGTTTGATAGAGCTTTAATCTCTTCCATGCCCCAGCACTTACTCAAAATCTTCACTCTAAATGCTTTCTGTTTAATCTGAAGCAATCTTTCTATAAAATATTCAGAATCAAAGAATATAAAAATTCTGGTGGCAATTAAGGATATTTTAGTTCTATTTATTCATTTAGAAGAAAAGAAAAACCGATGAGACCCAATAAATTTGTCTTTATTGAATTAATAATTTAGAAAGTCTCGGGGACAACATGAGAAGACATGGAACCATGATTTCTCAATTTTAACTCAGCATTTCAGCAAGTATCTTAACTGTCTCTCCTGAATCGTATTCTCTCTCACGATACGGCTTGTGTTGATTTCGTATAACACTGTGTTTCCAACAAAGACTGATATAAAATCTGCCACACATACATCAGTTAAGAATTGTTTATTGAGTGAATAGTGAATGGCTCACTGTGCGTGATAACATATAAAGTAGAATTTCACTTCCACAAAGCACACTATTTAAAGGCATTGTTTTCCAGATGTCACCCTCTTGTTGACAACATTGCTTCGTACTTACAAAGAAAAAAAAATAAAGAAACTGAGTCTTCTAGCTCAGAGTTTCCAACTACAGCATAGCATCTTCTTGCAGTGAATTGCCACTATCAGAAGCTCTCTTCCCCAATGAACATATACCATCATTTAATTGACTGTATCTTTACTCTGAGGAAATCCACTGGCACAAAATTGTTAAGCAGATGTAAAAAAAAAAAAAAAAAAGTAAAGAATTTACATATAATAATAAATAAACAAATATTTATTTATAATTATTAATAAT
This sequence comes from Tragelaphus eurycerus, assembly GCA_935064755.1. Classification (NCBI taxonomy): domain Eukaryota; kingdom Metazoa; phylum Chordata; class Mammalia; order Artiodactyla; family Bovidae; genus Tragelaphus; species Tragelaphus eurycerus. Next base: position 1,556,360 of record CAKXYN010000097.1, on the reverse strand, counting down.
AAATAAATAATATTTATTTGGCAATGTTATGACTAGAATGGGGAAACACAGGCTTTAAGTTATACATGCTATTTATAAGAATTTGGAGTCATAAAAGAGGGGCCAGAAGTCTAAGGAAACTTAAACACTCAAATGCACATTCTAAATGAGATTAAATCAAGTAGTTTGATTTTGGTTCTAGGTGCCTCTCAGAAATTAATCTATCCCTCCACAAACACCTGTTTCTTATAGCCTTCTGCTAGTTCAGCACTGAGCTGGTCATTTGGAAAGGACTAAATAACAACATAAGGTGATCCTTACTCTCTGGATGTTTAAAAGACCTTCAGAAAAACAAAATTTACAGGTATGAATCATTATATAATACCTGTGAATGTACACAGTAATATTAACACAGATCTGTAATTTTTATGTATGATTCAACAATTTCTTCTGCACAATTCTGAAGTAAAGATTTTACATAACTCATCTGATGACAAAATCTGATACAATTTGACTATTTTGATGACAAACATTGCCTTCAAATGATTTGAGTCTATATATAAAATTCATTTTTCCCACTTCATGTTTGATAACTCAGGGTATAGAGATGGTGATATTAATAGAATATTAATATTTTTCATCATGGTGATGTTACAAAAATACTGTATATTAATCATAACTTTCTAAAAATCTGAAAAACTGAATTGTGAAATGGCCTGGAGGATGCACAAAACAAACTGTATACCTGTAGCTTAAAGAGGCTGATAATTGCACTAACTATTTGAAGAATAAAATTTTTTAAAACATGAACTTATTATTCCCAAGAGTAGAGATGAAGAAAGAATTCAAGCAGTCAGCAAGGAATCCTAAATGGTAGACAAGGTTGGGAAACTGGACAAAAGAGAGGGAGAAGGATGCAGGAGACATAACCGGAACACGGTGCAGAGGGGGAAGTAAGCCCAGGCTCCTCAGCAGAGGCGAGGGCCAAGGCCAGCCAGAACACGGGGAAAGGGAAAGAGAAGAGACCTGGGGAGGGCACTGGTTTGGAAAGATGAAGGATTACATGTCAAAAAAGGAGGAGAAAAACAAGCAAAAGGGATTTGGGGGTTATTAGTGAAAAAGAACAGAATGAATGCAGAATGTTTAGTGACAAGTATTATGATGAACCCTGAATTAAGAGAGATTGATCTGGCCATGATATGCATATAAATTCAAGGGGAGCACTGCTGCTGTAGGAGAGGTCTACAGGAACCAGGTGTGAGGTTCCGATGAGGGACTAGAATAAAATAGTGGAGGTGGGATTACAAAATGGCATCTGTTACCCTTTCTCTAATTTAGCTCATTCTGAAAATTGGAAAAGATTTCTAAACGCCTTTCTTTATGTGTTGGCTCCACATTTTGAATGTAACTTAGGGATGGACACCTGAAAATGTTTGAAATTGAACAAACCCTTCATTTACTTCATTCACAGCCATCTGGATGCCTTGAATACATATATGCTTCACAGTTACCTCATTAAAGATGGATTTTATATTCTAAGCTCAGTGACAAACCCAAGTGACAGTGAATTAAAGAACAAAAACAAATCTAACAAACAAAAACCACTGTACTCTTCTCTACTGCTTTCATTTCACTTTCAATTTAAGAGTTTGAAAGTAGGCATACTTTTCAGATACTTCAATATTTGGTGTTCAGTCATACCAGTGGTGGCTCAGATGTAAAGCATCTGCCTACAATGTGGGAGATCTGGGTTTAATCCCTGGGTCGGGAAGATCTCCTGGAGAAGGAAATGGCAACCCACTCCAGTATTCTTGCCTGGAAAATCTCATGGACGGAGGCACCTGGTAGGCTACAGTCCATGGGGTTGCAAAGAGTCAGACAGGACTGAGCAACTTCTCTTTCACTTTCATACCAGTATGGGACTTCCCAGGTGGCTCAGTGGTAGTTCAATCTCTGGGCCAGAAAAAATCCCCTGGGGAGGAAATGGAAACCCACTTCAGTATTCTTGCCTGGAGAATCCCATGGACAGAGAAGGCTGGTGGGCTACAGTGCATGGGAATGCAGAGTTGGACATGACTGAAGCAACTTGGCACAAACACATAGCAGTTGGGACAGATGCTAAAAATGTTAAACTTCTCCCTCTATCAAGAAAACAGAGCTAAGTCTTTCAAAAGATGAAGTATCAAAGAAAGGTAAGATGTTTCATGTCCTTGACCAGACTGAAAAGAACTATTTTCTTTAAATGTCAAAGGAAAAATAATTAAATAAATTTGCTTTAATATTGGAGGTAGGAATCATTTTAATTTTAAACAACTTCTTAGCTTGTGTAAATCTAATCACTTTTTTACCCTTTACAAGAATCTGTCTACCTTATCTTATAAAGGTAGTCAAGAATTAATAATTCAAATAATTTAATCTGACTCATGGTAGAGACAGAGCTGCAGAAGCAAAGTTTGCTAGATTTTCTTGGGACTGTTATAAATTTGAGAGTATAATACATTCTGAATAAATTTAGAGAAACTACTAGTCACATAACAGCTGCATGTGTAATACTTTACTATTCAAACTTTTACTTTATCCTTTCAGTGAGACTCAGCACTTTCTAGATTTAAAAATATGTGAAACAAATCTAATTAAACATCTTCATACATTTTCAGATTTAAATCATTTTATTAGTTCACATTATTTTATAAATATATTGCTTTTCCTTTTTTTAATGAAATATGTACGCAATCTAGATTTGAAAGTAGTAGACTTTATCCTCAGGGAGAAAACTGGATTCAGAGAGTCAATGAACTGGAACTCAAAACACGGAATGCCAATCTCAGATCTCTGGTTCATTCAGTAGGAACACATGCCTGCCATTTGATTTTAGGCTAAGCAGTTTCACAGAGATTTCTGTGGTCTGTTTTCTCAAGGGCCTTTTGCTCCATTTAATTAATGAATTTATCATTTTGAAATGACAGATAAAACTTTTTAAAATATTTTTTAGATGTGAGAAAGAACTTTTACTGCATTTGGATGCAAAGACTTTGCTTCCACTTGTTGGTAAATATAAGCATAAAAATATTAACATAGTTGCTCATCAGAATATTCAACATTTGTGAAAAACATTGCCTTTGTTGTTCAGTTAGTTAAGTCATGTTCGACTCTTTGCAACTCCATGAACTGCAGCAAACCAGGCTTCCTGGTCCTTCACTATTTCCCAGAGTTTTCTCGAATTCATGTTCATTGAGTCAGAGATGCGATCCATCTCATCCTCTGTCGCCCTCTTCTCTTCCTACCCTTAATCTTTCTCAGCATCAGTGTCTTTTCCAATGAGTCAGCTCTTCACATCAGGTGGCCAAAGTATTGGAGCTTCAGCTTCACCATCAGTTCTTCCAATGAATATTCAGGGTTGATTTCCTTTAGGATTGACTGGCTTGATCTCCTTGCTGTCCAAGGGACTCTCAAGAGTCTTCTCCAGTCCTACAACTCAAAATAATCAGTTCTGAGCTCAGCCTTCTTTATGATCCAGCTTTCACATCTGTACACGACTACTAGAAAAACCATGGCTTTGAATATTCGGATCTTTGTTGGCAAAATGATGACTTAATTTTTTAATATGCTGTCTTGGTTTGTCATGACTTTCCTTCCAAGGAGCAAGCTTCTTTTAATCTCATGGCTGCAGTCACAGTCTGCAATGATTTTTGGAGCTCAAGAAAAGAAAATCTGTCACTGCTTCCACTTTTTCCCTTTATATTTGTCATGAAGTGATGGGACTGGATGCCATGATCTTCGTTTCTTGAATGCTGGGTTTCAGGCCAGCTTTTTTACTCTCCTCTTTCACCTTCATCAAGAGGCTCTTGAGTTCCTCTTTGCTTTCCGTCATTAGAGTTATATCATCTGCATATCTGAGGTAGTTGATATTTCTCCCGGCACTCTTACTTATCAGTAAGTAAGTTTGTTCAAGAATTCAGTTTTACAGAACTAACAACTAAGCAGTTAAATGCATATTGATGTAATAATTGTATCTATTTTCTTGAATTCCTTAACATACCTATGGAAAGACTTTCTAACTGATGTCATATTTCGTATCACTTTTCCTTAGTATTTTTTATACACATATTCACTTTACTAGCCAGTATATTCTTCAACCATGTTGTTTTTATGGCTATTTTTCAAATCTTTAACTACTTATTAACTTTTTTAAGGCAAAGGCCTTGTATTTTTTCTTTAATCTCTCACAATAGCTTCTAGTTAGAATGCTTTGCATATAGCAGGTCCTCAAAATTGCAAACTGACTGATTTTAATTGGAAATGTCTTTGGGTGCCTCCAGTCCAGAAAGTTTTGAAAGCTTTGGATTTTCAGAATCAGGATGAATAAGCACAAGGACCTAAGGGCAGTAGGAACAAATGCAGAGCAACTGAGACAAAGCTGCTTCTAGCTACTTTTGTTGTGTGTATGGAATCAGAAAAGGATTCCTATAGATGTTCTGTGAATAATGCTTAAGAGGTTGTGTTTATACTGTAATGAAGGCTTGATAAAGATAGGACTAAATTGGTTTACAAGCAGCTCCTCCATTATATTCTCTGAATAAGAAGCAGTGAACAAGTATGAAATAGGCAATGTTTATTAGGCATTTGGAGAAGGCAATGGCACTCCACTCCAGTACACTTGCCTGGAAAATCCCATGGACAAAAGAGCCAGGTGGGCTACAGTCCATGGGGTCGTGAAGAGTCTGACACGACTGAGCGACTTCACTTTCACTTTTCACTTTCATGCATTGGAGAAGGAAATGGCAACCCACTCCAGTGCTCTTGCCTGGAGAATCCCAGGGATGGGGGAGCCTGGTGGGCTGCCACCTATGGGGTTGCACAGATTCGGACATGACTGAAGTGACTTAGCAGCAGCAGCACCAAGGTGAAAAATAAGGTGAAATTAAGTAGGATGAAATACAATATTTTGCCTTTAGGCTACAATACAATTAACTGCACAAATATGTTAACAGAATGTACATTTTCAAATGTCTATTTAAAAATATTTTTTCCAGAGCTAGAACAAATAATTTCACAATTTGTATGGAAACACAAAAAACCTCAAATAGCCAAAGTTATCTTGAGAAAGAAGAATGGAACTGGAGGAATCAACCTGCCTGACTTCAGGCACTACTACAAAGCCACAGTCATCAAGACAGTATGGTACTGACACAAAGACAGAAGTATAGATCAATGGAACAAAATAGAAAGCCCAGAGATAAATCCACACACATATGGACACCTTATCTTTGACAAAGGAGGCATGAATATACAATGGAGAAAAGACAATCTCTTTAACAAGTGGTGCTGGGAAAACTGGCCAACCACTTGTAAAAGAATGAAACTAGAGCACTTTATAACACCATACACAAAAACAAACTCAAAATGGATTAAAGATCTAAACGTAAGACCAGAAACTATAAAACTCCTAGAGGAGAACATAGGCAAAACACTCTCTGACATACATCACAGCAGGATCCTCTATGACCCACCTCCCAGAATATTGGAAATAAAAGCAGAAATAAACAAATGGGACCTAATTAAACTTAAAAGCTTGTGTACAACAAAGAAACCTATAAACAAGGTGAAAAGACAGCTTTCGGAATGGGAGAAAATAATAGCAAATGAAGCAACAGACAACTAATCTCAAAAATATACAAGCAAGTCCTACAGCTCAATTCCAGAAAATTAAATGACGCAATCAAAAAATGGGCCAAAGAACTAAACAGACATTTCTCCAAAGACGACATACAGATGGCTAACAAACACATGAAAAGATGCTCAACATTACTCTTTATCAGAGAAATGCAAATAAAAACCACTATGAGGTACCATTTCATGCCAGTCAGAATGGCTGTGATCCAAAAGTCTATAAGCAATAAATGCTGGAGAGGGTGTGGAGAAAAGGGAACTCTCTTACACTGTTGGTGGGAATGCAAACTAGTACAGCCACTATGGAGAACAGTGTGGAGATTCCTTAAAAAACTGGAAATAGAACTGCCTTACGATCCAGCAATCCCACTGCTGGGCATACACACTGAGGAAACCAGAATTGAAAGAGACACGTGTACCCCAATATTCATCACAGCACTGTTTACAATAGCCAGGACATGGAAGCAACCTAGATGTCCATCAGCAAATGAATGGCTTAGAAAGCTGTGGTACATATACACAATGGAGTATTACTCAGCCATTAAAAAGAATGCATTTGAGTCAGTTCTAATGAGGTGGATGGAACTGGAGCCTGTTATACAGAGTGAAGTAAGCCAGAAAGAAAAACACCAATATAGTATACTAATGCATATATATGGAATTTAGAAAGATGGTAACAATAACCCTGTATACGAGACAGCAAAAGAGACACTGATGTATAGAACAGTCTTTTGGACTCTGTGGGAGAGGGAGAGGATGGAATGATTTGGGAGAATGGCATTGAAATATGTATAACATCATATATTAAATGAGTCACCAGTCCAGGTTTGATACAGGATACTGGATGCTTGGGGCTGGTGCACTGGGATGACCCAGAGGGATGGTATGGGGAGGGAGGAGGGAGGAGGGTTCAGGATGGGGAACACATGTATAGCTGTGGCAGATTCATTTTGATATATGGCAAAACCAATACAATATTGTAAAGTTAAATAAAATAAAATTAAAAAAAAATATTTTTTCCACAAGCCAAATTCAAATCAATACAGTGAAAATATTATTGCTTTATTTTTCTTCAAAAGCCAAATATTTTTATTATCAAGAAAGTAAATTTCTTGATTGTATGGATTACACTTCCAATTTAGACTATGGATTAGCAGATATCTGAAGTTGTTTGGGGAAATACTGACAAATTTAAACATGATATGAAAGCCCACTCTAAGTTAAAATATTTGGAAACTTTCTCATATCAAGAACAATAAATTAAGTGGAAATAATAAATCAGTTTAAAAAAACTGCAGGGGGTCAGAATGCCATTTTTAAAATATTCTAAATGGCCACCTGAAAGAGAGAGTAGACATATGTTTGCATATTAAAAATTCTAGGAAAGGCATTGACATTTTTTTTACATCTACAAAAGCGGCACAAAGAACTGAATAAGCACTTGTAAGTTGAAGATATATTACAGTAACTAAGTAAACTTTATGTAAGACTCTAAGCAGAAGAAATTAGATGGGTTTAAAGGAATGTAATATATAGCTTTATCTGCCCATTCATATCTAAGATTACAGGAATTCAAGTATTCTCAGCATGATATTGACACGGTTTGATAGGAGTCTCTACATTCTCACTGTAGCTTTCACTGAAGGGTTTTTTTTTGTGTGTTATTAAGTTCCTTTATTGGTAATGCTAATACTACTTGGGAATTAGATTGGTTATGTTTCCCATGAGTAAATAATTCTGATAAGCAAGTATTCTTCATTGGCAGCATACAAAAAAAATTGCAAAATTCTGTCTTGAAATTTATTAACAGGCTAATTACCATGACAACAATCCATTTTTAATAAGCATTGTAATTACCACATCAAACATCATTAAGACCTTCTAAATCCAAGGCTGATGTTTTTGGAAAAGGGGTGGTGCTAAGATAATTATGTTTAATGAGATTGACTTAAGACATTATTTTTCTTCCAGAGTTTGTCTTGCTACCAGAATCCCCATTAGTTGTTGCAGACCTCTTTCTAAACTTTGTTGTCCAGAAGTCATGTTGATGAGTCTAATGAAAATAAACTCAAATAACTCATTGTCGATATTTTTTAACTGTAAAGTTTATCATTCTTTCTAATACAGGTAAATTGTATTTGACGAATAAATTGATAACATGTCATCCTAATTTCCCATTAGTTTCTTGGGTAAAACAAATCTAACAGACAAGGACAAAAAGTTTGCCATTTGTTCTGAATATAATGAAATGCAACAATCTACCTAAGTGAAATGAAAGTGGGTAGTATGTTCAGAAATAAGAAGGCTTACAAAATGTTTAATAGATATTGGAAAAGATTTGTCTCATGTGTGAACAGTGTCTGCACAGATGAAAACTTATTAAGCTAATGCCTCTGAATCTAATTTCTTTCTGATTTAAAAATAAGTTTTAATCAAACCCTAACCTTTAAAATTGTATGATCTCCATTACCCTGTGAGCAATACAGTCATGGCTGAGAATAAGTGAAAGAATTACAGAAACATATTCCCCAAAAATTGTTTAAATGCCCTTAAGAATCTCAAAGTAATATTTATTTCAGTATGAGAACTTCAAAGTTCTGTGAATCTACTTTTTTTAACATAGAATATTCTCTCTTCCTCCAAAGACAGATACTGTCTTTTGAGTGACCATTGCTTCTTGGGGCAAATGAACCAGTATTAATATTAGGAGAATGCTGACTCTCATCAGTAATTCTGAAGTCCTAAAATTATAATTTCTTCATTTTACATTTCATATAAACAGCAGATGGTCATTCATATCATCTGAAAACGTTAGCAGTAAAATCTTAACACAATATGACAGCCCACTTTGCAAATTAAGCTTTCTTCCTTCTAAACCCACCATTTGAGTCACTGTTCCCCCAAGCACAGTTCTGCCTTCTGTATTTCTAATCAGACTGCTTACTCATTATAGAATATTGTTGGCTTTCCCCTCTACTTATTTAAATCTATTGTGTCAAGAACTCTGAAGAGTTGTATGGTTTTTTTCAATTTACTAGCTAACATTAGTTTGCCACAACTTCATGGAAGCTGACAGAAGATGACTCCTGGGTCAGAAAAAAAGGACTTTATTATCCAAATCTCAGATGAGCCTCATGTCTTTACAAGTTCTCTCCCTTAATTTCAATAGGAGCAATGTGAGAGGAGTCTAGATAAATGTTGTAGCAGTTTGTGACACAGTTAAGGAATTCTGAGTTTAGGAAACTTCTGATCTTTAAAAAGTCCTGCTAGCAAATCTGCCTAATCTTTGCCCCTAAGGGAGACATTGCCTTCAATATCCTTATCAGGAAGCAAATCTTCCTTCAGACCTGGAGGCAGACACAACCTCTAACATATAAGGCTGTCTGCTACACAAACAGCCTTGAAAAAGATAGTTCAGGACAAAAAAATGCCAAAAGACATGCAGAAATGCATATCAAACCCCATCCTTCAAGCTACAATGTAAATCCTACTTCTTTTATGATCAGAGGTCACAGTAACATTTCACTATACATTTTCCACACCGTTTGACACATCATTCATGTTGTGTGGTGTTATGCATGTTATTTATTTTCTTGCTTAACATTTATGTCCCATTTAAATAAACTATATATTTCATGTTGTCTCCTTCAGTACTTCAAACTCAATGAAGGTACAAATTATAATATTAATAAATTCCTTTTTAGCCTCACAAAATTTAATGGGATTATACTTTGAATAGTCTCTCAAATATTTGTTGCATGAAGAAGGGTCAAACTTTACTTTGTAAATGTTTCATCCTAAACCACCAGTAAACAAATGGTTGTGAAAGAGTTTTACTCTATCAATTTTTTTTTTTTTTTTTTTTTGGGGGGATTAGTTAGAATGTGGCAACAACGTTCCCTGTGCTATCTTCTATCCTTTTCTTAAAGCTTTTCAGTCAACTTTATTGGTATCAAATATCAAAGAATGTCAATTCTCTATGTCTGTTTCTCCACTGTTGCCCTGTAAATAAATTCTTCAGTACCGTTTTTCTAGACTGAGATGGGAGGAGAGGGTGAGATGTATGGAAAGAGTAACATGGAAACTTAATTACCATATGTAAAACAGATAGCCAATGGGAACTTGCTATATGGCTCAGGAAACTCAAACAGGGGCTCTGTGTCAACCTAGAGGGGTGGGGAGGGAGATGGGAAGGAGTTTCAAAAGGGAGGGGTTATATGTATACCTGTGGCTGATTCATGTTGAGGTTTGACAGAAAACAGCAAAATTCTGTAAGGAAATTATCTTTCAATAAAAAATAAATTAATTTTAAAAAATCAAAAGCATCAATTGTTATGGAGAATTAAAGAAAAGTATAAATATAATTAGAATTGACAACAATCTTCTGATAAAATTTGGAATGAGATTAGTTTTCACTTCTAGGAGCTTAATAACAACACCTCAAGGCAAAATCTTCAAATCTATATTTTATGAATTGAAAGTTATCAAATTATACATGCACATAAGTTAGAAAGTCAAATAAGTATATAAAACACAACCTCAAGTATTTCTAATACACCAAGGCAACCTTTTCTAATGCATCTTGCAACCATTCTTGGTTTTGCCTTCATATTTATAGATGTTTAACTGCTATTACTGGTGACTCAGAGGGTAAAGCGTCTGCCTGTGAAGCAGGAGACCTGGGCTTGATCCCGGGGTTGGGAAGATACCCTGGAGAAGGAATGGCAATCCACTCCAGTATTCTTGCCTGGAGAAGCCCATGGACAGAGGAGCTTGGTAGTCTATAGTCCACAGGGTTGCAAAGAGTCGGACACGGCTGAGCAACTTCACTTCACTTCACTTCACTTCACTTCAACTGCTATTAACAGATTTTTTTTCCATTTTCACATTGGCTTACTGATTTCTACCTGTTGAGAGAAGTTTTTTTCTCTCTTATACCAACTTTCATCCTTCCCCATATTCCTTATATTTATATCCTACTTGTTAAGTCAACTGCTATTATTACCACTGACTACACAAGTCTATCTTCAGAGTTGAACCTTGTAATATATTTCAATTACAATTCAATTCATTTCAAATAACATTTTTGTGTTCATTAATAACGCCCACAAGTTGTTTCTTCAATCATGTACACACACATCATTACCATATTATCAAGTTTTCTATGAGAAGTGTAGAATCCTTCTCTAATACATCAAATAATCCACCAGTTGCATCTCTTTTATGAAGACATCCTTCATGAAAGCTCTTCTGGCAGCTTCAGTCTGTCTTGAATGTTCTTGAGTTCCACAGCATAGTTATCATCATGGTGTTTTTGCTTCAGTATCACTTTGGGAGTCCATTCTATACTCTTTTATATACAATACCCTATATTTTAAATTAGTTTTGGTAGAACATTCATTAAAGTAGTGTCAAAAGAAAAGGAACATAGCAGAAAAAATTTGGAAATCTAAAAATGTCTTTCTTCTTTAATACCTGAAAAAATATGTCTGGTTGGGTTGAAAATTCTAGTTTGAAAATAGTTTTCCTTCAGAATTTCAAAATTTTTACTCAGACATCTCCTAGCTTCTTAACATTTACTATGTCATTTTGATTCCTAATTCTTGATATATGATTATTTGGGGGAAAAAATGAAAAATTCACTGGAAATGTTTAAGATCTTCATTTTTTTCCTAGTGTATTAAATTGGAAGTCAATGAGTTTTGATACAGATCTTGCTTACTCTATGTGCTAGACTCCTAGTGGGAGCTTTGTAATTGAAAACATTTGTCTAAATATGATATAGTTTTTATTTTTTAGACAATAATTTCTTAATCTCCATTTTATATTTTGGCATTCTATTCAAATGTTAGATTAGTTGGACAAATTCTCTAATTTTATTATCTTCTCCTTCTTCTATCCCTTTGATTGTTTTACTCTCTGTATGATTTCTTCAGCTTTATTTTCCACCCCTTTTATTCATTTTATATAGTAACATTTTTACTATTCTAAGAGTTCATTGATGTCCTCTGAAAATTTCTTGTTTCTATTTTCCTATTCTTTTTATATGATTGCAACATTTCCCTTTTTTCTCAGGGAATACTAATTAAAAATATATATATATAACTGTGATTTATTTTGTAGTTCTGCTCCCTGCAGCATCTTTGTTTCCTGAGTTTTTTTCCTATTTCTTTTTCTTGGTTTCTCTCTTGTTTTTTAGATGATTGTCTCAAATGTTTGGTCATCTTGTATACTCACACCTAAGACTAAGTTATAAAACAGCTTATTGGCAGCTCTGTTGATCAACAGTGGCCTTCACTGTGAGTGTATTAGCAGGGCTGTTTCACCAAGGATCACCTTGTCAGGATCTGTAGCTGTTTCTCCAGAGTTCATCAGTTTTACTAGATAGGTTCTCCAATATCCCTCCAGAAAGACATTCTCAGAACCAAGTGTGAGAAGGGGTTGTGAAGAGTACATAAACTTACATTTAATAACTCTAATTAAAGAGTATGTTGCCTTTTGTTTTTGATGATTTCACATTTTTTAGATCAAAGTTTCTCTGGCTGAACATCTCATAAAAATAAATTTCTAGTCGTGTGTAGGGATTTAACTAAGAAGTAGGCAAGAGAACAGAGGTAGTTTGGTGTTGAACTGTGTGAATTGTGAAAGATCTGGGAATGTATCTCTTCTTATATAGATTTTAAACCACTTGGATTTAGACTGAATTACTCAATATGCCAGCAAATTTGGAAAACTCAGCAGTGACCACAGGACTGGAAAAGGTCAGTTTTCATTCCAATCCCAAAGAAAGCAATGCCAAAGAATGCTCAAACTACCACACAATTGCACTCATCTCACACGCTAGTAAAGTAATGCTCAAAATTCTCCAAGCCAGGCTTCAGCAATACGTGAACCATGAACTTCCTGATGTTCAAGCTGGTTTTAGAAATGGCAGAGGAACCAGAGATCAAATTGCCAACATCTGCTGGATCATGGAAAAAGCAAGAGAGTTCCACAAAAACATCTATTTCTGCTTTATTGACTATGCCAAAGCCTTTGAATGTGTGGATCACAATAAACTGTGGAAAATTCTGAAAGATATGGGAATACCAGACCACCTGACCTGCCTCTTGAGAAACCTATATGCAGGTCAGGAAGCAACAGTTAAAATTGGACATGGGAAAACAGACTGGTTCCTAATAGGAAAAGGAGTACATCAGGGCTGTATATTGTCACCTGCTTATTTAAGTTATATGCAGAGTACTTTATGAGAAATGATGGAATGGAGGAAACACAAGCTGGAATCCAGATTGTCAGGAGAAATATCAATAACCTCAGATATGCAGATGACACCACCCTTATGACAGAAAGTGAAGAGGAACTAAAAAGCCTCTTGATGAAAGTGAAAGAGGAGAGTGAAAAAGTTGGCTTAAGGCTCACCATTCAGAAAACAAAGATCATGGCATCTGGTCCCATCAGATCACATCAGATCAGATCAGTCACTCAGTCATGTCCAACTCTTTGCGACCCCATGAATCGCAGCACGCCAGGCTTCCCTGTCCATCACCAACTCCCAGAGTTCACTCAGACGTCCATCAAGTCAGTGAGGCCACCCAGCCATCTCATCCTCTGTCGTCCCCTTCTCCTCTTGGCCCCAATCCCTCCCAGCATCAGAGTCTTCTCCAATGAGTCAACTCTTTGCATGAGGTGGCCAAAGTACTGGAGTCTCAGCTTTAGCATCATTCCTTCCAAAGAAATCCCAGGGCTGATCTCCTTCAGAATGGACTGGTTGGATCTCCTTGCCGTCCCTTGTACGGGGAGATCACTTCATGGCAAATAGATGGGGAAACAGTGGAAACATTGTCAGACTTTATTTGTGGGGACTCCAAAATCACTGCAGATTGTGATTGCAGCCATGAAATTATAAGACGCTTACTCCTTGGAAGGAAAGTTATGACCAACCTAGATAGCATATTCAAAAGCAGAGACATTACTTTGCCAACAAAGGTCCGTCTAGTCAAGGCTATGGTCTTTCCTGTGGTCATGTATGGATGTGAGAGTTGGACTGTGAAGAAAGCTGAGCGCCGAAGAATTGATGCTTTTGAACTATGGTGTTGGAGAAGACTCTTGAGAGTCCCATGGACTGCAAGGAGATCCAACCAGTCCATCCTAAAGGAAGTCAGTCCTGGGTGTTCGTTGGAAGGAATGATGCTAAAGCTGAAACTCCAATACTTTGGCCACCTCATGTGAAGAGTTGACTCATTGGAAAAGACCCTGATGCTGGGAGGGATTGGGGGTAGGAAGAGAAGGGGATGACAGAGGATGAGATCGCTGGATGGCATCACCGACTCGATTGACATGAGTTTGAGTGAACTCTGGGAGTTGGTGATAGACAGGGAGGACTTGCGTGCTGCGATTCATGGGTTCGCAAAGAGTCAGACACAACTGAGCGACTGAACTGAACTGAACTGAAATGTATAACAGATAATTGATAATATTTGAGGATTATTTTAACTGTTGCCAAAATTTTAGGCTAAAATGTATGTGCATTTTCCAGCAAGTATATGAAGGATTTTCATTTTATAAGATATAATTGCAACAATTAATATTTCAGTATATTCATTTTTTTAATTAAGAACTTGCCAGTGACTACTAAATGTTTTTTAAAACTTATTTGTAGTCTAGACATATAAAATAAATTTCATTAATGATAACAATAAAATTAAACAAACCAATAAAACTTGCTTATATTAATATCAGCTGATATTAATTCTATATAAAAAGCAATAATCACATAGTATTTCTGGGACTTCCTTCATCCTGTATAGTCTGCCAAATGTATTCTCACTTCACCACCACTGTCACAGTGTTACTTTCATCAAGATTTAACTCAAATGTTTTTCTCTGGAATTTTCCTGGGCCGACATTCTGTCAATGTTGACAAAAACATTCACGATTCCTGCAGAAGTCTAATCAAACTTTAATTACAGTACCTATTCCACTATATCTTGTGCCTAGTTTTTAAATCATCTGATCAGATCAGATCAGATCAGTCGCTCAGTCGTGTCCGACTCTTTGCGACCCCATGAACCGCAGCACGCCAGGCCTCCCTGTCCATCACCAGCTCCCGGAGGTCACTCAGACTCGCATCCATCGAGTCAGTGATGCCATCCAGCCATCTCATCCTCTGTCGTCCCCTTCTCCTCCTGCCCTCAATCCCTCCCAGCATCAGACTCTTCTCCAACGAGTCAACTCTTCGCATGAGGTGGCCAAAATACTGGAGTTTCAGCTTTAGCATCATTCCCTCCAAAGAAATTCCAGGATTGATCTCCTTCAGAATGGACTGGTTGGATCTCCTTGCAGTCCAAGGGACTCTCAAGAGTCTTCTCCAACACCACAGTTCAAAAGCATCAATTCTTCGGCGCTCAGCCTTCTTCACAGTCCAGCTCTCACATCCATACATGACCACAGGAAAGACCATAGCCTTGACTAGGCGAACCTTTGTTGGTAAAGTAATGTCTCTGCTTTTGAATATGCTATCTAGGTTGGTCATAACTTTCCTTCCAAGGAGCAAGCGTCTTTTAATTTCATGGCTGCAGTCACCATCTGCAGTGATTTTGGAGCCCAGAAAAACAAAGTCTGACACTGTTTCCACTGTTTCCCCATCTATTTCCCATGCAGTGATGGGACCAGATGCCATGATCTTCGTTTTCTGAATGTTGAGCTTTAAGCCAACCTTTTCACTCTCCACTTTCACTTTCATCAAGAGGCTTTTTAGCCCCTCTTCACTTTCTGCCATAAGAGTCGTGTCATCTGCATATCTGAGGTTATTGATATTTCTCCCGGCAATCTTGATTCCAACTTGTGTTTCTTCCAGTCCAGCATTTCTCATGATGTACTCTGCATAGAAGTTAAATAAACATGGTGACAATATGCAGCCTTGACGTACTCCTTTTCCTATTTGGAACCAGTCTGTTGTTCCATGACCAGTTCTAACTGTTGCTTCCTGACCTGCATACAGATTTTTTAAGAGGCAGATCAGGTGGTCTGGTATTCCCATCTCTTTCAGAATTTTCCACAGTTTATTGTGATCCACACAGTCAAAGGCTTTGGCATAGTCAATAAAGCAGAAATAGATGTTTTTCTGGAACTCTCTTGCTTTTTCCATGATCCAGCGGATGTTGGCAATTTGATCTCTGGTTCCTCTGCCTTTTCTAAAACCAGCTTGAACATCAGGAAGTTCACGGTTCACATATTGCTGAAGCCTGGCTTGGAGAATTTTGAGCATTACTTTACTAGTGTGTGAGATGATAGAGGGAGTGGAAGAGGAGTTGACAGAAAAACAATTGACAGCTAAGTAATTTGACAACTTAGACTGTAAGCTCCCAGTGGGCAAGGCCCATAATCTGTCACCATGAGACATTCATGAGGTCGCAAAGAGTTGGACACAACTAAGCGACTGAACTGACTGATGCTCTAAAAGCTAAGTGATGTCTCCAATTCCTGAGTTTTTTAATGATTCTATAATTCTGTGTCTCATTTTATCCTCCATACTGACAGCTTTGATTCAAGCTTTCTTCAGTATGTTGAACAGTGGTCATTTCCTGATCTGATTCATTTCCTACAAAATTGTTTTTCTGTCAACTCCTCTTCCACTCCCTCTATCACTATTCACATGTTTGGCTATTTTTTTATTCCTTTATTATTGTTTTAGCATAGTTTCAGGGAGAAGACACAAAGAATGAATATTTTGAAAACAGTAGGTTTAAGTAGAACTAACTCTTTATTTTCTCTTAAACATATAGCTGTTAGTATTCAGACCCTCAGAAGCTATTTCCCCACAAATGAAGATTTGTAATTGAGTAGCTTTTGATCAGAAATATTTGTATAAATAACTAGGTAAGATTTCTTTTTTAAATGTAAGTTATCTGGTTATGAAATCTGCTTGTTTATAAATATACTTTTTAAAGAAATTATATTCATTTTGAAATTCTTTTATAGTTCTTAAGAATCATAGGTCATGATAAACTGAAAAACAGGTATATCGTCTCCAAACAGTAGCACTGAGTAAACTATTTTCTAGATTGAAACAGCAAAGAGAATAATAATAGTACATTTGGTAGTTTCTTTATGGAACATACAAGGTCCAATTACTACAAGACATTTTAGAAAATTATGTGGGAAGGAATTGTTAATTCAAATTAATAAATCTTCCCAAACTGATCAAAATATTAATACAGTATCATAAATATTTTTATATTACTATATAATAAAATCACCTCATTTTATATCAATCAGCATTGTGGCAGGTTTCTCTCCAGAAAATAAATTTCCTTATCAAAACAAATTTTATTTTAGGATGGTATTAGCCATAAAATCTAGAAACTTACGTTCACCAAATAGGGTTTAATGTGAGATATACATTTTTGTGGTTATGAAATCTCTCCAGGATGGGTATAAAATTGGTACTTTATGAAAGATTTTTAAAAGACAAACTATCATGAGGAACTCAAGGCTAAATTCTAATGCCATTTATTAGAATTTTTGCTAAATCTAAGCCATTGTCTGCCTCAGCTAGCTGTTGCAAACATGATCCTTATCTGCAGATTATTTTGCATTCTGTGCCTATACTATTTCAAGTTCTACCAATGTGGATGAACCCGTTTAGAAAAAGAAACAGAAATTTATAGTGTATTGATGATCCTAAAACTATGGCTTAAAGCATTACAAAAACAAAATTATTCCTATAGTTTTTGCATTTTTCAAAATTAAGGTAAAAGCACCTGAAATAAAGTTGCTCAATTGTTTATGGTTTATAAAAATGAATTTCTAGTCAATCAACCAGTCTGACATCAAATCAAAATCCAAATAACAGATGAATCTTAAGACTATAAACGAATTTTAGATGTCAAGGTTGTCAAGTTTCGATCCAGCACTAATACGTTACTCATGTTCCTATTGACAATGATAGGGGAGGTTTTAAAGAATAAATATTCATGTAAAGAAAACATGCTGCTGCTGCTGCTGCTGCTGTTAAGTCGCTTCAGTCGTGTCCGACTCTGTGCAACCCCATAGACGGCAGCTCACCAGGCTTCCCCGTCCCTGGGATTCTCCAGGCAAGAGCACTGGAGTGGGTTGCCATTTCCTTCTCCAATGCATGAAAGTGAAAAGTGAAAGTGAAGTTGCTCAGTCGTGTCTGACTCTTCGCGACCCCACGGACTGCAGCCTACCAGGCTCCTCCGTCCATGGGATTTTCCAGGCAAGAGTACTGGGGTGGGGTGCCATTGCCTTCCCCGAAAGAAAACATAGTTGAGCCTAAAAACTGTTATATAGAGAACACATAGATTATATATAAAACATAGATTCCCCAAAAGACCTGTCACATTTATTCCTAGAGTCCATATGAATGGACTACTAGTTTACATGTTATTCTCTGAACACATGTCATTGTCTCAAGTAATATAAGTTTAGACAGCCTTCTACTAAATCCTTGTCATCAAAAACGTGTTGAAAGTAGTACTCCACTGTGGTATGCATCACCATGACATTTCACTTACACAACAAAGAATAAGATGTCTGTCAAGTTCAGGTTGTGTGGGAAAAATCCCAAAGTAGGTCAAAGAAGAAGGTAATAGAACTAGCGCCTTCTAGCATGGTTCCTGGAAGGTGACACAGGCCTTAAAAGACTAACAGGGCCTGGGGAAACGCAGGGCCTGTGCTGTCAGCTCCCCCCAAGTATGCAGTGTGAACTGAGATCCTGCGGCACAGCTGCCTCTGGACAGCAGCTGCTACGGGGAAGGCAATGGCACCCCACCCCAGTACTTTTGCCTGGAAAATCCCATGGACAGAGGATCCTGGTGAGCAAATAGAAAAGAGGGAGAATCGTGCACAACAGTGCTGCAAAGGCTTTGCAGTAAGAAGAGAAAAGAAGCCTCTTTTCCAATGTCTTTTAAATGCCGTTTCTCTCCTGTATTAGATTTTTAATCCAGCAATACAAACTTATTGTTTTATCAAATGTATTGCAGTGGGAACACAACTCACAATCTCTTATTCAAAACCTTAGGGAAATGTTTTTCTGAATATTTCGATTTTAGGAAGATATTACAGTACATATTCCATGTTTTACATAACACACCCAGCAGGCTCTGTGGCAATACTGTGTAATCAAACACATTACTTCCAGAGCAAAACATATGATTATTCAGATGAAGTAGGGTAAATAAAGAAGAGAAAGTATTTTCTGTTTTTGCATTCAAGTCATTTCAGGTTAGATGTCACCACCAAACTAGTTCTCATCAGCTTTTGCTGCAAAAAGTTACCAATAATATTTAACAAAACACATCCATTCAATCACTAGAACTTCTTAGATTTTAGAATTGTGTCTAAGGTATCAAAGTTGTGTATTATAAAACTTCATGACCGTAATTATAACAAAAATCACATGTATGTTCTTTCTAAAAGCTATATTATAGAAGTGTTTGATTCATTTAAATTAAATTTAGTGTCATTTAAAATTGTATATGAACAAAGCACTAGACATAGTCTTTTTTAAAAGTATATATTACTATAAATATTTGATTCGGGATAGGGAGTGGGCAGAGGATATACTGTTCAGAAACATACAGGTAAGGCCAACCAGAAGGCCCATAAGAACAGGGAGAAATCAGCCTCTGGGATACAGATGCCTGAGTTATTCCAGGTCATGCCCGAAGGCCTGGGAATTTCTAGAGAGATTGGGGCTTGGGCTTCTTCTCTTTCATCCTTTCCAGGAACAGTGAAAGCTCCTGAATGTGGAAGGTGAATCACAAATGCAACCCTGTCACTCACTTGTCAGTCACCTGAACAATTACATGAAATGCAGCATAGGATCTGATCAACCACATGTAATTCCAATCACTTTCCTAACTATGCAACTATATCCTGTATTGAAAGGAAAAGAAAAAAAGGAAAGAATGAAAGTTGGGTAAAAAAAAATGAGAACGCCTCACTTGTTACTTATATCTGAATCACTAAAAATAAACACCTTTTTTATTATAACACTCAAGAGTTAACAAATAAAATGTAAGTATTTTCAAAAAAGACAATGGAGCAATAGAAACCTATACAAAAAAAACTGAACTGAATGTAGGCCCTTAATTTCTTTTGGTGGGAAAGACAGTATTGAGACCAAGAGGACTTTAAATATATTCGCTAACAGCCAAGAGCAGAAAAATGAGACCAAAAACAAAAATAAATCAGCAAATACATTTCAGGAGGCTCAGCATTGTCCTAGGTACTGATTACTTTTAACAGAACTGGATCAAAACAGAGTCTACACAGAGATTTTGGCCTTTTACAAGCCAGTTCAAGTAACTTCACTCATGAAGTGCATTTTACAAAATAAGAATAACTGAAATTCACATAGGTTAACAAACCAATTACCATATCCACAGCATGATTTTTTCTTTATACAAATATAAATATGCATTTATATACTTATATAGAGAGATAAAAAGTATATACATTCAACACTAATAGTCATTAATAGGATTTTCAGTGATGTTTATTTTGTTTTAATCTAATTCTTAAATGTTCTATAATTAATATGTATTATTTAATCATAAAAACTGAAAATTTCTAATGGAGGTTCTACAGGAAATATGCTAAATGAGCTATCTTAGCCTTAAAGACTTGTCATTCTCAACTAAATATAACTATTTTTTTGAGCAAATTCTAGTCTTTCTCAATAGATGTAACAGTAAAAATAGTTGTAGGACAAAACATATCTGCAGTTGACTTAATTATAGATTTCTGGGACATTTACTTACAGTACACATCCACTCTGATTGACTTTATCGCTGGGGACCCCAGGCCATTCTCTGCTTTACAGTAATAGCGGCCTCCTTGATGTCGCTGAATATTTGTAATCCTCAAAGTCTCGTTGAAGACACTTGAGTCTTGGAATCTGTCAGAGGCACTTCCTGCTGTTTTGGTCCACCTGATCTGAGCAAGCATCAACAAAGATTGTTACTTTAGGTTGGCTTTCTCACTGAAAAATTAAATACCAATTACTTATATGGAGGGAATTCCCTTGTGGCTCAGTTGGTAAAGAATCTGCCTGACATGTGGGAGACCTGGGTTCAATCCCTGGGCTGGGAAGATCCCTTGGAGAAGGGAATGGTTACCCACTCCAGTATTCTGGTCTGGGGAATTCCATGGACTGTACAGTCCATGGGGTCGCAAAGAGTCACACACAACTGAGCAACTTTCACTTTCACTCATTTGGAGAGTTGGCATTCCGAAACTGCTACAGTGCCATTTTTGGCAAGTTATTGAAAATTAAGAAGAAAAGTTTATATAAAAATAAATTTATAAAAATTTAAATGCAGTGTCATTATTATATAGTACATATAATTCTAACTCAATTGCATAGAGTTCATCCATAGTTTCATCAGTGTGAAGGACAATAAAAATATTAATATATACAAAGGAAGTTAAATATAAGTAGTATATTGGAAATATGGATTAGTTTCTTTTTCTTGAGCACCTAAAATTCTATTTTCCAAACCCTGTAAGGCATTTTTTATTTACCTAGCATAGGAACAACAGGTAGGCTCTCAGTTTCTTTTTGAACATGTTTCATTATTTTATGCAATATTTTCTATTTGATTTGGTTAATTAAAGTATAGTATCATAGTAGCTTATTGAGATTATGTGTAATTTTATACACGTGGTTGTTACGAATGATTTTTATCTCATTTTTATAGCTTTGCTGTAATAAGCCCACAAATGACTTCTGTTTGATAATTAGAATTCACTTTACATCAATAATTATTTTCAAAAAATGTGTAAACTTTTCCAAAGAGAACATTTCTATTAAACTACCAAAGCACTGTGAATACCTAAAACATTCTGTTATAAACATTACTGTTCTTTTCAACACAGCTTTGTACATCAGACTTGGCTTTGACTAGAAATAAAGACTAGCGTTCAAGTAACCTTTTGTGTATTTTAGCTTATATAAACCTGAACAAAAGCCACGTGATGGTACTGTAAAGTGATACAAAACAGGATGTAAAAAGATTCAGTTTTATATCTCTCCTTGTCCCTGCTGTATAATATATTGCTTTATTTATTTTTCAGTTGTAAAGCTGCTGATAGAAATCCTCTGGAAACACAAATGAAGAAACATAGAAAAATGCAACTAAATAGTGGGTTATCAAAATTTAAATCATTTAATACCACTATTATTTATGCTATTTTGATACAATGTTAATTCAACCTTATGATCTAATGACACTAAGCAGCTTTAAAAAATTCTCCAGATCATTACAATATCAGTGTAAATATATTCATGTTTGCCCTTTATTGTGTGTGAAATTAAAATTTTACTTAGAAATTAATAAAAGTTGAGTAATTCATAAAAATACATATCAAATATTTATCCAACACTTTGTACAGAAAATATATATAAAAATTAAATGGGATGTTTCCTGATTTCAAGTAGTTCATAAGCTAATTATTATCATAAAAAGACAAAGGGTAACATGGGCACTGATTTAATAAGTACCATTTCCATGGGAAAATCTAGGGTTCTATTTTAACTTAAATTTCAAAATTTATAGGTAACAAAATAAAAAAAGATTGAAATGAACAAGAAAATTACATATTTTTGCTTTGTATATCTTATATAGATATATGCTAACTCTCTCATATATATATATATTTCTAAGGTAAAGCCTAAGATATAAATAAAACACAATTCCAATTAAATGCCAAGTTTTCCTTGACTATCACAATATGGTACCAAATTTGATTTTTAAAAATAAACATTTCGGAATATAAAAAGTAAGTTCAGAACCAAAAGAGTTTGGAAATGGCCTAGTGGTTTTGGATATTAAAAACATGATATTAAGACAATAATTTAGTTTTAGAATACTGTTATAGTACTGGTAGTTGTGCAGGAATTGGGGGAGGTAGAGAATAGGAGTGTGTATGTGTGTGTGTGTTTGGGGGGGTGGAGAGACAAAGAAAGAGAAAAGAGTGAGAGAAGAAATTATGATATAGACATCAAACTTTTTGATCTTAGAATACCTTTATTAAAAATTATTAACGATCTTAAATATCTTTAGCTTATTTAAATTATATCTATTCTTAATCAGTGTATTAGAAACCAAGACAATGTTAAATTATGTATTATTAACTCATTTTAAATCATTTTAATAAACTGAAGACAGTAACTTAAGGAACACTTTTAATCGAAAATTATATTTTTCAAGACAAAAATAATTGAGTAAAATGAATGGAATTGCTTTATAATTTTGCAAATCTCTTCAGTATCTTCTTTAGTGAAAAAAATGGCTAGATAATTATATCAACATCTGCATGCAATCTGTGGCAGCATGTTGGGTTTATCAGAAATATTTGAAGAAAATCTTGACTGGCTATAAAGGGAGTAGTATTTCAATAGCCTTTTTAGATAACTGTGGACAGTCTTCCTTGAGACTATAGTAAAGTTCCTTCAGTGTTAGTTTCCTACTTGCAAAATAGAATTGAAAACCATAACAATGCCCTTTCAGCTCTTTGTGACACTAAAAGCCATTGGTCTATCTTACACTTTTAATAGATCATTTTCTCATGCATGATTTTGTAGCAACATAGATTAGTCATCTAGAAAATATGAATTCATTGAGCTATGAAGATCTTCCTGATGTTGAGATAGCTCAATATATAATACAATTCACATACATTAATATCATCAATCTTCATAGAATAGACTTCTATAAGGATGGTGAAATTAGTATATGTGCCTACCATGCTATCATGCTTCTGTTGGCAGATTTTCCAAAATTCTAAATTTTCTCTTAAATATGTGAAATTTATCATCCTCAATAAACGTTGTTAAGGTGTTTTATTTGGGATGATAGGTTCATTTCATTCATTTTTGGGGAAATATTTGCCAAATACCAAGTCCGAATAACCATTGTATAAAAAGCATCCTTTTAAATTAAAAAAAAAAATTATTCTATTGAAAAAGTGGGTAATTCGCCACAAAACTCATTCATACAAGACTTTGTCTTGAGACAAACACTGTTCTTTAGTAAACAGCAGAAATGCTTTTTAGGAATTTTCCATTTTGTCACTTAGGATATTAAAAATATAGTGACTATGTTCTAAGATGTTAAAAATTAATACTGGAACTTCCCTGAGGGTCCAGTGGTTAAGACTTTGTCTTCCATTGTAAAGGGTGGGGGTTTGTTCCCCAATCAGGGAGCTAAGATAGCACATACCTCAAAAAAAAGACCAAGAACTATAAGACAAATTCAGTAAACACTTTACAAATGAACCACATCAAAAAAAAAAATTCTTTAAAAAATGAATACTGATTTTTACTGATTTATCAAAAATAGTGACACTGATCTTTTATTATTATTATTACTGTGAGTAAATAGTAGTGAATTAGCGAAGAATACAAAGACTGCTAGTACACTTTGATGCCACAGCTTTGTTCTGTGCTAACATGCTGCCTGTTTTGTCTTCCTTTACTACAAAAGCAGCATAGTGAGAAACAACATTCTTCTTCATAAACTCCCTGTAAAGATCACAGGGTCCCCAGAGAGATCTAGGGACCACACAAGAGAACACTGTTAAGAGTACAGAAATATGTATATAATTTAGGATTTCATACAGGAAATATTTTAAATGAAAAGCAGAAAGAAAGTTTGTTTAGTAAGTGGTGCTGGGGCAATTGACTATATATCCATAATGGAAAAAAAAAAAAGCTGACTCTCTAACCCACCCTTCATATCAAAATTAATTCTAGATGCAATAAGGATTTCAATGTAGAAAATTGAAATCATTCCATAAGAAAATATGGAATGATCTGTCTACAATTACCAAGTGGGCAGGGCTTTTAATACAAATTCTAATAAAACCTATCACTTGATTAATATGTCACTCTTTTTAAAAAATTATTTAAGACAGTTTGTTATTAAAAATGTCAGAATTCAGGATTAGTTTCCATAATATATGCATATATATAATATACATCTATATATACATGTATATGTATATTATTATATACTCAGACGGTAAAGCGTCTGCCTACAATGTGGGAGACCAGGGTTCGATCCCTGGGTGGGGAAGATCCTCTGGAGAAGGAAATGGCATCCCACTCAGTACGCTTGCCTGGAGAATCCCATGGACGGAGGAGCCTGGTAGGCTACAGTCCATGGGGTCGTAAAGAGTCGGACACGATTGAGCGACTTCACACACACACACACACACATATACATGTATATGTATATTATTATATATACATATATAGTGATATATACATAGTATACTAGATGATGAGTAAGTTAATGGATAAGAAAAGAAAAGGGAAAAAAATAGAACTACAAATTGGCATTATTTATGTAAAGAAATGTTCAATTTCTTTCTTTTTAAAACTGTAAATCAAAGCATGGGAAACCAACTTTCACCTATTGAATAGCCACAAACACTATCTGATACTATCTTGTGCTGTTGAGGTTTCGTAGCTGGGATTGGAAGGGTAAGATGGTAAAATCTTCCTTTTTGGAGCAGAATCCGGTAAATTATTTCAAAAAATGAACACATTCAGACTTGGACTTAGCAATTATCTAGTTAAAATATACCTAACATTTGCACAAGAATGTAGAAAAATGTTTATGTAATAGTACAACACTGAAAACAATACAATATCAAAAGATAGGGAAGTGGTGACAAATTAATTGACTCTAGAGCTGAACTGAATAGAGTAATGGAAAGAAAAAATATACAAAATGTTTTATCAAGCTAACAAAAAATGAGACTATTCTCAGCTGTGTAAAAAGAGTACATGTGTGTACATGCATTTGTACATATATACTAATATGTTACTCCTGGGGAAACAAATGGCAACCCACTCCAGTATTCTTACCTGGGGAATCCCCATGGGCAGAGGAGATTAGCAGGCTACAATCCATAGGGTTGCAGAGTCAGAAATGACTAAAGCGATTTAGCATGCAGGCATGCACTAATATGTTAATATATATTAATACATAAGTGGAGCACATGAATACATACAAAATTTAACCTTGATTAATTCTATGAGTGGGACTGGTAAAAGAAGAGAATATTCAAAAATTTCTTATTTAAAATTCTTATTTACACTTTATTTTACTATGAACAAATACTGAATTTATTATAAATAAGTTTAAAAGAAAAAAAATACAATGTAGTTGTGAAATATAATAGAAAAACCAGAACAGTATAGAAAGAATAGAAAATAATCACTTATGGAAAGGGTTTTTTCTCCGTCTACTTAAAAAGATAAATAATGAAAGGAAATATTCCTGAGTTTTGGAAAGATAACTTTACACATTAAGGGGGTTTACCAAGTTATACATCTAATTGATGAGAAAAGATACCCCTATACCATCCATGGAATTCTCCAAGCCAGAATACTGGAGTGGTAGCCTTTCCCTTCTCCAGGGGATCACCCCAATCCAGGGATCAAATCCAGGTCTCCTGCATTACAGGTGGATTCTTTACCAGCTGAGCCACCAGGGAATCCCAAGAATACTTGAGTGGGTAGCCTGTCTCTTCTCCAGTGGATCTTCCCAACCCAGGAGTTGAACTGGGGTCTCCTGCATTGCAGATGGAATTTTTTACCAGCTCAGCTACCAGGGAAGCCCATAAAGAAACCCCAGGCATACTCTGATAGAACTTGTGACCTCAAGTCTACAAAGGAGACTGTATAGGCTTCCAGGCAGAAGGAACAAACTATTACAATAAACTATTACAATGTGTTAGAGTCTGCCCATTCCCTGATGTTGATTTCTCCTTCTTCCACAGTAATTGAATCCCACAGTATTCATCAGGCACAAGGTTACCCAAAACAAAGGCATTTCCCATTTCAGCTACATTCTTGCCAGTGTGTTTCAAGAAGAAATATTCTTATAGGGAAGCACCCCTCCACATTTTGCTCATCTCAGCACATCACTGCTGTCTGCCATCTTGGACCCTGAACTGATATGGAATCAAAGTCAAGCACAGAGAATCTATAAAACAGAAGAAGCTAAATCTTTGACATCATGGGAGTTTCACCTACCTAACCTGAACTATGTATAGCTTCTCGGTTTCTACATAGGAGAAAAATAAAATTCTATCTTACATCATACTTTGGAAGGGGGGTAGTTTCTATGACTAACAGCCAAACTTTAATTGATAAACCTGGAGTGATAAGGAAGAACACACACACACACACACATGCATACACACCATCGAAATACTTTATGCATAATTCAGCTCTGCATCCCAATCCTGATTAGTTCAGTAGATATTTAATCTGTTGAACGAAATGTAGAACTTGAGTTGAAACTTGAGGTGTTGGTGGATATAATTCAGCTGTGAGACAGACACATGAAAGTTGCTCAGTCGTGTCTGACTCTTTCAACCCCACAGACTATTACAGTCCATGGAATTCCCTAGACCAGAATTATGGAATGGGTAGCAGTTCCCTTCTCCAGGAGATCTTCCCAAGCCAGGGATCGAACCCATGTCTTCCGCATTGCCAGCAGATTCTTTACCAGCTGAGCCCCCAAATACGGAAGAGGGTAGTAGCCTATCCCTTGTCCAGCGGATCTTCCCAAACCAGGGAAAAACTGGGGTTCCTGTATTGCAGGTGGATTCTTTACCAACTAAGCTATCAGGGAAGCCCAACTGAGCTATGAGGGAAGGTGGATATAATTCAGCTGTAAGATAGACACACGAACAGAGATTTATACAAGATAAATTTAGATTCCATCATGTAAAAAAAAAAAAAATCTGGAGTGAGGCAGACCAGTGAGAATTTAATGACTCCGCTCAGGGACTCAGGCTCTTTGAAACTGCCTGCACTAGCATGTGCTACTTGAGCTCAAGGCCAGAATAGCAGCTACAAATCTAGTTTTCACATCCCAATGCTAGCAGAAGAAAAGAGGAAAAGACCAAAAAAGTGCCTACCAGGTTGGGTTTACAGAAGGCTCTAGGATATTGCCTCAGGACACTGGCTCACTTCAGATAGACAGAGTTCCACCCATAGCTACCAGAAAAGCTGGAGAGTGTACTCTTTACCACACAGAGCTCCTGTCTCCCAGGCGCCTTCTAAAATCTAATTCTATAGCTCTGGGAAAAGAGGAGATGGGTTATTTGGGACAACTTGCTAGTCCCAAAGCAGGAATAAAACACATTCACTACTCAGATATGCTGCATTGTTAAATATGATTGTATTTAAACCCTTTTTATTTCCATGAAAATAACATGTACAGAAAAGGAAAGATGTCACACTTTAGGGGGATACTCTTTATGGTAACTATATAATCTAAAGGAGCAGCTTGGAGATACTCCTTCCTAGGCTGCAGATCATAACACTTCACTAAGAGTCACCCAACTCTCAACAGAGAATTTTCTACTTCGCTTTTTTGCAAATAATGATATTTCTGAAACATCATTATTTTCATGTAGTCTTAAATAAAATCACTGTTGACTAAAATAGCTTAAGAAAATGTTAAAAACCTGAAGTGCAGACCAGAGATAGACCTAGGTGAATCCAAAAGAGTGTATTCCATAGATAGTACAAACTCAATAAGTAGTTAGACCTTGACAATTCTCAGACTTCTAGGTTCTCCCCTTTAATTAACATCTAGTGAATGAGGAGTTTTGTGAATTAAAGGTAGTTTCTATCAGTTGTCAAGGCATTAGGCTTTATTCTCCTGTCTCTTCAGGTCAATCTATAATGACAAATATGAGCTTTGTCCCAGCCTTATTCATATTCTGAAAAAAGCTCCTTTATCTGTAAAAGACATCCAGAGAAAAAGTAAGATAAAATCATCTGATCTGCTATAATTCTTGGGGTGATTTGCCACCAGAGCCTTTGGCACTAAACAAAGCCAGTCATGGCTCTTGTCATTTTCAGAGTGATCGTCTGAAAAAGCATAAAGGTATGATTATGAGTAAACAGTGCTCTTTACAGTTTTAAAAATAAAAGTTATCCTCTTATCCTGCACTAATATCAGGGAAAATAACAGAGAAAATATGTTCTCTTTGAGCTACTCAATACAATAGATAGAACTCTGAGTGGAACAGGACTCCAGATCATACGGGTTCAATTTTTAATAAACTGTATCAGTCTATTATAGAAAAATGTCACTCTTGTTTCTGAATATTATACAAAAATTTTCTGTCAAAGCAACAAATTTTTAACCTGAAAACTTTTATAGCCTGTGTGTGTGTGCTCAGCCGTGTCTATTTTCAACCACATGGACTGCAGACCACCAGACTCTGCTGCCCTTGGAATTTTCTAGGCAAGAATACTGGAGTGGGTTGCCAACTCCTACTCCCTAAGGATCTTTCCAAGCCACGGATCAAACCTGCATCTTCTGAGTCTCCTGCACTGACAAGTGGATTCTTTACCACCGAGACACCTGGGAATCGAAAACTTTTTCACTCTATGCATGAGCATTATATTTTTCTAGCATGCTGACCAATATTAGAGATCACTACTATCACTAATATGACTACTATTAAAAATAATTTAGAACTTCAAAATATTCCTACAAGTTAGAGTTATTATCTGTTAATATGTCCACATTGTGATAAGGAAGAATTGTTTAAAGTGTGTAGTTGTGAGTAAGAAGCTCAGGGAAGCGATAAAGAAAAGAGAGTCTGAACATCAACCTGGGGTCTTCTTACCAGCCAAAGAATAGAATTCTCCTTCGAGAGGGAATCATTATGGTAAAGGCATTGGAAAAAAAGGAGAATTTTGAGGTAAGGACATGGGTATTTCTGAAAATGAGATACGCCTTAAAGCAGAGAAAACATTGTTTTTCTCATCATTCTCTTGACTGTGACTTTTCTTTTGAATTTAAACTTTGAAGACTTTATTCATCTCTTGTGAAAATAAGCAGTGAGAGATACTAAGTAAATTTTGTGTTTATCTTTAACAACGTTGATTACTACATGTGTATGGAGAACTACAATAGGACCTGGTAGCAGTCTATCAAACCAAAGGTGACAGAAGAGGGTACATTTTGGTGCAAATGCTTTAAAAAGTGTTGGGGGTTACTGTTACTGCAGATTGCTTCCCTGAAGGCTTTTCTTTTGTAGCATTACCAAGATATTAATCATGGACTCCAACCAGTAACAGGATTTTACTTCTTTAAAAGTAAATAAATTTTTTTTTTTTTTTTATTGGTTGATTTTAAACCCACGACAGGCTTGAAAGGTAGGAATTTTTTTTTTCCTATGTGTCTGTGCCTTTGTACACCAGGCTCCTCTTGAAATGAAATTTCTCCTTTTTTCCTTCTCATTATCTAGTTAACTCCCTCTGATCCTCCAGAAATCATTTTATTAGAGTCTTCCCTCTCCCATAGAACTCTATTTCATCCTGTCCTCAATGTTGCCATAGCACCTTGCAAATCTTTCTGCCAGAGTACTCATTATGTGTCATATCAATTAGCTACTTCTATGTTATAGATAACTGGTGTTCAGCCTGAATCTCGCGTGGTCCCTTTGTGCTTTCCATGTGCATCTCCTAAGGATGCCCTCTTACATTTGGAAGGTCTCAGGTCTGTGGGGCCACTTTGCTCTCAGAGGCAGAGTCTGAGAAATGCTAGAGATTTTCCTCTCTATCCAATGGCTTTTTAGTGACTATGTAAGCCCAACTCCCTTTGTCTCCCTTAGGACAGATTTTGAAGCATAACTTACACTCTAGAGCTCCTGCCACAGGATCGGGTTGAGGCTAATCCCCTAAAATCACACCCTTGCCTGGCTTCTTCCTTTTCCTGTCTTGCTTTTTTACTCCACTAGCAGTATCTCCTAAAAGCATTTCCCTAATAAACCCCTTGGACTTGAATTCTCATCTAAAATTCTACTTCTAAAGAACCAGACCTATGACAACTATTTTGCCTTTAATAAACTACATCAAGGACTGTTCTTGATTTTGGTGTCTCCAATCCAATGCACTGAGTCTAGGATATCAGAATAATTAACAAAATCATTGGTGCTTGAATGGATTCCTAGCACTATAATTCTACTGAAAATGAAACCTAAATTAGAGAAAAATCCCACTCCACAAGGCACCCACGATATGAGTTTCAATTAATTGAGGTGTTGATCTTTTAATAAACAAAAACTGAGTCTACTCAGCCATATTCATTTTGAAATATAATAGAGGGATTTTGGGGGTAAATTATATAATGTTAATAAATTTAATTAAATCTAAATATTAATATTTTCATTTTATCTTTATAAACATAGGATTATACATTGAATGTGGATGGATGAATTTAGAAGAAAATATCAAATGGTACTTCTCTATTGTCAAATTTTAATTTCCTACTGAATCAGCAATTAGTCTTATTATCTAGGACAAGAATAAAATTTGATAAATGGAAAAAAGTAAATGTATAAAGCTAAATAAGAGAGCTGGAAATACTGGAGAAAAATAATATGAAAATTAAAACAGAAGAATAGGTAATGTGAGTTATGAATTTGTTTATCAGAAAACCATCCAAATTTTAGAAGATAGGGTGTTAAATGAATCAACACTGCAATACAGCTGGCATAAAAATATCAAACACCATGCTAAATGTACTCAGAAATGATAACAATGTAAAGATTTGACTTCATTTCCAATAACCTCAGATATGCAGATGATACCACTCTAATAGCAGAAAGCAAAGAGGAACTAAAGAACCCCTTGATGAAGGTTAAAGAGGAGAGTGAAAAAGCTGGCTTAAAAGTCAACTTTCAAAAAACTAAGATCATGGCATCTGGTCCCATCACTTCATGGTAAATAGAAGGGGAAAAATTGAAACAATGGCAGATTTTATTTTCTTGGACTTGAAAATCACTGTGGATGGTAAGTGCTACCATGAAATTAAAAGTCACTTTCGCCTAGGAAGGATAACTATGAAAAATCTAGACAGCATATTAAAAGGGAAAGACATCACTTTGCTGACAAAGGTCCGTATAGTGAAAGTTATGGTTTTATTAGTAATCATGTACAGATGTGAGAATTGGACCATAAAGAAGGCTGAGAGCCGAAGAATTGATGCTTTCAAATTGTGGTGCTAGAGAAGACTCTTGAGAGTCCCCAGGACTGCAAGGAGATCAAACCAGTCAATCCTAAAGGAAATCGGTCCTGAATATTCACCAGAAGTATTTATGCTAAAGTTCAAGCTACAGTGTTTTGGCCAAGCAGCCTGGCGCTCTTCAGTCAATGGAGTGACAAAGAGTCGGACATGGTTTAGTGACTGGACAACAACAACGTAACCTATATAAAACAGGGGGAAAAAAACCCAGCACGATATATTCTCCCAAGTTTCCACAAGGTGACTGGAAAGAGATTTGTTTTGCTGCTTCCTTACTGTCCATTCAGGCTTCCCTGATAGCTCAGTTGGTAAAGAATCTGCCTGCAGTACAGGAGACCCCGGATTGATCCCTGGGTCAGGAAGATCTGCTGGAGAAGGGATAGGCTACCCATTCTAGTGTTCTTGGGCTTCCCTTGTGGCTCAGCTGGTAACATTCTACCTGCAATGCAGGAGACCTGGGTTCGATTCCTGGGTTGGGAAGATCCCTGGAGAAGGGGAAGCCTACCCACTCCAGTATTCTGGCCTGGAGAATTCCATGGATGGTATAGAGGTGGCATGGGGTGGCAAAGAGGCTGACACAACTGAGCAACTTTCACTTTACTGTCCACTGCTTCCTAGTCTCCTTTGGTGGTTCCTACTCATCTACTTTTAAATGGATGCTGAGTGCCATAATACTTGTTCCTTTCCATCTACATTCACTTCCTTGTTCATCCCGTCTGTACCTTAAATGCCACTTACGTGATGATGACTTCTAATTTAATATTTGTAGCTGAGTCCTCTCTCTTGAATCCAGTCTTCTGGCACCACCACCTACTCTGTCTATGATGTAACATATCCAAAATTGATCAAGATATAAACTCTTGATCTTCCCTCCAAACAAACTCTCACCATCTTTCGATTTTAGTTAATGACAACTTCATTCTTCCAGTCATCAGATCCAAAACTTTGCAGTCATGGTGATGAAAAGAGAAGGCCAATAAAAATTTAAAATTATAAAAATTCATAAAAATTTTAAAATCATTTAAAAATTTTAAAATAATTTAAAATCATTTATCTTAGTACCAAAAAAAAAAAAAAACCACATCTGTGATAGACCTTAAAATGTGTTTTATAACTTAAAATGTGTTTTATAACTTGAGTGACTGAGTAAGTATTCAGTCACTTACTGAATTTTCATGTTTTTTTAAAGAGGTCTCCAAGATCATATCTAGGTTTGATGACTCATAGAGGACTTATAGGACTCATGGTATAGTCATACTCATGACTATGACATATTACAGTGAAAGGATACAAAACAAAATTCATAAGAGAGAAATGTGATGGGGGATGACATTTAAAGGAAAATAGGAATAAGCTTAAAAGAATCATCTCCCCATGTTGTCACAAGGAGGTACTTAACTCCCCTAGCATTAGCTAATGACAACACTTATGAAATATTCTATCAGGGAAGCTTACTAGAGATTCAGTTTTTACTGCGTCTGGTCACACAGGCACCATCTGCCCTGCATATATCAAAATTCAATCTGCAAAAGTAAAGCAAGTTTTCCATGCCAATCATATTGTTTGCAGAAAAAATTTAAGCACAATGAATCATTTTAATCAGAGGAGGACTGGAGCAACCCTACCTGAAATCCAAATTTCCAGATGCCAAGCAAGGACCAACCTTTCAAGCAGGGCTTTCTAAGTACAGTATTCTCAGACCTGCTGCTGCTGGTGCTGCTGCTAAGTCACTTCAGTCGTGTCTGACTCTGTGCGACCCCATAGACAGAAGCCCACCAGGTTCCCCCGTCCCTGGGATTCTCGAAGGCAAGAACACTGGAGTGGGTTGCCATTTCCTTCCCCAATGCATGAAAGTGAAAAGCAAAAGTGAAGTCGCTCAGTCGTGTCCGACTCTTAGCGACCCCATGGACTGGAGCCTACCAGGATCCTCCGTCCATGGGATTTTCCAGGCAAAAGTACTGGGGTGGGGTGCCATTGCCTTCCCCGATCTTTCTGCACATATGTATACCTTGTAGCAGAGGTGTTGTGAGGGACTTCTAAAGAAACTCCTTAAAAGAGATGGGCATGGACCCATTTCTGTGTTTCCCATTTCTTTCTTCCTGCCTGAAATTCAACTGTGATAGCTAGGGCTGCAGAACGCATCTTATACTGTGAGCTAACTCCAAGGCAGAAGTCATATGTGCTAAGGATGGGTCCCTCATGACACCATGAAGGGATCATACTATCTCAATAATTTTGACTTCTAGATTCATTGTCTAGGCAGAATTGAAAATTATTTTGTTTAAGGTACTATTATTTCTGCATTTGGTAATTAGCATACAAAGACAACTTGTCATGAAAAAAATTAAATAATAAGAAATCCATTTTTAACATTTGCAGACCTTATAAACATTTGATTTGTTTTTCCAAATGCAAAATAATCAAAATGCTACTCTTGAAGAAATAACTAGAAGCATTCAAAGAAATAAACTGTATATATTGGAAATGCTCTATTTAAAGGCATCTAAAAGATCAGAGTGCCAGCTCATTAGACAAAGAATAAACCATTGGCTAAAAAAGAAATAAATCATTACACTGAGTGTTTACAACTCAATCATCAATATGTTATTTTTATGAAGGAGCAGGTGCTGTAATGGCATACAGTATATTCCAAACACTTTTTTTTTTTTTTTTGGCAATTTGAGAATATATACAGGAGGGTAGTCAAGTTTCACTATAGTGTTTCTTCCAGAACTTTTAAAGTTTCCTCTGATTTAATTTTAGCACTTTTATACTTAATAATCAATATTTATTTAACCACAAATTTTAACTATTAAGTATTTTTTCAGAGTTGCTGATAAACAGCTAGTTTTCCACTTTCTTCCCTACGAGTTTCTTATGGGACATTTTTCACCATCACACTTAATCTTTCTGAAAGCAAAGCAGCAAATTCTTTAATGATTTTTATAATAGAATATAATCTAAATTAACAGTATTTCAGACACGGCAGAGTATTAGAAATGTAATAAAAAAATTGATCTGCCTCACTCACTCTGAGTGCACCCTACTAAGGCTGCATTTAAATTTATTAATAAGATAACAAAATAAACTTTTGCTATTTGAAATGTTGAAAAAAACACCAACACACTTCAGAAAAATGACAATGTCTTTTGGCATGTAGGCTTGGCAGAAATGTTTGTAATTATGATATTCTGACCTTCTCCTAATAAATAAATTTAGCCAGATTATACCAAATATATAATAAAGTACAATTCTATTTCATGTTTTCCAATAATTCATCGAAAATACTGAAAGAAAGGTACATTGAATTGGCCTAAGGATATAATTGAGAGTAAATTTTCTGTCCCTCTGCACTTTTCTGGACGCCTGAAACTAGAAAGAGAAATTAGTATCTTCAATTCCTATGGGTACATTTTCAATCTATGGAAAAATCTTAATCACATACTTTTCCCCTAAAACATTTGAGCAGCTTTTAGATAAACAAGAATAAAAAGAGTAAGATACTTTTTGGGCACCTTACAACACAAATGATCTTTACTCATAGCTGTTGACTTGGAATTTAAACTTGAGGCAACATCCAGGTGATTGAAAGCTATCAGAAGAAGACATGCAAAACCAAACTGAGGCATTATAAATAATAAAAATGAAAGAGGACCATTTAAATATTCAAGCAAGTGGCTTAATTTCAGGAGCTACAAATCAGAGAGTATTAATGGTATGCTAATTTCAAACATACTTGAAACATTTCAGCCCTCTAGATTAATGTCATAGTAAAACATGGCAAGAATTTCTTAACTTGTTTCAATTTTGGATAAAGCTCAGACAGGGAAGATATGGGAAATAATATTGTATTAGATTCTTTATAGTCACTTCTGCATAATTATCTTCATAAAAAATCCTAAAAGAAAATGTTATTATACTTAATTTGCAAATTACTAACTTGAGATTCAAAAAGGTTAACTCTAATACCTTTCCTAAGACCATACAATCAATAACTAGTGGTTATAGGATTTTAACAAGCATCTGTATAACTGAATTTCTACTAAAAGTAGTCAATAATTTACTAACAGTTTAATCTGGAAAATGCTTTATTATGATATCTCATTTAATTCTCACAGTCGTATCAATTAGGGACTACAGCCCCACTTTACAGATGAGAAAACTGATGCTGTAAACAATAAAGTGATTTGTCCAAGGTCCTACAAGGAGTATATGGGGAAGTTCTCTCTGAAATAAGTCTGGTTTTAGTCATGCTCTGGTGTTACTAACAGAAGTTCAGGATGATAGCTTTGATTCAAGAAGATCAAAGAATTTTTCTCTCAGAACAGATAGAAAAAAGGATGGTGCCTAAACTCTTAGTAAAGAGAGAATACATCATTCAACTTTACCAACACACTGTAATATTTCTGGCACATATTTATATTTCTGAAAAAAAAAATGAAAGTGTTAGTCACTCAGTCATGTCCGACACTTCACTACCCTACAGACTGTAGCCTGCCCGGCTCCTCTGTCCATGGAATTCTCCAGGCAAGAATACTGGAGTGGGTTGCCATTCCCTTCTCCAGGGGATCTTCCTGACTCAGGGATCAAACCCACATCTCCCACGTTGCTGACAGATTGTTTACCATCTGAGCCAGCAGGAAAGCCTAATGCATATTTCTACCAGACTGTTTTTCCCAATTTAAACGGAAACGAACAATAAAGAACAAAATTATCCTGTGATTCTCAGGACTGAATATTTCTGCGACAGGAAGGAAATAAGAATATCTGTCGATTTCTGCAGAATAGAATCTGTTTGCTGGGCTAAAAAGAGAGAAGAATTTTAAAGTTAAAAGAGGTCTACAAAGAAGTCTGTCCTAAGACAGAGTGGTTTCCACAAACAACAGGAAACTGATATAATATCTTCAACATGCTGGCAACTTCAAGACCTACGTCTTTGATAACAAGTTTGAGATTTTGACTTTTGTCCAAATAGGAGCATGTGTGCTCAGTTGCTAAGTTGCGTCTGATTTTTTGTGACCACATGGACTGAAGCCCATCAGGCTCATCTGTCTATGGCATTTCTCAGGCAAGAATACTGGAGTGGGTTTTATTCCCTCCTTGAGGGGAATCTTCCTGACCCAGGGATGGAACCTGCATCCCCTGCATGGGCAGGAGGATTCTTTACCACAGAGCCACCAAGTCCAAACAAAGTGAAGACCAAATTGTTTCTAGAGATAGAGGAATGTGAAATCATCCCATATAATTGCCCCCTTGGACCACAGGATACACTTCATTGGTTGTTTGCCATCTCTTTCAACTTCTGAGTAGGATGCCTTCTTACAATCTGAAGCCAGAAGGCTGAAAATTACACTTACCAGACTCCCTTGCACTAAGGTTACAAACAGAATTTCTGTTTTATCAATGACAATTGAGAAACAAATTAGGTGGGAAGAAGGATATTTTCTGAGGAATCAATCATAACTAAGATCCTTTTTTTTTTTTTTTTAATCCACTGGCTAAGAAACTACTTTGTGATTCTAAAAGAGGAAACAGTTCATTGGTGGGTAAATGCTGGAAGTCATTCCAGTAGAAACAGCCTTACAGACTCCTGCAGCCCTTAAAATTAGCTTTGTAAGCAATAAATTACCTCAATTAATCCATTTATGCTGAAACTAGCTAGAATAGACTCTGTTATCTATAACTGAAACCTGACTGATAACAGCCATTTTCTCCTCACATTTGACATCAATCAGATTCACCTTCAAAGCAAGGCTTAGCAGAGTAATGTCAGCACTACTTTGTCACACCAGGGGCCCCCAGCCTCCAAAAGCATGTTCCTCTCCTTGGATTTACCTACATTAGTATTTTCTGGATACTAGAATATTTATTCCACAAATATAAATTAGCAGCATAAAATCCAGCTGCCCAATGGGATGGATATTAGACAAGACTGCTGGTCACATAAGTACAAACAAAGAGAGGCTGCTCTAGAATTTCTTACACAACCACAGGAAAACTATGTTTTTAAAAAACTTATTAAAAGACTCATACAAAGTTTCTTATCTAAAAGACTACTCCACTAACTAAAACATGACTTTCAGTTCAGACTCATTAATAAATTCCTGAGAACATTTTACTCTTATACCCTAGGACTGGGGGGAATTCAAACATTTTTAAAATCATGAAATAGGGCCTCTAAAAATGGATGTTACCAACAGCTCTATACTTTGAATTGAGGTCCTTTAGGAAAGTAAATGAAACAGATGAAACTCACTCAGCTTATTGCCCCTTGAGCTATTAAGAGTAACCCCTAAAATGTTTTCAGTTACTTGACTGGTTCAAAATAAAATTACTACACATAGCAATATAAAATATCTTTTATAAATATCTTGATTTCTTTTTATTAACTTTATTGCAAATTTTGTTCTTATTGCTGTTTAGTCAGTAAGTCACGTCCAATTCTTTGCCACCCCATGGACTTTAGCACTTCAGGCTCCTCTGTCCTCCACTATCACCCAGAGTTTGCTTAAATCCATGTTCATTGAGTAGGTGAGGCTATTTAACCAACTTATCCTCTGCCACCCTCCTGCTCTGTTTGCCTTCAATCTTTCCCAGCATCAGGGTCTTTTCCAATGAGTCAGCTCTTCACATCAGGTGGCCAAAGTATTGAAGCTTCATCTTCATCATCAGTCCTTCCAAGGAATATTCAGGTTTGCTTTCCTTTAGGATTGACTGGTTTGATCTCCTTCCAGTCCAAAGGAGTCTGAAAAGTCTTCTCCAGCTCCACAATTCAAAAGCATCAATTTTCAACTCTCATCCTTCTTTATGGATCAACTCTCACATATGTACATGATTACTGGAAAACTATGTTTTGTTAGAACTCTTCACTATGACCCGTCTGTCTTGGGTGGCCTTGCATGATATGGATCATA
Source organism: Tragelaphus eurycerus (assembly GCA_935064755.1). Lineage (NCBI taxonomy): Eukaryota > Metazoa > Chordata > Mammalia > Artiodactyla > Bovidae > Tragelaphus > Tragelaphus eurycerus. The sequence goes on along the minus strand of CAKXYN010000097.1, from coordinate 1,517,701 downwards.
GCTTCTTTGAGTTATACAAGCCGCTTTGCCACAACATGCCTGTGATCCATGAAGGGGATACAGTTCACTTCAATTCAGTCACTAAGTCATGTCCAAATCTTTGCAACCCCATGAATCGCAGCATGCCAGGCCTCCCTGTCCATCACCAACACCCGGAGTTCACTCAGACTCACGTCCATCGAGTCAGTGATGCCATCCAGCCATCTCATCCTCTGTCATCCCCTTCTCCTCCTGCCCCCAATTCCTCCCAGCATCAGAGTATTTTCCAATGAGTCAACTCTTCGCATGAGGTAACAAAGTACTGGAGTTTCAGCTTTAGCATCATACCTTTCAAAGAAATCCCAGAGCTGATCTCCTTCAGAATGGACTGGTTGGATCTCCTTGCAGTCCCAGAGACTCTCGAGTCTTCTCCAACACCACAGTTCAAAAGCATCAATTCTTCGGCGCTCAGCTTTCTTCACAGTCCAACTCTCACATCCTTACATGACCACAGCAAAAACCATGCCCTTGACTAGACGGACCTTTGTTGGCAAAGTAATGTCTCTGCTTTTGAATATGCTATCTAGGTTGATCATAACTTTCCTTCCAAGGAGTAAGAGTCTTTTAACTTCATGGCTGCAGTCACCATCTGCAGTGATTTTGGAGCCCAAAATAATAAAGTCTGACACTGTTTCCACTGTTTCCCCATCTATTTCCCATGAAGTGATGGGACCAGATGCCATAATCTTCATTTTCTGAATGTTGAGCTTTAAGCCCTTTTTCACTCTCCTCTTTTACCTTCATCAAGAGGCTTTTTAGTTCCTCTTCACTTTCTGCCATAAGGATTGTGTTATCTGCATATCTGAGGTTATTGATAGTTCTCCTGGCAATCTTGATTCCAGCTTGTGCTTCTTCCAGTCCAGCATTTCTCATAATGTATTCTGCATGTAAGTTAAATAAGCAGGGTGACAATATACAGCCTTGACGTACTCCTTTTCTTATTTGGAACCAGTCTGTTGTTCCATGTCCGGTTCTAACTGTTGCTTCCTGACCTGCAAATTTCTTAAGAGGCAGATCAGGTGGTCTGGTATTCCCATCTCTTTCAGAATTTTCCACAGTTTCTTGTGATCCACACAGTCAAAGGCTTTGGCATAGTCAACACAGGTAGATAGCAAAACCAAAATCACATAGCAAGTGACAGAGATATTAATACATAAACCACTTCTCATAATTCTGTATACTGCCCCAATAATATGTGTGCACAAATAATTTATATATGATATAAGTATATATTCAATATATAAAAATGTTTATATTTATATAAATATATATTTATACATGTTATATATATGCAATTATATGAAAATACAATCATATGTTCTCCAGTAAAACAGCAGACATACAAAATAACATGAAGTGTAGATACTATTCCTCAACTATTAATTAAAGTTTGAACATAGCTTTATCATCAGTGGTTTTCAAATATGTATTAAGTAAAGAAAATTATAAGTCAAATAGGAAAAGGAATACATCAAGGCTGTATATTGTCACCCTGCTTATTTAACTTACATGCAGAATACATTATGAGAAATGCTGGGCTGGAAGAAGCACAAGCTGGAATCAAGATTGCTGGGAGAAATATCAATAACCTCAGATATGCAGATGATACCACCCTTATGGCAGAAAATGAAGAGGACCTAAACAGCCTCTTGATGAAGGTGAAAGAGAAGAGTGGAAAAGTTGGCTTAAAGCTCAACATTCAGAAAACGAAGATCATGGCATCCATTCCCATCACTTCATGGGAAATAGATGGGGAAACAGTGTAAACAGTGTCAGACTTTATTATTATGGGCTCCAAAATCACTGCAGATGGTGACTGCAGCCATGAAGTTAAAAGACGCTTACTCCTTGGAAGGAAAGTTATGATCAACCTAGATAGCATATTCAAAAGCAGAGACATTACTTTGCCAACAAAGGTCTGTCTAGTCAAGGGCATGGTTTTTCCTGTGGTCATGTAAGGATGTGAGAGCTGGACTGTGAAGAAGGCTGAGCTCCAAAGAATTGATGCTTTTGAACTGTGGTGTTGGAGAAGAGTCTTGAGAGTCCCTGGGACTGCAAGGAGATCCAACCAGTCCATTCTGAAGGAGATCAGCCCTGGGATTTCTTTGGAAGGTATGATGCTAAAGCTGAAACTCCAGTACTTTGGCCACCTCATGTGAAGAGCTGACTCATTGGAAAAGACTTTGATGCTGGGAGGAATTGGGGGCAGGAGGAGAAGGGGATGACAGAGGATGAGATGGCTGGATGGTATCACTGACTCGATGCACGTGAGTCTGAGTGAACTCCGGGAGTTGGTGATGGACAGAGAGGCCTGGCATGCTGCGATTCATTGGGTTGCGAAGAGTCGGACACTACTGAGCGACTGAACTGAACTAAATTGAACTGAGGATCTCGTTACCATCTGAACAGGAGACATAAGAGACTTGGGTTGTATACCTGGGTCAGGAAGATCCCCTGGAGGAGGACATGGCAACTCACTCCAGTATTCTTGCCTGGAGAATCACCATGGACAGAGCAGCCTAGTAGGTTGCAAATAGTCGGATGTGACTGAAGTGACAATACGCACATGCTGCTGCTGCTGCTAAGTCGCTTCAGTCGTGTCCAACTCTGTGCGACCCCATAGACGGCAGCCCATCAGGCTCCCCCGTCCCTGGGATTCTCCAGGCAGGAACACTGGAGTGGGTTGCCATTTCCTTCAATGCATGAAAGTGAAAAGTGAAAGTTAAGTCGCTCAGTCATGTCCGACTTTAGCGATCCCATGGACTGGAGCCTATCAGGCTCCTCTGTCCATGGGATTTTTCAGGCAAAAGTACTGGGGTGGGGTGCCACTGCCTTCCCCGCAATAGGCACATACTACTGCTAATTTACTTCAGTTGTGTCCGACTCTGTGCGACCCCATAGACAGCAGCCCACCAGGCTCCCCTGTCCCTGGGATTCTCAAGGCAAGAACACTGGAGTGGGTTGCCATTTCCTTCTCCAATGCAGGAAAGTGAAAAGTCAAAGTGAAGTCGCTCAGTCATGTCCAACTCTTAGCGACTCCATGGACTGTAGCCCACCAGGCTCCTCCATCCATGGGATTTTCCAGGCAAGAGTACTGGAGTGGGGTGCCATTGCCTTCTCCAACACACATGCACAAGATATCATTATTCCAGATGTACATTGACCACTGTTAACTTGTTTGCCTAATGCCAAGAAGCCCCCAAATAGCAAATATATTCAAATACTCAATACTTTATAGCAGTGACTCATGTTGAGGACACAATACCAAAAGCAGATAAATGTATGTTGAACTGAATAGACAATAGGAGATGACATACATTCTAAGATGCTACCATGTCATGTAATGGAAAGGATTTGTGCCTCTTCTAATAAACTTATACATTCACTCTTTCATGTAAGATGCAATCTTATTATGTCTTACTGTAAAATTAATACAGTTCCTATCAAATTTCTAATAAACAGAAAATGCTAGAGTTCACTGAGAGGTAATTTCAATAAAATATGTATTTTAATTTTCCCTGACATTTTTTGATGGAAGTATTTATTTGGTCTTTGTCACTTCAGTCAATTACTGTTTATTTACATAGTTAAAATAATTTTCTATACTTAAGAAATTAGTGTTCACATGTATAATCATTTGAACATGCAATTATGACATCTAATTATACAATTATACCAAAATGATCAAAATCTTCATTATCTCATTGGTTTTAAAAGAGTGCATGATATTAAGTATGTGAAAGAGAAAACTTTCAAGTGTCACTTATATTACTGTCTTTAGAATTGCTTACTTTCAAAAATCAACTACCACTAGATTTTAGAGGGAAATAAAGAGAAGATAATGACACAAATCTTATATATCCGTATCAGGTCACAAATTTCTTTGCATTGTTTCATACTATGACATGCCAAAAAGCCTATTAGTGAAATATCACCATTCAATGTATTCACTTATGATGCATTTATTACAAGTTTTGCCCAGAGATAGATTTTTTTTTTTAATTCCTGGAATAATCATAGGGAAAAAAAGAAAAAAGATTTTATGTCTTCTAAAAAAGTTTTTGTTTTGTTTTGTTGCAGAACTAATACTAGAAATAATGATATGAACAACTGATGGCAACTGATGGTAACAGGGTAAGCAGAAGGGGATTTTATAAATCTTTCTATTCTCTACAATATTTGCTAAATGAATAGAATAATAATGCAATCTATCTTAGTCCCAATCCTTTAGAAAGAGCAGTGCCCAAAGCAAGAGATTGTTGACAGTTTATTTGGGAGATGCAAGTCTAAGGAAATGAAGGGGGTAAAAAGCAGAAGGCATGACCGAGGCAAGGAAACATGTAGGGCAATGAAAAGGTATGTTGCTCCTGCTGCGCCTGTTTCTGCCTGCAGGATTATCTGACAGATTTGCAAACTGGAAACATACTCTCATTGCAGTTCTCTGAAAAATGAAATAAAGAGAAATGTATCCATCTTATCTCTTCCTGTCCCGTGCTTCCTACTTGTCTGGATTCCTGCCAAGAAAAACTAACTCTCCTACATGGTCTCAGTGGCTACTCAAGATGCTAGATCTGAAGAACCAGAAATGGTCTTCAAATCAAGGACTTATGGTCTTCAAATCAAGGACTCTACCAATTTCAAAGCCTGGGGTCAAGGGTCAAGGTAAAAGAGAGGAAGAAGCAGTGTCAGAAAAAACAGGGTTTCAGAGAAGAGTCCACTGCTGGGAGATGATTTTAAGCGTCCCAAAGAACAAAAGTGAAGGATGCAATTAACTTTAGTTGGAATTGTTTAGGAGAAGTTAGTGCTTGAGAAAAGTCATAAATATACAATATTGATGTAATTAGATTGAGAATCCCATACTATTTCTGGGATGAAGGAATGCTAAGTAGGCAAGATGTTATTTCCCATAGGTTATTCTCATAGGTTATTTCCCATAGGTCCCATTCATTAAAGCACAGTGAATGCTAATTTGGATTACTTTCTCAAATGCTTCCCTAGATGTTGGGTAAGGATTGATGATGCAATAATTGTTGGCACCTTACAGAACACTAATAATGATGGTTACATGAATGAATAGCCTCTTCAGTGTCTTCAGGGAGGGAATAAAGGTTGTGGTGGCTTTTTGTACATTAGCAAAGTGTTAAAATACCCGATAACCAACTTGTTTGAAATATTTAAAACAAGTTAATAGGCAATATCAGCCTTAAGGATCAGATCAGATCAGATCAGATCAGTCGCTCAGTCGTGTCCTACTCTTTGCGACCCCATGAACCGCAGCACGCCAGGCCTCCCTGTCCATCACCAGCTCCCGGAGGTCACCCAGACTCACACCCATCAAGCCAGTGATGCCATCCAGCCATCTCATCCTCTGTCGTCCCCTTCTCCTCCTGCCCTCAATCACTCCCAGCATCAGAGTCTTCTCCAATGAGTCAACTCTTCGCAAGAGGTGGCCAAAATACTGGAGTTTCAGCTTTAGCATCATTCCTTCTAAAGAAATTCCAGGATTGATCTCCTTCAGAATGGACCGGTTGGATGTCCTTGCAGTCCAAGGGACTCTCAAGAGTCTTCTCCAACACCACAGTTCCAAAGCATCAATTCTTCGGCGCTCAGCCTTCTTCACAGTCCAGCTCTCACATCCATACATGACCACAGGAAAGACCAGCCTTGACTAGGCGAACCTTTGTTGGTAAAGTAATGTCTCTGCTTTTGAATATGCTATCTAGGTTGGTCATAACTTTCCTTCCAAGGAGTAAGCGTCTTTTAATTTCATGGCTGCAGTCACCATCTGCAGTGATTTTGGAGCCCAGAAAAACAAAGTCTGACACTGTTTCCACTGTTTCCCCATCTATTTCCCATGTAGTGATGGGACCAGATGCCACGATCTTCGTTTTCTGAATTTTGAGCTTTAAGCCAACCTTTTCACTCTCCACTTTCACTTTCATCAAGAGGCTTTTTAGCCCCTCTTCACTTTCTGCCATAAGAGTCGTGTCATCTGCATATCTGAGGTTATTGATATTTCTCCCAGCAATCTTGATTCCAACTTGTGTTTCTTCCAGTCCAGCATTTCTCATGATGTACTCTGCATAGAAGTTAAATAAACATGGTGACAATATGCAGCCTTGACGTACTCCTTTTCCTATTTGGAACCAGTCTGTTGTTCCATGACCAGTTCTAACTGTTGCTTCCTGACCTGCATACAGATTTCTTAAGAGGCAGATCAGGTGGTCTGGTATTCCCATCTCTTTCAGAATTTTCCACAGTTTATTGTGATTCACACAGTCAAAGGCTTTGGCATAGTCAATAAAGCAGAAATAGATGTTTTTCTGGAACTCTCTTGCTTTTTCCATGATCCAGGGGATGTTGGCAATTTGATCTCTGGTTCCTCTGCCTTTTCTAAAACCAGCTTGAACATCAGGAAGTTCACGGTTCACGTATTGCTGAAGCCTGGCTTGGAGAATTTTGAGCATTACTTTACTAGCGTGTGAGATGAGTGCAGTTGTGCGGTAGTTTGAGCATTCTTTGGCATTGCCTTTCTTTGGGATTGGGATGAAAACTGACCTTTTCCAATCTTGTGGCCACTGCTGAGTTTTCCAAATTTGCTGGCATATTGAGTGCAGCACTTTCACAGCATCATCTTTCAGGATTTGGAATAGCTCAACTGGAATTCCATCACCTCCACTAGCTTTGTTCGTAGTGATGCTTTCTAAGGCCCATTTGACTTCACATTCTAAGATGTCTGGCTCTAGGTCAGCCTTCAGGATAAAAAGATAATATTTCTAGAAACTTTTTCCTTTTTCCCTGATCCAGGCCATAAAATATAGAGGAGAGTCTTCATGAAAATTCACTCTTTAACTTTGCTTTGCAGTATAAGTTAAGTTGTTAAAAAAAAAAAAAAAAAAAACTTACAAGGCACCAATTTAATAATTCTCTGTGACCCAGTTCTTAGAAATCTGTTATTGAGTTACCTATTAATATAACTTACTAGTGCAAACACCCTGAATATGCAGTACTTATAATATCCAGGTTCCTGTAAAAATAGCTATTGCCTCCCCCAGAGTAAGGCAAGTTTTCCCTTTCTCACAACCTAAATCTAATTTAAACAGACTTATTATTAATTCAGAATACCAGAGATTCTGGTGCATAAAAAAGTAGAGCTTTGAAAAAAAAGTCACATATTTCTTAAGCCCAATCCAAGAAAGTAAAGTCATGATAGGTCATGATATCTAAAACACCTTAGTTCCCTGATAAAAATTAAAATCAAGTTAAGCAAACTGAAGAAGTCTAACTTATGACATAATCAACTGACTTGCATTGTTCATCAAAATTTGAGATGAAACAGGCACAAGAATCCAGATAAATCTTTCTGGAATGAATCACAGATTTTCACTTTTTAGCACAATAATGTTAGAAACCAAAAATCTGTTATACAGACATTTCTGTTGATAAAGGATGTAGAGGTCCTTAAGTTTTACTGTTAAAAATTCAGTAGTCAAAACTTCTTGTTTGTATATACGGCACCCACCATTTGCTTAGCTCCTAAGACCAAAATTCTTGAATCATCCTTGACTACTCTTCTTCTCGCACCCTCATACAAATATTTATCAACAAAAACTTCACTCACAATATATTTGATTCATTTTTTTCTACCAACTCCAAAATTAGCCCCCTTGCAAATGTCACCAGTATACCTGAACAGAGCAACAAATTCCCTCTTCTGCTTAAACTTTTCTTTGGTTTCACCTTGCAAGTAGGATGGAACCCAATCCCTTTTCATCAAGCTCTCTATCTTCCTTCATCTCCATCAACCACCTCTCAGTCACTGGATTCCAGTCATACTGACCTTCCTCCTCAAGCACACCAATATTCCTTCTCCTTCAGGCTCTGTGTTTTTGCTGTTTTCGTTTCTCTTGACTTCATTCAAGGCTATGCTTAAATGTCATTTTATCATTTTAGATTTCTCTGAGCATCCTATATAAAATAGTGGTTTTTTTTATTCTCAATCATCTTCTCTAGTTTAGATTTCTTTAGGACACTTAATGTCAGAAATCAGAATATATGATTATTTGTTTATTACTTGAGGTCTGGGATTCAGGAGGTCTGTATCCTAACCCCAAAAGAGTGTCTCACTGTTTGTAGGTGCTTAATGCTCACTTCTTTATATATGTCATCCTCTTGCCTTTTCCCAACTCCCTGGATAGTCATTAGAAAGTATAAAGGGCCTCATTAACACCCCATGTAATTCTGAGGGAATACTGCACTCCATTTAAGAAACTCAGCTTTGTACATGCTCACACACACACACACACACACACACACAAACAGGTTACCCATTCAGCAATAATAAAAAACATTATTAATTTAAATGTCTGTGCTTTAAGTTACCCTATAGACCTCTTCAAATAAATGTGAAAACACCATGTTCCCAGAAGGGCACTTTATTCACAGAAGTTTTATGAAAAGAGTTTAAAGCTCAGCAGTTTTAGAAAGAGAAAAAGTGGAAAGCTCAGTAATAAAAAGGAAATACATTCCAGTAACTTCTCCATACCTAATGATGTAAAAACAAAATAAAACTTAACAAAACAAAACAAAACAAAACAAAACCTGATTTTTTTAAAAAAAATTGACTAACACAGAGGGCTCCAAATAATACAGAGGGATATAGAGGAATATTTTTTAATTAATAGAAAGTAAAAATGAGTTAAGAAGTAGAAAATCCAAAATAGGAAAGCATTTTTAAAGCATCTGATGTATATAATCTGTGCTCAGTTCTGCAATTACCTGCTATTCTTCATCAAATAGTCCATTATAGCATTTATATAGTTGGGTTATTTCTAGAAAGTTATCTAAGAATTATCTTCGGCATCCCTTGAAGTTTAATGAAGGTCTAATATGAGCTTTACACTGACTAGGAGAACCAAAGCATATTCTGTGTGATCCTGAAGACCACAATATATAAGGAAGACAAAATGTATAAGACAACTGCTCTTCAGTTCAGTTCATTCGCTCAGTCGTGTTCGACTCTTTGCGACCCCATGGACTGCAGCACGCCAGGCTTCCCTGTCCATTAACAACTCCTAGAGCTTACTCAAACTCATGTCCATTGAGTCAGTGATACCATCCAATTATCTCATCCTCTGCCATCCCCTTCCGCTTTTGACTTCAATCTTTCCCAGCATCAGTGTCTTTTCCAATGACTTAGTTATTCACATCAGGTGGAATAAAATGATTTCTAAATTTTCTTACAGATAGCAAATCAGCCTCCTCAAGAAGATGTTTTTACAGAGGAAAAGGAAAGGAATATTTTTTGATTAGTTTATTGTGAAACATAAAAGTTTTCCTCAATATAAACATAATACTGCTGCTGCTAAGTTGCTTCAGTCATGTCCGACTCTGTGTGACCCCATACATGGCAGCCAACCAGCCAGGCTCCACCGTCCCTGGGATTCTCCAGGCAAGAACACTGGAGTGGGTTGCCATTTCCTTCTCCAATGCAGGAAAGTGAAAGTAAAGTCGCTCAGTCGTGTCTGACTCTTAGCGACCCCATGGATTGCAGCCCACCAGGCTCCTCCACCCATGGGATTTTCCAAGCAAGAGTACTGGAGTGGGGTGCCATTGCCTTCAGACATTCACTTTTAATTGAGGAAGATTTTCGTTAATTTTTAAAGTTTCAAGGGAATGTGTATCGAAAGGAGCAGTAAGTGAAATGGTTATTTTATTATTATGTTTGCAATAAAGCAATAATGTATTGGAAAATACATTTCTTCTTTAGAAAAAATGTCTTCAATGATTGCCAAATGAGATCATTATAAGTTGAATTATCTGTCTAAAAAGTCACTATTTTAATAAACATTTTATAAGAGTTTTTTTGTCCTTTGCTTACACATTTTTTATGGCATCCTCATTTTTTGAAACAATAAATGTGCATCAGCAGATGAATGGATAAGAAAGCTGTAGTACATATACACAATGGATTAAAAAGAATACATTTGAATCAGTTCTAACGAGCTGAATGAAACTGGAGCCTATTATACAGAGTGAAGTAAGCCAGAAAGAAAAACACCAATACAGTATACTAACGCATATATATGGAATTTAGAAATATGGTAACAATAACCCTGTATATGAGACAGCAAAGGAGACACTGATGTATAGAACAGTCTTTTGGACTCTGGGAGAGGGAGAGGGTGGGATGATTTGGGAGAATGGCATTGAAATATGTATAGTATCATATATGAAATGAGTCGCCAATCCAGGTTCGATGCCTGATACTGGATGCCTGGGGCTGGTGCACTGGGACGACCCAGAGGGATGGTATGGGGAGGGAGGAGGGAGGAGGGTTCAGGATGGGAACACAGGCATACCTGGGGCAGATTCATTTTGATATATGGTAAAACCAATACAATATTGTAAAGTTAAATAAAATAAAATAAAAAATTTTCTATATAAGCCTTACAATGGTACGGATATATATTTTTCCTGAAGTATAGCAACAATCTTTCTCTCTAAACATTTCGTTCCTTGAAATATATATACATATATAATAACCATCATAATAATAAAGGGTAACTGGATAATTAGAAGGATTTAAGAAGTATAGGGCATAGGCAATGTCAAGGAACCCTTGTCTCTGTGAACATCCCACATGAAAGATGGCACAAGTTGAAGATGAAAAAGCATAATATGGTAATGGAGAGAGAAAAAAAAATATATATGTAAAGAAATTATGGAAATAATAGAAATAAATTAATGATTATTGTTATAGAGGTAGTAGATGCTTTAGAAAACATAAAACTGAGAGGTTTTAGATAAAAATATATTACCCAGAAAGGAAGGTATAGACCAGAAGCAGAAGGTACATTGCTGCTGCTCTCATAAACCATGATTATTGAGTGCTTAGCCTATCAATTCATTTGAAAGCACCTCTGGGAATGGCAGTCTCCATTAATAATTCATGAATTCAGTTCAGTCACTCAGTCATGTACTACTCTTTGAGATTCCATGAACTGCAGCATGCCAGGCCTCCCTGTTCTTCACCAACTCCTGGAGTCCATCCAAATCCATGTCCATTGAGTCAGTGATGCCATCCAAGCATCTCATCCTCCACCATTCCCTTCTCCTCCTGCCTTCAATCTTTCCCAGCATCAGGGTCTTTTCAAATGAGTCAGCATCAGGTGGTCAAAGTATTGGAGTTTCAGCTTCAGCATCAGTCCTTCCAATGAACACCCAGGACTGATATTTAGGATGGGCTGGTTGGATCTTCTTGCAGTCCAAGAGACTCTCAAGAGTCTTCTCCAACACCACAGTTCAAAAGTATCAATTCTTCGGTGCTCAGCTTTCTTCACAGTTCAACTCTCACATCCATACATGACCACAGGAAAAACCATAGCCTTGACTAGATGGACCTTCGTTGGCAAAGTAATATCTCTGCTTTTGAATATGCTATCTAGGTTGGTCATAACTTTCCTTCCAAGGAGTAAGAGTCTTTTAATTTCATGTCTTTTAATTCACCATCTGCAGTGAATTTGAAGCCCAGAAAGATAAAGTCAGCCACTGTTTCCACTTTTCCCCCATCTATTTGCATGAAGTGATGGGACTGGATTCCATGATCTTAGTTTTCTGAATGTTGAGCTTTAAGCCAGCTTTTTCACTCTCCTCTTTCACTTTCATCAAGAGGCCCTTTAGTTCCTCTTCACTTTCTGCCATAAGGGTGGTGTCATCTGCATATCTGAGGTTATTGATATTTCTCCCAGCAATCTTGATTCCAGCTAGTGCTTCTCCCAGCCCAGCGTTTCTCATGATGTACTCTGCATATAAGTTAAATAAGCAGGGTGACAATATACAGCCTTGATGCATTCCTTTCCCTATTTGGAATCAGTCTGTTGTTCCATGTCCAGTTCTAACTTTTACTTCCTGATCTGCATACAGTTTTCTAAAGAAGCAGGTCGGGTGGTCTGGTAGTTATTCATACTTTATTGCCATTAATTTAATCAGATGTTTTCTTCATAATATTCAGCTGAGTTTGCTGAATTTAAGAAATTTTATACGTATAGAGAGTATGAAAAGGAGTGTGTGTGTGATTTTGGAAAATGGGTTATATGAAAGAAGCCTAGCCTAGATATATCTGATGAAATGACCGCAGGTTTTCAAATTTTACTCACCTAACTCTTATGATGGTCTTCCCAGATGTCTCAGCAGGTAAAGAATCCACCTAGCAATGCAGGAGACATAGGAGACATGGGTTTGATCCCTGGGTCAGCAAGATCCCCTGGAGGAGGACATGACAACCCGCTCCAGTATTCTTGTCTGGAGAATCCCACGGAAAGAGGAGCCTGGAGGATGACAGTCCATGGAACTGACAGTCCACTTGGACATGACTAAGTGACTAAACACACTCTATGCAAGCAACTCATGATTGGATGTCCAGACCAGAAGATGGGGATTCAGATTCACTTGATGCTGCAAGGCTGAGTATATAAAATGCCACTTTAATGCTTCCTTAAAACACGTGTAACTCAACTACTAGGAACGTTACCATTACTTGGGGGAGAGGCACTGCATCAAGTAATTATAACAAAAGTCAAGTGTTTGCTTTAAAGTTGGACTTACAAAAGGGAAAACAGTGAAAATACTAGTTTCACTTAGGAAACTCTCTATTTTTGATGCACAGCCACACATATTTCTATTGCTATAGGATATCTGCACAGAAGCAGAAAATATGAAGAGTAGGCAAGAATACACAAAAGAACTATACAGAAAAGATCTTCATGATCCAGATACCCACGATGGTGTGATCACTCACCTAGAGCCTGACATTCTGTAATGCAAAGTCAAGTGGGCCTTAGGAAGCATCACTACAAAAAAGTGAGTGGAGGTGATGAAATTCCAGCTGAGCTATTGCAAACCCTAAAAGATGATGCTGCAAAAATGCTGCACTCAAGTCAGCAAATTTGGAAAACTCATCAGTGGCCACAGGACTGGAAAAGGTCAGTTTTCATTCCAATCACAAAGACAGGCAATGCCAAAGAATGCACTCATTCAATTGCACTCATCTCACATGCTAGCAAAGTAATCCTCAGAATTCTTCAAGCCAGGCTTCAACTTAGATGAACCGTGAATTTCCAGATGTTCAAGCTTGATTTAGAAAAGCCAGAAGAAGCAGAGATCAAATTGCCAACATTCGTTGGATCACTGAGAAAGCAAGAGAGTTCCAGAAAAACACCTACTTCTGCTTCATTGACTACGCCAAAGCCTTTGACTGTGTGGATCACAACAAACTGGAAAATTCTTAAAGAGATAGGAATACCAGACCACCTGACCTGACCTGCCTCCTGAGAAATTTGTATGCAGGTCAAGAAGCAACAGTTAGAACTGAACATGGAACAACAGACTGGTCCTACATCCGGAAAGCAGTATGTCAAGGCTGTATATTGTCATCCTGCTTATTTAACTTACATGAAGAGTACATTATGTGAAATGCCAGGCTGGATGAAGCACAAGCTGGAATCAAGACTGCCAGGAGAAATATCAATAACCTCAGATAGGCAGATCACACCACCCTTATGGCAGAAAGTGAAGAAGAACTAAAGGGCTTCTTGATGAAAATGAAAGAGGAAAGTGAAACAGCTTAAAACTCAACATTCAGAAAACTAAGATCATGAAATCTGGTCCCATCACTTTGAGGCAAATAGATGGGGAAACAATGGAAACAGTGAGAGACTTTATTTTGGGGGGTTCCAAGATTACTACCTATGGTGACTGCAGCCATGAAATTAAAAGACGCTTGCTCCTTGGAAGAAAAGCTGTGACCACTCTAGACAGCTTATTAAAAAGCAGAGAAATTACTTGGCCAATAAAGTCCTTCTAGTCAAAGCTATGGCTTTTCTAGTAGTCATATATGGATGTAAGAGTTGGACTATAAAGAAAGCTGAGCGTTGAAGAATTGAACTGTGGTGTTGGAGAAGACTCTTGAGACTCCCTTGGATTTTGAGGAGATCCAACCAGTCAAATCTAAAGGAAATCAGTCCTGATTATTCATTGAAAGGACAGATGCTGAAGCTAAAGCTCCAATATTTGGCCACCTTATATGAAGAACTGACTCACTGGAAAAGACCCTGATGCTAGGAAAGATTGAAGGTAGGAGAAGAAGGGGATGGTGGAGGATGAGATGGTTGGATGGCATCAATGACTCTAGGGACATGGATTTGAGCAAACTCCCGGAGTCCTTGATGGACAGGGAAACCTGAAGTGCTGCAGTCCATGGGGTCACAAAGAATGAGACATGACTGAGTGACTGAACTGAATTGATCTCCACAGACATACTTTCACCCAGCTGCAGAACCATATTATCTTCCCCATTAAAATGTCAATTCCTTCTAGAGCCAAAAGAAAGAAAAAAATGTGTGTGTGTGTGTGTGTGTGTGTGTGTATAAAGTATTGACATTGATGAATGATGTAGAGGTTCTTTAGTTCATTGTCTTAGCAAAGGGGTTTCCTTTAATAAAAAGTCATCCTTAAACCCAAAGAAAAGGTCTCCTGTGAATTATTTGTGACCTAAAATATGTGTATGGATTTCTATGGGGAAATAGTATAACAGATTCCCCACGCTCTTACATCCACTGACCTTTTTCTCTGATTAACTGTCCTGCTTTCCAAAGTATTTCATGGTATCATAAAACTCTATTATACATTCTAAGATTTTTCTCACTAAGGTTAACAATAATGCTTAATACCCAAATAGGCAATGCAATGTTTATCTATCAAGAATTTTTTTTAGGCAAGGGAACAATAAAACACTGTTTATATAGAATGCTAGATTGAGATCTCCCTTTTATATTATAATTGCTTTGTGATCTTGCTGTAGAAATTAATGAACAGGGGCTTCCCAGGTGGCGCTAGTGGTAAAGAATCCAGTGGTCAATACAGTAGAGGTAAGAAATTAATGAACAGAAGTTAAAATACTACAGAGGCCAGAAAAGAGAGCTCTCATTTCCCAGGACGATAGTCCAGTCCAATAGGAAGAAGAAAGAAAGTCCTCTTCTTGCCTGGCCAGTTCAGCCAGTTAAAGACTGTTGGAATTCAGCCAATGAAAGTCACTGTACTTCAAACTCTCAATTCCTCCAATGGACTCTTTATTTACTGTATCCCTCCCAACTTCCTTTTCCCAAGGATAAAGGAGTTCTCTCCTTGCTGCACGTGGCTCATCATGATTGCAGACCTTGAACTGCAATCCCAAATAAGCCTGGTTTGCTAGAGAGATAACTGGCAGTCCATTTGTATAACTCTGACTCTGGTATAGCTACTCTGTTTTCCTAGAACTTCACATTCCATATTAGCAAAATGGAAACAATTATACTTAACTCAGAGGGCAACTGAGAAGAAAAAAATGAGATAGGATTTGGCTAATGATGACGGAGAATGTTTTTATTCACTTTACTGTTTCCTTGGCAGTAACCCCCTGAAAAATTTACTCCAATGTTTTCTTCCAATAACCTATAGCTAATATTCATCTACCATATATTGTTAACTTCAACTATACACCCTCTGCCATACACACCAGCAGCTCTGTTTTTCAATAATTTTATGTGTGCTCAGTCGCTCAGTTGTGTCCAACTCTTTGCAACCCCGTGGACTGTAGCCTGTCAAGCTCCTCTGTCCATGGGATTTTCCAGGCAAGAATACTGTGCTACCCTTTCCTACTCCAGGGGATCTTCTCAATGATTACATAATTATTAAATGGTTCTATGAAATAGTGCCTTGCCTAAAGGATATTAAATCCTGGTGGAACCAACCACTACATTTCAAGTGGTAACTGGAAACCGTGTCCCAATGGAATGGCATCACATCAGAACATGCTTAAGCTTTGCCTCTGTCTCTTGCAACACTTTATTCTAAGTTTCAGTTTATAGGTCTATAGAATATTAGATGAGCAGAGCAGTTCTTTATACTTTTATAATTTTATACTTCTACTCATTCCTGTCCTGATGATTTTTCCTTGATGGCATTTATCATGCTTTGCGATTGCTTCCTTATAAATTTCCCACTTCCCTAACATTCTGCTTTTGAGGGCATAAACTTAGCTCTCACTTTAATTATGCTATCCTCAGCAGCTAGCAGAATGCCCCACTCCAGTACTCTTGCCTGGAAAATCCCATGGATGGAGGAGCCTGGTGGGCTGCAGTCCATGGGGTCGCTAAAAGTCGGACACGACTGAGTGACTTCACTGTCACTTTTCACTTTCATGCATTGGAGAAGGAAATGGCAACCCACTCCAGTGCTCTTGCCTTGAGAATCCCAGGGACGGGGGAGCCTGGTGGGCTGCCGTCTATGGGGTCGCACAGAGTCGGACATGACTGAAGCGACTTAGCAGCAGCAGCAGCAGCAGCAGAATGCCTGACACAGCGTAAGCTTTTAAAGACTACCTATTAGTTTTTAAAAACTACCTAAGGTAGTCTCCATAAAAACTACCTATGGAATTACAATGAATTAGTTTAATGAATGAACAAATGTCCATCATGCTATGCTATGCTAAGTCACTTCAGTCGTGTCCGACTCTGTGCGACCCCACAGACGGCAGCCCACCAGGCTCCCCAGTCCCTGGGATTCTCCAGGCAAGAACACTGGAGTGGGTTGCCATTTCCTTCTCCAATGCATGAAAGTGAAAAGTGAAAGGGAAGTCGCTCAGTCATGTCCGACTCTTAGCGACCCCATGGACTGCAGCCTAACAGGCTCCTCCATCCATGGGATTTTCCAAGCAAGAGTACTGGAGTGGGGTGCCATTGCCTTCTCCGAATGCCCATCATACTGAAGTAGAAAAGATAATATAGGTTTATTAATTTTAATGTAATATTTCTTCTATTTGCCTTTAAGCAATGTACTTTCATTATATCATGCACCTTCTAGAATTAAATAAGACTCTTTGTATGCAAATTTATACTCTTGCAATTTTTTAATTTGTGTATCCATCTTTTCTGCCACAGTCTTTGCTACAGTCGGCAAACAGTCTTTGCTCTTTGAAGGCCTCTCCCTGGCCTTCAGTATCAACATATTTTTGGTCATGTATATTGTCATATCCAATACATGTTGAAATAATCTTATTTACACCTTTGTAAATATAATCATTTAAATTCTTTAAAATCATTTTCCATTTATCCTTTCAGTGTGATTCTTGTATCTATGTTAACATTACTTTGCAAAGCTTCTGTAAAATAAGAGTCAAGCTTTCAAGGCAAACGGTTGTCTAGTTTGTGGCACACAGATGAGGCAGCATTTTTCAACGAAACAACATCTCAATTAAAGGAATAGAAGATGCTATATTGTGAAAAGGCAATTGAAAGTGTGGGTTCTGTGTCTATGTATTTTTATACACACTACCCAAAACAGTCTTTGGTCCCCTTCATCTCTTGTATAATGATAAAAACAGAATAAGCATGGTCTCTTCATCATTGAGATGATGGGGAGCAAACGATAAATGGCCACAAGATATGAATAGTTACTTTGCAGCTAACTTTTACATGGAGATTTGTTGCTAGCAGCTTCAGATTTAAAGATACGTTGACAAGTAAACTACTCCTACACTGGTGCCAGGACTTCTCCAACCCATTATTAAAAGATACCTGAATTTCTCACCCTCACTTCCTAAAGGAATTGGTTCTGTAACAAACAGTGGTAAAGGTGATAATATAAAATTTTTGTAACTTTTAATTGAGGTATTTCTTCAAATTCCTGAACAAAACAACAGAAAACAAAGGCTTTTTTTTTTCCCCAAGTAAAAGGGACTGTTGGATGATTTTCTCCCTCAGATTTTGTTCTTAAAATCTAGTTATGAGGAATCTGTAAGTATTATAAAGTTGTAGAAAAACATCCACTTCCCTCTTATAATTTTATTTTAAAAAGTCTATGTATAATTTAGTAGCAAATGATTTTAAGAAATTTGTCTTTAAAATACAAATGCTACTGAAAACCATGTGAACTCATTCCCTGCCTGTCAGAGAAGATAAATATCAACTCTTTTAGTTTATTTTTATGACATTTGCTTCCACGTACCTAAATAACATTTATATAGTTTCTTCTAATTTTTTTTATTAGAGTACTCTGTATTGGCATACCATTATAGAAAATGGGGATTTAGTTCTTCTCCATTGCCCATACTCACTCACCTTACCACAAAGACACACAGATTAGACACAAAACATGCTTCTTATCCCCATATATTCCCAAATATAATTATGTCTATTGTTTTAGCTCAATCACTCAGTGTTTATAGTACTGCATCTGTAAGAATGCTATTCAAGGCTGAGCTCTAGAGAATGCTATGTAATCCATACTTTCTTATTCCAGTTTTGGCTTTCCTTGAAATAAATTACTGTGAGTTTGCTTGTCTGATCTCTTTTTTATACAGTTATTACTAATTCATTCTCAACTGTCAACAATATGCTTATGTATCTCAGTATATACAAATACATTAACTATTTCATTCACTTCTCTTATGACAGATGCAAAAGCGCCAACCTTTCAAATCTGTATAGACTGCTTTCTCAATTTCTTTAGCAGCTGTAATCTAAGAACGTCCATGTGTGCTAAATCACTTCAGTTATGTCCTATTCGTTGGGATCCACCAGGCTCCTTTGTCCATGGGATTCTCCAGGCAAGAATACTGGAATGGGTTGTCATGCCCTCCTCTCCAGGGGATCTTCTCGACTCAGGAATTGAACCCACATCTCATATGTTTCTTGCATTGGCGGGGGTCCTTTACCACTAGTACCACAAGGGAAGCCCACCTTCTCTCCTGTGGTCTCTTTATGATATGGGAAAGTTTCTTAGTTCTTTGATAATTACTTTTTCTCCATTTTCACTCTTCACCTTTTTTTTTTTTTCTTCTGAGACTTACATTATTCAAATGGTGAACCTCCCGGAATAATTCTCTATTTTTTTTCCTCCTAATTTCAAATTCATTGCTTGTTTTACTTTCTGATATTTCTGAATTTCCCAAGTTCCTATTCAGATTTCTCTCATAACTCTCTGATCTTTAATTTCCAATAGCTCGTTTATGTCTGACAACTATTTTAAATAAAATACTGTTGTCTCATGGATACAAAAGTATGTTTCATCACTCTAAGACTAAGTGCATCCTAAGTCATTTCAATCATATCTGACTCTTTGCAACCCTATAGACTGTAGCCCCTGGGTTCCTCTGTCCATGGGATTCTCCAGGCAAGAGTACTGGAGTGGGTTGCCATGCCTTCCCCCAGGGGATCTTCTAAACCCAAGGATCAAACCCTTGTCTCATATGTCTCCTGAACTGGCAGGCAAGTTCTTTACCACAGTGCTCAGTCGTTCAGTCGTGTCCGACTCTTTGTGACCCCATGGACTGTAGCCCACCAGATTTCTCTGTCTGTCCATATAAGTTTCCAGGCAAGAATACTGGAATGGCTTGCCATTTCCTACTCCAGGGAATTTCCCATACCCAGGGATCTAACCTAGATCTCTTACATGTCCTACATTGGCAAGCGCATTCTTTACCACTGTGTCACATGGGAAAGCCCACTCTAAGATTACTAAAAAACAGGTCTGAAGATAACTTCACTCCCTGTTTAGCATCTTTCCTCATATATATAGTTTTCCTTTTTTTTTTCACATCTACCTTTCATCTTGTATGACTTCCTTAAATATGTAGTGGTCCATAGCTCTCTGTTCATACTAAGCATAAAATATCAAAAAGTTGATTGGAAATTCCATGCCCATGCATGGGATTTTTAAACTGTGGCCTTCTATATGTGATGATCTTCTGAGCCATTTGGAGACCTGTGATATCAGTATTTTCAAGATTTTCTGCCCATCCACCCAAGATGACCTATTCAAGCCACTTCCATTTTCATGCCTGCAGTATGTACACCATGTTTCCAGCATCCTGAATGTGAGGTGGCAGGAAGCTAGGGCTGGGTATGAGGCATCTCAATGCTCATTTGCTCACCCTGTTTTACTTTAGTGCCCCTCTCCTTTCCCTAGGCAGAGATTCTCTCATTTGTTCTTTCCAAAATATAATGTATTCATCTTTTGTCAGAGTGTGAGAGGAAAAACTATCAACCACACAGAGTTCATGAGAGAGGATCAGGGTCTAATTGCTCTCCTAACAGTTTTCAGCCAATTTTCCAAATTTTTTATTTTTTCTATTTCCTCCACTTCTACAGGGTTTCCCAGGTGGCACTATTGGTAAAGGACCCGCCTGCCAAAGCAGGAGACATTAGAGACCGATGTTTGATCCCTGGGTCTGGAAGATCCCCTGCAGGGGGAAATGGCAAACCACTCCAGTAATCTTGCCTGGAGAATCTCATGGACAGAAAAGCCTGGTGGGCTACAGTCTATGGGGTTGCAAAGATTCGGACACAACTGAAGCAACTTAGTGTGTATGCCACTTCTACAGATACCTGATACCGCAAGTTTACAAGGCTGTGATGTTGGAAAGGAAGACTCCTGTGAGGTAAATCCCATTCCTTCTCTTTTTTAACAATGCTGGCTTAGAATTCAGCTGTCTTTCCCCCTTTCTGCTGCCCAGCTGCTGTTTGTATTCCAATGATTTATTTGCTTAAGTCTCCTTCCCCATTCAAATTGTCATTTTTACAAGTTTATAACAAACAGTCTTAACACATGTATTCAATCCATTATTTTTAACTAGGTTTAAAAAGATTATGTTACTTCACATTTACTTTTGCCCCTGCTCTGTTTGCAATATTTCACATGATTACCAGGTGAAGGCTTTGTCTGCTATAGAGAATCGGAAGTTTTATAATAGCAAGAGCTATTTCCTCTTTGCATTGGTGAGGCCCAAGTCACTCTAAATAACAACAAAAGAACCAGATACTGAATATGACACCCCGTATAGGACTGAAAACTGCACAAGAAGCCACCTGATGCAAAGAGCCAGCTAACGGGAAAAGACCCTGATGCTGGGAAAGACTGAAGGCAGGAGAAGAAGGGGATGACAGAGCACGAGATGGTTGGATAGCATCACTGACTCAATGGACATGAGTATAAGCAAACTCTAGGAGACACTGAAGGACAGGGAAGTCTGATGTGCTGCAGTCCATGGGGTTGCAAAGAGCCAGACGTGACTGACTGAACAACAACAACAAGGAATCTGAAAAACTGCAGTTCTCCTGTAAACTACAGTCAATCCATAATATGGAGGGAGAGGAGTAGAAGAAATTATTTCAAAGTTCCTTCCTAACTCTAAACAGTTATGAAAGCAAACATATATATATATATATATATATATATATATATTTGCATATATATGTATATATCCTGATATGCAAACATGTCCAAGATATACATGAAAAAAGCAAATTATAAGACTTTAGGTATAGTGGTCATATTTCTGGCAAATATATAGAATGTTAAATTTATTCTTATTTCCAACACAAAAGAAAACACTGCAATAAACATTAAAAAAAAGTTTTTACCTAATTAAAAGTTTAATATTTTAACATCTTACTCTTATTTGCAACTCTCTGCTTAAATAGAATGATAATAGCAACCACTTATATTACCTAACTCTAGGAGTGCTTTTAAAAGAGCTTTAAAAAACATTAACTCATTTAATACTTACAACACTAGGAAGTAGTTGCCATTGTTACTCCTATTTTGCAGATGATGAAATTGAAGTAAGGAGAGGTCAAGTGTCTTGTTCACGGTCATACAAAGGTAGTGGTCAGTAGAGAAGAGCTTAAACTCTGGGCGTTTTGGTTCACAGGCCAGGTCTTTCCAGCCCCACCTACTACACTGTGCTGCACCATCCTCTTCACTCCACAGCCCATTCAGGACATTAACTTGATATTCAAGCTCATGGGTGATTTGATTTTATTAATATATTTACCTTCTGTCAATTTATTTTACATACATTGAGCACCAATTACATGCAAAGCATTGCTTGTTAACCTCTGTTTTCAGTAGTTGATGAGTTCCGTTTTTTAGTCCTCTCCCCTTAATGAAGTGAAGTGAAGTGAAGTCGCTCAGTCGTGTTCGACTCTTTGCAACCCCATGGACAGTAGCCCACCAGGCTCTACCGTCCATGGGGTTTTCCAGGCAAGAATACTTAATAACTAGACCCAAATTTATCAGTCTTTCTCAAGGTCCTGATCCAATCATTTCAAAATATTTCTAATATCATCATCATTAGTAAAAACATAGAGTCATTAACAAGCCACTCAGAAATATAGAGATAACCTATCTCAACACTTTCTAGAGGCCACCATTTCCCAAATTCCCTGCATGCAACTCAAAATACTCACATGTTAGAATAGATACTGTATATATACTAACATTCAGGAACTGCTGACAGGTATGGAAGTTTGAGCTAGATAACTCCAAAATAATTATGGAATGAGTCACATATTCAGTATCTGTGACGAGAAAAACAACACTTTTTCCAGGAATGAGATCTAAGAATACGGTCGGAAAATTTCACAAACAGGACAGGTTATTCCTTTTATTTTTCAAATGTCTGAGTCTGTAAGGTTTCTACTAGAAACTAAAGAAAGGCTAGAGAAAAGAATCAGAAACTCATGAATTCTAAGAGTAGACGAAGAGAAAACAAACAAAAATGCAAACTCAAACACTTGAATATATAACATCAACAAATAAAAACAACAAAAGCCAAAGGGTCCTTGAATGTGAGACACTTGGCAGAGGCAGGGTCACGGCAATACTAGAGCAGGTTACTGCTACTCAGTGGGATCCTTAGTTAACAGATAAATAGTTTGGATTTTTTTGCTGATACATTTCTGTTAAATACAAATACTTTGTATTTCTAATATTGAAACTGTTCTTCAGGCTGTATTTTAACTGGTTTGTTGGAGCCAGGACCAGTTTGATCACAAAGAAAATAAAAGCCTTGCAGGATAAGAGGCTCTGCATCTCTACACCTTAGACTGAGGGAGAAGAGTAGCTTTTCAGCAAGGGAGCCAGATGTGGCGCTCCTCAGGAAGGAGGGGGGTGTAGAATTAAATATGTGTATATTCCATACGCCTAATATAGTGTCAGGCTGATACAGTCAATATAATTTGTTAATTTTTAAATAGGTAAAAGTATACACTTGTACATTAAAGAATAAATATACTATGTATTATGAAAAGAGAAGAAACTGATGACTCCTCAAAAAAACATGAGATTCATAAGATGGATAACAGCAATAATGAGACATTATGTAAAGACAGAATCCCTTTCCACATCTTACATAAGTTTCATAGAAGCAATGGAGGAAATGTCACATTTAAAAGTTTAGGAAAATAATGAAAGAAGATAATTTTCTCCATGAATATGCAGAAAAGCAGAGCTAGACAGTAGCTACAAGGAAGTGATTCAGACGGTAGTATTCAAAGCCAAAAAGAAAATTATCTTTAAAAATTTACAAATCCCTAATGTCCTGTTAAAGTTATACAGTTTTATAGTAATAAAATGAGCCTTAAAATTGGCAGGTGGTTGGCAGCAGGCAAACTATAGTGTCTTGGTTTTGTTTATTTTTGTTTTGCTTCCAATTTTGAAAAACATACAATCCATGACCATAAGAATAATCATAAACCTTATTAGTGGCTGAAAAACAAAATTGTGTGCAAAGAGCAACAAAGTATTAGGTTTGTCAAAGTAAATAATTTCAAATAACACTGCTACAGCATTTAACACTGCTATAAGAAGTTAGAAAAAAATTAGTATATTTGATGTTAATATCATTGTTTAAAACCTAAAAGTTAGATTTATGCTTCAGTTCATCTTTTCTATCGAAATCCTTATGGTCACTCTACCTTCTTCAGAATTTGTTGGATAAGACAGGGATCTATATCTGTTAAGATGAAACAGGGATTAATCAGAGGCTCCCTTATTTTTATTTTAAGAGAGAAACAGATTTAGATATTCACAGGGATCAAGACCATCCCCATGGAAAAGAAATGCAAAAAAGCAAAATGGCTGTCTGGGGAGGCCTTACAAATAGCTGTGAAAAGAAGAGAAGCAAAAAGCAAAGGAGAAAAGGAAAGATACAACATCTGAATGCAGAGTTCCAAAGAATAGCAAGAAGAGATAAGAAAGCCTTCTTCAGCAATCAATGCAAAGAAATAGAGGAAAACAACAGAATGGGAAAGACTAGGGATCTCTTCAAGAAAATCAGAGATAGCAGGGGAACAATTCATGTAAAGATGGGCTTGATAAAGGACAGAAATGGTATGGACCTAACAGAAGCAGAAGATATTAAGAAGAGGTGGAAAGAATACACAGAAGAACTGTACAAAAAAGAGCTTCACGACCCAGATAATCACGATGGTGTGATCACTGACCTAGAGCCAGACATCCTGGAATGTGAAGTCAAGTGGGCCTTAGAAAGCATCACTACGAACAAAGCTGGTGGAGGTGATGGAATTCCAGTGGAGCTATTCCAAATCCTGAAAGATGATGCTGTGAAAGTGCTGCACTCAATATGCCAGCTAATTTGGAAAACTCAGCAGTGGCCACAGGACTGGAAAAGGTCCATTTTCATTCTAATCCCAAAGAAAGGCAATGCCAAATAGTGCTCAAACTACCACACAATTGCACTCATCTCACATGCTAGTAAAGTAATGCCCAAAATTCTCCAAGCCAGGCTTCAGCAATATGTGAACCGTGAACTTCCTGATGTTCAAGCTGGTTTTAGAAAAGGCAGAGGAACCAGAGATCAAATTGCCAACATCCGCTGGATCATGGAAAAAGCAAGAGAGTTCCAGAAAAACATCTATTTCTGCTTTATTGACTATGCCAAAGCCTTTAACTGTGTGGATCACAATAAACTGTGGAAAATTCTGAAAGAGATGGGAATACCAGACCACCTCATCCGCCTCTTGAGAAATTTGTATGCAGGTCAGGAAGCAACAGTTAGAACTGGACATGGAACAACAGACTGGTTCCAAATAGGAAAAGGAGTACGTCAAGGCTGTATATTGTCACCCTGTTTATTTAATTTATATGCAGAGTACATCATGAGAAATGTTGGACTGGAAGAAACACAAGTTGGAATCAAGATTGCCAGGAGAAATATCAATAACCTCAGATATGCAGATGACACCACCCTTATGTGGTGAAGAAAGTGAAGAGGAACTAAGAAGCCTCTTGATGAAGGTGAAAGTAGAGAGTGAAAAAGTTGGCTTAAAGCTCAACATTTAGAAAACGAAGATCATGGCATCCGGTCCTATCACTTCATGGGAAATAGATGGGGAAACAGTGAAAACAGTGCCAGGCTTTATTTTTCTGGGCTCCAAAATCACTGCAGATGGTGACTGCAGCCATGAAATTAAAAGACGCTTACTCCTTGGAAGGAAAGTTATGACTAACCTAGATAGCATATTCAAAAGCAGAGACATTACTTTGCCAACAAAGTTTCACCTAGTCAAGGCTATGGTTTTTCCTGTGGTCATGTATGGATGTGAGAGCTGGACTGTGAAGAAGGCTGAGCGCCGAAGAATTGATGCTTTTGAACTGTGGTGTTGGAGAAGACTCTTGAGAGTCCCTTGGACTGCAAGGAGATCCAACCAGTCCATTCTGAAGGAGATCAGCCCTGGGATTTCTTTGGAAGGAATGATGCTAAAGCGGAAACTCCAGTATTTTGGCCACCTCATGCGAAAAGTTGACTCATTGGAGAAGACTCTGATGCTGGGAGGGATTGGGGGCAAGAGGAGAAGGGGACGACAGAGGATGAGATTGCTGTATGGCATCACTGACTCGATGGATGTGAGTCTGAGTGACCTCCGGGAGTTGGTGATGTATAGGTAGGCCTGGCGTGCTGCGATTCATGGGGTTGCAAAGAGTTGGACACAACTGAGCGACTGATCTGATCTAATCTGATAAAAAGTAGGGCAGGAATGAGCTTAAAAGCTGAAAAAACTCATAGAAGTCTGTTCTTTGTATGTTCTTTTATGTAACAGTTTTTGCTCCTAAAATATTGGTAATGAGCGGACACAACGGGAAACCTTGCACCTGTAACCTGGCACTTCTATGGCAGGAAGCAGACCTTCACACTGTGCAAGAAGCTCTAAGAGAAGACCCACGGTCTATCAGGGTTGCAACCAGAGGGACTAAGGGATGCCTTTAAAAAGTCTCAGGAAGAGGAGTTAAGAGATATAGGACAATGAAGGAAAATTCTAGGGTAGGGACACATCACTCTTAAAGTTGTATCTAATATTTTATGTTAGATTAGACACTAAGTCAATATACTCCTGCCCTTAGACTGTGGCAAAAAAATGCAACACCAGCATAGATCTTCTCACAGCAATGCTTAACTGCTGAAGTCAGAATGGTTCTCTGGACTTTTAGGGAGCAACTACTCAAAGTCTGCAAAAGATGATGTGGGGGCAGGCCTGATGGATTCAGGGAACAGGATTGCCACTGGGGAATTCTGGATAGCACTGTATTTTTAAGTTGTGTTATTTACTTATTTATCTTCTTATCTATCACTTATTAAATCAGTATACCCTTCACACACATATATGTATATTGAAAAAATAGGATTTAAGATATTGTGGTAATTTTAAAACTCAGTCAAAATCCCTTGGTTTTCTCCCATTGAAAGTTGGAATCTGTGCTTTTATTACTGGAATGTGAACAGACCTTGTAAGTGCTTTGAATAACAGCAAATGGGCACAAGTGATGCCATGTTTCTTCAAGGTTCGGTCATAAAAGACTATCCAGCTCCCCTCTTATCCTCTGAAACACATTCTGAGAGTGCAAGCCACTCTGTAGGATGTACAATTCCCTTGTGGCCATCATTCGAGAGATTCCACATGTAGGGACTGCAGTTTTCCTTCACAGAGTGCGTAGTCTTTCAGCCATTTCTGATAAGGCAGCACACATGTCAGTGAAGCCTTATTGAATCATCTAGAATGGGTTGACTACTAAATAAATGCCACCAAATAACTTTGGTAAAATAACCACAAAACACAAACAAAAACAGAAATATCATTTAGCTGAACTCTAACAAAATTCCTCACAAAATAATAAGCTATAATAAAATGATTATTTTAAGAAACTAAGTTTTGAGGTCGTCTGCTACATGATAAATAATAGGAACACCCAAAAGATATATTAAATATGGACACATGAAATATTAGGGGCTAAAATAATGTAATTTATGAATGGAAAAATAAATGGTCCAAGATATGTTCTACTGAACATTTCCAAGCCTTCTTTTATGCCAAGCTCACTCTCTGTAGTCTAAGTTGTCTCATGAGCTCTTCATTCTACCTGGAGCCACAATGCCACCAAGATCCTTTTGCTAAAATCATTCCTATAAAACTCATCTTTTATGTCTGAGCTCCTTGACCTCAAGAGGGTCTTACCTGAACATTAATTTCCTTGCTCTCTTTTGTGCAGTAAACTTTTCAGTATTTTTATTAGTGGTTCTCAAGATCTGAGATCTGAGTAGGCTGTGATTATTACCCTACTTGCAAACTAACAAGCTGAAATAGCCTACTACCATTAAAAGGACACACAGAAGACAAGAATCTCCTGGGTGAGAGGTAAAAGAATTTGTTATTCTTGAGTGAGAAGGAAAAAAATTTGTCTTATAATATTGCTATCACAGCATTTCTGGAGAAGGGATAGGTTACCCACTTCAGTATTCTTGGGCTTCCCTGGTGGCTCGGCTGTTAAAGAATCCGTCCACAATGTAGGAGACCTGGGTTTGATCCCTGAGTTGGGAAGATCCCCTGGAGAAGGGAACAGTTACCCACTCCAGTATTCTGGCCTGGAGAATTCCATGGACGGTATAGTCCTTGGCATCGCAAAGAGTCAGACACAACCGAGTGACTCACTTTCACTTCACTTTTTATCACAGCATTAGCAGTCAACAGAGTGCCAGCATTGGCTCCAGTTCCCAAGTCTCTATTTCAAATAAGGGCCAGATGACATTTGCACATGTGTCACTGGAAGGAAAACTTGAGCTTAGAGAGCACAGTTTTTTTTATACTGGACAATAAGCATGTCTTCCTGCTATTCCAGACAGAGTATATATATATATATATATATATATATATATATATATATATATATATATATAAATGAAATAAAGTGTCAGTCACTCAGTCATGTTCAACTCTTTGCAATTCCATGCATTGCAGCACACTAGGCTTCCCTGTCCTTCACTGTCTCCCAGAGTTTGGGAAAACTCATGTCCATTGAGTTCATGATGCCATCAAATCATCTCATCCTCTTTTGTCCCCTTCTCCTCCTGCCCTCAATCTTTCCCAGCATCATAGTCTTTTTCAATGAGTCAGCTCTTTGCAACAGATGGCCAAAGTATGGAGCTTCAGTTTTAGCGTCAGTCCTTCCAAAGAATATTCAGGGTTGATGTACTTTAGAATTCACTGGTTTGATCTCTTTGCAGTCCAAGGGACTCTCAAGAGTCTTCTTCAAGACCACACTTCAAAAGCATCAATTCTTTGGCACTAAGCCTCCTTTATGGTCCAACCAACATCCATACATGACTACTAGAAAAAAAACAGCTTTGACTATGGGGACCTTTGTTGGCAAAGTAATGTTCTGGGTTTGTCACAGCTTTTCTTCCAAGGAGCAAGTGTCTTTTAATTTCATGGCCGGAGTCACCATCTGCAGTGATTCTGCAGCCCAATAAAATAAAATCTGCCACTGTTTCCACTTGTTTTCCCCACCTATTTGCCATGAAGTGAGGGAACTGGATGCCATGATCTTAGTTTTTTGAATGTTGAGCTTTAAGCCAGCTTTATCACTCTCTTTCTTTACCTTCATCAAGAGACTCTTTAGTTCCTTTTTGCTTTCTTCCATTAGAGTGGTATCATCTGCATATCTCAGGTTGTTAACATTTCTCCCAGCAATCTTGGCTCCAGCTTGTGATTCACCCAGCCTGACATTTCATATGATGTAACTTGTATATAAGTTAAATAAGCAGGATAACACAAACAGCCTTGATGGACTCCTTTCCCAATGTTGAAACAGTCTGTTGTTCCATGTCCAGTTCTAACTGTTGCTTCTCAGGAGACAGGTAAGGTGTTCTGGTATTCTCATCACTTTAAGAATTTTCCACACTTTGTTGTGATCCACACAGTCAAAGGCTTTAGCATAGTCAATGAAGCAGAAGTAGATGTTTTTCTGGAATTCCTTTGCTTTTTCTATGATCCAGTGGATGATGGCAATTGATCTTTGGTTCCTCTTCCTTTTCTAGATAGCACATCTGGAAGTTTTCAATTCATGTTCTACTGAAGCCTAGCTTGAAGGATTTTGGGCATAAACTTGCTTGCATGTGAAGTGAGTGCCATTGTGCAGGAGTTTGAATATTCTTTGGCATTGCCTTTTTTGGGGATTGGATTGAAAACTGACTTTTTCAGTCCTGTGGCCACTGCTAAGTTTTCCAAATTTGCTGGCATGCCAAGTTCAGCACTTTTACAGCATCATCTTCTAAGATTTGAAATAGCTCAGCTGGCATCCCTTCACCTCTTCTATCTTTGTTTGTAGTGATGCTTCCTAAGGTCCATTTGACTTCACACTCCAGGATGTCTGGTTCTAGGTGAGTGTTCACACCATCCTGGTTACCAGATCATTAAGACCATTTTTTATATAATTTTTCTGTGTATTCTTGCCACCTCTTCATAATCTCTTCTGCTTCTGTTAGGTCCTTGCCATTTCTTTCCTTCACTGTGTCCATCTTTAATGAAATGTTCCTTTGGCATCTCCAGTTTTGTTGAAGAGATCTTTCCTATTCTACTGTTTTCCTCTATTTTTTCGCATTGTTCACTTAAGAAGGCTTTCTTGTCCCTCCGTGCTATTCTCTGGAACTCTGCATTCTTCTCTTCCTTTTCTCCTTTGCCTTTTGCTTCTCTTGTTTTCTCAGTTATTTGTAAGACCTCCTTGGACAACTATTTTGCCTTCTTGCATTCATTTTTCTTTGGGATAATTTTGGTCACCACCTCCTGTACAATGTCAGGAGTTCATAGTTCCTCTGTCCATAGTTCTTCAAGCACTCTACCAGATTTAATCCCTTGAATCTATTTGTCTCTTCCACTGTGTAATCATAAGGGATTTGATTTAGGTCATACCTGAACGGCCTAGTGGTCTTCCCTACTTTTTTCTATTTAAGATTGAATTTTGCAATAATGAGCTCATGATCAGAGCCACAGTCAGCTCCAGGTGTTGTTTTTGCTGACTTTATAGAGCTTTACTCTATCTTCAGCTGCAATGAATATAATGAACCTGATTTCAATACTTACCATCTGGTGATGTCCATGTTTAGAATTGTTCTTGTGTTGTTGGAAGAGGTTGTTAGGTATGACCAGTGCATTCTCTTGGCAAAAGTCTGGTAGCCTTTGCTCTGCTTCATTTTGTACCCCAAGGCCAAACTTGCCTGTTACTCTAGGTATCTCTTGACATCCTACTTTTGCATTCCAATCCCCTGTAATGAAAGGGGCATCTTTTTTTGGTGTTAGTTCTAGAAGGTCTTGTAGGTCTTCATAAAACAATTTGACTTCAGCTTCTTCAGTATTAGTGGTTGGGTATAGACTTGGATTACTGTGATGTTGAATGGTTTGCCTTGGAAACAAATAGCTTTTTGTTGCTTTTGAGATTGCACCCAAGTACTGCATTTCAGGGGAGAAGGTAACAGCACCCCACTCCAGTACTCTTGCCTGGAAAATCCCATGGAAGGAGGAGCCTGGTGGTCTGCAGTCCATGGGGTCACTAAGAGTCGGACATGACTGAGCCACTTCACTTTCCCTTTTCACTTTCATGCATCAGAGGAGGAAATGGCAACCCACTCTACTGTTCTTGCCTGGAGAATCCCAGGGACAGGGGAGCCTGGTGGGCTGCCATCTCTGGGGTCACACAGAGTCGGGCACGACTGAAGTGACTTAGCAGCAGTAGCAGCACTGCATTTCAGACTCTGTTGTTGAGTCTGAGGGCTACTTCATTTCTTCTAAGGGATTTTTTTTTTAAAATTTGGATTCTTAAACACAGTAGTAGCTAAGTCTACTGAATTAAATTTGCCCATTCCCACCCATTTTAGTGCACTGATTCCTAACATTTCTGTTTACTCTTGCCATCTCCTGCTTGACCATGTCCACTTTACCTTGATTCATAGACCTAACTTTCCAGGTTCCTATGCAATATCATTCTTTATAGCATCACACTTTACTTTCACCACCAGACATATCCACAACTGAGTGTCATTTCCATTTTGACCCAGCCTCCATTCTTTCTGAAGCTATTTCTCTGCTTTTCCCCAGTGGTATACTGGACACCTCGAGACCTGGGGGGCTTCATCTTCTGGTGTTGTATCATTGTGCTTTTTCATGCTGTTCATAGGTTTCTCAAAGTAAGAATACTTGAGTGGTTTGCCATTCCCTTCTCCAGCGGACCAGGTTTTGTCAGAAGTCAGCGCCATGTTGCCAACCTTGGGGGGCCCTACAAGGGTGGCGCATAGCTTCACTGAGTTATACAAGGTTGTGATCCATGTGATCTCTTTGGTTAGGTTTCTGTGATTGTGGTTTTTGTTTTGGAGGCTGCGAGACTGCAGTTCTTGTTTCTTCTGTTTGCCTTCTGATGGATGAAGTTAAGAGGTTTTGCAAGTTTCCTGATATGAGGGCCTGACTGTGGGGAAAACTGGGTCTTGCTCTGGGGAACAGAACCAAGCTCAGAAATTCTTTAATCCAATTGTCTGCTGATGAGTGGGGCTGTGCTCCTTCCTTTTTAGTTGTTTGGCTTGAGGCAACCCAGTCCTGGTGTCTATAGGCTCTATGGTGAGGCAAACGGCAACCTCCAAAAGGACTTAAACCAATGGATGCTTCCCAGGACTGCTGCTGCCAGTCCCCAATCCTCCGGGCAGGCCACTGCTGATCCACGCCTTCATGGGAGAACCTCAAATACTCACAGGCAGGTCTGACTCAGTCTTTTCTTGGAACATGGCTCCTTTCTCTTGGGTCCTGGTGCACACAGGGCTTTGTTTGTGCCCTCCAAGAATCTCTGTTTTCCCTAGTTCTGTGGAAATTCTGTAATCGAACCCTGCTATCCTTCAAAGTCAGGTTCCCTAGGGGATTCCCAGATCCTTTGCAGGATCCCTAGATTGGGAAGTCTGATGTGGAGCCTCGAACCTTCCCAACAGTGCAAGAACTTCCTTAGTATTATTGTTCTCCACTTTGTGAGTTGCCCACCAGACCGGTGGGTAAAGAACTCGCCTGCCAATGCAGGAAATATAAGAGATGTGTTCTATCCCAAGGTAGGAAGATCCCCTTACCCCTCTCCAAAGAAGAACATGGCAAGAAGAGCCAGTATTCTTTTCTGGAGAATTCCATGGTTGGAGGAGTCTGGCAGGCTACATATAGTCCATGGGGTTGAAAGAGTAGGGCACAACTGAAACAATTTAGCATGCACCCATGCACATGTGCACATGTACATCCGGTAGGTGTGGGATTTGATTTTAATGTGATTGCACCCCTCCTACAGTCTTGTTGCAGCTTCTCCTTTGTCACTGGACATGGGGTATCTTTTGGGTGGGTTCCAGAATCCTTCCGTTGATGGTTGTTCAACAGCTAGTTGCAATTTTGGTGTTCCGGAGGAAAAGATGAGTGCATGTCCTTCTACTCCACCATCTTGCACATATTTAATTACAATTTTGTACATTTCTATTATTATGGGTTAGCTACTTATTATTTCATAATCTATTTGGCTAGTTATAGCAGTAAATTTTAAAATTATTTATAGAAGAAATATGTAGAATTAAGAAAATTTATTTTGTTAACATGTGTTTTTCTTCAAAAATTGAGACATACTACTATTATTTCATTTTGGTGATAAAACATGAGTGTTAATAGAAGCATAGTTCGGAATCACAATCTGAATTAGAAGCTCAGTGCATATGGAAATGCTATACATATCTGCATGTTAGAATATAGACAGAGACAGCAAAAGGTGAGGAAAAGGATAAGGTGAAAGTGATGTTTCAGAAAAGGAAGAAAATAACATTTACATGTGACATGTTATATATTTTAAGTTTTCAAGAAATTAAAAAAAAAAAACACTTTTCTAACAGTAATAAAAAAACAGAAATGCCTAAAATAAGAAAAATCCAACATATGGTCAATATCTCAGTCAATACTTCTTTGGCAACTTCCTTTACTTTTTTAAATTGAGAAAATCACTTGCTATTCAAGATCAGCCAACTATGAGTAATGTTCATGAAAATTAAAGTCTATCCTATTTACAAACTAGTTAATGGATAGAAAACTTGCTCAGGCAATGGTATGGCTCTGCTGTCCAATGAATATGATTTCTGAGTACCTCTTGGTGACTTGATAATTTTGATTCTTGTTCCCCATTTAGCTCTTTCTTTTTCTTCCTTTTTTTTTTTTTTTAAGGTTGGGTTGAAATTGTTGGATGATAGAGGGAATGGCTGATATTTTTATTCTTAATTCATTCAACCTAGTTAGCAAATGTGACAGATATGTGTTATGGGTCGTTCATTACCAAACTGTAGGGATGCAAAGGAGACTAGACCTTGGATTGTGCCTTCATGGAGCATACATTCTCAAAGGAAAGACCAACAAGTACAGAGGCAATTAGTATTATTATTATACAATGGTGCAATTGCTAATAGAGATCGGGAGGAATTAACAAAAGGGTAAGGAGAAAGAACGGATAAGGCAATGGCACCCCACTCCAGTACTCTTGCCTGGAAAATCCCATGGACAGAGGAGCCTGGTAGGCTGCAGTCCATGGGGTCGCTAAGAGTCAGACATGACTGAGCGACTTCACTTTCATTTTTCACTTTCATGCATTGGAGAAGGAAATGGCAACCCACTCCAGTGTTCTTGCCTGGAGAATCCCAGGGACAGGGGAGCCTGGTGGGTTACCGTCTATGGGGTCACACAGAGTCGGACACGACTGAAGTGACTTAGCATAGCATAGCATAGTAAGGAGAAAGAAAAGTGAGATTAATGCCTCAATAAAAAAAGAAAACTAACAACTGTTTTCTATAGTTTTTTTTTTTTTTTTTTAACAACTTAACCATTTTCAATTGTACAGTTCAGTAGTGTTAAGCATATTTACATTGTTGTGCAAGAGATCTCCAAAACTTTTCATCTTGTAAAACTGAAACTCTATATCCATTAAGTCACTTCTAAAAACCTTTCAGCCACTTTTCCTTCATTCCCATCAGGAATTTATCAGTGGCTGACACTTAGCAAAAGCATACAATCAGTGATCTGTCTCTGTTTCCTCTCTCCTTCTGTCTCACTATCTGACTCTCCTGCTCTCTTTCTATGATTCCCCTTACTATCAAATTTTTCTAGCAGAACAGTTTATTTATTTGCTTCTTTCTTACCAACCAAGTCATGCACTCAAGTGCTTACCTTACATATTTTAAAAAAAAGATATTTTTCCAAAAAAAATTAATTTCTCTGGGGAACAAAAATATTCTAATACTCCAACAGTGAACAAAGTGATTTTACTTGTCATTTTAAATAGAATATTTTCTTTCCTCATCAATAATTAGTGTGACCTTACCTCAGGGATCTTGTCTTTGCTATTTCTTCTGGAATGTTTGCTTCACTCCCTTACTTCCCTTCAGGTATTTGCTCAAATACAAGCTTCTTATTAAGGTTTTCCCAACAATTTACTGAAACTTGAAATTGCCCCTGACTACCTCTTCCAGCTCTCCTCATCTATTACTCATTTTTTAGTTACATATTTGTCCATTATCTGTGTTCCCTTATTAGATTATCCATGATAACAGGGATTTGTGTCGTTCATTCATGGCTGATTTGTCCAGTGCTTAGAAATGTGTCTGGCACATATGTTGCTCACTGAAATATTAGTAATGGTTGAATCCTAAAAATATTACCAGTTATCTGACTAATGTATAATTAATCACATGTATAGTTCTTTAAGAGCTCTACCAAGATAGAGCCAGTTAGCCTGAGAGGAAGTACATGGGAACTTGGAAATGAGAATAAGAACCTTAAATCATAGAACAATACTTCCCAAAAAGTATTAGGTAGAATTGTGGTTTTGACACACTTTGGGGGCTCCTAAAAGACTTTTGAAAAACCAGGTACCTTCATATATATTTTTTTCCTTTTAATTTTCCTAATTAAAAACAGAAACTTGCTCATATAAATAAGAATGTAAGAATGTGATTCTTTGAAATTCTTCCAAGCTTTGGGAATAATATCATTAGTCCTATGGTACATCATCAAAAATGACTTCCAGTAACTTGTCAGCTGATAACTCTATTAGATTGACCTTAAATTTCTTGAAAGAAAAAAGAAATAAAAACCAACTTAGTTGCAGTAGAATTTCTTACCCAAACACAGATACTCACTTTTTGAACATCAAGACTTATTTCCATTTGTGCCCTAAAAACTTTTTCACCCTCCAGAAATAATGTACTAATAATAAGATCAAAGTTGTGAATTATAATTTTTTTCTCTGTAGAAAGGGATAAGAGGAATTATCATGAGTGGGGAAAAATAATTTAAATATCATCAAAATTTTCCTCAAGCACATCAATTTTAGGAAAGTATAAGGAACCTGAAAATAATAAGGTTAATTCCCTTAACATTCTCTATCTACTGACCCTTGTTTGAAGTTATTGCTTGAACTTTTTTTAAAAAGTAAGTCTACATAAATAAGCATCCTAAAATGTTTACAAAGTAAACCTGTTTCAAAAATGCTGTTTTTGTTCTTCCCCTTTGAAGAAATTCACAATATTCATTGGTCTCTGGGGAGGAAACTTGTTTGGATTGTTTAATTTGTATTTTCTAAACCATATTTGAACCCAGAAACCTTTTTCTTTATAACATTATCTGGCAACCCACAAACTAATATTCCATTGTTACATGATTAACACTAAAAGTAGTTGCTGCCACTGACAGGCATGGAGATATTATCTATTTATCTATCTATCTTCTTTTAATAGAAAACTGGCTTTTGAAAATAAGGACTTGCTGTCATAGGAGAATGAATTCTGAGAACTGAGAGATCTGAGAGTTGAAAGGGATCCAGGAGCTGAGCAGAATACTGCATATTCATAACAGAACTAGTTCAAGAAATGTGGGGGAAGGGAGAGGACACAGTGTCACCACCAAAATATTATATAAGAGATTGACAAAACTGTCCAACATCTAGGATACTTCATCTATATTCAACAGATAAAGCTGCTGCTGCTAATAGACTGTTCTTTCTTCTGGAAGCTGAGGGTGGGAACCTAGAAAGAAAATAACTGCATCTCCAGAGATCAAGGGAGAACATTCATTCATCTTCAAATTGGTTCTAGGTATGAAAATAGTGATTTAAGTGGCAGGGTTGGTGGGGGGGGGGGGGGCGGGAATAAAGATGGCCTGGCCCAAAATGCAATGCTATGTAGAAAACTGAACTGACTGGAGAAAAAGATTAAAAACTCCAGATGAGAGCTCCTTAAATTAGTATAACATGAATTAATATCTGACAAAGGAAGAATTTATATATACATATATAAGAGAGAGCAGAGATTGTTTCTGCTTTTTCTCAGAGATTTTCTAGAACTATAAAAATTTCTGTATGCTCAATGCAGTGCACATATGTTAGAAAAGTATGGCAACGGAGAACTGAAAGGGAAAGTCAGGTTTTAAGCAGGAAGTGAAATTTTTACTGAGCCCTTAGACAGGAAGAACAGAATTCACCTAAGACAGAGAGCAGATAGGATGTATCTAGGAGTCTTACAGAGATTTCTTGAATGTGTGCTCTCTCATTTTGGTTCTCAGATTGTAATTTTAAAAAGTTTAGAAACATTAAAAAATCATCACCAAGATAAATAAGAGAAAAGCAGCATAGAAAATGCCCGGAGTGAATAAACACAATTTTTAAAAGCAAAACTTTGTCCATATAATCCCTGTAACATTTAGACCGGCATCTTTCCTGGGTTCTCTGAACATACATCTAATGAAACTGGGCTGAGTCTGAACAAATCATAACCCTGGGGCTAAAAACAGATCCCACTGTATCAACTCCTCAATCAACCTACATTTTCAGTGTCCTTTTTATACAAAGTCCGTGCTCAGCCTATACAGTTTTCTAAAGAATGCAAATATTAGCAATGATTTAAATGTGAAATCCAAGAAAGAAATTTATATTTAGCTTTAATATCAGTTACTATGACAACCAATGGGCTATTTAAAGTTATTAGCATTCTAGGCCACTCAGTTAATAATACTGACAAAAATGGCATGAATGTTGAGAAAAAGCAAGTTACTTCAGTGTCATATCACATAGCAATGACAGTGAAAGCCACATAGGCTTAGGAAGGTTCAGAGGGCTTGAAGAAACACAGTTTAAAAGACGAGTCAATCAGCAGCTCTTAGAACATGGAATATATTGATACCTGCTCCCTATCATACTTTTCAAGATTTTTTTGTTTTGTTTCATTTTTTTTTTAATTCCAAGTTCAGAATTTAAACAAGACACAAAAGTTATACTGGAATGGACAAATTGATGTTTAGCCAGAATCTTTTACAATTACAAGGACTTGATCTTACTGTTATAAGAACTTGATCTTCCTGTTCCCTGTTTTATCTCAAGTATGTGGTGAAGAGTAGAATGTAAAATTAGTTCTGTGATATCCAGATAATTCTAACAAGGAAAAAGGTGATGTAATAAAGAAGACAGGATCGAATTTCATGAACTTCCCTGTGAAAGACTCATCTGCTAAAAGCAGCTAAGAACGATATATCATAAGATGTTAAAACAGATGGCTGAAGTCACAGTGCTACATCACAAAAGTATGGAGACTAGGACTAAAATAGCCAAAGTAATATTTCTATTAACAACATGCCAAGTACAGCAGCAAAAATACCTTGAGGAAGAATCTCACTTCAAAAAAAAGGTTTTTCCTCCTTACACTTGATGCTATTTTCTGAATTACTCTTGGTTTGTTGCATATGTTTAACCATCTGGGTGCTTGCCATGCTCAGATGAAAGAAACTAACCTCTCTCCTTGAATGAGGTGTTCTTGTCTTATAAGCCTACCTGTGTTATAGAGACAAGAATAAACAAAACAGGCAACCTAGGAGGAGCATGCTATACTGAAAACTTTTGCAGAAAAAAATTTTTTTTTGCACATTACAGAAGCAGAGTGAAGAATTCTCCAGTCCTTATTTTAGTTATTAAGAAAAGAACACTCATTAACCCATGACAGTAAATGCTATGGAAGTGACCTTAAGATCATTACACATGATGTCAAAAATCACTTCAAAAACGTGAATATACATGGAAATGGTTGTAAATAGTGAATCATTATTACTCATGGACATTTTGACTACAAAAGTGGGCACACAACAAGCAGATCAGAGTATAGTATAGTCAAAGACATGTGAAAGTTTCTTCCAAATCAGAAAGAAC
This sequence comes from Tragelaphus eurycerus, assembly GCA_935064755.1. NCBI lineage: Eukaryota > Metazoa > Chordata > Mammalia > Artiodactyla > Bovidae > Tragelaphus > Tragelaphus eurycerus. The sequence continues at coordinate 1,479,256 of CAKXYN010000097.1, read as the reverse complement.
CCGCTGAGATTTACAGAAGGATTCACTTACACAGACGTATCAATAAATATTGTTCACTAATGTATGTGGATTCATCCATCTATTAATCATACTTAGAAATTACCTTTGGGAAGTGGCATGATGTAATAGTTAAGAACACAGTCTGGTGCCAGACAACCTGGTGTGCATCTCAGGTCCACTATTCTGGACAAATTATGTGACCAATCTGGGCTTCATCTGTATTTTTCTTACAAGGCTATTTTAAACATCAAATGAGTTACTTTAAACATCAAAAGAGTGATTTTAAAAATCAAATTATGTTTAAATTTGATTTAAACATCAAATGAGTTTAAAGCTCTTAAGTATCCAACACATGGTTTGCACTATCTACTGTTGACTATCATTATTTATTATGTACAAAATAAAATATATTTAAATATAAAATGTTAAAAATATGCACAAATAAAAATTATATTGTTCTCCCATGAATTTGCTTGCACAACCCCACCAAGCCAATCTGAAGGACAGGCTTTTAATAACTTAGAGTCAAAAGACAAAGATGGGGCACTTTGCTGGTGGTGGTCCAGTGGTTAAGACTTCGCACTTTCAATGTAGGGGGCATGGGTTCCATCCCTGATTGTGGAAATAAGATTCCACATGTCACACAACAGAGCCAAAAATAAATAAAATAAAGTGCAGTTCCTGGAGGCCCAGCACCAAAAAAAGGAAAAAAAAAATATCCTGATCTTTTTGTCCCTGATCAAGAACAGGAAAAATATGATACAAAAGTCTTCATATTTGCTCTGACAGGACTTGGGACCTTGGATTTTACTCTAAAGAGACAAATAGCACAGATTTTTGAAACCTAATGTCATTTTATCTTGAACCATAAACCTAACTCGCTTGATCAAAATGTAGCTTTCCTTAGCTTTCAAGTAAGGAAAAAATATTCTACTCAAAGAATGAAACTACCACTTTACCAGCTCAATTTCTCTACATAAATAAATGAAAAATCTTTCTGTTTGTAAACTTGAAATTATTGTGGGTTTTGTCATCATGAGTCAGCCTAAAATTCACTGAAAAGTTTGAGTTGCATGGCCTACCAGGCTGTGGGGCAGACGCTGAATAAAGTAATATTCACCAGATAATTCCTCCCTGTATAGCCTTCGCCTGCCTGCCTGGCTGGCTGGCTGCATCTTCCTAATGACATCCTAGCTACTCACATACTATGGCTTTAAATTTCTTCAAGTTGAATCACAGAGAATTGGCACTGCTTAATATAAAATCTTAGAACTTAATCTATAGAACCAAGATGTATTTAAGTATGTGGATTTTAAGCTGTTTTTGTTTTTCTTTCCTCATATGATCTCATCAAGGAAATTTTCACAAAATTTCCTATATTATTACTATCCCTTGAATCCATGAATAAAATCAATAAGCAAGCTCTTTAAATCAAGATGTCCCTGTGTGTTAGTTGCTCAGTCGTGCCCAACTCTTTGTGATGCCATAGAAGATAGCCTCTGTCCATGGAATTATCCAGGTAAGAATATTGGAGTGGGTTGCCATTCCCTTCTCCAGTGGATCTTCTCAAACCAGGCATTGAACCTGAGTCTCCCAAATTGCAGGCAGATTCTTTGCCATCTGAGCCAACAAGAATGTCCCTGGGGAATAATTTAATAATTTGAGTTGCTTTCAAGGAGCAGATTACTACTGTTTCTGAATATCTCTCTTAAAATTATACCTCTGGGCTTCATTTTTATTGTGGTCACTAAAAATATCTTCACCAGTTTTTCTGCTCTCAAATATTTGGCCAAATTAACATCTTTATAGACATTACCAGATAGCTGAAATGAGGTGGACGAACCTAGAGTCTATTATACGAAGTGAAGTAAGTCAGAAAGAGAAAAATAAATATCATATATTAATGCGTATATATGGAATCTAAAAAATAGTACTGATGAACATAATTGCAGGGTGGGGATAGAGATTCAGATGAAGAGAACAGACTCATGGACACAACGGGGAAAGGAGAGCAGGGGATGAATTGAAAAAGTAGAGTTGACATATATACACTTAGTTCGTTCAGTTCAGTTCAGTTGCTCAGTCCTGTCCGACTCTTTGCAACTCCGTGAATTGCAGCACGCCAGGCCTCTTTGTCCATCACCAGCTCCCGGAGCTCACTCAGACTCACATCCATCGAGTCAGTGATGCCATCCAGCCATCTCATCCTCTGTCGTCCCCTTCTCCTCCTGCCCCTAATCCCTCCCAGCATCAGAGTCTTCTCCAATGAGTCAACTCTTCGCATGAGGTGGCCAAAGTACTGGAGTTTCAGCTTTAGCATCATTCCTTCCAAAGAAATCCCAGGGCTGATCTCCTTCAGAATGGACTGGTTGGATCTCCTTGCAATCCAAGGGACTCTCAAGAGTCTTCTCCAACACCGTAGTTCCAAAGCATCAATTCTTCGGCGCTCAGCCTTCTTCACAGTCCAGCTCTCACATCCATACATGACCACAGGAAAGACCATAGCCTTGACTAGACGGACCTTTGTTGGCAAAGTAATGTCTCTGCTTTTGAATATGCTATCTAGGTTGGTCATAACTTTTCTTCCAAGGAGTAAGTGTCGTTTAATTTCATGGCTGCAGTCACCATCTGCAGTGATTTTGGAGCCCAGAAAAATAAAGTCTGACACTGTTTCCACTGTTTCCCCATCTATTTCCCATGAAGTGATGGGACCAGATGCCATGATCTTCACTTTCTGAATGTTGAGCTTTAAGCCAACTTTTTCACCCCCCTTTTCACCTTCATCAAGAGGCTTTTTAGTTCCTCTTCACTACCATGTGCAAAATAGCTAGCTAGTGGGAAGCTGCTATATAACTCAAGGAGCCCAACTTGGAGCTCTATGATGACTTAGAGCCGTAAAATGGGGTGGGTAGAATGGAGACTCAAGAGGAACAGGATATTAATATACATATAGTTTTGACTATTTCCAGTTGTTGCATGGCAGAAACAAACACAACATTTTTTTTTTTGCCCCTGTTTTTTTTCAATATAAATTTATTTATTTTAATTGGAGGCTAATTACTTTACAATATTGTATTGGTTTTGCCAGATATTGACATGAATCTGCCACAGGTGTACATGTGTTCCCCAACCTAAACCCCCTCCCACCTCCCTCCCCATCCCATCCTTCTGGGTCATCCCAGTGCAGCAGCCCCAAGCACCCTGTCTCATGCGTTGAACCTGGACTGGCGATTCATTTCACATATGATAATATATATGTTTCAATGCCATTCTCCCAAATCATCTCACCCTCGCCCTCTGCCACAGAGTCCAAAAGACCGTTCTATACATCTGTGTCTCTTTTGCTGTCTCGCATACAGGGTTATCATTACCATCTTTCTAAATTCCATATATATGCATTAGTATATTGGATGGAGGAGCCTGGTGGGCTGCAGTCCATAGGGTCACTAAGAGTTGGACATGACTGAGCAACTTCACTTTCACTTTCATGCATTGGAGAAGGAAATGGCAACCCACTCCAGTGTTCTTGCCTGGAGAATCCCAGGGATGATGGACCCTGGTGGGCTGCCGTCTATGGGGTCCCACAGAGTCGGATGTGACTGAAGTGACTTAGCAGCAACATACTGTATTGGTGTTTTTCTTTCTGGCTTACTTCCCTCTGTATAATAGACTCCAGTTTCATCCACCTCATTAGAACTGATTCAAATGTATTCTTTGTAATGGCTGAGTAATACTCCATTGCATATATGTACCACAGCTTTCTTATCCATTCATCTGCTGATGGACATCTAGGTTGCTTCCATGTCCTGGCTATTGTAAACAGTGCTGCAATGAACACTGGGGTACACGTGTCTCTTTCCATTCTGGTTTCCTCCGTGTGTATGCCCAGCAGTGGGATTGCTGGGTCGTATGGCAGTTCTATTTCCAGTTTTTAAGAAATCTCCACACTGTTCTCTATAGTGGCTGTACTAGTTTGCATTGTAAACTACAGTGTAAGAGGGTTCCCTTTTCTCCAAATCCTCTCCAGCATTTATTGTTTGTAGGCTTTTTGATAGCAGCCATTCCAACTGGCATGAAAGGGTACCTCATTGTGGTTTTGATTTGCATTTCTCTGATAATAAGTGATGTTGAGCATCTTTTCATGTGTTTGTTAGCCATCTGTATGGCTATGGTCTTTCCTGTGGTCATGTATGGATGTGAGAGCTGGACTGTGAAGAAGGCTGAATGCCGAAGAATTGATGCTTTTGAACTGTGGTGTTGGAGAAGACTCTTGAGAGTCCCTTGGACTGAGAAGATCCAACCAGTCCATTCTGAAGGAGATCATCCGATTTCTTTGGAAGGAATGATGCTAAAGCTGAAACTCAGTATTTTGGCCACCTCATGCGAAGAGTTGACTCATTGGAGAAGAGTCTGATGCTGGGAGAGATTGAGGGCAGGAGGAGAAGGGGACGACAGAGAATGAGATGGCTGGATGGCATCACTGACTCGATGGATGCGAGTCTGAGTGACCTCCGGGAGCTGGTGATGGACAGGGAGGCCTGGCGTGCTGCGGTTCATGGGGTCGCAAAGAGTCGGACACGACTGAGCGACTGATCTGATCTGATCTGATGTCTTCTTTGGAGAAATGTCTGTTTAGTCCTTTTGCCCATTTTTTGATTGGGTCGTTTGTTTTTCTGGAATTGAGCTGCAGGAGTTGCTTTTATATTTTTGAGATTAATTCATTGTCAGTTGCTTTGTTTGCTATTATTTTCTCCCATTCTGAAGGCTGTCTTTTCACCTTGCTTATAGTTTCCTTTGTTGCCAACACAACATTTAAAGCAACTTTTTTCCAATTAAAAAAAATAAATTAATTTAAAAAAGATGTTGAACAGAAACCAATGAAATAGTTATTACTAAAATTCATAATTCTTTCCTCCAAGTAGGCAAAAAAAAACTTTAGGTAAGCTACAGTTTTCAACACTTTTAAAGCATGTTTTTGAACACAATAAAATTTCCTTCTGTGACATTGCTAAAGGAGAATATCTTTAAAAACAAGTTTGGTGGCTCAGCCTTACCAACAACACAGGGCTTAACTAATCTAAGTTTTGTAAATTCTAAGCTTTTCTGGCTATGGAAGCGCCAAAGAATTTTTAAAATTTCGTACTGATTAGTGCTTTCCTTGACGTCCCCCTAGTCCCCTAGTCAATATCATTCAGATTAGCTTTAAAAATACTTTAGACTTTCCCTCTAAATGTTTATAATTGTTTTCTTTTTAAAGTTGCTACAAGAGTTTGATCCCTAACTTACCCCTTTGTTCAGTGGCAGGCTATTAAATATTTAACAACCAGCTCACCAAACAAAATTAAACAAAAGTCTTGATTTGTAACATTTACCAATTTCTGTGTTGCAAATACTTCCAATGGGGCTTATTGCAAATTACCAATATAATGACACTGAGAATAGAGTTGACAAGAGATGCATAATACAGCATTATGTAACATTTCCAACATTTAAATACAGCAGATATAAATAACTTCAAGATCATCACTAATAAGATGCAGTCAAATAATTAGAATGTGATTAGTTTTGATGATTTATTATCTTCAGTTTTAATGTAATTTATTCAATAGTAAGATCATATCATTTAATTTTTAATAGTCTCCATGTTTAACAATTATTTTTCACAAGCCATTAAGAGCTGGCTCCAGCATACCACTGCCTGCATTATAACAACTGATTAATATTTAAATATTAATATATGCATATAAATATTTTCATGGTAGCAAAATCCATTTTTCTAACATCTATTTAAATATATTCCACAGTTTTGGCATTTTTTTTTCTTTTCTTTTTTTTAATTGGTTGCTAGCTTTTCTACTCATCGTAGCTGGAATATTCTACTATCTTCTTTGGTTTTAAGTTCATGGAGGAAAGACTAAATGTAGTGGCATAAACTTGACATCTCTGTGGAAGCCAGTGTTTCATCTTATTTTATAAATTAAATTCCTTTAAACTGGCTGATTTATGATATGACAGTTTTTCTTTTTAAATGGCTGGGCAAATCTTTGAAAACTAGAGAGATCACAAGTCTTCTGTGAGGACCAGTGACATTAGCATAATTTTTTTCACCTCAGATCAGATCAGATCAGATCAGTCGCTCAGTCGTGTCCGACTCTTTGCGACCCCATGAACTGCAGCACGCCAGGCCTCCCTATCCATCACCAGCTCTCGGAGGTCACCCAGACTCACATTCATTGAGTCAGTGATGCCATCCAGCCATCTCATCCTCTGTCGTCCCCTTCTCCTCCTGCCCTCAATCCGTCCCAGCATCAGAGTCTTCTCCAATGAGTCAACTCTTCGCATGAGGTGGCCAAAATACTGGAGTTTCAGCTTGAGCATCATTCTCTCCAAAGAAATCCCAGGTCTGATCTCCTTCAGAATGGACCGGTTGGATCTCCTTGCAGTCCAAGGGACTCTCAAGAGTCTTCTCCAACACCACAGTTCAAAAGCATCAATTCTTTGGCGCTCAGCCTTCTTCACAGTCCAGCTCTCACATCCATACATGACCACAGGAAAGACCATAGCCTTGACTAGGCGAACCTTTGTTGGCAAAGTGATGTCTCTGCTTTTGAATATGCTATCTAGGTTGGTCATAACTTTCCTTCCAAGGAGTAAGCGTCTTTTAATCTCATGGCTGCAGTCACCATCTGCAGTGATTTTGGAGCCCAGAAAAAGAAAGTCTGACACTGTTTCCACTGTTTCCCCATCTATTTCCCATGTAGTGATGGGACCAGATGCCATGATCTTCGTTTTCTGAATGTTGAGCTTTAAGCCAACCTTTTCACTCTCCACTTTCACTTTCATCAAGAGGCTTTTGAGTTCCTCTTCACTTTCTGCCATAAGGGTGGTATCATCTGCATATCTGAGGCCTCATGTTAATACTGACCAAACTAGTGAGACCAAATTCTTAATAACACAGAAGTTCCACATTTCCTAATCAAGCATTTTAAAAAGAAAATCACATATTGCAATACTTTCTATGCAAGGAATACAAAAATCATAATCTCCACTCTCCAAAAATCTTCACTAATATTAAAATTAATGTTATTAATAGCTAACACTACTGCTAGGCACTGGTCTAAGCTGTTACCTTTATTACCTCATTTTCCCTTACAATCACATGTAGGAGGTACCCCTGCTAACCCCAAATTATAGGTCAAGAAACAGATAAGGTTTAAATAAACTACATAAATAGTCCAAATAATAGTAGGGATAAAACTGGAACCAAAACCTAATTCTGGCTAACTCCCAAGACCTTTGTCTACTCCACTGTGTTTATTAAACTTATAATAACTAGTTCACTATGTCATCCTTCTAGTGTTCAAACTAGAAACGCTACACTTTTTAAATGCTGTGTAATCCTTCACCCTCACAGTTACTTAGTGACTAAATCCTATTGGTTATACTTCTAAAATGAGTCCAGCATTTGCCATCTCCACTGTCACTACTGTGGTAGAAGTCACCATCACCTCTGGCCTGGGTAACTATAATAATCTTCTACTTAGCTTCCTTTCCTTTCATTTTGCCACTGTACTCTGCATCACCACGCTCGGTCATTTCTCAGTGTACAGGTAGAATAGGCTCTAAAGCTAAAGTCTGATTCTATCAATATCTTAATTAAAATACTTCAGTGATGGATCACATTAAGCCCAGAGTCTTAGACGGACCTCCCCAAACTCTGCAGTTTGTTCACTGTTATCTCATTAGGCTCTGGCATTGCAGCTTCCGCTTTTTTTATAGTGACTGACTCCTGGTTCTCTCAAAGTGCCAAGCTCTCACCAACTTGCTTTTGACAGGTGCTTTCTTCTGTCTAAACTGCTAATCTTCTGTTCCTACCCTTCTCCAATGCTCCTGGTTTGCTCTGGTAAATTATTTAATTCTCAACTTAAAAGTCACTTTCTCTGGAAAACTTTCTAGACTCTTGCAGCCTAGGTGAGATGTCCTACCTTCTTGCTATCCACAAATTCTTCATTTAAAACATTTACTACACTGTATTATAATTGCCCTGTTGATTCTGTGAGGTCAAAAACTATGTCTATCTTATTTATCTCTATATGTCTAACTCTGAATATGGAGACTTAAATAGTAAAGGCAATCAATAAGCATTTGTTGAATAAATTGATGAGTTTGTTCTGCAGATTATAAGGGGATAATACTACAAAGTACTTGGTCACACAGTCCTTTTCAAGAACCTAAATATACAAGTATAAACATAAATGGAAAGAAAATGACTCCCCCACTTTCAGTCCTGAACGTGATACTTTTTGATGAATACATATATTTTAATAATATAATTATACCAACACAAGTATATTTTAGGTGTGAAAACAAACCTTAAAATTAAGATTGCAGGGGGCAGTTAATTCTTTGAAAAAGAAATTAAATGATTTACATTCTTCTGGTTGAATATTTTCATTTCAGTCCATCATATCTGATGTTAATTACACAAAGAATTTGATTCACCCATTTGATTTTGTTCATTTGAAAATTTAATTGGGATTTCTACCATTGGTTGTTTTTTGTGTTCATTGTGCCTGTTGATTCCAAATTTCTCAGGTTAAATTTGGCAAACAAAATTTGTCAGGATAATTTTATTTTCCATTATTTTCTATAGATAATGTTTTTTAAGTTACACATATCTGACCAATATCAGTGTTTTCTAAATTATACAGAAAACATGCAGTGTTTTTTCTTCCCCCAGTTATGTTTTATTTTTTAAATTTAAATTTATTTATTTTAATTAGAGGCTAATTACTTTACAATACTGTATTGGTTTTGCCATATATCAACATGAATCTGCCACTGGTGTACACGTGTTCCCAATCCTGAACCCCGCTCCCACCTCCCTCCCCATACCATCCCTCTGGGTCATCCCAGTGCACCAGCTCCAAGCATCCTGTATCCTGCATCAAACCTGGACTGGCAATTCATTTCACATATGATATTATACATGTTTCAATGCCATTCTCCCAAATCACACCCCCTCCCTCTCCCACATGTTTTCTTTAAAAAAATTTTTTTTTTTTACAATTTTTTCTCTTTTCTTAAAATTGATTTTTAATCTTGTAGCATTGTGGTTGGGAAATATGCTTGATATGATTTCAATTTTCCTAAATTTACCAAGGCTAGATTTGTGGCCCAGCATGTGATCAAACACAGAGGATGTTCCATGTGACCTTGAGAAGAATGTGTATTCTGTTGCTTTTAGATGGAATGCTTTCTAAATATCATCTGGTCTACTATGCCATTTAAGATCTGTGGTTTCTTAACGATCTTCTGTCCAGATGCTCTGTCCATCAATCAAAGTAGGGTGCTAAAGCCCCCCATATTATTGTGTAACTGTTGATTTCTCTTTTTATGGCTCTTAGTATTTACCTTATAAATTGAGGTGCTCCTATTTTGGGTGCATATATATTTACCATTGTTATATCTTCTTCTTGGATTGATCCCTTGATCACCATGTAGTGGTCTTCTTTGTCTCTTGTAACAGTCTTTATTTTAAAGCCTATTTTGTCTGAGTATTGTTACTCCAGCTTTCTTTTGATTTCCATTTTCATGGAACAGCTTTTTTCCATCCCCTCACTTTCAGTTGGTATGTCCTTAGATCTGAAGTGGGTCTCTTGTAGACAGCATATATATGGGTCTTATTTTTGTATCCATTCAACCTGTCTATGTCATTTGGCTGGAGCATTTAACTTGTTTATGTTTAAATTCATCATTGATACATATATGCATTTATTGCCACTTTGTTAATTGTTTTGGATTTATTTTTGTAAGTCATTTTTTGTCCATTCTTCTTTCATGCCCTTCTCTTGTGATTGATGACTAACTTGAGCATTGTGTTGGATTCTTTGTTCTTTGTTTCCTATATGTTATCTCTTGTATATTTTCAGTTTGAGGTTATCATGAGGTCATCATAATGTTTATGAGTAGTATTCTATATGTAAACAAGATTTAGGAAGACTTTAAAAACCCTGTTTGCTGATGGGTGGACTGTGTTCCCAACCTGTTGGTTGTTTGGCAGGTGGCTTCCAAGCACTGGAGCCTGCAGTGTTGGGTGGGCATGGGCTTCGATGAGAAAATGGCAGCCTCCAAGAGGGCTGACTCCAAAGAGAACTCCCCATAACTACCACCACCAGTGTCCTTATCCCCATAGCCAACCACAACTGCCTGCCACCTGCACAGGAGACCCTCTAGTACTAATAGGTAGGTCTGGCCCAGTCTCTTATGAGGTCACTGTCATTTTTTCCCAGGTCCTGGTGCACACAGACCCTGTGTGTGCCCTCCAAGAGTAGAGTTACTGTTTCTCATCCAGTGGAGTTCCTGTGATCATTACCTGATGGCCTTCAAAGCCAGATTCTTTGAGGTTCCTTCCATTGCCAGACTCTCTGGATAGAGAGCCTGTTGTGGGGCTCATAACTCACTCCTGCAGAAGAACTTCTATGGTATAATTATTTTCTAGGTTCCAAGCCCACGTGGCATGTATGGGATTTGATTTTTATTGTGATTCTGCCCCTCCTATCACCTCATTATGGCTTATTCTTTGTCTTTGGATATATCTGTTTTGATAGGTTCCAGCAATTTTTCTTTATATTTTTCAGCAGTTAGTTGTGATTCTGATGTTTGTAAGATGAGGTGAGTTCATGAACTTTTACTTCACCATCTGGTCTCCTCTTGCTTCTTTTACCAACTTTAAAAGGCTCAGTTTTATACATTTTTTGCTTTATTTTGTATTATTATGTTTACCAACATTATTTATTATAAGTAGTATATAGATGACTAATAATTTGATTTATTTTAAAAATAACTCTTAAAAAATGTAAAGCCTTTAGTAGGTCAAAGGTATATCTGAAAAATAAAGTGCTCATCATTATAGCCAAAATGTGCTTTACTTAAGAAATGTGCTGTACTTAAGAAACATTCATTGGTTGTCTTAAACAATGTCCTTTCACTTTTCTTTGAATTTTAAGCATTAGTTATTTTCCTTAAGAACTTTGAGTAATATGACCAAGGCTTAACCTATTCAAGTGTCCTCAAAAACTTTTATTTACCTTTTATATACAGGAATGGAATTTTCAGCATGAAAGGAATTTTGGCAAATTTAATAAAAAGGAATAGTAGTACTACAAGAGCAGTGACTAGAATATCTCAGATATTTAAGTAAGACAGGGCTGCAGGAACAGCCAAGGAATAGAATTCAGAGACAATTTGTCCTTACATGTGGGAATGAATGAGAAGGCAAGATGGAAAATGATTTCAGATCCTCCATCTTTTAAAACATGAATGGTTTTTGTCAAAAGTCTAGATATAACCCAGATCTCTTCTGTGTCAAAAGATGATACAATTATTTATGAAGCATGAATGCAATCTGGGTTACACAGTTCTCTCTGTCCTGTGATGATCTGAGAATACTATCATAAACTCTACTTCAAACTACACACAAAACATTCTCAGCACTCATGAAGCACGAACTCTAGGAATTAAATATATTATTGTCAGGGTTGACAGGAATCAGTGTTTAGGGATAAAAACTGCAGAGGAAATGGCAACGATAGCAAAATATGATTCAAATTCATAAGTTTTAATTTTTAAAAGATGTTAACACTGTTGTGATTACAGAATTCCCCTGCTAGCCCTCCGCCTCCCTTCTTTTTTCCCATAAATATTACTTTGCTTTTATGAAAGATCTACATTGGTAAGGTAACTGCTTTTTTGTAAAAGTGAAAATCCTCTTTGGATTTCTTTTGATTAATTAAAAATAGGTATGAATGTAAGTCTTTCATAAAAGCCAAATGGCATAGGTGAACTTTCAGAAGGGGTAATTATATGGTTTTCACAGAGGACTTTGAAGCAAGGCTCACCCCTATGAACAAAGACCTCTTACTTAATACTTGAGGAAGGAAGAAGTCCTTATTGATCAAGGAAATGTCCAATGGGAGGACAATTTCATGCAATTAATCAGTTGGAAATGGCTGAATGATAATTAAGGAAAATACACTCTAACAAGATCACTGCTTGATACTGTATAATTGTATTTCATGGGTCTTTGTACAAACTTTTTCTTCAGATAGCCTATGTAATATAATTGTTTTTATAGAGAGAAACAACAGTTCATTTCAAATGATCCATTATCATCATTAACCATATTGATTCATACCACTCTTTCAAGTATGAACGGATAAAGTTAGTTAACATCCCCAGGCATCCGTTTCCTTATTAAAAAAATGCAGAGTAGACCAGATAGTTTTTACAGAACAAGTATATACTTTACATTTCTAAATTAGAGGACTCTGTACCTTAACTGAAACAGTTTTGGGGATCATAATACAAGCAGTAGTAATAATTTTATTTTCTAAGAAGCAAGTAGATTTTGTTATGAAAATTCCTCAAACATTATAAATAATCAGCTTCTGAAAGAAGTTGGATAGTTGCACGATACTGAATAGAAATGTTTTACTGATATACTCTTCACTAAATATCAGTAATGTGTGTGAGGGACTTGAGAATTAAGAATGAAATGCTCCGCATACGGATTTTTCAGATGTCAACTTAAAATTCCCAAATTTTGGGATCTCTGTGAGTACTCAGATGAGAAAAATTCAGTAGGAATAAGAAAATGATATGGTCTTTCTGTATAGACACTTTCAAGGGGCAGTTTTTAACCTATGAGCCTAGATTCTTTCAATACACAACAAAAAGACTGGTGAAATGAAGTCTGGAAAAATATCACTATGTTTTCCCCTTGCAGCCTATTACATCAGCCAGCATTTCCCTGTACTTGTGATTATTACATTATGACTTGATTACTAACTATTACTGCCACAGTTGGAAAAGTGAAAGCACAGCATGGAGCCATTTCCATTAAAGGAATATGAAATTCCATAACAAGCTCCGAGGCTGCATGGCTGCTGTGGGTTGAACTCAGAAGAGCATAAGTATCTACTTAAGATGCTCTTTGAAGGAGCACCCTAACTTACATCATTGTTTCATTTAGTTTGAACTGTACCATGGATTTTTTCCATTAAGCAATATTAGATACTTAAACACTATATCAAGGTTATTTGTGCTCTAAAAAAAAAAAAAAGGCAAGGTAGTTTTTTTCTGCTTTTCAGAGTACCAGAATTTTTTGTCTCATGTATATGCAATCCTGATTTTGTCTAATAGAACAAACTAAATGGTTACTTAATCTAGACAACGTCAGTCATGTTGAAGTGGTATAACTAGGAAGAGAAGCATTCATATTCGTGTTGGTAATACGGGCATCTGTCATTTAGGAAACCTGAGAGAAAAGAGCTTCATTGTCTATTATTTAACAGACCAAGAAAATGTAAAATAGTCTAGCATATTCAGAGAATATAAATTAATGTTATTGGAGAAAAGGAATGATGATACTCTTTATATATATTCTTGGTTTATGTATCACTTAAAATGATAAGGTGGCCTGAGATTAGAAATGGGCTATAATCAAGTTCTTTCACAGTGTTTTTAGGACAAAATCTGTTGGTGGAAATACACTAAACTATTTAAACAGTTTATAGAGGGATGATCATCACTTAAAGAAAGTTACAAATTATTATATACTTAATTTTGCTTCAGATCAGATCAGTCGCTCAGTCATGTCCGACTCTTTGCGACCCCATGAACTGCAGCACGCCAGGCCTCCCTATCCATCACCAGCCCTCGGAGGTCACTCAGACTCATATTCATCGAGTCAGTGATGCCATCCAGCCATCTCATCCTCTTCGTCCCCTTCTCCTCCTGCCCCCAATCCCTCCTAGCATCAGAGTCTTCTCCAGTGAGTCAACTCTTCGCATGAGGTGGCCAAAATACTGGAGTTTCAGCTTTAGCATCATTCCTTCCTAAGAAATCCCAGGGCTGATCTCCTTCAGAATGGACCGGTTGGATCTCCTTGCAGTCCAAGGGACTCTCAAGAGTCTTCTCCAACACCACAGTTCAAAAGCATCAACTCTTCGGCACTCAGCCTTCTTCACAGTCCAGCTCTCACATCCATACGTGACCACAGGAATTTTGCTTAGGACAGATTCTATGCATGTGTGTATATGAGCATGTGAGTGTGTATGACTATATACCCAAAGTTAAGATAAATAGCTGGGAATATATGATTTTTTTTTAACCACAAAGATCTGTTACTTCACGTGATTTCTTCTGCCATAATCTTATGGAGAAAATCTGTGTTTAGCATGATTAAATCTATCTCCAGAAGCTTCCTTGAAGTAAAGAGACATTGACTTGTCCTCTTCTGTCTCATTAGGCTGTTTTCTTTCCTGCATGGGACTCCTCACTCGGACACGAAGGCACATCCTTTGGCAGTATCTAGTGCAAGTTTTTGGATCCTAACTGTGAGGGAGAGGAATCTAAAATGGTTCCAAATCTCAGTATCAGCATCAGTTACTTTCTCCTTCACCCAAAGCCTTGGCTACTCCCCTTTCAATCATCCTTTCACTGCTGCTGCTGCTAAGTCGCTTCAGTCGTGTCCGACTCTGTGCGACCCCATAGACGGCAGCCCACCAGGCTCCCCCGTCCCTGGGATTCTCCAGGCAAGAACACTGGAGTGGGTTGCCATTTCCTTCTCCTTTTTTCACATGAAAGTGAAAAGTGAAAGTGAAGTCGCCCAATCGTGTCTGACCCTCAGCGACCCCATGGACTGCAGCTCACCAAGCCCCTCCATCCATGGGATTTTCCAGGCAAGAGTACTGGAGTGGGGTGCCATTGCCTTCTCCTTCCACTAGTATTAGCATTAACATCACCTCTGAATGCCTGCCTCCATTTTATTTTTAATCTTTTAAGCACAATTAATAATCACTAATATAATTCTGAGCTCCTCCCACCAATTTTGAAAAGAAAATACCTACAAAAAGTATAAGAAACCCTGTAAGCAAGTTTGCTGGCTTGCTATCCAAAAGTTGTATAGCTTTTTTTTTTCTTTCTAAAAATGGAAATGCAGATGAAATTTGAAAGTCTAAACTATGATTCTAGGCCCTCCATTAAAGAGGATGACAACCCAGATTAAGTGGAATCTGAGAAAATACAGAGACTGTGATTTAAAAAGACCCTGTAAGCCTGGAAAGAGGCATCAAAGAGTGGCAAGAATAACCTCAGAGTTACTATCCGGGCCCTGTGACTGGCTGTGTACCTCTTAATTTTGAATAAATCACTTAAGCTTATGAAACTATTACTTTCTTTAAATACATCAACACCAAGAACTTTAGAAAATACTTCTTTAAAAGTTATTAAAATTATAAATAACTTTTAATCATTAATAAAAAAATGCACTTATAAGTGATTCCCCTAAGGCAAATATTAGTTCCCTATTTCCTCTGAATTTCTAAAATAATTTTCTTTTTCCATTAAGAATGATTAACTTCTATAAAAACTATTTAATCTAGGACTTCCCACTTACTGAATCACAGCATATGGAAAAACATTGTTTATTAATTTAAGTGTTGATATTTCACTCTTTTGTGCAGACCAGTTTTTATGATCTAAATATTCATGAGTAATAATGCTTTGTTTTCCCCTTTTAAACTATTATTTCATTAAAGCACACCCAAATTAAAGGCTTCAGATGTCAAACAAAAATGCTCAGCAATTTTTTTTTCATCAGTAAGTAAAAATGAGAAATACAGTAAATGTTAAAAAGAAATTTAAGGAAGGGAGAAAAAGGGAAAAGAAACAGCTAGTTTAAAGGTCAAATGTTAATATTCATAGAACCCTAATTACAAGCCAGACTTTCTGCTAAGTGCTCTACATGGGCTGTATCATTTAGACAACATGCAACCCCATGAGGAAAGTGGCATAATAATCTTTCTTGTTTAGATGAGGAAACTGAAAGGAAAGCTAGAGCTTTATTTGAAGATTCTACTCTGGGTGAACAGCAGAGCTGAGACAGATACTCAGGTATGTGATCCAAGGAGAAAAGAGAGATTGAGATCGAGAAGAAGATAAGGAATGGATGGATATGGTTCCCTCTTCACTCATTCCCAAAGTCACATTCAGGTTATAAGCAATCCCCATGCCAGCTGTTACTCCACTCTTTACTCTGTTCTCCAATTAGCACTTTTAATTAAGGAAAAAAAAAAAAAAAAAAGAATAACATAATTTTACTATAAAAATAACCCTGATTTTTTTCTTTTACTCAGGTGAACCATTTGTGGAAATTGACACTTTAAATATTTCTAGTAACATATAACATGCTATCCATTTCATAGCTGTTTTTATCAGCTCAATGTATCACCACTGAGTTAATCTATTAATGCTTTTTTATAAAAAATAGTCTAGATAAAACAATATGCATGTGAGATGAGTTACAGTGTTTGCTAATCAGTTAGCAAAATGCTATTAACTTAGCTTAGTTCAAGGTAATTGGTTACTATAAAAAATATAATACCCCAGGTGCAGAGAGATACAAAGACCTACTTTCCACCTAACTAAGGCAGCGGTTTTTACTCTAAGGAGTTTCAGGCATTCTTTGGAGGTGGCCCAGGAGAGCACTGTGGCTAGAGGTTGGGTCTCCTGACCCTCTTTTTTTAATTCCTAAAAAGGTGTATAACTCTGTTCTTATGTGATTTATATGCTGGATTTTGAATATGATTTTGTTTAGGGAAGAGTTCAGTTCATGAAATCTTGAAAATCACTGAGGTAATGGACTTTCTATTTTCTTCAAGAATAATTTTTAATGTAAAACAAATTTATAATAGTTTCATAAAGATGTCTTTAAAAATCATATCACATTATATTCGTTTTAATAATAAAATAAGATGGCAATGAAATATTATCATAAAACCATAAAATAATATTTGAGTAACTAAGTTGTTCAATACATTTTTCACTCAAGTATACTGAGGAAAGGAAAAGGCAGAGCAAATTAACAATGTTTGAAAAGTTTAATGGTGCTTTTAAAAAAAGATAAAATAATCATAATTGATAAAATCTATAGGTTTGCCTAGTCAAGGCTATGGTCTTTCCTGTGGTCATGTATGGATGTGAGAGCTGGACTGTGAAGAAGGCTGAGCGCCGAAGAATTGATGCTTTGGAACTGTGGTGTTGGAGAAGACTCTTGAGAGTCCCTTGGACTGCAAGAAGATCCAACCAGTCCATTCTGAAGGAGATCAATCCTGGAATTTCTTTAGAAGGAATGATGCTAAAGCTGAAACTCCAGTATTTTGGCCACCTCATGCGAAGAGTTGACTCATCTCAATGGAGAAGACTCTGATGCTGGGAGGGATTGAGGGCAGGAGGAGAAGGGGACGACAGAGGATGAGATGGCTGGATGGCATCACTGACTCAATGGATGCGAGTCTGAGTGACCTCCGGGAGCTGGTGATGGACAGGGAGGCCTGGCGTGCTGCGGTTCATGGGGTCGCAAAGAGTCGGACACGACTGAGCGACTGATCTGATCTGATCTGATACTATGAGAAAAAATAAAAATGAATCTGATCTGATTTTTCTTTCATAAGATCATGACATTAATGGCCCAGTATATTCTATCACTTTTTGCATGCAAATATTGATTATCTGCTCTTGAAACTTGTCTTTATCATCCATAATTTCAAGGCAAAACCTCTCCTACATTAAAAAAGGAAAAAACGAGTATTGCACATGGCTTTTTCTACCGGTGGCTTGGTGGTAAAGAATCTGCCTGCAGTGGAGGAGACGTGAGTGTGATGTCTGGATTGGGAAGATTCCCCTGGGGAAGGAAACGGCAACCCACTCCAGTATTCTTGCCTGGGAAATCCCTAGGACAGAGGAGCTTAGCGGGCTACAGGCCATGGGGCCACAAAGGGTCAGATACAACTGAAGATGAAACAACAACGGTAAGGAAAGGATTACTTACTAACTGTCCCTAAGTATTTCAAAATTGATTTTAATATTATAAAATTGTAAATAGGCTCAAAAGGGTTACATCTATGCTAGACTCTGGCAAAATAATAATAGCAATAGTTATTATGAGGAGGAGGAGAAAGAGGAAGGGAAAGGAGAAAGGGGAGAAAGAAGAAGAGGGGGAGGAGGAGGGAGCCAAAGAAGAAGGAGGAGAGGAAGAAAGTGAAGGAGAAGAGAGATCAAATCAGTCAATCTATAGAAAATCAACCCTTAATATCCATTGGAAGGACAGATGCTGAAGATGAAGCTCTGATATTTGACCATCTGATGCAGAGAGCCAACTCATTGGAAAACACCCTGATGTTGGGAAAGATTGAGGGCAGGAGGAGAAGGGGACAACAGAGGATGAGATGGCTGGGTGGCATCATCGACTCAGTGGACATGAGTTTGAGCAAACTGAGGGAGAGATTGAAGGACAGGGGAGCCTGGCGTGCTTTAGTGCATAAAGTCAAACACAATGGAGTGACTGAACAAAAACAATAGTCTCTGATCTTGAAGAACTATGAGTTTAGAGGTAAAGCCATCCGCATAAGGAATTTTAATGCAATATGACTGATAAGATAGATACCCCAGCAACCCAAAGAAAGAGAAATAAATGAACTCCAAGTTAAATTTCAATAAATTTTTTCTAGAAGCCACAGTTAAGCTGAGGGCTTTCTAGAAAACAGCTTTATTGAGATATTATTGAGGAATAATTCACATACCATATTATCCACTGATTTAAAGTTTACAACTCAATGTTTATTATATTTGTATGATTTTGCAACCAATATCAAAACCAAATTTTCAACTATTTTGGTTCCCTCTAAAATAATTCAGTAGCCATTAGCTATCATTCATCATCTGCCTCCACCACCTTCTGTTCTCATCCTCACAATCCATAAATACACACTCATCTGCTTTATGTCTATGGATTTGCCTATTCTGGACTTCGCTTGTAAACTAGAGTATATACTAGGTGGTCTTTTATGACTGACATTTTTTCACCTGGTGTTTTCAAAGTTCCTCCTGTTGTATGTAGCATGTGCTATTATTTCATTTACTTTTATTGCTGAATAGTTTTCCATTGTATGAATGTGCTATATTCTATTTACTCATTCATCAGTTAATGGATATTTGGGTTGTTTCCACTTTGGTCTACTGTAAGTAGTACTTTAAAAACATGTGTGTGCACATGTTTTCTGTGAACTTGATTTTACTTCTCAAGTATATTTATACATCAGAGTGAAATTGCTGGGTCATATGGTAACTCTATGTTTATTTTTTTTGAAAAATTGCCAAACAGTTTTCCAAGATGGCTACATCATTTTACATTTCCACTAGTAATGTAAGAGGGTTTCAATTTCTCCACATCCTCACTAATACTAGTTATTATACTTCTTTTTGTTTTTAGCCAATTTAGTGGTAATGAAGTGTTATATTGCTAAGGCTTTGATTTCCTTAATGACTAAAGATTTGAGCATCTATTTCATGTCCATTTCATCTATTATTGTCCATTTGTACATCTTCTCTAGAGAAATATCTACACAGATCCTTTGCCCATTTTTTTATTTTTTTTATAATAGATTCATAATTGTTGCTTATATACTCTCGTGGCTCAGACAGCAAAGAATCTGCCTGCAATGCAGACGACTTGAGTTCATTTCCTGTGTCTGGAAGATCCCCTGGAGAAGAGAATGGCTTCCCACTCCAGTATTGTTCCCTGGAGAATTCCATGGACAGAGTCTGGTAGGCTACAGTCCACAGGGTCACAAAGAATCAGATATGACTGAGTGACTAACACTTTCACTTTCACTATACAAGTTCTTTATCAGATATACTATTTGCAAATATTTTCTCCTTTTTCATGGGTTATCACTTTACCTTCTTGGTCTTATTGGCAGCACATGTGTTTCTAATTTTGACATAGTCTAATTTATCATTTTTATTATTGTTGTTGCTATGCCTTGTGCTTTTGGTGTCATATCTAAGATACTATTTGGGCTTTGGCCTCAAATAAAGAGTGGGAAATAATCAAATTAAGAAGCTAATTCTATGCAAAGGTAATAGAGTAAGAAATGACATGGAAACATGATGCACTGTGAAATCCTCCCCTATTTGTACAGAACAGGGGAGATTCCCACAGAGTCATACTTAATAACTTTGGCACACCATCATCCCAATTTTATAACATACAGTACAGGTCTCAAAATGGTATTATTAACTCAATATTAGGTTAAGTTCAGTTAAAGGAGTATTTGTTCTAAAAGAAGGCTCCTATGATGCAAACATTTAAAAAATATATTCTTTTAAATAATTAAATGATTCGTGTCCTCTAACTGGAAGGTCCTAAGGCAAAGTTCAGTTTATGTATCCTAGTTATTACTCGGGATTAGAAACTCTATCTAGGGAAATGTCAACTAAATCTCAAGATTTTTTTTCAAGTATGACAATTCTGTGGAAAGGTGGTAAAAAAAAAAATCTGTTCTTCCTTTGAACTCAATAGTGATTTATTTTTACTGTTCCTACAACTTTGATCAACTTCTTTGTGTCTTAATCTACTATGAGAGTCTAAGCTCCTTGATGCTATCAGGGCTAGGAAGCCTGGAAGTTATAACTTACACTGTAGACTTTCCCCAGGATCAGGCTGAAGCCACTCTCGAAGAGCCTTTGCTTGATATCACATCCTCTTTGGCTTCCTTCTGCTCTGCCCTTATTTCCCCCACATCTTTACCAGTCTCCCCTATGAGCACTTCCTTAGCAAACCCCTTACACACCAGTCTTCATCTCAGTAACTGCTTCCAGGAAACTTGATCTAAGATACTGTGATAGAAGATAAACAATGACAAGGATATGCAATGAGGATAAATAATGAACAAGATGGATTTCTATCTTTCAAGGAGGCCAGTCTTAAATAACTAACTGTACATTTAGACCTTGATCACTTTTCTTTGATTAGCATTACACTAGAAGATACTTCATAACTATGTGTTGGGTACACAATTATAAATAATTTAACTAACAAATATAGAACACATATACCCACTAACCAATTCCTGTGCATTTGATTGGGCCCTGACCAGAGACAGATTTGAGAGAAGAAATCTATTTAATTGCAAATAATAGGCTTAATACTAATTAGGGAAAATTGAATATATCAACTAGGGAAAAGTACATAAGTCACTTGGACCTAATCCACCAGAACTATGAAATGTTCTCCAACAGAAATGAAAGGAGCAAGGAACATAGCGGGACTGAATAAGGATTAATTAAAAGCTCTAGAAGCTTAAATTGTTAATGCACCATTTTTAATGTCTTGGCAATAAAAATTAGACACCTTTGAACTTGCTGACAAATCCTACTCCCTCAATTTTCCTGGAAATGCTCATAACCACAAACCTCACCCTAAGTAAGTAATTCCTCTATATGGGTGCTGCTGTGTGACAGAGTGAGCAGACATTTTCCAGGGCTGGCCCAGGGATGGAGTGAAGAGGAAGAATACAACAGGCAGGAGGATTACAAGCAGCAGCCAGCAGAGGGGGAAAACAGAGTTAGAGAGGGGAAGCTCAAGGAATTATAGAGGAGGATAAAGGATAAAGACGGGGAAGGCAATGGCACCCCACCCCAGTACTTGCCTGGAAAATCCCATGGACGGAGGAGCCGGTAGGCTCCAGCCTGGGGTCGCTAGGTCAGACAGGACTCAGCTTTTCCCTTCGGAGAAGGAAATGGCACCCCTCCAGTGTTCTTGCCTGGAGAATCCCAGGGATGGGGGAGCCTGGTGAGCTTCCGTCTATGGGGTCGCACAGAGTCGGACACGACTGAAGCGACTTAACAGTAACAGTAAAGGATAAAGAAAGGAAAGAAAAACCTCTTTGACACATAATCTACATGGCTACAAGAATGAACATGGAAAACCAGAGAAGTATCTACAACAACTGGGAGTGAATCTAATATGTAATTTGATAGTTATCCTTGCTTAGTATTGTCCAACTCCTTTGCAACCCCATTGACTTTAGCCCCCAGGCACTTCTGTTCTGAGATTTCCCAGGCAAGAATACTGGAGTGGGTTGCCATTTCCTTCTTCAGGGGATCTTCCCAACCCAGGGATCAAACCTGTGTCTCCTACATTGGCAGGCAGATTCTTTATCACTGAGCAACCAGGGAAACCTCAAAATTTACAGTAGTAATGATGAAATTATAAACCTTGGAATATATATTCATAAGGCCAGGACTGATACTGGAAAGCTGGCAGTGGTATTAGGACACTCTGCCCCCTTGGATGTCCTTTATGTGCTCAGAGAAACCAACTTTCATCACAAATTGACAGGAGCATAGCAACAGAAAGATTTGTCAACCATCCAAGATACTTAGTGAAATATTAAATAGGGCCCCATATTCTGGCTCAGGCATCTAAAGACCTGCACCAAGAAGTGAGCTTATTGAAAGAGACTCATTGGACTAAGACTTTTTTTTTCTCTCCATTCAGTTCAGTTTAGTTGCTCAGTCATTTGCGACTCTTTGCGACTCCATGGACTGCAGCATGCCATGTTTCCCTGTCCATCACCAACTCCTGGAGCATACTCAAATTCATGTCCAGCAAGTTGGTTATTCCATCCAACCATCTCATCCTCTGTCGTCACCTTCTCCTTCTGCCTTCTATCTTCCCCAGCATCAAGGTCTTTTCTACTGAGTCAGTTCTTTGCATCAGGTGGCCAAAGTATTGCAGCATCAGCATCAGTCCTTCCAATGAGGATTCAGGACTCATTTCCTTTAGGATTGATGGTTGGATCTCCCTGCAGTCCAAGGGATTCTCAAAAGTCTTTTCCAACACCACAGTTCAAAAGCATCAATTCTTTGGCATTCAGCTTTCTTTATGGTCCAACTCTCACATTCAAATCATACATGACTACTGAAAAAACCATAGCTTTGACTAGACATAATTGTCAGCAAAGTAATCTCTATGCTTTTTAATATGCTGTCTAGGTTGGTCATAACTTTTCTTCCAAGGAGCAAGTGTCTTGTGTATTTTGATTTCATGGCTACAATCACCATCTGCAGTGATTTTGGAGCTCCCCAAAATAAAGTCTCATACTGTTTCCATTGTTTCGTCAACTATTTGCCATGAAGTGATGAGACTGGATGCCATGATCTTTGTTTTTTGAATGTTCAGCTTTAAGCCAACTTTTCACTCCTTTAGTTCTTCTCTGCTCTCTGCCATAAGGGTTGTGTTATCTGCATATCTGAGGTTATTTATATTTCTCTATGCAATCTTAATTCCAGCTTGTGCTTCATCCAGCCCAGCATTTCACATGATGTACTCTGCATATAAGTTAAGTATGCAGGGTAACAATATACAGCCTTGATGTACTCTTTTCCCAATTTTGAACCTGTCCATTGTTTCATATCTGGTTCTAACTATTGCTTCTTGGCATCCATACAGATTTCCCAGGAGGCAGGTAAGGTGTTTGGGTAACCCCATCTCTTTAAGAATTTTCCACAATTTGTTGTGATCCACACAGTCAAAGGCTTTGGCGTACTTAATAAAGCAGAGGTAGATGTTTTTCTGGAGCTCTCTTGCTTTTTTGAATATCCAACAGATGTTGGCAATTTGATCTCTAGTTCCTCTGCCTTTTCTAAATCCAGCTTGAACATCTGGAAGTTTTCGGTTCACATACTGCTGAAGCCTTGCTTAGAGAATTTTGAGCATTAATTTATCCTCATTAATATTTGGGGAATATTACTTATTTTTTACTTTAAGTTAAAGAATAATTAATATATACATAAATTTACAATTCAAAGAAACATGAAATATATATAGTTACATATAAGTATCTTTCCCTTCATCCTATGTCTCCCTTGATAAAAATAGGACATGTTATTATTAGTTTGTTTTGTATGTTCTTTCAGGGCTATTTCATGAATTTTTCAGACTGATGTTAGCACTCTGTTTTTCCCCTTGTCTTGTCCTCCTCCTCCCCCTCACCTATTTAACAATATATCCTGGGGCATTGCACAACAACATACCTTCAGAATATGTATAAAGATTACATTGTTTTTAAAAACTTCATAGTATTCAATTGTATACTTTATGGGTTGGTGAGCATGTATGTGTGTTAATGGATTTATTTGTCTCCTTCTCTATTTTTATACTAGCAAAAGATGTTTCTATATTTTTGCTAGTATAAAAATGTTGCAATAAAAATCTTTGATCCATATTTATGTAACATCAGAGACATATATGAGAATATAAGGTAAATGCAGGGCTTCCCAGATGGGCTCAGCAGTAAAGAATCTACCTGTCAATGCAGCAAATGCAAGTTTGATCTCTTGGTTGGGAAGATCCCCTGTAGAAGGAAATGGGCCTGGCCATTCCTGCCTAGGAAATCCCATGGATAGAGGAGTCTGGTGGATACAGTGCAGAGGGTTGAAGAGTTGGGTACGACTTAGCAACAACTAAACAACAAGATAAATGCACTGAAATGCAAGTTCTGTCAAAATCTAGATTCATTGCTTTTAATTATACTTTGAAACTGACAACAAACTTAGTAATTTATATTACACCAGAAATAAATGAGATTATTCATTCACTCACATACTTGCAGATAGTGAGGTATACTTCACTATTTATCTTAGCCAACTTAACAGAATTTTTAAAAGGCCTCCATTTTCAATTTTACAAGCTTATTATATGCGTCACACTAAGCTAATCTTGGGCTTCACTGGTGGTTCAGTGGTAAAGAATCTGCCTGCACATGAAGGAGAAGTGGATTCAATCACTGCGGGGAAGATCCCCTGGAGAAGGAAATGGCAAGCCACTCCAGTATTTTTGCCTGGGAAATGCCATGAACAGAGGAGCCTGAGATGTTATAGTTCATGGGGTCTCAAAGAGTAGGACACGACTTAGGGACTAAAGAAGCTAATTTTGGTCTCTTTAACAGGCATCTGTGTTTCTTTTTCTGCCTAATCACATTCTTTGAATTTATTTCTCTTGAGCCACAATACTTTCTCTTACACATGCCCTGCTTTTATTTTGCTGAAAGCATTACCTTTGTCTTAGATATGAATAGTAAATATTTTAATATTTTTTCCCACTTTGGCACTTGTTTTTAATTGAGAATTTTTCCCAAAACTTATTTTGTATTATTATTATTTAGTGCAGTAGAACATACCAGTTTTTTGTTTATGGCATCAGGATTTCATCCTTAAAAAGATTTCCTTACTCTAAGATTAAAAACCAAACAATGAATCATATTTTCCTTTAGTCTTTTTCATTTTTTATGCTTAACTCTTAGATTCCTCCAAAACATACACAAGCACACATTTTTTCTTCTTTTTTAAACTCAGATGATATGGCTTATGTTGTACCCTAGATACAGTTTTACCAGGTAACTGGTTTTGATGTATAATTTTTAGTAACATAAAGAACTATCAGTTCAGTTCAGTCGCTCAGTCATGTCCAACTCTTTGCGACCCCATGAATCGCAGCACGCCAGGCCTCCCTGTCCATCACCAAGTCTTGGATTTTATTGAAACTCATGTCCATCGAGTTGGTGATGCCATCCAGCCATCTCATCCTCTGTCGTCCCCTTCTCCTCCTGCCCCCAATCCCTCCCAGCATCAGAGTCTTTTCCAATGAGTCAACTCTTCGCATGAGGTGGCCAAAGTACTGGAGTCTCAGCTTTAGCATCATTCCTTCCAAAGAAATCCCAGGGCTGATCTCCTTCAGAATGAACTGTTTGGATCTCGTTGCAGCCCAAGGGACTCTTAAGAGTCTTCTCCAACACCACAGTTCAAAAGCATCAATTCTTTGGTGCTCAGCTTTCTTCACAGTCCAACTTTCACATCCATACATGACCACTGGAAGAACCATAGCCTTGACTAGACAGACTTTTGTTGGCAAAGTAATGTCTCTGTTTTTTAATATGCTATCTAGGTTGGTCATAACTTTCCTTCCAAGGAGTAAGCGTCTTTTAATTTCACAGCTGCAGTCACCATCTGCAGTGATTTTGGAGCCCAGAAAAATAAAGTCTGATGCTGTTTCCACTGTTTCCCCATCTATTTCCCATGAAGTGATGGGACAGGATGCCATGATCTTAATTTTCTAAATGTTGAGCTTTAAGCCAACTTTTTCACTCTCATCTTTCACTTTCATCAAGAGGCTTTTTAGTTCCTCTTCACTTTCTGCCATAAGGGTGGTGTCATCTGCATATCTGAGGTAATTGATATTTCTTCCAGCAATCTTGATTCCAGCTTGTGCTTCTTCCAGTCCAGCATTTCTCATGATGTACTCTGCATAGAAGTTAAATAAGCAGGGTGACAATATACAGCCTTGACGAACTCCTTTTCCTCTTAGGAACCAGTCTGTTGTTCCATGTCCAGTTCTAACTGTTGCTTCCTGACCTGCTGCATACAAGTTTCTCAAGAGGCAGGTCAGGTGGTCTGGTATTCCCATCTCTTTCAGAATTTTCCACAGTTGATTATGATCCACACAGTCAAAGGCTTTGACATAGTCAATAAAGCAGAAATAGAGGTTTTTCTGGAACTCTCTTGCTTTTTCCATGATCCAGCGGATGTTGGCAATTTGATCTCTGGTTCCTCTGCCTTTTCTAAAACTAGCTTGAACATGTGGAAGTTCACGGTCCACATATTGTTGAAGCCTGGCTTGGAGAATTTTCAGCATTTCTTTACTAGCGTGTGAGATGGGTGCAATTGTTTGAGCATTCTTTGGCATTGCCTTTCTTTGGGATTGGGATGAAAACTGACCTTTTCCAGTCCTGTGGCCACTGCTGAGTTTTCCAAATTTGCTGGCATATTGAGTACAGCACTTTCACAGCATCATCTTTCAGGATTTGAAATAGCTCAACTGGAATTCCATCACCTCCACTAGCTTTGCTCATAGTGATACTTTCTAAGGCCCACTTGACTTCACATTCCAGGATGTCTGGCTCTAGGTGAGTGATCACACCATCGTGATTATCTGGGTCGTGAAGCTCTTTTTTGTACAGTTCTTCTGTGTATTCTTGCCACCTCTTTTTAATATCTTCTGCTTCTGTTAGGTCCATACCTTTCCATTTCTTTTATCAAGCCCATCTTTGCATGAAATGTTCCCTTGGTATCTCTAATTTTCTTGAAGAGAACTCTAGTCTTTCCCATTCTGTTGTTTTCCTCTATTTCTTTGCATTGGTCACTGAGGAAGGCTTTCTTAGCTCTCCTTGCTATTATTTGAAACTCTGCATTCAGATGTTTATATATTTCCTTTTTTCCTTTGCTTTTCGCTTCTCTTCTTTTCACAGGTATTTGTAAGGCCTCCCCAGACAGCCATTTTGGTTTTTTGCATTTCTCTTGCATAGGATGGTCTTGATCCCTGTCTCCTGGACAATGTCATGAATCTCCGTCCATAGTTCATCAGGCACTCTATCAGATCTAGTCCCTTAAATCTATTCCTCACTTCCACTGTATAATCATAAGAGATTTGATTTGGGTCATACCTGAATGGTCTAGTGGTTTTCTGTACGTTCTTCAATTTAAGTCTGAATTTGGACATCTTTAGGGTCTATTATTTCACTTCAAAACAACAACAAAATAACAATAATAATAGTAAAAAAAAAAAAAAAGCCTATTGAAAGTAATTTAGTCTTTGTTTGCAGTTCTTCCTCCCTGCCCCCATTTGGGATATAATCCCACTAACATATGACGAAAAGACTATTGTTTAAAATAACTTGAGATCATTCTTCCTTCTTTTTGTGACTCTATCACCTTGATATTGACTTTGGTTAATTTGCTTCAGTTATGTTTAATTTATAAATTAAAAATAATGAATAATTTTTGAACCTATATGAAAATACATAGTTTCAACATCACAAATATAGAATAAAATACATTCAAATATATCTAGGTTAACCTCTGGCCCTTCATCCTTGTTCCTTACATTCCATAATGGTAATGTATTCTCATAATGGTAATCTATTTTCACTATTTTTTCTGTCATTATTTATTTCTAAAAATATCAAAATATTTGTATAGGGATAATACAGATAGATAGATGACTGACAGACAGGTCTCAACCTTAGAAATTATTCTGTTCTAAAGTATGATGATGATCATCCTTTCACAGATGCCTAGACTTCCATGAATAGATTTACCATGTCTTTTTTAACAGTGTGAAATGTGAGGGAAAGATTTAAATGTACTTTCTTTTAGGAAGACAATATTTTAAGCTAAAATGACTTATTAAACAATATATGTTTTCTCTAAGGATTTGAAATACCATCTTTATTTTATATTGTTTGTTTTTCATATTTTTCTTTTTTGTTGTTTCTTTCATTTTTTTTTCTTATTCTACATTGTTTGTTTTTCATATTTTTTCCAGGGCTTCATAAACTGTTATTAGTCTGTCTATTCATGCAATTATACCATGCTATTAATTTTAATTATTGTTATATGTTTTAAAATATGACAGCATAAGTGCTCCTATTAATTTACTATTTTATAAAAATGTTTAGATACATTTGATTTCTTATATTTTCCCACACAAATTTTGGAGTAAGCCTGCCTAATTTTTAAAAATCCTGTTGATTTTTTAAAAAATTTTACTGGAGTATATTTGAGTTATAATGTTGTATTAGTTTTAGGTATATTGCAAAATGAATTGGCTATACATATGCATGTATCCAGTTTGTTTTTTTAGATTATTTTCCCATATAGGCCACTACAGATTATTAAGTAGTGTTCCCTGTACTATATATCAGGTTCTTATTAGTTATTTATTTTATATATATCAGTGTGCATATATTTGAGTCCCATTCTCCCAATTTATCCCTCCCCTGTCCCTTATCCCCTAGTAAACATGTTTGCTTTCTACATCTATAACTCTATTTATGTTCTGTAAGTTCATTTGTACACTTTTTATACAATTCCAAATATAAGCAATATCATATACTTCTCTTTTGGTGTCTAATTGACTTCACTATGTATGGCAACCTCTAGGTCTATCCATGTTGCTGCAAATGACATTATTTTGTTCTTTTTTTATGGCTGAGTAATATCTTATTGCATATATGTACCACATCTTTTTTATCCATTTCTCTGTTGATGAACATTTAGGTTGCTTCCATGTCCTGGCTATTGTAAATAGTGCTGCAGTGAACATAAAGGTGTAGTATCTTTTTGAATTGTGATTTTTCTCCAGGTATATGCCCAGGAGTGGGATTCCAGGGTTATATGGTAGTTCCATGTTTAGTTTTTAAAGGAATCTCCTTACTACATATGTTTTTATTAAGATCATAATACAAGAGAATACATTTTTGAGATTGCATGAGAAATAAAGGGGCTGTGAGAAACAAAGAAATAAGCTGCTGTGAGTCACAGAAAAGCAGACACTAGTGTCAAAGGCAGCAGTAGTTTCAGGTTAGTAGTATGCACTCTGTGTAATTCTATTAATACTGGCAGTAGTGATTTAGCACCTACTAGTGTCTGACTTTTGCCAGGCATTGTGCTCAAATTCCTTATGTATCTTATGAAATTTCAGGCATCTCTGATGGCTCAGATAGTAAAGAATCTGCCTCTAATGGCAGGAGACCTGGGTTTGATCCCTGTGTTGGGAAGGTCCCCTGGAGAAGGGAATGGCAACCCACCCCAGTATTCTTGCCTGGAGAATTCCATGGACAGAGGAGCCTGGCAGGCTACAGTCCATGGTATCACAAAGTATTGAACATGACTCATTGACTAACACTCATATAAACCTTTTAAGAAAGACATATGTGAAACCTAAATCTGTATTTCCCTAAAGGTTATAATGAACCACTACATTCTACTATGTCTAAGGAAGCACGTCTGAAACAATCTACTAAGTATTATCCTACATTAACTACACTCTGGAAGAGAACTGCCTTCAAAGACTCAGTAAGTGTAATGAGTAGGAGGACCTCAGTGACAAGAAAAGGATTGTCCCTGCCTGCTGGATAATGCCGTTTGTGGAAATTAACAATATGCATACAGTATCTCTTATAAGATGGGTAAATATCTAAGACCCACATAACCCTGGGGTTATGTATGAACTTCTTGGATTTTTCTTGACTGCATCACTATATAAATCCATAAAATGAATGACCCTCAAACTTTAAAATGCATCAGAATTATCCAGAAGATGTAGTAGAACATATGTTGCTATACTCTTCCCCTGTAGTTTCTGATTCAGCATGAATTTGTGTTTGTAACAAGTCCCCTGATGACACTGATCCTGTTGTTTTGAGAACCACAACTTAAATCACACAGGCTATGCCTATAATTGGTAATAATAAAATCCAATCTAAGTAGTGATCAAATAAATTAACTTTCAGGTTATCAAGTTGAAAAGTGAAGTTACTAAAAGGGGACAGAATGGGTATATGTGTTTAGAAACACAGAGTTGGTGGAGCAGGAGTATGAGTTCAGCAGTCTGACAGACACCATCTAGGCTCTATGGCTAAACAATCTGAGTAGCTTTGACTTAGTCACTTAACTTCTCCAGGCTCAGTCTGCACATGTGTAAATTGCAGAAGAAAGGGTAAAATATATTGAAAGAGTATTGGGATTCTAATAAAATTTAATAAGGTGCGCCCATCCTAAAGAAATTAGAAATATAGAAGCTAAGATAGTCCTCAGAGAAGACAGTTATCATTAAGCATTACAATACAGAATACAGATAATGCAAGGTCAGCATAATGAAGGCACCACATTAGCACATCTCTAGGACAGGACTATGTGACTGAATGTATTAATATTAAATCTAAAGAAAGAACGGGCCAATCAAAACATAAATTGGTCATCCTTGGGAACAGAAAAATAAGCTTTCAGAACAGACTGGCATGCAGTATCTAATTGGGAACTGTCCAAAAGAGAGAAAAATCTTTACTACTGGACTCAAGCCTTATGGTCTCCTACCTCAAAATAGATTAGACAGGCTTCAGATGTTCCAGTTGAAATTTCTTGCTAATCAACATGATTTTTGTTTGGCTTTTTGATTGGTTTGCCTACTGAGACAGTGATCCTGCTATACAAGAGCAATGTTCTCTCAATTTGCCATTGCACATTAAAATTTTGACATTTTGATCAATATTTTGCTTTGAATGTAGTTTACCTACACTGATTTATAGGTGGAATAATTTGCTGTAATCTGCAACTGCATTTCTCATTATAGATGCCTAACCTGATTTTTGTATTGTTTGTATGTGTATTAGTTTTTATAACTTAATAAACTGCAAATTCATCCCTATCTTCTTTCATTATATGAACAAAACCAGACTTGTGAACCCACAACATGAGTATTAGAACCTAATGTGGCCTTATCTATCAAGGTGAAAGTCCATCTCTGGAGAACTGCCTGGAAAGCCAGCCAGCATTCCCTAGGTGGTACCCCTCTCCACTGCTGTGATGGATTCCTGTGACCTGTTTGTTCATAAATCTGTTTTTAGGGCTTCTTCTTTGCCTCTTGATGAAAGTGAAAGAATAGAGTGAAAAAGTTGGCTTAAAACTCAACATTCAGAAAACTAAGATCATGGCATCTGGTTCCATCACTTCATGGCAAATAGATGGGGAAACAGTGGAAACAGTGGCTGACTTTATTTTGGGGGGCTCCAAAATCACTACAGATGGTGATTGCAGCCATGAAATTAAAAGATGCTTACTCCTTGGAAGGAAAGTTATTATCAACCTAGACAGTATATTAGAAAGCAGATAGCCAGAACGTGGAAGCAACCTAGATGTCCATCCACAGATGAATGGATAAGCAAGCTGTGGTACATATACACAATAGAGTATTACTCAGCCATTAAAAAGAATACATTTGAATCAGTTCTAAGGAAGTGGATGGAACTGAAGCCTATTATACAGAGTGAAGTAAGCCATAAACAAAAACACAAATACAGTATACTAACGCATATATATGGCATTTAGAAAGATGGTAAAAATAACCCTATTTACAAGACAGCAAAAGAGACACTGATGTACAGACCAGACTTTTGGACTCTGGGACCGGGAGAGGGTGGGATGATTGGGGAGAATAACATTGAAATATGTATAATATTATATCTGAAATGTATTAATTGTTCAAACTAAATACTGTCATGTTACAATTTGTTCATATTAGATGTTTGTAATGTTTCTGATAATCAGAGATTCTTGATAAAAAAAAAAAAAAAAAAAAAAAAAGAAAGCAGAGACATCACTTTGTCAACAAAGGTCCGTTAGTCAAGGCTATGGTTTTTCCAGCAGTCATGTATGGATGTGAGAGTTGGACTATAAAGAAAGCTGAGTGCCAAAGAATTGATGCTTTTGAACTGTGATGTTGGAGAAGACTCTTGAGAGTCCCTTGGACTGCAAGGAGATCCAACCAGTCCATTCTGAAAGAGATCAGCCCTGGGTGTTCATTGGAAGGACTGATGTTGAAGCTGAAACCCCAATATTTTGGCCACCTGGTGCAAAGAGCTGACTCACAGGAAAAGACCCTGATGCTGGGAAAGACTGAGAGCAGGAGGAGAAGGGGACGACAGAGGATAAGATGGTTGGATGTCATCACCAACTCAATAGACATGAGTTTGGGTGGACTCCGGCAGTTGGTGATGGACAGGGAGGCCTGGTGTGCTGCAGTTCATGGGGTTGCAGAATTAGACATGACTGAGCGACTCAGTTGAACTGAACTGAACTGAACTTTGCTCTGTATCATTGAGCAGATGCTAAACACTTGCAGATTATATATATTTTCCCAGATTCTCACTGGTTTCAAACAACAGATTGACACTGGCATGAGAATGGATGACATTAAAAAAAAAAAATAGAAGAGCCATGTATTGATTATTTTTTCCTTCTCAGCCTCTTCCATTCCCAGTAATTCATTTCCTTTGTTAAATTTCCTCAGCTTTAAATTCAGAGGTTTTTTTTTTTTTAATAAATAAATAAACAAATGAAGTATTGTGTTAGATTCAGGTGAACAGCGTTTTGATTCACTGCTTTCTCTTACCAATTATCTTCCATTATAAGTTATTACAAGATATTGGGTATAATGTCCTGTGCTATACAGTAAACTTTTGCTGTTTTTTGTAAACTTAAAAGTTTCAAATAATCCGAATGATTTCTGTTTTCCTTGTACAAACCCAACTAATGACCGTGTAACATAAGAGCTTACTAGTAACTGCCACCATCTGTTCAAGAAGTATCAAGTATGTACCCATGGATACACAGAGAGAGACTCATAATAAAATTATATAAATCAATAAAAAATTTGGTTTGCATTTTTTTGGGTAAATTATACTAGGCAGCCACATTAAATAGTCACAAGCCAAGTGTGTGACTTATTTTGATTACTAAAAAGCACTGCAAGGAGATCAAACCAGTCCATCCTAAAGGAAATCAGTGCTGAACATTCATTGGAAGGACTGATGCTGAAGCTGAAACTCCAATACTTTGGCCACATGATGCGAAGAACTGACTCATTGGAAAAGACCCCGATGCTGTGAAAGATTGAGGGCAGGAGGAGAAGGGGACAACAGAGGATGAGATGGCTGGATCGCATCACCGACTCAATGGACATGAGTTTGAATAAACTCCGGGAGTTAGTGATAGACAGGGAAGCCTGGTGTGCTGCAGTCCATGGGGTCACAAAGAGTCAGATACGACTGAGCGACTGAACTGAACTGAACTGAAAAAGCAGTCAGAGCAAATCAAAATCTCGAGTAGACAAGTGGTTATGGGGACAGTTGTAGAGTTAGATTATGCATGTGTCTAATAAGAAAGTAAATGTAGTTTTCAATTTAATCTATGAAGAAATCAAACTGCTGGCAATATTCAGACTGAAAAATGCAATGTTACAGAATGTCATCACAGTATTGGAGTATTTATCGTTTTGTTAACTAAAATATTGGCAAAGGCATTGCATTTTTCTCTCGGGTGAATTCAAATGTGAGAAAAAGTGCCTAAGGTTCATCCATGCAATAAAATGCATGTAAATTCTCTGTACTTACAAAAGAACTAACTCCCTTTGGATTTTCTGTTTCACCATATGTACAACTCTGACACTATGCTCTCTCAAAGCCTTTCAGCAAAATTAAGTAAGGCCAGTTGACAATATGAGGTCAAACATGTCTTAGCATACACTTTTCAAATTCTGTTCTACTTTATATTGATGTTAATTTTCCCTTTTCTGATGAAAATTACACTTCCATCTTTTCCATGTTATTTAGACATAATACTATGACTTTGTAGTTTAAAGTAACAAAGTCCAAGCAATGAATTACAGTTTTTGTAACTTAAGAAGATGCTACAGTCACTTGAGTCCCCGATGTTGCCCTGTTATATCTATCTATCTATCTATCTATCTATCTATCTATATATATATATATAAATTGTCAAAAGTGGCATGAGGGTTTAAAACTAGACTCTTCTCCAACTACAGAGCTATAATAGCTTCATGTTATTGAGCCTCATTTCCCAAATGTCTTTAAATTCTTGCTGGGTAGTAAAATAAGAAGACACATTAAAAACTCTTGGAGACTACCAAGGGAGCATTAAATGCAACCTTGAAGGCACTGAGGTATGTGGCTTCCAACAGTGCCTACACAAGTGAATCGAAGATTTCCTTAAATGCTTAATTTTAAGAGGTAAATGACACAGGCATTGACAAATACAATTTTGGACTTTTTAAAAGGAAACAAATTAATTAAAATATTCAACAATTAGCCCCACGTGATAATGCCTGCCACATTTACTCCTTTAATAAATAATCGAGAACCCCTCTGTGAAAACTTTTATGCTTATGGTTCCATATATTTTATCCTCCAAAGTAGGATACTTTGGGGGACTGAAAGACAATGAGATCAACAAGTGTACCAGAGCACAAGCTGTAAACTAGGTCTGTCCCAGGCAAATCATGACATATATTCATTCTGAGATAGAAAATGGGAATGCAGGACCCAGCCCTTTGTTTTCTAGAAGTTTACAGTTCAGTGAGAGAGAAAGGAAACAGAAAAGCAACATGATTATTCTATTATTTCTATCATTATTGTCATTGTTATTCAAGATTTTTGTCTTCCCTTGTATGGTTTTATTTGATCCATAATGAACAGATGTTTACTACTACAACTGTCATTTTGTACATGAGCAAAACAAGTGAAACAGAAGTTAAATGTATTGAGTTGGCCAACAAGTTCATTTGGGTTTTTCTGTAAGATGTTATGGAAAAACTCAAAGGAATTTTTTGAACAACTGATTATTACCCATATTCACAGGGCTGAAAAAGTAGAGAAGGTGAAATGTGAAACTATGGAATTTTTCTGCAGAATCTAAAATCTCACTCACTCCCCAAAGCAGGATCCTATGATGTATTATGGTAAGAAATGGCTTGGTATTCTGGGATCACATAGAAAGGGTACTTGAGCAAGCATCTTTGATCAAGCAAGGCTTTATGGAAGAGGCGACAAATAAGCCACTGACTCAGCTGGCCAAGGGGAAGGGGTGTAGGCAAGAGGGACAACAAATACTAAATCATTAGGCAGGACACTGTAAATTCCTTTCCTTGAAGATTAATGATGCACAATAGTCACTGCATATATAATGTGCTCTTTGAAAAGCGGCCCTAGTATATGCATAAACCATGTAATTTAAAATGACAAATGAGTTGAATTGTGTGCCCCTAGGATATGTTGGAGCCTGGTAGGCTGCAGTCCATGGGGTCACTAAGAGTCGGGCATGACTGAGCAACTTCACTTTCATGTTGGAGAAGGAAATGGCATCCCACTCCAGTATTCTTGCTTGGAGAATCCCAGGGACAGAGGAGCCTAGTGGGCTGCCATCTATGGGGCTGCACAGAGTTGGACACGACTGAAGCAACTTAGCAGCAGCAGCAGCAGCAGGATATGTTGAAATACTAAATGCCAGTTCCTCAGAATGTGATCTGATTTGTAAACAGAGCTATTGTAGATGTAATTAGCTAAGATGAGATCTTACTGGAGTGTACCAGTATGTCTGGTATCCTTATAGGAAGAAGAAAATGCCATTCAACAGACAGACACACACGCACACACACATACAGGTGACAACAGAGGCACAGATTGCAATGATGTGACCAAGACCCAGTGGACAGCAGTCTTGATGGTTACCACCAGGCACTGGGAAGAGGTGAGGAAGGGTTCTACCTCGAATCTCAGAGATAGCATTTGGGTACTGCTGACACATTGATATCACAACTATAGCCTTCCAAACTGTGAGAGAGTAACTTCTGTTGTTTTAAGCCACCCAGTTTGTGGGACTGTATTGTGGCAGTCCTAGGAAACTAACACAATGGACAACCATGAAATTCAGACAGTTTTACAATTCTGGAATTAGGGTTCTCTTCAGGCAATTATTGGGCTTCCCTGGTGGTGGTAAAGAATCTCCCTGCAATGCAGGAGACCCAGGGTTTGATCACTGGGTCAGGAAGATCCCCAGGAGAAGGGAATGACAACCCACTCCAGTAGTCTAGCCTGGAGAATTCCAGGGACAGAGGAGCCTGGCGGACTATAATTCATGGCGTTGCAAGGAGTCGGGCACAACTTAACGAATAACACTTTCACTTTAAACTAATATTATACTTCAGCTGATATAGAATTTAAATATCTATGAAATGTGTTTACATGCATTTTATATAATAACACATGTAATACTTTTGTGTTATTAAATGACTGGCTATAGTCCACCTTCTTGATGGCACTGTGAAGAATTATTCAAGATGGTAAACTGTTCTGATTATAGCCTGGCATGCTGCAGTCCATATGACCACAGAGCCAGACACAACTTACTGACTGAACAACAACAGCAATAAAAGCAATGTAAAAGATCATTTAGATTCAGTACTATACCATACCTGGTTGCCTAAAAGTTAATCTTAAGAAATACAGATTACTATGATGCCCAAGAAAACTGGAGTCGGTAGCCTATCCCTTCTCCAGTGGATATTCCCAAACCAGGAATCAAATCAGGGTCTCCTGCATTGCAGGCAGATTCTTTACCAACTGAGCTATCAAGGAAGCACAAGCTAGAGTCAAGATTACCGGGAGAAAGAGCAATAACCACAGATAAACAGATGACACCACCCATATGGCAGAAAGTGAAGAGGAACTGAAGAGTCTCTTGATGAAGGTGAAAAAGGAGAGTGAAAAAGCCAGTGAAAAAAACTCAACATTCAAAAAATGAAGGTCATGGTCCTATCACTTTATGGCAAGTAGATGGGGAAAAAATGGAAACGGTGAAACTTAATTTTCTTGGGCTCCAAAATCACTGCATATGGTGACTGCAGCCATGAAATTAAAAGACGCTTGCTCCTTGGAAGAAAAGCTATGACCAACTTAGGCAGAATATTAAAAAGCAGAGACGTTACTTTGTCGACAAAGGTCTTTCTAGTCAAAGCTATGGTTTTTCCAGTAGTCGTGTATGGATGTGAGAGTTGGACTATAAAGAAAGCTGAGCACCGGAGAATTGATACTTTTGAACTGTGGTGTTGGAGGAGCCTCTTGAGAGTCCCTTGGACCAAAGGAGATCCAACCAGTTCATCCTAAAGGAAATAAGTCCTGAATACTCATTGGAAAGACTAATGCTGAAGCTGAAACTCCAATACTTTGGCCGTGATGAGAAGAGCTGACTCATTGGAAAAGACCCTGATGCTGTGAAAGACTGAAGGCAGGATGAGAAGGGGGTGACAAGAGGATGGGATCATTGGATGGCATCAACGACTCGATGGACATGAGTTTGAGCAATCTCCGGGAGCTGGTGTTGGACAGGGAAGCCTGGTGTGCTGTAGTCCATGGGGTTGCAAGGAGTCAGACATGACTGAGAGACTGAACTAAACTGATGACACCCAACATTGAAGACATTAATTAACTAAGGATTTTGTTATTCTCAAGCTGATCCAACATCATCGCCAAAGGCAAGTAAGTAAACAAGAAGGGACCAAATTTTATCGAATAATGATTCCTCATGTTCCATGGGAAAAAGGAAAAAATCAATGTTTGTTGATTGAAACAGATAAAACTGTCTGGAAAATAAATGTTATTTTTAGGTTTTTGTTAAGACAGGCACTAAAAGAAAATAAAAATAAATGATTAACAATTCTAAAAATATTGAGTCATTCCGAATAACTATTTTCTCATTTTTCAGTCCTAGAAATACTTGTTTTTCACAAGCGCTTTTTTGTGTAGCATGAGTTAACTTTTTCAGATCATAGAAGGTTTTACTCCTTATTGATTTTGTTTGAAGCATCTCTGAGAATTTCAGGAAACGGCTGTGATGAGCCTAATTTGAAATAAATGTGCCATGCTTACAACCAGCACCTGTATAGATTATTAATTACAACTGATAGCATATTCTTTAACATAGAACTAGATAGGTAGTATTTTCTATAATTTTAATTAAAATTATTGAAGCTACATCTCAAATCTCAATATTTTAAAGTAAACCTGAGGAGTGGTACATTCCATTGGAGTTTCAAAACTAAATTCAATTCTCTTAATTGGCATCTTTAATGTACTAGCGAGAAATGAAGAGGGTAAACTTGATTCAATAGGATCACAAGTAGATCACTACTATTAATATATTTGTTTTCACGTCACCTTTTTAAAATAGCAGGGATTCATACAACTATAAATGAACACTTACCGTTGAATGTGCTCCCAAAGCTCACACTGTATTATGAATTTATCTTTCTGTGTGTGTGTGTATAATATAGACTTAAAATAGAGAAATTGATTATCATCCCATCATGAAAAAATTCACTTAAGACTATGTTCAAATTAGTGCATTTAGATTTTGTTGACAGCTCAAGTGAAAGTGATGGAGAAGGCAGTGGCACCCCACTCCAGTACTCTTGCCTGGAGAATCCCATGGCCGGAGGAGCCTGGTGGGCTGCAGTACATGGGTTCCCTAAGAGCCGGACACGACTGAGCGACTTCACTTTCACTTTTCACTTTCATGCATTGGAGAAGGAAATGGCAACCCACTCCACTGTTCTTGCCTGGAGAATCTCAGGGATGGGGGAGCCTGGTGGGCTGCCGTCTATGGGGCTGCATAGAGTCGGACACGACTGAAGCAACTTAGCAGCAGCAGTAGCAAGTTAAATTGAAACTCGCTCACTCATGTCCGACTCTTGGTGACCCCATGGACTATACCGTCTGTGGAATTCTCCAGGCCAGAATACTGGAGTGGTAGCTGTTCCCTTCTCCAGGGGATCTTCCCAACCCAAGGATCAAACCCAGGTCTCCCGCATTGCAGGTGGATTCTTTCACAGCTGAGGCACCAGGGAAGCCCAAGAATACTAGAGTGGGTAGCCTATCCCTTCTCCAGTGGATCTTCCCAACCCAGGAATCAAACCAGGGTCTTCTGCACTGCAGATGGCTTCTGTAACAGCTGAGCTACTAAGGAAGCCCTGACAACTCAATAACTACTACAAAAAATATTAAAAATCAAAGGAAAAAATATATCATAGGGTATCTATCACTTAGAAAAATCTCCTCATACATCAAATAATACATACTGAAAGTATATCAGTGGGAGTATTCTTCTAATAATAAAAATACAAAACCAAATCATCAATGTCTATGTAGTTATACACTTCTACTTTAAAAGAATCACAGCTATTTACTTTAAAATGATCCATGTTAACTATGTACAATACAACCAATAGATCCTCAACTATATATTGATAGGCAAGAGTGATTTCCTTCTATCTTCTGGAAATGCCCTGATCATTTTAAAAAGTTTATTTCATGTTAACTGCTGTAATAAACTAACGATTATGTTCTCATAACTCATATATATTATATTTTTCATTGAAAGATGCAGATTTCAAAAAGACGCATCTAATTTCAAACTTCTAGTGATCTGTATATCCAATTATTTTGACTTTGCTTTGAGATCCATTTTCCGATCACCCTGGAGATTCAATTTTGATCATGAGGGGCAAAACTGTTAAAACCAAACAAATCCTCGGTTGGTATTTATATAGAAAATCTCCATCACTTGACAATCCTTGTGAATTAACATGCAAATGTTCAATGCTTAGATTTAATTCAAGTACAACATTTTTTTCAAGAGGAAAATAAGTGAGGACAATATAATCTACAGCCATGCCTATTATATTATATAAAAGTCTTAAGAAATAAAAGCAAATTTTAATTGAGCATCCTACCTTGGCTAGTGACATGTGGTTTACCTTTACAAGTCTTCAAGAAAAGTAGAAGTACAATAATCCTGAATCAGAATTAAGCAACATTAGGTCAGCAGCAAGGAAGCACAAACTAAGCTTAGGTGGATAAATGTGCTTGCTCCTCCTGAGGTTTGAGTCCAGAAGACAGGTACTGTCTTATCCTGAAGTTGCCTCAGGAAGGAAAATCCGAGACAAGAGATTACAGGTAGTAGTTTATTTTCAGAATTAATTCCAGGGAAGCACAGTAGGGGACTGTGAACAGTGACACAGAGAAGGAGAAAAACCAATAAAACAAAGTGTTATTACGCTAGACATTGCTGAGAGTGACTGGGGCTCCATTCTTCTGGGACCTTCCAAGGAACCATGCAGTAGAATGTGTTACAGAATCACCTGACCAAGGGGGCAGGTATCAGCTGGATTCTACTTCCTATTGACCAAAGAACAGCTTTTCAAATACCAATTAGCACTATGTTGTAGAAAGTCTAGTCTTGTTCTAGAATCTAAAGGTTTGTGCTGTGACTATTCTTAGGACTCTAATAAGAGATTCACACATTATCCATAAATAGCATCAAATCTTCTAGATCATCATGCTTGCGGAGCAGGAAAAATGATGTGTTATAATCAATCTAATGGACTAGTATAATATTATGTAGATTATGAAGATGATCAAGTTCCCTGTGCACTGTAATGTTACAAAGAGTGAGACAGCTCATCTTGAGCTAGGGCAGAACTGTGCAAGTACACTGCTGTCCATCTCACATAAAAGCAAATTTTAAACCCTTCTCCTTGAGAATTGAAAAACATTCACTTATCAGATGACTAGCTACATAATAGCTAGTATCAGGAGTGTGTCCATTTTTTCCAATGTAGACACAACTACTGGCCCAGATTACAGCTAGCTCAAAATACATGAGCTAAATCCATGCTTGTGACCAAGCCCAACTTCAATGAGAGAGGAAGGAATACCCTA
This sequence comes from Tragelaphus eurycerus, assembly GCA_935064755.1. NCBI lineage: Eukaryota > Metazoa > Chordata > Mammalia > Artiodactyla > Bovidae > Tragelaphus > Tragelaphus eurycerus. The sequence goes on along the minus strand of CAKXYN010000097.1, from coordinate 1,438,163 downwards.
CCTACTCTATTGGGTTACCTGTAATTGAGTAGTGATGACAGTAATAGTTTAGAATTATTAAGTTTATAGAAAAAATATTATTTTGTATTGGTAATACAATCATAAATATGATGATGACTAAGTATTAACTTTTTGCTAGGCACTCTGCTAAATGATCTACGTGTATTATCTCATTAAGTACATTGACTAATGTTGCTTTTGCAAGTATCTGGAACTGTCTGATAAATGTTTCTTCTAAGCATGAGGAACTGTTCATGGAATTAAACAAATGATGAAACCCTGAAATAGCTGTAAATAAATTTAGATCTCCTCAGGAAGAAAAATGACCCTTTAAATTCATGAGGATTTTTATTAAATGTTAAAAAGTCTTTGATTAATGCTGATGTACTGGGCATAAAAATTATCAGTACTTATACAGTATATTAGAGTGTTGAACCAAAAGAGTCTTTCTATAGTCTATATTAAAAGTAATAGTAACCAAACTATTTGAAGGCATGATAGCCTTTCTGCATATAGCAGAAAGGCTATAAGAGCTATCTCCTAAACAAGCTATGGGAGTACATTTTCCCCATGTAACCATGAACTTAATAAAGATGCATATCACCAGGGGGTAAGACTTTCTGTGCATATGTATTTGTGTCTATGTATGTATGGGGAAAACTGTGAAGGTAGTTATTGATATGAAATTTGTGATTAATAAATTTTTGGATATTTCTCCTAGACCCTTTCCCATATCCTATCCAAAGATATACTGAAAAAATATTGGTTGTTTCAGTTCAACAGTTACTCACCTGATATAGTAAACAGATCCAGTCTGTTAAATATTCTATTGTTTAAATAGTTTATAGAAGAACTGTACCTATAATTCATTTCTTACTGGTTTTGTAACATTAAAAGATAAGAGAGGAAGGAAAGAGGAAGGAAGGAGAGAAGGAAAGAAGGAAGGAAAAAAGAAAAGAAGGGGAAAAAAAGAAAAGGAAAATTAAGAGTGTAGGTACCTGAATTCTGAAATTATGTATGTGCAGAGGTATAGTAACACTAGGTTGGTAGATTTATTGACAAACCCTTGTCTCCATTCTTACTTTTCCATATATTAATATCTTTATAATAAGCCTTTCTTAAATGAGGAGGACTTAGTTCTAGTCCTTGTAAGCTAAGAAAAGTTAATTAACAGAGATGCAAAGGCTCTGCAATGCATTAAAACACAAAAATAGTGAAACTTATTGAAATGCATCTAATTTAGACTACATAAATGTTAAGAACCATTTCTAAAATTTGCTTATTTCAAATATGTTCATCAGTAGAGACCAAGTATAAATTACTTAAAATAATAAAAAGTCAGTATATATTTTATTATGTGCCATCTGTTTATATGTATATATGTAACATATGTGCATATATTTTTAAAACCTGCATTTAACTTTTGAAAGGAGTCAATGATATAGATATGATGGTTACCATTATTGTATTATACACACAGGAAAACTGAGATGCAGACAGCAGAGAGGTTAAGGAACTTTCCCAAGATCACGCTAGTAGTCAAGAAGGATCCTGGACTATACCCAGGCAGTCCCAAGCTCATAACCACTGCTATGTACTGAATTTATTCACTTATTTTAAAGAAATTTTACCTTGCTGCCTTAGAGTACTTGTGGAAATGGAAATCCTTATGACTCTCATTGCCAGAGAAATAGGTAACTAATCTGTTACCTAGATTTCTTAATCTAGAAATCTGAAAAGTGAATGAGGAACTTCTCTTTTTCACTGCATTTCCAAATATTATCATATTCAGATTAAGCAAAGGACTAAGAAAATCATTTCAGTTTCATGGTATCAGCCAAGAAAATTCATCCTGAGAAAACCAGCTGCCAACAGCACGCCCTTTAGTATTTAGACAGGATGCGAGGGCCCAGCTGTTTTGTCAGCCTTCCTTGTATAGCTTGTTGACAAGAAGAGGCCCAGTTAATTTTCCAAGTATGCAATATGAACTGAAACTGATTCACCTGCAAACACCTGACTTGCTTCTAGGAATGAAGAAATAATGATACCAAAATGATACATTTTTCATAGGATTAGAATATACCCAAATGATTCCAAAAATTGAATTTATCAGGAAAAATGAATAAGGCAATAATCTACTTCTGTTTTTCAGAACTTCTTTTAGATTGCTCAGAGCTCAAAGATTCCATCCAGATTGCTGAAGCATGAAAGGGAAGATGTATGGAGAAAATAAGAAATGTCTGAGACTGAGGGAATGTAAGTATGAAGACAGAGGGAGCAGAATAGCTGGATGAATTAAAATGCAAGTTGCATTTTTAGTTCAGAATGTGCAGAATTTGGTACAGTCATTGTAAGAATAAGGGGATGGTTAGTGAGTATTCTCTTGTGTCCTCTTTTAGGTTTACTTGGACATTCCTGTTTTGATTTCAACTTTTTTACTCTGAAATTTTTATTCTATGCATATAAATTAAAAAAATAATGACAACACTGAACTTTCTTTGGGATAATATTGTTGAGTTAATGGTATCGCTTTTTAATATAACAAATTATTTTAATTGGACTACATTATTTTCTATACAAATTTTTAAATAAAAATGCTATTTAAATATCAACTTATTTATTATTTACCTACATCATGTTTCAACAATTCTTGCTTCTGGGCTTGTGTATTTAGTTTGGCAATTATTTTTTTCTACCAAATCTAATTCATTGGGTCAAATTTTCTGTGTATGTATGCTCAGTTGCTCAGTCCTGTCTGACTCTGCGACCCCAGGGCTCCTCTGTCCATGGGATTTTTCAGGCAAAAATACTGGAGCAGGTTGGAATTTCCTACTCCAAAGGACCTTCCTGATCCAGAGATCAAGCCCACGTCTCTTCAGTATCCTGCACTGGCATGCGGATTCTTTACAACTGCACTAACTGGGAAGCCTCAAATTTTCCATAACTCAATTTTATTGAGACAAATTTATTGTTTAATAAGTTTTCAGTTCTTAGAAAGTATCATAGTTTGCAATTTTAGCCACTATGGATCTTAATATTTTAAAATAAATTTTAGATTACTTTTATTGTTTTCCATTTTTTCAACAGCATAATTTTTATAAAACATATTTCACCATTTCAGTTTACTCATGGTCTCATCAATCCATTGCTTCATTCCATAAAGTTCACATGCTTATTTTAATTTGCTCTTCAGGATCAAAATGGCAGAGTCAAAACATCCTTGAGAATTAAAGAGTAAAGGATGACAAGATCAAAAGACAAGATTAAAATGATGGGAGATTTTATAATCTTCACATTGTTCTTTACTTTTCCTTGTACAGTCGTGTGTTAACTGGAATTTTTTTCTGTAATACAAATAAAATATATAACTTTGTCTACCAAATGAGACTTATTTTTCATAACAGTGTTTGTGTTGAATAACAATCTATATTTTGAACCAGTCAGGTTAAATACCTGGCAATAATAACTGGCAATTAATGAATAAAACATCCTGAAAATTTTGGGTCTGAATTAAATCTTTAAATCACAGATACATAGCCTAAAAATATTATCTCCTATCTAAGCTCTTTTTTTCACTTGTACAATTTTTTTCTTTGCTCATTATTTATCAGTTTAGTGCCCCTTGAAAGTCTCAATCTCTGTTCCTGGTACTTAGCTTGTCAAAGCTGTAGCTGCTGACTCTGAGAACCTGAATTCACATAGCACCTGCAAACATCTGTTTTTCAAGGTTTTCTCTGAATATAATGACTAGGAGTAAGGAAAGTACCTGTGACCTCGTACATCACATTTTTAGAACAAACGCCTCCTCCACTGCAATTATGTCATCATGAAATCATGTTCCACATTCTAAAATAAACTCATTGCCATATGAATTGTTATCTGACAGAGATATTTTTGCAGTTGTCTTTTTTAACAGCTTCCTTAGACTAGTGTCTTTTAAATTTCTCACAATACCAAAACAAAACAAAAAAAATTTGTCTATTCTACATGTTTAGTTAAGCTTGAATGTTCAACAATTGCTACCCTTATCCTACATTGCACATATAATATGGATTTCACATACACACACACAGAAACACATATACATTTTTAGCTAAATCGTCTAAAATAAACATATATATATATACTTTTTTTTTTTTTTTTTTTCTGATTTGCAAGACAAATCAGAGAGTTTTCCACAATTTCACGGTTCGGGACTCACCTGTGGACGTGGATGTCCCGTGACTAGACAGGTCAATTCCAGGGTTTCCCCTTCCCGTATAGTGTAGACCCTTTCTGAGTAGCGCTCCTCTTCAATGTTACAGGCCAAGCCTGAATGCACAATACGAACCGTGGGGGGAGCTGTTGAATGAGAAAGAAGATACGTAAAAAGATAAATAAACTGTCATCCAATGAATCATCATGGTTGTAAACAGCAATTCTTATTAGACTTTAGCTCTGTCAGATCCATCAGTCTTAAAACTTTGAACATCCTCAAGGGATTAAACATTTTGCTGGACAGAAAGCTTCAAATTTATCTAAAAGTCACCAACACATTCTGAAAATGAAAAATGGGAATAGGGTGCTGAGGAAAACTGGTGATTCAGGAAATCCCCATCATTACAAGACCTGTAATAAAACTTGACTGCTAAAATGTGATAGCTCCCCTCATCTCTGAATCTAAAATTTAATATAGTAAAGGGTGTTGTCCAAAGTCTACAGAGTAGCAGTAGTCGTTCAATCGTGTCCGACTCTTTGCAACCCCACAGATTGTGGTCCCCCAGGCTCCTCTGTCCACGGTATTCTCCAGGCAAGAATACTGGAGTGGGTTGCCATTCCCTTCTCCAGAGGATCTTCCTGACCTAGGGATAGAACCCAGGTCTCCAGCATTGCAGGTAGATTCTTTACCGTCTGTGATACAGGGACTATGGTGGTGAAAAAGAAAGATCACTCAAAGGAAAAAGTAATCTAAATTAAAGACATTTCCATTTTTCTGTTAATGTTCTAAGTCCTGTGTTAAAACTAGGAAGCTAAAGAATAGGAAGATTTAGCTGTCAGAAATTATCAACTTAGTTTTCAATATTTATAGACTCCTATAACAATATGAACAAAAGTCACTGGTGACGATCATAGATCACTGAGGCCTAAGTATAAAATTCTGACTCAAGATAGACTTAGTTTTCATGAAGTTGTATAAATTTCTAAGTACAATTTCTCCTACTTCAATGAAACAATGGGCCTATAAAACTTGTCTCGGATTCATTCACTTGCTCTTTGTTACCCTTTGGACTATAGCCCACCAGGCTCCTCTGTCCACGCAATTTCCTAGACAAGAATAATGAAGCAGATTGTCATGCGCTAAGAATTGAACCCATGTCTCCTGCAATTCCTGCATTGCAGGCAGATTCTCTACCACTGAGCCACTGGGGAAGCCCATAGGAAACCCATTATATGCAAAAACTCTTTTGGTCCTGAGAAATACTTAGATAATAGGATAGGCTTCTTGCCATCAAGGAGATTACTGTAAGTGACTAGCTTCAAATTGGAGATCATACCCATTTGTGAATTCAGCAATTTTGTTTGTAATATATTTGGAGTAGAGAAGAAAAATTAGCTGTAATTGGAGAAAAAGCTTTATCTGTATATAAGAACAATGAACTCAAGAATTTACTGATAGCAATCTCTGCCTCAACAGCAGTATTATCAGCAGAGGCTGAAGTTGCTTAAAAGTTAATATGACTATATTTGGAATTTTTTACTTAACATTTAAAAGATGATGAATATTGTTAAATTTGCAGATAAATTTGGTGATTTATGGAGGAAATAAGATAATTATAAGTCCAACTTATAGGAAATTTTCTTTTGGGACAACCTATGTTCTGAAAATAAAAAATGCTTTCCAATACTAATACTTTGCTTTACATAACAAGAATGTATAGAATACTCCTAGAGTTTAAGAACTGAAAAAGGCAAGTTTGTTATTGTTCTTAATTTCAAACTGAAAGACAGAGAAGTCTGCTTATAAATAATAGCAATAAAACAACCAGCTATTTCCATTTTCTTTCTGGATATCTAAGCAAAATACTGTTCTTCAACCTTTAAATGCAGGATCAAATTTAAACTTCAATTTAGATACATAATATTAGAAAGCCACTTATTTTTAAACATGTTGCACAACTGTATACATATTACAGAGGTTAACAAACTGATGACAATCAATTAACACTTTCAAAATATAAATAGAAAATTGTTAAGGAAGAAAATAGAGATTCATTACCTTGAAATAGGTTTATATGCCACATTTAGCCTAATAAGAGATAGTTCACATGTTTATTAATATATCTAATTATATAGCAACATGGCATCTTTTCTAGATTAATTTACAATGTTATTTTTGCTTTATTTTATATCAATGAATAGTATTATTATTTTAAGGATCATCCTTCCAAAGAATCATTATGAAAATAAGTAGCTTTATTTTAAAAGTTTAAATTATACACTAAGCATATTGTCTTCATCTTTAAGGGTTAATTTTCTGCTATTTTCTTCCATACTTTAACACATTCTTGGAAGAGGTAATTGCCTATATATTGAGCCTTCCACCTAGCTTATAGGATGGTGGAATATTCTACCAAATTATAAGTGTTAAAGATATACTTTACCTATGCTATGCTATGCTATGCTAAGTCACTCCAGTCGTGTCCGACTCTGTGTGACCATAGATGGCAGCCCACCAGGCCTCCCCGTCCCTGGGACTCTCCAGGTAAGAACACTGGAGTAGGTTGCCATTTCCTTCTCCAATGCATGAAAGTGAAAAGAGAAAGTGAAGTAGTTCAGTCATGTCTGACTCTTAGCGACCCCATGGACTGCAGCCTACGAGGCTCCTCCGTCCGTGGGATTTTCCAGGCAAGAGTACTGGAGTGGAGTGCCATTGGCTTCTCTGTACTTTACCTAGTATGCATTTAAATATATAGTCAGTACTTCAGAAGCTCAATGATAATGTGAACATTTTGGAAGCTCCCATGAACTCTTTTGGTCTGCAGAAAGCTCAACTGAAAGGTCTTAGAATTCATGCAGGTCAATGGTCTTATTTCTGAATTATGGAAGGAAAGTCTGAGAACATCAGGTGACCTGACAACAGGCTTGCAGCCAGTTGTTGCCTCAATGAGACCAGGACCACCAGTCCTAGGCTCTCTTTACTAACTCATGCTATTAATTCTATAACAGACATAGTCAAAGCAGGTTTAAATAACTCCTAAACTAGATCTAGACTAGACTAGGGGGTAAAAAATGATTGAGAAAAAGTTCATGAAGTAGTTACAGCACCATAACTAGATCAACAATATTAATTGTATAAATGTTCCAAACCTGGGCCAGTGTAACATTGTCACAATTTTTGTCCTGTCTCCAGTCCCTAACAAAATCTTATGATTTCCCAAATATTATGTTGTAACTTCTTTTTTTCATTATGTTGAATTTTGCCTAAGAGGGACTTCCCAAGTGGCATTAATGGTAAAAGATCCACCTGCCACTGCAGGAAACATAAGAGACTTGAGTTTCATCCCTTTGGAAAGATCCCCTGGAGAAGGAAATGGCAACCCAGTCCAGTATTCCTGCCTAGAAAATTCCACAAACAGAGGAGCCTGGTGGGCTATAGTCCATGGGGTTGCAAAGAGTCAGACACGACTGATAAACTAAACAGCATGACATTTCATGGAGTTCAAATCACCCTACATGGCTCTTAGTCCCCTGTAAATGGGCCACATATTGACTATTCAACATGAAATCTCACTTCTCTGTATCATTAACCCAATATCAGTGGGAAGTTAAAGAACGCTGACAATTCAAGTTCTTTGATCATGATGTTCCCTCATATAGAATCCCCCACTGATCTTTGGACCAATGTTGCAAAAGCCTCTTGAATTACTTAGCAATGATAAGTTTCTTCTCTTTTTTACCAGGAAATGTGTATTGCCCAGTGATTCTCTTTTTCTTAACAGTCTAACTTGATAAGAAGCACATCATTACAAGAATGAACATCATCTTGAGCATCTGTTTCACATTACCTAATTCAGAGCACAGAGTAAGTATTTAATAATTCATAATTTTTAAGCATGTATCACTATAAGGACTCTAACCTTCTATTTTAGCAAAAATATCAACTATTAGGACACCGAATTTGCCTACTTTAAATACAAATGCAATTTGCAGTACTATATCTAAAGCAAGACATGTTTTATCCTCTGCCTTGTTAGGAAAAAAATCTTAACTCATCATCCTTAAATTGGACTAAGGGTTATGATCCCCTTTGCCTTGTAGAGTCAGCAATGAATTAAAATGTTAAAATATTGCAAGAGACTCATATTCATCCAAATTTGCTTGCAGTAAACCAAATCCCATTACATAAAATCATTCCTAACACTAATTCTATCAACTCCCTTAATCTGAATAAACTGGCTTTGGGCTCAAGAGGTCAGCCTACAAGGACAAAAGAGAAACATTCTCTTATCTTGTTAGAGTATACTTTTCAAAGTCATAGAAAATTCTTTCTGTGTTCTGCTGGAGAAAGAACACAAATAAATTCTCCAATGGCAACAGCAAGAGCATATTTTAGCCTTTTATCTCATAAAAAGACTTTCAAACATATATTAATTGAGCAACTGCTATAGATGAGGCATGAGGCTATGTGCTAAGGATACGAAGATTGACTCTATGAGCGGTGCCCTCTGGCCACAGCCTATTGTGTTTTCAGCCTATTGGGTCTGACCAATTTATATACATACAGAAATTATGTACATTATGTACATTTATACACATACAGAAATTATATACATTCAAAAATTACAACTGAACAGAATAGTTATCTAACAGAAGAAAGAGAAAAGTACTACAACAGGACAAAGCAGAAACTGACTAAATCTGCCTGGGGGATTCCGACAGGTTTCAGGAAGCCAATGACATTTAACAAGGTTTGGAAAGATACATGCAGTGGAGGCAAAAGAGGAAGAACATTCCAGAGAAAGGAAATAGTGCGTTCAGAAGCATGTAATCATGTCTTTTGACATGATACTGCCTGCAGTGTTCAGGAAATAACTACATGAAAATGTGATCCACACAATTTATAATCTACTCCAAACCTCGAGACCAGTGCCACTCTCTCAATCTACCCTAATGTCTCCAGGCATAGGAAAGAGACCATAGGGCCCTGCCAATGGAAAAGATGGGAGAAACCTACGTGAGAGTTCTTAATAGACAAGACTTGAGGACTGATTGATGTGGGAAGTGAGGGAACATGAATTCAGAGGTCACTGAAGTTAATATTTTGGTTAAACAGGTGAAAGACTCTTTTAATAAAAATATTCTCTTGATCAGTAGGGGCTCCACATTATTCACAGTTGGGAGAGACTTAAAATGAGGGGATCTGAGTCCAAATAATGGAGTGCTTTGTTAGAGCGAGGACTTAGACATGAAGTGTTTTTGAGGGAGAAGTTTTTTCCATGTTCCTGAAGAATACGCTATTATCAGCCATTAATAAGTTTCATAACAAGAGTTTTCTTCCCTCTAACAATGCCAAGCAAGAGTATTTTACTTTTGCATATCCTTCAAATCCCTGGTCCAACTATTCTCTGGGAATTCAAGTTCCAGTAATATCGTAGCTTTTTGCTACACTAGTTCGAGGTAACTTGGGGTTACTGAGTTACTAGTTTAAAATACTACATAAGTCTTCTCCTCCCTCCTTTTTCCACAATGATTTCCCATTCAGATTTTAAATTAAGTATTATGTCTACAAGCATGGGGCTTCCCTTGTGGCTCAGACAATAAAGAATCTGCTGCAGTGCAGGAGACACAGGTTTGATCCCTGGATTGGGAAGACTCCCTGGAGAAGGGCATGGCAACTCACTCCAGTATTCTTGCCTAGAGAATTCCATGGACAGAGGAGTCTGGGGTCACAAAGAGTTGGACACAACTGAGTGACTAATATTTTTACTTTTCTCTGAGTATAGTCTATAATTATCCCTCTTCTTGGTGACAATTCTTTTTCCTGATATCTTTCTTCTTAGGCTCATTATATCAATATATATTTAATATAACAAATTCCAATAAGGAAGCAGAGAATATGAAGATTTGAGAGAGGAGGTGAAAATTTTAGTTTTAGTTGCTGATGGTGAGCTGGCCAACAAATGAAAAGTTGCTGCTTGATATAAAGATTTAGAGCTTTCAAATGGTAGCTGATGTTTGACAGCAATAGAATAGATGCAATCCCTAGAACAGAGGATGTAGAGAGAGAAATTAAGAGAATAATGATAAAATCATAAGGAATGTGAATTCTTGGTACAGAGCTGGTGTGGATGTGAATATGGGTAAAGTGAGGCCAAGAAAGGAGACTCAGAGGCAGAAGGAATACAAGGAAAATGTAATGCTTCAAAAGTTACATAAAGAGATGCTTGAGGATGGTAAATTGTCCAAAACTGTCACTTACAACAGATTTGGAGCAGCAGAAACAAAAGATCATTGCCAATGATAGGAAGGTATTGGGAAATTTCAAGTGAGGCTGTTGAACAACAGGGGGATAAGATGAAGGAGGTGAGGTCTGAGAAAGATAAAAGACTTCCTGGGTCAACCAAGCTTCGGGCAAAAGGTAAAACTGCTTTGAGGTTTACCCATATGTAAAAAATAAGGAAGCATACAATTAAGCATTCTAAAATACTATACCAATGTCTCAGGATTACAAAGACCAACTATTTACATTATAAGAAACAAACCATAATGTCTGTATTTCCGACATAAACTGTAACTTTTAGCCATACTATACTATTTTTCTACTATCTTTAATCATGCTTCTAAAATTAATTTTCCCTAAAATCTGGCTTTCTTTATTTTTCTTTCCTTTTTTCTTATCTTTCTCCTCTTTTACAAGTTTAAATCTTGTAACTTTGGTATCCTATATGCAGAAATCACTCAAAACAGTCTAATCTTTTCTGCAAAAAAAAAAAAAAATCAAAGTTAATCCTCACAGCATATAAATACACTTAATCGCTCCCATATTAAAGACTGGAGACAAAACAACATTCATCCTCTCATCACAGGTCTCCTCTCATCTTTCCTTTCCAGCCTAGTGATTGGAACTAATGGTACCCACTCTATGCCACACTGCACGTCTTTGCAATCCTCAGGCCATAGCAAGTCTGGCACCTACCCTATCTTTTGTGTTTATAAAAGAATAAGGAAGAAAAATAGAAAACTGTTTTCTTTGCTCAACTGCTAATTTTTGTCATTATTTTAATCCCTTATATCTCCTTAAATCTTGGTTTGCCTGCCTTCATTTCTGCAACTATAAGGATCTTTTGAAATTACACATTTGTTCTACCCTTCAAAACAATATAAACTATTATCATATCCTACTATTATACTTATAAACATGAATGTAAGCATATATTAAAACATGCAGATAGCAGAATATTCAATTTCTATGTCTATTACAATAATTTCTGCAAAAATAGTTAAAATCCTTCTGTCACTGTCATTTAAATAATCCCAAATAAGATAATATCTTGATATACAAACATTTTGCAGATTATTTATAATTGGTTTTTACTCATTTGGTTGTTTATAATTAACTACTATTTCAGCATCAAAGTGAATTTATTTTCCTTTACCCTCATCCTTCATACTTGGTTAACACTGAATTCTTGCCCACTGGAGAGAAATACATTTTTATCTTTAATAAGATGAGTTATAAAGTGAAAGTACTAAGATCATATTGATCATATTCTAGATTTAATCAAAAGAAGATCATATCTACCTCAGTATGACTTTGGTGAAGGCTCTGAATATGAAAGGTTTTGAATATTTTGTATTATTTCCTCACCACATGTTGAGAAGCATTGTTATAAATTAATTAAGCTGCCTTGAGAAATTCTGCAAAGCCCAGAGTAAGGTAAGAAAATTAAACCCTGAAGCCTCTGGTTCTAGAAAGAAGCTATTAATTTTTCCTAAATAACAGAGGTTTATATGATTTTTTAGGTTAATGTTAGTCAAGAATTTAAAGCAAAGAGTTTATATTTTTAATTAAAAAACAAGTTATCTGTTATATTTAATAGATACTATTTAACAAAATGAAGAAAGTTTGTCATTAAAGAAAATGACAGTAAATAACAATGTAATTATGTTCATGAAAGTTTAAATTTAAACAGAAAAGAACATAAGCAATTTAAATTTTAATATTAAAAACAATAATAAAAGCAATAATGTTTTGTGTAAAAGAATTATCTTTAATGTCATCTTAAAGCATTCTTGAATATAGGCGCTAACTTTACAAAAAACTGAATGTATGCATGCTAAGTTGCTTCAGTGGGATATAGCTCTTTGCAACAAAAAGCTGAATACATAATGGCAAAATATTAATCTGAATCATCTTCTACAAAATGACATATTTGATTCTTATGTGTCTTAAATGAAACAGTATAAAACTTATAAATATTATTAAATTAAGGTTTCTACATTAACAACTTCAGATTTCATCAGAAATAACCTTTTTGTTTTCATCTCAAAACATAACCTATTAATATAAAGCTAAAACTTCAAAGACCCTTGTATGTTTTATAGATACAAAAAAAAAAAAAAAAAGTTTCCCTGAACCTATGGTTCTTAACATTCTTTTCAAATACAGCATTTGACAACCTCTGATATGTGTACCAGAGAGGAACTGTGGGTCCCTAAGTCTGACATACATAGCCATCCATGCTTCTACATGGATATTCCCAGCCCGAGCCATTCAGCCATTCACTATGTTCTTCCCAGTATTTCCCAGGAGAAATATAGGACCTATATGTAAGCAATATTTGAAAGCTTATCAAATAGTTCTTTAACCTTGTACAGTATTTACAAAGGACTTCTGTGAACTAAGCTTTGTGCTACAACTTAAGGTAAATATTGTGGTGAACTAAGCTCTCCCTAAGAAGGTGGAAATGTGAGATACTATACACAAGTTCCTGTTTCTATATCAGATCCAATGCCAAATCGTGAAATGTCTCCAACTAAAGACTGAATCATCTTTCTATCTAATCAGTAAATTTTAGTACGAAAAACAAATACAAGAAACAAAAAAACAACTACTCCATAAATTCTGGGGACTAGGCCATAGACTATAAATACAAAAAAAAAAAAGGGAAAAAAATGACAAAGACAGAAGGGAGTCTCCTCTTGCTTTTAAGCACAGTGAAGGAGGCAGAGAAACTATTATAATGCTATGAGAGAGAACAGCATTTAATCTTTAAAACTGTTGGTAAGTTTTACCCCTTCTAAATTAACTCCGTGAAGAGGCTTCCTCTTAATAATGTCCAAAATTATATATCATGTGCTCAATGAACCCTCTAAAGTTCTTTGAACCAAATCTTCCTGATTCATCAATTATCACATCTTATTTTCTGGGCTCAAAATACTGAGATGGTACTCAGCCATGAAAAAAAGACGCCTGGAAAAGACCAACCTAGTGTACTAATACATCATTTTTAAACTCTGGACTGAGAATGTATACTTAAATGTACTCACCTTCCGAAGATTAAGAGCATTTCAGACTCGTGGAGCGCTCCGCTGTGGGCCTGGCGTTGCGAAAGAACACGAGGTATACTTAGTCTCACCTTCTCTAAAATAAGAGATCAGCCACAGAACTAAAAGCCCCAGCAAATATTAACTAAAATGAAATTAGTATCATCATTGTGCTCTAACTTTAATCACTATTTGGTTATTTAGAGACAACTACTATTTCTTTCACTCTGGCTCATCAGCAAAACAAATGATATTTACTAAAGAATATGCCAAAAATGAAAACTTCAATTTGCTTCTCCAAGAGTGGCATGGCAGACATGGGATTTTGAGTATCTGGCTGCTGACTTCCCCATTGTTTCTCTCCACTGAGTAATGACTACTGCTGTGTGTGACTAGCCCCAAGAAGCACACGTCCCTCAACATGTTACAAAAATGCCTTTGAAACTCCAGCACAGAGGAATCTGTGTGATAATGACACAACCCAAAGTCTCCTTCAGAACTAAATGGAAGAGCAATTATCACAAAACCATAATGATTCCAACCCCACCAGGCAATATTCATAGACTAAGAACTCAGCAAACACCAGACACTTGTGCAAAGCTTGGTAGTTTTTGACACATTTGGTAGTTCTTTCTAAATCCCTAAAATGTGTATTTTAAATATACATTTGAAAAAATAAGACATCTCCATTGAAGGTTAGTGAATATTCAAAGATTAGTTTCATCTACATTGTCTTCCCTAGGTCAGGAAGATCCCCTAGAGAAGGGAAAGGCTACCCACTCTAGTACTCTGGCCTGGAGAATTCCATGGACCAACTGTATAGTCCATGGGGACACAGAGTCAGACACAACTGAGCAACTTTCACTTTCACATTCACAGCTGTCTTTCTCTAGAAACAAATTGTGTTGTGTGTATTTATATGTGTGTGTGTGTTGTTGTTGTTTAGTCTGTTTAACACTTTCACAGATATATATATATATATATTTAATGCTTTTATAGATACATATATATATGTACACACATATATATGTATGTATGTGCATGTGTGTGGGTGCTCAGATGTGTCTGACTCTTTGCAACCCCATGGACTGTAGCCCACCAGGCTCCTCTGTCCATGGGATTCTCCAGGCAAGAATACTGGAGTGGGTTGCCATTTCCTCCTCCAGGGGATCTTCCTGACCCAAGGACTGAACCATATCTCCAGCATCTCCTACATTGCAAGAGGATTCTCTACCGCCGAGCCACTACAGAATCCTGTATATGTACGTAGGTATGTATATAAATAATGTCATGCCACATCCTCATTCTTAAAGGATAGACTTCATGTCTTTAGAAGTTAGAGGAAAACAACAGAATAAAAAAATAATTATCAATCACTTATATTCCCAAAGACAAAGAGTATTTTTATTAAATTAGTTGGTACCATAAGATATAAAAGTAAAAACATTTTTATAAACCATTAAATGTGAAACATAAGCACTTATTAGTAAATATTATCACTCAACTTCTGATTTTGTACTTAAGCTTGACAGTTTCAAAGAACTATACACAGGAGATGAGGAAATGCCTACAGTTTCTGTTCAAACAATTTAATTTCCATCTATTTGAGGATGAAATTTTGAAATTGACCTTTTAAATATCTCATTGGTTCACCTCTATGCAGTGTGAAACAGCATTCCCCAGGAAAGCTCTTAGACCTGTCATCGCTCCCACACCCCTCTCATCTCAGGTCAGGACCTGGTGCGCCCACTTTCCTGCTCAATCACCTGTGCTCCTTGAGTTTTCCACGGAGCAAGACTTTGCTCTCCACTTCATGTTTCACATTCTCCTAAATGAATTCATAAATACCTTTTCTAAGACTTGTCATATTTGTTATTAATGTCAGGATTTGTTAATAAAACAAACAATATGAGAAATCTGCAGTATCACAAAACCTTAAAATCTTAAGAGTACTAGCAAAAACATGAGTAATCCACATCACTTAATAAGTACACAAGGTTTTTTAAATTTAATTTTATAGCTTTAACCTGCCTTTTTCTATTATGAACTTCTAATTAATATTTACCTGATTTTTTGAGCAAACAAAGGAATCTGTAAAAATCTATAAACAATTGCTTATACCTATAGCCCCTTATGTTAAATATAAAACTGTTATGCCTAAATTCTCTTAGCACCATCCACCGAGCCTCAGATATTATGCTTGACATCCTTCTAATTTTCTCTGCAGAACCTAAGAGATCATATCTGTTTGATGTTAAACCAAATGAGTTATTCATATTGCAAGCAGTCTGGGTTGTAACACAGCTGGATCAGTGCCTTTCAAACATTCTTCCAAACACAAGTGGTCTGAAGACATGTTCAGTGTTGTTCAATCTGGATAATTTTTAAAGAAATTTAAGACACTGTAATATTTGCTTTGCCAAAGATATTGATAAAGATAATAAATAAATGAAAACTAATGTTAGAGTAATCTTGAGGTAATATATATCTCCATGCTTGTTAGATGAGAATCAGTAGAGTTTTTTGAGGATGCAGTTTGCCAATTTAGATTCCAAATGTAAATGTATATATAACATTTGGGCCACCTCTAAAACAAAAATGACTAATGAGACAAACTGCCAGAAGGTTCACAAACAAATATTTCCACTACAGTATTTATACGTGAAAAACTGGAAACACCAGAATATTTGGAAAACTGTTGAGTTGCTATTTCCTTCTCCAGCGGATATTCATGACCCATGGATCAAACCTGCCTCTCCTGTGCCACCAGGGAAGCCCACATTAAACATGGGTGAGATCAGATCAGATCAGTCACTCAGTAGTGTCTGACTCTTTGCGACCCCATGAATCGCAGCACACCATGCCTCCCTGTCCATCACCAATGCCCAGAGGTCACTCAGACTCACATCCATGAAGTCAGTGATGCCATCCAGCCATCTCATCCTCTGTCGTCCCCTTCTCCTCCTGCCCCCAACACCTCCCAGCATCAGAGTCTTTTCCAATGAGTTAACTCTTCACATGAGGTGGCCAAGGTACTGGAGTTTCAGCTTGAGCATCATTCCTTCCAAAGAAATCCCAGGGCTGATCTCCTTCAGAATGGACTGGGTGGATCTCCTTGCAGTGCAAGGGACTCTCAAGAGACTTCTCCAACACCACAGTTCAAAAGCATCAATTCTTCGGCGCTCAGCCTTCTTCACAGTTCAGCTCTCACATCCATACATGACCACAGGAAAGACCATAGCCTTTCCTAGGCGAACCTTTGTTGGCAAAGTAATGTCTGCTTTTGAATATGCTATCTAGGTTGGTCATAACTTTCCTTCCAAGGAGTAAGTGTCTTTTAATTTCATGGCTGCAGTCACCATCTGCAGTGATTTTGGAGCCCAGAAAAATAAAGTCTGACACTGTTTCCACTGTTTCTCCATCTATTTCCCATGTAGTGATGGGACCAGATGCCATGATCTTCGTTTTCTGAATGTTGAGCTTTAAGCCAACCTTTTCACTCCCCACTTTCACTTTCATCAAGAGGCTTTTGAGTTCCTCTTCACTGTCTGCCATAAGGGTGGTGTCATCTGCATATCTGAGGTTATTGATATTTCTCCCAGCAATCTTGATTCCAACTTGTGTTTCTTCCAGTCCAGCATTTCTCATGATGTACTCTGCATATAAGTTAAATAAACAGGGTGGCAATATACAGCCTTGACGAACTCCTTTTCCTCTTTGGAACCAGTCTGTTGTTCCATGTCCAGTTCTAACTGTTGCTTCCTGACCTGCATACAGATTTCTCAAGAGGCAGATCAGGTGGTCTGGTATTCCCATCTCTTTCAGAATTTTCCACAGTTTCTTGTGATCTACACAGTCAAAGGCTTTGGCATAGTCAATAAAGCAGAAATAGATATTTTTCTGGAACTCTCTTGCTTTTTCCATGATCCAGCGGATGTTGGCAATTTGATCTCTGGTTCCTCTGCCTTTTCTAAACCCAGCCTGAACATCAGGAAGTTCACGGTTCACATATTGCTAAAGCTTGGCTTAGAGAATTTTGAGCATTACTTTACTAGTGTGTGAGATGAGTGCAATTGTGCGGTAGTTTGAGCATTCTTTGGCATTGCCTTTCTTTGGGATTGGAATGAAAACTGACCTTTTCCAGTCCTGTGGCCACTGCTGAGTTTTCCAAATTTGCTGGCATATTGAGTGCAGCCCTTTCACAGCATCATCTTTCAGGATTTGGAATAGCTCAACTGGAATTCCATCACCTCCACTAGCTTTGTTCATAGTGATGCTTTCTAAGGCCCACTTGACTTCACATTCCAGGATGTCTGGCTCTAGGTCAGTGATCACACCATCATGATTATCTGGGTCATGAAGATCTTTTTGTACAGTTCTTCTGTGTATTCTTGCCACCTCTTCTTAATGTCTTCTGCTTCTGTTAGGTCCATATCATTTCTGTCCTTTATCGAGCCCATCTTTGCATGAAATGTTCCTTTGGTATCTCTGATTTTCTTGAAGGGATCCCTAGTCTTTCCCATTCTGTTGTTTTCCTCTATTTCTTTGCATTGATCGCTGAAGAAGGCTTTCTTATCTCTTCTTGCTATTCTTTGGAACTGTGCATTCAGATGTTTATATCTTTCCTTTTCTCCTTTGCTTTTCACTTCTCCTTTTCACAGCTATTTGTAAGGCCTCCCCAGACAGCCATTTTGCTTTTTTGCATTTCTTTTCCATGGGGATGGTCTCGATCCCTGTCTCCTGTACAATGTCACGAACCTCATGTAGCTCCAAATCTATTGATATATAAAAATGCTGATGTCATTGATTTTTAAAAAATTTTAAGAAGAGTGTAGATCACACCGAATGCTGTGATTAAAAGAAAGGGCTCTGAACTGAGGTGTCCAGGTTCAAATTCCCACTATGACATTTACTGTGTGACATTGAGCAAGTTACCTGATCTTTCTGTGCCTTTGTTTTGGTATCTGTAAAACTAATTAAAAATAAAACCTCTCTCAGAAGATTTAGTGACAGTGTGATAAATAATGTTCGTTAGAACAACATTCAGCTCATCACAGCTGGCAGCAAGTGTAAGTAAGCCACTAATACTTCCAAATGTTCATGTAAAGTTTTCACGTGTACAAATTTGATATATGTATAAGGAGATATATGCATGTGTGTACAGATAAATACATGTGTGTGTATATATATAGACAGATATATACACACACGCAGGTGTATATACAGTTGTGTATACATATATTTTTTTCTTTTAATTAAAAAGTCTCTAACAGCAAGAATTGAATCTTTCTGATATTGCTAATTTCAAGTATTGGGTTTGGAGTTGGGTTTCCTGGGTTGGAAAAATTAGCAAATAATCTAAAATAATCTTAATTTCTTCATGTATAAAGTGGGGATGAAATGACTTTCTACTTCATGCAGTTGTAGCAATAATAGTAGATAATCATATCTAGGGTTTACCATAGTACACAGCTCTAGCATTAAGCATTTAAAATTTTAGTTTTTCTTAGCAGCCTAAACTGAGAAGGCAATGGCACCCCACTCCAGTACTCTTGCCTGGAAAATCCCATGGACAGAGGAGTCTGGTAGGCTGCAGTCCATGGGGTCGCTAGGAGTCAGGCACGACTGAGGGAGTTCACTTTCACTTTTCACTTTCATTCACTGGAGAAGGAAATGGCAACCCACTCCAGTGTTCTTACCTGGAGAATCCCAGAGACAGCGGAGCCTGGTGGGCTGCCGTCTATGGGGTCGCATAGAGTCGGACATGACTGAAGTGACTTAGCAGCAGCAGCAGCAGCCTAAAATCTCCATGTATGGAACAAACATTGCAGGAATAATATTATTTCTGATTAATAAAGTCATTACAAATTCTCATCCCAATAACTAATATGAAACAAAAAAACTAGAAATGAAGAACATTTGTAAAAAGTTACACTAACTTTATGTAAATTGCTCACATAATGAAATGATCAAATTTGTCAGTGAGTCAAAATTTAGATTCAACTGGTTCTTTTCAAAAGTAAACATGGGAAAATAACAAGGTAAATACTCTTTAATTTACTTAATTAATGTCACAAACCAATTCTAAATAAATAAAAATAAGGAAATACCAAATGAATAACGGTGTACTTATCAACAGAAAAACATTTCAGATATGCTTTTGTCTAATTAATCACTATATTCAGCATTCTTAGAAATAATATTTTAGTACTCAGTGCACAAATCATGTAAAGCCAAACACCTGTAAAAATTTCAAAGACACATCCAAAAAAATTATTAAGTGACATTTTCAATACTGAAGTTTCAATACCTAAAATGAATAACAGAAGCCAAAAATGTTATTATGCAGATGAAGTCGCCATTTTAATTAAGGGCTGAGAATGAGAGACCTGAGGGTCTAATTCCAGAGCTATTTTGACATATATCAAATGTTCCTTAATTTACACTGAAAAGCCTTTCTAACAAGTTCTCATGTCAATATGTTCCTATTAGCTACCAGTACCTTTAAGTGGTGTTTTGTCACTGACCTACATTAGTATATCAAATTATGACAAGAAATTAATGGCTTCTCACAATAATAATTCAGATTACACTCTCTAGTCAAATACTTAGAAGAGAATCTCAAGAGCAACAAAACATGAATATCTGTTTCTACTTTATTTAACAATAAAAAAACTTGAATATAACAGTAGATAGCTATACAGGCTCTCAAAATATTCACTTAGGATTTTGTACAAAAGTTCAGTTCAGTTCAGTTCAGTTCAGTCACTCAGTGGTGTCTGACTCTTTGCGAACCCATGAATTGCAGCATCCAGGCCTCCCTGTCTATTACCATCTCCCGAGTTCACTCAAACTCACGTCCATCGAGTCAGTGATGCTATCCAGCCATCTCATCCTCTGTCGTCCCCTTCTCCTCCTGCCCCCAATCTTTCCCAGCATCAGAGTCTTTTCCAATGAGTCAACGCTTTGCATGAGGTGGCCAAAGTACTGGAGTTTCAGCTTTTGCATCATTCCTTCCAAAGAAATCCCAGGGCTGATCTCCTTCAGAATGGACTGGGTGGATCTCCTTGCAGTCCAAGGGACTCTCAAGAGTCTTCTCTAACACCACAGTTGAGAGGCATCAATTCTTCGGTGCTCAGCTTTCTTCACAGTCCAACTTTCACATCCATACATGACTAATGGAAAAACCACACATAGCCTTGACTAGACGGACCTTTGTTGGCAAAGTAATGTCTCTGCTTTTCGATATGCTGTCTAAGATGGTCATAACTTTCCTTCCAAGGAGTAAGTGTCTTTTAATTTCATGGCTGCAATCACCATCTGCAGTGATTTTGGAGCTCCAAAAATAAAGTCTGATGCTGTTTCCACTGTTTCCCCATCTATTTCCCATGAAGTGATGGGACTGGATGCCATGATCTTCGTTTTCTGAATGTTGAGTTTAAGCCAACTTTTTCACTCTCCTCTTTCACTTTCATCAAGAGGCTTTTTAGTTCCTCTTCACTTTCTGCCATAAGGGTGGTGTCATCTGCATATCTGAGGTTATTTATATTTCTCCTGGCAATCTTGATTCCAGCTTGTACTTCTTCCAGCCCAGGGTTTCTCATGATGTACTGTGCATAGAAGTTAAATAAACAGGGTGACAATATACAGACTTGACGTACTCCTTTTCCTATTTGGAACCAGTCTGTTGTTACATAATTCAATTCTGGAAATAAACTCCCTTTTTAAATAAACAAAACAAGAGATAATCTTGAGACACAGAAAACTAAGACTTTGACATGTTATATGTATGTATATATTCCTGAAAACCTCAATTGAAAACATTGAACTCATGGTGACCTGATATTTGTCTCTAACTTTTATCTTCATATAAGGTAACAGCTTAAAATATGTGACTTTTTATCATTCCTGAGATAGAGATGACTAACAGTGTGCTAGGGAGCTAAGGGCTTTCAGAGTTTTTGAGAGTCTGCCTAAAGTTCTCAAGATATTTCCTCAAGAAAAGCTTCCCATAGTGCTTACCAAAACTAAAAAAATCTTCCCTTAGAATGATCACATTTTCCCACTGGTCATTTAAATGGGGGTGGGGGGGGTGGGGGGTGAGGGGAGCAGAGGTGGGCCCTACCAATTTGGTTACCTTTTTAAAAAAGAGGCAAAGACATAATATGCCACCCAGGGTTCTTCTCAATCATTTTTACTCTATAGGACACTTACATTAAGTTGTAGAATGATATATCTATCATCTGTTTAAATGGCTCACAAATTCATCTGGCCAACATAAACCTTAGGCCTGCTCTCTGGGCCTCTGTATCCAGTTGGCTACTCAACGTTTGTCTTGAATATCTTTACATTCCAATATATCCAAAATTTAATCTAGGCCTCAACACTCTCTCAAAAAAAAAAAAAAACATGAAAACAAACAAAAGTCTATTTCAGGATCTCCTATGTCACTGAAAGGGCAATACTATCAAAAAAAAGTTGCTTATACTAGACACGGAAAACTCATCCCTGCCCTTACCCTCTTAATCAGCACCCTCCCTCCACCTTCACCACCCCAAACTACAATCATCTCTTAGTAAGACTACTACAAAAGCAACCTAACTGATGTCCTCTTTCCAATTGCATCTCCAGGCAGCACACTAGCAATATTTCAAAATGACTGTATCAACCTCTTACTTAAGAACCTTCAGTGGCTCCCTGATGCTTTCAAAATCAAATTGCTTAACAGGACTCTGAAAACCCTGAAAGCTTTCCCTTTCCCACATGGACATGAAGGCAGAGATTAAGTATGATGTATGCCGCCAAGCCACAAAACACTAAAGCTTGCCAAGCAACCAGCAGAAGCTAGGGGAGAAGCATGGAAGAGATTCTTCCTCAGAGCCCTCAAAAGTGAAACTGTCCCACAAAGGTCAACAAAACCTGATAACTAACAGAAATTCTTGAGCTCATTTTCCATGAAGGTTCAGTCACATCCAACTCTTTGCAAGCCCATGGACTATACCCCACCAAGCTCCTCTATCCATGGGATTTCCCAGGCAAGAATACTGGAGCAGGTTGCCATTTCTTCCTTCCGACCCAGGGATCAAACCTGCATCTCCTACTTCTCCCATGTCTCCTGCACTGAAAGCAGACTCCTTAATTCTAAGCCACCAGGGGAGCCCATCTTACAGAACAACAAATAGAGAAACAACCTATTAAAACTCCTTTACTTGAAAACTGCCTTCACAGATGATGTTCACTTTAGTTACTTAGTTTCTTACTCTCTAACTGAAAACCTTCGCAGCTTCACACAGCCAGTTGATTCACAGGATTGGAGTCAGCCTTTGCCTGGTGCGAGCTGGTTAGGGCTTGTGGGAGCCACTGCCTCCAAAACTAGGCCAGATGCCCTGGCTGGAAAACTCCACCCTCCAATCTTACTCAGAGCATCCTTTCTGAACATGCAGAGTCCCCTAACAAGATGTGGATTACTAATTACCTCCCTGTCTTCCCTGCCTCCAATCACCTTTCCCCACCCCTGCTGCTGCTTCTGCTGCTGCTTCTAAGTCGCTTCAGTTGTGTCCGACTCTGTGCAACCCCATAGACAGAAGCCCACCAGGCTCCCCTGTCACTGGGATTCTCCAGGCAAGAACGCTGGAGTGGGTTGCCATTTCCTTCTCCAATGCATGAAAGTGAAAAGTGAAAGGGAAATCGCTCAATTGTGTCTGACTCTTAGAGACCCCATGGATTGCAGCCCACCAGGCTTCTCCATCCATGGGATTTTCCAGGCAAGAGTACTGGAGTGGGGTGCCATTGCCTTCTCCATCCCCACCCCTAAGTCTGCTCAAATTATCCCATATATATCCTAACCTCCTCACTTTGGGGGAGGCAGCTTTGCATCTTGTTTTCCAGTCTCCTTGCTTCGCTGCCTCATAGATAAACTTTCTCGGTTATAAACTTCAGAATCTCAGCATTTCGCTTGCTGCCAATGGGACAAATGGAAATGGTTCCATAATAGAAGTTCTGCCAATACCTTGGTCTTAAACTTCTAGCCATTTATCTTGTTTAAACCTTCCAGTCTGTGGCACTTTGTTATAGCATCCCTAGGAAACTAACACACTATTGAACAATTAGTGAGAAAAATGGGATGGGCTATTTATAGCTCGGCATTTCCACCTAATGTTATAATGATAGGCTCCCTGGTGGCTTAGGCAATAAAGAATCCACCTGCAATGCAGGAGGCCCAGGTTCCATCCATGAGTCTGGAAGATTCCCTGGAGAAAGCAATGGCAACCTACTCCAGTATTCTTTGCCTGGAAAATCCCATGGATGGAGCAGCCTGGCAGGCTACAGTGCATGGGGTCACAGAGAGTCAGACATGACTGAGCAACTAACATCTTCGATAGGAATGAAATAATTGTGTCTACTTATCTTTCCTTCATTTCAGCCCCTTCTATTTTCCTCTTTCTTCTACTCTCCCTTACTTCTATGCTATTTTTTCTGTCTTCCTTCTCCCATTTCTTTCCTTCCTTCCTTTGCTGCTGCTGCTAAGTCACTTCAGTCATGTCCGACTCTGTATGACCCCATGGACAGCAACCCACCAGGCTCCCCCATCCCTGGGATTCTCCAGGCAAGAACACTGGAGTGGATTGCCATTTCCTTCTCCAATGCATGAAAGCGAAAAGTGAAAGTGAAGTCGCTCAGTCGTGTCCGACCCTCAGCGACCCCATGGACTGCAGCCTACCAGGCTCCTCCGTCCATGGGATTTTCCAGGCAAAAGTACTGGGGTGGGGTGCCATTGCCTTCCCCCTTCCTTCCTTTGGATAACATTAAATAATTCATGGCCAGTACCATCAAGAATACCATGAAAAACAAGGGAGTTTTCTGAGCAAAGAAGTCAAATATTTTGTACTTGAATTCAATGAGAGATGGTTATATTAAATAGCATCTAAAATTTTTATCAAAAACATAAAAAATTCCCCTGTATTTTTCCTGGAAGGGATAGCCTGAACTAGAGGATTTAAGACTGTCTTGGGTATCTGCACTGAAGTTAGAAGAAACTTATCTATCTCTGCCATTTACCCATGGAACACTGTAATCCATATAAAACTAAACCAAAGTTATAAGAGATGGTGGTCAAAGGGGACACAGGGAAGGATTTCATTGACTGAGGAATATCAAGGACATCCTATGGAATACTATGGTAAGTGTGGGACCTTCTCAGGACACAAAAATATCTGTATGTGACTGCTGCTGCTGCTAAGTCACTTCAGTCGTGTCCGACTCTGTGTGACCCCATAGACGGCCCCTAGGCTCCCCTGTCCCCGGGGTTTCTCCAGGCAAGAACACTGGAGTGGGTTGCCATTTCCTTCTCCAATGCATGAAAGTGAAAAGTGAAAGTGAAGTCGCTCAGTTGTATCTGACTCGTAGCGACCCCGTGGACTGCAGCCTACCAGGCTCCTCTGTCCATGGGATTTTCCAGGCAGGAGTACTGGAGTGGGATGCCATTGCCTTCTCCTAGAATGATACATTTGAGAGTGAAAGATGGCAGAGTCGACTGTGGCCCCTGAGTGATTAGTTAGTTTGAGAGTGAAAACACACACACAGATACACACCAGGATGACATTCCAGTTAGTGCTGGGTAACCCTTTACATTTGTTTTTGAGGTTCCTCCTTTTGTGGCAGGTCTAAGCAAGGTCACTGCAGTAAAGGAAGGATCTGTTGATATTTTATGTGTCTTGCAATTAACTGCTTTTTGACACAGATGATATTCAATGGAACATTATTAACATCACATATTATAATTTCTACAAGTTTTATCAAATGGAAGGTCTTGGCCAAAGGATATATTCCACTCCTAGCTGTTATATATCGGTTGCCCTAAAGGCTGGAAATTGAAACCCAGCCTCTAGCTGCTGGGCTTGTCACTGTTCAATGCAAGTTGTCTCTGCCTAAGAATAAGGTTATGTGTGCATGTGTGCTCAGTCATGTTCAACTCTTGAAACACTATGGACTGTAGCCCACCAGGCTCCTCTTTCCATGAGATTCTCCAGATAAGAATACTAGAGTTGGTTGTTATTTCCTTCTGCAGAAGATCTTCCTGATTCAAGGATCAACTTTTCCCAATTCTTTGTTTTTTTCTGTGCTACAAAGAGATTTAGTAAGAACTACTAAAGATCATTAACAGCCAATGATTACTCTGTGGCTCTAAACTTGGTTTTCCCAAACCAGAGAAAAAACAAAAATTCCAACACTATGTGTGACAGTTTTAGCTATACAAGTCAAAGATGCTTACAAAATGCGATACAGTGATATTTATAAAAAAGTAATCATATTGAATTACTTAATCTTTCACAATCTTTTTGCCTGAAAAATTGACACACCCTTACTTTCATCTCACTTGTTTATGAATATTGATCACATATATTCACAAAGAAAAGAGCAATTACTTAACAATACATTCTGTAATAATTTATTTTAACAAGACCCCTTTCAGTTCTGGAAGTTATAACTTTACAACAGTGTGCAGAATTCTACTTAGGCAGAAATATTTATGCCACTTGTTATTAAAATGCTAAAAATTGCTTTTTTTCCCCCCAAAACACCAAACTTTGAATGTAATAGTAAACTGAGTGAAGGGAGAGTGATAGAGACAAATAAAGATTTCAGTATATTCTATACAAAGAAAAGCATTTTCCATTCACAGTGTTCTATTGGGATTGGTTCAGTGTCAGTGGAGACACTGGCTGACCAGACATGAGCCATATGTCACTAAGCACAGGTTTTTAAAACCTCACTGCAGGAAATGCTATAAACAGCAGAGTAAGCAGTGGTAAGTGGAGGAAAGCTGACGGTTCCTACATGTAACTAAAGCTTCCTCATCCTCGGTATTTTGCGGACAAATGTCAAAATTAACTTACCCTCTGACAACAGCTTTGGAAAGTTTGTTTGCAATATAATCTGTTTAACCACTTATTATTGTTATCTTAATATCAGTGCCCTGTAACAGGAAAATAAGAGACTAAAAAATGAAACTAACTGCTAACATTTGATGAAATCATCAAATGATGAAATCACACAAACTGACAAAGAAACACAGAATTTCAATTTGATTTTATCCTACAGGATCAGATAGACAAGGCAGGACTTCTAATGGGACACTATCCAGAAAACATGACCTGCGCATAAAGAAAGTAACTTCTATGGCATAGTCACATCTCAGATTCTATTTATCATCCATGGGTACTCAGTTTCTTCATTTGGGTTGAGATGGCATAATAATTTAGGATCTATGAGGAATTGGTCAGATGTTTGATACAAAAATCAGATTGATTATATTCTTTGCAGCCAAAGACGGAGAAGCTCTATACAGTCAGCAAAAACAAGAGCGGGAGCTGACTGTGGCTCAGATCGTGAACTGACTGTGGCTCAGATCGTGAACTCCTTATTGCCAAATTCAGACTTAAATTGAAGAAAGAAGGGAAAACCACTAAACCATTCAGGTATGACCCAAATCAAACCCCTTACCATTATACAGTGAAAGTGAGAAATAGAGTCAACGGATTAGACTGATAGACAGAGTGCCTGAAAAACCATGGACGGAAGTTCATGACATTGTACAGGAGGCAGGGATAAAGACAATTCCCCCCAAAAAAAAGAAATGCAAAAAGGCCAAAAGGATATCTGAGGAAGCCTTACAAACAGCTGTGAAAAGAAGAGAAGCAATGGTCAAAGGAGAAAGGGAAAGATATGCCCATTTGAATGCAGAGTTCCAAAGAACAGCAAAGAGAGATAAGAAAGCCATCCTCAGTGATCAATGCAAAGAAATAGAGGAAAACAATAGAATGGAAAAGACTAGAGATCTCTTCAAGAAAATGAGAGATACCAAAGGGAACATTTCATGCAAAGATGGGCACAATAAAGGACAGAAATGGTATGGACCTAACAGAAGCAGAAGATATTAAGAAGAGGTGGCAAGAATACACAGAAGAACTGTACAAAAAAGATCTTTATGACCCAGATAATCATGATTGTGTGATCACTCACCTAGAGCCAGACATCCTGGAATGCAAAGTACAGTGAGTCTTAGGCAGCATCACTATGAACAAAGCTAGTGGAGGTGATAGAATTCCTGTTGAGCTATTTCAAATCCTGAAAGATGATGCTGTGAAAGTGCTGCACTCAATACGTCAGCAAATTTGGAAAACTCAGCAGTGGCCACAGGACTGGAAAAGGTCAGCTTTCATTCCAATCCCAAAGAAAGGCAATGCCAAATAATGCTCAAACTACCGCACAATTGCACTCATCTCACACTCTAGTAAAATAATGCTCAAAATTCTCCAAGCCAGGCTTCAGCAATACGTGAACCGTGAATTTCCAGATGTTCAATCTGGATTTAGAAAAGCCAGAGGAACCAGAGATCTAATTGCTGACATCCACTGGATCATCAAAAAAGCAAGAGAGCTCCAGAAAAACATCTACTTTTGCCAAAACAATCTTGAGAAAGAAGAATGGAATGAAGAAATCAACCTGCCTGACTTCAGCCTATACTACAAAAAACAATCATCTAGACAGTATGGTACTGGCACAAAGACAGAAACATAGATCAATGGAACAAAATAGAAAGTCCAGAGATAAATCCACACACCTATGGATACTGTATCTTTGACAAAGGAGGCAAGAATGTACAATAGAGAAAAGATAATCTCTTTAACAAGTGGTGCTGGGAAAACTGGTCAACCACTTGTAAAAGAATGAAACTAGAACATTTCTAACACCATACACAAAAATAAACACGAAATGGATTAAAGATCTAAATGTAAGACCAGAAACTATAAAATTCCTTGAGAAAAGCATAGGCAAAACACTCTTTGATGTAAATCAGAGCAGGATATTTTATGACCCACCTCCAGAGTAACAGAAATAAAAGCAAAAATACACAAATGGGACCTAATTAAACTTAAAAGCTTTTGCACAATGAAGGAAACTATAAGCAAGATGAAAAGACAGCCTTCAGAATGGGAGAAAATAATAGCAAATGAAGCAACTGACAAAGAATTAATCTCAAAAATATACAAGAAACTCCTGCAGCTCAATTCCCAGAAAAATAAGCGACCCAATGAAAAAATGGGCCAAAGAATTAAACATACATTTCTCCAAAGAAGACATGCAGATGGCTAACAGACACATGGAAAGATGCCCAACCTCACTCATGATCAGAGAAATGCAAGTCAAAACCACAATGAGGTACAATCTCACACAGGTCAGAATGGCTGCGATCCAAAAGTCTACAAGCAATAAATGCTGGAGAGGGTGCAGAGAAAAAGAAACCCTCTTACACTGTTGGTGGGAATGCAAACTAGTACAACCACTATGGAGAACAGTGTGGAGATTCCTTAAAAAACGGGGAATAGAACTGCCATATGACCCAGCAATCCCACTGCTGGGCATACACACCAAGGAAACCAGAATTGAAAGAGACACATGTACCCCAATGTTCATTGCAGCACTGTTTATAATAGCCAGGACATGGAAGAGACCTAGATGTCCATTGGCAGAAGAATGGATACAAAAGCCATGGTAGATATACACAATGGAATATTACTCAGTTATTAAAAAGAATGTGTTTGGATCAGCTCTAATGAGGTGGATGAAACTGGAGCCTATTATACAGAGTGAAGTAAGCCAGAAAGAAAAACACCAATACAGTATACTAATGCATATATATGCAATTTAGAAAGATGGTAATGATGACCATATATACGAGACAGCAAAAGAGACACAGATGTAAAGAACAGACTTTTGGGCTCTGTGGGAGAGGGCGAGGGTGGGATGATTTGAGAGAACAGCATTGAAACACGTATATTATCATATGTGAAATAGATCGCCAGTCCAGGTTCAATGCATGAGACAGGGTGCTTGAGGCTGGTGCACTGGGACGACCCAGAGAGATGGTACGGGGAAGGAGGTGGGAGGGGGGTTCAGAATGGGGAACACGTGTATACCCGTGGCGGATCATGTTGATGTACGGCAAAACCAGTACAATACTGTAAAGTAATTAGCCTCCAATTAAAAGAAATAAATTTATTTATAAAAAAAAAAAAAAAATAAAACTCAACATTCAGAAAACAATTATCATGGCATCGGGTCCCATCACTTCATGGTAAGTAGATGAAGAAACAATGGAAACAGTGACAGATTTTCTTTTGGGGGCTCCAAAATCACTGAAGATGGTGATTGCAGCCAGGAAATTAAAAGACGCTTGCTCCTTGGACAAAAGTTATGACCAACCTAGACAGCATATTAAAAAGCAGAGACATGACTTTGCCAACAAAGGTCCATCTAGTCAAGGCTATGGTTTTTCCAGTGGTCATGTATAGATGTGAGAGTTGGACTGTGAAGAAAGCTGAGTGTGAAAGAATTGATGCTTTTGAACTGTGGTTTGGTGAAGACTCTTGAAAGTCCCTTGGACTGCAAAGAAATCCAACCAGTCCATCCTAAAAGAAATCTGTCCTGGATATTCACTGGAAGGACTGATGCTGATGCTGACACTCTAATACTTGGCCACCTGATGCAAGAACTGACTCATTTGAAAAGCCCCTGATGCTGGGAAGGATTGAATGTGGGAGAAGGGAACAACAGAAGATGAGACGGTTGGATGG
Source organism: Tragelaphus eurycerus (assembly GCA_935064755.1). Lineage (NCBI taxonomy): Eukaryota > Metazoa > Chordata > Mammalia > Artiodactyla > Bovidae > Tragelaphus > Tragelaphus eurycerus. Next base: position 1,407,999 of record CAKXYN010000097.1, on the reverse strand, counting down.
CATCACCGACTCAATGGACATGAGTTTGAGTAAATTCTGGGAGGTGGTGATGGACTGGGAGGTCTGGCATGCTGCAGTCCACGGGGTACCAAAGAGTTGGACACGACTGAGCAACTGAACTGAATGAGGAGTTGAGTGTTATTTTTTTAAAGGCTGTTCATTTTCCTAAAATATGAATGAGTTTTTTCAGACCCACGAGCCATGATGCAAATACAGGGAATATTTATCAGCACTGGATCAAGTCTGGTAATGTACAATCACCCACCATGATTTCCACCAACACCACCAGGTCTCACAGCACGTATATTGTCCTCCTCTGCAAGGTGGTTGGGGAAGGCAATGGCACCCCACCCCAGTACTCTTGTCTGGAAAATCCCATGGACAGAGGACCCTGGTGGGCTGCAGTCCATGGGGTTGCTAAGAGTCGAACACGACTGAGCAACTTCACTTTCACTTTCCACTTTTATGCATTGGAGAAGGAAATGGCAACCCACTCCGGTGTTCTTGCCTGGAGAATCCCAGGGATGGGGGAGCCTGATGGGCTGCCGTCTGTGGGGTCGCACAGAGTCGGACACGACTGAAGTGACTTAGCAGTAGCAGCAAGGTGGTTAGTATTAACATACAATTTGCAGTTGCCACAAACAACAAAGGAGCAAATGGTCCTAAGTCTGTGACACAGAATCAGGGAGAACATTTTGGGGTTGTAAAAGATTCTTCCTCTTCTTTAGGGACCAACTTTACCTACTGTCCTGCAGTTAACTTTGTTAGGTTTTTGATAAGGCTAACCCCAGGGAGAAAGAAGTCATGCATTTACACTTTATATAGTTCCAGATGACAGTTTTGACTAACTACACGTAAGGGTTCAAAATAAAGGGCTTCAGTTCAGTTCAGTCATGTCCGACTCTTTGCGACCCCATGAATCGCAGGATGCCAGGCCTCCCTGTCCATCAACAACTCCCGGAGGTCACTCAGACTCCTGTCCATAGAGTCAGTGATGCCATCCAGTCATCTCATCCTCTGTCGTCCCCTTCTCCTCCTGCCCCCAATCCCTCCCAGCATCAGTCTTTTCCAATGAGTCAACACTTCGCATGAGGTGGCCAAAATACTGGAGTTTCAGCTTTAGCATCATTCCTTCCAAAGAAATCCCAGGGCTGATCTCCTTCAGAATGGACTGGTTGGATCACCTTGCAGTCCAAGGGACTCTCAAGAGTCTTCTCCAACACCACAGTTCAAAAGCATCAATTCTTTGGTGCTCAGCCCTCTTCACAGTCCAACTCTCACATCCATACATGACCACAGGAAAAACATACATGCCTTGACTAGACAGACTTTGTTGGCAAAGTAATGTCTCTGCTTTTGAATATGCTATCTAGGTTGGTCATAACTTTCCTTCCAGGAGTAAGTAAGTGTCTTTTAATTTCATGGCTGCAGTCACCATCTGCAGTGATTTTGGAGCCCCCCAAAATAAAGTCTGACACTGTTTCCACTGTTTCCCCATCTATTTCCCATGAAGTGATGGGACCGGATGCCATGATCTTCATTTTCTGAATGTTGAGCTTTAAACCAACTTTTTCACTCTCTACTTTCACCTTCATCAAGAGGCTTTTAGTTCCTCTTCACTTTCTGCCATAAGGGCTTAACCACAGCTATTCATTAAATAACTTGTGGCTAAAATTGATTAATAGATATGATAAAATAAATAGTTCATTTCCTACATAGGAAAAGAAGGGGAAAAAAAGAGAAAAGAAAAGAAAGCTTTCTATAACTTACAGAGTTACTAAACATTCTCAACTGCAATAATATCCTCAACTAGAATTAATTTGCAATCAACTTGGAAAGTAGAGGTTGTAAAAAGCAAAGGAGGGAAAAACTTCAACCAAAAGGGACTATGATAAGAATGAAAGTATGAAATAGCTTGGAAGTAGATATGAGAAAAACTAAATCTTGAATCATTCCATTCAGTTCATATTAGGAAATATTTAATTGAGTAGATAGTCTATATAAATGTTGCATCAAGATCTGTGAGTGATACAAAAGTATAAAAAACATTATTCGCTTTTTCCTAGAAGTCCTAAGTACAGTGAGGAGAATCAGATATCTCAGTGTTGCCCAGAGACCAGGTGCACCAAAATCACTGGGACTGCATGTTAAAAATGCACATTCCATTAATCACTCAGAAAATGTAAAAGTTACCTTCTAACTAGAGATGTTCTGAATATTTTCTTTCTTCAATTGAAATTAGTCCAGAACCTCAAATTCTCTGTGGACCTATCTAACCTAGAACCATTGGGCCAAATTATTATCATATCAAAATTATAAGATAATTTTTTTCAGTTTTTTCTTCTTAGTTTACTTGAAAAATAAGACAGAAATACAAAAGAAACAAATTCATTCATATTTTCCTTCCAACCATGAACATTTGCATATTTCAGATCCTAACATAGGATGATTAAATTGTCATCTTTTGTAAATTGTTTGAAAATTTTAAGATGTGAGTTTTTTTCCCCTTGATTTCTCATCAGTGGTTATCTTAATTTGATAAAAGAGGAAAAGATGATAAGTAATCTAAGGGTTGTTGTTCAGTATTGTATGAGAGAGACGGAGAAATCAAGCAATTAGTCAGCCTTAGGAGTAACTAATTTTAAAAGATGTGGACTATACATATGACAGAGCAAACTTTGGGAAAATGGATCAAGAAAGAATAGTCATGTGTATCTGAACATAAAGCAGAACAGTGCTAAAACAGAAGTAAATACCACAACATGAATATTGTGTTGCAGCGCAGTTTTGGAAGTAAAAATTAGCAAAAGCAGGAGAGGACATAAGAAAGAAGTGAAAGAACAAGAATGTGATCAAATGAAACAAGGAATTAGCATAGAAGATACGAGTATTAGACATGACATATTCTGATTTTTTCTTTGGCCATTCAAGATCTGATCATATTTCTCAACTTATCCTTAATTAAGAAACTGAAATTGAGAACTCAGCAATGTTCATGTCATGAACCAAGTGTAGTTGAGATGATTGCATCCATCCATTCATCTCAGGGGCAGAAATTTCAATCATGAGAAAATTATGCATACCAAGAGAGGAGCTTTGAGGCTGGGTGATGAGCAGTGTCAATCCTTTTCTCTTTGATCACTGATCATCGTAAAATGCAGGCGTGCATGCGTGCTCAGTCACTAAGTTGTGTCTGACTCTGTGACCCCGTGGACTGTAGCCCACCAGGCTCCTCTGTCCACAGGATTTTCCAGGCAAGGATATTGGAGTGCATTGCCATTTTCTCATCCAGGGGATCTCCCCATCCAGGGGTCGAATCTGCGTCTCCAGCATTGGCAGGCGGATTCTTTACCATTGAGCCACCTTGTGTTAAAGCACACAGACCTTGTAAATCAGAAACTTTTGGATCAGGACATTCAAGAACCTGTATTAATGACATTCATACATAATCAGAGATTTTATTTTCTAATTTAAGAACACTTTGAGAAATACTATAATGTGTCTTCACTTAGCATAACATAGGAAAGGGAGGAAGGGAGAGAACATAACTTAAATGGGAGAAGGGGATATGAAGAGCATCTCTTCGAGAAGCAGACTGATTGAGCTCAGCAGAATGATTGGTATTTTCTAAGGTACATATAGAAAAGATGGATATATATCAATCATAGGGAATAGTTATAACAAAAGCTCAGAGGCAAAATAAATCAAAACTCTCAAGGATATTTAAATAGCTGCTAATGGAGTACAGTGAGAAAATAAAGCAATATAACAGATGGCCTAAACCAGTAAGAACTTTGAATTCTAGATCAAGGATAGTTAACACCATTTAATCAAAAAATAAAGAGGCACAGATGTCTGAGGATACACAAGACAAAATCAGATAAAGTTATATAAAGGGCAATTCAGGTGAGAAGAACCGAAAGAAAGATTCACTAGGGCAATATGGAGGACTCTCATAAATACAGTGAAAGTGAAAGTCGCTCAGTTGTGTCCGACTATCTGCGACCCCATGGACTGTAGTCTTCCAGGCTCGTCTGTCTGTGGGATTCTCCAGGCAAGAATACTGGAGTGAGTAGTCATTCCCTTCTCCAGGGGATCTTCCTAACCCAGGGAACGAACCCATACAGCCTGCATTTAGGCAGATCCACCATCTCAGTCACCAGGGAGGCCCCATAGATATAAAGGGATCAACGTAAGACATAGTCATTGTGGAAGATACGTAGAATACACCTGGAATTTAAAGGAATTTGGGTTTTATTTTGTTATATTTTGAGCATAGGAATGACAGCATCTGACATTAATCTAAAATGGTAGCAATGCAAAATTTTTTAAAAATTAAATTAATAGAAATTATAAAATATTGAATACCTGAACTTTAAGCTAAATTATCCCCTTCAGTAAATAACACCAAAAAATCACATACTGCACCAAATCATATATCTGCAAGTCTTCCCATACTCATCCTCTTCACCATACACGTTCCTTTCACATCCACAAATGTACTATTAATATTAATAATATTTAAGGTGTATATTATATAATGCTTATTATGTACCAGGAGCTATACTATGTATCTTAACATATGTTAATTTAATCCTTACTCTGAGATAGGTACCATTCCCCTTATTTGGCAGATGAAGAAATTAAGACTCAGAAAGATGAAATTATTTTCCCAGGGTCACAGAGCAGGTAACATGCTAACCATTGTGCCCTGCTGCTGCTGCTGCTGCTGCTGCTGCTAAATCACTTCAGTCGTGTCCGACTCTGTGCGATCCCATAGATGGCAGCCCACCAGGCTCTGCCATCCCTGGGATTCTCCAGGCAAGAACACTGGAGTGGGTTGCCATTTCCTTCTCCAGTGCATGAAAGTGAAAAGTAAAAGTGAAGTCGCTCAGTCGTGTCTGACTCTTCGCAACCCCATGGACTGCAGCCTACCAGGCTCCTCTGTCCATGGGATTTTCCAGGCAAGAGTACTGGAGTGGGTTGCCATTGCCTTAATGCCTTCTAAACAACTTCCAAATTATTCCTCTCCAGTACCTTTTCCTCTTCCTGATCTGATCAAAGTTACTCTCATCTCTTACCTCAACTGCATGACAGTCTCTAAATGAATGTTTCTGCCTTCAGTTTTATCTTTTTTCAAGTCACTCTCCATGATGCCATCACACCAGTTGTTCTAAAATGCAAGCCATAGCGTTCCTTTGCCCTTAGGCAACAATAAGGTATATTGTTTATACGAAACACACAGTTGCAGAAACTCTTAATCACAGAGAGAGAAAAATTCAGGCAAATTGGTTACGGCTTGTCTTGGTTTTATAAATAGAGATATTAAGTGCTATCGATCTCTGGAGTAGAATAATCTATCATTCCTTCCTCTCTACAGAGAAATCATTAATTTTGTTTCATTGAAGACATTTGTATCAGTCAAATTCTTATCAGCAATCAGATGCCACACTCAAAAAAGCATGCTAGAAAAGATAGTAATGAAGAGACTGTTTAGGTGGAGGAATAGGTGGAGTTAAGGGAAACAGCAAGGGCAGTGAAGACTGCCAGGACCAGTAAAAGTAGGAAGCCATGCCCCCACCTGGGCAAGGAAAGACAAATAGTCTGAATCCAGCCAGATCAATGAACAGAGAGGGAAACCCACAGGAGTCACTGATTAGGCAGAGAACAGAGCCACTGACAAACTGTGGTCCCCTAAGACAGCAAGCTAGTGAAATAACTAGCCCCCAACTTCCTCTAAGGACCAATCAGGGCCCTGTGGTACCACTGGCCTAATCAAGTCAGAACCTGGATGAATAGGGAGCCCAGTCAAGTCAGCCCACACAGGTTTGCCTGTCATGGAACAGAGTGAGGTAGACAAGGGAAGACAGTGAATAAGAAAACAATAATAGGAGAATATCCAACACATTTGTCTACTTTTATATGTAACAGTCTTGTTTTTGACATAGAATTATGTGAATTAAGGCTTATCTGAATGTAAGAAACAAGCACATCATTTGACTCAGCAACAGGGAGGCTTGCTGGGCTTCCATTTTCTATTGCTTTTCTATTGCCTTATTGCTGGAATTCTCTTGCCTCTCATTTACCACAAAATCAATGATTGTGGCAGGTAGAGACATGTATAAACCTTTATTGCCAACAAGTAAATCCTAATGCAGAGCAAGTCCAGATTAGTGTATTCATTTTCCAGAAACATATTTCTTTACTTCTCAAGGCTCTTAGAACTGCTTACCATCATAGTTTATTTATAATGTAAACTACTACACAAAACATAAATATAGCATATACACATACATATGTGTGTGAATATTTTATTTTTTAATATATCTGACTCTGTGTTACATATTTCACATAACTCATTTAACATTTACTAACCTTGGATAGTGTGTATCGTTCTCATTATCATTTAGCATGGAAGAATTCTGAATAAAGAGGGAACGCCAAAAACAAAAGTTCACATTTTAAGGAAAAAGTGGAAGCAAAGGTTCAAACCACAGGAATCTAGTGCCACATTATACTCAATGTTTAAGCTCTACCACCAACAGCTGTAGACTCACATAGAGTAATGTACTATCATCTATTTGTTTCTGGAGAACAAAAACACTTCTTACCCCAGGGCAACATTGACAAATTTAGTCTAGAAGCTCGTTCATGATAGAGGATTGAGGTAATGATTTAAGCATCACTTTATGTATATACATACACACACACACACATTTTTTTCATCTGAGCACTCCACAGTAGCAGAGAGAAATAAATGAAAGTGCTAAGCACTGTCTGAAAGACAATGTGGATTTAGGCACAAATTCCTGAAGAAATATAAAGGGAAAGATTTTTCTCTACACAGTGTTCATCTCCCACTGTGAAACCTTCTATTTCGACCAACCCAGGAAACATTAATGATCAGCTGAGGGCAGTACCAAACAGAAGTGTGCAGAGAACATACAAATCAGAGGATTTATAGTTCATCTTTCGGTGCGTACAACCAAAATTGATGCTAATATCATGCTGAATTTTAAAGATTTTAAGTAATACAAGCCTATTGTCACTATTCATGCACTTTAAGCACTATTAGAAGAACCCTCCTTATTCCCACAATACATTGCACTGCTATACTCCTGGAACAAATTGGTGGATGTGAATTCATAGGTCTGTCTGAAACACCTGTGTCACTGATGTATGTGTATCCGGCGGGTTTTGCTTTTTATTTATTTATTTTTGTTTTTATTCTTTCAGGTGTCAGTTCAGTTCAGTCGCTCAGTCGTGTCCGACTCTTTGTGACTCCATGAATCACAGCACGCCAGGCCTCCCTGTCCATCACCAACTCCCGGAGTTCACCAAGACTCCTGTCCATCGAGTCAGTGATGCCATCCAGCCATCTCATCCTCCGTTGTCCCCTTCTCCTCCTGACCCCAATCCCTCCCAGCATCAGAGTCTTCTCCAATGAGTCAATTCTTTGCATGAGGTGGCCAAAGTACTGGAGTTTCAGCTTTAGCATCAGTCCTTCCAAAGAACACCCAGGACTAATCTCCTTTAGAATGGACTGGCTGGATCTCCTTGCAGTCCAAGGGACTCTCAAGAGTCTTCTATAAAACCATAGTTCAAAAGCATCAATTCTTCAGCACTCAGCCTTCTTCACAGTCCAACTTTCACATCCATACATGACCACTGGAAAAACCATAGCCTTGACTAGACAGACCTTTGTTGGCAAAGTAATGTCTCTGCTTTTGAATATGCTGTCTAGGTTTGTCATAACTTTCCTTCCAAGGAATAAGTGTCTTTTAATTTCATGGCTGCAAACACCATCTGCAGTGATTTTGGAGCCCCCAAAAATAAAGTCTGACACTGTTCCACTGTTTCCCCATCAATTTCCCATGAAGTGATGTGGGATGCCATAAACAACAATCATCAAAGAAGTAGCCTTGTACAAAATATTTTATTGAAGTTAGCATTATAAATATGAGACAAGAAATAACATAAGTGGATAACCGCAGGGTTTTGGAAAAATAAGTAGTGGGTTCTTTTAGAATCTGCTGCCCACCTAGCCAATTAGGATTAAGGAGAATGCAAGTGTTTTAGAGGGCACTGCATCCCCCAAAAAATGAGATGAGAATCATGGCAACATTTGTTAACACTCACATTTTGGATAACCTGATCAGAGCAGATGTGACAAAATTCTTAACTGAGGCTTGGCTTTGATCTTAACTTATTACTTGATAAACACCATGTATGTGATGTCCCGTTAACCAATCCATATTTTTTTTAATGGTGTGTATATTATAAACTAGGGGAAAATTTTTTTCAGATGCTTAAGGGGACACATCAGATATCATCTGGGACAGACCAGGAGACAGAAACAATATGGAGAGAGAGGTAGGTTATGCTGGGAACCAGAAAGAATTGGCCCAGTGCAATATGAAACGCAGGGGAAAAGGACCAGCTCTTACTCCACACCAGCAAGTAGTTGCCAGGTGAGAATATGGTCTCATTGTTCATAAATTTCTTTTTTTGTCTAAAGACAAGAGGAAAATGTATGCATGTGTGTGCATGTGTGCGTGTGTGCATGTGTGCGTGTGTGTGTGTGTGTGTGCATGTGTGCGTGTGTGTGAAATCTCCTCCCATTTCAGTGTTGGCAACTGGTGCAAAAACCTTTGAGACATTGTGCAGGCAGGCATTCTGTACTCCAGTCCACACACATCTGCAAGTATGAAACGGCCCACAGGCCACCAACTGTGCCCTCAATTATAGATAAAGGGCATCTTCTTATGCATGTGACTGTTTTCTCTATCAATTGTTCTGACAGGGTTTTGTTTGCTTTGTTGATTTTTTCAAGTAACTTTCTAGGTTTCAAATTATCATCCAGCAGCAAGATCCCCATTCCTTTTTTCCACTTTGAACTGACAAAATGTTGAACTGGATCAACTCATTTTTTACATATATTTATAGCATAAGCAAGGCAAGATTTTGTTGTTGTCATTGAATTCAAGTAGTCTTGGTTATCATTATTTCTTAAACTTTGTATTCTGTTTAAGAATTACCTAAAACCACTACAATATTGTAAGTAATTAGCCTTCAATTAAAATAAAGAAATGAACTAAAAAAAAAAAAAAAAGAATTACCTAAAACCAAAGCAGTACTTGTATGCCCTAGGGGTTCTTAATTATGTCAAGAAAGAAGAAAGACAAAGAAAGGGAGGAAGGGAGAGGAAGGGAGGGAGAAGGAAAGGAAGAAAAGAAGAAAAAGAACACAAGTGATGGTGTCAGACTTCTAGGGAAAGGTTCAAGTGAATCTTCCTAATTTCCGAAATAGAAAAATACCTGCTTCTGTCTGAATTCATGGAAATTTCAGAAGTTCTCACTTCCCGTGAATAAACACAGTATGTGTTTGTACTACATGATTCAAGTGTGGTTTATTTTCTTACAGAAACAAAAGTAGAGATGTTTATGAACATTCAGTAAGTTCTTTTTCTGTATGTTCTGACTTTGAAGAAATTTTGAAAACTGTAAGTCATAAATACTGGGTCATAAAGCCTCAAAATCTCATAGTAAAAATTCCAAGTGTTGACTATTACATATTAATTGTTGTTAGTGAATATGTAAAATCTGACACTGAAGGATAATCAGAAACAGATAAAAAATTAATTATCTCAAAACTCTAGGTAAGCTAGCAGTCCTTTTATAATGATAAAACTGAAGCAAAAGGAAATTAAATGATTTACCCAAAGTCACTTCTTTGGAAGTCAGAGTGAGACTTTAAAATTTAGTTCAAAACATTAAATATGGAGTGAAATAAAGTCCTCTCTATTTGTAGAAAGAAGCAAAATCAAAGACATGAAATACTTAGATGTAAAATATCTCATGCACAAATGTTTCAATAATATTCAAACTGATGTCCTATTTTATTTTCTTGAAATAACTGCTGGAAAACCACTTAGGCTAGAAATATTAAGGCATACCAATTTAAAAGGAAGAATATTAAAATAAATGTAACCACATCCACATGTATATTTCATAAATAGCCATTTTAAGTGGGTTCCATTCCTGTCATTTTTATGAGTGATTTACAGATTACCTAATAAAAATTTTCATTTATATTAAGCATTTTATATATCAATTGATTTATTTGTACATACTGAGACCTAAAATTGATATATATGAGAATTCATCTATACATTTGTGGTACATTATATATAAAATATAAATTCTACTTGAGACATTAGCAGCTATAGTTTGTGCTTTGAATAACTGGGATATACAAAGAAATGAAGAAAAGAGGATATATCTTCCAATGATTATTTATATAAGATATCTCATAATTCAATAAAATATCAAAAGGAATAATCTATGAAAATTTGGTAAACTTTAATCTGGAAAAGCAGAACTCTGACAGTAAAATTAAGTTATGCCTGTGAAAAGTGTGGCTTAAATATACAGTATGTATTTCTTCATCTATGACAAGGTATAAACAGAATAACTTGTATTCCCATGTCCATTTCAATCATGACATAAGGTAATATACCTTTTATATCATAATGATTTTTTGCATCAAGAGAAAAAATTCAAATATTTTACACTTAGAACCCAAAATCTATGTAAGTGATTTCTCAAAGAACCACAGACTATACAATTTCCTTTCTGACATTCAAATATGTACGAGTGAAATGAGGCAGCATTTAAACAGAATGGGAAAGACTAGAGATCTCTTAAAGAAAATTAGAGATACCAAGGGAACATTTTATGCAAAGATGGGCTCGATAAAGGACAGAAATGGTATGGACCTAACAGAAGCAGAAGATATTAAGAAGAGGTGGCAAGAATATACAGAAGAACGGTACAAAAAAGATCTTCACGACCAAGATAATCACGATGATGTGATCACTCACCTAGAGCCAATGTGAAATCAAGTGGGCCTTAGAAAGCATCACTACGAACAAAGCTAGTGGAGATGATGGGATTCCAGTTGAGCTATTTCAAATCCTGAAAGATGATGCCGTGAAAGTGCTACACTCCATATGGCAGAAAATTTGGAAAACCCAGAAGTGGCCACAGAACTGGAAAAGGTCTGTTTTCATTCCAATCCCCAAAAAAGGCAATGCCAAAGAAGACTTAAACTATCACACAATTGCACTCATCTCACATGCTAATAAAGTAATGCTCAAAATTCTCCAAGCCAAGCTTCAGCAATACATGAACCATGAACTTCCACATGTTCAAGCTGGTTTTAGAAAAGGCAGAGGAACCAAAGATCAAATTGCCAACATCCGCTGGATCATGGAAAAAGCAAGAGAGTTCCAGAAAAACATCTATTTCTGCTTTATTGACTATGCCAAAGCCTTTGACTGTGTGGATCACAAGAAACTGTGGAAAATTCTGAAAGAGATGGGAATACCAGAACACCTGACCTGCCTCCTGAGAAACCTATATGCAGGTTATGAAGCAACAGTTAGAACTGGACTTGGAACAACAGACTGGTACTAAATAGGAAAAAGAGTATATCAAGGCTGTATATTGTCACCCTGCTTATTTAACTTCCATGTAGAGTACATCATGAGAAACGCTGGGCTGGAAGAAGCACAAGCTGGAATCAAGATTGCTGGGAGAAATATCAGTAACCTCAGATATGCAGATGACACCACCCTTATGGCAGAAAGTGAAGAGGAACTAAAAAGCCTCTTGATGAAAGTGAAAGTGGAGACTGAAAAAGTTGGCTTAAAGCTCAACATTCAGAAAATGAAGGTCATGGCATCTGGTCCCATCACTTCATAGGAAATAGATGGGGAAACAGTGGAAACAGCATCAGACTTTATTTTGGGGGGCTCCAAAATCACTGCAGATGGTGACTGCAGCCATGAAATTAAAAGACGCTTACTCCTTGGAAGGAAATTTATGACCAACCTAGATAGCATATTCAAAAGCAGAGACATTACTTTGCCAACAAAGGTCTGTCTAGTCAAGGCTATGGTTTTTCCTGTGGTCATGTATGGATGTGAAAGTTGGACTGTGAAGAAAGCTGAGCACCAAAGAATTGATGCTTTTGAACTGTGGTGTTATAGAAGACTCTTGAGAGTCCCTTGGACTGCAAGGAGATCCAACCAGTCCATTCTGAAGGAGATCATCCCTGGGATTTCTTTGGAAGGAATGATGCTAAAGCAGAAACTCCAATACTATGGCCACCAATGGGAAGAGTTGACTCATTGGGAAAGACTCTGATGCTGGGAGGGATTGGGGGCAGGAGGAAAAAGGGAAGACAGAGGATGAGATGGCTGGATGGCATCACCGACTCAATGGACATAAGTCTGAGTGAACTCTTGGAGTTGGTGATGGACAAGGAGGCCTGGCGTGCTGTGATTCATGGGGTCACAAAGAGTTGGACACAACTGACCTACTAAACTGAACTGAGCGGATATCCTTGCCCATCTAAATCCAAATATCTTCAAAAAGTAAAGAAAGATAGATAGTTTTGATGAAAGAATTATGTATTTCTGGATAATGCAATGTCTCTGCATGCTTTTATGAGGTTTAGAGCTGCAGGATTTAGCCATTATAATGAACTTCAGGCCGGACTAGTTTTAGTTTATTTTAATAGCTTTTTTGAGGTATAATTGATTTACAAATTACTGACCATATTTCCTGTGTACAGTTCATTGAGTTTGAACACATGCAAACATCCATGGTACCATCACCACATTTGAGGGAATGTACACAACCAACATTTCCCAGATATTCCTTGGTTCACTTATTTCTTTTGCATATGTAGTAAAATCACTTAACATTTGACATTCCCTTGTAAAAAATTATGAAGTGTGCAACACAGCATTGTTAACTATAGTTACTATGTTGTATGGTAGAAGTCTGGTCATGTAATATAACTGACACTGTATGCACACTGAATAACAGTTCTCCATTTCCTCCACACTGCCTTAGGATCCAGCATTTTCACTTCTGGATGTATTAATATATTCAAAAGAATTGAAACCAAGATCTCAAAGAAATATTCGTACTCTCCTTTTCATTGCTACATTATTCATAATAGCCAAAATATGTGAATAATAGATGAATGCATAAAGAAAATGTGATATACATATACAGCGGAATATTACTCAGCATTAAAAAGAAGCTAATCCTGCTATTTGCAACAACATGGATAAATGCGAAACATTTTGCTAAATGAAACAGCCAATCATAAAAGGAAAAAATATTGCATGATTCCACTTACATGAATTATCTAAAATAGTCAAATTCACAGAAGTCAAGAATACAGTAGTAGGTGCCAGGGATTGAGGATGTAGGGAATATGGGCCAAGGCCCTTTGTTTTATACTGTTGTTTTTTTTTTAATTGTTATTTAAAAGTTCATTTTTAAAAATAGGTATTTAAAAATTCAATTCTTAATACAAAACAGGTTTACTAATAAAATTTTTTACGATGAAAGTTTTGTGAACTGCAGTACTGATCCATGAAGATATTCATTAAATATTAATTTAAAAATGTCAAGATTAAAGATGAACATACATAGCTGCATAAGCATATATAAATTCAGAAAAGGGCAATATTGCTTTCAAGATCAGAGAACATATTTTCATGAAAAAGTACTCTTCTTATAAGATGACATAATTCTTCAATCAAATGCTCAGATTAAAAAGAAAACATGATTTCTGTATTTAGCCCTGAGCAGTTTGGTGTGAGCATGAAAGGAAAAGGAGCAGAAAAATCACTCTACATGTCATTCTGCCAAGTAATAAAAAGGTGCTAAAAATAAAATTCATACTGTAAAAACCAGTATTCTAATTTACCCCTACTCAGTTTAGTTTATAAACACAGAGATCTGAAAAAAGTTCTGTTTCACAAAAATGAGCGTCTTGACACAACTGCCTTACAGACTCTCCCATTTGATCCTACTCTACCTCATGCAGTTTTTCTCAACAAGTCACTTGATATTATTCTGGGTTAGGTTGATATTTTACTGGAAAGCTACTGATACTACTTGATTTTTGTTAATAAATTAGCCTACTGGGACTATCGGAAGGATAGGATTATTAGATTATTTGAATAGGATTAACGAAGATTAGCTGCCTTACTTTGTATATGCTTCATAAATTAACTAGATCACTGACATATTTGCCATTAACGATTGGTAAACTTTCTATTTTACTGGTAAGCTTTCATTTGTAAATCTCAAACGCTTAAAAAGAAGTCCTCTAGGAGTTTTATGGTTTCTGGTCTTACATTTAGATCTTTAATCCATTTTGAGTTTATTTTTGTGTATGGTGTTAGATTTTACACCAGTCAGAATGGCTGTGATACAAAAGTCTACAAGCAATAAATGTTGGAGAGGGTGTGGAGAAAAGGGAACCCTCTTACACTGTTGGTGGGAATGCAAACTAGTGCAGCCACTATGGAGAACAGTATGGAGATTCCTTAAAAAACTGGGAATAGAACTGCCTTATGATCCAACAATCCCACTGCTGGGCATACACACTGAGGAAACCAGAATTGAAAGAGACACGTGTACCCCAATATTCATCACAGCACTGTTTATAATAGCCAGGGCATGGAAGAACCTAGATGTTCATCAGCAGATGAATGGATAAAGAAAGCTGTGGTACATATACACAATGGAGTATTACTCAGCCATTAAAAAGAATACATTTGAATCAGTTCTAATGAAGTAGATGAAACTGAAGCCTATTATACAGAGTGAAGTAAGCCAGAAAGAAAAACACAAATACAGTATACTAACGCATATATATGGAATTTAGAAAGATGGTAACAATAACCCTGTATACGAGACAGCAAAAGAGACACTGATGTATACAACAGTCTTTTGGACTCTGGGAGAGGGGGAGGGTGGGATGATTTGGGAGAATGGCATTGAAACATGTATAATATCATATATGAAACGAGTATCCAGTCCAGGTTCGATGCCTGATACCAGATGCCTGGGGCTGGTGCACTGGGACGACCCAGAGGGATGGTATGGGGAGGGAGGGAGGGAGGAGGGTTCAGGATGGGGAACACATGTATACCTGTGGCAGATTCATTTTGTTTTTGTTTTTTTTTTTTTTTTATTATTATTATTCATTTATTTGTTTATTCCTTCCACTAACATTTTTTTTTTTTTTGATCAAGAATCTCTTTTATTGATTATCAGAAACATTACAAACATCTAGTATGAACAAATTGTAACATGATAGTGTTTAGTTTGAACAATTAATACATTTCAGATATAATATTATACATATTTCAATGCTCATTTTGATATGTGGCAAAACCAACACAATATTGTAAAGTTAAATAAAATAAAATTAAATTAAAAAATAAAATTAAAAGAGATGTAAACTTAAAAGGAAAAGATAAAAAAAAAAAGAAGTCCTCTTTTCTTTTAACAGTTGACCAAAGATATCTTTTTCTAGAAGAAAATCCAATAAACCAATTCTCATTTAGTACATAGGGATATTTCAACATAAAGAAATCAAAAAATTTGAGGAGACATGAATAATAGAATCAGAGGAAACAAAATCCAGGTTTTCTCATGTCTGGTCACAGTACAAATCTTTAAAATGACCTGCACCATGTTTACAAACATAAAATAGCAATGTTAAATTTGACTGTAAGACCATTTCGTTCATCCCATAAATACTAGAGACCAGTCTCAATTCCTCCACTAACTCTCTGTGATCCTGCACAAGTTAGTCCTCTTCATTAAGCCTCAGTTTCTACTTCTGGAAAACTAAAGCATAGACAGTGCTGAAGTCTCCCATAAGCTCTCACTGCTACTGCTAAGTCACTTCAGTCATGTCCGACTCTGTGCGACCCCATAGATGGTAGCCCACCAGGCTCCCCTGTCCCTGGGATTCTCCAGGCAAGAACACTGGAGTGGGTTGCCATTTCTTTCTCCAATGCATGAAAGTGAAAAGTGAAAGTGAAGTCACTCAGTCGTGTCCGACTCTTAGTGACCCCATGGACTGCAGCCTACCAGGCTCCTCTGCCCATGGGATTTTCCAGGCAAGAGTACTGGAGTGGGATGCCATTGCCTTCTCCACCCATAAGCTCTTAAGCTCAGATAATTAGTGATTGATTTCCATTCGGAAATTGGCTAAGTGACCACCCTGGCTTTACTCCAGTTGAAGTTGGCAATGGCATGTCAGCACTTTATTAGCAAAACTCAGACATGCTGTAGGGTCCAAACAACATTAAAACAATGATAACAAAAATAATTCAAATAGCCAATTTGAGTTAACACACAAAACTATAAGCCTATCATGAAAAATCTTCCCAACCCAAGGATAGGACCTGGGTCTCCTGCATTGCAGGCAGATTCTTTAAGGTCTGAGCCAACAAGGAAGACCAAATATGTAGTCATAGTACATAACATTATTCCAAATTACGGCAAATACCAAAAGTCTAAAATATTCATTTTCATAACCATGTCTTCAAAACGATAATTCAATTATCTCACCACTTTTGTTTAACAATATGAATTTTTGTTTTACCAGAATACTTACAAAATTAATCTTTGAAACTTACTGCATTCAATAGCAGTGCTTCTATCACTGCTAGCCCAAGAAACAAAACTAAGTCCTTCGCTCTCATTCCTCCCAGTCTTCACCCTCCACTCTGATGCTCACACATGCACAAATGGAGTAAGTCATTTATTAAACAAAATAAGGAAATTATTTCACAAAGTAATTCTAAATCTATGTTAGTAAGTAAAATGTGGTAATATTAAAGGTAGTCTTAAATCCTATTTTGAACTGACAAATGAATAAGAAACAACAGTATCTTAAGCCCACATACAATATTGTAAAGTTAAATAAAGTAAAATTTAAAACAATAAAAAAAATACTTTAGGAAGTTTAGGTGGTCCAGTGGTTAGGACTTGGTGTTTTCACTGCTGAGGACCCAGGTTCAATCCCTGGTTGCAAAATAAGATCCCACAAGCTGTGTGACTTGCCAAAATTACACTTTATGAATTGCAGTAGTTTGTGTTTGAGACGACTTCCCAGTTCCAGGTGATAAACTAACAAGTAATATTTCTAGATCCCTGAGTATTTTGAGTTGTGGGTAAGATATTCCCTCGAGCAAAATGTTGATGTTCAGACTTTGGGGGAATCACAGCTCTCAACAGAGATGATAATGACAAACTAAAAATAAGTCTAGAGTGGAGTCGTGACTCATCACATTCAAAAGGTGATAGCTAGGAAGGTTTGAAATCTCCCAATGACGCATAAAAACAAAACAAAAAATTTCCTGTGTTTTTGAGGGAGAACTCTACAGCACAGATGCACTGGAGAAAAGTTTTTTAATTTTTTTAAATTGTCTAGATTTAAGATAGAGTAGACCTATTTTTTTCATGGTGAAACATATTATATATATATATATATATATATGCATTAAAAATCCTTTTAGTAGGAAATCTGCAACTTTAAGTGCAGTAGATCTATTATATATACTGTCATTTTAAAAAATATAAGTTTTTAGAGTAAGGGAGCATTATTTTAAGTTCTAATTTTATTTACCACTTGTATAATCACAGGTAAGTCACTGGATCTTCCGAAATATCAGTTTTCTCATCAGAAGTAGAGGCATAATGATCCCTCATAGGCAACCACACGTTCATTCTCTAAGTCCATGAGTTATCTTTCTTTTTTGTAAGTTCATCTGTATCATTTCTTTTCTAATTCCACATATAGAGGATGTCAGGTTGCTGGTGGGAGGGATAGGGGAAGGAATAGTTAGGGAGTTAGGGATGAACATGTACATCACTCTGCTATGTTTAAAATGGATAACCAACTGGAATCCACTGTATGGTTCACGAAACTCTGTTCAATGTTATGTGGCAGCCTGGATGGAAGGTGAGTTTAGGGGAGAATGGATAACATGTATATGTATGGTGGAGTCCCTTCACTATTCACCTGAAAAATATGACAATATTGTTAATCAGCTATACACCAGTACAAATTAAAAAGTTTAAAAATGATACCTCATAGGGTTATTAAGAGAATTAATGAGATAATCATGTCAAACTACATAAGAGAATAGTGGCTATATTTTAAAATTACTCAAGATATCACTCAATATCTTGCATTATTTCAAGGTTAAAGACAAATGAGCATTAGGTTTCCTGAATTATTTATATTTTGCTGATGATTTTGCAAGCAAAATGCACATCTTACTGGTGTCTGACTACACTTTAAGTGTCAGAAGGACTCAGGCTATAACACGATTGATAATTCAAGTGGAATCAAATGCAAGAGACTGTGATTGCTCAGAAAGCTAGTCTTATGTGGTAGAAGGATGCCTGGGGTGCAGGTCAAGACCAGATCTGTCTTTACATAGAATGAGCAATATCTGTTGAAAAAGCCCTTAAAATCTTTGAGACTTGGATTTCCTACTGAAAATGTTAAGGAGCTGTACTGCATAATTGCTACCTTTAAATTGAGTGGTTTTTTTTAATATTTAGAAATAAATTATTATATTGGGGAAGGGTTTACTATAAAGCAAACAGCATGTACTTTATGTATAATGCTTCATTTAATTTCATTTATTAAAAACTATTATTAATATTTACTATGTACTAACCCCTTACTCTTCTCAAAATGTTGGGATTCAGCAATGAAAAAGCAGAAAAAATAAATAAGTAAAACTGCCTTCTTAAGTTCCACATGGTAGTAGCAGAGACAGAGAGCAATAACTATATATGCCATGGTATTTGGTGGTCAATATTATAGAGAAAAAAGATATAAAGAATATAACAATAAGATTTAAAAGAAAAATTTCTGAAGTTGACAAGCTGCAATTTTCAAGAGTGGCTATGGAAAACATTCCTGAAGAGAAGACATTAGCTAAGTCTTGATGAAGATGAAGAGAGAGAGTCACTGGGAGAGGTAGGGGAAAAGCCTTCCAGGATTCAGAAGCAGCAAAGCAAAGACCCAAGGTAAAATGCTCTCATTGAACAGGGCAACTGAGGGGAGAAGAATGGCAAATGAGGTAAACAATTACAGGAGATCAGATCATGGAGGACTGTTTCATAATGGCTGAACAAGGTAGAATTTCATCACAAATGAGATGAATTTAAACAGTGGAGAGATATAATCTGACAAACAAAACACACACACACACACACACACACACACACACAGGATCACCCTGGTTGTTGTGTTGAAAATAGACTAAAGGGAGACAGAACTTGAGGCAGGAAGACCAGTGAGGATGCTGTCAGTTTAACTCAAGCAAGAAACAACAATGGATGATACATGGACAGTTGATTATAGAGTATAAGAGAGAGAGGGCCAGGACAGCAACATTATTTGCATGACTCAGAGCAAAATAAAAGTTCCTCTTGAAAAACATTTAAGGAATTCACTACAGGGCAAGCAGAACAATAAATCAATCACAGAACTTTTTCCCTGTGTGACTGCATCACAGAGTCACATACTCATGATGCTGGTTCTAGAGAGAATTCAAGGATGACTCCAAAATTTCTACCTACGTAATGAAGTGATGGAGCATCCACTAATACTGATTTTTGAAAATGTACTAGAAAGGAAGTTTGGGGGCCAGGGGAAAGGTCAGGAATTGTACATTCCTGAGATGTCTCAGACTTCACATCAGATCAGATCAGATCAGTCGCTCAGTCGTGTCCAACTCTTTGCGACCCCATGAACTGCAGCACGCCAGGCCTCCCTGTCCATCACCAACTCCTGGAGGTCACTCAGACTCACATCCATCGAGTCAGTGATGCCATCCAGCCATCTCATCCTCTGTCGTCCCCTTCTCCTCCTGCCCTCATTCCCTCCCAGCATCAGAGTCTTCTCCAATGAGTCAACTCTTCACATGAGGTGGCCAAAGTATTGGAGTTTCAGCTTTAGCAACATTCTTTCCAAAGAAATCCTAGGGCTGATCTCCTTCAGAATGGACTGGTTGGATCTCCTTGCAGTCCAAGGGACTCTCAAGAGTCTTCTCCAACACCACAGTTCAAAAGCATCAATTCTTTGGCGCTCAGCCTTCTTCACAGTCCAGCTCTCACATCCATACATGACCACAGGAAAGACCATAGCCTTGACTAGGCGAACCTTTGTTGGCAAAGTAATGTCTCTGCTTTTGAATATGCTATCTAGGTTGGTCATAACTTTCCCTCCAAGGAGTAAGCGTCTTTTAATTTTATGGCTGCAGTCACCATCTGCAGTGATTTTGGAGCCCAGGAAAAGAAAGTCTGACACTGTTTTCACTGTTTCTCCATCTATTTCCCATGTAGTGATGGGACCAGATGCCATGATCTTCGTTTTCTGAATGTTGAGCTTTAAGCCAACTTTTTCACTCTCCACTTTCACTTTCATCAAGAGGCTTTTGAGTTCCTCTTCACTTTCTGCCATAAGGGTGGTGTCATCTGCATATCTGACGTTATGGATATTTCTCCCAGCAATCTTGATTCCAACTTGTGTTTCTTCCAGTCCAGCATTTCTCATGATGTACTCTGCATATAAGTTAATTAAATATGGTGACAATATACAGCCTTGACGTCCTCCTTTTCCTATTTGGAACCAGTCTGTTGTTCCATGACCAGTTCTAACTGTTGCTTCCTGACCGGCATATAGCTTTCTCAAGAGGCAGATCAGGTGGTCTGGTATTCCCATCTCTTTCAGAATTTTCCACAGTTTATTGTGATGTACACAGTCAAAGGCTTTGGCATGGTCAATAAAGCAGGAATAGATGTTTTTCTGGAACTCTCTTGCTTTTTCCATGATCCAGCGGATGTTGGCAATTTGATCTCTGGTTCCTCTGCCTTTTCTAAAACCAGCTTGAACATCAGGAAGTTCATGGTTCACATATTGCTGAAGCCTGGCTTGGAGAATTTTGAGCATTACTTTACTGGCGTGTGAGATGAGTGCAATTGTGCGGTACTTTGAGCATTCTTTGGCATTGCCTTTCTTTGGGATTGGGATGAAAACTGACCTTTTCCAATCTTGTGGCCACTGCTGAGTTTTCCAAATTTGCTGGCATATTGAGTGCAGCACTTTCACAGCATCATCTTTCAGGATTTGGAATAGCTCCACTGGAATTCCATCACCTCCACTAGCTTTGTTCATAGTGATGCTTTCTAAGGCCCACTTGACTTCACATTCCAGGATGTCTGGCTCTAGGTCAGTGATCACACCATCATGATTATCTGGGTCATGAAGCTCTTTTTTGTACAGTTCTTCTGTGTATTCTTGCCACCTCTTCTTAATATCTTCTGCTTCTGTTAGGTCCATACCATTTCTGTCCTTTATCGAGCCCATCTTTGCATGAAATGTTCCTTTGGTATCTCTGATTTTCTTGAAGAGATCCCTAGTCTTTCCCATTCTGTTGTTTTCCTCTATTTCTTTGCATTGATCACTGAAGAAGGCTTTCTTATCTCTTCTTGCTATTCTTTGGAACTCTGCATTCAGATGTTTATATCTTTCCTTTTCTCCTTTGCTTTTCGCTTCTCTTCTTTTCACAGCTATTTGTAAGGCCTCCCCAGACAGCCATTTTGCTTTGGACCACAGCCTTGTCTAACTCAATGAAATTAAGCCATGCCCGTGGGGCAACCCACAATGGGCGGGTCATGGTGGAGAGATCTGACAGGGTGTGGTCCACTGGAGAAGGGAATGGCAAATCACTTCAGTATTCTTGCCTTGAGAACCCCATGAACAGTATGAAAAGCAAAATGATAGGATACTGAAAGAGAAACTCCCCAGGTCAGTAGGGGCCCAATATGCTACTGGAGATTGGTGGGGAAATAACTACAGAAAGAATGAAGGGATGGAGCCAAAGCAAAATGAATACCCAGCTGTGGATGTGTCTGGTGATAGAAGCAAAGTCCAATGCTGTAAAGAGCAATATTGCATAGGAACCTGGAATGTCAGGTCCATGAATCAAGGCAAATTGGAAGTGGTCAAACAAGAGATGGCAAGAGTGAATGTCAACATTCTAGGAATCAGCGAACTGAAATGGACTGGAATGGGTGAATTTAACTCAGAGGACCATTATATCTACTACTGTGGGCAGGAATCCCTCAGAAGAAATGGAGTGGCCATCATGGTCAACAAAAGAGTCCGAAATGCAACACTTGGATGCAATCTCAAAAACGACAGAATGATTTCTGTTCGTTTCCAAGGCAAACCATTCAATGTCACAGTAATCCAAGTCTATGCCCCAACCAGTAACACTTAAGAAGCTGAAGTTGAACGGTTCTATGAAGACCTACAAGACCTTTTAGAACTAACACCCAAAAAAGATGTCCTTTTCATTATAGGGGACTGGAATGCAAAAGTAGGAAGTCAAGAAACACCTGGAGTAACAGGCAAATTTGGCCTTGGAATACGGAATGAAGCAGGGCAAAGACTAACAGAGTTTTGCCAAGAAAATGCACTGGTCATAGCAAATACCCTCTTCCAACAACACAAGAGAAGACTCTATACATGGACATCACCAGATGGTCAACACCGAAGTCAGATTGATTATATTCTTTGTAGCCAAAGATGGAGAAGCTCTATACAATCAGCAAAAACAAGACCAGGAGCTGACTGTGGCTCAGACCATGAACTCCTTATTGCCAAATTCAGACTGAAGTTGAAGAATGTAGGGAAAACCACTAGACCATTCAGGTATGACCTAAATCAAATCCCTTATGATTATACAGTGGAAGTGAGAAATAGATTTAAGGGCCTAGATCTGATAGATAGAGTGCCTGATGAACTATGGAATGAGGTTCTTGACATTGTACAGGAGACAGGGATCAAGACCATCCCCATGGAAAAACCTTCACCAAATAAGTAGCTAGATCTATGATCTGGGGGTTCAGGGAGAAGTCTGGGCTAAAGATATATATTTAGGTGTAATTCACATATCAACTCACATTAGGCCTAGAGTAAACACAGACAGTAGAGGGAAAAGGCCAAAAGACACAGTCCTGAAAAAATGAGGAGGCTGAGAAAGAGTGGTAATGAAGAAGTATAAATTCAATGGCTCTGGAGGGTAAGGGGGAAAAAAAAAAAAAAGGAGAAAGGAATGATTGACTACGATGTTAAGTAGTTTTCCATGGACTAATAAAATGATGATTAAGAATTTACTTCTACATTTAACAACACAGAAGTCATCACCGACCTCAAGAGCACAATTTTGGTGGAAAGAGTAATGGACTCTGACCATAGTAGTTTTGAGAAAGAATGAAAGGAGAAATATTAGCAGCAACAAGTACACAGCCACCACAAACTTAGCTGAGAAGGGAAGCTGAAAATGGAGAATAGCAGTAAGGAAAACATGGTAAAAAGAAATATATTTGATAGAAGAAATAACTGCACTCATAATAATCCTTTAAAGTTGGCATTATTTATCTTCCTTTATTAAGTTTAGGTAACTAGCCCTAAACCACTGAGCAAATGAACTAAACTGAACTGAACTTGCCCTAGACCACAAAACTAATAAGTTGCAATAGTATGAAACCAAAAGTGATTTTATTTAAATGAATGTGCCAGTTTGCATCACTGCCTTAGATCAATTGCTTAGGATCTTAGCATCTCAGGGTTTAAGGTGAGAGACATCATATAAACACACTGGCTTAAAAATGGGGATTAAGATTTCAGGTTAAATGTCACCTCTTCAAAGAATAGGCCCCCTCAAGATCTCTACCGCATCATATAGTATGCTTCTTTCACAGTACTCAAAAACTGGGTAGTTATTTCACTTAATTCTTAATTTTTTGCTTATCTACTTTTTTTTTCTATTTCCAAACTGTAAATGAATTCAGAATTTTTTTTTTCAAAATTCCTCTCGAATTTTTTCCACAGTACCCAGCACAATGCCCACAGTAGTATATGCTCAATAAATATTCAATAAATGAATAACCATCTTTATTTCATCCACCCCTTTCATAAGCATGCCAATGTAAAGAAAAGAAATATAATTCTATCTTCATGGGCATTCTTCTCTTTTACCAGAAGCAAAAGTACAAATGCTCATTCTCTTCTAATATCTGATTCCATTTACATTTCAAACTCTAATACTGGTTATGAATGTGATGTTACACTAAATTATGGTGATAATGTTTTCATAAAATTATATTATTCACTCAGCTTCTCATAAAAAATAACCAGTTAAATGAAATATAAAGACAAAGGTGACATGTGTAAAATGTCAATAGTGAAAAGTGAAAGTCACTCAGTCACACCTGACTCTTTGCAACCTCAGGGACTATACAGTCCCAGGAATTCTCCAGGCCAGAATACTGTAGTGGGTGACCGCTCTCTTCTCCAGGGGATCTTCCCAGCCCAGGAACTGAACCCAGAAAAATGTAGTTCAATTCAGTTCAGTCACTCAGTCGTGTCTGACTCTTTGCAACCCCATAAATCACAGCACACCAGGCCTCCCTGTCCATCACCAAATCCCGGAGTTCACCCAGACTCACGTCCATCGAGTCAGTGATGCCATCCAGCCATCTCATCCTCTGTCGTCCCCTTCTCCTCCTGCCTTCAATCCCTCCCAGCATCAGAGTCTTTTCCAATGAGTCAACTCTTTGCATGAGGTGGCCAAAGTACTGGAGTTTCAGCTTTTGCATCATTCCTTCCAAAGAAATCCCAGGGCTGATCTCCTTCAGAGTGGACTGGTTGGATCTCCTTGCAGTCCAAGGGACTCTCAAGAGTCTTCTCCAACACCACAGTTCAAAAGCATCAATTCTTCGGCTCTCAGCCTTCTTCACAGTCCAACTCTCACATCTATACACGACCACAGGAAAAACCATAGCCTTGACTAGACGGACCTTTGTTGGCAAAGTAATGTCTCTGCTTTTCAATATGCTATCTAGGTTGGTCATAACTTTCCTTCCAAGGAGTAAGCGTCTTTTAATTTCATGGCTGCAGTCACCATCTGCCATGATTTTGCTGCTGCTGCTGCTGCTAAGTCGCTTCAGTCGTGTCCGACTCTGTGCGACCCCATAGACGGAAGTTCACCAGGCTCCCCTGTCCCTGGGATTCTCCAGGCAAGAACACTGGAGTGGGTTGCCATTTCCTTCTCCAATGCATGAAAGTGAAAAGTCAAAGTGAAGTCGCTCAGTCGTGTCCGACTCTTAGCGACCCCACGGACTGGAGCCTACCAGGCTCCTCCGTCCATGGGATTTTCCAGGCAAAAGTACTGGGGTGGGGTGCCATTGCCTTCCCCGGCCATGATTTTGGAGCCCCCAAAATAAAGTCTGACTCTATTTCCACTGTTTCCCATCTATTTCTCATGAAGTGATGGGACCAGATGCCATGACCTTCATTTTCTGAATGTTGAACTTTAAGCCAACTTTTTCACTCTCCGCTTTCACCTTCATCAAGAGGCTTTTTAGTTCCTCTTCACTTTCTGCCATAAGGGTGGTGTCATCTGCATATCTGAGGTTATTGATATTTCTCCTGGCAATCTTGATTCCAGCTTGTGCTTCTTCCAGCCCAGCATTTTTCATGATGTACTCTGCATAGAAGTTAAATAAGCAAGGTGACAACATACAGCCTTGATGTATTCCTTTTCCTATTTTGAACCAGTCTGTTGTTCCATGTCCAGTTCTAACTGTTGCTTTCTGACCTGCATATGGATTTCTCAGCAGGCAGGTCAGGTGATCTGGTATTCCCATCTCTTTCAGAATTTTCCAGTTTATTGTGATCCACACAGTCGAAAGCTTTGGCATAGTCAATAAAGCAGAAATAGATGTTTTTCTGGAACTCTCTTGCTTTTTCGATGATCCAGCGGATGTTGGCAATTTGATCTCTGGTTCCTCTGCCTTTTCTTAAACCAGCTTGAATTCTGGAATAAGCTAGTCTATAAATAATTATTTTTAAAATTCTTCAATCTTCAGGATATGATTTTCTTAATCACACACACACAAGAACACTCTGCTGTAGTTTCTATTACATAGTTTGATTTTTCTTTTGAGAGTTGGTTAAATAATTGTATGGTGTAACAGAACAATTTTGCTATGAAGGCATCTTGAAATAATCTGCATGTTTACTTGATTCTTTAAAATTAGCTAGGAGAGACAAGCTTGGTTTTCAATAGCTGTTTTATCCTAATTGCGTATTTGTTCTTTTTAATTAACAAGTCATCAAACTAGAACATGTGACTAGAGTGAATGATATTTTATTGCATTTGATATGGTTTGCTTTAAATAGACAGTTTGTGTAGGTTTATGGAAATAATTTTACTATCTAGGTAGGATATGTTAAGTACATAGTTTCTGAAGAACTCTTTTAAGAGCTAGATGGAATCAGAGAAGGATCCTTTTTAGCAAAGGAACATGTTGCTAAGTGTACCCTAACAGGCTATATACCTAGTTAGTAACATACACATAAGTGGGCTCTAAAGTCTCTCTATATGCATGTATATTCCTGATATTCAATCTTAAACATAAAATAATGATCACATTCTCACTGACTTATGCAAATTTGTAGTGCAATTAAATAAGAATGAAATTTGGTAAGTGCTTCATAACTTATAAAGCTTTCAAGCACTGCAAGAGAAATGGATTTGACATAGTTTTTATACTTTGGTTTTTAGAAACAATAGCAACAAGTATTGATTATATCTTAAATGGCTTATGCAAAATCTATAGGTTCTGATACTAGCATAAGCTATTGTTCAAAAGTCCACTAACATTGTTCAAAGTAGAGAACCTAATGTGTCCTCTTAGCATTATCAGATTACTTTTGTTCTACCAAAGCCCCAGTTCTTTGTTTTCTGAAAGACATAAATATTAATTTCTGTCTTAAGAAAGCATATTAATAACTCAGTTGTATGTTTGGAATTATAACCTAAGTCAGTGTCCACGTAATACCTAAACCAACAACCAGTTTTAGGAAAACACTGTTCAAATCAGTTAATGAACAAAGTGGCTCTTTCAGTCAATCTGTCAAGAACCTACAGTGAACAATCTGTAGGTTCACACATCCCTCAAAATTCTACCCACAATATGACAACTTCTTTACTGAGAAATAAAAGGAATCTGTTGACTCAAATAAGGATATTTCACAGAAGCATTATAATTCAAGACATTAGGTTTTTAATCTACAAGATACGATGATTTACTTCCTCAACTCTAAAACGTTCACAAATACATAAAGCCCAGCTGTCACTATTTTCATTCCTGCTTCTCAGTGTGAAGCAACATTAAGGGAGTGTATTATTGTTCATATGATATACAGTCCTTTATAACTGAATCACAAAATACTAAACTAATTAACAGAGGGCAATTAGCCATTACCTTCACAAGGAGTTGGATATTTTGAAAATTTCTACAAGCCTATGAAATATTTAAGAGGAAAAAAATGTCTACTTTATTCTGGTTTAAATTAATCACTAGTTATAAATTTGTAACAAGTTAAAATTGTTGAAAGAGATTTCATGTTTCTCATGAAGAGGGAAAACAAGTTATAAAAGTTTGAAAATAGTATAATGATTAGCACATATTAAAATTTAAATGAGAAAGCAAAATTTATAAGACTAATTTATATGTATATAAGCATATATATTTGTTTTTATATCTGTATACATATACATATGAGTTTGTATACACATAGGTGTTTCCCCTACTAATGCGACTGTTCTGAATTGTCAACAAACATGTGCCTGCTAAATATACAGGTAACACATTGCTTTGGATTTTAGACTTTTTTAGGATAAAATGAAGATGTAATAGCAATGAGGCTAGCTGGCCACTTGGGGAGGCCTTGATTTTGACTGGACATTCATAGTTTAAGGTCATCAGTTTCAAAAGCAATCATTTCATTTTCACAACCAGCGATCACAGCATGTTATACTCAATGGGAAAAATTCTGGCTCATCAAACTTTCAACACATTATTGCCCAAATCAATATATAAATAGATTTCCTACCTGTTAATTTATAATGAGAAATATGAGTACTAAAGAAATTAAGTGTTTATATATGTTTGATCAGTGTGGTCTCTCCAATCAAGCAAATGACTACAGGGGATAAAAAATATCCAGAATACTGATTTTAATCATCATTTTGGGGCCCAAGGTAATTAAATAGATGACATCAATAGCTAGTACCATCTAGTTATGCCACCCTATAGAATCCTTCACAGCCACAGGGATATATTTTCCAGATGGATTTCTTATAGTGATGGCGTTCTCACTTTTTAGCACTAGAACCAAACCAATAATTCATTCCCAATTGCCTTAAAAAAAAAATTCCTGATCTCCTAGAGTTTGTAAACATAGCGTTTACAAGATAGAGTACCCAGAGGATTAGCAAATCATTTGCTGCCATCCCTTGACTGTATAAGATGGCAGACGTCAATTATAGCTCTCTTTTTTGATAAATCTGGACTGAGTCTTAGAGTAGGAAGCAGCCCACTGCACTCACTATCAATTGATTATAATTGTCATTTTAAATGAAATTCACTTGCCATCCTGGAGTTAGAATTAACTTTCAGACAGATTATGTATTCAAACAGTCAAGATTCAGTGCCATGAAATTCTCCCTGCTTGTGATAATATTGTTTCTGTGATTTCAGAACCATCACTTACAGAATATTGGTTCAGGTGGGTTGTTTATACAGATGGTTGATTGATATCACTTTTTATATTGAATACTCTATAACTTTATTTTCAATGAATTTCTTATCTTCAAGTTTTGGAGGCAACTTACTGTTGCTTTCCATGCACTAATGCAATTCATTTCATCTGCTATCAGATAATCTTGCACTTTCCCCTACACTGATCTTATTTTAAATTATCTTTTTAAGAACCACTGAAATGTAATGATACGTAAAAGAACAGTTCCACATACTAGGCTGGACTGGGGAACTGTTTTTTAGGGAATACAAGTAATAGTACATTCAGTTCAGTTCAGGACATGCTGAGCATGTCTGACTCTTTGCAACCCCATGGACTGCAGCACGCCAGGCTTCCCTGTCCATTAGCAACTCCCGGAGCTTGCTCAAACTCATGTTCATCGAGTCAGTGATGCCATCCAACCATCTCATCCTCTGTCGTCCCCTTCTCCTGCTTTCAGTCTTTCCCAGCATCAGGGTCAATAGTAAAATTATGAATAGTACAATAGGATATTAATAGTATCTACTATAATAAAAATACAAAAATTCTGGACTTCTTGATGCAATGGTATACAACCAACTAAATCTTTGTGATAGATGTTGAGTGAATAGTGTGATAGAGTGAAGTGAATAAAACTGATTATTTTTTCAACACTGATAATTATAAAATGGAAAAAAAAATCATATCAAAATATAAGACATATCTGCTTCTTGGTAGGTTATTTCTTACTTTGGGGTAAATTTTAAGTTGTTTTGTTGTTATTGTTGCTGTTGGTGTGTTAATGCAAAGATAAAACAATATACTCAGTTTCTCAAGAGGGTCTGAAAATAGGGAAGATACCTCAAATAATGTTAGCTTTGATCATGCACTAATATTATCATTCGGAGAAGGCAATGGCACCCCACTCCAGTACTCTTGCCTGGAAAATCCCACAGATGGAGGAGCCTGGTAGGCTGCAGTTCATGGGGTCGCTAAGAGTTGGACATGACTGAGCGACTTCGCTTTCTCTTTTCACTTTCATGCATTGGAGAAGGAAATGGCAACCCACTCCAGTGTTCTTGCCTGGAGAATCCCAGGGACGGGGAGGCCTGGTGGGCTGCTGTCTATGGGGTCACACAGAGTCGGACACGACTGAAGTGAGTTAGCATAGCATAGCATAGCATAGCATACCTGACCAGCAGCTTTATTGTAAGAGTCTAAAACGTTCACCTTAGGAAGTTTGGATGTTTCTTTGGGGAAAAGTGTTTCTTGCCTAGAAGTGACTGGCTGTTCTTGAGCAGTCACCTGTGCTATTCTTTGAGCAGCTATTTGCTGAAGATAGTGAGCTGGAGAGAATAGCGGCAAGACCCTGTAGGAGAGATTGCTACTAGGATGTGAGCTGGTTTATTCACAGATTCATAAACTGATCTGTGAGTTCCTACATGGAGATTGTATTTTAAAATATTTTTTTAACATTTAAAATGTATGCCCAGCTCAGATAAAATGTTATATAACTATACATAGTCTATCTGATTCTTAAATGAAATTAAGAATTCATATAAAATATGAATGATAATTATTATATGAAATATAATTCTTATATGAAATGAAGTATATGTCATATATATATACTTAAATACGTATAATATAGTATATATCATATCTTATATGAAATGAAGAATCATTATTTCCATTCTACAGATAAGGAAACAGAAGTTCATAGCCAGTGAGCAGCTAAGCTGAGACTCAAATTTTGGTATCTTTTCCTTCACAGCCCAAGTTCTTATATTCCCTGTTGCCTCACAATGAATAATCCAAAACTAGAGAAATGTACTCCTTTCAGACTATTGTTTTCTTATACCTGTGGATAATGTTGTTGGTGGGTTTTCTCTCAGTACAGAATGTAGTTACCTATTTTACTAGGAAGAATTCATCATGAGACAGAATATGTGAAGTCTTGTGAAGAATTTTTTCTTTTTCAGGAAGGCACCCCCAGTTTAAAGATGTAATACTTGATTGAGGGGCTTCTCCCTTAGAGAGGTAAACTGCCCAAGACATTATATGGTCATGAAGATGAGCAAAGTTAAAAGTAGCCTGTGGGCTCAGATGGTAAAGCATCTACCTACAATGCGGGAGACCCGGGTTCAATCCCTGGGTAGAAAAGATCTCCTGGAGAAAGAAGGACATGGCAACCCACTCCAGTACTCTTGCTGGAAAATTCCATGGATGGAGGAACCTGGTAGGCTACAGTCCATGGGGTTGCAAAGAGTCAAACACGACTGAGCAACTGCAGTGTGTGTGTGAGAGACTTCAGGGAAACAGACCTGTGTTTGGGTGGCCTGAGAGGAGTCACAACTGTGGTAGTAAGTTCTTCTCCATATTGTATTTCTCTTCTGTTACCACAGAAAGCTTCCTTAGAGACTTGAGGGCTAGGTTCTGCGTGAAGGAAACAAAAAGGACTCATTTCATACTTGGGATAGATGAATGAAAACCATATCCTTTCCTCTGAAGTCAGAGTAATGGCAGCTTTGCTTGGCAGAGCACTAGCTCAAGGAAGCCATCACTAGAGTGGGAAAAGCAGGTAGCAAGACTAGAAGACCAGGAGGATCCCTAAGGGACTTATACCTTTAAAAGGGAGGCCATAGCCTGGGGAACGGGTGCTCAAGACATCGTTGATGGATTCATGAAATATTAATAGCTGAAGTTACTTTGAGAATGACCGATTCCTAATGAACTTTCTGATAAGGTCTCAAGACATTAAAATGAACATGGTCTAATGTTTTAGACATTATTGAATACTTGGCATCATATCAAGAAGGCAATGTCACCTAAATTATAAGTGGTAATGAGATGTGGTGAATCTGGGATGAATTGAGCATTCCCATAGCTGAAAGGAGGCCACAACCTGAACTAAAAAACCTAACTTTGAGTCCAAAATAAATACATCCATTCTTTCCATCAACATCACTAAAATTCACTTATCTATTTTATTAAGGTATTTCCATTCCCTTTCTTTACTTCTTTTTGTCATTTTTCACCCTAATGTTTTCATAATGGCTTTCTTTTAGCTTTATCTTAAATTGATATGGCGTAATTAACTGGCACAGAGTAAAAATATTTTCTCTAACAAAGAAGGCAGATCCCAAGGAACAAAAATGCCATTTTCACTCAATATCTAAATATAATAACATACATGCACAACAGGAAAGTTGTTTCTCCTCCTAAAAAATGTTTTGAATTTAGGTTATGATAATTTCATATTGCTTTACTAACTGATTTGTTCAAACTTTACCTAGTGCTTTGTGGCTTTTCGTAACCCCGTGTATTCAAGCATTGCACAGTTATGTGGCCTGTATGCATTTTAGAATGCATTAAAAAAGAAAACAGTTAAGGTAATATGCAATAATTCAGAATAAAATAGCCATATGTTTCTAAAAACACAACAGTTATTCCGTTCAAGTTGATAATGGAATTCACCTCTTAACAGCTTATTCATTTACCCTGACTCTCAAAGAAATTAGAAAAGCATGTGCACCTCTGCACATCCAGGATTAACTGAACTGTCATTGTCACCCTCCCAGATGGCAAATAGCTGATCATTGTTTACACACAATCATGCTCAACTACAATTGTTTCCCTCATTTTCCTTCCAATTTCCTTCTGTCTTCTTTATCCTTGCATTTATCAAAAACATGTCTTCAGAGGGATAAGAGATTTCTTTATTTCATAAAGAAAAAGCGTTTTTAGTTTTGGCGTGTGCATACATGAAGTAATTTTTAACTCTGTGATGCTGTCAGGAGAACTGTTTTGTCTCTTATCCTATAGTTAAAGATTGACCAGGGTAGGGCTGACTGACATTCTTTTGTGTGAAGAACTTCTTCTTAATAATACAAAAAAAAAACAAAAAAAAACAGTCTTGAGGCAATGTTTTGTCAGACACAACCAGAGCCAATTTTAAAACTAGTTTATTCTTTCCTTAAACACTAGTTTGCTGTCTCAGAAACATGACTGAAGAAAGTGAGCTTCTGTCTCTCTCTCTTCCAATTTTGCATCTTCTAGTCAATATCAGGGAATTTTTTTACAAGTTGTGTGATGACTAATAACAATATACTATATATAGTCTGGGATTTGGGCAAATTGAGAAAAGCAATGACAAAGAATGTTCAAACTATCGCACAATTGCATTCATTTCACATGCTAGCGAAGTAATCCTCAAAATTCTCCAAGCAAGGCTTCAACAGTACGTGAATCGTGAACTTCCAGATGTTCAAGTTGGATTTATAAAAGCCAGAGAAATCAGAGATCAAATTGCCAACATCCGTTGGATCATCAAAAAGGAGAGAGAGTTCCAGAAAAACATCTACTTTTGCTTTATTGACTACGACAAAGCGTTTGATTGTGTGGATCACAACTGTGGAAAATTCTTAAAGAGATGGGATTATCAGACCAACTGACCTGCCTCTTGAGAAATCTGTATGCAGGTCAGGAAGCAACAGTTAGAACTGGACATGGAACAACAGAATTGTTCCAAATAGGGAAAGGAGTACATCAAGGCTGTATATTGTCACCATGCTTATTTAACTTATATGCAGAGTACACCATACAAAATGCCGGGCTGGATGAAGCACAAGCTGGAATCAAGATTGCTGGGAGAGATATCAATAACCTCAGATATGTAGATGACAGCACCCTTATGGCAGAAAGCGAAGAAAAACTAAAGAGCCTCTTGATGAAAGAGAAAGAGGAGAATGAACAAGTTGGCTTAAAACTCAGCATTCAGAAAACTAAGATCATAGCATCTGGCCCCATCACTTCATGGCAAATAGATGGGGAAATAATGCAAAAAATGAGAGACTTTATTTTGGGGGCTCCAAAATCACTGCAGATGATTACTGCAGCCATGAAATTAAAAGACACTTACTCCTTGGAAGAAAAGCTTTGACTAAACTAGACAGCATATTATAAAGTAGAGACATTACTTTGCCAACAAACGTTCATCTAGTCAAAGCTATGGTTTTTCCAGTAGTCATGTATGGATGTGAGAGTTGAACTATAATGAAAGCTGAGTGCCAAAGAATTGATGCTTTTGAACTGTAGTGTTGGTGAAGACTCTTGAGAGTCCCTTGGACTTCAAGGAGATCCAACCAGTCCATCCTAAAGGAAATAATCAGTCCTGAATATTCATTGGAAGGACTGATGCTGAAGCTGAAACTCCAATACTTTGGCCATCTGACCCAAAGAATTGACTCATTGGAAAAGACCCTGATGCTGGGAAAGATTGAAGGCAGGAGGAGAAGGGGATGATAGAGGGTGAGATGGTTGGATGGCATCACAGACTCAATGGACATGGGCTTGAATAAGCTCAGGGAGTTGGTGATGGACAGGGAAGCCTGGCATGCTGCAGTCCATGGGGTCACAAAGAGTCGGACATGACTGAGTGACTGAACCAAACTGATTTGGGCCAATTGAAAAAGGAGGTCTGGTGTGGTCTTTACAAACTGGCCCCATGGCTCCTTGGGATCAGATATTTCTATGAAATTTCTTAACAGTTTCTTATGATGAATTTAATATTTACTATCCTATATAAAATATATATTAATTCAGTTTATCTCTTTTTTATGTACCTTCAATTTGGTGAGACATTTTTATTAATAGAGCACTATTTAATATTTGAGAGCTAAGACTTTGCACCAATGACCAAAAGTTAAATATGAAAAAATACTTTCTGAAGAGCCACAAAATATTGCAATTTTACATTTTTATTACTTTACCATAAAATTACAACTTAATATACCCAATATGGAAAAGTGTGTTTGTGTGTGTGTGTGTGTTGGGGGGGAGGGGTGATAAGCATAATATCAATGACTGGTAATAATTATTTCATAACAATTTATATAAAATAGATGAGACAGAGAAATGAAAGAAAAGTTTTGGCATATTTGATTTTAAAATTCAACCTAATATTTTGTGAATGAAAATTAAATGCCTACATTTCTTTCTCCTATATTCTTTCCCTTGGGCATTTACAACATCTTCTAGGAGAGTTCAAAACCAATGAAAAAAGAAGCAAGTTCCATTTGATATTTATTTTTAGCAAGAACTTGGCACAACCAGATGCCAGGAGTAGTTCTGCCGTTCTGAATACTAAATATTCAACAGATGGCTCTTCTTAGATTTCATCCAATCTGGAAATGCCCCCATTGGAAACAAAGATGGTCTTCAGATTGTCCCTTTTCTAATAAAATATACTTACCATACATGCTATGAATAGAAAGGTAAGAATTACAAGCTCATTCTATAAAACAATGAGTTTAAAGGACTATACCAACATTTATTATGTAAATAAATATCTCAAATAGTTTACATATCCATTTGCAAGTGAAGTATTAAGAAAAGAAAAGATGAAAAAAATCTCAAAGATGGTTTGGAACTCCTAGTAACTTGACAATTCTTAACTACATAGTGTCTTTACAATTTAAAAATTTAAGTTGCTGCCCCTACCCCACACCAGCCAAATTCTCAAATGAACCTTGGTTAAACAAAAAAACCATTGAGATCTGGCAATTTCCACAGCAAGAGGATCCTCCTCTGTAAGACTACAGATGAATTACAATGAGGCTCAAAGAATAGTCATAAATTAGCTAACCCAAATACTAGATGTTTTATATTCTGTAGAATTGAAGCATGTGTTGTCTGTTTTCTTCTCATTATAAAGACAGATACATTTGCATGTGATATCTTAATGGGTTTAGTCAAAGTGAGTTAGTTCATATAGTTAAGCTAACATCAATTGAAGGACAACTAGTAAGTAACACAGCAAATATTCAACAAATGGTAACTATTAATCTTGTTTATTGTTAGTACTCAGTTAGCCATACTAGTTTGTGTCTTATATCACTACAGGTTTATCTAATAAACAATGTATGAAAATTTTGTACTTCTAGCACTTTCAAAATTCAGCCAGAAAGATACACCAAAAGCAACATTAATTGAGAAGTCAGGGGCTCTAATTCTATTTTTTTAAACATTAGCTTTTACTTTAGGCAAGTCATTGTTTTTTTTTTGTTTGTTTGTTTTATTTTGCATTTCAATCCTCTTCTGTATAAAACAAATAGTACCTCTATTCAGAGAACTGTCTTTAAGATTGCATGGTGTAATGTATATAAAACATTTAACAAATTGCATATTAATCCTCCAACTAAAATAAATGTGTCATTTAATTATAATTTTATTATAGCATATCACTTCTTTCAGTAACCCATTCAGGAAATATTTATTAAGCATTTATTGTGTCTGGCACTGTTCTAAGTGCTGGCGATTTAATGATGAACAATAAAGACATACTTACCACCTTCACAAAGCTTACAATCCTTAAACAATATAATTCATATAAGGTAAAAACAGAAAAACAAGCAATTATAAAGCTGAAAGAGTTTATATGGTGAAGTATACAATGTAGGAGCAGTTCTACATATCTTGGAATTCAAGAAAGGCTGAGAAGAAATCGGTGCCTAATCTGAGAACAGAAAGGTGAGCCTGGTGGAGGGAGAACTGGGTTGCGGAAACACACCACAAGCCCAGGGAGCAATCCATGAAAAGGCATAGATTCAGAGCAGGAGTGTAGACATAAAGAAATGAAAGGCTGATTCTAAAGGACATAGAGAAAGGAATGAGAAGTGATCACACATAAGTTGGAAACAATTTAAACAGAGCTCAGTAGCCACATAAGGAGTTGGGACTTTAAGAGCACTGGAGGATTTTAAGCCTATAAGTGATATAATCAGATGTTCATTTTTAAAAGTCATTCTGTTAGCAATTGTGGGTAATGAGTTAAGCAGGTAAGAATGGAGATCAGAACACTTCTTAGGAGACTGTGGCAATAATTCCAGTAAGGAGTAAGGATATGATGTACTAGAGAAAAAGGAAGAAAAAGTGCTAATGAGAATGGATAAAAGTGATCAATGAAACAGATATTTAGATAGTAGAATTAAAGAATTTACATTTTATTGACTAGTGAAGGAGGTAGGCATTAGGGAATGGGGAAATTCGTTAAGTCAAATGGATAAATGATCCCAAGGTGTCTGGCTTAGACTTCTAGGTTTGATGTTGTCAGTCACTGACTTAAAGAACACATGAGGAAATATGAGTTTTCTGGAAGACTTTGCATTCAGACATCAACATTTTGAAGTTAAGCTGCTAACCGCACCTAAACGTGAAACAAAGGACAGAGATCTGGACAGGAATAAAGATTTGAATAAATCAGCATACAGTGCAAATGAGTCATGGGCGTCTAAGAGTTCACTGAAAGAATATGAAGCAGAGGAGAAGAGTGTTAAGGACATCCTTATGAATAACATTAACATGCAAAGAATGGACAGAGTAAAGAGCCCACAAAAATAACTCAGAAAAAATGGTCTGGCATATGGGTATATAACTGGGAAAGAGCAATGTTATAGAATCTCAAACATAAGGAAATGTTCAATGGCACCAAATGATAGGAGGAAGCCAAGGAAAAATAAACTTTTCATATTTTCTCTAAGTCTTGTTTTCTTCTTATGTAAAGTGGAGATAAGTTATAAGAATTAATTGAGAGAACACATATAAAATGCTCAGCATAATGCCTGACACATAGGGGTTCAAAAACAAATGTGACATATTTTTACATGTATTATAACTTATTATCTATCCCACAGAATTATTGTGAGGAATAGGTGAGATTATATATGTAAAGGCTCTGTTTAAATTATAAATTACTAAATATATATTTTTTCAGGGAAAAAAAAAAAGCTATGACAAACCTAGACAGCACATTGAGAAGTGGAGACATTCCTTTACTGACAAAGGTCTGTCTAGTCAGAGCTATGGTTTTTCCAATAGTCATGTATGGATGAGAGAGTTGGACCACAAAGAAACCTGAATGCCAAAGAATTGATGCTTTTGAACTGTGGTATTGGAGAAGACTCTTAAGAGTCCTGTTGACTGCAAGAAGATCAAACCAGTCAATACTAAGGGAAATCGTCCTGAATATTCATTGGAAGGACTGATGCTGAAGCTGAAACTCCAATACTTTGGCCACATGATGTGAAGAACTGACTCATGGAAAAGACCCTGATGCTGGGAAAGACTGAAGGTAGGAGGAGAAAGGGATGACAGAGGATGAGATGGTTGGATGGCATCACGGACTTGATAGACATGAATTTGAGCAAGCTCCAGGAGTTGGTGGTGGACAGGGAAGCCTGGCGTGCTGCAGTCCATGGGGTTGCAAAGAGTCAGACATGACTGAGTGACTGAACAACAACAATGTGCCCTATGCCAATCGGTTGCCATTTCCTTCTCTAGGGTTGTGATTCATAGTAAATTACAAATCTTTAAAAATAAAAGAAATAATTTTGACTATCTTGAGTGTGTGTGTGTATATATATATACTAACACATTAAGTCATTCCATTTTTAACTAGTCTAATGATTGATTATTTCATGTTTATTGTCTTTCCAAGGTATTGATCAACTATACCAAGTACACACAAAAAAATGAAAATTTAATTACTAATATTCTTGGTTGCATTTACTTTTATTTCTTATTCTGCCTTACATAGATTTCCCCTCCATTTTATTTTATGTTTTTTATAAATGACTTCTTTGAATTATAAGTTTACAAAATTATTAGGTAAAACTAAAAAAATAAACCCAAAAACTAAAAGTCATTAGCTTCTAAGTCTCCCCCAATTTTTTGAAGGGACATTTTATCATATTTAATAAAACTCTTTTTTTATATTTTGCTATCTCTTATCAGTCTGTTATTTTGCTAGTTATTAAGATATTAAAAATTGAAGCTTCCTCAATGGTTTTGACAATAGGTATTATTTCATTTTACTTACCCTAAATTACTTCAAAATAAATACATCAGAGACTAATGGACTGAAGACTGACAGTAAAATCTCATTCTATAGAAGCACTCAGAAATAAAATTGCATGATAATTTAAAATTTAGACATATATATAAATATACATATATACATTCCTGCTGCAAAAACAATTAGTAAACCTTTAAAATAATTAATAATTTAATCATTAAAATTGTAGCACAACCATAAAATTGTAGCACAATTTTATATGCTCACAAAACAGAATTATTTTCTTTCCCTCAGCAGAAAATATGTAGAAGTAAAGATATTAGAGTCTGTGTTCATCATCGATAATATGACAAACTATGCAGGAATGCCTTCCTCTATTTGCATATATCTTATTTTCATATATTTTGCATACACTTTTAGATGTACAATTCTATTAAAAATGCTTGAATACCTGTGTTGTATCAAATTTGTATGTTTATACCAAATCCTGATGACGGATCTAAGTTTCAAACAACTCCTACTTATTGAATTATATCACAAGATCATGCAGCACCGTAAAAGAATTGGTAAACATCTATTTTATAAACAAGGGCCAGAATAAGAGACAAAGAGAAGGAGGAGCAGGAGGAGAAAGAAGGAAGGAGGAAGGGAGAGGAAAGGGAGAGAGATATGAAGACAAAACAGATGAGCTACGTATTTCTGGGGAAGTACTAGGCTAATTCTGTATGTGAATATATATTTTAATACTCAGTGCATGTCTAATGTATATTTCATTTGCTTTGCACCTTCTAAATTTAGAACAGATACTTAAAAGTGCTAATATATTTCAAAACAGGAGCTGCCTGAATAAAAATGAAATTCTTAGAAATTTTGAGTTAAGGGGAAAAAAAAAGATAGATCACCTACACTGAATCACATGGCTATAGATGAAGCTCACATAGAATTTGGGCATTCTCAAATGTTCGACACCGTCATCTTTATTTCAGATAATCATTGTCGTGATTTTCTCTGAGTTTTATTAATCCTAATTCAACAATGCATATATATGCTATCTCCAAATAATAGGTATACATGTATACCTTCAATACTGAATCCACTAGTCTGCTAATCATGAATTATATTAGCTGGAAGAGTATAGTTCTTCTGTTAAACGACAACCAAATGAAAATGTATGCGACTGATGGCTAAATTGTGTTGCACAAATTTTCACTGGGGAATTGACTCTCTAGAGAAACATTCCCTGGTATTCTAAATTGGATCTTAAAGCTAATTTCTTATACAAAGAGTGTGAGGAGAGTTGCTTAGTAAAGTCAAAATGGAATATTAGTAGTTTATAGGTAAAAATAGAATTTCATGGTCTCATCTAAAATTGAATCACCAAGTAAAATAGTACTGTCATAATATAATGTTTATGAATTCTAAGAAACAACTAAGAAAACTTGAACGAAAACCATCTGTAAACACAATAAAGTTCTTTTGGGGAAATTGTACTTTGATTTCTACACTATTCATTGAAATTTCAACTAAACAGGCACTCGAGTTATTATCAGAGAAAACAAACAAGATTCAACTCCATCACCTCCATCCATTTCTCAATAGTATATTATATCTGAAAGGATTACGATGAAGCTCACTTTTTTCCTTCTGCATTAGAAGGAAGACATGCCTTTCTGAGCACAGCTGGAAAATGTGCCCCTTGGTGACCCACGCCTGTCTTTCTTGTCTGTCCAGGTTTACCCACGGAAGCTAGCAGTATGCACAGCTGCTGAGGCAGAGATAACTTCGCCCATAATAAAGGACTGAAGCTCTTTACTCCATGAAACCTAAAGAGCTGATTATGTTGGAATGGGCAGAATCACCACAGCTATGTTGCCTACAGCA
The DNA here is from genome assembly GCA_935064755.1 of Tragelaphus eurycerus. Taxonomy (NCBI): domain Eukaryota; kingdom Metazoa; phylum Chordata; class Mammalia; order Artiodactyla; family Bovidae; genus Tragelaphus; species Tragelaphus eurycerus. Next base: position 1,367,717 of record CAKXYN010000097.1, on the reverse strand, counting down.
CAAACCACTGTCATTCCTAAGTTACTTAGTGTCATGACCAGCTAGTACCAAGAGAAAAAACTTGGAAAAGGCCAAGAACACCCCGTGACATTGCACAGCACTTTTCTTCAAATATTATTTCCTCACTTTTATTCTCCTTTTTCTCTCACATTAAGCAGCATAAGACAGTTGTTTCAGATTGTGAATGGTAACTCACTCTGCTTCCAAGTACAGAAACAGCCAGAATACCTACAAAGGAGACTCAGTGAAGGACATTAAGTACAGTCTTAACTTTCTCTTTCTTGCATAACATATTGCTTCATTGGAACATTGTAAAGACTTTTCCTTCTCCGTCTGTTTACAAATATTTATAGCTCCAGTATGCCACCACATCCTAATTTGATGCCAAGCCAAAGCATATCCATTCTTTTAATCTTTTCTCATAAATCAATACTTCCAACGCTTTCATCATTTTTGTGGCTTTTCTCGGAAGCTCTTTTAATTTATTTAAATCTTTCCTAGAACTGAGGTGCCAAGAACTCAATCATAAAGACAATCTAAATGACCATACGTGAAGGAGAAAAGAAGAGGGAAAAGTCCCCAGTTCAAAATCACTCTTATAAGTCACATTTTCAGCAACTGCAGTTCTCACAATAGGACCTATTCTTCCTACATCACTAGAAGCATTCAAGGGCTCTTTCCTACAGTTCAAATTTCCCTCATTGAGAGCTTTAGGGCCTTGGGTCTTGAAGATAAGTTGGGAAAACTATTAGAAGAACTCTGGATTGAAAAGCCCCATTCTTCAGGAAGGGCAGAGGAAAAAAAAAATTTTTTTTTAATTGGAGGATAATTGCTTTACAGTGTTGTGTTGGTTTCTTAACAATGTCAATCAGCCATGCTGCTGCTAAGCTGCTAAGTCGCTTCAGTCGTGTCCGACTCTGTGCGATCCCATAGATGGCAGCCCACTAGGCTCTGTCCCTGGGATTCTCCAGGCAAGAATACTGGAGTGGGTTGCCATTACCCTCTCCAATGCATGAAAGTGAAAAGTGAAAGTGAAAGTGAAGTCGCTCAGTCGTGTCCGACTCTTAGCGACCTCATGGACTGGAGCCCACCAGGCTCCTCTGTCCATGGGATTTTCCAGGCAAAAGTACTGGGGTGGGGTGCCACTGCCTTCCCCAAAGCATATTATATCCACTCCCTTTTGAGGCCCCCCACTCCCACCTCCCAGCCCACCCCTCTGTGTCATCACAGAGCGTTGGGCTGGGCTCCCTTGAGCTATATAGCAGCTTCCCACTCGCTGTTCTACATGGGGTAGGATATATATGTCAATGCTGTTCTCTCAATTCATTCCACCCTCTCCTTCCCCTGCTTTGTCCACATTCTGTTCTCTATTCCTGCCCTGCAAATAGGTTCATCTGTAACATTTTTCTAGATTCATTAATATACAATGAATATACAATTCATTTTCTAGATTCATTAATTTAGAATGCTTGTTTTTCTCTTTCTGAGAGAATTTCAAAATGTGAATGCTCAAGGACATCTGGGTCTGATGTCATAAGTCTGCAAAACTTCGGAGTTCTAGAGTTTCTCTAAAGGGAGAATAATTCCTTCTAAGCCTACTGGCATTAGCCTGGATGAATCCGTTTCCCATGGTCTTTTCTAGTGAAGCCTAAAATAACAGCAATATGGGAATTTCTTCCTAATTTTTCACTTCATCCTGTTTACTTTTACCAGCAGTGATGATGTAGTAACTGCTGGATACATCAGCCAGTAAAATGGGCTTCCCTGGTGGTTCAGCTGGTTAAGAATCTGAGGGAGATTTGGGTTCAGTCCCTGGGTTGGGAATATCCACAGGAGAAGGGATGGGCTACCCACTCCAGTATTCTGGCCTGGATAATTTCATGGACTGTATAATCCATGGGGTCACAAAGAATCCAACAGGAGTGAGCAACTTTCATTTTCATTTTCAAAATGGTCAATCGTCTTCCCTGATGGCTCAGTGGTAAAGAATTCACCTGCCAAGCAGGAGATTTGGGTTCAATTCCTGGATTTGTAATATCTCCTGTAGGAGGAAATGGAAACCCATTCTAGTATTCTTTCCTGGGAAACTCCATGGACAGAGGAGCCTGGTGGGTTACAGTTCATGGGATCATGAGAGTCAAACACGACTTAGAGACTAATCAACAACAAAATGGCCAATATAATATGTTCATCTATTACAATGATTATCAGATCAGATCAGATCAGTCGCTCAGTCGTGTCCGACTCTTTGCAACCCCATGAATCACAGCATGCCAGGCCTCCCTGTCCATCACCAACTCCTGGAGTTCACTCAGACTCACGTCCATTGAATCAGTGATGCCATCCAGCCATCTCATCCTCTGTCGTCCCCTTCTCCTCCTGCCCCCAATCCCTCCCAGCATCAGAGTCTTTGCCAATGAGTCAACTCTTCACATGAGGTGGCCAAAGTACTGGAGTTTCAGCTTTAGCATCATTCCTTCCAAAGAAATCCCAGGGCTGATCTCCTTCAGAATGGACTGGTTGGATTTCCTTGCAGTCCAAGGGACTCTCAAGAGTCTTCTCCAATATCACAGTTCAAAAGCATCAATTCTTCGGCGCTCAGCCTTCTTCACAGTTCAACTCTCACATCCATACATGACCACAGGAAAAACCATTATACAAGTGTATGTATATATATATATATATATTTATATTTTTTTTTTGGGGGTTTTTTAATTTTATTTATTTTTTAAATTTTACTTATGTTAATTGGAGGCTAATTACTTTACAATATTGTAGTGGTTTTTGTCATACATTGACATGAATCAGCCATGGGTGTTTAAATTACATATTGCCTAAATTTGCATCCTCAATTCAGTTCATTCACTCAGTCACGTCCAAGTCTTTGCAACATCATGAACTGCAGCATGCCAGGCTCCTCTGTCTACCACAAGCTCCCGGATATTGCTCAAACTCATATCCATTGAACCAGTGAGGCCAAATAAATGATAACTATACTAAAATTGAAGAACTCTATACTGATTAAATATAAATGAACTAATTTGCATCCCAATTCATTTATATTTAATCAATATAGAGTTTTCAATTTTAGTATCATTATTATTTATTTGCCTTTGTTCAAGTGATTATGTTATTTCATCAGAAGCTTTTAAAATATTATATAAACTTCAATCCATATAAACATACTTATATCTAAGCAAGTTGGCATACCTTAAACATTATGTGTGATACTGTGTTTTTACCAACATTTAAACAAAATGCAATCATTTCACTTTGACTTTGGTTCTTCAGTCTTGCTTCTAACAGAAGAAAAAAAGAAAAGCTGATTTGTCTGTAAAAGTAAGAACTAATGAACAGAAAGCTTAATCTATATGGTTAGAACTGTTACAAATAAATGTGTTTCAAAGCCAAATCATCTGTCATCAAATGAAAGACTGAGAGTTATGAATAATAATGCAATTGGAGCTTATTAGCTAATAATTGCTAACATACACTGAGAAACAGAAATATAACTGAGCTATCTTAATTCTGAAGGAGATCAGCCCTGGGATTTCTTTGGAAGGAATGATGCTAAAGCTGAAACTCCAGTACTTTGGCCACCTCATGCGAAGAGTTGACTCATTGGAAAAGACTCTGATGCTGGGAGGGATTGGGGGCAAGAGGAGAAGGGGACGACAGAGGATGAGATGGCTGGATGGCATCACTGACTCGATGGACGTGTCTGAGTGAACTCCGGGAGTTGGTAATGGACAGGGAGGCCTGGAGTGCTGCGATTCATGGGGTTGCAAAGAGTCGGACACAACTGAGCGACTGATCTGATCTGATCTTAATTCTGCCTTATAGTAAGCATTAAAACACAGTGGTATTAACTCACATAACTCACATAATACTGTGAGTAATTTCACAATATTCTGTGTATTTGCAATGATACCTATCCATCTTTCTTTCAGAGTAAGATAAAGCTCTAGAGTTTTCAAAATCACTTAAATCTTTCCTAGAGATATATATATATCTAAAAATGTCATAAAGCCAGTGATACTGTATTCATGCATACATGCTAAATTGCTTCAGTTTTGTTCAACTCTGTGCAACCTTATGGGCTGCAGCCTGCCAGGCTCCTCTGTACATTGGGGATTCTCCAGCCAAGAATACTGGAGTGGGTTGCCATGGCCTCCTCCAGAGGATCTTCCCAAGCCAGGGATCAAACCCACATCTCTTATGTCTCCTGCATTGGCAGGAGGGTTCTTTACCACTAGCGCCTTGAAACCCATTTAATCTAAATTATAAATCACCTGGTTTTGACTCCCATTTAATTTAGGTACACAGATGTCAATTACCAAAGCAATTATTTTTATCTTACTTTCTTAAATAGCAGTGGTTACTACACAACCTACAGTCCTAAAATTATCTTAAATCTCATCAACATTCAGAAAGGGCATTAAAATGTTCTAAGTTTCTCACTTTGGAAAAGCAGACTTGTTTTCTGAATTATATTTAAGAGACAAAACAAAATAAAACCGCTTCATGAAATCATCATATATAGTAAATAATAGAAGACAGATACTAGATTCGGTTTAAAGTAATATGATTTCTGATCTGATAATTGAATGCTGATAAAGTTGATTGTATTTGGTACTTCTCTTTAGCTGGACCATAAAAAAAGTAAGAAATCAATTAAGAGGTCATATAACCAAGATGCTTGTAAGAGACTAAAGTGTAGCAAGTTCTTTTCACTAGCTAGGATAAACTTTAAATTAAAGTTATAATTACTTTCATATAGAATTAATTTGATTCTGCTGCTGCTGCTGCTAAGTCATTTCAGTCATGTCTGACTCTGTGCGACCCCAGAGACGGCAACCCACCAGGCTCCCCCGTCCCTGGGATTATCCAGGCAAGAACACTGGAGTGGGTTGCCATTTTCTTCTCCAATGCATGAAAGTGAAAAGTGAAAGTGAAGTCGCTCAGTCATGTCCAACTCTTTGCAACCCCATGGACTGCAGCCCACCAGGCTCCTCTATCCATAGGATTTTCCAGGCAAGAGTACTGGAGTGGGGTGCCATTGCCTTCTCCTAATTTGATTCTAGTACTACCAAAAATACTCTTTCTCAGGTAACCAAATGTCAAATTGTCTAGTTGTGCATAATACCTTCCCAAAGTAAAACCACAGAATGATGGGCCATTAGCCACTAGACTATTATGGAGAAAATATTCTGAAAATTGTTATGCTTTTCTTGCATAGTTTGCCAAACAAATCTTAATTTAAACAAGAGCACCAATTACAAGCATGTGCATCTTGATCTTCTAATCCCCTTTTTTAAATTCAGTTTTCTCTGCTTTACCTAATTCCCTTACTTGGCCAATATACCTTTTGGTATTTCTCCAAACTTGAGTTAGGGTGACTCTAAAGAAGGCTGCCAATTACTTAGGCAATGCTCTTATTATCTGGGAAAGTAAAAATATATCTTTGCAAAGGCAAATTGTCCTTGAAACAGAAAATTTGTTATTTTTCCCTTAAAGTACCAAAGTAAATTACCCTATGTTTGTCATGCTTCTTAAGAAAAAAAAAAGGAATATATGCCAAAATAATCTGGAACTGAAATGAATAAATGATGCAATAGACATAGTAAACACTAACTTCAACAAGATATATCCACAAATTAAATATTTCTTGCATGGAGGTTAGATGGTGATACAAAGGAAAATAGAATTGAATAATTACACAGTTAATTAGATCTTTGTTTTGTAAGTGCAGAGTTGAAAAATAAAATGATTTAGAATTTTCCTTATTAGATGTGTGCTTTCAACTATATACTTGTGAAAAGAAACATGAAATACTGCTGGTCAATGGCAATTTCACACCACTTTTTATTTAGGATCTAAGATATATAACTCCAGCTATTTTATCTAATTGTCATAAATAGTAACTATGATAACACCAACAATTCTAAAGGGTAACCTTATTTTTTTTTTTTATTCAAGGTTTACACTGTCCTTATGTGAGAAATTAAGTTCAAAGTTCAATGAATTAAAGTTGTATTATAAAGTGCATTAAAGTGTATTATAAAGTGAGCCGTAGGAAGCATCACTACCACAAAGCTAGTGGAGGTGATGGAATTCCTGCTGAGTTATTTCAAATCCTAAAAGATGATGCTGTGAAAGTGCTGCACTCAATATGCCAGCAAATTTGGAAAACTCGGCAGTGGCCACAGGACTGGAAAAGGTCCATTTTCATTCCAGTCCCATGAAGAATGCTCAAATTACTGCACAACTGCACTCATCTCACACACCAGTAAAGCAATGCTCAAAATTCTCCAAGCCAGGCTTCAACAGTATGTGAATAGTGAACTTTCAAATGTTGAAGATGGATTTAGAAAAGACAGAGGAACCAGAAATCAAATTGCCAACATCCATTGGATCATTGAAAAAAGAGTTCCAGACAAACATCTACTCCTGCTTTATTGACTACACCAAATCCTTTGACTGTGTGGATCACAACAACTGTGGAAAATTCTTAAAGAGATGGGAATACCAGACCACCTGATCTGCCTCTTGAGAAATCTGTATGCAGGTCAAGAAGCAACAGCTAGAACTGGACATGGAACAACAGACTGGTTCCAAATAGGAAAAGGAGTACATCAAAGCTGTATATTGTCACCGTGCTTATTTAACTTATATGCAGAGTACATCATGAGAAATGCTGGGCTGGAGAAGCACAAGCTGGAATAAAGATTGCTGGGAGAAATATCAATAACCTCAGATATATAGATGACACCACCCTTATGGCAGAAAGTGAAGAAGAACTAAAGAGCCTCTTGATGAAAGTGATAGAGGAGAGTGAAAAAGTTGGCTTAAAACTCAGCATTCAGAAAACTAAAATCATGGCATCTGGTCCCATCACTTCATGGCAAATAGATGGGGAAACAATGCAAACAGTGATAGATTTTATTTTGGGGGGCTCCAAAATCACTGCAGATGGTGACTGCAGCCATGAAATTAAAAGACACTTGCTCCTTGGAAGAAAAGCTATGACCAACCTAGACAGCATATTGAAAAGCAGAGACATTACTATGCCAACAAAGGTTCATCTAGTCAAAGCTATGGTTTTTCCAGTAGTCATGTATGGAGAGTTGGACTATAAAGAAAGCTGAGTGCCAAAGAATTGATGCTTTTGAACCGTGGTGTTCATATCATACAAGTACCAATTTCCTTTGTGATGTTTCTAGTTTTAATGTTTAAAACATTACTCCTCATTCCATTTTGTGATCATCTCTTAAAATAAATAACTCTTTAATCATTCTGATATTTACTTTGAAATAAGAAGTAATGTACCAGGTTTTATTGTTGTTGTTGTTGTTTTCCTTATATGGTAATCTTATTCTCTCAACAACAATCAATGAATAATAAAGTCAATCGCTCAATAATTCACTCAGGGGTTATTTACTAAGATACCATGAGCTTAGTATTGGTGTAGGTGATGGGATCCAGCCTTTGCTGGAATGAAAGGGTGAAACAGCCTTTGCCCCCATGAAATTTACATTCCTGGGGAAGAGAAAGTAACAGATAACTATATAATGTAATGGTATGTGTCGACAAATGTTTGAAGAAAAAAATCAAAAGTAGATTAAGAATATAGAGAAGGCTGTACATGTGTGCATGGATGGGGGATATTTAAGACAGGTGACAAAAATGCCTCTCCTAGGAAAAGAGAGTTGATATAATTTTGAATGAATATTTTGCAATGTTATGTTTATTGTTTTATTTTTTTATTGAAGTATATAGTTTATTTACAATGCTGTGTTAGTTTTTGGTGTACAACAAAGTGATTCAGTCATATGTAAATATATATATATATATATATATATATATTCTTTTTCAGATTCTTTTCCCTTATGGTTTATTACAGGATATTGACTATAGTTCCCTGTGGACCTTGTAGTTTATCCGTTTTATATATAGTAGTGTGCATCTACCAGTCCCAAACTCCTAATCTATCCGTTTTCCCTCCTCCCAACTTTCCTCTTTGGTAGCCATAAGTTTGTTTTCTATGTCTGTGAATCTGTTTTGTAAATAAGTTCATTTGTATCTATTTTATTTTTAAACTTCATGATTCCACTTATTTCTTTTTAAAAATTAATTAATTTAATTTAATATGTTTAAATGTGAGTAAGATTTTGTGTTTGGACATTTAGAAAGAAATTTATGTACAAGATCTACTAGTCTATGTTAAATATTTTTGTCAAACTAATTTAGAGATTATGCCAGGCTCTTCCGTCCATGGGATATTCCAGGCAAGAGTACTGGAGTGGGGTGCCATTGCCTTCTCCGATTCACTTAAATAATTTTGTTTATATTGTACATTACTCAAACTGAAGTCATTGAAATATTCACTATGGTGCTAAATTCATAAACATCGTCCATCACTAATTTTGTAAACTTTTAATGTCAGATAGCCCACCCCAACTTCTAAGCATTTGCTGTCCAGTGACTCAGCCATGCTTAACTCTTTTCAACCCCATGCACTGCATACATCATGCTTCCCTGTCCTTCATTGTCTCCCAGAGTTTGTTCAAACTATGTCCATTGAGTCCATGATTCCATCCAACCATCTTATCCTCTGTTGCCCTCTTCTCCTCCTGCCCTCAATCTTCCCTGGAATCAGGGTCTTTCCTAATGAGTCAGCCAAATATTCTGTGTATGTATAAAAATCTTTTACACAAAGTTTTTAATACTATCTAAACATTTATAAAATTTTTATTCTGTTCTAGTTAATATCTTCCTTAGTTTTATATCTCTAACTTTATAACAAAATCATCAAGATTTAAATATATATCTCATATTAGTATACAGCACAAAAGAAATTATAAAATATTTCTTGACATGAAAAAGTTAGTAAAAGAAACCAGAATAAAATAGGGGATGAAAAGTATATATAATGATAATTTTACAATTTAAAATAAACTTGAAAAGTGGAAGATACTTTTATTCTTCTCTGAGACAAAATTACAAGTCGAAATTCAGTGGTATGATATGGAAATTTTTTTTCATAACAGTCTAGTTTAAGAGATTTTATTATTAGAGTAACAATTATGATCTTTTAAAAAGTATGCATGAGCCATTTTTAAATATTGTTCTTTCTAAATCAATGAAAGAACTACTAAATTTTAGTACAAAATTATAAAACCTAAAGTCACTATATAAAGTTTCAAATATATACCCTTTTGGAAGTTACCTATTGGAAATATCAATCTCTATTAGTCCACTAAATTAATGTACTGACTCTGTCCAGCCATAAATTGTATTCAAGTTAGGATTTAATATGTTTTCTCATAAAATATTTACATTATAGTGATTAATCATTTTAACCCCAGGCACATTTTTATATTCTGAATAGAAAAAAGAGAAGCAATGAACCAGATAAATAGCTCCAGGATAACAATGCAAAAAAGTAGTTTCCAAGATGATAATATTCCTGCAATGCCCTCATCCCAAAAATGTACTAATCTAGAGGTTCCACATAAACTAAAGTTTTTCCATAGTGCTAATGCTTTTCCAGCTTTAAAAATAATGGATTCTTGTTTCCACTGAAAGGGTACCAGAAAATAATGTACACCAAGATAACATCTAGACCTACAACTTGAATATTTTATATCATAGCATCATATTAATCAATATTCCTCCTTTTGGTTAAAAATATCTATTTGTATTATTCTACATTTTATATCTAATAGCATTGTTAGTAGCTGTTTTTTGAATTAAACATTTATAATATATACTATCATTTTTTTCATTTTCAAACATAAAGACATATGTACAATTTCATTTTATAAAATATTCTGAGACTTTAAAAAGCATTTGATATTTACAAAAGGGACTGTGAAGAAAATGTATATCATATTAACAGCAGCTAACTACTGAATATTTCTTAAAAACATTATGTTCTTTTGCTTAAACATAATACTAGTGTCAGGGGATGCACACTGACTGAAACTGCCCATCCTGGCCAGCCACCTTAGTAACCATTTGCATGCATTGTTTTATGACAGGAGGTCCTGATAAGGAACACGGAACTAATAAGCTGCCACCAACAGGGAGAATTCAGGAAAGGTCAAAAGGTGACACCAGGTGTCCAACCACTTCCCAGAATCCTTCTCACTGATCTCCATCTTGGCTGAGCAAGGTGTGAACCATCAAGAAGGACTGAGTCAGAATGACTGGCTACAGACAATCCAGAAACTAATCCCATCACCATAAAACCTGAGACTGAGCCACCTGGCAGAGCCCCTTACCCTACTGCTCTCCACCTGGGGGGCCCCTTCCCAATAAAATCTCTTGCTTTGTCAGCACATATGTCTCCTTGGACAATTCATTTCTGAGTGTTAGACGAGAGCCCACTTTTGGACCCTAGAAGGGGGTCCCCCTTCTTGGCAACACTATATGAAATAAATTGAATTTTTTAAAAAGTATGAAAATAATCCTATTACTAGAAGGCAGAAAAACTTTCTTGAGCAAAGAAAAATGAAAGAAAGTAAGAATATATATATATGAGCAAATTAAAAAGATTTATATAGTAAAAGACAAAAACAAAGTCAAAAACAAATGATAAAATATTTGCATCACAAATAATAAGCAGATATTAATATCCCTAAAATATAAAGTGCTCCAATAAATTGCAAGAAGAAAGCAAACAAACTTGATGGAAAAAGAGCAAAGGAAAATAATTACCAATTCACAGAATATGAAATTTAAATTGCTAATTAACATATGAAAAGATTTTCCCTTTCCTTGCAGTCAGAGAAGTTAAAATTAAATCAACAAAGAAATAGACACATAAAATTGGCAAATTTAAAAAGATTGACTATATCAATCTTTGGATTGTGGAGAGGCTGTGAAACAGTTACTCTCATGAACTGCTGATTGAGAGTATGATTTGCTATATATATTTTTGAAAATAAATTTAACATATATAAAAATTAAGGATGACTATCGGCTCAGTCACTCTGTTTTATGGAAGCAAGCCTATAGAAGTGAATATATTACTTATAAAAAGTATATGTTCAAGGATGATTACTGTAGCTTTCTTTATAGTTGTGTGAGGCAAAGCAACTAAATTTGAATACTCATTGAGAGGCAAATGTTTATATTAATTCTGTTATACCAGTTTTATGGAACATTGTGTCATCATTAAGAAGAATGAGTTAGAGTTACATCTTTTGGCTTAGAAATATATGCATGGTATATTTTTAAATGAGAAAAACAATTTGCATTGCAGAAAAATGCAAACTCCAGGATTATTCCATTTCAAAATGTCATACAACAAACCCTCATATGTGTGCAAATATAATTTTGTATTTGTATAAGTTTGTATATATATTTTATAAATTCAGTAGCAGGAGAGAACAGTATTGGGATATAGAATGATATACATTAGGCTATTACCTTTGGATATTTGGAGGGCTTAATGAAAAGAAGAAAGGGTAGAGAAGATTATTAATTGCTTTTTCTTTATATATATGTATATATATACATATACACACATATATCTCAACACTAACACATTTAACTAATTTGGAAAAATACTGTGCCATTTAAAAGGACTATTACTGGTAACCGATTATGTATGTAAGTCAAGTCCTAGGATATCAGTTTAAAAATATCTTTGATGCTAGGTAATATATTCAAGAGACTATGTAAACAAACATTCATGGGATCATTATTTATAATAGCCAAAAATAGTCAGATATCCATCAACTATATGAATGGATTAATAAAATAGAACATATCCATTCAATAGAATATTTAGTAGTATTGAATAAAAAGAAATTAAGTATTGATATATTCTATACCATTGGTGAACCTTAAAAACTTTATGCTAAGTAAAAGAAGTTAGTCACAAAAAAATACATACATTATCATACCTATAAATGAATTGTCTAGAAAAGGCAATTATAGAGACAGGAAGTAGATTAATAGTTGGCTAGGGCTGAAGTGGGGGCTTCCTTGGTGGCTCAATGGAAAAGAATCCACCTGCAATGCAGGAGATGTGGGTTCAGTCCCTGGGTCAGGAAAATCCCTGGAGGAGGAAATGGCAACCACTCAGTATTCTTGCCTGGGAAATCTCATAGACAGAGAAGCCTGGTGGGCTACAGCCGTGGAGTCACAAAAGTGTCAGACATGACTTACAGACTAAATTAACAATAGGGGCTGAGGAAACTGACAGGAGGAGGAGGAGGAGAATGTCTGCTAGTAGGTACAAGGTTTCATTTGAGGGGGACAAAAATGTTCCAAAATTAGATGCTGGTGATGTGTGCATAACCATCACTTAGCATGCTGTGCCATGCTAAGTCACTTCAGTCGTGTCTGACTCTTTGTGACCCTATGGTCTGTGACATGCCAGGCTCCTCTGTCCATGGGATAGTCCAGGGGAGAACACTGGAGTGGGTAGCTATGCCCTTCTCCAGAGGATCTTCCTAACCCAGGGATCCTAATTCATGTCTCCTGCAGCTCCCACACTGTAGTAGGATTCTTTACAGCTGAGCAACCACGGAAGCCTGAACAACCATGCAAATATAATAAAAATCATTCAACTCTACACTTTTAAGTGGTTGAATTGTATAGATGAATAAAGTTGAAAAAACAAAACAAGAAACTAGGATGACTACTTCTAGAGCATGCCAAGTTTCTTCTAAAAATTCATTTTTAAGTGTTATGCTCAGTAAATCAAGTACCTTATAATTTAGCATCAAACAAGAATATGGTATTCCATATTACTAAAATTTCCTGTTGGTTGAAAATTTCCCCTTAAAATGTCATTGCTTTCTTTTCAACTTTAGATATTTTGGTTAGAAAAACAATTATATATATTTTTTAAACTTACTTGAATTTTTCAGCAGGGTCCAATAAAAATAAGTATATTTGTTTTGAAAGTTATAGTCAATAATATGAATGTCATCTTTACTATTATGATATATTATAGTTTAAATATCATATTAACATAAAAAAGGTTTAAAACAGTTCTGATTTCTCATTAGTTTTATTTGAAAGTAAATCTCATTAAATGTACAACAAGAATAAAAGAATAAATCTTGTTTGAGAGAAAGCATGAAGTCCCATGAAAAATGTTTGTTGGTGCTGTTCAGTTGCTAAATTATGTCCAAATCTTTGTGACCCCATAAACTATAGGCTTCCTCTGTCCTCCACTATCTCCCAGAGTTTGCTCAAATTCATGTCCACTGAGTTGGTGATGCTATCTAACCATCTCATCTTCTGCTTCCCCCTTCTCCTTTTGCCTTCAATCTTTCCCAGCATCAGGGGCTTTTGCGATAAGTTGGCTCTTCAAATCAGGTGGCCAAAGTATTGGAGCTTCAGCATCAGTCCATCCAGTGGGCATTCAGGGTCGATTCACTGGTTTGATCTCCTTGAAGTCTAGGGGACTCTTAAGCATCTTCTCCAGCACCACAGTTCAGAAACATCAATTCTTCAGCCCTCAGTCTTCTTTATGGACCAACTCTCACATCCATACATGACTACTAGAAAAAGCATAGGTTTGACTATATAGATTTTTGTTGATGAAGTGATGTCTCTGGTTTTAATATGTTCCCTATGTTTTTCATAGGTTTCCTTCCAAGGAGCAAGTGTTTTTTAATTTCATAGCTGCAGTCCCCACCCTCAGTGATTATGGAGTCCCCAAAAAGAAAATCTGTCACTGCTTCCACATTTCTCCCTTCTATTTGCCATGAAGTGTTGTAACTGGATGTCATGATCTTAGTGAATAATGTACCTGACCTTAAAAGGTTACATATTCTGAGTTCAGTTTTGACTTTTCAGATGTCTTTTCCTTCCATTTTTAATTCTTCTCTCTGATTCTGTATAAATAAGTTTGTCAGACATAAGCAAAATATGATAGAATAATTTTCAGTCTGCGCAGGGCCCCTGATAATCTCTGATATTCAATTTTTTTAACATTTTCAGATCTATTTTTACTCCATGGGGGATTACAATTACTGCATCAATATCTATTTTTGACTACAGTTTTCCAAACATGGTTTTGGCAGTAAATTCAGCCACGAACATTTTCAAATTAAACACCAAAATGGCTTCCAAATCTGTGACAGATCAATTTAAGGGTGTTATATAAGAACCAGGAAAAGTTGCAGATACTAGAAAAAACACAGACTGGATTTTCTTCTATGGTTTTATGCACATTTGTTCCTCAACCTGATTAAAGTTATTATTTAGTGTTAAAATATGTGATCCTTTCTGTTCCAAACTGGTATTTGTAATAGTATGTCTTCCAAAATATATTTTTTACCCATACCTATATATTATTACATATCATATGGACTAAATATAAAACCTATTACCTCTCCAGTGTTCCCCTAAAGGGGCATAGTCGTCTTCAGTTCAGTTTTCTTTTAACCTGGCCTTACCCTGATAACTAATCATTTAACAACATTACAAAAATGCTTTTTTTCAGTGCTAACATAGAAAGCGCTTGAATTTTGAAGTCAAATAGAGCTTATCTTGAATTTTGGCTCAAGTGTTTTGTAAGTTTTTACATGGTCACTTTCTTAACCTTTCCAAATCTATTTCTTGACTGACAAAGTAAATAAGAGAATATATGTTTTGTAGCTCTGCAAGGCGGAGAAGGCAATGGCACCCCACTCCAGTACTCTTGCCTGGAAAATCCCATGGATGGAGGAGCCTGGAAGGTTGCAGTCCATGGGGTCACTAAGAGTCAGACACGACTGAGAGACTTCACTTTTAACTTTCATGCATTGGAGAAGGAAGTGGCAACCCACTCCAGTGTTCTTGCCTTGAGAATCCCAGGGATGGGGAAGCCTGGCGGGCTGCTGTCTATGGGTTGCACAGGGTCAGACACGACTGACGTGACTTAGCAGCAGCAGCAGCTCTGCAAGGGGGTTAACTTAGTCATCATTAAAAAAAAAAAAAAAAAAAAAAAAAGAGTCTAATATAGTGCTTTCTTTTTTAAAAGTGACTCAATAATAGTTAATTTTTTAACCATTTTAGCCCACAATTTCCATCTTAATAAAAACTCTTATCATGTTGATTGATCTTTTTGATACATAGGACAGCCTGTTTTATCTTTCTAAAGCATAGTTCATGTCTTCATTCCTCAAAAATTTTCGATGCCAGGTTATGGGATTAATTTGACAAATAAACTCAAAATGCTTAAACTTCAACTTTAAGAGCCTTCTTAATCTGGCTTCATCTTTCTTTTATTTCAGTAAAACTGATGTATACTTGAAATAACTTGTTTTCCCAAAATTTGCCTTTTCCTAATGTCAACTTAAAAAAAAAAAAAAAAAGATTTAACTTTTAACTTATTTTTCTCTGCTTCCATGACTATATATATTTTACAATTTTCTTTTCCATTTAACAATATAATGACATTATAGTTGTCCCCAGATCTAAAATTTTACCTACTTTGTAAAACTTTTCCTAATATTTCTAACTATAAGTCATGTATCTCTTCTTCTTTAACCTCTAAAACAATAGGTTTTAGACCTTGTGATGTAAAAATTTGTATTTTTATTACAGTTCTGATGTTATTTCCTTCGATTGCTTCCCTCTTTTGTATGGCTTGTGTGTGCTTTCCTTGAAAGAGCACAGCACACACATGTAGAAAGAACTGTGTGCTCAGTGGATAGTCTATGACCAATTGTAAGTCTTGATTTGCTCCTCTTTAATTAGTTCACTTTCAGGTCAATCAATCAATTGAGTTCTAACTAGCTGTACAAAAGTCACATCCTTCTGAACCATTAGGAAAATAAAATTCCATTGTATTCACTTTATAAGACAGAAAAGATTTCTGTCAAATTTCTTCAAAATAGTGAAAAGGTACTTTTAGAATTTCACTTAAATAGAAAATGTAATTTATTCCAGTGCTTTAATCTCAAAGTACATTCACCAATTTTATTTTATGCTAACTACATTTGAATGAGTTTAGGGCTTTTGATCATTTATTTTTGAAAATCTATGTGCATAATGTCAAGAGGTACTGCAAAAAGGTAAAAAATGCAACAGATACTAGAGTGCACCTCCTATATATAAATCAGCCAAATGTTTTACACATACTCATTCCACATTTGTTTTCCTTATAAATATCATTATCATCTGTACTGATATGTCCATTGAACATAACGGCTCATATGGGTAACAAAAAGGAGAAAAAAAAAAATTACAGCTGTGTAACCTAATTATTATTGGTCAAACTCAGACCTAGGTTTGTTCTCTTTTTCAATTAAAAATAAATTATAAATTTATTACAAGCACAAATTTATTTTAAAAAATAATTTCTATTTAATGCTAACTTTCAAAACCTCTATCTTCTCTGCCTGTATTTATTTATTTTCTCCTTAATAAGAAATATTAAAATTTGGGAAATATTTGATGATTTCCTTTGGCCCCTTTATTTTATGCAGTTGCTCTACACGAGATGTCCATCTTAGCATCCATACACATCACAGTTTTCTACTAAAACCATATAATGATTTCCTAAGCAAGAGTTTACAAAAACAGTCAATTTGCCCAGGAAACTGACTTAGGTTCTATAGAAGGTTGCTGAAAAATATAAAAATGCATAGTCTGAAGGGACTTTCGCATTCAGTTAAAGCAAATAACAAACATGAACTTCCCTGAAGATTAACTTTAATCAGTTGAAAAAATAAACCAGTATAAGTATTGTTATGGTTGTTCAGTTGCCCAGTAGTGTTCAACTCTTTGTGACTCCATGGACTGCAGCACAGCCAGGATTCCCTGTCCCTCACCATCTGCCAAAGTTTGCCCAAGTTCATGTCCATTGCCTTAGTAATGCCATCCAGCCATCTTATCCTCTGATACCCTCTTCTTCTGCCCTCAATCTTTCCCAATAGCAGGGACTTTTCTTCCAATGAGTCAGCTGTTCACATCAGATGACCAAAATACTAGACCTTCAGCTTCAGCATCAGCCTTCCAACGAGTATTCATGTTTGATTTCCCTTAAGATTGACTGGTTTGATCTTCTTATTGGCCAAGGGACTTTCAAGAGTCTTCTCCAGTACCACAGTTCAAAGGCATCAATTCTTTGGCACTTTGACTTCTTTACAGTCCAGCTCTCACAATCATATTTGACCACTGGGAAGACCATAACCTTGACTATATGGATCTTTGTCAGCAGAGTAATGTCTCTGCTTTTCAACACACTGTCTGGGTTTGACATAGCTTTTCTGCCAAGAAGCAATCACCTTCTGATGTCATGGCTGCAGTCACCATCCACAGAGATTTCAGAGCCCAAGAAGAAGAAACCTGTCACTACTTCCACCTTTTCCCCTTCTATTTACCATGAAGTAATGGGGCTGGATGTCATGATCTTAGGTTTTTTTTAATACTTGGGTTTAAGCATAGAATACCAATAAAAAATGATTTAAAAAATAATATATATATATATATATATATATATATATATATATCTCCTTGACCAAACCTTAGTCAGGATCCTGTGAATTCTCCTTTCAACTAAACCCTGTATTTGAGCTTTTATGTTCTCCTTTGCATATTCCAATATTAACAAAAACCTTATTGTCAGTCCAATCAGAATCCCCCACCTTGGTAACTGATCATCCTCAAAATCTGATCAAGTTCCTCATCCCCCACAGTCCTCCAGGTGATGTCTGTACCCCAGGCCTCCTTTCAATAAGCATCCTGTTAGGTCATTCAGCCAGAATCGTCCTCATCAGATTTGTGGTATTTCCTCTTAGCAATTTTCCATCCACTGACCCCTACTTTACAACTTGGCTATCAATTCCAACCTTTCCTTGTTGTGTTTTGAGTTGAGCCTGATCTCTGTCCTCACAAAATCCCATGTAGTAGCCCCTGAATAAAGTCTGTATTACTGTCTTCAATAAGTCTCATGAATAATTTTTCTTTAAGAGCATTGATGGAATACAAAATAAAGACATGGATAGATTAAAGAAAAGGTTATTTATTTGGATTTCATGAGGCAAATTTTAGAGTTGTGACCCTTGAAAGTAATGAATTAACATGACAGAAAAGTTATGGTTGTCTGTGGAAGAGAGGTGGCTATTAAGAGGGGCTTCCCAGGAGGTGCTAGTGGTAAAGAACTGGCCTATCAATGCAGGTTAGACCTAACATACACGGGTTAGATCCCTGGGTCGGGAATATCCCCTGGAGGATGGCACGGCAACCCACTCCAGCATTCTTGCCTGGAGAATCCCATGGAAAGAGGAGCCTGGCCAGCTGCAGTCCATAGGTTGCACAGAGTTAGACTCAACTAAAGTGACTTAGCATGACCTATAAAAAGACACTGAAGAGAAATATGGAAACTGAAATTAGGACATTATATCCTGGTTTAGTTGAAGCAGAGGTTTCAGAAGTTGAAGAAATAGACACTAAATTAACAGATTTAGTGCATACTGAATGCCTATCTAATAAATTTCAAGTATTAACTAACCAATGTGTACAATCTGTGATTACTTAAGGAAGCAATAAAGTACTAAGTGGAAAGTGATTGAAACATATCACATCCTTTTTCTGAACACAGATTCATAAGAATTTAGCATGCACAACCACTCTGTGGAGAATATCTGATCAGCTGTGATCATGCTTGAGACAAAATGTTGCCATCTATGGACTGTCCAGTCCTTGGAGGCAGTCTGGCATAAAGTCACTATGTATGGTGTTCCATAGACAGATACATACAATATAATGGTGTTCTATATTGCTTAGTGACTAATCTTATCAATTATTCTATCAGACATTTGAATATATGTGCTCTGTGTTGTCACTTTATTCATGCCTGACCCTGCAATCCTAAGAACTATAGCTTGCCAGGCTTCTCTGTCCATAGGATTCTCCATGGGGATCTTTTCCAGAGGATCTTCCCAACCTAGGGATTGAACCTGCATCTCTTATGTCTCCCGTATTGGCAGGCAGTTTCTTTACTACTAACACCTCCTGGGAATCCCAGATACATATTTAGTGACTGATAAAGTACTATAACATAGAAACTTGTATAGATGTAACAGAAGCATCCAGGAGGCAGTGAAGAAAGTAGAGATTTCATCCTTGGCAGCACTGATAAGATGTAGAAGGACTGAGTCAAGAAAATAGAACATTATGAGAATTGCTGCTGAGCCATGACAGGGACTGCAGAATCCAGACAATTCCAAAGTTCAGCTCCAAGGTGAGGCTGTGACAAGGATAAGTTCACTAAACTTGCTTAATTAATTTAATTAATTAAATTCATGATGATCTAAAACTTTATAATAATCTTAAAACTTGGAAAAAATTGAATGTGCAAACTCTGTTTTTCCTGAGGATACATTTTCTAGATTATTTGTCATAGAATTATTATTCCGTATACTATTCTGCATTCTTCTTCCTTCCCTTCTCTCTCTTTATTTTCCTTGGTATGTGACTACACTTGGCACTATACCAGGTTTACCTTCATTTGCATCTCCCCCTCACTAATCTGGACTATTTCATATTTCTTTGTTCTGCAGTATGGCTGAAAGGGCAACTGCACCACATACTGCCATCCGAATCACTGCTCCTGATTGCTGGGGTGGATGCAGAGTGCTGCCACACAGCTCCCTCCCAGTGGCTCCATCCCACCTGATATACCCACTACAGACATTCCAGTAGAGAAGAAAATACTGCAAAACACATTCAAAGTCACTGAACAAATGGGGGTGTTAAGCCGAGTCAAGTGAACCAGATGAAGAGAACACTGCAGAGATAATCAGGAAACTATGCAACCTGTGAACACAAAGATAGCTGAGCCCATAACAATGGAGCAGTCCTACAATGAGTACTTCTGATGCCTTCGGCTATTTCAAATTTGTCTTGCTAGGGTTTTCCTAAAAGAGAGCAAACACTGTTCTTGATGTGAGCAGACATGATTTAAAGTCCCAGCTGTGCTAGTAGCTGCTTGTGTAATCTTGGGCAAAGCGACTGAACAATCTGTAGAGCCCTAGTGGGAGAGAATACTGACCATCTCATGTATATAATGTATAAATATTTGTGAACTAATTAGAAGTATAAAATTATATTTTTATTTCTAAGGGTTTGTTATATATGTTTTTAATAAACTGTGTGTTAAAACCTAAAGATTTTAACTATATAGATATAAATATCTACAGTGCCCCTGGTAGTATCTGAGTACAAACAAAATTAATTGAAAACAGTCACATTTATCAAGATTAAGAGTTGAAATTCATCCCCTTAAAACACAGTAAAATACATTTACTAAAAATTAAAAAGGTATTTCTGAATAAGTGATAAGTGTGATTTATTCCTGAGAGATGTTAGGCCACATGCATTTTGTATGTGAAAATACTTATCAGATTAAAAATTCAAACACAATCAAAAATATTTTGAAGAATGGTGAATATATAGGCCTTTGTTTCAAAGATAGAGTCATAATACTCTTATTGAAAAGATGGACACCAATCATTATAAAGCTACAATTTCCTTGTAATGTTTTACATATTTTAAAAACAAGGCAAGTGACCATCAGTGATTCCTTCTAGCCTCCTTCTTTGCTCACCCATTAGCAATGCCCTCACTGTCTCTATGTGTCCAGAGCAGAGAAATCACATATTTGCTCATTGTTGAAGAAGGGGTGGCTAGCTTTAGTGTGACCACAATGAACAAATTATCCCTAAGATGTCCAAAAAAATCAGTGATGATAACAACTGAGACTATTGCTTACTCATCTGCTTACTCATCTTTATAATGTTGGTAAACCCTAGGGCTGGAAGCATTAAATGCATGACAGAATAAAAAATAATAAATGCAGATTATCATTGAGAGCAGTATAATGAAATCAAGGTATCCATATCATGTCCATCAGAATCATTTTTTTTTATTTTAAAAGTACAGACTTCATTTATAATATTCTTGAGGATTCTAATTTCACAGGGACTGATTATGGTGGATTCTACCAGAGGAAAAAATGCAACCATTGATTGATAATATGTAGTTAACACAGAGATAATCATCACCATTAGTTTCACAGTAAAATGGCCACCATTCCTCAAAGATGTGAACATAGTAATCATTTCAGAAAAAAATAGCAACAGAAGTGACAATTACACGGTGAAAGAGTCCTTAGGAAATGACAATATAAAATGCTAGCCTTGCTGAAAGGTACTGATTAGCTACAGAAGCAGAGTGAAAACACATAAAAAGAAAAGAAATAAACGGAGGGACAAGTACCAAACTATCAATACCTGTTGAGGTTAGTCTCTTAAAATTTTTCAAACCAAATACAAAAAGAAGCAACTTCCACAACTATGCATGTGCTTCATTCAGATTACATACGAGCCATGTAACGACTCCATGTACAGACATGGTTGTAAGCATAGATTCACAAGGAAGACTGTTGGCTTTAAATCCTGTTCCACCATTCAATAGATGTGTGATACTGGAAGCTTACTTTCCTTATCTGCAAAATGGGGGCATTAATAGCTCAGTTCAGTTCAGTCGCTCAGTCGTGTCCAACTCTTTGCAACCCCATGAATCGCAGCACGCCAGGCCTCCCTGTCCATCACCAACTCCCGGAGTGTACTCAGACTCACGTCCATTAAGTCAGTGATGCCATCCAGCCATCTCATCCTCTGTCATTCCCTTTTCCTCTTGCCCCCAATCCCTCCCAGCATCAGAGTCTTTTCCAATGAGTCAACTCTTCCCATGAGGTGGCCAAACTTTCAGCTTTAGCATCATTCCTTCCAAAGAAATCCCAGGGCTGATCTCCTTCAGAATGGACTGGCTGGATCTCCTTGCAGTCCCAGGGACTCTCAAGAGTCTTCTCTAACACCACACTTCAAACACATCAATTCTTCGGCGCTCAGCTTTCTTCACAGTCCAACTCTCACATCCATACATGAGCAATGGAAAAACCATAGCCTTGACTAGACAGACCTTTGTTGGCAAAGTAATGTCTCTGCTTTTCAATATGCTGTCTAGGTTGGTCATAACTTTCCTTCCAAGGAGTAAGCGTCTTTTCATTTCATGGCTGCAGTCACCATCTGCAGTGATTTTGGAGCCCCAAGAAATAAAGTCTGACACTGTTTTCACTGTTTCCCCATCTATTTCCCATGAAGTGATGGGACCAGATGCCATGATCTTCATTTTCTGAATGTTGAGTTTTAAGCCAACTTTTTCACTCTCCTCTTTCACCTTCATCAAGAGGCTTTTTAGTTCCTCTTCACTTTCTGCCATAAGGGTGGTGTCATTTGCATATCTGAGGTTATTGATATTTTTCCTGGCAATCTTGATTCCAGCTTGTGATTGTGCTTCTTCCAGTCCAGCGTTTCTCATGATGTACTCTGCATATAAGTTAAATGAGCAAGGTGACAATATACAGCCTTGACGTACTTCTTATCCTATTTGGAATTAGTCTGTTGATCCATGTCCAGTTCTAACTGTTGCTTCCTGATCTGCATACAAATTTCTCAAGAGGCAGATCAGGTGGTCTGGGATTCCCATCTCTTGCAGAATTTTCCACAGTTTATTATGATCCACACAGTCAAAGGCTTTGGCATAGTCAATAAAGCAGAAATAGATGTTTTTCTGGAACTCTCTTGCTTTTTCCATGATCCAGCGGATGTTGGCAATTTGATCTCTGGTTCCTCTGCCTTTTCTAAAACCAGCTTGAACATCAGGAAGTTCACGGATCTCGTATTGCTGAAGCCTGGCTTGGAGAATTTTGAGCATTACTTTACTAGCGTGTGAGATGAGTGCAATTGTGTGGTAATTTGAGCATTCTTTGGCATTGCCTTTCTTTGGGATTGGAATGAAAACTGACCTTTTCCAGTCCTGTGGCCACTGCTGAGTTTTCCAAATTTGCTGGCATGTTGAGTGCAGCACTTTCACAGCATCATCTTTCAGGATTTGGAATAGCTCAACTGGAATTCCATCACCTCCACTAGTTTTGATCATAGTGATGCTTTCTAAGGCCCACTTAACTTCACATTCTAGGATGTCTGGCTCTAGGTCAGTGATCACACCATTGTGATTATCTGGAGCGTGAAAATCATTTTTGTACAGTTCTGTGTATTCTTGTCACCTCTTCTTAATATCTTCTGCTTCTGTTAAGTCCATACCATTTCTGTCCTTTATCGAGCCCATCTTTGCATGAAATGTTCCTTTGGTATCTCTGATTTTCTTGAAGAGATCCCTAGTCTTTCCCATTCTGTTGTTTTCCTCTATTTCTTTTCACTGATCACTGAGGAAGGCTTTCTTATCTCTTCTTGCTATTCTTTGGAACTCTGCATTCAGATGCTTATATCTTTCCTTTTCTCCTTTGCATTTTGCTTTTCTTCTTTTCACAGCTATTTGTAAGGCCTCCCCAGACAGCCATTTTGCTTTTTTGCATTTCTTTTCCAAGGGGATGTTCTTGATCTCTTTCTCCTGTACAGTATCACGAACCTCAGTCTATAGTTCATCAGGCACTCTATCTATCAGATCTAGTCCTTTAAATCTATTTCTCACTTCCACTATATAACCATAAGGGATTTGATTTAGGTCATACCTGAATGGTCTAGTAGTTTTCCTTACTTTCCTCAATTTAAGTCTGAATTTGGCAATAAGGAGTTCATGATCTGAGCCACAGTCAGCTCCCGGTCTTGTTTTTGCTGACTGTATAGAGCTTCTCCATCTTTGGCTGCAAAGAATATAATCAATCTGATTTCAGTGTTGGCCATTTGGTGATGTCCATGTGTAGAGTCTTCTCTTGTGCTGTTGGAAGAGGGTGTTTGCTATGACCAGTGTGTTCTTTTGGAAAAACTCTATTAGTCTTTGCCCTGCTTCATTCTGTATTCCAAGGCCAAATTTGCCTGTAACTCCAGGTGTTTCTTGACTTCCTACTTTTGCATTCCAGTCCCTATAATGAAAAGGACATCTTTTCTGGGTGTTAGTTCTAAAAGGTCTTGTAGGTCTTCATTGAACCATTCAACTTCAGCTTCTTCAGCGTTACTGGTTGGGGCATATGGATTTGTTAAGGAGTAAATGAAAGATAGTACATATGGCACTTGGCAAGCACTCAATAATATTTAAAAAAATAATAAATTAAAAATAACAAAACAAATATAAGCAGATAATATACATCACATAAGAGAGTGCTATTTTTCAAAGTCATCTTCAAAGGGCATGACTATGATACCTGTAACGACCCTGTAGTTTCTGAACACTATTCTTAGAATATATTTTTAGGATCTAGCCTTAGGAAATAAAAGGGTTTCTCTAACAGTTACTTCAAAATTTTGTAGGCAAAACTGATCCTGGATTTCTATGGTCAATACATCAGAATAGCTCTCCATTTCTTATTTCTTATCATTGTCTACTAGGTATCTCTTCTCATCAATCTCTCTCTCTGTTACTTTCTCTTATACACTTGATGTAGATAATTTCAGTCAGAGAAAATATTAGAAAGTTGCTCTAAATTGTGCTTTTCAGTAAATCAAAGTGTTCACAGATGCATCAAAAATTTTATAACAGAGAACGCTTCTTTGTTCAAATGTCATCATGTGGGCATGATATTGTTTAGCATATTTGCGCTTTAAATGTCTTTGTTTCAATGATTAACCCTTATCTGATATACTCTATACTTTCTGTAAAATGGATATGACAACTTTAAAAGTTATAGATCTCACTACTTTTGTAGATTGAGGGTATGTTTATATTTAAGCAGACCCCTTGACTTTATCCAAACCAGTCTTTATTTATGGCTAGCTCAGGTTTTCCTGGTGGCTCAGATTGTAAAGAAACCACCTGCAATGATCCAAGGGTTGTGAAGATCCCCTGGGAAAAGGGGAATGGCAACCCATTCCAAAATTTTTGCCTGGAAAATTCTGTGGACAGAAGAGTCCATGGGGTCATAAAGAGCAGGACACAACTGAGCAACTAACACTTTCACTTTCACAGACAAATTATGGGGCTTCCTGTGCTAGTGGTAAAGAACCTACTGCCAATTCAGGAGGCCTAAGAGACACAGGTCACATCCCTGGGTCAGGAAGATCCCCTGGAGGAGGGCATGACAATCCATTCTAGTATTCTTGCCTGGAGAATCCCATGGATAGAGGAGCCTGGTGGGCTACAGTCCATGGGGTCACAAAGAGTTGGACAAAACCGAAGCCACTTAGCACTCAATGGACATGAGTATGGGTAAACTCCAGGAGTTGGTGATGGATAGGGAAGCCTACATGCTGTAGTCCATGGGGTCACAAAGAGTCAGACACAACTGAGTGACTGAAGTGAACTGAACTGAACTGGAAGCCTTAGATTCCTGCTTTGTTTTAACACTCAGGAGAGCCTTAATCCCAGATGCCCTGTCTCAGGACTCAGCCCCACATAATCTGGTATCTCTTGCTACTGGACAGGACATGGGGGAGAAGTTAAGAGATCCTTCACAGAGTGGGAATAAAGGAAGGATTTGTAACATCCTGTTCCTTAATAGTCTTTGTTACTTGTCTCTTCCTTTTGAAACATTGTCAGATTTCATAGCCTTTCAATAAGACAGTCTTCTGTAAATGAAATGCTCCCTTCATAGAAAGCCCCACCCCATCTAACACACTCTTTTCCCTCTCATCTACCAATGCTCCTTCCCACCCACCACTTCCATCTCTACTTGCACACTCTGTATCCTGCCTACCTTACTTCTTTTCCAAGAATTGTTTTAGTGGCAGTCATCCAACCCAGTTTGGAGAAGAAAGTAGCAACCCACTCCAGTGTTCTTGCCTGGAGAATCCCAGGGATAGGGGAGCCTGGTGGGCTGTCGCCTATGGGATCACACAGAGTTGGGCACGACTGAAGCGACTTAGCAGCAGCAGCAGCAGCAGCAGCAGCAGCAGCATCCAACCCGGTTGCCCTTTTGACCTTGCTTCACCAAATCAAATTCTTTCTTCAGCTACTGAAATCAGGAGTTTGAGATGCCAGTCCGCATTTAACAGGCACTTAAACTGAGGATATAAACTTAACTGAGGATACAAAAACTTAGGAGTTTGGAGAATGAGTTGTAATCCTTCTTCATGTGCAGAAAAGAAACTAAGCCTATTCCAGGAAAAAAGCGATAGTGATGCAGATGTTCACAGAAAAGTGCGGGTAAGGGGAATTTGTTGCTGTTGTTCAGTCTCTCAGTCATGTCCGACTCTTTGCGACCCCACAGACTGTAGCACACCGGGTTTCCCTGTCCCTTCACCATCTCCTGGACTGGAACTTGCTCAGACTCATATCCATTGCATCAGAGATGCCATCCAACTATTTTATCCTCTACCGCCCTCTTCCTGTCTTCAATCTTTCCCAGCATCAGGGTCTTTTCCAATGAGTCGGCTCTTAGCATCAGGTAGCCAAAGTATTGGAATAGGTGAGCCCAGATTAAAAGAAAAGATTAGAACACAGTCACTGTGGCTTTCAGCTCTTGAGACCTAAGTGTAACTCCTGATCATACTATGACCAAATCCACCTCCTCTGAGTACAGGCTGCTTTCTGTCTAAGCTGGCTGAAGAGATTTCTGTTAGTTGCAACCAGGGGTCCCAAACAAGACACTGACTATCATTCATACTAAAGGTCACATTTCACTTTCTATGTGATGTCTTCTAAGATTATCCCTTATTGATTTCTGAGTCTCAGAAATCCCATTGCAAAAGAGGCTTTGAGTTACAGAAGTCTGCACTAATGATGCATTGTCTTTGTCTGTTAGTCACATCTCATTGCCAAGATTGTAAGGTCTTGTGATTGGCATCAAGTCTTTACTTTTTATTTATTTCCCAATACATACAACATTCTACTAGCACATAGTTGTGTTAGATAATAATTTTTACTTAGCACTATATTCATTTTAATCTATGAAGTAGAAATACAAATGTTATATAAATTTTGCATAGAGAGAAAATATATGTAAACATATAAGCATGTTGACTCCTAAAATAGAGGGGGCATTATGTAAATAAGTTTAGTTTTTTAAGTTTCCAAACTAACATATAATGACTAGAAAAGTAGGAGTAATACATTTTTTATGTACTGATTTTGTGATTTTAAAATAGTATATGGAAATATTTATTCCAACCAATAGATTTTTGGTTTGTTCCCTTTTTGGGGGGAGGCCATGCTGTAATGCAGTCTTCAAAAAAAAAAGAAAAACCAACAAAACAGCTTTCTTGAAATGTATAGAAATATTTGCACCAGGAACTACCAAAGTGTTGTAGGTCAGTTATATTCTAAAAACAAACAAAGTCATAGTAAAAGACATCAGATTTGTGGTTACCATAAGCTGGGGTTTGGGGAAAGGGGAACTGGATGAAGGCATTTCAAAGGTACAGAATTCCCATTATAAGATAAATAGGACTAGGGATATAATGTACAGCATGACAAACAAAAGTAACACTTCTCTATGTGATATATAAACGTTGTTGAGAGAGGAGTTCCTAAGAATTCTCATCACAAGGAAAAACAGGGTTGTTTGGGTTTTTTTTTTTGCTTTTTATTTTATATCTTATCTATATGAGATGATGGATATTCACTAAACTTATCGTGGAAATAATTTCATAATGTATGAGTTGATTGAGAAAAATGCACAACCTAAAAGTTGAGAGTTATGTTTTATTCAATGGACAAAACTGAGGACTTAAGTTTGGGATAGAGCATCTCAAATAACTGAGAGACTACTCTGAAGAGACAAGGTAGGGAGCCAGGATATATAGGAGTTTTTACAACAAAGATCAGGTAGTTGAAACATCAAAAGGTTACTGTTAGTTAAAATCAGATATCTCAATATCTCAAGTTAGTTACTTTAGTGATTTTCTATGTACCTGCTGTGCCAAGTCACTTCAATTTTTACATAGTCTTTTATAACTCTATGGGCAGGAGCCTGCCAGACTCCTCAGCCCATGAGTTTCTCCAGGCAAGAATATTGGCTTGCTAGGAAATGGCAACCCACTCCAGTGTTCTTGCCTGGACAATCCCAGGGACAGGGGAGCCTGGTGGGCTGCCGTCTATGGGGTCACACAGAGTAGGACACGACTGAAGTGACTTAGCAGTAGCAATAGGAGAAGGCAATGGCACCCAACTCCAGTACTCTTGCCTGGAAAATCCCATGGATGGAGGAGCCTGGTAGGCTGCAGTCCATGGGGTCACTAAGAGTCGGACACGACTGAGCAACTTCACTTTCACTTTACACTTTCATGCATTGCAGAAGAAAATGGCAACCCACTCCAGTGTTCTTGCCTGGAGAATCCCAGGGACGGAGGAGCCTGGTGGGCTGCCATCTATGGGGTTGTACAGAGTCAGACACAACTGAAGCGACTTAGCAGTAGCAGCAGCAGGCTCTCCTCCAGGGGATCTTCCAGACCCAGGAAGATCCCAACCCAGGGATCTATCTAACTCTTATCCTGTCTCCTTCTCTAGCATTGGTAGGCAGATTCCACTGGGAAGCCCTTTCTGTGTATCTATCTGAAAAAGGAAAAGTCTGTGCTCATTGAAATCATTCCTTTGATATACACCTCAGCTCTGAGGGGTGGGGTGGGGGACAGTATCCTGTGCCTCTCATCCTGCATTCCCACAATGTACACCATCTGGTGCCAATAATGTGATAGCTTGATGGCAGCAACATCCTTTGTTTACTAATTTTTTTTTTTCTCACATAAGTGAAATCAGTATACTTCACATCTTAAATTTGCACAGTGCTGCATGTCAATTATAGCTGAATAAAACTGGAAGGGGAAAAAATGTAAAAGTTTAAAATTAAGAAATAAAGGTAAAACATTGCTATCTAGGAATGTGTTCAGACAATGGGATAAATGAATAGAGTGTTGTATGAACAATTACAAAGGACTTGACAAATTTGCTTTTGGGGAAAAAAAAAAACAACCTTAAGAGAGCAAAGTAATCTTACCTTCTGCACAAGTAGAATTATACAAAGCTGTGCCCTACTTTGCCGTCCTTGAGCCTCAGGGTAAAAAAAGTTGGGGGGAGGGGAAATTCTCAGAGAGCTGTGAATAAAAACTGTTGCCACAGTCAAGTGCTTCAAAATGCCTAAGGGCAGAGGATTCCAACATAATTCTCTCAAACACAAACAACATTTTAAGCATTAAGCCAACTGACTTTTAAAAGATAATAAGAAAGAGGCCATTTAACTATATAGTAGTCAATTTCCTGATTCTTACAGAGAAAACAAAGTAGGCTGGCTCCTTCTGTATGCTCCTCCAATACTGAGGATACTCTCAGACTTAAAGGACTGGTCTCTTTGAGCTAGAAATAGTTTTTTCTCTTGACTCTCCATTGTCCCAGCCTTTTTTGAAAAATCCTTGAATTTCAGTGTTTCAGGTAGTTAATCAACTAATTTACTCTCAATCTAAGACTGTTCCTAAGGGCACACGTAGAAGTTAAAAATGAGAGGCTTAATTCTCGCTATTGAAAGTGAGGGAGAGGTTTCTTCCCACTCTGTTTTCTTGGAGCAATTTCTTAAGAAAACTTGTGTTAATATTTTAAGTTCTTAGTGGCTGACTTTATTTTTCTGGGCTCCAAAATCACTGCAGATGGTGATTGCAGCCATGAAATTAAAAGACACTTAATCCTTGGAAGAAAAGTTATGACCAACCTAGACAGCATATTAAAAAGCAGAGACATTACTTTGCTAACAAAGGTCTGTCTAGTCAAGGCTATGGTTTTTCCAGTGGTCATGTATGGATGTGAGAGTTGGACTATGAAGAAAGCTCAGCACAGAATAATTGATGCTTTTGAACTATGGTGTTGGAGAAGACTCTTGAGAGTCCCTTGGACTTCAAGGAGATCCAACCAGTCCATCCTAAAAGAGATAAGTCCTGAGTGTTCATTGGAAGGACTGATGCTGAAGCTGAAACTCCAATACTTTGGCCACCTGATGCAAAGAGTTGACTCATTGGAAAAGACCCTGATGCTGGGAAAGATTGAGGGCAGGAGGAGAAGGGGACGACAGAGGATGAGATGGTTGGATGGCATCACCAACTCAATGGACATGGGTTTGGGTGGACTCTGGGAGTTGGTGATGGACAGGGAGGCTTGGCGTGCTGTGGTTCATGGTGTCGCAAAGAGTTAGACACGACTGAGTGACTGAACTGAACTGAACTGAACTTCTCTTTGAAATGTATGGAGCTCTTTTTATTTTTAATTGAAATATAGTCAGTTTACAAAGTTGTATAACTGAAACACTTTGAAAGACTAATTATTGTATATCTTGAGAACATGTATGTGATGGCTCTCTATGAAAGGATGAGATGTCTTTCTTTGCAATCTTTTAGCAGGTTGCCTGTGATACATCATATTCTGGTATAATCTTTATTCAATACTGAAACTGTTTTCTTTCTCTTCTACACTTGTGATTTTAAAGTAATTAACTAAAGCAACCATTAATTTGAGGTGCCTTGATAGCAATCAAAACTGATGTTAGAGTCAAAGCACTGGAGTCCAAGAAAATGAAACTTCAGAACCACCAATCCCAAACAGCCAACAAGGATTTCCCAGGTAAAGCAACCACTTAGGCTAGAGACAATCAAATAACATTCTTGCTTTGCTGTTCTATCTTCTGTATAAAAGCCTTTCTTAGCTGTTGCTAGTGGAGTGTCCCAAAGACTTTCAGTCTGCACTACCTGACTCATATGGATGTATGCTCAAATACACTCTTGAAAATGTAAAGTGCCTCAGTTCATTTTTTAACAGTTCAAAGGTTTTCTGGGATAGAATTTTTTTTTTTTTTTTTTTAAATTATATTGCCCCAACACCAGCTCTTAACACAGGGTAAGGGATCCCTGGAAGAAGAGAACCAGGCATAGCTTTCTCAACAAAAGTGAAGTCATTTTTGGCCTAAGTCATTCTGTGATCAAATCCTGGCTACAATGTTTGTCCTTGAACAGGTCTCAGCAATTAATGATCTTAAGGGAATAAAAGAGTGTGGAAACATTGCCTGTTATCAGGCAAGTGAAGTAGCAATAGCAAAGATAATGTATCAGTTGTAAAGACTCCTACTTCTGATTTAATGGTAAAGATTAGCCTGAAGTGCTCAATCACCACATCAACCGGAACCAATGAGAAGATGATATTGACCTTTTCTGACCCCTGTGACATCAATCAAGGAAAGCTTGAACTCTGATTGCCCAAGCCTCTTTATGAATATCTATATACCTTTAGCTTAAAACTTGCCCAATTTTGCTGTTCAGGGAGGCACTGCTGTGTGAAAGTTCCTGGGTGTTCTCCTTACATGCAACAAGTAATAATAAACCCTTCTTCTCCAGACCTTTGGCTTAGTTGTGTCTTTTGGCCCATCACCCACTAAGAGGTGAATCTAGTTTTTGGGTAACATCTCTCTGCCTGTCTTCTTGGTCACCTTGGTTGAATTATCTTTGCTAACATTGACTGGGCCAGATTTTTCAAGGTTTGGTCCCTTTCCACCTTTCCAAACTGAGCTTTTTGCCAGTCCAGGCTCTACCGACCCCTGCCCAGCCAGCCCTTGTACACTATACAATCAAACCACACTACCAGAGTCACACCATAGTTTTGATTCTACATCTTTAAGGTGCTGTCCTTTCTGGCTGGAGTCACCTATTCCTCTGGTTTGAGCTCCTCTGTTAAGCTTTTCCTGACCAGACTATGGAAACAATTAACTACTCCCTTTGCTTCACACTCTGCTCTGATTTCATGCTACCCAAATAATCTTCTGATTGTAAATGCATATAGTATAGATTTGCTGAAGGGAGAAAATGCACTGGTCTGCTCCCAAATTCTTGTTCAGTGACGGTGGTTTCTCATTATTAAATTGGCTGGCATTTTATGTATCAGCTTCTGGGAGTAGGTGAGTGTGATACTGCTTTTAAGAAAAGGGACGATCCATTTAGAGAATTCCCGTATTTGTGAGGCTATGAAGGTCAGACTCAAGGCAATGGTAACCT
Source organism: Tragelaphus eurycerus (assembly GCA_935064755.1). NCBI lineage: Eukaryota > Metazoa > Chordata > Mammalia > Artiodactyla > Bovidae > Tragelaphus > Tragelaphus eurycerus. The sequence continues at coordinate 1,335,780 of CAKXYN010000097.1, read as the reverse complement.
TTGGGACCCTGAAAATGCCATCTAGTCGGGTTTCTCTAGTTATATGACTACCTTATCTCGCTCTGAATTCTGTTAAAATGTTCTAGTTGCAAGCATGCATATAAATACAACCACTAATCAAGACAAGTCATTTTTCTGATCTTCGTTTTGTCACTCATAAAATGTCAGATTGACCTTGCTTATCTCTAAAAGTCATGCCCACAATGAGGTACATGTATCTATGAATGTTTTACTAATCTGCAGTGTCAACATCAGAAAATACTAGGAATCTTAATTATGTATGATTAGTGTCAGGCATTCCATTTTCGCCTTAGTGGGCTGTTGTGGACTATAAACCGCCTTCAACAAAGATATCTCAAAAATCTCATATAAGGAGCTGACAGGCATTAAACAAATGTTTGTTGTTTTTTTTTTCATTTAATTTTTTTCCAAGTAAAGTTTCTATTTTCTATCTAATCTTTTAAAAAATTACAGTTTATTTATTTCCTTATTTTTATTAATATTTCCTTTCTTTTTGTTACTTATTTTCATATGTATCACCAGCGAAGAGTTGACTCATTGGAGAAGGCTCTGATGCTGGGAGGGATTGAGGGCAGGAGGAGAAGGGGACGACAGAGGATGAGATGGCTGGATGGCATCACTGACTCGATGGATGCGAGTCTGAGTGACCTCCGGGAGCTGGTGATGGACAGGGAGGCCTGGCGTGCTGCGGTTCATGGGGTCGCAAAGAGTCGGACAGGACTGAGCGACTGATCTGATCTGATCACCCAAAAGGATAGAAGGTTTAACAAGATTACTGGGGGCATATCTATGTGCAAGTTGCTTATAAGAAAGTGACATGAAACTAAGCTCCCTTTGATCTTATCAAACTCTCAGAATGCCAGTCTTTTAATTCTGAGATTGCCTAAGGGCTTGTGCGTTAGTCACTCAGTCCTGTCCAGGTCTTTGCAATCCCTTGGATTGTACTATCCATGGAATTCTCTGGGCAAAATACTGGAGAAGGTAGCCATTTCCTTCTCCAGGGGATCTTCCTGATCCAGGGATAGAATCTAGGTCTTCCACACTGCAGGCAGATTCTTTACCATCTGAGCCACCTAAGGGTAGCATCAGATAGGTGTGTATAGTGTGTATAGTGGGAAGTTGGAGAAGGCAATGGCACCCCACTCCAGTACTCTTGCCTGGCAAATCCCATGGACAGAGGAGCCTGGTAGGCTGCAGTCCATGGGGTCGCTAGGAATTGGACACAACTGAGCCACTTCACTTTCACTTTTCACTTTCCTGCGTTGGAGAAGGAAATGGCAACCCACTCCAGTGTTCTTGCCTGGAGAATCCCAGGGACAGGGGAGCCTGATGGACTGCCATCTATGGGGTCACACAAAGTTGGACACGACTGAAGTGACTTAGCAGCAGCAGCAGCAGTGGGAATTTGCTTTAAGAGGGAGGAACACTTTAAGAGGGAGTACTCAGAATAGTGCTCTCTGATGACCCAGATGGGTGGGATAGGAGAGTGACAGGAAGGATCAGAGGGAGGGGATATATGTATATATATAGCTGATTCACTTTGTTGTACAGCAGAAACAAAGGCAATACTGCAAAGCAATTACATATACTCCAATAAAAATATTGTACAAAAATGTATGTGTAAATGAGTAAATGAATGATGGATAAGTAAATAAATAAAAAATAAATAAATACACACATACAAAATTAATAGAGGGTGAAGCTGAGGAGAGGAAAAAGACTATTATCAAAGTAAAGGGTGAAAAAAAACAAAGCTTAGAAATGATTAATTGTTATTATTTGATTAGGCAAATGTTCCAACATTAAAGTGATGGGAAATCATAGTCATAGTACATTATAATGCACAATCTAATTTTTGCTGATAGTTCATGCTGACCTACATCAGAATGTTTATTATAATACAGATTCATGCAGCAAGGCCTTTGAGTATAGGCCAAATTTCAGCAAAAGTTTTGTTCATTTAGCAAATATCTTTGAGTGAAAGATACAATGATGAATAAAATAAATATAATCCCTGCCCCAAAGAAGGTAGTGGATTTATAGCCAAAACGTCCATAATGGCCTTACTGAGCTTCACATACCAAGCAATGCCTCTTGGAAGGCAGGAAAGGCCAGAACAAAGGCCTGTGAGCATCTCCTGGAAACAGAGGAAGAGAGCTGTGCATGGTAACTTGGCTCAGCCTATACTTTCACTTAAACTTGCTGTCGAGAGACAGATTTACTTCTTGACAAACAAAAAAAGAAAATATATCCATATTTAAGAAAAAAAATCTGATAAATGATGTTTCTGAATTTAAACAAAAAACACACAATTCTATTATTGCCTAAATGAAATAAAAATCACATTTAGAGAAATCAAAAGGCTCTGGAGTGTGGGAATAATGTGAGTTTAGGGGTCTCATTACTCTTATTTCTTCATAAGCCAAGGAAATTCTATTGGGGAATATCAGATCAGTCTCATGTTTTCTGAGAAGCTTTTATGGCTAAAAGAGAAGTTAGTCTTCTAAAGTCTTAAAAACTAAAGTGTTTGCTAGATGAATCTTAAATTGCTGCAAGCTAGCTAAACAGAACTGATAATAAAAAAGAATTGCAACAAGAAGTACATGTATCTACCTGTGCCAGAATCTTTTTTCTCTACTGATTGACAGGCTTGAGGAAGAAAAGCAACTTTAGAGTTGCTTCAATTGCTCCAGACCAGGTCTCTATGGATTTTATTTTTTCAGAATTTAGGGTGTTTTTTGTTTGTTTGTTTTTAAGTTTAAAAAAAGTGTGCTTCTCTATTTAAAATGACATATAATTACATATTTAATGCATGAATGTATTTGGTATTTAAAAATGAAAATTCAACAGCTAAAACCTATTTCTTTTAATTTGTGGGTGAATTGGCATGGGAGGTGGATTTATAATCAAAGGCTTCCCCTGTGGCTCAGACAGTAAAGAATCTGCCTGCCAATTCAGGAGACCTAGGTTCAATCCCTGGGTCTGGAAGATCCCCTGGAGAAGGGCATAGCTACCCACTCCAGTATTCTTGCCTAGAGAATTACATGAACAGAGGAGCCTGGCAGGTTACAGTCCGTGGGATCTCAGGGTAAGAAACAACTGAGCAACCAATACTTTCATAACAGAAGCAAATTTCCCATAAAACTTAATCTTAAGTCTCTTATTTGTACAAGCTTTTTATTTGTTATTTTATATACTATTTCTGCAGGAACTTTTCCCCCTCTACCTCAAAACTGTACAAGTTTGGGGAGTCAATAGTCTGAATGTAAACAGTGACAGACTTTATTTTCTTGGGCTCCAAAATCATCGCTGATGGTGACTGCAACCATGAAATTAAAAGATGCTTGTTACATGAAAGAAAAACTATGACAAACCTAGACAGTGTATTAAAAAGCAGAGCCATAACATTTCTGACAAAAGTCTGTATAGTCAAAGCTACAGTTTTTCCAGTAATCATGTCCGGATGTGAGAGTTGGACCAGAAAGAAGATTGAGCTGAAGAATTGATGCTTTCAAACTGTGCTGCTGGAGAAGACTCTTGAGAGTCCCTTCCACAGCAGAGAGATCAAATAAGTCAATCCTAAAGGAAATCAACCCTGACTATTCATTGGAAGGACTGATGATGAAGCTGAAGCTCTAATAATATGGCAACTTGATGTGAAGAGCTAACTCACTGGAAAAGACCTTCATATTGAGAAAGACTGAGGGCAGGAGGAGAAGAAGGGGAGGGCAGAGGATGAAATGGTTGGATGCTATCACCGACTCAATGGACATGAGATTGAGCAAACTCTGGGAGATAGTGAAGGATAGGGAAGCCTGGCGTGCTTCATTCCATGGTGTCTCAAAGAGTCAGATATGACTAAGTGACTGAACAAGTCTGACTGTGATACCAATAATTAACATTCTAGAACCGTAAGATCCTCAGCTACTTGTCCATAGTTCAATACTGAGAATATTCTGTGATTTACGCTTGAACTGGAAGTGAGAAAGTGTTTTTGAAAACTGACTATGTAGTCATACTCATTAACCAAGGTCTGAAGGTTTTCCCGGGAAATGAGACATCCCATGCTAAAAACAGACCAGCTGGTCACCAGAACACTGAGCTGGACAGTGGTTTAAGAAACAGAAGGAGCAAAACAAAGCCTGTTCCATAATGTTCCCCTAAAGACAAAATTGTTGTTAACCTACCTTTCCCTGGTCCTTTCTTTTCTTTCCATTAAATTGAAAATGCACATTTTTATTAGTTTTATCACAAAGATAATTACCATCACAAGAAAAATTAAACTGCACATGTAGTAAAACACACGATATATTTGGAAGTTTGTGACATTATTTTTACTGATTGCTTTTACAGCTGTTTATTCATTTGAAACTTTAAATAATCCATCAAGGTAGACACTATATATTTTACTTGGTTTTTTGTTTTTTAATTAAAGCAACCAGGCTAATAAGGTTTTGAATCACCAACTGAAGGACAATTGTTTGTTAAAGTCTGAACTAGAACCAAAGTTTCTTGAATTAGCACAATAGATCAGCAAGAAATCATCTGACACACCTTGGAAAATGTCCCTGACTCCTAATATTTGCCAGTCAAAACCCATTTTGATATTAATCTAAACCATGCTAGGAATTTAAGCAAATCAGAAACCATATCACATAAGCAGTTATTTGACTATAACAGAAAACAAGAAGTCTTAATGCCAAACCAGATAAGCTACTGAATTGCCATTTGAGTGGATACATATGGTATAGAATGTGAAGAATACCTATTTCCCTTCATATGTTCTAACATGCATTCTTTTCTACTTGTAGTTGGTGGTTCTCTTTAAAATTACAACAGTTTAATTTGATAATTTCACAAATCACATAACTATTAAAATATGTGGATTTTCTTCACATTGTTAATAGGTAAAGTGTCCAATTAGACCCAAAGTATTTTAAGATCATAAATTATGCTCAAAACCCAAACCAATAAAAAAGTTTTTAAATTAAACATTATTAATTACAAATGCAAAGTTATGTATTAATGACAAAAAGTAACATTTAGTTGTGAGCTATAGGCAACTAAGACCCTGCAGTCTTAAGAGAAACTACTGCCCCTCCCTTAACTTTCTAGAAAGAATTTAAATTGGGGCTATTTCCCAGCAAAAGAGATATTACCAGAGATAAATTGTATTTAAATGGCCCCATCTAAATGGCAAGGCAAACATCTAGACACCAAATATCTGCTCTTTCTCTTATGGGACTCTCCTGAAATGACCCTCTTCTCCTTGGAAACTTCAATCCATATCCCATTTCCTGGCTCAAAATGACATATATACCTCATTCTATCTTTCTGTGTTTGAACTTTTCATGTATTTAAGGTCTGTGACCTCTCCTGTATGTAGGATTTTTATACTTACAAAATTAAATTTTATTTTCTCCTGTCAATATGTATCATGTCAATTTAATTCTCAGATCAGCCAGAAAAACCTACAGGGGACAGGAAAATCTTCTTCCTCCCCACTATATTAGAATGTTTAAATGTACATTCAGTTAGAAAATAAATAAGAATCTTTTTAAGTAGGCAGGGACTAGCAATTTCTGCCACTAGTTGCCATATTTACTTTTGTGTGTAGTAAGCAGGGAGGAGAAAACTAAACTAAAAGTTTGAGTATTTTCTGAAGCTTAAGGTAATGTACATATTTGATAAGTGTTGGGCTGGGTGAAATTGAGGTGAGGTAGTAAACTGTGCGTTAATATTCAAAAAGAACACACAAATCAATTGCCAATAACACACATGACTTATAACTGAATAAACTTATAAGTGAATAAACTTTTTCCTAATAAGCATATTTTTAAAGTTAAGGAACTTTAGAGGTTTCTTTTTTTTTTTTCTGTATTTTATATAAATCAGATGGCTAATGTGACTACTATTATAGTCATATTTGTACTCATAGAATTTTTTTTTAATATAAATTTATTAATTTTAATTGGAGGCTAATTACAATATTGTATTGGTTTTTCCATACATCAATATGAATCTACCACGGTGTACACATTTTCCCTATCCTGAACCCTCCTCCCACATCCCTCCCCATACCATCCCTCTGGGTCATCCCAGTGCACCAACCCCGAGCATCCTATATCATGCGTTGAACCTGGACTGGTGATTCTTTTCATATATGATATTATACATGTTTAAATGCTATGCTCCCAAATCACCTCACCCTCTCCCTCTCCCACAGAGTTCAAAAGACTGTTCTATACATCTGTGTCTCTTTTGCTGTCTCCTATACAGGGTTATCGTTACCATCTTTCTAAATTCCATATATATGTGTTAGTACACTGAAATTTGATGCTGTGAAAGTGCTGCACTCAATATGCCAACAAATTTGGAAAACTCAGCAGTGGCCACAAGATTGGAAAAGGTCAGTTTTCATCCCAATCCCAAAGAAAGGCAATGCCAAAGAATGCTCAAACTACCGCACAATTGCACTCATCTCACACACTAGTAAAGTAATGTTCAAAATTCTCCAAGCCAGGCTTCAGCAATATGTGAACCGTGAACTTCCTGATGTTCAAGCTGCTTTTCGAAAGGGCAGAGGAACCAGAGATCAAATTGCCAACATCCGCTGGATCATGGAAAAAGCAAGAGAGTTTCAGAAAAACATCTATTTCTGCTTTATTGACTATGCCAAAGCCTTTGACTGTGTAGATCACAATAAACTGTGGAAAATTCTGAAAGAGATGGGAATACCAGACCACCTGACCTGCCCCTTGAGAAATCAGTATGCAGGTCAGGAAGCAACAGTTAGAACTGGTCATGGAACAACAGACTGGTTCCAAATAGGAAAAGGAGTACGTCAAGGCTGCATATTGTCACCATGTTTATTTAACTTATATGCAGAGTACATCATGAGAAATGCTGGACTGGAAGAAACACAAGCTGGAATCAAGATAGCTGGGAGAAATATCAATAACCTCAGATATGCAGATGACACCACCCGTATGGCAGAAAGTGAAGAGGAACTAAAAAGCCTCTTGATGAAAGTGAAAGTGGAGAGTGAAAAGGTTGGCTTAAAGCTCAACATTCAGAAAACGAAGATCATGGCATCTGGTCCCATCACTACATGGGAAATAGATGGAGAAACAGTGGAAACAGTGTCAGACTTTCTTTTTCTGGGCTCCAAAATCACTGCAGATGGTGACTGCAGCCATGAAATTAAAAGACGCTTACTCCTTGGAAGGAAAGTTATGACCAACCTAGATAGCATATTCAAAAGCAGAGACATTACTTTGCCAACAAAGGTCCGCCTACTCAAGGCTATGGTCTTTCTTGTGGTCATGTATGGATGTGAGAGCTGGACTGTGAAGAAGGCTGAACGCCAAAGAATTGATGCTCTTGTATTGTGGTGTTGGAGAAGAGTCTTGAGAGTCCCTTGGACTGCAAGGAGATCCAACCAGTCCATTCTGAAGGAGATCAGCCCTGGGATTTCTTTGGAAGGAATGATGTTAAAGCTGAAACTCCAGTATTTTGGCCACCTCATGCGAAGAGTTGACTCATTGGAGAAGACTCTGATGCTGGGAGGGATTGGGGGCAGGAGGAGAAGGGGACGACAGAGGATGAGATGGCTGGATGGCATCACTGACTCGATGGATGTGAGTCTGACTGACCTCCGGGAATTGGTGATGGACAGGGAGGCCTGGCGTGCTGCAGTTCATGGGGTTGCAAAGAGTTGGACACGACTGAGTGACTGATCTGATCTGATACTGTATTGATGTTTTGCATTCTGGCTTATTTCACTCTGTATAATAGGCTCCAGTTTCACCCACCTCATTAGAACTGATTCAAATGTATTCTTTTTAGTGGCTGAGTAATACTCCATTGTGTATATGTACCAAAGCTTTCTTATGCATTCATCTGCTGATGGACATCTAGGTTGCTTCCATGTCCTGGCTATTGTAAACAGTGCTGTGATGAACACTGGCGTACACGTGTCTCTTTCAATTCTGGTTTCCTCGGTGTGGATGCCCAGCAGTCGGATTGCTGGGTCATAAGGCAGTTCTATTTTCAGTTTTTTAAGGAATCTCCACACTGTTTTCCATAGTAGCTATACTAGTGTGCATTCCCACCAACAGTGTAAGAGGATTCCCTTTTCCCCACACCCTCTCCAGCATTTATTGCTTGTAGACTTTTGGATAGCATCCATTCTGACTGGTATGAAATGGTACCTCATTGTGGTTTTGATTTGCATTTCTCTGATAATGAGTGATGTTGAGCATCTTTTCATGTGTTTGTTAGCCATCTGTATGTCTTTGGAGAAATGTGTGTTTAGTTCTTTGGCCCATTTTTTGATTGGGTCGTTCATTTTTCTGGAATTGAGCTGCAGGAGTTGCTTGTATATTTTTGATATTAATCCTTTGTCAGTTGCTTCATTTGTTATTATTTTCTCCCATTATGAAGGCTGTCTTTTCACCTTGCTTATAGTTTCCGTTGTTGTGCTGCTGCTGCTGCTAAGTCACTTCAGTCGTGTCCGACTCTGTGCAATACCATAGACGGCAGCCCACCAGGCTCCCCCGTCCCTGGGATTCTCCAGGCAAGAGACTGGAGTGGGTTGCCATCTCCTTCTCCAATGCATGAAAGTGAAAAGTGAAAGTGAAGTCTCTCAGTCGTGTCCGACTCTTAGCGACCCCATGGACTGCAGCCTTCCAGGCTCCTCCGTCCATGGGATTTTCCAGGCAAGAGTACTGGAGTGGGGTCCCATTGCCTTCTCCACTTTGTTGTGCAGAAGCTTTTAATTTTAATTAGGTCTCATTTGTTTATTTTTGTTTTTATTTCCAATACTCCGGGAGGTAGGTCATAGAGGATTCTGCTGTGATTTATGTCGGAGAGTGTTTCTCCTCTAGGAGTTCTATAGTTTCTGGTCTTATGTTTAGATCTTTAATCCATTTTGAGTTTATTTTTGTGTATGGTGTTAGAAAGTGTTCTAGTTTCATTCTTTTACAAGTGGTTGACCAGTTTTCCTAGCACCACTTGTTAAAGCCATTGTCTTTTCTCCATTATATATTCTTGCCTCCTTTGTTAAAGATAAGGTGTCCATAGGTGCGTGGATTTACCTCTGGGCTTTCTTGTACTCATAGAATCCTACCTGTACTCTGAGACAACACTAGTGAAAGTCGCTCAGTCGTGTCCGACTCTGTGACTCCATGGACCATACTCTAGGCCAGAATACTGGGGTGGGTAGCCTTTTCCCTCTCTAGGGCATCTTCCCAACTGATCTTCCCAGCCCAGGGAATCGAACCCAGGTCTTCTTCATTACAAGTGGATTCTTTACTAGCTGAGCCACAAGGGAAGCCGAAGAATACTGGAGTGGGTAGCCTATCCCTTCTCCAGTGAATCTTCCAGACCCAGGAATTGAACCAGGGTCTCCTGAATAGCAGGCAGATTCTTGAGCTATCAGGGAAGCCCTAAGACAAAACTAAGACCTAAAACAATTATAATATAAAAACCACCTAGATAATTTTCTTGATTCCAAATAAATTAGAGTGTGGGCTAATCAACAGGGCTTCTTTTCTCTATATAGCAAAGGAGCGATATCTCTATAAATAGATAGATGCTCTCTCAATAAAAGTATGTTTTATACATGTGTGTGCATGAGTGCATGCTCAGTCGTGTCTGACTCTTCGTGATCCCATAGACTCTAGCCTGTCGGTGCCTCTGTCCATGGGATTTTCCAGGCAAGACTATTGGAGTGGGTTACCATTTCCTCCTCCAAGGGATCTACCCAACTCTGAGATAAAACTAATGTCTTTTGCATCTCCTGCACTGCAGGTAGATTCTTTACTGCTGAGCCACCAGGGAAGTCTCTGCATTATATATGCATATATACATAAATACATACAAACATAGATATTTCTATATAAGTACATGAAAATACATGCATATAATTGAGTACTAGATGCAACAAAGTAGTATTGGAGGGCTGGTTGAAGAAACCTAGACTGAGAGAGATGTAATATAGAAAACGTGGAGTTCTTATTGTCAACTATGTATATCTATGTCAGTTATTTAGATGTTTCAACAATTAGCCATATTTAATAACTAAGATTTATATGGCAGTTAATATGTGCCACGTACTGTTCTAAGCACTTTTATATATTCCCATTTTATCCTTACAGAACAGGAGTGTTATTATCCTCATTTAACAGAAAATGAGGCACCATAAATTTCGACATGACTAAAGTCATTTGTAAGTGTTGGATCCAAGAATCAAAGCCACTAGTAGTTTGGTTCCAGATTTTATGACCTCCACCATGTGCTGTGCTGTGCTTAGTTGCTCAGACGTGTCCGACCTTTTACGACCCCAGGGACTGTAGCCTTCCAGGCTCCTCTGTCCATGGAATTCTCCAGGCAAGAATACTAGAGTGGGTTGCCATGCCCTCCTCCAGGGAATCTTCCCAATCCAGGGATTGAACCCAGGTCTCCCACATTGCAGGCAGATTCTTTACCATCTGAGCCACTAGGGAAGCCTGACCTCCACCATAATGACCTTCAATTAACTGTCTAGGCCCAAAATTGCCATGATAAAAATCTGTGGCTTAAAGACAGTCTACCCCATTTACTTATAACTCTGAAACTCTTGAAATTTAGAAATCAAGGTTATTTTTATAGGAACAATTTCACATGCATTAATTCTAGCAACAATCTTATAAGAGGCAGCATGAAGCCAGGCAGGTCTGACTCCTAGTTCAGCTCTACTAACTCCTGCCTGTGAGAGCTTAGGAATATGTTTTAACCTTCTTCAGCTTCATTTTACTATGTTATGCTATGTAGGGGAAAAAGCATTCTTTAAAGGGTTGCTATGAGGGAAGAGGGGGAAGGCAATGGCACCCCACCCCAGTACTTTTGCCTGGAAAATCCCATGGACGGAGGATCCTGGTAGGCTCCAGTCCATGGGGTCGCTAAGAGTCGGACACGACTGAGTGACTTCACTTTCACTTTTCACTTTCATGCATTGGGGAAGGAAATGGCAACCCACTCCAGTGTTCTTGCCTGGAGAATCCCAGGGACAGGGGAGCCTGGTGGGCTTCCGTCTATGGGGTCGCACAGAGTCGGACACGACTGAAGAGACTTAGCAGCAGCAGCAGCATGAGGGAAGATCCCCTGTCGAAGGGGATAACTACCCACTCCAGCATTCTTGCCTGGAGAATCCTATGGACAGAGAAGCCTAGCGGGCTACAGTCTATGGGGTCAGAAAGAGTCCAACATCACTAAGCATGCACACACACATGAAGGTAATAGAAACTATATATATATTTTCTGGCCCATTCACAAGTACTTTATAAATGACCACCACTATTAAGCTATCATTTTTATTCCCATGATATCTGAGAAAACTGAGGTTCAAAGACTATAAAAGACTTCCCTAAGAGAAAACAAGATTGGAAAAGGTCAGTTTTCATCCCAATCCCAAAGAAAGGCAATGCCAAAGAGTGCTCAAACTACCGCACAATTGCACTCATCTCACACGCTAGTAAAGTAATGCTCAAAATTCTCCAAGCCAGGCTTCAGCAATATGTGAACCGTGAACTTCCTGACGTTCAAGCTGGTTTTAGAAAAGGCAGAGGAACCAGAGATCAAATTGCCAACATCCGCTGGATCATGGAAAAAGCAAGAGAGTTCCAGAAAAACATCTATTTCTGCTTTATTGACTATGCCAAAGCCTTTGACTGTGTGGATCACAATAAACTATGGAAAATTCTGAAAGAGATGGGAATACCAGACCACCTGATCTGCCTCTTAAGAAATCTGTATGCAGGTCAGGAAGCAATAGTTAGAACTGGTCATGGAACAACAGACTGGTTCCAAATAGGAAAAGGAGTACGTCAAGGCTGTATATTGTCACCATGTTTATTTAACTTATATGCAGAGTACATCATGAGAAATGCTGGACTGGAAGAAACACAAGTTGGAATCAAGATTGCCGGGAGAAATATCAATAACTTCAGATATGCAGATGACACCACCCTTATGGCAGAAAGTGAAGAGGGGCTAAAAAGCCTCTTGATGAAAGTGAAAGTGGATAGTGAAAAGGTTGGCTTAAAGCTCAACATTCAGAAAACAAAGATCATGGCATCTGGTCCCATCACTGCATGGGAAATAGATGGGGAAACAGTGGAAACAGTGTCAGACTTTGTTTTTCTGGGCTCCAAGATCACTGCAGATGGTGACTGCAGCCATGAAATTAAAAGACGCTTACTCCTTGGAAGGAAAGTTATGACCAACCTAGATAGCATATTCAAAAGCAGAGACATTACTTTACCAACAAAGGTTCGCCTAGTCAAGGCTATGGTCTTTCCTGTGGTCATGTATGGATGTGAGAGCTGGACTGTGAAGAAGGCTGAGCGCCGAAGAATTGATGCTTTTGAACTGTGGTGTTGGAGAAGACTCTTGAGAGTCCCTTGGACTGCAAGGAGATCCAACCAGTCCATTCTGAAGGAGATCAATCCTGGAATTTCTTTAGAAGGAATGATGCTAAAGCTGAAACTCCAGTATTTTGGCCACCTCATGCAAAGAGTTGACTCATTGGAGAAGACTCTGATGCTGGGAGGGATTGAGGGCAGGAGGAGAAGGGGACGACAGAGGATGAGATGGCTGGATGGCATCACTGACTCGATGGATGCGAGTCTGAGTGACCTCCGGGAGCTGGTGATGGACAGGGAGGCCTGGCGTGCTGCGGTTCATGGGGTCGCAAAGAGTCGGACACGACTGAGTGACTGATCTGATCTGAAGAGAAAACTTCTGAAATAGCAGAGGTATATCTTGAACCGGTCAGGTTCCTTGATATTATATGTGTTGCAACTTGTAGCACATCACGTTGTTTCAAAATTTCCCTCATTGCACAGCACAGATGTTATCTGTTCCATTTTTCGCTAATTAATTCCACATCAAGTTTTCTTGATTTTGAATCTTTATGTTGTATATCATTTATAAGATACAATTTAGTATGTAAGTACTTCTAGATTTGTATATTGGTGCTTCTGTAAGAAAATTGCAAATTTTCTGAGGGAAGAATAACCAATATCTGTACACAACTGCATTTACATACTGCTGTATACTCAATAAGCAATGTTACTTGTTTTCATTATAGAACAGTGTTCAATTTTTCAACAGATAAAGTCTTCTCGAATTCATCTAATGGGACCTCTGAGTCTCCAGGAATTCTTTCTTCTTCAGCCAAGAACGAATACCAGGTTTTGTCACAAATTTTTTTATTAAAAATAATTTCTGATATCGTCGACAACAAGTAAGGAAAATTTGCAGAAGCAACTTGTAGTTAGATATACAGAAAGAAAAAAATAGATTAAAGATGAGACAAATGAAAGAAGGATGCAACCATCTTCAAGAGCAGCATAGAGAAGGACAGGTCACAGGAAGGAGGAGGAGAAGGGACAGGAAGAGGACTAGATCTGACATAGAGTTTATGGTACACATCACACAGGGACCAAAATAGAAAGGAGCGTCAGAGACTGCAAAGTGCAAAAAGCAGGTAAAGCCCTATAGGATTGGGAGTGTCTATTTGCATAACAGGAAAAGGGAGAAGGAGGGATAATAACGTCCAGATTTGCTTCTTTGTTCTCAAAATAAGTAGCCACTTCTCCATTATCTTAGAAGTAGATTTACTTCTCTCTGTTCTGAGATCTCAGAAAAACTATGAATGAACAACATTTTTTGACCCTTTGAATACCATAGCTGACTAACATTTTCAGCTCTACAGAAAAATGCTTTTCTCTTCCACAGGACAGACCTAACACATTAACAGGTGCCAGAGCCTGGGTTTCCTGGAGAATTTTGTTTCCATGGCTTTGCAAGTATAGGTTCACCAACTCTCTGAATAAAATGGAATTTAGTGAAATACACAACTAATGAAGACAACTTAAAAAATAAAAGTTCCTAAAGAAAAAAAAAAAAACAGGTGCCATGTGCCTGGGCAGACTGATGAAGCATGTGTTAATAACACACAGCAAAAACTGGATGTTTTACAAATGTTTTGTTACTTCAATGAAGAGTTTATAAAAAGTTCAGGAAACAAAGAATGTCTGAATTAAAAGGAAAACAATGCTATGTAATAATATATGGTAACTGTCAAATTTAGGATATAAAAATAGCAAGCTTTAGGATTTCAGAAGAAAGGAAAATCACCATGGGTCAGCTGATGTGGTCAAAAAAGGCATCCATAAGGAGGTGGTTCTGGTCATCAGCCAAGTCTCTTACTGTGGTACCAAGAGTATATAATTAAGCAGTGACACCTAAAAGGCTGACCATGGCACAAGAATAGCATGTATTTCCAATTTACGTCCTGTTTCCACTGACGGTGTTTTGCCAGTTTAGATGCATAAAGTTCTGATAAAACTAATCTTGTTGACAGAACATTCATATACAGAAGAAAATTTCTAGATCTATGACAGTTGAAAAAGCATGATTATCATGAAAAAATCTTTTGAAAACTTGTACACTTATACTTTTTTGTTTTTTTTTTTCCCAAATTAACGTTGCTGCTACTGCTGCTGCTAAGTCGCTTCAGTCGTGTCCGACTCTGTGGGACCCCATAGACAGCAGCCCACCAGGCTCCCCTGTCCCTGGGATTCTCCAGGCAAGAACACTGGAGTGGGTTGCCTCTTTATTTTCCAACATAGTTAGTTCCTGGTCCCAAGCTGCCAGAGCTCTATCATTTAGTGCAAATTCTTTCGCAGACTTACTCAACTTTATATTCAGCTACTCAGCATTTACTCTTCTTGTCATGACTATCATTTAAAAAAATTATTTTCTGGAATGTGTCTTTCTCCATTTACCTTTTATGCAGAATAGTCTTTTAGATTGGAGACGGCAATGGCAACCCACTCCAGTACTCTTGCCTGGAAAATCCCATGGACGGAGGAGCTTGGTAGGATACAGTCCATGGGGTCGTGAGGAGTCGAACATGACTGAGAGACTTCACTTTCACTTTTCACTTTCATGCACTGGAGAAGGAAATGGCAACAAACTCCAGTATTCTTGCCTAGAGAATCCCAGGGAGAGAGGAGCCTGGTGGGTTGCCGTCTATGGAGTTGTACAGAGTCAGACACGACTGAAGTGACTTAGCAGCAGCAGCAGTCTTTTAGATTGCCTTTTCTGTCCCCCATACTTGTACACTGATATCTAGCTCCAAATGAAAATCTACCAGTGACATTTAGTCAATAATAAAATGCATTTTATAGAACTTATAATAGTAACACCTACAGCTATGGTTTTTCTAGTAGTCATGTATGGATGTGAGAGTTGGACTGTGAAAAAAGCTGAGTGCTGAAGAATTGATGTTTTTGAACTGTGGTGTTGGAGAAGACTCTTGAGAGTCCCTTGGACTGCAAGGAGATCCAACCAGTCCATTCTAAAGGACATCAGTCCTGGGATTTCTTTGGAAGGAATAATGCTAAAGCTGAAACTCCAGAACTTTGGCCACCTGATGTGAAGAGCTGACTCACTGGAAAAGACTCTGATGCTGGGAGGCATTGAGGGCAGGAGTAGAAGGGGACGACAGAGGATGAGATGGCTGGATGGCATCACTAACTCGATGGACGTGAGTTTGAGTGAACTCCCAGAGTTTGTGATGGGCAGGGAGGCTTGGCATGCTGCAATTTATGGAGTCGCAAAGAGCCAGACGCGACTGAGAGACTGAACTGAACCGAACTGAACAGCAAACAAAATCATTGGAAGAAAAATAACACATCACTTTTAAAATCATTGATGCCAAGGTAAATATTCCCCCCACCCTGTGTTTCCAATAGTGTTATAGGTATTTTTCTTGCCTAGTCAAAGAACCTCAATAAAAATATTCTAAATCAATGAACAAACTATTGAATACAGTAACAAAACAACTGCTCATTTTTTGTTTAATCTATTTAGTTCATCATTAATTCTTGTACCCTTTTATTCCAGTAGACACTTTTGGGATAAAAAGACAGAATGGAACTTTAGCCTTGAAACAGTAAAAGAGGGAATGGAGGAGGACATGAATGTGAATAATTTAAACAGACGCTAAAAGCTTTGGGTGCCAGGGTGCCGTAAGATAAGATTCAGAGCCATAAGATGCATGGGAGCTGAAGGGAGAAAGAGAGCAAACCAAGGTTTGTTCTGTTTTCCAGAGTAAAGCACTAACATGGCCTAATAATTATGAACAACCAGTATGACTGGAGAAGGCAATGGCACCCCACTTCAGTACTCTTGCCTGGGCGGAGGAGCCTGGTAGGCTGCAATCCATGGAGTCGCTAAGAGTCAGACAAGACTGAGCGACTTCACTTTCACATTTCACTTTCATGCATTGCAGAAGGAAATGGCAACCCACTCCAGTGTTCTTGCCTGGAGAATCCCAGGGACGGGGGAGCCTGGTGGGCTGCCGTCTATGGGGTCGCACAGACTCAGACATGACTGAAGCGACTTAGCAGCAGTAGCAGTAGTATGACTAAAGTTAGCATCAGGTTCGTCACCAACTGCTTGAAGTTTTACCAGTGAATTACTATACAGCTTGGCTATGTTTACAAGTCAACACTGAATGATGAAATATGACCAAACTGTGAATTGCGGTCCTAATGATGTTTGGTATCAGGCAACCTGGCAGCAAATGACAAGCCCCGACATAACCTACTGCTGTTGTGTGTCAGGCTCTGTGCACTCAATCAGATCAACCCATTCAGAAGTTGTGTCTGTCCTCCTTAGCCATGTCTCAACCACAATCAACTGAGAGTTCTTTTTCTGGAAACCCATGACAGCCAAGGTCGATTCTGGGCTGGGCCACTGATTGTATATCTTTTGCTGATTTAATTAAGTGATAAATTATGATGTGTGCAGAGAGACAAAGTTTCTTTATTGTGAAGCTGACTTAATGCAGTGGATCTTCAAGGAGTGGCAGGTGAGAGGCAATAAATAAACAAAATCCAAATACCTTATAACAAGTGAAGACCTGACTTTAGGACATAGCCTAAAGGTATGAAAAATCAATGGCCATCAAAATCCATTTTGTGGCAAAAGTTATCACAAACAGGTAGTTTATTGATGTTCATTTCATATAGACTAGGAGTACTTAAGACTTTTTCATGGTTTGTTTCTTGTTCTGTAAATTACATTTTTCCCCCTATGCCTGTGTTCATAGACCTGCCACAGGTAGTCAACACATCTTTAAAAGGCATTAAAGGCAGAGATCCAGACTTAAGGAGCTTCCAGTATATTCAGAAGGATAGAAAGAAGTTAAATCACAAGCTAGAGGTTTTTTTGTCACTGCTGCTGCTGCTGCTGCTGTGTCGCTTCAGTCGTGTCTGACTCTGTGCAACCACATAAACGGCAGCCCACCAGGCTCCCCCATCCCTGGGATTCTCCAGGCAAGAACACTGGAGTGGGTTGCCGTTTCCCTCTCCAGTGCATGAAAGTGAAAAGCGAAAGTGAAGTCGCTCAGTTGTGTCCGACTCTTCACGACCCCATGGACTGCAGTTCATCAGGCTCCTCTGTCCATGGGATTTTCAAGGCCAGAGTACTGGAGCGGGTGCCATCGCCTTCTCCGTTTTTTTTGTTGTTGTTGTTGTTTTTGTCACGATGTTTCCACAAATCTGATTTAGGTTTTCACAAACCAACAAAGGACTGACTTATGCTGGAACAAAAAATCCACAGACCACACACACACACACACACACACACACACATCCCGCTACCCTTTTATTTGCTGCAAGCAGGGGAGTAAACTTAACCTCAGGTACAAGTACATTTCCACCTCACCAAGGAGTACATTATTTCCCCAATGCAATTCTGTAAATTATGCAGAAGTTCTCTTTCTAGCCCACAAAATATATTTATTCTGTAATATTGCTGGAACAGTATGGTAAAAAGAAGAGACAGAGGAGGATGTCAAAAAAGAACAAAAAGAAGGATAAGAATATAAATTGTTTTACTTTAAAATAGTATTTTGCATCTGTATAGCATTAAGTAGTTTACAAAATATCATGTACACAGGTTTCATGTTACCTTAAAGATGGTGTGTCATCAGGATATTACAAACGAACAGAGTGGAATACCAAGAACATATTAAAAGTGTCCATTAAGAATGATAACTAATTTGAAAGTTCTTTTCGGCTTCATTAGCAAATAATTTCTACTCCTGTGGGTAAATATTCTTCACCTTTTCATCTCTTTAGCTATTTGGCACCATTATTTAACTCCCTTCCAAATATAGTTTTTTTCCCTCTTGACCTGCTTTTTCTCCCTTAACATAAAATCATTCTTGAACTTTTTCTCAGGTTAAAAACAACAGCTGTTCTCTCAGCACTGTCTTTCCCCAGTCACCAAGCTACGCTCCCTCCTTAGCTTTTTGAGATTCATCTCCAGTCACCTTCCTCCATCCGCAACACGTTTAACTCGGTTTAACTCGGTTTCATCCTTCCCAACTCTACAAATGCACTCTTGCCAAGTCCAAAGACTCCCCAGCTGCTAATTCAATTGGGCATTTTCATTTCTTATCCAAGTTGGTATCTCTGCTTCATTTCACACTGTCTTTCTCCTCCCTACAGCTCTTTCCATTTTTCCATTACAGAATCTGCAAACCGCTTTGTTCACCTTTCCCCTCTGGACACTCCTTATCAGTCTATTCTGCAAACTGCCTTTTCTCTGCTGTCTAGATGAATGTTAGTTGATCACATTCAAGGTCAATACTGCAGTCTTCTGGGATCTTTCCCTCTCCCTTTCACCATTGCAATGAACTGAACACCAGGGACCATCCATTCGACCAACTAATCTCTCAAAATTCCAATTTGCCCTCTCCATTTCTGCTGCCAGTGCCTCAACTCTACTCCTTGCCACCTATCACAGTTTATTATACAATCTGCTCACAGTTCTTACTGCCTTTTCTCAACCATCTCTATCACTATGGACACCACCCCTGACAACAATCACTCATTCACTCTTTATGCAGATACCAAAAAAATTATTTTCAACTTTATTTGGCAATCAGGATGCAGTTTTTTCAAAATAGCAAGCACATCTCTTAAGGTCTTATTCGTTCCTTTTAGCTTTATTCATTGCCAACCTTCAACATGGGTTCTTAGTCCGGTTCACACAACTCTTGTGCTCCTCTGTGAGGTTATGCTGCCCTCTCATGCCTTCAGTCTTATGGAGGTTCCATTCCACAGACAGTGCTCCCAACCTTTTTGACTCCAGGGACCAGTTTCTTGGAAGACCATTTTTCCACAGAGAGGGGTGGGGGGAAGTTTTAGGATGATTTAAGTGCATTACATTTATCATGTGCATTTTATTTCTATTATTATTACATCAGCTCCACCTCAGATCATCAGGCATTAGGCCCTGGAGGTTGGGGACTCCTAGGAAAGTCTTATCTCATGCTTTGAAGGCCTCTGCTAACTGTCATTTTCTTATAAAAGTTTCCCAAGACTTCCTAAATTGTGTTTGAATTTGGATTCACTAGCTTTCTATATCTACCACTTTTAAGCTATTATGGGGTTGTTGGTTTATTTAACTTTCCTATAAATTTTTATGAAAGTGATTATGCCACAGATCTTAAGGATTTTAAGCAAACTTCTAATTTTATGCTAAAATAAATCTTAGATTATCTGTTTCTATAATAAAGCCTTTAACCAAGATAGCAAAAATGAAAAAAACAAACAAACTGCAGTTCAGTTTCAGAACACATCATTTCTAAGTTTTGGAATCTGAAGCAATGAATAAAGTTTATAGCAATCATTAATTAATCAGCGATTTCTAAGTGATAACTCACAAAACCTTTTCTCATATATTTCTTCTCTGATATACGCATGCATTCTTATGTTTCTGTGAAAATGATTAATAACAACTGTGCCTTGATGCAACTTTATCAAAATACAAAGTGATCAATTCCTTTTAAATCAGGGAGATATAATGTGTCCTTCATCTTAACTGAATTCCTAAATAAAATTTAAGTCACAGCCTCACCTTGTGTTTTACATTTGTCTCTCTCCTGATGAATATGAACTCTGATGCATTACTGCTACAGTGTAATATTCTGTCATATCTATAAATTCCACAAAGTCTTAAACCATAAAAAAGATGGCTACACACTGTTTTTTTAAATGTCTGAGAATTAATCATTTATTTCCCTTTCCTGACATGTCTTTTATAGTTTGCATGTTTTTCAAAGATAAGGGGAGTAGTAATGTTAAGCAATATTACTGTCCTCACCAGTGGAAGAAAACAAAACTATCAATCCCCAAACAAATCTACACACTTGACTTTGAAGGTGCAGTAGTTTGTCCAATTTCTGAATATTTTCCAAACACCTTTCCTTGAATTATGAACTGCAAAATCACTTTGACAGTTACAGATTCTATTTTTAGAGTCTATACCTTTTGTCACATAATTTTACATAATCTTCGAAATACTTGGAGCATGAAGACAATAAGAGGGAGATATAAACTGCTTGAACAGTTACTGTATAAATAACATATGAAGCAAGCACATAATTCAATCAACAGATATAACACCACAAAGGCTGTTTGCAAAAATTATCTATGTTCATGCATAATTCAGCATTATTAACAGCAACTGCATAGTCAATGTTGGAATAAAAGAGAAACAATTAGGAACTTTAAACTTAAAAATGTACAACTAAATTTTTTCTATAAAATATAAATCTCAAGCCTGGTCCATAGAAACTGAAATTAACTGGTATCCTTGGGTGGAAATTCTATGCAAGTGGTTTAATGAAAGACAAGACCAGGAGCAAGAAAGGAGATGATCCTCATCGTGAGAATTAACACACACAAAAAAGCTATATTCTCATACCGCAAATTAGTGATACATTATGGAGAAATATAAAGATAATTTTCAATAAACCTAATAAATTTTACACAGTTAAGTCAGAAATTTGTTCATAAGAAATCATGAGAAACTCATATATAAATTAGGTAGTTCATTGTTGCATATTCTAATATAGCAAATGAAAACAATACAAACTTTTGAAATTATAAGTGCAAATATGGTGCAAATAATTGACCATATGGTAACTATGTAATTAAGTGTGCTACCAATTAAGGATGGCTTACTAGATGACCACTAAAAGAGCAGTACATATGGAAACAAAAAATTTTAAACCTGAGGAACAGAATTTATCCAAGAAAGTTTGGAACAAAGAGGAAACATAACATAGTCTAGTCTTCACATCCAGTTACATATATATTTTCTTCTATGCATCAAAGAGAATAGATAACATAGAGCTATGAAGTATTTCTCGTAATAACTGGGTTGTTACTTCTTCATCTGTCTATTTTTTGTACTTAGTGAACACTAACAAAACATGTTGTATTTATTCTGTGACTGTTTATTCATATATATCACTTTTTCAACTGAATTTTTCTGAGTTCTTTATAGATTAACCATGAAATATTTAAATGTTACTCCCCACATCAATTTTACCTCTGAAAATATGGTCTACAGCTAGACTTTGGCTCTTAGTAGATTTTCCTATATGGTATATTCTTAGAGAAAGTTAAAGTAATGCATTTACATAATCAGATTCTAAATTAAAATTTGTATACAAAATAGATTTGTTTCCTTCATTCTCTATATAGAGAATTACAATTAAAATTTCTTTTTCACTTTCCACCACTAATTAACTGCACATTTCACCATACAGCTACTAGCGGAAAGACTGGAGAAGGCAATGGCACCCCACTCCAGTACTTTTGCCTAGAAAATCCCATGGACGGAGAGCCTGGTGGACTGCAGTCCGTGGGGTCGGGAAGAGTCAGACACGACTGAGCGACTTCACTTTCACTTTTCACTTTCATGCACTGGAGGAGGAAATGGCAACCCACTCCAGTGTTCTTGCCTGGAGAATCCCAAGGACGGGGGAGCCTGGTGGGCTGCCGTCTCTGGGGTCACACAGAGTCGGACATGACTGAAGCCACTTAGCAGCAGCAGCAGCAGCGGAAAGACTTCCTTCTAGGCACTTTGAATACGTCAGTAAATAAAATAGATGGAGATGTGTATCTGCGTGAGGTTTTCCTAATTCTAGTAGGGAGAGACAGATAACAGACAACACGTACGAAGCAAAACAATGGGTGCTCAGACATGTGCATACCCGAATCCCCAGAACCTATGACTCTGTTGCCCTACATGGCCAAAAGGACTCTACAGATATAACTAATGTTGTGGACATTAGAATAGGGAGTTTATCTTGATTTATCTGGAGAACCCATCTAATGTAATGAGCCCACAAAAAAGAATTGTTTCTGGTTGTAAGTGGAAAGGAAATGATTCAGAAAGGGAAGTCAGAGATATTCCACGATTTAAAAGTATATTATGAGCCATTTCTGGCTCTGGGATGTAGGGAACCACATGCAAGAATTAGAGACAGAACTCTAGGATCTAAGGGTGGCCCCAGCTGACGGCCAGCAAGGTCAATGAGACCTCAGTTACATCAACACTTGGAACTGACATTTGCCAAGATCCTGAATGAGATTGGAGGTCTATTCTTCCCAAATCCTCTGACAAAAACCCAGGTGACAAACACTTTGATTTCAGCCTTATGAAATCCAGAGCAGAAAAAACAGCAAGCCAATCTGGACTTCTGACATACGAAATGGGGAGATAATAAATCTGTCTTGTTTGAAGCAGACGCTACATCTGTGGTAATTTGTCCTGACAGCAA
This sequence comes from Tragelaphus eurycerus, assembly GCA_935064755.1. NCBI lineage: Eukaryota > Metazoa > Chordata > Mammalia > Artiodactyla > Bovidae > Tragelaphus > Tragelaphus eurycerus. The sequence continues at coordinate 1,313,057 of CAKXYN010000097.1, read as the reverse complement.
GAGAAAATGAATACAAAATGTATAATTAATAATTAAATTAGATGCTATATTAGAAGATATTGAATGGTCTAGAAAAATCAAAATTAATTTAAGGTCAGAAGAATCAGGAATGCTTATACCAGGAGACTGGACAGATGGAGCATTAACAGGTGGCCAAGTTAGGCCTCATCAAGAAGGTAAGATTTGAACAAAGGAGGTAAGAAGGCTGGCCAATTTAACATAAGGAAACAGAGGTACCTGCTATTGGAAAGACTCTAATACAGACCTGGCATGTGGGGGAACAGGAAGGAGCCTTGTGTAGCTGGGCAGGAGTAAGTTGGCTCCACAGGGTTAGTGGAGATGAGGTAAGAACATTTGCCATCTCAGCCCTTGGAAACCTGAGCTTTTACTCAGTGAAATAGAAATCCACTGAAAGGTTTTGAGTGGATAAGTGATATGATCTAATTTAAAAGTTCCGAGACCAATCTTGCTGCTGTCCTGAGAACAGGTTGTTAGGGGAGCAGGAATAGAGATCAAGAGACTTGTTCAGAAGTCCACAATTTGCTCATTTATCCACACAAAAGATGGTCATGGTTTGAATTAAGTTAGTGAAAATAAAGATGATAAGGAATACTTTTTTGGAAATATATTTGTTTTTAATTTAAAGAATATGACATTATAGGAATGTATAACATTTAAGGACCTCTTTTTCCAGGAAGCTTCTGTGACACACTTAAATAGCTTTACTTAATTATCACAACACATCACACTATTTTCATAGCACTTATAACACTCTATGGTCTGAAATGACCTGCTTACTTTCTCTCTCCTTCTAGACTTCAAGTTGGACTCTTAAAAAGGCAACCGCATATTTTCAGATGAGCCTAATAAAAAGCTACATGCTGCCAGCCTTATCTCTAATCTGTACTGCAGGTACAATCCAGACTTCTAAAAAGAGTTATCTTTTATGACACACTAGAAGTCCTCCAGGCCACTTTTCTCAGAAGCTACGTAATTTAAAACAACTTTGATGACACCTAGATGTGAAAATCAGGTTCATATTATTTTGATTTGTTTCCCAGTAGAAGAAAAACCTCAGGAATAGTATAGTCACTAGTAGCTGCTGCTGCTGCTAAGTCACTTCAGTCGTGTCCGACTCTGTGTGACCCCATAGACGGCAGCCCACCAGGCTCCCCCGTCCCTGGGATTCTCCGGGCAAGAACACTGGAGACAGTCTAAATGGAATATTGTTTTCTAGATTTTAATTCACTGGTTTTCCCTTCTTGGATTGGATCATTCTAAAGAAAAGGCCTAGAATAATCCAGAAAAGAAAAGTGGGTGGTGGAAGAATACTCACATATCACTTAGGAGTGAGATGCAAAAACCTTTCAAAGCCAAGTTCGTTTCACAATTGATTTCCGTGCAATAATAAGGAGCATATCATTCCAGACTATAAATTGGATTGTGTTTAACTACTTTTTAAAAACCTTTTATTTTGTATTAGGTTTTAACCAATTAACAAACAATGTTGTAATAATTTCAGGTGAACAAAGGGATTCAACCATACATATACATGTATCCTTTCTTCCCCAAACTGCCCTCCCATCCAGGCTGCCAAATAACATTGAACAGAGTTTCCTGTCAAACTACCTTATTTTTTTTTCTGCCCTGCCCTTATTCTAACAAGAACAAAAGCCAACTAATACTTGTTGTCTTCAAGCAAGAAAATTGTCAGGGTGTGAGAAAGGACCATTTTGCATTCTAATCACTGCTTAGTATACCTACCTATAAATTAATCTCCAGGCCTAACAGCTTTAACCATTTAGTACCCAGAAAAGCATCATTAATCCAGGGGAAGCCTTTGTTTGCTAAAACTTACTAAGAGGAAGATTTTAAAAAATGCTGAGAAAGTTATCACTTATTTCTAGTTTTTACAAATTTTATGAGCAAAAATGTTAAAGGTATTCAAACAACGAAGAACTTATTTATGTCCTTTCCTTTCAACTATATTGTACTAATTTGATACAGGAATTAAGAACCAGTTTTCTTTTTGTTTTTATATATTTGAGCTTCACTTCCTCACTCTTTTTAAACTCTGCCTCTGTAACAAACTTATAAGAAGTGATTTCAGACAATGAATGATGTACTGACTATAATCATTTGCACAGAGATATTTGATCACAGTTAATAAGGGAGGAAAAGCAAATCTCTAATCAGAAAAGGAACACTTGTGAGTTGCAATGAGAAAGATAAGATAATATTAATTAATCTTCATATAATTATAATAGGAATAGATAGAAGTTTCTTTCTCTCCGGCCCCCGAGCCCACCATGGGCCAGGAGTTAGCAATTAGACAAAGAAATAAAAAATTGCCCCAAGCCTTGAAAGTACACTACAGGATACAATTCTATTGGGAAAAAGGAAACAGCGTATATAAAAGTGGCTTGTGGTTGGGTTGGAACTTTCCAGAGTGACTTGGAATTAAAGCTGTTTCTTCTGAGCCCAGGTAGGGACACTGTAGCCAAACCCTATATACACTAAAATGATTAAGTACAAGTTTATCCAAACTTTTGACCTACATCACTTAAATTTCACTGCATCTCTGGGAACTTAAGAGTAGGTATTGGGAAACTAACTTATATGCAGAGTACATCATGAGAAATGCTGGACTGGAAGAAACACAAGTTGGAATCAAGATTGCCGGGAGAAATATCAATAACCTCAGATATGCAGATTACACCACTCTTATGGCAGAAAGTGAAGAGGGGCTAAAAAGCCTCTTGATGAAAGTGAAAGTGGAGAGTGAAAAGGTTGGCTTAAAGCTCAACATTCAGAAAACGAAGATCATGGCATCTGGTCCCATCACTGCATGGGAAATAGATGGGGAAACAGTGGAAACAGTGTCAGACTTTGTTTTTCTGGGCTCCAAAATCACTGCAGATGGTGACTGCAGCCATGAAATTAAAAGACGCTTACTCCTTGGAAGGAAAGTTATGACCAACCTAGATAGCATATTCAAAAGCAGAGACATTACTTTACCAACAAAGCTTCACCTAGTCAAGGCTATGGTCTTTCCTGTGGTCATGTATGGATGTGAGAGCTGGACTGTGAAGAAGGCTGAGCGCCAAAGAATTGATGCTTTTGAACTGTGGTGTTGGAGAAGACTCTTGAGAGTCCCTTGGACTGCAAGAAGATCCAACCAGTCCATTCTGAAGGAGATCAATCCTGGAATTTCTTTAGAAGGAATGATGCTAAAGCTGAAACTCCAGTATTTTGGCCACCTCATGTGAAGAGTTGAGTCATTGGAGAAGACTCTGATGCTGGGAGGGATTGAGGGCAGGAGGAGAAGGGGACGACAGAGGATGAGATGGCTGGATGGCATCACTGACTTGATGGGTGTGAGTCTGGGTGACCTCCGGGAGCTGGTGATGGACAGGGAGGCCTGGCGTGCTGCGGTTAATGGGGTCGCAAGGAGTCGGACACGACTGGGCGACTGATCTGATGTGATCTGATCTGATTGGGAAACAAAAAACAACTATAAATTGAAAAACTTAAGTAATACCAGAAAATAGGAAAATAAAGCATGTGTAAATGAAAAAGATTAACTGGTAGTAGGCTCATGTAGGATTAGGTAAGAAAAATGTCAGCAGTAATCTACGTGGAAAGTGGGAAGAACACAGCCATCTGCTTTATTGGTCTGTTGAATTTATGCATTTTGCCTATCAATGCATGTATCCAGGATGAACCATGAGGCATAAGCTCTTATCTTTGAATCAGAGCCCTGACTACCTTAGGGCATTTGATAATACCTCATTTCTCAGGCAGGTTGTCTGTGGAGTGCTATGTACCAAGCACTGTGAATGTATTAACTCCTCCTCACAACAACTCGAAGAAATAGGTACTCTTATTAGGGGTATTACCATTTTACAGATTATAGAAACTCAAAGCTAAGTTAAGAAATTTACCTAAAGCCCCAGAATTAGTAACCCAGTGCAGTCCAGTTCCCATTTTTTCTGGTAACATTTTCTGGAATGAAGACAGAAAATGCAGCCATCAGAAGCTCATAACTGTTTTCAGTCTGTTTGATATGAAGTATCTGTGAGCCTCCATGGAAAAGGATAATGATGAATCATGTGAAGCAGTGAAAAGCATGAGACAGGAAGCTCTATAATTACTTAGAAGAAAAACAAAATAGAAATGAAAATATTTCAGGTGGCAAAAATAGTTTTAAGATGTTGTAAATGGCTGATAATGTCTAAATTGTGCAATAAATCATTCTGATATATTTTCTGTGGAAGATACAGGTTGGAATGAAAGTGGTCCTCCAGACTGTTACCAATGCCAGACCCCTGAATTTCCCTGGGAAAGAGGCCCTGAGGTTTACAGATGCTACTGATGTACATACGCAAAGCAAGCCACACATTGCTCATACAATTTCAAGGTGTGTTTTGGGAAAAAGACCTTTAGAGCTAAACAGCTTTGTATTCATCTATTGGAAGAAGTGATCATGAGGCTTTAACCACTGTGAAATGGACCAAGGAAACTAGAGGTTCCTCATCCCCTAGCATGTCCTTGGAATGTACACTCTGCCTATAGTTCCCACAGTGAGCTGATGCAAGGACACAGCCTTGAGAGAGTAATGTGTTGCTAAGACCATTTAGGCTATGTATAGTGACTGAACCCTTTTAAGGGTAAACTTTTAAGATTTGAGAGGACAGGTGTAGAGATCTACTTGTCATGTGACTGCCCAAGACAAGCCTAATAAGTAAGTTCTCTTGCTCATTAAGCCAGTCCCCTGCCAATCTGGAGTGCTCTGTATCTTCCTCCAATCTTTCCTTGCTCTCTGTGTATGAAGGCCACTTTGCAAACCGACATAATTCTTTATTATAAGGTGTTTTTTTTTTTTTTTTTTTTTGGTCATATAGCATGCAGGATTTGAGTTCCCCAGCCAGGAACCAAACATGCAACCTCTGCAGTGGGAACACAGAGTCTTAACCAATGGACTGCCAGGGAAGTCCCAAGACAAAAATTTTAATTCATGGGTTCTTTGAAAACTGAATATACTACAAATAAAGGAATCTCTCAGCAATCCATTCATTAATGTACTTTTAAAGCTATCAACCCCTCATCGAAATTTCATTTGATTGTCTTCAGAACCATTCAGTGGTCCAGAAAACTGTATAATGTCAAACCTTTTTATTTAGTGAGAAAAATAACATTCTATCAGGCTACTGAGTATTAAACTATATTTCAGTATTTCAAGCTTATTTTAAACTTTACCTATAAATATTAAACATCTATTAAATGCCAAAGGTTTTCACTAGACTGAAAATTATTTGACTGTTGGTAAAATAATTAGATGGGCTTCCCAGGTGGTACTAGTGGGAAAAACCCATGGGTTCAATCCCTGAGTCAGGAAGATGCCTTGGAGTAGGAAATGGTAACCCACTCCAGTAATCTTGCCAGGAAAACTTCATAGACAGAGAAGCCAGGCAGGTTACAGTCCATAGTGTTGCAAGGAGTTAGACACAACTCAAGTCACAGCATGCATGCACACAAACTTTAAACATATAGGAAAGCACATTCTTAAACTCCAGGTACACAGGATAGAACCTATGCCTGCCTAATTTTTGAAGTTGTGAGCTTGTCCATTATTAAAATTAAGCTCAGAAAATTATTATTAAGTCCCTCTTGTGTTCTATATCTTGCATTAAGTAACTGAGTTTCTAAGGATGAAAAAGACAAGCTCTCTGCTTCTAAGGGGGAAGGCAGTGGCACCCCACCCCGTACTTTGCCTGGGTCCCTGGGGGGATCCTGGTGGGCTCCGTCCTGGGGGCTGGTCGGCCCTGGGGGATGGCCCCCCGTTTCTTGCCTGGGTCCCAGGGACGGGGAGCCTGGTGGGCTTCCGTCTTGGGGTCGCCGGTCGGGCCGTGCGCCTTAGCGCGCAGCAGCTGCTTCTAAGGGAAAGCATAGTGGGAACAATAGATGTTACATGAAAAAGGGAAATGAAAAAATAAAGGCATTGCCCATGTCCTCAATGATTTTATGAAGGAAAGATTACAAAATGTCTACAAAATAATTGGAGGGAGTTAACAACTTACAAGGGGAACACAAACAAAAGGTAAGCGATTGGCCAGCCTGCTTGCCAGTCTATTCATCACAAGCAATAATAAACCCAAATGGCCTGTTCTATATGCAAAGAAAGAAAAGTTGCACAAGGACATTAAGCAAGCAAGAGAACAGAGTGGAGAGGAAGTAAACCAGTTGTGGCAACAGCAGGTTTAGAGATGTGTTGGGACACAGAGTCGGGAAGCTCTGTCTTTAGTTCTGTCATCAGTGTCACCAACAACACACAGTGCTCTGTCACAGTCTTTCAAGTTCCAAGGAAAGAAAAGAAATAGATGCCTGCTCTCTGGGACTTGAAAGTTTATTCAGAAGATGACATTTAAACAATGATAAGTAGAATTTCCTACAGCCAAAAGAAAATAAATTTTCCTATAGAAATTAAGAGAAGTGTAAAACATCAATGGAATAAGGTTGTGTTGAAAAAGTTTGCATAAAATGGAGTTATAGTCCTAGGGTGTTATTAACTTCCTTATTCTTAATGAAATTTCTCCATCTACATAAGCTTATGAATATGGTAGTCAAGACCACTGACTAGTAACAAACAGCACCTTGTTATAACCCAAGAGCCGTGCCTTACAAGTTTTGTGTCCTTGGCCATATAAAATCCTTTCTAGGACTACATATCCTCAACAGAGTACGAAAATGATAAAATGTACACATCATTAGTTTTCATAGATTAGTTTTTAGAGTTAAATTATATAATTCATTAAAAATCCTTAATATATACCAATGTTTTTAATAAACGAGAGCTACTAATAGCAAAAATAATTTTCTTTGCTAAATCAAAAATCAGTCTTTAGAAATGTTTCTTGATAAATAAACTCAGCAGTGGCCACAAGATTGGAAAAGGTCAGTTTTCATCCCAATCCCAAAGAAAGGCAATGCCAAAGAATGCTCAAACTACCGCATAATTGCACTCATCTCACACGCTAGTAAAGTAATGCTCAAAATTCTCCAAGCCAGGCTTCAGCAATATGTGAACCGTGAACTTCCTGATGTTCAAGCTGGTTTTAGAAAAGGCAGAGGAACCAGAGATCAAATTGCCAACATCTGCTGGATCATGGAAAAAGCAAGAGAGTTCCAGAAAAACATCTATTTCTGCTTTATTGACTATGCCAAAGCCTTTGACTGTGTAGATCACAATAAACTATGGAAAATTCTGAAAGAGATGGGAATACCAGACCACCTGATCTGCCTCTTGAGAAATCTATATGCAGGTCAGGAAGCAACAGTTAGAACTGGTCATGGAACAACAGACTGGTTCCAAATAGGAAAAGGAGTACGTCAAGGCTGCATATTGTCACCATGTTTATTTAACTTATATGCAGAGTACATCATGAGAAATGCTGGACTGGAAGAAACTCAAGTTGGAATCAAGATTGCTGGGAGAAATACCAATAACCTCAGATATGTAGATGACACCACTTTTATGGCAGAAAGTGAAGAGGGGCTAAAAAGCCTCTTGATGAAAGTGAAAGTGGAGAGTGAAAAAGTTGGCTTAAAGCTCAACAGTCAGAAAACGAAGATCATGGCATCTGGTCCCATCATTACATGGGAAATAGATGGAGAAACAGTGGAAACAGTATCAGACTTTATTTTTCTGGGCTCCAAAATCACTGCAGATGGTGACTGCAGCCATGAAATTAAAAGACGCTTACTCCTTGGAAGGAAAGTTATGACCAACCTAGATAGCATATTCAAAAGCAGAGACATCACTTTGCCAACAAAGGTTCACCTAGTCAAGGCTATGGTCTTTCCTGTGGTCATGTATGGATGTGAGAGCTGGACTGCGAAGAAGGCTGAGCGCCGAAGAATTGATGCTTTTGAACTGTGGTGTTGGAGAAGACTCTTGAGAGTCCCTTGGACTGCAAGAAGATCCAACCAGTCCATTCTGAAGGAGATCAGCCCTGGAATTTCTTTGGAAGGAATGATGCTAAAGCTGAAACTCCAGTATTTTGGCCACCTCATGCGAAGAGTTGACTCATTGGAGAAGACTCTGATGCTGGGAGGGATTGAGGGCAGAAGGAGAAGGGGACGACAGAGGATGAGATGGCTGGATGGCATCACTGACTTGATGGGTGTGAGTCTGAGTGACCTCCAGGAGCTGGTGATGGACAGGGAGGCCTGGCGTGCTGCAGTTCATGGGGTCGCAAAGAGTCGGACAGGACTGAGCGACTGATCTGATCTGATCTGATATATATATATATATATCTCCATGTTCTTATGTACACACAATATATATTCACACAGACATAAGAACATGGAGTGTTTACATGGAGGGTAAACACTTGATGATTCATTAATTCAAGTAAAAACTAAACAAAAACTTTACTAGAGCTCTACATAAATGCTAATGCACACTATACCTATGGATATAAAACCTGAGGAACTTAGAGTTTTCAAAATTACTTTCTTGGACTCATATTTCATTGTATACATTACTACTGTGTTGCACATTTGACCATTATTAAGATTTATGAAGTTCTGTCCTGATTTAAATTCATACTATGTAACCAAGGCCCAACAAAAATTTAGATGCAACAAAATAGATAATTGAAAAAGAGATAAAAGCCAGTGAAAAGAACAATAATTAAGATTAATGCAACTGTCATTTTACTAACATTGCAATAATTCAAATTTAAATCTATAACAAATAAAAGAAAATAAAAGAAGACTCAATTTTTGTTCAAAGATCTTTAGTTAAAATATAAATGTGTGTGTGTGTGTGTGTGTGTGTGTGTGTGTGTGTATGCTCAGTCTTATCTGACTCTTTATGACCCTATGGACTGTAACCCACCAGGCTCCTCTGTCAATGGGATTCTCCAAGCAAGAATACTGGAGTGGGTAGCCATTCCTTTCCCCAGGGAATCTCTCTGACCCAAGGATCAAGCCCGGGTCTCCTGCATTGAAGGCTGATTCTTTACAGGCTGAGCCATCAAGAAAGCCCAAATGTTTGTGTATGCTGCTGCTGCTGCTAAGTCGCTGCAGTCGTGTCCAACTCTGTGTGACCTCACAGACGGAAGCCCACCAGGCTCCCCCGTCCTTGGAATTCTCCAGGCAAAAACACTGGAGTGGGTTGCCATTTCCTTCTCCAATGGATGAAAGTGAAAAGTGAAAGTGAAGTCGCTCAGTCCTGTCCGACTCTTCGCGACCCCATGGACTACAGGCTCCCCGTCCATGGAATTTTCCAGGCAAGAGTACTGGAGTGGGGCGCCACTGCCTTCTCTGATGTTTGTGTATATTTACATATAAATTTGGGTATTTTCATTAGGGTCACTCTTTAGTTCACTCATTCCCTTTAAAACTAATGCCACTATTCTGACATGAGAAAACTTATTTTGAAAACGCTTCATGGAATAAACCCAAGTGGATTCAAGATGGGATCAATATCGACACCAATAATTCTTGAAGTGTATGTATAATTTTGGATGATAACATATAAAGAAGCGTGGATTAATCAACAGAGGTGTTTTCAGTAACAAACTCAAAGACCTATTATTGCCTTATAATCATGGAGAGCAAACACCCTCATACATTTTATAATTTAACCAATTTTAGTCATTCTACCCTGTTGAAAATATGTTCTATATACATATTATTTCAAATTTGGGTATCTATATTTATATACATATTCGTGCTCAATATAAAGTAAATTACTTATTTTTCAAGATTTACTTTCCCCTTTTATTCTAATATAGTAAGGCTCTTCTTTAATTACAAATGTGTCAATCCTACCAACCCCATAAGAATCACCATATAAATCTTAACAGAATACACTCTAGGCATTGTGCAAAATGGAATTCCCTTCATAAACAGCAAAGTCCCAAAAGCACTGTGCACAAATAAAGTAGGCAGTCACCACCATGGTTGAATTTGAAGGAAATGACAGTTTTTCCAGATTGAAAGACTCATTCAGTCAAAATATCTTCATAGCCAGTTTACCACATTATCTAAAATTTCACCAGTAGAGATTTATGTCTTTGTTATTATATAACCCAGCTTCTGACTCATTAAAAATAAAACAAACAAACATGGGTTTTGTAAGATAAACATATACAGTCATCATTTATTAACATCTTATAATAATAAGTTTTTAACTTCACTTTCTAAACGTATCTAACAGGTAGGAAACAATAGAACCTAGGTTTGAGAGAACAGGAATAATATTACATCTGAAATGCTGTCAAAGAAATCAGCTCATCGGGGAGTGTTCATTTGACCAAAAAATATTATGCTCCTTTAGTCTAAGTGCTCTATGAATTCTGGGGACAGAAACTGGAATAATATTCAGTTCCTGCCCTATACAGAAAGTATAGATTAAACAAAGATTAAAGAGATGTTAAAGGGAAATTAAAGAGGGATTCAGACACATAGCTAAATAGTTTCAGTTTACTTTTTAGAAGTGTAACTTTGAACGAGTCACTCACTTATATATAAGGTATATCAGTTATCCATTTACCAGTGTTGAAGTTGATTTTCAGGCTGATACTTACATTTGAAGAAAAAATACTGAGACCAGCAAAGGAAAGAGGATTCCAAGCTGAAATGGCATTAAATGCAAAGGCACAGACAAACAACACACACAATGCCCCCATGTTATCAATACTGCTTACATGAGAGAATAATTTAGCAAAAGGGAGCTTTCTCTCAGTCTTAACAAGGATTCAGATATTGAAAGATCAAATAAGAAGTCAGCAGCCATGCCCTAAAGAAAGTAAGATGGTCAAGATCCTTAAACATACATTCAGAAATCATAAGAAAAATGACTTAAATATGTCTTCAAGTAGTCTTCTCTTAAATAATATACCTGAGTACAGAAGAATGAATCTGATTAACTGGATTTAGGACTCTTGTATTCTTATTTCCATCAATCAAGACCTTTCCTGACATATTCCTTACACAGGTTCACTGCTCATTTATACACGCATGTATGCATACTCAGTCACTTCAGCCGTGTCCTACTCTTTGTGACCCTATGGACTGTAGCCCGCCAGGCTCCTCTGTCCATGGGATTCTCCAGGCAAGAATCTGGAGTGGATTGTCATGCCTTCCTCCAGGGGATCTTCTCAACCCAGGGATCAACTGTCTCCTGCATTGCAGGAGGATTCTTTACCTACTGAGCCACCTGGGGAGCTCCCATTGATACATTCTTAGTATAATTTTAGCATCAAGTGAATTTGTTTAATTAATTTTTAAAATCATGTAAATAAAATATACCATATCTCTCAATATACACAAGACAAAATCTATTATTCAGTAAAATATACTGAATATTAAAATCTATTTTATTTTTTTAAATTTGTATCACCATTTTAATGTAGCAAGCAAAACATGTACACACACCCACTCCACTATCGGTTTATATTCTCCTCATACCCATTCTATCAAATTACCAATTAGTAATGAGTAATTGGTATTCAGATCAGATCAGATCAGTCGCTCAGTCGTGTCCGACTCTTCGTGACCCCATGAACCGCAGCACGCCAGGCCTCCCTGTCCATCACCAGCTCCCGGAGGTCACCCAGACTCACATCCATCAAGTCAGTGATGCCATCCAGCCATCTCATCCTCTGTCGTCCCCTTCTCCTCCTGCCCTCAATCCCTCCCAGCATCAGAGTCTTCTCCAATGACTCAACTCTTCGCATGAGGTGGCCAAAATACTGGAGCTTCAGCTTTAGCATCATTCCTTCCAAAGAAATCCCAGGGCTGATCTCCTTCAGAATGGACTGGTTGCATCTCCTTGCAGTCCAAGGGACTCTCAAGAGTCTTCTCCAACACCACAGTTCAAAAGCATCAATTCTTTGGCGCTCAGCCTTCTTCACAGTCCAGCTCTCACATCCATACATGACCACAGGAAAGACCATGGCCTTGACTAGGCGAACCTTTGTTGGCAAAGTAATGTCTCTGCTTTTGAATATGCTATCTAGGTTGGTCATAACTTTCCTTCCAAGGAGTAAGTGTCTTTTAATTTCATGGCTGCAGTCACCATCTGCAGTGATTTTGGAGCCCAGAAAAATAAAGTCCGACATTGTTTCCACTGTTTCTCCATCTATTTCCCATGTAGTGATGGGACCAGATGCCATGATCTTCGTTTTCTGAATGTTGAGCTTTAAGCCAACCTTTTCACTCTCCACTTTCACTTTCATCAAGAGGCTTTTTAGTGTAATAACAATGTTACTAATTTATTTAATTACCTTTTAGACTCCAGTTTAATCATCTGAAATCTATTTTGTTTTTGTTTATAAAATTTAAATTTTAAATTGACAGTTGTAGAATTGGTTTGATAACTGACTAGGGAGTAAGAAATATTCTCCTGTAAGGGGCACTTTTGAGGGACAAGAGAGACCTTTCTCTGAGGCTAGGCATACTTACTAAAAGCTGAGATGTTTTTTAAGGGAATACATGGAACATTCATATATGAAGAAAGGTAACCCAAAGTTATACAAAGGTAATAAGATATAAGTAAATAAAAGCTAGAAATAAGAAATGACTTAAATAGTAAAAGAATGATGGGCTCTGAATATAATAAGTGTTACTTAGCAAATTATATGAATGGGTTTTGACTAGAAGAAAGAACAAAATAGATACTGTGAAGTTGCTCAGTCATGTCCAACTCTTTGCGACCCCATGGACTGCAGCCTACCAGGTTCCTCTGTCCATGGGATTTTCCAGGCGATAGTACTGGAGTGGATTGCCATTTCCTTCTCCAAGGGATCTTCCCAACCCAGGGATCGAACCCAAGTCTCCCGCATCATAGACAGACGCTTTACCGTCTGAGCCACCAGGGAAGTCTAAAATAGATACTGTACAATTGATCAAATCATCCAAAATCTGCATATGGTAACAATTTTAACCAATTTTTTAAAATGACTTTCAGAATACTTAAATTGAAAGTCACATAAGCAATGCAAGCTTGATAACTGACAAGTCATCAATTCGCATGAATCTTTTCAGAAATAAATCTGGTACAGTAACATGACCATGTACCAAGATAATGATGATGATAAAGTGTTCAAATGTAAAGGAAAGAAATAGACTAGTTCCTAATATTCCATGTTATTTTAAGCATAACAGTATCTACTGTGATTCCAATAAATTCTACATTTGAGAAAACTATATAATGAATTAGCATGAAGGGTGACTTAGATCTTTAAAGTCACATTAAGGATAGTAAAACCAAGGAAAAAAGGAGAGGAGATGAGGAATGGGAAAGAAGGAAAATCAGAAGGAGTCATCCAAATATATTTGGTGAAGCAAACAGGCTGCAGATTGGAGAAAGGATAGGAAGAGAGCTCCTCTGTTGTTCCTATAAAGAACTCACAGGATAGTAAAATGTTGTATTTTACATGGACATTCAATAACCTCTAATGCAACTGATTAAAAGAAAAAAAGAATGGAGTCCTAAAATGGATTCCTAAAGTCCTAAAATGGAGTCACTTGTGCTAAGCCCCAGCAAACTGAGGACTCAATAACCAAACTAAGTGAGTTCAGTTCAGCTCAGTCGCTTGGTCACCTCCGATTCTTTGCGACCCCATAGACTGCAGCTTGCCAGGCACTAAGTGAATTAAGGCTTAATACCCAACCTAATTTCAATTACAACTTTCTCCAGGAATGTATTCTAATAAGTTAGTCTAAAATGATCAGGTCAGCACCAGTGAGGTAATCTGCCACAGTCCCCTTCTGTCCTCCATGGATAGGCTGCCTAAACCTAAAACAACTCTGCAAATTTCTCCTTCTGTCTACTAAAATCTTTCATGTTGTAGAGTACCTTGGAGCACTTCTCTACTTGCTAGACAGGATGCTGTCCCATTCCTGACTTGCTCCATAAAGCCAATCATATCTTCAAATTTACTTGGTTGAAATTTTGTTATTTAAAAAATCTGAGCATCTATCTTTGAAACTGTATACAAGCTCCTCTGTCCCTGTTCTTTGAAATAAAAGGCTTTTGCTTTAGTCTTCCAGGACTCCCCAGAGTCTCAAACAGCTGGCTCAAGAGTTAATGATTAGGAAATGTAAAGACTGAAAAACAAAGAATAACTGTTAGGTCAAGAAACTGGTAACAACTTATACTATAAATCAGCTACACAGCAGTCACTGAACTCTCAGTTCCCTGAAAGATATAGATAAAGATCTGATACACTTTCCTAAATTGTTTTTACAGGACCCCCAACAGATTAAAAGCCTTGATCAAATGCATGTAAAACCCAGACCAGTTGAAACCAGACAGTTACCGAAGCTTGCAAGTTCACCTTGTCAATCAATCCAGGAACTGAGCACAAACTGATCGTGCAGCACCCTGTGGCCTCCTCCCTCAAACTGCCTTTAAAAGCCCTTCCCTGAGCCATCAGGAGTCCGGGCTTCTGAGCACGAGCTGCCCATTTTTCTTGCTTGTTGTTGGTGCTTAGTCACTAAGTCGTGTCTGACTCTGTGACACCATGGGCTGTAACCCACTAGGTTCCTCTGTCCATGGGATTCTCCATTCGAAAATACTGGAGTGGGTTGCCATTTCCTCCTCCAGGGAATCTTCCTGACTTAGGGATCGAACCCGTGTCTCTTAAGTCTCTGGCATTGGCAGGCAGGTTCTTTATCACTAGCGCCACCTGGGAAGCTTCTTGCATTGCTGCTGCTGTTGCTAAGTCACGTCAGTCGTGTCTGATTCTGTGAGACCCCACAGACAGAAGCCCACCAGGCTCCCCCGTCCCTGGGATTCTCCAGGCAAGAACACTGGAGTGGGTTGCCATTTCCTTCTCCAATGCGTGAAAGTGAAAAGTAAAAGTGAAGTCACTCAGTCGTGTCTGACTCTTAGCGTGGTGCCCTGCAATGAACCCTGTACTTTCCTCCACCAAACCTTGTATCAGGTGACTGACTTTACTATGCACAAGTGAGCAGACAAGTCCAGGTTCAAAAACATTTTCTGCGTCAGTATGATGCATTGGAATAGATCTGGAGAACTTCATGCTAGGTCTACCCCTCTGTAATGTACACATTTTAAAACTTTGTTACTCAAAGAGTATGAAGAAATTAAAAGTTGTGTCTTATGAGATTAAAAAGTCAGAAACAAATCAAAACTTCAAACTGTGGAGAAAAATTCTGCCTTTACTGGTTAATGGATAGTCAAACAAAACAAATACTTTTGAACACTGTGATTCATGTTTTCAGAAAAAGATGGAAAGTAGAACATATATTTCATGAACTTCTATTCCTGAATATATGGTCAAGCAGAAAAAGAAGAGAAAACAAAAGCAAAACTGGACAGGAAATTCCTTGAGTTTCTTGATTTTCAGTACAGAAAGGGTAAAATCAAATTTTATTGACATCTACAGAAAATATTTACTTATATAATGGTGCATTGATAGATTTGTGAGTACCCCTGATATATCATTGAACTACTACTACTGGGTATCAAATATATATTAATTGATATTTGTGAGGAAAAGTATCATATTTTAAGAGAAATCTCTCTCTCATGATGCCTGAAGTGAAAGTGTTAGTTGCTCAGTCATGTTCAATTCTTTGTAATCCCATGGACTATAACCCACCAGGGTTCTCAGTCCATAGAAATCTTCAGGCAAGAATACTAGAGTGGGTTGCCATTTCCTTCTCCAGGGGGATCTTCCCGACCCAGGGGTTGAACCTAGGTCTCCTGCATTGCAGGCAGATTCTATACTGTCTGAGCCGACTATGATGCCTAAAAACATTTACTTACTATTAACAGGCAAGTTTTAATAAGAGATGATTCTTTGATTGTGAAACCAGATTATATTTCCTAAATGTCCTTAATTTTTTCAGAAATTTAAAAGTGTGCATTTTGCTTTCTTTTGTGTTTGCTTTGGTGTCAAACTGTTTACTAATTGTGTTAACTTTTAAATTCATTTTTCCAAGTTAAAAGAAATCAAGCACCTGACAGTTTTGGAGGTGTGATGACTGTACTTTTTATAAAAACCTGTATATTACAACTTTAACACTATTCTCTGAAGTTGTCATGTCATTAAACAGAATATTCATCTCTTCCTAAAACCTAAAATTTGCCCTCTATGTGCTATGGCACAGACATTAACACTCTCTCTTCTGTTTACTAAATTGCCAGACTTGCATTTTCTGATTTTTATCTCTAAACTCATAAATTTTCTGCTCTCTCCTTCAGTAAAGCATTCTCAGCATTCTGTAATAGCAATAAATTAAATATCTGAGTTCATTTGTGAGAAAAATCTCTATAGACTAAAAGGCAAATCTGACCTTCCAGTTACCTTTCTTCCTAGTGAAGCCTGGGTTTTCTTTTGGTTTTTATTAGCAAAGTGGCAGTCTTCTCATTTCCCAGTTACCCCTACTTCGCGCCTCCAGATTCCAGGTTAGCAAAAGTAAAATCAACTGAATTGACAATGACTCTTAAAGAATAAGAGAATCACCAACGTACTTCTGAAGTTCATATAAGAATTTTGAAAAACAAGGCTCAAGTGGAAAAGAAGCTTATATTAAAGGCATAATTTACATTGAGTCGAATTTTGCTTTTCTCATTCAAATATTCTGTTTGAAGTTTTCTAACATTTTACATTGTAACTTCCATGATGTAGGGTCTTTTTCAGCTGTCCTTCTTGTGCCACTCCTTCCCTATTCCAAGGTGTCCAGTCAGTTGACTACAATACAAAGTTAAAAAAGGAACTATATTTGGCTAAAATTTTTCATGAAAAATAAATTTGATTCTTTTTTTTTTTCAAACACCACTAATAGGAAAGCCAAAATGCATGTCTCTTCTGTACATCAGGTCATTTACAAGGACTGAGTTAGAACTGTCACAAGGAAAGGAACTGGAAGGCTGAAACAGCATTAGTCTATTCAACATATGTATGATGATATACCCATTCCACACATCTCTGTGGTGTGCTTAGCATCCCATTCTTGCCATCCTTAGGGGACCCTATCATTATCTGTGAGATACATTATTTTAGGAAATAAATATAAAAAGATAGAATGGAACAATGAGAATATATGCTATCTTCTTTTACCTCACAGAAATAATTTAGAACGGAGAAGGCAATGGCACCCCACTCCAGTACTCTTGCCTGAGCGGAGGAGCCTGGTAGGCTGTAGTCCATGGGGTCGCTCTAAGAGTCGGGCACAACTGAGTGACTTCACTTTCACTTTTCACTTTCATGCATTGGAGAAGGAAATGTCAACCCACTCCAGTGTTCTTGCCTGGATAATGCCAGGGATGGTGGAGCCTGGTGGGCTGCCGTCTATGGGGTCACACAGAGTCAGATATGACTGAAGTGACAGCAGCAGCAGCAGCAGTTTTTAAAAAATTGATCAAAGCACAAACCATATGTTAAATTTCGAACTGAAAAATCAACTGATAAGCTATGAACTCAAAAGATAGAGTTTAATGGAGCTACAAAGCCCCATTCTATAAATTGCAGTGTTTATAATCTGTTTCAGCAACGAATTAAAGAACAATGTTGATAGTACCAGTAACATAAAACATCTACAAATGACAGATTATTGGACAGTATTTAAGCAAGTGTCTCAAGAACCATCACGACAACTGAACTCTGGATAAAATTGAAAATATAGAAAAATGGAGCCTCGACAGGAATAACAAAGGTCATCTACTGGATAATTGATAAGTTGTTCTTAAATGATTATTTCCTAAACTAGAGGATCTTAACAGTAATCTCCTAACTAAAGAACTAGTTTTTTTTTTGTTTTTTTTTTTTTTTTGGCCCACAAAGTCTTTTCTATGCCATGATTCCTATTCAGATACAAAGAACATCCTGTATATCTTTTAAGAAATATGTTTGCCTTATACTGTCTTCATTTACTAATGGTACAAAATTAATTTGAGACTAACGATTATGGATATGTATGCTAATTATTAAGATATGCCCACCATGATTTCCAAACACATGCAAAACCTCAGCAATGCCTGATAATTGTTTCAGTGACCGACAACATCTCAGGCTGTGTTCTGTAAAGCTTCAACATTCCTGAATTAGCACGTGCATTTATTTCCTGCACAACTAGATGAGAAACTTAAATAGCAGAGAATGTCTGCTTTGAATAACAAAAAGATGATTTCATTTTTCTCTGTGTGCTTACAATTCAAGTCTACAGCTTTATTCCATTTTCATGAAATAACAATGTAAATGGCAGCATCAGCTCCACAGCACTTTCAATTCCCTGATGTCCTGGATGCAGAATTTCTAATTTCCTTTAGTGAGGAGCTTTCACTCTTCAATCTCTTCAGTCCTGAGTTCGGTTTTATAACGCTTTAGGGAATACCTCCATTAAGATATCAAGCTACTTACTTCAAAACTGGCAATACACATGTTGACTATTTTACAGGGTATAAACATTTTTCAAAGCAATTCTAAATTATTTTCCTTTTCTTGTCTTCTCTATTTTCCTATGCCTTTAGTTTGAATGTTTTTGAAAAGATTATTCTGTGATTCCCTAATCAGGTGCAATGTCAATTGCTTTCTTCACCGGTACTTAGTGTTTCTAGAAGACAGTCCTGATGAAGTAACCAAGTGTCATAAAGAGGGACCTCTGTTTCTCAGAAGGAAAACTTTGCCAGTTCTAAGGTTCTATGGCTAATATCGTCAAAATGGTTTGAAAGAAAAACTTTGGATTGTGGTTGTGACCATTTATAATTACCCAAATTAATATTTCTCCTCAAACACTTTTGATCCACAAGTTATTATGCTCTGTTTACACCTTGTCTTTTTTCTTTTGAAAAGACAATTGCATCTATAATTACTGGTTTAGTACATGCCTTCCCCATGTGACCATGAGGGCAGCCTTCCTGAGGACAGGACGAAAGTCATGCCTCTTCATTCATGTCTGTATTTCAGTGTCTAGCATAGGCTGGCATATGGCAAGAACTCAATAAATATGGAAGAAATGGATGAATAAAATTATATTAATACTTGGGTCCTGGTCTGCCAACAACCTCTACAATAATCATTTATCTTCAAAATTTTTATCTGCATTTACCTAGGTCATCCAAAAAAATAAAATAAGGGTAATAGTTTTAAACTAGAGCTTTCAAAATGTCTTCCTTCAAAATTCATTATTGAGAATGTGATTTATTTAAACTATGTTACATATATTAGTGGTATCAAGACCGAGAGAGCAATTTTCAGTGTATTAACATATAGCATTTCCTTTCACTGAAAGTTCTTACTTGAGACAACATGTCTTTTTTGCTTTTTCAAAAGTACACAGAGAATATCAGGAATTTGTAAGGCCATTGTTCATATAATTAAGAAGATAAATATATTAATATTTAGACTTATATCATTCTTTAGGCATACATTTTCAGCTAAAAAACACCATGGAGAAATCCCTTCTACTTATAATGGCATTAGGAGAGGAGTCAGAAAGTATGTATAAAGGAACATAAATACACAGATTTTTATCCCAAGGACTTATAAATCTAACTGGGCAGATACATGTGAGACAACATAATATGAAATATATCAACTGCTGAACAAATTTTAGCAGAATTATGACCCCACATAAAAGCATGAGATTTCCTCAGTCATCACAAGTGGAAATTAATTCAAGAATATCTGTATAACTCTGAAGGTGAAATAGACTTTTATCTTGTGTCATAGCTTTTTAATAATTTTTAAACATTTATTTTTTAATTGGTGGAAAATTGTTTTATGATCTCGTGCTGGTTTCTTCCATACAACAATGAAAATTATCCATAATTATACATATATCACCTCCCTCCTCAGCCTCCCTTCCCTCCTCCCATCTCACTCCTCTAGGTCTTTACAGAGCACAAGGCTGGGCTCCCTATTTTTTAAAGCACAAAACCATGAAGTAAAAATATCCATCAGATCAGATCACATCAGTCGCTCAGTCATGTCCGACTCTTCGCAACCCCATGAATTGCAGCACGCCAGGCCTCCCTGTCCATCACCAACTCCGGGAGTTGACTCAGACTCACAGCCATCGAGTCAGTGATGCCATCCAGACATCTCATCCTCTGTCGTCCCCTTCTCCTCCTGCCCTCAATCCCTCCCAGCATCAGAGTCTTCCCCAATGAGTCAACTATTCACATGAGGTGGCCAAAATATTGGAGTTTCAGCTTTAGCATCATTCCTTCCAAAGAAATCCCAGGGCTGATCTCCTTCAGAATGGACTGGTTGCATCTCCTTGCAGTCCAAGGGACTCTCAAGAGTCTTCTCCAACACCACAGTTCAAAAGCATCAATTCTTCAGCACTCAGCCTTCTTCACAGTCCAGCTATCACATCCATACATGACCACAGGAAAGACCATAGCCTTGACTAGGCAAACTTTTGTTGGCAAAGTAATGTCTCTGCTTTTGAATATGCTATCTAGGTTGGTCATAACTTTCCTTCCAAGGAGTAAGCGTCTTTTAATTTCATGGCTGCAGTCACCATCTGCAGTGATTTTGGAGCCCGCCAAAACAAAGTCTGACACTGTTTCCACTGTTTCTCCATCTATTTCCCATGTAGTGATGGGACCAGATGCCATGATCTTCGTTTTCTGAATGTTGAGCTTTAAGCCAACCTTCTCACTCTCCACTTTCACTTTCATCAAGAGGCTTTTGAGTTCCTCTTCACTTTCTGCCAGAAGGGTGGTGTCATCTGCATATCTGAGGTTATTGATATTTCTCCCAGCAATCTTGATTCCAACTTGTGTTTGTTCCAGTCCAGTGTTTCTCATGATGTACTCTGCATATAAGTTAAATAAACATGGTGACAATATACAGCCTTGAGGTACTCCTTTTCCTATTTGGAACCAGTCTGTTGTTCCATGTCCAGGTCTAACTGTTGCTTCCTGACCTGCATACAAATTTCTCAAGAGGCAGATCAGGTGGTCTGGTATTCCCATCTCTTTCAGAATTATTATCCTGAAAAATATTTTTTAAGTGTCAGATATAGACATGTGCACAAATACCCATAGATTGGTCAAGTTATTCAGAGTTATGCAGACCTAATGGGTATTCTCTTTCAAGAGCTGATTGTTAATGCTAATCTTCACTAGATAAATAAGTTTATATAAATCATGTTCTACCTACATTCAAATCTCTCTCACTTTGTTCCTTAAAGTAGTAATATCTTGGGAGGTTAACAAGGGTATTTGAAATAAGGTTTAGTCAAATATGTTGTAGAAAGCTGCATTAGGCAAATCTGAAGAGGTTTTTTCCCTGTAGGACTTTTCAGTCTTTAGTTTACTGATATGCATTATAAACTGCCAGAGAAGGCAATGGCACCCCACTCCAGTACTCCTGCCTAGAAAAATCCCATAGATGGAGGAGCCTGGTAGGCTGCAGTCCATGGGGTTGCTAAGAGTCAGGCACGACTGAGCGACTTCACTTTCACTTTTCACTTTCATGCATTGGAGAAGGAAATGGCAACCCACTACAGTATTCTTGCCTAGAGGATCCCAGGAACAGGGGAGCCTGGTGGGCTGCCGTCTATGGAGTTGCACAGAGTTGGACACAACTGAAGTGACTTAGCAGCAGCAGCAGCAGCATTATAAACTGCCATTTAAAAAAAAATAAAATATAGACAAAGACATTTTTCCAATGACTAATTCTTTGCCTGTTTTTAACTTTCCTAGTTTTACTGTTCACAACAAAATTTCAAAAATGTAGAAAATAAAGTATATCTTACTTCTGTAATAAAATAATATTACTCCAGAAACCCTCAATTTTGCAGAGAAAAACTGCACCCCAAGTAACATTTGAAATATGACCAAATTTCTTTAGTAGATAATTAGTAGTAAAGCCATAATTTGAACTTACCTCTACTGTTATGCATTTCCCATTATAAAACATCAGAAATATAACATTTAATGAGTTCTTTCTATTTGCTCAGTTTAGTTCAGTCACTTAGTTATGTCCAACTCTTTGTGGTCTCTCAGACTACAGCCCGCCAGGCTTCCCAGTCCATCACCTCCCGGAGCTTGCTCAAACTCATGTCCAGTGAGTCAGTGATGCCATCCAACCATCTCATCCTCTGTCGTTCCCTTCTCCTCCTGCCTTCAATCTTTCCCAGCATCAAGGTCTTTTCCAATAAGTCAGTTTTTCGCATCAGGTGGCCAAAGTTTTGAAGCTTCAGCTTTCTATTTGCTAGGCACCAGGATTAACATGAGAGTTGGACTGTGAAGAAGGCTGAGCACCGAAGAATTGATGCTTTTGAACTGTGGTGTTGGAGAAGAGTGTTGAGAGTCCCTTGGACTGCAAGGAGGTCCAACCAGTCCATTCTGAAGGAGATCAGCCCTGGGATTTCTTTGGAAGGAATGATGCTAAAGCTGAAACTCCAGTACTTTGACCACCTCATGCAAAGAGTTGACTCATTGGAAAAGACTCTGATGCTGGGAGGGATTGGAGGCAAGAGGAGAAGGGGACGACAGAGGATGAGATGGCTGGATGGCATCACTGACTCGATGGATGTGAGTCTGAGTCAACTCCGGGAGTTGGTGATGGACAGGGAGGCCTGGCGTGCTGCGATTCATGGGGTTGCAAAGAGTCAGACATGACTGAGCGTCTGATCTGATCTGAGGATTAACATATTAAATATATTACCACATAAAATTCTTATAATACTCATGTGATATATGCACCATTACTCCCATTTACACAGGCCCTTTGACTGAGAAGATAAATATAAATGCCTTTAAGTAACTTTTATCATTAAATTTAGAAAACTCGACTTATTTTCCCCACTCTTTAAACTGGATGATTAAATTTTACATTTTGTACTTTCTGCTCAGTTTTGCTATGAATCTAAAATTTACTCTAAAAAAACAAAGTCTGTTGACAACAACTTACATTGTAAATTAGTACCCACAGTTGAGTGAGTTGCCTTCACTTATAGTGGCATTTGTAATCTCCAATTAACTGTTACGTGTGTGCTGAATCACTTCAGTTGTATCTGACTCTTTTTGACCCCATGGACTGTAGCCTGCCAAGCTCACTGTGCATGGGATTCTCCAGGAAAGAATTTCTTCTTCAGTATATAATACACACACACAACACACACACACACACACATATATATATGCATAGTGCATGCATGTGAGAAAGAAAAATCATAGGGAAAAGCTCCATATATATAGAATGGCTGCACATATATAAAGCTCTCTATATAGAACAGTGACAGGGGAAAAGCTCAGCTGAAAGTAGGCTGTCCCAGTAGGGCCTATTATTTGGGTTTGACGGATGATAAGAAGATATCAGAATATAACAAATTCATGTATGAGAGTTTTGGAAGCAGATTCTTGAAAACTTCATTATTTTAAGGTAATAACACTTTTCATTTTGAAAATAACAGCACATCTCAACTAATAAGAATTAAATATAAACTTGATTCTGAAAATTAGTCTCTATTTAGACTAACCAGGATTTCTTATTTTGTAATAACAGAGAATAATAATTTACTATGAAAATTTCATTGAACTCTTAAAATAATTTCATAGCAACATTTTCAGTGAAACACAAACTTTAGAATTGAACATTCATCTTTTTTCACTATGAGAGGACTGAATGATACAGATACGGTATTCTCCAGATTAATTATCCATACTCAAGTAATGCAGGCAACAGAGTGAGAAAAAAAAAAACTCTTAATTTTTTTCCTCAATTTCCAATTATATACTGACTTTGAAGTGGCACTCAAAATAGAATGATGTATTTTCAATGCAAATCATCCCTAGAAAAGTTTCTCTGTGAGCTGATCATCAAATTAAAATAGCGATTCGGAAAGAGGAAAGAAAAATCTGGCAAGATCAATAAATGTGTTTTAGTGAAATCAAGGAATAATGTATCTTTCTTAGGAGTTTGGCACCAGTTTATTTCCTTCTTAGGTGCAGCTAATCCTTAGATCTAGACTAACAGCATGATAAATTTTAATCTTGGCATGTTCCAATGATAGATCTCTTAATAATGAGAAAGAAGCACATCTCTCACGGAGTCTGCACTGAATCAAATGTTTAGCAGAACCACATGAAGCTTCCCCTAACTCACTGTTCATTGGCACTTTCTAAGAGAGAAAGAATTGCTAGACAATTCAAACAAATTCACCATTTGAGAAAGTATCTGGCATCACATTAAGTCCCAGGAAAGAAAAAAATGGCTGTGCTTTTCTAACTCCATCTCTTGGCTCATACCACCTAGCTTCCTGACAAATACTCAATTGCAATTAAGTTCTGCTTCCACTGAGAATTTTGCAAAAAAAGGAGAGACTTCAGAGAGTGAGGAGACTTCCTGTGTTTGTAACTTATGTTTGGATAAATAATAACCAAATGACATAGAGAACCTGGATCCAGAGACTTCTTTTTCCTTATTCCCTTGATCAAATTGGTGATGCTAAGATAACTGCAGTTCATGACTGCAGCTATGAAATTAAAAGATGCTTGCTTTTTGAACGAAATGCTATGATAAACCTAGATAGTGTATTAAAAAGCAGGTCCGTCTAGTCAAAGTTATGGTTGTTTCCAGTAGTCATGTATGGGTGTGAGAATTGGACCATAAAGAATGCTGAGCACTGAAGAATTAATGCTTTCATACTGTGGTGCTGGAGAAGATTCTTGAGAGTCCTTTGGACAACAAAATCAAATCAGTCAATATAAAATAAATCAACCCTGAATATTCATTGGAAGGACTGATGCTGAAGCTGAAGACCTGATACTTCGGCCACCTGACGCAAAGAGCCGATTCACTGGAAAAAAACCCTGACGCTGGGAAAGACTGAGGGCAGGAGGAGAAGGGATGGTAGAGGATGAGATGGTTGGATGGCGTCATCAATTCAGTGGACATGAGTTTGAGCAAACTCCAAGAAATAGTGAAGGACAGAGAAGCCTGGTATGCAGCAGTCCATGAGTGAACACTTGAACAAGAATAACAAAGACTATTTAATATTGAAAACATAGTATCTATAAGCCCAAACATCAAAAAAAAATCATAATAATCTTTCCTCTCCCTTTATTTACCACCCCTCAGTTGACTCTTGCTACTCCATAACCAAAAATTGATTCATTTTCCTTAAATATTTGGATTGCCATCAGTTTCTGGCTTTTAGGGAGGCAGGAATAATAAGGTTTTTTTGTTTGTTTGTTTGTTTGACCCTCAGAGATCACATTTGAAAGTTTAAAAAAAAGTGTTTTTTTTTTTTTATCATTTTGCTATATTGACAATAGCTGCATGACAGCAGCTTATGGGAAGCCTATGTGGATTAAAACTAAGTAGAGTTATTTAAATACTCCCAATTGAAAAGAAATCAAATTTAGCAATGTTTTTATTTAAATTATTACATAGTTTTAAGAACTTCTGATGTTTGGTGGGCTTCCCTGGTGGATCAGATGATAATCTGCCTGCAATGCAAGAGACCTGGGTTTGATCCCTGGGTCAGGATGATCCCCTGCAGAAGGAAATGGCAACCCATTGTAGTATTCTTGCCTGGAGAATTCCATGGACGGAGGAGCCTGGCAGACCACAGTCCATGGGGTTGCGAACAGTCAAACACGACTGAGTGGCAAACACTTCACTTCATAGTCTTAACCTATTATCACTACTGTATATTTACTTCCAGACATTTTTTCCTATGCTTACAGAAATACACAAAAATTCACAATAGGTAGAGAATTCCAAAGCGAACTGTTCATCTCAAAGCAGAATATTATGTATTTCCTTCCTCTTCTGTAAATATAAATCTGTATCATACTTTAAAGGTTACATGTTTCAAATGCTGTTAATCAATCCCTTATTGTTGGACATCTAGATTTTTCACATCATTTTCTTTTAGATATACAGACAGATAAATACATATATAGATAAATCACACAAGTATACCTGGTGGTTAGGAATAGTATATCAAAATTGCACTAAAATGAACATGTTTTTCCTTAAGCTCTCTGGGAAAGGGGGCTTTTAAATTACACTTTAGTGAAAAATATCTTAATGCCTTTCAACATCCCTGTACAGAAAATAATTTTACTTGTTCCTGGAAGTGTCCAGCCTCTAATGGTGTCTGTGTGTGTGTGTTTAGTATTTCTTTTACTCTTAAACATTTTAATAACATGATATGGGCTATTCTTGTTATTAAAATGTTTAAGAGTAAAAGAAATACTAAAGCTGCACTCAATATGCCAGCAAATTTGGAAAACTCAGCAGTGGCCACAGGACTGGAAAAGGTCAGTTTTCATTCCAATCCTAAAGAAAGGCAATACCAAAGAATGCTCAAACTACCACACAATTGCACTCATCTCACACGCTAGTAAAGTTATGCTCAAAATTCTCCAAGCCAGGCTTCAGCAATATGTGAACCATGAACTTCCTGATGTGCAAGCTGGTTTTAGAAAAGGCAGAGGAACCAGAGATCAAATGGCCAACATCTGCTGGATCATGGAAAAAGCAAGAGAGTTTCAGAAAAACATCTATTTCTGCTTTATTGACTATGCCAAAGCCTTTGACTGTGTGGATCACAATAAACTGTCGAAAATTCTGAAAGAGATGGGAATACCAGACCACCTGATCTGCCTCTTGAGAAATTTGTATGCAGGTCAGGAAGCAACAGTTAGAACTGGACATGGAACAACAGACTGGTTCCAACTAGAAAAAGGAGTACGTCAAGGCTGTATATTGTCACCCTGTTTATTTAACTTATATGCAGAGTACATCATGAGAAATGCTGGACTGGAAGAAACACAAGCTGGAATCAAGATTGCTGGGAGAAATATCAATAACCTCAGATATGCAGATGACACCACCCTTCTGGCAGAAAGTGAAGAGGAACTCAAAAGCTTCTGGATGAAAGTGAAAGTGGAGAGTGAAAAAGTTGGCTTAAAGCTCAACATTCAGATCATGGCATCTGGTCCCATCACTTCATTGGAAATAGATGGGGAAACAGGGGAAACAGTGTCAGACTTTATTTTTCTGGGCTCCAAAATCACTGCAGATGGTGATTGCAGCCATGAAATTAAAAGACGCTTACTCCTTGGAAGGAAAGTTATGACCAACCTAGATAGCATATTCAAAAGCAGAGACATTACTTTGCCAACAAAAGTTCACCTAGTCAAGGCTATGGTCTTTCCTGTGGTCATGTATGGATGTGAGAGCTGGACTGTGAAGAAGGCTGAGTGCCGAAGAATTGATGCTTTTGAACTGTAGTGTTGGAGAAGACTCTTGAGAGTCCCTTGGACTGCAAGGAGATGCAACCAGTCCATTCTGAAGGAGATCAGCCCTGGGATTTCTTTGGAAGGAATGATGCTAAAGCTGAAACTCCAGTACTTTGGCCACCTCATGCGAAGAGTTGACTCATTGGAGAAGACTCTGATGCTGGAAGGGATTGAGGGCAAGAGGAGAAGGAGATGACAGAGGATGAGATGGCTGGATGGCATCACTGACTCAATGGACATGAGTCTGAGTGACCTCTGGGAGTTGGTGATGGACAGGGAGGCCTGGCATGCTGCGATTCATGGGGTAGCAAAGAGTCAGACACGACTGAGCGACTGATCTTATCTGATGGGCTATACTTAATGGTTTCCATTAGAAAGTGTTCTCAGGATTTGATGTTGATACATACTATTATTTTGTACTTTTAGGTGACTTTTTTTCTATATTTATTTCCTACAGATATCCAGTGAGGATTTATCTGGTTTCATTTTATTTTCTAGATGAATATGTGCACTATCACTAGAAACTAGTTTTGTCAGGTAGTTCTAAACATGGATATCCCCAAATATGAAGTCTGTAATGTGAATCTCAGTGTTGGTGCAGGTGCTCCCAGTACATTAACATTGAACCATATTTTTCAAGGATGAGGATTTTGCAAATTTACAGAAATACACAAGGGATTACGAGATTTATCAGATAAGCTAAATTTAAATTGCCTGATAACTTTAAATGAGAACTTGTGTTTGAAGATCTACCTTGGGAGTTGCTTCAATTCCCATCACACTTGGGCTACTTCTTGGCTGGATCCTCCTATCTTTATTCTTACACTCTATCTCTTTCTCCCTATTCCAGGTTTCCTTCTCCTGCAGTTTTCCAACATCAGATACCACTTCATCATGTTTCTCCTAAAATGACAAAAATTAAAACTATGACATTATTTGTTGCTATTTCCTTTGATTTATTGATAACTAGGTGATGGGAAAACAGGTGGAGGATATGACCTTTCATATTAGTTTGTGAAATTATAAAATTAATTAAATTAACCTATGAAAACAGAAACATGAATAGACCAGATACCTAAGTCACATGGGCATGTACTGCTCCTCTAAGAATCTCTAGCTATAAGAACCTCTAGCTCCACATTGCACTGATTATACAATTTTATAAAGTTTGTGTATCATTTAATTTTTTTTTAGTTGAAGGATAATTGATTTACAATAGTGTGCTGGTTTCTGTCGCAGGTACACATGTGCCCCCTCCCTCCTGAAACTCCCCCTCCCTCCTGAAACTCCCTCCTATCTCCCACCCCACCCTACCCCTCTAGGTTGCCACAGAGCACTGGGATGAGCTTACTGTGTCGCACAGCAAATTCCCACTTGGCATCTAGTTTAAGTTTGGTAATGCGTATGTTTCCATTACATGGAATTCCATGAATCTCTCAATTCATCCCACCCTCTTCTTCCCACACTGTGTCCACAAGTCTGTTCTGTATGTCTGCATCTCCATTATTGCCTTGCAAATAGGTTCATCAGTATTATCTTTCTAGGTTGCATACACATGCATTATATATGATATTTGTCTTTCTCTTTCTGACTTACTTCACTCTGTACAATAGACTCTAGGTTCAATCACTTCATCAGTATTGACTCAAATGTGATCTTTTTATAGCTGAATAATACTCCATCATATATATGTACCACAATTTCTATTTTCATTCATCTCTAGATGGACATCTAAGTTGTCTCATGTCCTAGCTATTATAAAAAGTGCTGCTTTGTAAATTGATACAACCAGTATGGAAAACAGTATGGTAATTTCTCAAAAAAACTTGGAACAAAACTACCATATGACTCAATAATCCCACTACTAGGCATATAACCTAAGAAAACCATAATTGAAAGAAACATATGCCGTGTATCATTTTGAGTCAGAATCACCTCTATCATAAGTATACATACTTAAGAGTGAGGTATTTCTCATGTACACATTAGATTAAGTGGTAATAAAGTCCTGACACACATGGGAAGATGTAGGGCATTAGAAAGAACACTGAAGACAAGAGAATTTGGTTCAAATGCCCACCTATGTCCCTAACTTACTCAGTCATCTTTGGAAAAGTGAACAATCTCTCTGAACTGCTCTATAAAAAATTAAACAAGGCTTTAAATAATTGATTAAATCAGATAAATCATATATTAGTTCATGAACACTCTGTGTGTATGTGTATGTCCACACTCATATACAAACATATATTATGGTTTAACAGTCTCAATCAGCAGAAAAATTCAGTAGGAAATACCATATTGAGTTCTAGCACATGATTCTTTAAAAACCACATAAGTAAGAAAGTAAAGAATACTGATGCATAAAAAAATCTTAAATTTCTGTTTCCATCTCATCATAATACTGAAGTTGAACAACAGAGAGAGAAAGACACACACGCACACACACACACTCGCACATGCATGGAGACAGAGAAAGAGAGAAAACAAGCACTGGATTCAAGTCTGAGCTCTGACAATTTATTAATAGCTCCGTGATCTTGGGTAAATCATTTAAAAATTTGAGCTTCATTTTCCTGATCTGTCAAGTTGTTCTTATGACTAAATGAAACCAACAATGCATGTAAAGGGCCTAGCAGAGTATAATTTACATGTATACCAGTATTCAGCAAATGTTAGTCTCGCAGTCATTACTGATAAGTATTAGGTGTATGTAAGTTAGTATGGAGAAGGGAGAAAAATGACCTGCAGAGATGAATTACCTAGGGATTTAAAGACTTTTGATTTTTTTTTTCCTTATTTTTCTAATCAACAATAAGTAGAAAAATGATTAATTTCAAATTTAGTTCATGGTTCTATCCATGGGGGTAAAATTATTTAATACATAAAGACAGACAAATGTGTGTGTTGTGTATATAGGAGTAATTTGAAAGAAAAATGTAGAGAAAACAAGGATTTAGTATCTAAACATTGGAAAAGAAACTGCCCACTCATGGAAATATCCTCCCCACATATGAAAGAGAGAACAACTAGCTATTTATAGACAGTTAGGAGAAGACAAGGTAATCACAAATTATAGGTAAGATAATGCTACCTATATGTATAATCTGTCTATCAATGGTAGACACACAAATAAGTATCTGAAGAATAACATGGGCATATAGCACACACAGGGAGAAGGCAATGGCACCCACTCCAGTACTCTTGCCTGGAGAATCCCATGGACAGAGGAGCCTGGTAGGCTGCAGTCCATGGGGTCGGTAAGAGTCGGGCACGACTGAGCGACTTCACTTTCACTTTTCACTTTCATGCATTGCAGAAGGAAATGGCAGCCCACTCCAGTATTCTTGCCTGGATAATCCCAGGGACGGGGGAGCCTGGTGGGCTGCCGTCTATGGGGTCGCACAGAGTTGGACACGACTGAAGCAACTTAGCAGCAGCAGCAGCAGCAGTATAGCACACATAAATTCTGATTTGGTCACTCTTGTCTCAATATTTCAAGATCCAGTAAGGGAGGCAATACTGTGCTTTTATTAAAATTCATCCTGCAATAGTACAAAATTGCATTTTCCATGGACATTATAGTTACTCTATTTAGCTCTAGTAGGAGGATCACCGGAGAAGGCGATGGCACCCCACACCAGTACTCTTGCCTGGAAAATCCCATGGGCGGAGGAGCCTGGGGGGCTGCAGTCCATGGGGTCGCTAAGAGTTGGGCACGACTGAACGACTTCACTCTGACTTTTCACTTTCATGCATTGGAGAAGGAAGTGGCAACCCACTCTAGTGTTCTTGCCTGGAGAATCCCAGGGATGGGGGTGCCTCGTGGGCTGCAGTCTATGGGGTCGCACAGAGTCGGACATGACTGAAGCGACTTAGCAGCAGCAGCAGCAGCAGGAGTATCACTGGTGCACTGTAGTCCATGAGGTTGTGAAGAGTCAGACATGACTTGGCAACTGAATGACAAGAGTGCCACTCTCAAGGAAAGGCAGCTACACCTTCCTAAAAGTATGAGTCCCTCGTGCTGTGCTGCGCTTCATCACTCAGTCGTGTCCAACTCTTTGTGACCCCATGGACTGTAGCCTGTCAGGCACCTCTGTCCATGGGACTTTCTGGCTAAAGATTTCCTTTGTGTTTTGCCAGACATTTCTTGATGCAAGTATTTCTGTCTATGTGCTTTTTTTTTTCCCCCTAAATTTCTCATCATTTTGTAAACGAGGAATTATGCACACGTCTCAACAGACCCACATATTTGTAAAAGTATGGACTCTGAAATGTGAACCAGGGCAAGCATGTCTTAGCACAACCTGGGAATCAGCTGTCTTGAACTTAGTTGTTTTCACTCACAAAATCTTTTACTCACAGTTTAACAACCTGACTTGCATTTTATATGACCTATGAAGTATGGCTATTGTTGCCTCCAAAATAACTAACTTGCTTTGTAAGACTTTCTACAGTCACCATAAATTGCCATTTATGTTCATGGTAACACCAGGAAATATTTAAAGGCTTATTAAAAAAAAAAAAAAACACCTGTCCTGCCAAGGATTTCCTGTACTGAGGAACACATGGCTTTATGGCCCTGCCACTAATGTGGTGATGAAGGTTGACATTCCTTCATGACCAAGTTATGGGCTTCCCAGATGGCTCAGTGGGAAGAATCCACCTGCTAATGCAGGTGATGCAAGAGATGTAGGTTCAATTTTTGAGTTAGGAAGAGCCCCCAGGTAGGAAACGGCAACCCACTCCAGTGTTCTTGCAGGGAAAAATTTCATGGACAGGGGAGCCTGATGGGCTACAGTCCATGGGGTTGCAAAGACTCGGACACAACTAAGCATGCATCCACGCATGGCCAAGTTACCAAAAGAGTCTAACTCAGCCCTCTCAAATTAATTCCTTATGAATTTGACAGAATATGACATATCACACAGTATTTGCATCATTCAGTTTCTCCTAGAATATCTAGAGTGTTCCCACCTGACCTATCTAAAACCTTCAGCCTTATTCTAGGGCTCCTTCCCTTCTTCTCTCTCATCATAAATCTGGTTACTTCTTGTCGGAGAGCCTATCATTGTCATAAAAGGCCTCCTCAAGCTCCATTGTGCATTCTATGCAGCCAGTACTTCAACGCTTAAGTCCAGAAATTAAAGTTTCTTCAAACTGGGCCATCTCACAGAAAACTCACCCATGAAAATACACCTCTAATACACCAAGTCTTCCCTTTTCCTACTTGAGAGGTGGCTCTTCTCGAGGGGATGAATGGAAGCTGATAATAAGAGATTTGGGTTTCAAAATATGGTTGAAATTTTTCAATCTTGGATGAATACTTCAAGCATTCTAGTGGAATGGGGGTTAGAAATAGGTTTAACATTAAGTGATATATTTCACACTTGTGTATAAACTGAATTCCATACATGTTATGTTTCTAATAATGCAGACAAGCATAGCAAACAACATTTCCTTCTAAATATAGTATGTATAGTATCATTTAGGACTTCGCTGGTGGCTCAGATGGTAAAGCGTCTGCCTGCAATATGGGACACCCAGGTTCGATCTCTGGGTTGGGAAGATCTCCTGGAGAAGGAAATGGCAACCCACTCCAGAATTCCTGCCTGGAGAATCCCAGGGACAGAGAAGCCTGGTAGGCTACAGTCCATGGGGTCACAAAGAGTTGGACATGACTGAGCAACTTCACTTCACTTCACTTTTCACTTCATAGTATCATTTACATTATATATTACTATATGCATATTGTATAGTATATAATACTATGCATCATTTATATATAAACTACATATCTAATTATATAAATGCACACATAGTATTTTTAAAGAGGGGACCCCCCAAGTGGTATTCAGAGAACAGAATGAAGAAAGAGAAGAAAAATGGACACATTCACCTTCTAAACTGCTCCATACTTTCTGGGTCAACTCAACATATAATGCCCCAGGTTTCCAGGGAAACCACAGAAAGTGTCCTGCAGCCAATTGCCTTCTCAGGGAGAGCACTAGCTCCAATCTGAGTTCTGGACACTAGCTCACTGCACGTGCACCTGCAGGAAGGAGAGTGGTATCTACTCTACATTGTGTAGGCTCCTCTGTGTTCATCATAGTCAGACACAGACCCCACCATTGCACTTCTCCTGTATAATGCTGCCTATAGAGTGTAACACTGCTTGATTTCTGTCTTTACCACTACATGGAAAGCTTCTTAAGATTGGGCACCGTACTTAATCATTTAAGTAGGCCTTTTTTCAGTTTGTTTAAACTTACCTCTATGAGAAGTAACCTCAGATGAATGCCTCTTCAGTCCAAAATAATTATATAGAAACATGGCCCTATCCTAAAGTTCAGTTCAGTTCACTCGCTCAGTCATGTCCCATTCTTTGCGACCCCATGAATCGCAGCACGCCAGGCGTCCCTGTCCATCACCAACTCCTGGAGTTCACTCAGACTCACGTCCATCAAGTAAGTGATGCCATCCAGCCATCTCATCCTTTGTCATCCCCTTCTCCTCCTATCCCTAATCCCTCCAAGCATCAGAGATTTTTCCAATGAGTCAGCTCTTTGCATGAGGTGGCCTAAGTACTGGAGTTTCAGCTTTAGCATCATTCCTTCCAAAGAAATCCCAGGGCTGATCTCCTTAAGAATGGACTGGTTGGATCTCCTTGCAGCCCAAAGGACTCTTAGGAGTCTTCTCCAATACCACAGTTCAAAAGCATCAATTCTTTGGTGCTCAGATTTCTTCACAGTCCAACTCTCACATCCATACATGACCACTGGAAAAACCATAGCTTTGACTAGACGGACCTTTGTTGGCAAAATAATGTCTCTGCTTTTCAATATGCTATCTAGGTTGGTCATAACTTTTCTTCCAAGGAGTAAGCATCTTTTACGGAGTCCCAACTGGTACCAGTCTGTGGTGGTCCATTAGGAATCAGGCCTCACAGCAGGAGGTGAGCAGTGGAAGAGTGAATGAAGCTTCATCTGTGTTTACAACTATGCCCCGTTGCTCTCTTATCAGCCCCAGATGTGAACTGTCTAGTTGGAGGAAAACAAGCTCAGGGCTCCCACTGGTTCTGCATGATGGTGAGTTGTATAATTATTTCATTATACAATATAATGTAATAATAACAGAAATAAAATTCACAATAAATGTAGTGCACTTAAATCATACCCAAATCATCTACCACCATCTGTGTAAAAATTGTCTTCCATGAAATCAGTCCCTGGTGCCAAAAATGTTGGAGACCACTGTCCTAATGGATAATTATATTGGCTATCAGGCCTGAAATCTTAAAGCAAGATATTTAACCCTTTTGGACTTCAGATATCTCAACTGGGTTGAGAGGATTAAATATGATCATATACCCAAACATAGCCTATCCCAGAGCATATGGTAAATTTCAATAAACATTAGCTATTATTTGTATTGTATTTCATAGCTTTGATAGGCTTCCAATTGCTTGAACCATATCTAGTGTATGTTGCCACTACAGAAAAATGGCAAGTTGCTAGAAGACAATGATACCACCTCTATTTCTTTAGTGGTTATAGTATTTTCCCATGACTTATACTCATCCACCCACAGTTTGTACACAGAATGGGTTCCCCAAATTTTGAACAGTGCAAAGTGGAGGCAACAAATGACAGGAAGTTACTATGTAAAACAAATGAGTTTTTAAATGTGATCAGGAAACTGGGGTCATTCTTGTACTTTAAGAGTATGATCAGAATTTCTTTCACAGCTGATCTTTTAAATTAAACAAACAAGCACAGCTGGAAAAACAAATGCAAATTTTGGTATTTCAGTCCAGTAATATGCAAGCATATCCACAGTAAGAGTAATTTGCTGAAGAAGCCTCATTAATGAGTTCGAGCACTGGTTTATTATGAGAAGTCAGCTATACTCTAATAAAGGCAACATTTTCCTGAGTACTGCATAAGGTCATGTCTATGCATGGTGTCCTATCCCATAAAACACCAGTCTTCTGAGTCAAGAACCTTCTCCCATTAAGAATAGTTTGTCAAATACACACAGGGCTCTGTATTTCTCAGAACCTCATTCTGAAGTAACTCTGGACTGAATTATTATTAACACATACTGTTCTATATTAGGATGCAATTCAGAAACACCATTGGACAGACTGGATACAATGGATCCATCTACTAATTATAGTCTGTTATTAACTGTTCGTACACTGATTTAACTCCTTCAGTTCAGTTCAGTTCAGTTCAGTCGCTCAGTCATGTCTGACTCTTTGCGACCCCATGAATCGCAGCACGCCAGGCCTCCCTGTCCATCACCAACTCCAAGAGTTCACTCAGACTCACGTCCATCGAGTCAGTGATGCCATCCAGTCTTCTCATCCTCTGTCATCCCCTTCTCCTCCTGCCCCCAATCCCTCCCAGCATCAGAGTCTTTTCCAATGAGTCAACTCTTCGCATGAGGTGGCCAAACTATTGGAGTTTCAGCTTTAGCATCGTTCCCTCCAAAGAAATCCCAGGGCTGATCTCCTTCAGAACAGACTGGTTGGATCTCCTTGCAGTTAACTCCTTACTACATTGCAAATTTAAAGCCTAAAAGTAGAATAATCCAAAGTGAAACAAGTTAACTCATCTTTAAGATAAAACCAAGGTAAGATTCTGCAGTGATGCAATGGGAGGATCACCAAGAACATACTAAGGATGAATGTCTCTCTCTAGAAAGAATGGTTGGTACAATGTCCATTAAGCTTTAGATTCACCTTGCAACTCTCATAGTGGAAATATCCAATATATAAAATATCATTGGATATCCCTGATGGGGGACACTGTTCCGACCTCATAGCTCAGCACATTGTATTTGTACAAAAGATTTCAAACATTCCTAATCAGTCCTTCATCAGGAGGACTGATGATGAAACTGAAGCTCCAATCCTTTGGCCACCTGATACGAACAGCCAACTCATTAGAAAAGACCCTGATGCTGGGAAAGATTGAAGGCAGGAGGAGAAGGGGATGACAGAGTATGAGATAGTTTGATGGCATCACTGACTTAATGGACATGAGTTTGGGCAAGCTCTGGGAGATGGTGAAGGACAGGGAAGACTGGTGTGCTACACTCCATGGGGTCACAAAGAGTCAAACACAACAATCAGGCTCTAAGTACCTTCCACTCCTCATATATATAAGCCAGTATGGCACTTTACCCCTCTGGTTCCATGATGCCATTTTCAAGACAGAAGCCAAAAATATGTTGCAGGTCTAGCCCTGCAGCTGAGACTGCCAAGCTGAAAGAAGGAAATGTCAACAACGCAAAAAGCAAAAGAAGAAACAGACCAATTGGCACTGCTATTGCCTGATTTATTAGCATGGGCCAGGGGTTATTTGCCAATGTAGAAAAAAAGCTAGCACAAATGCTTGGCAGCATGCTCCAAGCTCTATCAGGGAAAGGAATTGATATATGAATAAATAAAGGAAAAAAAAAGTCTCTCGCTGCCTTACTGTGTCTCTATGTGTGGTGCTACTGTACTGCTTCAGGAACAAGCATAGTGTGTCTATTTTTAGGGCAAATGTGCCTACTCTGTCCTCACCAACTAAATCTTTCTACATGACTAATTTGCAAGTTGAATTATCTTGGTAAATAGGCTGACTCACTAGCAAATAATCTGCAGAATTTAACTATGCATTAGGCTTCTGTAGTGAATTAGGTCTTTCTGTCTTGCTTAGAATGCTGAAATGAACTGCAGTAGTGCTTTGGTTAATAAAAAAAAAAAAGGAAGAAAAGTTATTCCAAAGGCAAGACGAGTCTTTCTTTAGAAGAGTTTGGTATGATGGAGATAAATATAGCAGGCTATATTGAGAGACATAGCAGTGACTTAAGTCAAATAAAGAAATGAGCCACAGTTCAGATAGATGTGTGTATAGTTGAGATAGTTGAGTGTGCATACATAAGGTGTATTTTATGTATGTATGTATCCTATACATATTTATATAACAATTTATACTTACATAATCATTTATACACTGTACACAACAATCAGCACCCAGCAGTTGTTCAAGAAACACTTGTGAACTGAGCAAATTTAAATGCTGGATTAACATTATCACACTGGATCAAATGTCCTGTCCCTCTGCTGCCCCACTCCCTCCATGCCTGTGATGATCCAGCTGTAGAAAGACACATCTTATAAATCAGTTCAGTTCAGTTGCTCAGTCGTGTCCGACTCTTTGCAACCCCATGAATCGCAGCACGCCAGGCCTCCCTGTCCATCACCAACACCCAGAGTTCACTCAAACTCACATCCACCGAGTCGGTGATGTCATCCAGCCATCTCATCCTCTGTCGTCCCCTTCTCCTCCTGCCCCCAATCCCTCCCAGCATCAGAGTTTTTCCAATGAGTCAACTCTTCACATGAGGTGGCCAAAGTACTGGAGTTTCAGCTTCAGCATCATTCCCTCCAAAGAAATCCCAGGGCTGATCTCCTTCAGAATAGACTGGTTGGATCTCCTTGCAGCCCAAGGGACTCGCAAGAGTCTTCTCCAACACCACAGTTCAAAAGCATCAATTCTTCGGTGCTCAGCCTTCTTCACAGTCCAGCTATCACATCCATACATGACCACAGGAAAGACCATAGCCTTGACTAGGCGAACCTTTGTTGGCAAAGTAATGTCTCTGCTTTTGAATATGCTATCTAGGTTAGTTATAACTTTCCTTCCAAGGAGTAAGCATCTTTTAATTTCATGGCTGCAGTCATCATCTGCAGTGATTTTGGAGTCCCCCAAAATAAAGTCTGTCAGGAGCCGCTTTGGATTAGCGCTCTGCCCATGACAAAGGTCATGAGGAAGGAGGCTTGGCAATAACGCAAGGGCAAGATCGAGCCTCAGGAGCCCCTTGGAGGTTCTGGAGCATCTACCCGCCAAAAGCCGGAGTCTGCCTACTTTCTGCTTTGTGTTCTCACCTCTGACTTTACAGGGGGCTGTCCCCCACTACCTTTCTCTGAAAAAAGAGCTAACTTACATCTCCAGTTAATAATTCCTGGGTGTGACAGTGTTTCAGCCCACAAACTCCTTTTGGAACTCCTCTAGCCTGCCTGAATAGGTTTTTCCGGCCACATGTGATTGTTTGGAGCCTCCCAACTGTGAGAGGCATGAGATATTCTAAACTGTCTAAATACAGATTCCTTTGAGCAGTTAAAAGATTGATTAGAAATTGTTGGTGAAGGGTTTTTCACTTGTTGGGCCAATGTTTGCTGCTAAGTCTCCATATCCCTTACCTACTGTGTCCTTGGCAGTGTATTGATTGATATAATTGGTTTACAGAAATGTAAGTAGTAGCCTCAATGTTTGTAACCTTGGACCCTTGAGTTAATTCTTTCTCTTGTTATAACTCACCACACCTTTGCCCTATAGAAATGCAACTCCAATGCCTTTGGAGGGTGGTGCCTGACTAATCACCTAAACTTTGCATATGATAAGTTTGCAGGAAGAAAGCCTGGCTTACTGTTTGACTCTGTGCCTTCCCCCATTATCCTCTATGCATAACTTAAGGTAGAGGGATGGTGTGGGAAGAGGGGAGGGAGGAGGGTTCAGGATGGGGAACACGTGTATTCTGGTGGCGGATCCATCTCGATGTATAGTAAAAGTAATACAATATTGTAAAGTTAAGAAAAATTAAAAAATAAAAAAAAAAAAAAAAAAAAAAAAGAAGGAATGGAGAAAGAACTGCCAAAAAAAAAAACTACTTTGAAAAATAAAGTGCCCGGCCTTGTTCACCGAAGCTTGGTCTCCCCATGTCGTTCTTTCTCTTACCTTCTGGCTGAATTATTCAGCCTCCTCTCTCCACAAAATGTTTTCACTGAATTTCCTTCTCACTGAGCTATCATTTCATCCTCTCTTCTTCACTGAATTTCCTCCTCACTGAGCTATCTTCATTTTCATCACTCTTTATATCTTTAATTAATATTTTAATAAGCAATTGTTTCCTGATCGCCTATGCCATCTCCCCTTCGAAATCCCCGGATCCACCGGGGCTGGACCCCGGCAAAAGTCTGACACTGTTTTCACTGTTTCCCCATCTATTTCCCATGAAGTGATGGGTCGGATGCCATGATCTTCGTTTTCTGAATGTTGAGCTTTAAGCCAACTTTTTCACTCTCCTCTTTCTTTTTCATCAAGAGGCTTTTGAGTTCCTCTTCACTTTCTGCCATAAGGGTGGTGTCATCTGCATATCTGAGGTTATTGATATTTCTCCTGGCCATCTTGATTCCAGCTTGTGCTTCTTCCACCCAGCGTTTCTTATGATGTACTCCGCATAGAAGTTAAATAAGCAGGGTGACGATATACAGGCTTGATGTACTCCTTTTCCTATTAGAAGCCAGTCTTTTGTTCCATGTACAGTTCTAACTGTTGCTTTCTGACATGCATATAGGTTTCTCAAGAAGTAAGGAATAGATTGAAAGGCCTAGATCTGATAGAGTGCATGATGAACTATGGACTGGTTCATGACACTGTAAGGAGACAGGGATCAAGACCATCCTTGTGGAAAAGAAATGCAAAAAAGCAAAATGGCTGTCTGGAGAGGCCTTACAAATAGCTGTGAAAAGAAAAGAAGCGAAAAGCAAAGGCGAAAAGGAAAGACATAAGCATCTGAATGCAGAGTTCCAAAGAATAGCAAGAAGAGATAAGAAAGCCTTCTTCAGTGATCAATGCAAAGAAATAGAGGAAAACAACAGAATGGGGAAGACTAGAGATCGTATACATCATAGGTACATAAGTTTTTCTCTTGTTTCTTGTTTTGTTTCCGTGTGGTTTAAAAAGATTACTAAATAATTTGCAATTATAGGGATAATGGATGACATTCAAAAAAATCCATATATTGTCCAAATATTGGGCTTCCCTGATAGCTCAGTTGGTAAAGAATCCACCTGCAATACAGGAGACCCCAGTTTGATTCTTGGGTCGGGGAGATCCACTGGAGAAGGGACAGGCTACTCACTACAATATTCTTGGGCTTCTCTTGTGTTCAGCTGCTGAAGAATCTGCCTGCAATGCGGGAGACCTGGGTTCTAGCCCTCGGTTGGGAAGATCCCCTGGAGAAGGGAAAAGCTACCTACTCCAGTATTCTGGCCTAGAGAATTCCACGGACTGTATAGACCAGTGGGTAGCAAAGAATTGGACACGACTGAGTGACACTTTTAAAGCATGGTAGGAATTAAAACTTTATCTACTTAAATACCTAAGAGTGGGCCAGGATGGCAGCACACCAAGTAAATGTACACAGGGTAGGTAGAAAGGGGAGTCAGAAGCATTCCATTAGTGACAGTATTCAGAACTGCTGGTGCATGGTGACAATAAAAAGAAGACTGGCTTTTACCCAGTTTTATTTTATGTTCGTTTGCACACCCTCAACAGACAGTGTACTTTCTTACTGCTTACCCTTAGAGTGTACTCCCTCTGTCAGCTTCCCCTCTTGGGCCAGGATCCTTAGCAGAAACTGATGTCAGAGTTCAGGCTGAGGTTGTAGCAAAGTCCACACCCTCCCACACCTGTGCTGATGTACTGATCATTTACCAGCACATGCACTGGCTCCGACATGCTATCACTCTCAGCAACAGGCACCTGTGGCTCCCTGGGGCGGCTACTCTCAGGCCTCTGGACTTGGCTTTGCATGTACCCAGGAAGAGATGCACCCTTGGGGGTAGATCTTACTGATGACATATAGATGTCATGCCCTCAGAGGACCATTCGGAAGTGTGATCATCACCATCTCCAGAGACCCCTGTGGGACTGACTCCAGCGTACTTTCCATGGAACTTTGTTTAAATTCCATCCTTACATGTCCTGCCCTGTGCCATTTCCTTACTCCTAGGAGTACTTTCTAAGAAACCATCATCTCGTGAAGCCTTGTCTCAGGGTCTGATCTGGGGAGAGACAGGGCAATCTTAGATACAAGTGACTGTTTACCTTAAAACTGGAAGAATCATGAAGTGCTGGGCAATCTTCAGACAATCTCCTTAGAAAAGAGTAAAAAATAGACTAATCTAGTTTGTATCTTGGTAGCTCCAATTTTATAAAAGCAAAGCTAATATAAACCCCATTGTCTTACTCAGCACGATTCTACCCTTTCTGTAGGCTTCCAGAGGTTCCCTGGAAAGAGAAATGTCAAAAAATAAAATGACCTTTCTCTCAGTCTAACAATATTCTTTGCCTTCCTCTTTATACATAGATGAGGGAAAGATGCAGTTGCTTTCCCTGGAATCCAAGGCATTATTACATAGAAATTCTTTTAACTTCTATCTCACTCCCTTATCCTTTCCAAAAGTAGAATTAAATTCAAGATCACAGCTAAGGACTGAATACATGGCAAGCCCTGATTCCATCTAGGGACTGCAAATTCACATTCTAAAATATTCTCTACCATTGGTATCACAGTGTAATTGGAAAGTCAGATCTGTGCACAGCAACTGCAAAGCATGGGAGAAACTACATGCTTAAAAAAAAAAAAACAAAACACCTATAAATAAAGGTTTATGGGAGCTGAAAGGTGAGGTGGATGAACTCTGAACAGGGAAGCCAGGCAAAGCAGCATGGCCAAGGTGGCCCTTGGGGAGATCCTTAATGTGCGAGTTTGGTCAGATGGAGTCAAGGAGGAGCCTTCCAAGGTGATAACAAAATGAGTGGTTGTGATATGCAGAGACTAGAGCAGCAAGTCACAGAGGCAAATACAGGGAGCAAAACTGGAATGGGGCAAAGCTTGTGGCAGCGATGTACTGAAGACCCAATGGCTATTTCATGATGACTGAAATTCCACTGACCTTATTCATATTACAACCTTGCAAAAAAGTGTAATTGTAGCCATGTGGTCACTTTTATCTTGAAATGAGTGATTTCTAAAATAGTCTGATTCACAGCTGGCTTTAATAGAGGAGAAGTAACATGAAGTTACTACTTCCTTAAGCCAGGAAGAGGAGAAACCAAAGCACATTTTGTCCACTTAAAACATTGACAGTTTCAACCAGGCTTTTTGCAACAGCCACAAACTGAAAAGAAAACAAAACATATGAATATCCAGCACTCTTTCTCAGAATGAAGGAAAGAGGAATCATAAACATCATCAATTGATATTAACAAATTTTTCAGACACACACTCTTGGATGTAACAGAATAATTAATTTATCAGCTATAAAGTATGGTGACTTTAAGCAATTGAAATCTGTTGAGAAATCATAGCTAGAAATGAT
The DNA here is from genome assembly GCA_935064755.1 of Tragelaphus eurycerus. NCBI lineage: Eukaryota > Metazoa > Chordata > Mammalia > Artiodactyla > Bovidae > Tragelaphus > Tragelaphus eurycerus. Next base: position 1,270,575 of record CAKXYN010000097.1, on the reverse strand, counting down.
AGCACAGAAGATTAGGAACTAATCCAGACACAAGGAAAATAAATTTGCCTAAACCCTATAAAATTACTTGCCAACATAAACTATAAAAGTCAAATAAGTGACTGAAGCAAGGCATTTTTTAGCCATATTGAAAGACTATTGGGAAAATTAAGGAGTAATCTAGTTTTAACTACCAGAATAAGTACATGAATAAATATTGTGTCAACATACATATACTCAACAAACCTATACTGAATACCTATAAGGACTAGGACTGCATTGTTGAACCAGAAAGACTCATTTTTCTCATAGGGAACTAACAGTGAAAATCAGGTTAATGAAAGATAGGTACAACATATGACACCTAGCAAAGAGAAAAATAAAAAATTGGTTGATAAGCTTCATACATGGATACAGGTTATTACACCAATAGATAGAATGGTGTTAATACAAACACAAACTAATACCTGAAGTTTGAATGAAACATCAATTAGACCCAACATCATGAGTTCAAAGCTGAGAATAATTACAAAACAGCTGCCACAACATATCTTGGGATAGAATTACAGTGTCAGATGCACACATTCTGTGCAACAAAACATATCTTTTCCAATTTAATTTCAGAAAATATATAAACCTGTCAAATATATTGATTCAAGGTTTCACTTGGGGAAAAAAACTCAGAATATAGCAGAAAAGATAAATAAGACTATGGTGTAGAAACTGTTTTAGACATGCTGTTCACTGTGTGAATTATCATAGGTTGGCATCAATTTGTAATAATCATATTGATAATAATGGATAACATAATTTGAGTTATTATGTGACAAGCAGTCTGTTCAGGGATTCATAAGCATTTATTTACTTGTTCCTATGTTCATCGAAATCATGCTTATTTTGGTTCTATTTCATGTTAGGCATTGTCCCATAATGATGAATAAACATTGAGTTCTTGTGTTCTGGAGCTTACTTTCTAGTAAGCTGGAGAGACAGTAATAGTAAGGTGGAGAGACAGTAATAAATACACACAGAGGAAGAATGTAGTCTAATTCGAATACTAAAGTAAAATCAACAGGATAAGAAAATAATAAGTCCTTTGCTAGCTATCCTGGACTCTCTGATGACTGGGGGAGGGACATAAGTGAGAGTCAGGCAGGTGGCTGTCTGAAGGCTCAGCCTTCATGGAAGAGGGAATGGGAAGTGGGGCAGCCAGGAGTGAGGGCACACGTGACCTGGTCAGAGTCCCCACTGAAGGCTGGAGCACAGGCGTGGTGTGAGCAAGAAGACTGGCCCAGGAGGCCAGTGGTGAAGGCAGATGCTAAGCATCAATGTATTTATCCTCACAATGATTCTACACAGTAGGTGTCATTATATCTGAGCCAGCAGCTCAGATGGTAAAGAATCCACCTGCAAGGCAGGAGACCCATGTTTGATCCCTGGGTCCAAAAGATCTCCTGGAGAAGGGAATAACAACACACTCCAGTATTCTTGCCTAGAGAATCCCATGGTCAGAGGATCCTGGCAGTCTTGATTTTCCTTCTTATATAGTTCTGGGGTTACTCTTTATTTTCCATATTTATTCTATATCTACGAGATTACAACCTCACTGAGGGCAGGTCTTAAGTATTTGTGTTTTTCCCATAGCACAGTCTCTAGCACTTAAGAGACACTAAAGAAGACCCTGTTTAAGTGTTGGATCATCTTGCTTATGATAGAGGTTTTCCTTCCTGTAGACACCTTTCTGGAGATGAAAACTTTGCCTTGGCTTATTGCCCATAATGCATGCATGTATAACTTCTGTGGTTTTCTACGGAGTCACTTTGTATTGGAGCCTTGGTTATTTACTAGAACTGTTAACAGAAAGGAAAAGTGAATTTGGTGAAAGCAGGTATTTAGACACACTAGAGACTCTGCCTCATAGCCTTAGCTTGGAATAGGAGTAAAATCATGCATGGCATGAGGGGTCAATAAGACTGGATTTATTAGCTAAACTTATTTTCTCAGATATAAAGTAGATGTTATACATTGAATCATTATATATTATAATTTCATTGAATATTGCCATATACCTAGTTTGCCTATTAGAAGATGAATATACTTCAAAGAGAAAAATATCCTTCCTCACAGTAACTTCTCTGTAGGAAGGATCCTACAGAGTAGGCATAAAGAAAGAACGCAGGGGAAATGTTAAGTGCTGAATCTAAGCTGTGCATATGTGTGTGTGTGTGTGTGTGTGTTAGTATCTCCATCATGTCTGACTCTTTGCAACTCCATGGACTATAGTCCACTAGACTCCTCTGTCCATGGAATTCTCCAGGTGTGGACAAAGCTGAGGGTAGAAGCATAGATCTTGCTGCCTCTTTATTCTACTGTGACCTTTTCTCCCTCTTTGAAAACAAATGGAGTTCAGAGTTGGGCAGTTGGTACCCACAGCAAAGCTATGATAGGGAGGATAGGAAAAAGAAAAATGAAGGAATAAAACACTGAAACAACAGCAAGGTCATGGAAGAATAGCTGTTTCTGGGACCTCCATCACCTGACTGGGCTTCCTTGGTGATAGCTGGTAAAGAATCTGCCTGCAATGTAGGAGACCTGGGTTCGATCCCTGGGTTGGGAAGATTCCCTGGAGAAGGGAACAGCTACCCACTCCAGTAATCTGGCCTAGAGAATTTCATGGACTGTATAGTCCATGGGGCGGCAAAGAGTCAGACACGACTAAGAGACTTTGACTTTCACTTCTTACCTGACTGTAGCAACCTTTTATGTTTATAAATGTCATTCAGAGAATAAGCATCTATGTGTTCTGAAAATAAAGGTGTTTTCTGATATATATTTTAAAACTTGAAAAAGTAACGAGTGAAATTATTAAACTTGCAAACTATACCTTATATTTTAATTATATCTAATTGCAACAAAAAGTTTTTTTTTTTTTTAATTCGTTTCATATTAACCAATTTCATTTCATTTTTATTAATAGATGATAAGGATAGAGTTCATGGAAATATTATTTTAATTTATTTTTAATTGGAGTATAATTGCTTTACAATAGTGTGGTTTCTGCCATCTATCAACATGAATCAGCCATAGGTATACATATATGTCCCCTTTAAAAAAGAAATTTAATTTCTCTATCAATTCTTTCTCAACCACTGGGATGACAAAACATAATAAAACAAACAAACAAAAAAATCTTCAGGGGATGGCAATTAGGAAGAGAGAAAATAAGAAAATGAAGAAGATTTGGGGGAGTCAGGAAAATGGGGGCAGTGAGAGAGCAAAGTCACTGTGTGCCAGCTTCAATGGATGCCATGTGCTTCCTTTGTGAATGGTCTAGGGCAGTGGTAAGTGCAAAAAGAAAGGCAAAGCAACGAATCAGAAATGGAATTCAATTTCTTGATACCACAGTAGTACAGGCTATGCTGGCTGACAAACAGAAAAGAAAGGAACACAATGGAACAAAATACAATTTATTTCCATATCTCTCATAAGGACACAGAAAGCAATCTGGGCCAATACTCTGTGTATGTGACAATTGCCTAGCTTTGTAGTGTTAGGCTACACAGTCATTTAATTTTTTTTCAAGAACTCTCAAAGCCCATCCCCTCAAACTGCTAGAGCTTGTCTCTATGTGCCAACAAAAGGGGAAGGGATTAATTATGACTTAAAAAATTGTTTGTAGAAGTAATACATTAAAATAACTGCCCACAATTTTATACTCACTGTTTTAAAAAAAAAAAAAAAAAGGACTTGTATCAGAGTTAGCCCAATGTGGAATTTTTAATAAAAATGGCTTGTCAACTGAGAAATTTTACCTGAAGATATATATGAGCACATGTTTTGCTGTAACAAAGCAAAAAAACCTTAGGAAATTATGTGTGAGCAGATTACACAAGAGATCTGGGTGGAAGTTTATGCAGTTAGTAGCTTTTAGCAAAAATGTAATGTGTTTGTCATCCAGAATTTATCCACAGGCATAAAGCATGAAAAGAAAACTGCTTAAATGGACACATTACTGGTTTTCTCACCTTTTGGGGTACAGCTCATTGTGAAAGAAGAGGAATCATGAACATTTTGATCTGTGTTTCTTCTAAATGATACTAAATATAAAAGTAGGGAGCACTTGTAGGACTGACATGAAGTTTATATAAGATTCAAACAGATAGCTTCTCCCCACTTGTCAATAAGATCATCCACTCCCCTCTTCTGACTCTCCTCAGCTTTGTCCTAGTATTAAGCTAAATTAAACAGCCTGAGCCAAGGCATGTGGGTGTACAAAGAAAAAGAAAGAAATTAATGGGGGAAGGTCAGATTGGAGAGCAGCTGCTTTCCAAGGTCAAATTTGAATATGTGATGCTAATATCCAACAGGTTCACTTTATCCCCCTATGCTATGCTATGCTAAGTCACTTCAGTCGTGTCCAACTCTGTGTGACCCCACAGACGGCAGCCCACCAGGCTTCCCCGTCCCTGGGATTCTCCAGGCGAACACTGGAGCGGGTTGCCTTTCCTTCTCCATGCATGAGAGTAAAGAGAAAGTGTCGCTCGTCATGTCCGACTCTTAGCGACCCCATGGACTGCAGCCTACCAGGCTCCTCCGTCCGTGGATTTTCCAGGCAAAAGTACTGGGTGGGGTGCCATCGCCTTCTCCGTTATCCCCCTATACTACAGACCTAATTTGGGGCAGACTAGAATTCTCTTCTCATAGTGGGAATGAATTTCATGCATTCTTGTAGTGACTTTCATCATTATATGAAATGGGCTGAACCCCATGGCATGTAATCGGAAAACAATTTATTTTTTTCCCTCACTGTTCTCTTAAACTTGACCCAGGGACTCATTCTTCTCTAACTCATGGATGAAATATTTTCCTATTACTTTCAGATAATAAAAAATTTTACATTGCTCTCACATAATAAATATTACCGTTTTAGCAATAAGAACGCCTAGTCTAGGGAACTCCTAACTTCATAGAACTTAATGCTTTCCTCCACTTCCTACCTAAGCTAACCTTGGAACTGATTAGCCTGGGAAGATTTTGATGAAGATAAGAGGAAAGGTCAGAATCTTTTCCCATTCCTAGCCACACTGCCTGTCGTTGCCCTCAACCAATGTTTTGGAATCCATCTAGGGAGTCAGATCAGGGAAGGAAGGGGCCAAGGAAAGGGAAAGGAGAGGTCTTTCTCCATTTCTTCAGATGCTATCTGGCTGTGGGTCTTCCTCCAATGGTAGGTTCTCAGTATAAATGCTCTCATTTTGGATGCTTCTGTGGGTTACATGGGAATTCTTCACAGTGCCTGGAGCTGTGGCAGTTCACTTCTCAAACTGGCCACTTCTGATGTCAATCCTCAGCTCTCTACCAGGACATGTGGCAGCCCACTCCACAGAGACTGTCCTTCTAGACCGCACTTCTATAAGAAGCCCTTTTAAATTCACTCTGGACAGGCTCCATCTTCTGTAATTGGTTATAGTTTACGGGAAATTAGGAGTTTTGTTCCTACCATCAGTAGAAATGATTTCGTTCCCAACATATTACCCCTTTAGTAGACAGTTAAGTCATCTGCTGCTGCTGCTGCTAAGTCGCATCAGTCGTGTCCGACTCTGTGCGACCCCATAGACGGCAGCCCACCAGGTTCTGCTGTCCCTGAGATTCTCCAGGCAAGAACACTGGAGTGGGTTGCCATTTCCTTCTCCAATGCATGAAAGTGAAAAGTGAAAGTGAAGTCACTCAGTCGTGTCCGACTTTAGTGACCCCATGGACAGCAGCCTACCAGGCTCCTCTGTCCATGGGATTTTCCAGGCAAGAGTACTGGAGTGGGTTGCCATTGCCTTCTCCAAGGTAAGTCAGCAGCTCAAGCCAAAGACTACCTGTGAATTGCTCAGATAGAAACAAATATCAGAGTTTTGGACTCTTCTAGATTCAAGGCGATCCATGACAAGATCTGTGAGCGACATCTTAAAACTCCTCTCACTCGATTTGAGGTGAGAAGGAAGCATTTCCCCACTTCTATTCATAGGGATCTTAATTCTGGTTCAACTTCTTGTGTACATGGGAAGTAGATGAATAGCTAAGATACACTAAACTAGTATGCTGCCACTGCTTTTGCCTGTCCTGAAATAGTGGTCCAGTACCCTTTTGTACAATGTGAAGGTTCTTAGCACTTATTTTGTTTTTTGCATCTGGAATCCCAGCCCTATCTATGTTCAAGTTTACTTCCATTTAAACACTCCACTAAACTCACAAAAGTACATTTCATATTTTAAATCCATATTGTATATGGTCTTAAAACAGGAATAAATGAGGATTTTGTTACAGAAACTCAGATTTAACTGATAACATTATAAATTAATGATTTTATGATAAATCATAAATTGATTTATGATTTAATTATAAATTTAATTTATTAATAAATGTTTGTGCCTTGCCACAGTCTTTTTCATAGTAGGGACCAATGAGGATTTGCCATGCTGGGAGTGTTATTACATAGGAGAATAAATTTTATTTAGAAATAGAAGTGAGTTTTGAAGTCATCTAGTTTATATTCTGGAGAATCCCAGGGACAGGGGAGCCTGGTGGGCTGCCATCTATGGGGTTGCACAGAGTTGGACATGACTGAAGCGACTTAGCAGCAGCAGCAGCAGCAGCAGCAACAGTTTATATTCTTCAATAATTTAGATTTACCCGAGAAACTTAAACACACTTGCAAAGTCACTAACATTATCTTACAAATAACAATTACAAAAGATAAAATGGAAGATGGCAAAAAGTTCTTAAGTTTCAAGATTTCTAAATATATACAACTCTGAAAAGCAGAAACAGAACTTCCTAGGCTAATATTGACAAACTACTTCATTCATTGTAAAAATATTCTAAGAACTGCACCAAAATATTTCTCTAAACATGGGTTTTTTTATGCAAGAAGAAAAACTGGTGACTTAAGAACAATTACTATTTTCAACAAGGTTTCATTAGCTCAAATTGTTTCATATTTTTATAATCCTTGTTGACAACCTATATGTTCTTAATTCATATCTTTTTGTGAGGATATTTTGAGGGTAAATAGCTCTTAGTATTTTTGAAGTTCACTGGCACTTTATTTAAATAGAGCTTCCTAACACTTGGTAGCAAAAGTTAGATTCCCAGTATATTTACACACAGTTGTGTGGATCTGTCACTTTTCTCTTTTTGCATCCTCTGAGCAAACCTTTAAAACACACCTTAAGTCAAGGCAGCTGGAGAAAAGGTGTATCTCACAAATCGTGTAAAGGAGCATGATCTACTTCCAGCCTAAAGTAAGTTGCAGAAGGGAGCTGCTGGGTCAAAAATTGGGATGTAAACTTCTGCTATATTCTCATCGATACATAGTGTGTGTGTGCTCAGTCCTGTCCGACTCTGCAACCCCCTGAACTGTGGCCCACCAGGCTCCTCTGTCCATGGAATTCGTTACGTAAGAATACTGGAGTGGGTTGTCATTTCCTCCTCCAGGGGATCTTCCCAGCTCAGGGATCAAACCCATGGGTCTTACACCCTCTGCATTGCAGGAGGATTCTTTACCACTATGTCACCTGGCAAGCCCATATACAGAGAAAGCAAGGGAATTCCAGAAAAACCATGTACAGAGATCATGGCATTCAGTTCCATCACTTCACAGCAAATAGAAGGGGAAAAATTGGAAGCAGTGAGATTTTATTTTCTTGGGCTCCAAAATCACTGCAGATGGTGACTGCAGCTATGAAATTAAAAGACACTTGCTCCTTGGAAGAAAAGTTGTGACAAACCTAGATAGCATATTAAAAAGTACAGATATCACTTTGTCAACAAAGGTTGATATAATCAAAACTATGGTTTTTCCAGTGGTCATGTATGTGTGTTAAAGTTGGACCATAGAAAAGGTTGAGTGCTGAAGAATTGATGCTTTCAAATTATAGTACTGGAGAAGACTCTTGAGAGTCCTTTGGAGTGTGAGGAGATCAAACTAGTCAATCCTAAAGGAAATCAACCCTCAATATTCATTGGAAGAACTGAAGCTAAGGCTGAGGTTTCAATAATTTGGCCACTGATGTGAAGAGCTGACTCATTGGAAAAGACCCTGATGCTGAGAAAGATGGAAGGTAAAAGGAGAAGGAGGCAGCAGAGGATGAGATGGTGAGGTAGCATCACTGACTCAATGGACATGAATTTGAGCAAACTCTAGGAGATAGCTGGAGAAGGCAATGACACCCCACTCCAGTACTCTTGCTGGGAAAATCCCATGGACAGAGGAGCCTGGTGGGCTGTAGTCCATGGGGTCACGAAGAGTTGGACATGAATGAAGCAACTTAGCAGCAGCAGCAGCTAGGAGATAGTGGAGGACAGAGGAACCTGGAGTGCTGCAATCCATGGGGGTCTGTCCTAAGAGTTAGATAAGGCTTAGTAACTGAATAACAATAAATATAAAGGCAAAATTTTAAAATATCAGTGTCAAATAATGCTATTTTCTTTTACCACCTGTCATTTGAGATTATCTATATTTCATTTACCAGTATATTAATTAATACATTCTTGTCTTAGAATTAAGGCACTGTAATCTTAACCTAAAGGACAATTACTTACAGCCTTTATAACAATGGAAGAAATGTTCTGTGAGTAAATATGAATAAGGGTAACATATTTTCAAGCTGAAGGGAAGCACAGCAGTTGCAAAAATTGTGAATAATTTTTTTCAAATGGTTGCTATTGGAATTCATAATAAAGTTTAATGGCATAGAGAACTGAAGATCTTGCTTTTTAAATGAACTTAAGAATTCAAATTCAAAAAGCTTAGTTACCTGGAGCACTACTGAATGAACATTTGGATAGGGCAGGTGTTTTCAACTTGGTTTGCTCCCTAACTTATCAGAGGGATGTGAGAGAGACACACATCTGTTAGTAACTATAGTTTACCACAAAGAGATGCTAAGATGGCAGCCATGCTGGAAAAAGTACCACATCTCGTCACTGTTACAACTCCTCCAAATCCCTCTTTCTTAATCACTGCAATAAGCCTTACTATACGCAAATTGGCTCAGACCATGAACTCCTTATTGCCAAATTCAGACTGAAATTGAAGAAAGTAGGGGAAACCACTAGACCATTCAGGTATGACCTAAATCAAATCCCTTATGCTTATACAGTGGAAGTGAGAAATAGATTTAAGGGCCTAGATCTGATAGATAGAGTGCTTGATGAACTATGGAATAAGGTTCGTGACATTGTACAGGAGACAGGGATCAAGACCATCCCTATGGAAAAGAAATGCAGAAAAGCAAAATGGCTGTCTGGGGAGGCCTTGCAAATAGCTGTGAAAAGAAGAGAAGAGAAAAGGAAAGATATAAACATCTGAATGCAGAGTTCCAAAGAATAGCAAGAAGAGATAAGAAAGCCTTCTTCAACGATCAATGCAAAGAAATAGGGGAAAACAACAGAATGGGAAAGACTAGGGATCTCTTCAAGAAAATCAGAGATACCAAAGAAACATTTCATGCAAAAATGGGCTCGATAAAGGACAGAAATGGTATGGACCTAATGGAAGCAGAAGATATTAAGAAGAGGTGGCAAGAATACACAGAAGAACTGTACAAAAAAGAGCTTCACGACCCAGATAATCATGATGGTATGATCACTGACCTAGAGCCAGACACCTTGGAATGTGAAGTCAAGTGGGCCTTAGAAAGCATCACTACGAACAAAGCTAGTGGAGGTGATGGAATTCCAGTGGAGCTATTCCAAATCCTGAAAGATGATGCTGTGAAAGTGCTGCACTCAATATGCCAGCAAATTTGGAAAACTCAGCAGTGGCCACAAGATTGGAAAAGGTCAGTTTTCATCCCAATCCCAAAGAAAGGCAATGCCAAAGAATGCTCAAACTACCGCACAATTGCACTCATCTCACACGCTAGGGAAGTAATGCTCAAAATTCTCCAAGCCAGGCTTCAGCAATATGTGAACCATGAACTTCCTGATGTTCAAGCTGGTTTTAGAAAAGGCAGAGGAACCAGATATCAAATTGCCAACATCCGCTGGATCATTGAAAAAGCAATAGAGTTCCAGAAAACATCTATTTCTGCTTTATTGACTATGCCAAAGCCTTTGACTGTGTAGATCACAATAAACTATGGAAAATTCTGAAAGAGATGGGAATACCAGACCACCTGATCTGCCTCTTGAGAAATCTGTATGCAGGTCAGGAAGCAACAGTTAGAACTGTTCATGGAACAACAGACTGGTTCCAAATAGGAAAAGGAGTACGTCAAGGCTGTATATTGTCACCATGTTTATTTAACTTATATGCAGAGTACATCATGAGAAATGCTGGACTGGAAGAAACACAAGCTGGAATCAAGATTGCTGGGAGAAATATCAATAACCTCAGATATGCAGATGACACCACCCTTATGGCAGAAAGTGAAGAGGAACTAAAAAGCCTCTTGATGAAAGTGAAAGTGGAGAGTGAAAAAGTTGGCTTAAAGCTCAACATTCAGAAAACAAAGATCATGGCATCTGGTCCCATCACTACATGGGAAATAGATGGAGAAACAGTGGAAACAGTGTCAGGCTTTATTTTTCTGGGCTCCCAAATCACTGCAGATGGTGACTGCAGCCATGAAATTAAAAGACGTTTACTCCTTGGAAGGAAAGTTATGACCAACCTAGATAGCATATTCAAAAGCAGAGACATCACTTTGCCAACAAAGGTTCACCTAGTCAAGGCTATGGTCTTTCCTGTGGTCACGTATGGATGTGAGAGCTGGACTGTGAAGAAGGCTGAGCGCCAAAGAATTGATGCTTTTGAACTGTGGTGTTGGGGAAGACTCTTGAGAGTCCCTTGGACTGCAAGAAGATCCAACCAGTCCATTCTGAAGGAGATCAGCCCTGGGATTTCTTTGGAAGGAATGATGCTAAAGCTGAAACTCCAGTATTTTGGCCACCTCATGCGAAGATCTGACTCATTGAAGAAGACTCTGATGCTGGGAGGGATTGGGGGCAGGAGGAGAAGGGGATGACAGAGGATGAGATGGCTGGATGGCATCACTGACTCGATGGATGTGGGTCTGAGTGACCTCCGGGAGTTGGTGATGGACAGGGAGGCCTGGCGTGCTGCGGTTCATGGGGTCGCAAAGAGTCGGACAGGACTGAGCGACTGATCTGATCTGATCTGATACACAAATTCTAAAGACTTACTAAAACAGCACACCTAGAACCTTAAGCTCAACTTCTCCAACCCAGGGAGGAAAGTCTCTGATTTGGACCAAGTTCATTAAAAATTCTTTAAAATATCCAATGGGAATCATTGTGATAAAGGGAAAAACTTTAGTGGTTTTGTGGATGAAATGTGATCATATGAATCTGAACTGGGGCAAATACTGGTTTTTTTAATTTTTTAAAAAAACTTTCTGGTCACTCTGTAAATTTCAATTATATATATACCTGGCATTAAAATGGAGCCTGGGAACACATTCACATGAATTTCCTTGTCTTTGGAAGGTGAGAGATATAGCAAGGTGTGGTTTGGGGAAAAGGCAAAATGGAACTTTATATTGAAACCTCCTTCAAATCTTAATCTAAATGAACCATTGAAGCCAACAAACATGTCAACCAGTCTACCAGGATGGAGAAATGGATGCAGACAATAGACCAAAAACCTAGAGTAATCAAGAAAATTTTAATCACAGATTTCCGTGTGCATCTATCTTTTGGTACCTATACAGAATTGACTATGGATACATTAGGTATCTACCTGTTTCATGTAATGAAATTTTGATCCTGGTTATAGGTTTTATTTATCCTCCCCTATGTAAATGCAAACTCAGTAACATATATCATAATAAAATACTTGCCACTTCATGCAGAGAAAATACTGGACAAATAGAAAAATACAGAAATAGAAGACATTGGAAAGACTCAGCAGTGTTTGGAGATTGATGATACAAGTCATAGGGTATATTGTGTATAAGTTTGAGGGTACAGGGAGACACAATTTCTTTGTGTCTGGAGAATATTTGAAGAATCCTGATGCAGAAAAGTATTAGATTTGCTCAATAAGGTACACATTAGGAACCAAGGGATTCAAGAAGATATGTGTTTTAGTTGCTAAAAAGAAAACTTTGTAATACAATTCTTTAAAAATGGACAAAGCAGTCTTGAGTGGTAACAAGTATGCTATCACGTGTGGTGTTCATGCATAAGAAGATTAAAAGTTTCTCTGTGTTTCTTCCCCACCAGCACACACACACAGCATAGATGGAAGATCCCTGTACAGAGATTAGACAGTTTATGATTATGTAGAATTTCCACCACGCTATCTGCGTTCTCTTTCCAACAAAGATACGTGTTGTGGCAAAGCACAAGACCACTTAAGGGTATTTTCCCCAGACTCACTGCATCTAAATAACTAATTCTCTATAAAGTAATGTTTGCATAAGTGAACATGTCAGTTCTAATAGCTAAGGAACTGTTATATCTTCATCATGCTTTTATTTCTTGTCTTCTAGTTAAAGGACAAAAATATGGTTAAAAAAAAAATCTCCAATGCTGAGGGAATGGTAGAGACATAAGATTAAAGGCACTTAAGTCCATGGATCACAGTGTGGAAGGCCACCAACTTTACAAGCACATTATAGTAACTGTTATATTAGTGAGAAATATAGTTCTATTATGTTATGTCACTAACATCCTAGGGTTAATTTGTTATAACAGTTAATCTACTTTGAGCAATAAAAATTATGATAATGTCCTTTTCTCTAATAAAGTTTAAAGTATTTCACACATTCTTGCCCTATAACAATATAATAATATTATTACAATTTATTGGGCACTCTATTACTAGGTTACATTTATGGCAATGGAAGAAATGTCAAAAGAGTAATTTTAAATAAAGGCTACTCCACTTTTTAAGAGTGATCAACTGCAGACTGAGCTTAGTTTTTGATTACTCCAAATTTCTCATATGTCTTAAGTCCCCTTGGTTTTTGTCCTCTTAATTTAAAATATAAAAATCTTCTTTACAAACAGATGCTATAAAGTTTCAACTTATTTTAAGGTCTTTTGTCTTTGACAAATTGCAGAATTCTGAAAAACAATGAATTTGTCTAAGGTACAACACTACCTCCAAAAGTTGTACCTTATACAAATTCATTATTTACTGGATAGACGTGAGTTTGAGTGAACTCTGGGAGCTGGTGATGGACAGGAAGGCCTGGCTAGCTGCACTTCATGGGGTCTCAAAGAGTCGGACACGACTGAGCGACTGAACTGAACTTACTACTCAGTAAAAAATAATTCCCTCACATGGTAAATACTAAGTAAATCTTGAGCTTTCTAGATGTCTTTTACTTATTTCTCAATATGTTTACTATTCTCTTCCCTCCTAGTTGTACCTCCCTCTAACTCTGTCATCTATGGGCCAATCTGAAAAGCACAAGGTTTGAAATCTCCAAAGAGTAAAGATCTTCAGAATATGACTAATTAAGTTTTAGAAATATCATTCTGATAAAAGTTGCTTTAGTTATAGACGTATATAATTTCAATACTTTGGTAACAACTAAATAATTGACTAATCCCTAGTCAATATATAAAAGGAACTAAAGAACTGGAAAGAGTTGGAAACATCTGACAAGATCTGCCTTTGGGTCAGCATTGACATCCATCAGGCATAGTGAATTGGTATTATTAGCTAATAGTTCAATAAAGGCTATCTCTGCTTCTGCAAGGCTTTTAATCTCACAGAAAATTAAAGCCACATAGATAAGCCTTTAAAAAGATGAGGTAACAGATGTTAAATGTCATGCTAAAATTACTGTTTACAGTATTTGAAAATCTTTTGATTTGTCATTGGATAGGCTACATACCCCCTCTGCTCCTAGAATTGTGAAACAGGCCCCAATAGGAAGGTTTAGCTTAATAAATGTAGCTGCTTTGTTCTTCAGATGGCTGATCCACGTGATTGATCAAAGCCTCTATTTCATTCAGGGAGGTGGGAGAGTGTGGTAGGCAGCAGACTGTAATTTCTCATGTCTGACAGAGCAAATGAAATTCATGTGACAGAATTGCTCTTCCCCTCCAAACTGCATCAATGTGTATTTATGATGAAGGAGAAGGTGGGTGAGAAACAGTAGTGTTGTTTACCATAAATCATCAAGTTTTACATTCTGCTTTTTAGAAAGAGGAATAACTGGTCTGTGGTATATTTACAACCTCAAATTTCTTTAGTATTTTAAATATCTAAAATGTAGAACTAAGACTACCAAAAAGCTGACCCTATAATACTTAATGTCCTTAAGGGATCAATGAAAATTATTATTCATTCTCCTGTTGTAGTTGTTTTTAACTCTGTGTATAGGTTTCATACTCAATGAGAGCAAGCTTTTACATATGTACTGGATACTCTGAGCTACATAATCATTTCTCAGTTTCAATAGTGGTGTCCCCATAAAAAGACTTCAGTTGAGAGCTTGCTAGTGGGCATCTATTATGATGCTTGAAATTAAAGGACCCGAAAGTGTGCTGAATGACCGCCTGAAGTAACAAATGGTAAAAAATGGTATCTTTCAGGATCTTCTCAGATTTGGAATTCACTCTTCCGAGTAAGATAATTTCACACTCCTCCATGCAAAGTTGATTTCAAAAGATAAAACGTGCAGAATCAGGATACATCAACACGGGGCAATGGGTAATGTTGGGAACACAGCCTTGACAAAAGAACACTAATAAGGACAGTGGAGAAGTGGATACATAATAGTGTGTTTGAAAAAGCATACGTACATCTTTTCTTTCAGCTTTGTTCAATAGTCTAAAAGGATGAGGAAAATATTATTATCGTTTAACAACTTTTAAAACATTAGGTTGTACAGAGCATGGACATTATGTTAAAACAAGAATGACGAAGCACATTATTAGTATAACATTCCTGTTGTATAAAATAATGAACCAAAAAGGAATATAAGATGGCTAACAAACACATGAAAAGATGCTCTACATCACTCATTATCAGAGAAATGCAAATCAAAACCACTATGAGATACCATTTCACGCCAATCAGAATGGCTGCTATCCAAAAGTCCACAAGCAATAAATGCTGGAGAGGGTGCGGAGAGAAGGGAACCCTCTTGCACTGTTGGTGGGAATGCAAACTGGTACAGCCACTATGGAGAACAGTCTGGAGATTCCTCAAAAAACTGGGACTAGAACTGCCTTATGATCCAGCAATCCCACTGCTGGGCATATACACTGAGAAAACCAGAATTGAAAGAGACACGTGTACCCCAATGTTCATAGCAGCACTGTTTGCAATAGCCAGAACGTGGAAACAACCTAGATGTCCATCCACAGATGAATGGATAAGCAAGCTGTGGTACATATACACAATGGAGTATTACTCAGCCATTAAAAAGAATACATTTGAATCAGTTCTAAGGAGGTGGATGGAACTGGAGTCTATTATACAGAGTGAAGTAAGCCAGAAACAAAAACACAAATACAGTATACTAACGCATATATATGGAATTTAGAAAGATGGTAAAAATAACCCTATTTACGAGACAGCAAAAGAGACACTGATGTATAGACCAGACTTTTGGACTCTAGGACCGGGAAAGGGTGGGATGATTGGGGAGAATAACATTGAAATATGTATAATATTATATCTGAAATGTATTAATTGTTCAAACTAAATACTGTCATGTTACAATTTGTTCATATTAGATGTTTGTAATGTCTCTGATAATCAATAAAAGAGATTCTTGATAAAAAAAAAAAAAGGAAACAAAGAAAAAAAAAAGGAATATAAGGTGTTTATGAATATATATTCTCTATACTTTGATAATGCATAGAAGTAAAAGTACCCTAAGGAGGGGTAAATTATATAGATTAATCTAAAAGGATATGAGGAAATATTGAATAATATGAGTTATGAAGAATTTTGATGCACAAAATATACACCACAGAAACATGGGGCTTTTGCTTTTCTTTTTTACACTGATTGGTGAAAATGAATCCCAGATTAAATATTAGATTATTAGTGACAATGGGATGTGGAAAATAAAATGTGAAGTTGCTTAAATGAATTTTTATCAAATGTAACTAAAAGGAAGATGATGAAAGGAGAAGCCTTTTATAAGGCTTTAGAGGGGAGGGCATTTTACAATATTAATGATCATGGAAAAGTCTTCAAGAACAGATTATAACATTTATACTAAAACAGATAATTGAGTCAGTGTTAGCAAGAAGTTGTGTCAATTTTATAGAATTAGAGAGATGTAAAACTATAGGGTGAGGGATGAATTAGAAGACAAATGACAAGTTAGAATGTCCCTATGTGAGAGATAAAATAATGCAAATGATTAAAGGAAGTCACCTCTTTGAAGAAAGAAATATGATGTCTGAATAATTCAAGAGCAGTTTTTTCCTAATGTTTTATAGAAGAGCAGTAGAAATATGGTGGCCCTTAGTTTGTGAATGTGTTTTGCTTAAAAGTTAGCACTAATCTTACTGAGCAAGTAAACTTAAGAAAACCACTTAACACATCCTAAAAAATGTCATGCTATCTGTAGACTCAGGATACAATTATATTCTAGATTTCAGTATAATGAGATATTTAGAACCAAAGCTGACTTATGATTAATACAATAATAGATTGAATCCAATAGTTGGTGTGTTGAATGAAGGAATATTCTGATGAAGCACATACAAATTATAGTGAAGTATATGGTGAAAAGGACTGGGTTACTTAGTGCAGGAGTCTCCAGTCCCCCAGGGCCTGGATCAGTATCAGTTAAGGCTTGTTAGGAACAGGCCACACAGCAGGAGGGGAGTGGTAGGTGAGAGAAGCCTCATCTGTATTTACAGCTGTTCCCCATTGTTCACATTATGACCTAAGCTCTGCCTACTGTCAGACTAGCAGCAGCATTAGATTTTCTAAGAAGATCAAATCCTACTGTGCTTTGAATCATCCCAAAACCATCCTCTCCCCAAGCCCACAGAAAAACTGTCTTCCAAGAAACTGGCCAAAAAGGTTCGGGATTGCTGACTTAGTGGAGTTAGGTAAACTGTATGAACAGTAACTGTATTAACATGATATTATCAGTCTGGAGTAGAAAGATTTACTATTTCTTGTTTGTATGTGGTTTCCCAGAGGAGAAAATATTAATCATATATTAGCAATCAGCATATATTTTAGAAGGCATCCTTTCTGCAAATATTTGATCAATGCAGTGAGGATTACACTAATGCAAACTCATTAAATTCCATATTAAAATACAATTGAGAATTAATACATGAAGACAAGTAATTCCAATTCAAGGTGCTATGTGACAAGTGGTTTGGAAGAATATAAACAATAATTTAGAAAAAAATGGAAAGGGAGGAGAAAATACATTTTCTCCAAAGAAACCTTAAATAGCTTCTAACAATATACTTCTGCTTCATTGACTATGTGAAAGCCTTAGATTGTATGGATTACAAAAAACTATGGAAAATTCTTAAAGAGCTGAAAACGTCAGACCACCTTACCTCCCTGCTGAGAAGCCTTTATGCGGGTCAAGAAGCAACAGTTAGAATTGGACATGAACAACTGACTGTTTTAAAATTGGGAAAGAAATACAAGTCTGTATATTGTCACCCTGCTTGTCTAAATAATATGCAGAATACATCATGCAAAATGCCAGGCTAGATGAATAACAACTGGAATGAAGATTACCAGGAGAAATATCAACAACCTCAGATATGCAGAAGCTGCTAAGTCACTTCAGTCGTGTCCGACTCTGTGCGACCCCATAGACAGCAGCCCACCAGGCTCCCCCGTCCCTGGGATTCTCCAGGCAAGAACACTGGAGTGGGTTGCCATTTCCTTCTCCAATGCATGAAAGTGAAAAGTGAAAGTGAAGTCACTCAGACATCTCCCTAATGGCAGAAAGTGAAGAGGAACTAAAGAGTCTCTTGATGAGGGTGAAAGAGGAGAGTGAAAAAGCTGGCTTAAAACTCAACATTTAGAAAACTAAAATCATGGCACCAGGTCCCATCATTTCATGGGGAGGAGAAAATGGAAGCAGTGACAGATTTTATTTTCTTGGGCTCCAAAATCACTGCAGATGGTGACTGGCAGCCATGTAATTAAAAGATGCTTGCTCCTTGGAAGGAAAGCTACCAAAAGCCTAGACAACTTATTAAAAAGCAAAGACATCACTTTGCTATCAAAGGTCTGTATATCAAAGTTGAAGCTATAGTTTTTCCAGTAGTCATGTACAGATGTGAGAGTTGGGCCATAAAGAAGGCTGAGTACTAAAGAATTGATGCTTTCGAACTTTAGTGCTAGAGAAAACTCTTTTGAGAGTCCCTTAGACAGCAAGGAGATCAAACTAGTCAATCTTAAAGGAAATCAACCCCTAATGTTCATTGGAAGGACTTATGCTGAAGCTGTAGTTCCAATATTCTGGCTACCTAATGTGAAGAGCTGACTCACTGGAAACCCTGATGCTGGGAAAGATTGAAGATAAAAGGAGAAGGGGGTGACAGAGGATGAGGTAGTTAGATAGCATCATCAACTCAATTGACATGAATCATAGCAAACTCTGGGAGAGAGCAAAGGATAGAAAAGCCTGGCATGCTTCAGTCCAGGTGGTCACAAAGAGCTGGACGTGACTTAGTGACTGAATAACAACAGCAACAATAAATGTTTCTCTCTATTGCTTATTCGATTTTCTGTACTTGTTAACTCTACTGTTCATTTTATCATATTTGGAGTTAGTTATGCTATTTTGTTTTTGTTTTTATCTTCTACTTAAAAACTTTAGCTTATTTCCTTATTTCATATTAGCTTGAATCAGTCTATTATTTTAAAATATAAGTTTGATCTTTTATTTTGACTTACTAGTCTCAGGTTGTATGGTCATTTTTCTTTTCCTTTTTATTAATTTGTAGTGTTTTTATAATGACAATAGTTAGTAGATATATTCTAAAAATCATTCACTGTTACTATAGAAAATTATTTTCACAAGTACATTATTATTCCAAGTGGTTACAAAGATGTTACCTATTTTTATAATTTTTAAAATTTTCTATCTTTTCTATAAGCCTGCCCTTCTCCAATTTTGATATCTTACTCTGATATCCTAAGTTAATGACATACTCAGAAAAGTCTTCTAACAGAAGCAAGATATGTGTGAATTAATCTTTATTCCCACTGTCCTCTGGAACTGAAAGAATATTCTACTTTATGGCAGGGCTGATATGCAGAGCTTCCAGTTCAATTTTCAGTAATGGCCAGAAATGTATCTAGTATAGCTTTGCGGGATGAAAGTTTATTTTCTTCTACCCTCCAACAGTTCTTTAACCAGGAGAAGCATTTACATCCTAGTGAATTTGAGGCAGTCTATATTCTTTGACCAGAAAAATCTCTAAACCATCATGGCTCAGCCTATCTCTACTATTATGCAAAACATTAGGCACTGGAAATAAACCTCAAGTAGGCTATGCAATGCCTTCCATCCCTTTTCTAAACTTTCTTGTTGTTATCTTTGAGTTGCTGACTTACCAATGAGAGGTTAAAGGGAAATAACTGTGACTTTCCCAAGAATAAAACATACAGAAAGCTGGCAGAGAGTGGAGGTTGGGAGTACAAGACAGTGACCTGGTTTTGCCCATGGTCTAGGCACTGAATCTCCAAGAATAAACGTGACTGAAAGTCAAAGTGAAGGTTGCTCAGTCATGTCGGACCCTTTGTGACCCTATACAGTCCATGGAATTCTCCAGGTCAGAATACTGGAGCGGGTAGCCTTTCCCTTCTCCAGGAGTTCTTCCCAGACAAGGGATTAAATCCAGGTCTCCTACATTGCAGGCAGATTCTTTATCAGCTGAGCTACCAGTGAAGCCCAGATGTGACTGGGCTGTACCATTGTAAAGGGAAAAGAATCCCTTCTAGATTGTGGCATTGTTTAATGGCTAGGTTCATTTTTTTTTTCTTCAGAATTGTGTTATCCATCCATCTATCTATCTAATCTATCTACCTTCCTTTCCTTTTCCCCATTATTTTTATTTTCTGCTTTCTATGTTTGTATGTGTGTGTGTTTCAATAGCAGAAAGTTGTTAGAAAGGGTATATCAAACCCTTAAGGTGAAATAAAAAAAACTGAAAAAAATCTCAAGAAATTTAAATGTAATTACTTCATAATTTTGTAAGTCTCAAATGCTATTGCTCTTATCAAAAATTCTGTGAAATTAAGAATAATAAAATGAACTAGTATAACTCTTATGCTAACTACTTCTGCAAGGTCTGTGGAAAATGTTAAGAAGCAGAATTATTTTCAGAGTAGCAGGAAAAGGTAGGAAAAAGAGAAAAGTATTAAGCTAGCCAAAAATTTCATTCTGGTTTTTCCATAACACATGGAAAACCCAAACAAACTTTCTGGCCAATACAATACTCATAATTTAACAAAAAAAAAAAAAAAAAAGCCCAGATAATTTATGATTGTATGATCTAGAGTGGATATTTATATATTTGAATCTCTTTTCTTGAACTTAAAAATTACAAAATAAGATATTTTCACTTGTTCTGATTCTGATCTTTTATGAAAAAATGGTAATGCCATTTTCTTCATTCTTACCCATTGTCAGTATTAAAATTGACTCCTTAGAGATCTTTAACACTCTTTTTATAGACATGCCTAACACAGAACATGTTCTGAGAGCATCTCATTCCTGTTTGGCATGTTATAACCTTTGATTCTCTATAAGTGATCCTAAATCATATGTAATAAATATTGTTTCTGCTCTGCCTGAAATTATGAAAAATAATAAGTGGAAAATGAGAAATGACTTTGAAATGATTTGAAAATAAAATAGAAATAATGAAAAGGTGTTAAAATTTAAAGGAGAAATGTAAAAAAAAAAGTACTATATTGCAATGTTTACAATTTGGTACATTTTTTACTATTTCTAGAAAACTGATACACTAGAGTTGTTCACTGAGATGAAATACAAAGAAAGGATAGAAGAAAGAATTACACTACAAGAGGAAAGAGCTCAAAAACAATGAAACATTCATAACGAAAGACAAAAAGGAAAGTTCTGTGCAAGTAAGTGGAAGACTTAAATAATATTTTATCTAGCAATCATATTTGGGTAATCTAGGACCCACCATGCAGTTAATTCAAGGGTGCACCCTCTTTGGAAGATGAGGTATTACATAATGGCATTCTCCAGTGCTCTGAAAACAGAACCCAGGAGGCCATGGTTCTATGCAGAAACTCTCAAAGAGACTAGGACAAAGGATAAAATGGCATTCCTGATCCATATCTGCTCACTTGGAACATCTCCCCAGCTAACTTTAGAGGTATACAAGTCCCATGAGTAGATACAGGCAGCCCCAAAAAGTGATTTTTATCCCACTTGCTTGACTGAGAGCATATATTCATTATCTGCATCAGATTAGATCAGATCAGTCACTCAGTCGTGTCTGACTCTTTGCGACCCCATGAATAGCAGCACGCCATTCTGCATAGTTGTTCCAAAATTAGTGATCAATATTTAAATAAGAAAGCTCAATATTTAATAGAGCTTCACATTTTACAAAGGCAATGCCTCTGATTTGATTTAAAAAGCAAACAAAAAAGGAAAATCTTGGAATCTCTCTTTCCAAATCTGATGGCATAATACACTTTGGTCATGCAAGAGTGAAGCTGCTTATCAATTGTACCTCTGTGTTTTAAGAACTCTCTCTACTTAGATGGCTATAAGTGCATGCCAAGTTGCTTTAGTCCTGTCCAACTCTTTGTGACCCTATGGACTGTAGCCTGCCAGGCACCTCTGTCTATGGGATTCTCCAGGCAATGGAGGATTGCCATGTACCCTTCCCGGGGATGGTCCCGACCCAGGGATCGACCCTATGTCTCTTTACGTGTCCTGCATTGCAAGTGGATACTTTACCACTAGCACCCACTCAGATGGCTACATGGCACCAGCTATTGACTAAGAGGATGATAGGAGGAGGCTAACTATGCAATCTAAGTGGAATAACCCCAGAGTTTCTTAATTATGCCATGAGAGAGTCAAAATTAAGTACTTTCATAGTTGCCTGCAGCTTAAGTTAAAAAACACTGTGAGACAGAGGCACAAAACCAGCAGACCATCCAGGCAGTTACACCAGGAAGAACATCTGGTCCAACTTCTGACTCAAACTAGATATAAGAAAGAGAACTGTAAACATCCTAGAACAGAGGGAATTCAGAGCTGGAAATAACAACAAAGAGCGTATCTTAGTTTTATAAAGAGAAAGCACTGTCCAAAAATGTAGAAGCAATTTAAATTTTCTGTGGTACATTTATTTCTTAGGAAAGTGGCTTCCAACTGAGAGCATTCGCTCCTTCACAGACTCTGTGCTCAGTGGCTCAAATATATTCCAGCCCACAAATACCTGTAATGATTGCAGACTACAGACAACCACAATACGGCATCAAAAAAGACAAGGGGGACAAAAAAAGACCAAAGGAAGATACTTAATGAAAAAGATTTGAACAATATATGACACTGGTTTTCTTATTTTCATGTGAAGTGAATGATACCACTGAAGTTCAAAGCTGTTCACTTTTCCCAGAAACCCAATTTTGAATTCTTTCAAAGAGGAACACTTTGAAAAGACTGTAACAACAAGGAACAAAAGAAATTCACACATGAGGAATGTGTATTCAGAAACAGTCTCTAAACTGGAATCTGTGGGAACCTTACGTATTTAATTGAGGACAGTAAATTGTTCTAATTAGAAATATCTTGTAAGTGATGAAGACAGTTCACCAGCTAACAGCTCTCTTAGGTCTTTGCCATTAAAAGAACCTTAATAAACTTTAACTGTATTGCCACCTCTATATCCAGCTCACAAGAAATGCTCCAAGCAAAACCAGTGGTTGTGGTAGGTAATGCCCACAAGGATTTGTAACTAGGAATGAAGGGAGCAGGCAAGAAGGATAACTACTTCATACAGATGCTTTCCTAATTTGCTGGAAGTTAAAAATTGCCTGAGGTAATTTTTAAAAATATAAAATTCTGTGAGGAGTTATGGTTGAAAACACAAATTCCTGTTAAAATTACCACTTCAATCTAAGAGTCACTGACTAATAACCACCCCCTCCTCCCTACCCCAAGAAGGAATAGGAAGTTGTATGCTCAGGGACCCAAAGGATAATTATCAACATGATAATTCTGGAAATAAGTGATACCAATAATGGAGCATTTCATGCAAAGATGGGAACAATAAAGGACAGAAATTTAGAAGCAGAAGATATTAAGAAGAGGTGGCAAGAATACACAGAAGAATTATACAAAAAAGATCTTCATGTCCCAGATAATCACGATGGTGTGATCACTCACTTAGAGCCAGACATCCTGGAATGTGAAGTCAAGTGGGCCTTAAGAAGCATCACTATGAACAAAGCTAGAGGAGGTGATAGAATTCCAGTTGAGCTGTTTCAAATTGTAAAAGATGATGCTGTGAAAGTGCTGTACGCAATATGCCGGCAAATTTGGAAAATTCAGCAGTGGCCACAGGACTGGAAAAGTTCAGTTTTCATTCCAATCCCAAAGAAAGGCAATGCCAAAGAATACTCAAATTACCACACTATTGCACTCATCTCACACACTAGTAAAGTAATGCTCAAAATTCTCTAAGCCAGGCTTCAACAGTGTGTGAACTGTGAACTTCCAGATGATCAAGCTGGATTTAGAAAAGGCAGAGGAACCACAGACCAAACTGCCAACATCTGTTGGATCATCAAAAAAGCAAGAGTTCCAGAAAAGCATCTACTTCTCCTTTATTGACTATGCCAAAGCCTTTGACTTTGTGGAACACAGTAAACTGTGGAAAATTCTTAAAGAGATGGGAATACTAGACCACCTGACGTGCCTCTTGAGAAATCTGTATGCAAGTCAGGAAGCAACAGTTAGAACTGGACTGGTTCCAAATTGTGAAAGGAGTACTTCAAGGCTGCATATTGTCCCTCTGCTTATTTAACTTCTATGCAGAGTACATCATAAGAAACACTGGGCTGGATGAAGCACAAGCTGGAATCAAGGTTGCCAGGAGAAATATCAATAACCTCAGATAAGCAGGTGATACCATTCTTACAGCAGAAAGTGAAGAACTAAAAAGCCTCTTGATGAAAGTGAAAGAGGAGAGTGAAAAAGTTGGCTTAAAACTCAACATTCATAAAACTAAGATCATGGCATCTAGTTCCATCATTTCATGGCAAATAGATGGGGAAACAGTGGAAACAGTGACAGAATTTATTTTGGGGGGCTCCCAAATCACTGCAGATGGTGATTGCAGCCATGAAGTTAAAAGACACTTACTCCTTGGAAGAAAAGTTATGACCAACCTAGACAGCATAATAAAAAGCAGAGACATTACTTTGTCAACAGAGGTCCATCTAGTCAAGGCTATGGTTTTTCCAGTGCTCATGTATGGATGTGAGAGTTGGATTATATAGAAAGCTGAGCACTGAAGAATTGATGCTTTTAAACTGTGGAGCTGGAGAAGACTTTTGAGAGTTCCTTGAACTGCAAGGAGATCCAACCAGTCCATCCTAAAGGAAATCAGTCCTGAATATTCAAATACTGGAAGGACTGATGCTGAAGTTGAAACTCCACTACTCTCGCCACCTGATGCAAAGAACTGACTCATCTGAAAAGACCTTGATGCTGGGAATGATTGAGGGCAGGAGGAGAAGGGGACGACAGAGGAGATGGTTGGATGGCATCACCGACTCAATGGACATGAGTTTAAGTAAACCCTGGAAGTTGGTGATAGACAGGGAGGCTGGCATGCCGCAGTCCATGGGATTGCAGAGTCTGACACGACTGAGCGACTGAACTAAACTGAATGGAACATTTCTTTAAATGGGAATAATTGACTAAAGTAAGTGATAATTTTGCCTAGGTGACTTCAATACTAAACAATTATTCTGGCTTCTCCTCTTCCCACCTCTCATCCTAAAATGATTTAATATATTAGCCACATATCAACATCACAGGCCTTCCCTGATAGCTCAGTTGGTAGAGAATCCATGTGCAATGCAGGAGATCCAGGTTGGATTCCTGGGTCAGGAAGATCTGCTGGAGAAGGGATAGGCTACCCACTCCAGGATTCTTGGGCTTCCCTTGTGACTCAGCTGGTAAAGAAGCCACCTGCAATACGGGAGACCTGGGTTCGATTCCTGGGTTGGGAAGATGCCTTGAAGAAGAGAAAGGCTACCCACTCGAGTATTCTGGCCATGGATTACAGACTGTGTAATCCATGGGGTCACAAACAGTTGGACAGGACTCAACGACTTTCACTTTCACTTTATTCAAGCATCAGATGCTCAGAGCACACAGAGCTGGACTTTACTTGCAGAACTGAAGCATTTATATGTAGTTGTGGTTTGCTAACAAAAACTTTGAAGAACTTTTTTAAAAAGAAATTTCATGTATATGTGTCAGAGAAATAAATATGCCAAACTCTAAGTCATAGAAAAGAGCAGGAATATTCAGTCATCAAACAATTCCTGAAAAGGTGAGCATAGAACTGCAAAAAAACAAATAGATAAAATAAACATTATATCATATATATCAGTTTTCAGCAAATTTCTATTAAAATTGCTTTTGTATTTCCTTACTGCATTTCACTGAAACAAACAAACATTCCTTTGAGAATTATTTATGTACAAACTCCTGAAAAAAAAATCATATGAATGCTTGCCTCCAAGCATGTAGTATAATGGTAAATACTGTATAGATTATTAGTCAGCTCCTGTGTTTAGGATGTTCATAACTTAGGTGGAAAAAGATGGGGCACAGCTATCCCAAAATGAAAACAATAGTAACACTCCATAATATAGCAGTCCTTCTAACATATATAAATATATATATATATATATATATATATATATCATATATCATCCAAATGAGACACCTAATGAAAAGTAATCAATCACAGAAAACTAACCAAACTGATCACATGGGCCACAGCCTTGTCTAACTCAATGAAACTATGAGCCATGCCATGTAGTTTCACCCAAGACAGAAGTGTCATGGTAGAGAATTCTGACAAAAACATGGTCCACTAGAGAAGAGAATGGTAAACCACTTCAGCATTCTTCCCTTGAGAACCCCATGAACAGTATGAAATCACAAAAAGATGTGACACTGAAATTACTCTGATGGTGGGAAAGATTGAAGGCAGGAGGAGAAGGAGATGACAGAGGACAGATGGTTGGATGGCATCACCAACTCAATGGACATGAACCTGAGCAAGCTCCGGGAGTTGGTGAAGGACAAGAAAGCCTGGCATGCTGCAGTCCGTCGGGTCACAGAGCTGAACGTGACTGAGTGACTGAACAACAACAATGAGAGCAAATATGGTTTCATGCGTTTGTGTGTCACTCAGCTATGTATGACTCTTTGCGGCCCTGGGCACTGCAACCCTCCATGCTCCTCTGTCCCTGGAATTTTCCAGGCAAGAACACGAACCAGTTGCCATTTCCTTCTCCAGGGGATATTCCCAACCCAGGGATCAAACCCATGTCTTCTACATTGAAGATGGATTCTTTACCACTGTGCCACCTGGGAAGCCTGGTTTCATGTATGTGAGACTAACTATGCAGCTAAGTATTCACACAGTGATTAAGGTGAACTTTGACATAGAGGGAAATTCATTTTAGCAAGAAGATGAAAAGGGGATACTCTGTAAGAACACTTAATTTCCAAGCAAACTTCAGGAGACAAGAACATATACACAGCATTGTTAAATAAAATATACATTTTTATGACCACCAATCATATGCAAGGCATTGTGCAAAGTAATTTTCATATCATTTAATCCTCACATTATTGATTTTGACTCTTTTCCAGCAATAGAAAGGAAATTCTATGGTTTTTCTAATCATTTCTTATATAATGGTATCCTTTTAGTTTATATGGGTATAACTTAAAGTATGGATTCCCTGATAGTTCAGTGGGTAAAGAATCCACCTGCAATGCAGGAAACCCTGGTTCGATTCCTGGGTAGGGACAATCCACTCTGGAGAAGGGATAGGCTTCCCACTCCAGTATTCTTAGGCTTCCCTTCTGGCTCAGCTGGTAAAGAATCCACCTGCAATGCGGGAGATGTGGGCTCTATCCCTGGTTTGGGAAGATCCCCTGGAGAAGGGAAAGGCTACCCACTGGAGTATTCTGGCTGGGAGAATTCCATGGACTGTATAGTTCATGGGGTTGCAAAGGGTTGGACATGACTAAGTGACTTTCACTTTTACTTTCAATTTAAAGTATAATGTTGTATTTGAAAGTTCAATTTAATGACCAAATGTTTGGTTGAGAGGAATGTTAGGACAGATCACCAATGTGTATAACCTAAGAATTTTATAACATTAGTCACAAGTTCTCACTAGAATAATTACTGTAAGACAAATTGAGTAGTTTAGTTTTCAACTTTTCAACTTGAGAACAAGTATGCTCCTCTTATATGAATGACAAAGTACCTGATCAACTAGACGAGTGGAATGGAGGGGTGGGTGTGGGGCTCAAGAGAGAAAGGATATATGTGTAATTATGGCTGATTCTCATTACTGTATGGCAGAAACCAACACAACATTGTAAAGCAATTTTCCTTCAGTTAAAAAAAGAAAAAATCTTATAATAATATGGAAAAATGATATTTCAAAGGGAAGTCTTCAAATTAATCCTTTAAAATATGTGGGTGTATACATATGCAAACACATGATACATTTGATTCATTAATGATATATATTACTAATACCACATATTAACACCACATTACAACATAATTTACATATATATATATATATATATATATATATATATATATACATTCTTTCTTTTGACAGATATCTTTAATTTCACCTTCTGAAGCTTGTACTCTCCTGTGCACAACATAAATGATTGAGGGAACTGCAGAAAAGAGAAAGGGCAATTGAGTCACTGCTAGAAGGAAAGAGGCCAAGTGTTTAGGACAAACCACCAACTCAGTGACTGTGAACCAGAGCAATTATGACTAAAGCGGTATAGTCAGGGTGCCACTAAGGAGGTAACTCTATTCTTCAAAATGGCAACAAGATCATAAATTACTACTTTCTCTACAAAAAAAAAAAAAGCCACAAAGATTTACGATAAATGCCTGCCAAAATGGTAAAAGGAAAAGCCAAAACAAGGCTGGTAGTTAGAGGGGGAAAAAAAGCAACAGAGCTCAGAGGAAGGCTTCCTTTATCCTCCTCAGACTCAGCAATACTTTGTATCCATGACTGACTATATGGGCAGCTGAGTCATCAAATTATATAGGAAGTATATGTGCTACAGGAATGCAAAAGAAACACAATTAAGCTTCAAGCAGTGGAAAATCTGGAAATGGGGAGACATGGATCTTGCAGCGTGACAAGCAATAAAGTTCTGAATAAGGGCTCTGGGAAAAGAGACTGTCACCTTTCATCCTTCTCCCACGACTAATAGGCCCTACAATGGCATGAATGAGGGCATCACTTAAAGGTTTTGATCGCTTGGCATAATCTTTAATATTGTGAAGGAGCTGAAGAAGCAGCATAATACCATAATGCAGTGGGGAAATGGACAGTCTCTCAGAGCCACACTGCTTGGGGATGCCTTCTCACTCTTCCACTTACCAGCTTTTTGACCTTGAGAAAGGCATTTAGCTTCCTGTGCCTCAGTTTTCCTATCTGTAAAATGAGGGACAAATGAGGCTGTGATGATGACTTAATGAGTATTTGCCTATGGGCGTGTAGTTAGAAACAGAGCTTACCTCATATATATGGGGCATGTGTGTGTGTGGGTATAATTTAATATTATTTTAACCATTAACTAGTTACAACATCTCATATAAAATAAACTTTAACCACATACCTAAAGTAAAAACTCTATTCATAGAGTATCTGTCACATAACAAAATTTTTATATAAAGATGGAACAGAAAGTGAGAAACACTGGAAAACAGTTAAGGAAACTGGATCTGGTCTTATAGTAATGGAGAGCCATGGAGGGTAGTAGCTTACAAAGGCTGTAGCTTACAGAGTGGAAGCAATGTGGGCTTTGCATTGCTATTAGGTTAGTACAGGAGAAAAGAGCTGAAGGGTGAGGGCAACCAAGCCAGTGTTGCAAAAGTCCAATAATCCAAAGATTTCTGGGTGAGTGACAGTGACAAAAGCAATCTCAGGATGGTTTCAAACCAACTTCGTGATACCTAGTGAAATTTTCTGAAGTCTTGCCTATCTATAATCTTCAAAATGTATCTCAGTGAAGGGAAAGAGACAAGTATTGTTCTTTAAGGGAATTACAAACTGCCTAGAATTCTGGCAGCTCCAAAGTTGATGTATGCTCATGTTGGTTTTGTTGCCCTTCATCTTATTTCTAAGTTGAAAAGCTAGGCGCCAATGACTGGTCCCCATACAACTGCAACTGCAAAGTCACATCAGTCATGTCCGACTCTGTGCGACCCCATAGACCACGGCCCACCAGGCTCCCATCCCTGGGATTCTCCAGGCAAGCATACTGGAGTGGGTTGCCATTTCCTTCTCCAGTGCAGGAAAGTGAAAAGTGAAAGTGAAGTTGCTCAGTTCTGTCCGACTCTTCGCGACCCCATGGACTGCAGCCCACCAGGCTCCTCCATCCATGGGATTTCCTAGTACTGGCAAGAGTACTGGAGTGGGTTGTCATTGCCTTCTCCGTCCCCTACAACAGGAAACTCTTAATTACAACTGAGTGAAGTAAGTAGTTTCTTTCTTCCTGAAGCTTCTTCAGGTAAAAACTTGTATGGATAGTAACAGAGTGATTGTGTTGAGGGCTGGCCACTGAGGCCAAAATTAACCCAAATCTAAACAATACTTAATAAATCAACTAAAACAAAAGTAGGTTGGAATCCTTATCCATGCCTAGTAGAGCTTCACCTGACCTCATAAACTGAAGTTCTCATGGTTAGTTTTTCCTTTGACTAGGGTGTTAAAAATAGCACTAAAATCTAGATTAAACCAATGGAGAAAATCTTTAAAGTATATTTTAGTTGAGCTTGGCACCTCTTTAGGATGTAAATGCCAGGTGCATTGCTTTTCAAATGATTTCAGCTCTCCACAAAGTGTCTGAGCATATAGGGAATCTTGAGAATTTACTATGCAAATAATAATCACTTAAAATTACCTTTGAAATGTCAAATCTGCTTCACTTCAGGACTGAAAATTTGAAAAAAAGATTTTTCTTTCATGATTTATATCCAGAGGAGGGCTCTGGAAACAAATATGATTCTGTTCTATTTTATATATATATATATATATATATATATAATAGTTCAGACAAATATAAAAATCACATAACAATGACTTACATGATGTCATAATATACTCAAATATGTTGAAGCAACAATTCTCAAGAGACTTACTGAACTTAATTTGGATTAGAAATGGGAAGAAATTAACATCTTCTTGTCATATTAGAAGGGCACCCTAGAGTTAATGCCTATAAAGGTGGATAGAGTTTTCCCTCATGCTCCGCTTGTCTCTCTTCTGTATGAAAGAAATTAAGACAGTGACACCACAACCAGGTTCACTGATGTTCAGTTCTATCACACTGTCAGCTAGAAGCTTTTTATGAGGTTTCCCATGAGATCAGCTTCTCTCGTTTAAATGGAACTTCCACTGAAGGGCTACCAGGTGGCAGGTCGATCAAGATGAGTGAAAAACTCTCCCAGGAGGAGGTATTTCCAGTGCCAAATTGGTATCAATTAATTAAAGCGTCAAATCAAGGTTGACTTTATACTCAGCTACGAAGACATTATTTTTTCCTAAAGTTTATAGTAGAAAGTTTTAGGAAGTGAATTTCTGTTATAATTTATCAGCAATGGTGGATCTGTTTACACGTCTAATCTCAAGGTTGTAGTGGAGTGGTAAAGGAACAATTACTATTCTTCTCCACCTGGGGTAGTATTGGGGAGGAGGTTCTAAATCACCGTTACCACTGTTTGAGTATCCCAAAATATTATAGAGTGATGATGGTGCAAAAAAAGACCCTGATGCTGGGAAAGATTGAAGGCAGGAGGAGAAGGGGATGACAAAGAATGAGATGGCTGGATGGCATCACTGACTCGATGGACGTGAGTTTGAGTGAGCTCCATGAGATGGTGAAGGACAAGGAAGCCTGGCACGCTGCACTCCATGGGGCTGCAGAGTCAGACATGATTGAGTGACTGAACAACAAGCGCAAAAAATGAATGAGGGTTTTTTGTTTTCTTTTATTTTTAAATTTCGCCAGGTAAAGATGGCTCTCAGAATAGAAGCCAGAAGAGAAGGGGAGAGATTCTAGAGCATTCTTCTATTTCCCATGACTAATGGCATTAATGGAGAGTTTTTTTGGACTTTTTTGGTGTTTTTTTTAGTAACAGACTCTGGATGTTGTCATTATCATTTTAACACAGTCTGTGCTAAATCACTTAGTAGTGAGAGAAAGTTATAAAATTATCTTGACATTTAAAAATACATTGCCTTATTTCCACTCTATATTAAACTAGTTAAACATATTTTAAAGTCAACTAAAGCAAAACAAGGAGGAAATTCAACATATGAAAAAGTCTAAGAAATATAATTTAGTGAAATGCTTATTTATTTAAAAAATAATCATGACAGCCTTTTTCCCATTTTTAGAACTTCTTTGGCAAAATACTTTCTACTTTTCATTTAGAAACACCTCATTTTGGTTAAGCTGATTTATTCAACTAAAATAAAATAACTAATACTAGATAATTTGCACAGTTAACTCTCACATAATTCCA
The DNA here is from genome assembly GCA_935064755.1 of Tragelaphus eurycerus. Taxonomy (NCBI): domain Eukaryota; kingdom Metazoa; phylum Chordata; class Mammalia; order Artiodactyla; family Bovidae; genus Tragelaphus; species Tragelaphus eurycerus. The sequence continues at coordinate 1,238,784 of CAKXYN010000097.1, read as the reverse complement.
AATTTTAAAACTGCCTGAATCATTTTAGTGGCATATTTACTCTTTGGGGATTAATTTAGTAATAAACTCTATGAATGCAGAAAACATTAAAGGCTTGACAAATACAATAATTCTTGGATTCCATAACAGTTCCAATTTTGTATTAGGATAATAATTTACTAAATTGGAAGACAATAGCTGAAAAATCATTTATATCTCTTTCCTAATAAGTTTTAGTCTGTTACAAGATCAGGCTTCCACAAATAAAAAGTTTATGGTGTTGTTATATTTTCAGTGAATATTGAATGAAATCTTTTTTATTCAAGGTAATAAAGTAAGTTACATCAGGGACATTGGGGAACAGTATTGTTTTTCCTGTAATTCTATAAATGTAATATATCAAAATTAATGATAATTCAGCAAAGGAGAAAACATATAAATAATCCCATTATTCCAATCCAATGGTTCTATTATTGCTTATTCATCTTTGAGTTATGTCTATATGTATATTTAAGCTATTAAATATATATATTTTAGCCATAGTAATGGCATATATATAATTTTAGTTTTCATTTTTTTTTACTTGACATTCATCTCCTATGATCTTCCATACTTTAATGTCATTAGTAATGATTGCATACTATTCTATCAAAGAGCTACCCTATAACTTTTTATTTTTTAAGAATGGCTTTTAAATTTTTTAAACTTTTTATTTTGTATTGAGGTATAGCCGGAGATCCAACCAGTCCATTCTGAAGGAGATCAGCCCTGGGATTTCTTTGGAAGGAATGATGCTAAAGCTGAAACTCCAGTACTTTGGCCACCTGATGTGAAGAGCTGACTCACTGGAAAAGACTCTGATGCTGGGAGGGATTGGGGGCAGGAGGAGAAGGGGACTGCAGAGGATGAGATGGCTGGATGGCATCACTGACTTGATGGACATGAGTCTGAGTGAACTCCAGGTGTTGGTGATGGACAGGGAGGCCTGGCGTGCTGCGATTCATGGGGTCGCAAAGACTCAGACACGACTAAGCAACTGAACTGAACTGAACTGAACTGATAGCCGATTATGGCACCCCACTCCAGTACTCTTGCCTGGAAAATCCCATGGATGGAGAAGCCTGGTGGGCTGCAGTCCATAGGGTCACTGAGAGTCGGGCACAACTGAGCGACTTCACTTTCACTTTTCACTTTCATGTATTAGAGAAGGAAATGGCAACCCACTCCAGTGTTCCTGCCTGGAGAATCCCAGGGACGGGGGAGCCTGGTGGGCTGCTGTCTATGGGGTGGCACAGAGTTGGACACAGCTGAAGCGACTTAGCAGCAGCAGCAGCATAGCTGATTAACAACGTTGTGGTATTTTCAGGTGAACAGTGAAGAGACTCAGCCATACATATACAGGTATCCATAACTTTTAAATTAAATATCTTAAGATTTTTAAAAAGTGAAATGATGATTTAAAGCAACTGAAGTTCCTTGGGGTTTCCCAGTTGGTGCTAGTGGTAAAGAACGTGTCTGTCAATGCAGGAGACATAGGAGACATGGGTTTGATCCCTGGCTCAGGAAGATCCCCTGGAGAAGGAAGTGGCAACCCACTATAGTATTCTTGTCTGAGAAAACCCAAAGACAGAGGAGCCTGGTGGGCTACAGTCCATGGGGCCACAAAGAGTCGGACATGACTGAGCTACTTAGCACCTGAAATTCCTTGATAATCTGAAACTATAAGTCAAAATATCATATACATTTTTCTGGCCGTCACTTGCTCATATTTTTATCCTTTTTTCTTGATCATATACTATAACCCACTTTATGACTAAAACCATAAGCTTAAACAATTTCTTATGTCTGCCAATAACTAAAAGGTAAAGCTAAATTTTGAACATAGAATGTTTAATTCTTAGGGTATACACGTCACTTCTGTCACACAGTTATTAAGTGCTTACTTTGTGAGACTCGCCATACTAGTCACTGGATGACAAAATAATTTGTAAGGCAAAACCCTTCTCAATAAACATAAGTCATTTATTTACAGAAGTGAGGCAGTGGACTGTTGGTTCTACAGCCTCTACAGAGGCAAGCTTGGTTCAGTTAACGCCAGTTGTTGTTAAGGATGGAATGATTAGAGCAGCTTTAGTACATTATTGGAGAAGGCAATGGCACCCCCACTCCAGTACTCTTGCCTGGAAAATCCCATGGATGGAGGAGCCTGGTAGGCTACAGTCCATGGGGTCGCTAAGAGTCAGACATGACTGAGCGATTTCACTTTCACTTTTCACTTCACTTCCATGCATTGGAGAAGGAAATGGCAACCCACTCCAGTGTTCTTGCCTGGAGAATCTCAGGGATGGCAGAGCCTGGTGGGCTGCCATCTATGGGGTCGCACAGAGTTGGACACAACTGAAGCGACTTAGCAGCAGCCGCTTTAGTACATTATCAGGTCCCTACCTAAAAATGACATCAGCAAAGAGTCAAGCAAGGCTTGGAGAACTTGATCACCCTGGAGGAGTATAGAAAGAGGGGCTATGGGGTTTTCCTTTATCTCACCAACTGGGCAACTTTAAAAGACTGTTTCTTCATTTCCATAGCTGGAAAGAATTTTAATATCAGGCTTCCCAAGTGGCTCACTCACCCTGCCAATGCAGGAGATGCAGAAGACTCTGGTTTGATACCTGGATGGGAAATATCCCATGGAGGAGGAAATGGCAACCCATTCCAATATTCTCGCCTGGAAAATCCCATGATCAGAGGAGCCTGGTGGGTTACAGTCCATGGGATCACAAGAGTTGGATACAACTTAGTGACTGAACAACAGCTTTGTTGAATGGTTCTGAGATTCAGTGAATTTGTACCTGGAGGCTGCTGACTAGAATCTCTGTGCTAGATTAAAAAAAAAAAATCCTCAAGACTGTTTATTTTTGTTGTTAATAGTATTCTTCAGCCAATTTAAGAGCCAAGTATAAGTTTGTATAATTGAACATGAGAAGGCAAGAGGTTCATTTAGGGAACTATTCAGAGAAGAATACACACAGCCCAGGTGGAGAAAGTCCATGAGTAACAAAGGACCAGGAAGCAAGGCATGAGGACAAAGCAGATAAAAGGAGGGAGGGTCACTGATCAGAGCCAGGAACAGACCACAGGGCAAAGGTTCAGTCAGCCCTGATGGTTGGCAGCTCTGCTCTGCTCTGTGCGTCCAGTTCCCTTCATTTTGAGTTAAGGCACCAGAGGTCTCTCTCCAAGCCATGGAGTAAGACAGATTCCAACCATTAGCCATGAGTATGACAACTCTCTCTTGTTTTGTAAATAATATCTCTTTAAATGTTGGATTTAGGCATTTAAAGAAATCACAAACGTACTCCAAGACAATTTCTGAAAGACCAAGGACTTTAATATTTTGAAATAAAGCTCTTTGAAAGAAACTAACACAACATTGTAAAACAACTGTACTCCAATAAAAATAAATGAAAAATACTAAAATAAATAAGTAAATAAAGTAAAGCTCTTTGAAACCAAAGGCAGAATAAAAAAAGAAAATAAATTGACTACATCATTACTAACCTACTTGAAATGTGAAAAAGCATCATGAACAAAGTTAAAAGGTAAAGAACAAACTGCAAGGGGACTTGTACTATAAAGTCAAAGAGGGTTCAAGATGGGGAACACATGTATACTTGTGGCGGATTTATTTTGATGTATGGCAAAAGCAATACAATATTGTAAAGTTAAGCAAAATAAAATTTAAAAAAAAGTAAAGTGAAAGAGTTAATATCATTATATGTAAAAGACTCACAAGGCAAATTTCTAGAACTCCATGACAGACTAGGATATGTGTTTCAGGAAACTCATTTTGAGAAAAGTGTGAATAAGGCCAAGCTGGAGGCTCAAAGAAAGCTACTGCGATGGTCCAAGAAGTGAAAGAGAACCCTGCACTAACAGCAGTGGCAGCAGGGTAGAAAAGAGAGGGAGGCAGAGCTTCAGGAAACATTGGGGAGGTCAAATTTACAGTGACTAATTAAACACATGTGGAAATTTTCGAACGCGGGCAGGAATGAGGAAAAGGATGGACCTAAAATATATCTGTTATTAGCAAATTTAAATTTTATTCCCTATTTATGGATGCTTGGTATACTTGCTCTCTACCTGAAATGTGTTTTCTTCCATTAACAAGAAAGGGCTCATCAGTAAAATTCAGTCTGACGTCAAAAAATAAAATAAAAATTCCATTAGAAAATGGGCAAGTTCAAGGACAAAATTAATTTTTAAAAACTTTAACTGGCTCAAAAACATAGACATAAATGTTTAATCTGAGTAATGAAGATCTGTGAATATAAAAACTTACAAATTGTCAAAAGGAATAAAATATGCAAATATATTTAAAATCTAGTGTTAGATGTAGGGAAAGAGTCATCATACTTGCGAGGGGTATAAAATGTTAAAAAAAATTATCTGGAGCACAATTTGTCAAAATGTAACAAAGCTCTTAAAAAATTATAAAATTTTATCCTGAATATCCTAAATAATAAAATAAGAATATTCACAAAGGTTTAAACATAAAGATAATAAACTTAGAACATTTTGCACTAAAACAATTTAAAGATATTTTTCAGTCAGTTCAGTTCAGTCACTGAGTCGTATCAGACTCTTTGCGACCCCATGGACTGCCTCACCACAAGGTTTCACTGTCCATGACTAATTTCCAAAGTTCATTCAAACTCATGTCCATCGAGTCGGATATGCCATCCAACCATCTCATCCTCTGTCATGCCCTTCTCCTCCTGTCTCCAATCTTGCCCAGCATTAGGGTCAATTCCAATGAGCTGGTTCTTTGCATCAGGTGGACAAAGGAATGGAATTTAGCTTCAGCATGAGTCTTTCCAATAAACATTCAGGACTGATTTCCTTTAGCATGGATTGACTGGATCTCCTTACAGTCCAAAGGACTCTCAACAGTCTTCTCCAACATCAAAGTTCAAAAGCATCAATTCTTCAGCACTCAGCTGTCTTTATAGTCCAACTCTCACATCCATACATGACTACTGGAAAAAACCATAGCTTTGACTAAACAGACATTTGTTGGCAAGTAATGTCTCTGCTTTTTAATATGCTGTCTAGGTTGATTATAACTATCCTTCCAAGGAGTAAGCGTCTTTTAATGTCATGGCTGGAGTCACCAACTACAGTGATTTTGGAACCCCAAAAAATAAAGTCAGCCACTTTTTCCACTGTTTCCCCATCTATTTGCCATGAAGTGATGGGACCGAATGCCATGACACTTTTCTGAATGTTGAGTTTTAAGCCAACTTTTTCCTCTCCTCTTTCCCTTTCATCAAGAGGCTATGCCATAAGGGTGGTGTCATCTGTGTGTATCTGACGTTATTGATACTTTTCCTGGCAATCTTGATTCCAGATTGTGCTTCATCCAGTACAGCATTTGGCATGATGTACCCTGCATAGAAGTTAAATAAGCAGAGGGACAACATATAGCCTTGATGTACTCCTCTCCCGATTTGGATCCAATCTGTTGTTCCATGTCCAGTTCTACCTGTTGCTTCTGACCTGCATACGGATTTCTCAGTAGGCAGGTCAGGTGGTCTGGTATTCCCATTTCTTTCAGAATTTTCCACACTTGGTTGTGATCCACACAGTCAAAGACTTTGGCATAGTCAATAAAGCTGAAACAGATGTCTTTCTGGAACTCTCTTGCTTTTTCAATGATCCAGTGGATGTTAGTAATTTGATCTTTGGTTCCTCTGCCTTTTCTAAATTCAGCTGGAACATCTGGAAGTTCACAGTTCACCTATTGCTGAAGCGTGGCTTGGAGAATTTTGAGCTTTACTTTACTAGCGTGTGAGATGAGTGAAATTGTGCGGTAGTTTGAGCATTCTTTGGCATTGCCTTTCTTTGGGATTGGAATGAAAACTGACCTTTTCCAGTCCTGTGGCCATTGCTGAGTTTTCCAAATTTGCTGGCATACTGAATGCAACACTATCACAGCATCATCTTTGAGGATGTGAAATAGTTCAACTGGAATTCCATCACCTCCACTAGCCTTTTTTCATAGTGATGCTTCCTAAGGCCCACTTGACTTCACATTCCAGGATGTCTGGCTCCAGGTTGGTGATCACACCATTGTGGTTATCTGGGTGATGAAGATCTGTTTTGTATAGTTCTTCTCTGTATTCTTGCCACCTCTTCTTAATACCTTCTGCTTCTGTTAGGTTTATACCATTTCTGTCCTTTATCGTGCCCATCTTTGCAAGAAATGTTCCCTTGGTATCTCTAGTTTTCTTGAAGAGATTTCTAGTCTTTTCCACTCTATTTCTTTGCATTGATCACTAAGGAAGGTTTCCTATCTCTCCTTGCTATTCTTTGGAACTCTGCATTCAAATGGGTATATCTTTCCTTTTCACTTTTGCCTTTCACATCTTTTCTTTTCTCAGCTATTTGTAAGGCCTCCTCAGACACCCATTTTGCCTTTCTGCATTTTTTTTTCTTGGGAATTGTCTTGATCCCTGCCTCCTGTACAGTGTCATGAACCTCCATCCATAGTTCTTCAGGCACTCTCTCTATCAGATCTAAGCCCTTGACTCTATTTGTCACTTCCACTGTATAATCATAAGGAATTTGATTTAGGTCTTACCTGAACGGTCTAGTGGTTTTCCCTACTTTCTTCAATTTAAGTTTGAATTTGGCAATAAGAAGTTCATGACGTGAGCCACAGTCAGCTCCCAGTCTTGTTTCTGTTGACTGTTAATAGCTTCTCCATCTTCGGCTGCAAAGAATATAATCAATCTGATTTCAGTGTTGACCATCTGGTGATGTCCAAGTGTAGAGTCTTCTATGTGTTGTTGGAAGAGGGTGTTTGCTATGACCAATGCATTCTCTTGGCAAAACTCTGTTAGCGTTTGACTTGCTTAATTTTGTACTCCAAGGTCAAATTTGCCTGTTACTCTAGGTATTTCTTGACTTCCTACTTTTGCATTCCAGTATCCTATAATGAAAAAGACATCTTTTTCAGGCATTGGTTCTAGAAGGTCTTGTAGTCTTCATAGAACTGTTCAACTTCAGCTTCTTCAGCATTAATGCCTGGGGCATAGACTTGTATTACTGTGAGACTGAATGGTTTGTCTTGGAAATGAACGGAGATCATTCTGTTGTTTTTGAGATTGTATCCAAGTACTTCATTTCAGACTCTTTTGTTGACTATGATTGCTACTCCATTTCTTCTAAGGGATTCTTGCCCACATTAGTAGATACAATGGTTATCTGAGTTAAATTCACCCATTCCAGTCCATTTTAGTTCTCTGATTCCTAAAATGTCGATGTTCACACTTGCCATCACCTGTTTGACCACTTCCAATTTGACTTGATTCAAGGCCCTAACATTCCAGGTTCCAATGCAATATTGTTCTTTACAGCATCAGACTTTACATCCATCACCAGTCCCATCCACAACTGGGTGTTGTTTTAGCTTTGGTTCCATCCCTTCATTCTTTCTGGAGTTATTTTTCCACTGATATCCAGGAGCATATCAGGCACCTACCGGCCTAGGGAGTTCATCATTCAGTGTCCTATCTTTCTGGTTTTCATACTGTTCACAGGATTCTCAAGGCAAGATAGTTTTAGTGCTTACTTATCAGGGGTTGGCAAGCCACTCTAGTCTCTTACCTGGAGAGTCCCAAGGATGGAGGAGCCTGGTAGGCTGCAGTCCATGGAGTCGTGAAGAGTCAGACGCGACTGAGCGACTTCACTTTCACTTTTCACTTTCATGCACTGGAGAAGGAAATGGCAACCCACTCCAGTGTTCTTGCCTGGAGAATCCCAGGGATGGCAGAGCCGGTTGGGGTGCCGTCTATAGGGTTGCACAGAGTCGGACACGACTGAAGTGACTTAGCATAGCATAGCATATCAGGGGTTACTTAATAAAATATCATATATATTATCTGAATCTAATCTTATGAACAGTTATTGACATATAAAGATATAAACATATCCCCAGGTGAAGAAAAGAAATTTATTTTATATAGGTAAATTCTATATAAGTATGTCTAGAAGAAATCTGAAGGACATAGAGTTTATCATTTACCATGAGGTGGCATATTTTTAAATTAGCCTTCTTTACCCTAATCATGCATTATACATTTTCAATAACAAATGTGGACATTTTCATATAGTTTTATAGTGGAAAAATATTAAAATGTGTAATAACATGACCTTTGGACACAGTCAGATCAGGTATGGATAGCCAATTCTGCCAACGAGCAATCTCCTTAATACTTAGGTTTTAAGTTTAATCAGGGCATCCAGATTATAAAGTCACACATATTAAATAAAATAATACATGTAAAGTGCTTGATACAATGATTGCCATGTAAGGAACACTCAATAAATCTCTGTTCAGTTTGTAGAAATTTGATATGAAAGCACTTTAAGCTTCTGGATGTTAGAAAACATGATTTTAATTTAAATAACCCTGAAAGCTAAAATAGTACAAAGTATGAAATGAAAATTCATTTGAAATGAAAATGAAATGACATGGAAAATTCTGAAGGAGATGTAAATACTAGACCACATGACCTGTCTCTTGAGAAACCTATATGCAGGTCAGGAAGCAACAGTTAGAATCAAACATGGAACAATAGATTGGTTCCAAATAGGGAAAGGAGTAAGTCAAGGCTGTATATTGTCACCCTGTTTATTTAACTTCTATGCAGAGTACATCATGAGAAACGCTGGACTGGAAGAAACACAAACTGGAATCAAGATTGCCGGGAGAAATATCAATAACCTCAGATATGCAGATGACACCACCTTTATGGCAGAAAGTGAAGAGGAACTAAAGAGCCTCTTGATGAAAGTGAAAGAGGAGAGTGAAAAAGTTGGCTTAAAGCTCAACATTCAGAAAACGAAGATCATGGCATCTGGTCCCATCACTTCATGGCAAATAGATGGGAAAACAGTGGAAACAGTGGCTGACTTTATTTTTATCAGCTCCAAAATCACTGCAGATGGTGACTGCAGCCATGAGATTAAAAGATGTTTACTCCTTGGAAGGATAGTTATGACCAACCTAGACAGCATATTAAAAAGCAGAGACATTACTTTGTCAACCAAGTTCTGCCTAGTCAAAGCTATGATTTTTCCAGTAATCATGTATGGAAGTGAGAGTTGGATTATAAAGAAAGCTGAGCGCTGAAGAATTAATGCTTTTGGACTGTGGTGTTGAAGGCTGTTGAGAGTCTCTTGGACTGCAAGGAGATCCAACCAGTCCATCCTAAAGGAGATCAGTCCTGAGTGTTCATTGTAGGGACTGATGTTGAAGCTGAAACTCCAATACTTTGGCCACCTGATGCAAAGAGCTGACTCATTTGAAAAGAGCCTGATTCTGAGAAAGATTGAGGGCAGGAGGAGAAGGGGACAACAGAGGATGAGATGGTTGGATGGCATCACCGACTCAATGGACATGTGTTTGGGTAAACTCCGACAGTTGGTAATGGATAGGAGGCCTGGCATGCTGCGGTTCATGGGATTGCATAGAGCTGAACATGACTTAGCAAGTGAACTGAACTGATGTAATGAAATTTTGTGAAAATTGTGAAATGGAAGGAAAAATGAAGGCCTAACATGGAAAGCATGCTCCTGCTACATTTGAATATCTTAAACAGAGTCCATATGTGATTCTTTTGATTTTTCAGGCCCTTACCCAAATTTTCATTTATGACCTTAACTCTGACTTTTTGTCCCATGGGACTTTTGTCTTTACCTGATTTAAATAATTATTGGCTTTCAACTTTGATTTCTACTTTGGGTTTTATTTTTGTACATCAAATCGTACCTGATAGCTGACTCATGTTCCTCCACTGTAGCAACTTTCGTTTTTCTGTATTAATCCTTTGTCTGAGATATGAGAATGATATTCATTCATTTATAAGTGAAGAGAGAGAGATCCTCATAGATTCTATGTGTGAGAGGATCTTGCCCAACTCCATCAAGAAACCATCCATGATACTCCATAGACAGTCAAACATACACATGGCACCAGGGACCCTGAGAGAACATCATACAATCTGTCTTTTAAAGACAACAAAATTGTGTCCCTGAAGGTCAAGGTATCTGTCCATGGTTAAACAGCTAACTAGTACGAGGACTCATTTCAGGCCTTCTTATTTCCAGACCACTGGCCTTCCCACAACATCCTGCGGCTTTTAAGGTACTTAAAAATAAACTCGGTGCTGCTGAAACATATTGTTTTTGTTTTTAAAATGGACAACACTTCTAGTCTTTTAGTCCACGATGCCTAAGGCAAAACTCAACCCTACATATTTTCTCTGACGAAAATAAAGTTCAGTTTATCTTTAAATAGCTGCAGTTGACTGGGTAGAAATTTTGTTTTCCATATGCTAAAGCAATCAAACTTCAGGACTAAACTTTCTATTTTTCAAAACACAGACATATTGAACATATTCTAAATGGACACATTGGTGGCCAAAACTAAGATACCTATGCAACACCAAATAATGTTTTCAGTGCTACTTTTGCTGAAATGCAATTATATTTACAAACATTGCTTTATATATGCTTTTATATCCAAGGGCAGTACTTACCTAGCAACAATGAATTGAAAGAATGCGTTGAAAAAATTTCCTGTGTTTGGAATTCAGTGGAAAATATTTCATGAGTGGATGACACAGCATGCTAAATAGATGAAGAAAAGACACAGCTTTGAAGTGCTGGGAATTTTTTGGCATTTTGAAGCCTTTGAAATGGCAGCTAATTTCTAGAGAACTTCACCTTTGGCTCTTTCAGGCAAGTTAGATTTGTCTGTAGTTCCCTATACTTGGCTCCATCAAAAGGAAATATCCACCATGCTCACTTTAAAACAATGATTTGTGAGAGTAAGAATCATTACATAACCTATGTCTTGTAACAGTCCAATAAACAATCATTTTTTCTCAATTAAACTGAATTTGGAAGTGAGATATAAATCTAAGGGACTATATCTGATAGAGTGCCTGATGAACTATGGATGGAGGTTTATGACATTGTACAGGAGACAGGGATCAAGACCATCCACATGCAAGAGAAATGCAAAAAAGCAAAATGGCTGGCTGGGGAGGCCTTACAAATACCTGTGAAAAGAAGAGAAGCAAAAAGCAAAGGAGAAAAGGAAAGATATAAACATCTGAATGCAGAGTTCCAAAGAATAGCAAGAAGAGATAAGAAAGCCTTCTTCAGTGATCAATGCAAAGAAATAGAGGAAAACAACAGAATGGGAAAGACTAGAGATCTCTTCAAGAAAATTAGAGATACTAAGGTAACATTTCATGCAAAGATGGGCTCGATAAAGGACAGAAATGGTATGGACCTAACAGAAGCAGAAGATATTAAGAAGTGGTGGCAAGAATACACAGAAGAATTGTACAAAAAAGATCTTCATGACCCAGATAATCACGATGGTATGATCACTGACCTAGAGCCAGACATCCTGGAATGTGAAGTCAAGTGGGCCTTAGAAAGCATCACTATGAACAAAGCTAGTGGAGGTGATGGAATTCCAGTTGAGCTATTTCAAATCCTGAAAGATGATGCTGTGAAAGTGCTGCACTCAATATGCCAGCAAATTTGGGAAACTCAGCAGTGACCACAGGACTCGAAAGGTCAGTTTTCATTCCAATCCCAACGAAAGGCAATGCCAAAGAGTGCTCAAACTACCGAACAATTGCACTCATCTCACACGCTAGTAAAGTAATGCTCAAAATTCTCCAAGCCAGGCTTCACCAATATGTGAACCGTGAACTTCCAGATGTGCAAGCTGGTTTTAGAAAAGGCAGAGGAACCAGAGATCAAATTGCCAACATCTACTGGATCATTGAAAAAACAAGAGAGTTCCAGAAAAACATCTATTTCTGCTTTATTGACTATGCCAAAGCCTTTGACTGTGTGGATCACAATAAACTGTGGAAAATTCTGAAAGAGATGGGAATACTAGACCACCTGACCTGCCTCTTGAGAAACCTATATGCAGGTCAGTAAGCAACAGTTAGAACCAAACATGGAACAACAGACTGTTTCCAAATAGTAAAAGGAGTATGTCAAGGCTGTATATTGTCACCCTGTTTATTTAACTTCTATGCAGAGTACATCATGAGAAACGCTGGACTGGAAGAAGCACAAGCTGGAATCAAGACTGCCAGGAGAAATATCAATAACCTCAGATATGCAGATGACACCACCCTTCTGGCAGAAAGTGAAGAGGAACTAAAGAGCTTCTTGATGAAAGTGAAAGTGGAGGGTGAAAAAGTTGGCTTAAAGCTCAACATTCAGAAAATGAAGATCATGGCATCTGGTTCCATCATTTCATGGGAAATACATGGGGAAACAGTGGAAACAGTGTCAGACTTTATTTTTCTGGGCTCCAAAATCACTGCAGATGGTGACTGCAGCCGTGAAATTAGAAGATGCTTACTCCTTGGGAGAAAACTTATGACCAACCTAGATAGCATGTTGAAAAGCAGAGACATTACTTTGCCAACAAAGGTCCGTCTAGTCAAGGCTATGGTTTTTCCTGTGGTCATGTATGGATGTGAGAGTTGGACTGTGAAGAAGGCTGAGCACTGAAGAATTGATGCTTTTGAACTGTGGTATTGGAGAAAACTTTTGAGAGTCCCTTGGACTGCAAGGAGATCCAACCAGTCCATTCTGAAGGAGATCAGCCCTGGGATTTCTTTGGAAGGAATGATGCTAAAGCTGAAACTCCAGTATTTTGGCCACCTCATGCGAAGTGTTGACTCATTGGAAAAGACTCTGGTGCTGGGAGGGATTGGGGCAGGAGGAGAAGGGGATGATGGGGGATGAGATGGCTGGCATCAATGACTCGATGGGCCTGAGTCTGAGTGAACTCCAGGAGTTGGTGATGGACAGGGAGGCCTGGCGTGCTGCGGTTCATGGGGTCGCAAAGAGTTAGACATGACTGAGCAACTGAACTGAACTAAACTGAATTTGCAAGGTATGCTGCATATAAACATAATAATTATCCTAATTATAAGTCAAATAGATGAATACTAGATCTTGATATAAACTCAGAAATTCTTCAAAGTTGATAACCACTTTCCTATTGAGATATAAAGTAGAATGACGATTCAAATGAGGTTTGCATCAATTCAAAATCTAGGTCCTACAGTAAGGTAAGGTACACATTGACAACACTTTGCATGCTCTTGTCTCTAGACTCAAAGCTGCAAACTGTATGAACTATTAAAGGATCTCCTGCCTCCTCTTGGCATCTAATTTTAATTTTAGGTTTATTCCTTACCAGCAATTATTGTCCTATACAAAGGACAATTGCAAAGACTCGGACACAACTGAGCGACTTTCACTTTTCCAAACAGGACATAAATATTTAATGATGCAAACATCCCCTTTGGTGAGATGTTTTTCTAAATATCCACCAGTAAACATTCACTCTATCCCATCAGTAAAGAAAAACATGCACACAATACAAGAAACAAGTGATTTTAGACAGTAATTATTTATAACACATCCTATATTCCCTCCCCCAGTGATGTACCATGCTCTGAGCTAACCGCACAAAAATCTGAATCCCCTTACCACCACCAGTTTATTGTTTCCAGTTCATACAATCTCTCTAAAGTCAAATCACGTCTGCTCCATTTCTACAGCTCTTGACAATGTTCAGGTTCACATCTTATCTTCCAAAGGTCATGCAATAACATCCTTTCTGTTCTCTCTCCCTTCAGGTTCATCCCTCTCAAAGGCTTTATGCAAAACTTAGGCATCAATATTTTTAAATGTGGCTCTTTTACATATAAAATCATACAATTTTAATTATTTAGTAACTATCTCATACCTAATGCCTTTCCCTTCTTAATATTTACTTAAAAGTTTCTAATGGAAAGTTCTTTAAATATAAGTCAACCTTTAGCACATGTAAAATTAATGCATAAATGCATATAAAGAATAAAACATTTCCATAGAAAAGAACCTAATATGTTAGTGTTTACAGTTAATCTAAGAACTGCACAAATTGGACTAAAATTGTTTCTAGTTAAGGCATTTAAGTTCTGGGGGACTATTTTAACATGCCAAATGAATTTTTCCCATCAAATGTCTTTTATATCTAAGAAACAACAGTTCTAAGAAAATGATGCCTTTAATTCGTCTAAAATAAAATATTTGACAACAAACTGACATTTAGTTCCTAATTTCTTGTATTACTTGGTAAAAAAATGATCATAAGAATTAATATTTCAAGCAGCAAGTACTAACAATCCAATATTTTCTGTCAAGAGAATGCAGTGTAGATGTTGAGTATGACATTAATATTATGCAAAAGAAAAAATACTTTTTTTCTCACATTTTCTTCAAAATGATGAAGATACAAAATATACTTAACTATCATCCCCATAGCAGGAAAAGACAGATAAGCTTAGTCTCCCAAGGTGGCTCCAGTGGTAAGGAACCCGCCTGCCAATGCAGGAGACTAAGAGACGCAGGTTCAACCTCTGGGTCAGGAAGATGTCCTGGAGGCGGGCATGGCAATCCACTGCAGTATTCTTGGCCAGAGAATCCCATGGACAGAGAAGCCTGGTGGGCTACCGTCCATGGAGTGGAAAAGAATCAGACAGGAAAGAAGCGACTTAGCATGCACCAATATTGATTCCTGAAGAACCACTGTAGCTTTTGAAACCTGGAATTGAAGATAAACTAGGAAAGAGAAGATTGTGAGGTTTTTATTGTTGTTGTTTTAATTTTTTTGCCCAAGTAGGAATCTTTAAGAAGAATGAGGCATTGTAAATCCCCCTGTAGTAATTAGGACAATGTGGTATTGTAAAAATTCTCACATTATAGGATGATTATATTATTCTTTTTTACACTGATAGGGAGAAGCACCCTTGAGAATTGTTCTAATAGTAATAATTATCTTGCTATTATAATGGTAATCTCATACTGTTTGAGAATAGAAATGGATAAAGAATGGGGAATAAAATCCTGAGATATTAGAAGTCTTTATATAAGAACGTTCTAACATTAAATCTAGAGGTACATAAGTAGTGGCACTGCCATTGCAAATATGAGTTAAAGAGGTCCAATTCTCTGCCTAAGTTAATGTGATACTAAGAAAAGATGCTAGCGTTCCTCCTCCTACTCTTTTACTCCCTTAGCAACATAGAAAGTGGTAAGTGTAGGAGGAAATCTGACTTGGCAAAGAACCAGTACTATTTCCAGTGTGCAGAAAACAGTTTCCACTTAGAAATTTTAAAATCAACATTAACTGAATAGACTATCAGAGGTTTTTTTGGACAGTGTTTACATGATGCATCAGTTTACAGGAAATGAAATTTGCTAATGATATGGCTGCCCATGAAGCAAAACAAGGTTTACAGACGCAAGGTATTTTGTCCAACATGTTAATAGCCAAGAGGAAGAAGTTCTAACAGACACTAATATCCTGAACTTTCAGAACAATGTTTCCTCTGTGCCTTGAGTGTAAAATAGATCTGGTGCAAAAATACCCATTCTCTACCTACAGAGAAAAGTAATCAAATAATTCCAAAGTCATATAATCACTTAAGTCCTTTTTATTACCAGACAAAGCACATAAAAGAGAAGTAATGTTTTTCTTAGTTTCTCTATCCTAGGTAGAAGGGCTTCAAAGGCACTGAAACACTTACAGCTCTGAAATTATATTTGACTTAGTAATTTTGCAATGCCATGCTCAGTCACGTCCAACTTTTTGCAGCCCCATGGACTGTAGCCCTCAAGGCTCCTCTGTCCATGGAATTTTCCAGGAAAGAATATTGGAGTGGGTTGCAACTTCCTACTCCAGGGGCTCTTCCTGATCCAGGGATCAAACCCACATATCTTGTGTTTCTTGTGTCTCCTATATTGGCAGGCAGATTTTTTAACATTAGTGCCACCTGGGAAGGCCCAGGTCTTATCATATCAGGGTTCTTTTTCCATTGATGAAAATTAAAACACTATTTCACTAGAAGTAGCATAGATTATTTCTGAATAATAAAAAGAAAATATCTAATGTGTACTGTATATGAGGAAATATATGAACAGTCAGAAATAAATAGCTGAAAACATATAATGATTTTGTTATCCCACACTTACATAATGTTAAAGATATACAAGGACTATAATGTAGGGGTGACGTGAAGTCACTCGGTCATGTCCAGCTTTTTGCGACCCCATGGACTGTAGCCTACCAGGCTCCTCTGTCCATGGGATTTTCCAGGCTAGAGTACTAGAGTGGGTTGCCATTTCCTTCTCCAGGGGATCTTCCCAACCCAGCAGTCGAACCCGGGTCTCCTGCATTTCAAGCAGACACATTACCATCTGAGCCACCAGGGAAGTCTCTATAATATAGGGGTAGGTCTTAGTTAACATATCTTTAGTAATATATTGCAGTGAATTAACAGACTCTGTAGGTTGAAGTTAGATTTCCCTGGTGGCTCAGGTGGTAAAGATTTTTGCCTGCAATGCAGGAGACCCAGGTTCAATTCCTGGGTTGGGAAGATCGTCTGGCAAAGGAATTGGCAAACCACTCCAGTATTCTTGTCTGGAGAATTCCATGGACAGAGGAGCCTGGCAGGCTACAGTCCATGTGGTTGCAAAGAGTCAGACACAACTGAGTGACTAACACTCATGCACTTCTAGTTAGAATTTATCATAAGGTTGTAATAGTGAATGTAGTGTGGCTCCCCAGGTAGCTCTGGGAGGCGTTATAATTTCTAGGTGAAAAGCAAACAAGGGAAACTTTAACTCTGGAAGCTTTAACTCTCAGGTATTGAAAAATCATATTGTCTCAGGAATAACACTCCTTTAGGAAGAAGGGAATAGAGGGAAGTTTCCCTAAGATGAAGTTTCTGCTATAAAACCTTTTACAAAACAGCATGTTGAATGACACAGGATGCCAATCAATTCCTTACCAATAGTTTTCATTTTCATATTGGGAGTGGTATGGTATACTGGGAGGAATACTGGACTGTAAATTAGTCCCAGATCTAAATAAAACTATGACATGCACCATGCTGCCTGTGTCACTGGATCTCAGCTTCCTCATTTGGCAAAGACAGCATTAGACTACAGCTCATTCCAACTCTACAAAATCTAGACTTCTCTAATTTTCAAATGTAAAAGCATGCTAATTTGTTTTACAAAACAATTTGAATCTAAGTTTCCAGATTGTGAAACAAGAAAAACATATCACATCTTTCTCTTCATTCTCCTTTCATTTATTTATTCATGCATTCATTCATTCAATACTACTGACTACCTGCTTATGATCATTCTAACTTCTATAATGATAGACTACAGGAAGCACGGTGGATAGAGGAGACCTATTAGAAAGCTACAGTGATACTCTGGGCTTGTATCAGGATGTTACTAGCAGAGGTAGTGAGAAAGCAGTCAGATTGTAGATATATTCTGAAGGTATAGCCAAGAAGGTATGCTGAAGGATGGGATGTAGGATAATGGAAAAAAAGAGGATATTACTACAATTTCTCTTTCAGCTATCTCAACCCTTTGTATTCTAAAGAATTTTTTCCTTTTCAATTTAGAATATGATGAATATTATTTTACAATATTGAACTGGTACTTCATGGAAATATTTTCAAGTTTTAAAAAATTGAAGCGATTGACTTATATTTCTTTCATATCATGGCAACTATAACCATGGAAACAGCCTTTTGAGTCTTTTTATTGATACCCGTCCTTCTCTTTCCACACTTCTAAACCACCTCTCAAAGGCATTTTTTTTAATCTGCTAACTTGTGTTACTGCTATTCCATATGACATTTACTTTCAATGACCACATATTTTATATGTTCCATGTTGTTCTTCCTCCTGCCTTATACCCATTGGCCTGCGTTTGTCAATCTTTCAGTCAGAAACACTGATGAGCAAGAGTTTGCCTCAGACACACACGATCACCAAAATCATGATCTTTGTAGCTGCTTTTATTATTTCTTTCAACTCTTCGTGCCCCGTCATCACGTCCAAAGCTGACCTGTAATGTTGAGAGGCTCCAATCTTAAGAATCATTCTTATTTCTGAGAGCCCACATTTCAAAAATTTACCCCAGAGAACTGCTTTAAATCTTGTCTCACACAGTGCAGAAGTCCACCATGTATGTACAGAGAAGTACAGATGGTTTTAGACAAAGCTGAGAGCTCACGAGTGCATCACAGAAGTCAAAATAACAGTGGCTTTCCATCTGTTAACATATTCATATTTACCTCATTTTCCCACAAGTACTACTCTTTGCTTTCCATTCACACTGGCAAATCTCAGCAGGCAATGAGTGGTTGGCATCTATTTTCATCCTGTAGTATAGTTCTTGAGACTTCGTTTTCTAAACAGTGTGCTATTATAAAGACAAGTGCCAAAGACATATTTTAGCCCCCAAGATGCGTTTGAGGGTTCTCACTCCTCAGCAATTTTTACTTTCACTGCTCAGTATTGGTGACAAATGTAGGAGTCTATTGGTGTGACAACCCTTGAGATTCAAAATTTTTCTAATAGCTGTAAAGTCTTCATTTTCATATATTTCAAAATAAACTTTTTCCAATTATTCTAATATTTTTTCTTTCTTTTTTTTTTAACATTTGGCTGCACTGGGTCTTTGTTGCTGCATGTGGGCTTTCTCCAGTTGTGGTAAGCAGGGGCTACTCTCTAGTTGTGGTACGATGAATGGGCTTCTCATTGTGGTGACTTGTTTTGCTGGGGAGCACAGGCTCCAGGGTATACAGGCTTCAGCAGGTGCAGCACACAGGCTTAATTTCCCCACAGCATGTGGAATCTTCCTGGACCAGGGATTGAACCCATGTCCCCTGCATTGGCAGACAGGTTCTTAACCACTGAAGACCTAGTTATTTTATAAAACAAACTCAAGGAGAATTGAGTGGAAGAAATCTCCAAATGAAAATGTATGGCTACATAGATTTAATCACTTTGCAACAGTTTTTAAGTTAACTATTATTTTTTTAACAATGCTTCAGTTTTATCATATCAAGCCATATTATAATTATGATACAGAAATTATGGACCAGTAACTATAAATAAATAAATATTTATAATTTTCAAAGAATTTACTTTTAAAAACTGATAAATGTTGGTTTTCACTTTTCACATTTCATACGATTTATACAATTTCATACAATTATAGGGGAATAATTTACATGGTTGCAAAATAAAGTATAATATTTAAGTCCATCGAATAGAGCAGCTTTTGATGACAACTGGTTAATCAGAAAAAAGCATGATTTATTTATTAATGCTTTACAACAGAATCTTTCAAAACTTGCAAAAACCGCTTGTTCATTTTAAGGAGGACTTGATAACAAAGTTTTCTTTAAATTCTCAATACAAGCAACACTATTTGTTAATTTTGTTCTCCTGTGTGGTGTTAACTCTATGGAGATCTCCACAGTCCAAAACAGCTCTGAAGTTTTTTCTTTTTTTCCCTGTATCACTTTCATGTGTAAATGTGCTTGACAACATCCATGCATTCAACATCAGTTCACAACATTACAAATAAAAAGTCTCTACATTTATAATATGCTATGAAAAATAACTGCTCAGTTTGAATGATTGCTAATTTCTTCTCACTTATCTCTTCCTAAGCCAAACCTTGAGAAAGCAAATAGTATCACAGACCCTATTCAAAACAAAGAATGTAAGTGCCTTATGCAACACTGCCTTATTCAAATTCCCTGACAGATGTTCATGTACAACAAGGTTACTGTTTCTGATCCCTAAAGAGATACAGTAGATCACATTCAACCAGATAAAAGTCTAAGCCATCTAGGTCTGACTTTAGAAGATTTAGCATATTTCCCATTACCAGGAATATGGGCAGTAAATTATCAAAACTTACACCTTGGGTAGCTTACTAAATATTTCTGAGCTTTAGTTTCTTCATATATGAAACAAAAATTATACAACATAATCAACGGAGTTGTATAGGTTGAATGATCAAAGGTAAGTGAAAGAGTGTGGTATGAAGCAGGATCACAGTAAATGAGAATGTTTATCATCACTTCATGGCTGTTCATATTCACATGTTACTAGCACTTTGGCTCCATTATCATGTCTTATAATGCTCTCTTCAGACAGCAGAATAATGGAAAAAATATCAGATAATTCTTTGAGCCCAATAGTGCTTAATGTCATTTTTAAAATATATTTGGTAGTTTATTTCTAAACTTAGAAGTTGTTCCATAAATAGAAAAACTAACCCTTCACTTGCTCTTTCATAAATTTAGATTCATTGACAATTAACCTTTCTTCCTAGCATTTCCAAGATTTCCCTCTTTCATTTAGTTTTGGTAATACCTCAAAATGTTCATTATAAAAGTCTAATTTGCACCATATTGAAAATAGCTAGATTTTAAATTATCACTTATTTTCATATATCATAAGGATTTTCTTATCCATGGAGTATTGCTAGAGTAGGAAAGTAAAATTATTGGTGAGTTAGGAATGTCTGTTTGAATGCAAGCTGTCTATCACCTTGTAGGAATCATTTCCTTCTATAGAGCCCTGGGGGCTCTCTGGGCTGTCTGACTGCTTCAGGTCACTCATTCTCTAGCCTGGTTAGAACCTTGTGTATTCTAAGTATAAGTGTATATTTTAGAGAATCCAGTCACCCTATGAGCTGTCTTGTCAATAATGTGTATGTGCTGACATGTGAGATTTCAAACCAAGACAGAGTGTACTCAGGCCAGAGAGGAATAGAAACATTTAAATTTCAAAACTTCAGTAAGTAAATCTCTTTACAAAGCCAACTTTTGCAAAACAAGTTGCCGCTTTCAAAGAAGCAACAGGCCTGGGCATTTTGTTCACAGATCAAATTCAAGGAAATCATTATGCTTTTAATATCTTGCCACCTACAGTTCTACTAGTTTACATGTGAACTTTGTGACAGATACAAAGACTTCCTAAGAATGCATCATGAAAACACAGGCCACTCCTTTTATAAGGTGAAAAAAAAATTAGCATAGACTTAAGGCATATATGTTAATGAGTTAAAACAATACAAAAAAGAATAACAGAAAAATAAACATAGAAAGGAAATGGGATGAGGGAGAAGCACAAAACTAAAGTAGATCATGGTCAAGGTCCCAGTTTTTATTTTCAGTGTGGTTCAGTTCAGTTCAGTTCATTTCAGTCGCTCAGTCATGTCCGACTCTTTGCAACCCCACGAATCACAGCACCCCAGGACTCCCTGTCCATCACCAACTCCCAGAGTTCACTCAGACTCATGTCCATCGAGTCAGTGATGCCATCCAGCCATCTCATCCTCTGTCGTCCCCTTCTCCTCCTGCCCCCAATCCCTCCCAGCATCAGAGTCTTTTCCAATGAGTCAACTCTGCATGAGGTGGCCAAAGTACTGGAGTTTCAGCTTCAGCATCATTCCCTCCAAAGAAATCCCAGGGCTGATCTCCTTCACAATTGACTGGTTGGATCTCCTTGCAGTCCAAGGGACTCTCAAGAGTCTTCTCCAACACCACAGTTCAAAAGCATCAATTCTTCGGTGCTCAGCCTTCTTCACAGTCCAACTCTCACATCCATACATGACCACAGGAAAAACCATAGCCTTGAATAGACGGATCTTTGTTGGCAAAGTAATATCTCTGCTTTTCAATATGTGTGTGGTTAGTGAGTGCTTATTAGAGATTTATAAGCAAATAAAAAAAGTTCAGTCAGTTCAGTTGCTCATTTGTGTCTGACTCTTTGCGACTCCATGAATCCCAGCAAGCCAGGCCTCCCTGTCCATCACCAATTCCCAGAGTTCACCAAAACTCATGTGCATCGAGTTGGTGATGCCATCCAGCCATCTCATCCTCTGTCATCCCCTTCTCCTCCTGCCCCTAATCTCTCCCAGCTTCAGGGTCTTTTCCAATGAGTCAACTCTTTGCATGAGATGGCCAAAGTATTGGAGTTTCAGCCTCAGCATCAGTCCTTCCAATGAACACCCAGAACTGGTCTCCTTCAGAATGGACTGGTTGGATCTCCTTGCAGACCAAGGGACTTGCAAGAGTCTTCTCCAGCACCACAGTTCAAAAGCATCAATTCTTCAGCGCTCAGCTTTCTTAGTAAATAATAAATAAGTAAAGGCTTGGAACAGTATTGAAAGTACATAATGAACAAAGGATACTAATGAATCCATTTCTGCACACCACAAGTTGACTAGGAAAATGAAAGAAAAAATGTGTCATGAGAAACACATATCATAATCAGCTGAAGTGGAGAGATGACTGCAATATCTCCTGTTAGCTAATAAGAGGTATCTCTTATATAAAGCATAGGACCAAGTTATGGTAAGGGACCAAACAATCCAACTAGGAAATGTGGTTCCTGGTAATTATTCCTATGTAGATTTAGCTAAATTATATCTAGATATATGGACCACTGAAGTTCCCTGTTATGCTATAATGATTTTGAGGACTGATGGGATTTAAAAACATAAATGGTTAAAAAGAAACCAGCATTTCTGTGATGGGGCAATTAGGTAAGCTTAATAAGAACTAACATTTACAAAACTAAATCATATTTTTAAAAGTTTTTCTTTCTAAAGTTATAAATGGAGTTCATTAAATTATGTATTTTATATTGAAATCATGATAACTTTTTCTTGGTGTATCTTTAAAGGATTCATCTACTTATTAACTTGAACAAGCCTTTTAGTTTGTGTTTCATCCTTGAACATCTTATTCAAAGAACTGACAGACAACTAATTGCTGACAAAAAAAAAAAATAGACATTTCCTAAGTGCTATTTTCTTTGGTTAACACTTTAATTCTCTTCCCCATCTATTTGGTGAAGGTCGCAGTGCTCTGTGAAATGCCAACACATCAGAACAAGACAGACAAACAACACTGATGATTCAAACACTATTTTACATAACATTTGCATAAGATAATTTTAAAATTTTCAAATTTATAATGGCATTAATACGATAAACACACAGGTCCGAGGTGGCTCAGTGGTAAAGAACCCATCTGCCAAGCAGAAGACGCAAGTTCAATCCTTAGGTCAGGAAGATCCCCTGGAGAAGGAAACGGCAACCCACTTCTAGTATTCTCTTGCCTGTGACATCCCATGGACAAAAGAGCCTGGGGGGCTACAGTCCATGTAGTCGCAAAAGAGTCGGATACGACTTAGTGACTAAACAACAACAACAAATATAATAAAAATTCTGGAAGCATTCACAACAGCTACCATCTGCTCTTTATAAAGGGAAAACTGAGGCAGCACATGGAATAGTGCCAAAGTCATGTAAATGCTCAATGAGACAGCTGGGTAGCACTTGTTAGTTTCCACAGCTAATGAAGTTTCAACATGTCTTCAGCTCTCTTTTTTTCCCCATGGGATAAGTTTTTCTTTTTTACATAGCTCAAGCTAATCATCAGCATTTCTTTATAACTTAGTGGGTTACTTTCTAAAAACTATGCACCTTTCAAGATCAGAAAATTACTCAGCAGTTTTCACACTCATACCCTTTTGTGGCAGGTTGTTTTCTAAAGGTATCCTAACAAAGAATGACTATGTGCACCTACTTGTAATTTGGAAAAGGGAAATGTGACAATGATCGCTGCTTTAATGAGAGATGGTATTGTCAACACCAAGATACAATCTATTCCCCAAACGAACACTTATAACAATGAGACTAGTGAGTCTTTTTGCTCATAAACTATGTAGAAATTGCAACTCTTGGGGTTAGCTCATATAAAATGTTTTTGAATTTTAGATTTTGTTGTTATTTAAACAAAATCACTTCCCTGCCTACAGAGAAGTTGAACTCTATTGACTATGCTAACAATACTGTGCATATATAGCGGAATCATCTTCAGTTATCTGAAAACATTTCATTTAAAGCAAATACTATTGGAAGCTAAAGAAATGAAAAAGCTGTGAAAAATAATTTTATTCTGAATACATTTCAAGAAAACAAGTCATTCTTCTATAATGGGTGATAGAAAGCATCATATAATACATCCTTGAGGACTAACTAAAAATTCATTTTGAAACCAAATCATATGGTGTAGCTTGATTCCTCTATGCAGATCACATTAACTTAATAATTGCCGAATCTCACTTTCAGTGTTACATATATTTGTAGGAATAAAAAGAGATGATAAAAACCATATTAGAAGTAAAACTGGAAATATCAAATTGTAGAATTTTAAGCAAAAGGAAATATAAAATAAGAATTTACAAAGAAAAAAAAAATGAAAATCTAAAAACATGAACTAGGAAATCCCTTGGAGGTCTAGCTATTAGGATCTCATTTTTTCATTGCAAAGGGCCCAGGTTCAATCCTATGTCAAGGAACTAAGATCCTGCAAGCCACATGGCATGGCCAAAAAAAATAAAATAAATAAAAACATGAACTAAGTGATAATGAAGCATGTTAGATTAGATGTAATAAGCAAAGCAATCACCTTGTTATGGTGGACTCTGGAGAACCCTCTCCAAGGGTCCTATGATTCATTCACTCAGTAATGTCTTACTCTTTGTGACTCTATGGATTGTAGCCCTCCAGGCTCCTCTGTCCATGGGATTCTCCACGCAAGAATACTGGAGTGGGTTGCCATGCCCTCCTCCAAGGGATCTTCCTGTCCCTCCAGGGGATTGATTCACTACTAAGACCAGTGTGTGTACCACATACAGACAAGCTGTGTGTATGATACATGGGAGAAGGTTTCACAAGATCTCTAACAAGATACCTGTTATAAGTCCTTTCATTTTAGAAACTATTCATGACTTGCTTTTTATTTGTCTGTTAAAGCACTAGGAGAATTGTCCCTTGTTATATGATAGATGTATAAACATATGGGTACCTAAACAAATGTAATCAATCACTCTAAAGACAAGTTGATTTTTAGGAAATAATTATAGGAGGATATTGAGTGGAATTCTGTTTTCTGAGAATTATGATTGAGGTTCATAGCTGAAAATGAAATTCATCAACTAGTCTGCATTCTAAAGACATATGCAAGAATTCAGAAAGCCAGAACCAAATTCCACACAAAGTTTACTGAGTTAAGCACAGCCAGCCCCACTGCCACCAAACATCAATCCACCAATCGCTCCCTAGAGTCTCTTTGAAGGTCTTGTGATGAAGGCAGAATTCACAATGAGAAAGATGCCCTTTTCCCTCTGGTAAAAAAGAGAGAGAGGAACTCTCAGCTATGTGAAGCTAAGTGAGAAGATTAAAGATGCGTACAGGAAGGAGAGACTAGCACTTCATCTCCCAGAATCTCTGCTTAACCAAGAGACTTGCTGATAAATGGATCTAATGATGACAAATATGGAGATCAAAACGGGGGCCTAAGAAGGTGGAGATGTTTTTGTATATTTTTAAGTTTTATCTGGTAACTTGGATAATAACAGTGGTTAACAATCATTCTTAGGAGAACCCCAGGAATACTCCAGGATGATAAATATCTATTACACAATTATTATTTTATGTTTATACCACATTTGCAATGTAACAAGTCTAATTTAAAGAAAAAGATATTAAAGCTATTATTTATTTCAAACTATAAAGTAGCATCTCTTAAAAAAAAATTCTCTAACAAAGACTATCACTTTTGACCAGAGAATCTTGGTAATATTTTCAAACATTCCTGGTAATATCCACTTTTCAATAATCTATTTATGGCAATGACATCACTTAGAAGCTGAGTTTTACCATTAAGTATGTTTGTCTATAGAGTCTCCAGCAATCTGTGACCATTCAAGGACATTTGTTCTCTATGAACCAGGAATCACAAATATAAATTCCTTTCCTTCCAATGCTTCCTCATGCCAAGAGGAAGTGAGTTCAAGTAAAGGCACACTAATTTTTGTCATTTAATCTTTAATTTTCCAGTAC
Organism: Tragelaphus eurycerus; assembly: GCA_935064755.1. NCBI lineage: Eukaryota > Metazoa > Chordata > Mammalia > Artiodactyla > Bovidae > Tragelaphus > Tragelaphus eurycerus. The sequence continues at coordinate 1,212,896 of CAKXYN010000097.1, read as the reverse complement.
TAACATATTAATAAGGTTGTTTTTATTGTAATAAACCCATATACCAATCAAATTTGCTATTGTTTATGATTTTAAAGCCAGAACGACAGAGATGACCAGAAAGAGATCATTTCTTCATTCATTCATCTATTTAAAAAATTGTATGAAATCTCTATCTCTGCAATATTGTTATTTGTAAGAAATACATATTTGATCCTTATCCATGGTTACTGGCTCACAGCTTCTAAAACCCTTGGAATTTCCTGAGAGATAAAAACCTTTGATTGTGTGGATTACAACAAACTATGGAAAATTCTTCAAGAGATGGGAGTACCAGACCACCTTACCAGTCACCTGAGAATTCTATATGCAGGTGAAGAAGCAACTGTTAAAACCAGACATGGAACAACAGACTGGTTCCAAACTGGGAAAGGAGTATATCAAGGCTGTATATTTTCACCCTGCTTATTTAACTTATATGTAGAGTGGGCATCGCTGATAGTTCACTTGGTAAAGAAACTGCCTGCAATGCAGGAGATTCCAGTATGATTTCTGGGTCGGGAAAATCCGCTGGAGAAGGGATCAGATCAGATCAGTTGCTCAGTCGTGTCCAACTCTTTGCAAGCCCATGAATCACAGCACGCCAGGACTCCTTGTCCATCACCAACACCCAGAGTTCACTCAGACTCATGTCCATCGAGTCAGTGATGCCATCCAGCCATCTCATCCTCTGTCGTCCCCTTCTCCTCCTGCCCCCAATCCCTCCCAGCATCAGAGTCTTTTCCATGACTCAACTCTTCGCATGAGGTGGCCAAAGTACTGGAGTTTCAGTTTTAGCATCATTCCTTCCAAAGAAATCCCAGGGCTGATCTCCTTCACAATTGACTGGTTGGATCTCCTTGCAGTCCAAGGGACTCTCAAGAGTCTTCTCCAACACCACAGTTCAAAAGCATCAATTCTTCGTGCTCAGCCTTCTTTACAGTCCAGCTCTCACATCCATACATGACCACAGGAAAAATCATAGCCTTGACTAGACGGACCTTTGTTGGCAAAGTATTCTCTCTTTTGTTTTCTAGGTGGTAAACTTTCCTCTGTCATTTTTTCTGCTGCAGTCACCTCTGTATGTTGTGCACAAAACACTTCTTGGTTCCCTTCTGGCACTGTATTCCTGCAATGTGGGAGACTGGTTCAATCCTTGGTTGGAAGATCCCTGAGAAGGAAAAGGCTATCCACTCAGTCTGGCCTATTCTAACATATATTCAGGCAGCCGGATGAGACCCACCCAAGGTAGAGAAACCAAGTAAGACAGTTGTCTTGAGAGGAATCAGAGGGCAAAACATAAAACATTCTACAAATATATTTCACAAGACCACACCCCTTCTAACTCAATAGATTAACCATCCCGAGGGGCAACCTGGAATGGGCGGGTCATGGTGGAGAGATATGACAGGGTGTGGTCCGCTAGAGAAGGGAATGGCAAACCACTTCTTCGTGGCTTGAGAACCCCATGAACAGTATGAAAAGAAAAATGATAGGATATAAGGAAACTCCCAGGTCAGTAAGGGCCCAATATGCTACTGGAGATCAGTGGAGAAATAACTCAGAAGAATGAAAGGATGGAGCCAAAACAAAGAATACCAGCTGTGGATGTGTCTGGTGATAGAAGCTAAGTCCAATGCTGTAAAGAGAAATTCATAGGAACTGGAATGTCAGGTCCATAATCAAGGCAAATTAGAAGTGGTCAAAGAGATGGCAAGAGTGAATGTTGACATTAGGGAACTAAAATGGACTGGAATGGGTGAATTTAACTCGGATGACCATTATATCTACTACTGTGGGCAGAATCCTCAGAAGAAATGGAGTGGCCATCATGGTCAACAAAAGTCGAAATAACTTGATGCATTCTGATTAGATTATATATTCCAAATAACGCGAGCTGAAGTTGAAAGGTTCTAGACAAAGACTTTTAATAACAAAAAAGATCCTTTTCTTATGGACTAATGCATAGGAAGTCAAAACTGAGAAAATTCCTTGTACGATAAGCAGGGCAAAGATAATTGCAGAAAATCACTGTCTCCTCTTCCAACAACACAAACTCAAATGACTCAAGTGTCAACACAATAATCGATTATTTTTGCAGCCAAAATGGAGAAGCTCTATACAATAGAAAAAAAGACCAGGAGCTGACTGTGGCTCGGACCATGAACTCCTTATTCCAAATTCAGACTGAATTAAAAAGTAGAGAAAACTACTAACCATTCAGTATGACTAAATCAAATCCTTATGATTATACAGTGGAAGTGAGAAATAGATTAGGGCCTAGATCTGATAGATAGAGTGCCTGATGAACTATGGAATGAGGTTCGTGACATTGTACAGGAGACAGGGATCAAGACCATCCCATGGAAAAGAAATGCAAAAAAGCAAAATGGCTCTCTGGGGAGGCCTTACAAATAGCTGTGAAAAGAAGAGAAGCGAAAAGCAAAGGAGAAAAGGAAAGATATAAACATCTAAATGCAGAGTTCAAAATAGCAAGAAGAGATAAGAAGCCTCTCAGTGATCAATGAAAGGGAAAAAGAATGGGAAAGATAGGGAATCTCAGAAATAGAGAACAGAACATTTCATATGGGCACGAAAAGGACAGAGATGGTGTGGACAACAGAAGCAGAAGAATAGGGGTGGCAGAATACAAGAAGAACTGTACAAAAAGAGCTTCAAGACTAGATAATCATGATGAGTGATCATGACTAGGCAGACATCTGAGTGAAGTCAAATGGGCCTTAGAAGCATCACTACGAACAAAGCTAGTGGAGGTGATGGACAGCGGAGCTATTCAAGTCTGAATGATGTGCGGGTGCACACTCAAATCACAATGACTCAGCAGTGCACAAGTTGGAAAAGGTCAGTTTCATCCCAATCCCAAAATCCAAAGAAGATCAGGTGCTCAAACTACGAACAATTCACTCATCTCAACGCTGAGTTCCAAAATTTCGCGCTTCACATATTGACGTGAACTCTGGTCAGCTGGTTAAGGCAGAGGAACAGAGATAATCAACATCTGTGATCGGAAACAGAGAGTTCAGAAAAAATTATTTTTTTTTACCTTTGGCAAAAATATGGAAAATCTGAGAGATGGGAATACAGACACTGATCTCCTCTTGAAATCTGTATGCAGGTCAGGGCAAAGAACTGGTAAACAAGACTGGTTCCAAAGAAAAGGACGCAGGCTGCATATTGTCACCATTTTATTTAACTTATATGCAGGTACATCATGAAAGCTGACTGAGAAAAAAGTTGGAATCAGATGCGGGAGAAAAATAGTATCAGATGACACACTCTTATGCAGAAAATAGAGGGGCTAAAAAGCTCTTGTGAAAGTGAAAGTGGAGAGTGAAAAGGTTGGCTTAAAGCTCAACATTCAGAAAACGAGGATCATGCATCTGTCCCATCACTCTGGGAATAGTGGGATACAGTGGAAACAGTGGATTTGTTTTTCTGCTCAATCACTGGGGTGACTGCGCCAACGCTGCTCCTTGGAGGAAAGTAGACAACTAGATAGCAATCGAGAGACATATACAAGGTCGCTAGTCAGCTTGGTCTTTCCTGTGGTCATGTGGATGGGGCTGGACTGTGAGAGGCTGAGTGCGAGTGATGCTTTGAACTGTGGTGTTGGAGAAGACTCTTGAGAGTCCTTGACTGCAGGAGATCAACAGTCCATTCTCGGGATATTGAATTTCTAGGAATGAGCTAAGCTGAAACTCAGTATTTTGGCCACCTCATCAAGAGTTGACTCATGGAGAGACTCTGATGCTGGGGGATTGAGGGCAGGAGGAGAAGGGGACGACAGAGGATGAGATGGCTGGATGGCATCACTGACTCGATGGATGTGAGTCTGAGTGACCTCGGAGCTGGTGATTGACAGGGAGGCCTGGCGTGCTGCGGTTCATGGGGTCTCAGAGTCGGACACGACTGAGCGACTGATCTGATCTGATCTGATCTGATAGTTCATGGGGTTGCAAGAGTCAGATGTACTTTCACTTTCACACTTTCTTTTATATGCAGAGTACATCATGCAAAACGCCTGGCTGGTGAGCCGGCTGGTCATTGCCAGGAGAAATATCAGTATCCTCACATATGTGAACACCTTTATGGCTGAGCAAGAGGAACTGAAGGCCTCTTGATAAAAGTGAAGAGGGAGTGAAAAGCTGTCTTAAAACTCGGCATTCAAAAATAAAATCATTGCATCCGTCTCATCACTTTACAATCGATGGGTAAGCAATGGAAACAGTGAGAGACTTTATTTTCTTGGCTCAAATCACTGCAGATGGTACTGAGCCATGAATTAAGACATTGCTCCTTGGAAGAAAAGCTATGACAAGCTAGAAGCATATTAAAAAACAAAGACATTACTTTCCTTAGCTCTTGAATAGCTTCAGGCCATAAAGATGAAGTGGGTGTCTAATTATTCATAAAGACCTTTTCCACCTGAGAAGTGAAAGTGTAGTTGCTCACTCATGTCTGATTCTTTGCCACCCCATGGACTATAGCCTGCCAGGTTCCTTAAAACACGAATAGAAGTACAGGACTAAAAGTGCTTGATTTCTTGCACAGGGAGGAGAGGTGAACTGGAGATTGAATCAATCACCAATGTGCAATGATGTAATGATATGCCTTTGTTGCCTCTAGCTTCCTGGTGGCTCAGTGGCAAAGAATCTGCTGGCTGTTGGAGACCTGGGTTCAATCCCTGGGTCGGATCCCTGGAGAGGCACTCAGATCTTCCTGGAGTCCCATGAACAGAGGAGCTTGGTGTGCTATACAGTACATGGGGTCACAAAAAGCAGACAAACTGAGTGACTAACACTTCACTTCTTCCAGGTGAACTTGGCACTGTCCACTTCTTGACTGAACATAGCAGCTTAGATATAATGGGTATGTAAAGCATCAGGGTCCTTAAACTGGGCTTCTCTGGTGGCTCAGCTGGAAAAGAATCCACGCAATGGCAAGCCACTCTGGTACTCTTGCCTAGAAAATCCCATGGATGGAGGAGCCTGGTAGGCTGCAGTCCATGGGGTCGCTACAGTCGGCCACAACTGAGCGACTTCACTTTCACTTTCACTTTTCACTTTCACACAATGGAGAAGGAAATGGCACCCACTCTAGTGTTCTTGCCTGGAGAATCCCAGGGATGGCAGAACCTGGTGGGCTGCTGTCTATGGGGTCGCACAGAGTCAGACACGACTGAAACGACTTAGCAGCAGCAGCAGCAGCAATGCTAGAGACCTGGGTTTGATCCTGCATTAGGAAGATCCCTGGAGGAGGCCATGGCAATCCTCTCTGGTATTCTTGCCTGAAGAATCCCTATGGACAGAGAAACCTGGTGGTGTACAGTCCATGGGGTTGAAAAGAGTCAGACAGGGCAGAGTGACTAATCACAGCCACAATGAAGCCTCCATAAAAACCCCAAAGGGATGTGGTTTGGTGAGCCTCCAGGTTGGTTAATGTGTGGTGAATCAGAGGGAATGGTTCACCAGAGTGGACCTGGAAACTCTGCACCCCATCCCGGCTACATACTTAACCTATGCATCTTTTCCACCTTGTTGTTCCTGCGTTACACTCTTTTATAATAAACCAGTAACGCAATAAGAAAATGTTCCTCTGAGTTCTGTGAGCCACTCTATCAAGTTAAATGAACCCAAAGAGGCCATAGGAATCTCTGATTTATAGCCAGTAGATCAGAAGTCCAGGTAAAAACCTGGGCTTTTGAATGGTATCTGAAGTGGGTGGCAGTCTTATAGGACTGATTCTTGTGGGTTCAAGCTTGGCTTTTGAGACAAATATAAACATTAATCAGACAGAGAATATGCTCTCAATGAGCTTACAATGAGTTGTCTTGATATGTATGTCCAAAATTATCAATCAGGACAGAAATGGAGAAATGGTAAAAGCAATTCAGAGAAAATTTTTGCCACTTCATTGGAAGGAAAGATTATTTATGGCTGGTTGGGTTCATTCATTCAGTTCAATAAAGGTTAGTTTCTAAGTGATTTTTCATCCCAGTTGTTAAGCTAAAATATGATCAATTTCAGACCACATTATCTGAGCTTATTTTCAATAAGAATTGAGTTTAACTTTTCTGATAGGAAAATTTATTGAAAATATATGTGTAAATTTTGTTTTAATGTTCTGAACCACATCCAAGACCTTACTGAATCATATTAGCAATAATAAAATTATCTTCATGATATCAGATTTATGCAATATAATCTTTTATTTCATGATTCAAGGTAAGTCAGCAAGATCTTCCAAGAATCAAAACAAAAACCTGAATACTTACTTTACATGATTCTAGAGATATTCTCTTTCACTTTGTTACATTCTCTAAAATCAGACATTTACCTTTTGTTTCTATACTCTCTGTGAAAATTATGAAACTACTATATCGCTTTTATCACCAGAATCAAGGTAATATAGTGATAGTTCTCATAAATGTGAGTTACTTACATTTGTTAATGCTATGTTTTAAACTATTTATGAAATGTTTAATACAAAAACTTCAATATTTTCAGGTAATGGAAAACCAGATACACAGTACTAATGACATGAGTCTGAGTGAACTCCAGGATTTGGTGATGGACAGGGAGGCCTGGTGTGCTGCGATTCATGGGGTCACAAAGAGTTGGACACGACTGAGCGACTGAACTGAACTGAACTGAATGACATCCAATTATGTCTTCCTCTCAGAAAGATTTTAATAGATAAAGACAACATTTTCCCATTAAAATGTATCTGAAATTCTGATATATTAAAATCATCTAAAATATTTAAAATATATTTATTTATATTTAATAATATATTTAATGTATATTTATATTATATTATTATGCATTTAATTACATATCTCAAAAAGTAACTTTCAAATATCTTTAAATTTCGTCTTGAAATATTTTCCCATCCCATAGATTATCAATAATTACACTTAAATTATTGGTTCTTTTTGTTATTACCAATGCAAATGGTTCAATGGAATTCATGATTTAAAACTTTTGAATATAATCTACAAGACTCCAGAAAGAAGGTGCCATTCAAGAGAAAGATATAGATACTGATCACTCTGTAACATGTAAATCTATGTAACTAGTATTAAATAAACCTTGTTTTCCTGGAACCATCCCATAATGACTATAGTTTGGTGACTATCCTACTGTTTTTAAACTGCAGATGATGGCCAAAGCTACACTCCCTCAGAGGATCTAGAACAAAACTTTTAGAAAACAAATTTGGCAATACTGCTATGTTAAACCAGACAGCATGTTGTTTTGACTTTTTCTATAAATCCTCCACAGATAATGACCTAGTAAATCCAATCAACCAAGTCTGGAGTCAGACAATCCTGTTTTCAAATTATGTATCCCCTATTTACCATCTTCATGGTTTTGACAAATTTTATTTACTCCATATAGCCTCATTTTTAAAGTCTCCAAAATGGAAAAGAACTACTATTCCTATTATCATGGAATGGCATTTGTGATGATTAAATAGGTAATGCAGATTTTAATAGTCTTATTGTACATGTCAGGAGGATGGTGATCACTGAATAGACAGAAATAGCACTGCTTCAGATCTCCATTTCCGGATGCTTTACAAAGAGGGCAGATAAATTTGCATTCTCATTGGCAGTGTATGTAAATATCCATTTTGCTATTCTATCATAATCATTGGGTTACGTCATTTTTTAAGCTCTTGATGATTTAGGGGTTGAAAACTTATTTTACTCTAATTTTAATCACTTTGAAAATTAGGAGATCATATATTTTTTCAAAGTTTATTTGATATTTGCATGTTTTGTAAATTGTCTCTTTACATACTTGGTATGTTTACTAATTAGGATTTTTGTATTTATTTACTAAATGTATTCTTAATTTGTCATTTTCTTATAATTCAGCCATTTTTTAAACCAAATGAATAGATGAATGAATGCTTGAGAAGAATTTTTAGTATCACAAATAGAACAAATAATATCCTTAGAATTTACTTGTTGTTTTTACAAAATTGTAAGTTTAATTTTGGAAAGAGAGAAAATTTAGCTAAGTAATTTTAAAAGGAAGACTGATTTGCATTTTAGTTACAATTAAATACACTGGCATATCGTTTTTAAGTATAATAATCTCTATAAAATGGAAGGCTTGAAATTTGCATCATATTCTTCACAGATCACTACTGTCTCGTAAATTTAGCAATCCTCTATATTGTTCATTAAGAACAAGATTTGACTAATCTTAAGATTCTCAATATCAAGTCTTTCAATACTGAGACTCACTTAAACAAGTCACTTATTATCCTTCATTGACTTGGTGAGGGATTGTGGATAACACGTTGAATTTGCCTGTACTTCAATTTAATAATGGTTTTAAAATTACATTCTATGAATAGCATATGTGCCAATTAAAACAACAGGATATTAAAGTTCACATCTAAAAATAAAGATATTAGTGTAAAATAAGTAGTCTTATTAGAATATCTTTCCCTTTAAAATTACTTCATTAGAACATCCTCTTCAAATTGTGGTTATTATCTAAGAAGTATCTGTTTACATTAATTTCTGATGTATGCAAATTTAGGGACACTATAAAAAGTTACAGGGTTGGTGTGTACTGAATCAAGATAAACCACAACTGCTGACAAACGTGTCTGATGTTGGTGCAAATTAATAGAAAAATACAATGTAATGTGCAGTAATTCATTTTGTATATTATTGTTCTGGTAACTATTACTTAAAGAATCAGTTATAATGTTCTCTTTTGGATGCTCTTTCCAAAATTTCAGTAATTATTCAACAAGCTTCACTTGGAAGACAGAAAACAAACAGTAGAAGAAGCATGGTTGAAAACAGGATGCTGACCAGGAAAACATGAAGTAGTTGACTCTCAATGCAGGTGTGAACTGTCCAGGTCGACTTAAATGCGACTTAAACATTTGGGCATTTTTCAAGAGCAAATACTGCAGTGCTACAGTGTCCATGCTTGGTTGAATGGAAGGATGCAAAGGAACCATGGAAATGGAGGGATGACTGAAGTTATACTTAGATTAAGTTCCTGAACTATTGAAGAGCCAACTGTAATTATAAATCTTTGACTTTCCTATCAGTATCCAGATACCAGCATTGCCTATGGTGTGATTCTCTTCATTTCTACACAGTATTCTGAAGCAATTATCCCCTCTTATCAACTCTAATGATATGTGTGGTTAACTTGTTAACTGAGCTAATATTTCTACAATAAAATGCTGACCCAAGGACAAGCAAATTCTTTTTATCATGAAGCTGTTATGGAAACAATATAGACTTAGAAGACCCTTGATTTCCGAAGTTACTCCAGTGCTCATCCTTTTACTCTGTTGTGAATAAGCGTGTGTGCTCACAATGCCTTTTCCACCATGGTAGGTACAAGAGAAACAGGACTGCGCAAAGGAAACATAAGAAAACTTCTCTTCAGGTATTCACTCACAAAGAATCTATTTAAGATACACTCATGTCAGGGGGAAAAAAATGGCATTATTTAAATTATTATTAAATGCTTTCACAGTAGCAAAGCATATGAAATAAAGATACCCAATGCTTGGCAAAATAAAAATATCAAGAAACAAACATGTCAAGACTCGAAAGATGGGAAAATGTACAACAGGAAGGATTTCAGCACAGATTTTTTCACACAAACATCCTGTGTAACCATACATATTTTGGTCTGAAAACGAAAAAAGAAAGAAGTTTTCTTAATCATTGTCATGGCCTCACCATTCATAGTTTATAAAACCACAGTTTATGAATCATGTCCACAATTTAAATACTTGACAATTTGGCACTTTTCTTATTTTGTAGGATTTCTCTTCATTGTATTAATTATCATGTGCTAATTGTTCATATTTCTCCTGCATATCTAAAACTTGTTCACTTTTAAAACCAAAGGTGTGTGTTCATTATTTAGGTATATTTCTTCCTAATCACTCCAGTTGGAGCTAGTCCATAATGTAATGGAACAAAGTTGCATAAAATGAACCTGGCTCTCTTCCCACTGATTGGTCTTTGCTAGATTGAGATCTTAGGTTCATAGCAAATACTAGAGTATTAGAGGTATCAAGGTAAGTTTTGTCCTTTGTATGTAGACCTTGCATATCTATTTCTTACTTTCGGAAAAATCATTGAAAAAGTATTTTTATTACATAGACAAAGATAGTCTTTTTATTTAAAAAAAGTATTTATTTTTTAATCAAAGGATAATTGCTTTACAGAATTTTGTTGTTTTCTGTCAAACCTCAACATGTATCAGTCATAGATGCTAAAGCTGAAACTCCAGTACTTTGGCCACCTCATGCGAAGAGTTGACTCATTGGAGAAGACTCTGATGCTGGGAGGGATTGGGGGCAAGAGGAGAAGGGGACGACAGAGGATGAGATGGCTGGATGGCATCACTGACTTGATGGACATGAGTCTGAGTGAACTCCAGGAGTTGGTGATGGACAGGGAGGCCTGGCGTGCTGTGATTCATGGGGTTGAAAAGAGTCGGACACTACTGAGTGACTGATCTGATCTGATCTGATGACAAGGATTGAAGAAGGCAATGGCACCCCACTCCAGTATTCTTGCCTGGAAAATCCCATCGACGGCGGAGCCTGGTAAGCTGCAGTACATGGGGTCACCAAGAGTTAGACATGACTGAGCGACTTCACTTTCACTTTTCCCTTTCATGCATTGGAGAAGGAAATGGCAACCCACTCCAGTGTTCTTGCCTGGAAAATCCCAGGGACGGGGGAGCCTGGTGGGCTTCCATCTATGGAGTCACACAGAGTCGGACACGACTGAAGCGACTTAGCAGCAGCAGCAGAAGCAGCATGACAAGGATAGTCTTGCCTTCTCCTACTTATACAGATTTATAACTATTCAATCAAATTAATGCCATTCTACCTACAGCCACAATATGTATAAACTCCATGCTTCCTATTCTTCTAGAACAAGAGAGTGTTTTACAAATTGTAAGCAGGTAATGAATTTACTTTAATGTGTACTGCTGGAATCTAACAGTGCATTTCTATTACAGCTCACTGCCACTATCAGTCCATACATCTATAGTTTCCAGCAACAGAGATGAGTGTGGATTGGCTGTTCCAAAGATAATGAGAGGAATAAAAGGTACAAAAGGAAGAGAGCCTGCACTTATCTTTTGATGAGTTTTTCAACTTACTAAATCAGGACAGCCAGGCTCTGCCTTCTGAGAAAAGACAGTTCATAGGCACTGCAAATTCCATGCTTGAAAATTTACAAATAGATTTTCTTTTTCAATCAGATCTAATTTAGTCTCCTAAAAGTGTCCATTCTCTTGTTTTGTGTCCTGGCATTTATCTTTGCCCAGATAACCACTGGGAAATACGTACCTATAACCTTAAAGATGAAAGAATCTGTGAAATTTAGTAGTAGACATTGTTAGAAAATATATCAACACTAAAAGAGTTTTTTTTTTTTCCCCTTATCTGCAAGTCTACTTCCACTGAAAAATCATTTGCAGATGCTCAGAAAAGAACAGGAGAAAATACACATGACAATATGTGCAATCCCCACACATGAGTCTGAGGCTCACATCATTTTGAATTTAGGGCAAAAAGTATGTTGCACAAATTTCCTCATACATTCCTAACTGACTGAACTCCTTGGTTATTCTAAAAGTTTCTATAAAAGCCAAATTAATCCTGGGACTGATAGACTATTTAAAGGCCTAAATCAGTCAAGAAATTTCTCTCCAATTGAGATTATTTTGTCCAAATAATATTTATGTAATTTACCTGTGTGTGTGTATGTGGTTAGCCTGTATCAAATTTGTGAATATTTAATTCTAAATTTTGTTCCCAAATAAGGGTTTTCATTCTTTAAAGAGAAGTGCACTAAAAGAAAAGATATATAACATGTGTAAACCTAAGATCTTCGTAACTTAATGTACATGGAACTTTATGATGCCCTTTTTTACAGCTGAGTGACATAATATTTAATGATTATTCTATAATAAAATTAATATCAAATACTATTGTTGTTGTTTAGTCACTAAGTCATGTTTGACTCTTTGTGACCCCATGGATTGTAGACTTACAGGCTCCTCTGTGCATGGGATTTCCCAGACAAGAATACTGGGGGGATTGTTATCCCCCTCCAGGGGATCTTCCTACCCAGGGATTGAACCCGGGTCTCCTGCATTGGCAGATGGATTCTTTACCACTGAGCCAGCAGGGAAGCTCAATATTGAAAATATATGAGGTTAAGGAAGGTCAAGGACCAAAAACAGCAAAATTCTGTAAAGCAATTGTCCTTAATTAAAAAATAAATAAATTTAAAAAAAAAATCTAAAGGAACTCTTGTAAGACTTTGGTATTTTAACTGAATAGTGATTTATTTTTTTTCACATTTTCATTTTGAGAATTCTTTTTTTAATAGTTCTTAAATTTTTCTTTGGTCATAGAAATTACTTTTGAGTACTAAAAAACTGCTACTGCTCACTAGTTCTGATAATATTCAAAAAAGATGAGGATATGCATATTAATGTCTTCAGTGTCCATCTTCTCCATCCTCCATCATATTGTATCATATCATATCACATTATATTGCATATCATGTTATAATATGATGAGGTGAAGAGTGAGGCTAGCACCTGCCCTTTTCATGTTTTATCTGCAGACCTATAATAGTGCCTGTTGCATCATTAGGCACTCAGTAAGTGTTTGTTAAATGGATAAATAAACTCTTACACATAAAAATGAATTATCTAGGTTATTATAATTCATTCTAGTAAAAACAAGTTTTAGGAGTTTTTGTGTATGAATTTTTCCTAGGAATTTTTGCCATTATTTGCAAAGTTCAGACTAATCCTACTCTTCAATTAAACTTCAAATCTCAACTTGCACTGTAGTCTCTTGTGACATTAATGCAAAAGTAATAAAAGAATATAATTTGAATTCAAATCCAGATTCATTTATCCATTGAATAATCCATAATCCCTGTCAAGGCATTCCTTTATTCTATATATTTCCACTATGTGTCTTGCTTATTTATTTTTCATTTTTTGAACCCAAATTTAGAAAAACAATAGCCATGTTACTCATGCACTCTGAATGAATACTGAGTAGAAATGATACACAAAGCACACTCTTCTGAGTGGAATGAGAGCAAGTTATTAATAAAGCAATGGTACTATTATCTTTGAACAAGAAGTTTGTAGGTGAGATAAGGCATGCACCCAAATAACTAATAAAATATAGGTTTCAGTGATAAGAAAGTACAGAAGAAAAAAAAATATCTATGAGAGTTCAGTAGATTACTTTTAGCTGGAGTGATCAAATATTTTCCACGGAAGAAAGTAGTGTTTCTACATAAACTGTTTGGACAAATTGAGTTTGGATGTCAGAAAACTCATCAAAACAGATTGACTAGGAAGAGCAAAGGCGTAGAAAGGGGATGCATAAGATAGAGAATAAAAAGACATATGAAAAATAGACATGGTGAAGGACACAGCCAATTGTGTTCTCAAGAATCTAATTTTTTCCCTTGGCCACCCATCTAGAAACAATATTTTTCAATCTTGCTTGCAGTCAGATGTGGCCATGTGACCAATGTCTTATCATGGCACATGAATGCAAATCCCCTTTTTCTGCTGTAGATGAAATTGCTTGCCCTGAATTTTCCTTGTTTCTCTTACTTTCCCTTTCTCACAGGCTGAATGTTTCCAGCATTTGAATAAGGTTCAAGAACACTTGTGAAAAAAGAGTGCTCTAAATATGGGGCCTTGAGAAGAATGGAACCAAGGTCCCTTAATGATTTCCTGGAGCAAGTCATTCTGGACACTGAACATTCAGACTTTATGCTATGCTTGACCTAGAGCCAGACATCCTGGAATGTGAAGTCAAGTGGGCCTTAGAAAGCATCACTACGAACAAAGCTAGTGGAGGTGATGGAATTCCAGTGGAGCTGTTCCACTCAATATGCCAGCAAATTTGGAAAACTCAGCAGTGGCCACAAGATTGGAAAAGGTCAGTTTTCATCCCAATCCCAAAGAAAGGCAATGCCAAAGAGTGCTCAAACTACCACACAATTGCACTCATCTCACATGCTAGTAAAGTAATGCTCAAAATTCTTCAAGCTAGGCTTCAGCAATATGAGAACCATGAACTTCCTGATGTTCAAGCTGGATTTAGAAAAGGCAGAGGAACCAGAGATCAAATTGCCAACATCCGCTGGATCATCGAAAAACAAAGAGAGTTCCAGAAAAACGGCTATTTCTGCTTTATTGACTATGCCAAAGCCTTTGACTGTGTAGATCACAATAAACTGTGGAAAATTCTGAAAGAGATGGGAATACCAGACCACCTGATCTGCCTCTTGAGAAATCTGTATGCAGGTCAAGAAGCAACAGGTAGAACTGGTCATGGAACAACAGACTGGTTCCAAATAGGAAAAGGAGTACGTCAAGGCTGCATATTGTCACCATGTTTATTTAACTTATATGCAGAGTACATCATGAGAAATGCTGGACTGGAAGAAACACAAGCTGGAATCAAGACTGCTGGGAGAAATATCAATAACCTCAGATATGCAGATGATACCACCCTTATGGCAGAAAGTGGAGAGGAACTAAAAAGCCTCTTGATGAAAGTGAAAGTGGAGAGTGAAAAGGTTGGCTTAAAGCTCAACATTCAGAAAACAAAGATCATGGCATCTGGTCCCATCACTACATGGGAAATAGATGGAGAAACAGTGGAAACAGTGTCAGACTTTGTTTTTCTGGACTCCAAAATCACTGCAGATGGTGACTGCAGCCATGAAATTAAAAGACGCTTTCTCCTTGGAAGGAAAGTTATGACCAACCTAGATAGGATATTCAAAAGCAGAGACATCACTTTGTCAACAAAGGTTCGCCTAGTCAAGGCTATGGTCTTTCCTGTGGTCATGTATGGATGTGAGAGCTGGACTGTGAAGAAGGCTGAGCACCGAAGAATTGATGCTTTTGAACTTTGGTGTTGGAGAAGACTCTTGAGAGTCCCTTGGACTGCAAGGAGATCCACCCAGTCCATTCTGAAGATCAGCCCTGGGATTTCTTTGGAAGGAATGATGCTAAAGCTGAAACTCCAGTATTTTGGCCACCTCATGCGAAGAGTTGACTCATTGGAGAAGACTCTGATGCTGGGAGGGATTGGGGGCAGGAGGAGAAGGGGATGACAGAGGATGAGATGGCTGGATGGCATCACTGACTCGATGAATATGAGTCTGAGTGACCTCCGAGGGCTGGTGATGGACAGGGAGGCCTGGCGTGCTGCGATTCATGGGGTCGCAAAGAGTCGGACAGGACTGAGCGACTGATCTGATCTGATCTGATCTGATCTGAATGCCAGGATGAGTTTAGACATTTTACTGTTTACCAAGTTCAGTAGGTGAAAGAAGGATAAAAAAGAAGATAGTTTTCTTTTTCCCACTTACTGTGAAATCTTCCAATTTATTTCATTATAATTTGATGAAAAGGATTTATTTAATGGAATGAAGTAAGAACAGATGACAAGATTAAATTACTTAATATCATATGTAAGAGAAGGTGAAAGAGAGAACAGAAAGGTAAATTGTAAAGAACACAGAATCTCAGTTATAACAGATTACTGAGCTGTGATATTAGCCTAGGAGAAAATAGAGATTGGGTTCCTTTCAAATTAGGTAACACAGAATAAGGAAAATGATATAAAATAGGGAATTATGAATAGAGTTTATGAAAAAATATATTTGTTATATATAAATATATCCATATAAAATATATATTCATAAATATATAATGAATATATTTCATTCATTCTTCTAAGTTACAAACTTAGAAGAACTAGCAAGGAAGCAGGACTGAAACTTGAGTTTAGAAACCATTTGCTCAAAAATAAGTTAAGAAAATAGCTCAGTATAACCCCAAATGTAAAGAGTGTAAAAAACAGGCCAGATCTGAAGAGGAAAGAGGACAGGATTTCACAGATCCACGTTTGATCCTAGATAAAACAGAGCTGATAAATCTCTCATTCTAAGTTCCTTTCAAGTAACTATAACATGTTAACTATAGATTATCAGACAGAAAAAGAAAAGTTTTGAATAGTGATTTCAACTTTACCCTAGTGATAAACGTAATGTATTATTCTCTTACTGTTTTTCTTTATACTTAAAGGAATGTTTCCAGATAATACTCACATGGGTCTTATCTTCATTATCAGAACTACCTAAATAATTCATACAGTTTTTCTTGCTGCCGAGATTACGTCAGTAACTGAAGAAAATTGAATTTGGACTTCAGGTCGACAAGTTTATTGTCTAGGTTGTTCTTTATTCCATTCCAATACGGAATCTGAGAACTGAAGCAGTGATTGAAACAGTGATTGCAAGTCCATAGCAGCCAGCTCACCCTCATGCTTAAATCCCTCTACACCTCTCTTGCCTCTGTCTAAATATCACCAGGTACTTCCTGACATCAGTGAAAGATAATCCTGTTTTTGAATGGCTCTATTTGTTCAGAAGTCTTCCTGATATAGTAGTACAATCATTTCAACCCTCTAGAGAAAGCTCCCAGTATAAATAAAATTTCTTTTCAACATGACTACAATTCAAATATTTCCTATATGTCTCTTTTCTAGACTAGCCATTTCCAGTTCCGTAAGTCATCTCTGATATAGCTGTTTGCATTACCTTTACCATATTGATCATTTACCATACTGGGGACCTACATACCCATATTCTGCAGACAGCCAGAAAGAAAGAGATTTTGATCAGTGTGGAACAATCAGGAAATCTCATCTTATCTATTACAACCAAAACATTATGCTAAAACTAATTCAACCTTCTGCTAGCTTCAAAGCTTACTCTGGGACCTTCTTGTATAACAGTAAGTAACAGCAACACAACAAAATAAGTCGTTTAAAATTATCAAGCCTCTAAAAAATATGCTGCTATTAGTCTGTATGTGTGCAGCTCAATTTTTATCTAAGTGAAAGATTTTGTATTAATTCTTATTCAGTTTCACGTGAATGATTTATTTTCCCAACCTGTTGAGAAAATAAGTGCATCCCAATCCTATACCCAGATTATTCCTCACCACTTTGTTTTATCATTATGCTATGAATCTCCCTTTTGAAATAATAAACAAGAATATTTAAAGGACAAAATTGAAAATTGAACCCAGCAGAATGCCACTAGAGGCTTCCCTCTACAGTGATGTACATTCATTAATAAATTATTATATTTTATCTATTATATTAAATATTATTTCTATTTAATAAATTATTACATAATTATATTTCACATATACTCACCCAACTCACTTATGAGATTAACTTAATGTATTTTATAATCTAGACATTGCTTTTTCAAATTAGTCAAACATATTTAAAAAGTCATATTGTTATATTAATCTAAGTAGAAATAATATATACTATATGTACTATTATTGAAAAAAACTTCAGCTTTTCTAGTCTAGTTAAAACAGAAATATAAAGAAACAGGCAAAAACAATAGCAACTTAAGAAACTGAGGTCCTGTTGCATGTCTTATTCCTAACGCATATATGTGTTGCTCCAGGTGTTAAGTCACTTTTAAGCACCCTTAACCATCTAATTAACAAGTAAAAGGAATTAATGCTGGTATCTAACCTATGTATTCAAAAGCAGAGACGTTACTTTGCCAACAAAGGTCCATATAATCAAGGCTATGGTTTTTCCAGTAGTCATGTATGGATGTGAGAGTTGGACTGTGAAGAAGGCTGAGCACCGAAGAATTGATGCTTTTGAACTGTGGGGTTGGAGAAGACTCTTGAGAGTCCCTTGGACTGCAAGGAGATTCAACCAGTCCATTCTGAAGGAGATCAGCCCTGGGATTTCTTTGGAGAGAATGATGCTGAAGCTGAAACTCCAGGACTTTGGCCACCTCATGCGAAGAGTTGAGTCATGGAAAAGACTCTGATGCTGGGAGGGGTTGGGGGCAGGAGGAGAAGGGGACGACAGAGGATGAGATGGCTGGATGGCATTGCCGACTCAATGGATGTGAGTTTGAGTGAACTCTGGGAGTTTGTGATGGACAGGGAGGGCTGGCGTGCTGTGATTCATGGGGTCGTGAAGAATTGGACACGACTGAGCAACTGAACTGAACTGAACCTACGTATTATTATTGTTGTACTAGACTTTTTGTCCTTTTAAATATAAATACATTGTACACATCTCCAATGGTTTACTGATGCCCCTAAAAATACTGGAGTAATCCAGAGTTAACTAATACCAGGCAAGTATTTTCTAATTTGTCAGTTGCCTCAATTTCTGTTCCACTGGTAATTTTTCTCATTTTTGGAGTATGTATGAGAAATAGAATTTTTTAAAAAATGATGACATTGATTTTCATATTTCCATTCATTGTTGGTATATAAAAACTAAGTCTTTAAACAAGAGTGGGATAAGGAAATTTATTTTTTATTGTTTCATTGTCTGTTTTGGGTGGTTATTTTTACATGGAATTGAGATCTGGTAGATGGTTTAGGGGGAAGGCAATGGCACCCCACCCCAGTACTCTTGCCTGGAAAATCCCATGGATGGAGGAGCCTGGTAGGCTCCAGTCCATGGGGTTGCTAAGAGTCAGACACGACTGAGTGACTTCACTTTCACTTTTCACTTTCATGCATTGGAGAAGGAAATGGCAACCCACTCCAGTATTCTTGCCTGGAGAATCCCAGGGACAGAGCCTAGTGGGCTGCCGTCTATGGGATCGCACAGAGTCGGACAAGACTGAAGCAACTTAGCAGATGGTTTAGAGATTGTGTCATATTTTTGAAAGCAACTTCCACAGTATAGGTGGAAATAAGATAAATGCTCACACATGCATGTAACAGTCTGGGCAAAAATGTGACACAACTTCCTACAAGACCACAGGGGAGGAATTGAGATGGTTACAGATATAGATAGGTTTCTATGAGACAAGTTGAATTATTGAGGGCTAGACAAAAAAAAAAAAAGTTGAGAAGGAAATGGCAACCCACTCCAGTGTTCTTGCCTGGAGAATCCCAGGGACGGGGGAGCCTGGTGGGCTGCCGTCTATGGGGTCGCACAGAGTTGGACACGACTTAAGTGACTTAGCAGTAGCAGCAGCAGACAAAAAAAGAGAGAAAGTTAAAAAAAAAAATAGTCACCATTTATAGGAGAGGGCTGATAAAAACAGAAAAGTCTGGATTAGAAATTAGTCAACACTGAGTAACTGGGTAGACTGTCATATAAAAAAGAATACTAGAATACGCTTTGCTGGGATGGGGTAGGGTGGGACTGGGTGTGAATATATACAGTAACACCCTTGGAATATTTATTTCGGAACTAAGGAAAATGAGTTAAATATATCAGTTTAGGGATTATAAATGCAGTGGTAACCCATGAGTGAGGATGAACTCACTCAAGGAAAGTGGCATGAAAGCACAGAAGGAAGTTCAGGGAGGCCCTGTATGCAAGAATGAAAAGTGAAAGTGTTAGTTGCTCAGTCATGTCTGATTCTTTGTGACCCAATGGACCGTAGTCCACCAGGCTCCTCTGTCCTTGGAATTCTTCAGGCAAGAATACCTTATAAATGGGTTGCTATTCCCTTCTCCAGGGGATCTTCCCAACTCAGGGATAGAACCTGGGTCTCCCGCATTGTGGGCAAATTCTTTACCATCTGAGTCACCAGGGAAGCCCGTGTAAGAGTGGGACGGACAGTGAATCATGGGAGAGAGGAACACAGAGAAAGAGACAGAGAGGCAGAGCTTCCATGTTTAACCTATTGCTCTAAATAAACATCCCCCAAGGTCCTATTGGTTATATTGGTTAGCAGTACTATAAACTTCATCTTATTTTTGGTCTATAGCCTTTCTGTTAGCTTGAGATCTCTGTGCAATTTCATTTAATTTTCTAATTCAATGTCTCTTTCCAAAATATGACATAATGAGCACAGTCTCAAATAACCATGCTTCCTTTACTATCCCTCCTCCCCCTTTTCTTTGTGGGACAAAAGACTGATGTCACCATGGAATGTAAGGACAAATGGGAAGCCCTCCAATTTCTTCCCTTGGTACAGCAATCAAATCTAAAGTCCTTGTGGCCGTCCCATAAGTTCTTACAGGACCTGGCTCCTGCCTCTCTGATGTCATCATGTTTTGCTGCTAAGTCACTTCAGTCGTGTCCGACTCTGTGCAACCCCATAGATGGCAGCCCACCAGGCTCCGTCATCCCTGGGATTCTCCAGGCAAGAACACTGGAGTGGGTTGCCATTTCCTTCTCCAATGCATAAAAGTGAAAAGTGAAAGTGAAGTCGCTCAGTAAGTGTCAGACTTCGTGACCCCATGGACTGCAGCCTACTAGGCCCCTCCATCCATGGGATTTTCCAGGCAAGAGTACTGAAGTGGGTTGCCATTGCCTTCTTCGGTCATCATGTTTTACCTTCCATCAAATATGCCTTCCTTCTGTCCTGGCATCCTCCAACATACTCCTACCTCAGGGACTTTGCACCTGTCATTTTCTCAGTCTGGAAAATGAGTTCTTTGTCCCCATAGCTTGAATCTCAGCTCAGATGTTATCTTCTTGGCACAGACTTCCCTAACTATCTTAGCTAAAGCAGACGTCTCTATTTCATCATCCAGCCTTTATTCTTTTATACAGTTATAGTTATCTATACTTCTTTACTTTTTATTGGTTTGATATGTGTCTATCAATCTACTTATATATATATTTAACTCCATGAAGTGTTTCATTCCTAGTGTGTCTTCAGATTTTGGAGTAAGCAGGAAGAAGGCCCTCAGGATACAAATTTCATTAAATTGAATTCGTGATTGCAAAAGACAACTTAAACTATGCCCAAAGGAAACCTCACTGCTAACAGAAATTTAATTTTGAAAGATTGAACCATAAAGCAAACATCAATTATGTTTACAGAAAAATATGACTATTTACAATATAGAAGTTTTCTTTTAAATAAATGTTTCAAAAAAATTCTTTCACATGCAAAGAGTTAACATATAAGAGTACTGATTGGTTGGTTGTTGTTGGGATATTTTTGTCCTTTTTTGATTTTTTTCAACTCTAATGGACCTAAACATGCCATGTATTTTCGTGAGAATAAAAATATTTCCAGCAACTTATTATTTAAAAGTGTTCAGTATTTTATACATGGAAAAAGAAGAGGAAAGGTAGGATGTTTCACAGAGCACAGACATGCAAACACACTTTTATACTAGAAATATAAATGTAACTGATGGAGCAGTCAGTTCAAGCTGCAAACCTGTCTTCATTGTACTGAGCATAAAGAGGAGCAGGAAGAGAATGCAAAGGAATGATGACCAGTCTACAGAAGTACACATAATCAGGTCTGCTCCTCAAAGCAATATTTTTTAGTATTTTGCTTGTTTGTTTGTTGATAATGAGTACTTGCAGGTCTACATACCCCAAATGTTCTAGCCATCTTGGACACATAAGCACAATAACCCCAAATGTTCTAGCCATCTTGGACACATAAGCACAATAACCCCAAATGTTCTAGCCATCTTGGACACATAAGCACAATAACCCCAAATGTTCTAGCCATCTTGGACACATAAGCACAATAACTCACAAATAATAAAACTGGCTCAGTTAAGTGAAGTCCTTGTCAAGGGTCACGGAGCTGGTACGTGAAACTGCTTCATGGGACATTGTAAGAGCTACTGAAAACTGCCCAGGGGACACCAGCATGTCAACTGTTTTAACATTTTATTTTCTTCCTAAATTCAGTAATAGAGATGGACACATAAAAATATTAAAGAATATTTTGTCTTTATCTGACTTTGACCTCCAACAATGAGTCAAACTGAATGTGTTAGATTAAAAAAAAAAAATGGCTGATTTTTCTGCATTAGGAAAATCATTAAAATATTTGGTATATATATTAATTCACTGAATATAAACATTTAATATGATCTCAATCTGATGATAGTTCAAAACTGCTCATAAAGATTCAAAGAGATTCCAAAATGAAAGGACTATAAAGTCATAAATCAAATTCTCCACTTTACTTACTGAAATGGTATCAACCTTTCAAGTGCCAAAGATCTGAATGACTTATGAAGAGATGCCTTGTTCTATCGACATCATAAATCTATCATAGTCCATGCCAAGGTCCATACTTAACAGTACTTCAACTGTGAAATGCTAATTAAAATCCACAGTTCAATGATTTTCTTAAGAGATGACAGCATAATGCTGAAATTATTGATGTCAGTCTCTTATACAGCAGATTCCCTGTAGAGCTACTCAAAATCCATGGCTTTCTCTCACTGTAAGGGTATCAGCCACCTTTGAGTTGGATGAAAGAATGGGAGAAAATAAGACCCATGTTATCACAATCATGTAACATATCCTCTTTTTTAAATTGCACAATACAGAACCAAACTTTGAAACTCTGTTATGTTTCTAGTCAATGCCATAAAAAATCTGACTAAATGGTATTCAAGAAAAATTTTAATAATATTTATACTCCCAAAGTTAATTATTATATCATTTATTTTATGTACATTTTGGTAAGAATATTCTATCTTGTTCTGTTGTATCCAGTCAATGTTTATAGTATATTAAGTTCATTCAAACAAATCTAATCCATTGCAAGAATTTTACAAAAACAGTATTTCTTAGATAGCTGTATTATTTAAGTAAAACTTGTGATTAAAGTGCTAGCTAATTGAAAATAGGAAATTTAACAAACTGTTTTAAAGAAGAAGACACTTCAATTCTTCAAAGACATATTGAAAACTTTCTATAGGCCCATACAGCAATGAACAAAGCAGCAAGAGAATAGTTTATGTCCCAATGGAGCTTACAGTGAAAGAAATTTTCTAAAATAATTACTATAGTAAACTCATGGGATAATTTAATATTTTCATTCTAAAGTTCCTCACATAAAAAATATTAGACAACTAAATCCATTTCTACTTAGCATATTTAGTGATCTTTTTTCTACCCATGTAGAGAAATAGAATTACAATCTGGGAGCCTAAAAAATGAATGTGTAATTAAGCATTTCATTCAGTAATAGAAAGCAGAATCAGTTGCAATGTAAACACCACCTAACATGTTAAAATCTAATACATATTATCCATAAGGCTGGTAACCATACATAAGTGTTTGCTGCAGAATATTTGAAATTCCAAGAACTGTACAGCATATTAAATTAGTACCCCCTATGTTTTGAGTTACAAACTAATTGACCTCCATTTCTGTGCTTAGTTGCTCAGTCATGTCCGATTCTTTGTAACCCTATGTTCTGTAGCCCACCAGGCACCTCTATCCACGGAGTTCTCCAGGCAAGAATACTGGAGTGGGTAGGCATTCCCATCTCCAGGGCATCTTCCCAACCCAGGGATCAAACCTGCGTCTCCTGCATTGTAGGTGGGTTCTTTACTGGCTGGACCACTAGGGACCTCCATTTCTAATAATGTAAAAATGTACTGAAATGATTTCTCCAAATTAAGACAGTAAGCCATCAACCAACTTAACGTTCATTGATTTTGTACCTTTGTTCTTTGTTAAGCACCTTTAGATGCCACTGGGATCTAAATACTGAGAGATACTGAGATAATGTGTAATATCTGAAACATAGTAAAGTGAGCTCGCTCAGTCGTGTCTGACTCTTTGTGACCCCATGGTCTGTAGCCCACCAGGCTCCTCCATCCATGGAATTCTCCAGGCAAGATTACTGGAGTGGGTTGCCATTTCCTTCTCCAGGGGATCTTCCCAACCCAGGGATTGAATGCAGGTCTCCTGCATTGTAGACAGATGCTTTAACCTCTGAGCCACCAGGGAAGTCCCCAAACATAGTAAATGCTCAACAAATCTTGTTGATTTCTAGGAATATTCTACTTGGTTAACATACCATGAAGTATGTAGTGACACTGAAGGGAGGGGGAACAACTCAGAAGCTAACAGCAAAGAACATTTTAAAAAGAGTCCTGGTTTTAACTAGGGTACCTTAACAGACTTTTTACTGAGTTTTCATTTTGTTTGTTTTTCAGAGAAATAAGTGGTACTCGTTATAATTACCAGGTTAAGAGAAAACTTCACCTAACACATGGTTTTCTTTTTTTCCCCCCTACAGTGTTTCTCTTTCTTCAACGTCGAAAAAGATAGGTGGGTAAACGCTCCCCAGTTCCTGAGAAACACGATATATGCAAGCCATCCTTATTTGGGATCTCCTCATGGGCTTGGGAGGCAAGTAAAATTAGATTAAAAAGCCCTCCCAGGCTAACATTATCTTCTGAAATTCTGTTTTCCTTCTGATTCTCCTAGGATGATTGGAAAAGAAAGACTCTATAGGTACCTCAAATCTTTGTTTTGCAAAGGAGAGCACCAGAAACTCTTTTGAGATTTTTTCTATAACACACAAATCTACTAATATCAGTCCTGGGTCCTGAATAATACTTAGTAATTTTATCATCAGTGTACTTCTGTCAGATCCCATGCCTTGTAATATATTTTATACAGGTGGTACTTAATTTATACTTGTATAAGGTAAATTCTGCCTTATAACTGAATGACCACCTATGAATAACATCCCTCCTCTTACATCATTTTTCCTCTCAGTTTCTTTCTCTGCCACTTCCAGGTACCCCAGCCAATTCTCTTGATTACAAGAGATCAGAACAATGTTAAAGGTTCTCCCAAAGTTATCTCTTTTTCCCTCATCTATCTGGTTGCCCTGATATTTACCATTTCATCTGGTAAAGCATAGCTATCTCTGAAATAACGATTACTTATACTTTGTCTCTTCATATATGCAAAGTTCTACTTTTGTATCTGTGCCTATTTTGTATTTATTATAAGGCTGACTAAATAAATAGAAGGTAAGTTGAAGAACAAAGAGCAGAAAAAGTGGTTCTACAGTCAGAATTAGAAAATGATTGGGGCTTCCCAGAAGGTGCAAAGTGGGAAAGAATCTACCTGCCAACGCAGGAGATTCAGGAGACACAGGTTTGATCCCTGGGTCATGAAGAACCTCCGAAGGAGGAAACAGCAACCCACTCTGGTATTCTTGCCTGGAAAATTTCATTGACAGAGGAGCCTGACAGACTACAGTCTATGGGGTCACAAAGAGTTGACACACCTGAGCACGCACACATGGACAAGCAAATAACTCAAGCAAGAAAGGAATTTATTTCAGAATTTACAGTAGCT
This sequence comes from Tragelaphus eurycerus, assembly GCA_935064755.1. NCBI lineage: Eukaryota > Metazoa > Chordata > Mammalia > Artiodactyla > Bovidae > Tragelaphus > Tragelaphus eurycerus. The sequence continues at coordinate 1,187,666 of CAKXYN010000097.1, read as the reverse complement.
CATATAGTTAACTATAAGGAGAGAATTTGGCCTAGATGAGGGGCCAGGCCATTGATTATACAGCAAGGTGATGCCACAGGCACGGCTACTTAGGATGCCAGCCCAGACATCAGCACAGTAATTTTCAGCAGTGCTGTCAAACTCTTAGTTTGGTTACCACCATGGTGAATTACCTGTGAATACCCTGCACACATGAAGATATAAAGTTCACACGTTATGGGCCTGGGTCACATGACCACATGTCTGCAGAGTAAGAGCAGGGGGAGGAAATAACCTTCTTATTTATATTCACACAGAGATCAGCGTAACATTGCTTCCTTATTCTTTTGGAATCCCACCCCCAACACACATGGACACATACACTTGCGCACACACACACATAACATGCACAAACCAATAAGAGAATGAATATTCAGTGGCTGGATGCCAAATATCAAACAAGTACTTAAGGCAGAGATGGGACCCTCTGATTTTGAGAGGTTCATTTCAAGTGCTTCAGCTTATACAGATATACAAGGCATGGTGGGCAGGTCTGGAAACATGAACAAAGCATCAAGTACCACAGTATTTTTTAAGAAGAACTAAGTGAAGAGGAACTAAAAAGCCTCTTGATGAAGGTGAAAGAGGAGAGTGAAAAAGTTGGCTTAAAACTCAACATTCATAAAATGAAGATCATGGCATCTGATCCCATCATTTTATGGGAAATAGATGGGGAAACAGTGGAAACAATGTCAGACTTTATTTTTCTTGGCTCCAAAATCACTGCAGATGGTGACTGCAGCCATGAAATTAAAAGACGCTTACTCCTTGGAAGGAAAGTTATGACCAACCTAGATAGCATACTGAAAAGCAGAGACATTACTTTGCCAACAACAAGGTCCGTCTAGTCAAGGCTATAGTTTTTCCAGTGGTCATGTATGGATGTGAGAGTTGGACTGTGAAGAAAGCTGAGCACAGAAGAATTGATGCTTTTGAACTGTGGTGTTGGAGAAGACTCTTGAGAGTCCCTTGGACTGCAAGGAGACACAACCAGTCCATTCTGAAGATCAACCCTGGGATTTCTCTGGAAGGAATGATGCTAAAGCTGAAACTCCAGTACTTTGGCCACCTCATGGGAAGAGTTGACTCATTGGAGAAGACTCTGATGCTGGGAGGGATTGAGGGCAGGAGGAGAAGGGGACGACAGAGGATGAGATGGCTGGATGGCATCACTGACTTGATGGACGTGAGTCTGAGTGAACTCCGGGAGTTGGTGATGGACAGGGAGGCCTGGCGTGCTGCGATTCATGGGGTCACAAAGAGTCGGACACGACTGAGCGACTTAACTGAACTGAACTGATACAACGTTTGAAAGCCAGTGTAGCCAATAATGAAGAGCACAGACTGCAAGGTGTAAATACTGTTTCGGCCACTTATTAATTGTATCACTCTGGAAAAATTCACCCAATTTTCTTTACTTAAATCCTCTAATCTGATAATAGAACAGAATCAATATCTAAGTGCTCATTCCAAGTTCTGAGCCACCAAATAAATGCTAAAACCACATCCAGTTACTAGATTTAAGACTGCCTGAATTCCATTGTTTGAAACTTAAGTCAAAGAGAATTTTCTGAGATGCAGATAGAGACCCTTCATTCCCAGAGTTAATAGAAAATAACCATAGTTCAATCATTCAGCCCAATTCAAAGACTCAGGAAACTCAACCAGGGGCTCTGTATCAACTTAGAGGCATGGGATGGGGAGGGAGATGGGAGGGAGTTTCAAAAGGGAAGGGATATATGTGTACCTATGGCTGATTAATGTTGAGGCTTGACAGAAAACAGCAAAATTCTGCAAAGCAAGTATCCTTCAATAAAAAGTAAACAAATTTTTTAAAAAAGACTCTGCCTTTTCTTACATACTGACTGCATTTACCTGCTGGGAGCCGGCGTGAGGACCTCTACCCATGGCAAAGGTCATGAGGAAGGAAGCTCGACATACGCAAATGCGAGATTTAGCCTCAGGAGTCCCCCTGGAAATTCTCGAGCATCTACCCCCAAAACCAGAGTCTGCCTACTTTACTACTTTGTGCTCTCACATACACCTCTGACTTTACGGGGGGCTGTCCCCCACCACCTCTTTTGGAGAAGGAGTTAACTTAGAGCTCCAGTTAATAATAATTCCTTGGTGTGATAGGAGTGTTTCAACCTACAAACTCTTCTGAAGGTTCTCTAGCCTGCCTGACAGGCTTGTCTGGCCACATGTGATTGCTCAGAGCCTCCCAACCATGAGAGGCACGAGATGCTTTAAACCTTCTAAAAACAGGTTCTTTAGAGAAGTTAGAAAACTATTAGCATAAGTATAGTGGGCTGATTAGAAATTGTATTGGTGAAGCGTTTTTCATTTGTTGAGCCAATGTTTACTGCTAAGTTTCCACATCCCCTGCCATTATACACATTAATGAATATATAGAAGAAATAAGTATTAACCTTTGATATTAATCATGTTAGACCTTAGGCTAAGCAAATTCTTTCCTTAATTAAAACCCACTACACCCTCACCCTATAGGAATGTAACTTTATCTGGTACCTTCGGAAGGTGGCGTCTGTTTCAAAAATAATCATCCCTGGAGAAATAAGTGTTCTGGTTGACTGACCACTGTCACAAGGAGAGGGTCATAAATTGTCAGCAGGCCCCCTGGCCAGAAGATGATGTAACACCCCTAAGACCTCTGTATACATTTGTATGAAGTACCTGACTTTAATAAAAGTCAGGACTGCTGTCCCTGCATGACATTTGTATAACATCTCAGTGTATAAAAACAGACCCTGGAAAATAAAGAATGGAATCAGTTCCTTGAAATACTGGTCTCCTCATGTTGTTCTCTCTCTCAAACTCTGGCTGAGTTTCCATCTGGAACACGGAGCCCGCCAAGCTTACTAATTTTGCCTGGGCTTCGAAGATCCGACCGTGGAGGCCTCAGTGTCTCTCCTTCGGGAGAAGGGAAGGACGCCTGTGGCCTACGTAAGTGGTGCAAACTTCTTGTCTTGAAGTTTTATTGGTTTTCTGCGTAAACCAAGCTACTCAGCCTCTTTTCTCCACTGAATTTTCCTGCTGAGCTATCTTCATTCTATTACTCTTTATATCTCTAATTAATATCTAATTAAAGCCAGTGTATTTGCCAATGCCGTCTCTCCTTCGAATTTCCCTGGATCTTATGAGTAGTTTTCTATAGGTGATGCTTATGGCTGTAGTGAACCCCAATTAGCTTTTTCACCAATTCTTCATACATATTACTAATACCTCCCTCTGCCTTCCACTTTACCAAGTGAAATCATTAAATATAAATGCATAGGACATTTTTAAAGATTGATACTTTTTTCATAAGCTGTCTGTAAAATGGTCTTTTATGCATAGTCCTGGAGCTGACATTTATTGCTTACCTCCTCAATAACTAACCTCCATTAAACTCTCATCAACAGTACCTAGACTTTCCTATAGCCAATCTCTGTAACATCATTCCAGGCTTTTTTTGAGCCTCAGGTTCAGAAAGCCACATTGCTTAAACCAGGTAGTAAATTCCATACTCTGAGCTGCAGACTTCAGTTCAGGGATGATCAAGTCAATGGACCACAAGGAGGTATTCACCGAGGCTGCCAGAAGAGCAGTTCCCCTGCTTTGTGGGGGAGCTACCAGAACAGTTGCCTTCTCTTTCTCTGGACTTCATGGTGTGAAGTTATGAGGTTTGACTCCTTTGTGGCCACCACGTGAGATGACCTGAGTACCAGACCTACACACAGTGTGCACAGCTGGAGAACTACAGAAAAAAGCCAGAATATGGATAACTTCATTAATATTTAATTCCAACTGTGCCTCAAGTCAGTAAAAGCTCTTATTTGGTAGATGAAAAGTGAAAGTGTTAGTAGCTCAGTTGTGACCCTTTTAGTGACTCCATGGATTGTAGCATACCAGGTTCCTCTGTCCATGGAATTTCTCCAGGCAAAAATACTGGAGTGGGTAGCCATTCCCTTCTCCAGTGGATCTTCCTGACTCAGGGATCAAACCCAGATCTCCAGCGTTGCAGATGGATCCCTTACCATATCAGCCACCAGGGAAGGCTTATTCTGTAGATATATGTCAAATTAATTTTTATTTCTTATGCCAATTTGGGCTAGGTTTTCCATCACATGCAAGCAAAAGATTTCCAATTAAAAAGCAAACTAGAAAATGATCAGAAAATATATTCTTACACATAAGGACAAAAATGATGGATGTTATATTTACCAAAAAACTGCCTACTAAAATACATTCATCAGAGAAACAATCAGAAGTTGAATCAGAAGGCATGGCAGATTGAGACTCAGAGTAGTTGTGATAGTAACAAATCGTTTACAAGCATCAACAAATGTTTTCACATATGACTATTTATCCTCCTTTTGGACTAAAAATGTCAGTCAGATAAAAGGAATCTTAGGTTTAGTTTTTTTTTTTTTTTTTCTTTCACAAGTACATGAGAAAAAAAATCATACCTGCCAAAAATGCTTACACCTGACTTTACAGTTTAACTCTGACTGCAGGTGGGAGTCTTTCAATGACACAAATGGAGAGAAGTCAAGCTTAACATACCCCAGAGCTCTGAAGGGAAATTACAATGTCAAAATACACTCTTCAGCAAAAGTTAATGCAGAGACACTAGTGTGCTACTCTGTGTACAGTCCTCTCAAGGGTACAGAGAGAGAGAGAGGAAATGAGGATATTTACAGCAAAATATTTACAAAGTCGGTTATAACTTTCAAAAACATTAACCTTTCTTAAATCTTTCATTTAAAATAAGCAATTTGCAAACCCAGAAAGAACCAATAAATCACATATGTTAAATTTCCCATGCACTGTAGCTCACCAGGCTCCTCTGTCCATGGAATTCTCAAGGCAAGTATACTGGAGTGGGTTGCAAATTCCTTCTCCAGGGGATCTTCCCGACCCAGGGATCGAACCCAGGTCTCTCACATTGAAGGCAAATTCTTTACCATTTGAACCACCAGGGAAGCCATATTATATGCAAAACACTACACTTAGATGATCAGGATAAAGTTAGCCCATTCCATAAAGATAGAGGCAACGAACTCTAAATTAGGTTCTGCTGTGGAATTAGCTCGATGAACTTAAACAGTACACAGACACCTCTTGATTGTCTGTTATTTTTTGATAACATATTTGTGCATAAGGGTACTGAAGACATGACATTGTTAAGATATAATGAAAAATAACTTATACTTGAATGCATAAAATTACAAAAATGCCTAATAATCTAATTATGTGCATTCATTTCTCCTTACTTACCAAAGTATTAGGTCTCAACCAGGAAACTGGAATTTTTTGTTATAAAGAAAACATGCCCTCAACATATTGCATGTCTTAATTTCCTCACTTTCTCCCCCTTCTTTCTTTTCAGTTTTTATTATTTTTTAAATCCAACAGTATAAAAAAGTAAGGTGATGAAGACATATAATAAGGAGAGGGAGTGTGTATGTGTGTGCGCGCGCGGGTGTGTGGTAGGTGTCAAGGGGCATTATGCAGTTGAACTAATGACATATTTTGTGAGCAGCTGGACCAATAAACAGTGAGGAGATATAGTATGCTGATATAAAAGAGCACATATATGCATATTATCAAGATGGGTTAAGAAATAATTATTCACCAACTGACTAAATGATATTTCAAAATTCTAGATGCAGAATAATCTACCCAGAAAAATATATTAAATTTGTGGGGGTGGAGGATGGATAGGTGGTTGGGAGGTCAATAGACTTCACAGATATTGCAGTATTAATAGAAGAGATATGATAAGCTTCCTTTGAATAAAAAGAAAACAATCATACAATTTTTAACATATTTATATATATATATATAATTTATAGAGGAACTATATGCTAAAATTATATTTACACATGCTTAGTCACTTCAGTTGTGTCCGACTCTTTGCACCACTATGGACTGTCCCCCACCAGGCTCCTCTGTCCATGAGGATTTTCCAGACAAGAATAATGGAGTAGGTTGCCATACCTTCCTCCAGGGCATCTTCCCACATCTATATGTAGATACATGTTTATGTATGTATAAAAAATGGTGCAAACTGTTATATGACACTAATTGTTTAACACAAAACACTATTTAGGCTTTCTGTTACTGATGTACATGTCATACACTATAACAGATAATTTGTAACAGTGTGCTTGCCAAAATATTGTTATTTTACACTTGCTTCATGCTTTGTTTTTCTATTTAATATTCTGTTACATTAGGTATCCCCATAGAGAAGCTTCTTTAAAAAAAAAAAAAAAAACAGGAAAGTTGAGGACTAATATATTAAAATCACTTACAGTAATTTGACAAATGGCTACCCAAGAGACCTAAGGCATCATGAGCAGCACCCTGCTTTATACAAGGTCTGGAGACTCTGTGAGCTGTCACACACACATTCAGGAGACACACAGAACCAGGTTAAATGCTAGGTCATCATCATTTTTATTATTTTCACTTTCTATCTGTTGCCTAATTGGCAGCCACATGTCCTGTTTTTCTTTAAAAAAACAAAACAAAACAGAGGTTATTAAACCTAAATATTTTAGTGCACTTTTGCTTCCTGTTTTAGCAAGCACTGGTATCTTCATGGAATATTCATCTTCATTTAATGTAAAACATAGAAAACATAAAAACAGAGAAAGTCCATCAATTAAAAATGTTTTGTCCAAATTTATTTTTAGTGCTTAATCTATTTTATATTTTTTTCATACATAGCTATGTTCTAACTTAAAGGACCGATTTAGTCTTTTTGACTCAGTCTTCATAGGATTTCATCAGAGGGAAGATAACCATACTTTTGGCCACCTGTTGTGGGAGTTTTGTTTATCTTTTCTCATGCAATTTTTAAAAATTGCAACTTTGTGTACAGTGTGCGACTTAAAACATACTCCTCACTTGGTCAATTAAATTGCAACTCCCAAATAATCCCACCCTCTCCCTCTCCCACAACACTGTAAAGTAATTAGCCTCCAATTAAAATAAATAAATTTATATTAAAAAAACTGCAACTCCATTTTAAGGGAAATAATTTAAATTTACACATGATGCTTAGTTGAAATGGTTGATTGTTTTCTCAGAAAAATGGGCAATAAAAGAAAGCACAAGAGGGGCAAAAAATGTTGTCCTAAGATTTCATTTGATTTTTTTTCCTTAGAAGAGCAATGGAAATATTCTATTTCTTATAATTCGTTATGATTATAAGTCACTTTGTCTCAAAATTCTCTGTCATTCAGTCAGCAGGAAACAATGTTTATACCATACACAGGCATTCTTACCTTCGGGTATATAAGCAACTATAGTTCGTGAGATAATGATTTCCAATTCATTAAGAACTTTCCCCCTCTTTTCTAGAATTAAAGAAGAAACAAAGAGTCTAACAGATTTTCCCCCTCTCCAATATTTGCTGCTGCTGCTGCTGCTGCATCACTTCAGTCGTGTCCGACTCTGTGAGACCCCATAGATGGCAGCCCACCAGGCTCCCCCGTCCCTGGGATTCTCTAGGCAAGAACTTTGGAGTGGGTTGCCATTTCCTTCTCCAATGCATGAAAGTGAAAAGTGAAAAGTAAAAGGGAAGTCGCTCAGTCCTGATGGACTCTTCCTGACTCTATGGACTGCAGCCCACCAGGCTCTCCATCCATGGGATTTTCCAGGCAAGAGTACTGGAGTGGGTTGCCATTTCCTTCTCCGTCTCCAATATTTATCGCAGCTAAATTATTGCACTGAGTTGGAAGGCCATTACTGTCCTTAATAATATACCCTCCCTCCCAATGAAGCCAGCCAGTTGAATTCAATGCTTGAGAACAAGGAGGACCATACTGGAACTCACTCAAATTTTTAAAAATTTAATTTCTGATTGGCAAAGTCTAGAGCTCCATGTCTATGTATTGGGCTTGGTAAATTGGGTGATTCGCGACCTCAGGCACTCTGAAGTGTAGACCTCTAAGCCATGTTACCTGTGAAACACAGCATTGTTAAATCCCCCAACTTCACTTATTCTCAGCAGTAGCTAAGAGTTTTCAAAGGATTTGCATTCACCATGAGTTGTTCTTTCTTTAATTGTTTTCCTTTCCTGTTTTTAAGCCACCATATGTTTCAAACTCAATGAATTTGTTTTCGGAAACCAGCTAAACACAATGCACTCAAGGATATCTACAAACAAAACAAAACAAAACAAAAACAACAGCAGCAGCCACGGCAACAAAAACGCTGTCTGAAATCTTTTAACGCTGAAAATGATTGTCCAAAGCACAGTGGCTGCTAGTAGAGCAACTCACAGGATTAATTTCCCAGAAGAGGCTGATGTCAATGGTAAGTAAAGCTACATATTATGAACCCATGGGAACTTTATAATGCAAAAATCTATAAGATGGACATTAAAGTGTAAGTAGTTTGCAAGTCTTGAGAAATTATATTAGCCATTTTTTTTTCTATGACAGATTACAAATGTAGTCAGAAAATAGATACAGAACACAGAACAGGAGAAAATTGACGTTTTATTAACAACTCCATTAAAATACATGAGCTCACAGCCAAGCAAAAATCAAGAATCAATAAGTGTTTTAAATTAACCATCTGACATGTTAGAAATGAATGTACATTTCAGAACACTGAAGGAATCAGTGACCACTCCTTGAAATATTCCCAACTATTGGATTCATTACATGAAAGCCTCCAATAAATTTCTTTCAAGTTAAAAGATGAATTCAAATTAAAACTAATTACTGACCATTCCTAAAGTATAGAAATTGTGCAATCCAGAGGTAAGGGAAAACATTTTGTAAAACAATTTTAATACAGAATGAATTTCAATTCACATCAGAATTTTATGTCGTTTTTAATGCCTGTTGAAGAACACTGACACTTTGTCACTGATTTAAACTCAAGGGTAGTAAAACCTGTCATAGGTATAACAATTAACAAAGATAATTTCCACTTTGTAGGCATACACACACAGAAACTAAAATGGATTTTCCACCTTCCTCAATCTAGTTGCAATCTTTTCATGAAAAGACTTGTTTCTTCCTTCCAGGGTATCTTAATCTTTGGTTCAATGACTGGCATCTTTAATATTCAATTGTTGAATAAGGCAATAGAAACTGAATTTGGTGAATTTTTCTTGGACATTCTCACATGCTTTCTTTTCAGCGTTACTCAGTATACTCAGTCAAGCTCCCTGACTCATAATGAATGCATTTAAGGGTAATTATAATAAGAACATCCATCAGGTACACTGCTAAGTTTTATACATCTTGATCTTTCTACCACCCTTTCTCTTACAAAATGAAAAAAAAAAAAAACCAACAAAAAAGAAAAAACTATACAGCAGCTGTAATTAGTCTCACTTTATAGATGAAAAACTGAAGCTCAGAGAATTTAATACTTTAACTAAAGGACCAAGGACAGTAATGAAGGGAGCTCACGTTTGAAACTTGATGTTAGTTACAACCTCCAAAATGCTAGAGCCATTTTTTAGAATGGCTTCATATTTAAAATACTGGAACTTTATCTTCCTAGGCATGTTTATACTTCCTTTTTGGATAAATAAACCTCAAATCTTCAATGAGAACATACTTCCCCTATTTCCCTCTTACTTTAAATACTCCTCTGAACTAAGAGAAATACATAAACTTATAAATATAAGCCCATGGTCAGAAACTTTTTCATTTCAGTTTCTTTCTATAGGCAAGTCAATGATTTTTCTCTTGCAGTATAAATGTCTGCTTTTAATGTGTTACATAGGTTAATAAAAACAATGTAACGTTGTCTTTTCATATGCGAATATCCAAAATAAGAACATATTTCTGAATATGTATATACACACATACTTTATAAATTACATAGACTTAGAAATACTATATTCAGTTGGATATGTTTACTAAATAAATTCTCTTCCTGCTTTGAATAACTTGAGAGATGCAATTTTGAGCAATGTCATTGCCATTTGATCAGGGAGAATATTTAAAATTTTAATGTTTGAACAGTCCAGAAGAAATGAATGAGGTAATAACTAGTGAGATAGTATTTTTAAATTTCAAATTTTATCCATTGGAAGGAATAATATCTAAAAAAATTACCACAGGTTATTTCCTCCCATTGGAATTAAATCAATTCAATAATTCTAGCACTGAATTAATTTAAAAGTAACTATTATGTTCAGAAATGTATCCCTAGCTTATAGTATTTCTAAAACCCATTTTTCTTATATAGTATTTCCATAATGAGGTTATATTCATTAAGATGCCAGAATTTCAATTTCCCAAAGAGACTGACACTTTCAGGCAGTCTTCACAATTTCAGATGCAATTCAATCTATTTTCATTTAATATTGATTAACATCTTTGGAAATAATGTGTAGTGAATTGCTGAGCTAATCAAGGTAAATAGAGCCCTGCATTAAGCATTCAAGAATGTTATTCAATCACAAAATAACCCACATTTTCAAACTCTAAATCAACAACGTAAAGCTGCCCTTAGAAAAACTTAATTTCAAGTTGGCTCATTGGTATTGTTGTACACATTTATATAGTTATCAAACACTAACAATATGCTCCTAACATAAGAAACAGACCATCTGCCCTGTTAAGCAAAGGCCAAATAAGACCAGTCCCCAAAATATAATAATTAAAATACAATCAAGTCCATTTACCTTGTTCATTCAGTTTTGAATGACACAGCACTCCATAGTACCCAATTATATTAACAGAAAACCTACATTAATCTGAACCAATGAAATAATTTGGGATATATAGTAGGAGGGTAACACAAACCATAGAGGTTGAAGATAATTTAATGGACACTGACTCTAAGCTATTGGCTATTATTTTGATTTTAATCTTTTTTTTTTTTTTAATTTAAAGCAATTTAGGGAAATAAGCCCCTTACATCAGTACACTTTAAACATAATCTCCTATTTGAAGTGGGGGAAAAAAAAAGACAGACTGAAGTGTGGAACATAAGCAGGTTACATCTGTAATCAGGCCATAAAATCTTGAGACTCTCTGGACCTAATTCACTTGAAACTTGGAGGGACAATGACAAGGAAGGACCATTCAGACAGATGGAAAGGCAAGGGCACCTGCACCCTGGTCTGACCTCCAGACACCCTGCCCCACATTAATGCCTGGCTTACGTGCCTGCCTATACATGGGTTTACAGCTTGACTATGCATGGGTTCATTAAGTCTTCAGCACAGGATCTCAATGAAAGGACATCTCCATTTTTATTTTACCATCCATCATATTAGAAGCTTAGTTTGTGACTGAAACAAAACATCCCTATTTCTTTCTTCAGCAGCTTACAAGTTGAAAGGTGTATCAAATGGGAACACAATGTCACAGTTGAAACATTCATTTTCTCCAGAAAACAATCTTCAGGCAGTGGAACTGACAATATTTTTCAGTAATGTTTGAGGGCAAATCAAGGACAGATAAAAAGGACCTGAGATGCTTCGTATTTTCTTATTTTTCCCCTCCAGTTAAAAATAAATGCTTCCAAAATGTAAATCCTCTTTTCTACTATGAAGACAGTTTTAAAAAATATAATTTGGTATGAAGGGTATGTTTTTGAAGATATGTGTCATGATCACATGATCACATATTATAGACCACAGTGTAAGCCAACCCCTCAGCCGGGGTTATTAAAATGATAGCATAAAAGATTGCTAATCCCATTAGATTTAATAGGAGAAAATGTTTGGGGTAGAAAATAATTGCAGAGGATTTTGATTTAATGGCACAGAAAATGCATTTAAAAGTTACTATTAATAACATCTTTTTTCCTACCAGCACAAAAAGACTTATTTGATCACTTCATGACAAAGAACTGGAATCATTTCATTAACAACCAATACAAAAATTAGGGTTTGTTGAAGAAACACAAGATTGTTTAAACTGATAATATTGAGGCACCAAGCGTGCCTTCCAGAATTTTGAAGCAACAGTATGCCAAGATCACCTAGTTGTCCTGAAAAGGGTTATATTTATAGCAGTTGTGTTCAATTTGACAAACAGCATGTAATCTCCTCTGTAAAAAGGAATAAAATGCACATTTAATGAGAATAAAGTACTCTTTTACACTATTCAGCTCTGTTTTAATAATATATGTCCTATCTCCCCTTGTACAAAGTTATATTATAGTGACCTGAATAAGATAGCAAGTCTCAAGAATAGGCTTTTCTCAAGTTCATGATTCAGATGATGCCAGAAACTGTGTCCTATGTCTCCTAGTAGCCAGTCCCTCTGCCTGGGATGAGGCCTTCCATGAAGTGGGTACTCACTAACATTTGCTGAGTTAATAATTAAATGAACAACTTCTTAAATCAGTGGTAGTCATAAAAATAATCACTCACTTGGAATGCATATTACCGAATTATTTAACCTTGGAGTTGCAAGGAGTCAAGGAGAGCTCATTAAATTCATATTCAGTTTAAGAATACCTTCTACCTGTCAGAAGCTTGGCCATCAAAATCTCAGTTTTAAAAATTTCCAAATGTTTGGCAGTTCACTGTTCCATTTTCATCCAGGCCTATTTATTAAACTTTCCTGCGCTGAGTCACAAATTGCTTCCCTTCAACTTGCATCCTAGCTTTGTCCCCTGGATAACATAGAACAAGTAAATTGCCTTTGCATCCTGACAACACTTCAAATATTTTAAGACTACCAAAACTGTCCCCCTCTTTTCTGGTTCGACATTCCCACTTTCTTCACCTTCTTATTATTTTCTGGTCTCTAGGCCCAGTCTCCAGGTGTTTTAAGATCTCTGCACACTTGCCAATGGACATGATCCAGTTCATCAATCACCTTCCATACACATGGAACTCAAAAATGAACAAAATTAAAATGTGGCTTCACTGCTTTTATGATTTTTTCTTCTTTTGTTTGCAGTAGGTTATGATACACCTAGGTATGATTTGTCATTGTATCTACTTCCTTGGAGTCTGAAGATTTTTGAACCTGTGGCTTAACTGCCAGCTTTTGAAAATTTTCACTGATACTTTCCCATTCTCTTGCACCTCCCCTTCTAAAACTCTAAATTATAATATGTTTGGCAATTGCCACTTTTTTTTTTTTTTTTAATACTCTTCATTTTCCAGCCTTATCTGTCTCTGGCTTTAATCTAGATATTTTTAGTCATTTATTTCCCAGTTCACTAATCCTCTCTTCTGATATGTCAAATCTGTTATTAACCTATCTGTTGGATCTTTAATTTTCAACCACTGCATTTCTCAGGTTCCAAATCACTAGGAAAATTCTGCATTTTTTCTTCTATTTTTTTGAAAATATTAACCATAGTTATTTAAAAGTTCCTATCCTCAGATATATTACTCCAATACCTAATTCATCCTCTAGGTCTCCAACTATAGAATTTTGTTTTTACTTTTAACTTTCTAGACTTCTTTTTGTGCATGTGAGGTAATTTTTAAATGACTGTTAAGTATCATATATTAAATACAGTTGCAAAGGTTCAAGCTGCTGCTGCTGCTGCTGCTGCTAAGTCACTTCAGTCGTGTTCAACTCTGTGCGACCCCATAGACAGCAGCCCACCAGGCTCCGCTATCCTTGAGATTCTCCAGGCAAGAACACTGGAGTGGGTTGCCATTTCCTTCTCCAATGCATAAAAGTGAAAAGTGAAAGTGAAGTCGCTCAGTCGTGTCCGACTCTCAATGACCCCATGGACTGCAGACTATGGGATTTTCCAGGCAAGAGTACTCCAGGCAAAATTTTATTTTTACTCTGGAAGGCAGGTAGACTACTGGCATATTCAGTTAACCATGGTTTTTGTTTTTTGTTAGGGTTGGTCTTATTTCTAGTTTACCCTTTTTCCGAGATCTTAGTACTTCTGGCATTACTAAAGCCTATGAAATTGACAAGGGCCACTCCACTTTTCTGGGCCCTAAACTCTAACTTCTCTCTTACTATGACCACCAGGATATTGATTTCTTTGCTAACCATTGTGGTCTTTTGGGAAGAGGTTTCTAGTTGATTTCTAGGAGTTCCACCATGCACATGTATAGTTTAAAAATTAATCAATGTGATATATCACATTAACAAATTAAAAGATAAAAACCATATGATTATCTCAATAATGCAGAGAAAGTCTTTGACAAAATTCAACATCCACTTATGATAAAAAAAAACTCTCCAGAAAGCAGGCATAGAAGGAACATACCTCAACATAATAAAAGCCATCTACAATAAACCCACAGCAAACATTATTCTTGATGGTGAAAAACTGAACACTTTCCCTTAAAGTCAGGAATAAGACAAGGGTGCCCACTTTCACCATAGTTTTGGAAGTTTTAGCCACACCAATCAGAGAAGAAAAAGAAATAAAAGGAATCCAGATAGGAAAAGAAGAAGTAAAACTCTCACTGTTTGCAGATGACATGACCCTCTACATAGAAAACCCTAAAGACTCCACCAGAAAATTACTAGAACTAATCAATGAATATAGCAAAGTTGCAGGATATAAAATTAACCACAGAAATCACTTGCATTCCTATATGCTAACAATGAGAAAACAGAAAGAGAAATTAAGGAAACAATTCCATTCACAATTGCGATGAAAAGAATAAAACACTTAGAAAAAAATCTACCTAAAGAAACAAAAGACCTATATACAAAAAACTATAAAACACTGATGAAAGAAATCAAAGATGACACAAATAGATGGAGAAATATACCATGTTCATGGATCAGAAGAATCAATATAGTGAAAATGAGTATACTACCCAAAGCAATCTATAGATTCAATGCAATCCCTATCAAGCTACCAATGGTATTTTTCACAGAACTAGAAAAAATAATTTCACAATTTGTATGGAAATACAAAAACCTCAAATAGCCAAAGCTATCTTGAGAAAGAAGAATGGAACTGGAGGAATCAACCTGCCTGACTTCAGGCTCTACTACAAAGCCACAGTCATCAAGACAGTATGGTACTGGCACAAAGACAGAAATATAGATCAATGGAACAAAATAGAAAGCCCAAAGATGAATCCACACACCTATGGACACTTTATCTTTGACAAAGGGGCAAAAATACACAATGGAGAAAAGAAATTCTCTTTAACAAGTTGTGCTGGGAAAACTGGCCAACCACCTGTAAAAGAATGAAACTAGAGCACTTTCTGACACCATAAACAAATATAAACTCAAAATGGACTAAAGATCTAACTGTGAGACCAGAAATTATAAAACTCCTAGAGGAAAACATAGGCAGAACACTCTCTGACATAAATCACAGCAAGATCCTCTATGACTCACCTCGCAGAGTAATGGGAATAAAAGCAAAAGCAAAAATAAACAAATGGGACCTAATTAAACTTAAAAGCTTTTGCACAACGAAGGAAACTACAAGCAAGGTGAAAAGAGAGCCTTCAGAATGGGAGAAAATAATAGCAAATGAAGCAACTGATAAAAAATTAATTACCAAAATATGCAAGCAGCTTATGCAGCTCAATACCAGAAAAATAAACGACCCAATCAAAAAAATGGGCCAAAGAACTAAACAGACATTTCTCCAAAGAAGACATACAGATGGCTAACAAACACATGAAAAGATGCTCAACATCACTCATTATCAGAGAAATGCAAATCAAAACCACAATGAGGTATCATCTCATGCCAGTTAGAATGGCTGCCATGAAAAAGTCTACAAACAATAAAGGCCGGAGAGGGTGTGGAGAAAAGGGAACCCTCTCACGCTGTTGGTGGGAATGCAAACTAATACAACCACTATGGAGAACAATGTGGAGATTCCTTAAAAAAACTTGGAATAGAACTTCCATACAATCCAGCAATCCAACTGCTGGGCATACACATCGAGGAAACCAGAATAGAAAGAGACACATATTGCAGCAGGGTTTACAATAGCTAGGATATGCAGGCAACCTAGATGTCCATCAGAAGACGAATGGATAAGAATGTTTTGGTACATATATACAATGGAGTATTACTCAGCTATTAAAAAGAACACATTTGAGTCAATTCTAATGAGGTGGATGAAACTGGAGGCTATTATACAAAGTGAAGTAAGTCAGAAGGAAAAACACTAATACATTATATTAACGCATATACATGGAATTTAGAAAGATGGTAACAATGACCCTATGTTCATGACAGCAAAAGAGACACAGATATAAAGAACAGACTTTTGGACTCTGTGGGAGAGGGAGACGGGGGGATGATCTGAGAAAATAGCAATGAAACATGTATATTACCATATGTGAAACAGATGACCAGTCCAAGTTCCATGCATGAAACAGGGCACTCAAAGCCAGTACTACTGGGACAATCCAGAGGGATGAGATGGGGAGGGAGGTGGGAAGGAGGTTTGGGATGGGGGGACACATGTACACCCGTGGCTGACTGATGTCAATGTATGGCAAAAACCACTACAATACTGTAAACTAATTAGCCTCCAATTAAAATAAATAAATTTTTAAAAATCGAAAAATATTTTCAGAAGAAATCACACATATTATTGCTGGTTCAGTTCTCAGAGATTTCTTCCTCATGTCCTGATCTACTCAATAGTGCTGAGTGTTAAATTTTCTCTCTCTAGCCCAGCAAGTCTGTTGCAAGCCCCTTGGCTGACACTTTGCCTCAGTCTCTCTTCCCTTCACTGAAAATTAACAAGTTCTGTGGGGGGAAACTGAGGCTTCCCAGGTGGCCAGTGATAAAGAATCTGCCTGCCAATACGGGAAACCCAGGTTCAATCCCTGAATTGAGAAGATCCCCTGGAGTAGGAAATGGAAATCCACTCTAATACTCTTGCCTGGTAAATCTCATGGACAGTGGAGCCTGGTGGGCTATATAGCTCATGGGGTTGCAAAGAGTCAGACACGACTCAGAGACTGGGTATGCCCCAAGCACACATGTGAGGAAAAACTAGAATGATTGTTGGGATCACCATGATGGTCCCTTTACTCCAGGATGTTGGCCCATGTCCTGTTTGCATTAGGTTTTCACCCATGTCATCAAGACATCAAGATTTGAATATGCCATTTTAACTGTGCAGGGTGCAGTGAGCTTATTACAGTTCAACAATGTTTGTTGAATATTTACTAAATCCTAAGCCCTGTGCTAAACAACTTACTAAGATGATTAAGATATGATCCCCACCCTGAACTTCACTTAATACAGAGAGTAAGGTTAAGTGTGTGAGGTGATAGTGGATATGTCAAGGAAAGCACTTACTCTTGAGAAGATTCACTGTTTGCTTGTTTTTTTTAATTAGAAATATTTTTTAACTTATAATTAAAATAGTAATTCACATTCATTTTCAAAAAATCAGAAAAGGAATAAAACTATGAAGAATAAACTAGAAACTACCTCTTGACTCTCACCCAGGAGACAGACTATTTTACTATCTATCCATCAAGACTTTTATGGTTAGATTCATGGAAAGAACAAAAAAGAAGGATGGAAGGAAGAGAGAAAAGAAGGATAGGAGGTAGGTGAGAATTAAAACGCCAACTGCTATATCAATAAACAAAGGTTGTTACAACCATTAAATCATCACATTATAGCCACCCAGTTGGTGAGCCTTGAGGGAACTCAGTTCACTTCAGTTCATTTGCTCAGTCGTGTCCAACTCTTTGTGACCCTATGGACTGCAGCACAGCAGGTTTGTCTGTCCATCACCAACTCCTAGAGCTTACTCAAACTCATGTCCATCAAGTCAGTGATGCCATCAAACCATTTCATCCTCTGTAGTCCCCTTCTCCTCCCTTCAGTCTTTCCCAGCATCAGGGTCTTTTCAAATGAGTCAGTTCTTCACATCAGATGGCCAAAGTTTGAGAGTTTCAGCTTCAGCATCAGACCTTCCAATGAATATTCAGGACTGATTTTTTTTGGATGGACTGGTTGGATCTCCTTGCTATCCAAGGGACTCTCAAGAGTCTTCTCCAACACCACAGTTTAAAGGCATCAATTCTTCAGCGCTCAGCTTTCTTTAGTCCAACTCTCCAATCCATACATGACTACTGGAAAAATCATAGCTTTGACTAGATGGATTTTTGTTGGCAAATAATGTCTCTGCTGTTTAATATGCTGTCTAGGTTGGTCATAACTTTTCTTCCAAGGAGCAAATGTC
Source organism: Tragelaphus eurycerus (assembly GCA_935064755.1). Lineage (NCBI taxonomy): Eukaryota > Metazoa > Chordata > Mammalia > Artiodactyla > Bovidae > Tragelaphus > Tragelaphus eurycerus. The sequence goes on along the minus strand of CAKXYN010000097.1, from coordinate 1,169,507 downwards.
TATTAATTTCATGGAACTCAGGATGGAGACAAATTGAGTTGCTCACTGCAAAGCCTATGCAGCAGTCAGACACTGTAGCCAGACCCAGTGGTGGAAACTCAGGATGAGAATACACAGGATACTAGCCCCAGACTGCTGTCCATATCAAAGGAATGATTTTAGTGAGCCCAGACTCTTGCATCTTCCCATATATAGAAAAGCACTAAACTCTTTAACTAGAGATATCTGATTTTCTTCTACTAACAGTAATCCTTGAATGGTCCAATGATCTGGTGTTTTGTTGCAAAAACTTCTAGATATCATGACTTCCCCCCTTGCCTCTTTGGAACAGTATTCTCAGTTATCTGAGATGCTGTGTACTGGACTTGAAATGCTCAGGAAGTCCACCAAATAAAACATAACTCTCAACTTCTAGGCTGTGTCTTTTTTTTTTTTTTTTTTTCAGTTGACTTAGGAAAAAAAGAAAAAGGCAGCTGTTAGCATATAGGATGTAGTAAAAATACTAACAGTGGAAAGGATTATCTTTGAAGCATGTGTTCATGAGACACTCAATGGACTGAAAACTGAGGTGAGAACCTTGTAAAAAGCTAAAGTCTTATAAAAGCTGGAGAGGAGTGAGACTGGGGATTGGGGCAGTGAGAAAAGAGGAAACTGAAGACTCCATGAGCAAGAGAACAGAGTTTCAAAAGGATGACATGAGCTGAAGGTTAAAACTGCAGCAAAGATTATTGAAAACCCCTCTTCATTGGACCCTCATAATACCAGCACTTGCTTGCATGTATGCTGAGTTCCTTCAGTAGTGTCTGATTCCTTGTGACTCTGCAGACCATAGCCCCCCAGGCTCCTCTGTCCATGGAATTCTCCAGGCAAGACTACTGGAGTGGGTTGTCATGCCCTCCCCTAGGGGATCTTCCCAATCCAGAGATTGAACCCATATATCTTTAGTCTGGTACATTGGCAGGTGGGATCTTTACCACTTATGCCACCTGGGAAGCCTGATACCATCATGAGTGACTTAAATGGGACTACTTTGTGTAGAGCAGAGGTGCAAACCCAGGTTTCACAGAGGTAAGAGGAAATGAAAAAAGAGAAATGGAAGACATCAGTTATCAATTATTCTCCTTGATCTTTGGTCATGACAGGAAGAAAGACATAAAGCAGTGGGTAAATTATTTAGTTTTAACTCTGGAGAGACTTGGGCACGTTTAGAGACTAAAGGCAGGAAACCATAAGAAGGCAGAAACTGAAAATGCAGGCAGAAGAACACGAAGCTAACAAAATAAGATCCCTTCCTTGGATGTTATGATAGAGAATATGATCATGCCAAACATTTGTGTACCCATATTTCAGAGCAGGTGCACATTAAATTTTAAGGTCAAATAAAACCAACACTTCTTTTTCATAAGAATCACTAACAAGTTAGGCCATCTCTTATCTGTTTGTGCCCAAATAGGCTAATGTTCCTTTTCCTGTATCCAGACACAGCACTGCTAAATTCCATCTCTGCCCTCCAAAGCTTTCACTCAATAAATATTTAATCATTGCTTACTGTGGGCAGAGCATGAAGCACAGCAAGCAGAGTATTGTAGTGACCAAAACAGATACTGTTCCTGCCCCTTGAAGCTTATACTCTAGCTCTTCACAGAACAGTATATGCTCTGATCAACCAACCACAGTGCTGTGTATGTTAGTCGCTCAGTGATGTCATCTCTTTGTGACCCCATACACTGTAGCTCTCCAGGCTCCTCTGTCCATGGAATTTTCCAGACAGGAATACTTGAGTGGGTAGCCATTCCCTTCTCCTGGGGATCTTCCCAACCCAGGAATCAAACCTACATCTCTGATGTCTTCTGCATTGGCAGGCAGGTTCTTTACCACAAGCACCAGCTAAAAAGTCCAAACATACTGCTAAGGGTCTCAAATATGGAAGCTCTTCAGTTAGTAGCTGTGGAAACTTGAGGCAACTTTCCAACTGAAGATAGAAATCACAGTCTCTTCTATAATTGCCTGCGAGTAGGTTTCCAGCAGATTTTCAGATAAAAAGATTAGAAAATAAACATTCACAGGAATCATAGATACATTATGCCAACAACATTCAATATAACGAAATGTCTAAAAGTTACATTTAACCAGCTTATTTTTTAATGATCTGTGTAATAGAAATTATTGATTAAATTAAAACTTATTTTCTTTCAGATATATTAGCTTTTAGGCTGAATTGACTAAATCAAATAAAATTTTATAATTAGCCTAAAATAAATGGTCTTTTTGCACCAAACTGGGAAGCTCATGAGTAAGGATTATCAAAACATTTTATTTTGTAAAACAAACCATCTACTACACAGAGATAATTATCTAAACATCCACTTGGGTAGAGACAATGCTGCTGCTGCTGCTGCTGCTAAGTTGCTTTAGTCATGTTCGACTCTGTGCGACCCCATAGACGGCAGCCCACCAGGCTCCCCCATCCCTGGGATTCTCCAGGCAAGAACACTGGAGTGGGTTGCCATTTCCTCCTCCAATGCATGAAAGTGAAAAGTGAAAGTGAAAAGTGAAAGTGAAAAGAAAGAAGTCGCTCAGTCGTGTCTGACTCTTTGCGACCCCATGGACTGCAGCCTACCAGGCTCCTTCATCCATGGGATTTTCCAGGCAAGAGTACAGGAGTGGGGTGCCATCACCTTCTCTGGGGTAGAGACAATATTATTCCATGAAACTGTTTTCAGAAAGTTATCTGGACAAGGAAGCTATCATTATCCCCTATAGTATCAATGAGAAAGATTTTAAAGACACTTTTGTAACACACTACATCTATTAATACAATACAGTGAGTTACCATATTACCAAGCCCCCTTTTGTATAACTATCTTGAAAAAACTACAAAATCTACCATGAACACTTATTATTTGTGTTTTATAGAGAATATTTCACTAAGTAATAAAAAAAGGAAAAAAAACCTCTGTTTTTGTAAAGGTAAAATGGAAAATTTTTCCATTTTTCATTATTTCCATACTCTTAGTGACCTTTTACAGAGAGCTCTGTTCCAGCATTCTGAACTCATGACCTGAATTTCTGAATTCTTTTCTATCATGAAAAACACTGAGAATGGTCAACTAGAACTCAACCTGCAGGAAGAATCTTTTTCAGTAGATAAGAAATAAGTCTACCTGTTTGACTAAATGTTGTTTTGCAAATCACAGCTGGAGACTTTTCTATTTTGGAAATCCTGTCATTCAAAGCAATTGTACAGTTGCACGGAAGAAGTTGTAGGAAATCTATGGCTATGGCATTTATACAATTGCAAGCATCTTCCATACAGGAACCATGTTTTCATTAGTTTGAATTTTTGCTACTCAGAAACATGAAGCTGCTGCTGCTACATAGCTTCAGTTGTGTCTGACTCTGTGCGACCCCATAGACGGCAGCCCACCAGGCTCCCCCATCCCTGGGATTCTCCAGGCAAAAGCAATGGAGTGGGTTGCCATTGCCTTCTCTGGGAAACATGAAGGAGCAGAGTAAAAATGACAGATAAAATAAAAGAAAGAATAATTTTCTTCTAGCATTCGCCTTAAAGGTTTCCTTATCCAAATTATTAATTAATTAAACCCAGGTTATCTACATTCCATGAAGTTTCGATACTAAAATTAATTTTCCAAAGAAGGTTAAAATTACCTGGAAAATTAACACCGAATTCCAGGGTCAAAAGGGCTTCCCAGGTGGCTCAATGGTAAATAAAGATTCCGCCTGCCAATATAGGACATGTGAGTTCGATCCCTGGGTCAGGAAGATCCCCTGGAGGAGGAATACTGGACAACCCACTCCAGTATTCTTGCCTGGGAAATGCCATAGACAGAGCCGACTGGCAAGCTACATTCATGGGGTCACAAAGACTCCGACACGACTGAGTGACAGCCTGTATGCGAGGGTGGAAGAAGTAACATCTGGGAGTTAGGTACCACTCTTTCAGCAAAACTTCAAACATGATCAATCAAAATGAGGATACAAGACGTACAATCACAAAATGTGCACGTTATGTTGGCCTACAAAAGCCAGTATCTAACGAAGCCTCATATTAAATGGGAAAGGGAATTATTTGCACCATTTTAGACAGCCATCAGATAACTACAGTATTACTAGGTGTATAACTTAAACCTATCTGAGCCTCAGTCCCTTGCTTATAAACTGTGGATAATAGTAGCACCAATTTATAACATCGGTGTGAGGATTAAATGAATGAATTCATAGACAGTCTTTACAACATTGCTGTACATCTGATTGTGCTTCCATGTTCTACCTTGCACAGGAGGAGTTACACTGTAGCCTTTCTACTGTGGCCAATGAAACAACATCCTGTCCGTCCCTCCTGGTAGCAGCAAATAGCTGCATCTGCTACAGTTCTCCAGTCCTCACATCACACACTCCAGGGCAGAAGACAACATCTTTTCTGACAGTTTCCACACAAATTCTGGGGTTCCTTCTCTCTTGTTCTGATTTAGGTCAGATGTACATCTTTAACAAAATTACTGGATTGGAGATGGGCCTACTGAGTCAGAGGCAGCTTCAAGTCTTCCCACAACACAAGGCTTATAATGGGGCAGGTGAATCCTTTGAAGAAAAATCAGGGTACTGTGTCAAGAGAAGGGGAAATATATGCCAGGGAGGAAAGCAAGTCCCATCAGGTGACAAACTCTTAGCACAGATCAAGCTGTACATACTCCTGTGCTCTCTCCTCGTTCCCACAGTAACCACATGCAGAAAATCCACAAGTTGATTCTTAATATATGTGTTGAGATTTACTGGTTGATCAATAATAATTCCAACCTGACATACATATTTGGATTATTTGGTTTATATACACCTATCGAGGGGCCAGGTTAGATGCTTGGAGGAATACTAATAGTAAAGTTTATGTTTGTTCACCTCTACAAACATGGGAAGGATGCTCAAAACATAACTGATGGCTCACATGGCAAAGAGTCTGTCTGCAATGCAGGAGACCGAGGGATCGAACCAGGAAGATTCCCTGGAGAAGGGAATAGCCACCCACTCCAATATCCTTGCCTGGGGAATTCTATGGACAGAGGAGCCTGGAGGGCTACAGTTCACAGGATCACAAAGAGCTGGACATGACTGAGCAACTAACAGTTCACTTTTTCACTTCAGAATAAAATTTTTAAAAGTACATAGTACCCTGTGTGTGTTTGCGTGCTGTCGCTTCAGGCGTGTCTGACTCTTTGTGACCCTGTGGACGATAGCCTGTCAGGTTCCTCTTTCCAGGCAAGAATACTGGAATGGGTTGCCATGTTCTCCTCCAGGGATCTTCCTGACCCTAATTATGTTCTAATTTGCAAATTTGAGAATTATGACCTCATTACACTGCCTGCTACTGCTAACTGCTAAGTCACTTCAGTCATGTCAGACTCTGTGGGACCCCATAGACAGCAGCCCACCAGGCTCCCCCGTCCCTGGGATTCTCCAGGCAAGAACACTGGAGTGGGTTGCCATTTCCTCCTCCAAAGCATGAAAGTGAAAGGTGAAATTGAAGTCGCTCAGTCATGTCCGACTCTTAGCGACCCCATGGACTGCAGCCTTCCAGGCTCCTCCATCCATGAGATTTTCCAGGTAAGAGTACTGGAGTGGGGTGCCATACACTGCCTATGCCCTGATATACTCTTACCTAACACTTGAATGTATTTTAATGAATATATATGTCCTTAGTAGACTGTACAATTATTTAGTTATTTATATTTGTTTTTGATCATTTTATTAGTTCCAGAGTTCAGCAAGACATGAAGCATAGCAGGTCCCAAATATCTATTTGCTTAACAGCATTAACTATTATTCTACTCTTTGATTAGTAAGTACAGAAAGCAAAATTGACATTCCTTGAGTTATGGTAAATACAACTGGCCAAATTCATCACTGGAAGAAATGCTTTGTATTTCACAGGAGGTCCTATTTTAATCAGCCTAAACCTTTTCACCATAGTATTCAAATGAGTCTGGATATGCCTTGGGAGCTTCATGTTAGAGAAAACTTGTGGGGAAAAAAGTATCTTATGGAAGAGATGTGAGACTCAACAGAGGTTCAAGGACAGAGAGCTTGTACTGAAGAGGTAAGATTGCTTTAAGGTGGGGAAAACATCTGTCACTCTGATTGATCTGTGGCCCAGTATTCAGGTCTTTATACATAAATCCTAGGAAAGAAGTGCAGTGATTGGGAGACTGGTGGCTTCAATAAAAAAACTAACAATGAAAAGTGCTGGCTTTGAATCTTACAGCTTTGGCACCAACAAATATAGTCGCTTCGTGGGCACAGGTTGTTTTGATAAGAACACTGGCTCCCTGAACTAGGTCTGAGGGCTCTGGGAGAATATATTAGGCACCAATAGCAGGAAAGCTAAAAAATGTCAGACAGCAGGTGATAAATGAGAGGACCACAGTGAAGCACATAATGTAGAGCCTCCTCGGGAACTTCCAGACTATGTGGAGAGAAACTGCAGAGCCTGAGTGTCTCACAGCTCAGTTTAGATAGAACTCAAGGAACACAAAGGCTTCCCTTGTGGCTCAGACAGTAAAGTGTCTGCCTAAAATGTGGGAGACCCGGGTTCGATCCCTGGGTTGGGAAGTTCCCCTGGAGAAGGAAATGGCAGCCTACTCCAGTATTCTTGCCTGGAAAATCCCATGGACAGAGGAGCCCAGTAGGCTACAGTCGATGGGGTCGCAAAGAGTAAAAATCCCATGGACAGAGGAGCCCAGTAGGCTACAGTCGATGGGGTCGCAAAGAGTCGGACACGACTTCACTTCACTTGTTCAAGGAACACAATACCACTGTTCTTGCAGTCTTTGGTGAAAGCCACTCAGGTAGCGCCTAGGGAAACACAGACTGTGTCTCAAACTTAGAAACTGAATTGTGATAAATTATGTGATCCATAATTAATATGTCACATTAACATGACAACATGTTTTTTTGTTTGTTTATTCAGAATCTATTTGTCATCCTTAGGACTTCCAGGTGTTGAGCATTGATTCAGATCGTATTTTAGTTCTTGTCTAGCAAAAGGAAAAAATTAAAATCTTGATGTATTGTAAAAGCAATACAATATTGTAAAGTTAAGCAAAATTAAAAAAAAAAAAAAGCAGCAATATAGATTCCATTTATGTCAACTACAATTTCTTTCATACAATAGGATGCACTGACATTGGATCTTCTTTTTCCTGAAGACATGATAACCAGTGCAATGTGAATATATGTGTGTGTGTTTTTAAAAATGTCCTGTCTTACTCCTTGGAAGGAAAGTTATGACCAACCTAGATAGCATATTCAAAAGCAGAGACATCACTTTGCCAACAAAGGTTCACCTAGTTAAGGCTATGGTCTTTCCTGTGGTCATGTATGGATGTGAGAGCTGGACTGTGAAGAAGGCTGAGCGCCGAAGAATTGATGCTTTTGAACTGTGGTGTTGGAGAAGACTCTTGAGAGTCCCTTGGACTGCAAGGAGATCCACCCAGTCCATTCTGAAGGAGATCAGCCCTGGGATTTCTTTGGAAGGAATGATGCTAAAGCTGAAACTCCAGTATTTTGGCCACCTCATGCGAAGAGTTGACTCATTGGAGAAGACTCTGATGCTGGGAGGGATTGAGGGCAGGAGGAGAAGGGGACGACAGAGGATGAGATGGCTGGATGGCATCACTGACTCGATGGATGTGAGTCTGAGTGACCTCCGGGAGTTGGTGATGGACAGGGAGGCCTGGCGTGCTGCAGTTCATGGGGTCGCAAAGAGTCGGACAGGACTGAGCGACTGATCTGATCTGATCTGATCTGTATACTATGAAGTTGACATTTTTTGAAGTCATTCTGGCTGGGAGACACTACTCTCCTTTACTGGATTTTCTTAGAGACAGCAAAAGGCCCAGCCAAGAGCAGGCCTTTGATATGCAAACACTACTCCTCTCTGGGGATCTTTAACCCCAGGAGGCTATATTTCTTTGCCTTAATCACCCCAGCTCCAATACCAACAACTAGAGATTAGTCTTATAGCTCAAAGCCCACCTAAATTATTCAAACTAGCCACTCTTAAACTGCTTCTCTGCCCTGACTTGTCCTTCCTGCAGAAACCCCAATAAAGGCCACTGGCCTACGCTCTGCCATGCTTCTGCTTTCAGACTCCTGATACTCTACTGTTATTCCATGTGGTCGTGTGTGATGTGCCCTTCCTCCAGTCTCTAAGATCTGTGAGTGTAACACACTTAACTTTGTCCTGAGACTCTCCTGTCTCCTCTTGTAGCTACATCTGATTGACCAACTCAGTAAGAGTACATGACAACTAATAATAAAGATCAAACTTCTATACCTAAAACTGACAGCTATTTGCTTTTAGTTGTACCAATAATAGAAACAAGAAATTCTATTTAGAGCAGATTCTTTGTTCTGGAAGGAGCTATTTTGTTTTCCTCTCTTGGGCATGTGGATGTAAGTCAGGAACTTCTAGTTTCTAAAGGTTAACTCCTAACTTTGGAAAGTTAAATCAAGTGCAAACAGTTTAACTGGAATGGAAGTAATGTCCTGTCTGACATTAGCAGGCAGAGGAAAGGACTATTCTGAAAGATTTTATAAGGGAGTTGGATGACAAGGACAGGGTTTAGTCAGCTCTGGGTTACAAAAGAGGTGGGAGCAGTAGCTCTGAGTTGAAGAGGAGTGGATTTCAGTAAAATCGCGACAGACAAAATACTAGAAGGAGATAATGGGTCTACGGAATGGTGATGTCCTATATAAATAAATAACTCATAGACAAAAAAAAAAAAAAAAAAGAGGACAAATAAACATGAAATAGATGCCGAAGTAAAATTTTTCTGCTTCACCTTCTAGTACAATAGTTTTAAAGTCAATGCATATACATAATCAAACCTAAATTTTAGCCACAAAAGTAATGCATAACAAACCACTCCCAAACACTGTTAACATCTCATTGATCCAAGCACATAACCTGCTTAAACCCAAATCAAAAAATGGATTTCTAACTCTAGTTCACAGAACTATAGGGACTCAAAACAAAGGACAAGGGCTTGGACATGGTTATCGTGAAAAATTAGGGGCAATACTTTAACTCACCACAAAAACAGTTAAGGAAGTGAAAATTACCAAATATGTATAAACACATTACTAAAAATAAATTTAAATGCATCCATGGACTGAATGTTTGTGTTCGCCATAAATGCATGTTGAAACCTACTCCCCTACATTATGGTATTTGAAGGTGATCAGGTCACTAGGGTGGAGTTCTCAAGAATGGGACTAGCATCCTCATAGAAATAGCCCCCAAGAGCTTCCTTGACCTTTTCACCATGTGAGGACACAGCAAAAAGACAGCTGTGTATCAATCCAGAAGCAGGTCCTCACCAGATATGAAGTCTGCTAGGGGTTTGGACTTCTAACCATGAGAAATAAATTTCTTTTGTTTCTAATTTACCCAATCTATGGTATTGTGTCATAGCAGCCCGAATGAACTAAGATATATGTTTCCCTTCCAGATGTTGGTCCAATATTTATAGACAGAGACTATCTGTAACCTTGAGCATTATGTGTACAGATGTGATGTTAACATTAGCACACACAAAAAAAGTAATTATTGTCTTGAAAAGTGAATGTTATGTTGCTCAGTCATGTCAGACTCTTTGTGACCCCATGGACTATAGCCTGACAGGCTTCTCTGTCCATGGAATTCTCCAGGCAAGATTACTGGAGTAGGTAACCATTCCCTTCTCCAGGGATCTTTCTGACCCAGGCGGGTCTCCTGAAAACTTGAGCTACAGGGAAGCCCAATAATTGTCTTATGTTATGTCTGTGCGAAGTATGAAAGTTTCTGTGAGATTTACATTGCTAAAGTAGATGTGAATTTCCAAGTATTCTATTACTCAGAGTAAGAGTTTATAAGTACTCCATTAACTAGTTAAGCACACAAGTCAATAAGCATACCCCTTGAAACAGTGGTAAAGAATAAATACCAGAATATAACCATACCATTGTATGGAATGTGGAAGTCTGTGGAAGACACAGACTTCCCTGGTGGCTCAGACAGTAAAGCATCTGTCTACAATGCAGGAGACCCAGGTTCGATCCCTGGATCGGGAAGATTCCCTAGAGAAGGAAATGGCAATCCACTCCAGTACTATTGCCTGGAAAATCCCATGGATAGAGGAGCTTGGTAGGCTACAGTCCATGGGCTTGCAGAGTCGAACACAGCTGTGAGATTGTGAGACATAATTGAGAGTTTTTAATAATATGCAAAAGTTCCAGCAAGTCCATTCATAACTACTAATAACTTCTTCATAAGAAGTAAAAAAAAAAATGCTTTTTTTTAAGCCACCAATGATACTGACAGTCCAGCATTCTTTATAGTTGGCCATCAAGGCATTTCAGTGATCTAATTCCCCTACAGGTATGATCTTGCCCCAAAGTTAATCTTATAACAAAAGAAACAGACAACATCTGTGTCTATTTAAAAGTTAAGTATGATACTAACTCTAAGCATGTAGTTAAAGCTTATAGACCACTCCATGAAAGAATGGCAGGCTAAATTGGTTAATCCACAAAAAAGACATTGAAAAGAGGTCAAGCGACCGTGGAAGAATTTAAGAAGAATTTTAAGAACTGTAGATTCTAGAAATGAAAGATCCTTCAAATGTGCCATAACAAATTGCACCAGCTGTTGATAACCAAGAGAGATCTTACTGTGCAATTCAAGAATTAATCTGAAGCGGAAGCCTGGGGCCTACTATTATCCACTGGTACCTACTCCCTGTAAAAACTTAAAAATAAGCAAAAGCTTGTTACAATACTAAAATATGTCACATTACTCTTTAAATTCATCAGAGGTAGATGGGTAATCTGACTGAACCAACATTTTTTTACAATGGAACAGATACATTGATCCTGTGCCAAAGATGGGGAGGAGGGTGGAAGTGGGGCTCAGGACTGGGGGACACATGTACACCTGTGGCTGATTCATATCAGTGTATGGCAAAAACCACCACAATATTGTAAAGTAATCAGCCTCCAATTAAAATTAATTAATTAATTTTAAAAAGAAATTAAAAAAAAACCTTCCCCCTATTTCAGCTACCATATTAATTCCAGGGTTCACTGAGCCTCAAAAGAAGATAAAGATTTCAACATATTCCTCAAGGATGAAACAACCCCATGAGTTCATACTAGTAAATATTTAGGAATCAAACTTCCCAAGAAAACATAATGAATAATAACACAGGTGGGCAGTTTCATGTCCTAATGTATTATTTATATGATAGGACAAAATATTGTTAAATGAAAAGCACTGTTACCAGCACTGATGTTTAAGGCCATGCAGATTCAGATAAATAGATCCTCTGTGGTTTTCCTATTTGAAATTTAAATTACAGTGTTGGAGGGGTTTAAGTCCTAATTATTTAAAAGAGGCAATAGTTAAACAAAGGTATGCTGTTCTGAATCCGTGCTAACACATTTTGCTGCTGCTGCTGCTGCTAAGTTGCTACACATTTTAACCATATGTATGGTTATTGATGAAATAAAATTATTGGGAGCTTTGTCTGTACTAATGTATTATTATAGTTTGACTGATTGTGATTGGTGTGGTATTTCAAATTTGTGAATTAATTATTTTCTTCTAATTATTATTGGACAATCTGGCCAACAAATGATTCCATAAGTGTTTAGTAACATCTAAGATGTTGACTTGATTACTCAGCTAACAGGTGATTCAGTAAATTACTGTTTAAGAAGAGTAAGTGATAGGTCAAAGTGTTTAAGTCTTACAGTGAGACTAAGTGGTCTTAGAAATTAACTTACTGACACTTGCTGCTGCTGCTGCTAAGTCGCTTCATTCGTGTCCAACTCTGTGCGACCCAGAGACGGCAGCCCACCAGGCCCTGCCGTCCCTGGGATTCTCCAGGCAAGAACACTGGAGTGGGTTGCCACTTCCTCCTCCAATGCATGAAAGTGAAAAGTGAAAGTGAAGTCACTCAGTCGTGTCTGACTCTGAGCGACCCCATGGACTGCAGCCTACCAGGCTCCTCCATCCATGGGATTTTCCAGGCAAGAGTACTGGAGTGGGTTGCCATTGCCTTCTCTGGATACTTAGTGTTATACATAAAGGTAACAATATAATATCTATAGACGGGGTTCTCTACTGAAAATTTGCTCACACTCAAAACATCACTGCTTCTCAATGACTGGTATAATTGACCTTTCTGATACATCTCTGCTGTGTCACCTCCATCACAGGTCTTACTACATCATGATGTCACTCTGCATGTGTATGTGTGTGTGTGTGTGTGTGTGTGTGTGTGTGTTTCTTCCCCACCCCTCCCCACCACTGTTTGCTCATACTTTCTCTCCCATGCTACTTCTGCTACCACTAAGTCGCTTCAGTCATGTCTGACTCTGTGCGACCCCATGTACAGCAGCCCGCCAGGCTCCCCTGTCCACAGGATTATCTAGGCAAGAATACTGGAGTGAGCTGCCATTTCCTTCTCCACTCTCTCCCATAGGACTCTAAATTACTTGAAAGGTAGAAATTCTCTTTATATGCTATGTGGTTTTTCTCGGTCCAACAATTATCGGGTGCCAGCACTTAACTGTGAGTTTCAGAGCAAGTAACACAGTTGCTTTACATGTAAAAATTACTCAATAAGTATGCATGTCCCTGAATTAAACTATATCTTTCTATTCCTTATTAAGTTCAATTTGCTTGTCAAGAGTGCTTTGCACATTGTATCAGTTACCTCTCTTACCCCATGTGTCATGCTCACCTTACTCTTGAGTTTTCTGATAACTGCAACTCAAGTAACATTTTGGCTGACTTTTTCAACTTGATATATCCTTGAGAATACTGACAAAATAAGCATGCATCTTTCAGTTTCAGCATTAATATTTTGCTCTATCACCTGTATCATTCGTGGTCCAATGGGGTCAGAAACCATATCCTGATTTGAACAGGCAAAGTTTAATACCATAATTAGGACATACAGCAAATAAAATTAACTACTGTTTAAGTTATAAAATAATAAAGAATGATTAAGTTATCTACAAAGGCTTATTGAGAGCTCTAGAGAAAACTCTAGAGCTGAGGGAGAGTACCTGAGAAAGGTAAAACTGCACAGGGAAGGAGAGTTCTCCAAGTCTGGGACACAGATATAATTGATGAAATCCGAGTCGTCCAGGCCAGAGCTGCTTTACAGTTGCTGTGCAAGCAGGGTGCACCTTCTGGAGTACAGGTTGCTCAAGGCTGGCAGGTGGGCATACTGAAGGAGTCAGAATATTAGAGCCTGCTCATCAGCAGAGCAGCAGAATTACTATATGCAGTATCCCACTGGGAGACCTACAGCAAGATGATACATCAGACTGGATTCTCTGGGTATAGGGTTGAAACAGGGTACCACTTAAACAGGGAATGAAACAGGGAATGCTTTGTTCCCACACCAGCATTCTTGCAATACAAGTAAGAAGCAAAACAGATTTAACACGAGAGCTAGAAAGGGAAAGACTCCTCCTTCAGCAATGTCACTTTAGCACCCTCTACTGACAAAGCTCAATTTTGTGTAAAGGACCTAACTCCACTATAGCTGGGCAGGTAATGAAGGGTAGATGTGGAGCTGAGAGGCAATGAATGAATCACTGAAATATCACTGAACAATCAAAAGAGGATCAGGATTAGCATTTCATCATTTGGATTCTCGTATCTTTTGGTCCAACTTGCATCCTTTCTTCTAACCAATCTATTGCAATGGAGTATCTATAGAGGTAGAGGGCACAGGTTATGTTACTTGTACTTTACAAAACTGGGACATATTAGAGCAAGTTCGGTATAAACTCACTTTCTTTAGGGCCTAATACAGTTCATACGCAGAGGCAGAGTGAAAGTTGGAGTGCTAACAATTTATAAGGCATTTCAAATAGAAACCACTGTTACCTCTCCTGGTTCACACCAGGCAATCCACCCAATTCACCCCTCCCACTCCTCCCCACACACACTGACCTCTTTAATGTTTATTAATCCATTCAGGGCATCTGTCCTTGATTTTTTTTTTTTCTTTGCCTGGAAAACTTATCCCTCAAAGAGTCACAGGGATTATTTTCTTTAGGATCTTACACAAATGTAACCATCTCAATTTAGACAGGAGAGTTAGGGAAAGTCTTAATGAGAGGGTGACTACCCCTAATGACCCAGCCTAAAATAGAAACCAGTGATACTGTCCCCTTTCCACCTTTATTTTCTCCTTAACACTTATAACAAACAAACTATATGTTTTAGTTGATTACATAATTAGATTACATAATGGCATATGTACCTTAGAACAGAATTTCCACGGAGGAACTCTTCTGACTTCTTCACTGTCCTATACATTAGGTCCTAGATCGGTACCTGGCAAATGCCTGGCAATCAGTAAATACATATGGAATTACTTTTATTCTATAATCTAAGATCAGATTATTACTGATTCTCTCAAAATTAAATTCAAATACCCACATATGCCAACAAGGGAATATAAATATCTGAAGCAGGCCAAGGTGAGTCCTTGGGTGAAGGGAAGAAGGCATGATCTGTTGGAAGGGAGTTAGCTGTTTATCATTTCTATTGAAAATTGTGGCCACAAAGGAATAAGACTTAATCCTTGCTATTTTAAAATTTTTCAAAGTGGCAGGAAATCAAGACTTTGGGGTATATCTTCTACTTTGTAATGTAGGTACTGGTTCAATTTAAGAAGAACAACAACAACACACACACACACAAATAAAACCAAAACACTTTTGCAAAACAAACAAAATATACCTGGAGCCTGAAAGCAGCCATGGCAGACAGGGACACATGATATTCCCTTACTGTGATATAATGGAAATACCATGCTTGATTTCTAAATGCATGTTTCCTGAACTTATGCTCCAATCAATGTTTCAGTCCTCTCTCTTATCACATTTGGCTCCCATAAAGACATCTCTTCCCTCTGTCCTCTCATATCTTTTATTCTTTCAGTCTTTTCTGCCAATAGCCTATACATGGTAAATTTTCAGAAGAAATATCTGCTTTGGAATTTAAAAAACAGAATTGAATTATAGCTCTATCTCTTGATTGTTCTGAGAACTTGATTAAATTTCTACAACTCCAATCTCTAATTTCTCATAGAATTTGAGTTTCCTTAGAAAACACGCCACCTTTTTTCAAGTCTTTCTATCACTTTCCAATAACCCAGCTGTCTCCCAGGCCTCTGGCTGTGCTTCCCCAGAGTAGCCTGAAACCATGTCTGCTTAATAGAGAGAAACACAAAAGCTTGTCTTCTAAAAGAAGTCAAATTCTGGCACTAAAACCTCATTTTTACCATAGAATATTATTTTTAAGAAACAAGTAATTATTTTGTTAACAAGTATCCCTTGGAAGCAAAAGAATGGATTCCAGTCTTAAACCACTGCCTGTGTTCCATGGTTCTGTGACTACATGGACTCAGTAAGTAACTAAGAGGACAGAGTATGTTAAAGACACGAAATATTTATTTCCAACAAAGTACTTATTTCTCCCTAATAGTTTATGAAAGGAATATTCTACTAATAATTTCTGTTTATGATACCCTTCAGTTCAGTTCAGTTCAGTTGCTCAGTCGTATCCGACTCTTTGCGACCCTATGAATCGCAGCACGTCAGGCCTCCCTGTCCATCACCAACCCCTGGAGTTCACCCAGACTCACGTCTATAGAGTCAGTGATGCCATCCAGCCATCTCATCATCCATTGTCCCCTTCTCTTCCTGCCCCTAATCCCTCCCAGCATCAGAGTCTTCTCCAATGAGTCAACTCTTCACATGAGGTGGCCAAAGTACTGGAGTTTCAGCTTTAGCATCATTCCTTCCAAAGAAATTTCAGGGCTGATCTCCATTCATTTAAAAACTCATGTTTATTTCTGAAAAGATATATGGATAGCAAACTCTCCATCAGTTTTATAAAAACCTCTGGGAGGCACATTTGATTGGTCCTTTAGTACACAAGGGAAGATAGAAGTTGATTACAACTGGTCTATTTGATGATCTTTCAACTTTGAAAGCGTTAGCCACTCAGTCGTGTCTGATTATTTGTCACCCCTATGGACTGTAGCCCATCAGGTTCCTCTGTCCATGGGATTCTCTAAGCAAGAATACTGGAGTGGGTTGCCATTACCTTCTCTAGGGAATCTTCTTGAGTCAGGGATCAAACCCAGGTCTCCTGCATTGCATTCGATTCTTTACCATTAAGCCACCAGGGAAACCCTGACAATATTTCATGTTCCTACCAATAAATTCAGAGTCAACACTACTTTAGCCTTTAGACTACAGTATAGTTTTTTTTTAATGGAATTTTTTTAAATTAAGTAATTAGGTTTAATTACAAAAACAAGACCCCTACATATGTTGTCTACAAGAGACCCACCTCAAAACAGGGGACACATACAGACTGAAAGTGAAGGGCTGGAAAAAGATTTTCCATGCAAATAGGGACCAAAATAAAGAAGGAGTAGCAATACTCATATCAGATAAAATAGACTTTAAAACAAAGGCTGTGAAAAGAGACAAAGAAGGTCACTACATAATGATCAAAGGATCAATCCAAGAAGAAGATATAACAATTATAAATATATATGCACCCAATATAGGAGTACCGCAATATGTAAGACAAATACTAACAAGTATGAAAGGAGAAATTAACAGTAACACAATAATAGTGGGAGACTTTAATACCACACTCACACCTATGGATAGATCAACTAAACAGAAAATTAACAAGGAAACACAAACTGTAAATGATACAATACACCACTTAGACCTAATTGATATATATAGGACATTTCATCCCGAAACAATGAATTTCACCTTTTTCTCAAGTGCACACGGAACCTTCTCCAGGACAGATCACATCCTGGGCCATAAAGCTAGCCTTGGTAAATTCAGAAAAATTGAAATCATTCCAAGCATCTTTTCTGACCACAATGCAGTAAGATTAGATCTCAATTACAGGAGAAAAACTATTAAAAATTCCAACATATGGAGGCTGAACAACACACTGCTGAATAACCAACAAATCACAGAAGAAATAAAAAAAGAAATCAAAATTTGCATAGAAACGAATGAAAATGAAAACACAACAACCCAAAACCTATGGGACACTGTAAAAGCAGTCCTAAGGGGAAAGTTCATAGCAATACAGGCATACATCAAGAAACAAGAAAACAGTCAAATAAATAATCTAACTCTACACCTAAAGCAACTAGAAAAGGAAAAAAAGGAAGAACCCCAGGGTTAGTAGAAGGAAAGAAATCTTAAAAATTAGGGCAGAAATAAATGCAAAAGAAACAAAAGAGACCATAGCAAAAATCAACAAAGCCAAAAGCTGGTTCTTTGAAAGGATAAATAAAATTGACACACCATTAGCCAGACTCATCAAGAAACAAAGGGAGAAAAATCAAATCCATAAAATTAGAAATGAAAATGGAGAGATCACTACAGACAACACAGAAATACAAAGGATCAAAAGAGACTACTATCAGCAATTATATGGCAATAAAATGGACAACATGGAAGAAATGGACAAATTCTTAGAAAAGTACAACTTTCCAAAACTGCACTAGGAAGAAATAGAAAATCTTAACAGACCCATCACAAGCACAGAAATTGAAACTGTAATCAGAAATCTTCCAGCAAACAAAAGCCCAGGTCCAGACAGCTTCACAGCTAAATTCTACCAAAAATTTAGAGAAGAGCTAACACCTATCCTACTCAAACTCTTCCAGAAAATTGCAGAGGAAGGCAAACTTCCAAACTCATTCTATGAGGCCACCATCACCCTAATACCAAAACCTGACAAAGATGCCACAAAAAAAGAAAACTACAGGCCAATATCACTGATGAACATAGATGCAAAAATCCTTAACAAAATTCTAGCAATCAGAATCCAACAACACATTAAAAAGATCATACACCATGACCAAGTGGGCTTTATCCCAGGGATGCAAGGATTCTTCAATATCTGCAAATCAATCAATGTAATACACCACATTAACAAATTGAAAAATAAAAACCATATGATTATTCTCAATAGATGCAGAGAAAGCCTTTGACAAAATTCAACATTCATTTATGATAAAAACTCTCCAGAAAGCAAGAATAGAAGGAACATACCTCAACGTAATAAAAGCTATATATGACAAACCCACAGCAAACATTATCCTCAATGGTGAAAAATTGAAAGCATTTCCTCTAAAGTCAGGAACAAGAGAAGGGTGCCCACTTTCACCATTACTATTCAACATAGTTTTGGAAGTTTTGGCCACAGCAATCAGAGCAGAAAAAGAAATAAAAGGAATCCAAATTGGAAAAGAAGTAAAACTCTCACTGTTTGCAGATGACATGATCCTCTACATAGAAAACCCTAAAGACTCCACCAGAAAATTACTAGAACTAATCAATGAATATAGTAAAGTTGCATGATATAAAATCAACACACAGAAATCCCTTGCATTCCTGTACACTAATAATGAGAAAATAGAAAGAGAAATTAAGTAAACAATTCCATTCACCATTGCAATGAAAAGAATACAGTATAGTTTAAAGATGAACAGCATTTAAAAATCATTTCAAGGCCAAAGATATAATAACATCATTTAGGTTTTAAAACAGTAGGTCTGTATTGATAAAAAGTTTTTAAGAAAGATTATCTATCCATAACCCACCGGAATAAAAAAATTATGCTAGATTAAAAATTTTGACACTAAATACCTAAAATATTGTAAAATTTCTGCTTTATTTTTCATATTTTATATTATCAACTTATTTCTAAATATCAAAACTGGTTAATGCAAAAATGTAGTATGCTTTGTGTTGAATTAGAAAAGATATCTATAAATGTATTTTATTTCTCAGGTTATAAAAAGTACATACATTTTAACAAGCATGGGAAGTAGAAGAACAGAAGATAATAGATAATAAAATGATTAATAATTTCAATTATGAAAGTATATCAAGTCACCTCAGGCACAAAGCTCACTGAGCTGTAAGTAACTATAATTAAGACTTAATGCCTAAAGATATAGTAAAGCAGAGAGTAAGCACTAAAACTTAAACAAGTGAGAAGTTAGTTAAAGTGTCTTAATACTCTAATTTAAAAGAGTTAAGGACACAGGCATGGTCCAAAATGATGAATGAAATGTAACTTCTGAACAGGTGACATTATAAATTTTCCAGTTTTTCCCCATGGTTAATAAGTTAATGATCTTTATTCTTGCCACTTCAAATGAATTTACTCAGATAATTCAAAAATATCATGAGTTCTCTCATGAACCCTCCTAGAATTATAGTCATAAATCATCTAATCTAGCCACCAGACCCCATAAAAATCTATAAATCATCAAGGGAGATATGTTTGAAAGATGCTATGAAAGATAGATATTAAGCACTAAAATATCATTCAGCAAAGTGAATACGGCAGAGCACTAGTCCAGTGAGAGTTTCTAAGAAAAAAAGCGGGGGGAAGGTAGCTTATGAACCCTCTCTGCAGGTGTCTCAAAATACTTTGTATATTATTAACATGTAAAGGCTCTGAGAACACTTGTGATAAACACAACTGATTAATTTTCTTTAACCCAGTATCTTCCATTATATTTACCAATGAAAGGTTTAGCCAAACTTCTTCACTACTCCTCAAGAATATCTTAGAGGTTTGGGATTTGTTCATACAACGTTCTAATAGCAATCATAATCAAAAGAACTAAGATAAAGTCCAAATATTTGAAATATTTAGAAAATACGTCATAGACTAAATGCTGGGGTTAATATCACCAGGGAGAAAATAACAGTTATCAAAATGTAATCGTGTTCAGATTTAATGGTTATAAGACTAGTTTTTAAACACTTTTGATTTTTACAAAACCATCAGCAAGGAGATCAAACCAGTAAACCCTAAAGGAAATCAATGTTGAATATACATTGGATGGACTGTTGCTGAAGCTGAAGCTCCAATACTTTGGCCACCTGATGCAAAGACCTGACACATTGGAAAAGACCTTGATGCTTGGCAAGATTGAGGGCAGGAGGAGAAGGGGGTGGCAGAGGATGAGATGATTGGATAGCATCACAGACTCAGTGGACACGGATCTGAGCAAACTCCAGGAGATAGTGGACAACAGGGGAAGCCTGGCATGCTGGAGTCCATGGGGTCGCAAAACGTAGGACACAACTGAGCAACTGAACAACAGCAATTAGCAGATGAGAGTAGCCTTTAATTTACTTTCCAGATATAAAATGTACAATTTGCATATTTCAAACTTGTAGTCATGGACTAACAACTGTAATAAAATATGTGCTTCCTAAATGGCACGTGTTTTTAATTGCCTGAAAGATCAATGTGAAACAATCACATTGATTCTAATTAACAAAGCTAATCAGATGGGCTCTCCCAGCCAATCT
This sequence comes from Tragelaphus eurycerus, assembly GCA_935064755.1. NCBI lineage: Eukaryota > Metazoa > Chordata > Mammalia > Artiodactyla > Bovidae > Tragelaphus > Tragelaphus eurycerus. The sequence continues at coordinate 1,149,035 of CAKXYN010000097.1, read as the reverse complement.
GACTGGAAATTACAAAGATTATACAGTGGGACCAAATCTGTAGAGAGAAATAAAGATACCATGAGAGTCACAATACAGGACCAATATGAAAGATGACCCAATAATTGCTTTGTATCACCAGAGATATTCAGGTTTAGGCTTTATTTAAGGTTTATTTTTAAATGTAAAGCAATCTTTTCTAAATTTAATCTAACTCACCAGTAGAATAGTACTAAGAAAAGTAGGTAAAAAACAATGATCTAAATGATCTGGGCCAACTAAAATTGATTTTTTTCCAGAACAGACTAATCGTTTTTATTATTCAACTATGCAACACCAAGTTCAGTATTTAAATGAAATATCCTGGCTTTGTATTACTATTGTGCTGCTGCTGCTGCTGCTAAGTCGCTTCAGTCGTGTCCGACTCTGTGCGACCCCATAGACGGAAGCTCACCAGCAACCCTGTCCCTGGGATTCTCCAGGCAAGAACACTGGAGTGGGTTGCCATTTCCTTCTCCAATGCATGAAAGTGAAAAATGAAAGTGAAGTCGCTCGGTCGTGTCTGACTCTTAGCGACCCCATGGACTGGAGCCTACCAGGCTCCTCTGTCCATGGGATTTTCCAGGCAAAAGTACTGGGGTGGGGTGCCATTGCCTTCCCTGATTACTATTGTAAAATCTGTCAAATTCTGTGACAAATGTTTCATATAGATGAATCAATTCTAAGTTACTGTTGGCTCTGTTTAATAATATTTGTGGAAATAAAAGGACAAAATATTCTGATGCCACTAAGAGCTAATGGCTAAGCCTGAAATGTATTTAAGTGTTCATATGTAATGGTTGGGAAGCAATTTAAACTGCATACCATAAAACCCATCAACACACACTTTTATTTAAAAAGGAAATCTCCATTTTGTGGTCAGATAGACTCAATATTTGGTTTGAAAACATTTCATGTTTTCATAGATTAGAAAAGATTAGAGCAGGGGCAGGGATCATGTGCTAGATACACTTTATTTTTCAAAAAGGAATACGTTCATGACTTGGTATACACTGTAAACAAGAACGAAAGCCATAGATTAAAGGTCTATACACATCAAAAGCCAAGGAAAACTAGGCAGGGTGCTACTTATGATGTATTATTTACACAGGTGAATTTCTGCCTACAGAGCTTTCCACCTTAAAACACATTTGAAATCTGCAGTGTCAATCAATGACATTTAACAACTCTGTCATGGTCAAAGAGAAAAAAACAACCTGTTTGGATCCTTACACTGAACATTTAATAATGATAATACAAAAACCCAGAAGCAGTCTCAAGTACAGCAGTGTGCTACCAACAGAAATAAATAAGATGATAGTGGAAAGGATTTGAAAGTTATGTCCATCAAGTGTACTGTGAACAATTGAAGCATCATGTGTTTACTGATATCGGTCAAAGAATACAGTAGCCTGATTTATGAATAACCTGTGTTAATGAAAGTATGTGATCTGTGCTGGGCCCTTTGAGGGAATATTTAGATGTTTAAGACACAGTTCTTGCCTTTAAATAACTGTTATGATGGTGAAGTATTCACTGAAAGGACTGATGCTGAAGCTGAAGCTCCAATACTTTGGCCACCTGATGTGAAGAGGTGACTCATTGGAAAAGACCCTGATGCTGAGAAAGATTGAAGGCAGGAGGAGAAGGGGACAACAGAGGGTGAGATGGTTGGATGGCATCACTGAGTCGATGGACGTGAGACAGCAAGCTTCGGAAGATCGTGAAGGACAGGGAAGCCTGGAGTGCTGCATCCCATGGGGTCGCAAAGAGTTGGACACAGCTGAGCGACTGAACAACAATATGATGGTGAAAAGGAAAACTTAACTGGGTTTAGGAGAATAATGAAACAATTACTACAAATGGTATATTTGTACCCTGAAATAAACGCAAACAGAATTATATGATTATTCATAAGGGAAGAGGTTACAGATAGTGGGGAGAAAATACTTTGCATAGAAATGGAAACTCCTAAAAGCCACTTGGGAAAGCCCCATGGGTTCCAACAAGAGGTCTTTGGTGGGGTCTGGACAACCCAGAAGAGTAGAGGGAGAAGGGCTCCAGGTCTGGAGCTGAGGGGCTGGGGCTTCTAATTACTTTAAAACCTCAAAGGTGTTTCTTGTGTCCTCTAGTTCCTAGATCAGCCTCTTTATTTTCTTCAGTGAACCTCCATAAAGCCAAGGCCTTTAACATTGTTCAGTTTGAGGCAGAGTGCTTAGAACAGTATCTGGTTCCTTTTAGGCTCACAGTACACTGAATGAATTCATGTTTAAGTTATCACATCTATTTAAAAAATGCTTATCGTCCTGAACTCACACAGGAACTGCATAGCCTGTTTTCACAAATTCTCCTCAAGGTATACTTTCCTGATGCATGTACTTAGGCCCTTGAGTTTTTAATGAAGGCATCTCACACAAGTTACTGAGAGGTTCTAGAATAAAACAGCTCCATTTTAGTTCAATCTATTTTTTCTTTATTTATAAGATATGGACTGCAAGGAGATCCAACCGGTCCATTCTGAAGGAGATCAGCCCTGGGATTTCTTTGGAAGGAATGATGCTAAAGCTGAAACTCCAGTATTTTGGCCACCTCATGCGAAGAGTTGACTCATTGGAGAAGACTCTGATGCTGGGAGGGATTGGGGGCAGGAGGAGAAGGGGACGACAGAGGATGAGATGGCTGGATGGCATCACTGACTTGATGAATGTGAGCCTGAGTGACCTCCGAGAGCTGGTGATGGATAGGGAGGCCTGGCGTGCTGCAGTCCATGGGGTCGCAAAGAGTCGGACAGGACTGAGCGACTGATCTGATCTGATAAGATATGTGCATGTTAAGTCACTTTAGCCATGTCCGATTCTTTGCAATCCTAGGGACCATAGCTCACTAGGCTCCTCTGTCCATGGGATTCTCTAGGCAAGAATACTGGAGTGGGTAGCCATGCCCTTCTGCAGGGGATCATCCCTACCCAGGGACCAACCCACGTCTCTTAGGTCTCCGGTATTGGCAGACAGCTTCTTTACCACTAGCACCACCTAGGAAGCCATTTATAAGACAGTGAAAGCTAAACAATAGATGAAATCCTGTAGTGGGTTCTTGTATATTAGAGAATGAACCAAGACTCAGCTATATCTCAAGAGAAAAACTGGATTCAGTCTATTTTAAGCATTTTAAGACAGAAAGGCAGCAAGACTGTAATAAAAACCAGGAGTTAACGTGGACAGAACTGCAGTCAACAGCTGCCACCAGTCTCCTCTGTCCATGGAATTCTCCAGGCAAGAATACTGGAGTGAGTTGCCATTCCCTTCTCCAGGGGATCTTCCCAACCCTGGGATAGAACCCAGGTCTCCTGCAATACAGGCAGATTCTTCACTGTCTGAGCACCCAGGGAAGCCCCGCCGCGTTAATTACAGTCTGTGAAACATCTGGCCCTTTGCCTGTTCACCCTTCTGCCTACACTTTCTATCACTTTGTTGGTGGTCAAAAGAACCAAAGACCGAATGAAGAGACTAGGAATTTGCTCTCCTCTCCTTCCTCACCTTTCCTATTTTCTTTTCCCAGGTGCTTTTATGAGTTTCCACCCGGATTTGGCCTGAAGAGAAATACAAAGCAGGAAGAGTAGGGGTTGGGAATCGGTGATGCCAAATAATGGTGACGTAGGAAATGAACTGGTTGTCACTGATACAGAAATGGTATTTTCACAACTCCCTGACATTCCAAGGTTTATCCATGAATAAGCATGAAAACTGGTTATTGCTTTATGAAATTCTTTCAAAGTTGAAAATAGGTTAAGTACAGAGGCCCTAGAGTAAGAAGTCTGATTTAAAATCTGGCCCTGTGCTTTCCTCCTGATATGCCCATGAGCAAGTTACTTGGCATCAGTTGAGTATTTGTACATGGATATAAATTATATCCCTCACTTTACCTGTAGTTGTTATTATTAAATATGATAAATCATAAATATTAGCACTGAAGAGAGAAGGCAATAACCACCAAGTATCACATGCTATTGCCATTACTGCCCATTAAAGCAAATATATAATCACACTGTGGTTTAAAATAAGAAAACATACTTACTGAGTGCCTTTTAAATGAAGATTTATGTCTGAGAATTAAAGTTGACTTATATATTGTAATATCCTGTGTATGGCAGAGTCTTAATAAAAACATGTTTATATATTCATTTAATGGTGATGAGAAATCTAGTTAAAAAATTAGATGGACCAGTAATCTTTGTTGGAGTTTTGATTATAAACCACATACCTAGTTCCAAAGCTCAGAAATTTATGTTTATCATAGAGCAAATGTGAGGCAAAGCAAAAGCAGTGGGAATAAAAACAAGTGAGCAAACAAAACAAAACCTCAATTTACTTACTTTATTTGTAGTACATATACGGATGGTATCAATAGCTCTAAACATCTAAAAGAATGGTCATTCTTTGTAGAAAATTATTTCATCCCCATCATGAATACATACAATAAAAACTGTTAACTGCATAATAACCTTAGATATGCACATGAAATCACTCTAATGGCCGAAAGTGAATAGGAACTAAAGAGCCTGTTGATGAGGGTGAAAGAGGAGAGTGAAAAGGCTGGGTTACAAATCAGTATTAAAAGAACTAAGACCATGGCATCTGGTCCCTTCACGTCATGGCAAATAGAAGGGGAAAAAAATGGAAGCAGTGACAGATTTTCTCGTCTTGGATTCTACAATCACTGTGGACGGTGACTGTAGCCATGAAATTAGAAAGATTCTTGCTTCTTGGAAGGAAAGCTATGACAAATCTAGACAGCATTTGAAAAGCAGAGACATCACTTTGCCAACAAAGGGTCATATAGTTAAAGCTATGGTCTTTCAAATAGTCATGCACAGATGTGAATGTTGGACCATAAGGAAGGCAGAGCACCAAAAAATTGATGCTTTCAAACTATGGTGCTGGAGAAGATCTTGAGAGTCCCTTGAGCAGCAAGGAGATCAAACCTATCAATCCTAAAGTATTGGAAGGACTAAAGAATATTCATTGGAAGGACTGATGCTGAAGCTCCAATACTTTGGCCACCTGATACAAACAGCTAACTCATTGGAAAAGACCCTGATACTAGGAAAGATGGAAGGCAAAAAGAGAAGAAGGTGACAGGATGAAATGGTTGGATGCCATCACTAACTCAATAGACATGAACTTGAGCAATCTCTTGGAGATAGTGAGGGACAGGGAGGCCTGGCATGCTGCAGTCCATGAGGTCACAAAGAACCAGACATGACTTAATGACTGAACAATAATAAACAGCATAATAGTATATATTTTCTAAAGCTAAATTTCATATTCATAATCTTAGTAATTCAAAAAAATTTTCTACCTTAACATTAACCATCACAACTGCTAAAAAATTTAATTAAATACACATAATTTTCATGGTCCTTACAATGGTATAACAATATACTGCCTGCAATATGCCTTCATTTCCATGAATAGTAATATCTTCAGTTTCAAAGAAGCAAAGTGATTTTTAAAATTTAATTTTATTTTTTAACTTTACAGTATTGTATTGGTTTTGCCATATATCAAAATGAATCTGCCACAGGTATACATGTGTTCCCCATCCTGAACCCTCCTCCCACCTCCCTCCCCCTACCATCCCTCTGGGTTGTCCCAGTGCACCAGCCCCAAGCATCCAGTATCATACATCAAACCTGGACTGGTGACTCATTTCATATATGATATTATACATGGTTCAATGCCATTCTCCCAAATCATCCCACCCTCTCCCTCTCCCACAGAGTCCAAAAGACTGTTATATATTAGTGTCTCTTTTGCTGTCTCGTATACAGGGTTATTGTTACCATCTTTCTAAATTCCATATATTTGCGTTAGTATACTGTATTGGTGTTTTTCTTTCTGGCTTACTTCACTCTGTATAATAGGCTCCAATTTCATCCACCTCATTAGAATTGATTCAAATGTATTCTTTTTAATGGCTAATACTCCATTGTGTATATGTACCACAGCTTTCTTTATCCATGCGTCTGCTGATGGACATCTAGGTTGCTTCCATGTCCTGGCTATTATAAACAGTGCTGTGATGAACAGTGGGGTACATGTGTCTCCTTCAATTCTGGTTTCCTTGGTGTGTATGCCCAGCAGTGGGATTGCTGGGTCTATGGCAGTTCCATTCCCAGTTTTTTAAGGAATCTCTGCACTGTTCTCCATAGTGGCTGTACTAGTTTGCATTCCCACCAACAGTGTAAGAGGGTTCCCTTTTCTCCACACCCTCTCCAGCATTTATTGCTTGTAGACTTTTGGATCACAGCCATTCTGACTGGCGTGAAATAGTACCTCATAGTGGTTTTGATTTGCATTTCTCTGATAATGAGTGATGTTGAGTATCTTTTCATGTGTTTGTTAGCCATCTGTATGTCTTCTTTGGAGAAATGTCTATTTAGTTCTTTGGCCCATTTTTTGATTGGGTCATTTATTTTTCTGGAATTGAGCTGTAGGAGTTGCTTATATATTTTTGAGATTAGTTGTTTGTCAGTTGCTTCATTTGCTATTATTTTCTCCCATTCTGAAGTCTGTCTTTTCACCTTGCTTATAGTTTCTGCAAAGTGATTTTTAAACAAGTTTGAAACAAGATTATTTTATACTTTAAAATTGTGTCAAATGTAATTCTTTGCAGAAGCTAAATGTAAAGTTACTGCTATATCACTGGTGTCCTTTAAGAATAACCATTGCTACAACCATGGTAATAATGACTGATTTTCATGTGCAGAATTAGAAATTACATTTGGTCCCACTTTCACATAATATTTCTTAAAAAAGTCTGAACTAGATCATCTGAGTAATTTAAGCATTAAACACATATCTGTTATACCAGACCAAGAAAAAACATGGAATCATGTGAATAAACTCCAATAATTTTAATGCCATAAAATCTAGACAGACTTTTCCTAAAAGAATATATAATCAGATTTTTTTAATTTTATTTTTTAACTTTTAACTTATGTTTAATATACCATATACATACCATAACTGTACCATGCGTTGACAAATGAGATAAGCATGAACACTGTGGCCAGGCACAGGTCAACTCTCATGACTGAGAGAGTCAAGGCTAAAAATATTCAGTTTTGATATCTGCTAATCACAGAATCAGCTCAGACTTAATTCAGATCTGGCTTGGGTTAGAATGTCATGCAAACTTCAGAGCCAGAAAAGCATTTATGCATATAAATTGTATAATTAGATAGTTTTAATTTGATAATACCAGCAATCAAGCATAGTTATAAACCATGTATCTGTATTAAAAGAAAATTGTCATTTTTTTCACATGAAATAAAATGATAAAGCTATGCTCCTTCATTTATGTTTTTTATTTGTCTCTCAGTCTCTTCCCTTCTATTTCCAAACATTCCAGTTCTCACAGGACTTATCTGTGATTCTTTTACTCCTTTAAATTGTATTGCCCTTTCTCTCCTGGTTATCTGAATTGTTAAATGTTATGGACTGAATGTTTAGAGTCAACTCAATTTCAAAGTACAAAAAAAAAAAAAAAAACTTGCTCCAATTGTCATACAAATTATTTATATATTATAAACCCATCAGTACAGTTTTAAAATTATTGCTTTACACATTTGCCTTTTAAGTCAATCAGGAAAGAAGTACATCAAGACTGTATATTGTCACCTTGCTTATTTAACATATATGCAGAGTACATCATGCAAAACACCAGACTGGATGAAACGCAAGTTGGAATCAAGATTTCCAGGAGAAAGATCAGTAACATCAGATATGCAGATGACACCACCCTTATGGCAGAATGCGAAGAGGTATTAAAGAGCCTCTTGATAAAGATGAAAGAGGAGAGTGAAAAAGCTGTCTTAAAACTCAAACTTCAAAAAACTAAGATTATGGCATAAGTTCCATCATTTCATAACAAATAGATGGGGAAATAATGGAAACAGTGACAGACTTTATTTTCTTGGGCTCCAAAATCACTGCTGATGGTGACTGCAGCTATGAAATTAAAACACTGGCTTCTTGGAAGAAAAACTATGACAAACCTAGACAGCATACTAAAAATTAGAGACATTACTTTGCCGACAAAGGTGCATATAGTCAAAGCTATGGTTATTCCAGTAGTCATGTATGGATGTTGAGAGTTCGTTGGACTGCAAGGAGATCCAACCAGTTGATCCTATGGGAGATCAATCCTGAATGTTCATTGAAAGGACTGATGCTGAAGCTGAAGCTCCAATTGGACACCTGATGCAAACAACCGATATATTGGAAAAGACCTTGATGCTGGGAAAGATTAAGGGCAGGAGAAGAAGGGGATGACAGAGGATGAGATGGTTGGATGGCATCACTGACTCAATGGATATGAGTCTGGGCAGGCTCCAGGAAATGGTGGACAGGGAATCCTGGCATGCTGCAGTCCATGGGGTCACAAACAGACATGACTGAGTGACTGAACAATAAAAACATTTGCTCTTCCAGAAGATCTTCTCTTATTATGATATCTTAATATTAGAGTCAATCATTTTTTATTTAGTCCTCATTATTCCTGACTGCCAGACTTTTCCTATGGGTCTCATTTATTTATATTTAAAGCACTGATGATTCTACCTCCTCCCTGGCTTTGGTTTCTGTTACAAACTGAATTGTCTCCCCCACAAAATTCATATGTTGGATCCTTAACTCAATGTAACTGGAGAGAGGGCCCATAAGGATATAATCAAGGTTAAATGAGTATGTAAGAGTGGGGCTCTGATCCAACAGATCAGTGTCCTTAAATAAAAACACCAGAGAGCTCTCTCTCCACCCATATGTGCCAAGGAAAGACAATGTGGGCACATGCAGAGAGGGAGACTATCTACGAGCACAGAAGGGGGCATTCATCAGAAAACGGACAGTATTAGCACCTAGAGCTCAGACTTCCATCCTCTAGAACTGAAAGAAAAGAAGCATTATATCTGTGGTATGTTTTTTATGGGAACCCAACCTGATGAATATAACTATCCCTCTAACCTGTTTCTCAACTCTTAAACCCACTTTTAAGTTATCAGCATGTATTTTTAATTTATTGCTTAGTATCACTTTCTTGATGTCCTGCTGGCTTCAGCATATTCCAACTAGAATCCATTAACTGTAAATCAGCAACTCTTCCTGCCTTTCTAAATTTTACTGATTCCCATTCCCAGCCACCCTTACCTATACCCTACCACAGTTGGTTCTATAAAATGTTTTCTAAAACTATCTAATGGTCATTCCTAAGCAAGAAATTAAAGACTAGATAGCATTTTCTTTTCTTTTCTATGACTTCTCGGTGAAAATAAAAAGTCCCATGCTAGCAGAAGTAGCTATAAGATACAGTTGTGGATGTTTGGCAAGCCAGCTCTGTATGTTAATACTTCTGTCACTTTCTACAGAATCAATAGCATCAAGCATACAAAGGCTATGCACTATAAAAAGAAAATTACTATTGCAAGAAATGTAGACTTATCGTTAAACCTGTATTTCCAGTACCTCTAAAAAATCCACCAGCAAAACTGAAAATCTGATGAAGAAAAATCAAAATCACAGCAATCCTTAGATGTTGCATAATTCAAAATATTATTTATTGGCTGATTTTTTTTCCCACTTTTTATTCCACTGTTTAATTCACAAATAAATATGACTAAATTTCTGTCTCACCATAGTCTTATTGAGACTATGTCTTTGTAACCGTCATTGTCCCTGCCTTTAGCAGCAAGGCAGAATTCCTGGAATTATGTGAGCACTGCCAGAAGGGACAATGGTTTTTCTCTAAGTTATATCCAGTTCTGCCTAGTGTGATCTCATTTTTGATAACCAGATAACATACCAAGAGAACACCTCCTCATTGAATTTAAAGTCCAGAGATTGGCCTAAGTGCACACTGAGATAGTTAGAGAGCCTCTCTCAGAATCCTTACCCTTTCCAAGTCAATTCTTGGCCACCTAGCTGAATGGATCTCTGCAGCACAAAGAGGAAAACCAACCCAGTGTTTTCAAAACACACAGTCTCATTCATTTTTGCATCTCAAGTATTTTTATCATCTAAAATACGCGTTGAAATGAGAACCATGAATGTTTAATGTTAATTTATTAAATATACTTTAAATTTTAAGATGCAAACCAGAAGAGATTTATAAAGAAATTAGGCACAATATGACACCTTCCAAACTAAACCAATACTATAATTATTACTTATTGAATACATATAAGAGGAGACCTTTTGTTTTTGACTCAAAACATATTTCAAAATATACATACTTTTAAATTCTGCCTCCAGACAGCTTAGGTAGGTAGTTTTCCTTTTGCCTTTTTATCAGTCTTTAACCTATTAGAATGATTTCTGACTGTATGCATGTTCAGTTCCTGAGTCATGTCTGACTCTGCAGCCCTATGGAGTGTAGCCTGCCAGTACCAGCTCAGAAGTTACTAAGCCTCGTCTTTGCCTGGGGATAAACATTTTTGCTTTCTGTGCTTTTCTATTAAAACATCTCTACCAAGTGCAACTGCTGTTCAGGATATATATTGTGATGTTCTCACTTCTTCACAACCCACCTAAAACATATTGCTCCTCTGAGTCTTCACAAAATACTTTTATAGCATTTAATTTAAATAAAGGGTGTCTTTGGCATCTTATTGGATGGTTCTAACCCTTTCCCCAAGTTTGATCTCATATTAATCTCCAAGGGAGGGTTTCTGCGTTATTATACATTTTATATATGTTACAATCTAGTGTCTCCCGAGAATTAAGACAAAAAATAGAAAGCAACAGAAACAGACTCAAAGTCAGGTCTCCCATAGACCTTAATATTACAACATGTTCATAACTATTCCTTGACAGACTGGAAAATAAAACAAACAAGATCAAAAGAAGTTGTAAGCATATTTCTAAAAATGTCTACTAAGGTCTTCTTTTTTATGGAATACTCATGAGGTAAAAAATCAATTTCCATTTGTCCTTTTTCAATAAACACTATCTTTATTGAAGAAATTATTTTATCTGTAAGAGGAAAGAAAGCAGCTGAGGTAGAAATAACATCAACAACAGTAATTACAAAAGGACTCAAGTTATATTTTCTGTTCCAATAGGAAAATATACTTCATTTTTGAAAGAGTTATAGTTATTTGGAGTTTATTCTTAAATTACTCTAAAAACAATATTTCAAGACTTCAGTTCTCCTAGTTTTCTTACCTCCTCCCTAGCTACTCTATCTTAGTCTTTTGTCTCATTATTTAATATAAATGAATAATATGGAAAATAAATGATATATTTTTATCATTTGTTAAATTTTTAAATAGCTCCTTTTTTGAAATAAACATATGATCATTAGAAGGATTTTGGAAAATATCAAAAGGTAAAATGAACTGCCATTTCTGTCTCAACACTATCAACATTTTGAAATATTTCTGGTTTTTCCTATGTACACACATATACACATATATACACACATATACACACATACAATTTATAATACAGGAAGAAAAATATACTCAATTTTAAATACTTTATCAAGTTATTAACTATTCATCAAAAACACTTTAATAGTGTCATTATATTCCATTGAATGCATATGAATTAATTTATTTACGTGATCCCATATTATTGAAATTTAAGTTATCTGAAGGACTATAAGTTCATTATCTTCCACACACAGTTTATTGATATGAACTCATCCAGAATCATTCATCAGAGATTTCATAGGATTGTAACTTACTTGTTTATATGAGAATATGGTTTTCTTGTACTTTATTGCATCTATGGAACTTTTCATTGTTTTCTATATATTAGGTGTTCAATAAATATTTATTTACTAATCATGAAGAAAATATGCAAATACCCTATACTTTCTCAATAGTAAAGTCACAGATAAAATGAATCAAGCATTTTCTTTGAGCTTCCCTGGTATCTTAGACAGTAAAGAATCTGCCTGCAATGGGGTAGATACAAGTTCGATCCCTGGGTCAGGAGGATCCCCTGAGAAGGCAATGGCAACCCACTCCAGTATTCTTGCCTGGGAAATCCCATGAACAGAGGAGCCTGGTGGACTACAGGAGGTCACAAAGAGTCGGACACAACTGAACGAGTAACACACACACATTCTATTTATTTTCAGTCAGTGTTAGTCGCTCAGTCATGTCCAACTCTTTGTGACCCCATGGACTGCAACCTGCCAGACCCTTCTGTCCATGGGATTCTCCAGGCCAGAATACTGGAGTCGGCTGCCATTTCCTTCTCCATTTATTTTCAGGTAGGAGTACAGCAATTCTATATACTTTAGTTTGGATCTTGCTATTTTAAGCCTTCCCCTATTTTTTTCTGCTATCATTTAAGAAATCCATTTTCTTTTGATGAGTGGTCATTTACTGAAACCACTGTCCATTATGTAAGAGCATTTGATTCCCTGGATGCCTGTGTCCTGGACTTCAGAGTGGGAGTTCCATTACAGATGTTACTGATTTGGGATGAGTTTCTTTCTCTGAGCTACACTCAACATTTGCCATCTGACTGTCTGATGATGAATATATTGCACCTGAGTAGTTTTTCTGTATGTAGTTTTTCCTATTTCATAGGAAAATGGAGATATGGATGGAAATTTGGCTGCTGGGAAAAATAACTTAAAGACTATTTTTTGAAATGTATGTTTGTTGGGTTTTGAGTGTGTATGTTTGTGCATAAGAACAAGATCATAAACTCAAAGGAATACAAAGAAAAACCCCATGAAATATCATCTTGTCTTCATAAACCACTCCAGCAGCATTAGAACTAAACTATCCCAGACAGATGAAGATGTGTATCTATAGGCTTACTGGATGGCTGAAAAATTAATGATTCTTTGGGAAAGTTTCCAAGCAGCAGGCTAATTTTACTACCAGTACTTTTTAATAAATCTTTGTTCCCTAACTGTATTCATAATAAATAATTTTTAAAAGATTATGTGCTTTAATATGAGCTGATCCAATCTTCTGACTTTAAAGATATTAGTTTCCCATTCCATCTAAGAATCAGTGGTTGAAACTGGACTCTTACTATCCTTAATCACCTGTATTAGGACATTTTGGTTATATTCAAATACAGAATCTAAGAAGTTCACATTTGGAAGTGTCTAAAGCAATCACTTCCTTTAGTTTCTTTCCTTCGCTGATGTAGAAACTGAGGCCAAAAGTTATTTGCCACAAGCTGTTATGTCACTATCTATTTCACCTCTCTTTCCTTTTTTTCCTCATATTTCTCTTTTCTAATTTTCCCCAGCAGAATTGCAGAATAAGGTCAAATCTATACAAATAAGTAAGTTCAGCTGAGTCAAAAACAACATTCTAAATGCTGAGTTATGCCCTATAAATGTTACAGGTAGGAGATATTAGAACAGGCCTATTGCCTTTGTCAGAGTACAGGCTGACAACAAGAGATAGGCTTCATCCTGTATACGTTCTCACTGACTGAGGAAAGTAAACAAGGATTGCCAACGCTTTTTCTGGCTTCAGTTGGCAAATCTCTCTCTAATAATTTAAACCAAGGTCACACAGCTAGCTGGCACTAGAATTAGAACCCAGAAACCCTGGGTTTCCATAACTTTTCATTCCTTAGCACAGCAACATTGTTAGTCATTGGGATTACATGCTCATGAAAACTGGGGTGTGGGACTGCAGCATTTGTGAGTTCTGTACAATAGAGACTCAGGAAACTGAGCATAAAATGGAACTAACAATATATACTCCTAAGTCTGAGAAAGACACAGCATCTTTATTCTGACCAACATGTGTGCTGGGGCTACTTGACACTATATACTCTGGAGGAAGATTCAAAAGTAGTAGTGTAAGTAAGAATCCTTCATCATGATGTTTAAAAAGTTACTTTAAATTACTATTTCTACATTCTAGGAGACATGTTTTTTTTTAAAGAAAACAAAGCAATAGTGAGCCAATGAAGAGAAAGGCATTTAAATAAGTATAATATCATATATGAAACGAGTCGCCAGTCCAGGTTCGATGCCTGATACTGGATGCCTGGGGCTGGTGCACTGGGACGACCCAGAGGGATGGTATGGGGAGGGAGGAGGGAGGGAGGGTTCAGGATGGGGAACACATGTATACCTGTGGCAGATTGATTTTGATACATGGCAAAACCAATACAATATTGTACAGTTAAATAAAATAAAAATAAAATTTAAAAAAAAACTGAGAATCACTGTTTCTTTACCTCCCATGGTAAAGTTAACTCAGTTGGCCAAAACTGTTTGATTTCTTTTTAAACTGCTCCTTCTAACTCGTGTCCCCTATCCATCTCTTACCCTATGATCACAGCAATTTTTTAACAAATACTGCTCTATCTTTTCCCCTCCTTTCCACGTCCACCCCATTTGTGAACCCCAGAATCCTTCCACTCCCTCACCACCACTGAGAGCAAGCAGTGGTTCCGCAAACAGGGTGCAACCTAGAAAAACTGCTGTTTGGCCTTGACGGTTTCCCTTACTTTGCACCTTGACATTTCTAAATTTAGAATCTCTCTGGGGCTCAGATTCTTGCAGTCAGTCTTGCTGAGTACCTTCCTTCCAGTTACCACCTTTCTGAGGCCCGGTTCTGCTTCCACTCTGGCTACATCTCGGTTGGTAGGCTCAGCTGTGTTTCCCCATTGCTGGTCCTTAGGCTGTGCCCCATCTCTGAATTTGAAGTTGGTTCTGTCACTGCAAGTGCCACACAGCACAGGTTATGGGACCATTTTCCAATAAATCAAATACAAATTCCATTCACTGACCTTTATGACTCCACAATCTGACCTAACGAACTATGAGAACCTGTCATTCATTCCCTCCCATTTCTCACCAAACAAGTACACCAGTCATTCCAAAATCTGCCCAGTGCCTTCCCACCACTGAAAGTTCCCACAGTCAATTCCCTGAGTTGGGAAAGCCCTTGTTAGAATCCTATCCCCACTGAGAGAACTCCACACATGTTCCAAGTTTGGATTTTTAAAGGCCACCTCTCCAGAGTATAGGTAAAAGTAACTAATTTCCAAAATATTATCCTGTGAGAGGCAGAGCCATGAAGCCAGACTAGGTTTGAATCTGTGCTTCTCCACTGGAATTCCGGCTGAAAGAATGTGGTCAAGTGAAGTGTTTTTAGCCTCCATATCCTAATCTTCAGAGCAGAGCTCTAATCATCCTAACTTCACAGAGTTTTAAGAATGACTATCCGAGTTTAAATAAAATGCACCTGGCATATGATAAATGCCCAGTAAATGAATGCTATTGTTAATACTTTGCCTCTAAGATACTTTCGAGAGAAGGTAATGGCAAACCACTCCAGTATTCGTGCTTAGAGAACTGCATGAACACAGGGACTGGAGGGCCATAGTCCAAGAGCTCACAAAGAGTTGGGCACAACTGAGTGACCAAGTAGCAGCAGCAACAAGATACTTCCCCTACAATAAAAACTGAAACACGTTTCTGGGATATTTAATATTGTTATGTGGTATTCTATAGTTTGTTAAAATTTCCATTTATAAAAAGGTTTCAGATCAGATCAGTCGCTCAGTCGTGTCCGACTCTTTGCGACCCCACGAACTGCAGCACGCCAGGCCTCCCTGTCCATCACCAACTCCCGGAGGTCACTCAGACTCACATCCATCGAGTCAGTGATGCCATCCAGACATCTCATCCTCTGTCGTCCCCTTCTCCTCCTGCTCCCAATCCCTCCCAGCATCAGAGTCTTCTCCAATGAGTCAACTCTTCGCATGAGGTGGCCAAAATATTGGAGTTTCAGCTTTAGCATCATTCCCTCCAAAGAAATCCCAGGGCTGATCTCCTTCAGAATGGACTGGTTGGATCTCCTTGCAGTCAAAGGGACTCTCAAGAGTCTTCTCCAACACCACAGTTCAAAAGCATCAATTCTTCGGCGCTCAGCCTTCTTCACAGTCCAGCTCTCACATCCATACATGACCACAGGAAAGACCATAGCCTTGACTAGGCGAACCTTTGTTGGCAAAGTGATGTCTCTGCTTTTGAATATGAGTAACAGGCAAATTTGGCCTTGGAACACGGAATGAAGCAGGGCAAAGACTAATAGAGTTTTGCCAAGAAAATGCACTGGTCATAGCAAATACCCTCCTCCAACAACACAAGAGAAGACTCTATACATGGACATCACCAGATGGTCAACACCGAAATCAGATCGATTATATTCTTTGCAGCCAAAGATGGAGAAGCTCTATACAATCAGCAAAAACAAGACCAGGAGCTGACTGTCGCTTGGACCATGAACTTCTTATTGCCAAATTCAGACTTAAATTGAAGAAAGTAGGGAAAACCACTAGACCATTCAGGTATGACCTAAATCAAATCCCTTATGATTATACAGTGGAAGTGAGAAATAGATTTAAGGGCCTTGATCTGATAGATAGAGTGCCTGATGAACTATGGAATGAGGTTCGTGACATTGTACAGGAGACAGGTATCAAGACCATCCCCATGGAAAAGAAATGCAAAAAAAAAGCAAAATAAAAAGGTTTACCTATCCCCAAACTCTGTGTTGTACCCATGAATTATCCCGCTTTCATCAATAAGGAAGACTGAGAGACCAAGCTGCTGATCCAAAGACACACACATCTGACATCAGCCCCATAAACTATGCACGATGGTGCAGCTTCCTTAGGCAGGCAAATCAGGCTTATCAAATCCTTCTATTCCTCACAGCACAGAACTCATTCTTTTATCTGAAGTAAGTTCATAAAACACATGTCATGAATTATTATTCAGTGGTCAAACAGGAACAAAAAAGTCATCATGGTGGAGGTAAGGTTTATAAAACGAATGGAAATAAAATTTACAAAAATTTGTGAATGGACACATTTTAGCATTTAACTGATAATAAACATCCCAGAAGGCTTAAGAAGGCCTTCTTAAATGAACAATGTAAAGAAATAGGGGAAACAACAGAATGGGAAAGACTAGAGATCTTTTTAAGATAATTGGAGCTATCAAGGGAACATTTCATGCAAGGATGGGCAAGATAATGGACAGAAATGGCAAGGATCTAACAGAAGCAGAAGAGATTAAAAAGAAGTGGCAAGAATAAACAGAAAAACTATATTGAAAAGGTCCTAATGACCCAGAAAACTACAATGGTGTGGTCACTCACCTAGAGCCAGACATCCTGGAGTGTGAAGTCAAGTGGGCCTTAGGAAGCATTACCATGAACAAAGCTAGTGGAGATGATGGAATTCCAGCTGAGCTATTCAAAATCCTAAAAGATGATACTGTTGAAGTACACTCACTATGTTAGCAAATTTGAAAAACTCAGCAGTGGCCACAGGACTGGAAAAGGTCAGTTTTCATTTCAATCCCAAAGAAAGATGATGCCAAAGAATGTTCAAACTACCATATAACTGTACTCGTTTCACATGCCAGCAAGGTAATGCTCAAAGTCCTTCAAGCTAGTCTTCAGCATTACATGAAATGAGAACTTTGAGATGTCCAAGTTGGGTTCAGAGAAGGCACAGGAACCAGAGATCAAATTGCCAACATTCATTGGATCAAACAGAAAGCAAACGAAGTCCAGAAAAATATATCTTTTTGCTGCATTGACTAAGCTAAAAGTCTTTGGCTGTGTGAATCACAATAAACTGTGGAAAATTCTTAAAGAGATTTTTAAGTACCAGCCCACCTTACCTATCTGCTGAGAAATCATATGCAGGTCAGGAAGCAATAGTTAGAACCAGACATGGAACAACAGACTAGTTCAAAATTGAGAGAGGAGTACAACAAAGTTGTATATTGTCATTCTACGTATTTAGCTTACTTACAGAGTACAACACGTGAAATGCCGCACTGGATGAATCACAATCTGGAATCAATATTGCAGAGAGAAATATCAACAGCCTCGGGTATGCAGATACAACTCTAATGGCCGCAAGTGAAGGGGAACTAAAGAGCCTCTTGATGAGGGTTGAAGAGGAGAGAGAACAAGCTAGTTTAAAACTCAGCATTCAAAAAACTAAGACCATGGCATCCAGCCTCATCGCTTCATGGCAAATAGAAGGGGGGAAAAGTGGAAGCAGTGCTGGATTTTACTTTATTAGGCTCCAAAATCACTGTAGACAGAGACTCAGCCATCAAGTTAAAAGATGCTTGGTCCTTAGAAGAAAAGCTATGACCAACCTAGAGAGCATATTAAAAAGTAGAGATATCACTTTGCCAACAAAGGTACGTACAGTCAAAGCTATGGTTTTTCCAGTAGTCCTGTACAGACATGAGAGTTGGACCATAAAGAAAGCTGAGCACCAAAGAACTGATGCTTTTGAATTGTGGTGCTGAAGGAGATTCTTGAAAGTCCCTTGGACAGTAGTAAGGAGATCAGATGAGTCAATCCTAAAAGAAATCAACCCTGAATATTCATTGGATGAACTGATGCTGAAGCTGAAGCTCCAATGCTCTGGCCACCTGATGCAGAGTCAACTCACTGGAAAAGAGCCTGATGCTGGGGAAGATTAATGGCAAATGTAGAAAAGGGAAGCAGAAGATATGATTGTTAGATAGCATCATCAACTCAATGGGCATGAACTTGTGCAAACTCTGAGAGATAGTGAACGACAGAGGAGACCGGCATGCTACAGTTCAAAGGGTGGCAAAGAGTCAGACACGACTTAGTGACTAAACAACCAGAAAAACCATCCTATCCTAGTAAGATTAGGGACATTCCGGATATTGGTTTGTTACTTTATCACTGGGAAAATTTTAGACAAAGGATATAATTTATTTTTAAGTCAACTGATTTGGTTTTAACATACCCTGTTTGAAGTGTTAGATCTATAAAACTTCCCGATGGTTCAGGCTCACAAATCAATCTTAAAGGCCCTACACATAGATCTTTAAGAAACAGAGAACAACAACAACAAGAACCAGAGGAGAAGAGAGGACATTTCCAGTATCTGGCAAGGCCGAGGTGGGCAAGGAAGAGATGGAGGGTAGATATAATGCTAGGAAGCTTGGAGTTATTGTTCAAAATTTCAAATTCTTCACAAATTTTACATTGTATCCAACTTAAATCCATGTCTTTATTCAGTCAACAAATGTTTACTAAGTACCGATTAGAAAGGCATGTTCTATATCAGGTAGTTTAGCTATAACATTGAACAAAAGGTCTGTTTGTTAAGAACCAGTATGCTTATTCTGAGTCAGTTCTAGAACTGGTATTTGTGTGTATGCTCATATGCATGTGGATATGTGATTGATTTGTGAGTAACTTTTAACACATTTTTATTTGACCTCCCTTTGTTAGCTTGTACATGCAAAACTCACCTCTCCACACTGTCGTATTAAAAAGTTACAAACAGACCTGTAAGTCAAATAAATTGATTTCTGGATTACCTACATTTTTCATTAAAATTCTTTCACTTATCTGATGTAATTGAGATATAAGTCTGAATGGTCACATTTCTGAAGATGAGTCATCATGGATTTTTTTAAAAATAGAATCGTATGGAATAGTTGACAGGGAAAACGAATGCAAGAGGAGAGGAGCATCAGAAATAAGGCTGATAATATGAGACTATGCATCGCTCATCCTCAGAAAATAAGATTCATCACTGGATAAAAACCCTGATAATTCCCATATATGCCTATGGATAGAAGTGTAATGCTTTCTAAAAATAATATTATTCTTCAAATGCCTTCCAATCCTGGTTTTAAAAGATCTGTAGTAGAAGCGGCCAAGGTTAAGAAAAAAATAAGTTTCCACTTTGATATCTTCACATTTTACGTCTAGACTGGTGTAGCGCCAATTTTGGTTTTAGCCCAACATCTGGAGGAAGTTATATTTTCAATAGAAAAGTAATGTTTACTGAAAATGACTGACTCACCACACAGTTTTCTGGGGGAGTATATTATTTATACCTAAACAAAATGAAGAACAACTGTCAAGAATCCAAAAATAATGAGTAAACATCTCTGGATTTTAGCAATCAATGATATGAATTGACAAAAGAAAGCAGTCTCTTAAGTAGTGAATTTTATAATTTGCCTCTATCGTCAAGAAGAACATATATATGCACATCTTCTTTGTCCATTTTTGTGACTTTTGTGCCTCTATCACAGTAAGTGTTGCCTGCCAGTCAATGACAGTATGCTTGTACTTTTATGAGTGTATATAAATTTAACTCTTTCCCTTAGGGAAAACAGGGAATATACATTATATAATGACAGTTATAATAAAACCTAGGGGTGAGTTTGTACTGATTATTTTTAATGACAGAACTTCTCACAGAACACTGATTAAAGATTTTCCTGCATGGAGATATTTTATCTTTCTTAAGGGAGTAAAATAGGCACCTATACTCTGTAAATTGTACTTCATTTTCTTAAAAATTTTATATACCTATTATAGATATATGTGTGTGTGTATTATATATATGGTTTTGAAAAATAGTTTTGCATGAAGTTGTTCAAGTTGGCATTCTCTAGGCAAGAATATTGGAGTGGGTTGCCATTTCCTTCTCCAGGGGATCTTCCCAATACAGGAATCAAACCTGCATCTCTTTGTTTCCTGCACTGGCTGGCAGGTTCTTTACCACTAATACCATACGGGAAGCCCCAGTTTTATGCAGATGTCTCAAATAAGTAAGCACTTTAAAAATATTAATGAATAAAGTATTAGATAAAAGAATAACAAAGATTATTTTTAAAATATTTTCAAAGATAATTCAAACATTCATCATAGATAAGTATTTGCTTGTATTATTATAGATCCTGTCCCAAACAAGGTCTATAATAGAATGAGATGGTGAGCTTTACCTATGACTAACCAAAATGAGGTCTTTATCAAATGAGGGACAGATACATCATATATCTAGCTACCAGAGCTCTTCATCTAAAAGCTAAATCTCACCTACTCTCTTTAAACCAATCCCACCCACCACAAGGAGTGCCTCTATAGACAAAACACTGATGAGTAAGATGACATTAAGTCTTATTCTATGAGATCTAGTGCTCACAGAATTAGCATTAGTGGGAAGGTGGAGTGTTTCACACCCCTGAGGCCATGTACCTAGGCTTCTGGGTCTACTTCCCTAAACTAAGGACAGCTCACTTATCCTGACATTATGTCTATAGTTTTTTTGTTTTATTGGTTTAGTTTCTGTGTATGCATACACAGATATATAGATATAGACAGATTATGGATGTATATTATATATACATGTTACATATAAAATAAACAAAATCTTGTTCCTGTGTCAGTAAGGTGTATTTTATTTGTTTTACTCCCAGGCCTGGCTGGAATGCTGCTTTAAACTGTCAGATTCTCTAAAACCTCCTGTCCCTCTGCTTGTTGGCATGCTCCCAGCACCTGGATGCTATCTGTGGACTTTCCAGGTTACTCTATACCAGTGCCCCCGGATAAGGAGCCAGCCCTATAGCTTTCCTGGGCTCACTCTCATGTTTCCACGGGTTCCCACTGTCCTTGTTTTCTTCACTAGTCAGTACTGCTAACAGTATGGATTTTGTTCCAGCCTGCCTGAGTTATGACACAGGAAGGTCATTAAAGTTAAAAGTTTTAAAATCACATGTGGGTTTTATGGACCTCATGCTGTCTATATAGACTAAAGCCATCAACCAACTGCTGTTCCGGGGATTCTGCTCCTGCACTGCAAGTCAGAGTGTTAAGACTGCTCAGCTTCCCTTACGGCTGTCCACTTAAAGCATTCACAATCATCAGTCGCTTTTAAGTTTTTTAAATAAAATACAAAACTGAACAAATCATTCCAACTTAAGGAATTATTTGTGAGGGCTTCCCTAGTGGCTCAGTGATAAAAAAAAAAAAGTCCACCTGAACTGCACGAGATGCAGGAAATGCAGGTTCGATCTCTGGGTAAAGAAGATCCCCTAGAGGAGAAATGGCAACCCACTCCAGTATGACCTGAACCATCCCATGGACAGAGGAGCCTGGCAGGCTACAGTCCCCAGGGTCACAAAGGTCAGACGCAGCTGAGCATATGCAATTATTTGCAAATTCCTTTTTGTGACAATATCATCTACATCCTAAATATGACAGTAGAGACTATGGATTAATAACCAATTTTTTAGCAAAAGAAGTCACTGCCAAAAAAAAAAAAAGAACATTTTCTCTGAACACTAAAGAAAAACTTCAAAATCTGTCTTTGGAAAAGGTAGCTAAATGGTTCAGAACTCTCAAAATCTATGTATATAGTCATTTATTCCAATTTCCATATCATAGAAATTTCCCCAAAACTATTCATCTTATTTTCTCTGGGGAGAATAAAAATGAAGATTTAGATAACTGCATTCAGAAACCTTTGTAGACTCATAAAATTATTTTTCTATCAATGGGCACAGGATGTACTCGGAGAAGCTTGGCATATTTGAAATTGTTGCTGAAGTGAAAAATAACTTTATAAAATGCAGAATTTTCATGTGATCAATTTTGCTTTCATGTGGTCAACATTTAGTTTGCTGGTTATAAACTGTATACTTTTTTTTTAACTTAGCACTGGTGCTTATGAACTATGACCACTATCTGGAGACCCTTACTTCCTATTTGTACATAAGTTCCTTCTATCACACTTAACTAAACCATGAAACTATGGCCACTCTAGATACAAACTTGGATGGTTACTGAAATAAAGAATAAAGTCAAATTCTGTGGGATTTTTTTGCTGTTAAGGCCTTTATTTGTTTTACAAAGTAACTCTCATAATCAGAAGTCCTACAGAAAAACTAAGGTTGACGTCAGAGTAACAAGGACACTGGATTTTTTTAAAATACACATATGTAGTGTTTAGGATCAAAATCGAATCCCTGTTTTCCTCTTTTCAATACAGAATTTTGTTCAGCTAGCCACCCCATCACCGCTTCTAGGGAATGCATCTTGATTGCTCTGAGCTATCCAGTGTATGGAATTAACACGGCAACCGCCATAGTCTGACCTAGTCAGATAAACATGGGGATTTACATTCCATAACTGGGAAATAAGTTCTCTGTTTCTCACTAAATATGAACCAAAAACCATACAGTCCCAGGTCACAAATTCAGCCATCTTGTAACCACCACAGAAAAGAGTCTGAGGAGCAGACTAATACATCAAGGATGATAGTAGAAAGCCCCCAGTAATATGGTTCAGGCAACAATCAATTCTTGAGCACTGACAAAATTCTGGAGATAAACACCTTTATTGCTTAGGCTATTTCTGCCAGAATTTCCAATACTTAAAGTTCACAGCATACTAACTGACTGATTAAATACAGTTTAAGAGTAATCTAGTTGAAAATTCAAATAATTATATTTCACATATTGACCCTTCTTATGGTATTGAATTCCACTGGCATACAATTAGTAATATCTAATATATTAATTTCAAGATCAGTTTTAAGAAAAAATTCACCCTAAGCATGGGAAACAAAAAGTGCTTTTAAAGACTTACAATTATACTCATAAAGCAAGAGCTTTAAAATGTTGAATAAACATTTATTTTATGTTTAGGCAAAACAAACCACATTATTGATGAAAACCGAAAAATGTTTAAAATTAAATTAAGTTTAATTCTGCCCATGATTCAATTTAAGGAAAAAATGAAAAATTTGTTTTATACACATATATTATTAGAAAGTATCCAGTTGTAAGATGCTTTAAATTTTTAACCTTAAAGAAATTTTGTTTTCTCTCTCAAATATACCCCAGAATTAATGGAAAAATTAAAATAAAATTATAGCAATGCTTTAAATATAACTCAAACTTTGGTTGGACCATTTAAAAAATTTTTTGATCCAGTTAAAACATTAGAAAGTGAAAGACACTCAGCTGTGTCTGACTCTTTGTAACCCCATAGACTATAGAGTCCATGGAATTCTCCAGGCCAGAATACTGGAGTGGGTAGCCTTTCCCTTCTCCAGGGGATCTTCCCAACCCAGGGATTGAACCCAGGTCTCTCACATTGCAGGCAGATTCTTTACCAGCTGAGCCACAAAAAAACATTAGAATTAGTCACTAAAGACATTCACCTAATGAGTTCGCAGTATTCCTCAGTTAATACTCAGCTTTTCGGTGATTTGCCTTAGAAAGAACCAAATAACAAATCAATCCTTCAGAGAGAAATTCCACAGAAACCTTGAAGAAGTAGCATAGAATCTTCAAGTCTCCTGTTTGGGAGATCTATATTCAATATAGCCAGCCTAACTCCTGGGAAAATGAAAAGCCAGGGTTGAAGGTACAGAAAAGTTGTTGTTGTTTTTTTTTTTTTTTAATCAGTGGAAATTAACCAGCCAAACATTAATGGGACTGGAGATTCTGTCCTTGA
This sequence comes from Tragelaphus eurycerus, assembly GCA_935064755.1. Lineage (NCBI taxonomy): Eukaryota > Metazoa > Chordata > Mammalia > Artiodactyla > Bovidae > Tragelaphus > Tragelaphus eurycerus. The sequence goes on along the minus strand of CAKXYN010000097.1, from coordinate 1,124,686 downwards.
CAGCATCATTCAATCATGTAAACCAACCAGACCAGCAAACTCATTTAAATTACATACAAGAAACAAATTTCCTCAATTTTGTATTATTTTGATACAAAGGTTCCTTACCTCCTGATTCTTTTCTTAAGCCCAAAGCAATAAAGGCAGAAATTATCCTAAGAATCAAACAATGTAATTAATTTGCCATGGACTTGTGTTTCCTTGAACAGATCCCTTAAAACAATGACCAACCCCTCTGCAACTGATCATTTCCCTAGCTTAATTCTGTAACCGAGCATGACCATTAAAGAATTTGCTTCTCTGCCTACTTTTATCTCTAGAAACAATAATAGATATCAACTCCATCAAATTGTCAATGAAAATATGAAATACTATGAAACTTGATCAAGATAACCCTAAAAGAAATGAGTATTATTCTTTTAGTGAGTGTTTTCCAAGCACAGTTAAGCATGAACTGTTGAGTATAGAATCCAACATAATAGATACATACTATTTTTAGCCGTGAAAAAGTAGAATGTTATTAATCACATTACAATCCTTGGATAATGCAGGCAGCTATGTTAGTATACTTCTCATTGCCATAATTCTGAGGGCTTGCCGCCTTACTGGAGAGCATAGTTTTTAACAAACCCTACATTCAGCTTACATATGTCTTCATTTTAACTGTGAGAATCTAGTAGAAAACCAATCATTCTCATGCTCAGTTTCTTCATCTGTGAAATGGGGGGAAAGTAATAATTACCTAATGTGCTCGGGTGTTCTGTGGTTTAACTAATTAGAGGTTGTACTGCCTGATAAAGCACTAAGTGGTATTAAATATCTATATAGCATGCATTTACTGGCTGACGTGTTCTCCATCTGCTTAAACACAGCTGCTGTTAACAAGCAGTAGAAAAATCAGCTAAAAGCATGTGAAGAGGGGATTGGAGGAAATGACATGGAAGGAGTGTTTTACAAGTTATGAATTGGTTAACACTGCTTTTAAAATTAAGAATTGATTTCTTTGTAGAATGTCCATGTCTTTTAAAATCCTAGAAAGATGAACTTATAGAGGGTAAAGCTTCGAAATTATAGGAAGAAAATACTCTGAAGTTCATGAACTGTGCCAAAAGGACTTTCAAACCCAAATTGAGATCCTTTGCCTTTTTTCCCCACTGTTCTTTCTCTTTGTTCTGCTGATGATAAAACTCAAGTGATGTATACAGATACAACCAAAGACAGTAGTTTATCAATGGCAAGGTCTTACAGATAAGTTGGGTTCTGTGCACTGTGCTTCTTTAGCAAGATAGAGTCAGACCAAGAAAGAGAGTGGATTAAGCACAGATATTAGGATACTCACTGACTTTTGTTCCTGCATCAGCAGGATGTGTGGCCCTACCCATATCATGGCTTCCCTGGTACCACACCAGTAAAGAATCCACCTGCCAATGCAGGAGACACAGGTTTGATCCCTGGGTCAGGAAGATACCCGGTGAAGAAAATGGCAACCCACTCCAGTATTCTTGCCTGGAAAATCCCATGGAGAGAGGAGCCTGACAGGCTACAGTCCATGAGGTTGCAAGAGTCAGACATGACTGAGCAACTAAATCAACACTAGAGCTAGGATTGGGGCTGTGCTATGCCATTGTAGAACAGAGGTGAGTGAGTGTATGTGTGTCAGTATTAAAAGATTAACAGTGCTCTACTGTTAGAATGCAATATTTTTTTGTTTATTTATTTATTTCAGTAAGACTTGCTCCTGAGTTTACCGTTCCAAGTTAATTTTGAAGCAAGCAGATTAGGATAATTTCTAATCATCATTGTCCATTATACAAAACACACTCAGTATACAACTTTGCACAGGGAATGTAATATCCTTTTAAATACAGATCACATAATTTTAATCATTATAATGGATAGCTTTCAAATAAAATAGAAAAAAAAAAACACCCTCGTCCTAATATCTAAATGTTCAAAGAAATAAGAGCTCAATATTAATTCTATCAAAAGCTAAAGCATTATTTTTGGCAAGTAACTTAAATAATCTGGTCTGTATTAAACACTACGCAGATTCACAGAGAAAGTGCACCATGTCACTTGGAATCACTTATTAACTGGCTAAACGTGGTGATCATAAATATAGGACTTACAACATTTCCAAGCATAAATTAATTCTGTCATGCCAACATCCAAGGTCATCATCAGATAATAAACCTCAGATGTTTGTCATCCATTACCATTCAAGAAGAAGAAGTGATGTTTAGGGAAAATATGTATAATTAATCCTTTCCTCAATGCTTTACATTTTATTAGAGATTCAGTTCAGTTCAGTTCAGTTCAGTTGCTCAGTGGTGTCCGACTCTTTGCGACCCCATGAACTGCAGCACGCTAGGCCTCCCTGTCCATCACCAACTCCCGAAGTTCACCCAGACTCACGTCCATCGGTTCAGTGATGCCATCCAGCCATCTCATCCTCTGTCGTCCCCTTCTCCTCCTGCCCCCAATCCCTCCCAGCATCATTAGAGATTAAAATTAGCTATTATAGAAGGATATTCTTTGAATTGTATTAGTTTTGCCTTCACAGAATCACCTTTACTGAAAGATACTTTAATATTGTGCCCCTTACATTTTTTTGAGGGTCATAAAATATATATGAAATTTAATGTGGCATATTATATAAAATATAATTTAGGACTCTATTATATAAATTCATATCCAGCACATAAAAACCTACATGATACATTTTGGGATTCAGTGCTAAAATAATATCTGGTTCCTCTGAAAAACTGGTGTATATATATATTCTGGCTCAGTATTATAAGCTACATAATTACACCATGTTTGTTGTTTCCTGAATCCCAACTCCAGCTTTCTGGCCAAATTTGAGTGTCAATCACACAACGTTTATAATATGCTTACATTGCTTATAATATGGCATCTTTCTATTTGAAACATATTTTCTTTTTTTTTAAATTCAATTTCTATTTTACTATTTAATTATAGATTCCTATTTTTTAAAACAATCTCAAAGTTTTCATGAAACAGGTATTCTGCAAATATAAATATATAAATGCAAAAGTCAGTGTATCCTATAAATAATTTATCTTTGTAAAGTACAGATCAATATTTTAAAAACTGCTATTACAATGCATCGTTAATGTGGATAGTTGATATGATCTTAAGAACTAAAAAGGGTTCCATCTTCTTTGTAATTTTGACTCTTCATCTCATTATCTATGTCTTACCACAAAATCAGACTATACTTGGTGGTACAAATATCATTTCAATCAGTATAAAAATCAAAGAGCCATATTTTCCATGTATCAATCACCAGCGTAAACCTAGCAATATTGGAAAACAAGGAGGAGCAAACTTGAGAACAGAGCCTTGCATAAATATACTAGCTGGATATTGTTGGGGGGCGGATAAAATGTTAATATTGATAGTAACAATATTAATTTACTATGAGCCAAATGCTCGCTTAACTTTAACCTCAGAGTCCATTCCAAAAAAAAAAAAAAAAAATATGCAACGCATGCTTGCTAGGTTTAATTTCTCCATCAGTATGTTTCCTCTTTCATTTCAACTTTGTAGTCTTAAAAAAAGGTATTTATGTCACAAAATTATGTCCTACAGAAGCTCCATCTATGGCAACTCTGTGGAGGTTGGGAAACTTTAGTAAATTCAGTAGGAAAAAGGAAATAAGATTTAATGAGGTCAGGAAGAAATCTCAGCACACTAACTTAACTTGAGTGTGATATTTCCCAGTCTTTAGTTGTTTCAAATCATAAGTATTTTTCCTTTCCTTATAAAATAAACTCCACAAATGTACTCCCAATCTCCACTGCCAGGTCAGTGTTTCTGTAATCTTGCGATTACCTTCTCCAGAGTGCACACCATAAAATTGCTAACACAAACCCATGGCCTGCTATCCTTTTTCCTAAGGAAAAAAGCCCTGAAATGTTTGCTGTAGTAACCTAGTTATAGCTCTATTTTCATTCCCACTTATTTGAACTTTATCGCAGAGCAACATATGCCCATAGAGCTGCGACAGCCAGCCAAGTACCTTCAAGTAGTAACAAGATGGTTCACTGTAAAGACATCATGTTAGCAGGTGTGCTTACTAAGGACAAACAGACTATTTTATAGGACACAAAACTGAGGATCAAAACCTAATCAAGGCTCATTCCTCTTTACCAAGTGGACTGCTGTACAACCTTGGACTAGTCAAATAATTAATTATACATTTTCTCTGTTTAGTCATTAGTAAAAGATGGCAGCCAATTTAATGGATAATTGTATGTGTTCCCAAACTCAAAGGCTTCTCAGGTGGCTCTAGAGGTAAAAAATCAGTCTGCCAATGCTGTAAAAGATGTAGGTTTGATCCCTGGGTTAGAAAGATCCCTTGGAGAAGGGATGGCAACCTAGAGAATCCCACGGACAGAGGAGCCTGGAGGGCTACAGTCCACAGGGTCACAAAGAGTTGGATATGAGTGAAGCAACTTAGCACACACCGAACTCAGAGAATATCCTATCAGTAAGCAGTGTTTTTCTGTTCATCTGTTTTTTCATGGTTTGGAATAGTGAACAGTATGCCCATTATGTATGGAGCATGTAGACCAGTGTTAGAATTTTGGCTTAGAAACTTAGCAGCATTTTGATCTTGAACAAACACCATTTTTGAGCCTAAATTTCATCAACTATTAAAAATAAGGATACTAATAGATGTTTTGCAAATTGTAGTGAAAACTACCATTAAGAATAGCTGTAGAATTATCATCTATATGATCAGCACATTACAGTTCCTCAAGAAGACTTAGTTTTCTTTAATCACTTCCTCCATTACTCTTGCCTGGAAAATCCCACGGACGGAGGAGCCTGGTAGGCTGCAGTCCATGGGGTCGCTAAGAGTCAGACATGACTGAGCGACTTCACTTTCTCTTTTCACTTTCATGCATTGGAGAAGGAAATGGCAACCCACTCCAGTGTTCTTGCCTGGAGAATCCCAGGGACGGGGGAGCCTGGTGGGCTGCCGTCTATGGGGTCACACAGAGTCGGACACAACTGAAGTGACTTAGCATAGCATATCTCAAGATACACGGTTCTCATCAAACCAGGTTTATTCTCACAGAAACATTTAGGTTCATTCAATCTGTGATATATGTTTTGTGATTTTATCACAGGTCCTATATGAGCTGGGAAACCATTCCTGCCTTCAGAAAGCTTACAACCTAGTTATAAAGGGGGAAAATAGGCCAGAATTTATAATTGAGCATCAAATAAACATGGAGAGTTCTCAAATTTAAAATAATGTCTTGGTCTTCTTTGAAAGTCCATTTTCTTGCCTAGCCAGAATGTTCTTGAAGAAAAACTGTAATGTTACTCATGTGCTCAGTCACTAAGGCATGTCCAACTCTTTGCTACTCCATGGGCTGCAGCCTGCCAGGGTCCTCTGTCCATGGGATTCTCCAGCCAAGAAAACTGGAGTGCGTTGCCATTTCCTCCTCCATCTTATTGTGCGTATTTCTAGGAAGCAAAAAGTTAAATAAAACCAGGGATGGAATTGAATAATAGAAATAACCTGTTTAAGAAAAATGACTTCATAATGTCCCCAAAGCAACTTCCACCTTACTCTGTGGAAATTGTCAAAATCTGAGTTCAGATCCCCAAACAAGCAATGATAATAAGACATGACCAAGGTAGGGAAGAATTCAGCCTAGCTAATTTTGATAATTTACTTTCTTTTTTATAATTGAAAAACACCATAATTCATGGGTTTCCTTTTAATTCACCCATAATCATTATATATCAGTTAATATGCTGTTGCCTTTACTCAGCATCATAAATAGTTTTCTAAATTTCTATGGTGTTCACAATTATCCTTGTTAAAGGATGTATCAGAACTTATTAAATAATTTTATATGTTATGCATTAATCTTGCTTCCATTTTTGCGCCACAATGAATTTCTTTTTCCTTGGGTTGAAATATTTTCCTAGGACAAATTTTTGGGAGTACATTATTAGATCAAAGTCTATGAACTGCTTACCCTCAAAATACCAGAAAAAACTAATCATTACCATTTACCATCTTCATTCAATTTTTAAAATATAAATATATTTTAAATTTTATCAATAATTGACAGAAGTATAATAAGACAGTAAAACTTTATTACAATTTGTCATAAGATTTTAAACATATCAACTTCTATTTTAAAGAGAATGTTTGTATAAAATATTTTAAAAGATAAACTTTCATCAAAATGGGGTGAATCAGGTTTTTGTAATGAAGTATTATATGATTAAATCTTACCAGTTGAATGCCAAATTAAGTGAAAATGCTACATTTATTTTTGTCCTTAAAAATGCATTATTCATCTACTTAGTCTTGATTTGGGGAAAATTCATCTAGAATATCATAATCTGAAGACTCATGGTTTGAGGTTTCACTTAAAAAAGAAATTTCATCAACATCATTAAAGTCTAAAGTGCTACTGTCTCTTTCCATTTATCTTTTGATTCATTTAATAATTGTGAAACATCATCCCTTAATTTTATTTTTTTAAGTCTTTTTCAGGATAGTTAGGAATCAAATATGAAAAATTAACTAATTCTTATGATAATTAAATAGCAAAATGTTTAGGATATGGGAAAAATAATATCATTATATCCCATAATATAAGATTTATAAAAGGTCCCAATGGACCTGTATGATAATTACAAGACATGATGAATTTTACCCTAATTAAATAAACAAATAAATGTTCTCTTTGTCCTTTGGAAAACTTCTAAGAATAATATTTATAATATATTAAGACTTACAAAGAGTTTCAGAAAATCAAAAATTAGATCCAATGGGCATGTAGGGTAGACAGTTTTTTCTGCATGTCCATTTTTTAGTTAAAACAATTTTTAGGAAAAGAAATAGAAATCACTAAAAACTACTGGGGACCTATTACTATATTCAAGGCATGATACTATTATTTAATTTACAAAGTAGGGCTTCCCTGATGGTAAAGAATCCACCTGTAATGCAGGAGACACAGGAAATACAGGTTCGATCCCTGGGTCAGGAAGACCCTCTCGAACAGAAAATGGCTACCCACTCCAGTATTCTTGCCTGGAGAATCCCATGGACAGAGGAGCCTGGTGGGCTACAGTCCAAAGGGTCCCGAAGAGTCAGACACAACTGAGTGAATGAGCACGCACACGGCAGTTTACAAAGTAGGTCCAAAAGAGAGGAATTTTAATTTCCATATTAGAGGAAGTATTTGAACCCAACTCTATTTTATTTCTATTTATTTAATTTTACTCTATTTAATTTGTATTTATTTATTTTATGGCTCAAGCTTTTACATGTGAGTTGCTGCTACTGCTACTGCTAAGTCGCTTCAGTCGTGTCCGACTCTGTGCGACCCCATAGACGGAAGCTCACCAGGCTCCCCCGTCCCTGGGATTCTCCAGGCAAGAACACTGGAGTGGGTTGCCATTTCCTTCTCCAATGCATGAAAGTGAAAAGTGAGAGTGAAGTCGCTCAGTCGTGTCTGACTCCTAGCGACCCCATGGACTGCAGCCTACCAGGATCCTCCGTCGGTGGGATTCTCCAGGCAAAAGTACTGGGGTGGGGTGCCATTGCCTTCCCCGAACATGTGAGTTAGTTGTCATAAATTGTAATCATATAAATAGGCTTCCACTCAACCCACTGTAATAAACCATAAGAGGAGACTATATGAGATAAGTAGAAAATGAATCTAGAAAAGAAATAGTTGCCTGCAAGTGGTCTCTGAAAGAGTAGAAATTATGCCGTTTCTACATATTTAAGAACACAAAGAAACAAATGCCAGCATATCCCTTGGAAATATTTTTTTTTCTTTGAAACAATATGGATTTATATTTTCCTGAGGTTTTAAATCGGAACAAGGCACTGGCTTTCTTACCCCACAGTTTGTAATTATGAGAAATAATGCTACTGCCACATAATGTGATGCCTGTTGTTCTTAGTCAACTTGGTGACAATGCTGCTCTCCACAGGTCACACATCAAAGGGACACATCAACAGTGGTTGCCTGGTTTCACACACTTCCCTCCAACTCACACTGTTTTAGAACAGAACAATGATTGCTAATAAATGTAAAGCCACGATGACTCAATCTCTGAGCAAGGCAAGGTTTTAATCATCTGAAATCAGGAAACACAAGTTATCACAATGCCTTAAGTTTCTTTAGCAATTTGCTTTTAAAAACCTTTATTCCTGAATTCAGTTTTCCAGCTAATGAAAGCTCTAAGCATTTATCTTCACAGACACAGGAAAAAAAATGTTTTTTCTGTCTCCAACCCATCCTGCGTTACTCTCTTCACTAGGGTCTACTTCCCGACTGGAGGTTAGCAACATTTTTAGGAAAGTATTCAATAGTCCTCAACAAAATGTGGTGGTAGGGGTAGTATCCAACTGTGGAGGTAGTATTTCCACACCACCTCTGCCCACTAATTTCCCTCAATCTTCAAGTTTCCAATAACTCAACCCCTGGTTGAAGACTACAATTGGGCTTCCTAGGTGGCACTAGTGGTAAAGAACCAGCCTGTCAATGCAGAAGACATATGGGTTCGATTCCTGGGTCAGGACGATCCCCTGGAGGAGGGTATGGCAATCTACTCCAGGATTCTTGCCTGGAGAATCCCATGGACAGAGGAGCCCGGCAGGCTACAGTCCATAACGTCACACAGAATTGGACACAACCGAAGGGACTTAGCACACACACACACACACACATACATACACAGGATAACTGGGGACTGTGAACAATTAAGTTTGTAGGGTAATATGTTTAAATATAGTCTCTTGAAAAGAAATTAGAAAGTCTATGGGATCCACTTAGCTGATAAATGTGGGAAGAACACAGAAGGTTTATCATATGGAATACATACAGGGCATGGTCCCACTCATGATTCTCACTCTGTGTGGGGAAATCACTTTCTCACCTCCTTGATTCTGAGCTTGGTAACTTGACTTGTGTTGATCATTGGAATCTGAGCAGAAATGACAATTTAGCTATTTAAAGCAGAGGCTACAGTTAACACAAAATTTGTCTGCTTTTTTGCTCCTTCATGAGAAAGCTATCCCCAGTAGTCACTGGTCCCAAAATGAAAACACAGTGGAGTGGCTTGGACCTAAGAGGAAAAATAAATGTTTGTTATTAAAAGTCTTTGAACGCTGTTAGTTAGGGCTGATTATTGTATATACCTGACTAATGAGCATGATATTTCAATAATTACTTTCCATCTTCATTCCCCTCATTCTGCCTACAGGTGCATTCATTACTTTAGGCAAAACAATGTCAGTTAAGCATGCAAGCTCTGAAATTCAATAGACTTTCAGTAAGCTAACTTCTGCAAACACAGTCAATTGTGAAACCTGCATAACAACAGTATCTAGTTCATACTGTTAAGACTAAGTAAGATAAGAGATAAAGTCCGTAGTGCTATGTTCAGTATACAGCAACCATTCACTAAATGTTAGCTATGATTTTACTATTTTTCCATTATTTACTCTTCATTATTGACACTCTATCATTTCACAAGCTGCCATTAAAGACCCAGGTAAGAAACATCTTTCCAATGGGCAGTCTCCCATGTTAGTGTAGTGAAAATGCTTTCATAAAAATGCGTATCATTTCATAAAAAATGCAACATCAAAAGAGAAATCATGATAAGTTCATGTTTTAAAACTGATGCTGAGAATAAATGACTTTTTCATGCAGCTGAATAGGAATTCTTTCACACTGAAATTATTTTAAATCCTTTTGATGGAAATATTTCCAAATTTCATGTTGATTTGCCTTTCTTCTGTATACAAATTTCAAGTTTTAAGCATTTTCCATGAACCTATATTTGTTTTATTTACTTTTCAATAATTATAACACTTGGCATTTTTAATATAAATTCGAGGTATCCGCACTGATTATAGGATATACACGACAACTTACATTTCTAAATATAATTTGTATAGCATCTTCTCCTTTGCTTAGTTTAAATAAAGGTAGAGTGCAGCAAGTACACTTGCTTGGCTTTAGCTAGATGACCACTGTCCTACCTCAAACAGATTGGCAAATCCAAAGATTAACCAGTTTTCCTTGAAGTTATTTTATACTGTTAATAAGATCATATTTTGTTTACCAGTACTTTTGATACTATAGCATCATTCAAAGTATTTTCTCCTAATTCATAATTAGTAACCACTTCAACTGCTTTGACATGTTCAACTCAGTCTATCATTTCTATAAATGTCTAACTATGGCAAGTGACCAAATATGTATCTGATTTTGCGACAACACTCTTTGATGGGAAAATAACACCATCTCGTGAAAACTTCAGATATTCATTCTCAAGTCTATCCATCCCAATTATGTTTTTTATTCATAATTTATTCATGTACTAAATCTTTCCAAATAGGAAAGGAGTACATCAAGGCTGTATATTGTCACCCTGCTTATTTAACTTATATGCAGAGTACATCATGAGAAATTCTGGGCTGTAGGAAGCACAAGCTGGAATCAATATTTCCGGGAGAAATATTGATGACCTCAGATATGCAGATGACACCACCCTTAAGGCAGAAAGCAAAGAACTAAAGAGCCTCTTGATGAAAGTGAAAGAGGAGAGTGAAAAAGTTGGCTTAAAGCTCAACATTCAGAAAACGAAGATCATGGCATCCAGTCCTGTCACTTCATGGCAAATAGATGGGGAAACAGTGGCTGACTTTATTTGGGGGGCTCCAAAATCACTGCAGATGGTGATTGCAGCTATGAAATTAAAAGACGCTTACTCCTTGGAAGGAAAGTTATGACCAACCTAGATAGCGTATTCAAAAACAGAGACATTTCTTTGTCAACAAAAGTCTGTCTAGGCAAGGCTATGGTTTTCCAGTGGTTATGTATGGATGTGAGAGTTGGACTATAAAGAAAGCTGAGCGCTGATGAATTGATGCTTTTGAACTGTGTTGCTGGAGAAGACTCTTGAGAGTCCCTTGGACTGCAAGGAGATCCAACCAGTCCATTCTAAAGGAGATCACTCCTGGGTGTTCATTGGAAGGCCTGATGTTGAAGCTCAAACTCTGATACTTTGGCCACCTGATGTGAAGAACTGACTCATTTGAAAAGACCCTGATGCTGGGAAAGACTGACGGCAGGAGGAGAAGGGGATGACAGAGGACGAGATGGCTGGATGGCATTACCGACTCAATAGACATGAGTTTGAGTAAACTCCAGGAGTTGGTGATGGACAGAGAGGCCTGGTGTGCTGTGGTTCATGGGGTCACAAAGAATCAGACATGACTGAGTGACTGAACTGAACTGAACTGAACTAAATCTTTACCAAGAACCAACAGTGCATTGTTTTGGGAACCCAAGAGAAAGATGAAAAGCAAGACAGCTTCACAGAGCTTAAGAACAACAGATAATGTGCAAGTAAATAAATGAATAAATGTATTGTGATGCAGAGACTTAAGACAGAATGATGTGAGAGCGGGCAGTCAGATTAAGCTGGATGACTGGGGAAAACACCTCTCTCAGGAGGTGGGATTTGTGCTGAGCTGCAAGTGACAAGAAGCAGCTATCCAGTGGAACTAGAGAGCTTTACAATTTCTTGCTTAAATGGAAATTAGAGCCTTTGATTCATCTTGACAATTCTCTTTAAAATTGTGTAATTGATTCTTAATTTATTTTCAGAGACATCAGGGTATCAGACTTTGGGGTGGTGAATAAACAAGATTTTACTAAAATATATATATGTCTATATGAATGTATGTCAAATATATACATATTGAGCCCTCTCTACCTTGAAAATCTGATATAAGTTTTATGTCCCATCAACAAAATCACATTCCTGTAACTCTTAAGGGGATGGAGAAATGATAGATTTTAAATATACCTGTTTATTAATCATTATCTATTCTTTATTTAAATCCCTGTATTTGGGTCTTGGATTAAAATAATATAAAATTGCTTCTGTTGTCAAGCCAAAATAAGATCCCCAGATAATATGTGATTACTTTCTCAGACAAATTCTTTATTAGCTGTCTTTAGAAGTTGAAATGATTACCTTGTGTATAAATAGCACTTTCTCTGAAGAGTTTAGTTGTCCATTCAGACTTTTATTTTTAATTACTTTAAACCCACATAATCCTCAACACATGTGAGTGATGCAGAGGGAAGACACATTATCCCTACAATGCTAATTAGTAAACTGAGGCACTTGGCAATTAAATTACTTATTCTTGATTACCCTGTAGTCTGTATTTTCATGGTTTCAAAGTGTCAGGACAAAAAGTAATCACCTTAGCTAGTTATCTTCCTGATGACAAGAGGTTGGCTATTTGAAAAGCATATAGATGTTTATTTAAAAAATAATCATCTTTTTTTGAAATAAAACTTTTCACATTTTTTAACCCCCTGATATGTGTTCATTTTTCATTCACTAAGTAACCTTTAATTGTGCCCCTCCTATTTTCCAAAGACAGTGCTTGGCATTGAGTGCACTGTAAACGAATCAAATGTGGTCTCTTTTGACAACAATTTTTAATCTAATTTTAGAAAATATAAAACCTAATCACACCCATGGATAATCATCTAATTGTTATGGATTAACATTTAATCTGGACATATGATGATTATTCAATCAATACTGGCTACCTGATAATGTTTTGCTGTGTAGATGTAATCTTAATATCAAAACCACATATAAGATATAGCTTTGTTTATAACTGTTATATGGAGGAAGGTGTTGTTCTATCTTTGTAGTACAGACCACTAAAAAAACCACACTTCAGAAACAAAAGCATGCATTTCAATGTCCTATTGTGTCTCTTACCATCCATCCCCTCCTCTCCACCCCTCCTCTCCACCCCCTCCTCTCCATCTCCACTGCGACAACCTTGGCCTAGAAACTTAGAGCCTCCTGTCTGGATTATCACAAAGTCTCCTCAAGGCCTTCCTGACCTCCCAACTTGCCTCGGCTAAAATCACTTTTCATTTTAAGTCTTCTTATGTTATCTTTGTGCATATAATTTTTAATGGTTTTTTGTTTTCTATTGGATAGAGTTCAGACTTCTTAGATTCCCACAGAAGTTTTTCCATGAAATTAATCATCAATATCTCATAACTCAGCCAAGCTGACTCTCAGTTCCTATGGTGTGCATTCTGTTTCTCGGTTTCATGCCTTTGCAAGTGCTCCATCTCCTTGGAATGCCTTCTTCCTCACGCCAAATAGCACACATGTATTCCTACTGACTTCATTCTACACAGCCTTTTCTGAATCTTATTTCCCTATTTTAGTAAAAACAAATTCTCTCTTTAATGGTCCCTTATAATAGTTCATTTAGACTTAAAAATCATAATGCCCAGATTCCAATATATTTTCAGAAACATATATGTATACAGGGATATCTCTCCTTGCTATGCTATGCTAAGTCACTTCAGTTGTGTCCGACTCTGTGTGACCCCATAGACGGCAGCCAGCAGGCTCCCCTGTCCCTGGGATTCTCCAGGCAAGAACACTGGAGTGGGTTGCCATTTCCTTCTCCAATGCATGAAAGTGAAAAGTGAAAGTGAAGTCGCTCAGTCATGTCCGACTTTTAGCGACCCCATGGACTGCAGCCTACCAGGCTCCTCCATCCATGGGATTTTCCAGGCAAGAGTACGGAGTGGGGTGCCATTGCCTTCTCCGTATCTCTCCTTGGTTGAACATAATCTATTGAAGTTTAAAACCTTTTTTTCCAAATGGGTAATTTGGCATTCAAAGAAAATCTTTGAAGAGTAAGTGATTATTTGAAAGACAGTATACAGGTGCTGTAGGGAACAGAACTATGTATGCTAGGTGGTAGCTGCTTTTTCTCCAACTTTGCAGATGTAGGTCTGCCAACATTCTCTCTAAGGCATTAACACCATCAGCTTCCAGAGCAAGGCTAGGTTATGAACGAACGCATACTTCACATTTAAGAGTCTCCTTCCACCACCACTAACAAGTATCTAAACTTGAGCAAATTATTTATCTCTAAACTTCAGTCTTCTTATCGATAAAATGGAAATAACAGAACACATCTTATAAAGCTACTGTAAGGATTAACTGAGAATATACACACAGTGCTTAGAATAGGGTCTGGTCCATAGTAAGTGCTCAGAAAAAGAGCTGTTTGATAGTTAGGGCTCTTTTTTTTTTACAACCGAGAGATCCAAGATAAGCCAACTGATAATAACAACAAAAGTGACAGACTGGTTCTCTTAACTAGGAAGTATAAAGTGCCTAAAAGGTTGCCATAAATTATTAATTCATTTTGAGTTTCAGAATCAATTTCTCTCTCCCAACTCCTCTTCCATCCTTCTCTCTTTAGTTTAATCCTACACACGTTGTTGCACTTTTTCTCCAAGTGTATCTGGCCAACATCAGCCCCACTGCTCCACGCTTGCATCATTCAGCTTTGGCAAACAATTTAGCAGAACATGAAGCAAGAAATATTCTCTTTCTTAGCCTCAATTTGTACAATCTCTGTGAGGCTGCATGGTCAGTGGGCTAGCCTTCCCAGGTAACTCTAGTGGTAAATAACCCAGTTGTCAATGCAGGAGATTTAAGAGATGTGGGTTTGACCCCTGGGTCGGAAAGATCTCCTGGAGGAGGAAATGGCAACCCACTCCAATATTTGTGCCTGGAGAATCCAACCCCATGGACAGAGGAGTCTAGTGAGTTACAGAAAGTAACTCACATAGAGTCATAGAAAGTCAGACACAACCAAAGACACTTAGCATGTGCACACACAACCCCCAAGATGATGGTGTTTGGAGATGGAGACTTTGAGATGTGATGAATTCATGAAGGCATGATTATGAACACCAGGTGTAACTGAATATTTTACACAGAAAATGAAGTTATGTCTTCATTATTGTGAATTAGTTATTAAAATGCCAAGAAGATAATACAGATCACTTAAACCAAAAAATGTTTATATGAAGTATGAATCTTAGGACAATTGTAGCAACAATATCAAATGGTATCTTGTAACTTGTTCTCTGCCCATCCATTAGACAAAGAAAATTTTAAATTGACTAAACCAAACAATATTTTTGAAATCTGATGATTAATCAACAAATAATGATGAAATGTTAGGGAAAATGTCAATTTAACCCAATTACAGGCTAGTTTTGGAACATGAGAGGACATTTCATCTTTATACTGTCAACAGACAAAACTCTGATATGTCATAAGGAATGAGTCTCTCCTATGGACTCATTAAATTTGGTGCCAGGTTAACAAAAGAAAGTTTTTGCTCTGCTTCCTCGTGGCAATGGAAAACTGCTAATCTCTGGCGTGAAGATTCCCAGGCTTGACTACTAGGACTGGACATCCGCCTTTCATGCTCTAACTTATCTGTTAAGTTTTGGCACCAGCTCAAGCAATATGGAAGCTCAGTGCCAGTGCCATGTAAAGACAGTTCAGTCAAGGCCCTGCCTGAACATACATGTTTAAATTATATTTAAAACCTAATTAAACTGAAAATACTAGTGAAATTATAAAATTGCCAGAAGTATTTTAGAATGAAACATTTTTCAAAATAAAAACTATGAAATAAAATTTTTATCACAAATGATGCTTTTAATTATTTAGCTTCTTCTAGTACTCACACAACAGAAACTGACACGTCCATGTTGTTGTTTAGTCTCTAAGTCACGTCTGACTCTTCATAACCTCATGTCCTATAGGCCACCAGGCTCCTCTGTCCACAGGATTTCGCCGGCAAGAATACTGGAGTGGGTTGCAGTTTCCTCCTCCAAGTAAAATTGTATTTTTCAAAATAAAAACTATAAAAC
This sequence comes from Tragelaphus eurycerus, assembly GCA_935064755.1. Lineage (NCBI taxonomy): Eukaryota > Metazoa > Chordata > Mammalia > Artiodactyla > Bovidae > Tragelaphus > Tragelaphus eurycerus. Next base: position 1,108,856 of record CAKXYN010000097.1, on the reverse strand, counting down.
AATTTGTACAATATTTAAAAGCGCTCAAGGCATTTTAGAAAATAAAAAATACACTCTTCAAAAATCAATCAGTTCACTTCTCTTCCTCAATTAAGGAATTCAGATCCAGTGTGGCTTGAGAACAACAGTCCTTGTAAAAGTATAATTAACTCCTAAATGAAGGCTCACTCTCTTTCAGGTTTTGTCTTGGGATAAACATTAGACTAAATGTTCATACTTTTAAAGAGCCAGTTTGCTGGGACTCTGGTAAGAACATGAATATAGATATTTTTCTGTGTGCTATGGGCTTCCCTTGTGGCTCAGCTGGTAAAGAATCTGCCTGCAATGTGTGAGACCTGGGTTCGATCCCTGGGTTGGGAAGATCCCCTGGAGAAGGGAAAGGCTACCCACTCCAGTATTCTGGCCTGGAGAATTCCACGGACTAAGTCCATTGGGTGGCAGAGAGTCAGACACAACTGAATGACTTTCACTTTCTTTATGTTACTTTGTTCTCTCACATACTTCTAGAATAACTTACTGGTTTTGATGATTAATGTTATTTTAATTTTTAGCTTAAAGTGTTAGAAAGTAAAATACCTTGAGAGCTTGTAAATAAATTCAACATTCCAATAAGAGGATAGATTTTTCTACAGATTCCTCTGAAGGGCCATAGTTTTTTCAATCAAAAAAATACCAATTAATGGAAACATTAAGATTCAGGTTGAGTAAAACTGGGTTTTGTCACTTTCTAGAAATAGACTTTTAGGTTCAGTGCTCCTCAGGGCTTAAGGGGGAAGCTACCTTCTAGGCATTCATGTTCTCAGGTGTCAGATACAATTGTGCTCATTTTATACACAAGGATGTGGTTCTTAACTGCAAGCACAGTAGAGACAGAGCCAGGCTCGTCTAGTCTCTGTGCTCACCATGAAGTTCCGTGTGCCCTTTTTATTTTTTCAGCCAACATTTACTGAGTACCTACTGTGTACCTAACACTGTGCTAGTTGCTGAGAACAGAGTAGGGCAAGGATGCCTCTTTGTTCTCAAGTTACTTCTAGTGAAATGGATGAGAAAGATTACAAGTTGTACATCACATTTACCTGTCTTGTCAATTTCCTCCATATCCTCCAACCTTTTGGCTTTCACTGGTACTCTCCTCCTTCATCTGAGAATGCCTCCTCACTCCTGACAATTAAAACATTATCTATATTCAAGGTCTAGCTAAATACCTAGTTTCTTTCACAAATCCCACTCCAACAAATATACACTCTTCTAGAGCAAGGCCCATAACTTCAGCTTCTCTCACTTGCTGAAAGTGCCTAATAATAATGTATGCATATGGTAGAACCCTGATGATTTTTAGCATAAGCAACAGCAATAACTGGGATGTTCAAAAGATGATCCTTTAGACACTCTCAACCATGTTTCTTTGCTGATCCTTAGCACTGAAGGAACATATAGAAATGACTGTACTTGAAGAAATATTTTAAAAAGAAGCAACTCACATAAACTCATCCTATGTTCTGAGTTGAATCCAAGTGAAGAATTCACTCGAGGGCATAATAGCCTAATAGAGTGAGAGGCATTAATTATACTCTGAAGGAGCCATCCTCAGCCATGCAACTTAAATGTGTATCACCTGAAATGAGTTGCCAAGGCGGGTCCCACGCTAGGCAGAGCATGTAGGCATATAGCAATCTCTGTTCCTTAACTCAATTTTTCCTGTATGATTTGGTAGTTTTCAAAGCCCTAACAATGAAATTGATGGTCTGCATGAGATATGATGCCTTTTCTATAAGAACAAGGCTGACTTTATAGGACTTCCCTGCTGAACAAAATAATTTAACTATTAAAAAGCATATCCTATAAAATGGTAAAATATCCAGAAATAAACCTAACAAAAAGCATACCAGATCTATTGGATTGGTCAAAAATTCTGTTTGGGTCTTCTGTAATATCTTACCAAAAAACTCAAACTTTTGGCCAATCCAGTATTTAAAGAAAATGTTAAAATATTCCCTCCATTCAACAAAAATACAGAAACCATTCTTACAGATCATACATAAACATGCATGGAAGTGATTTAGCCCATGGACTATAGTTTCTCCCTTATATAATTTTAAAAGCCATCAAATCAATGACTCTATTTATTTGTTCAAGTTTCCGTTTTTTCTTTTTTGGCAATACAAACAATGCTGCCATGAGTATCCTGTGCAAGACTCCTCGTACACATATATGAGGATCTGCATTTAAAATTTTATAAGGCCTTGCCCAGGACTTAACATTCACAAATAGTATATGAGAATTCTGGTTTCTTCACATTATTACCAATATTTATTATTTTCAGATTTTAATTTCCAAAATTCCTGAGGAATGTGACATTAAAATTTCATTTTAATCTGCATTTATCTGATTTTTAATGATGCTAAACATTTTGGCCATTTGGATATCCTTTTCTGTGAGTTGCCTGTCAAAATTCTTTGGCCATATTTTTGTTGGACTATCTGGGTGTTTCTTATTAATTACATAGTAGAGAAAAAATAATTGTGTGTTCTAAGTATCTTTTTTCAGTCTATGGCTTAGCATTTAACTTTGTGCTTGGTGTCTTTTGTGCAATATAAAAAATTTTTTAATTGAATGCAAAAAAAAGAGAATATCCTGTATGATTTCATTTATAGAAATTCTAAAACAACAACAAAAATTCAACCTAATCAGTTGTTGCCTGAGGCTAAGGTGGAGGACCTGGCTGCACAGGAAAACGAAATAATTTGGGAGGGTAAGCAGTGAAAGTGCTTACCTTGTTAGAGGAGTACTAACACAAGCAGAGAAGGCAATGGCACTCCACTCCAGTGCTTTTGCCTGGAAAATCCCACAGACAGAGGAGCCTGGTAGGCTGCAGTCCATGGGGTCGCAAAGAGTCGGACACGACTGAGTGACTTCACTTTCACTTTTCACTTTCATGCATTGGAGAAGGAAATGGCAACCCACTCCAGTGTTCTTGCCTGCAGAATCCCAGGGATGGGGGAGCCTGGTGGGCTGCCGTCTATGGGGTAGCACAGAGTCGGACATGACTGAAGTGACTCAGCAGCAGCGACACAAGTGCACATATTTTGTCAGTATTTGTTGGCCTTTACATTTCAGATGGATGCATTTTATTGTATGTTAATTGTACCTCAATAAAATTTGTTTAAAAGGTAAAAAAAGAAAAAAGAAACCCAAAAGGCCTCTGAAAAGTGAAACTGAAGACGCTCAGTGTGTCAGACTCTTTCTGACCCCATGGACTACTGCCCACCAGGCTCCTCTGTACATGGGATTCTCCAGGCAAGAGTACTGGAGCGGCTTGCCACTTCCTTCTCCAGGAGATCTTCCCAAACCAGGGATTGAACCTGGGTCTCCCACATTGTAGGCAGACACTTCATTGCCTGAGCCTCCAGGGAAGTTCTGGTGGACCTGCTGCTGCTGCTGCTAAATCGCTTCAGTCATGTCTGACTCTGTGCGACCCCATAGACAGCAGCCCACCAGGCTCCGCCGTCCCTCGGATTCTCCAGGCAAGAACACTGGAGTGGGTTGCCATTTCCTTCTCCAATGCCTAGGGTGCTAATAATTCTGGAATCAAGAAGTAGAACTTGATGAGAATTTTCTTTAAAATTATGCAACTGATTCATTCTAAGAACTGAAACCTAAAAACACAAGGAATTAGCTCTCCATTATTTTCCAAAGGCATTCCTGATTCATTCTTGAAAGTTATCTTTTTTGGTTTATTTTCTTGGTTATGTTTTTCTTTGATGTCTCCTATATTCAGGGACATGATACAATTATTAGGCAGTTTGCTTCTCACCCACCTATCCATCTCCACTTCCAGCATTACCTTCCCTACTTTGTATCCTCCCAGGAACACATTCTGTCCTCTGGTTTCCCTATGCCTCATATCCCTACCAAAACTTATAAGTAATATCAACAGCTAATGCTCCCCGAACACAATATTTCCCAGACATTTTGCTACTTGGATCATTTATTTAATCCTCAGAATATCCCCTCTGATGTCAGTATTTAGCTTTAATCGTTTTTACAGATGAAAACCTAGTCCTGTAGAGATGAGGCAATTTTCTCAACTTCTAAAAATTAGTACGTTTCAGAGTCTTGATTCAATTCCCAATCAAGAGACTGTATCCACAACCAATATGTTTTGATGCCTAAGGACATTCTGTAAAAGTCCCCCTCTTCATTAAGTGGTAGCTATTAACACATTAAACAAAGCATTTGTGCTAATGTGTTAGTGAGTCACCCTGTCACCACACCGAGGCCAAGCATTCAAAATCCTATCAGTCTTCTTCTTGTAGAAGACTGAGTTATTCTCTGAGAGATTGGTGTGCTCGATCGAGCAGTCAAGAGACCTTTCTTTAAGAAGCTGAAGTCGGATGCATGTTGATGTATGGCAAAACCAATACAATATTGTAAAGTAAAAAAAAAAAAAAAAAAAGGATAAAAAAATAATAAATTTAATAGGCAGTCAGTTAAACAAAAGATAAAGGAATCATCAAAATAAATTCTCTAGAACTATTTCTCACAGACTGGTTAAGATTGTCTGTTTGCATAGTCAAGAAATGACCTCTATGTAGAAGTCTGGCCATTTTTTTTTAAGAAAACATTATTTTTCAGTAAAACTTAATAGGGAAAATATCCTAGATGAAACTTTCTCTTTTTTTCTAGCAAATTCACGAATACTTTTCAATGAATTAAAAACAATGTCAGTAAAATATTCCAACTATAATATGACTAACCTTTGGTATATCTTGGAATTTATTATGACCCTTAACCTTGTATTTTTACATCTTAGAAATTAAATTTTTTAAAATAACTTTATGTTCCCTTTCAAAAGAGATATTTTATAAATATAAAAGTGAAAAGTTAATAGTTATTTGAATCAAAATGATCTCTGCTAACATCCTTCTCCCTAATCATCATTACTATAACAACTTTAAAACAGTTTCATATACCCTTGCTTGGGTTCAACAGCTGCTACAATGGATTCCTCTTTTAAAATCTAGTAGATTAGTCAAAATGAATGTTACATATATGGAAGATTTATTTAAAATAAAATAAAAACAGTGTCCAGACTTGCCATTCCAGATATAATTCTTCAAGCCCTGGGAAAGGACAGATACTGATTTATTAGGACATCAAGTATAAAGCTTAACAAATACTGTGTCTATAAGGTATAGAAACAAAGTATGTGTTAGTATATATTTTGGAAAAGAAAGCTTTGATAAGCACACAAAGAGGCATTCAATATCATTAGTCATTAGGGAAATATAAATCAAAACCACAATGAGATATCACTTCATATCTACTAGGAAAGCTACAATAAAATAAATAAATAGTGCTGGTAATGATGTTGAGAAACTGCAATCCTCATACATTGTTGGTAGAAATATAAAATGGTGTAGCCACTGTAGAAAATAGTTTATGGTTTCTAAAAAGCTAAGCATAGAACTACTATATGATCCAGAAATTCTACCCCTAGGTATACATTCAAAATAATTGAAAGTAGAACTCAAACAGATGTTTGTATACCAAATTTCATAAGTTATTCACAATAGCAAAAAGTTGTTAATAACTTGTATCGATCAGCAGATGAAATGGATAAATCAAATATGATGTATACATATAGTAGAATATTTTTAAACCACAAAAAAGGAATGAAATTTTGATATATACTATAGTACAAATGGACCTTGAAAACATGCTTACTAAAATAAGTCAGGCAGAAAAGTGCAAATATTGTATGACAAAGAATCTAGAATAGACAAATTCATTAAGATAGAAAATGGAAAAAGAAAGGGGAGAATTATTATTTAATAGATATAGAATTTATGTTGGGAGAGGTAAAAAATTTTGAGTGTCCACAGTGGTGATGGTTTTAAAACTTTATGAATGTATATAATGACATTGAATGTGTACATTTACAAATGGTTAAACTGATAAATAGTATGTTACATATATTTTACCATGATAACAATCATTTAAAAGGAAAAAAGCCGTAATCATCTCTAGATTATCCGCCTTCAATGTAGTTCAGTGCTTTTCTCCACAGAAACAATAAACTAGGAGAATTAACTTTTGCAAATATATTGTAAGAGGGGTCCCCCACACCCAGGCCACAAACCAGTACAGGTCCATGGCCTATTAGGATCCGGGGTGCACAGGAGGAGGGGAGCAGCAGGCCAGCAAAGCTTCCTGTTTGTTTATACCCGCTCCCTTGCTAGCATTACTGCCTGAGCTCCACCTTCTGATCTGATCAGCAGAGGCATTAGATTCTCATAGGAGCACAAACCCTACTGCATTTGACTCATCCTGAAACCAACCCCTCCCCTTGGTCCATGGAGAAATTGTCTTCCATGAAACCATTCTGTAATGTCAAAAAGCTTGGGGACTGCTGCATTATAAGAAAGGGTTATTTTTAATACCTAGACAGAATATAGCTTAGTAGAAGAAATCATGAAACTGGAATGCAACACCAACAGCATGCCATTCTCTATTTGTTTCCCATCAGTTTATTTCATCTCCTAACTAGATAATAAGATCACTTGGGAAAGACATCATGTCTGTCCTCCTCTGGTATGCTTCACAGTATCATTATGAACAAGGAGGATATTCCATAATTGAGTCAATGATTTTTAACTTAAAAGGAATCTGTCAAATCATTCCATCTGAAACGTAACTAGACAGAATATCTGCTAGGAGGAAAGAATGAAGTCCGTTGGAAACTAAGACAAGTCCTATTTTGTTTTGTTTTTCTATTTTATTCAAATGGCAGCAAATCAAATTAAGATAATTACTGATGTATACTTAGGCACAGAAAGAAAAGGCAATACAGGGAACTCAAATCACTTACACACAGCTGAGAATTTTACTGCATTCAATATTTCTTCCAAGAAGTAGCAGAAAGTGGCATGTGCTTAGAATAAGGAGTCATGAGTTTTTCATTTAACTCCATCAATCCGTTTAACTCCATAAAAAAGAATAGGCTCTATATAAGTATCTGATTTTGTTTGCCTCAGTCCATGGGGTTGCAAAGAATACGACACATCTGCAGCGATTTAGCACAGATTTAGCTGGACAACCTATTTATGTTCTGTATATACTCAGTAGTATCACTATCAGAGATGGAAAATAACTGATTTAGTTTCCAGTTTATACCATATAGGATAAATAAATGTAACTCAAATTTACAAGGAAAGGAGATATATTTGATTTGCAGCTGTATTGGCTACATGGCTATGGTAGGTTTTCTCCTCTCTAATACTGTACAATTGTCCCAGGAGGAGTGGTCATGTATGGATGTGAGAGCTGGACTGTGAAGAAGGCTGAGCGCCGAAGAATTGATGCTTTTGAATTGTGGTGTTGGAGAAGACTCTTGAGAGTCCCTTGGACTGCAAGGAGATCCAACCGGTCCATTCTGTAGGAGATCAGCCCTGGGATTTCTTTGGAAGGAATGATGCTAAAGCTGAAACTCCAGTATTTTGGCCACCTCATGCGAAGAGTTGACTCATTGGAGAAGACTCTGATGCTGGGAGGGATTGGGGGCAGGAGGAGAAGGGGACGACAGAGGATGAGATGGCTGGATGGCATCACTGACTCGATGGATGTGAGTCTGAGTGACCTCCGAGAGCTGGTGATGGATAGGGAGGCCTGGAGTGCTGCAGTTCATGGGGTCGCAAAGAGTCGGACACGACTGAGCGACTGATCTGATCTGATCTAACTCTTACTGAATTAATGACTACATGAAAGATATGGGAATACCAGACCACTTGACCTGCCTCTTGAGAAACTTATATGCAGGTCAGGAAGCAACAGTTAGAATTGGACATGGAACAACAGACTGGTTCCAGATTGGAAAAAGAGTACATCAAGGCTGTATATCGTCACCCTGCTTATTTAACTTATATGCAGAGTACATCATGAGAAACGCTGGGCTGGAGGAAGCATAAGCTGGAATCAAGACTGCCGGGAGAAATATCAACCTCAGCTATGCAGATGACACCACCCTTATGGCAGAAAGTGAAGAGGAACTCAAAAGCCTCTTGATGAAAGTGAAAGTGGAGAGTGAAAAAGTTGGCTTAAAGCTCAACATTCGGAAAACGAAGATCATGGCATCCAGTCCCATCACTTCATGGGAAATAGATGGAGAAACAGTGGAAACAGTGTCAGACTTTATTTTTCTGGGCTCCAAAATCACTGCAGATGGTGACTGCAGCCATGAAATTAAAAGATGCTTACTCCTTGGAAGGAAAGTTATGACTAACCTAGATAGCATATTCAAAAGCAGAGACATTACTTTGCCAACAAAGGTTCATCTAGTCAAGGCTATGGTTTTTCCTGTGGTCATGTATGGATGTGAGAGTTGGACTGTGAAGAAGGCTGAGTGCTGAAGAATTGATGCTTTGAACTGTGGTGTTGGAGAAGACTCTTAAGAGTCCCTTGGACTGCAAGGAGATCCAACCAGTCCATTTTGAAGGAGATCAGCCCTGGGATTTCTTTGGAAGGAATGATGCTAAAGCTGAAACTACAGTACTTTGGCCACCTCACGCGAAGAGTTGACTCATTGGAAAAGACTCTGATGCTGGGAGGGATTGGGGGCAAGAGGAGAAGGGGATGACAGAGGATGAGATGGCTGGATTGCATCACCGACTCGATGGACGTGAGTCTGGGTGAACTCCGGGATTTTGTGATGGACAGGGAGGCCTGGCGTGCTGTGATTCATGGGGTTACAAAGAGTTGGACACAACTGAGCGACTGAACTGAACTGAACTGACTGTTTTTGGATGTAATAGAATTGTGTTACTTCTCAAGGGCTCTTAGGAGTCTTGGTTGCTCAGTGTCAGGCTGTTGGGACCAAAGAAATGTACCCGAGCCCCCAGGTGGGATGCTTATGGTCCAGAGTAACAGCCTCAGTCACTCTTGCCCTTATAACTACTTCAGAAATGTGTGTCTGCATGTCAGATCATTTAAAAAAAAAAAAAGCTAGAAAGAGCTCACTTAAATTGGTGTAATTTATCAATGTTGCTAAAAGGCAGCCTTAAGTATCTTTTTGATAGCTAAATAAAAGTCATTTTCAAACACTGAGAAGTTATGTTAACCAGTAAGTTTCCCCTGACTGAATGAACAACTTTAACAAGGAATTTTAATTTAGGGATACTAGACTTACATGCTGTTATTGCTAGCATCTTCTTACAACATGCAGAGAAATGTGCCACAAAATGTCTAGCATCTACAAGTCTGTTATCACAAGATTTCCAAAGATAGTAGAAGCTGATGGAATATTTAATGTTGATATCAACTCAAACAGAAACACTAAGCATTTAATTGAACAAATATTTTTGAGCATCAACTAGATTATAGGTTGATGAGCTCCTTTTACTATGCAGAATAAATGCTAGTTGATACCATCAGCTAAATCTGAGGAATCAGACAGAGGGTATGAAGAAATACTGAAGGTCTGTAAGAGCTTCAGAAGCTTCCCTGGTGGCTCAGAGATAAGCGTCTGCCTGCAATGTGGGAAACCCAGGTTCGATCCCTGGTTTGGAAAGATACCCTGGAAAAGGAAATGGCAACCCACTCCAGTACTCTTGTCTGGAAAATTCCATGGATGGAGGAGCCTGGTAGGCTACAATCCATGAGGTCACAAAGAGTCAGACGCGAATGAGTGACTTCATCTTGGTTCTTGGTAAGAGTGTCAGAGAGTAACAAGGAGAGACTGGAACAGCCTTGATTTCAGAGCAAGACTCAGGACCCATCTGAGGTGACAGGCTATGCTAGAAATCAACACTTCTGACCTTCTTCAATAGTCTTCTGCATCCTGGATACAGAATTTTTTAAAAAGTGTATTGATTCAAAGTAGTTATTTTTCTGGAAGATTAGAAAATGTCAGGGAGCAAAAGCTTTATGTATGGCCCTTAAATTATAAAGGATGCTTACATATAAACCTATATTCTATTATTAGTCAATAGTCTAGGATGAAACAACTCTATTCACTTGCTTTTCCACTGTACTGCAACTAAATGGTTTAATAAAACATTCTTTCTTTTTTAAATAAGAAAGATAAGACTCTGTCAGAATTACATGCATAGTTTAGATGAAACTCAAATTTTGTTCTTAAAAAATACGGGTAAAAGATATTTTGTTCCAGTTTCAATGGCATCTGAGACAAGGCCATAGGTCATGATGCAGCTCCATCAGTGAATAGTGTTTGGATCTGTTAACCCAGTGTATATGTAGCTCTGGGAATGAAAGCAAGCTTGTGTGTATCTGGGTCCATACTAACAGATATTCTTCAGTAAAACTTGAACTCTCTTTTAAATGTAAGAAAGTCTCATGAATCCATACAAAGACAAAACTTATATTCCCTCTTTTAGCTTTGGAGTTCTGGTTTAGGTTTATTTTCCAGGAGATACTATGTACTGTTTTAGGTAAGAGCGCTAAAGGAAATTCACTCATTTAAAAACAGCAATGCCACAGTCTTAATAATGCTACATACTTAGTAATGCTACATACTTAAGCTTTCTTAATCTAAGAAAGCTCCTCTCAGGACTATGGAAATCTATGACTATTTTAAACCTAAACAGAATTATTTTTTAAATAAGTAGCATGCATTTTACTTCAATCTTATCAAAGTGTGTGTGTGCTCATCATGTTTGACTCTTTGCAACTCTTTAGGCCCCTCTGTCCATAGGATTTTTCAGGAAAGAATAATGGGATCGGCTGCCATTTTCTCCTTGAGGGATCTTCTCCACCCAGGCATCAAACCCACATTTCTGGTGTCTCCTGCATTGCAGGTAGATTCTTTATCCACTGAGCTATCTTATACCAGCAACTTAATGTTTTTATGGAATGACCATGTTAAACAACTAACCAATGAACTGATAGGCCCCATCACAAAGGTGTACCATGAAGACCAGTTAGTCTAAATCCAAAGAGACAGCTGAGACCAAGAGGCCCAGCACAGAGTGAGTGCAGTAAAAGCGCTAATTAGTGCCTGCTTTTAGATCAGACAGCGCCAAGAGCAATGAGCAGCATTAACTTAGAACAGATGCATCACTCATTAAAGCAGTATAGAATAATTCCACTTTATTTTTTTTTTTGAGGGTGTTTACACAGTTCTGAAGCTCTGTAAAACACAAACAATTACAATTCCTCTAAAAACAGCAGGAAAAAGAGACCACCTATATTTCCTCTCTTACTAGGTTGAAATTTACACATCTAGTTTACTGCTAGATCTCTATGGAAAACTTATTTCCAGTAAAGAAGACTTTAAAGAGGAATATCTTTGGGGAAAGGGGAAAATTATAAGCACCTAAATTCTTTGCTTGAGGCTTCCAAAGGTAAGAAAAATGTAACCATTTGTTTGTAGTATGTAAACCTGATGAAAGATGGAGCTTGGGGAGAAAACTAGCCCATCACCCATGCTTCCCTTGCACAGGGCTCAGGACTTCTCTTGCACAGGACTATGAAACATGATGACATGATGTACTGGATACAAGTGGCCCAAGAATTCAGAAGGTTACATTGAATGCTGCATGTTTTTGAACTTTGTTCTGATATATATCACTGGAGTCCAAGTGAGGTACTTATTAAGTCTGAAAGCTTAAGGCTATCAGTGAAAAAGGAAACAACATGAGCTATAAGTCATACATTAAATAGAGCCTATACAGAACTTTCATTCAATTACTGCCCACACTAAGCCACAGGAGCCTGCTTATCCTTGCAAGTTCATCTGGTCAATTTAGGGGCTTAGATTAATGAGCCTACATAAAAGCTACCCCAATAAGAAACAGGACCATGGCTCTTTAACCAACAACACAGTCTGTCTGCCAAGAAACAGAGACAAGCAATATTTTTACTTTTTCCATCTGCATTATTTAAATAAAGGGATTCTAATTTTTCTGTCTTACCACTAATTGATTTTGCTTTTATAATCTTTTCCCAGTCATTAATGAAACTATTCAATTTCATTTGAATGCATTATTAAACTAATACATCAGTCTGTACTCGTTCCTCATAGTGATGTATTAGTCCAAAGCATTGGAGTACATCCTCAAATTACGTACAGTGGACATAAAATCATCACTGCTCAAAGAAGTGCTGCTTCAAAAACGGGTGTTATTTGATGTCATGCTGAAAATGCTCCTGTGTCAGGTTGCTCCTCTGAAGGAATAAGAGATCTACATTCTGCAAGATGCTGGTTAGAAAATGCTTTGACTTGTCCAAAGACTGAGCTAAAATTAGAAATGGATATATTTCCTCTTCCCCACTCATCTCTTACTCTCTCTGCTGCCTTCCTTTCTCTTCCTTTCCCTACTCCATACTCATTGTCTCTAAATCCTTGGAAAACTTTGCTGAACATACATGTAATTGATTGATAGTCCTTGAGTCAGATGGGAGTAAAATGTGAAAGGAATACTGGTAACTTTTACTTGGATACTCCACGTCACTTTTCTCTCCTCCTATGCACCTCCTTCCTCCCTTTTTCCCCTTTTCCCATCACTACTCTCATCTCTGCTCCTCTTTTCTCCAGAATCTTGATCTCACTCTAGCTCTCTCACATTACAAATAGCCACACTTTCTGGGCATTTCCTTCCCTCAGGAAGCCGAATCCTTCTCGAACCTGGGTGGGTTTTGTGATTTTCATGGAAATGACACCCAGCAATTTCCAAGAAAGACTCTTTCTCATCCTTTTGTAACCCTGAGATCATCATACTCCAGAGAAGCCTGGACTGGCTTCCTCGAGGTTGAAAGAAACATGAAGATAGGACTACCTGTCCCACATGATCCCCTGCTGAAGCATCTGTAAGACAGAGTGGAGGCAAGACCAGCAGAAGAACCACTGTACCAGGCACAATATCCCTGGAAACAATGAATTGTTGTGTTTAAGCTACTAAACACCTGGGGGATAGTTTGTTATAGAAGGAAACACAGCAAATATACTCTGATTTTCATACCACTTTTTTTTCTCATTTTTTTCTCTACAGTTTAAAGTATTTTGTTCTACCAATGCTATTGGCATGTGCCCACTAACAAGAGTTTCCTCAGGTTCATATTTTCGGTTCAGTTAAGCCACTCAGTTGTGTCCAACTCTTTGCGAACCCATGGATTGCAGCACACCAGGCTTCCCTGTCCATCACCAACTCCCAGAGCTTATCAAACTCATGCCCATCGAGTCAATGATGCCATCCATCCAGCTCATCCTCTGTCGTCCCCTTCTCCTCCCACCTTCAATCTTCCCAGCATCAGGGTCTTTTCCAATGAGTCAGTTTTTCGCATTGGGTGACCAAAGTCCTAGATTTTCAGCTTCAGCATCAGTCCTTCCAAAGAATATTCAAGACTGATTTCCTTTAGGATGGACTGGTTGGATCTCCTTGCTTTCCAAGGGACTCTCAAGATTCCTCTCCAACACCACAGTTCAAAATTATCAATTCTTGGTGCTCAGAGTTCTTTATAGTCCAATTCTCACATCCATACATGACTACTGAGAAAAACAGCTTTTAGTAGACAGATCTTTCTTGGCAAAGTAATGTCTCTGATTTTTAATATGCTGTCTAGATTGATCATAGCTTTCCTTCCAAGAAGCAAACATCTTTTAATTTCATGGCCATAGTCACCATTTGCAGTGATTTTGGAGCCCCAAAAAATAGAGTCTCTCACCATTTCCATTGTTTCCCCATCTATTTGCCATAAAGTGATTGGACTGGATACCATGATCTTAGTTTTCTGAGTGTTGAGTTTTATGCCAACTTTTTCACTTTCCTCTTTCACTTTCATCAAGAGGCTCTTTAGTTCTTCTTCACTTTCCGCCATAAGTGAAGTGAAGCCACTCCGTCGTGTACAACTCTTTGCGACCCCAAGGACTATAGCCTACCAGGCTCTTGGGTCCATGGGATTTTTCAGGCAACAGTACTGGAGTGGGTTTCCATTTCCTTCTCCAGGGGACCTTCCCGACGCAGGGAGCAGGTCTCCCACATTGTAGGCAGACACTTTACCATCTGAGCTACCAGGGAAGCACCTTCTGCCATAAGGGTGGTGTCATCTGCATATCTGAGGTTATTTATATTTCTCCCAGCAATCTTGATTCCAGCTTGTGCTTCATCCAGCCCAGCATTTTGCATGGTGTACTCCGCATATAAGTTAAATAAGCAGTGTGACAATATGCAGCCTTGACATACTCCTTTCCCAATTTGGAACCAGTTTGTTGTTCCATGTCCAGTTCTAACTGTTGCTTCCTCAGGAGGCAGGTCAGGTGGTCTGGTATTCCCATCTCTTTCAGAATTTTCCACAGTTTATTGTCATCCACATAGTCCAAGGCTTTTGCATAGTCAATAAAGCAGAAATAGATGTTTCTCTGGAACTCTCTTGCTTTTTTGATGATCCAACAGATGTTGGCAATTTGATCTCTGGTTCCTCTGCCTTTTCTAAATTCAGCTTGAACATCTGAAAGAAAGTTCATGATTCAACAACTGTTGAAACCTGGCTTGGAGAATTTTGAGCATTACTTTGCTAGAATGTGAGATGAGTACAATTGTGTGGTAGTTTGAGCATTCTTTGGCATTCCCTTTTTTGGGGATTGGAATGAAAACTGACCTTTTCCAGTCCTGTGGCCACTGCTGAGTTTTCCAAATTTGCTGCCATATTGAGTGTAGCCCTTTCACAGCATCACTTTTAGGATGTGAAATAGCTCAACTGGAATCCCATCACCTCCACTAGCTTTGCTCATAGTGATGCTTCCTAAGGCCCACTTGACTTCACATTCCAGGATGTCTGGCTCTAGGTGAATGGCCACACCATCATGGTCATCTGCATCATGAAGATCATTTCTGTATAGTTCTTCTGTGTATTCTTGCCCCTCTTCTTAATATCTTCTGCTTCTGTTAAGTCCATACCATTTCTGTCCTTTATTGTGCCCATCTTTGCATGAAATATTTCCTTGGAATCTCTAATTTCCTTGAAGAGATCTCTAGTCTTTCCCATTCTATTATTGGCCTCTATTTCTTTGCATTGATCACTGAGGAAGGCTCTCTTATCTCTCCCTGCTATTCTTTGGAACTCTGCATTCAGATGGGTATATCTTTCCTATTCTCCTTTGTCTTTAGCTTCTCTTCTTTTCTCAGCTATTTGTAAGGCCTCCTCAGACAACCATTTTGCCTTTTTGCATTTCTTTTTCTTGGGGACGTTCTTGATCACTGTGTCTTGTACAATATCACCAACCTCTGTCCATAGGTCTTCAGCCACTCTGTCTATCAGATCTAATCCCTTGAATCTATTTGTCACTTCCACTGTATTTGTAAGGGATTTGATTTAGTTCATATCTGAATGATCTATTGGTTTTCCTTACTTTCTTCAATTTAAGCCTCATTTTGGCAGTAAGTTAGTTGTGTGTGTGTACTCAGTCACATCTCTCTGTTCGCAGCCCCATGGACTATAGCCCACCAGGCTCCTCTGTTCATGGCATTGTCCAGGCAAGAATTCTGGCGTGGGTTTTCATTTCCTTCTCCAGGGGATCTTCCCAAACCAAGGATCAAACCCATGTTGTCTCTTATGTTTCCTGCATTGGCAGGTGGATTCTTCACACTGGCACCACCTTCACATCAAATCTACAAAAGATAGTGGAGGATGGCGGTGTAGAAGGACATTCACTCATCTCCTGCAAGAATTCCAAAATTACAACTCACCACTGAACAACCATCAACAGGAGAATGTTGGATCCCACAAAAAAAGATAATCCATGTCCAAGGGCAAAGAAGAAGCCCCAGCAAAACAGTAGAAGGGGCAAAGTTGCATTTAGAATCAAACCCCATACCCACCAGAGATGCTCAGAGGGCTCAAACAAACCTTATTCGCACCAGGACTGAAAGACCCCACAGAGACTGAGCCAGAACAGTTTGAGTGTCTCCTGTGGAGGTACAGGTCAGCAGTGGGGGAGGCTCTGGGTGCAGCAGACCTTGGTATGGCATACTCTTGGAGGAGATTGCCATTAACCCCACAATAGAGCCACCAGAACTTACACAGGACTGGGGAAACAGACTCTTGGAGGGCACAAACAAAACCTTGTGTGCACCAGCACCCAGGAGAAAGGATCAGTGACCCCACAAGAGACTGGCCCAGACTTGTCCGTGAGTGTTCAGGAGTCTCCATCAGAGGCATGAGTCAGCAGTGGTCTGCTACAGGGTTGGAGGCACTGGGTGTGGCAGTGGGAGCAAGGGACCTTTTGAGGATGTCTCCATTATCTTCATTACTTCCACCACAGTTTGACCTGAGGTCAAACAACAGAGAGGGAACATAGCACCACACATCAACAGAAAATTGGATTAAAATTTTACTGAGCATGGCCCCCCTGATCAGAACAAGACCCAGTTTTCCCCTCAGTTAGTCAGGAAGCTTCCATAAACCTCTTATCCTTATCCTTCTGAGGGCAGACAGAATGAAAACCACAATCACAAAAAACTAACCAAACTGATTACACAGACCACAGACTTGTCTAACTCAATGAAATTATGAGCCATGCCATGTAGGGCCACCCAAGATGAAAGGGTCATGGTGGAAGTTCTGACAAAACATGATCCACTGGAGAAGGGAATGGCAAACCACTTCAATATTCTTGCCTTGAGAACCCCATGAACAGTATGAAAAGGCAAGGAGATAGGACACTAAAAGATGAACTCCCCAGGTCAGTAGCTGCCCAGTATGCCACTAGAGATCAATGGAGAAATAACTTCAGAAAGAATGAAGTGACTGAGCCAAGTAAAAACTGTGGATGTGACTGGTGATAGAAGTAAAGTCTGATGCTGCAAAGAGTAATACTGCATAGGAACCTAGAATGTTAGGTCCATGAATCAACATAAGTTGGAAGTGCTCAAACAGGAGATGGCAAGAGTGAACACTGATATTTTAGGAATCAGAGAACTAAGATGCACTGGAATGGGTTAATTTAACTCAGATGACCATTATATAGCAGCAGTGGGCAAGAACTCCGTAGACCATTATATAGCAGCAGTGGGTAAGAATCCCATAGAAGAAATGGAGTAGCCCTCATAGTCAACAAAAGAGTCCAAAATGCAGTACATGGATGCAATCTCAAAAACAACAGAATGATCTCTGTTCATTTCCAATGCAAACCATTCATTATCACAGTAATCCAAGTCTATGCCTCGACCAGTAATGCTGAAGAAGCTGAATGGTTCTATTATGGCCTACAAGACCTTCTAGAACTAACATCCAAAAAAAGATGTCCTTTTCATCACAGGGGACTGGAATGCAAAAGTAGGAAGTCAGGAGATACCTGGAGTAACAGGCAAATTTGGCCTTGGAGTACAAAACAAATTTTTGCCAAGAGAATGCACTGGTTATAGCAAATACCCTCTTCCAACGACACAAGAGAAGACTCTATACATGGACATCACCAGATGGTCAATACCAAAATCAGACTGATTATATTCTTTGCAGCCAAAGATGGAGAAGCTCTATACAGTCAGGAAAAACAAGATTGGGAGCTGACTGTGGCTCAGATCATGAACTCCTTATTGCCAATATTTTTAATGAGTAACAGCATTTACCTATAAACTCATCCATTTATTTAACCTCCATGAAGGAGAATGAAGGCAATCATTACTTTCCTGCTTAAAGGTAAGAAACAAAAGAGCTCAGTGGTAATACATGTGTGTTTGTGTGTAAGTGCACATACACGTATGCATACACACACGTTTTTACTTATAACTACAAGGAAATCCTAACAACAAGAGAAGAATATGGACCCACAAGGATGGATGAGTCAGCTAGTAGATAAAGAGGAAATTAAAAACTTTTTCTATAAGACATTATAGATAGAATAACATCATTTACAGGAACGGGGAAAAACACATCAAATCAGCCCAGCAAATATTCAAGGGAACAAAATTATGGTAATATCCCATGTTCTCATAGATCAGCTTTACAGTGGTTGTGTGTGTGTGTGTGTGTGTGTGTATGCTTAGTCATGTCCAACTCTTTGCAATCCCATGGACTGTAGCCCACCAGACTCCTTTGTCCATGGAATTTTTCCAGGCAAGAATACCAGAGTGGGTTGCCATTTCCTCCTCCAGGGAATAGTCCCGACCTAGTATTCAAACCCCATCTCTTGAGTCTCCTGCATTGGCAGATGGATTCTTTACCACTGTGCCACTTGGGGAGCTCCTTGACAATGGTTACAATGAAAGAAATGAGTCTCAGAATTCCTCAAAATAACTTTAACATGAATTGTGAGGTAGGTTTATGAAATTCCTTCTCACAAGTCAAAGAAGAGAAAGCATTCCTCTCAAAAAGAACTAGCTTTTACTGTAGGTTCCAATAATCACTATTGCTATATGATCAGCCCTGGGATTTCTTTGGAAGGAATGATGCTAAAGCTGAAACTCCAGTATTTTGGCCACCTCATGCAAAGAGTTGACTCATTGGAGAAGACTCTGATGCTGGGAGGGATTGAGGGCAGGAGGAGAAGGGGACGACAGAGGATGAGATGGCTGGATGGCATCACTGACTCGATGGATGTGAGTCTGAGTGACCTCCAGGAGTTGGTGATGGACAGGGAGGCTTGGCATGCTGCAGTTCATGGGGTCGCAGAGAGTTGGACACGACTGAGCGACTGATCTGTTCTGATTTGATTATATAGTACTAGTGTATTTCATAATATGGTATCTAAGTAATCTATCTTCTTTCCTGTCTCTCATCACTTCTTTCAACTCTCTTCTTTATTTTGGTCTTGGTTTTTCTCAAACATGCTCAACTTACGCCCATGACTGTCTCCTGACTGCCATGAAAGTCTCTTCTCTGTGTTGCTCTCTCAGTGAGGTTGTCTCCAATCACTGTATTTAATGGTGCCCCCTCCCCATTTAATCTTTTACATATTAACAAGGTTATAAAATTTTTCTTAGCACAAATCACTGAATTTTTAATATTTTTCTTCTTTTACTTTTTATTTTTCTCAACTGAAGTATGCAGTTTACGAGATCAGTGACCTTCCTTCTCTTGCTCACTTCTATGTCCTTAGCACCTAGAATATGTTACCATAAAGCATGAACTGGCAAAGGAACTACACAGACAGCGAGTACAGAATGGACTGCCTCACCAGTCAAAAACTCATACCATGTACCTTTTTCCTGACACATCACACAATTTGAAATCACTTCCCTTTTCTATCAAAAACCAGGACCTAGAAAACAAAGGGAAATTTAGATCTTGCCACAAACCTCTTTTTAAATGGTATGGGAAACAGTGGAAACTGTCAGACTTTATTTTGGGGGGCTCCAAAATCACTACAGATAGTGACTGCAGCCATGAAATTAAAAGACGCTTACTCCTTGGAAGGAAAGTTATGAGCAACCTAGATAGCATATTCAAAAGCAGAGACATTATTTTGCCAACAAAGGTCCGTCTAGTCAAGGCTATGGTTTTTCCTGTGGTCATGTATGGATATGAGAGTTGGACTGTGAAGAAAGCTGAGTGCTGAAGAATTGATGCTTTTGAACTGTGGTGTTAGAGAAGACTCTTGAGAGTCCCTTGGACTGCAAGGAGATCCAACCAGTCCATTCTAAAGGAGATCAGTCCTGGGTGTTCATTAGAAGGACTGATGCTAAAACTCCAATACTTTGGCCACCTCATCCAAAGAGTTGATTCATTGGAAAAGAGTCTGATGATGGGAGGGATTGGGGGCAGGAGGAGAAGGGGACGACAGAGGATGAGAAGGCTGGATGGCATTACTGACTCTATGAACATGAGTTTGAGTGAACTCCAGGAGTTGGTGATGGACAGGGAGGCCTGGTGTGCTGCGATTCATGGGGTTGCAAAGATTCGGACACAACTCAGTGACTGAACTAAACTGAACAGAAAGAAACTTAATTTAATCCAAATGCTAAATACATATTCTGTATGTTCAAGATGTACTTTAGGGGACTTCCCTGGTGGTCCAGTGGTTAGAAGTATTAGTTGCTCAGTTGTTGTCTGATTCTTTGCGACCCATGGACTGTAGCCTGACAGGCTCCTCTTTCCATAGGATTTTCCAGGCAAGAATACTGGAGTGGGTTGCCATTTCCTTTTCCAGGGGATCTTCCCGACCCAGGGATTGAACCCAGGTCTCCTGCATTGCAGGCAGACTTTACTGTGTGAGCCACCTAAGACTTCACCTTGCAATGCAGGGGGTGTGGGTTTGATCCCTCGTTGGGGATTTAGGATCCCACATGCCTCACAGCTCAAAAAAACAAAACATAAAGCAGAGGCAATATTATAACAAATTCAGTAAAGAGTTTAAAAATGATTCACATCAAAAAAATATCTTTAAAAAATGTACTTTAGAAATCACCATATTGGGCATGAGATATCTGCTATTCCTCATCAGAAGAGGTAATTGAGACCTAACTGTGTAGAGTGAGCCCAGAATTGCAGCCTCCAGCCTCAACCTCTCATCTGAGGCTAAATACTACAGGTACAGTTTGCCTGTGTAAGCAGATCCACCCACACCACTTTGAAAAGGCATCACCCTTTCCTACTACACACAGTACACTTATAAAGATATATGATATGATGTGCTTCCCACTGGGAAGAAACAGTTTGCAGGACAAAAAGAGCTGCTGTGAGTCAGAAAGCATGCTTCTTGTGCAAAACTGAAATGTCTCACTCCATGAACAACATAGCATTGGTTTTTAGTTTTGGGCTTTTTTTTTTTTAATAATTCACCAATTTTCTCTATTGCTTAAACTTTTTTCAATAGCTTAATGAATGTGTGCATGCTAAGTCGCTTCAGTCATGTCCAACTCATTGCAACCCTATGGACTGTAGCCCTCCAGGCTCCTGGAGGGCTATAATCCTCCCGAATGTTTTTTGATGTGAATTATTGTTAAAGTCTTTACTGAATTTGTTATAACATTCCTGCGGCTTTATGTTTTGTTTTGTTTTGTTTTTTTTTTTGAGCTGTCAGGCATGTGGGATCCTAAATCCCCAACCAGGGATCAAACCCACACTCCCTGCATTGAAAGGTGAAATCCCCTGTCCATGGGATTTTCCAGGCAAGAATGCTGGAGTGGGTTGTCATGCCCTCCTCCAGGAGATCTTTCCAACACAGGGATCAATCCCACATCTCCTGCACCTCCTGCTTTGCAGGTGGATTCTTTACCACTGAGCCACAGAGAAGCCCAGTTTAAAGAATGTTAACAAACAGTATCATGCATTGAAGAGGTTGTAAAACTAGGAAGCTTGAAATTTTTTAAAACATGCATACACTAGTATAATCAAATCGTCCAAAATTTTAATTAGCCCAGGAACTGTAGAATAATTGAATTTCAAAAATTTCTGGTTATTGTTTGCTAAAGATTATTTGGGTAATAGCAAAAATCAAATTATTTTTAATGTTAAGATTTCCTATAAGAAATACATGTCCAAGAAAATAAACATGCATTTCTCTATTACAATGCATATTTCAGGAGAAAACAAATTACTTGACATTTGTCTCCAGATACATATTGCTTCTGAATCTGTGTAGCTTTAGTCTCTGATAACAGCGACTGGAGTATGAAAAAGGAGAAAATAAAGCACCAGAAGACAGGTATTTTATCTTCATGTTTATCTTTATAAAGACAGGTATTTCACTGTTGCTTATGGAACAAGGGGATATTACAACTAATGATATACCAACTTTGTTCACCACTTATTTTTCACTTTCAGTTTTACTGCTGTTAGTGGGAAAAGAATAAAGTTATTTTAGTTGCTGTATATCAATAGAAGTACTTAGCTTAGGCAAAATAAAAATTTTAACACACTCTTCTGTGCCCTTTAAGACCAACATTTTCTTTTTACATTTTAAAACTTTTTATTTGTGTATTTAAAAAGTGCGCATTCCAGTATTTAAAATCACTTTAACAAAAAGGAAATGGCACTCTAAACTGTACTTCACAGCCCACAGGACACCTTGGACCAGCCTGCTTTTTACTCTAAAGTTCACTATTGTCCGACCCAGCTTCCTCTTTCACCAACTTTTCCTTTCCTTTTAGTCAGACAGGCAGATGAGAGAGAGAGAAGTGGCCTACACTTGTTAGTAGTTCTACTTTCTTTGATGTGAAAAAGGGTAGCACAGTCGTTTAAAGCTGATCCAACCTCTTTGCATCTTACAAAGTTAAACAGCAAAAAGAAGTAAAATAAGGCATTGCTTGTGGAATGTGCATTGCATTCTGGCAGTGCAGGTATTGTGACTTCATTAGGACTCCCCTGCTTGCTTCTCCTGTTCAATAGTTTCTTTTGAAGGCAGTGGATTTTTCTCTTGTGTTTCTGTTTTCAATTTCAACTTATCGAACTCCTTTACCTCAGCCTTATGGGGTTTGTCAGACATGGTTGCAGAAGAAGGGGAGCAAGCTGTGAGCGAGTGAAGTCTGGTGTGCACTGTGGCCACTGCCAAGTGCCTAAGACTAACATTTGTAGCCAGGAAAAGGTTCAGATCATTGTATGGTGGGGTAGCAAGGGTCAGAGGTAGCAGTGTTGATCATTAACAACTAATCAAGGAGCCAAACAAGGATGGCAGAAAGGACAAGGATCCTTGCAAGGGACAGGTTGGTAAGGACATCAGAACACACAGACACAGAAGGAAGAGCCCTTCATCCAGACGAAGTGGTTTTGATTGCACTGTGTAGGCCGGAAGGGATGTGAGACTGCATTTCAGAAAACCGGTTAATAAGCTAACTTAACTCAGTATGTTCAAATTAGTAGTCAATAGCTATTCAATTACTTAAAACAGGTTAATGGTCTTGTGCATATAGGAAATGGCCTAATCCAGCCCCCTGGGAAAATTGTGTTTATAATGTGATAAGATCGAGTACTGAAGGAAGACTTTGCCTTGCAACACTGCCCTGTTCTCTTTCTGATCTGCTTACCGCATTGACTGTCTTTCCCCAATGGGAGAAAAACATAAAAAGCTAAAAATCTTGCCCCAAAATCACCATGAGCTTGTTTTGCAATCTTGTGACCACACAAGTGGTAATGGCTTGAGATATTCAATGTGAACCATATAAAATCAAGTAATATCTATACGTCACGGTGGAGAAGGCATCATTGAACAGCACAGTTGTACCCACTCCTCATGGATGCTGGCTTAGGAATGATTGATAGGTGCTAGTAGTTTATTCATGAAGACCTCCCCACCATCTTCTGAACAAAACTGTGAGAAATTAATCATCTTAATATAGTTTGATCTTCAGGCAGTAGTAAGACAAGTGATTCATCAACTTCTGTTTGCTGCTGCTGCTAAGTCGCTTCAGTCGTGTCCGACTCTGTGCGACCCCATAGATGGCAGCCCACCAGGCTCCCCCGTCCCTGGGATTCTCCAGGCAAGAACACTGGAGTGGGTTGCCATTTCCTTCTCCAATCAATGCATGAAAGTGAAAAGTGAAAGTGAAGTCACTCAGTCGTGTCCAACTCTTTGCGACCCCATGGACTGCAGCCTACCAGGCTCCTCTGTCCATGGGATTTTCCAGGCAAGAGTACTGGAGTGGGCTTCCATTGCCTTCTCCACAACTTCTATTTAGACCCCACCAAATCCATGTGTGTGTTAATCACTTAGTTGTGCCTGAGCTTTTGTGACCCCATGGACTGTAGCCAACCAGGCTCCTCTGTCCATGGGATTCTCCAGGCAAGAATACTGGAGTGGGCTGACATGCCCTCCTCCAGGGGATCTTCTTGACCCAGGGATCGCACCTAGGTCTCCTGCATTGCAGGCAGATTCTTGACTGTCTGAGCCACCAGGGAAGCCCCCAGAACTATAATATAAACAATTATTTGGAGATCCTGAGTGCAGCATTTAGAGGTGAAAACTCTGGCCTTTTCCAAGGTCAAAATAAATACTTAAACCAAGAAATATGTTTCCCCTACTCTGTACCCCAATATTACTTTTCTACAGGACTCACTACATTTATTTTATATTTAAACTATATGTTTCTATATTGTACCTGTTTCCTGTGTTTTATCAAATGCCTGTCTCTGGAATGGAGAGTGACATTTACTAGGTGCAGGATAAAAACTCACTGCAGAGAACTCACGTAAGTAATTTAGGAGGTTATTCACCCTCATGGAAAGACCACTGATATAAAAGAACTATTTTTTACTCTACTTTAAAATGAAAACATTTATACATATAAGCTTTAAAACAACCACAAAATAGGTTCTATAACTTTCTTAAGCTTGTCAAAGTTCTAGACGCCCAAGGTTATAACTACTGGCATGTGCATTTCAACTTTCATTAACCCCCAAAAGTGAATTGTCTTTAAGCATCTTATACAGCATTTATCATCTGATACTTTTCACTTTCGGCTATGCAAAGTTATTTGGATGTGCTCCTGTTTGAAAAGCCTTCAACCTTCTCCAAGTAATTCGTAACTATTTATGCCCTTTAAGTGCTATCTGCATGTTTTTTCTTTTCTTTTTTTTTTTTTCCTGAAATAAAGGGCTGAAATAACATTTCTGGCTCAGGAAACATATTATCCACATAAAGTGAAGTATACTTTAAACATTCTACTTTCTCTGGTAAAAAAATACAAAGTAAAATTCATATCCAGTTTAAAATATGGGGTCGGTTCATGACTTGTTAGGCAAGTACGTTCCTAAAACCTAAGTCTGACCATACTAATAGTGGACCAAGTTTGTCTGCAGGATTTCCTCCTCCGGGGCCTTGCGGACACTCCTTTCTCAGCATCCTTTGGAGACCTACTCATCCCATGTTTTCTCTTACTATTTAGTTTTGAAAATGGAAGTCAGGGAAGAGCTTCAGGCAGCCATTCATGGTGAGTTTTAAGCATCTTACAGTGAAGGACAGGGAAGACTGGTATGCTGCAGTCCATGGGGTCTCGAAGAGCAGGACACAACCGAGCAACTGAACAACAATATGCCAATTACTGTGATAACTGCTATAATTTTCTCATTTCTTTTTCACACCAAGTCTGAAGTAACCACTGTTACCTTATTTTCCTGAAGAGCAAATTAGGACCTTAGAGTAAAAATAACTTGCCTATGACCACTCAGCCAGCTACCACCAAGAGTCAGTACCAGCTCTGTTGGGTCCTAATAGCCTTGTTTTTCATTAGATGGCAAACCGCCTAGAATATCTCCCAAGGAAATAATTTTTGCATGTTAACCCGTTAGTGAAGTCTTAAAGCAAAGAAATGTGCATGCTGTGTAATGTAATTTCAGATATTCACCAAGAGATGAGAATAAACATTTTGAGGGAGAGGTTCTGAATTCACACTCTGCACACATTGCCTAATTTATTACATATGCATGTACAAACACATTCACACTGCAAAAGACAAATTGTGAACTTCCTACAATATTATTTATCATGAAAGAAGGATTCCTTTCATACTGTGAGGGTCAATCCTATCTGAACAGCCTAGAATATGGACTTACATTCTCTCTGCACATACATTTATACATAGCTCTCCTAACTTCCACTGTGAATGACACACATCTGTCATGTCAACATTCACCACACAAGATGATCATATCATTTTCTTTATTAGGAAAAGGTCTCAGTCTCATATAACTAACTTCCCACATGTCACCAAAAATCAAACTTCAGGCACTTATTAGGATATTTTATTTGTAATTTTATTACAAATAAATTATTACAAATAATTTATTTTATTACAAATTATTACAAGTAATTTATTTTATTACAAATAAATTAAAAATATGAACACATCTAAAACATATGTATTACACACACACACACATATATGGAGCTATATTTGGAATTGTGTTAAATATAGCTTCTCTACTCTGAGGAATTATGAACAGAATTTATGCAATTCTGAAAGAAATTCATATGCATTATTTTAAAGTATATAAACTTGATTAAATAGTAAAAACTATGTAATGAGGTATCTCCTCACACCAGTCAGAATGAACACAATGACCATCATTAAAAAGTCTACAAACAAAATGTGGGAGAGGGTATAGAGAAAAAGGAACCTTCCTACACTGTTGGTGGGAATGTAAATTGTTGCAGCTACTATGCAAAACAGTAGGGATGTTCCTTCAGTTCAGTTCAGTTTAGTTGTTCAGTCATGCCTGACTTTTTGCAACCCAGTGGACTGCAGCACTCCTGGCTTCCCTGTCCATCACCAACTCCCAGAGCTTACTCAAACTCATGTCCATCAAGTCGGCGATGCCATCTAATCATCTCATTCTCTGTCAGCCACTTCTGCTACTGCCTTCAATCTTTCCCAGCATCAGGGTCTCTTACAATGAGTCAGGTCTTCATATCAGGTGGCCAAAGTACTAGAGCTTCAGTTTCAGCATTAGTCTTTCCATTGAATACTCAGGACTGATTTCCTTTAGGATGGACTGGTTTGATCTCCTTGCAATCGAAGGGACTCTCAAGAGTCTTCTCCAGCACCACAGCTCAAAGCCATCAATTCTTCAGCGCTCAGCTTTCTTTAAAGTCCAACTCTCACATCCATACATGACTACTGGAAAAACCATACCTTTGACTAGATGGACCTTTGTTGGCAAAGTAATGTCTCTGCTTCTTAATATGCTGTCTATGTTGGTCATAGCTTTTCTTCCAAGGAGCAAGCATCTTTAAATTTCATCGCTGAAGTCACCATGCGCAGTGATTTTGGAGTCCAAGAAAATAAAGTCTGTCACTGTTTCCACTGTTTTCCCATCTATTTGCCATGAAGTGATGGGACCATATGTCATGATCTTAGTTTTTTGAATGCTGAGTTTCAAGCCACCTTTTTCAATCTCCTCTTTCACTTTCAAGATGCTCTTCAGTCCTCTTCACTTTCTGCCATAGGGTAGTGTCATCTGCATATCTAAAGTTATTGATATTTCTACCATCAATCTTGATTCCAGCTTGTGCTTCATCCAGCCTAGCATTTCACATGGTATACCCTGCATCCTTCGTGGGTCAGTCAGTAAAGAGTCTGCCTGCAATCTAGGAGACCCGGGTTCAATTCCTGGGTCAGGAAGATCCTCTATAGCAGGAAATGGCAACCCACTCCATTATCCTTGCCTGGAGAATCCCATGGACAGAGGACTCTGGCAGGACACAGTCTATAGGGCCACAAGAGTTGGGCACAACTGAGTGACTAAACACATATACACACAGACACCCTGTATATAAGTTAAATAAGCAGGTGACAACATACAACCTGGATGTACTCTTTTCCAAATTTGGAACCAGTCTGTTGTTCTAGGTCCAGTTCTAACTGTTGCCTCTTGAGCAGCATACAGATTTCTCAAGAGGCAGTTAAGGTGGTTTGGTATTCCCATCTCTTGAATTTTCCACAGTTTGTTGTGATATATAAAGTCAAAGACTTTGGCATAATCGATAAAGCAGCAATCAATCATGTAGATGTTTTTCTGGAATTCTCTTGCTTTTTCTATGATCCAATAGATGTTGGCAATTGGACCTCTGGTTTCTCTGTCTTTTCTAAATCCAGCTCAAGTATCTAGAAGTTCTCAGTTCACGTACTGTTCAAGCCTCGCTTGGAGAATTTTGAGCATTACTTTACTAGTGTGTGAGATGAATGCAAATGTGCAGTAGTTTGAGCATTCTTTGGCATTGCCTTTCTTTGAGATTGGAATGAAAACTGACATTTTCTGGTCCTGTGGTCACTGCCGAGTTTTCCAATTTGCTGGCATATTGAGTGCAACACTTTCACAGCATCATTTTTGAGGATTTGAAATAGCTCAACTGAAATTTCATCACCACCACTAGCTTTGTTTGTAGTGATGCTTCCTAAGGCCCACTTGACTTCACATTCCAGGATGTCTGGCTCTAGGTGAGTTGACCACACCATCATGGTTATCTGGGTCAAGAAGTTCTTTTCTGTATAGTTCTTCTGTGTATTCTTGCCCCCTCTTCTTAATATCTTATGGTTCTGTTAGGTCCATACCAATTCTGTCCTTTATTGTGCCCATCTTTGCATGAAACCCTAGGAAGCTCTAATTCTCTTGCAGACATCACTAGTCTTTCCCATTCTATTCTTGGCCTCTATTTCTTTGCGTGATCACTGAGGAAGGTTTTCTTATCTCTCCTTGCTATTCTTTGGAACTCTGCATTCAGATGGATATATCTTTCCTTTTCTCCTTTGCCTTTAGCTTCTCTTCTTTTCTCAGCTATTTGTAAGGCATCCTCAGACAGCCATTTTGCCTTTTTGCATGTTTTTCTTGGGGATGGTTTTGATTACTGCCTACTGTATAATGTCACAAACCTCCATCAATAGTTCTTTGGGCACTCTGTCTATCAGATCAAATCCCTCGAATATATTTGTCACTTACACTGTATAACCATAAGGGATTTGATTTAGGTCATACCTGAATGGTCTAGTAGTTTTCCTTACTTTCTTCAATTTAAGTCTGAATTTGGCAATAAGGAGTTTGTGATCTGAGCCACAGTCAGGTCCCAGTCTTGTTTTTGCTGACTGTATAGAGTTTCTCCACCTTTGGCTGCAACAAATATAATCAATCTGATTTCAGTGTTGACCATCTGGTGATGTCCATGTGTAGAGTTTTCTCTTGTGTTGTTGAAAGAGGGTGTTTGCCATGACCAGTGCATTCTCTTGGCGAAACTCTGTTAGCTTTTGCCCTGCTTCATTTTGTACTTCAAGGCCAAATTTACCAGTTACTCTAGGTATCTCTTGACTTTCTACTTTTGCATTCCAGACCCCTATGATGATTAGAACATCTTTTTTGGGTGTTAGTTATAGAAGGTCTTATAGGTCTTCATAGAACCATTCAATTTCAGTATCTTCAGCATTATTGGTTGGGGCATAAACTTGGATTACTGTGATATTGAATGGTTTGTCTTTGAAATGAACAGAGATCATTCTGTCATTTTTGAGACTGCACCCAAGTACTGCATTTCAGACTCTTTTGTTGACTATGAGGGCTACTCCATTTCTTCTACGGGATTCTTGCCCACAGTAGTAGATATAATGGTCATCTGAATGAAATTTGCTCATTCCAATCCATTTTAGTTCACTGTTTCTGAAAATGTCGATGTTCACTCTTGCCATTTCCTGTTTGACCACTTCCAATTTATCTTGATTCATGGACCTAACATCCCAGGTTTTTATGCAATATTGCTTTTTGCAGCATTGGCCTTTACTCCCATCACCAGTCACATCCACAACCAGGCACTGTTTTCACTTTGGCTCCATCTTTTCATTCTTTCTGGAGTTATTTCTCCACTTTTCTCCAGTAGCATATTGAGTACCTACTGATCTGGGAGTTCATCTTTCAGTGTCATATCTATTTGCCTTTTCATACTGTCTTTGGGGTTCTCAATGCAAGAATACTGAAGTGGTTTGACATTCCCTTCTCCAGTGGACCATCTTTTGTCAGAACTCTCCACCATGACCTGTCCGTCTTGGGTGGCCCTACATGGCATGGCTCATAGTTTCATTGAGTTAGACAAGGCTGTGGTCCATGTGATCAGTTTGGTTAGTTTTCTGTGATTGTGGTTTTCATTCTGTCTCCCCTCAGAGGATAAGGACAAGAGGCTTATAGAAGCTTCCTGATGGGGGAGACTGACTGTGGGAGAAACTGGGTCTTTTGATGGGTAGGGCCATACTCATTAAATCTTTAATCCAATTTTCTGTTGATGGGCAGGGCTGTATTCCCTCCCTGTTGTTTGACCAGGACCCAGAGACCCCATAGAGACTGAGCCAGACCTGTGTTGGGTCTGATTGGGTACTTACCCAGACTCACCTGTGAGTGTCCAGGAGTCTCTGGGAGAGGTGTGAGTCAGCAGTGGCCTGCTGCAGGGTCGGGGGCACTGAGTGTGGCTATGCATGCACGGGACCTTGTGAAGGATGTAGCAGTTGTCTTCATTACCTCCACCATAGTTTGGTCTCAGGTCAAACAACAGGGAAGGAACACAGCCCCGCCCATCAACAAAAAATTGGATATTCCTTACAAAACTAAAAACAGAGTTGCCACATGATCCTGCAATCCCACTCCTGGATGTATATCTGGAGAAAACTCTAATTTAAAAACATACATGCATCACAGTGTTCACAGCAGCACTATTTATAATAGCTAAGACATGGAAGTGCCTTAATGAATGGATAAAGAAGAAGTGGTACATATAAACAAGGGAAGATTACTGAGCCATAAAAAAGAATGAAATAATGTCATTTGAAGCAACATGGATGGCTCTAGAGATTATCATATTGAGTAAAGTAAGTCAGATGGAAAAAAATCTCATGGGATAACATTTAAATGCTGAATCTAAAAACATGATACAAATGAACTTATTTACAAAACAGAAACAGACTCACAGACATAAAAAAAAAATAACTGATGGTTACCAAAGGGAATAGAGGAGAAGGGGGAGAGAGAAATTAGGAGTTTGGGATTAACATATACACACTACTATATGTAAAACAGGTAAACAGTAAGGACCTACTGTATAAGACAAGGTTATACAGTATAACCTTGTGTTATACTGTGTTTAACAAATTGAGTATAGTTTTTTTGTAATAACGTATAAAAAAAGGAAATGAACCTGAAAAAGAATATATATATATGTGTGTGTGTGTGTGTGTGTATGTGTGTGTATGCATAAATTAATCACTTTCCTATACACTTGAAACTAATAAAAGATTGTAAATTAACTATATCAATTTAAAAATATAAACTTTTTATATAGTATAAAGTATACGAGGTTTTTAAAGTGTATAAAAAGTCATAACTTTTTTTTAAAAGTCATAAACTTTAACCTACTAAAACCTCTTTCCCCATAAAAAAAAGTTAAATCTGTCTAGAAACCGGTTATTCACTTTTTAAACCAATGTTTTCCCTCAGATACACTCCACTCAATTATATATAGATCAGAAAGCCTATTTAGGACAACTACTGACCTTGTTCAGTACTTATCTGCCTCTTGAGAAATTTGTATGCAGGTCAGGAAGCAACAGTTAGAACTGGACATGGAACAACAGACTGGTTCCAAATAGGAAAAGGAGTATGTCAAGGCTGTTTATTGTCCCTCTGCTTATTTAACTTATATGCAGAGTATGTCATGAGAAACGCTGGGCTAGAAGAAGCACAAGCTGGAATCAAGATTGCCAGGAGAAATATCACTCACCTCAGATATGCAGGTGACACCACCCTTATGGCAGAAAGTGAAGAGGAACTCAAAAGCCTCTTGATGAGTGTGAAAGTGGAGAGTGAAAAAGTTGGCTTAAAGCTCAACATTCAGAAAACGAAGATCATGGCATCAGGTCCCATCACTACATGGGAAACAGATGGGGAAACAGTGGAAACAGTGTCAGACTTTATTTTGGGGGCTCCAAAATCACTGCAGATGGTGACTGCAGCCATGAAATTAAAAGAGACTTACTCCTTGGAAGGAAAGTTATGACCAACCTAGACAGCATATTCAAAAGCAGAGATATTACTTTGCCAACAAAGGTCCACATAGTCAAGGCTATGGTTTTTCCTGTGGTCATGTATGGATGTGAGAGTTGGACTGTGAAGAAGGCTGAGTGCTAAAGAATCGATACTTTTGAACTGTGGTGTTGGAGAAGACTCTTGAGAGTCCCTTGGACTGCAAGGAGATCCAACCAGTCCATTCTGAAGGAGATCAGCCTTGGGATTTCTTTGGAAGGAATGATGCTAAAGCTGAAACTCCAGTACTTTGGCCACCTCATGCAAAGAGTTGACTCATTGGAAAAGACTCTGATGCTGGGAGGGATTGGGGGCAAGAGGAGAAGGGGACGACAGAGAATGAGATGGCTGGATGGTATCACTGACTTGATGGACGTGAGTCTGGGTGAACTCCGGGAGTTGGTGATGGACAGGGAGGCCTGGCGTGCTGCAATTCATGGAGTCGCAAAGAGTTGGACACAACTGAGCAACTGATCTGATCTGATCTGACCTGACTGACGTTGTCGCATGTATTCATGTTATTTATATTTATATCCATTATGCTAATCAATGGAATAATTATGGATTAATTCTAATATAACATTTGTTAATTAATTCATATTCATTAGATGTATTCACAATTAACTGATTCTCAGAAATACCTACAAAATGAAAAGCTGTCAAGATTCCTAGTTTAGAACCCTCCAGTAGAGCAAGTTTTAAAATGCTACCTAATCAGATTAAATCTCTACTCGTTCATCATTTTAACTGGGTAAAATAAGAAGAAAAGGCTAAACGAGAATTGTAGCAATTTTTTAAATATATCTCAAACATCAACTAGTTCATTCAGAACATTTAGAAGATGTTAAGTAAGACATGTTTCTAGGGCTTAACAGTGACCTAGTTCTTCTGTGTTCCTCCTTCTATAAAATGGTGCCAATAATAGTACTCACTACATGTGGGGTTTAGATTTTTTTAAAAAGATTGTATCTATTAAGAGATTTGGCTCTTTCACACATCTATGGCCATCAACAAGATGAGGAAATATAATTTATTTCTCTTGACCTCCTCAGGAATAGATGCTGAAGTAATATAAAAAAATGATACTATTCAGAACATGAAATAACATTTGATTTAATGGTGCTTTTAATGCCCACCAAAACAACTATTTCAACCATTCTATAATAATGTATATTTATTAAAAATAATGAAACATTTGAAATTCATGAACATTTTAAGGATAATTCCAGTTATCCAGATCAGTGGCTACACCGAGCATTAGGGACTGTCCAAGATACCACTAAAATGAATGACTCTAGCGTGAGCCAACAGACAAGATGTTCATAGCATAGAGCCTGGGATAGTCAGAGAATGAAATGTGGGTTGTGCAAGACTACACTAAGCAAAATCGTAAGGGGGTATTCCAACAAGCGGGTTCTCAATGCGGGTATTTACAGGGGTTGAAGGGGAGTGAGGTCAGTTGCAGAGAGGAGAGACAGAGCAGGCCAAATGCACTTTGTAAAAGCGATTCCAGTGATTCTAGTGGACAATCTCAAACCCTCAGCCACCTTCCTCCCAGTGTAGGTGAGAACTATTAGAATTCAAAGAAATCTAATCAATATCACCCTTCTCCCCAGTCTGAGTTCTGAACTGGCAAATAAAACCAAATCTCACCTTGACAACTAATAAAACTGAAACTGTAAAATGTGGCTGATATCTGTGAGCAAATGGGTTTTCTGATACTGATCCCAGGACTGCATGGACTAACCAGCTCCAAAGATCACACACAGTGATCTGAGCTTTCGCCTCCTTTGTAGGTCTTCTGGCACTATCCCAAGTGGGACGGGAAACACTGAAGAGTAGACCTTGTTCCTCCTCCCAACCTTACCAAGCAGAAAAGTCACTGCATCTCCCCTGGGAGGAGACACAAGAGAGTGACAAGGAGTAATCAAGACCACTAACACCTCAGCATAAGACCAATAAGCCCTATAAGGTTATATCTTATAACTAAAATACATTTGACTCCGGTTTTGAAGCAGACAGTAAAATATGATGGAGTGTAACTGTTAAATTTGACTGAAGAATCAAAGTGAGTATCTGTGTACTATCTGATCTCTGCTAAAATGTCCATATTACTTTGTATCTGGCAGTAAACCTTGAATTAGCCTGTTAGAGGGTTTATTTTAACACTGTCTGTTTGTCATTTATGCTACTCATATAATTTTTAAGATAACAGGTGATTTATTATTTTATATTCAATTAACATGAAAAAAATCTAGATTTTATAATGCTGTTAAACTCTTGCTTCCTCTTTCCCCACCTGCCTGTGTAGTTTTGAAGCAAGTACTTCTTTAGCTCAGAAACCTTTTGCTGGAGGCATGTTTGAGTTTTCAAACACTGTCTCTATATTTTTCCTGCTAATTACTGGGTCTGCTTTAAGTATAACATAATGGGCCAAACAGCGACTTCTCTCACTTTGGAGATTGTTACATAAATGGGAAAACTGAAACCCCACTGATTTCTAAAATTTTCACCAAAGTCATCGTAAAAGACAACACAACAATTTTTAAAATAATGAACTGCCAATGGAAGTTTATTTCTACATTTGTATGAGCTTATATAAGGAATGCTCACTGGACATCACAATAAAAAAAACATCCATCATCAGACAGCACTGATTTTAGGGCATCACTTTTGGAATAAACTCATTGTTAAACGACGGACTTTAAGGAATTAAATTCATATCATCCATATGATCTAATCTTTTTCTACACAGTAGAGAGTAGATATAATCTGATAAGCAAGGTGAATAATAAAGAATTTCTAAGATTATTTAAATTTTATCAGTCTTTTTTGAAATAAGTGAATTTGCATACTACTATCAATAACCACTACAAGTTTAAATTATTTCTGCACTAAAGCTACTAGCTCACTACAGTTCTTAGACTTCATAAAAAACCAAGACTACATATATATATATTATATTGATTTTATAAATATACACTGAATTTATAAATATATAATTAATATGCATGCATGTGTGCTCAGTTGCTTCAGTCACGTCTGACTCTGCACCCAATGGACTGTAGCCCGCCAGGCTCCTCTGTCCATGGGATTCTCCAGGCAAGAATACTGGAGTGGGCTACCATGCCCTCCTCCAGGGGATCTTCCTGACCTAGGGATCGAACCCATATCTGCTGCATTGCAGGCGGATTCTTTACCATGAGCCACCAGGGAAGCACTGTATGTTAATATACATTTAGTGCCTTGGTTGACACTCTCCAAGATAGTTTCTTATCCTGCTCTCTATCCCTCCTCCCTTCCCTCCCCCTATGGATGCGTAGTCATCTATCAGTATGTTTCCACCACTCATCCTTCCCTGAAAGTTACACATCCTTTCTTGAGACTCTCTAAAATTCTCCATTGGTACTCTTCTTGCTGCAGAGTATTCCAAGTCGGGTGAAAGTAAGCCCTCAGCTAAAACAAAAATCTACTTTGGATTTCTTCTTTTCATTTGCCTTGCTGCAATTACTATTCTAGTACTTTTAAACAGCCACAAAATTAGAAAGAACCTTTGTTCACAGAGCATGAACAAAGTTAGTTTAAAAACAAAACAAGTCACCCAAAAAAGGCAAAATAATACAGCTTTGAACGCAGGTATGCTAGAGCTAAAATTGCAGTTACCACAACTTAGAAGGCTTTGGAGCTTTCCAGTGGATCACCACTGATGGCAATCATAAAAAGGACTACATCTGTACAGTACACTAAAAGGAACAAAAAAATCCTTTCATGGTGGTCAGATGGGACCCATCCAGGGGCTCTAGCTTCCCTCGGCCCCTCCTTTCAGGTCTGAAAGCTCAAAGAACAAAACCCTGGAGTGGAAATCTCTGGGTTACATTGCTTTTGATGCATTAATGTAAAAGTATCTCTAAGCCACAATTTCCTAATTTTATATAGATGTAGCAATACTTTCTCTGCTGGAAAACAAGGTAACACATCAAGCATTATGTTAGACACTAAGAAGACATTCATACATAGTACCTACAAATTTTAGTGCCTAACAGTGATACTCAATATATAAGTCACATAAATAAAACAATACTCTTCACAGAATAGCGTCAGGTGCATTGTCAATACCATGAAGTAGACTGCTCACAGAAGACTAAATGATTGATATGTTTTTAATGAGTAAGCAGAGTTTTAAGCACATTAAAACTGATATCGGTAATTTCAAAGGTAAATTAAAGGTTTCTCTAGAACCAAACATCAAATGAAGGCTGGAAGGAGCCAAGAATTAGAACCGTGTATTCAGTCACGGTTAAAGAGCTCCAGGAAACACCACTCCAGCCTTCGGATGGCAGAGATGGAATCTCAGAATGACAGAGCCGGGAAGGCTCTCAAGAGACCACATAGCACAACTCACAGATGAGCAGGTACTTGACTGTATTCACAAGCTGAGCATAAGGAGCTCCAGTGCCCTTTTCAAGCCTGGGGACTGACATTTAAAAAGGCTGTTGATTTTATGTTTTGTTTCCTCTGACAAATGCAGTCATCTGATTGGACACTTTCCCCCCACACAGTCAATATTTGAACAGGTTTTCAACACTGATCTTAAACGCAATTGCAATTTAACTTATTACTTTGTTAGCCACAGCTGCTCCACTCTCAACATTGGCGCATGATTGACCCAGAGATTGATTCGCTGCTGTCCTCATCACAGCACACAGCCATCTCCTTGGTTCAGCTGGCACAGACCTGTCTTCTTATCTTGGCTCCACAAGAGACCCCGATAAAAGGGTCACAGGAAGCTCCAGACTAGATAAACATACAATCCTTGGCTTAATGCTGATATTTGAGATCTAGAGTTAAATATTTAAGAATGAAATGAATTTAGATCTAAGAGTACATACATCAAGAAATCCAAGGAACCAAATAGATACCAATTTTTTAGAAATAAATGAATCATCAGGAAGCTACTATCAATATAATGGTTTATAAAGTCATTCATCACTATTTCTAATGCAAGAGAAAAATAATTGAGTTTCTGAATTACAACAATAGGTAGCAGTCAAGACACTGTAGCCTATTCAAGGACATGTGGAACAAGATGATACTCAGTGGACTACATGGTGATGTTGTTAACATATACAAAGGTACCGTTAAAAAAAAAAAAAAACAAACTTTATTTTGGAAAATATCTGGCCAGTACAAATTAAAGCATCCCATGAAGTTCACATCTCTAAATTTTAAAAAGAATGCATGTAGTTCTCAGTTTCCCCATTGTTGTTGTTCAGTCACTAAGCCATGCCCAACTCTTTGCAACCTCATGAATCACAACACACCAGTTATATATTTCCCAATATATCATCCCTAATCAACACAGTATAAACTTCTTCCCTAAAAGAAGTAGAAAGCATTGCTGATTCTGTATGAGCAATATTTTTTAATTTCTTTAATCTGACTTCTAAATCCTTAAATCATAAAGATCCAATTACATGTAAATACATTTCATTTAATTGTAGGTATATGTTATATGCTTACAATGCTTTTCCTCTTTCCTCAATTAATGAGAAAGCAGAAGAACCTAATTACTTGCTGCCTAATTGTACCATAAATTTTGTCCCCCAAACTCAGAACATTTTAGTTTCTAAATAGTAAAATTAGCAGACGCAATTAACCCTTCAAAGTGTCCAAAACAGTCTACCAAGAAAGTAAGAATCTGGTCGCCATGTTATGGCTTGATTGCAGGATAAGGGTTCGAGGAGAGAACGGAGCAATTAAAGGCAGTGGCTTCTGGTCTTTTGAGCAGCAAATGTGAACATCCCCTGGCAATGCATGATCGGATATTTGTGTTCATTCTGACTGAGTTAGGTGGCTGAGGCACCACCATTCTTCAAGGCAATGTGAAGCACATACAGGAGAAACTGCCCACTATTTGTCACCTGAAGCCTAATTACAATTGTAATCACTGAGTATCCCCAATGCAGAAAATTAGTTTCAGTCATTTACCTCTCAAATACTTTAATGTCGCAAATAGTTGAATATTACTTAAATGGAACAACTCCTTTGCAACTCCAGTCATCTTCCTACTACCTGACCAATTCAACAATCATTATGTCTGAATACATACATTTGTCATCACAGACCAATCTCATGAACTCCCAACCCCCTTTACCACCACTTACACTTTTGCCTTATTAGAACTATGTTTTCCTTTTTTCAAAGTCCCTAATCCTTTCACAAATCCCCAAAGTATTAAATGCAGTAACATCTAGTTCTTAATTATTATTATTTTCTTTTTCCTTCTATCTTTTTTACAATAATCAGACCACCATAAGAACTCCTGTGCTCACTCTGTATTAGTCACAAATACTTGCCTCTTTTGTTTAATTTTCTTGACCATGTACCTTAGCTAAAAGCACTTATTTGTATTTGTTGTTCAGTCGCTCCATCGTGTCTGATTTTTTGCAACTCTATGGACTATAGCACTCCAGGCTTCCCTGTCCTTCACTGTCTCCTGGAGTTTGCTCAAACTCATGTCCATTAAGTTGGTGATGCCATCCAACCATCTCATCCTCTGTCATCCCCTTCTCCTCCTGCCTTCAATCTTTCCCAGCATCAGGGTCTTTTCCAATGAATCAGTTCTTCACATCAGGTGGCCGAAGTATTGAAGCTTCAGCATTAGTCCTAATTAATATTCAGGGATGATTTCCTTTAGGATTGACTGGTTTGATCCCCTTGCTGTCCAAGGGACTCTCAAGAACACATCCAAACATGGACTTCAGGCTTGACTATGTGACTTTCCCTGGACAACAGAATGTGAGCACAAGAACAGAATGTTCCATAGGCAACTGCTTCTTCTGCTTAGTTCCCGAAGTGAGAAGAATACAGAGCAGAATCACAACGAAAGCACACCTCACAGGTAAATGAAAAATAAACATATATTATTGTAAGCCCCTGACATCCTGAGATTATCTGCTATCCCGGTATAACTCAGAGAAAAGTAGTACAATACATCATGGGTTTATAGTGATAACTAATTTAAATAAGAGAATGCGAATGGTGATTAGCACCGCACTGATACAGGAAACATTCTATACATGTGAGCTATTGTCAAGTCGGCATTACTCCACAGGTTATCTGTTTCATTTTCTTACATTCTTCAAATAACAGAACTATGTGTTTTCTAAGCAGTAACTCCTGATATGCCTAGAAGAATGGCAGGTACCAAATAAATATGTATTAAATAAAGTCAAAAGAAAAGGTAACAAAAAGGTAACCTGAAGAGAGGGAGAAGAATAACAAGGAGAAGAATAGATTTAGAGGAGGGGAGAGAAAATGATGTCATCACTCTTTTTCGCTCAATAAATATTTATTGAACACTTAACTGTGAGTCAGACATAATGACACACATTAAGGAAACAACTGTGAATGAGGCAATTCTGTCTCTCCAGAGAAGGAAAAAAATGAAAAGTAGCAATTATATGTCCTCCCATGTAGAAAAGCACAGTGACTTTGAAACAACACAGAAATTGTTGAGAAGTTTTCTTCAGGTGAAAACATAGTCATATATTAAACTGAAAGGAGCAGAGGGAATAAAACCCACCTTTAGGGAGTTAGATAACAAAAGATGATGCCATTACAGACAGTGAGTGAGGAAGCTGACCAGACCTGATAAAGCTTTCTAGGCACTACTGCTGACTTACTGGAAAGCATAGCAGTAGACTGGCACTGATACCCAGAGTGCAGTGATGTTCTACAGTGATACTCAGACTGGTTATGCTCACAGGAAAGTAGACAGGTGGTTTGTGCCAGAGTAGTTTCTGATGCCAGATGAGTGCATCATGAAGCCAACGAGGAAATGGAATTGTGGATATTGGCAAGGATGTGGCTGTTGCTATGGAATACGATGAAGATAATATTCCATCAGGAAAATAAAAGGATGATTGTGCTCCCATAGATACATGCATCACAAGCATATGTTTTCCAGGAACTGGAGGTATCAATGAAGCAAAGGCAGGGCTTTTTTAAAAATTTAGGTTCCATGCAATAGCTGACAGTGTTGCTCTCTCTATAGGTATGACCAGGATATACTAAAAACTTCCTTCTGATAACTTGCATGATCTAACACTCTATTATTACTTTATTTGCAGTCACTTAAGTTCAAATGTTTTAATGTTCATTAAAAATGCACTTAATTGACATTACCATGTGTGTTAATGGGAAACCACTATTAATATCTTTGTTTTGTAATTAGAAAAAATTGAGGTTTGGGCAAATTTTAAAACTTGCCTTAGGTTCCAAGGTGAGTTTGTGATGAATTATAACAGAACCCAGCTTATTACTCCTTTGATATGTGCCTCTTAATAAATATATACAGAAGACTCAGAAGCAGAGGCAGATTATCTATATGATATAATACCAGCATATACTGAAATTACCTATCATCTCAATCTCCTTTTGTGTGATTTCCAAACCATAGGCCAATGGCTGGCTCCTCCATCTGTAGGAAGTTATTATGTCAGTCTTATCCTCATTTTTGAGGCATTGCTTTTGCTATAATGTGTACCTTTATGATATAAATATTGTTTTATCTAATCATTGTAAACCTTAAAGGCTACATCTTCAACCTAGTAAGACTGAAGCCCATTATTCCTTTAGTTTTGGAGATCTTTTTATTCACCCTTGAGAAATAACAACTATACATTTTATCCAATTATAAGGATATAAATAGAACCACATGGTTGGTTCCAGGACCTGAAAAATAAATGAATATTCTTATATCCAATCAGCTGAAAATGGCTCCAGGGTATGAAATAGATGGTAAACAATTTTCCTATGTGCTTCTAATTTTAAATTAAAATCAAGGTCACATTGAAGTGGTGGAAGTCAAAACCAATATAGTTTCTTTGATCTCAAACTGGGAAATATACATTTTTGCTTGTCTACTTTATATCAAATAAATGCTTTTCATATAAAACAAAGACTGTGCTACATATAAATAAGGGGATAGTATGGTAGGCACCATATAAAAAGTATTTTCAAATACAAAATAAGTTGATTATGTACAGATTGATTTTACCTTTGCCTGTGTGTTTGTGTATTTCTATTAGAATCACAATTAAATGGAGCGCTCGTTTATATCTGGTTTGACCATGACCTTGACATGTGAAATTAAATAAATCACTCAAACTCTGATTTTTTAGGTTTAGGTTTCCTTGTCTGTAGAGTAAGTGAACTTATTTGCCTTGACCAACTCTTTGGTCCTAAAAATTAAATGATTTGTTCAAGATTTTGTTGCAAGTGACTGCTAAGAACTTCAAGCCATATCTCCTGAAATCTATGACTCCTTTTCAAGTTATAGTACAGTTGTTTCTGCAATAGGTTTTTATTCATCTTGGAATGATTTATTATAGAGTAGTACAGTAGTCTCCATGAAAACCTGATCAAACTTCTTATGTCTGCTGCAAAGATATAGACAAAGAACACAGATGATCCTCAATAATGTATAAGCAAAAAATAAAATTAATTTAACTACAGGATGCAAGATTCTTTGTTGCACTAAATGACTTTATAACAATCTTCTACTTCAGTCAGTTCAGTTCAGTCACTCAGTTGTGTCTGACTCTTTGCAACCCCATGGACAGTAGCACGCCAGGCTTCCCTGTCCATCACCAAATCTTGAAGCTGGCTCAAATTTATGTCCAACGAGTCAGTGATGCCATCCAACCATCTCATTCTCTGCTGCCCCCTTCTCTTCCTGCCTTCACTCTTTCCAAGCATCACGGTGTTTTTTCATT
Organism: Tragelaphus eurycerus; assembly: GCA_935064755.1. Classification (NCBI taxonomy): domain Eukaryota; kingdom Metazoa; phylum Chordata; class Mammalia; order Artiodactyla; family Bovidae; genus Tragelaphus; species Tragelaphus eurycerus. Next base: position 1,067,643 of record CAKXYN010000097.1, on the reverse strand, counting down.
GAGTCGATTCTTCACAACAGGTGCCAAAGTACTGGAGTTTCAGCTTCAGCATCAGTCCTTCCAATGAATATTCAGGACTGATTTCCTTTAGAATTGACTGGTTTTATCTCCTTGCAGTCCAAGGGGCTCTCAAGAGTCTTCCCCAACATCACAGTTCAAAAGCATCAATTATTCAGCTTTCTTTATGGTCCAACTCTCACATCCATGCATGACCACTGGAAAAACCATAGCCTTGACTAGACAGACCTTTGCCAGCAAAGTAATGTCTCTGCTTTTTAATATGCTGTCTAGGTCTGTCGCAGCTTTTCTTCCAAGGAGCAAGCATCTTTTAATTTCATGGCTTCAGTCACCATCTGCAGTGATTTTGGAGCCCAAGAAAATAAAGTCTGTCACTGTTTCCATTGTTTCCCCATCTATTTGCCATGACGTGATGGGACCAGATGCCATGATCTTAGTTTTTGTTTTTTTTTAAATATTGAGTTTTAAGCCAGCTTTTTCACTCTCTTCTTTCACTTTCATCAAGCAGCTCTTCAGTTCCTCTTTACTTTTTGCCATAAGGGTGGTGTCATCTGTATATCTGAGGTTATTGATATTTCTTCCAGCAATCTTGATTCCAGCTTGTGCTTCATCCAGCCCGGCATTTTTCATGATGTACTCTGCATAGAAGTTAAATAAGCAGGGTGACAATATACAGTCTTGAAGTACACCTTTCCCAATTTGGAACCAGTCCGTTGTTCCATATCCAGTTCTAACTTTTGTTTCTTGACCTGCATACAGATTTATCAGGAGGCAGGTCAGGTGCTCTGATATTCCCATCTTTTTTTTTTCCCCACAGTTTGTTGTGGAAACAGACTGTGTGGATTCACACAGTCAAAGGCTTTGGCATAGTCAATAAAGCAGTAGATATTTTTCTGGAACACTCTTCATTTTTATATGACCCAATGGATGTTGGCAATTTGATGTTCTACTTAGTCCCATTTTAAAACTACTTTGTACCTCGTACTCACATACCAATGCCAATATTTATAATATACCCCTAAGAGCAATGTTACACAAAATTTATATTGTGTTTTCAGGTCTGAAATGGGCTAACTGTGGTTTGCAACTATCATAATTGCTCAATGACTTTTGGCTATTAAAGTGGTCATTGAAAAGAGACATATATGCACTTAGACTTAAGAGTTCTAAGTTCTTTTCCTTCCTCTTCAGTTTCAATGTCTTAAAATAAGACTTCTTCACTTATTGTCTGGATTACTGAAACATCTCTCTAACCATTTCCCTACTGATAACCTTACCACTCTCCAATTTTTAGTCCACTTGACCATCAGTGTTATCTTTCTAATATGCTCAATAGACTGTCATTTTTCTGCTTTATAGTTTTCACTAGTGTTTCACAGTTTTCAGAATAAAAGAAAAATTCCTACCTCAACCTCTAAACTCATAAGACTTAGCTTCCATCCTTTCTTTAACCCCAGACTCCTCTGCCATCCTTATCAAGTTAATTATAGGAGCCCAGGACTGGAGACCGAGTTTCAAACCTCTGTAAAACTCTAATGCACTGTTTCTTCACCTAGGATCCTTGCCCGCTCCTCGCTGGTACAGCAGAGCTCACTGAAACGTAAAAGCCTCCCTCAAGCATTAGTTTGCCCTTCAGTCTGACTAGACACTCTCCTGTGTGTTCTCACCATATCCTCCTAACTGTCACATCCTATCAGTCAGTAATCTATGTTTAAATCTATTTTCTGCATAGCCGCTAGGGTATTACTTTAAAAAAAAATTGTAAATCTAATTATATTACTAAAAAAAAAAAAAAAAAAAAAAATCCAGACTTGCCCCCTGAATTCTGGACAACAGCCTCCAAAGGGTGCTACATGACTTGCCCAGCCCAAGCCTCAATCCTTATTAATCTGGTAACATATTTCCTCCTGCCCACTATGTCCCTGTCATAGTCTGGGGACAGAAGAAGAAAACCTGAACTCTTTCCCAGGTTTAGCATCTTCTCTTCCCGTGTCTTAAGTGTTCTTGTCCCCACCTTGCCCTTGCTCATCTCCAGTCTCATCTAACATGACACTTCCTCAGAGTCTTTACCCAAACCCCATTTTCAGGAAAATTCGCCTCTCACCCCTTCTCATATTTTGCTTTTCTTTCACAGTAATTATCAAAATGTGTCATCATGTACTTATCTCTACGACCACTTGTTTAATGAGAATATGTTGGGTTTGCTCATCACTCCAGACTCAGTGCTTGTCCCAGTGGCTGGTGCAGAGTAAGGCTCGAGAATATTTTTTGAATGAGTTCAAAGCCTCTTTTACTAAGTATCCTTACTCTTGAGGAATGATTTTATCTGATTTTATAACACCAATTAACTGTATAGTGCATAACTGCCCATAGTGGGCTCTCACTTAATATTGGATCAATGAGTAGGCAGTTGTCAAAATCTCACTATTAAAACTATGCTGAACAGTATCAGCCTTTCTTTGATTATCCATACATACTGAAGGATGCCCATTCAGGAGTGAAGACATTCCCTGAGCTGGTAGGAGTGTTGCAGGAAGATGACTCTCCCTATCGGCTCACTTTGGCGATGGCCTCAGCTGAAGAAAACCACTATGTTTTGACTCTCATCTACCTACAGAGGCATTCTCATTCTGGTGTCCAAAGCCAAAGGTCCAGTCCCACCCCAACTGGAGACAATGTTGGACATTGTATTTAGCTCTCCATGGGGTCCACAGAAGCAGGCCAGGGACTGGATCATCATTCAACTTCTCTCTTTACCCACTCTTGCTTTTTTCTCTTCACTTCCATAGATGCTGACCTGAGGAGCCTTCCCTCACGAACATCTTGACTGCTACATATCATTTCAGGACCTGCTTCACAGCAAACCCTTCTGTGACAAGAAGAAAAATTAGCATTTATGTGGATAAACGTGATAGATAAAGGACTTGTGGCATATTGATGTTGTGGAGATGTATATATTATTATTAAAGGGTTTTTTAAGGTACTAGAAGAAAGCATGTTGTTCTTTCAATAGCATTATACATAATAGCAATTCTAATTAGAGTTAAGTGGATGTTTCCAGATATATTGGTGTTATTGTCCAGGTTTATTTTTCTTAATATTAGTATTGTGGTCCATATTTGCCTGAAGAGGACAAGTACACTGTTGAAGATCTCTTTGTGTCAAGGAAGAATATGATGGAGGGTAAATATGCTACATTTTGTGCAACACCATGATGATTTTTGTTTGTCTTTTTAGAAAACAGGAGCTCATCCTTACTGGTCCAGACAGTAAATGTTGTAGGATAAAGGTGTAACTAGTTTCAGAGAAAGAAGGAACGCCTTATGCAGAAGGAAAAAAGTATAAGGACTTCCTGGTGGTCCAGTGGCTAAGACTCCTTGCTTCTAATGCAGGGGGCCTGGGTTCGATCCCTGGTCAGGGAACTGGATCCCACATGCTGCGACTAACACTTCTCATGCTGCAATTAAGACCTGGTGTAGCAAATAAATAGATATTTTTTAAAAAGTATAAATGTTTGTTTAGAATAAAGGAATTATCCACCTGACTTTGGGAGTTGCTTTTCAGCATACTACACCAACTAACATTTAACCCTGTTACTTTTTCTCTTGCATCTCAGTTTTGCATACTGCATAGTTAAGTATTTTAAATTAAACACCTACCCTTTTCTAAAGAAATATGCATTCTCCTCCCTCTGTATCTCATTAGAAAATGTCTAATGGGAAAGGACAGGTTTCTTTTGAGGCATTTGAGCTTCTCAATCTTTATTATGAATCAAAACACCCAAAAGATCTTATTAAAGTGCATATTCAAATTCAGGAAATCCGCAGTGAGATCACAGAGCCTGCATTTCTAACAAGCATCCAGGGGTGATGCTACCAATCTATGGACCATACCCTGAGTAGCAATGGTATAAATAAACAAAAGAACATGTAACTAGAGCTCACAGAATATGATCTAGATTTAAGCTCATATTTCTGATATATTGTTCAGTAAGGGAAAGAAAAGATATGTGTCACTTTTGAAGGAAAAAAAAATTATACACACAAGCATATGTTAAAAAAAAAAAAAAAAGTTGCTCAGCTACTTTAATTGCACTTTATAAAATTAGTACACCAAAAGCCTAGTCAACCTTAATGAGTAGTTGCTTGTGAGGAGTAAGTGAAAATCATTTCCGTAATGCAAACATCAAAATGTTCAGTGTTTTTGTAACTGTGAATTACATGGTACAATTTCAGTAGATTGTTTTCATATTGCAAAAACTACATTTTCAGGATGAAATTTAGATACATATCTGTTTTATGTGTACATATCTCACACATACACAAACCAAAGTTTGTATGTCAAATTTTATGGACTACAATGACAGATAATACAGTTGATCCATACACTATTCTTGCTTCATGTCTTTTTATTTAGTAAAAGTCTTAACTTTTTCTTTGCTTATAGAATTATCTAAACAACAGAGAACTTTCTTTCAAAGGAGATACTCTCATATGTCTTAATATTAAAAACAAAGTCAAACATGAAACAAGCTCGTGTGCAATGTCTGAAAATGAATTATTGTGATATTGCTAAAGAAAAAGAGAACATCTATTCCCTTCATTCCAATGAAGCATTTCCTTCTCCAGGGGATCTTCCTGACCCAGGGATTGAATTTGTGCCCCCTGTGTTTCACTGCAGGTGGATTCTTTACCCACTGAGCCATCAGGGAAGATCGATGAAGTCAAGACAACTATTACCATGTCCTGAGTGTGCAGAACAGTCAAGTATTATAAGTGAAACACATTTCTAAGAGTCTTCATTTAGGGTACAAAGAAACAGAAACAATATTTATTGAGGATTTGCCATATTCCAAGGACTATACTAGTTGTTTTATCCCTGTGCTTATCCATTCCAAAAGGCAAACTTGTGTGGTAGGTCTTATTCCCATGCTACAAATGATTTGGGAGAATGGCACTGAAATATGTATAATATCATATTTGAAACGAGTCACCGGTCCAGGTTCGATGCCTGATACCGGATGCCTGGGGCTGGTGCACTGGGACGACCCAGAGGGATGGAATGGGGAGGGAGGAGGCAGGAGGGTTCAGGATGGGGAACACATGTATACCTGTGGCGGATTCATTTTGATGTATGGCAAAACCAATACAATACTGTAAAGTCAAGTAAAATAAAATTTAAAAAAAGAGAGAGAGAAAAAAAAAGATAAAAATAAATACAAATGAAACAAATGTTTCTGGTCACAGAGCAAGAGAGTGCCTACTTTCCTTTGTAAAGATATGTAAATCTTGTTAATAGCTGTCCATCACATTTACACAATGAAGTCAGTCGAAGAGCTCTTAAGAAGACTAATTCTTGGATCCCACCTCTTAGAGGCTCTAACTTAAATAGCCAGGTGTTTGGTCTTCATGTGCTTAGTCACTCAGTCATGTAGACTCTTTGCTACCCCAAAGACTGTAGCCCCGTCAGGCTCCTCTGTCCATGGGATTCTTTAGGCAAGAATACCAGAGGGGGTTGCCACGCCCTCCTCCAGGGGATCTTCCCAACCCAGGGATCAAACCCACAGTGAGTGTAAAAGTCCCTTAGATGAGTCAGTGAAAGCTGAGAGCCAGGGTTCTGGAGCATCTGAATCTCTCTTTCCTCATCCACTTCCCCTCAGTGTAAACACAGGACCTCATTTCTCAGTTTTTATTTCATAAAGAAAGTAGGCTCTATCAAATAGGGACTGCCTCACCTTGTGCCTGGAGAATCCCATGGACAGAGGAGCCTGGTGGGCTGCCATTTATTGGGTCACACAGAGTCGGACATGACTGATGCAACTTAGCCGCAGCAGCAGCTCGTCACAACTATAATCTTGATACTGAGTTCTAATATTTTCTTTTTCCCCAATTTTCACTTTCCCCCCAATTTACATCAGAGATTATTCATTCTAATTCTAATTTCACACACCCCTAATGTCAGTTCTTTCCCCCTAAGTGCAAGACAGCATCTTCTTCCCCAGCCCCACCTCCAACTCCTTTCCTGGAAGCTTCTTTAATATACAGTTGTCTCTTTATTCTCTAACTTCAACTTGTCCCTCCTTGTCAACTCATTTCTATATCTATTTTAAAATCCTCACAGTTGTCCTATCTTTTAGAACAAAGTCCCCAAAGCCTCTTTATCACCATAAACCATTTTAATCTATTCTATTCTACCCATTACAGTCAAATTCTTCACCAAGTTATCTGAAAGGGCTGTTGACATTTTCTCCCCTTCATGACCCAGTCTGATTCCTACCACAACATTCAATGAAATCCACTCTTACTCAAATCATAGATGTCACTTTTCATCCAATACCTCACATGTCTTACCAGCATGTGACCCTTAATCTTTCCCTTTTTCAATTGGTTTCTTTCCTTCTTTGCAACACTGCACTTTTCTGGGCTTTCTGCCTACAATTTGGAAGGTCCTTCTCAATCTGAAGGCTTCTTGTCCCATATATTGATGTTCCTCCTTGTATTTCTCTCACTCTATATATTACATAGACATGAATCCCACATAAACACCATTAGGGAAGTGAATCATCAGTATTGATATCCTGCTTGAATCTCTCTTGAACTGTGGATTTATATACCTTATTATAAATTAGACATCTCCAAGCTATGGAAACTTAGTATGTTCAAAATTAAACTCAGAATCTTCCCAACACCCTTTCTTATCTTATGCATCCTACCCTTTGGCAATGAAGAGTGCCATGATTTGGCCTCATCCCAGAAACAGAACTACATTCCTGAACCCTCTCTTCCCATATAAAAACATTAAACCAATCGTTTTTGTTCAGTTGCTCAGTTGTGTCTGACTCTTTGTGATCCCATGGACTATAGCACGCCAGGTTTCTCTGTCCTTCACCATCTCCCAGAGTTTGCTCAAACTCATGTCCATTGAGTCGGTGATGCTATCCAACCATCTCATCCTCTGTCATCCCCTTCTCCTCCTGCCTTCAATCTTTCCCAGCATCAGAGTCTTTTCTAATGAGTCAACTCTTCACATCAGGTGGCCAGAGTACTGGAGCTTTAGCTTCAGCATCAGTCCTTCCAATGAATATTCAGGGTTGATTTCCTTTAGGATTGACTGGTTTGATCTCCTTGCAGTCCAAGGAATTCTCAAGAGTCTTCTCCAACACCACAGTTGGAAAACATCAAATCTTCAGCGCTCAGCCTTCCTTATGGTCCAACTCTCACATCTCTACATGACTACTGAAAAAAACCACAGCTTTGATTATATGGACCTTTGTCAGCAAAATAACGTCTCTGTTTTAAGTCCTCTTGACTTTCAAAGATACCATCTTGACATCATCTTCTACTGCCACTCCCCTACCTGGTAACCACTATCTCGTACCTAGATGACTACGCCTAACTGTCCCCTCTGTTTCTACTTTTGTTCCCTCTACTGTATAATCTGCACATGGTCATCATGGGAATCATTGTAAAAGACAAACTGGATCATGGCACTTTCCTTGAGGAAACTCTTCAACAGCCCCACATTTCCCTCAGAATAAAATTCAAACTTACTGCCTTCATTTAGAAGATCTTTCATAAACTGACCACTTCTTTCCTTGTAGCTCCATCTCAGGTCTTTCTCTTTAATATTCAAAGAAATATCTATAATGAACTTATTAAAGTTCCTTCAATTTGTCATGTCTTTTCTGGCTTCTACAGCTTGGCACAGGCTCTTTTCTCTGCCTAGAATTCTTTTCTCATTCTTCACTGCCCGAGTCTGTCTCTCCTTATGGATAACACTTCATTCATCTTTCAGGTGACAGTTCTACAGTAGGTGTTCACATCTCAGACTCAGGGCTGTGTTTGAGTAGGAATTCTAACATTTCATACTGAGTGAAAGTAAGATAGTTGTTTAACCTCCCTAATTGACAGTCACCTCATCTTTAAAATGAGGATAATAGACATACTCATCTCACTGAACTACATAAAATTTAAATGAAATAATGCTTATAAAGTGGTTGACACACTACCCAGCACATGTTAACTGTCAATAAATATTATTATTCACATGTTCTTGGAAAGGTTCCACTGACCCCAGAAATGTTTTTGGTCAGTATTCTAAGTATTCTTATCATGCTCTGTACTGCTCCTATCACTGACCTCACTATGTAGAACGACTAAGTCTTTTCTCTTTTTATTTCCCACTATGTGGATGCCTCTGAGGGTCAGGACCATGTCCATTTTACTTAATACTGAAGTCCTGATATCTGGCACAGAGACAAGCCAGTAACAGTACCAGTTAAATATTAGCTCAATAAAGGAACAGGGGCTTCAGAATTAAAAAGAAACCATTCCAACTGCATGGACTGTGCGCTTCTCAAAGCTTCTTGCTACTTCTGGAAATAATAACCAGTGCGTGTGTATGTATTAATTAAGTCATTCAGTAATAATCTTTAAAATTTATGTTTAATTTGAGATGCTACTTTATGTTATATGCATTTTAGTAAATGTAAAGTGTAAATAATTACAAAGATAAATTTTTGACAGAATGCTAAATGGACATAAAAGAAACATCAAATTTTAATCTGAGGAATTCTGATACATTTTAAAATATTGGTGTCATATCACTGATTTCAACAGTGAACTATACAGAGCATTGTGCTTATTTTACAAAGGCCGTGTGAAAGCTGCAAAATTCTATTGATGAGGCTACAAAGACACTACAAATTTCAGTTGGTAATCCACCTTAAATGTAAGGCAGACCTTTGTCCCTGGCTCTATTTCTTAACCAAATCACCTTCAAAACCCTGTAGGTTAGATATAAGATCCATGGACTTTTGTAATCTAAGGGTTGGTGCCAACAGTATTAACTGGATAAAAGTTGCTCAGATGAGAAACTCTAGATCTTGAAATACTGAGGAGATGAAAGACTTGAAAAATAGATTATTCTTTTCTAGGATGAAATACACAGCAATGTGTACCTAACCAGTAAATGGATCCTTTAATAAAGAAAATAAGGCACGTGTCTTTTGGAACATAATGTGGAAAATGTTTGTATAGCTTGACCCAGTATTCCTCCCTCTGGAAATTCACTTTAAGAAATATTCTGAAAGGAGAAAAAAGCTAAATGCATTAAGAAGTTTATTGTAGTATTTCTCAAAATAGAGAGGAAAAACTAGAAACTATATTCAAAATGAGGAAAGAGTTTAGTGTATTAAGACAGATCATATGTACCCCTTAAAATTAAAATGAAAACTATGATCATATCATAAGCATTTTATGTTGCTATATAATATCAAATAAAAGCATACTGATTTCAATTATGTGGAAATGATACATGCATAACTTATTTTATTGAACTTCACAGGCATTGGGTTTTTTTGCAAACTGAATGTCTCTCTCTAACAACCAACCCTGTGTGGTGGTCAGTATTTTATAGCAGTAAAGTATTTTAAATTAAGTGTGTACATTGTTTTTTAAGACATAATGCTATGGCACACTTAATACAGACTATGGTATACTATAAGCGTAATTTTTATATACACTAGGAAACCAAATATTTCATGTGGCTCACTTTATTACTATATTTGCTTTATTGCTATATTGCTTTATTGCAATGGTCTGGAACTGAACTCACAATATCTCCAAGGTTTGATTGTATGTTCATATTGAAGAATCTATGAGAATATGGCTAGGCAATAATTTATAACAGTTATATAGTTGTGAAGTCACTTTTTAATAAATTCTGGGAAACATGTATATTTATTATAATATATGTCCATTTTTAAAGTTTCCCAAATGTAAAAATCAGTCCTAGAAGTTTATTAGTATTATCATTCTGGACAAAAACAGTTGCTTGTGAGTCTGGTTTCCAATAGAAAAGAAGGGCTTTTATAAACTGTATTTTTAGTAAAATAAAATGATTACTTCTGTGTCTCAAGTCCAAAGCACAGTACTTCAATTAGAAAGACTGATTTCAATACCACTTAATTTGACTTTGTGAGTTATGCAGCCACAGTTTACCTGGCATGAAAACTATTTTTATTTTTTTATTTGTCACAAATGAAGACTATGTAGAATGCTAGGTAAAAGGCACAATGTCCTTAGATTCTCCCATGTTAATCATTATTATGTACCAGTCCTTTAACTGAATCATTTTAAAAGAGGCCATTACTGTGAAAGAGCTAAATTTAAGAACAGGCTGTGCAATCACATCATAACGCCTCATGTACTAAACTGTGTGGCTTCAGACAACTTATTTAACATGTCTGAGCTTCAAATTTCTTGTCTAGATTATTATTATGAGTAATAATAATGCCTACTGAATAGAGTGGTTGTAAGCATTAAATATATTTACAGATGAGAAGCACGTAAAACAGGAAGAGATACAGTATACAACATATAAATGTTCGTATAATCACTCAATATTAATCAGAGCTAGGTTTTATACATTTTCTTTTCTTATTTAAAGTTCTCTAAAAAGTACAGTACAAGAAGTAAATTTCATTCTGTTTTCCTAAGAGAAAGTCCTGAAATTCTTTATCTTGAAGTTGACCTAAGGTAAGTCGCTTTTTTCTCTGAGCATCAGATTCTCCACTAACAAAATGAGATTAATATCTATATTTTAGGATTACATGAGACAAATAACAGAATCAGTGCAATACAATCAAAGTTGTTGTTGTTGTTCAACTGCTCAGTAGTGTCCAAGTCTTTGTGACCCCATGGACTGCAGCACACCAGGCTTCCCTGTCCATCACCAACTCCTGGAGCCTGCTCAAACTCATGTCTGTTGAGTCGGTGATGCCATCCAAGCATCTCATCCTGTTGTCCCCTGCTCCCCCTGCCTTCAATCTTTCCCAGCATCAGGGTCTTTATCAATGAGTTGTCTCTTCACATCAGGTTACCAAAGTATTGGAGATTCAGCCTCAGCATCAGTCCTTCCAATGAATATTCAGGACTAATTTCCTTTAGGATTGACTGGTTTGATCTCCTTGCAGTCCAAGGGACTCTTTTTTTTTTTTTTTCCTTTATTTTTTAATTTTCTTTTTATTTTTTAATTAAATTTTATTTTGCTTAACTTTACAATATTGTATTGCTTTTGCCATACCTCAAGATGGATCCGCCACAAGTATACATGTGTTCCCCATCCTGAACCCTCCTCCCTCCTCCCTCCCCATAAGATTCTTCTCCAACACCACAGTTGGAAAGCATCAATTCTTCAGCACTCAGCTTTCTTTATGGTCCAACTCTCACATTCACACATGACTATTAGAATTCTGTTCTAAGTCATATGCCTTGGCATAGCATCTGACACAAAACAGATGGTTTACAAATAATAATAATTTTTTTAAAGTAGATATACTTGTACAAAAAATAATTTATGAGGTGGACATTCATTTATAAATATAACCTCAATGGGTCAAATGTCATGAGATGTCATTATTCCTTACTTACCAAATGTATTATGATACCACAGTGCCAACACCTTATCAATGTGTGGACAGAAAGGACTATGGTTATTACCTTAATTAAATCTATCTTCACAGAAAACAATCCCCAAAGTCAGTGGTCCTTGATATCAGAAGTGCTAATTTTTCTAATCTTGCAACTCAAACTTTAAGGGACAATAAGGCCCTTAAATGCTGACTTCTGTGAAGAAAATTCATGCCTTGTTGTTACTTTCCAGAGAGCTTAGGTTTCATCCAAAGCAGTGCACGAGTTATTCAAGAATATGGTAGAAAAGTATTAATTTAGAAATGGTAAAAGTAGACACCCTTATGCAAGACATAATCTAAGTGAATGAAGGACACTCAACTCGCTGACAAAAAGTAAAGACCCTAGCAAATCTTTCTTCAAAAAGTCGCCTACTTTAAAATTCTCAGTGAGCAACTAAGAGGGAACAGGATAAATCGGAACATTTTTCAAAAAGCTGCTGAGGGAAAAGGCTTGCCGGTAAAGGACAATAATTTCTTACAACAGGGATATTTTATTACTACGTCTGATCTATTCATGGTAACACAGTACTTTCAAGTACTTTGTTCCCCTCAGACTCAGAAACTCCTTAAATAAAGGTATCCTTCTAAAAGTATAACTTGAATTTAAGCAAAAGATAACATGGAATATTAATCTTACTATTAAAAGCAACAATGTCTAAGTATAACTGGAAAGAAAACACGAAACCAAAAGGCAGTCTAATCTGCCTTCCCTGAATACAAATGAAGAAACCTTCTGTTGGTTTTTAGGTTTGAATCAAACATGAGAGCAAAATCTACTAAAACTGTTGTAAGGCTAGAGACAGTTACATCAGTTGAAGATAACTTACTAATAGTATCCAGAACCAGCATTAGTAAAAGAATGTATACATGTGTACACCCAACAACTTTCAGGAATTAAAAAGTGTTTCAACATGCTAAGCTTCATAAGATGTATGGTACATGCATTTTTCTCATGTTAACCTTCAACTTTTGGAAGTCTGGTATTATATCCTCATTTACACACGCAGAAACAAGATCTCATAAAACATACCTGTCTACATGGATATGGATATGTATACAGAGTTGAATGCCTTGCCCAAGATCACTCAGCTGGCTAGGGAAACAAACATGCTTCAAATACAAGCAGAATAAATCCAGAACGTCTAACTCTATCCACTAGGAGAATATGTCTGTGTTTATAATGCCCACAGTTAAAAATTTGGTATCAAAATTTTTAATTGATGAATAAACCATTTGGCATTGAGCAGTAAATTATTTTAAGTAACTAACACAAAAATATCAATAAAAGAAAATGATTTGGAGTGGAATATAGAAATATTTTGAGAGAAAATTAACTTTTTAATGGTTTAGTTCTCTCCAGAGCAACACAGCAAAATAATCACCTAAAATAACTACTACAAGGTATAATTTTGAATAATTTTCTAAGAGTGATATCCCTACAGAGACTTTACAGAAAGAATTTTGAAGGTTAAAAAATTCCCAAGAAAGATCACTTCAGTCCTACCTCTAAAAAAAATCAAAATTCTGTAGATTTTAAATGTGTATAGAGAAGTGTTAGTCACTCAGTCATGTCCAACTCTTTGTGACCCCATGGACTAAACCTGCTAGGCTCTTTTCTCCATGGAATTCTCCAGGCCAAGAATACTGGAGTGAGTAGCCATTCTCTTCTCCAAGATATCTTCCTGACCCAGGGATTGAACCCATGTCTCTGCATTGCAGCCAGATTCTTTACATCTGAGACACCAGGGAAGCCCTTTAAATGTGTATAGCTCTGCATAAAAGTATCCTTATATAGTATATTAAATAAAATATAAGCCAGTATCAAGTGACCATAGAAAATGCTATCAAATTTCACTGCAAGATAGTTTTAAATACAGCAAAATGTCAGATTTCAGATGCAATATATATAATGCTAAACTCTAGCTGGTCTCATTTCATTGTTATTCTTGAATGAACTATCATGCTAATTGCATAGCTCTGTTCCTACACTGCCCTTGGCAAGGCAAACAGCAATACGCTCAGATTAAATGTCTATGTGGTTACCCAAGGAGATGAAATGACACAACCATGATTCTTTTTGCTTACTGTCTCCTTTGTCATCATCATTCTCAATCAAATCCTACCAGGCTTTGAGCATGTGATTATGGTCTTCAAAGCTACAACAGTCAAAGAAGCTGGCCTAATGATCCCTAACACAAAGAATTTAGATGAAGCCCCTGACATCCAGAGGCAGAAATACTCAGTAGTGAAGAAATGAATGCCAATAAACCTGGGCACCTCCACAAAATATGCCTGTACATATGGATATGTGTGCATATTTCTAGATAGGAATGTAAAATCCATTTTGCAGCTAAAATCATTAAAAATAACTTTAATTTGAGCAATAGAAGGAGCTGAGAAGATTCAAAGGCAAATGATAAATAAGAAATCTGGTTCTGCTATGAAAAAAATTTAGCAAAAAACAGTACCTAGAGTGACTCTTAGCACTTTAAATAGAACCTTTCCTCTGTGCTTCCTTGAATATGAAATTGAGTCTAAGGGAAACATTCATCAAATGCCTACCTGCAATTCCCCAAACTAAGTAAGAAGTAGAACTGCAAACTCCCAAATTTCATCCTCAGATTTAGTCAGCCTAATTCTGCACAATTACTCAGACTGAAATTCCCAAGGAGCTCTTGGTCTCCCTCTTTCTCTCCTACCTACAGCCAGTGCAATAACCAATCCCATTAGCCCCTACTTTCAAAACAGAAAGTCAAATTGTGAATCTTCATACCATCTCCAATTCTGATCCAAACTACATCATCTTTCTCAACTATGGCAAATGCCTTCTCATGGACCTCTCTCAGCAAATTTCAATTCTCTCCAGTCTACCATATATCCAGCAACCAGAGTCATCCCTTTAAAAACTGTAATAGATCATCTCACACTTCTATTCAGGCCCCATGATCTCTACTGCATTCAGTCAGAATATGCTTACTGTGTAACAGTTAACAGTCTTTACTATGTGTAACACATTTAATGATGTTCAAGGTTTACTTGATTGGCCCCTGTTTCTCTCTCTGGTCTTTTTTTTTTCCCTGCAGTTCTGTGCTGTTCCCTGATAGTCTTTGAACACACGAGACATTTCTACATCAGGGTCTTGGCACTTAGAGTACCCTTAGCCTGGAATTCTCTGTCCTAGCTTCTTCATGTAATTCAAGTTTCTGATGAAATGTCTCCACCAGAAGTCTTCCCTGGTTTACCGTACTTTAAAGAGGAACCTCCTGCCACTGTTCCCTATTTTTTCATCTTAATTTATATTCTTTGTAGTACTGTTACCAGCTGATAATATAAATATTTGTGTATATGTATAGACGGAGAAGGCAACGGCACCCCACTCCAGTACTCTTGCCTGGAAAATCCCATGGATGGAGGAGCCTGGTGGGCTGCAGTCCATGGGGTCGCTAAGAGTCGGACACGACTGAGCGACTTCACTTTCACTTTTTTGCTTTCATGCATTGGAGAAGGAAATGGCAACCCACTCCAGTTTTCTTGCCTGGAGAATCCCAGGGGCAGGAGAGCCTGGTGGGCTGACGTCTATGGGGTCACGCGGAGTCGGACACGACTGAAGTGACTTAGCAGCAGCATATGTATAGATTGTCTTTCCCTGGTGACTCAGATAGTTAATATTCTCCTGCAATGCAGGAGGCCCGGGTTCAATCCCTGGGTTGGGAAGATGTCCCAGAGAGTAGAATGGCTACCCACTCCAATATTATTACCTGGAGAATTCTATGGACAGAGGAGCCTGGCAGGATATAGTCCACGGAGTCATAAAGAGTTGGACACAACTGAGTGCCTAACACTTCTACTTTTTTTCAATCTGTATAGATAGTTATAGATATAAATTTGTTGCCTATTTTGCACCACTAGACTAGGTATTATGATAACGATGTCTTTAGAGGATGACATTCAATTAAAAACTTGACAAGGAAACATATTATCAAGCACTCCTGACACCATCTCCACACATCATCCCCTCAAAGTATTTCATTATCTGATCTACTCTGGCCAAGACATGGATAAATCCTTTCTCTCATGTCTACCCTCTTCCTCTTTGAATACAACTAAATAGTAATGCATTTTTGTCTAAGTAAAAACACTCTCTCCTTTCATAATCACTCATGAGCTCCAATCTAATTTGTATTTTCATCCCAAACCATTGCAAAGCTGAATTCTACTGAATGATATTGTGAATCCTCTCGTTATGGTATTATATAACACCTCTTAAATTCTGAATAAAAATGTCAGCTTTTATTCATCTTCTCGTTAAACCTTTTCTTATAGTTCACATTGCATACTATTTTATTTTTCCATGACTTTCTTGGTTCAACTCCTACCATCCAAAATAGTGCTTCTTGATCTTACTCAAGGAACTCTCCAGCATCACCAATCCATTAGATGTTAGTGTTTCCTAAAATTCCATAGTGTGATTTATTTTTTCTCAGTGGAAACACTGCCTGGACAACCCCATATATCTACATGTTTTTGACTCCCAGACATCCTTATTGGCTCTTCTATTCCAAGTTCCTGGGGAAAAAGAGTCATTGCCTTCTCATCAATGAATTGCTAGCTTTAAGTATAGTACATGGCACAGAATGGATGGTAAGTAAATATATGCTCAATGGATGACCCCAAGGCAATGCACAACTCTGAGCCAGACCTCTCTCCAGATTTCCAAAGCCAAAGCTCTAATGAGGTATGTTCACTTTGACTCTGAGGTTCTTTGAACTTGTACAAAATACATGTTCACAAGTAAATCAAATATTTCCCCATTGTTTTTCTTCCTTCACCCTTAACTGTAAATTGCTCCCTTGTTTTATATTCCAAATCTTAAAAAACAAAACCCACATAAGCCAAGCATTTGAGAATCACATTGTCATGTATATCCAGCTCTTAACTTCTATAGGCTCCTTCTTCTAATTGCCTCTTCAGTAAATCCTCCCTTGTTTAACACTGACACAAATATGTCAGTGCACGTCTTTCCTTAACAGGTTTACTGCAGTGACTAAGTGTCCTCCTTGCCTCCAGTTATATCCTAATAGCCTTCCACATGGCTGCCTTTATGTTGCTGTAGGTGCTATTGTCTTTTAAGGTTAAACTATGTCATATTACTTGCTGGAAATCTGTGGAGGGCTTCCTATATCCTTCTAAAATGCTTACAAATCAATTCTTACCACATCACATAAAGCCTCACATCTTCTTTAGCCTCTTCTGTCTCTTTCCTGCTCTCACCCATCCCCATCCATCTGCTTCCCAGTACTTTTCCACTCATTGTCTCCAAGGGCTGACTTATTGCACATGCAGGTCTTTTCACCTGAAACACACACCCCACTCAACACTATTGATAGTTTGATGAAGACTTGCTCAGACATCATTTCTTCTAAGAAGTCCTCCTGTCTTGAGCTATAATCAGGTCCTTTGTGCATTTCTCTCATTGCACATATCACATAAGAGCACAGCATATGCCCAACAGAGGCAGAAGCAGCACCTCTCTGGTTTACAACTACACATAGAGAGGTTAGTATAATCCTCATTTAGGAAGTACGTATCAAACATTTCTTGAAGAAGTAAGTGTACAATTATTTTTTTACTTTTCTGTCTCTCCTACTCAAGTGGCTCCTCAGTGGTAAGAAGAAATATCCATCTCATTATTCCCAATGAATTAAACATAGCAAGTAGGTAGTTTCATTCATTCAACTAAGAGACTGCAAAAATATACATATGTACCTACATCTATATGCATCCAAAGCAAATTAAATATGTCTAATATTGGTATATTGGAGAAGGAAATGGCAACCCACTTCAGTGTTCTTGCCTGGAGAATCCCAGGGACGGGGGAGCCTGGTGGGCTGCCGTCTATGGGGTTGCACAGAGTCAGACATGACTGAAGCGACTAAGCAGCAACAGCAGCAGCAATATTGGTATAGTTGGAGTCAGGCCAAGAAATTTATATTCTAACCAGGGATACAGATACCTACTTTGATGCCTGGTCTAAAGTAAAACAGGTCCCATTGCCAAGTGTAGGCAAATCTGATTCCAAAACATAATCAATAGTTTCTTCACTTACATTATCAACTTTGTTCACTCTGGAAAGTTGTAATCCCTGATACAATAACTGTCTCTACAAATATCTCAGCATTTCTTCTTTTACTTGTTTCTAAATGCAAATATGACTGTAAAAGTTTGACTAATGAAAACACTACAACAAGAGGTCAAGTATGAGAGAAAAAGAGAAGTGAGAGAGAAACTCCAGCAGAGGAAAGTGATGACAAAGTGAATGTGAAAGTGTTAGTCACTAAGTTGTGCCCAACTCTTTGTGACCCCATGGGCCTGCCAAGATCCTCTGACCATGAAATTCTCCAGGTAAGAATACTGGAGTGGATTTCCATTCTCTTCTCCAGGGGAGCTTCCTCACCCAGGGATAGAACCCAGGTTTCCTGCACTGCAGGGAGATTCCCTACTGTCTGAGCCACTAGGAAAGTATTTGAAGAGAGTTGAATGATGACCAAGAGTTCAAAAGTCCAGACAATGGTCAATAAGAAATCAACAGAAAGACTGATAAGCAGTGGCAATCCTCTAACAAGTTATTTGTCATTGTAAGGATTTAATCCTCTTACAAAACAATTTAGGCTGAATACTATGATAACCTTCCAAGCTAAAATGAAATAATCAGAAAGTTTTACTATAATACTTAACTCTTACATAACAATTTTATCTTTAAGATTCTCAGGTGCCCGAGTGCATGCTCAATTGTGTCCAACTCTTTGGGACGCCATGGAGTGTAGCCCACCAGGATCCTCTGTCCATGAAGTTCTCAGGTAGTTTACACAAAATGCCACTTTAGACATATATAAATTCACTTACCAGTCCATTAGTCTATCCAACTTATTTGAAAGAGAGAGGAGAGGCAAGGACAGTAGAGAAGAGAGAGGAGAGAACAGAAGAGAATTGGTACAATCTACAGATGAGAACCCAAGGGTTAAGGAGTAGGAGTGGGATGTCATAGCTTTTAGCTAACTCATTCCAATTGTGACAGGAAAGTATGAAAAAGTGTGAACTAGGCTAAATTAGGAGGAGGAGGCTCCTCTCCCAAGAGAAACCTGTTCCCACAGCTTTGAACTACTTTATGTACAGAGAATGGACCCTGGAGACAGAATACCCAGACTCAAATCCTGGGTCTGTCACTTATTATCTCAGTCACCTTGGACAGTTTGCTATTCAGTCCTCTCATCAGAAAAATGGGGATTATTGTGGTACTTGCCTCACTATATTGTTATAAGAATTAAATAAATCATTATTCTCAAGGCTCTTAGAAAAGAATCTTGTATATATGTTTGTTTGTTCAGTCACCAACTCGTGTCTGACTCTTTGCAACCCCATGTACTGCAGCACGCCAAGGCCTCCCTGTCCTTCACCGTCTCCCAGAGTTTGCCCAAGTTCATGTCCTTTGAATTGGTGATGCCATCCAAACACCTCATCCTCTGTCACCCTCCTCTCCTTCTGTCTTGAATCTTACCCAGCATCAGGTCTTTTCCAATGAGTCAGCTCTTCACATCAGGGTGGCCAAAGTATTGGAGCTTCAGCTTCAGCATCAGTCCTTCCAATGAGTCCAATTCAGGACTGATTTCCTTTAGGACTGACTGGTTTGATCTCCTTGCTATCCAAGAGACTCTCAAGAGTCTCCTCTGGCACCACAGTTAGAAAGCATCAATTCTTCAGCACTCTGTTTCTTTATGGTCCAACTCTCACATCCATACATGACTACTGGAAAGACCATATGATTATATGGACCTTTGTCAGCAAAGTGCTATCTTTGCTTTTTAATACACTATCTAGCTTTCTTGCCAAGAAGCAATCATCTTGCCCATTCATGAATCACTGTCTTTTCGTGGTGAAGGGGCTTGCATAATTCAATGAAGCTATGAGCCATGCCATACAAGGTCACTTAAGACAAACTGGTCACAGTGGGGAGTTCTGACAAAATGTGATCCGCTGGAAAAGGGAATGGCAAACCACGGCAGTCTTCTCACTATGAGAACCCCGGGAACTGTATAAAATGTCTGGCAGACAGTAAGCACTATATAACTGTGTGCACTAAACATATATGCATTTGAACACAACAAAATAAGCTCAAAAACATGATTTTGCAACAGATGAGAAACAGACAAGTACCTACATCCATCAGCCATTCTGCAGGAGAACTTGTACAGAGTTTTAGCTCCCACTCATTCTCCAATCAAAATCAAAATTTTCTCACCTTCACACACATTACTAGGCAAACGCAGCTTCATATCCTTTTCAATCAATGTCCCTCTAAACCAATATGGTATAGCAGCCATAGGGCTCCTAAGGCTGCAACTCCTAAATATCTACATTAAAACGTGTACGTATATGTTAGTTGCTCAGTCATGTACAACTCTTTGCGATCCCATAGACTGTAGCCTGCC
Organism: Tragelaphus eurycerus; assembly: GCA_935064755.1. Lineage (NCBI taxonomy): Eukaryota > Metazoa > Chordata > Mammalia > Artiodactyla > Bovidae > Tragelaphus > Tragelaphus eurycerus. The sequence goes on along the minus strand of CAKXYN010000097.1, from coordinate 1,047,666 downwards.
AGGCTCCTCTGTCCATGGAATTCTCCAGGTAAGAATACTGGAGTTGGCTGTCATTTCCTTCTCCAGGGAATATTCCAGACCCAGGGATCAAACCCAGGTCTCCTTCATTGAAGGCAGATTCTTTATCATCTGAAACACCAGGGAAGCCCAACTGTAAATTCTATACTCCAACCTGTTAACCTAAAGAGTTAACTTTGTAAATTTAACTTCCAGAAGATTTCTATGTGGGGTGAATTATTTGCATATTCATGAGGATTACTGTTTAATAATATTTTTAAAATACAATAATGATTTGTTTTGAGTTCAGACTCAGATTGTCAGAGTTGAGACAGACTGACTGAGTTCAAACCCCAGCCGATATTTAATAGTTATGTAATTCAGATTTAATCTTTGTGTTATTTTCTTATCTATAAAATGAGGATAACAATTAGGTATATATGTGCATATATATATGCATATATATATATATACACACACATATATGTATATGTGTAACACACTTGGACTATTATCTGGCAAACAGCATTATGTAAGCTTTTGCTTTATTATTATTATTGCTATTCTGGATAAAGCACAATGACTACACTCCTTTCCTATGCTGAAACATATTCTACTCTTAAAGAAACAGCCAAATAAATAATGAATTCTGTGCATGTTCATTTATTTCAAATTCTGTTCATGAAGCAAAGGAAAAAAAAAGGAAAATATTTTAAAGTACTACATTATGCTATTTTAACAAAATGTCTATCAAAAGTTGAAAAGATATTTAATGAGCAGAATGTTTTAGTATCTCTGGTTCTTCTTGTCGATCATTATAAAAATCATGCAGAAATCACTAAGGTTCACCATTTTTGGACATGCATATGCAAATCACTGATTTCGCTAAGCCCATCAGGTATGCTGTAGGGAAGCTAATGATGTAAATATGAAATGGCAATTTCTTCCCAATAATTCCTCAAAACTCATCTCCAGAAGTAGTTTAACATGCAAGGAAATGGCATCCTAGTTACTGAAATAAAATCTTGCATCTTTTTATCACCAAGCATTCAAACTATTGGAAAACAAGAAGGTACCAACTGCCAACATACCTGATGGAAGCTCTTAATCTCTCCTTTAAAGCTCTGTTGTGCACATAAAAATATCAAGAAGTCATAATTTGACTGGCAGTTTTTTTATATAATACTAATCTTCTTTTACTGGAATAACGAAAATATTTTTAGTAATTCTTTTCCATTTACTCTGCAATGGTAAACTTGGGGATAACCAGTGCTAAAATAAAAATAAAATGGTTAGGATTCTCCACTCTTTTTTTGTTTGAATAGAAAAAAATACTGTGAGAAAAACTAAGTCATTTTGTAATGCAGTAACTGCTAAAAGCTCATTATCAAGGACTCTCCTAGCTGTGTATAATTTACACAGTGAAAAGGAGGGAATGAGTCATTAAAGGGTCATTCAATGGAGCAGAACATAAAGCAGGTGAGTTTTCTCATGGCTAATTTTAAATTACGTTATTAGAGCATCTATACACATGCAATAAGAATTATGAAGATATGGTTTCATATTAAAAACAATAATTTACTCTATATTAGAGAATCTGATTGTGGTAGACAGAATAACAGCCCCCCTAAAATGTCCACATCCTAATTCTTGGTACCTGTGATTATGTTACCTTAAATAGCAAAGGGAACTGTGCATATGTGATTACTTTATACATGTTGATATGTGAAGATTATCCTAGATTATCTTCCAAGGGAAGTATCCAATAGAATCACAATGCTTCTCATAAGATTTAGCTAGGAGTGTTAAGGTAGGAGAAGGATTTGAAAAATACTAAACCTGCTTTGAAAATGGAGGAAAGGCCATGGACCAAAGAACCTAGGCAGACTCCAGGAGCTGGAAAAAGCAGAGAAAGAAAATCTCCTCTAGAACTTCCAGAATGAATGCTGTGGAAACATTGATTTTAGGCCTGTAAGACCCATTTCACATTTCTGTTGTCCAGAACTATTAAGATAACAAATATGAGCTTCTTTAAGCAACTAAGTGTACAGTAATTTGTTACAGGTAATAAGAAATAAGTGCACTGCTTTTACAAAAATAATGTAGCCTCTACTACATCATTCTTGAAAGGAACTATCTTTTTCCTCTCTTCTGCCTGTAAGAATTTCTGAGTGATCATCTTTATTTTTCTTCTGCAAGTGAAAATTCTAAACAGAAAAAATTTGCTTTCAAGGACTTGTTAGATATGTCTATTTTGTTATTGCTATGCTAAGTCACTTCAGTCGTGTCCGACTCTGTGTGACCCCACAGACTGCAGTCCACCAGGCTTCCCCGTCCCTGGGATTCTCCAGGCAAGAACACTGGAGTGGGTTGCCATTTCCTTCTCAATTTTTAAGTTCTCACTAATCTAGTACCCAGGGATCTTAACCACCTCTCCAATGTCTTCCTGCATTGGCAGGAGAATTCTTTACCACTGAGCCACTCAGGAAGTACCCATTTGGCTTAGAGACTGAGTATAAGATTTCTTATCCTGAATGAAAAAAACTTAACTGGATAAACAAATCTTAACCCTTAAGAAATACTACATAAAATATGATCTCCTTTTGTGCACAAAAGTAATCATATTCTTCATTTTAACATTTAATTTATAACTATTCTATGCAGTAGAGTAATACTGATGAGGAACCACAAAATAACATAGATATTTGATATCCATATGTCCCAAACATATATATGCTGTATAACTATTTTAAAAGCTTTAGAAAATTAAAAATGAAATATAATAAAACATGAAACCAGCTATATACCTTATAGCATCTTTGCTATCATTTTATTTTCCCTTCAATTATAAAGAAATTATGATTAAAATGGACACATTTTTAAAAGCTTACAAAACAACAATAAAGTGTGCCTAACAATTACATTGTATTCTCAAGTATTCATTCAAACACACACAACTTCAAACTATGTTTCATGCAAAACCTCCAATTCTCTGCCCATGTCACGATGTGCTATTTTATATTGTTCAGTTTAGTTCAGTCACTCAGTCGTGTCCGATTCTTTGTGACCCCATGAATCACAGCACGCCAGGCCTCCCTGTCCATCACCAAATCCCGGAGTTCACTCAAACTCATGTCCATCAAGTCGGTAATGCCACCCAGCCATCTCATCCTCTGTTGTCCCCTTCTCCTCCTGCCCCCAATCCCTCCCAGCATCAAGGTCTTTTCCAATGAGTCAACTCTTTGCATGAGGTGGCCAAAGTATTGGAATTTTAGCCTCAGCATCAGTCCTTCCAATGAACACCCAGGACTGATCTCCTTTAGGATGGATTGGTTGGATCTCCTTGCAGTCCAAGGGACTCCCAAGAGTCTTCTCCAACACCACAGTTCAAAGGCATCAATTCTTTGGCGTTCAGCCTTCTTCACAGTCCAACCCTCACATACATACATGACCACTGGAAAAACCACAGCCTTGACTAGACGGACCTTTGTTGGCAAAGTAATGTCTCTGCTTTTTAATATGCTATCTAGGTTGGTCATAACTTTGCTTCCAAGGAGTAAGTGTCTTTTAATTTCATGGTTGCAATCACCATCTGCAGTGATTTTGGAGCCAAAAAAATAAAGTTTGACACTGTTTCCACTGTTTCCCCATCTATTTGCCATGAAGTGATGGGACCAATTGCCATGACCTTAGTTTTCTGAATGTTGAGTTTTAAGCCAACTTTTTCACTCTCCTCTTTCACTTTCATCAAGAGGCTTTTAGTTCCTCTTCACTTTCTGCCATAAGGGTGGTGTCATCTGCATATCTGAGGTTATTGATATTTCTCCCAGCAATTTTATATTGTTAAGAGGCATGAATACAGATTGTGGTGTTCAACACTTGTGGCTTCTAATCTAGACTCTGGAACTTATTAGCTACATAACTTTTCAAAATTATACAATCTGTCTGAGACTCTGCTTCCTCTGCTGAATTTGGATACTCTTAAAGGAGTATTTTGAGAATTTATGAAATATGGTTTCTAACACAAGGTGCATTCTCAGTAAATGATGGTATCGTTGGTATGGTTATGAATTTCCTTGTCTTGTCAATGGGAGTATATGTTTGTTATCTGAGGACAAAGTCCATTGTTAAAACTGTTTGAATATTTTCCTGAATGTCTAGGAAGTACTACGCTATGTACATAACATCTAACAATGATTCAGTCAATGAACAATTGTAACCAAAGATAAATAGAGAACAATTAAGTACTAAAGCAGAAGCGTTGAAATACAAGTACAAGAAAAGCTCAGCTTCACAGTGATGTGAATGGGCTGGTGGTATCAGGGAAGGATCAATGGCAGACAAGGGACTAGAACAGGGAAGTGACAGCCTTTCTAGATAGAGCAAGACTAAATAAATAAAATCACACAATGTTCTCAGCAGAATATATTTCCAAATTTTAACCTAAGTGAAGGTATTTAAATAAGCTACTCAATTTTCTGATCTCTTCATGTGAGTTGAACTTCTTTAAGTCATCTTTACATATATCTTCTTTAAAATGCTAACAGAAATGGAAGATCATTTATTTTTGCCTAAAATCATATCAATTATTGTACCTGAAGCTACTATGTTAACAATGATGATGGTTTATCTATGTATTCCACCTCATATCTTATACCTAACATACTTACTTATTTGGAAACATCAGTGCAATAGAAAATTTCTAAAATTAATTATGTAAAATATCTGTATATTCACTAAAATAATCTAAAAATTATTTCCATAGTCCTAAATGATTCACAGTAACTTCGAGTGTTCACTAAAAGCTTATGGGGTAAATTTTTCTTAAAGGATGAATAAGAAAATGGTAACTTTGTACTGGAAAACTTTCCTACTGTCCACTATCCTAAGATTTTAACAACTACTTCTATGACAGACTTAAAGAGCTGCATCTATAGCGACAAACAATGATAGGGACCAGGGTGATGGCCGCAGTACATGTGAGACCTGAGACCTGCCCAAGGCCTGGTTAAATGGGAGTGAAGGAAATGGCAGTGTCAAGTATGACTTCCAGGCAGATGCTATGAACTATTGTGTACATGAGAGTGACCTTTAATGCAAACAGGAAAACTGAGGAGAAAGATTTAGACAAAGATCAAGAGTATAGCTTTTAACATATTAACTTTGTTGCATTTGAGGAATTAAGGTGGCACTGTGAAAGAGGCAGTTACCTACTGGAGCTCAGAACAGAGATCTGATATGGAATAAAGGTTATTTTCCTTTACTACAAAGTACTATTGGAACATCTCAAACTGTTTGTAATAAGTTTGTAATAAGGAAAGTTATTTACAGAAAACTTAAATATAGACAATATTCATCTCACCTATTATTTCTGAGTATAAAACTTCTAAAATGACATAATAAATTATTTAGAGAGTCACCTGAACTTTCATTATATATATACAACTATCAATAAAAGTATCAAATGACATACAACTGTTCTTAAATTTTGGATAAACAAGACTAACTTCAATGATGGAAAACTCACAAAGTAATTTTTCTTTATCTGAAAATATTAATTTATCCCATATTTATAACATATATATGTTTTAAAATAGAATTAGGCTGTACTTTACAATGTAAAACTTATGAAGATGCCATGAAAGTCACTTTGAGTTTATATAATTATTTCTTGAGAGAAAATAAGTCTTGGAAAATTTTGGCAAACCAGAAAAATGGAGGTTGCATAAGAAATAAATACCTTATAATTTTTTTATAATTTTTAAAATTGTGAGTACCTTTTCAGTATCATATACATACATACACATACATATTTCTCCAATAACTGGTAATTTAGAGTGGAAAAAATACGCCACTTTGGGAGTTTTCCTGGTGGCCAGTGGTTAAGACTCCACACTTCCACTCCAGGGATGCATGTTGGATACCTGGTCAGGGAACTAAGGGTCCACATACCTCATAGAAAAACAAAAGATACCACTTTACATTTTTTTCAAAAAGAATAAGGATTAAAACTCGAATCAGGATCTCAAAATACCTAAAGATTTGGGACATATGACCAAAATTACCACAGAGGGTAGCTGGACGTCAGAGCCAGATCCAAGCTGAAGAGAAGATGGTACTGACTGACAGACCATGTAATGTCCATTTTCATCCCCCTTACTTCCAACGACCAATTCATGGAGCACTGGTGGGTATGGGTGCTATCCTGGCAGAGCCTTATTTTCCAGTAAGACTATTAGATGGCAAGAAAAAATTTCAACATAAGAAAACCTGAAATTGCCATAGTTAAGGTCCTTTAAAATTAAAAAACTTGTTGTCTAGAGAACATAAGAAATAGAAGAAACAAGAAACAGTAGTAACAAATCCCAGGAGTATAGAATAGATTCTATACTGATAGTTCAGTTGGCAAAGAATCCACCTGCAATGTAGGAAATCCCAGTTTGATTCCTGGGTTGGGAAGATCCGCTGGAGAAGGGGTAGGCTACCCACTCCAATATTCTTGGGCTTCCCTTGTGCTCAGCTGGAAAAGAATTTGCCTACTATGAGGGAGACCTGGGTTCAATCCCTGGGTTGGGAAGATCTACCTGGGAGAAGGGAAAGGCTACCCACTCAAGTATTCTGGCCTAGAGAATTCCAGTGACTATACAGTCCATGGGGTTACAAAGAGTTGGACACAATTGAATGAGTTTCACTCTCATAGAATAAATTCATCACAGGAATCTTGCAGAAGCAACAGTTCTTTGCTGAGATTTGCTGAGATCTGTGATGAGATCTGCTTGACCTTTTTGTGATTTCCTCTCTTACCTAGATGAACAGAAATAATGACATGCGAGAGGAAGCAGTATGCAGTGTCTCAGGTATTGACAGGCTGGGATAAATAGTAATTATAAGGAGTACAGATTCAGATGCTTATTGCTAGGGACTACTCATGCATTTGAGAAAAACAATGGAAGGTTGGCATCAATTTATTACTGTTGTTCGCAGAACACTGCCCCATCCCTAAAGATTTCCACATCCTAATCCCCAGAAATTGACTATATTAGCTTGCATGGCAAAAAGGAATTAAAGTTACAGATGAAATTAGAGTTTCAACCAGCTACCTTGAAATACTAAGAACACCTTGGATTTTCAGGGTTCGTCCAAGGTAATCAGAGGTAGACGTGACTATGGAAAAAGGGCACAGGGAGACACCACACTGCTAGCTTTGCAGATGGAAAAATGGGCCATGGGTCGATATATGGGCAGCCTCCAGAAGCTGGGAATATCAAGCAAATGGATTCTCCATTTCCATTTCCTTGGAACCCCTTTATCCTTCCCTCAAACACTCAGTAGTCTCAGTAACATTTAAAAATACTCCATTGTCATGCGCTGTATTTCTACATCTGACCAGTTATACATTTGGTTTCCAAGAGAATTGTTCCAGACTAAACTGTGTCCACAAAATTCATATGTTAAAGCCCTAAACCTCTAATGCTACACGGCTTGGAGATTAGGCCTTTAAAAAAAGGTAATTAAAATTAAATAAATTACGTTTAAAAAAGGTAATTAAAATAAAATTAAATTTTTTAAAAAGGTCATTAAAAAATTAAATCAGAAGGATGGGACTGTAAACCAAGAGGACTTTTGTCCTTATAAGAAGAATAAGAAACACCAAGAAAACACCCACACAGAGGTTACAGAAATGCCAGAAACATAGCATATAATGGAAAAGTAGATCAAAAGACAGAGTGAATTTATTCCCAGTAAGGGGGATAGATGTGCGCTATCACAGTAGTTTCTTTTACTGAACCCTGTGTTAGTTGGCAAGAACGGCCATAAGAAAATACCACGGATTGGGGGGCTTAACCCACAAAAAGTTATTTTCTCTCAGTTATGGAGGCTGGAGATCCAAGTTCAAAGTGCTGGTAGGATTTTTTTCTCCAGAAGCCTCTCTCCTTAGCTTGCACATGGCTACCTTCTTGCTGTGTCCATACCTGTGTGTGGGTGTGGTTTATTACACACACACAGCAGTCCTCTTGCTTTATTAGAGTCCTATCCTCTGATCTCATCTAGCTTTAATTACCATTTTAAAGGCTTAGTCTCCAAACAAAGTAAACATTGGAGGTTTAGGGCTTTCACATATGAATTTTGTGGACACAACTTAGTCCCGTAACAATTATCTTAGAAACCAAGAAATGTGTAATTGGTCAGATGTAAAAATACAGTACATGACAATGGAATATTTTTAAATGTTACTGAGACTACTGGTTATTTGGAGGAAGGACAAAGGGGTCACATTATCTCTGGGTTCTCCAGAAAATGGGGAACACTATACCAAACACTGTACTAGACCAAACACTATACTCTTATCATAGAGTGACTAAAAAAGAGTATTTCTAAAAGGTTAAATGAGTGGGAAAGCTTGAGTGCACATACTATTTAAAGCCAGACACATCACCAACTGCCTATGTCTGCACCAGGGGTCTTGACATTGCTGTGGTCAGGATTGACAGTAGGAGATGTCGTTACAGAATTGGATTCCCTGACAGCAGTGGGAATGATAGGATCTCTAAATAACAGAGGCCAGATCGAAGCACTTAAGCATCAGTAGCAATGATAGCACAGTTAATCATAAAAACCAGCAGAGTGGCAGCTAGGGTGAGGGATTCTCTAAAATGTCTATTATCTCAGCCCTAAACCAAGCTAGCAAATCACAAACAATATCATCTATTGGGAGGAATGGATGATATAAATACTACTCTTAAAACCTGAAATGAGGCATTATGTCCTAATTTGATTCACTAGTCTGGTCAACACAACAACCAAATGGATGATGGAAGATGAGAGTGGACTGCCAGATATTCAACCAAGTAATAGCATCAATCGCAGTGTGTGGCTGGTTGCAGTATCTTCACTACAGCAGATTGATACGACTTTAGGTCATGGTACTTGACAACTGATCTAGGAAATGCATTCCTGTCCATCTCGATCAAGAAGAACCAGAAACACTTCTCACTCACATGGGGCAAACAGCAGTATGTATCTACCATCCTGACTCAAGATCATAGTAAGCTTTTCATCCTTTGCCATAATACAGTCCATAAGGATATGAACTTAATGGACATTATACAAAGTATTACACTGGTCCATGTACTTTGACCATCCCATTCGAAGAGTTCACTCATTGGAAAAGACTCTGATGCTTGCAGGAATTGGGGGCAGGAGGAGAAGGGGACGACAGAGGATGAGATGGCTGGATGGCATCGTTGACTCCATGGACGTGAGTTTGAGTGAACTCCAGGAGTTGGTGATGGACAGGGAGGCCTGGCGTGCTGCAATTCATAGGGTTGCAAAGAGTCAGACACAACTGAGTGACTGAACAGAACTGAACTGAACTGATTACATCAATAACATCCTACTAAGTGAGCCAGATAAGCAAAAATAGCAAATATAATACTTCAAGAACTTAGTAAAACACATGTGCTCAGAGAATGCAAAATAAACAGCTGAACAATGAAAGTTTTAGGGCTCTCATATCCGAGTAATAAAAGGACAACTCTGCATAAGGAAAGGACAAACAATTGCATCTCACATTATTCATGAATAAGAAAGAAGTAAAATTCCTATCAGGCCTCTTTCCATTCAGGAGGGAACATGTCTTACTCTAGGAACACTGCTCTCATCTACTTAACCATGTGAGACAGAAGGATGCTGGGTAGGAATGGGCCATGGGGAAGTCAAAGGCTTTGCAGAAAGTACAGGCTTTATGGAAGAAATCCTGATATTTCAGCAAAATGATTCCACAAAACTCCATGGTACTAGACAATTGTGGTGGGAGAAAATACCATATAGAATTTATGACAAACCCCAGTAAGAGATTACAACATAGAGACTTAAAGATTTTAAGAAAACCTAAACCGTTTGCAGTAGAGAATTAAAAATAATTTGGAAACAGCGTAAGATGTCCTGAGCCTCATTTAGGCAGAGTGCCTGATCATAGGCTATTAAGAGACACTGTAGCCAAAAATGTCCATTACAAGCTGGATTCTGTCAGTCAAGCGATGCAAGATCAAGCAAGTCCAGAAATAATCCATTATTAGATAAAAATGGAATATCTGGGGCTGAGCACATGTAGAGAATGCATAAGTGAGCTACATGCAGAGGTGGTCCCGACCCCTACATCTACCTGAATAATAAACAGTGGCTCACTAATCACAACTCACACCTGTGACGACATGAGAAGTCCCTTCTAACCACCAAGTCCAAAAATGGTGGTTAGATGGGTTGCCTTGATGTGATGTTGTTGCTTTTGTTTAGTCATTAAGTCATGTCCAACTCATGGACTATAGCCCTCCAGTCTCCTCTGCACATGGGATTTCCCAGGCAAGTATACTGGAGTAGGTTGCTATCTCCTCCTTTAGGGGATCTCCCCAACACAGGGATCGAACCAAGGTCTCCTGCATTGGCAGGTGGATTCTGAGCCACCAGGGGAACACTGGCTTGATATGTGGTACAAAAAGGCACTGTACCTGCCCTAAAGCCCCACTATGAGGTGCCTTCAAAGTCAGTATGCTAAATCGCTTTAGTCCCCTGCGACTCTTTGTGACCCTATGGAATGTGACCCACCATGCTCCTCTGTCCATGGGATTCTCCAGGCTAGAATGCTGGAATGGGTTGCTGTTCCCTTCTCCAGGGGATCTTCCCGACCCAGGGATCGAACCCCCATCTCCTATGTCTCCTGCATTGGCAGACAGGTTTTTTACCACTAGCGCCACCTTGGAAGCCCATTCAAAGCCAGCAGTGAGGAGAAATCTAACCATGGACACAACTTCAGGGATCACACACTGTGTGCAAAGAGAAGTTGCTGAGGTAAGAATATATACTTATCTACTTGTGTATTTATTGGCAGTGAATAGCTTGGCTGGGGCTGGAGACCTAGAGTGGGCACAAAGTAGACAGATCTTTGTCTACCACATTACTCCCCTCAAGAGAGCATCCACCATGAGTCATGTTGTAGACTGTACTTTCTAAAGAAGGCTGCAACAGTTTCTCTAGTTGCACCATGTGCAATGTGAACTTCTTGCAAAGTGAACTTGGTACTATTCCCATCAACTAGGGAGATCTATAGTTGCTGCCTGTCAACTTGGGTGGACATTTGTCTCTGCTTCACACAAAAGCACATTGAATTGATGCACATAGTTTGCAAAGCAAGATCCCAGAAGACCTCTTCTATTCTCCAGGCACACTAGCTCTTAGCATCCAGCCAGCATGCTGTGATGACACCCAAACAATGTGAAAGCCCACATGGAGACACCACATGTAGCATTCCTGCCAACAAGCTGAGGTGCTAGCTCTCGGCCAGAATAAAGACACCTCCAGACGATTCCAGTCCTGAGAGGTCAAGACAGCCTCTGCCTTCAAATCTCAATAGGTAAGAGTCCAGAAGCTATGGGACAAGAATGAGCCATTCTGACTGTCCCTTGTATGAATTCCTAGCCCACAGAATCCATGAACATAATAAAGTGGCCATTTTCAATCACTAAGTTTGAATAGCTTTTTACAGAGCAATAGTAATTAGAGTAAAGCAATTAACAGCCAAATAGACAGAATGACTTGATCAGTTGACATCAGTCAGCTTGCTGTCAGTCACCTCAGTGTTGTTCAAGAGGTGCAAGAAGAAAGCAGCCACAGTGAAACGTATGGACACTATGCACAGATTGAGCAGCACAGGCTCCCATTCATCAAGCTTATCCAGCTATTGCTGCTGCTAAATGCCCATCCTACACTGATATACACCATTCCTCAAGGAGACCAGCCAGCTATTCAGTGGTAATTGACTACCCTGGACTCCATTCAGACATGAAAGAATGGACACATATTCTGGGTATGTCTGGGTATGGGTTTATATTTACTGCCTACAGGGCCTTAGCAAGTACCTTAATCCAGGGGCTTACAGAATATGTTATATACCCAAATAGGATCCCTCATAACCTTGCACTGAACATGGGGACCCACTGAAGAGTAAAAAAAAAAAAAGAAAAGGTACAGCAGTGAGTATATGATCATATAATCCACTGGTTATATCACACCATGTGCCATTCAAAAGCTGTTGATCTGACAGAATGATGAAATAGTCTTTTGAAAGAGCAGCTGACAGAGAAACTTGGGGATGATACCCTGAGTGGATCAGGCACCACACCCACAGGAGTAGTATAACCTTAAATTAATGACCACTGTATGGAGTTGTGGACTTTCCTAGTGACTAGACAGTAGAGAATTCACCTGCAGTGCAGAAGACCTAAGTTCGATCACTGGTCAGGAAGATCTCCTGGAGAAGGGAATGGTTACCCACTCCAGTATTCTTGCCTGGAGAATCCCATGGACAGAGGAGCCAGGCAGGTTACAGTTCACCTGGTGGCAGAGTCAAACATGACAGAAGCAACTCAGCACACAATCCTGTGGAGCTATGTCCTTAGCAAGTAGAACACACAAGTCCAAGAGTCCCATTTACCTTCACTCCTAGTAACCCACTTGGGGTATCTGTGCTTCTACTCCCCATAAGTATAGACTCTAAGTGGCTAAGATGTCCTGGCTTCCAGAGGAGTAACAAAAACCTCCACAAAAGAACAAGGATCTCAAACTCCTATGACAGTTGCCACCTAGCCACTGTGCATTCCCGAGCAAAAGACAAGCAGGCAAGAAAATTACCTTACCTTCCAGTCAAGGACAATTAACCCTGATTGTTAAGAGAAGGCAAGACTACTACAACTTTAATATTAGGTTGGAAGAAGACAGCAGGAACCCAAGTGACCCACTTAAATATCTGCCGGTGCTCCCTCCTAATTCTGAAAGCAAACTGACAAATGTAACAGCTGCAGAAGTAGCTTGAGAAGGACACAGTGACCAGGATCCCAAGCCCTTTGGGGTCACTTCTCTATGCTTGATATCCAGCCTATCAGAGCCCTTTGGGGTCACTTCTCTATGCTTGATATCCAGCCTATCAGAGTTGTTCACTGTGGGTAAGGGAGATCTAGAAAAGGTGGTCTAAAAAAATAAGATATAATGAATATCAGAGATCAAGGATGATGATGGTTCTGAGATCAGGGGTAGCAGCAGGGACTGAAATTCATCCCACAGACTTTCTTCTTGTATGCATCACTGAGAAAAGAGGTCTGCTTCTAGAGGACTGGGTACCAGATGAGACAAACTTTCATAAGCAAACAAATATGAATTCCCTAAGGGGAGAGATACAGAAGATGTGATGTACTGTCCAGAACCCTTTCTGCATGAAGACATTCATTTCCCCAGCTCCCAAGAGTGTTAACGTCCTAAGCTTTCACAATTGAGTTCCTCCTAGGATTCACCTTCAATCCAAGGGAGCCACCTCATCCTGAGATATGTTATATCTTCCCCAGGGGCAGTCCACACCCAGTGATTGGCTAAAAGAGTGGGTGAAAAGGGCTTTTTCTCTATCTGGGACATCTCTGAAGTGTACTCCAACTTCACAGTATCCCATTCACTCAGTTGAGACTCTGCTGTAACTGAGTCACAACTCAACTTCTCTGTCTGCTGAATGCTGGCTCCCTCCCTCTCTTCCAGTGGTAGTTCCAAGAGAGCACTCCCCAGGAAGATCCTCTGAAGAAGGCATGGCAACCCACACCAGTATTCTTGCCTGGAAAATCCCATGGACAGAGGATCCTGGTGGGCTACAGTCCATAGGGTCGCACAGATCAGATATGACTATGCAACTAATACTCCCCAGGAAACTACCTGCATGTTAATCTTCCTCTCAACCCCCGACAAGCAGACACCTCATCCTACCTTGATCCATTCTACTAATTCCCATGCTGCTGCTGCTGCTAAGTCACTTCAGTCGTGTCTGACTCTGTGCGACCGCATAGACGGCAGTCCACCAGGCTCTGCTGTCCCTGGGATTCACCAGGCAAGAACACTGGAGTGGGTTGCCATTTCCTTCTCCAATGCATGAAAGTGAAAAGTAAAGTCGCTCAGTCGTGTCCGACTCTTAGCGACCCCATGGACTGCAGCCTACCAGGCTCCTCCAACCATGGGATTTTCCAGGCAAGAGTACTGGAGTGGGTTGCCACTGCCTTCTCCAAATTCCCATGATGTAGGCCCATCTCCTTGTAATAGTGATCAAGTGATTCCAGCTGATTCTGCCTGTTTGGAGGCCAAAATGATGATCAGACTAACTCACCTGTTCTCCACTTGCAAATTCAAATTCAATTCCCCCAGAGCAGCACACAATAGTATGTTGGAAGTTTGCTTTACCAGTTTGCTTTGCTTTGCTTCATCTTTTGCTTTATCAAACACTTCCCATTTGTACAAATGCTGAGTTTTCATTAATAATGAGAAAACCTCTGGGATATCACAATAATTGTTGGGAGGATGACAGTTAGGTACAATGAATGAGAAACAGTCGATAGTTAAGCCACCAGAAAAGATTCTTAAGCAATTTAAAAATAATATTTAAAAATATATAGACTTTACTTCGGGGAAGGCAATGGCACCCCACCCCAGTACTTTTGCCTGGAAAATCCCATGGATGGAGGAGCCTGGTAGGCTCCAGTCCATGGGGTCACTAAGAGTCGGACACGACTGAGCGACTTCACTTTTACTTTGCACTTTCATGCATTGGAGAAGGAAATGGCAACCCACTCCAGTATTCTTGCCTGGAGAATCCCAGGGACAGGGGAGCCTGGTGGGCTGCTGTCTATGGGATCGCACAGAGTCGGACACGACTGAAGCAACTTAGCAGCAGACTTTACTTTCTGTCACAACTAAAGATATTTAAATGCCATTTTCAAGTTTATAAGCTATTTCATCCTTTGTTCTAAGAATATCTATTCCAGCTTTTTTAGACATTCAACTGAATTAATATTGTTAATATATATATATAATATTTAACTAAATGATAAACCATAACATACAGATGCCCACAGAGGCTCCTCTGTCCATGTAATTCCCCAGGCAAGAATACTGGAGTGGGTAGCCTTTCCCTTCTCCAGGGGATCTTCTCAACCCAGGGATCAAACCCAGGTCTCCAGCACTGCAGGCAGATTTTTTACCATCTGAGCCACCAGAGAAGCCCTTAATATATATAATATTCAATTAAATTATAAACCATAACATACAGATGAACTTAAATCTTTAGGTATATAATTTTATACCAAATCATTAAGACACTGCAACTTCATCCAAAACAGACCACTGCCTCCAAAGTATTATAAGATAGAAAAATAAGAAGAAAAGAAAGATGCAAAAACAGGGAGCACTATTTTTTGTATGTACTCTGAAATACAGCATTAAATATGTGAAGTAGTAAAAACATACAATCTATGATTTAACTCTTTTGAACACTGATTTGATTCATCTTTCACTATATTCCTTTACAAAAGTTTGTGATTTAATTTGAGATTTTTAAATTTCAAAATAAATGATGGCACACTCCATTTAACAACATTATCACAATTTCCAGTGTGCAGAGAGTCACAGACCACTAGCTTCAAGTATCTGGCTCAAGTATGAAGAAGCACTGTTCAGAGAAAAATACACAAAACCGATGTTTCTCCATATTCTTCAAATAAAGAGGTCTGACTTTAAAACGCAACAATCATAACACAGTTATACTAAAAATTAATGAATTCCCAATTGTGAACTGCGAGTGTACAATGAATTTCAGGGCACTTCTCTGGCAACCAGACCGAATTAAGAGTTAAAGTTCTAAAGCCTCAACTGCCTCTGAAAATTTGGTGGGTGGTGATTAGTTAAAGAAAACATCAGCTGTTTAGAAATGCATGGCACTACAGCTGAATATAATACCTTTCCTGTTCTCTCTTAAAATGGTTTCCTATCGAAGCAGTTTCTGTATCAATCACACAATAGCCAGAATGGTACAGGGTTATACTATATGACACAATAACCACATTCAAAAAGCATAGAAAAAAAATCACTTTTATAGTAGCAAATGCTGTAGCTAAAAGCCTAAAACAAATTACTAAACTGCACTAATTTGTAAGCTTTGAGGTTTGAGGAACTCTCTGGCAGCTAAGAGAAGGGCAGAGCTTGCAATCAACTGTCCTCTGGAGCACAACAAGATTTTCAAGAAAAGAAACCCGTTGATATAGTCTCTTCAATTAACTTTGCAAAAAAATGCCCAAGCAATACCCGGAGGGAATTCAAGGCAAAAATCAGGCCAAATATCACATTTAACTATCAATCTTACCAAGGCCAGTGACTGTTAATCAGCCTGGGGGGAAATAAAGTACTACACTTGACAGTGGTTGTTTTTTTATAAGCCCAGCACTTCCTATTTTACATGGACGAATATAACTACTTCTGCAGAATATCTAGTAGAGCCATGTCTTCATTTTTACAGGTCACTAATTATGAATGTGCTTAAAATATCCTACCAGTCTAAAAATAAATTATAGCAGAGAGAGCCCTCAGTATGGGCATTTTGATTCTAAAAAAAAATGAAATTATAAATCATATCTTCCTTTCCCAAGTAAGAAAATTGTGATGTGAAGTGCTGACATGAGCTACATATATATATATATATTTTTTTTTTTTTTTCTTGGCCAAAAAGCTAGAATTTATACCCAATCTGCATTTCAAATATAGAGTGTTTGAAATGTCTCATAAATGGCACAAGATGATTCAGGTAACTTGTATGATTCCGTCATAGTAGGTCTACACACACATATGTGAATATAATTTGATAATACATATAAGGATATATACAAATATTTATTTTGATACCCACTTCATATGTGATTTCAAATTCAGCCACTAGTAACTATATGGTAGTTAGTTAAACATTATGAGTTTCAGGTTTCTCATCTACCTCATTCAAAGATTATAGAGTATGACATAATGTATATAAAACTCCTAGTAGAAGGTATGGCATATAGGAGGCATTGTAAATGGCAGTTATTGTATGAAAAAATTATGATATCCTGTGTTTGATTATTTTCCAGTGATAGATGGAAAAAGAAGATAGATAATCCAAGTAAATTAAACTTGGTTTAAAAATATATTTTAGAATCCACACTTGAAGACAGATGTGCCCGTTGCTCTAAAATCCCATTTTGGAAAAAAAAGGAAAGACCAGTATAAAGACCTGGCTACCAGAGCAGGAGGGATGGTCTTCTGAGTATGCAAGTGACTGGGCTTCAAGTTTATACATCACTATACCGCGGGTAAAACAAACTTCACATGTATTGCTCTTATGCAGCTAAGAAACTCTTCTCTTCTGTCAGTTGCAAAAATACAGAAGGAAACAAAGTAATGGGAGTTTCTGGAGGTAATTCGGCAAATTGGAAATAGTACAAACAGGAATTATCACAAAAGATATTTTAAAACAAAACGGATATTAGAAGAGATCCTGCACTCAACACTAAATCAGTCTGCTTTGTAAGGGAATCAAGAAAGCCATCCAGTCCCTCAAGCTCACCCTAAAGTTTAGTCACCGCTCCATAAGACACACCCAGAAAACCGAGACACATACACTCCCACACTCACATAGAGAGTTACCGTATATGAGTATTTGGTCTACAATATATACATATATACTCTACATACAAATATAGTTGTAGTTTGTGTATAGATAGAAAGATGGATATCTTCTTTACACTTTCTCTGAAGCTGGAGAGGTGAGTAAATGTAAAGGTTTCAAAGTATTTACTTCTTTGCATAAGTAAGCTTAGAGAGTTAAGACATTAACCAGTGAGTTTTCAATGATGACAGAAAATTAAAAACTTAAATGCTTTTTGAAATATCAAGCAGAATCACATCATTATAATTGAGTTCAACAGTAAATCATGAAATCACAGGGAGCAGGAAGAAGGCCATTTTGAATCCCAGCTGCTGTGACTGGAGGGATGCTTGTTGGTACGACACAGGAAATCATCAGAGGATAAATAGCCTCTGAGTGAAACCTGCACCCTACTGGGAATTATTCTTGTCTTGGGTAAAAAGGGGTAAGTTTCTAAATCCCAAACTTCACAATGATTCTGTCATTATATCATTGCAATATGGCAGGGAATGGTCAAAATGGAATAAAGCTGTGCCTCCTTAGGAAATTATACTTACACAAACCTACATATGACTAAGAATAAAATTAGCCCCAAATTGAGGTTTGATTAATTATGGACTAAAACAGAAAACTTTAATATTAATACAGCAGCTCTGAACCCCCCAAAAAGGGTACAGGTAATATAGTCCAGTGTGAAACACAAAATAAATAAAAATAAAAGTGAATACAAGAACATAAGTGGTGTCGAAGAAGACTCTTGAGAGTCCCTTGGACTGCAACAGGATCCAACCAGTCCATCCTAAAGGAGATCAGCCCTGGGTGTTCACTGGAAGGACTGATGCTGAAGCTGAAACTCCAGTACTTTGGCCACCTGATGAGAAGAGCTGACTCATTTGAAAAGACCCTGACGCTGGGAAAGATTGATGGCAGGAGGAGAAGGGGACATCAGAGGATGAGATGGATGGATGGCACCACCGACTTGATGGACATGGGTTTGGGTGAATTCAGGGAGTTGGTGATGGACAGGGAGGCCTGGCGTGCTGCAGTTCATGGGGTCGCAAAGAGCTGGACACGACTGAGCGACTGAACTGACTGACAAGAATAAGAGAAGAATCACAGCAATGGTGAAGAATAAGCCATGAAAAAGAAAAAGTTCAGAACCAGGATAAAAACCATAACTATACAACTTCTTGATAATAACTTCACGAATTCTGATATATACCAAGATAAGACTGACAACTACAGAAGTACATACCTACTAAACCTGTGTGTGTCCCAGAGTCTACTTGTGCGCATATGCTTAAGTGACATGTCTAGCAGAGCTAGTATTGTTCATTCCATATAATGGACAAAATTACTTTCAACTAATAATTTTGTTGTGTGTTTAAAGTCTTAAGTAAAGATGACCTTCTGGCTTGGTTACAGTACCTTACCAACATTCCCAGCCATTATAGAGCTAATAATCTGACACTTAGAAAAGTAGTCTGAAGAATTTTTCCAATGTACTTAATTATGTGAATGGGTATTATCGAGTTGAATTATCTTTCACCCTTGAAAAGTAGAAAATAGTGTTTACCAAGGACAATTTAAATCCATTCTATACAAAAAAATGCATTTTTCAATGTTGTATAAGGTTCCAGACTTATCATTTAATTCTACAGATACTTTTTTTTTTTTTTAAATGACTACGTGACTAGATGGGAAACAGCAATTTTAGTCACTCACTTTTGGGTCAGTTCAGTTGCTCAGTCATGTCCAACTCTTTGCAACCCCATGGACTACAGGATGCCAGGCCTTCCTGTCCATCACCAACTCCCACAGCTTATTCAAACTCATGTTTATTGAGTCAGTGATGCCCTCCAACCATCTCATCCTCTGTTGTCCCCTTCTCCTTCCACTTTCAATCATTCCCAGCATCAGGGTCTTTTCAAATGAGTTAGTTCTTCACATCAGGTGTCCAAAGTATTGGAGTTTCAGCTTCAGCCTCAGTCCTTCCAATGAATATTCAGGAAGGATTTCCTTTAGGATGGATTGGTTTGATCTCCTTGCAGTCCAAGAGACTCTCAAGAGTGTTCTCCAACACCACAGTTCAAGAGCATCAATTCTTCGGCGCTCAGCTTTCTTCATAGTCCAACTTTCACCTCCATGCATTACTACTGGAAAAACCAAAGCTTTGACTAGATGGACCTTTGTTGGCAAAGTAATATCTCTGGTTTTTAATATGATGTATAGATTGGTCATAACTTTTCTTTCAAGGAGCAAGCGTCTTTTAATTTCATAGCTGCAGTCACCATCTGCAGTGCTTTTGGAGCCTCCCCCCACCCCCAAATAAAATATGTCACTATTTCCATTGTTTCTCCATCTATTTGCCATTAAGTGATGGGACCAGATCCCATGATCTTAGTTTTCTTAATGTTGAGTTTTAAGCCAACATTTTCACTCTCCCCTTTCACCTTCATCAAGTGGCTCTTTACTTCTTCTTTGCTTTTTGTCATAAGGGCATCATCAGCATATCTGAGGTTATTAATATTTCTCCTGGAAATCTGGATTCCAGCTTGTGCTTCATCCAGTTCAGCAGTTTTTTTATGTACTATGCATATAAGTTAATTAAGTAGGCTGACAATATACAGTATTGACATACTCCTTTTCCGATGTGAAACCAGTCTGTTGTTCCATGTCCAGTTCTAACTGTTGCTTCTTGACCTGCATACAGATTTCTCAGGAGGCAGGTCAGGTGGCCTGGTATTTCCATCTCTTGAAGAATTTTCCACAGTTTGTTGTGATCCACACAGTCAAAGGTTTTGGAATAGTCAATAAAGCAGAAGTAGATATTTTTCTGGAACTCGCTGGCTTTTTTGATGATCCAACAGATGTTGGCAATTTGTTCTTTGGTTCTTCTCCCTTTTCTAAACCCAGCTTGAACATCTGGAAATTCACAGTTCACATACTGTTGAAGCCTGGCTTGGAGAATTTTGAGCATTACTTTGCTAGTCTGTGAGATGAGTGCAATTGTGCAAATACACAATAAATCTGTGATAGCTTCATTTAATGATTTATTCTCACTTTATCTGGTTTTATTTTTAAATTATCAATTACTTGTATTCTTACAAATAAATCCCTATTTTTCCCATTTGGATGTATCATTTTTATAGTGCTATTTTTCATTTAGTCTCAAAATGGCATGGTATTGAGACTATTCTTGCTCTTTGATACAAAAGGGATATTTATACACATATTTGAACACATATAAATATACTCATTATGATAAGGTCGGTGTGACATTAATAGTCTCTGGAGCTCATAAATGAGGAAGGATACCAGCTCTCCACCCTGACCCCCACCCCCACCATTAAGGAGCAAAAGGACAAACTCCAAGGTTATGTGAATTCAGAGGAGAGTAGCCCAAAGAACAACACCAAACACAGAGGTATACAAGATAGAGTATCAAATGGCATTCTCGTGCACATATGAATATTTCATGCACAATTTAAAATATACCACTTGATTTATTTTCTGTTTGACAAATGAGAATTATTTTTTCCAGATTATAATTGCTTGCTCTCTATTACTTCCTGCCCCCTTACTCTGTTCTGAGAACCAAATGGCACTCCTACTAGAGTCGAACTGTTGCACCCCTGAGTGTGCCTTTCTAAGACAGAAACAGTCGCTATGTACTTTCCCTCTCCTCCAGATATAAAATGCAACCATACTTTATTTTTGCTGTTATTTACATTTGCCTTATGTAACAGTCCACTTTCCTAAAAGTTTATTAGATACAGAAACTGAGGGGTAGGAAGATTAAGAAAAAAAATTTGTTTTTGCCTGTGGTCATGCAGTAGAGCAGCAGGTGAATGAAAAGAAAGCCCAAGTTCACCAAGAGTTTTCAACTACATCATCCTTCTCTGAATGAAACTTTTTAAAAATAATACTAATAAAAGCGCATATCTCTCTTTTATTAAGGGCAATGAATTCATCTCAGTGGCTGTACATCTGTAAAGAACATGATGTTTTAAGTCATTCTGGACTCACAGTTCACTACTTCTAAGTAGTAGACAGTCTAAAAAAGCTTTGATAAGTCTTTGACTTTAACTCCAAAAGGATCCCCTATGTAAGTTCAAAGCTTCCCAAGACTGCCTCAAATTGGGGAGGGCTCAGTATCCTACAGGAACTTAAAGAGATAACTGTCTTATCTTCTGATGAGCAGGTTAGGTGGCTTCACACTGAACAGACACAAATCTAGGAATCTGGTGGACATAAATACCTAAGTTTCAGGGTATTATCCAGTAAAATTTATTTCACAGATTTACAAGCTTTGAGAAGGGAGAGTTACCGAAGGTTAAAGGATGGACACATTTTTCTAGTTGGAGTAAACTTTGGAGAAATTGATTAGGCTTAATACTAGATAAGTGCTGGAAAAGACTCTTGAGAGTCCCCTGGACTACAAAGAGATTAATCTAGTCAATCCCAAAGGAAATCAACTGTGAATATTCACTAGAAAGACTGATGCTGAAGCTGAAGTTCCAATACTTTGGCCACCTGATGCAAAAAGCCAACTCATTGGAAAAGACCTGACTCATTGGAAAAGACCCTGAAGCTGGGAAAGATTGAAGGCAAAAGGAGAAGAAGGTGGTAGAGGATGAGATGGTTAGGTAGCAACACCAATACAACAGACATGAATTTGAGCAAACTCCGAGAGACAGTGGAGGACAGAGGAGCCTGGCATTCCACAAGGAAAGTCCCACATACAGTCTATGCGGTCACAAAGAGTCGGAAACGATTTAACAACTGAGTAACAACAACAAGTTGCAGGGTTATTTTTCTCTCTGCCCCCTGTTCCTACAGCTGGAATCCATGCTGTAGCATTGCCCTTGCCTTCCTTTTTACCTATGTACCACCAACCTACTTGAAAGATTCAAATCATGATGTACCAGCTTTTCCAAGCTTCCTCCAACCATGGCAGCTATCAGTGCTTTCGCCTATCGTGGCAAAAATGTTTGTATATTTCTCAGTCTTGATTGCTTTTCCACTTGGCTTTATCTCCTCAATTAACTTGCAAACTCAGAGTTCATGGGGGCCTCCAACTCTTCAGTAATAAGTGGACCTAAGGTAAGGCCTGGATTCAATTCATAGCTCTGCAGAAATAACAGAGAGAATGTCCCAGTGTTTAATCTGTGTCTATCTCTCCTTATGTACAATCAATTAGCAGGTAGCATAATCTGGTCCACTGGGACTATAGGCCCTATTTAAGAATTCTTCATTTTTCCCATTCAGGAGAACAGAAAAATCTCCCTGAAGACCCCTTTATGTCAAATGGTAGCCATTTTTTTTCTTCCTCTGATGTGCATGAACAAAGTTCTATTTAGTTAAAAAAAATTTTTTTTTTTTGCTATTTTTGCTGCCACTTAAAGGGCAGATACACTTTTCCGATACTGTTTTCAGGCCAGCATCTGATTTCCTGCTCATCTCTTTGAGATGTCAGTGCCCTTTATACTGTCCTTTAGTACTGTGGGAGGCCTAGCTATGAACCAACCCTTCCTCTCTCAGATATATATATGTATTTCCCTTTCCACAGAGTCACTCCATTATTTTTTTATCCCTCTCACTCTCATTACAACAAAACAGGACAAGAAATATGCTGCTTGCAGATATAGTAGCATGTCACATATCTGACTCCATCTGCCAACCACAAAATAGTCCTTGGTACAGTTTTGTTGGGGAACAGTAAGAAAGTGATGTCTCCTATCGTTATGCAAAGTCATAGAGGTAGCTTACTAAAAGAAAGAATAAGTTACATCATAATTTCTAATACCTTTACTCCTACCATAATATGTCTTTAACTGATAAATTTATGGTAAATGTGTAACAGCCAAAGGAAAAAAAAAATGTTCCTAATATTTGAAATCCTTTTCTGTGATTTTCTGTGAACTCCTGGGGAATGTATGATCTGGATTATGAAATGGAAATCATCTTTCTTCCTGAATTAATTAATTACATCAACAGGAAAGAAAATAAAGTATTTTAAAACAAAGATTAGAAATGTTACCTTGGAAATAGTATCTTGGAAGAGTAGTAAGAAACAAATATAAAAAAGCTTAACTAGGATCAGTTCAAGGTGGTATAGTTAAGAACAAAAGTGGAATTTTACTGGCATAAAATTGGAAATAACTAAGTGCATACCCCAATAAAGAAGATGAGGAATTTTAGCAAGATGGCAAAAAGTATCATTCCAGCGAATAAGTCTGGACTGTGGAAAAAGAGTTGTGAAATTTCTTTCTATAAAGAAAAGTCACAAAGAACATAGGACCACTGTCTGACTAGCATAATACAAAGCTATTGTGTCATAAATTAGTGAGATGATTTAATGCCATCATAAAGTCTCTTCTTACTTGCAACTTTATGATTTTATAGAACCAAAAGTTTATTAATTGGATTTGAAAATAAAAATAGGATACAGTGCTCTATGAATGAAATCATTTATTCAGTCTGCTCTAAGTAATATATTTACATTGACAGTCACTGAAGCAAAGAAATGAAATTTCATTTTGAGGGACTATTCAGTTAACGGCAATTACAGTGAAGCTAAAAATGTTCACCCTATTCATACTTGAAATGCATTCAGTATAATACTTTGCTTGTCCTTCCAAAAAGCCAAAAGGGAAAGTAAGATCTTCCCTAATTCAACTGGGAGCTGATAGCACATTCCTTTAGTTCACTGCAGCTGCCAAGAGCTCAGTTCCAGGACTAGGAGGATATAACTGGCTCTTTGCCTCAGATTTTGGTGATTGCAAGCCTTGAGCCTATTTCTTTCAAGACTCTTCCCAAAGCATGAGAACCAGGCCTGAGAACGTGAATGATGAATTATCTGTATAGACGGAAAGCAACCCAAGATCATGGTTCCTAACACTATCTTAAGATATAAACTGAACCCATAGGCTAATGCAATTAGCTGCATCCCCATGAGTCTTACCCTAGTCACATTAAAACAGTACATTTTAAGAGCACATTTTTTCCTGAAGAATTTGCTCATACCCCATTTCTCAAAATAAGTTCAAGGTAGTTTGCTTTACAAAACAAAAACGAAAAAAATTTTACAATGTCGGTAAGAAGAGTTGGTACCAGATGCAATAAAACTAAGCAAAGATGAAGAAAAATGCATTCCTTGAATTTCTTTTATGACATCTATTCACCAGCATTGCTTCACCCCTAAATTTTTAACCTCTGATTCCTAATTGTCAGGCCCCTGGCATCCTCACTGATTTGTTCACTAGAAAATGATTTCTTAGGCTTGATGTGCAACCTGGTCAATCTAAAATATTTAATAAATCACTTAGAGGCTTCCCCGGGACAAACAGGACATGAGTAATTAATACTGTATAAAATAATCTGCTCATCTGGCATGTGAATTTTCAGTAACATAAACAGTAAGGACAACTTTGAATGGACAAAAATCATCTCGAGATACAAAGGACAGCCTACTTTTTCTTGTGATGGTGACCAAAGCAGTGATGATTAAGGATGTGCTGTGTGTGTGTGTGTGTGTGTGTGTGTGTGTGTGTGTATGTGTGTTCTCAGGTGCACATAGGGATAGTGGAGTGAGAAGTGGGAAGAGAAAAGGTTAAAGCTAACTGTATATGAAAGAGCTTCAGATTTACTTTTTTAAACAACATTCAGTAAAGTCCCTCCTCCCATAGACTGACACCCTAAATATGTGTTCAATCAAAAAGCGGTACCTGATCACAAGGTTTCTCCAAACTCAAACGGGCTAAAAATCACAATTCATTGCACCTGGGATAATCTTGCCATGAGGATGGCAATATTCTGGGACCAGATGTAATGGTCAACTGACCTTCCAGAGCACTTTTATCCCTTTGGGTCAAGCTGTACATTTAGATTCAACCCACTGACAGTCTGAAATATCTTCCAGATCCTTCTTCTCTACCTTATCCTTTGGTTCTCAATCCCACAAGTCTTTTCTGTCAGCTACTGCCTGAGGTGTCATTCTTAAAATTTGTGAAATTAATTGATATTACTTGAATTGAGAGCATATAGCTTGCTAATTTGTCATACACGTGTTGATAAATTTATTCTATTTACTGTTTCTAGCACATTCTGCAAGCTATTTATGGGCAGTACATTAACTATATTAAGACACCAAGTCATCAGTTGATTTGGCTCCCCTTAAAAACTATTCAAAGACATTTACTTGGTTTTTCAGTTGCAGTGGGGATTTGTCCTGCACTAATGCAGTTATAAGGCTTCTCTGGTGGCTAAGTAAAGAATCTGTGGAGATGCAGGCTTGATCTCTGGGTCAGGAAGATCCCCTGAAGAAGGAAATGGCAACCCATTCCAGTATTCTTACCTGTGAAATCCCATATACAGAGAAGCCCGATGGGCAGCAGTCCATGGGGTTGCAAACAGTCAGACATGACTGTGTGGGACTAAACAACAGTGAGTATAACAGCAATTATAATCTTTTATTAACCTCCTTGGAAATTATGAGTATAATAGGTCAGAGGTAAAAAATACAGTAGTTTTTTTTTCCCCCTTTTTAAAGAAGACAACTGTGAAGTTTACAAGAGATATGACTCTCAAAATTATGTAATTATCAACAGGTTCTCTAAAAAACAAGTAAAACATCCATAGAATAATTTACAAAGAAAGCTTTTAAAAACTAGGAAAATACTTTGGATCACTCTGCTCTAAGTATTGCACTAGTATACACTTAACTGGGGTTTACATTTTGACCCTGAATGCTATGTTTACTAGTTTTCCTAAACTTAATGCAATGGGTTTAGTGCAACAAAATTCACAATGTCAAAAATGGGTACCAGTTCACAGTTCTTTAATGACATTTTAGTTTCAATGATGTTTAATATAGTAAAAAGAATATTAAAGTAAAACTTTATAATTCCAAGATTATTTTACTAAAAATGTTTGACTACAAATAACTTTTTCAAATTCAAGATGGGACAATATATAATTAAGGAAACTGATTCTGAAGACTACACAAATATAGATATCTACAGGGAAAAATATCATTTCAAAAATTGCTTTTTAATAACATCAGAATCATTGGTGAATGGTAGACAGGCAGATATAAATCAAAGGATAATCTCCCTTACCCATGTGCCACATATTCACAAATCTCAGCTACTATGAAGTAAGTCTGCTAAGCAATATTCCCAGATAAATGATGATAAGTTCCTAGTTCTATAGTAGAAACTTTTATACTTAAGTAGTTCACAAAGGACCAAACAGATCAAGCACAACAGGAAGACAATTCGAGTTAATGCGAGACAATATAAACTATGCATTAAAACAAATATTCCCAATTACTTTAAAAAATCTGAATTTCATGCTCAGAATTTTCCAGGCGACCAGTAGAAGAGTGACCGACTGACCAGCTATTTCAAAGAAAAGTCACAGTGATATATTTTTAAATCTTGTAATTAATTTTAGACCACAATGAAATGATTTTGCCTAAACTACCTATAAAATAATTTTATTTTCTCTTGATCCTAGCTACTAGAAGACAAAATTAAGAAGTAATGCTTTGTGTGTACCATGGATGGTTTTAGATGTGCAAATACAGGCAAATAAAGGGATACAGGGGCATAGATTTTTATGCTAGCAAAGTTCCTACCCAGTCCTTGATGTGTCTGTTTATAATTGTCCTGCTTTTTTAAATTAAATTATTTTCAAGACTCCTTGTGTAAAATGTCCAAAACACACTTTTTATAATCTTACACTAACTCTTATTATCTATGTCTTTTTTACAGCTGATCAATGTTTTAAGCCTAAATAAAAATAAAATCTTCTCTTCCTCATAAATGCTTTCACAAATGAAAATAAAGCTACTTCAGGTTAAGAAAGGTCATGGTTTACAAAGTCAAAGCAATGGAATTTGCAGTTTTATCAGTGGTTCTCAGACTTTAGCTTACATCATAATCATCACCTGAGGTGAAAAACCCAAAATGTGGGTCCTACACTCTGAATTTCTGATTTAGAAAGCCTGGGAGGGGTCCGAGAATTTGCATTCCTAACAAGTTCCCAGGGGACACTGATGCTGAAGGTTAGGGGTACCCATTTTGAGAATCTAACTTCTGTGACATGAAAGACAGATTTGAAAAATAATAGATAAATATAGTTTTCACCCATCTAATAGCTATGGCATTTATAATGACTAGAGATGCTGCCTAATTTTCACACAAAGCCAATTCTATTCCTAGCTAAGTGACTAATAACCACACCAACAGTAAAAAAAAAAAAAAAAAAAAAAGAAGAAAAGGAAGAGGAAGAAGACGACGACCACCACCTTCATAACTAGGATCAGCTCAGTAGCAGAAATGCTTCCTCCCTTAATGTCAATCAGCTTGAGCACAGGATCATTTTGATGCAATTGTTCTAGGACCTAGATCGTATGCTTTGCCACTACCCAATATGAAACTTGCCAGGGCAAATAATCTAAATGGCAAAAAGTGACAGAAAAATGGAACACTGCCTCTCTAATCCAGACAGTTCCAAAACATCCCTCACCCCCCCCACCCAATTGTCTCACTTCTCATTATCTCCTACACACACACACACACACACACACACACACACTTAAAAAAAAAAAAAAAGACCCCTCTGTTTATTTGGGTTAATATGAACCAATGGGAGAGAAATAAAGACTTAGCAGAATTCAGACTCTCTCAGACTAGGGAACAGCTTCCTGAGAAGGTTCTATCGTTTATCTGCATCATTGGTCCGCCCTTAGAATCCCAGCCACTCTCAGATGCCAGACATCAGTGTCCAGCAAAAGTCAAAAGAGCTCTAAATGAATTCTTGCTGCTCAAGGCCCCCACCTCCTGCCATCAGTCAAACGGGTAAGACCTCCGGAGAGTCTCAGCAACTCTCTCCTACATGCAACACCACCACCAGCAAGAGCAGCGCTACCACCACCACCAAGAAAGCTCTCAATTTAATTCTGGAAAGAGGGAGTGCGGAGAGAGGAGATAATCAGATGCTTAGAGCTGGGAGACAGTGAGGATCTCTTGACTAGAGCCAAGGAGGGAGGCAAGAAGACAAGCAAGGGGAGTGGCCGCAGAAGCTCAGCCCAGACCAGTGCTCTCCGCTCCAGACCCTCTCCCTCCACCCCCAGCACGGTTTAGCCGTGGACCAGACACAGCGGAGAGAGTCAAGGCTCGGTCGGATTTCGCGCCTTGGTTCGCAAACAGCTGCCTACTGCGCACTCTAGGCTCCCAGAGTTCGCGGACTCAAGGTCCCCTGGCATCTGCGCCCACTCCGAAGTCACTGCTAAGGTCCGCACTTCCACAGACACTCATGCCCTTTACCCCTGGGCAGCTTCTGCGGTGCTGAGGCCTCGGCCCCTAGAGAAATGGAAATCACAAGCCAGGGGTCGGGGATTGGGGCCGGGGAGGTGTGTTGATGTGCAGATTTCATTTTTTCTGGATGTCGGCCATAGCCTAGATGCTTTGGAGGAGTCTCGGCCTACTGTCCCCTCAAGGGCTGTTCTCCTAACCTTCCCACCATTCCTCGAGAATACAAAAGTTATTTTTCCTTTGTGTCACCGCCTGCTTGTCCCAGGAGAAGACGTACATTTCATTTCAGCCAAAGCCTGAAGGGGTGTGTGTGTGTGTATCTTTCAATCCCGAAAGCCAAGGGTGCCAACTGCTGACAGGCAAAGGAACCTGTATTTGCTCTTGAGGACTTAAAAACATCCGAGTTAACAAGCTTGCCCTTCTCTCGATCCTTGCCTGACCAGCCCTAGGTTTTCCAGAGAACTGAGATTGTGTTCCAGTTGCAATGAGCTCGCGTCCTGCCCCGGAGCCGAGACGCGCGGACTTGGCTGTCCGTTCATTCATGCATTTGCTCATCCATTCACATAAACATGTTCCTTAATTGCGTCTGGCACCGAGAATCTTGCCTTCTATTTTCCCCTCCCAAGTCAGTGCTCATGGCAACGGCTGGTGCAGGATGTAACTCGACTGTCAACCCACTTCCTGAGCCGGAAAATCAAGTCAAGGAGGCATTCCACTCCCCCTTCTCCCAGCAAAGAAGGAAAAGGTGGGAAGGAGAAAGCTGCGGGAGGGGGATGGAGGGCAGAAAGCAATGGGAAGCTCACTAGGGTCACACTCGAAGCTTCCCCTCGGAGGAAACGGCGACACCGACGCCAAAGCCTGCAAGGAGCCCAATCATCATTAAACCCAAGACTGCTAGAGCTCCGGTCCCCAGAGGGGATAAATCAAGTGCAAAGTCACTCATTCGCAAGAGTCCGGGGCTGCCGGCTCGACCCAACACTGAACCCGAACCGAGGCGCTGGGAGAGCGGCTCGCAGCCCAATCCGCAGCGCGCTCGCTGCCTCCTTATCGCTCCCAATAACGTGATGAAGTGTAAATCAAAAGCCACGCCGGGAGGGGCCCCGGAACGGCGCGAGTCGTGCATTTTCGCTCACCAGCCTATCTTACCTAAGAATCACAAGGTCACGACAGCGTCGCGATTCCACTCACCGTACACTCCTTGGCCAGAGATCCCCTCCAGGAGGACTGTCAGCAGCCACACGAGACCGTACACTAAATCCATCTTCACGTGAACATGAACATATCCAGCCCGGGGGGACGCAGCGGGACCTTCTGGAGGCCGGCGGCCAGCCGGGCGCGCTCAGCTCGCGTCTCAGCCGAGACGAGGTGCCCGGGAATCGCTCGCGGAAGAGAGAAGCGCCGTGCGTCCGTCCTTTCCCGGCGGCGGCCGAAAGCGGAGCGCAGGAGCCCCGCACACCCCACACTCATGCACACACGCACACACACACACACACAACACAATACCCTGACACAGACTTCCACGCACGCCGCACTCACACCGGGCGCCTTGGAAAATCGCAGACGCCGGGGAGGAGCAGGGGGCGTGCTGGGAAGCGGAGCCGCGAGGCGAAAGGTTCTTCAGGGGAGCCGGCTCGAGTCTCCGCAGCGGCGGCGGCGGCGGCGCGCTGGGCCAGCGGCGGGTGCGGGCGAGGGGCCGGGTGTGCCGAGCGGTGCGAGCCTGGCGCGGGCAGCCAGGGAGCAGGAAGTGGCCTCTGACTCGGGGCACCGAGCAGGGGCTTCCTCGCTTGGGTTCGCCTTTACAAAGTAACTCGCGAAGGTCCCCGGAGGAGCGTCAAGCGGCGGCAGCGGCCCGCCGGTCCGCAGTCCGGAGCCCCCAGCCCTGCTGTCTTGCCTTCCCCCATTCCATCAGTTGCCATTGCAACGCCAATCCTGTTACACGATACAGGCTCGCATCGCCGAGCAGGGAGAGGAGGAAGAGAAGGAGGAGGAAGAGGAGGAGTGGGACTAGGGGTACGGGGGTGGGGGAGAAAGGGAAGGGAGGAGGGGGAAGAAGGAGGAGAGGGACCGGCAGGGCGCAGAGTGTGCGTCTGGAGCTCTCTCGGGCACCAGCCTCAGCTGCCGCCGCTGCCACAGGCGCCACTGTTCTCCAAAATAGCCTTGAGCGCCCCGCCAGCGAAGAGGGGTCTCAGGCCCGCCGCACCAATTCCGGGAGCCGAAAGCAGAGTCCAGGCACCGCCACTTGCAAGAGAGGGAGAAAGCCAAGCAGAGACAGGATCGCACACACGTCTACGCGTGCCCACCGGCTCCGCGCGCGTCCTCTTCGCTTTCGCGCTGCCCCCGCCAGGTGGAGGGATGGGGGCGGTCGGGACAGGCGGGAGTTTAGAGGAGGGAGCCACAGAAGGGGTTCCCCGCCTGGGCTAACGTAGTGCTGGCATCCGGAGGTGAACGCGAGAGCAGCTGCCTGAGGAGGACCCCGGCTTCGTGGCCGCCGCTCGGGCCCCAGCTCCGGCGGAGGTGCCCGGGCTGGGCGGCAGAGCGCCGAAGGTTCGACGCCTGCTGGAATCCCTGGGTGTGCGCGGGGGTGCGCGCCGCGGAGGCGGAAAGGAGACGGAGGAGGAGGGCGAAGCCGAGAGCGGGCTGCTGAGCTGCCAGGCTGCCGGAGAGGAGGGCTGTGTGTGGTCACGTTGTGCGCTACGTGCTGAGAGCGCGAGCTGCTAGCCGCAGCCGGGCGACGTCAAAGCCGGGTGCGCGGCTCGGTCGCCTTCCTCCGCGCCTCCTCTGCCTCCTCTGCTCCTCCTCAGCTCTGCCTTCCTGTGTCAGCCCAGGAGCTCATCAGTATGGACAGCACCGAGAGGCTCCGCGAGGCCGGCGGCATCCGGCCTCCAGCCTTCCCCGTGAGCCCCTCGCCCCCACCTCCCGGACCTGCGCGGCCGCGGAAGCCAGTTATCATTGCTGATTCCGCTGTTAGCATCTGCACGCCAAAAGGCCGGCTACCACCTTAGACCCCGGGTAACTACAGGACACACCGTCCCCTCCCCGCCGCCCAAGGTTTCCCAGGATCCGTTCTGCTTGACTAGAGGGCAGAACAGGCCACCACGCTTGGGAACGGCACCGTTTCTTCCCTATATCTGTTCTTTTAAAGAGAAATATGGCCATCACAGCAATGAAGGCTCTTAGGGAAAAACACCTAAGAGTTCAGAGATTAGTATGTTTAATATGCAATGTCGCCTAGGAAAGTTAACCGCTTTGAAAAATCTTTTCTCTGAAAGACGGAGTCTCTCATTGGGGCAGAGCTAGCCCTGATGTTGGAGGAGCTTAAGAAATTCATAGTTACAAAAGGCTCAGGAAATGCAAAGCACCTGTATTTACACTGGAACCAGTGTAGAAATAGTTCACCTAAAATTAATAGGCGAAAACTGGGAATATAAGTAGTGGTTTGTGATTTCTGTTGCCACAATAATTAGTGCTTCCTGTGCGCAGTCCACTTTGTCGAATATATTCTTCACTTTTCAAACAACATATGGATAGGGAAGT
Organism: Tragelaphus eurycerus; assembly: GCA_935064755.1. Lineage (NCBI taxonomy): Eukaryota > Metazoa > Chordata > Mammalia > Artiodactyla > Bovidae > Tragelaphus > Tragelaphus eurycerus. Next base: position 1,015,278 of record CAKXYN010000097.1, on the reverse strand, counting down.
GATTAAAATAGCTTAAAACGTGCATTTATACATGTGTTTTTAAAAAAGTAATTGCTATGGAAAATCTGGAGCATAGTATTCATTTATCCGGTCCCATAATAGACTGGTATAACACACTGTGGGTCCCTCTCCCTCTGCTCCAGCTAGGAGGGGTGAGGGGGCCGGGGATGGGGGTGTTACCTCCTAGCACTAGGAAATGAATAGTCCCCATTGTTTCCACCAAGGTCCTTTTCCTCACTTAAGTGAATTATGCATATTATTTTTACTGAATGTGAGCTACTGTTTATGCTCTGTGTTTTCAAGTTAAGAGGACTAATGTTGAGAAGATCCCAAAGGATGCCTTAGTGTTAAGACCCCTTGTTTATGAAATGCCACTTTCATATAGGTGTAATTAATTATCACTCTAGAAGCAAAACTCAATGTGTGGCATTTGTGAAGGGGAGTGAGTGGTCAGCTGAGGTCCGCTCACTGGTCAGCTGAGGGGGACTGTCTTCCGTTTCAGGATATCAGTCTTTTAGAAGTAGGTGATTCCTGCATACTGCAGCAGCTTCCAGGGTAGTCACAAGCGCAACTCCACTCTCGGTTGGCTGCTAATAATGTGTCTTGTCCATGAGGCATTTCCAGATTTTAGGCATTTGTGTTCTAAAATACTACTTCACCTGTATATTTGTACTGTCCTTTTTTGACTTTTATTTATGGAACCATAGGCTGTTTGATTGACTGCAGGACTCTAGATGGAAATATTTTATCATCCCCAAAAGTCCGTATATCACTTTAACAAAGGAACCCCACACTAAGTCAGTATCTCTACTGGGGATGACTCTGCTTAACCTACCACATCAGGATGGAAGCTTCAGGAATTTAGTGCCTTTCTTTTCCATGTAATGCATACCCTCTGCCTAGGGAAGGACCAAACACCCACGGATCCCCAGCATTCCTGACGGAAATATTTGGAGCTTGTAGAGAACTTAGAGAACCCAGTCATTTTATAGTTTACTTTGGTTGAGGAAACAGCCAGGTATAGCTACTCTGGGACAAGTCTTATCCTGGATATTGAACATTCAAAATATACAGGACAGAATCCCTCAAAAAAGACACTATCTAGTGGACAGGGTCATACAGGCACCACTACTTCTGTTGACACTATATGTGTGTGTTTAGTCGTGTCCGACTCTTTGTGACCCTATGGACTGTAGACTGCCAGGCTCCTCTGTCCATGGAGATTCACCAGGCAAGTATACTGGAGTGAGTTGCCATGCCCTTCCCCAGGGGATCTTCCCAACTCAGGGATCGAACCAGGTCTCCCACATTGCAGGCGAATCCTTTACAGTCTGAGCCACCAGGAAAGTCCTGTAAGTGCTATAAGGAAGCACTGTAAGTGCTATATAAAGAAACTCCCAGGGCAAATGGTGACAGATTTTACGTGCAACCATTAATTAGGCTAAATGACAGAATAAAAATGGCACTGTACCTAATATGCTTTTTTTTTTCCTATGAATTTACTAGATTGATTACTTACACAATCAACTGGCCAGTTAAATCAATCACGGTTTGTTTCCTTAAAATTTAACAGTGTTGAGGATGCCCTGACCAAATAAGCAGGATGTATCCAGCCACACCTTAGCACCAACTATTGAAGGCCTCCAGGTGGTGAGCCTGAGCTGAGTCTAAGGACAATCAGGGATCTGTATTGTCAGAAAGAAGAACAGATGCTCCAGAAGGCAGGTCTGAAGGCTGTAATGAAATCAGGACCAGGATAATCTGTGTGGCCCAATTAGTGCACTCTTCTACACTTTAACAATCACCAGCTTCTTGGATTTTGCATAATGAATATGGAAATTGTATAGAACCTCAGAGGAGTCCACATTGCATTACTACCAGGGACTAATACTTAGGACTCTGTTTCTAACAGGAGCAACAATGGACACTTTATCATTTATGATGACAAGGCCAGGAAAATTTAGGGTCTCTCCTCTGACAGCCCTAATTACCTTAATAACCCATTTGAGTTTTATTGACTATAGTGTCATTTTAAATTTCTATCTCTGTCCTCCAGTATAAACAAGATGTTCCATCCTGGTCAGCATGAGAGAGGCAATGTAATGGAGGGTGTCACAGTTTGACACAAAATCCACTCAAGATAGTGGGACTGAAGTGGGAAAAACTGAAAACTCAGGATGAACAGGTAAGCCTGGAAAATCCCATGGACAGAGGAGCCTGGTAGGCTGCAGTCCATGGGGTCGCTAAGGGTCGGACACGACTGAGTGCCTTCACTTTCACTTTCATGCATTGGAGAAGGAAATGGCAACCCACTCCAGTGTTCTTGCCTGGAGAATCCCAGGGATGGCGGGGCCTAGTGGGCTGCCGTCTATGGGGTCGCACAGAGTCGGACACGACTGAAGCGACTTAGCAGCAGCAGCAGCAGGCAAAATCAGACCAACAGTAGCAAATGTGTCTGTTCTTTTTAATCTAACTTCTTCCCACAGAGCAAATACCAGGTCTTCTGTATTATTTATGGCTGCTCCCTTGAAAGTGAAAGTGTTAGTTGCTCAGTGGTGTCAGACTCTTTGCAATGCCATGGTCTGTAGACCGCCAGGCTCCTCTGTGCATGGAATTCTCCAGGCAAGAATGCTGGAGGGGGTTGCCATTTCCTTCTCCAGGGTATCTTCCCAACCCAGGAAACAAACCTGGGTCTCCTGCATTGCAGGCATACGCTTTACCATCTGAGCCACAAGGGAAGCCCTATGGCTCTTTAAATCACCTAGACGCCCATACACATTATTCCCTTTTTAGTTTATAAAGTCAAACAAGAATGTAAAAGTCATCAGTTGTATATAGTAATTTCTGGGGAATTGTGCATCCTGACCTATTGCTCCATTCTTCTTTATGCTTCATGATCACAGGTTTCTGGCTCATATCATGGCTTGTTAGGAATATAAAGCGCCCTGAGTCATCCCTCATTTAGCTACATATTTGTATCCCTGGCCTGCTCCTTTAATCTTGAAGCTAAATATATTTATGATATTTTCCAAAGTCAGTCAAGACAAGCTCACTGTTCTATGGCCCAGACATGTACCTGAGACCATGAAACATCACCTCCTCAACCTTTGCCCAATGGACCAGCTCTCTTTAAAGTTAACCTAGATGACAACAAAGTTTGATTAACCCTAAATTAGAACAACTTCTGTAGGGCATAGTCGTCTATGCTGATAAATTTTATTTAGCCAAATGCCCGTTCACCTGGTTTATTTCCTACTTAGTAATAGCTTCCAGCATGGACAAGCTTGGAAGTCCAAGCAGCATTGCATGGAATTGACTGTTTCAGATGATAGATATTCTATCAGAGACACAGAGCATAGCGTTAGGGATTCCGCGCACGTCATTTCCAGGAGACAAGGTGGGTGGCTGCAGTCCTTCATAAGAAGCAGAACCCAGACACTGGTGATAAGTATGAGACAAGGGTTTCACTTTGGGAAATAGTATTATCCCTTGACAGGGCTTTAGTGAGAATGAAAAGGTCAATGAGAACTGGTAACTGCTAATATTAGAAATAAGGCGTGACATCAGATCTGCTTTGTATGGCCTGAGAGAAGTCAAGGAGATGTATGACTCAAGGAAACAGCAAGGTACTCAAAGAATAATCCCTAGAAATAACAAATCCAGGGTCCGAATAAAAAAGGAGATGCCCAGGAGAGGCTGATTAGAAGAGGATTGTTTTGAGAGGATGCCAAGGTAATTTGTTGCCAGATGATGGGGCTAAGGTCTCAGGTATATTGTGGCTGCCAGTGAAGAGTCCCTGACAAACAGAGGAAAGTTGAGGCAGAGACAAAAAACGTGAGACAAGGTCTTTGAGATGCTTAATACTCTTATCATCAGCTTAAAATACCAAACTTCTGAGAGTTTTTAACTCATTTGGTGAAGAGCATTCCCTCTGATAGGCCCTCCTTCTTTCAAGACAGAAAGAAGTGTCTGCTAGTTTCTAGTTGTAGACTTCTGGGATCTTGTGAAACATTCATGTTTTCTTTACAGTTTGTATCTTTAACCCATAATTAGTTTTAAAGGTCTGTCTTAATATACCATAGTCTTCTGACTTTAGTAGCTCTGCCCTAGATTTACTCTTATTCTGACATGTCTCCCTTGCACTATTATTATAATTCTGATACTATTTAGGGAATAAACCCAATGCTGATTTGTTCCAGAGCAGATGTTCTGTGCGGAGGTATGTAACACAGTAGGTAAAAGTCTGAGCTTTGACATCAGATTGCCTTGAGCTTAAATTTCTGATGTCAGTGTGACCTTGACATTTCCCATATCCCATACAATGAACAGGACAAGAGGTTACTAAGAGTTTTATATGAAGTAATACATGAGTGTTACATAGCTCAGCACCTGGCTTAAGCAATACATTATCATCATTTTGATTATTGTTAATATTTTTCATTAACATTTGTTAATTGTTGGAGAGCACTAAAGGAGATTAGTCCTGGGTATTCATTGGAAGGACTGATGCTGAAGCTGAAACTCCAGTACTTTGGCCACATCATGAGAAGAGCTGACTCATTGGAAAAGACTCTGATGCTGGGAGGGATTGGGGGCAGGAGGAGAAGGGGATGACAGAGGATGAGATGGCTGGATGGCATCACTGACTCGATGGATGTGAGTCTGAGTGAACTCCGGGAGTTGGTGATGGACAGGGAGGCCTGGCATGCTGCAATTCATGGGGTTGCAAAGAGTCAGACACGACTGAGCGACTGAACTGAACTGAACTGAACTGGAATGGGCTCCATTTTGAGGTTAGCTGACAGCTTGGAACCTTTGGTTTCATAAGGATGATAAAATGTTTTTCTCTAAAAGCATTACTTCACTTGCTTTTATTCAGAGTTCATCTGTCCCATTTCTGTCCAGTCACATTGAACTCTGAAGTCTTTCCACAGTTTATCTGTAACAGTTTGGCATTTCAGTACTTAAGAATAGCTGATAAGTTGAAATTCTGAGAGTACAATTCTACTTCAAGATTTTTTTTTTTGAAACTGCTGCATCCCTAGATGTATCCTTGGAGAACTCAACATCTTAACTATTAAAGCAGAGAAGTTTCTGCTTATCACTATGCATGCTTTACTATCTTAAAAACAGATTCGTAAGTGATGCTTACACATCTAGGTCACCAGATTAAAGACTAGATTAAAGGTCACACATCTAGTAGACCAGATTAAAGATCAACATCAATGTTGGGTTAGAAAATTTGGGTGGAAATATAAAGAAACCCACTGTTTCTGACAAGTGATTTGATTAAGCCACAAACATATCAAGGACCACAAGAGAGTAGAACAAAAACTTCCCCCCAAGATTCTGTATTTGGAGCAGTTTTCAGATATGTATGTAATAGGAAATAAAGGAAAGGAAATTTGTGGCATAATCAGGTGGTAGATTCAAAGTTTGTCATTACAACGTTGAAATCAATATAATACCAGCTTTTAACTCAATAGCAAACAAGCTACTCATATCAACTAGCTACTAGAAAAACTCAAGGAAGTACAGTCTCTTCTTGGTTAAAACTTAGTCTCTCTCAGATAATTACTTTATTTTCCAGGGTTTCTCTTATGTACTTTTCTCCCTGTCCTTACCCGACTAGTGGTTGGTTCATATTTTGTCCTGATAACAAGGAGAGATGTCTTCTTCAATTCAGTGCTGCTCTCCTCCACTTCATCACTGGGTGTCTGCAATTTACCCTGCTGCGCCCGGTGCTCTGACCCCGTTGGCTCCGAGTCATAAGGACTCAGCTCCTACCTCCTCCCCACCTCAGACTTCTCCCAGACCTTTAGCCATGGAAGTATAAACCCATGCAGTACTGTAGCCACCAGGACTGTCTGGATCTGCCACCCATGACTCACATTAGGAGATCAAATGGCGCTATTCTTCATTCTCTCTCTACCTGAATATACTGTGTTGACATTTCTACTCATTTGTAGAAGTCCTGATTTGCACTCTATGAGGCGTTGTCTTCCAAGAGTTAGAAAAAGATTCAAAAAACAAGCTTTCTATATGACGGAATTCTTAAAGTATAAGAAGGTGGCTAATCCCTGTGTTACCACGAGAGGACAAGGAGGCCCTCAGGGACATGTAGCATGCATAGCCCTGTCTTCCAACTCCGCCTCTCTTTTTCCTTCATCTCTCTTTATGGTCCTCCATTCTCCCTGCCTCCCCAAGGCAGAGGAGTGTTCACCTTCCTTCTAAAGGGAAAAATAGATTTCATTTCAGTCTTGCCTTCTACCTACTCTCTGGTTTATAGAAAAATTGCTGTGGTCTGAATCTTCCAAGCTAAAGCTTAATAATTTAGAGCCTGGGTCTAGGAGTTCCCCCAAAACATTTTTTTCTCTCAAATGTCTGACACTTCTTTTTTTCCCTGGCTTCTGCCCTTTCCCCGAAGAGATGTTTAACTTCAATAAATGTAGAATCCTGGAGCAGCAAGAATTACAGGAGGTCAGAAACAAATTGATTATGGGGTAATATTTCAAAACAACAGTTATAGCTGTACAATTTGGTCCCTTATAAATAAATTACTAAGGGAATAGGACCAGGTGACCCTACTTGGGGTGACTCAGGAAGGCAAACTGTCTCATAGAAGTTCTAAGTTCAGGAGCAGATCCAAAGGAATGCAGGACTGGGTGGGGTGGAGAGTTTCCAGAGGGAAGAGCCTTGAAGGAGGGAGAAAACAAAACAAAACATGTAGGTAGGAGATGGTTTACTAGGAGATTGGAGAGACATTTAACCCAGTGTGCCACCAAACTGTCAAAATAAGAGCAGCCAAGCAAACAATAATGGCTGTTGACGGGTGCGTGCGTGCATGCATGCTAAGTTGCATCAGTCTGGTCCAACTCTTTGCGACCCTATGGGCTGTAGCCCACCAGACTCCTCTGTCCACAGGACTCTCCAGGCAGGAATACTGAAGTGGGTTGTCCGCTGAGAGTTAATAAGTGAAAATACAAAATATTAATAGATGGGGGAAGAGAAGGGGCACAGAGAGCTGTGGTAGGTTGGATAGTGTCCCTCTAATGCATGTCCTTCTCTGAATCTTAAAACATGATTTTATTTGGAGATAGGGTCGTAGCAGATGTTATTAGTTAAGGTGAGGTCACGATAGAGTAGGGTCGGCCTGTCATTCCAACATAACTGATGTCCTTAGTAAAAGACATCAGAGGAGAATGCCAGGTGACAACAGAGGCAGAGGCAGGAATAATGCATCTCCAAGTTAAGGAGAGGCAGGAACAGGTTCTCCCCCAGCATCAGAGAGAGCTGATGGCCCTGTTGACTCCTTGATTCACACTTCTAGCCTCCGGAAATATCAGAGAATAAATTTCTCTTACTATACACCATCGAATTTTTGGCGCTTTGTCATAGCAGCCCTAGAAAACTAATAGAGGAGCTCACGTGTGTCCCTTGGTCAACAGGCTACACAAAGGCTATTTGGCTGAAGCCTCTGGAATGTCTATCTTAAATCTTTTTCTGTAGGAAGTATTCTTCTAAATCACTATGGGTCACACTTTCCAAGTTTGGACAAATCAAATAATCATAGCCTTAGTAATACATGACTTCCCATATCTGTAAACTGTATCACTGAGAGGAAAATGTTGTGAAAGTTAAATGGAATGATATTTATTAAGATATAGGCTAGCATGTCCTTTCTCAGGGAACTAGAAAGGACCATGGAACCTGGACTTGAAGAAGTCCTAGTCCCAAGTTGACTTTGCTTCCGCACACCCAAGAAAGAAGTGGGGAGCCTGTGCTGTTGAGAGAAGCATCTAAGTACAAGTCTACAGAGACGTGTGTGTTCCCCTGCATCTCTCTGATAACACCCTCTATTTAGCAAAAGCCTGGAAAGAGGAAACTTCCTACTTTGTCTTTTCTCCCTTTCTTACTTTCCTATGACTGGAAGAGGGAAATTGGCCTCTTCTTCCTGTCTATCCACCTTAAATAAAACTCACTTGGAGCAGCAGTTATCAAACTTTCTTTTCTTTCCATATTTTTAAACCTCAACCCACAGCAATAAATGCATTTAATATGATGACTCAGTGTACATATACACACAAACACACACAAAATGCATCTTTTTCTCATAAAAGGTTTACCCTTACCAGGAGTGGAGTATTTTGATGTGTTCTTCTCTATTCCATTCCATTTTATTCTCTTCCATGTTACTTTACTTTTAGAAAGTGTGGTCTGACTGTATTGAATTTCTTCTGTAACCTGTTAGGGTATCAAGCATCATATTGAGTGCAAATGCCTGGCTTTTGACATACTGAAGTGTTAACTGTAAAAAGGCAGTTTTATCTATCTTAAATTAATGAACATATACTCTAATTCTTTTGCCCTGAGATAATAAATCTCTTGGTTAGGCTTGTGGGAGGGATAATTGTTAAAGATGTATTTTGAATGATAAATGTTTTTACCTATTTTGTATCCTATTTTTCACCATTCAGTATAGAGTGACATCTTTCCATGGCAGTAATAATCTTCAGCAACAGTTTTAATCATTGAACAGCATCTCAATGTATGAATGTGATACAATTGTTCAAATCTGTTGGACATTTGGTTTGTTTCAAAAGCTTACATTCTGATGAGAGGAGACATATATTTCATATATTGTTATTGAACAATAAACAGGAAAACAAACAATAAGGCTAATTTTAGATTGCAGTAAGTACTTTGGGCTTCCTCGATGGCTCAGTGGGTAAAGAATCCACCTGCTGTGCTGGAGACACAGCAGACACAGGTTCAATCCCTGGGTTGGGATCCCCTGGAGGAAGAAATGGCAACGCATTCCAATATACTTGCCTGGAAAATCCAATGGACAGAGGAGCCTGGCAGATTATGGTCTATGGAATCTCAAAAGAGTTGGAAACTACTGAGTGACTAACACTTTCACTTTCACAAATACTTGGAAAAAAAAAAAAAAACAGTGTTGTGTTAGACTATGAAAGGGTTGGAGATTAGAGTAGATAATATCATTAGGAAAGTAATTTTGAGATAGACCTGAGGGATAAAAAAGCCCACCATATAAAGAGATGAGATCTACAGACAAAAAGAAAACCAAGAGTTTTTAGAGATTAATACCTTGAAGGAAGAGAAGGAAGACTTTCTGAGAAGTAATTAGGGACCAACTCGTGAAGAACTTTATGTGTCAGTGGAAAGAGAAGATTTTATTCTCAGTGTAATTTAAAGCTCCTAGGCAACTCAGAGAGAAAAAGAGATAGACAAAGAGATGAGAAAGAGAGAGAGACTATCCCAAGAGACAAAAGAGCCTGTATTCAACAGATATGTTAAGTTAATTATGACTGAATCTGTCTGGGCACTGACCATACGAAATTTACAGTCAATTTCAGAGTTCAGGAAAAAAAAAAAAATTTGCATACACCCAGGAACATGAATTGTTTCTGAATTCATTAAGACTTTTTCAAGTTCATAATACTTTTTTGGAGTTTTGGTTGTGTATGCCTTGTACATTTTTGTAAAACTGTACTTCATTACCATGAATGAGAAATTTTAAAAATTACATTTTCTAATTGGTTATTGTTGGTATGTAGGAAAGTTATTTAATTTTTGTATACTCATTTGATAACCAGCTGAAATTGCTTATTAGGTCTATTTTTCTTTTTCTTTGATTGTTTTGAGTTATCAGTTAGGGAGACAATCATCTAATCTGCTAATAATGATGATTTTGATTGCTTCTTTCCAGTAGTAATGAGTCTTCACTTTTCCTGTTTGTAAGATTCTATTGGCAGGAACTTCTGTTACAAAACTGAAAAATGTTAGTGATAACATGTTTCAGATTTTAATTAGAAGGCCTCTAGTGTTTCACAGTTTAGACTACTATTGAGTATTGATTTCAAATGGATGCATAATTCCCTGTTTAATGAAAGCCTTGCTTGTGTTATTTCTGGTTGTTGATGTTTTTCTCTCACCTAACTCACCCAGTCTGTATGGCTGATGAATTTAACCAAATAACTTTTTTGCATAAATTGTAATCATTGTGTGATTGTTTTAAACCTTAGTTTATTGTAATGATATGTTAGGGTTCTCCAGAGAAAAAACTAATAGGATACATATAGATGTACACAGGGAGGGATTTATTATAGGAATTGGCTCATGAGATTATGAAGAGCAAGAAGTCCCTTGATTTGCTGTCTACGACTGATGCGACTTAGCAGCAGCAGCAGCTAGAAAACAGGAAAGCCAGTAGTGTAATTCAGTCCAATTCTGAAGGCCTGAGAACCAAGAGAGCTGATAATGTAAGTCCCAGTCCCAATCCTAAGGCCCTAGAACCAATAAGGCTGATACTGGAGCACAGGAGAAGGTAGATTTCCTAGCTCAAGCAAAGAGAGGAAATTTGCCCTTCCTCCACTTTTTCATTCCCTTCAGGCCCTCAAAGGATTGGATGATGTCTGCCTGCATTGGGGAGGACAATCTTTTTTTTTTTTTTTTTTTAAACCAAATCTATGTATTCAAGTGTTAAACTCATCCAGAAACATCTTCACAAACACACCCAGAAATCATGTTTTACCAGCTGTCCAGGTAAATACCAGAGATTTAGCTAAGTATCTTAGTCCAGTCAAATGACACAAAATAAACCATCACAAATGAAAATAACAATTACCATGAAAATTTGTAATATGCTGGACTCCCCAGATGGCTCAGTGGTAAATAATCCACCTGCTAATGCAAGAGACACAGGAGACGGGTTCGATCCTTAAGATCGAGGAAGATCCCCTGGAGTAGGAAATGGCAACCCACTCCAGTATACTTGCCTGGAAAATGCCCAGGACAAAGGAGCCTGGTGGACTTCAGTCCTTGAGGTTGCAAAGCATTGCCCACGACTTTGCCACACACACACATGGACAACATGCTAAGTGTTATACCATTTAGTCATAATAAAGCTAGAAGAGATACCATTATCCATTTACACTTGAGGAAAGTTGAGATGTAGAAAGGCTAAATTCATTGGTAGATGTAGACTTTTGAATACAAATCTATCTGATCTAAAACCACTTTTATGAGTTTTGATGTACAATCAATTTTAACTGCTATTAATATTTGCAATAGATATTCGTTGAGAAATTATAAACAAAATAAGTCATTTAAACTTGTTAATACATTCAATCTTCGAAATTACTGTATGAGGTAGAAATTATCATTATTCAGTTTATAGATTAGGAAACTGAAGCACAAGGTCTTATTATGTTGAAATATCTCTGTGTACATTTCTGTAAGAATGTATTATGTTTTAAATGAAGTTCTGGATTTACTAATAATTTTATTTAGAATCTTCTTGTACTTATACTCATTTAAAATTAATCTGAAATTTCTTTTTTCATCATTAGGGTAACTTGTAATCAGTAGGGTAACTGGGAAGGTTTTAATTATTAGGAGTGCTAGAAGATCATAAAAATTATTACAGAAAGGTCTGTGACAGTCATCTGGACCTGCATGTTTTTGATGGGCATTTCTGTTAGTCTGTTCAATTTATGGTATCATAGTAAGTCATGTATTTCTTAATGTTTACAGTTTTATGAGTAGTGTAGTCTTAAAATGTAATATACATCTCCTCTAGATCTGTATTTATATCAATTTTTCAGTCTCAAAACTTAGTATTTTTAATTTTTGTGTGTATGTATATCAGTGTATAAGTTTTGTAAGTTTTCAAGTTTTATCTTTTATTGTCTCTTTAGTCAACCAGCTTTCAGACTTACCTGTCAATCACACTGGTTCATGCTTCCTAATTAAGTTTTATATTAGTTTCCATCTCTAATTATTCCTATCTTAGTTTGCTTGAGATAATTTTGGCATTCCGATTATAGCTTCTTAGATTGAATAATTCATTTATTTTTTTCTTACCTATTTACTGATAAAAATATTTAGATTTAAACATCTTCAGTATAGAAGTTGCTGCTTGTTTGTATTTTTCATATGCTGTCTTTTTTGTTAATTTGAATATAGACTGTACTAACTGTAGTTTTGAGTTATTGGTTAACTGAAAAGCTGCCAGGAAGAATTTTAAAAATATTTGCTGTGATTAGTTACCTTCTGTGCTAATTATTTCATAATGAGAAAATGTAGACTGTACAATTTCTAGTTATTTTATGTTCGTTGAAATGGTCCCCATGGTCTTTTAGATGGTTTTCTTCTAAGCCAATATTTTGTGGATTCTGAAATACAACGTAATCTTCAATGGAAGACACAGAGTTGTATATGTAGATTGTAATGCACAAAACAACTTTCTTAATGAGATCATTTACCTACTGTATGTCCTAATGATATTTTGATACCTGCTGTGGCAATATGATTTGTCAATATTATTACAGAGGAGAAGTCTGAGTTCAGCTTGACTTTTCACTTGCTATAGATATTTGCCGTTTCTCCCTAGGCGCATTAAATATTTTTACTTCATGTTTATGATTCATATATTTCATCAGGATGTATCTAGGTAAGGACTTTTTCCGGCAATTATACCTTAAATGTCAGTAATTCCTTTCTCACCTTTGAAATGTTTTCTCTTACTCATGTCTTCTCTGTTTATTCTGGCTATATTCTTCGGGGAACAACTCCACTTTGATCTATATTTACTCTTTGCTCTCTCTCAATATATACATTTCATATATCCAAGATTTATAGTATGTGTGTACATTCATTTTCTCTTATTAGTTCAAATTTGTTATTTTCATCTGTGTTTTTAGAAAGCTTCGCATGCTTCTGGTCCATATCACTGCTTTGATTGCCCACAGCAGTGGATATCCACACTAGAGTCAAATGGAAACTTTATCATTAATTTATAATCATCATTGAAACCTTTTGATAGTACATTTATTACTTACTTTACCTCATCCTATTTCCTCATATGCCTCCCCTGACACTTAGGGGGCTAAAAAACTTGTCAAATAAGTAATTGTGATTTTCTTCTGGATATCACAATAAATTATTGTCGAAGGTGTACTCTCTCCATCCATTCCCTTTCTCTTTTGCTGCAATAATTTTTTATTAGTCCAATGCTGATTATTTTTCTACTTAATGAACATTTAGATTTATCAGGACTTAATTTTTGTTAATAGGAAATATGGATTGTCTTGAGTCCTACTCTCTCTTTACATGAGTAGTGGTGAAATTCTCTCTTCTGAGAGTCATAGTAGAGAGTAGACTGATATAGGCTTTACAAGGAACAGGCCATGCAATTCTTTATTACTTCAAGGTGTTTTTCTACTACTTGCATATCTGGTTCTAACCCAAGATAGTAGGTGAAGATTATAATTCCCAGCATGCTGTAACAAGATTTGTTATATCTGTCCCTTCTTCAGTGTACAGTTGAAGAGCTATATTTTCCAGAATGTGTGCACCAGAAATGTACCATTTAGTTGGAGAATGTATAAAGCATAGTCCTTATTTTTTTTTTCTTAATCACTTGACTTTAAAGATTAAATCCAGAGTAGATTTCTTCTTTTCTTTTTTCTCATCTTCAAACTGCTTCTCTTTATGTGAATGACTTCACTGCAGATGGTGACTGCAGCCGTGAAATTAAAAGACACTTGCTCCTTGGATGAAAAGTTATGACCAAACTAGACAGTTTATTAAAAAGCAGAGACATTACTTTGCCAACAAAGGTCTGTCTAGTGAAAGCTATGGTTTTTCTAGTAGTCATGTTTGGATTTGAGAGTTGGACTGTAAAGAAAGCTGAGTCCTGAAGAATTGATACTTTTGAACTGTGGTGTTGGACAAGACCCTTGAGAGTCCCTTGGACTGCAAGGAGATCCAAACTGTCCATCCCTAAGGAAATCAGTCCTGAATATTCATTGGAAGGACTGATGCTGAAGCTGAAACTTCAATATTTTGGACACATGATGCAAAGAATTGACTATTTTGAAAAGACCCTGATGCTGAGAAAAATTGAAGGTGGGAGGAGAGGGTGATGACAGAGGATGAGATGGTTAGATGGCATCACCAACTCAATGGATATGAATTTGAGCAAACTCTGGGAGTTGGTGATGGACAGGGAGGCCTGGCATGCTGCAGTCCTTGGGGTCACAAAGAGTCATACATAACTGAGTGACTGAACTGAACTGAATGACTTCCAGATTCTAGCCTAAGGTAAAGTGTCTGTTTTGTTGACTGGTTCTATGAATACCTACAAGAACTTTTAGAACTAACACCCAAAAAAGATGTCCTTTTCATTATAGGGGACTGGAATGCAAAAGTAGGAAGTCTAGAAATACCTGGGGTAACAGGCAAATTTGGCCTTGGATATGGAATGAAGCAGGGCAAAGGCTAATAGAATTTTGCCAAGAGAACCCACTGGTCATAGCAAACACCCTCTGCAACAACACAAGAGAAGACTGTACACATGGACATCGCCAGATGGTCAACACCGAAATCAGATTGATTGTATTCTTTGCAGCCAAAGATGGAGAAGCTCTATACAGTCAGCAAAAACAAGACCAGGAGCTGACTGTGGTTCAGATCACGAACTCCTTATTGCCAAATTCAGACTTAAATTGAAGAAAGTAGGGAAAACCACTAGACCATTCAAGTATGACCTAAATCAAATCCCTTATGATTATACAGTGGAAGTGAGAAATAGATTTAAGGGACTAGATCTGATAGACAGAGTGCCTGATGAACTATGGACTGAGGTTCGTGACATTGTATAGGGGACAGGGATCAAGACCATCCCCATGGAAAAGAAACGCAAAAAAGCAAAATGGCTGTCTGAGGAAGTCTTACAAATAGCTGTGAAAATAAGAGAAGTGAAAAGCAAAGGATAAAAGGAAAGATATAAGCACCTCAATGCAGAGTTCCAAAGAATAGCAAGAAGAGATAAGAAAGCCTTCCTCAGTGATCAATGCAAAGAAATAGAAGAAAACAACAGAATGGGAAAGACTAGAGATCTCTTCAAGAAAATTAGAGAAACCAAGGGAACATTTCATGCACAGATGGGCTCGATAAAGGACAGAAATGGTACGGACCTAACAGAAGCAGAAGATATTAAGAAGAGGTGGCAAGAATACACAGATCAGATCAGTTGCTCAGTCGTGTCCGACTCTTTGCGACCCCATGAATCACAGCACGCCAGGCCTCCCTGTCCATCACCAACTCCCAGAGTTCACTGAGACTCACGTCCATTGAGTCAGTGATGCCATCCAGCCATCTCATCCTCTGTCATCCCCTTCTCCTCTTGCCCCCAATCCCTCCCAGCATTAGAGTCTTTTCCAATGAGTCAACTCTTCGCATGACGTGGCCAAAGTACTGGAGTTTCAGCTTTAGCATCATTCCTTCCAAAGAAATCCCAGGGCTAATCTCCTTTAGAATGGACTGGTTGGATCTCCTTGCAGTCCAAGGGACTCTCAAGAGTCTTCTCCAACACCACAGTTCAAAAGCATCAATTCTTCGGCGCTCAGCCTTCTTCACAGTCCAACTCTCACATCCATACAGAATACACAGAAGAACTATACAAAAAAGATCTTCATGACCAAGATAATCATGATGGTGTGATCACTGACCTAGAGCCAGACATCCTGGAATGTGAAGTCAAGTGGGCCTTAGAAAGTATAACTACGAACAAAGCTGGAGGTGATGGAATTCCAGTTGAGCTACTTCAAATCCTGGAAGATGATGCTGTGAAAGTGCTGCACTCAATATGCCAGCAAATTTGGAAAACTCAGCAGTGGCCACAGGACTGGTAAAGGTCAGTTTTCCTCCCAATCCCAAAGAAAGGCAAAGCCAAAGAATGCTCAAACTCTCGCACAATTGCACTCATCTCACATGCTAGTAAAGTAATGCTCAAAATTCTCCAAGCCAGGCTTCAGCAATACATGAACCGTGAACTTCCAGATGTTCAAGCTGGATTTAGAAAAGCAGAGGAACCAGAGATCAAATTGCCACCATCCACTGGATCATCAAAAAAGCAAGAGAGTTCCAGGAAAACATCTATTTCTGCTTTATTGACTATGCCAAAGCCTTTGACTGTGTAGATCACAATAAACTGTGGAAAATTCTGAAAGAGATGTGAATACCAGACCACATGACCTGCCTCTTGAGAAACTTGTATGCAGGTCAGGAAGCAACAGTTAGAACTGGTCATGGAACAACAGACTTGTTCCAAATAGGAAAAGGAGTACGTCAAGGGGGTGGGTATATTGCCACCCTGCTTATTTAACGTATATTCAGAGTACTTCATGAGACATTATAGGCTGGAAGTAGCACAAGCTGGAATCAAGATTGCCGGGAGAAATATCAATAACCTCAGATATGCAGATGACACCACCCTTATGGCAGAAAGTGAAGAGGAACTCAAAAGCCTCTTGATGAAAGTGAAAGTGGAGTGTGAAAAAGTTGGCTTAAAGCTCAACATTCAGAAAACGAAGATCATGGCATTTGGTCCCATCACTTCATGGGAAATAGATGGGGAAACAGTGGAAACAGTGTCAGACTTTTTTGGGGCTCCAAGATCACTGCGGATAGTGATTGCAGCCATGAAATTAAAAGACGCTTACTCCTTGGAGGGAAAGTTATGATCAACCTAGATAGCATATTCAAAAGCAGAGACATCACTTTGCCAACAAAGGTCCGTCTAGTTAAGACTACGGTTTTTTCCAGTGATCAAGTATGGATGTGAGAGTTGGACTGTAAAGAAAGCTGAGTGCTGAAGAATTGATGCTTTTGAACTGTGGTGTTGGAGAAGACTCTTGAGAATCCCCTGGGCTGCAAGGAGATCCAACCAGTCCATTAAAGGAGATCAGTCCTGGGTGTTCATTGGAAGGACTGATGCTGAAGCTGAAACTCCAATACTTTGGCCACCTCATGCAAAGAGTTGATTCATTGGAAAAGACTCTGATGCTGGGAGGGATTGGGGGCAAGAGGAGAAGGGGATGACAGAGGATGAGATGGCTGGATGGCATCACCAACTCGATGAACATGAGTTTTGGTGAACTCGGGGAGTTGGTGATGGACAGGGAGGCCTGGCGTGTTGCAATTCATGGGGTCACAAAGAATTAGACAGGACTGAGCGGCTGAACTGAACTGAACTGCATTTACTTACCTATTAATTTTTAACTTATTCCACATTTTTTTTTTCATACAGAGGGCTGCATTAATGGTCTGTTAGCCACATATCATTTAAATGGCTATCACACCTACTTTTCTAGAGTGCTTTTATTTGTAGTTTTATTTATATATTTTTAACTATGCTGAGTTGCTGCATGTGGCTTTTCTTTAGTTGTCGTGAGTGAGTGCTACTGTTCATTGTGATGCTCAGGTTTCTTATTCCAGTGGCTACTCTTGTTTAAGAGCATAGACCGTAGACTTCAGTGGTTGTCATTGTGGGATCTAGAGCACAGGTCTAATAGTTGTGGCATTCAGGCTCAGTTGCTCTGTGGCATGTGAGGGATCTTCCTGGATCAAGGATCGAACCTGTGTTTCCTGCATTGGCAGGCAGATTCTTTACCACTGACCAACCAGGGAAGCCCCTAGAGTTATTTTAGATTAAGTTATTTACTCTCTTTACTTCCATTCTGTAGACAACTCAAAATAAGTAGTATCTTTCTTCATATTGTTACTTGGTAGTTATAAAGAATTTTTCCCTGGTTTTTATTCTTTAATTTTTTTTTTTTTTTAATTCTGTTAAGCTGTCCTTCGGGGAAGGCAATGGCACCCCACCCCAGTACTTTTGCCTGGAAAATCCCATGGACAGAGGAGCCTGGTAGGCTCCAGTCCATGGGGTCGCTAAGAGTCGGACACGACTGAGCGGCTTCACTTTCACTTTTCGCTTTCATGCATTGGAGAAGGAAATGGCAACCCACTCCAGTGTTCTTGCCTGGAGAATCCCAGGGACAGGCGAGCCTGGTGGGCTTCCGTCTATGGGGTCGCACAGAGTCGGACACGACTGAAGAGACTTAGCAGCAGCAGCAGCAGCAAGCTGTCCTTACTGTTTACTAGAGATCTATAAAGAGAATGATGGAACCACAGGTGAAATCTTTTATAATACAGATCTCACTCTAGAGAAATAGAAATGAAACTGAGATGGATTCAACACATGTCGGCAGTGTTGAAAATAAGAGAATTCTTGTTTCAGAATGTTAGAGAAAATGCTCAGAACCATGAGGGCATACAAAATTCTTGTACCCTATGTGTTATACATTCCTAGTTTGTCTATTATCAGCTTTATATGAAAGTAAAGGAATCTAAAGCACAAACTATTAATTACAGGTCATTAGATGAGTAGTAATATTCATTCATTTTAAGCATTTGTTCATTTTAAAGTGAAAGTGTTGGTCACTCAGTCCTATCCAACTTTGTGATTCCACTGACGATATAGCCCACTAGTTTCCTCTGTCCATGGAATTCTCCAGGCAAGAATACTGGACTGAGTTGCCATTTCCTTCTCCAGGGGATCTTCCCAACCCAGGGATAAAACCCAGGTCTCCTGCATTGCAGGCAGATTATTTACCATCTGAACAACCAGGGAAGCCCTTGTTCATTTTTAGTATTTGTTAAATCCATAAGTAGGAAAGTGGCTCAGACAGTAAAGCATTCTGCCTGCAACATGGGAGACCTGGATTTGATCCCTGGGTCAGGAAGATCTCTTGGAGAAGGGAATGGCAACCCAGTCCAGTATTCTTGCCTGGAGAAATCCATGGAGAGAGGAGCCTGTTGGGCTACAGTCTGTGCGGTTGCAAAGAATCGGACATGGCTGAGCAACTAACACTTCAAATAGCAATAGTATAAGGCTCTGGCCTTACTCGCTTGGTCCTCTCTGGAGGTCACCTGTGTTTTTAATAAAGAATTCATGGGTGTGTGTGGGCTTTCTTTTTTTTTTTTAAACGCACCTCCCTGGTACTCCTTGAATGGCAGTTGACAATTAGCTGCTAAGTAAAAGGGGGCACTTATTTTTATTGCAGGGGCCTTGACAGCTTTATGTTCACTCTTTAAAAGCCAAGAGTCATGTGTGTTAAGTGCTGGAGTCAGAACCTGAGCAGTGTTTACAAGTATGTGTTGATCTGGAAACAAGAGAGAATGGTTCCTGCAGCTTGTGGAGGAAGGAAGGTCTGAGGCTGGCCCTGCAGAAAGTACGATTCCTGGGCCCCCGCCATGCCTCGTATCTCCAGGATGCCGCGGTGGGAGCTGAGCTGTGGCTTTCCTGCCCTGGCACTGCTCTTTTGGTGGAATTTCAGGAAGAAAACCCCCAAGCTTAAATAATATTTTTTTTTTTTAGGAAAAAAAAAAAGAATTCATGGATACAAAAATCATTTCCCACCTCAAGCACTTCAGTGTGAGGATATTTGCTAGCTATAGAAAAATAGTAGGTCAAGGAGCAAGCCAGAAATGCACAGGAATTAATGCCCACAGAAACAACCTTCCAACCATAACGGTCATTTGTTCATAGATAAATGCCTTGGCTTCCTCATTCCTTGGTGAAAAAGTTCTCCCAGCAGAAAACAAGTCTGAACCCCAGCTGCCCACAGTAGTGTTCATTCATTACTGCATCTTGTGTTGGCTTTCCTCCCTCCCTGACCTCCCTTTCCTAATCCTATTTCTTCCTAGGACCTGGTTCTGCTTTGGAGGGAACCCCATCAAAGATAGGAGGAAAGTCCCAGAGGGTATATGTGCAGCACATATTAGGAAGGCAGTCAATCAATGCATATAGTGCAAGTGCTAATTTTTAGAAATGGATTCTATCCAAGCAAACACTTCAACAAAATACAGCTCCAAGCCACTGTTTTACTCAGTTACAATAGTGTTAGTTTTCCAAGTTAAAGTTTCAAGAAGTCAACAGTGGTTGCTGAATCAGCTATCTGCCTTGTATCATCTTACTTAATTTTGAAAATCTTTGTATTTTGAAAATTTGAAAATATCTCAGAATTTTAAATGTAGAATATAAAAATTCACATGTACTGTCATCCAGCCTCTTTTTTTAGTGTCTTTTAACTTATTTTAAAATAGTAATTCTACATATTTAACATGTACAACAAGATTATTTGATATACATGTACATAGTGATTGATTACTACAATCAAATAACATCTCACTTCTTCACATAGTTACCATGTTTTTTGTGATGAGGGCACCTGTAATTTACTTGTTTAAGCAAACTTCCCATATTTGATACAGTATTACTGACGATAGTCATGCCTAAACATTAGCGCTCTAGACTTACTCATCCTTTGTAACTACGATATTGTACACTTTGACAAATATCTATTTCCCTGGACTTCTGCTCCTGCTGACCACAGTTCTTTCTGTTTCTATGGATTTGATTTTTCTAGATTCCACACAAGTGAGATCATGCATATTTTTTCTTTATGTGTCTAGCTTATTTCATTTAGCATAATGTCCTCTGGGGTTGTTGTAAATGGCAGGATCAGCTTCTTTTTTAAGATTGAATAATATTCTGTTATATATATACAGTCATCCTTTCATGGGCATTTAGGTCATTTCCATATCTTGGCTATTGTGAATAATTCTGCAACTGCCAACCAATTTTGATAAATATTCATATTTACTATATTTTTACATATCCTATTTTATTTATTTTTTTGTTTTTTAAGATCCTCATAGATTGTAATATGCACACAAAAAATGACCATTCTAAATTTATAGCAAAATGGATTTTCTCAAATTGAACATATCCTTGTAATCAGAATCCAGATAAAATAAATAAAATATTACCATCACTCCTAAATTCCCTCCCTGCCACACACATATATTTTTTCAATTACTGCTCACACTAACGGAATTAAATACCATTCTGACTTCTAGATTGCAGGAGTCTTTTAAGCCAATAACACACATTCTGTCATTTTACCTCTACATCTACCCTGATTTATTGTATATTCTTAAGTCTAATCAAAAGGCAAAACTGCTCTCCAGCTCTACCATACTTAACATACAAACATGCAAATAATTTTTTCTAAAATTTGTTGGAAATTTCTCTTCTCAATGTAGAAATGAACTAAAACCTGGATTTAGTGAATTGAAAAGATATATATAATAAGGGAATAAAAGGCATATTTTAACTATATGATTTTGGACTAAATGGAAAGGCACCATCCTGTGTTCAAAGATCATGTAAGAAACATACTAACTTTTTGAGAGTTACTACTCTTTCCCAGCCTGAACTGGATTATTTCGTTAAGAAATCCAATAACTAAATTAAGAGTATCCTTTTATTATAGCATTATATTCTAGCTTTAACCCAGTCTGCAAGTAATTGCTTTATTTGGATTTAAGTCACAATCTATGTTGAAAGTTATATTTTAGGATAACTAGAGGCATTTTGGAATGCAAATTTTTTTATTAAGATACAGCTGTTGATTAAAAAACTATTTTTGAATTTATAAAGTACTCCAAGTAATTAATTTTAACAGTGACATAATGCAGTGTATTTCTGGAACAGCCTTTCCCTACAGTGTAGAGTAATTCCATATTCATTAGATACTTCCTTATTTGACAGACAAATGCCTGAAGGAGACAATTATTGCAGTGTCTGACTCAGTGTACTATCTTTTCAGCTAAAATGTAGTCCTCTTCTTGTTAACACAGAAATAAAGAGCTGATAGTGAACTTCATCAATCTACTTATTTGAATTTCAGAATAATGCTTGCCTTTTATGTTCCTTTTCCATTTAGAATTAATAATTTTTAAAAAGAAAAATTGAATTGTAAATAGGAAATTGATAAAACCTATCTGATTAATCATCACTCTTTGAGAAATTCTAGGCCTGAAATAAAATGCTAATGTTTTTCCTCCTTTAATAATATGAAACAAATATACATTCTTAAAATTCAAATACTAACATAATCCTATTTAGTTAATAAAAAATTCAAGTAAACACAAATATTGATATCTTATCAAGTGTTAAAAATTAAGTACAAAGTAATATTACATATACGAAACTTACAGTTGTGATAATTTATTGAAAATATTGTTTCTGTTATTTTGATCTTAATTTTCAAACTACCTAAAGACTTATTCTCAGAAACACTAACTTCCAGCATGCAAAAATGAAAATTCTCTTGTCCACACTGTTTATTTTGCAGGTAGCAAATACTTGCCATTTAAGCATTTATTTTTATTTTTTAATATAAATTTATTTATTTTAATTGGAGGTTAATTAATAAGCATTTAAGTATATCCATGTTTTTACTAAATTCATTCCTTGAAGATGTCCAATCTATCCATCTAAATTAAGTTTTGAACAAAATATTTAAAGGCATAACCCCTATGTTCATAGCAGCACTGTTTACAACAGCAAAGACATGGAAATAATGTTAATGTCCACCTACAGATGAATGGATAACGAAAATGTGAAGCATTTGCAGCAGCGTGGATGGACCTGGAGATTATCGTACTAAGTGAAGTAAGTCAGAAAGAGAAAGACAAATTTGATATATGAAATCTAAAATATAACACAGATGAACATGTCTACAAAATGAAAACAGACTCACAAATATAGAGAACAGACTTGTGGTTGCCAAGGTGGGGGGTATGGAATCGGGAAGGATTGAGTTTGAGATTAGCAGGTGCAAAATGTTACACATGGGGTGTACAAACAAGGTCCTACTATAGAGCACAGAGAACTAAATCCAATATCCTGTGATAGAGACCTCTCTGGGGTCCAGTGGTTAGGACTCCAAGCTCCCAATGCAGGTTGTATGGGTTTGATCCCTGGTTGGAGAACTAAACTCCCATGTGCCACACAGCATGGCCAAAACAAACAGACAGAAACTCTTGTGATAAATCATAATGGAGGGTTTCCCTAGTGGCTCAGTGGTAAAGAATCTGCCTGTCAACGCAGGAGACACAGGTTCAATCCCTGATCTGGGAGGATCCCACACGCCACGGAGCAATTAAGCCTGTGTGCCACAACTGTTGAGCCTGTGCTCTTGAATCTGGGAACTGCAGCTACTCAGCCCACTTCAGGCAACAACTGAAGCCTGTGTGCCCTAGAGCCCGTGCTGCACAAGAGGAGCCACCACAACGAGAAGCAACTGCAAGGAGAAGCCTCATTCCGCAACTAGAGAAAAGCCTGCGCAGCGATGACGACCCAGCACAGCCAAAAATAAATAAATAAGTATTTTTTAAAAAACCAAAACTCTTTGTAATTCTGTGTCACACTATCTTTTAAAATCATAATGGAAAAGAACACAGAAAGGAATATATGTAATAATATGTATGCATGTATAACTGAATTGCTTTGCTGTATAGCAAAAATTAGACACAATGCTGTAAATCAACTATACATCAATAATTTTTTTAAAAAAATTAGGAGCATGAATTTTCCCAAAATAGTAATACAGTAAAATTGTCTAGCATTAATCTGGCTCTCAAAAAATAATTCCAAGCATGTTAATCATATATAGATGAAAAAAATAAAACTAATTTTAAATATATTTTTTTTCTTTCTCAGATATCACTGCTGTCATGGCTAATTTGAGCCTGTTAAGAAATATCATTTGGGGGGGAGGCATCATTCCTGGTACTGACAATCTAGTTAATTTTGATCAACACTTCCATGAAAGCACAATCAGGAAGTTCAAATATAAATTTCTGTATATCTGCACCTTCAGTTCAGTTCAGTTCAGTCACTCAGTCGTGTCCGACTCTTTGCGACCCCATGAATCGCAGCACGCCAGGCCTCCCTGTCCATCACCAACTCCCGGAGTTCACCCAGACTCACGTCCATCAAGTCAGTGATGCCATCCAGCCATCTCATCCTCTGTAGTCCCCTTCTCCTCCTGCCCTGAATCCCTCCCAGCATCAGAGTCTTTTCCAATGAGTCAACTCTTTGCATGAGGTGACCAAAGTACTGAAGTTTCAGCTTTAGCATCATTCCTTCCAAAGAAATCCCAGGGCTGATCTCCTTTAGAATGGACTGGTTGGATCTCCTTGCAGTCCAAGGGACTCTCAAGGGTCTTCTCCAACACCACACCTTAATCTACATGTATCTCTTTGTCTTTCTGTCTTCTGTTGATATAGACAAGAGAATTAACAGTGCAGTGAGAATTGCAAGGCCAATATCTGAAAGTGGTTGAAAACCCAGTGTACCAACCAACAACAGAATTTGTAGCCACTTTTCCCCAACAAAAGTTAAACATTTGTAAAAAAGTGGCTGAGAATGAGAAGCAAGAATTTCAACATATTCAATGACTTGGAGGAGCAGAATTTGTGATTTTAGGCCTACCATATCATAGAATCTGGTAAAATAGAAGTTTGAACTGGAACCCCAAATAAATGTAAGTTAGGAGTAAGGATTAAACTAAAATAAATCAGCCCTCACTGGGTCTAAATGATAATATTGAATCAATACTTTGACCACCTGATCTGAAGAACTGACTCATTGGAAAAGACCCTGATGCTGGGAAATATTGAAGGCAAAATAAGAATGTGGTGGTAGAGGATGAGATGGTTATATAGCACCATTGGCTCAATGGACATGAATCTGAGCAAACTCCAGGAGACAGTGGACAGGGAAGCCTGGTGTGCTACTGTCCATGGAGTAGCAAAGAGTCAGACACCACTTAACGACTGAGCAACAACAACTACAAACTCTAGCTCACATTGATTTAAAGGGACCAGAATGTGACCTAGTTGTCGCTCAGTCGCTAAGTGGTGTCTGACTCTAGAATTGCTGATCAGAGAGGGCAATGGCACCCCACTCCAGTACTCTTGCCTGGAAAATCCCATGGATGGAAGAACCTGGTGGGCTACAGTCCATGGGGTCACTGAGAGTCGGACACGACTGAGCGACTTCATTTTCACTTTTAACTTTCATGCATTGGAGGAGGAAATGGCAGCCTACTCCAGTGTTTTGCCTGGAGAATCCCAGGGACAGGGGAGCCTGGTGGGCTGCCGTCTATGGGGTCGCACGGAGTCCGACAAGACTGAAGCAACTTAGCAGCAGCAGCAGAATTGCTGATGCATAGACTGCACACCAGAACCAATTGTAAACTGACCTTAAAAAAAATGCAGTATTTATGCTTAATACGTTCAAGGAAATAAAAGGATAATTGATACAGAAATAGTAACTAGTATAATAAACCAAGTGTAATTTCTGCAACCAAAAAATTCAGAAACTGAAAACAAGAAGTCAAAGATGAGTTTCATAATATATTTGATACAGATGAAGAGAGATTTCTAAACAGGATGAAAAATCAGAAGAAATTTTTCAAAATAAATGTGAATGTTTTAAAGAGTGGAAAAACACAGAAGAGAATATATGAGATAGCAGTTTAAGCCAGGGGCGGGGTGCGGCGGAAAAGCCTATGCAAACATAATTGAGTTCCATAAAGGAAAAAAGGAACATATTAAAGATTTAAAGATGTACTAGCTTAGAACTTAAATAGCTGATGATGACATAAACCTCAGATTAAGAAGCAAATGAAGAAAATGTACCCACACATAACAAGGTAAATGTGCTAAAAATAACAACAACAAAAGAAAAATGACCAAAACATCTCAAGGGAAAAAAGATGAATCACCGTCACAGCGGTCACAATAGGACAAAAGCCGGAGTCCTCAAACAGAAAAGCAAAATTAAAGCCATGTGACAGTGGAATACTATTTTCAGAGTATGCAAAGAAGTTAAATATCCTATACCCAGAAAATGATCTTGAAAAGGTTAATGAAGAGATTAAAAATGTGGGAAAATACTTTCTCCTACGATAACAAATGCAAAATAAAATTGTGCTAAAATGCCATTTCTCACCTATCAGAGTGGTAGACACTGAATTTTGAAAATACTTTCTCAGCAAGACTTGGGGAACAGGTGTTCTCATATAGCACAAAAATCACTTAAAAATAAAGAGAGAAATTAGGTACTTTGGCACATTATATATGTATTTTCCCTTTTCTCCAGCAGTTCTTCTTTAGTGCTATTTCAGACACATACTGACAGAATACATGAAAAGCCACATGCACAAGAAAATCTACTGTAGTCCTATTTGTAATAGCAAAAGAACAGAATGCAACTCAAATATCCATTAGGGACTGATTACGTAAACTATGGTCAGCTGTGTGGATTTCCTTGCTTAGTGTTGAAGATGTGACCTAGTTTATTTTTCCTGTTTATAGTAGAATTTGAGAGGAGAGAAATGAACTGATGAAAACATTATTAAAGAAAAGAGAACCAGAACTGATGATCTAGGAAACTATCAGTCCACCCAGATGGAAAAGAATGCTGGAGTTCAGAAACTCACTATCACAAAAATACTCTGGAGAAAATGCTGATGGTGTGACCCTAAAATCCTTCCTAAGAACCTCAGAAGATCTCTTTGAGAGATTACGGTATGACTCAAAAATCCCTTCAGTTAAACAAAGTATTCTTCTAGGAAACTTGAGGGCAGAGTCTTGTATCAGTAGAAACAAAAATCAAGAAGGGGTTGTTTAGATAAGATTTTTGTGGTAAATCCTTACACAATGTATATGTATATCAAATCATCACACTGTACACTTTCAATGTATTACAATTTTGTCAGTTATATTTTATTATAAAAAAAGTCTCTTGATGAGACTAATAGAGTCTAAAGAGTGAATTCCTGTGACATACACAGTGACAGAAAGTTCTTTGAATTTTTATATAGCAGAAATTCTGCCACTCCAATCATGAGAAAAACATCAGAAAATTCTAATATAGGAGTATCCCACCAAATACTTGACTAATACTCCTCGAAATTGCCAAGGTCCCCAGAAACAAGAAAAGTCTGTGAAACTTTTACAGCCAAGAGAAGCTTCAGAAAGCATGACACTCAAAATAGTGTGGTATCTTGAGTGGGTTCCTGAAATAGAAAAAAGACATTAGGTTAAAACTAAGGAAATCTGAATATAATGTGGACTTAATGTGTTAATCTCATTTTTAGTTGTAACAAGTGTACTATACTGACGTAGGATGTTCGTACTGAGAGAAACTAGGTGTGGGCTATATGGGAACCCTTGGTAAGTGTGGGTGTGTGCTTAGTCAGTCGTGTCCGACTCTGTGACCCATGGACTGCAGCCTGCCATGCTCCTCTGTCCATGGGGATTCTCCAGGCAAGAATACTGGATTGGGTTGCCATGCCCTCCTCCAGGGGATCTTCCCATCCAGGGATCGGATCCAGGTCTCCCACACTGCAGGCCAATTCTTTACTGACTGAGCCACCAGGGAAGCCTCCTTTGTAAGTAGCTCCTTAATTTTTCTGTAATTGTGAAACTATTCTAAAAAATTAAGTCTTTTAAAAAATATAAACATATATAAAGAAAGAACTTTATTAATTTGGTATAATTGTGTATATTGCAAAATTACCTTCATCATTTTTTTTTAACTTGAGAAATGTTTATTCAGATTCTTTGCCTGCTTTTCATTGGATCTTTTGTTAAGTTTTAATATTTTTTGTTTATTCTGAATAATAAAGATATATTACTCACAAATATTTTCTCTTATTCTGTGGTTTGTCTTTTCACTTTCTTGATACTGTCCTTTAATGCACAAAATTTTAAATTTTGAGGAAGTATAATTTATCTATTTTTTCCTCTTGTTGCTTATGCTTTTGGTCTTATATTTAAAAACTGTTGCCTAATTCAAGGTCATGAAGATTCATAGCTACGTTTCCATCTAAGAGTTTTCATAGTTTTACCTCTTACTTTTAAGTCTTTGTTCCATCTTGAGTTAATTTTTTGTGTATAGTGTTAGGTAGGAATCCAAATTCATACTTTTGAATGTGAATAGCCAGCTGCCCCTTCACTATTTGCTGAATATTCTTCCTCATTGAATGATCTTGGCATCCTTCTTGAAAATCAACTAACCAGAGAGCTATAGGTTTATTTCTAGACTCTTAATTCAATCCCATTGACCCATATATCTATCCTTGTGCCAGAATTACAATGTTCCTATAAATTTTGAAATCAGAAGTGTGAGCCTTTGTGTTTCTTTTTTAGAGTGTTTTGACTGCCTAGTGTCCCTTGTGTCCTAATATTCATTTTAGGATCAACTTTTCTCTTTCTAAAAAAAAAAAGAACCAGATTTTGATTTTGATGGGCATAACATTGAATTTGTAGATAAATTTGGGGAATACTGTCAACTTACAATATTGTCTTTCAATCCAGGAACATGGGATGTCTTTCCATTTACTTAGGTCTCTAATTTCTTTCAACTGTTTTATAGTTTTTGGTGTGCAAGTTTTGTACTTCCTTTTTAAATTCTTTTCACAAGTTTTTATTGTTTTGATTCTATTGTAAATAAAGTTTTTTTTAAGTTTCATTTTAAGATTGTTAATTAAAACTGTATAAAAATACAATTAAATTTTGTATATTGATCTTATGTCTTGAAAATTGCTGAACTCATTTATTAGGCTTAGTTGTGTGTGTGTGTGTGATTTCTTTAGAGTTTTCTATATATAAAATCATGGATCATATCAAGCACAAATAAGGATGATTTTCTTTCCTTTTCTAGCTGGGTGTCTTTCATTTCTTTTACTTGCCTAATTTCCCTGGCTAGAACATTTACTATAATGTTGTAAAGTACAAGTGGTAAACGCAGATGTCCTTGTCTTGATACCAGTCTTAGGAGGAAAGCTTTAGTTTCTTCGTTGTTAAATGTGATATTAGGAACATTTTCATGGATGTGTTTTACACAACTGAAGAAGTTCCATGTTATTTCTAGTGTATTGAATGTTTTTAAAAGTTGAATTTTGTAAAATGCTGTTCTGTAAATATTGAGATGACAGTGTGGGTCCTTTTCTTTGTTCTATTAATATGGTGTATTTCATTGATGAATTTCCATGCGTTGAACTATCTTAGGATTCCTGGGGTAAATCCTACTTGGTCGTGGTGTGCTTGCTCAGTCACTTCAGTCACGTGCGACTCTTTGCGACCCCATGGATTGTAGCCCGCCAGGCTTCTCTGCCCTGGGATTTCCCAGGCAAGAATACTGGAGTGAGTTGCCATTTCCTCCTCCAAGGAAACTTCCCAGTCCAGGGATGAAAGCCACATCTCCTGTGTCTTCTGCATTGGCAGATAAATTCTTTACCATTGACCCTATGTTTAGTTTCATTGACGATTTTTGGACTGTCATAAGAAGAATTGTTTATTTGTGATCCTTTTTCTTTTGTTGTCTGTCTAGCTTTGATATCAGGATAGTACTGGTCTTATAGGATGAGTTAGAAAATGTTCTCTTCTTTTTGGGGGGAGGGGTTGAGGGTAGAATATGATAAGAATTGTTGTTAATTCTTTAATTTTGTTTTCTTATTTCTGCTTATTTTGAGTTTGAAGTTTTGTTTTTTTTTTTTTTTTTTAGTTTTTCAGTTTTTAGTATTTCCTTTTTTTTTTTTTTTTTTTTTTTTTTCAGTTTTTAGTATTTCCTTTTTTTTTTTTTTTTTTTTTCGAGTTTGAAGTTTAGGTTATCAACTCAAAATCTTTTTCAATGAAGGCATTTACTACTATGAATTTCCCTTTGAGTACTTTCATTGTATCTCATAAGTTTGGGTGTGTTGTGTTTTTTTTAAGCATATAAAAGTATTTTATAGTGTAACTTTTGATTTATTCTTTGACTCATTGGTGTTTAGGAGTTTGTTGTTTAACTTCTATATATTTGTGAATTTAAAAAATTTTCCTTCTGTCGTAAATTTTTTATTGAAGTATAGTTGACTTACAATATTAATTTCACACGTACAACATAGCAATTTGACATTTTATAGGTTGCCATCTATATAGAGTTATTATAAAATATTAATTACATTCCCTGTGTTGTATCTTACATCCTTATAATTTATTTATTTTTTACCTCCTAGAATGTACCTCTTAATTCCCTTCACCTATTTTGCCCTACCTCCCAACCCACTCATGTCTGGTAACCTTGTTATAAGTAGTCATTGTAATCCCCAGTAAAACTACTAAGAAAATAGCTAAAAAATAAATAGTAGGAGTAGTGACAAGGGAATTAAAATAATACACTAGAAGATGTCAGTTTTATCAAAAGAAAGCAGTAAAAGAGGAATTGTATAAAGCAAAAAGCACAAGGCTTATAGAAAACAAGTAGCAAAATGGTAGGGATGTTTATTTTTCAGTAATAATAGTCAATATTTATGAATTAAATGTTTCAAATTAAATGCAGAGATGGATTAAAAAATCATCCAACTATTACTATCTAGAACTGACTCATTTTACATACAAAGACATACATTGGTTGAAAGTTAAAGAACTGAAAAGGATATTCTATTTGTGTTTGGTACCCCAAAAAAACTTAAAATTTTATAAAATACTGTGTTGGGGCTTCACCGGTGGCTCAGCGGTAAAGAATCTACCTGCAGTGCAGGAGCTGCAGGAGACTCAGGCTGGATCCCTGAGTTGGAAAGATTCCCCTGGAGAAGGAAACAGCAACCCACTCCAGTACTCTTGTCTGGAGAATCCCATGGAAAGAGGAGCCTTGCGGGCTACAGTCCATAAGGTCACAAAGAGTTGGACACAACTGAAGCGACTTAGCAAAAATATTTGTGTTGGTGGGGAGAGAGGTCAAATGACATTCACAGAATTTATCTTCCGTACTTGATTATTAATGCAATGGGAAATATTTGTTATTTCTTACAAAGGATATAACTGTTCTTTCCCTCTAAACTATCTTGAGAGCTCTACTCACTTACTTATTTAGTTAACCTTGTCAGTGGTGTTATTTATTTATTACTTCTGAGCTCCAAATCCATATTGTCTTGCCTTGCTTAATGACCCTGGACCTTCTGGACACTTCTCCTTTCAGGTAACTTAATGCTGCTGCTGCTAAGTCGCTTTAGTCGTGTCTGACTCTGTGCAACCCCATAGACAGCAGCCTACCAGGCCCCCCGTCCCTGGGATTCTCCAGGCAAAAGTACTGGAGTAGGTTGCCATTTCCTTCTCCAGTGCATGAAAGTGAAAAGTGAAAGTGAAGTCGCTCAGTCGTGTCCGACTCTTAGCGACTCCATGGACCGCTAGACTTCACCAATAGAGGGCACTGGAAGGCCATTGCAAGATTAGAGCATGAGGAAGGGACTTCTTTTCCTTTAAGGGTGTTCTGGGTTCACATGACAGCCAGTGGATAGGTATGCAGAAGGCTTGGTACCCTTCACTACAGTACCAAGTCTCATGGACTAGAAGTTCATGCCTCTGAAAAGTTTCTCCATTCCATAGCAGCAGCTCTTGTGACTCTCTTTAAGTCAGTATTCTCCAGGTAATTTCTCTTCCACCTAAAGTACTGCTATGGCTTACCAGTCAAAACAGAAGCTAACAGTAGGTAGGGGAAAGCCAGAGTCTTACTCCAAGTTTAACTCACAGTAGTTCTTGAATATGTAATCGAAATAGATATACTGGGGAACTGGCAGAATCCCTGTATCAACTTGGTGACTCATAAAGACCACAGTGAAAGTCCCTAGATTTCTCCCCTCCTATTCAGATATTAAGCCAGAAGCCATTTACATCCTTGAATGAATTGCAAAGATTTGTACTGTTATGGCAGAAGGCAATGGCACCCCACTCCAGTACTCTTGCCTGGAAAATCCCATGGATGGAGGAGCCTGGTGGGCTGCAGTCCATGGGGTCGCTAAGAGTCAGGCACGACTGAGCGAATTCACTTTCACTTTTCACTTTCATGCATTGGAGAAGGAAATGGCAATCCATTCCAGTGTTTTTGCCTGGAGAATCCCAGGGACGGGGGAGCCTGGTGGGCTGCTGTCTCTGCGGTCACACAGAGTTGGACACGACTGAAGCGACGCAGCAGCAGCAGTACTGTTATGAAACACTGTAGAGATACAGCGAAACTATACTTATCACATCTTCATTTAACTTGACTGGCCTGTGCAAAACCTGGATAGATCTTGGAGAATAATTTTGGTGACTGTTTGCAGCCAATAATGCAAGCATAGTATTTTTATTGGAGTAAATCAAAATAGCCCTTAGGACTTGGTTTGCAAATATTGATCTGGCCTATTTTTCTCCACACAAAAAATTGCAGAGACCACTAAAAAGTTCACCTTTTCTAACAGACAATAGTACATCCTCATGTTTATACTTTAAAACTATTTCTATTCTCCTACTCTCTGCCATAACATAGTCTGCAAATATCATAAGTATCCTCACACACAGTCTCCATAAATTGATGATATTATTCTGATTAGAAAGGATGAGGTAGAGCTATTAATAGGTAATAATTTAAATGACAGCTGAGTGACTGTCTCCTGAGTGTCTCCTGCTATTGTAGCTCTGTGTCAGGTGGGCTGCAGTTACATGAATGTTTACTGTTGTGGAGGTCCAGGTTGGCTTACTCACATGGCTGGTAGTTGGTGCTGGGTGTACCCCTGGGGTTCTCAACTGCAACATTGGCCCCTGGCCTCCTTGTAGGTATTGGGTTTCTCCTGGAATGGAAAGTGGGTTTCTGAAAATATTACTCTAAAAGCAAACTGTCCAAAGCGAAAGAAATGAAAGATACCAAGGGAGTTAAGAACTATGCCTAAAATGGTCTTACTTCTGCCATACTTGCCTATACTATTCCCAAATACTCTCACTTTTCTGGACTTCTGCTGCCATGTTAGGTACTAATTTATCAGTTGGTTTCCTTATGTACAGCCATCATAAGCTGATTTTGGCAACTTAAGCAAACAAAAATAATCCCTTTATTGATAGGATATCAAATTGTTCACAGAAACACCAGGAAAGGAGCAGCCTGCACTCTGAAAATCGAAAAGAAAGGGAAGCTATGCCCACAGCCTAAATTCCTTCCCAACAGAATTACTACTCTCCCTGGTAGAAACACCGTTCCACAGTTCATGTTGCCAATAGGTACATTGGGCACTGAACACTGTTGCCCTTAGAACTTTAGACCTGCCACCTCTCAAGAATTCTCTACTAGGTCCACTTCTTTGGGCTATTACTTCAAAACTCACACACCCAGGAGCTTTATAAGCTTGGCCAAATCTAGATATATTCCTGAATCCAGGTTGTCAGAAGAAATGGGTAATTCAGAATCTGACACTTCCAGCTTTCGTAATTGGAGTAGGAATTTACTTGCAATCAAGACTCATAAAATGGAGAAATCTCCAAACATAGGAAGAGGGCTCAGGTACTAGCAGCTCCTCAAATATCAAATGCTATGCACGTAATATATTTATTTTGGAAAAAAAGTTGTACAGACATATTGAACGAATGCTATTCACATCTCTAAGGTAAGGGCTTATTAGTCAAATGACAAAGTATAGATAAACTTTTAACCACACTTTGTATTAACATGTAATTTAATTACTGTGTAATAGGGTTCTAGTCTACCTGTTCTGATTACCAAAGAGATTTATTAGATAAATAATTAATTGAGTAATATAATCCCAAATAATTTAGGGTGATATGTTGTAACATATTTTGTTTTTAGAAATACCAGTGTCAATCAGTGTATTTTTTTGTGTACAGTGTAAAATGTTGGTTTGTACTCTTACTTTTGACATATATAACTATTTATCTGCTGTTACCAAAATTAAAACCATTTAGTTTGGGAAATAATTAGAGGAAATATAATGGCACCAGAGAAAATAACACCTGAATAGTGATAACAGATTTTTACTTATTACGATGAGTTTCCTGTGAGACATGCTTTCTAATTTATAGTCCAGTCTTCTCAATTAAAGGATTTCTTAGGGATTAAGAAAAAAAAAAAGCCTCAGAGAAAGCTACTTCTTGGAGTCTGAAGAAAATATTGACTTCTGGAGGAAGGTTAAAAAGAGTTAGCTGCAATGTGCCCACTGTGTACAGCTTTAGAGGAGTTGCTGGAGGAGGGAAAGTCATCTCCACTGACCGAGAGACAACAGGATCTCATATCAATTAAACCTGTCCACAAACAGCAGCAAGATGTTCCCAGGTGGTGCCAGTTGTAAAGAGTTCTCCTTCCAATGCAAGAGACTCAAGAGACGAGTTCGATCCCTGAGTTGGGAAGATTCCCTGGAGGAGGAAATGGCAGCACACTCCAGTATTCTTGCTTGGAAGTATCCTTTGGACAGAGGAGCCTGGCAGGCTACAGGCCATCAGGTCACAAAGAGTCAAACACAACTGAGCCACTGAACACACACATAAACATACACACACACAAATAACAACAAACAGCCTGTGATCACTAGAGAAACAGGATTACCAGGGATTAAAATATTGAAATATCGATTAATTACTAGGGACTCAGGTGAAAACTAGGAATCAGATATTCTTTGAACAGTTATAGGGGATTTAAATTCTTCATGAAACTTCATTCCCCAATTTATTTATTATTTCTCTCAGTTACAAATCATTTATTGAAAACTTTCTGTTTTACAGGCAGTGAAGAAAACATTGGTGAAGCAAATGTTACTTTCTCACATATAGTCAAGCAGGGAAGAAAATGAAACCAATTAAAGTTAAATAAACAAACTCAGAAATAAAGCCACACAAATGGAAGTAACCAAGGATTATATGAAAGGACTATGTGGATGTAATATTTTGCTTTTTTATTTTGATGCTGGTTACTTAGATGTGATAATTTTGTGAAAAGTCTCAAAACATTTGTGATTGGTATACTTTTCAATAAAAACTTGAAAATAAATAATGAGTAATAATGATAGAAATAATATTTTGACTTTGAAAGGATGAATACTTAGCTTTCTAGAAGTTTCTACTCATACAAATGATCAATTTCCTAAATATCTAAATAAACAAGAATTTTTTTTTTGAGTTTATGTGATTTGCCAAAGGATAGCTGTTTCTCCTTTAAATTCTATTGTTGATCACTTGTTTACAAAAACAATGAGCTCTTTTCATCTAAGAACACTGTAAAATAAGTAAAATCATTGAGATTAAAAAAAATCTTCACAGTAACTTAACAATGGCTCTGCTGATACAATAGACTACCTGTTAGAGAACATATTAGTAGTATTTGGAGGACAATTAAAAAAAATCTTCACGGCAACTTAACAATGGCTCTGCTGATACAATAGATTACCTGTTAGAGAACATATTAATAGTATTTGGAGGACAATGCATAGCTACTAAAAGAAACAGCTTGAGTGTACTCTGGTTATATATAAATATATAAAATTGGGTTAAACTGATTAACCATGTGTATAAATCAGAGTGTTTGATTGTAAGCTCAAAAAAACTGATCCTTAGTGACCAAAAAAATCAGTTTATTGTAAGACTATTGGGTTGTTTTTAGTAAAATTGAAAAAAAAAATGGGGAGTTAAATTCAGAAATTAGGTCAAATCAATGGAGACTAATAGAAGAGATCATGCTTAAAAGGCTTTGTCACATAAATTATTTGGTTACAACATTGCTGCTTTAAACCCATCATGATACCCCTGGAGTTGTTATTGTAATGCCCACTGCTTGAGAATTTATCTTTACCATTTCTGTGACTTTGGTTTATGATTTCAAGATTCAAACTCCCAAATGGAAACATCTGATTGATCACATTTCCTGCTTCTCAAGAAGATTCATCCAAAATAGGAAGAGTGCCCAGATGTTGTTTAACTTAAAACAAAATCAACAAACTCACATTGTAGAAAAATAAAAAATAAAAGCAACGCCTCAGATTTATTTTCAACACCTGTGGCCTACATACTCCAGGATACTAGCTAAATAAAAAATTACCACCTGGCAGCTATAAAACGATCATCTTAATGAATTATGTGAAACAGAGTCATGATGGCAAATCAGACTTTCTTTAAAAACACTGTGATCACCGTCAATAGAGTGGATTTGGGGCTTAGTCATCTTTTTGGTTTTATTCATACACCATGTATATTTATTTTAAATAAA
The DNA here is from genome assembly GCA_935064755.1 of Tragelaphus eurycerus. Lineage (NCBI taxonomy): Eukaryota > Metazoa > Chordata > Mammalia > Artiodactyla > Bovidae > Tragelaphus > Tragelaphus eurycerus. The sequence goes on along the minus strand of CAKXYN010000097.1, from coordinate 979,481 downwards.
GTATAAGGAATTTAGAAGCTGTGGAAACTAGAAGATCATATATTCCAGGTCCCTCTATAATAAAAGTTACTAAAGCAAGAAATTAAGATAATGTAAAGTATTCTATTTTCATATATGGTTTATTGTGATTTTAGAATCAATAAATAATTGTGATTTTTAGTCCATAAAGCTTTTTAGAGTCAAATATTTTTCAGATGTAAATTAAAACCTCAAGTTGTTAAACACTGAAAAAATGTCTACCGTGGAGCACAGAGGAATTTTAGAGCAGTGAAACTACTCTGTGTAATACTGTAATGATGGGTATATATCATCATGAACTTGTCCAGATCCACAGAAGGTACCTGGAGAATGAACCCTAACGTAAACTATGGGCTTTGGGTGATAGTGGTTTGTCAGTGTAGATTCATCTAATGTAACAAATGTAACATTCTGGTGAGGATATTGATAATGGTGGAGGTAATGCATTTTTGTGGGCAGGTAGAATATGGGACATCTGCTGTACCTCCTGCTATTTCTTAAAACTGATCTAAAAAATAGTCTATTAAAAATTATGACCATGATTTGAAGTTGGATGCATCACAAACTATATCATACTTTCCAGTTAGAACACCAGACTTGGGAAAGAAGAAGCTGTTTTGCATGATCCATCCCCAGAGGGTACAGTGTAATACAAACTAGCTGCACATCTGAGCCCATCTGATTCTGCCAAATAATAGGAAATAATAAATGTACTTAAAAAAAAAGCAACCAAGTTTTGGGTTTGTTTCTCACATTGTGCTGTGTGTGCTGTGCTAAGTTGCTTCAGTTGTGCCTGACTCTCTGCGACGCTATGGACAGTAGCCTGACAGGCTCCTCTGTCTATGGGATTCTCCAGGCAGGAATACTGGAGTGGGTTGCCATGCCCTCCTCCAGGAGATCTTCCTGACCCAGGGATCAAAACCATGTCTCATATCTCCTGCATTGGTAGGCGGGTTCTTTACCACTGAGCTACCTGGGAAGCCCAATCAGATTGAGGTAAAATACACATATGGGAAAGTGCATGCTTGTGTGTTCAGTCGCTTCAGTCATATCCAACTCTTATGACTCTATGGACCCAGGGATGCAAGCGGCATCTTCTGCATTGCAGGATGACACTTTACCACTGAGCCAGCAGGGCTTCCCATCAAAACAATTACTGACATGGAAAATAAAAATTGGACCTAAGGAAGTTATGGATCTGGATACATCTATTGCCAGGCAGAATTTGGCAAGTAAATTTGGCTTTCTTTGACTATCTACAATAAGATATTGCAAGAAAAGGTTGAAACAGAGAAGAAATACTGTAGTATTCAAGGAGACTACACAAGAATTTTGGAGCTACGCTACCTGTTCCTCCAAGCAGCAAAAGATTTTCAAAGTAAAAATGTCCTCAGGGCAAAGACCAAATACAGGGTACTGCAAGTAAAATATGGCCTCAAGGTCAATTATAAGTGAGAGTTAAGAACTCAGGAATATTTAAGGCAGTTCCTAGAATCAGAGCCTTGTATTTAGACAGAAGAATTTCTAACAGTCTTAAGGTCATAAAGGCATAGTGCCGCAGTACCCTATCTCAAAAAATGACATATAAAGGATATTTACTAGAAAAAGATTTATTAGTATGAAAATAAATAAATTTTTGATCTAATTAAATAAACCCCCAAGAAGCTTCACAGGAAACCTACAATGTTTTCAAGAGAAATTTATTGTCAAAATTGCTATCAATGGTGAACTAAAAAGAGACAGAGTCAGAAAAAAAAAAAAAAAAGGAAGAGTTTTTAAGGCATGGAAATGTATATGGGCAGAGAGCAGCCTGAGAAGGCTACTCACTTGAAAATACTAAGCATTTCTAATGGAAAAAGAAAGAATAACTCAGTAGGGACAAGAAACTGTGGAAAGAACTCAAGAATTATGTAAAATCATTTCCAAAGAGCACACATATATTCTAGCCAAGAAACATACCTTATACCCTCTCCAGAGGCAAGGGGAACTATTCCCTGTTGGATTTCAGAATTCCTATGGACTAATGTCTGATATAAGCCATCTGTCTACCCCTTCTTGAATGGGATTCATCCTATTCACCGTATGGCAACTTATGTTATTTTACATGGCAAAAGTGTCTTTGCAGGTGTGATTAACTTAAGAATCTTAGATGAAAAGAATATCCTAGATTAGACTGGTGGCCCAGTATAATCACAAGAGTCTTTCTGAATGGGAAGCCACAGAGTTGAAGTCAGAAGGAAGAAAATGTGAAACAGAAGCAGGGATTTTGGTGAGAGAAAGAGAAATGGTTGAACATATCACACTGCTGGCTTGAAGAAGAAGGAAAAGTTCAGCAGACAAGAAAAGCTAGCTGCTTCTCAAAGCAGAAAAAGGCAAGGGAACAGATTTCTACAGACTCCAGTAGAAGTGCAGACCTGCCAACACCTTTATTTTAGCCCATAGAAACTAATTTTGGACTTCTGTTCTTCAGAATGGTAGGAGAATATATTTGTGTTGTTTTAAAATACTAAGTTTGTGGTGATTTGTTACAGCAGAAATTAGAAATTAAAATGCTGTTTTACTACTGTGCATTGGGTACATCGAGGAAAGATAACATCTTTTTTCACAGGTCTCTGATCCTGAGGAATTGCACTCATGTGTTTCTAGAACATAGATAATGAGAAACTGGATTCCATGTCTGAGCCAGGTGCCACAATGGGGTGAGGCTTTGAAGGTCTAAACATGTGCATACAAAGAATGTGTTTTGAATGTGAGAGGATTATGAATTGTGTGACCAGAGGGTGAACTGGAGTAGATATCCTCTAAGATAATTTGCCATTAATTCCTTTCCTTTCGGGCATGTATATGATGCCCTTCGTATCAGGAGGTGAAATTTATTACCCTTATGCTTCTATTTGGTTTGGTTTTGTAGCTTTCTTTGACCAATAGAATTCTGTGAAAATAAATCTGTATGTTTTGGATCTAGCCTTTAAGAGAAGTGACAGCTTCTGCTTCCTTTCTCTTAGAAGTTAGCCACCTTGTAAAAAATTTTGTGCAAAGACCATCATTGTGTGAAGAAATTAGGCACAGTTAGAGGCTATAGGATATTAATAAAAGAGAGTATCTCTGTCAATTCCCAGCTCTTCCACCCACATTAAACCATAAAATCATGTTGGATGAAGACTACAGGGACCAAAATACAACTAACAACAACAACAAAATCCAGATACATCCAGCCTTAGTTGCAGAATCATGAGAAATAATATATATTTTGTTATTATTTTAAGCTATTAAGTTTTAGGTTGGTTTGTTGTGCAGCAATGCATTCCTGAAAAAGTTTGTGTTAGTAATGAAAATTTTCCTAATTTCAGTATTTGGTTTTATGCACTTTTAACATTAATAAATGTAAAATTATCATTTTACATTGTCCAAACAAGGAAAGTTTTAATAAAATGTGACTTGGATAAAGTGAAACCTCCTATTTTAACAAAAATCCCCTAGTATACCTGCCTCAGTAGAGATTGATTAGATTATAATTGCCTTGTTTTTATTGTTTACTTAGATTTTTCTTTCCTTCAAATATTTTATTTTCATTTTCCTTGCATGAGACTGTATGTTATAATTTCACCACTTAAGACCATAAAGTATCAGTATATAATGAATAGCACATTAAGAAATAAATTAAACTCTTGAAGATAGAATCAGTCATGCAAGAAGATTTTGCTGTCTCTAGACCTAATAATCTTGGCTGTTAATATTCAGATAGGGTTCACTTGGTCCAAATCTCTAGATAGAAAAATATATCAATGAATGGATAGTCAGATAAATATATAAGCAGGCAACTAATTAGATGGATAAACAGACTTATAAGGCTGTATTAACTGGAGACTTTGCTGCACAAAAGGCAAAAAACAAACAAACAAACAAAAAAAAACCCATAATGATCAGACTTTAAAAAAATGTCTGAAATAAGCACTTATTACCAAATACCCAAATACCATAGATTCTGAATACCACAAAGTGAATTCAGCTATCAGTCTTTAATTCCTTCTTAATTTAGGTATTATGGTCAAGAAAATAATTTTTGTTCAGTCTGTATCCATATATGTTGTATATTACTGTGTAACAAATTCCTCAAAACTTAGCAACCTACTGTATTTATTATACAGTTTTTGAACTTCCAGTACTAGAGCAACTTAGCCGATTGATTGTGACTCAGGGTCTCTCAATACTGAAGCAGTCAGCTAGATTTCAAGGCTTGACTAGGACTAAAGAATGAGATTTTAAGTTCACTCAAGTGGTTATTTGCAGGCCTCAATTTCCTCAACTATCATCTACTATTGCCAAAATTAACATAAAGGAGATTACATTTGAATACATAACAGGAAAAATATAAACATAGCATAATGGAAAATTCCTCCTAATAAGGAGTTGTCAAACTTTAATAGATTTGAGATTGTGTAGCCTAAAAGTTTAAAACATCTATGGAGATTGGTTAACACACAATGTTTTATATTACAATATATTACCTATCTTCAGATTATTACAGTATATACTATGCAGGGTTTGTGAAGGTATGAGGAAAAAACAGTATATGATTTTTGAAAGTAACTCATTATGCATATTCTTATGGGTGTCTAGTCTGTATTAACTGCTTGCATTTAAAAAATAACTTATTTATTTAGCTTATGGGTAAAGGTATACTTCAAATCTGTGATACGTTTCTGAGTTTTTGTATACATACACAGTTCTGCTTGAGAATCTTGTGATATATACCTCTTAGGGGAAATGGTGTGTCTTTTTGCCTTCTGAATGTTTTCTGTTGTTCTTTTATTGCCCTTAAAAGGAATGTCAATGATGGTACAGATGACTGGAGGCCATAGTGTTAGTGACTCTGTGATGATAACTTCAAAAGTTCAGAAAATATTTCAGGGATAGGAAGTACCAGGGACAGTGTCAGCAAAAGTATTCCATCCAGTCTACGTGCCATCAAGTCTCCAAATTTTGAAAAGTTTGTACTTAGAATATATCATGTGAAAATTTTGCAGAAAAACAGAGTGAATTTTTTTTTATTGATGATGAAACAGTACAGACAAAATCTACTTCATTCAAAATGAATCTTTTTAGCCAAACTATCATTTACAGTCATGGCAAGAGGTAGTTTTTCTCTCTTTTTTTAAAATTTTTTGACACACTATTGATCTGAATATAGAAAAAAAAATTGTTTTATGGGCAATATAACCATAATTAGCACTGCATGGAAAATTTTCACATCATCTGTGAAATTATTTTTGCTAAAATATTTCATTTTTGCCCAGGGCATTTATGTTAATTTAGTCACACATAAAAATAGTTTTTCTGTAAGAGCAAATTTCCATAGTCTCTATCCTAAAATTATAATCTATTTTTCTTTAAGAAGGAATATAGTAATCTTGATGTGAACTGAAGAGGAGATTGATGAATAAATGAGTTATCACAGTTAATTTATTTGATTATTCAGGATTTTTGCACAATATAGCAAACTTGGGTCATTCAGGGAGACTTTCAGTCTCCAATAAGAGAAAGCTCAATTAAACTTGGCTTAACATACTGCTGCTACTGCTGCTAAATCGCTTCAGTCGTGTCCGACTCTGTGCGACCCCATAGACGGAAGCTCACCAGGCTCCCCATCCCTGGGATTCTCCAGGCAAGAACACTGGAGTGGGTTGCCATTTCCTTCTCCAATGCATGAAAGCCAAAAGTGAAAGTGAAGCCGCTCAGCGACCCCATGGACTGGAGCCTACCAGGCTCCTCCGTCCATGGGATTTTCCAGTATTGTTGAATCCAACACCTCTGAGAAATTCCTGGGTTTACTGTTGTAGTGATAAGATCATTTATGCTGCTTCAAGCATCCTGTCTTTCCACATCAATGATGGAGGCAAGCAAGCATGGGTTCCCTTCAATTAACTATCTCTTTATCAGTGCAGAGGCTTTCTTCAAGGTGAATAGTTAAGGCAGTTACTCTAGGAGGATCATGCCATGGCCCACACCAGTTAAGTCAAAGAACCTGTAGATTGGTTGCCTTCTTAAGCATATGTCCAAAGTCTACTTGTCTATTTGGCAGCTGTGTCCTCTTTGTAAAATAAGACACAGAGGAAACCTTTAACTTTTTTGTTTGATCAGATATCCAATAAATAGGTAATCTTAAAACATATTTAACTGAACATTTTTAATAATCTTATTAACATATTTCTGCAGTCGGCTTCTCCAGATTCAATCTAAATATTATTAACAATTGACAGTAACTATGCTGGACCAAAGTTAAGTCTGGAATCATAAAGGCCTAAGTTATAAGTAAGTATATGATCAGAAAATTGCTTTCCTTCTTTTGTAAAGTGTAGATGATGTTAGTACCTGTCCCATAATATGTGCGTGTGTGTGTGTGTGTTAAAGGAGCATTAAATGAGATCATGCACATAAAACTTAAAAAATATTTTGTCTCACAGAGTATATAAATTCTAAAACATAGCTAATGATGATGAAGAAGATGATGATTCAGTCTCTTATATCTCTTGCTCTGAGCTGGGAACTAAATATGTGTCAAATGAACCACATATTCTTATTCATATGTTAATGTGAGATAAATATTTAGCATTTGGTTTAATTTATATCCTTAATATCCTGTTATCTGTCATTTATAGAATATTTACTGTTCTCTAACCACTGTGGAAAGCTCTTCACTTACCTTATTTCTTTTAATCTCCAGTTATTATTTGTTTTACAGAAGAAGACAGAAGTTCAGAAAGATGAAACAACTTGTCCAAATCACAGCCAGGCTGTGGCAGGGCAGGGACTCAGGTACGGACTGGCTTTGCTCCTAGACTCTGTTTTTAACCACTGCAGGGTTTTGCTTTTCTTTTATAATGCTTATATTAAAAGTTCTTACAGAACCCATCTATATAACTAAGTTCTTAACTATTAGGCAAGTATAATCTCCTTGGTTCTGTCTTGTCTCAAAAAAAATTTGAAGTGACGGACATTAAAGCCCTTGGGGCGTCACAGCGCTTGGAAAGACTGTGTTACAGCTCTTAGATCACTGTTACAGCTCCGTGTTACAGCTCAGTTTTATTTAGAAAATAGCAGGAAAATACATCCTCGGAAGTGTGAGGGCATGCCAACCCAAAGACGTGAAGAGAAGAGAGAGCGAGCCCCGGGCCTTTGGCTCTTCTTTTTATATGTTTTTTCCTCCCCCTGTGGGCCTGCCCTATGTAAATTGGACTAGCCAGGAGTGTTGTTTGTTCTACCTGAGGTCCTCACTCCAGTCCTCGGACCTTCCTTTGACCTTCCTTTGTTCTATTTTCACAGACTTTTTCCTGCCTTGTCTTTCAACCACCGCCATTTTGGACTCCTGTTTACTATTCTAACTGCCTAACTTTAACTATAAATATTGCCCTTGGGTATAGATACTCTAGAGCTTTGTTTTGGAGAAGGCAATGGCACCCCACTCCAGTACTCTTGCCTGGAAAATCCCATGGACGGAGGAGCCTGATAGGCTGCAGTCCATGGGGTTGTGAAGAGTCAGACATGATTGAGCGACTTTACTTTCTCTTTTCGTTTTCATGCATTGGAGAAGGAAATGGCAACCCACTCCAGTGTTCTTGCCTGGAGAATCCCAGGGACGGGGGAGCCTGGTGGGCTGCCGTCTATGGGGTCACACAGAGTCGAACACGACTGAAGTGACTTAGTATAGCATAGCATAGCATAGAGCTTTGTTTTCACTTTTCTGCTCATCTCTGACACTCTTCATTCATCACACTTTCTCTCAGGATTCCTTACTTAATATACTTGTAAAAGATTCCCTAAGAATTGCTGCAAGCTGTTCACTAGTTTCCTGATACAGACATTGACATTTGAGCTAATTTATTGGTTGTTTCCATTAAAATTTATTATATTTACAAAGCTTTTTCTCTGTTAATAAAACATTTAGATTTCTTGTAGTATGTGCATGAATACTGACATGTCAATAGATAATAATAACATTTTACACATAAGTTAGCCATAGTCTCTTTTATTGTAATTTTGAGTTTTAGATGAGTGATTTAAATGTTCGTAGTTCATTCTATGGGCTGAACTATGTTCCTCTAATATTCTTGTTGAATTTAATTAAAGCCCTAAACCTTGATAGGTCAGTTGGTAAAGAATTTGCCTTCAGTGCAGGGAACCCAAGTTCGATTACTGGATTGGGAAGATTCCCTGGAGAAGGGATAGGCTACACACTCCAGTATTCTTGGGCTTCCCTTGTGGCTCAGCTGGTAAAGAATCTGCCTGCAGTGTGGGAGACCTGAGTTAGATCCCTGGGTTGGGAAGATCCCCTGGAGAAAGGAAAGGCTACCCACTCCGGTATTCTGGCTTGGAGAATTCCATGGGCTGTATAGTCCATGGGGTCACAAAGAGCTGGACATGACTGAATGATTTGCACTCACTCACTCAAACCTCATGGGTCTTTTAAGAGGTGATTCAATTAAAATGAGACTATTAGAGTAAGCCCTGATCCAATGTATTGTTATAAGAAGAGCAAATTTAAACACACAAAAGAACATGAGGGATGCATGCATAGAGAAAATATCCTATGAGAAGGTGACCATCTGCAAGCCAAAGAGAGGAAACTTCCAGGTAAATCAAACCTGTTATCACCTTACTCTTGGATTTCTAGCCTCCAGAACTGTGAAAAAAGAAATTGCTATTAAATGTCCCAGTCTGTGGTATTTTGTTATGGCAGCCCTAACAAACAAATGGAGTCACTTATCTATCTATTTGTTCAAAAAAATATTTACTGCAAATGTCTACTCTACTCCTGATATGCTCCTAGTGTCTGGGGATGGGATATTGAAAGAGGAGAGCATCTTAGGAAACATGAAATGCATGTGAAATGTTAGTACCATGCAGGAAAAAACAATATTTAAGAAAAGCCTGAGAACTTGTTTTTCGTATTGATATTGTTGTTGGAGAAGATGGTCAAAATCATGATCATGACACTGTACCATGGAAAATTTCCAGGTAAATTTTTGAGAAAGGTAAATATATTTTTCATAAGAGATTATGAAATTGGATATTTAACAACCCAAGTTAAGTTGAACACACTTGTTAAGTTGATACTACTTATTTGTTTCTAATTATCTATACATTTTAGCAACTGAGTTTTCTGTGGTAACTGAATGTTAACCATGGCTTATAGAAATAGGGAATGTCTTGCTTTACCCCATCTTCCTGAAAATTAGTTTATCTATATCTTCTCACTTACATGTTTGAATGCTTCATAATAGAGTGGCACATGTAGACTTACAGGATGAAAAGACTGAGATGAGAATTATGACAATTGGTGGGATTGAAAATTTTTAGAGAGACCTCTACCTTGATGAAGTGTGAATCTATGCAGCAGCTTTAACAACAAATTCTGAGGCTTCTTGTGTTGTGTGGCTGCATTGACCTAGACATGCTGGAAGCAGTATATGCTGTGGGGGTAAAGAACTGCGTGAAATTCTGAAAAAAGTCATGTCCCTTAAGTCTGTATTAATTTGCGTCTCTACTGTATAGAAGTAGAAAAAAGATTAAGAAGACATTTCACTATTTATTCAGACAATGGAGATGACACCAAGGTTGAGGCAGTTTAGCAGTGCTATAAGCATTAGCCCAGGCGGCCGCCACGGGCGCGCCAAAGCACAGGCGGCCGCAACGGGCGCTCCAAGCACAGCCGAGAGGAGCCACCCCACATCAGAGATAAGGAGCAGAAGCTGGGAGGACCCCATGCCCAAAGGGCGGCAGCCAAGAGGAGTTACCCCAAGTATGAGGTCAGGGGCAGCGGCGGAGAGTACCTGACTGCGATGGCACAGGAACGGCTGAGAGGCGTTGCCCAACGTCCGAGGTCGAGGGGGCGGCCAAGAGGAGTTACCCTGCGTCCAAAGACAGGGGGCGGGACGAGAGGAGTTACCCTGTGTCTGAGGTCAGGGGTGGCGGCCAGGAGGAGATACCACACGCCTGAGACCAGGGGCAGTGGCCAGGAGGACCAACCCCACGTCCAAGGAACCATGGCTGCGCTGGCAGCAGGAGAGCCTGCTGCTGCTGCTGCTGCTGCTAAGTCTCTTCAGTCGTGTCCGACTCTGTGCGACCCCACAGACGGCAGCCCACCAGGCTCCCCCGTCCCTGGGATTCTCCAGGCAAGAACACTGGAGTCGGTTGCCATTTCCTTCTCCAATGCATGAAAATGAAAAGTAAAAGTGAAGTCGCTCAGTCGTGTCGACTCCAGCGACCCCATGGACTGCAGTCTAGCAGGCTCCTCTATCCATGGGATTTTCCAAGCAAAAGTACTGGAGTGGGGTGCCATTGGCCTAGAGGAGCTATCCCACGTTGAAGGTCAGGAAGGGTGGCAGTGAGGAGATACCCCTCATCCAAGGTAAGGAGCAATGGCTGCGCTTTGCTGGAGCAGTCCTGAAGAGATACTCCACGCCCAAGATAAGAGAAACCCAAGTAAGACAGTAGGTGTTGCAAGAGGGCATCAGAGGGCAGACACACTGAAACCATACTCACAGAAAACTAGTCAATCTAATCACACTAGGACCACAGCCTTCTCTAACTCAATGAAACTAAGCCATGCACTAGGGGCAATCTAAGACAGGAGGGTCAAGGTGAAGAGATCTGACAGAATGTGGTCCACTGGAGAAAGGAATGGCAAACCACTTCAGTATTCTTGCCTTGAGAACCCCATGAACAGTATGAAAAGGCAAAATGATAGGATACTGAAAGAGAAACTCCCCAAGTCAGTAGGTGCCCAATATGCTACTGGAGATCAGTGGAGAAATAACTCCAGAAAGAATGAAGGGATGGAGCCAAAGCAAAAAGGATACCCAGCTGTGGATGTGACTGGTGATAGAAGCAAGGTCCAATGCTGTCAAGAGCAATATTGCATAGGAACCTGGAATGTCAGGTCCGTGAATTGGAAGTGGTCAAACAAGAGATGGCAAGAGTCAATGTCGACATTCTAGGAATCAGCGAACTGAAATGGACTGCAATGGGTGAATTTAACTCAGAGGACCATTCTATCTACTACTGTGGGTGGGAATCCCTCAGAAGAAATGGAGTGGCCATCATGGTCAACAGAAGAGTCCAAAATGCAGCACTTGGATGCAATCTCAAAAATGACAAAATGATCTCTGTTCATTTCCAAGGCAAACCATTCAATATCACAGTAATCCAACTCTATGCCCCAAACAGTAACGCTGAAGAAGCTGAAATTGAACGGTTCTATGAAGACCTACAAGACCTTTTAGAACTAACACCCCCCAAAAATATCCTTTTCATTACAGGGGACTGGAATGCAAAAATAGGAAGTCCAGAAACACCTGGAGTAACAGGCAAATTTGGCCTTGGAATATGGAATGAAGCAGGGCAAAGACTAATAGAGTTTTGCCAAGAAAATGCACTGGTCATAACAAACACCCTCTTCCAAAAACACAAGAGAAGACTCTATACATGGACATCACCATATGGTCAACACCGAAATCAGATATATATTCTTTGCAGCCAAAGATGGAGAAGCTCTATACAGTCAGCAAAAACAAGACCAGGAGCTGACTGTGGCTCAGATCATGAACTCCTTATTGCCAAATTCAGACTGAAATTGAAGAAAGTAGGGAAAACCACTAGACCATTCAGGTATGACCTAAATCAAATCTCTTATGATTATACAGTGGAAGTAAGAAATAGATTTAAGGGCCTAGATCTGATAGATAGAGTGCCTGATGAACTATGGACTGAGGTTCGTGACATTGTACAGGAGACAGGGATCAAGACCATCCCCATGGAAAAGAAATGCAAAAAAGCAAAATGGCTGTCTGGGGAGGCCTTACAAATAGCTGTGAAAAGAAGAGAAGCGAAAAGCAAAGGAGAAAAGGAAAGATATAAACATCTGAATGCAGAGTTCCAAAGAATAGCAAGAAGAGATAAGAAAGCCATCTCAGTGATCAATGCAAAGAAATAGAGGAAAACAACAGAATGGGAAAGACTAGGGATCTCTTCAAGAAAATCAGGGATACCAAAGGAACATTTCATGAAAAGATGGGCTCGATAAAGGACAGAAATGGTATGGACCTAACAGAAACAAAAGATATTAAGAAGAGGTGGCAAGAATACACAGAAGAACTGTACAAAAAAGATGTTCACAACCCAGATAATCACGATGGTGTGATCACTGACCTAGAGCCAGACATCCTGGAATGTGAAGTCAGGTGGGTCTTAGAAAGCCTCACTACGAACAAAGCTAGTGGAGGTGATGGAATTCCAGTTGAGCTATTCCAAATCCTGAAAGATGATGCTGTGAAAGTGCTGCACTAAATATGCCAGCAAATTTGGAAAACACAGCAGTGGCCACAGGACTGGAAAAGGTCAGTTTCATTCCAATCCCAAAGAAAGGCAATGCCAAAGAATGCTCAAACTACCGCACAATTGCACTCATCTCACATGCTAGTAAAGTAATGCTCAAAATTCTCCAAGCCAGGCTTCAGCAATATGTGAACCTTGAACTTCCTGATGTTTAAGCTGGTTTTAGAAAAGGCAGAGGAACCAGAGATCAAATTGCCAACATCTTCTGGATCATGGAAAAAGCAAGAGAGCTCCAGAAAAACATCTATTTCTCCTTTATTGACTATGGCAAAGCCTTTGACTGTGTGGATCACAAGAAACTGTGGAAAATTCTGAAAGAGATGGGTATACCAGAGCACCTGATCTGCCTCTTGAGAAATCTGTATGCAGGTCAGGAAGCAACAGTTAGAACTGGTCATGGAACAACAGACTGGTTCCAAATAGGAAAAGGAGTTCGTCAAGGCTGTATATTGTCACCATGTTTATTTAACTTATATGCAGAGTACATCAGGAGAAACACTGGACTGGAAGAAATACAAGCTGGAATCAAGATTGCTGGGAGAAATATCAATAACCTCAGATATGCAGATGACACCACCCTTATGGCAGAAAGTGAAGAGGAAGTAAAAAGCCGCTTGATGAAAGTAAAAGTGGAGAGTGAAAAAGTTGGCATAAATCTCAATATTCAGAAAACGAAGATCATGGCATCCAGTCCCATCACTTCATGGCAAATAGATGGGGAAACAGTGGAAACAGTGTCAGACTTTCTTTTTCTGGGCTCCAAAATCACTGCAGATGATGACTGCAGCCATGAAATTAAAAGACACCTACTCCTTGGAAGGAAAGTTATGACCAACCTAGATAGCTTATTCAAAAGCAGAGACATTACTTTGCCAACAAAGATTGGTCTAGTCAAGGCTACGGTCTTTCCTGTGGTCATGTATGGATGTGAGTGTTGGAATGTGAAGAAGGCTGAGTGCTGAAGAATTGATGCTTTTGAAGTGTGGTGTTGAAGAAGACTCTCGAGAGTCCCTTGGACTGCAAGGAGATCCAACCAGTCAATTCTGAAGGAGATTAGCCCTGGGATTTCTTTGGAAGGAATGATGCTAAAGCTGAAACTCCAGTACTTTGGCCCCCTCATGCGAAGAGTTGACTCATTGGATAAGACTCTGATGCTGGCAGAGATTGGGGGCAACAGGAGAAGTGGACAACAGAGAATGAGACTGCTGGATGGCATCACTGACTCGATGGACATGAGTCTGAGTGAACTCCGGGAGTTGGTGATGGACAGGGAGCCCTGGCATGCTGCAATTCATGGGGTCCCAAAGAGTTGGACACGACTGAGAGACATATCTGATCTGATAAGCATTATCCCGAGTTGTTATTGTACAAAATCTCAGTCATGTCCAACTCTTTGAGATCCCATGGACTGCAGCAATCTAGGCAGGCTTTCGTGTCCTTCACCATCTCCCAGAATTTGCTCAAACTCCTCTCCCTTGTGTTGATGTACCATCCAACCATCTCAACCTCTCTTGCCCCCTTCTCTTCCTGGCCTCAATCTTTCCCAGCATCAGGGTCTTTTATAATTTTCCTGAATAGTGCTCTGAATTGATACCTATTTAGGAAACAGAAGAGTGGGCTAAACAGAGCATGGAGCTGGCTTTGGTTCTGATGATTTTGTGCCTCTTTGAGGATACAATCCAGTGGTCCATAGATTGTGGAGTGGGGAGAATCTCTTGGAAGAGGGATGAAGCTCTGTAGTTATGAAGGTACAAAATGTAGGATTAATGACTAGCCCAATTTATTTTGTATTCATGAGAGGATAAGATCTTGGAATCACAGGTGATGTCACTGAAGCATATTCCCCATCCAACAGTGAGCTGACCAAATAGACTACTGAGAATCTTTGTTGGAAATCTTTATAAACTGTAGGCCTTTAAGTTGAAACATAATTCTTATGCTGGGTACTTTTTGCTATAATTTAGAGTCTCTCAAAAATTGCTGTAGCACATGACTTTGTGGGAATCCATGCATCACATTTATTCTTTGGCATATCTAAGATCTTATAATTCAGAAAAAGATGTTTTTAATACTTAAATTATATAATTTCCAAATTTTGACTTTTTAGGGATTTATTTTTTAAAAACTCTAATAATAAAGATTATTCTACTATTAGTTCCTTTATTGAATTTCTGAATGACTTAAATTTGCTCAATCACTTTCCTCTGTTGCACAAACAAAAACAATGAAGGAATAATGGTGAATTCTGATAGTTGGGTGACAGTTATTTTACAGATCAGGTTAACTGATAGGAAACTTTATTATATATAAAGCAGAATTATATAAGTATAAAATATAGAGTGTTATTTTATTAATCACAATTTATAAGAATTATTATCTGGCTTTTTTGTGGGGTTACTCATTTCACCTTGAGGTAGACTGTTTCTGAATGCATTTCTTGCTCTCTTTCTATATAATGCGTGTTTTTCATTTCTTTTATTCTTTTATATAGTTTAAATTTAAAAGCTGAAATGAGTCCATTTTACCATTTGCCTTTTTTTTTTTTTTTTAAACCATTTGCCTTTTTTAAATGAAGAGCTCAAGTCATTCCAGGTTTATGAGCTTCTTGCTACTGCCAAGTATTAGTTTTAACTGCAACATTTTATCAGTCTGCTTACACAGGTGGTTAAACAGGCCAGTTACCTTTCACCTCTCCTGTCAATTCACAGAAACATAAAGTCACTTAAATTTTTTTCAATCTACCCAATTTATCTAAATCAAGTCAAATCAAATAAATATAAAACCATATTTTTTCCCATTTGCTCTGTGTTTTATGAAATTCTGAATCTCTCCTAGCAGCTATTTCTATATCCACCCCCAAAACATACCTCGTTACAAATAGAACAAACTTTGTGATGTTAAAATATTAAAAGGAAAATTTAAGGTTGCTCATTTCAGAGTATTGCATGATGATGGTTAGTGAATAGACAAGAGAACAGGTTCACATCTAAATGTGCAATATGCAAAATTGCATACACTTACCAGTTGGTAGATGTTAGTAGCTGGGACAGATACTAACATTCACATTTCTAGCAACTTAAAATAATGGGATTATATCTTAATATTTGGGGAAAATTTTCATAAAAACAATACATGTAGTGCTGTTATAAAGATTATAATATAGACTAGGTCTGTCATAGCTTAAATTGTTGTAGTTATTCATTAATTGAGTAAATTTAGAATATTTTCAGAGCTTAACTAGGCAAGTAAGATATTTCCCCTCTATGTCTGGTAGTAAATTTTCCTTTAAGTATCACTGAAATTCTTGAGCTGATGTGGACAGATAGCTTTACTGTCTATTATGAGATTGGAAGAGTAGATCTTGAAATTTTTATTTCCTTGATAAAGCTGCAGATTCCTCAGCCTAACCTATGAAAATTTTGACTCATGGGACCTGAGATGAGCCAAAAAAATGAGTGTGTGTGTGTGTGTGTGTGTGTGTGACTGGTAGGAGAGATAATATGTCCATATTAAGAAATGTAGAAGTAATATTATTAAATACTTCCTTTGGTTTAAAAAAAAAAAAAAGCTGCTTTGTGTTCCACCAGTACACCTTCTAAATACTCTACTGTCTAAACCCAGCCATTGTGAAAACAGTTGAAATATGTCAGT
Source organism: Tragelaphus eurycerus (assembly GCA_935064755.1). Lineage (NCBI taxonomy): Eukaryota > Metazoa > Chordata > Mammalia > Artiodactyla > Bovidae > Tragelaphus > Tragelaphus eurycerus. Next base: position 963,419 of record CAKXYN010000097.1, on the reverse strand, counting down.
TGTTTTTAGAGAGTACTATCAACATTGATGTGTTTGACTGCACTCTGCTTGCTGAGAAACTGAGAATGAAGTAACCCCAGAGTATGAGTGATGCAGCACCACTGTGGTCTAGCTCTGCCTCTCTGCTGGGAGAGAATGGAGCTTATACTCTACAGTGAAGACCGAGGGCCAGTTGTTTCCCTCTGGCCTTTTAGATTTCACTACCGGAAGTTGTAAGTGTTGAATCAACCACAACATTTTATTGTGGTATAAAAATAAATTCATGATAAAAGCTTTAGGAATACTATCAGATCAGATCAAATCAGTCGCTCAGTCATGTCCGACTCTTTGCGACCCCATGAACTGCAGCACGCCAGGCCTCCCTATCCATCACCAGCTCTCGGAGGTCACTCAGACCTCCGAGTCAGTGATGCCATCCAGCCATCTCATCCTCTGTCGTCCCCTTCTCCTCCTACCCTCAATCCCTCCCAGCATCAGAGTCTTCTCCAATGAGTCAACTCTTCGCATGAGGTGGCCAAAATACTGGAGTTTCAGCTTTAGCATCATTCCTTCCAAAGAAATCCCAGGATTGATCTCCTTCAGAATGGACTGGTTGGATCTCCTTGCAGTGCAAGGGACTCTCAAGAGTCTTCTCCAACACCACAGTTCAAAAGCATCAATTCTTCGGCACTCAGCCTTCTTCACAGTCCAGCTCTCACATCCATACATGACCACAGGAAAGACCATAGCCTTGACTAGGTGAACCTTTGTTGGCAAAGTGATGTCTCTGCTTTTGAATATGCTATCTAGGTTGGTCATAGCTTTCCTTCCAAGGAGTAAGCGTCTTTTAATTTCATGGCTGCAGTCACCATCTGCAGTGATTTTGGAGCCCAGAAAAGAAAGTCTGACACTGTTTCCACTGTTTCTCCATCTATTTCCCATGTAGTGATGGGACCAGATGCCATGATCTTTGTTTTCTGAATGTTGAGCTTTAAGCCAACCTTTTCACTCTCCACTTTCACTTTTATCAAGAGGCTTTTTAGTTCCTCTTCGCTTTCTGCCATAACGGTGGTATCATCTGCATATCTGAGGTTATTGATATTTCTCCCGGCAATCTTGATTCCAGCTTGTGTTTCCTCCAGTCCCTCCCCCCAAATAAATCATATTGTCAATTGAATTGCCTAATATCTTTGAAATGTAATAATCAAATATATAACAAAAACTGAAGATTATAGGAGACACATAAAACAATTATCCAACAACAACCACTATCTTGCTTAATATTTTTGGCAAGTTATGCTTTTCTTAAAAATAGCTGCTGCTGCTGCTGCTGCTGATAAGTCACAAGCTAGAAAGTTATTATTCTTTAAGCGGAATTAAAAATTTATATTTTATCATACAAAGCCAGAAATTAAGTGCAATAATAAAATAGATCATTACACCAATCCCAGTTATGTTTCCTATCATGTTTGGATAAACAATAAAATACAGACTGTCTGTAAAGAACTGGGATGTGGCTGGGTTATTGCTTCAATAGATAATTTCCTGGTATCCAAGAAAAACTCATGATATATTATCCCTGGCAAAGATGTTTATATATTTAAGGCCAGTTTTTTTCTGTATATGCACTGTGTTAGAACTATGAGGTAAACTTCATGTTGTATTCTTTAGGGAGTGATCGGACATCATGCAAAGATTTCTATTAATGAACTTGATCTTGATAAATAAAATCTATATGCATAAAATAGAAGTAAATAAAAAAATTACTCTTCAGAATCAGAATCAGAATTCTACTAAGGTTATAGGACATCAAAGAAGCACAGCCATAACATTAGCATGCCCTGATGTCTCTCTTTTTAGCTTAAGGTAAACAGATTCCAATTTTATATTTGATATGAGCACAGCTAGAAAAATGAGTAAATATCCTTTGTTACCAGAAGATTTTTATTAGTTAAAAGCTGTTAAAAGTATTATCTTCTCAGGACGCTTCCTTGGTATGCCAACGGTACTCCAATTCAGGAGGTGCAGGTTTGATTTCTGATCCAGAATCTGGGATCTCACAAGCCTCATGGCCATACAAACAACAGAAGCAAACCAGAATATAAAGAACAGAAGCAATATTTCAACAAATTCAATAAAAACTTAAAAAATGATCCACATCAAGAAATACATATATAGTATATATAAGAATATTATATATATATGAACATTATCTTCTTAAAGATGTTGTAAATTTTACCTTATTTCAGTTTGTGAATGTCCAGTTCTACTCTTTTGTTATTCTTATTGGCCATTTACTATGTCACTTTTTCTTAGTGTTTACTTAAATTTTCTTTCTTTGAGTACCTGGTCTTTTCTAATCATGTCTGAGGACTCATACATTTTTATGAGACAATGAAATTTATAAATACATAATTCTGATACCATTTGATCAGGCACCAGCTCATAAAGGATGCTCATAATGAGAACTTAAGATCTGCAATGCAAAAAGGACTTCTTTGAATAAGGATAGCTTTGAGAGACATGTATTTTTCTTTCATGTGAAATATCTTCACATGTGAAGATATTAAGCAAAGAGTGAGGAAAATAAACCAAGCCTAGTTTCAGAACAAAATCTATGGGTATAACATTTTCAAACCTGAGCTCTAGTGTTGACTTGCTATGAAACTCTGGTCATTTTTGCCCTTAATTGGTATACACCTAGTCTCCTGGGAAGAAATTAAAAGTGTTTGAGAGTCTTATGACTTTATCTTCATGCTTTTGTTGCTGTTTAGTTGCTAAGTTGTGTCTGTTTTCCAACCCCATGGACTGTAGTCCGCCAGGCTCCTCTGTCTATGGGATTTCCATGCCTATCTAGGTACTAAAAATTAATAAACCTTCAGGAAATCTAGCATTATTTTTTATCATCGTGAATGATGAAATGCACATAATATTAAGTAAATTATACAACAATAATATCATCTTTATCAAACTTAATAAAACATTAGATTGCTTTCATCTGGGACCATTAAATCAGTTTCCAAAATTTAAATATAACTAAGTTAGAGGCATGAAAACAAAGAGGCCAAGGTTAAAACTTCCAACAAATATGCAGTAAAAAAAATGCAAAAAGAAGCGATTAATGAAATATATATTAATATGAGAATTCTGTAGGTTGCCATGATGGAGAATAAAGGAGATGTTATCACTCAGATATTACTTCAAGGGGGTGATATCTAAGCTGAAGTGAACAATAAGATTGACCCAATCACAGCAGAACCATATGGACAAATACTGAGTCAGGAAGAGACTGGAGTACTGGAGGATCTGAACAAAAGTCTGAGCAACTGAGAAACGATAAACACCTAAAGTATGCTAAAAAAAGTGAGGTGCAAGTAAATAATGCAGAGGATTAAGGGCCATGATTGGACTTCCCAGATGGTGCTGCTGCTGCTAAGTCGCTTCAGTCGTGTCCGACTCTGTGTGACCCCATAGACGACAGCCCACCAGGCTCCCCCGTACCTGGGATTCTCCAGGCAAGAACACTGGATTGGGTTGCCATTTCCTTCTCCAATGCATGAAAGTGTAAAGTGAAAGTGAAGTCGCTCAGTCGTGCCTGACTCTTAGCGACCCCATGGACTGCAGCCTACCAGACTCCTTTGACCATGGGATTTTCCAGCCAAGAGTACTGGAGTAGGGTGTCATTGCCTTCTCCCCAGATGGTGCTAGTTAGTGGTAAAGAATCTGCGTGCCAGTGCAGGAGACACAAGAGACACAACTTTGATCCTTGGGTTGTGCAGATCCGCAGGAGTCGGAAATGGCACCTCTATCCAGTATTCTTGCCTGGAAAATTCCATGGGCAGAGTAGCCTGGTGGGCTATAGTCCATGGGGTCACAAAAGTTAGACGCAACTGAGCCCACAGCACAAAGGCCATAGTAAAGTGCTTGTACTCCATACTCTAAACTTTTGATTTCCCAGAAATTGCCATGTTTTCTACTGTCAAGCTTCTTTCCATGTGCTGTTCTTTCCTAGCCACCCTCTACGCCTAATGATATTTCTCCTCAAAGCATTCCATTTCCTTTTAAAATTAATTCTATGCTCCTACTTTATATTCTAATAAACCACCCCCCTCTTTGGCCTCAGTGTGGCACTTATCATACTCTATTGTAAATCACATATTTGTCTAAATCCATAGGCTATGATTCCTTTCAGCAGGGAATTTCATGTTAACTTTTCTCTCTTCAGCATCTAGCACAATGAATAGCACATAGCAAATGCCTGGCAAATATTTGTAGAACAAATGTATTCATTTCTTAGTGTCAGCTCTGCCTCAATGCATTTCATTCAATGTTAAGCTTGTTCAGCTCTCGAAATGTCAATCATCCCCAGAGCCAGGCAGCAGCGTTAGACATGGTGATTGCTCTCCTAAGTGCCTTCATTTCCAGCTGGGATCCTGGACCTGGTACTGAAGCCAAGCTACAAGTGACCTAATTAGTCCTTTGGTTATTTCCAAAAAAATTTGAGAATAATCAAGAACTGGGATGGCCCAAAACTGGCACATGCAGCATTTGATGAAAGCTGAAATGTTTAGGGTGCCAGATGCAAGTCTTTTAGACAGCATCAATAGTTTCCAAAACAAAGTAGTTTGCATTTTAATTGTTTTCTGGAACTTTTATCAACAAAATATGTTCATTGACTAATCAGATCTTTGTAGCAGATTAGAAATTAACAGTGTGTTGGCCATAGAAATAAGATACAGAATCTTTCTCTCTGGCTCTGCTTTGAAAGAATTTCTGACAGAATTCAGCCAGATGCTGTGTATCTTTTTCCAGAGTGCAATTTCAGGGCTAACTAACAGTGAGCTGCTCTTAGATCCCAAGCTTCTAATCAATGTCAGGGAATGGATGCTAAGAAGGCAACCTTCCCAGAGGAATCAGTACTTAATGGAACTTTGATAGGCTTTCAGTGCTCTTTTCTAAAGGCTCATCTCTTGCTTCACAGTCACAGTTTGTTGGTGAGTTTGATGGCTGATGTCACAGATAAGTGTAACTAATACCTCGTGAAAGTGTTAGCCACTGTTTTATTCAACTTTTTGCAACCCCATGGACTTTAGCCTGCTAGGCTCCTCTGTCCAAGGAATTCTCCAGACAGTAATATTGGAGTGGGTAGCCATTCACTTCTCTGGGGTATCTTCTTGATCCACATTTGATCAGCATTGCAGGCAGATCCTTTACCTTCTGAGCCACCAAGGGAGCCCCAAATAATACCTTGTTGGTATCTTATTTATCCAGGGGGAAAAGCCAGGAACAAGATATTCTTTAAATAAGACCACTTTAACGGAGTGGCTAATGAGTGTAGAGTTTAGCATCATGTATTTCAGATAATGAGTGACTGTTACTAAGAAACAATATTCAAATCTTTTGAACACTCCTGCAGGTGGCGAATACACAATATGAGGAGAGAATTTTTTGGAAGGCGATTTACATATCATTTGAAAGAATTGAAATGGCTATTGAAATTCAATGGAGAAAGCAACGGCAACCCACTCCAGTACTCTTGCTGGAAAATCCCATGGATGGAGGAGCCTGGTAGGCTGTAGTCCATGGGGTCGCTAAGAGACGCACACGACTGAGCAACTTCACTTTCACTTTTCACTTTCATGCATTGGAGAAGGAAATGGCAACCCACTCCAGTATTCTTGCCTGGAGAATCCCAGGGACCGGGGAGCCTGGTGGGCTGCCATCTATGGGGTCGCACAGTCGAACATGACTGAAACGACTTAGCAACAGCAGCAGCAGCAGTGAAATTCAAAATATTTATTTACTTGAAAGGAAAACAGAAGTCTATATTCAAATGCACTGGTCATAGCAAACACCCTCTTCCAACAACACAAGAGAAGACTCTATACATGGACATCACCAGATGGTCAACACCGAAATCAGATTGATTATATTCTTTGCAGCCAAAGATGGAGAAGCTCTTATACAGTCAGCAAAAACAAGACCAGGAGCTGACTGTGGCTCAGATCATGAACTCCTTATTGCCAAATTCAGACTGAAATTGAAGAAAGTAGGGAAAACCACTAGACCATTCAGGTATGACCTAAATCAAATCCCTTATGATTATACAGTGGAAGTGAGAAATAGATTTAAGGGCCTAGATCTGATAGATAGAGTGCCTGATGAACTATGGAATGGGTTCGTGACATTGTATAGGAGACAGGGATCAAGACCGTCCCCATGGAAAAGAAATGCAAAAAAGCAAAATGGCTATCTGGGGAGGCCTTACAAATAGCTGTGAAGAGAAGAGAAGTGAAAAGCAAAGGAGAAAAGGAAAGATATAAGCATCTGAATGCAGAGTTCCAAAGAATAGCAAGAAGAGATAAGAAAGCCTTCTTCAGCGATCAATGCAAAAAAATAGAGGAAAACAACAGAATGGAAAAAACTAGAGATCTCTTCAAGAAAATTAGACATACCAAGGGAAGGTTTCATGCAAAGATGGGCTGAATAAAGGACAGAAATGGTATGGACCCAACAGAAGCAGAAGATATTAAGAAAAGGTGGCAAGAATACACAGAAGATCTGTACAAAAAAGATCTTCATGACCCAGATAGTCACGATGGTGTGATCACTCACCTAGAGCCAGACATCCTGGAATGTGAAGTCAAGTGGGCCTTAGAATGCATCAGTATGAACAAAGCTAGTGGAGGTGATGGGATTCCAGTTGACCTCTTTCAAATCCTGAAAGATGATGCTGTTAAAGTGCTGCACTCAACATGCCAGCAAATTTGGAAAACTCAGCAGTGGCCACAGGACTGGAAAAGGTCAGTTTTCATTCCAAACCCAAAGGCAATGCCAAAGAATGCTCAAACTACCACACAATTGCACTCATCTCACATGCTAGTATTCTAGCCAGGCTTCTCCAACCCAGGCTTCAGCAATACGTGAACCACGAACTTCCAGATGTTCAAGCTGGTTTTAGAAAAGGCAGAGGAACCAGAGATCAAATTGCCAACATCTTCTGGATCATGGAAAAAGCAAGAGAGTTTCAGAAAACCATCTATTTCTGCTTTATTGACTAGGCCAAAGCCTTTGACTGTGTGGATCACAATAAACAGTGGAAAATTCTGAAAGAGATGGGAATACCAGACACCTGATCTGCCTCTTGAAAAATTTGTATGCAGGTCAGGAAGCAACAGTTAGAACTGGAAATGGAACAACAGATTGGTCCCAAATAGGAAAAGGAATACGTCAAGGCTGTATATTGTCACCCTGTTTATTTAACTTCTATGCAGAGTACATCATGAGAAACGCTGGAATGGAAGAAGCACAAGCTGGAATCAAGATTTCTGGGAGAAAATCAATAACCTCAGATATGCAGATGACACCACCCTTATGGCAGAAAGTCAAGAGGAATTAAAAAGCCTCTTGATGAAAGTGAAAGTGGAGAGTGAAAGGGTTGGCTTCAAGCTCAACATTCAGAAAACGAAGATCATGCATCCGGTCCCATTACTTCATGGCAAATAGATGGGGAAACAGTGGAAACAGTGTCAGACTTTATTTTTCTGGGCCTCAAAATCACTACAGATGGTGACTGCAGCCATGAAATCAAAAGACGCTTACTCCTTGGAAGGAAAGTTATTACCAACCTAGATAGCATATTCAAAAGCAGAGACATTACTTTGCCAACAAAGGTTTACCTAGTCAAGGCTATGGTTTTTCCAGTGGTCATGTATGGATGTGAGAGCTGGACTGTGAAGAAGGCTGAGTGCTGAAGAATTGATGCTTTTGAACTGTGGTGTTGGAGAAGACTCTTGAGAGTCCCTTGGACTGCAAGGGTATCCAAGCAGTCCATTCTAAAGATCAGCCCTGGGATTTCTTTGGAAGGAATGATGCTAAAGCTGAAAGTCCAGTACTTTGGCCACCTCATGTGAAGAGTTGACTCATTGGAGAAGACTCTGTTGCTGGGAGGGATTGGGGGCAAGAGGAGAAGGGGACGACAGAGGATGAGATGGCTGGATGGCACCTCTGACTCGATGGATGTGAGTCTGAGTGAACTGTAGGAGTTGGTGATGGACAGTGAGGCTTGGCGTGCTGTGTGCAATTCATGGGGTTGCAAAGAGTCGGACAGGACTGAGCGATTGAACTGAACTGAACTGTCAGCATGAAGGAGTTCTCCTGAGATTGGGCTTGGTTGTGTTGCTTTTGATGATTTCAGTCTGAAGTGCTGCGCGGGGTGCACCTTCTCTGCCCACTGCCCTGTTGCCGCCATCTTGAACTGCATAGTTGTGCAGAGGGCTTCTATACACAGCCCTCTGAGAAGAGGTGTTGGTGCAGCCGTTTCACTCCAGGATCTCAGCTCTAAAGAGCCAGGATCGAGTCCTCTGCCCAGTCTCTTGTGAGAAAGTTAAACTAGATGAGGTGTTAAAAAAAAAAAAAAAAGGTTAGACTGTGAAGAAAGGTGAGCACCAAAGAATTGATGCTTTTGAACTGTGGTGTTGGAGAAGAGTCTTGAGAGTCCCTTGGACTGCAAGGAGATCCAACCAGTCCATCCTAAAGGAGATCAGTCCTGTGTGTTCTTTGGAAAGACTGATGCTAAAGCTGAAACTCCAATACTTTGGCCACCTCATACGAAGAGTTGACTCATTGGAAAAGACCTTGATGCTGGGAGGGATTGGGGGCAGGAGGAGAAGGGGACAACAGAGGATGAGATGGCTGGATGGCATCACTGACTCGATGGACATGAGTTTGAGTGAACTCCAGGATTTGGTGATGGACAGGGAGGCCTGGCATGCTGTGATTCATGGGGTCGCAAAGAGTTGGACACCACTAAGCGACTGAACTGAACTGAGACTTCATTACTGAGATTTCTTGGAGTGAATGGGGTTATACTATGTGTTTCTATCAATGAGTAATAAATACTGCCTAGTTTTTGGACAACAGAACCAAGAAATAGCTTGAGAATCCAAATGAACAAAAAGTAACTGAGCAATATTAGAATCAGAATGGTTGAAGACCAGAATGTTGATTTTTCAAAAACAACTGACATTTGAAGAAAGCCAGGTCTTCTTATTTGGATTACTTGTGTAAAAGAAGAAAGTCAATATAGTTGTGCGCATGAATCAGAACTTTTAGTTGCTTAAACATTAGAAGCCTAAACCTTTTTCTTGGGCTTGTGTGTACAAATACTTACACTGTCATCACAGAATTGCCTAATACCAGATGAACAGGATAAAAAAGGAGCCTAGAAAATTAAATGCAAATATCTAGGGTAATCCAGTTTTTAGTTGTTCATTTTTAACTTTTGTATTCGTTAATTAGTTTTTCCCTGTCACAATTTAAACATTCCAGAACAGTCCTAAACATTCACTCTACTTCAGTGAAAATGCCAGTGATTCTGTAAAGCTACTTCTGATTATAATAATATAGATCTTTAAGTTTTGCTTTCTTAAACTAAGTCTTTAGTTTGTGTCTTTATTGTGTGTATACATTCACTGTAGACATTAATTGAGCATTTAAATAGTATGCATTGATCTTCAAGATCAAAGCTTAAATCTATTTATGTAAAATTCTGGATTCACTTCAGCCAGAAGATTAGTGCATATTTTAGATGAACACCCCAACTTCTTTTCTTTACTGTACCAGAACACATGCCTGCTCTATAAAAAATTTTTCCCCTTTTATTTCTTTTCTAGGAGAAGATTAAGACATTGTAGGGCTTGAAGCACATACATTTCAGGGGTCCCATAGAAGAAAAAGAATACAGCATTACAAAGTAAAAGCATGACTGAATATTTATTTAGAAATAAAATGAAATCATACAAACCACAAACTCTAAAAAGTTGAAAAACATCATTAAGATTTCATATAATCTAGAAAATACCAGTATTGTTATTTAATTTCCATAAAACACTCTGTTACTATTGGCTGTCATGTGCTTTTAGTCTCTTTTAATTTGGAACAATTCCTCACTCTATCTTAGTCGTTCATAATCTTAGCATTTTTGGAGAGTCCAATAAATTGTATGGTAAATCCTCAACTTTGTTTATCTGATCGTTTCTTTTAAATGACTGAAACATTTCTTGATTGTGACAGTGCTATAAATATCTTTGTTTTATTCTACTCTATTATTATTTCTAGAATATTTGCAGCCCTGGATGAAAGAACACAAGCAATGTATTTAGTCAGAATTTGGGATCTACATGTTACTCAGTGAATAGTAGTTCTCTCCATTTTTATCTTCCTTCCGTGTGTTGTTAAATTTCTCTCAGAGTTATAGATTTTGTTCAGTTTGGCTACTTCCTGCATCACTCCAGGGGAGTTATTTATTATTGCTGAAATAAGCTTTTGATGCCTTGTCAAGGTCTCATTCTTGAACTCTTTGCTAACTGAAGCACAGTGTTCTCAGACCTTTGATTCTATGAAAATATGTACTCTCAGTATCCTATAACATCTTACGTGTTTTGGCATTTATCCCATGCTCTTTCCTGTGTGTGTCCTACAGGTTTCTCTCCTTGACTGCATCCTCTTTTCTCCATTTCCCTGAAACATGCTCTGCTATGGACTGAATGTTTATGTCCCTTCAAAATCCACGTGTTGTATCACCAATCTGCAATGTAATGGTGTTAGGATATGGGGCATTTGAAAAGTAATATGGTTTAAATGTGATGATGTAGGGTAGAGCTCCATTACAGGATTAGTGCCTTTCCAAGAAAAGAAAGAGACAACCAGATCTTCCTTTTTTCACTGTGTGAGGATATAATGAGAAGGTGTCCTTCTGCTAACCAGGAAGAGGGCCCTCACGAAAAATTGAATCTATCAGTACCTTGATCTTGAACTTCCCGACCTCCAGAACTATGAGAAATAAATGCCTCTCATTTAAGACACTCACTCTGTAGTATTTTGTCATAGCAGTCTGAGCTATGATATGTGCAATATTTTCAGTTATTAATTTGTCTTTTTTTTAATCTTGTGTTTTCTCTCCCAACATTTAATTTACTATATAGAAATAGAGGTTTTAGTCTTCTCTCTTCTCATTTTTTGCTCTTTGTATTCTGATTCTGTCGGACACGACTGAGCGACTGATCTGATCTGATCTGATCTGATTCTGATTCTGTACATCCTTCTGGCCAGAAGTTTGGGAATCTCATTTTATTTTTTCCTATATGTTTTTGAAATTGATGTCTCTCATTAATTATTTGATATAAATAGTTCTTTTAATTTCTCTATGACCTATATGCCCATGCAAAGAGTAATGTTCATAGCAGCTGTGATGTCACATTCCCAAAGTGGAGATATTCTTTCTCGGTTTATTTCATGTTTTCACACCCATGTGACTTGTCAACACCTGCTTTTAATGCATACAAAGAACTTTTGGTTGAGAATATATTTTATAAAAGTTCAAAAGTATTTTCCATGGATAATAAGTACTCAGGTAAAATATTACCAAATATGTGTTGAATTTGACTTGCTATCAATCTGCTACTCCACTCTCTGCATGTGTGTCTATATCTCTAATGTTTTCTGAACTAGCCTATTTATGTACCAAATGCCTAGTTAGTTATACACTATTTTGTTCCAAAAATACATAAAGGAAATTTACAATTTATAATAATACATGAAATAGTCAATAGCATAAGAATAGATGGGAGAAAAGAAAAAACAAAGGTAGGAACATAAAATGAAACCTAAAATGAGATTAATACAAAAAAAACATAAAGCACAGTACCTCATAACCTAATTATAATGCTCTTTGTGATTAAAGTTATTTCTCCTTATGGTACCTTAAATGGTTTTTAGATTTCTCTTTGGAGGAATATTCTTTTAATATATTCCATTTATTCATACTGTAAGTGTGACACTAGCGGCAAATGAGGACTGGCTGTTTTTACTTTTCAAGCAATTCACAGAAGTATTTCTTCATTGACTATGTGAGGGAGGGAAGACAGACTTATTGAGAGGAATTTCTGAGATGCGTGTCTCATTCCCCTGGCGTGAGGGGAAAGTGCTTAGTTAACATGTGAAGAGAGATGATATACTGTAATACTCGGGTTTGCATTTCTCTTTCTCTGTGCAGTTAGAGACACAACATCTACAGAAGAGTGAAATTGCTATGGCAGGAATGTGAAGATAAAGATCCAGTCAATAGTTTGTCTCAGAATTCCAAGATAGGCTCTGAGAGCCAGATCAGTACAGTTATTCTGAAAGTCAAAACTGTTGATTAAAAAAAAGCATTTTATCAGAGGAAAAAATAATTTGATCAGAGGAAAATGAGGAAGTCAGATTATCTGATTGGATATTAGGATGGAGTAAGATCCAGACAACACTGACCTCAGGAAGAGTAGGTAAGCATTATCCGGCCTGAGAAGAGGAAAGACCTGCATGGTCAGTAGGGTGGGCAATAAAGTGACTGGGTCTGAGAGATTATGTGGATAGACAAAGTCAGCACTGTGGGGTTTCTCTACATGCTTTTGCTCAAATCAGGGAGCTGAGCTAAGTTAAGATAGCTGTACACTGCCCAATGTCATGGAAGCGAGTTAAGTATTTTGCCTGTTCTGAGGAGCCATGATAGCTGTTCTGGTTGTGTCTAGTGACAGCTAACATCAGGACCCTCCTGCCTATTGCTTATGAATTGTTCATCCGAGTAATGCCTACCTAAATTTTAAGAATTGCTGAGCCATTCATATTAAATTACCCTATGTGGATATATTGTTTTGAATTAAATCGAAACAAAAAAAAATGATTTTTTTTTTTTTTTTTTTGCACAGAAAGGAATAAAGGAAAAGCACCAGTTTCTATGGGAATGGATATGTGTAGCCCTGTTTCAAAGAGAGAGAATCTGTTTTCATGACAGTACACTATTATAGTTGTTGTGAGGGCTACTACTAAGTAGTTTCTATGATATATTCCCAAAATTCACATGCAAATATTTTTAGGCAATGTTGTGGATTAATTGCCTAGATAAACACCAGTGAGGGGAGGATCTCTTCCCTTGAGGAGCTTACAGTCTTACTGGGATGGTATACATTAAACTAATCATTGTGTCAATAAACATACAATTCACACTTACACCACTTCTCAAAAAGAAAGTTTTATGTTGTTCTCTGAAAGTGGTATGTTATACATACACTAAATAAACTAAAGTGTATTTAGCCTGTGGTCATGTATGGATGTGAGAGCTGGACTGTGAAGAAGGCTGAGCGCCGAAGAATTGATGCTTTTGAACTGTGGTGTTGGAGAAGACTCTTGAGAGTCCCTTGGACTGCAAGGACATCCAACCAGTCCATTCTGAAGGGGATCAGCCCTGGGATTTCTTTGGAAGGAATGATGCTAAAGCTGAAACTCCAATACTTTGGCCACCTCATGCGAAGAGTTGACTCATTGGAGAAGACTCTGATGCTGGGAGGGATTGGGGGCAGGAGGAGAAGGGGACGACAGAGGATGAGATGGCTGGATGGCATCACTGACTTGATGGATGTGAGTCTGAGTGACCTCAGGGAGTTGGTGATGGACAGGGAGACCTGGCGTGCTGCAGTTCATGGGGTCACAAAGAGTCGGGTACAACTGAGCGACTGATCTGATCTGATCTGATGAAAAGGATTTAGGGTTAATTGAGAATAGTGGCATTGGATGGGACAAGAGTGAGGTTGGAGAAGGGAAAAAGGTTCCAAGCAAGAGAAGAGGGCTTAGCAAAAGTCTTGCAGTGAATAGAAAGTATTGAATGTAAGGCTCTGAAAAAAAGTCAAAGTGTCTCAAGCCCCAAGATAAGGAGGAAGTTATGGCAGTTATGGCAAGTCTTGAAAACCTGATATGGGCCAGACAATGAAAGACTTTTCATGCCAGGTTATTTATCCTAGAAGTGGTGTGAAACTGTTGATGTGTTTTAAACACCAGAGTGACATGGTTATATATGCATTTTGAAGATGTCATTCTGTATCTTACATTTTATGGAAAACAAATTGGTGAGAGGGGCCAAAATGGATGGAGGGAAATGAATTAGGAGTCTGGAGAAAGATGCTTAGTGAGAAATGATAATGGTTTAGATTAAGGAGGTACTCATGACAACAGACTAAAAGGTACTAAGAGACATAATAATTATTTCACCCATCATCCAAAGTCAGTTTTTAGATATCCAAAATATAATATTTAAATATATGGGTCTGGAGACCAAAGGAGAGGTCTGGAATTAATATATGCACATATATTCATTATATGTACATTCATTATAAAGTCATAGCACAGGCAGAAAATGAAGCTGGGACATGGATGTATTCCCATACAGAAAGAGTGAGGAGTGCAGAAAGAGGAGGCCAGAGCCTCAGGAGTTCTAACCTTAACTTTGAAGCTTTGTGCATTTGGGGGAAATATATGGGTATCCATTAAACACCACCACTCTTGAATGCTTTATTGCTTACAAGGCCTTAGCAAATTCTTTCCTATGTTCTCTAAACTTATTATTTCTTTTATATTATTATCAAATGTTTCATCTTTAACATTTTTGTATATTGTATACTATTCTTTTCCTTATTTCTATTTATTTATGTAAAGTAAGGGGTTATATTTATATTTTTATGTCTAATTCTTCACCATGCAATGATGCTTAAATCTTTAAATTTTACAGATGTGCACTTTTAATTATCCTTTAGCACCTTCCATTCTATTCCTCTCATATCCAGCATTGTATAGTGATGCTTTCCATTTCTGTTGATGAAAGAAACGGCAATTCTTGCCTAAGCCCATCAGAGGTGCTGCCATCACGCCTGAAGCTTAGATGTGCTGGTCATTTCAGACACACTCCTTTCCAAACAAATTCTACCAGTACCGCCACTTCTTCTCACAGAAGCTACTTGCCTCCAGTGTTGTCACAAACTTTGCTTTCACAATAGCAGACTAAAATAATTTTACTTGTATTTTTATTGTATCCGTTTTGCCCTAAGATTCAAGCAAGAACACAAGGGGCCAAGCCAAGTGATATGACTGGCCACTGATGACAGTACTTTATTAGGAATTATTTCCTCACATCTATCCCTAATACTGATCAGTTACTCACCTTGCAGGATACTGTACACATTGATTTTGTGTTTCTAGAGAGACTTCTTCCCAGGTTAACTTCTGAGAGCCTTTTGTAGATAGATCCAAGGAAAGCATTCTCTACAAGTTTTCTGAAAACGATGGAATCCTTGCATTACTCAGCTGTCGGCAGTTAACTCACTCACTAACTCACTGTAAATTATAAAACTATTAAAATAACTCTTCATTTGAAGAAAGAATGCTTATTCTAAAACCCATTAGAGAACTTCAACTCCATGGTCTGTGATGACATAGAGGTCTGGAATGGGGAGGATGGGGCTCAAGAGGGAGGGGATATATGTAAACTTAAAGCTTATTCACATTGTTGTATAGCAGAAACCAAGATAACAAAAATTATTTGACCTATGAGTTTCTTTCTTCTGTATATGAAGGTTGTTTGGGGTTTTTTTTTTCCACTTTTTAATATCATTAACACCCACAACAATGCACAGACCTTAAACGTGTATAAAACTTTCACAAACATTCTCACACATTTTGGGGGGCGAGGGTCATATGGAACCATTTTTTTTGGAAAAATATATCTATGTGTAAAATTGCTGACCAACAGGGCAAGTGTAGGCTTGAATCTCTAAGGAATTGCTACTTCGTACAAGTATTATACCATTATAAACTCCCACTAACAATATTTAAGGATTCAAGGGACCATATATCCCCAGACACATTTGGTATTTTCAATCTTTTCAAAATTAGTCAACTTAGTAGGAGGGAAATGGTATCTAATGGCTTTTAGTTTACATGTTTTTGATTATTAATGATACTGAGCACTATTTTGTGCTTGTTAGTCACTCATGCATTGTACAAAGTTTCTGTTAAAATGTTTTGCCCATTTTAAAATTTAAGGGGCTTTATGGCAGAAAGTGAAGAGGAACTAAAAAGCCTCTTGATGAAAGTGAAAGTGGAGAGTGAAAAAGTTGCCTTAAAGCTCAACATTCAGAAAATGAAGCTCATGGCATCTGGTCCCATCACTTCATGGGAAATAGATGGGGAAACAGTGGAAACAGTGTCAGACTTTATTTTTCTGGGCTCCAAAATCACTGCAGATGGTGACTGCAGCCATGAAATTAAAAGATGCTTACTCCTTGGAAGGAAAGTTATGACCAACCTAGATAGCATATTCAAAAGCAGAGACATTACTTTGCCAACAAAATCTGTCTAGTCAAGGCTATGGTTTTTCCTGTGGTCATGTATGGATGTGAGAGTTGGACTGTGAAGAAAGCTGAGCGCAAAGAATTGATGCTTTTGAAGTGTGGTGTTGGAGAAGACTCTTGAGAGTCCCTTGGACTGCAAGGAGATCCAACCAGTCCATTCTAAAGATCAGCCCTGGGTGTTCTTTGGAAGGAATGATGCTAAAGCTGAAACTCCAATACTTTGGCCACCTCATGCGAAGAGTTGACTCATTGGAAAAGACTCTGATGTTGGGAGGGATTGGGGGCAGGAGGAGAAGGGGATAACAGAGGATGAATTGGCTGGATGACAACTCGATGGACATGAGTTTGAGTGAACTCCGGGAGTGAAGTGAGGATTTTCTTACATATTCTGGATATAAGTCCTTTGTCAAATACATGTGTTCTAAATATTTTCCTCTCAGACTGTGACTCCACTATTGGTTATCTTAAAGATATCTTTTGATAAGCAGACTTCACATTGAATATGTCCAATTTACCAGCTTTTATTGTTGTGGTGAATGCTTTTTGTGTCCTAAGAAATCATTTCCTACACAAGTTGTGAGAAAATACTCTAATATTTTTTTCTTATAATTTTTATAATTTTAATTTATATGTTAGGTCAGTGATCCATTTCAAATAAATATTTAGGTATGGCATGAGACAGGAAGTGAGAATATTTTTTATAATGTATTCAGTTTTTCAAATATTTTTTCTTTAAGAAAGGCTTTCCTTTTCCTATTAACTTCCTTTGGTGGCTTTGTGAAAAATCAATTGAACATATACACATAGACTCATTTTTGTACTCTCTCTTTCTGACTGATCTATTTAACTATCCTGAGAAAATTACCAAATTATCTTGATTACAGTAGCTTAAAATAAACTTTGAAATCAGGTAGGCTAGGTCCTGATCTTTCTTTAAACCGGATTAAAAAATAATTGCTTCAATGATAGAATGAAAGAAGCTAGACAATTTTCTCTCTCATAAAGAATTTTACAAATGACAGCTATTGTTAGAGTTAAGTGGAAGACAGTACTGAATGGCTAAGAGCATATATATTTTTTATGAACAAAGATTATATCTTCTGCTTGCTAATTGAGGATGGTTTAACTTTGAGGATGTTGTATCTGCATGTCTTTGTTTCAGCATGTGTTAGTGATAATAATCGCATTAATCTCATAAGGCAGGTTAAAAGATTAATCTAATAGATGCCAACTAAGCACTTAGAAAAATGTCTGGCACATTGTAAGTGCTAAATAAATATTTCTTGTTGTATTACCTATCTATGGAGCATAACAATTTTCCCCAAAACTTAGTTCCTTAAAGCAACAGTTTTGTGAGTCAGGCTTTTCTGCACAGTCTAGCTTGGTCCTTTTCTTCTCTCACAAGACTGCATTCAAAATGTCAGGGCTGGGGAATCATGTATAGGCTTGACTAGGAAAGGAATAACTTCCAATATCACATACATGGTTGTTGGCAGGAATTAGCTCCTCCTGGGTTGTTAGACTGGAGAAGGCAATGGCAACCCACTCCAGTACTCTTGCCTGGAAAATCCCATGGACGGAGGAGCATAGTAGGCTGCAATCCATGGGGTCACTAAGAGTTGGACATGACTGAGCGACTGCACTTTCACTTTTCACTTTCATGCATTGGAGAAGGAAATGGCAACCCACTCTAGTATTCTTGCTTGGAGAATTCCAGAGATGGCGGAGCCTGGAGGGCTGCCGTCTGTAGGGTCACACAGAGTCGGACACAACTGAAGTCACTTAGCAGCAGCAGCAGCAGGATTGTTAGACTAAAGTCCTCTGTTCATTGCTGCTTGTGGCCTGAGGTTGTCCTCAGTTCCTTGTTGCATTTTGCTTCATAAAAGTGTGCAAGTCAAGAAGGCAACAGAGAGAATGTCAGCTAGCAAGATGGAAGTCATACTCTTTTGTTACCAAATCATGGAAGTGCTACTCCATTGCCTTTACCGTATTCCATTTGTCACTGGATCTAGCCTACACTCAAAGGGATAGATTACAGAAGGATGTGAATGCCAGGAGGTAGGAATGCTTGGGAGCCATCTTAAAAGTCTGCCTGCCATACCTATTTCAGTTCAGTTCAGTTCAGTCGCTCAGTCGTGTCCGACTCTTTGCGACCCCATGAACTGCAGCACGCCAGGCCTCCCTGTCCATCACCATCTCCCGGAATTCACTCAAACTCACATCCATCGAGTCAGTGATGCCATCCAGCCACCTCATCCTCTGTCATCCCCTTCTCCTCCTGCCCCCAATTCCTCCCAGCATCAGAGTCTTTTCCAATGAGTCAACTCTTTGCATGAGGTGGCCAAAGTATTGGAGTTTCAGCTTTAGCATCATTCCTTCCAAAGAACACCCAGGGCTGATCTCCTTTAGAATGGACTGGTTGGATCGCCTTGCAGTCCAAGGGACTCTCAAGAGTCTTCTCCAACACCACAGTTCAAAAGCATCAATTCTTCGGCGCTCAGCCTTCTTCGCAGTCCAACTCTCACATCCATACATGACCACTGGAAAAACCATAGCCTTGTCTAGACGGACCCTTATATAAGCACTTAAAAATATTTAAGCTTCTTATTTTCACAACTTTGTATAATATTTTTATGCACGAAAGAGAAATTAGATGATTTTATATAATTCTATCTACATCTTTACACAAATATTGCAGTATATTTTAAGGGAATATAATATACATAATAGGGTAGTATACAGCAGTTAAATTGTATTTAAATCCCTAAGATAGACACTACTGCCCTAATGTAACCTTTTTTTTTTTCTTTTTCAGTTTGGGTAATGACTGTTTAGTTTTGTGTTGCAGCTGTCAGTACTTAATCTATGACTTTTTCTATAATGGCATGGTTAATTATTTTCTCATCTTGTCATTAAGAAATTTAAATTTTTCTTTTAATTTTTAAAATGTTAACTTTCCTCTCTTGATGCACTATTATTTTGATCTTTTTCAAATATATCTTACAGTTTTGAGACTGCCAGTATGCTCATTTTCACCTATGCAGGCCAAAGATTTTGTGCCCTCATAGAAAACATAATGATTTATTAATGGGTAATTAAACTCATTTATGTATTTTATGGCTACATTTATTTATTTTTTCTTTTAACTACCTGTGACTTTTTTGAGGGAGGAAGGAGTTCTAATACAAATTCTACTGGTCCGTAATTCCGTGTATAGACACAGACATCTTTAAAGTTCGGGATGAATTAGACAACTTTCAGTGATTCTGGAAAAAGGATTATTTTAATATTTATCATTTTGAGTAAGAGGTTTGTACTTCAGAATTTTCAGATGAATGCTATCCTGTGCCACAGATTTATTACAATTTTGTACTTAACTTGCCATTCCAGGATTTCTGCTTTTGATAACTTTGGTCTCATTTCTGTTATCTATAAGGAATAAACAAGCCCAAGGATATTTTTCACTGCTGTAATCAAACTGCCTGGAACATTGTTCTATGAGGATTTCCCAGTGTATGAAAATATAGGCAATACGTGATCACCCAGTTACTGTCTTTAAAATTTTAAGAATGATAGTTATTTCTTGTCTTGGAATAGATGTTGTGCATGGACAGAGTGCATTGTAGTCCAGTTTATCTGTTTCAACAAACATGAAAATAAGTTGATTTAGTTGTGGTATGCTGTGGCCCAACTTTACAGATAAAGAGTTTTCAATTTATGGTAAGACTGAACCAAACAGATATTTTGATTCTAAAACAGTTATATCAATTTTATTTTTTGAGCACATATAGCCTGGGTCCACGGAGAAGGCAATGGCACCCCACTCCAGTACTATTGCCTTGAAAATCCCACGGACAGAGGAGCCTGGTAGGCTGAAGTCCATGGGGTCGCTAAGAGTCTGACATGACTGAGCGACTTCACTTTCACTTTTCACTTTCATGCATTGGAGAAAGAAATGGCAACCCACTCCAGTGTTCTTGCCTGGAGAATCCCAGGGACGGGGGAGCCTGGTGGGCTGCCGTCTGTGGGGTCGCACAGAGTCGGACACGACTGAAGTGACTTAGCATAGCATAGCATAGCCTGGGTCCATAAGGTAATATTAAATATACATATGATATTTGTATTTGTTCATTGTGGTAGGGATTCAAATGAAAACTGACCTTTTCCAGTCCTGTGGCCACTGCTGAGTTTTCCACATTCGCTGGCATAATGTTCAGCACTTTCACAGCATCATCTTTTGGGGTTTGAAATAGCTCAACTGGAATTTCATCATCTCCACTAGCTTTGTTCAAAGTGGTACTTCCTAAAGCCCACTTGACTTCACATTTCAGGATGTTTGGTTCTAGGTGAATGATCACACCATTGTGGTTATCTGCATCATGAAGAGCTTTTTTGTATAGTTCTTCTGAGTATTCTTACCACCTCTTTTAACATCTTCTACTTCCGTTAGGACCATACCATTTCTGTCCTTTATCGAGCCCATCTTTGCATGATATCTTTAATTTTCTTGAAGAGATCTCTAGTCTCTCCCATTCTATTGTTTTCCTCTATTTCTTTGCATTGATCACTGAGGAAGGCTTTCTTATCTCTTCTTGCTATTCTTTGGAACTCTGCATTTAGATGGGTATATCTTTCCTTTACCCTTTGCCTTTCCTTTCTCTTCTTTTCTCAGTTGTTTGTAAGGCAACCTCAGACAACCATTTTGCCTTTTTGCATTTCTTTTTCTTGGGAATGACCTTGATCACTGCCTCCTATACAATGTCATGAATCTCTGTCCATAGTTCTTCAATTCTGTCTATGAGATCTAATCTCTTGAATCTATTTGTCACTTCCACTGTATAATCATAAGGGATTTGATTTAGGTGATACCTGAATGGTCTAGTGGTTTTCCCTATTTTATTCAATTTAAGTCTGAATTTGGCAATAAGGAATTTGTGATATGAGCCACAGTTACCGGTCTTGTTTTTGCTGACTGTATAGAGCTTCTCCATCTTTGGCTGCAAAGAATATAATCAATTTGATTTTGATATTGACCATCTTGTGATGTCCATCTGTAGAGTCTTCTCTTGTACTCTTGGAAGAGGGTGTTTGCTATGACCAGTGCATTCTCTTGGCAAAACTCTGTTAGCCTTTGCTCTGTTTCGTTTTGTACTCCAAGGCCAATTTTGCCTGTTACTCCAGGTATCTATTCACTTACTACTTTTTCATTCCAGTCCCCTGTGATGAAAAGGAAATATTTTGGGGGTGTTAGTTCTAGAAAGTCTTGTAGGTCTTCATAGAACTGTTCAACGTCAGCTTCTTCAGCATTACTAGTTGGGGCAGAAATTTGGATTACTGTGAGATTGAATGGTTTGGCTTGGAAACAAACAAAGATCTTTCTGTCATTTTTGAGATTGCTACTGAACAATTGCACTCATTTCACATTCTAGCAAAGTAATGCTCAGAATTCTCCAAACCAGACTTCAACAGTACATGAACTGTGAAATTCCAGATGTTCAAGCTGGATTTAGAAAAGGCAGAGGAACCAGAGATCAAAATGCCAACATCCGCTGGATCATCGAAAAAGCAAGAGAATTCCAGTAAAGCATCTACTTCTGCTTTATTGACTATACCAACGCCTTTGACTGTGTGGATCACAACAAACTGTGGAAAATTCTGAAACAAATGTGAATACCAGACCACCTGACCTGCCCATGAGAAATCTGTATGCAGGTCAAGAAGCAACAGTTTGAACTGGACATGGAACAACAGACTGGTTCCAAATCAGGAAAGGAGTATGTAAAGGCTTTATATTGTCACCCTGCTTATTTAACTTCTATGCAGAGTACATCATGAAAAATGTTGGGCTAGAAGAAACACAAGCTGGAATCAAGATTGCTGGGAGAAATATCAATAACTTCAGATATGCAGATGACACCACCCTTATACAGAAAGCAAAGAAGAACTAAAGAGCCTCTTAATGAAAGTGAGAGAGGAGAGTGGAAAAGTTAACTTAAAACTCAACATTCAGAAAACTAAGATCATGGCATCTGGTCCCATCACTTCATGGGAAATAGATGTGGAAACAGTGGGACTAGTGACAGATTTTTTTTGGGGGGTGGGGCTCTAAAATCATTGCAGATGGTGAATGCAGCCCTGAAATTAAAATATGCTTGCTACCTGGAAGAAAAAGTATGTCCAACCTAGACAGCATATTAAAAAGTAGGGACATTACTTTTCTAACAACAATCCATCTAGTAAAATCTATGGATTTTCCAGTAGCATGCATGAATATGTGAATTGGACTATAAAGAAAGCTGAGTGCCAAAGAATTGATGCTTTTGAGCTGTGGTATTGGAGAAGACTCTTGAGAGTCCCTTGAACTGCAAGGAGATCCAACCAGTCTATCCTAAGGAAATCAGTCCTGAGTATTCATTGGAAGTACTGTTGCTGAAGCTGAAACTCCAAGACTTTGGACACCTGATGTGAAGAACTGACTCATTGGAAAAGACACTGATATGGGAAAATATTAATGGCAAGATGGAAAGGGGATGACAGAGGATAGGATGGTTGGGTGGCATCACCGATTCGATGGACATGAGTTTGAATAAGCTCTGGAAGTTGGTGATTGGACAGGGAGGCCTGGAGTGCTGTAGTCCATGGGGTCACAAAGAATCGAACATGACTAAGCGACTGAACTGAACTGCACTGATCGTGGTAGGGACGATGATGATGTATCTTGGCAATAACAACCGGAATTCATAAAAATAAAATCATATATATATATATATTTGATCATTCATTCAACATTGAAATACCTTTAAAAATAGTTCAAGGATACCTCAACAGCACACAAATAGAAAAGGAAATACCCCAGACACCATGGAAAATATATTGTACTTAGGAGAGAATCAATCTCATTTTGTTGTTGACATATGGTGATGTCCATGTGTAGAGTCTTCTCTTGTGTTGTTGGAAGAGGGTGTCTGTTATGACCAGTGCATTTTCTTGGCAAAACTCTATTAGTCTTTGCCCTGCTTCATTCCGTATTCCAAGGCCAAACTTGCCTGTTACTCCAGGTGTTTCTTGACTTCCTATTTTTGCATTCCAGTCCCCTATAATGAAAAGGACATCTTTTTTGGGTGTTAGTTCTAAAAGGTCTTGTAGGTCTTCATAGAACCATGCAATTTCAGCTTCTTCAGCATTACTGGTTGGGGCATAGATTTGGATTACTGTGATATTGAATGGTTTGCCTTGGAAATGAACAGAGATCATTTTGATGTTTTTGAGATTGCATCCAAGTGCTGCATTTTGGACTCTTTTGTTGACCATGATGGCCACTCCATTTCTTCTGAGGGATTCCCACCCACAGTAGTAGATATAATGGTCATCTTAGTTAAATTCACCCATTGCAGTCCATTTGAGTTAGCTGATTCCTAGAATGTTGACATTGACTCTTGCCATCTCTTGTTTGACCACTTCCAATTTGCCTTGATTCATGGACCTGACATTCCAGGTTCCTGTGTAATATTGCTCTTTACAGCATTGGACCTTGCTTCTATCACCAGTCACATTCACAGCTGGGTATTCTTTTTGCTTTGCCTCCATCCCTTCATTCTTTCTGGAGTTATTTCTCCACTGATCTCCAGTAGCATATTGGGCACCTACTGACTTGGGGAGTTTCTCTTTCAGTATCCTATCATTTTGCCTTTTCATACTGTTCATGGGGTTCTCAAGGCAAGAATACTGAAGTGTTTTGCCATTCCCTTCTCCAGTGGACCACATTCTGTAAGATCTCTCCACCATGACCCACCCATCCTGGGTTGCCCCACGGGCATAGCTTAGTTTCATTGAGTTAGAGAAGGCTGTGGTCCTAGTGTTATTAAATTGACTAGTTTCCTGTGAGTATGGTTTCAGTGTGTTTGCCCTCTGATGCCCTCTTGCAACACCTACTGTCTTACTTGGGTTTCTCTTACCTTGGGCATGGGGTATTTCTTCATGGCTGCTCCAGCAAAGTGCAGCCAATGCTCCTTACCTTGGACGAGGGGTATCTCCTCATCGCCGCCCTTCCTGACCTTCAACGTGGGATAGTTCCTCTAGGCCCTCCTATGCCTCCTATGCCCGTGCAGCTTTGGCGTGGGGTTGGTCCTCCCAGCCACCGCCCCTGGCCTTGGGCGTGGTGTTGCTTCTCCTGGCCGCAGCCCCTGGCCAAGCTGAAACTCCAATACTTTGGCCACCTCATGCAAAGAGTTGACTCATTGGAAAAAACTCTGATGCTGGGAGGGACTGGGGACAAGAGGAGAAGGGGACAACAGAGGATGAGATGGCTGGATGGCATCACTGACTCAATGGACATGAGTCTGAGTGAACTCCGGGAGTTGGTGATGGACAGGGAGGCCTGGCATGCTGCGATTCATGGGGTTGTAAAGAGTTGGACACGACTGAGTGACTGGTCTGATCTGATCTGATCTGATCTGATCTAGGAGAGAATGCCAATAAATAAAAAATTAGAAAGAAAAATGATTAGGTCAGAAGCTGATCTGCACTATGAAAAGAGATAAAGATAGAAGTATAAAGACTACTGAGAATGTTTTATATTAAGTTTAAATTATCCTTTACAAGAAGGCTGAGCGCCAAAGAATTGATGCTTTTGAACTGTGGTGTTGGAGAAGACTCTTGAGAGTCCCTTGGACTGCAAGAAGATCCAACCAGTCCATTCTGAAGGAGATCACCCCTGGAATTTCTTTGGAAGGAATGATGCTAAAGCTGAAACTCCAGTATTTTGGCCACCTCATGCGAAGAGTTGACTCATTGGAGAAGACTCTGATGCTGGGAGGGATTGGGGGCAGGAGAAGGG
Organism: Tragelaphus eurycerus; assembly: GCA_935064755.1. NCBI lineage: Eukaryota > Metazoa > Chordata > Mammalia > Artiodactyla > Bovidae > Tragelaphus > Tragelaphus eurycerus. Next base: position 938,387 of record CAKXYN010000097.1, on the reverse strand, counting down.
GATGACAGAGGATGAGATGGCTGGATGGCATCACTGACTCGATGGATGCAAGTCTGAGTGACCTCCGGGAGCTGGTGATGGACAGGGAGGCCTGGCGTGCTGCGGTTCATGGGGTCGCAGAGAGTCGGACACGACAGAGCGACTGATCTGATCTGATCTGGTCTCTGATCCTTTACAAAGATCTTACTCATTTTTTTCAAATTTATTCTTAAGCATTTAAAATTTATTTACAATTCCATATATATCATTTATCTTAATTCTCTATCAGATTGGCTAATAATAAGGAAAGCACTGATGTTTGTATATTTATGCTTTCAGGGATATTTTGTAAAATTCTTTAATTATTTTTAAAACTTTTAAATTACTTTGTTTGATACATATAGACAATCATACTAAGGGAAATAAGACAAAGGCAAAAAAGGCAAAAGATTATCTCTCAAGGCAAAAGAAACAAAAACCAAAATCAACAAATGGAATCTAATTAAGCTTAAAGGATTTTGCATAGAAAAGTAAACTAACATCAAAATGAACGGACAAGCTACTGAATAGGAGAAGATATTTGCAAGTGATATTGCTCATAAGGGGTTAATTTCAAAATATATGTACAACTCATACAACTCAATATGAAAAAAAAAAAAATTGGCAGAAGACCTGCATAGGCATTTTTACAGAGAAGACATAAGATGGCCAAGAGACATATGAAAAGATGTTCAACATCGCTAATCATCAGGAAATGCAAATTAAAGCCACAATGAGATATCACCACATAGCTTTCAGAGTGGCTTTTGTCCAAAAGACCACAGATAACAGGTTTTGGAGAGGATATGGGGAAAAAGAAACTTCTATACACTGTTGGGGGGAATGCAAATTGATGCAGGCACTATGGGAAACAGAATGGAGTTTCCTCTAAAAAACTAAAAATAAAGTTACCATATCATCCAACAGTTTCACTCATGGGTATATCCAAAGACACCAAAAAGCCTAATTTGAAAAGGTACGTGTGTATGTGTATGTATATTTGTATATATATGTATATGTATATATGTACACACATACATACACATGTGCAATGAAATACTACACAACCATAAAAAATGAAATGCTATATTATGTATTATGCTTAGTGAAATAAATTAAAGACAAATACTCTATCACTTATATAAGGAATCTAAAAAATAAAACAGATCAGATCAGATCAGATCAGTCGCTCAGTCGTGTCCGACTCTTCGCGACCCCATGAACCGCAGCACGCCAGGCCTCCCTGTCCATCACCAGCTCCCGGAGGTCACCCAGACTCACACCCATCAAGTCAGTGATGCCATCCAGCCATCTCATCCTCTGTCGTCCCCTTCTCCTCCTGCCCTCAATCCCCCCCAGCATCAGAGTCTTCTCCAATGAGTCAACTCTTCGCATGAGGTGGCCAAAATACTGGAGTTTCAGCTTTAGCATCATTCCTTCCAAAGAAATTCCAAGATTGATCTCCTTCAGAATGGACTGGTTGGATCTTCTTGCAGTCCAAGGGACTCTCAAGAGTCTTCTCCAACACCACAGTTCAAAAGCATCAATTCTTCGGCGCTCAGCCTTCTTCACAGTCCAGCTCTCACATCCATACATGACCACAGGAAATACCATAGCCTTGACTAGGCGAAACTTTGTTGGCAAAGTAATGTCTCTGCTTTTGAATATGCTATCTAAGTTGGTCATAACTTTCCTTCCAAGGAGTAAGCGTCTTTTAATTTCATGGCTGCAGTCACCATCTGCAGTGATCTTGGAGCCCAGAAAAACAAAGTCTGACACTGTTTCCACTGTTTCCCCATCTATTTCCCATGTAGTGATGGGACCAGATGCCATGATCTTCGTTTTTTGAATGTTGAGCTTTAAGCCAACCTTTTCACTATCCACTTTCACTTTCATCAAGAGGCTTTTCAGCTCCTCTTCACTTTCTGCCATAAGAGTCATGTCATCTGCATATCTGAGGTTACTGATATTTCTCTCAGCAATCTTGATTCCAGCTTGTGTTTCTTCCAGTCCAGCATTTCTCATGATGTACTCTGCATATAAGTTAAATAAACATGGTGACAATATGCAGCCTTGACGTACTCCTTTTCCTATTTGGAACCAGTCTGTTGTTCCATGACCAGTTCTAACTGTTGCTTCCTGACCTGCACACAGATTTCTCAAGAGGCAGATCAGGTGGTCTGGTATTCCCATCTCGCTCAGAATTTTCCACAGTTTATTGTGATCTACACAGTCAAAGGCTTTGGCATAGTCAATAAAGCAGAAATAGATGTTTTTCTGGAACTCTCTTGCTTTTTCCATGATCCAGCGGATGTTGGCAATTTGATCTCTGGTTCCTCTGCCTTTTCTAAAACCAGCTTGAACATCAGGAAGTTCACGGTTCACATAATGCTGAAGCCTGGCTTGGAGAATTTTGAGCATTTCTTTACTAGCATGTGAGATGAGTGCAATTGTGCGGTAGTTTGAGCATTCTTTGGCATTGCCTTTCTTTGGGATTGGGATGAAAACTAACCTTTTCCAATCTTGTGGCCACTGCTGAGTTTTCCAAATTTGCTGGCATATTGAGTGCAGCACTTTCACAGCATCATCTTTCAGGACTTGGAATAGCTCCACTGGAATTCCATCACCTCCACTAGCTTTGTTCGTAGTGATGCTTTCTAAGGCCCATTTGACTTCACATTCCAAGATGTCTGGCTCTAGGTCAGTGATCACATCATCATGATTATCTGGGTCTTGAAGCTCTTTTTTGTACAGTTCTTCTGTGTATTCTTGCCACCTCTTCTTAATATCTTCTGCTTCTGTTAGGTCCACACCATCTCTGTCCTTTATCGTGCCCATCTTTGCATGAAATGTTCCTTTGGTATCTCTGATTTTCTTGAAGAGATCGCTAGTCTTTCCCATTCTGTTGTTTTCCTCTATTTCTTTGCATTGATCACTGAAGAAGGCTTTCTTATCTCTTCTTGCTATTCTTTGGAACTCTGCATTCAGATGTTTATATCTTTCCTTTTCTCCTTTGCTTTTCGCTTCTCTTCTTTTCACAGCTATTTGTAAGGCCTCCCCAGACAGCCATGTTGCTTTTTTGCATTTCTTTTCCATGGGGATGGTCTTGATCCCTGTCTCCTGCACAATGTCACGAACCTCATTCCATAGTTCATCAGGCACTCTATCTATCAGATCTAGGCCCTTAAATCTATTTCTCACTTCCACTGTATAATCATAAGGGATTTGATTTAGGTCATACCTGAATGGTCTAGTAGTTTTCCCTACTTTCTTCAATTTCAGTCTGAATTTGGCAATAAGGAGTTCATGGTCTGAGCCACAGTCAGCTCCTGGTCTTGTTTTTGCTGATTGTATAGAGCTTCTCCATCTTTGGCTGCAAAGAATACAATTGATCTGCTTTCGGTGTTGACCATCTGGTGATGTCCATGTATAGAGTCTTCTCTTGTGTTGTTGGAAGAGGGTATTTGCTATGACCAGTGCATTTTCTTGGCAAAACTCTGTTAGCCTTTGCCCTGCTTCATTCCGTGTTCCAAGGCCAAATTTGCCTGTTACTCCAGGTGTTTCTTGACTTCCTACTTTTGCATTCCAGTCCCCTATAATGAAAAGGACATCTTTTTTGGGTGTTAGTTCTAAAAGGTCTTGTACGTCTTCATAGAACCGTTCAACTTCAGCTTCTTCGGCATTACTGGTTGGGGCATAGACTTGGATTACTGTGACATTGAATGGTTTGCCTTGTAAACGAACAGAGATCATTCTGTCATTTTTGAGATTGCATCCAAGTACTGCATTTTGGACTCTTTTGTTGACCATGATGGCCACTCCATTTCTTCTGAGGGATTCCTGCCCACAGTAGTAGATATAATGGTCATCTGAGTTAAATTCACCCATTCCAGTCCATTTTAGTTCGCTAATTCCTAGAATGTCGACATTCACTCTTGCCATCTCTTGTTTGACCACTTCCAATTTGCCCTGATTCATGGACCTGACATTCCAGGTTCCTATGCAGTATTGCTCTTTACAGCATCGGACTCTGCTTCTATCACCAGACACATCCACAGCTGGGTATTCTTTTTGTTTTGCCTCCATCCCTTCATTCTTTCTGGAGTTATTTCTCCACTGATCTCCAGTAGCACATTGGGCCTCTACTGACCTGGGGAGTTTCTCTTTCAGTATCCTATCATTTTGTCTTTTCATACTGTTCATGGGGTTCTCAAGGCAAGAATACTGAAGTGGTTTGCCATTCCCTTCTGTAGGGGACCACACCCTGTCATCTCTCTCCACCATGACCCACCCATCCCAGGTTGCCCCTCGGGCATGGCTTAATTTCATTGAGTTAGACAAGGGTGTGGTCCTTGTGTGATTAGATTGACTAGTTTTCTGTGAGAATGGTTTTAGTGTATTTGCCCTCTGATGCCCTCTTTCAAGAACTACTGTCTTACTTGGGTTTCTCTTACCTTGGGCATGGGGTATCTCGTCCCGGCTGTTCCCGGCTGCACCTTACCTTGGACGAGGGGTCTCTCCTCACCGCCGCCCTTCCTGACCTCGGTCGTGGGGTAGCTCTTCTCGGCCGTGCTTAGTGTGCTGGCCCTCACCGCCGTCCTTCCTCGGTCGTGGGGTAGCTCCTCTCGGCCGCACTCTTAGTGCGTGACGCAGCCGGCGGGGCGCTGTTAATTGTGCGCCTGTCGCAGGAAGGCGAGGTCGCTCTTAATTGTGCTCCGGTCACGGGAAGGCGAGGTAAACAAGTAAATGTAAATAACAAAACAGAAACAGATTCATAGATACAGAGAACAAACTAGTGCTTACTAGTGGGGAGAGAAAAGAGAGGGAAAAGTTCGGAGTATTGCATTACTATGAGCTACTATAAACTGCTATGCATAAAATAGATTAGCAAAAAGAATATACTATATAGCACAGGGAGATATAGCCATTATTTTTAATAACTTTAAGTGAAATGTAATTTATATAAATAGTGAATACTATGCTGTACATCTGAAATGAATATAATGTTGCAAATCAACTATACATCAATAAAAATGGCCAACATTCATTCTCAGAGAAATGCAAATCAAAACCACAATAAAGTACCATTTCACTCCAGTCAGAATGGCTACGATCCAAAAGTCTACAAGCAATAAATGCTGGAGAGGGTGTGGAGAAAAGGGAACCCTCTTACACTGTTGGTGGGAATGCAAACTAGTACAGCCACTATGGAGAACAGTGTGGAGTTTCCTTAAAAAAACTGGAAATAGAACTGCCATACAACCCAGCAATCCCACTGCTGGGCATACACACCGAGGAAACCAGAATGGAAAGAGACACGTGTACCCCAGTGTTCATCGCAGCACTGTTTATAATAGCCAGGATATGGAAGCAACCTAGATGTCCATCCACAGATGAATGGATAAGAAAGCAGTGGTACATATACACCATGGAGTATTACTCAGCCATTAAAAAGAATACATTTGAATTAGTTCTAATGAGGTGGATGAATCTGGAGCCTATTATACAGAGTGAAGTAAGCCAGAAATAAAAACACCAATACAATATACTAACGCATATATATGGATATTAGAAAGATGGTAACGATAACCCTGTATGTGAGACAGCAAAAGAGATACAGATGTATAGAACAGTCTTTTGGACTCTGTGGGAGAGGGAGAGGGTGGGATGACTTGGGAGAATGGCATTGAAACATGTATAATGTCATATATGAAACGAATTGCCAGTTCAGGTTCGATGCATGATACTGGATGCTCGGGGCTAGTGCACTGGGATGACCCAGAGGGATGGTACCGGGAGGGAGGGGGGTTCAGGATGGGGAACAAGTGTACACCCATGGCAGATTCATGTTGATGTATGGCAAAACCAATACAATATTGTAAAGTAATTAGCCTTTAATTAAAATAAATAAATTTATATTTAAAAAATATAAATAAAAAGCAGAGACATTACTCTGCCAATAAATAAATAAATAAAATAAAAATGGCCAAAAAAGAGAAAAGGAAAAAAAAAACTAACTTCATTTATATTTTTTTCTTGCAGAACTTCAGAAGCTCAGTTTTCTGTTAATTTTAATGAAAATATCTTAAAATTGTTTCCAGGAGGAGCTAAGATGGTGGACGAGTAAGACGGGGAGAATACTTTCTCCTCCACAAATCCATTAAAAGAACATTTGAATGCTGAATAAATTCTATAAAACAACTTCTGAATGCCGGCAGAGGACATCAGGCACTTAGAAAGACAACTCATCGTCTTCAAAACGAGAAAACGAGCCCTGCAGTAACTCCTTTTGTGGAGAAGTGGCGCGGACACCAGCATTTGCTATTGGCAAGTGGGGGCTGGGCTAGGAGGAGCGGGGAGCCCTGCATTGCTTTGAGAAAGGATTTGGCCTGGCTATCTCGGCTGCTATCTGAGTGAAATAACCATATTGTCGGTTATCTACTACATCAAAAGCCAGCCCTAACTTAAGACACCACCAAGACTACCTACAGAACAAAGGGCTGCACAGAGTTGGCCGGCTTCAGGCCATCCCACTCCGGTGACAGGCAGCCAGGGCCGGAGGCGGGCAATTACAGCCCTAGAGAGACACTGCCTACAGAACTGTAGGTAGGTTTCTGTGCTGACTCACGCTTCTTGGGGCTCTGGATGGTCAACATCTGCCTAAGAAAATGCGCTGTTTGTATACCCAGAAAACTGAGCGGCGGAGAGGTGAAAAGTCGCAGCAGCTGCACTCTCTAAACACTTCATCACCTGTGCTACTCAGATCTGGGAAGGGCATAAAACGCAGACTCAACCAAGTCTGTGCTTCTGAGGATTATCCGAGTGCCTGAACCTGGCTGGTTTAGATTTGGGTGTTCATCTCCGCCCCCTCTGTAACAAGGCAGAGATCAGATATTGAAAAGACCTGTAAACCGCCTCAATAAAGAGAATTCAACAAACTACCAGAATATAGTAAGGACACTCTAAACTTGGCAATTTTAACAAAATGAAGAGACAAAAGAATATCCAGCAGCTAAAGGAACAGGATAGATGCCCACCAAACCAAACCAAAGAGGAAGAGATAGGGAATCTACCTGATAAAGAATTCTGAATAATGATAGCGAAATTAATCCAAAATCTCGAAAACAAAATGGAATCACAGTTAAAGAGTCTGGAGACAAGGATTGAGAAGATGCAAGAAAGGTTTAACAAGGACCTAGAAGAAATAAAAAAGAGTCAACACATAATGAATAATGCAATAAATGAGATCCAAAACACCCTGGAGGCAACAAATAGTAGAATAACAGAGGCAGAAGATAGGATTAGTGAATTAGAAGATAGAATCCTAGAAATAAATGAATCAGACGAGAAAAAAGAAAAACGCATTAAAAGAAATGAGGACAATTTCAGAAACCTCCAGGATAACATTAAACGCTACAACATTCGAATCATAGGAGTTCCAGAAGAAGAAGATAAAAAGAAAGATCATGAGGAAATACTTGAGGAGATAATAGTTGAAAACTTCCCTAAAATGGAGAAGGAAATTACCACTCAAGTTCAAGAAATCCAGAGAGTCCCTAACAGGATAAACCCAAGGCGAAACACCCCAAGACACATATTAATCAAATTAACAAAGATTAAATATAAAGAACAAATATTAAAAGCAGCTAGGGAAAAACATCAAATAACTCACAAGGGGATTCCCATAAGGATAACAGCTGATCTTTCAATAGAAACTCTCCAAGCCAGGAGGGAATGGCAAGACGTAGTTAGAGTGATGAAAGAAAATAACTTACAGCCTAGATTATTGTATCCAGCAAGGATCTCATGCAAATATGAAGGAGAAATCAAAAGCTTCACAGATAAGCAAAAGTTGAGAGAATTTTGCACCACTAAACCATTTCTCCAACAAAAACTAAAGGACATTCTCTAGATAGGAATCACTAAAAGGGTGTATAAATTCGAACTCAAAACAATAAAGTAAATCTTATTTATCAATAATTGCTTTAAGCATTTATGGGCTGAATGCCCTAATCAACAGACAAAGACTGGCCGAATCGATACAAAAACAAGATCCCTACATACCTTGTCTACAAGAGACAACCAAAAGACTAAAATGGGTCAAATGGATACAAAAACTAGACCCCTATATATGTTGTCTACAAGAGAACCACCTTAAAATACGGGATGTATACTGACTGAGGATGGGGGGCTGGAAAAAGATTTTCTATGCAGGTATGGACCATAGGAAAACGGGAATAGCAATACTTATATCAGATAGAATTGACTTTGAAGATCCTGAAAAGGAGACAATGAAGGTTGCGTGTAACAACTTGGAGGAACAATCCAAAAAGAAGTTGTGACAATTATAAATATATATGCACCCAACATTGGAGCATTGATATATCTAGGACAAACATTAATTAATATGATAGAAGAAATGTGCAGCAGTACAGTATTGGTGGGAGACTTTGGTGCCCCACTCATATAATCTGGCTGTGATGGACAGAGTGAAGAGCAAAGCATATTCACTTATGAGCCTCAAGGGATTCAGTTCACTCAGGAGAGTTTAAAGAAAAAGAGACTTGTTTACTCTGTAAAGGTTTATTGACTATTTTATGGGTTTGGTACCACTTTGGGTAGTGGGGAGGAAGAGGTGACAAGTGTGATCCTGTCCTAAATAATATATTGTGGTGAGGATAGACCTACCAATGCAAAATGCCAAGATGTGCCTAGGATGAGGACGCCCAAACCGGACTTTTTGTTTCCTGAGCTTTTCATTTCAAGAACAGGCCTCCTAGTGTAGGATGAATTCAACTTGATTTTTTTTTGAGTGTTCTTTGTGATTGAAAGCAGAAAGCCATTGGTTGGGAAGTTGCATGTGCTCCTCCCCACAATCACTCCCCTTCTTTCTTCCCATTTCCCTCCCACCCTCATTGATCCTTCCCTTTGTCCATTTTCCCCTGCAGGAAAAAAAAAATTGTTTCCATTAACCATGATGTTAGAATTTGTCTTAAATTTTATTCTTTGTTATACTATGGAAGTATCTTTCCACATTAAGTTGGTCAAGAGTTTTATCAGAAATAGATGATCAGTTTAATTAAAGATTTTCAGAATTTTAAAAATTATATAATTTTTCTACTTTCACTAAATAATGATGAATAATATTAATATATATTTAAAATTTAATAATGAATTCTATTAATGTTATCTTCATATTTAAAAATTACTCCAGATTTAAATTAGTTAGTATTCTATTTATAACTGTATATTAATGGTTTTGGTTTTCTAAACATGATTTTGATATTGTTCAGAAGAATATATAAAGCTTTCTAAGTAATAAAATTTTATTATTAATTTTACATATAATTTCTGTTTTTGTGATGGTGTAATTACAGATTTTTACCTGAACACATTTTCTACATATGAAATTTTGTAAAAGCAATGGATATTCTTGTAAAAACCTAGATTCTTGATTGTAACATTTCACAAATCTGTATCTTTCTGATAATTATTTATTGTATTCAGATACTTTATAATTGTATTGCTCATTTATCAAGCTAAGCTAATATTACAGATGGAGGGATGTGTTAAAGGCTATTTTTACTGCCATGGGTTTGTTAACAAATGTACATACTAATTTGGAGAAGGAAATAGCAACCCACTCTGGCATTCTTGCCTGGAAAATCTCAGGGAAGGCGGAGTCTGGTGGGCTGCCGTCTATGGGGTCGCACAGAGTCAGACAAAACTGAAGCGACTTAGCAGCAGCAGTAGCAGCAGCCGTACATACTAATAATCTTGCATTTAACATTTAAAACAACATTATTAGCTACCAAAGTTTCTATTAAACTTACTGTTTATCAGTTGAGGCTTCCCTGGTGGCCCAGATGGTAAAGAATCTGCCTGCAGTGTGGGAGACTCGGGTTCGATCCTGTATTAATTAAGGTACCCTATTTGCCTTACACAATGCTTTTGCCTTGAATTTTACTTTGAAGTACATAGCTGAATATGATCAGGAAGCAGTTAAATTTGAAATTCAGTTATTGACTAGACCAGTGGTTAGAATTGGATGCAACTTACGTAAAGATATTATATGAGACCTCAGAGGTAAATGGAAATATTCAGAGCAAGAGTATACAAGGACAAAGGAACCAAAAGTTATATTTTTAGAAACAATAATATTTAAAGTAATGAAAACGGGGCTAACATAGGAGACTAACAGCATGCAAGTAGAAAAGAACCATGAAACAGTTTGGCAAAGAAGTAGAGCCAAGAGAGACTAAATCAAGAAGATAGAGTTGTCAAACAGCATCAAAATATTAGTGGTTTATGAGGAAGTGAACTGACATTCACTTCCAACCCATGTATTCAAATATATGCACTAGAGTGTACGACTGAGGAAAGGAATGTTTTAAAATGTTTTCTTTTCAAATGGGGTAGCTCCAGAGCCTAAATCATTGCCTGCAGAGTAGATAATGATAAGAGTTGTCAAAAAAATTAAAAATATAATCTTGTTAATAATTAAAACAATTAGCACAATAATATATGATTTCAAGACAAGTGAACTTTGATATTCAAATATTTCTCTATGTATGTCCCACTCTACTATATGATAATTTACAGGATTAAATAGACCATGAAGTACAGCAGTTTAAAATAGTTTGGTTATAAAATAATTTACTTGGAATTGTTGCATAAAAATATCAAATATTTGAGTCATAACTCTTTCTTCCTTAACCCACAGTAACTATTTTCATGGAGATATACACATTTATTAATAACACTCAATTTATCTGCCCTAATGTTAATAACCCATCAGAATAAAACAGCCAGTTCCTATAAAATGGAATTTATAATGAAATGCCAGATGAATAATTACTATATTAAAAACTTTGTCTGTTTTGTGGGTTATTAAAAAATAAAATGGAAAATAAAGCCCTTTAGTTATAGTTAAAAACAGGTTATTAAAAGCTAATTTTATAGAAGTCCATTAAAACAGTTTATTCCATTTCAGAAATTATTTAAATAAAAGGAGATAAACATTTATCAAAGCCCCACAATTTTTAAGTGGAAAACACTCTTTGTTAATTTCATAATAATATAAGAGCAAGTAAATTACTGACAACATAAATTAATGCATATAATAATGAGTGTATGCATATTAATTCAACCATAAAAATTCCCTCTCTTTATGGTGTTTACTATTTTGAAATTATATTTAAAGTAATTAATATACTTTTGGGAACTAATGCCAATGATTTTTAAAAATAAACTTTCCAGAAGCTTGTACCATTGAAAAATAACTGTTGTTTAAGTTATCAGTCTTTTAGAGAGGCTAGTCACTTCTTCAAAATATGATCCTCCTGTATTTAAAGACTGTTTGGAAAAGGAAACAAGAATAAATACAGGTATTTATACATAAATGAGTTTGCAGAAGGATGTTGATCTAACAATTTTAAATGTTTTCTTTGAAATTATATACAAAACCTGTGACATATTCTTTTTAAAACAGATTCAAAGATGTTCAAGATTTATCATCTTGAATTTTAGAAACAATGGAGGGTTTCTAAATACTAAGCTAGATTGACATTTTGGTCTTGTGAAATGAATTATGCAAAAGATCATCATTAATGCAGATGAAATAAAGTATTGGCTTCACTTATGATTTTAAAGCATGTATCCTTTTGGGCATCAGACACTTTGAATTTTCCTTCTTGAATTTTGACATGTATTTTTGTATTAGCCCAGACATCCATATTTCCATCCCAATGACTGTTTTCTTTAGAAATAGACTGCTTAACTTTCCACAGAAGAAGAGACTGACTATCATTCAAAATGTGAAGCATGATGTTCTGTGGAAATATTCTACGTGTTCACGATGTTTTCAGAACTAGTCTACTTATCTAAATTCAATGTTGACCATTGTCCTCACAGCCTATCTCATTCTCGAATCAAGATCTGACACTTAATATTTTCATCAGTGCTAAAACTAACTTGTAGGCTGTTTTGTACACTGTATTGGCCATCTTCTCTATAATTTTTCATTCTTTTTACTGGTCAAAACTTTTATTCTTGATATTTTATAGACATGCTTTTTAACAAGTCAGTTGTTTCACATGAAGATTTTATTGCAGTTATACAAACTGCAAGGTCATTCTCTTCTGTGATAAAGAGCATCCCTTTCTCATCATAACTATCACTACAAAGTAAATGGTTAAACAAATGTTTTGTTGTAATATGAAGTACACATTTGTACCATCATTCAGTGACCATGCCTCATATTCTGTGTATGCCAAAAGTTAAGCATCCTTACCTTTTACTCATATAACAAATATGCTGACTCTGTGCTAGTCCAAGATATGAATTGTAACAAATAGTTAGTAGATACTATTTACTTAAAGTTACTTAAACTTACCTTTTGCCTCAACAATTACAATACCAGAAAATGGAGGCACAATGAACTTAATACAGCAACATTTTTTAAATCAACTTGTGAACATGCCTGCCTATGATTTTTGGGTATCAGATGAAAAATAGGAGCTGAATACCTGTGGTGGCTTTGGTTGGGCTGAAATAATAGTGTTCAAAGACACTAGCGTTCTAATGAATCATTCATTGTCAACCTGGAGAGAGGTTACCACTATGGGCTTTGTATTTACACCCATCTTGTTCCATACTTTTAATCAATAATTTGGATTAATAATTTATCATACTTATTTATGCAAGTTACAAATTTAGCAAGAGAAGCAAATAAATTTAGGTTAAAAGAAAAAAATAACCTGCCTATTCAAGATGAGACAGCTAGATTTTAGCAGCAGTGTATATTTTAAAAGTCTTAGGAATTTTAGTTAGAAATCTTAAAATTAGTCAATACTGGTATATCATTTCTAAAAACATACATATTTATGTTATATTTTGAGAATAAGAGAGGAAATAGTCTTATTATGCTTTATTCCATAATAACCAGAGATATTAAAGTGACAACATTAAGATAACTAAAACAAGATAGGGACTCCCCTGGCAGTCCAGTGGTTAAGACTCCGTGCTCCCAATTCAGGGGGCGTGGGATCGATCCCTGGTTGGAGAACTAAGATCCCGCATGCTGCACAGCACAGCCTAAAAAAAAAAAAAAAAAAAAAGATAACTAAAATAATATAAAAGAGTTTCAGTAGATTTAGAGACATTTAAAAGTATGTATGAAGTGTGTTCTTTAAGATTGGGGAGCCTTACTTTGAATGATAGACTTGGAAGAAACGAATTTTTGTTGTTTTCAAATGTTTGAGAATGACTATTAGAAAGAGGTTTCTGATCCTAGCAGCTATTCAGATAATTAAAAAAAGGACTGTCTATAAAAGTAGTGAGAGTTTTGTTGCTGTGAAGATGTATTAATAATCGGTGATTATTATTTCAAGCTCAGAGGATGTTAGATGGCAAAGGATGCAAATTGGTAGGGTAAGTAATCTCTGTCTCTAACTCAGTAAAAACAGCTTCATGTTTATATATTTTCTTGACTCAGCTTTTATAAGATTAAAACAAAAATTTTGCTATGTTTTAAATGTTATGCATGTGTGCATTTTCAGTCACATCTAGCTCTTTGCAACCCCATGGACTGTAGCCCCCAAGACTCCTCTGTCCATGGGATTTTCCAGGCAAGAATACTGGAGAGGGTTGCCATTTCCTCCTCCAGAGGATCTTCCCAACCCAAGGCTCAGACCTGTGTCTCCTGAGTCTCCTTGCATTAGCAGGAGGATTCTTTACCACTGAGCCATCTAGGAAGAGTTTAAAATTTTACAACTGCTGAATTACATAGTCATTTGGCAATAAAATTTCTGTAGAGAAAACTCAAGCACTTGAACTAGGTAGCCTTTAGCGTCTTATCAAACACTTTTAGTAAGTTATAATGAAATGTTATCAGATCAGATCAGATCAGTCACTCAGTCGTGTCCGACTCTTTGTGACCCCATGAACCGCAGCACGCCAGGCCTCCCTGTCCATCACCAGCTCCCGGAGGTCACCCAGACTCACACCCATCAAGTCAGTGATGCCATCCAGCCATCTCATCCTCTGTCGTCCCCTTCTCCTCCTGCCCTCAATCCCTCCCAGCATCAGAGTCTTCTCCAATGAGTCAACTCTTCGCATGAGGTGGCCAAAATACTGGAGTTTTAGCTTTAGCATCATTCCTTCTAAAGAAATTCCAGGATTGATCTCCTTCAGAATGGACTGGTTGGATCTTCTTGCAGTCCAAGGGACTCTCAAGAGTCTTCTCCAACACCACAGTTCAAAAGCATCAATTCTTCGGCGCTCAGCCTTCTTCACAGTCCAGCTCTCACATCCATACATGACCAAAGGAAAGACCAGAGCCTTGACTAGGCGAACCTTTGTTGGTAAAGTAATGTCTCTGCTTTTGAATATGCTATCTAGGTTGGTCATAACTCTCCTTCCAAGGAGTAAGCGTCTTTTAATTTCATGGCTGCAGTCACCATCTGCAGTGATTTTGGAGCCCAGAAAAACAAAGTCTGACATTGTTTCCACTGTTTCTCCATCTATTTCCCATGTAGTGATGGGACCAGATGCCATGATCTTCGTTTTCTGAATGTTGAGCTTTAAGCCAACCTTTTCACTCTCCACTTTCACTTTCATCAAGAGGCTTTTTAGCCCCTCTTCACTTTCTGCCATAAGAGTGGTGTCATCTGCATATCTGAGGTTATTGATATTTCTCCCAGCAATCTTGATTCCAACTTGTGCTTCTTCCAGTCCAGCATTTCTCATGATGTACTCTGCATATAAGTTAAATAAACATGGTGACAATATGCAGCCTTGACGTACTCCTTTTCCTATTTGGAACCAGTCTGTTGTTCCATTACCAGTTCTAACTGTTGCTTCGAGCGACTGATCTGATCTGATCTGATAACATTGCCTACAAATAAAGTGTCTGAGATATTTACAAACTTTCCCTTTAATCCTCACCACAGAACTGAAAGAAAGCTTTATCTTTTTAACACATGAGTGTATTGAGGATGAGAAAAGTTTAACACATTGTGCAAGGGTCTATGACATTTGGGAAGACCTGGATATTATAATCTTGGTTCTGCTTTTACCATTGCAAGATATTATAAAATAGAATTGGGAATTATCTTATAGATCATATCCTAAACCATTCTAGCTCTGATATTTTAAAACTCACATATAGCACCACCGTTCAGTGACTGGCTAATCTGTATTTTCATATCTCAAAGTCACTTACTTGTTCTTGAGTTATATCGTTCCATTTGGAGTAGCTCTGACTACTACGAAGTACCTTCTTATGTGAGCTGCCATCTGTCTTTCTATTCTACTCAATTCAAAACCTATGTTTTGGTTTTTGTCTTTTTTCCTTGTCTTTGTCTCCTATGGTCTCCTCCTTGAAGGTGTTTTTATTTAAATTGGGGGAGTACAACATGGAGACAAAGCATAGCAACACAGTAAGGGTTTCTGCAATAGAATTCTACCTTCAAAAAAGCTCTTTTTTTCCAAAATAAATTATAGTTTAAAACAATAAGGCTAACACATTCATTATTTTTTTTACCATGAAAGGTTTATTCATATTCTTTAAAAATGTGACTTGAATTGACATACATAATTTCCCTTCACATCCTTTCTTTTAAGTGGAAAAGTTAAATAGGGTATATATTAACACAGAATATCATTTGGCAATAAATAGGAATGACGTATTGATACACACCACATAAACGAATCTTGAAAACATCAAGCTAAGTGAAAGAAAACAGATACTAAAGCTATATATTATGTGACTCCACTTATAGGAATATCCAGAATAGGAAAATCCATAGAGGCAGAAAGTGGAATAGTGATTATGAGTACACTGGAAACCTTCAGATTGTATACTTTAAATGGGTGAATTGTATGGGATCACTTATTATTGTTTTGATCTACTCTTGCAGACACCTTTGTTATATAAGATATTGTAATAACAAGCATAGTCATAGGTAAAAAGAAAACATTCTTTCAGAATCGAGGCTCAATTGGCAAGTGTGTAAAAGGCATAGAGTAGAAATCACTAAAGAACAAGACTCATTACTTCCAGAGAAGTTAATTAGAAAAGGTAATATAAATACCTTACAGAAATCTAGAATATGTCTCTGGGGGAAGAGAACCATAAACTCTAGTTTGGATCTCAGCTGTTAGGATTGGCCAAATCAATCAGTAGACACCATGCATATATTTAAAACGGGCAGAGAGAAGAATAGCAGGCGCTGACAACAGGAAGTCATGTGTTAAACCAAGAGAGATCACGCAACAGGCACTGCAGTACTCACTCATGGAAGCTGTGCTCTCAACATAGTAGTAGTTATTTCCTGAGGCCAAGGCAAGATTTCACTTTTGCAGGCACCAATCATAAACAAAGCAGCTGTGGGCAAACAAAAGATATCTGATTACTGGGTTACAGTTCAACTTAATATGTAGGTTAGTTGCTAGGCCCTGTTACCTAATTTATCTATCTATTTATCAAGCGATATTTTAGTTTTATTTCCATTACTATATGAAACTATGTTGCTATCACTCAGGAGACAAAGCTTAGTTTTTTTAGACAGAAATGTGTCTGTTTGTCAATGATCTAAAATGGTAAATAATCCAGCTACCTAACTGTAAAAATATTCAGAACATTGATAAGTTAGAAGTTGCCTGATGCACAAAAGGCACTACACTCTGAAATATAATAATAATCACTGAGCTATGTCCAAATGTGCCTAATATGCTTTGTACTGTCATTTGGGCATCCGTTGACCTAGAGATAAATATGCTTCCCATTTGGGTTTTAGCATATCACTGAAGACAATGTGAGTTGAATACAAGTAAAAGAACATTTTAGGTCAAATTATTGTACTTATTTACTCAGAAGAATATAATGAATCCTTAGCAAACACAACTTTGATTGCTGAAGCTGAGATTCCGTATATATATAGGAGTTCAAAAGGTCAAAATGAGAACTACTGCTTCATCACTGTTATATGATGCTGATATAAGCAATAAAGAGGAGCCAAATGTGACTCCCTCCATTTCTTTTTTAGTTCTTCTAGTTTCTAATTTTATGAGTTCCTAGCAAACTAGAGTCTTCTGGGAAAATACTACTTCATTTAATGAAAATATGGAAATGCAAATAAAGTTATAAAAATTTTATACAACACACACACACACACTGGGAAATAGCTCATAATTCTCCATCATCCAGCAATCAGCTTTAGATTTCATTTTTTGTCCTAAGATTTTAGCTTCAGATTCTCAAAGGAAATATTTCTCAATTTTTGTATCTATAATTTTCTTTAAAAAATTATAAGGTAACTTTATTATTACACTTTTGTATTTCAGGAAAAATAAAGAATAGTATCCATTCAAACCTCTGTCCTGTAAAAAAGAAATCTGAGTAACAATAACTGGAAAGAACTGCTGAGCATGTTGGAGAGCTAAGATAAAGTTTATAATGAGAACCATGAAAAGCATTGGAAAGCTGTCATCATTTGCTAATACATCTACAATGACTGCTTAAAAGCAAGTAAGATTTTTTTCTTAAATCATATCTCATGTCACTCCTGATATATCATTTTAGCTACCTTCTTGTGGTTGTGCATATTCTATTGTGATTGAATCATATTTGCTGTCATTTTATAGAAGTATGACAGTCCTGGGGAGGAAACAGGGTAGCAATAATACAATAGAAATAAGGAAGAAATTTGTATTTCAACTCATTTTATTCTGATTCCCATATTTTGGAAAGAGTTTCCTCCGACTTGACAGAAGTTATGCTGCAGGGCAGGATCAATTCACTTTCTAAGTTGTATTTAATTATTAGCGTTCCCTCTTAGTTGGGAGGATAATGCACAATGGTATAATTGGCATTCAGTTTGAACTTAAATTTTCCAGGGAGGAAAAAACACATAATATGCTTTTCCATTCTCTGTGATTAATTTCTGGAATAGGAGATGTGAAGGAACCTGAGTGATGCTGTGCTCATCAAGCTGTGGTGGGCATCTGCTTCAAAGTAGTGAGTAACTTTGCAACCAGATTTCTGTAGGTGTCACTTGTGTGCAATGATGCAGAGGGAAAATATGAGGAAAATGAAAAGGAAATGATTAATGTAGTTTGTGTTTCAAATTCCATGACAGTTTAATAATGTGTATTGATGATGTATTTTGACAAGAAAGCTATTTAATAATCATTAAACAAAACTGCCATTCCCTATTACGAGCAGACTATGTTATATTGCCTAATTCCTTGTTAAATTCAATATAAATTATATAACAGATTTTATGTATATAACTAGAGAGGAAGATCCCTTTAGTTTAGTTTCCTAAGAAAATAAACATCTTTAGGGAAAATTGACTTTCAGGTTATAACTGAAAGCTTGATTTTTATGTTCAAACTTATCATTCAAAGATGGTAAAAGAAAATGAATATTGTTCCACTGTGGTGTTTTTCAGGAAAATACTTGTTAAATACATGAAACTATTTGTTAAATGTAATATTCAAATTTGCAACCTACAATATATTTGTTCTCAAAGTCATTAAAAATTTTCCATGACTTAAGTTCAGGTATTGTTAGTACTGGATGGAAAAGGGCAGAGAAGGAGAGGGCAGAGTCTCCAGTGCCTGGCTCTCCCCTCTGTTCTCCTCTTCACCACTGCCCAGGTATGAGCTAGACATGCTCTTTGTAGGTGGGATTAGGTGGCTGTTTTCCTATTGAGTAAAGTGTGGAGGCACTCTTCTCGTCTCTGTGAATCTGAGAAGGTAAAGAGGCTTCTGGACCAGAAAAATAGATATTCCTTTGCATCCCAGTAGATGATCAAACGGAGAAGGCAATGGCACCCCACTCCAGTACTCTTGCCTGGAAAATCCCATGGACAGAGGTGCCTGGTAGGATCCAGTCCATGGGGTCGCTAAGAGTCGGACACAACTGAGCGACTTTTCACTTTCCTGCATTGGAGAAGGAAATGGCAACCCACTCCACTGTTCTTGCCTGGAGAATCCCAGGGACGGGGGAGCCTGGTGGGCTGCCGTCTATGGGGTCACACAGAGTCAGACACGACTGAAGTGACTTAGCAGTAGCAGTAGCAGATGATCAAATATATTAAATTACATCTGATATTTAGAATTATAAAGACATGTGCTTGATTGCAGGGAATTCAAGAGAAAAAAATCACCCTCAAGGGAGACATCCACATTTTTAGCTAGGCTTAGCACTAAGGTCAAATTATTCAAAAGAAGCACATGACTCTGAACACATACTTGACTCTGCACATGTCATTGTAATTGTTAAAAACATTGCTTATGTTTTGTGAATTTGGGGTTGGTTTTGACACTGTTCTATATACATTCAGAAAACGAAGATCATGGCATCTTGTCCCATCACTTCATGGGAAATAGATGGAGAAACAGTGGAAACAGTGTCAGACTTTCTTTTTCTGGGCTCCAAAATCACTGCAGATGGTGACTGCAGCCATGAAATTAAAAGACGCTTACTCCTTGGAAGGAAAGTTATGACCAACCTAGATAGCATATTAAAAGCAGAGACATTACTTTGCCAACAAAGGTTCGTCTAGTCACGGCTATGGTTTTTCCTGTGGTCACGTATGGATGTGAGAGGTGGACTGTGAAGAAGGCTAAGTGCTGAAGAATTGATGCTTTTGAACTGTGGTGTTGGACAAGACTCTTGAGAGTCCCTTGGACTGCAAGGAGATCCAACCAGTCCATTCTGAAGGAGATCAGCCCTGGGAATTCTTTGGAAGGAATGATGCTAAAGCTGAAACTCCAGTACTTTGACCACCTCATGCGAAGAGTTGACTCATTGGAGAAGACTCTGAGGCTGGGAGGGATTGGGGGCAAGAGAAGGGGACGACAGAGGATGAGATGGCTGAATGGCATCACTGACTCGATGGATGTGAGTCTCAGTGAACTCCGGGAGTTGGTGATGGACAGGGAGGCCTGGTGTGCTGCGATTCATGGGGTCGCAAAGAGTCAGACACGACTGTGCGACTGAGGTGATCTGATCTGATATATTTTTATATTTCATGTTATATTTTTCAGTATTGTCTAGACTTTCATATGACTTCAAATGAGAAAAATTATGTTGGAGAAAAATAATTATAATTGAAATGGTTATATGGTATATAAAGAAAAATTAAAGACCAAATAAATTTAATGGCATGAAATATGTTGAATATTTGCTGCATGAAAAGTTTAGTTAGAATGAATGAAATCACATTATAGAACTCCCTTTCCATTTAATAGAAAATAATTGTAGTGGATAGCAAATAAACAGATGAAGAGATATTTTTTTCTTATGAACCAATCAGCTTAGTGTTTGTTTAAATGAAAAATAATATTCAATTTTGAAAGTGTGTCCATTTAAGGTTAAAACATAATATCAGATGATTATGTGAATCTATAATGTCATATTCATAATTTTGAATATTCCTAGCTAAAATAATCTTATGCTACACGTGAAGTTAAGAACTGTTATAGTACTTTGAGATTCCTCATGGAGTTGGACATGTCTGAGCAAATTTGTGAACTGCATAGTTTAAATATGCAGATCATGAGGAACTTCTGAGAATTGCTCAAATTTTCCCTTCCCTTTTACTAAAGAAGGACAGTACCAAAAATCTTACTGATATTTTAAAACACTATAATGTGCTTCCAAATCTCCTTCTAAAATTTATTTCTGTCAGCTATCTACATTTTCTTGCCTTGCTTTCTCCAGAATTTTGTCATGGATGTTCCTCAATTTCTATCTAGCTATCAAATTAATACTTGCTAAGACTTAATAGTACAAATACTATAAGCCTTCCCTAAACTGCCTCCTTACCAAATTAATTAAGGTACAAATAGTTAAATGCCATTTCCTGTTTTCTAGATTTTCATTTATTAGAACTTTTTCTGAGAAATTATATTACAATATAAATGTATGGAAACAATGTATCATACACTTTAAAATTATATAATGTTGTATAATAAATATATCTCAGTTTTAAAAAGACATCAACATTTAACTTTAAATATGTGTAATTGTTCCCTAGCTCTAGAGCTCAATAGTTTTGGCACATAATCTTAGTTGCTTCACAGCATGTGGGATCCTCCCAAGTCAGGGATCAAACCAAGAATTGTGGCAGGCACAATTCTTTACCAATGAGACATGAGGGAAACCCTTGATCTTATTTTTAATGTGTGGTCAGTCTTGCAAACCACTGGCCATTTTCAAACATTAGGACTTCTTTAGAAGCAAAGGGTAAGAACTAGAAAAATCTTGATTACTAGATTTGCATTAATTTATGGTATCAAGGAGTTGTACTTTATCAAAAGAGAGCCTCCTCTATGATTAACAATTTAGATAAGAAAACCTGTCAGAGATAGCAAAGAGAACTAAGCTTCCTTAGCAACAGAAGGAAGAGGTGAAAATGGACACTTGCAAAGAAGCCTGGGAAGTATAAAATGGAGAAGAGTAAATGCCTTTTTCTCTCATCTCCTGATAGAATGCTATAAAATACTACAATATGCTTAGATTATCATTGTAGAAATTTAGGATGATGAGACAGTTTTAACCCTGTGCTAATATTCTCTGAAAATAAATAGTATCCTGGAATAGCTACATAATATATGCAAAACACACTTATGTCTTATTTTGGCATGAATTATTTAGATGATCACTGCAATGCTCTACTCATTTAGCCTGAAATTAAGTATGGTTTCAGTCTTAGGCTAAACATTAGGGAATTATATTTACAGCCAAAACAAAATGACTTTGTCTTGCATGTCAGTCCCATCCCCTTTCATTCTACCCCCAGACTCATTATGTCCCAAATTATATTTTAGAGATACAATTTAGGATCTTTGTATTCAAAATGCCTTCTCTATCACTGGAGAATGATTAGAATTTGATGACAGACAGGCTAGTATTTCTTTTCTCAAACAATTTCCATATGGCAATCAAGCAAGAAGATAGGAGTTTCCATTTTGCTAACATGTTTGACTAGATATATTGAATACTTTTCTGTTGTGAAACATCTAAAATACTGGATGAAAACACTGGAATACAAATATTTTAAATATAGAGCTGAACTTTCAGTAAAGAGAATATCTATGCTTCAAATTGATGAAGAGATGGAAGAGTAGAGTGGTAAATTTATAAGCTGATGTTGCAGCTTTACTGTCAGGGAACAGTAACAAATTAAGAAACTAATTTAGTAACTTGGTCAGATCAGATCAGATCAGATCAGTCGCTCAGTCGTGTCCGACTCTTTGCGACCCCATGAACTGCAGCACGCCAGGCCTCCCTATCCATCACCAGCTCTCGGAGGTCACTCAGACTCACATTCATCGAGTCAGTGATGATTTTGGAGCCCAGAAAAATAAAGTCTGACACTGTTTCCACTGTTTCTCCATCTATTTCCCATGTAGTGATGGGACCAGATGCCATGATCTTCGTTTTCTGAATGTTGAGCTTTAAGCCAACCTTTTCACTCTCCACTTTCACTTTCATCAAAAGGCTTTTGAGTTCCTCTTCACTTTCTGCCATAAGGGTGGTGTCATCAGTATATCTGAGGTTATTGATATTTCTCCCGGCAATCTTGATTCCAGCTTGTGTTTCCTCCAGTCCAGCATTTCTCATGATGTACTCTGCATATAAGTTAAATAAACATGGTGACAATATACAGCCTTGACGTACTCCTTTTCCTATTTGGAATCAGTCTGTTGTTCCATGACCAGTTCTAACTGTTGCTTCCTGACCTGCATACAGATTTCTCAAGAGGCAGATCAGGTGGTCTGGTATTCCCATCTCTTTCAGAATTTTCCACAGTTTATTGAGATCTACACAGTCAAAGGCTTTGGCATAGTCAATAAAGCAGAAATAGATGTTTTTCTGGAACTCTCTTGCTTTTTCGATGATCCAGTGGATGTTGGCAATTTGATCTCTGGTTCCTCTGCCTTTTCTAAATCCAGCTTGAACATCAGGAAGTTCACGGTTCACATATTGCTGAAGCCTGGCTTGGAGAATTTTGAGCATTACTTTACTAGCATGTGAGATGAGTGCAACTGTGTGGTAGTTTGAGCACTCTTTGGCATTGCCTTTCTTTGGGATTGGGATGAAAACTGACCTTTTCCAATCTTGTGGCCACTGCTGAGTTTTCCAAATTTGCTGGCATATTGGGTGCAGCACTTTCACAGCATCATCTTTCAGGATTTGGAATAGCTCCACTGGAATTCCATCACCTCCACTAGCTTTGTTCATAGTGATGTTTTCTAAGGCCCACTTGACTTCACATTCCAGGATGTCTGGCTCTAGGTCAGTGATCACACCATCATGATTATCTGGGTCGTGAAGCTCTTTTTTGTACAGTTCTTCTGTGTATTCTTGCCACCTCTTCTTAATATCTTCTGCTTCCGTTAGGTCCATACCATTTCTGTCCTTTATCGAGCCCATCTTTGCATGAATGTTCCTTTGGTATCTCTGATTTTCTTGAAGAGATCCTTAGTCTTTCCCATTCTGTTGTTTTCCTCTATTTCTTTGCATTAATCGCTGAAGAAGGCTTTCTTATCTCTTCTTGCTATTCTTTGGAACTCTGCATTCAGATGTTTACATCCTTCCTTTTCTCCTTTGCTTTTCGCTTCTCTTCTTTTTGCAGCTATTTGCAAGGCCTCCCCAGACAGCCATTTTGCTTTTTTGCATTTCTTTTCCATGGGGATGGTCTTGATCCCTGTCTCCTGTACAATGTCACGAACCTCATTTCATAGTTCATCAGGCACGCTATCTATCAGATCTAGGCCCTTAAATCTATTTCTCACTTCCACTGTATAATCATAAGGGATTTGATTGAGGTCATACCTGAATGGTCTAGTGGTTTTCCCTACTTTCTTCAATTTCAGTCTGAATTTGGCAATAAGGAGTTCATGGTCCGAGCCACAGTCAGCTCCTGGTCTTGTTTTTGCTGATTGTATAGAGCTTCTCCATCTTTGGCTGCAAAGAATATAATTGATCTGATTTCGGTGTTGACCATCTGGTGATGTCCATGTATAGAGTCTTCTCTTGTGTTGTTGGAAGAGGGTATTTGCTATGACCAGTGCATTTTCTTGGCAAAACTCTGTTAGCCTTTGCCTTGGTTCCAGTGTCCTAATCAGAATAGAAGATGAAGTGGGGATTCTGGTAATGAGTTGCAACTGAGTCTTCTCTCTAAAGTTGGGATCCACAAAGTGATCAGTTGTCAATGAAGGGATGGAATTAAAAATAGTCCTCCCACCCGCAACTAAGATAAGCCAAAGCTTTTTTTAAAAATTATTATTATTATGACATGGTCTCTGTCAGTCAGTTCAGTCACTCAGTCATGTCCAACTCTTTGTGACCCCATGAACTGCAGCATGCCAGGCCTCCCTGTCCATCACCAACTCCTGGAGTACACCCAAACCCACGAACATTGTGTCGGTGATGGACACATCACATCTCTTCCTCCGTCGTCCCCTTCTCCTGCCCTCAATCTTTCCCACCATCAGGGTCTTTTCAAATGAGTCAGCTCTCTGCATCAGGTGGCCAAAATATTGGAGTTTCAGCTTAAACAGCAGTCCATCCAATGAACACCCAGGGCTGATCTCCTTTAGAATGGACTGCTTGCAGTTCAAGGGACTCTCAAGAGTCTTCTCCAACACCACAGTTCAAAAGCATCAATTCTTCAGTGCTCAGCCTTCTTCACAGTCCAACTCTCACATCCATACATGACTACTGGAAAAACCATAGCCTCGACTACACGGACCTTTGTTGGCAAAGTAATGTCTCTGCTTTTTACTATGCTGTCTAGGTTGGTCACAACTTTCCATCTAAGGAGAAAGCGTCTTTTAATTTCATGGCTGCAGTCACCATCCACAGTGATTTTGGAGCCCAGAAAAATAAAGTCAGAACTGTTTCCACTGTTTCCCTGTCCATTTGTCAGGAAGTGATGGGACCCGATGCTATGATCTTCGTTTTCTGAATGTTGAGCTTTAAGCCAACTTTTTCACTCTACACTTTCACTTTCATCAAGAGGCTCTTTAGTTCTTCTTCACTTTCTGCCATAAGGGTAGTGTCATCTGCATATCTGAGGTTATTGATATTTCTCCCAGCAATCTTGATTCCAGCTTGTGCTTTTCCCAGCCCAGCTTTTCTCATGATGTACTCTGCATATAAGTTAAATAAGCAGGGTGACAATGTACAGCCTTGACGTACTCCTTTTACTATTTGGAACAAGTCTGTTGTTCCATGTCCAGTTCTAGCTGTTGTTTCCTGACCTGTATACAGATTTCTCAGGAGGCAGGTCAGGTGGTCTGGTATTCCCATCTCTTTCAGAATTTTCCACAGTTTATTGTGATCCACACAGTCAAAGGCTTTGGCATAGTCAATAAAGCAGAAATAGATGTTTTTCTGGAACTCTCTTGCTTTTTCGATGATCCAGCGGATGTTGGCAATTTGATCTCTGGTTCCTCTGCCTTTTCTAAAACCAGCTTGAACATCATGAATTTCACAGTTCACATTTTGCTGAAGCCTGGCTTGGAGAATTTTGAGCATTACTTTACTAGCATGTGAGATGAGTGCAATTGTGCGGTAGTTTGAGCATTCTTTGGCATTACCTTTCTTTGGGATTGGAATGAAAACTGACCTTTTCCAGTCCTGTGACCACTGCTGAGTTTTCCAAATTTGCTGACATATTGAGTGCAGCACTTTCACAGCATCGTCTTTTAGAATTTGAAATAGCTCAACTGGAATTCCATCACTTCCACTAGCTTTGTTTGTAGTGATGCTTCCTAAGGCCCACTTGACTTCACATTCCAGGATGTCTGGCTCTAGGTGAGTGGGAGTGATCACACCTTCATGATTATCTGGGTTGTGAAGATCTTTTTTGTACAGTTCTTCTGTGTATTTTTGCCACCTCTTCTTAATAGCTCCTGCTTCTGTTAGGTCCATACCATTTCTGTCCTTTATCGAGCCCATCTTTGCATGAAATGTTCACTGGGTATCTCTAATTTTCTTGAGGAGATCTCTAGTCTTTCTCATTCTATTTTCCCCCTCTATTTCTTTTCATTGATTGCTGAGGAAGACTTTCTTATCTCTCCTTGCTATTCTTTGGAACTCTGTATCCAAATGGGTCTCTAGATGGAGAGTAAGAAATATCCCCCTTAGAATTTGAAATCATATGTATAGCAGATGCTTTAGAGTCTGCCTATATATCACGTGTTCCAGAACCATCTTCAATTTCAGCTCCAATGATGGTGATACTTTCTGTGCATTTAGCAGATTTCCCATCTCAAGTTACTACCTTCTACTCTGTTTTTTTTTTTTTTCTGAAGCCCATAGCACCTGTTGAACAATCCCCAGTCAGTGCAAGATGGGAATCAGGAAAAATATTTCTCAATTCCCTCCCTTCAAAGGCAAGATTCTGAGGAACATCCCATATTGCATCTCAGAAGACCCTTTCGAAGTTTGAAATCCACTTGCCTCTAGGTATGACTATATCGCAATAGCCTGCAGTTTATTCGTATCACATCTTTTCTTGCTTTATCATCTTTACTCTCTCATTCTGATTTCTTGGGATCACCCCCAACATAGAAGACCTATATGCAAATCATCGTATCAAGAAATGCTTTCAGAGAAATGCAAATAAAGACAATGGATTTTTCACCTCATGTAAATTTGGGGTTCAAATTTATATAACAATTATGATCTGGGAATTCTTAAGCTAAAATTATCAATGTCAAGTTGTACACAGATCAATGAATCCCTGCACTCACCTGACAATAACAAACACAAACAATCTGGTGTTAACATTCTTCTGGTGTCTTTTCAGGTCAAATTCCTCTAAAATGGGTTCTAAATACAAAATCACAAAGAGAAAAAATGATCTAGTCAAAGGAGTGTGAAGAGCTAAAGATTGTATTCCTTGCTGCCTAGTGGCTTACATTACACAAATCTCATTACCTCATAGTTTCTTTGGGTTATGAACTCAGTCTCAGATGGGATAGTTTGTCTCTGCTTCCACATTGTTTGTGGTATCTGCTGGAAGACTTGAGGGTGACTCGTTAGAACTAGCTGAAGACTTCTGTCTTAGTCTGTTCTGACTACTACAAAAAATGCCTTATATTGGGTGGTTTATAAATAAAAGAATGTATTTTTTAAAGGTCTGGAGGTTAGGAAGTTCAAGATCTTGGTACTGATATATTAGGTATTTGGCGAGGACCCACATCCCAGATGTGGTTTTCCAGGTGGCGCTAGATGTAAAGAATCTGCTAGCAAAGCAGGAAATGCAGGTCTGATCCCTGAATTGGGAAGATCCCTTGGAGGAGGACATGGCAAACCACTTTAGTATTCTTGTCTGGAGAATCGCATAGGCAGAGGAACCTGGCGGGCTACACAGTCCATGGGGTTGCAAAAAGTCACGCACAACTGAGGTGACTTAGCACACACACACTTCCCAGACTGCACGTTCTCCCTGTATCCTGTGGTGGAAGGCACAAGGGATCTCTGTAAAACCTCTTTTATGAAGGTACTAGTCTCATTCATGAGAGTTCCATTGTCATGACCTAATCACCTTGGGCATTAGGTTTTTAACATATGGATTTGGGGAGAACACAACTGTTCACACCTAAGCCTGGAAAATATTACGTGGGTGGACAATTACGTATCTATGAATTGTGTTACTAAAAGGAGAATGTGGATATTGAGGAAACAAATTGTAGGTTCTGACACAATGGTAAAAAAACAAAGACCCTTCCCAAGAGACCATTAACAAACATAAATGGTTGAGGATTTTACATAGGCTAAAGCGAGTTTGAGAGAGAAAAAAGATGAAAAAAAGGTGCTAAAATAGGATAGATGGGATGGGGAAAGGATAGTAACTGTGAATTTTTTAAAAAATTGGTAAATAGTATGAATCTAAATTTTGAGAAGCGCACTGAATCTGGAGCAAGATAAAACAAATTACACATTGATATATTGTAGTAAAACCAGATATAAAAAAGACCTTTAAAATCAACATAAGTACCCCCTGAGGGAAAAGAGTCTATATTGTTTATTTAAAATCTGCATTTCAATAAATTGCTGTGCTTAAAGGGAAATAAATAAATCTCTAAGCATCCTTTGAATAAATAACCTAACAAACATACAGAGGACCTGAATCCTAAGAGTCAAGGAAGAGTAAACTGCCTTCAAGACATGAAGGGAAAGGTAGACAGAGCTAGTCTGAGATAAACGCTGCTATTAGCATTGTGCTCTAAGACTAAGCCAGAGAAAGCTGATCTTGGAACCAGACAGTATGTTAGGAAGCCTGGTCGCAGTTCTTACAAAACCAAACTCCTAGGAGAAATAATTTCTTATACCTCTTGGTGAAGCATTGATTTTAGACTATTCAAAGATTGAGATTAAATAAATCTAGCCATAGTGAATGAGGTGCCAGAAGCAACAAGTATTTAGATTCCTAATAGCATCATATATTGGAATGATTAGAAATTGAATGTAGAAAGATCAGATATAAGATGTTTAAGCAAATAATAGGTAGGTCACAAAATCAGTAAACTACAAAATGTTATCAAGAATGAGCAAATACAGAACACTGCTCTAGTCAAGATAAATAGCAGGGACTGGAGTTTTCTATAAACATATAGAAAACTTAGAAAATGTATTAGCCGAATGCTTTCAGATATAGGATAATGGGCAACATAGGATTGTAGTCCAAGGAAAAAAGAAACAGGGAAGATGAGCCCTATGATCTGCCTGGAAGTATTTTCCAAACTGTGCTGCAGAAGACTGAGCGCTTACATGATCTCACTGAGTTTCAGAGATCAGAGTAAGGGGATCCTGAGGTACATGGAATGTGGCATCTGTAAAGCAGATTACCAAAGAAAAAGAAATACCTGGAGGAGGAGATTCAGGAACACACAAAGAAGCCTCCTTTCGTCTGTTACTAAACACTAAGTTGCACTTTCATGGAAGAAATTTAATAAGCTGCGAGCTTTTAGGTGAATAATTTCTAGAGCTCAAACAGGGCTGCTGCTGTTTTGAGCTCAAATGTTTGCTTTCAAGCCAGCCAGAACATCCAGTGGAGACATCAGAGGGGTCATGCCTTAGTACCTCAATTAAAGTAATCCTTAGGTAAAGAATCCTCTAAACCTACCCTAAAAAGCTTAAAAGTATCAAGCTGACAATAACCCTAACCTTAGATTTAAACAAGCAAAATAGGCAGCTAGAGAAAAATAACGTGTTATTTACTGAGGAGTCAAAATAAGACTATTAGCACATTTTGCATCTGAAACACTATCATCCAGAAAACAATGAAACTGACTTTTTAATACATTAAAATTTTAGCAGGACTTTTGTAGAAATTATAAGCTGATTCTAAAATGTCTATGTAATGCAAAGAACCTAGAATAGTGAAAGTGACTTTAAAAATGAAGAGCAATGTTGAAGAACACACAGTTCCTGATTTTAAGATGTATGATAGGTGACAGTGGATATTTAAGTTAGTGAAAGAGAATGTAATCCAGAAATGTATGCAAAAAATATGTAGTCAGTTGGTTTTTATCATATTTGCCAATGTAATTTAATGAAGATGAGGTGGTCAATGGTAAATTGAACAACAGAATACTAAGAAAGAAGATAAATTAATCTCTCTCCTGTACAATAAAGAATAAGGGCTGCCAGATTAGTGAAACTTAGGAGTTCAATGGTTTGGGGCATCATGGGACATCTCAAAGTAAAGGAGAAATGGTACTTATTGCACTGCTCCTGATCAGGAAGGAAACCCAACATTAGGTAGAATTTTTGGATATAGGAGGCAGCATATTCTACATCTGAGGATGCTGCTCCAACCCATATATTAGATGTTATAAATGTTCACATTCATCAGTGCACACTAACTCTGGAAGAAGAATTAAAGTATTAAAAAACAAATAAACAAACAAACAAAAAAAACCTCTTGGTTCCCAGAGTGACTTGCTCAGCTGACCGCAACCTGAAAGTGCTGGCATGATGGGCATGTGAAAAGGGGAACTGTGGTGGTATGAAGAGTCTATGCATGCTTTCCATGGTATAGGCTCCCTATCTCCAACATCAGTATGTTTATTACCACTGCATGACATCCAGACATATAGAGACAAACACCAAGTTCCCTAATAACCTAATAGCACCATTCTGCATGGAGAGCATCAGCATCACATGGAATAACAATGGCATGGGCAATTAACATTTCTAATAAGGTGCTTAGCTCAGACATGAGACCATACAAAGATGGCATGTCATTTTCTAGGATTTGTAATTCTTCTAAATCAACAACCTAATGTGGTTTTGTTTCCTCAATAGTTAGAATACATGAGTCAAAAATCAAGATCTTGAAATAGGAATAACTCAACATCACCCCAGTTATTTAACAAAGGTAGAATGCACTGGGCTCCGAGACAAACTTAAGCTATGACTTTTTCCTGAGTACTTTGGGCAATTTTTTCCAATGAGCCAGGTGAGAAATTCACCATACTGGAGACACTAGTCGATCTGAACTTCAGGAAGAGGTAGAGCTCTTGTACAAGATAAGATCATGGCATCCGGTCCAATTACTTCATGGCAAACAGATGGAAAAACAATGGAAACGGTGAGAAACTTTATTTTCTTGGGCTCCAAAATCACTGCAGATGGTGATTGCAGCCATGAAATTAAAAGACACTTACTCCTTTGAAGAAAAGTTATGACAAACCTAGACAGCATATCAAAAAGCAGAGGCATTACCAACAAAGGTTTGTCTAGTCAAAACTATCGTTTTTCCAGTAGTCATGTATGGCTGTGAGAGTTGGACTATAAATAATGCTGAGCACTGAAGAATTGGTGCTTTTGAACTGTGGTGTTGGAGAAGATTCTTGAGAGTCCCTCGGACTGCAAGGAGATCCAACCAGTCCACCCTGAAGGAAATCAGTCCTGAATATTCATTGGATGGACTGCTGCTGAAGCTGAAACTCTAATACTTTGGCCACCTGATTTGAAGAACTGACTCATTGGAAAAGACCCTGATGCTGGAAAAGATTGAGGGCAGGAGGAGAAGGGGACAACAGAATATGAGATGGTAGGATGGCATCACCAACTCAATGGACATGAGTTTGAGCAAGCTCCAGGAGTTGGTGATGGACAAGGAAGCCTGGCGTGCTGAAGCCCATAGGGTCTCAAAGAGTCAGACATAACTGAGCAACTGAACTGATCCACTTGAGTGTCTCTCACTGTCCACTATTGAGAGTAAATGCAATAATACAGCAGCTGGTGCCTGATAAGGCATAGCAACTAAGGATATAGAAGCCTCATGAATGAAGGTCTGAGTTATCCAAAGTTAGGTCATAGAAACCAACAGAGATGCTATTTAAGACTGAAGGAAATTTAAGTCAGTAGTTAAGGAATGTGTTTAAGCTTGGGTGGCTATTATGCAGTATCATAGACTGAGTGGCTTAAATAGTAAACATTTATTTTTCACAGTTCTGGAGGCTGCAAGTCCAAGATCAAGGTGCTGGCAGATTCAGTTCCAGGTGAGGGGCCTTCCTTGCATTGCAGAGAGTTTGCATAAACTTCTTGCTATGTCCTCTCAAGATGAGGGCCAGATCTAATAGAGAGAAAGAGCACAAGAGGGCACTGGTCTCTCTTCCCCTTCTTATAAGGACAGTAACCCCATCATGGAAGCCCCACCCTCATTCCCTTATCTAAACTTAATTAGCCCCCAAAGGCACCTCCTCCAAATAGCATCAGGTTGGGGTTAGGGCTTCAACGTATGAATTTTGGGGAGAAACAAACATTCAGTCCATGATAAGGAGGGTGATATTGAGTATCAGTCACAGCTTGGAGATATGCCACACAGTTGGTTGCTGTGGTTTTTTTCTCCCATGAGTTTCCAATAGGAAAATGAATAAATAAATAAAACAGAAGCACACCAGGATTAGGGAGAAGCTGCTACTCCTAACACATGTGTGGAAGTGGGTTCGAGTAGAATTTAAGAATGGGTATTTTAAGTTCCAAAGTGGACTTGTACTTTAACACCTATTTACTTAGCTATTATTCTTTGAGCTCACAGTAGTGAAACTGTCTTTCTGGAAGTTCTTCTCTCTTCCCTGAAGCACAATTGTGTTTTGTTGTTCAGTCACTAGATCATGTCCAACTCTTTGCGACCCTATGGACTGCAGCACATCAGTCTCCCCTGTCCTTCACTAACTCCCAGAGTTTGCTCAAATTCATGTTGATTGAATTGGTTATGCTATCTAACCATTTCATCCTCCACTGCTCCCTTCTCCTTTTGCTTTCACTCTTTCCCAGCATCAGGGTCTTTTCCAGTTGTGGATGCAAAGGTATAAAGTCCCGGCCCAGTCCCATTATCTCAGAAGAACTCTAAAATGCCATTTGAAACTCTCTGTGGAGTACACTGAAGGTTTTTTGTAAAAGAACCATAACGCACCTCCTTTGTCTTTTAATTCTTTCCCTTCTCCTGCAGCAGTTAATTCTAAGAACACTGCGTAATCAACCTCCTGTGCTAAATTTTACTGTAGTCTGCTTTCCAAAGAGCATGACCTGCAACATCAAAAACTTGAAAACAAATATGCAAAAGTGAGACTTAACAAAGCAACAAATTCCTTCTTTGAAATGATTAACCAAAGTGACAGACCTTAAGCAAGACTGACCAACAAATCCAGAAAACACAAATTTAAAATATCAGGAAAGGAAAGGGGATATCACTGCAGATCTTGAAAATGTGACAACTGTAATAAGATGATATTATCAACAACTTTATCCCACCAAAAAGTTAAATTTTGATGATAAGGACATATTTCTTGAAGATAACAATTTAGCAAAATAGATGTTAGAAGAAATAGAACCATAAAAACTTTGCTAAAAATTTTGAAAGCCAAAAAATTGAAAAAATATAGACAAACATATCTTTCCAAATTTTGCAAAGAATAATTGAAATGCCTTTAAGTAATAGATCCAGAATTTAAAGATCTTTCCACAAAGAAAATTAGAGTTTCAATGGTTTTATGGTGAAGTCTACCAAATGTTAAGAAATAAATCATTTAAATTCTGTATGGCTAAAAAATGAAAGAATGCTTTCTGAATCCTTTATGAGTCCATCCAGTATAATACTGATATAAGTTTCAGGTGATAACCTGATAAAAGAAAATGATGAACTTAGAAAATCCTATAACAAATGTAGAAAAATCTAATTAGCAAAGAATCAAAACAATGATAGGATAGTTTGATATTAGAAAATCAATTAATATAACTAATATTATGACAACAGATTAAAGAGAAATATTACTTAATAGCTGAAGAAAATGCAATGATAAATTCTTAACCTGATAAATAGTAACTAACAACTGCAGTGGCCACAGGACAGGAAAAGGTCAGTTTTCATTCCAAACCCAAAGAAAGGCAATGCCAAAGAATGCTCAAACT
Source organism: Tragelaphus eurycerus (assembly GCA_935064755.1). NCBI lineage: Eukaryota > Metazoa > Chordata > Mammalia > Artiodactyla > Bovidae > Tragelaphus > Tragelaphus eurycerus. The sequence goes on along the minus strand of CAKXYN010000097.1, from coordinate 904,912 downwards.
ACCACACAATTGCACTCATCTCAAATACTAGTAATGTAATGCTCAAAATTCTCCAAGCCAGGCTTCAGCAATACGTGAACTGTGAACTTCCTGATGTTCAAGCTGGTTTTAAAAAAGGCAGAGGAACCAGAGATCAGATTGCCAACATCTGCTAGATCATGGAAAAAGCAAGAGAGTTCCAGAAAAACATCTATTTCTGCTTTATTGACTATGCCAAAGCCTTTGACTGTGTGGATCACAAGAAACTGTGGAAAATTCTGAAAGAGATGGGAATACTAGACCACCTGATCTGCCTCTGGAGGAATCTGTATGCAAGTCAGGAAGCAACAGTTAGAACTGGACATGGAACAACAGACTGGTTCCAAATAGGAAAAGGAGTTTGTCAAGGCTGCATATTGTGACCCTGCTTATTTAACTTCTATGCAGAGTACATCATTAAAAATGCTGGACTGGAAGAAGCACAAGCTGGAATCAAGATTGTCGGGAAAAATATCAATAACCTCAGATATGCAGAGGACACCACCCTTATTGCAGAAAGTGAAGAGGAACTAAAAAGCCTCTTGATGAAAGTGAAAGTGGAGAGTGAAAAAGTGGGCTTAAAGCTCAACATTCAGAAAATGAAGATCATGGCATCCAGTCCCATCACTTCATGGGAAATAGATGGGGAAACAGTGGAAACAGTGTCAGGCTTTATTTTTCTGGGCTCCAAAATCACTGCAGATGGTGACTGCAGCCATGAAATTAAAAGACGCTTACTCCTTGGAAGGAAAGTTATGACCAACCTAGATGCTGCTGCTAAGTCGCTTCAGTCGTGTCCGACTCTGTGCGACCCCATAGACGGAAGCTCACCTGGCTCCCCCGTCCCTGGGACTCTCCAGGCAAGAATACTGGAGTGGGTTGCCATTTCCTTCTCCAATGCATGAAAGTGAAAAGTGAAAGTGAAGTCGCTCAGTTGTGCCCGACTCTTAGCGACCCCATGGACTGGAGCCTACCAGGATCCTCCGTCCGTGGGATTTTCCAGGCAAAAGTACGGGGATGGGGTGCCATTGCCTTCCCCGATGACCAACCTAGATAGCATATTCAAAAGCAGAGACATTACTTTGCCAACAAAGGTTCGTCTAGTCAAGGCTATGGTTTTTCCTGTGGTCATGTATGGATATGAGATTTGGACTGTGAAGAAGGCTGAGTGCAAAGAATTAATGCTTTTGAACTGTGGAGTTGGAGAAGACTCTTGAGAGTCCCTTGGACTTCAAGGAGATCCATCCAGTCCATTCTGAAGGAGATCAGCCCTGGGATTTCTTTGGAAGGAATGATGCTAAAGCTGAAACTCCAGTACTTTGGCCAACTCATGTGAAGAGTTGACTCATTGGAAAAGATTCTGATGCTGGGAGGGATTGGGGGCAGGAGGAGAAGGGGATGACAGAGGATGAGATGGCTGGATGGCATCACTGACTCAATGGACGTGAGTCTGAATGAACTCCGGGAATTGGTGATGGACAGGGAGGCCTGGTGTGCTGCGATTCATGGGGTCGCAAAGAGTCAGACATGACTGAGCGACTGAACTGACTGACTGAAAGCAATATGATTCCTAATGTTGAAACATTAGAAACATTTCCTTTAATACCACAAATATGACAAAGATGCAGAATGTCTCTACCTCAAATTAACATGGTGATAGAAATCCTAATCTCTGTGGAAGTATAATAAAGAAGAATGAAAAAACAAAAGGCTTGGTGAGGAAGAAAACGTGAACCACACATAAAATTCTCTCTATGTAATTATTATATTATTGTCACAGTTCTATAATTGCTTTGTCCTCCTCTGTTACTCTTACTTCTACTGATCTGGAAACTTGTGTATGAGCAAAAGAGTTATGTTTTAGGTGAGTCAAATAAAACATTTATCTCAGCCCAAAATGTGAGGGAGCACCAAAATAATCTAGCAGTTAAATAACATTTTTAATGCAATATTTTAAAAGTAAAAGTCAATGCCAAAAAATATCTATGATGAACATAATTATAAATAAAGAAAGATTATCATTGGTTTAAGACCCTGTGTTGGGCAGAAAGAGTAGTTTTTATTTTATTTTATTAAAGAATTATTTCTAACAAGTACCTGGCTTCCTCACAGGGCTGCATTTCTGTCACATGGCATGGAGTGGGTTAATGAGGATGGACAGCAGCATAGGAGCAATTGGGCAATGTATGGCTTTGTACCTAGTTACAAATGTCTTATTATAGAGCTTTTATTCACTTTTTTCCATGGAAAACAATGGAATTCGTTGATACATCGGATAAGTGCATATTAGAGAGCACACTTATGCTTTTGCCCCAGGATCAGACATGGCTCCACATGGCACTGGTGAAGAGCTTTATTCTTTTTGTGTAGTCTGGGTTTTCCCAGGTCTGATCTACCTTCATGATCCCTCTGTTAAAGTATGATGACCTAGATTTATTGGACTTCATTCCTTCTCCTAGACTGTCCCTCTGCAGTGGCCTCTGGGGGTTCCTTGCCTCACCCTGACTTTGAGTACAGAAGGGCAGACTCTAGAGAATTATAAAGAGGGAAAATAGTTTCTGTAGTACTTCACATTTCCATGTTATATCACCTTACTTCTGTCAGGTGAGTGTAAGCTCCTAGGTTCTGTCTTGTCACAACAAAGATTTGGAGTAACAGACATTAAAGCCCTTGGCGCATCACAGCTCTTGGGTCTTGGACAGACTGTGTTATAGCTCTCAGGTCTCAAATGGACCGTGTTATAGCTCTTAGATCAGTGTTACAGCTCCGCATTACAGCTCTATTTTATTTAGAAAATAACAGGAAAATCCATCCTCGAGGTGTGAGGGCAAGCCAACCTAAAGACGGGAAGAGAAGAGAGTGGGGGAGCGCTCCAGCGTGTGGGAGATAGAGAGACCCCCCCGGGCCTTTGGCTCCTCTGTTTATTTGTCTTTTCCTTGGGCCTGCTCTATGTAAATTGGGCTAGCCAGGAGTGCTCTGTGCTCTACCTGAGGTCCTCACTCCGGTCCTCAGACCTTCCTTTGTTCTATTTTCCAAGGCTCTCCCCTTCCTTATCTTTTAGCCACCACCATTCTGGACTCCTATTTTCTATTCTAATTGCCTAACACTTCCTAACTATGCCCCTTTCCCACTTTCGGACACTCATTTTTTTCATGGTATTTTTCCTTTTAATCATCTCTAAACATTAAAAGAATTTGTGTAATAAACTCACTCTAAAATACAAAAGACTGAAATCAGCTGAGAGAGCAGCCTCTACATACTCTGCATAGAAGGAATTTCTGTTTTATACAAATCAAAGTTTTGCTAACTAAAACACTAAATATTAAATATTAACTAATGAGTGAACAAATGGAGCCTTACTATAGCTCCTTAATTTTTTGTAACAATTACCTCTTCTTGAACTATGCATAAAGGCAGTTTTAAAATGTAACACACTAGAAACACATAACATCTTTACCTATTATCCTAGAGAGGAGAAAAAATTCTTTTCCCTTTTACCTTCCTAACTCCAGGAGTTGGTGATGGACAGGGAGGCCTGGCGTGCTGCAATTCATGGGGTTGCAAAGAGTCGGACATGACTGAGTGACTGAACTGTATTGAATTATCTTCTTAGATTCTTCAGAAATTAAATTTCTGGACCCACTTCCTAAAGTCCAGAAATTAAACTGACCAAAGACAGATTAACAATGTAAAAACAGAATGAACTTTATTAGTTTTTGCATCATGCATACACATGAGAACACCTAGAGATGAGTAACTCCAAGAGCTGGTTGGAACTTGTGCTTACTAGCACCTTAACAAAAGACACTAAAGTTCTAGAGAAGTAGGAAGACAGAGGAAAAGGACTTTGACCTTCTAGGATGGCAAATTGTAGGAAAGCAGATATATGGAGAAGGAAAATTAATGGTTTAGATAAGAGCTAGTTTTAGCAAGGTTTATTATGAAGATTCCACTGTTACAGTCTCCAGGTTGACAGAAGTCTAAAGTTGTCCCTTGGAGAAGGAAATGGCAAACCACTCCAGTATTCTTGCCTGGAGAATCCTATGAACAGAGGAGCCTGGCAGGCTACAGTCCATGGGGTCACAAGAGTTGGACACAAGAAACTAAACCATCACCAGCAAAGTTGTCCCTGCTAATTAACATCTGTCCTGCCTGGTAGAGATGGGAGAGGAGACATACTTGCAAATTTATGTTCTATTAATACTTTAAGACATATAGGGGTAGTGCAGAGAGCTTTTCTTGTACCTAATTTCTCTCAACTGCCTTCAGCTCAAAATAATCCTATGCCAAAGTGGTACATTTTGGAGTGACATACTCTGCTATTCTACAAGGCCAAGTATTTTATTTACAAAAATAATGTATCTGGATGTGAACATTAAGGACACTACTTCTAAGAAAATTAAAATTTTGAAGTCTTAATTAAATCCAAAATAGGCAATGTGTGCCAACACTACAAAAGACTTCAAAAGTCTCTTCATCTGCCAACTGTTTCCCAATTTGAGCATGAATTTTATTCCTCTCTTGAGTGTCATATTATACTCCCTGAAACCTGCACAACTGTCATTGAAAACCAGGAATATAGAGTGTTAGGTATTCTATAGACTTTATTGAACCATAGTCCAGTGACTAAATCCCTATAGCTGAATTCCTAAGTTTATAATTTAGATAAGTTGGTTTTTTATTTGGTGACTCTGGGGAAGTGAATTTGGGTAGAGATAATAGCTAGCATTTTCTAAGCACTTACCATGTGCCGGGCATGATTCTAGGTTGTTAATACGGGTTATCTCATTTACTCCTCACAATAGTCCTATTTAATCTTCTTTTGCATACTTTTCATGTGAGGAAACTGGGAGATATATATAGTTTATGGAACTTGCCCTCACACAGTTAGCATATGAAGGGAAGCCAGCGAGATACATATACTCAGCTGGAAAAAAGGTTCAACATATCACATTTATAGTATACTTTTCTAAATCTTTTACTCACCGTCACCAATTCATAGTTGACAATTATTGTCTTTCTCTCTCTTTCATTAACTCGTTAATTTTCCATGACTTGATAAGCTTAACTTAAAAAAAAAATCTCATAATAACCATCTGCAACCCTTTAAAAAGTTTTGAATATATTTACATGTTACATAAAGACCAGTACAAAGGAATACCTAAAAAAATTATGCAGACCCCTGATCAATCCCAAGGAATTCTATATGATCCCTATTCCAGCTTAGATGTTGTATCAGACTACCTAAATGTGAAGAAAACAAATTCCTGCTCTCCTTTCCCATTAAGCGGATCGAATGATAGGCAAAAACAAAACAGCTCATTAAAGCAACAGTAACAACTGAACATTTAAAAACGGAATTCTTTCAAAGTTCTTCCTTCAACTTGTACAAAAATATTCACCCAAACTACATGTTTACTCATACAGGGCAAATTGTGCAAAATTTAATGCACAGAATAATACAAGTGATGTCCATTATAATGAAATAAAACAAGCATCAAAAGCACAATATTCATAAAACACCCAGAATCTATAACCCACTAAAATTCAGGCTACCAGCCAAACACTACAACAGCTTCAAACATCAGGCAGCTTCAGCTGTATGATTCGATACTGATAATGCATAATTTCCAAAGAGCTCTAGGTAAAAAGCCTCTTGATGAAAGTGAAAGTGGAGAGTGAAAAGGTTGGCTTAAAGCTCAACATTCAGAAAACGAAGATCATGGCATCTGGTCCCATCACTGCATGGGAAATAGATGGGGAAACAGTGGAAACAGTGTCAGACTTTGTTTTTCTGGGCTCCAAAATCACTGCAGATGGTGACTGCAGCCATGAAATTAAAAGACGCTTGCTCCTTGGAAGGAAAGTTATGAGCAACCTAGATAGCATATTCAAAAGCAGAGACATTACTTTACCAACAAAGTTTCGCCTAGTCAAGGCTATGGTCTTTCCTGTGGTCATGTATGGATGTGAGAGCTGGACTGTGAAGAAGGCTGAGCGCCGAAGAATTGATGCTTTTGAACTGTGGTGTTGGAGAAGACTCTTGAGAGTCCCTTGGACTGCAAGAAGATCCAACCAGTCCATTCTGAAGGAGATCAATCCTGGGATTTCTTTGGAAGGAATGATGCTAAAGCTGAAACTCCAGTATTTTGGCCACCTCATGCGAAGAGTTGACTCATTGGAGAAGACTCTGATGCTGGGAGGGATTGAGGGCAGGAGGAGAAGGGGACGACAGAGGATGAGATGGCTGGATGGCATCACTGACTCGATGGATGCGAGTCTGGGTGACCTCCGGGAGCTGGTGATGGACAGGGAGGCCTGGCGTGCTGCAGTTCATGGGGTCGCAAAGAGTCGGACACGACTGAGCGACTGATCTGATCTGATCTAGGTAGGTAAACAGCGGTGATGCAATGAGGTATTTGTGCCAGGTATTTTTTTCTTTGCTGTCTTATTGTTCCAGCTCCCCAGAGGTTAGGAGTCTATCACCTGCTATTCCTCAGCTGCTGAGATCAGACTATAACACAGATGGAGGGCCTGCATTCCCAAAGCTGCTGCTTCATGGAGATAAGGCCGCACTGGAGAAGTGCTCAGCTTTTCCTCCCTCTGAACGAGCCTGAACAGCCATCAATAATACACAGTTACTTCTCAACTGTTATGCTGAACAACACTGTGTCACACATACAGGTGAAATTTGATAAAAAGGAGTTATTTAAGTCACTTGAAATACCTATAGCTTCATTATTTCTAGCTCTTGGGTTATCTCTCTTACCTTATTTTTTTTTTTTTCTTCTTTCTCTCCTTCTACCTAATCTACTGCCAAAATGCAATGATTTAAGGACCCGGTGGAAATATCGGGTCACATTTCTCCACCAGTTGTTTGCCTTGAATGTTTCTGGTGAGCTATTCTTTAACCACATTGTCATTCTGCTGTTATACATGGCATTATATCTCTAAGTATGAGAACACTGAAAAAATCTACTATGACCATTCAGAAACACGTATTATACCTGGTTTCGATCTTGCAATTAGAATAAGCCACTTTTCAGAAGCCAAAGAAAGATAGTTGCAATCCCTAGCATCACACACATTTATACAGTTCTTAATTTTATCAAAAGACAGATCGTTTCCCCTGAAAATTCCTAAATATGCAAATACAAACTGCTCACCCACCTACCTGCCACTGGAGAGTGGTAGAAAGGGTCAGATTGTGCCACTAAATAGTACTTCTTATAATTCACCAGGTTGATGAAACAACTTCATCATTATTGACAACAGATTTTTTTTTCCCCTCCTGTAAGATAGAAATCTGCTTAGCTTAGAACCAGAGATCAATTATTGCTTAATGTTATCAATATATTTTTATTCTTTCCCTCCTGACAGGTCCTTGAGTACCATATTTGGTGGTTAAATTTTCCCCCTTCAGCCACTCTGGGGATTCTTGTGTAATATTTTTAAAAAGACTTTAATCTGATGCTTCCACACTTCAGAAGTTTATTGGGAAAATTGGCACAGATATACCTTATGATATAGAACCAATGATAAGAAATTCACTGTCACATAATTTTAAAACATTGAACTGATTAAATATGCATTGCCTGAGTCATTACTCTATATTTTAAATGCACATATTTTAATGTGTTTTCCCATTATTTCCTTAACTTCTCTTACAGTTGTTGTTTAGTCACTAAATTATGTCCGACTCTTTGGGGAGCCATTGGACTGTAGCCCACCAAGTTCCTCTGTCCATGGGATTCTCCAGGCAAGAATACTGGAGCGGGTTGCCATTTCCTCCTCCAGGGGATCTTCCCAACCCAGGGGTTGAACCCATGGCTCCTGCTTATCAGGCGGATTCTTTACCACTGAGCCACCTGGGAAGCCCTCGCTTACAGCAATAGAACCTTATTTTTTATTGTTGATAGAGCATTTTGATTCCTCCATTAAACTCAAAGTAAACTGCTTCATCTGCTTCCCTGGTTACTCAGTGGTGAAAAACCTGCCTGCCAATGCAGGAGGCTCAGATTTGATCCCTGGGTCAGGAGATTGCCTGGAAAGGGAAATGGCAACCCACTTCAGTGGGAAATCCCATGGACAGAGGAGCTTGTCGGTCTAGAGTCTGAGGAGTCACAAAAGAGTCAGATACAATGCAGCAACTAAACAACAACAAAAACAACAACAGCAAACTGTTTCTTACTGAAAATCAAGTATTGGGAAAACAGTTAAACATGACCCATCAAAGACTGAACTACCTGTTCACATTCTATCGTGAAAGTGGGGTAATTTTAATGGAAGTTTGTTTTGTTTTTGTAAACTTATATTGACTTACCTATACTTTTAAGTCATTCTGCCAAATGTTGTCTTTGTTGTTCAATTGCTAAGTCATGTCCAACCATTTGCAAACCCAAGGACTGCATCATGCCAGGCTCCTGTGTACTTTGCTATCTCTTGGAGTTTGCTCAGATTCATTTCCATTGAGTCGGTGATGCTATCCAACCATCTCATTCTTTGCTGTCCCCTTCTTTTTTTGCTGTCAATCTTTCCCAGCATCAGGGTCTTTTCTAGTAAGTTGACTCTTTGCATCAAGTGAAAGTGAAAGTTGCTCGGTTATGTCTGACTCTTTGCAATCCTATGGACTGTAGAGTTCATGGAATTCTCCAGGCCAGAATACTGGAGTGGGCAGCCTTTCTCTCCTCCAGGGGATCTTCCCAACCCAGGGATCAAACCCAGGTTTCCTGCATTACAGGAGAATTCTTTACCAGCTGAGGCACAAGGGAAACCCATCTTTACATCAGTTCAGTTCAGTCGCTCAGTCGTATCTGACTCTTTGCGACCCCATGAATCGCAGCACGCAAGGCCTCCTTGTCCATCACCAAATCCTGGAGTTCACTCAGACTCACGTCTATCGAGTCATTGATGCCATCCAGCCATCTCATCCTCTGTCGTCCCCTTCTCCTCCTGCCTCCAATCCCTCCCAGCATCAGAGTCTGCTCCAATGAGTCAACTCTTTGCATGAGCTGGCCAAAGTACTGGAGTTTCATCTCTAGCATCATTCCTTCCAAAGAAATCCCAGGGCTGATCTCCTTCAGAATGGACTGGTTGGATCTCCTTGCAGTCCAAGGGACTCTCAAGAGTCTTCTCCAACACCACAGTTCCAAAAGCATCAATTCTTCAGTGCTCAGCCTTCTTCACAGTCCAGCTTTCACATCCATACATGACCACAGGAAAAACCATAGCCTTGACTAGGGGTGGATAAATTATTAGAGCTTCAGCTCAGCATTAATCCTTTCAGTGGCTACGTAGGGTTGATTTCCTTTAGGATTGACTAATTTGATCTTGCTGTCCAAGGGACTCTGAAGAGTCTTATCCAGCACCACAATTCAAAAACATCAGTTCTTCAATGCTCAACCTTCTTTATGGTACAGCTCTCCCATACGTACATGGCTACTGGAAAACCCATAGCTTTAACTATCAGACCTTTGTTGGCAAAGTGATATCTCTGCTTTTTAATACACTGTCTAGGTTTCTCATACCCAAGGAGCAAGCACCTTTGAATTTCATGACTACAGTCAATGTTTGCAGTGATTTTGGAGCCCAAGAAAATAAAATCTGTCACTGCTTCCATTTTTTTCCCTTCTATTTGCCATGAAGTGGTGGGACCAGATACCATGATCTTAGTTTTTTAATGATTTAGTTAAAGCCACCCAAACCCATAGAGCTTAATATCTGCTTCTATCATATTTATGCAAAGTATGTGAATCATATAAAACATGCTCATTGATAAGTGATATTTGACATCAGGCAAATAACAAATCTGATATACTGAATAGTGGGGTGGTAGATATGATGACAGATTTCTTTTAATGACACACCTTCTAAGCTTTGACTACCAGCAAGAAATGTATCACACTTGACAGAGAATTCTGTGAGAATAAGAGAAAGCATAAAGAAATTATTTAATTCTAACAGCATCTTCCATCCTCTCTAACCCCAGGTATTTAAACATAAGCAATTCTTTAAGCTATTTCTTATAATGAAAGTGTTATCAAAAGTGGGGTCTGACTGCTCGCTGTTCAAAAGGCTCAGGATATTACCTACAGCCCATGAGGAGGAGGAGGTCCTTGAGATCCTGGACTTTGCTTAATGACTAAACTATTATTCAGTCTCGGTTGACTGTTTTCTTTTGTTTATGCATTTTCTCACTTCTCTGATTAAACTCATTGTTGACTATTTATTTATTTATTTTTTCACACGCAGAAGACAGGCTGAGGACCTAGTGGGGAAGGACCATAGGGTCCTGCTCCATTTCAAAAGCACTTTCAAACTGAAGAATAAATGTCACCATTGATAAAAATATTTAAAAATGTATCTAGAATGCTGTACAACAAATTTCTCAAGGCAAATGGTCTCAATATAAAACCGCTGTATATGTATGTGTGTGTGAGAGAGAAATTTCTTTTCGATTTGCAGTTTCACTACGTTTAATAAGGAAGTTAAAACCTATTTTATTAAATCATATCAAAGGTGATATCTCCAAAGACAGTCAACTCATGTTTTTTACACTCAGAAGAAATTAAATATTTTATATCTCTAATTTTAAAATTCTACTCTGAATATAAGATATATTAGTTTTAGCAATAAATAATTATTTCATTAAATATATAAGAAACTATTGAAAGGTTGTTGCTGAACCATGAAAAGACGCCCAGATTTTTGGCCTCTTGAGGAGAAGAATTCAATCTGGGGCTAGAGATGAGGCTTGATCACTCAGAGCTTTTGTGTAATAAAGTTTTATTAAAGTATAAAGGAGACAGAGAATGCTTCTGACAGGTATCAGAAGGGGGCAGAAAGAGTACCCCCTGCTAGTTTTTCCGCTGGATGTTATATAATCACTAGCACTCTGTTAATGAAAGAAAGGAATGTCTTAAAACTCAGAGAATGGCACCAGGCCCTCATCCATAAGATGTACTTTGGGATAATCTTGACACCAGATGAGTCATCCCTGGCCATAAAAGGATTGACTTGAATCTTGTAGAAAGGCAGATTACTGTACAATTAGTTTCATTTACACAGATTTGGGAAACAATGTCTAAGTATAACATACTGGTTTGTCAAGTCAGTTCTGAGCCATTAGGTGGAACTGTCTTGAAGACAGAGTCTGGGGTAAATGCATAGTATATTAACATAGTTTAAGACAAACATTTCCATAAGAAAAATGTATTGGTTAACTCAAGGTTTGAGAATAGTTAACTTCAGGTGGAACCAGTATTGGCAATATAGTATTTTAAGAGAACCCTCTTTTTAAATTTGTATAGAGAAGGGGGGAAAAAATGTATATATATATATATATTTATCTCACTAGTTTGTTTCCTCCTGCCACTTAAGAGAGAGAGAAAAAGTGTCTGACACTTGTACCCTATTTCCTCCATTTGGAGACCCCTGGCTTTCCTTCCTGTTACCCTCTCACTATGATTGATGCATAATAAACTGAATGAACTTATTTCTAACTTTCATTATTGATTATCATTTATTTATTCTGAAAGCCAAAAAAGTTTCTAATTTTCATTCTTGATGATTATTTAATTATTCTGAAAGCCAAAAATATAAAGAAATATTATGTATTTTATCACACTCCTTGCTTCATAAATGACAAATTCTAGCAATACACATAGCATAGACTTATTACATAGACTTAATAATGGGAAATAGCATATTGATATATTATGTAATTTTTATAATTTTCAATAAAATATATAAAATCATATGTCAGATGTGTGATATTTCAATCTTGAATGCACAGCATTTACTCATTTATCTTTCAAGATGTGTGTCACCATTTGCTTCTCAATCTTTTTAATAATATTCCTTGAAACATATGTTTATGCAAATTGATAAATTAAATTGGACCTTATGAGACAAAGAGAAAGAATTGGATGTTTGACTTGAAAATGAGAATTGACTTTGCTAATTTGGTAGTATTCTGGACAGTTTTTCATCAATTGAATGAAATTAATCTGCAGCTCGAAATCATCTGACAAATAAATCTTAAAGTTCAAACTAAGAACGTTAAAAAACATTAAATTAATAAACCTGTAACAGAACTAAAATATCTTCATAACTCCAATTCTGTCTCAGTCAAGATTCAGCAGATGACATGCTAAAATTAGAAATTTTGAAGACAGTTTACTTACAAAGAGCCTAATTAAAGGGGAATGTTGGAAGTACAGAAGAACCACAAAGAATGAAATGAGAACTAGGGCCAAGAAGCTGACATTACCATTTAGCCACAGGAACAAGGAAAGGGAGGACTTATTGAGCCCTGGAAGGAAAGTTAATCTTGTAGACAAGGCTGCTTGGAAATGAGCAATTTTGCTTTGGGACAGCTAGTCTGAGCTGTCTTAAAGCAGAAAGATCCAGGAGAATAAAGACCCAGAATAAAAACCCAGACTTTATTCACTTTTCTCCTTCATATAATCTGCTAGGGCTTCCTATAGCTGAAGATAGAGAGAAATCAGGAGGCTTGTGCCGGGAGCCAGCATGAGGAACTCCGCCCGTGGCAAAGGTCATGAGAAAGGAGGCTCGGCATACGCAAAGGCAGGATCTAGCTTCAGGAGTCCCCCTGGAAATTCTTGAGCATCTACCCCCAAAACCAGAGTCTGCCTACTTTACTGCTTTGTGCTCTCACCTACACCTCTGACTTTATGGGGGGCTGTCCTGGGCATGACAAGAGAGTTTTAGTTTACAACTGTGAGAGGCATGAGATGTTCTAAACTGTCTAAATACAGATTCCTTTGAGCAGTTAAAAGATTGATTAGAAATTGTATTGGTGAAGGGTTTTTCACTTGTTGGACCAATGTTTGCTGCTAAGTTTCTATATCCCTTACCTGCTGTGTCCCTGGCAGTGTATTGATTAATATAATTGATGTAAGTAGTAGCTTTAATGTTTGTGACCTTGGACCCTTGAGTTAATTTTTTTTTTTCTTGTTATAGCCCACCACACCTTTGCCCTGTAGGAATGCAACTTTATCTAATGCTTTTGGAGGGTGGCACCTGACCTTTAGAGAAAAATGAGTTTTCTGAAGAAAGGGTCTTAAAATGTTAACAGGCCTCCAGGCCAGAAGATGATGCAAATCACCTAAACTTTTGCATATGATAAGTTTGCAGGAAGAAAGCCTGGCTTACTACATGACTCTACCCCTTCCCCCATTATCCTCTATGCATAACTTAAGGTATAAAAACTACTTTGGAAAATAAAGTGTGGGCCTTATTCACTGAAACTTGGTCTCCCCATGTCGTTCTTTCTTTCACCTTCTGGCTGAATTATTCAGCCTCTTTTCTCCACTGAATTTCCCCACTGAGCTATCCTTATTTCACCCTCTTTTCTTCACTGAATTTCCTCACTGAGCTATCCTTATTTAACCACTCTTTATATCTTTAATTAACGCTTAATTGATCTATTATTTCCTGATCATGGAAGCCGTCTCCCCTTTGAAACCCCTGACTCCGCTAGGGCTGGACTCCACAGGCTTGAAAGTCCACTGACTTCTGATACAAGACAGCATACAAGAGCAGATAGCAGGGCAAAGAAGGAAAGAGAATGAGTTTGGAGGGGTACATAAAAAGCATCTAATACAAGACTTTTCTTATTATATCAAGTTAAACAAGATGCACCAAAGAGAGAGAATAACAGGTAGAATCAATTGTTATTTACCTATTTTAATATTTGTTGTCCCTCTTGTATTAATGAAGGTTCTTCAGAGAAACAATCTATAGGATATACATATGGATATATAGATATAGATATATAGAAAGAGATTTCTTTATGAGGGATTGGTTCACATGATTATGGAGGCTGAGAAGACTTTTCATGTGCTATCTGCAAGCTGGAGCTTGAAGGAAAGCTGGTGGTGTAGAACAGTTCAAACGTGAAGGCCTGAGAACCAGGGAAGCCAATGATACAAATCCCAGGTTCAGTTGAATTGCAAGCCCTGAGAACTATGACACCCAATGTCTGAGGGCAGGGAAAGACGGATGTCCAGCTCAAGCAAAGACTAAATTTGCCCTTTCTCTGACTTTTTAGTTCTGTCAGTCCATCTGATGGAATGACTGAATGATGTCCACCTGCACTGGTCTCTGCAACCTTCTTTACTCAGTTTATGAAGTCAATGCTAATCTCTTCATTTGATAACCAGCTGAAATTGCTTATTAGGTCTATTTTACCTTTTCTTTGATTGTCTTTAGTTTATCAGTCACTGAGTGAACATATAATCTACTATATTGTTGACTTTAATTGCTTCTTTCCAATAGTAGTGAGTCTCCACTTTTCCCTTTTTGTGAGATTTCATTGGCTGGAACTTGCCTTAGAAAACTGTAAAGTGTTAGTGATAATACGCTTCATATTTTAATTGGAATGCCTCCAGGGTTTCACAGTTCAGAATACCACTGAGTATTGATTTCAAATTGATACAGTTTAATGAAAACTTTTTGTTGTTGTTGTTTCTGGTTGTTGATGTTTTTTCCTGGTGATTCTCCAACTGCTAACTTACCCAATCTACATGGTTAACAGATTTAACCAAATGCCTTTTTGACATACATTTTAATCATTTTAATGGTGATTTTAAACTTAGATTGATTATAATGTTTTAGGGATCTCCAGAGAATCACAACCAATAAGATATATATGGATATGTATAAAAGGAAGTTTATTATGGGAATTAGCTTACATACTTATGGAAACCAAGAAGTCCCAGGATCCACAATCTGCAAACTGGTGAACTAGGAAGTCCTGCAGTGCAATTCAGTTCAAGTCTGAAGGTCTGAGAATCAGGAGAGTTAATAGTGTAAATCCCAATTCTAGTCTTAACACCTTAGAACCAGGAGAGTGCTACCAGAGGGCAGGTGAAGATGGATATTTCAGCTCAAGTGAAAATTCAGCAAATTCACCTTTCCTACCTTTTTCTATTCAGGCCTTCATCAAATTGGGTGATGCCCACCTGCCTTTGGGAGGGCACTCTTCTTTACTCAGTATATCAATCAAATGTTATTCCCATCTGAGAACACCCTCAGACACCCCCAGAAATAATATTTTATCAGCTATCAGGTCATCCCTTACCTCAGTCAAGTTGAATAATTAAGTTTCACACTTCCTCCCAACAAAAACAATGAATGATACTAGTTACTGGATAAAAATTTTGTAATTTCGGTTGCTTCATGTTCTTTGCTTTCTACAAATCTAAACCATAACCCAATCAACTGATTTATAATTAATAATAGCTTTTGATAATAGACTTTTATGTTATTTGGCATGAAATTATGAAGGATTTCAAAGAACTGAGTGATGTTGTTAAAATAAACATTCCTATCAATTTATATAGATAAATGTCTCTTTACTGCTTCAAGTAATAAAATGAAAGTTATCAGTAGGGTTGATTATAAACCATCTGTGTGGTGCTTAGTCCCTCAGTCAAGTCTACTCTTTGCCACCCATGGACCATAGCCCGCCAGGCTCCTCCATCCACGGGGATTCTCCAGGCAAGAATACAGGAGTGGGTTGCCATGACCTCCTGGAGGGAATCTTTCCAACCCAGGGATCAAACCCAGGTCCCACACATTGTGGGCAGACTTTTTACTGTCTGAGCCATCAGGTGAGCCCTAAACTGTCATATTCTAGAAATAACTCACATTTATCCATAGATAAGTTTAGTGATTAAAAATTGCTTTATTAATCTCATTGAGATATGCATGTTGAATGTTAATTTTATGTTGTTTGCTTGTTAAATGAGTAATATGTTTATCCCAAGATCAATTACTAATACTAATTATACTGAAAATCAATTTAGAAGAAAAACATTTTGATAAAGCCTTCTATAAAAAAATGTGTAACAAAATGTAAAATTTTATTTTGTGTACATATTTTGTGGCAGAATTAAGATGGGGTGTTTAATGAGTTTTTAAAGATAAAGCAACATAGTATTAACATGAAATTTAGTGATGGACCAAAATGGAATTATGAGTTCAAGATGAAAACGAATATACCTTTTCTGAATATTATAGAATAGGTTATCTATATTTTAAATGGTTGACAAGAATTTAAAATCATTGTGCTCAGGGAAAAAAATAGGGATGAAATATCTTCCTGCAAGGATTTATCCTGAGCTTTCTTACAGAGTGCTGAGGATCTGATAATTTATATCCATCTACTGCACTCTTTTTGTTGTCTCTGATTACTTATGCCTAGAAGAAAACTTCACCAGAATATCTGGTGATATTCCTTCTAAACATTTACCTGTGTTTTGTTTTCTGAAATCTTTGTTGTTGTTGTTCAGTCATAAATTTTGTCCAGCTCTTTGCGACCCTGTGGACTGCAGCACGCCAGGCTTACCTATCCTTTACCATCTCCCAGAGCTTGATCAAACTCATGTTCATTGAGTCGATGATGCTATCCAAATATCTCATCCTCTGTTGTCCCCTTCTCCTGCCTTCAATCTTTCCCACCATCAGGGTCTTTTCTAGTGGGTCAGCTCTTCATATCAGTGACCAAAGTATTGTGGCTTCAGCTTCAGCATCAGTCCTAATGAATATTCAGGATTGATTTCCTTTAAGATTGACTTGTTTCCGTTGTTTCCCCATCTATTTTTCATGAAGTGACAGGACTGGATGGCATAATCTTCATTTTTTGAATGTTGAGTTTTAAGCCAGCTTTTTCACTCTCCTCTTTCACCTTCATCAAGAGGCTCTTTAGTTCCTCTTCACTTTCTGCCGTAAGGGTGGTATCATCCGCAAATCTAAGGTTATTGATATTTCTCCCAGTAATCTTATTCCAGCTTGTGCTTCATCCAGCCCAGCATTTCTCATGATGTACTTTGCATAGAAGTTAAATAAGCAGGGTGACAATATACAGCCTTGACATACTCCTTTCCCAATTTTGAAGCAATCTGTTGTTCCATGTCTGGTACTAACTGTCGCTTCTTGACCTGCATGCAGGCTTCTCAGGAGGCAGGTCAGGTGATCTGGTATTCCCATCTCTTTAAGAATTTTCCAGTTTGTTGTGATCCACACAGCCAAAGGCTTTAGCATAGTCAGTGAAGCAAAAGAAGATGTTTTTCTAGAATTCTCTGAAATCTTAGTGCTTATAATTGTAACCCTTTTGATTGTTTTGGTTATGGTATGAGGCATAGATATAAAAGATGTTATTTCTCCAAATTTATACTCACTTATCCCAACACTGTTTCGTGAACAAATATCACAACCTTTGATGCTTCATCAAATCCTGTATTTCCTTGTGAATTTGTTTCTGTACTTTGTTTTATTCCATTGATGAGTTTGTCTTGTGCTGTGACTGATCTTTTTATTTAACAATATTATGTCTTTATAGATATACTTTAAAATTTAGCTGGTATAACTACCTCATTATAATTTTTCTTCAACATTTGTATATTTATTCTTTCAGACTAACTTTAGAATCATTTGTTTTTTCAACTTAAAATTACCTTGGAATTGCTGCTGGCATTATATTAAATTTACTATCACTGGTTTGGCTTATCTCTCTTGGCTCAGTGGAACTGTTAACCACTATTGAAAATAAGTTCCTTGGCTTTTCAACTTGAAGCATGCTAGTATAAGCAGCTGTTTTATGAACCTATTGGAATATAAACCAGTTGGACTTGTGGCTTTCATTGCTCTGTGTTGGGAGAGTGATAATTGAAATCATGATTTTTTTTTTTAATCTAACCATGATGTTTTCATGCATATCCTTTGAAATTGGAAGTCTTGCAAAGTTTTTTGTTGATTTTCAGGTCAACTGTTTGTTGAGGTTTTTCCAGCACCTCCAATTTGAACTTTAGGAACTCTGTAAAGTTTATATTCTAAGAAAAGCCATTGATCCAGGTTTTATTGGGTGAAAGAAGCTTAATTGTACTATATTTATGTAGGTTAGAAAAGAAGTGAGCTCTGTACACACTGATTCTTTTCTCTGGGAATATAATCTCTCTCTACTTAACTCTCGTCATGTTTTATGTTTCTCAAGTAAAGATTTAATTTTTTTTATGAAAGCCTTGCTGATTAATTTTTAGTTTATTGTACTGTTATTTATTTTATTCTTGCTGTGAATAAAATACTTCTACATTACCCTTTTAAAAAGCTGGCTATTTCCAGTAATATTATAGACAGCAAGGATATGGAATAGAGTATGGTATATTTTGGGGCTTCCCAGGTGGTGCACGGTAAAGAATCTGCCTACCAGTGCAGGAGGCTCAAGAGACACAGGTTTGATCCCTGGTTCGAGAAGATCCCCTGGAAGAGGAAATTGTAACCCGCTCTAGTATTCTTCCTGGAAAATTCCATGGATAGAGGAGCCTGGTGGACTACATTCCATTTGGTAAAAAAAGAGTCGAATATGACTGAGCACAAATGTTGTATTTTGTCTTGCATCTTGCTGAGTTTTCACATAAGTTTGGCTACTATTAGAGTTAATGTACTATGTTAGATTATGTACTAATATTTTCTATCTATTAATGATAGTGATTCTTATTATTTACATTAACTTTCCATTTTCAGATGAC
The DNA here is from genome assembly GCA_935064755.1 of Tragelaphus eurycerus. NCBI lineage: Eukaryota > Metazoa > Chordata > Mammalia > Artiodactyla > Bovidae > Tragelaphus > Tragelaphus eurycerus. The sequence goes on along the minus strand of CAKXYN010000097.1, from coordinate 886,340 downwards.
TAAATTCTCAAATTTTATTACTAAATTTATTAGAAGAATAGTGTGAATGATAATTGATGATTTGGGGCTTTTTGCTGTTGTTCACTCTTAATAAGGAGTTTCTTATTGATTCCTGATAGTCTTTAATAGGTTAAAGGCATTTTCTTCTAGTCTTAGTTTGTCTTATGATTTTTTTTTAAATAAAGAATGCATACTTATTGTTTCCAATTCTTCTTTAGTATCTAAAGAAATTTTTATACATTTTTATCCTTTAATGTAATAACATAGTAGGTTATTAGATGCATACATGCTAAGTCACTTCAATCATGTCTGACTCTTTGCAACACAATGGACTGTAGCCGTCCAGGCTCTTCTGTCCATGGGATTCTGCATGCAAGAATACTGGAGTGGGTTGCCATGCCCTCCTCCAGGAGATCTTCCCAACCCAGGGATCGATCCTCTGTTTCAAGTTTCCTGAGTTGGCAGGAGGGTTCTTTACCACTAAATCACCTGGTAAGACCAAGGTTAATAGATGTCTAATTCTAAAACATTCTCGAATTTTACCCCATAATTTTCACTTTCATCTTGTATATTTCTCTTATTCTTGAGTTGATATATTGTTATTATTACTTCCAGTGTTGAATATATATATTTTCCAATCTTTCTTATTTTCTCATAAAATACTTAAGAAAATTTTTTCTGAAAATTTTCAGCAACATCAAATATTATTTTACATGTTTTATTCCCAGTTTCACTCGGCTCTAATATGTTATATTACGTTTACATTTCCTATTTAACCAAAACAATATTTAGAAATAAAAAAATTGATTTTCTCTTTTCCTTCCTTCTTCCTTCTCTCCCTTTCTTTCCCTCCCTCCCTTTTTACCCTCTTCCCTTCCTTTCTTTCCTCCCTACCCGTTCCACTAATTTCACTAATGCCACTTTCCAAAACTGAAATGTATGTGTTTTGGGCTTTAATATGTCATTGCATTTTTAACCAGACACTCAAAACACTGCCACAGTGACAAACACCATGGCTTACTCACTCAATAACTATACTCCAATCTTGCTTACTAACAAAATTTTAATTTTGTTTTGACACCAATCTTCCTAGTATAAGAGGATCAATTACCATTGGTTCTGATCATTCAAACCAATCTTATTCTCTGGGACAGATCCTTGCTTTCACAACTGTCCTTATGTAACTACAGGTGGACACGTAACATAGTTCTAACCAGTGAGTTATAGTTGGGAGTCTCCTGATGGAGCACTGGGAAAAGGGATCTCCTTCTAGACAATAGTGTGTAAGGCATTTATGCCATTGAAGGAAATCTTTTAAATATGTGACTGCTGCAGCTGTGGCAATATCACTTGATATCTTAGGGAAAAACAAGAAAAGTACAGGAATATTACAGAAGGAACAGGTTTTTCATGCTTTTCTTTGTAATAGGCTTTCTGAATTTTAGCTGTGCTCATGGATGCTTGAAATAAAGCTAAAATGTACCAACTTTTCTTGTTGCTACTTGCTATCAAGTTGTTAAAGATATGCAAATTCCAATAGTTTCTTTCTCTCCCTTTTCTCCTACTGTTGTGATGAAGATAACATGGCTTTAGTTAATGCAATCCTATACTATAAGGTGAATTAGGAATGGAAGCAATATAAAAATAGTGTAACAAGATAGAAAGACACCATATCTCCAATTTTGCTGGGCATCTTTCTGGTCATGGACCATGCATTTGAACATTTATGTAACAAATAATTAAATTTCAATGTATTGACCCTTATTTTAATTTGGAGTTTCCTGTCCCTTAAATCCCAAACTAAACCAACACTGATCCTGATCCAGATTCTTGATTTTCAAGTCACATAGTGGAAAGGGTAACTGGTTAATTTCAGGTTCTCATTAAGTACAGTAATAAATATTTTCTTACTTTGTGATGGGCTTTTCTGTTGTTGTTGTTTAGTCACTAAGTTGTGTCTGACTCTTTGTGACCCCATGGACTATAACCTGCCAGGCTCCTCTGTCCATGGGATTTCTCAGGCAAAACTGCTGAGTTAAGTAGCCATTTCCTTCTCCAGGGGATCATTTGGACCCAGGATCAAACCCGTGTCTTCTGCATTTGTAGGCAGATTCTTTACCAATGAGTCATACTTGAAGACAAATCATTCACCATGATTAAAAATTAAAGCTTCACATATATATCCATAGACTATTGTCTATATTAACAAGTTTTCTATATGAGAAAAAGAATTTATTAGATTTGATTCTGCTGGGATACAGTTTGAAACAACATTATACTTACTGACCTACACTGCTAGTTTTCATAGGCAGAGTTTTTAAAGAGAAAATAATCTTCCCTACAAATAGTATTTAAACTTCAATATTTCATAGCTATATTACATATTTTCAGCATGATATAATAATCTCCATTTAATTTCATAATTGACTTCATATACTGTATATATATATATATATGTGTGTGTGTGTGTGTGTTTGAATTCTAATATTCAAAATTCTATTTCCAGTCAGTTATGCCCTTTGTCATGATATAACCCAGATATAAAGCTCTTAATTTTTCTCATTAAAACAGCTATGTAAGAATGGCATAAATAAATGCTTTGATCCAAATGAAGAGCATTCTTTTGAGCTACTGTATATTATAAAGATTGTGACTAGTGGGTTGTGTTTAGAAAGTTAACACGTGTAAAGTTAATCCTTAATTAATATAATGAATATTCTGGGGACAATAAGTATCATGAGGAAGACAGAAAAGTAGAAGGTTGTTTCCTTTTTCAATTGATTTGTATTCAGGTTCATTCTGTGTCTTTAAACTGTCAGCCTTACTACTGCTTGAATATCTTGGCTCTGTGTATATGAACACAGTCAACTCTTTCATTGCCTTGAGCATTGCTGGAGGATATTCAAGCTATTTGCTGATCTCTAGCTATGTTTTAACCAAACTTTATTTTATAAGGAGTCCCCAGGCTCAACTATGAGGCATTTTTATGCCTCCTTTGATTGATGCTTCCTGCCATGGCCCTTAGTGATTTGGTAATATTTTAGATCCCTGCCTAAGTTGTTTTACTATTAGATAACTAGTGTGGAGAGCTGCCAGAATATTTGTATCCTTTCTTTGTGGCCAAGAATAGATTTAATGGTTCCTGAGAGAATTTTATTGTTTGATGGCTTTTCCCATTCTTATATCAGCTTTCAGTGGTTTCACAGAAAACTTATTATCTTTGAAGTCAGGCCTCCTTTACCTACCCTTCTGATCCTACTCCTTCCAAATTTTCTTTTCTCAGAACATAGAATTAAAAGTCAACCACATTTGATTCAGAAACTATGCCCTACTAGTTTTTGTCTTAGGCCAAGATACTGACCTCTGAGTCACAAGTTCTGTAAGATGCACTTTGGGACAAGTAAATAGTTATGATATAACAGTGCCAGTGCCAGGACATAGTAAATAGTTTAAGTTCAGAAACAGGGTAACTTCAGTTACCCATATTGCAGTTATAATCAGTCTTTTTGTATTGCACGATTAAATCATGAGAGTTTTTTAATAGAAAATGTAGTTTGTAGTCAACATATATTATCTATCTATATTAATATTTACTAAAGTATTTGTTTCTCTTCCCTTTAGTTCTGAATTGCCTGCTTGCTAACTCAGAACATTACTGATTTTGTAGGCAATTATGTATTTTTAAAATTTGAAATGTATTACTGAAATACAGTTCCATCTATTTATTACCCTGGGATCAGTTCAGTTCAGTCGCTCAGTTGTGTCCAACTCTGCAACCTCATGGACTGTAGAATGCCAGGATTTTCTGTCCATCACCAGCTTCTGGAGGTTACTCAAACTCATGTCCATCAAGTCAGTGATGCCATCCAATCATCTCATCCTCTGTCGTCCCCCTTCTCCTCCTTGGGATGCATATACCTTGGGATGGTTATATGCATTTTGGAATTTGCTGAATATCTATTTTGATGATAAAACCATCTATCAGTAATTTTTAACAAATCAATTTGAAGTTTTCAAACTTGTATTCAAGGAGATTATATCTTAAAATGCAGGTAATATTTTATATTCCAGTTATGCCAAGAGCATTATTTTGCTTCCTTTAAGCTTTAAACAGTTCTTTATGTAAAGTTTGATAAATGGACCCTTTATTATTTCAATGAATTGCACTAGTTTTCTATTACTCTGAAGATTTGGCATAAGCAATAAATCTTTGTAGTCAACATGACTTTTTATGTCCCCGCAATTACTTAAGTCTCTCATGGACTTTTGTACTTACATTTTAAAATTCATAATCTTCTTTTGGTTCTGTAGCAATATTATTCTAGTTTCACATGTAGGGAAATATTCCTTGTAATTCCTGTGGGAATGAGAATATTTTCTGAGCAGTGTATACTACTTCAACTTCTGTGCACTGGATTCATGACTTGAGACTTGATAAATCTAGAGCCTAGAAATTGTATATTCTTCTGAGAAATCCCACTGCTGGGTATCTCAAAAAAATTTTAGAGAAATTAAAAGTAATAAGCTTCTAGGAATAAGAGAAACTAATTTAATTTTTTTTTTTTTTTTAATTTAAAGCATCTTTCATGAGTCATTGTTCAAAAAGACTATTAAAGAAACCAGTCCTTTAGAAATAAAAGATGAGGATTTCCGTTTCCTTCCACTTTGGATATAGAAAAAGTTGCAAGAGAATGTTCCTCCACCTTAGCAATCAGAATCTTTAAGTCAGAGTTTCATAAACTCACAGAGATATGAACATGCAAAGTTACCTATTGAATTGTAATCCACAGAGTAATTAACTTGACCTAGAAGAGAAGTGACCCATGTCTGCTTTTTTATCTGGTAAAACAGCAGGAGGAGAAAGAAGCCATCATAGCTGTGACTAAGGAAAAAACAGATCCCTTTAATAAGTTCTTAAAGACTGATAATGTGCTGGTATGACAGTTTAGAATCCCAGGGAGGTAGAACCCAAAGAAAATTTGTAACTGCCTGCCAAATCTTTTCCACAAGCTTCTTTTAGCACTAAGGAGAAAATTGTGCACAGCACGGAAGAGCTGAGACGGATTCCACCTGGGATTCAGGTATGTAGGGAATGCTGAAGTCTGAGGGGAGGACAGTGCACCAAGAGAAATCCTTATGCATTTAAGGAACTCATTGTATGATAGTGCTATGGGCCTGCTAAAATGTAGAGGCAGGGAGGGATAACTGAGAGAAAATCTCCAGGCCTCTACACCTTCTACTGAGTAGGAGACAGCATCTGTTTATTTGAAGGAGAGCTGAGAGTAAGCCTTCAGATGCAGGTGCACAAAGATACCTGAATGCTGAGAAGCATACTGAAGGGACAGAATTTCTATAGATACTCTGGATCTCACAGTGAGCATGAGGCAGAAGACATGTGTGGCTGGGTGTGGGAAAGAGAGATGAGATAAAACTCTCCAAGGTGCCTGATCATGGAGTCTAATGAAGTCTAGGGACAGGGAAACAGAGATGCTGTAGGCATTCAGAACCCAAGTCTACTAAAAGAAAGGTCCTGAATTTACCTTCAAATAATTTGAGACCTCACTGAACTAAATATAACAAAAGCAGCAACAGATTCTAGGCCAAGCTCAAATGCAGATGGAGTTGATTTAGAAGGAGCATGCTTTTTTCTAGACATACATATTATTTATTTTGGACTCCATTTTTTTTTTTTTTTTTTTACAATTTTATGACATTTAAGAGAAATTTATTAGATAATAAGAAAGAAAACTAGATTGATAATCAACAATGAATCAGGCAGGAGGCATTGAAATTATCAATCAGTGATTTAAAAATAACCATGATAAAAATGTTAAAGGGTTTCATGGAAAAGGCCAGCTATTTCAAAGTAACTATGACAAATACATCATAGCATCTAGAGAAAAAGGCAGAAAACAGCAAGAATGAACAGATGGGATGTATCATCAGAGGAATAGATATTATAAAAGATTCAGTCAGTCATTTCAGTCACTCAGTAGTGTTTGACTCTTTGTGACCCCATGGACTGCAGCATGCCAGACTTCCCTGCCCATCACCAACTCCCAGAACCTGCTCAAACTCATGTCCATTGAGTCAGTGATGCCATCCAACAATCTCATCCTCTGATGTCCCCTTCTCCTCTTGCCTTCAATCTTTCCCAGCATCAGGATCTTTTCCAATGAGTCAGTTCTTCGCATCAGGTAGCCTAAGTATTGGAGTTTCAACTTCAGCATCAGTCTTTCCAGTGAATATTCAGGACTGATTTGCTTTAGGATGCACTGGTTAGAGCTCCTTGCAGTCCAAGGGACTCTCAAGAGTCTTCTCCAACACCACAGTTCAAAAGCATTAATTCTTCAGTGCTCAGCTTTCTTTATGGTCCAACTCTCACACCCATACATGACTACTGGAAAAATCATAGCCTTGACTAGATGGACCTTTGTTGGCAAAGTAATGTCTCTACTTTTTAATATGTTATCTAGATTTGTCATAGCTTTTCTTCCAAGGAGCAAGTGTCTTTTAATTTCAAGGCTGTAGTCACCATGTGCAGTGATTTTGGAGCCCCCAAAATAAAGTCTTCACTGTTTCAATTGATTTCCCATCTATTTGCCATGAAGTGATGGGACTGGATGTCATAATCTTCATTTTTGAATGTTGAGTGTTAAGCTAGCTTTTTCACCCTCCTTTTTCACTTTTAACAAGAGGTTCCTCAGTTGTTCTTTGCTTTCAGCCATAAGGGTAGTGTCACCTGCATATCTGAAGTTTTTCATATTTCTCCCAGAAATCTTGATTCCAGCTTTTGCTTCATCCAGTGCAGTGTTTCACATGATGTGCTCTGCATAGAAGCTAAATATGCAGGGTGACAATATACAACCTTGGCGTACTCCTTTTCCCAATTTGGACCCAGTCCATTGTTCCATGTCTGGTTTTAACTGTTTCTTCTTGACCTGCATATAGATTTCTCAGGAGGCAGGTCAGGTGGTCTGGTATTCCCATCCCTTCAAGAATGTTCACAGGTGGTTGTGATTCACACAGTCAAAGGATTTGGCATAGTCAATAAAGCAGAAGTAGATGTCTCTCTGGAACTCTCTTACTTTTTCTATGATTCAACAGTTGTTGGCAATTTGATCTCTGGTTCCTCTGCCTTTTCTAAATCCAGCTTGAACATCTGAAAGTTCTCAGTTCATATACTGTTGAAGCCTGAGTTGAGAATTTTAAGCATTAATTTGCTAGTGTGTGCTAAGTCACTTCAGTCGTGTCTGACTCTGTGCGACCCCATAGACGGCAGCCCACCAGGCTCCCCAGTCCCTGAGATTCTCCAGGCAAGAACACTGGAGTGGGTTGCCATTTCCTTCTCCAATACATGAAAGTAAAAAGTGAAAGTGAAGTCGCTCAGTCGTGTCTAACCCTCAGCGACCCCATGGACTGCAGCCTTCCAGGCTCCTCCGTCCATGGGATTTTCCAGGCAAGAGTACTGGAGTCGGGTTTCATTGCCTTCTCCGTGCTAGTGTGTGAGATGAGTGCAATTGTGTGTAGTTTGAACATTCTTTGGCATTATCTTTCTTTGGGATTGGAGTGAAAACTGATATTTTCCAGTCCTGTGGGCACTGCTGAGTTTTCTAAATTTGCTGGCATATTGAGTGCAGCACTTTCACAACATCATCTTTTAGGATTTGAAATAGTTCAAGTGGAACTCCATCACCCTCACTGGTTTTGTAGTGATGCTTCCTAAGGCCCACTTGACTTTGGACTCCAGGATGTTTAGCTCTAGGTGAGTGATCATACCATCATGGTTATCTGGGTCATTAAGAACTTTTTAATATATTTCTTCCTTGTATTCTTGCCACTTTTTCTTAATATCTTCTGCTTCTATTAGGTCTCAACCATTTCTGTCCTTTATTGTGCCCATCTTTGCATGAAATGTTCCCTTTGTATCTTTAATTTTCTTGAAGAGGTTTCTAGTCTTTCCCATTGTATTGTTTTCCTCTATTTCTTTGCACCAATCACTGAGGAAGGCTTTGTTATCCTTCCTCGCTATTCTTTGGAACTCTATATTCAGATGGATATAACTTTCCTTTTCTCCTTTGCCTTTAGCTTCTCTTCTTTTCTCAGCTATTTGTAAGACTTCTTTAAACAAGCATTTTTCCTTTTTGCATTTCTTTTTCCTTGGGATGGTCTTGAGCACTGCCTCCTGTACAATTTCAAATATAATATATGCTAGAAATGAAAAGTATGTTAACAGTATGTAATAGAATCCTTCCTATGATCTATCAGCAGACTGTGTATAGCAGAGAAAAGAATCAGTGATCAGTATCCTTAAATATAGGTCAAAGAAATTTTTCAAATTTAAATAGCAAAAGTCAAAACAGTGAAAAAAAAAAAAGAGAGAGAACAAAGCTTTCAAGATATGGGGCAATATAAAATAGTCTAGCACATCATTTGGGGGCTTCCCAGGTGTCTCACTGGTAAAGAATCTGCCTGCCAATGCAGGAGTCACAGGTTCAATGCCTGGATTTGGACAATCCTCTGGAGTAAGAAATGGCAACCCACTTCAGTGTACTTGCCTAGAAAATTCCATGGACAGAGGAGCCTGGTGGGTTGCAGTTCATGGGGTTGTGGAGTTCGACAGGACTGAGTGACTGAGCATGCACGCAGCACGTCATTTGGAGTCCAAGACAGAGAAACATCTAGAGAGAAAGAAAGACATTACATACAGTGGAACAACATTAAGAGTGCTGCTGATTACTTACCTGAAATGACAACCCAGATTTTGGAATTGCATCATTCTAGTGTGGGAAAATAAAAATCATGCACAGAGATTTCTATATTTCTATATTTAAAATAAAGGTGAAATAAAGACATGTTAAGATAAGCAAAAGTTTGAAGAATTCAGCTAATGCAAACTGAACTACAAGAAATGTAAAAAGAAGTTCTTCAGGCTGTATACAATGAATGAAGAATGCTAGAAAAAGCAAATATGTAAGTGAATATATTTCTAAATATCTACATCTATGTTCCTATGTTTATATATATCAGTATCTTTATCTCTTTAAATATCTCTTAGGCACTATTAACTATTTAAAGTAAAATAACAACAATGGATTTTGAGATCTATAGCATATGTAGAATTAAGTATAAGGACACGAAGAACATGAGCATGATAATTTGGAATAAGCTTTTGTCGGATTCTTACATAGTTTATAAAGTAGTAGATTACTTCTGAAGTTAGATTTGATAAATTAAAAATGCATAATGGAAAGCACAAAATGAATAACACAAAAATACATGACTAAAAATCAACATAGGAGACAAATGGAATGCTAAAAATATCAGTTTATTCTGGAGATATCAGGAAAAGATGAACAATTAAGAGAGAACAGACCTGCAAATAGAAAACTAATACCATTTTCGTAGACTTGAAATGTATCAAATATTATTTTAAAACTAATGTCATTTGATTCCTCCAGAAAGTTTACCCAAGACAGAGTTAGAAGCTCAAAGTATTTACTCATGAAACCCTTGTGATAAATAATAAAAGGGAAAGTCAGTAGGAATGTGTAAGAAAAGCCTTCATGTTGCAAAAGTATAGTGAATACCATAAAGAAAATGGATTGTGTAAAAAGAGCATCACATTGTGAATTATCATTCTGTTCTCATTGTGTTAAAGGCACATGCAATGTGCCAGTGTTGGTGGTGCTGACCTGTCACCTGGCCAAAGTAGTGTTTGACAGGTTTGTCCACCACAGAGTCACTCCACTCTTCCATACTCTATTTTTCAAAAGTGAATCACTATTTGGTACAATTCATGTTCAAGGATTTGATTTAGGTCATACCTGAATGGTCTAGTGGTTTTCCCTACTTTCTTCAATTTCAGTCTGAATTTGGCAATAAGCAGTTCATGGTCCGAGCCACAGTCAGCTCCTGGTCTTGTTTTTGCTGATTGTATAGAACTTCTCCATCTTTGGCTGCAAAGAATATAATCGATCTGATTTCGGTGTTGACCATCTGGTGATGTCCATGTACAGAGTCTTCTCTTGTGTTGTTGGAAGAGGGTATTTGCTATGACCAGTGCATTTTCTTGGCAAAACTCTGTTAGTCTTTGCCCTGCTTCATTCCGTATTCCAAGGCCAAATTTGCCTGTTACTCCAGGTGTTTCTTGACTTCCTACTTTTGCATTCCAGTCCCCTGTAATGAAAAGGACACCTTTTTTGGGTGTTAGTTCTAAAAGGTCTTGTAGGTCTTCATAGAACCGTTCAACCTCAACTTCTTCAGCGTTACTGGTTGGGGCATAGACTTGGATTACTGTGACACTGAATGGTTTGCCTTGGAAACGAACAGAGATCATTCTGTCATTTTTGAGATTGCATCCAAGTACTACATTTCGGACTCTTTTGTTGACCATGATGGCCACTCCATTTCTTCTTAGGGATTCCTGCCCGCAGTAGTAGATATAATGGTCATCTGAGTTAAATTCACCCATTACAGTCCATTTTAGTTAAGGAATGATGCTAAAGCTGAAACTCCAGTATTTTGGCCACCTCATGCGAAGAGTTGACTCATTGGAGAAGACTGATGCTGGGAGGGATTGGGGGCAAGAGGAGAAGGGGATGACAGAGGATGAGATGGCTGGATGGCATCACTGACTCGATGAATGTGAGTCTGAGTGACCTCTGGGAGTTGGTGATGAACAGGGAGGCCTGGCATGCTGCGGTTCATGGGGTCGGAAAGAGTCGGACACGACTGAGCGACTGATCTGATCTGATCTGATGTTCAAGGATTGTGAAGAAGTTAAGCTCCTCCTCCTTGATGGAGGAATAGCTACATAATTTGGAATTCTTAAGTAAAGTACATTTATCTCTTCTCTTACATTTATTCATTCAATTACTTAAGTTAATATGGACTTACACATATTTATTTTATACTTTGTGTTATTGCTCAAATAGTTACAGCTTTGAGCAATTGGTCAATTTGTTCTGGTAGCTTTGGCCATTTGGAGCTCTTTCAGTTAGGCTCCTGTGTCCATCTGGCATTCACCAACACTTCTGTTCTTTTATTTTTTTAATCATTTCCTTTCTGGCACTACAAGATGCTCCAGGTTCATTTTGTATATTCCCTAAGCCATCCCTCGATTAAGCCATTTCTCCCAGGAGACCTGATTCCTTTTATTGGAGAATGGTTTGATAAACAAAGATCTGGGAGCTGGGTAGACTTAATTCTCTGTCATTGTTGCTTCTTCAGTTCAGTTGCTCAGTCGTGTCATACTCTTTGTGACCCCATGGACTGCAACACCCCAGGCTTCCCTGTCCATCACTAACTCCTGGAGCTTGCTCAAACTCATGTCCATTGAGTAGGTGATGCTATCCTACTATCTCATCATCTTAGTTGTCCCCTTTTCCTCGTGCCTTCAATCTTTCCCAGCATCAGGGTCTTTTCCAATGAGTCAGTTCTTTGTATCAGGTGTTATTAGCCTACTAATTTGTATATGCACACATGTATATAATTATTTATCTATCTGTATATCTGTATCTGTATCAAGCTAAATATGAAAGTGAAAGTTGCTCAGTCTTATCTGACTCTGCGATCCCATGGCCTATACAGTCCATGGAATTCTCTAGCCCAGAATACTGGAGTGGGTAGTCTTCCCTTTTTCCAGGGAATCTTCCCAACCCAGGGATCAAACCCAGGTCTCCCACATTATGCGCATCATATTATCAGTTGATCTACAAGGGAAGCCTAAGAATCAGATCAGATCAGATCAGATCAGTCGCTCAGTCGTGTCCGACTCTTTGCGACCCCATGAACCGCAGCACGCCAGGCCTCCCTGTCCATCACCAACTCCCGGAGGTCACTCAGACTCACATCCATCGAGTCAGTCATGCCATCCAGCCATCTCATCCTCTGGCATCCCCTTCTCCTCCTGCCCCCAATCCCTCCCAGCATCAGAGTTTTTCCCAATGAGTCAACTCTTCGCATGAGGTGGCCAAAATACTGGAGTTTCAGCTTTAGCATCATTCCTTCCAAAGAAATCCCAGGGCTGATCTCCTTCAGAATGGACCGGGTGGATCTCCTTGCAGTCCAAGGGACTCTCAAGAGTCTTCTCCAACACCACAGTTCAAAAGCATCAATTCTTCGGCACTCAGCCTTCTTCACAGTCCAGCTCTCACATCCATACATGACCACAGGAAAGACCATAGCCTTGACTAGACGAATCTTTGTTGGCAAAGTAATGTCTCTGCTTTTGAATATGCTATCTAGGTTGGTCATAACTTTCCTTCCAAGGAGTAAGCGTCTTTTAATTTCATGGCTGCAGTCACCATCTGCAGTGATTTTGGAGCCCAGAAAAATAAAGTCTGACACTGTTTCCACTGTTTCTGGAGTGGATAGCCTATGCGTTCTCCAGGGAGTCTTCCTGTCCCAGAATTCAAACCAGGGTTTTCTGTATTGCAGGCAGATTCTCTTCCAGCTGAGCTCTCAGGGAAGCCCCAAGCTAAACATGGATTCATACAACTGTCTCTCACTCTAATCCATTACCATATGGTTCATTCTAGTCCCCCTTCTCCTTGCTTACATGTGACTCTCTTTCTAATAATGATAAACCTAGCTCACAACACTCACCATCTATTAACATTTACTTATTTGTTAACTGCTCTATACATATGCAGTCTTTTCAGACTTGTTAACCCACGCCCCTGTAAGAAACAACTAGAGGACAGTATTTAGTTCAGATGGAAAGAATCGTCTTTGGAAAAAAATAGCTATTATTTAAAAAATGTTATCTGGATATACATTAAAAAAGCAATGTTTCTAAGTCGGTAATGTTTTCAAATGTTAAGTGGATTAAGTCAAATCCAATAAATCAAGTTATCAAAAACTGTCATAAAATAATTCAAAATCTGTGTAAAGGTTTTGTCTTGCTGTACTATGGATGATATAGGCATAAATACATATCACTGGTATCAAGTAGTTCTGAGGAGATAAAAGACATATAAAAAGAGAGGTTTCATGGTGGCACACGATCACAAAGGGCTGCACGATATGTGTGTACAAGTGACACTGGAGATAAGATAAATATTTTGAACTATTATGTCTGAGAGATCACTAGTTAATAATCAGTAGAAGGATAATGTAAGGGTAAGAGTTCATAGGCTCCTTATCTTATTTCTTCCACTTCTTTTAAGTTTGGGAGCAAGGTTTACCATGATGGCATTCTTGATTTATTACAGGTCTCAGGTAGTCCTGAGATTGCCAAACTTAGCCTTGAAACAAATCCAGGGAGCAGCAGATATGTCCAAATGTTACTCTTATCTGTGGCAATGAACTGTGATTTTGAGATCCATTCCAACAAAGTAATCCAAGAATCAGGAAGCCAGCAAGCCAGAATTTGTCTTATTCTACAAAGATACTTTTCTTAGAGATTATGATGGAAATACAGGCTTTGTTTATCATATACCTAAAATATATTCTTAGTATGGGTTGATTTTACTTTCTTCAATTTGCAAAAGACTGATAGAAAATGCACTGTAATAGAAGATAAAAGAACAAAATTATGATGTTAGCTCTTTTATTGACTTAGTTGTTTAAACTTCTGAAAGTCACTTTACCTCTGTGAGACTTATTTTAATTTTTGATACACTAGAAAGTAATTCTCTCAGGATGCTATAAATAAAATTCAAGTAAAATAAACAGGTGAAAGGAAGTACATGATCGGATTTTTCAGGCGCTCTCAAAAAGCTGTTTCTTCACTGCAGTTTAGGCAACTTTGTTGTATCTGTGATACAAAAAAATTTTTAGTGCTGTGTTTGCAGTTTCTAGTTACCTGTAATAATTATATATGTGGTGCTATTTTATTTTTATAATCTTTACTATATTTTATATCAATAATATATATTTATAAAGTCCGTTGATATTGGCAACATAGTTGCTATTAAAAACCTATAACACTATTACCAAATTATTACATTTATTACCAAATTATTACATTTGGTACCAAATTATTAGAGATGGATAATGTTTTAATTTATTCAAATATTTACTGATTTTTATGGAGATAATGTCTTAACTTAAAATAGTGATTTTATTTATGAAAACCTTAGTCATTGTAGCAGACCAATACTGGAGCTGGTATTTTCTGGATGGAGATGCATTTCAGTAAATCACATGAGGGATGTAGTTTAGGATCAGCACTATAATAATCTTAGCTACATCATTAGCAGCATTATCTTTAAATATACAGAATTTTTAAAAGAAGGCTTAACATGTGTCTATTATTGCATATAAAATCTCACTTAAAAATCCAAAACAAATTCCAAAACAAAGTCCAAAAATGGACTTCATTTTCCCATGCAGACCAGTACTATCCAAGCATGTAAAATCAGAGTTGAATTTTGTGGTTTGAAACATCCTGTCACCGATTTTCATACATTATAAGCCACAATAAGTCAAAACCTGCATCTGCAAATCCAATAGCTCTATGGTCTGGTCATCAGTGAATGATGTTGAGTAAGGAGCCATATGTCATTTGGCAATTATTTCATGACACAATGATTATTTCAAAGTTGTTAATTCAACAGAGGGACTTTCATAAAAGAGTACATTTTTTGAACACTGTTTTATTCTCCAGTTAAGTGCCCATTTGCTGTTATCTTCTTCACCCCCCAAAAATCTCATGGAGCAAGTCAATATGTAAATAAGTCATTAGCTAAGGGAAAGGGAAATAAAAAAACCCAAACTCAACACTAATAAGATATCAGATGGTTTCTTAGTAATAAGCATATGAAAATGATAGATATATTTCCTACTTCTCCACGAGTTTCTATCTGACCTAGTTGCAATTGTTGAGTGTGTTTTCTATACGCAAATCTTGAAAAACTGCTATGAGAGATTTGGAAAGCTTTGTGATTTCTAAATGTATTTTAAAAGTGAAATAACTTTGGTTGAAGAGGATCAATAAAAATAAAACATTGGTTTTATGAGATTAGGGGAAAAAAGTAAAATTTCAGTGATCATATAAACAAGTGATAATTTAAATTCCTAATAAAATATAATGTAAATATCTGTATTTCTTGTTCCCAGGAGTCAACAAAAGCAAAAAAAGTTTTTATCCCAGGAGAAAAACTGAAAGATAGACAAAATAGACTAAAAAGAGAAAATTATAAATTGCAGGAGCTATTCCACAGCTTAGGCCACTTGCAATCAAGGCCCTTCCAAAAATGACAGTCGGCAGGTGAGATCTGTGAGCTGGAGAAACAAGTGCAGTGCAGATTCCTCAGGCTAGACAATGCAGAAATGATTGCTTTCCCAAAACGTTTCAGAACTATATCTCACTACAAACACCCAACATAGCCCTGGGTGGTGCCAGATTTTGTTGACAAAATAATTTGACATAAACTCTTCCAATATAGAGGAGATTTTCAAGAGTTACCACACTGCCATCTAGAACTTATATACTTTTGTAGTAAAAAGAAAAGAGCAAAGAAAAAAATTACCTTTGTGATTCTTTGTTTCAAAGAGCCCATTCAAAATACAAGAAGAGTTTTGGGGAAGCAAAATAGACCACACAGAGTAATAAGAGAATTTAAATAGCTTTGTAAGAAAAATGCGCATTAGTTTGTCACATATAGAGTTTCTGACATGGAATACTGAAAATTCAGTGATAAATGAGACTAGTGTAGGAGAAAGAAAAAAGTGAGTTGGATATATTCAATTTGGTGTAAAACAAATCTCAGGAGAGAAGTGGGATTTATATTACCTCAATAGCTGGGAGAGAAGTTTGTCAGGGAAAGCATGAAAATGATTAGATGTTATAAATGAACTAATCAGCATTTCTTTAGGGGCTTCTCATTTCTCAAAAGGTACTTCTACTTGGTTCCATCCTTACTCCCTAAAGTTCAGAGAGTAATTGTCTTAGCAATTTTGAGGTCATGTTGAAGATGAAAGACAGAGAGGATTTGTGTAAGTCAGTGTGTTAAAATTGCATATAAATAAAATGTTGATTGATTTGTCACAATAATTACAAAGCTGAGCTTTTATTTATTTATTTATTTTTGTATGGCAAGTGGAAAGAACTCAGATAAATTTTATTTTATTTAACTTTACAATATTGTATTGGTTTTTCCATATATCAAAATGAATCTGCCACGGGTATACATGTGTTCCCCATCCTGAACCCTCTTCCCTCCTCCTTCCCCATCCCTCTGGGTTGTCCCAGTGCACCAGGCCCAAGCATCCAGTATCCTGTATCGAACCTGGACTGGCGATTGGTTTAATATATGGTATTATACATATTTCAATGCCATTCTCCTAAATCATCCCACCCTCCCCCTCTCCTACAGAGTCCAAAAGACTGTTCTATACATCAGTGTCTCTTTTGCTATCTCGTATACAAGGTTATTGTTACCATATTTCTAAATTCCATATATGTGCATTAGTATACTGTATTGGTATTTTTCTTTCTGGCTTACTTCACTCTGTATAATAGGCTCCAGTTTCATCCACCTCATTAGAACTGATTCAAATGTATTCTTTTTAATGGCTAAGTAATACTCCACTGTATATACCACAGCTTTCTTATCCATTCATCTGCTGATGGACATCTAGGTTGCTTCCATATCCTGGCTATTGTAAATTCCTGCTATGGGACAAGTTATTAAGGCCATAACCCAAGTAGTGATTGATTTTTGTAAAAGCTTTGATCTAATTAAATCTTTAATCACAAATATGTTATAATCTGTTCAAAAGTATATATTAGAATTACATGAAAAAATTAATATTCTTCAAGAATTTTAAGAAGGAAATAGACAAAGACAGGAATAAAACAATGATCCTTTCTGCCATATAAACTTTGAGTCATAGAACACTATCACTGTGGAATAATTAAGGTAATTTTTTGTTGTTGCTATTGGTTTCAATTTATCTGGCTGTGCCAGGTCTCAATTGTGGGATGTGGGATCAAGTTCTCTAATTAGGGATTGAACCTGGGCCTTTTGCAGTGGAAGCTAGAGTCTTAGCCACTGGACCACCAGGGAAGTCCCTAAGGTAACATTAATAATAACTCTTATTTATTGAGCACTTAGTAATCGTATGATAACTGCTGGTTCTTCTTATACACCGGACACTGTTCCAAGTGCTTTTATACTGTATTTCATTCAATCCAAATAATAGCTCTGGAAATAAATTTGTTATCCCTAGTTTCCATACAAGCAAATGAGTTGACAACATTTAACAACTGGATCATTTAACAACTGCCAAAGAATGCTCAAACTACCTCACAATTGCACTCATCTCATATGCTAGTAAAGTAATGCTCAAAATTCTCTAAGCCAGGCTTCAGCAATACATGAACCATGAAATTCCTGATGTTCAAGCTGGTTTTAGAAAAGGCAGAGGAACCAGAGATCAAATTGCCAACATCTGCTGGATCATGGAAAAAGCAAGAGAGTTCCAGACAAACATCTATTTCTGCTTTATTGACTATGCCAAAGCCTTTGACTGTGTGGATCAGAAGAAACTGTGGAAAATTCTGAAAGAGATGGGAATACCAGACCACCTGACCTACCTCTTGAGAAACCTGTATGCAGGTCAGGAAGCAACAGTTAGAACTGGACGTGGAACAACAGACTGGTTCCAAATAGTAAAAGGAGTACGTCAAGGCTGTATATTGTCACCCTGCTTATTTAACTTCTATGCAGAGTACATCATGAGAAACGCTGGACTGGAAGAAACACAAGTTGGAATCAAGATTGTCAGGAGAAATATCAATAACCTCAGATATGCAGATGACACCACCCTTATGGCAGAAATGAAAAGGAACTAAGAAGCCTCTTGATGAAAGTGAAAGTGTAGAGTGAAAAAGTTGGCTTAAAGGTCAACATTCAGAAAACGAAGATCATGGCATCTGGTCCCATCACTGCATGGGAAATAGATGGGGAAACAGTGGAAACAGTGTCAGATTTTATTTTTCTAAGCTCCAAAATCACTGCAGATGGTGACTGCAGCCATGAAATTAAAAGACGCTTACTCCTTGGAAGGAAAGTTATGTCCAACCTAGACAGCATATTCAAAAGCAGAGACATTACTTTGCCAACAAAGGTCTGTCTAGTCAAGGCTATGGTCTTTCCTGTGGTCATGTATGGATGTGAGAGTTGGGCTATGAAGAAGGCTGAGCTCCAAAGAATTGATGCTTTTGAAGTGTGGTGTTGGAGAAGACTCTTGAGAGTCCCTTGGACTGCAAGGAGATCCAACCAGTCCATTCTGAAGGAGATCAGCCCTAGGATTTCTTTGGAGGGAATGATGCTGAAGCTGAAACTCCAGTACTTTGGCCACCTCATGCGAAGAGTTGACTCATTGGAAAAGACTCTGATGTTGGGAGGGATTGGGGGCAAGAGGAGAAGGGGACGACAGAGGATGAGATGGCTGGATGGCATCACTGACTCGATGGACGTGAGTCTGAATGAACTCCAGGAGTTGGTGATGGACAGGGAAGCCTGGCGTGCTGTGATTCATGGGGTCGCGAAAAGTCAGGCACAACTGAGCGACTGAACTGAACTGAACTGAACAACTGGATCATAGGATAGAAAGCCCAGAGATAACCCAGGCACCTATGGTTGTTTTCATGTGCATGCATTTATTTGTGATATTAAATATTTATATCTTTATTAATTATACTAGTGATATTGAATCTTTTCTATTTTATTTTTCTAGTGAGGTTAAACATTTTGAACATATTGTGTATGTTTGTTCAAGCATGTTACTTTCCAGTAGTCACTGTAATAAATTGTACCTTAACAGGCAGACATGTGGTTTCTCTATTCCATAGAAATCAATGAAAACTGCAAGGAGTCTGAATACAAGGATTGGAAATGATTTAGTAAAAGTATATTTTTGGAGAATCTATACTGGAATGTTTGTTTTCCTATGGTCTCTTTTTTGAAGAGTCCTTCATAAAATGTTTTAAAATTGCTTTCAGTCTTATTTCTAATTATACAAAAGTGAGTATTCCAATATACATGTTTGCAAATATAAACTGAGTTGTACTTATGGTCTTTTCCTAGACTTTTTTTTACTCTTGTACTATGGGCAAAACTTATTATTTTTTGGATTCTTGCTTTTAATTTCCTTATATCAGGTTTTAATAATAACTGTGAATTTGATTTTCAAAAATTTGATACCTGTTTTTACTGCATATCTTAAGAGTATGATACTGTGTTCCTATTAAAGAATTTAATATTATACTTCACTTATAAGGTTAGTAATCTGATTTTCTTCTTACTCTCTCCCTTTAAATTAAGCCACTTGATTTGTGTTATGGTTCAAAATAGGCAGCGTCTATTCATCAATTCTCTTTCTAATTATATCTAAATTTCCCCTTATATCTAAAAATCATAGAGACTGCCTTTTCCCCTACAATTTTTACCTATCACTTTCTTTCATCACAGTCAGTACCACATGAGCCAAAACATACATACAGTATCCAACTTATAAGTATTTATTTATTTTACAGGTAGAAAATAACAACTGTTTTAAAGTTTTATCAATATTTGTTCTACAAACTAATTGCTTCATAAAAATCAAACATTTATTGGATATCCATTGAGTGAAAGAACTTTATTAATATAAAAAATCAACAAAGCAATTATCTGGCTTCATGATGTTCACATATACGAACACATATTTAAAGCTTTTCAGTATGAAGAATGAGGAAAATAGGCAATTTTATGCAGCTTTTCCTCATTAATATTCAGATCAGATCAGATCAGTTCAGATCAGTCGCTCAGTCGTGTCCAACTCTTTGCAACCCCATGAATTGCAGCACGCCAGGCTTCCCTGTCTATCACCAACTCCCGGAGTTCACTGAGACTCACATCCATCGAGTCAGTGATGCCATCCAGCCATCTCATCCTCTGTCGTCTCCTTCTCCTCTTGCCCTCAATCCCTCCCAGCATCAGAGTCTTAATATTAGGAACTTTTATTTCTGTGATGGTTTTGAGATATTGTTGAAGTGTTGGGGAAAATGAGAAACCAGAGAGCATGATAATGATGATAATCAAGTATCTTTAATTTTTACCTTCATAGATGGGTCTAGATTTATTTTTTAAAAAAACATATATTTGTGTTTATCTTTATTTATTTGACTGCACCAGGTCTTAGTTGTGACATACATGCATGTGAACTCAACTCTTTCAATTATGGCATGTGAACTCCTAAGTTGCAGCATGTGGGATTTAGTTCCCTGATCAGGGATTGAACCTGGGCACCCTGCACTGGGACCATGGTGACCCAGCCACTGGACCACCAGGGAAGCACCTAAATCTATTTTTTAATTGAAGGATAAGAATTCTGTCTACCAATATAATGTAGACTATTTTAATTACAGGGGAATTTACAGCAGAAGCAAGGGAAGGTTTAGCTCTCTAACATGGTTAGTTCTCTAACACTGTAAAATCACACCATGATGAGAAATTTGAGGGAAGGTGGTTGGAAAAGAAGCAGTGGGAAGACAGACTGACTGGACCAATTACCAAAGTAAAACTGCAGGAGAAGGTGTATAAATCATCACAGGAGCAAGTGGACTAAACAAGTTTATATCAATAACTAATGAATATCCTGGTTGGGCTGGAACTCTCTCTTTAAAGGGAAGAAGAAATGCAGATACAAGTAAGAGAAGGATAAAAGCCTGAGTGAGATGATAAATAGCTTTCCAAATTATCCCATTATAAATACTGCTTTTCAATGAAACCAATGTGAGTGGAATAATTTATGGGTATTCAAAAGAAAATGTGGCTACAGACAGAATCTTAGGGGAATAAAGTACTGAAAAGCACTAGTTGAAAAGGAAGTAAATGGATTTAGTTCACACCAATAGGTCTGATGTGCTCTCAGAAATGGGATTTTCCCACGGTTCTAATTATGAAATCCTCAAGATCCTTAAAACTCTTCCATCGTAGTGCTACATTTAACTTTACAGGCTTAAGGAAAATAATTTTTTTCATATAAATATAAAACACAGTAACCTTGGCTTATTTTTTTTTTTTCAAAATCCATGTTGTTAATCTAGACTTTAAGAAACATAACATATCACTTATATGCCATAACCATCATGCTCATTACATTGAAAGGTGCATAATTAAGACTAGCAGGATGCTTCAACAGGGACAAGTTGAGTGACAATAAGTAAAGAGGGCAGAACATTAAAATAATAATGATAATGCATAATGATAATAATTGATGCACTGAAACACAACTTCCAAAATCATTTTGATAGTCTGGGGAAATTTTCTGGTGTTTATTATAAGGTATCCTTTTAAGAGGATTAGTTTGGAGCACTCCATGATGGTAGAGTAGAAAGACTTCACTAAACTTGACTTTTACTATGCTTCGTGAAAGTCATTTAATCTCCTGAGATTTGTTTCCTAATTTTAAAATAGCTTTCTGGGATTGTTGCAAGGATTAAACAATCATTTTAATATTTTGCCAGTATTAGGTACATATTAAATGTTAGCTTCCTTCCTCTATTTGAGGCACAGACACAAATACTAGCTGCAGAAACAAGTCAATGATTCCTTTTTATATTTGTGCTATGGAGGAATGCTACACTGATTTTTTTTAACGATAAAATATATAGTTGTCACTGTAAGATTTGCTAAAAATTGTTTTCCTTGCAAAATAGATATATAAAGATGAACCCACATTGTAGGTGTTATGGTATAAAAATATGAAAATAGCATTACAGAGAGCATTACATACAAGAAATGAAAAAAATAAGTCATTCTCATAATTTTGCTGAAAAATGATTGATTCTTATAAACTTGGAAAAAGTTTCCCAATATCATCTTTCTGTGACAAACCAAAAAGTTTCTTTCAAAGACTGAATTTTTAATAATGCCAACTTTAATAACACCTGCTATGAAAGAGGCTGAGATATAGCAAAATTTACTTACTGAATATAAAAGAACACTAAACAGTAGATTAGAGGCAAACATGGCAATAGTTATTACATGGATAGCAGAACTCACTGTTTTGTATCTTATTCAGTGCTCTGTTTGGGGGCACAAGCACACCTCGTCTGATAATTTTTGGAGATTTATTGAAGGCATTTCTTTAATTGCTAAATTATTAAAGGTGATGGTGCATTAGTAGATAGAGACCAAGAATGCTAGACATCCTATAAAGCACGGGGAAGTACTGTATATTTTAAAAAATTCTCTGGATACAAATTTTGAATGTCCCTCATTGCCACTTAAAATTACCTGACCCTAGGAAATAACTCTATAGGCATATATAAAATATTTTCATGGTTGTAATATATACCAAATTCTCCAGGATTTCATCTATATATCAAAGGGACATTGTCCATTGTTTTGTTTGAATTTTGCCAAAAGTCACTTTCCATTTTGGAAAATTATATTAGAATGGTAATGTTGCTTGTGATATTTGAGCCACCAATGTAACATACTTTTTCAGTTTGTATTTATAATTATTACATTTTTAGAGATTCTTTATATAAGTGTGTGCTCAGTTGCTCAGTCATTTCTAACTCTTCACAGACCCATGGGACTGTAGCCTGCCACGCTCCTCTGCCCATGGAATTTTCCAGGCAAGAATATTGGAGTGGGGTGCCATTTCTTACTCCAGGGGATCTTCTTGACCCAGGGATCAAACCCACATCTCTTGCATCGCCTGCATTGGCAGGCAGATTCTTTACCTCTAGCACCACCTGGCAAGCGCTTTTTGTGGTCGTTTAGTTGCCCAGTCATGTCTGACTCTGTGTGACTTCATGGACTGCAGCATGCTAGGCCTCCCTGTTGCTCACCATCTCCTGGAGTTTGCCCAATTTATTGTTCATTGCATCGGTGATGCAGTCCAGCCATCTCATCCTCTGATGCACTCTTCTCCTTCTGCCCTCAATCTTTCCCAGCATCAGGGACTTTTCCAATGAGTCGTCTTTTGCATCAGATGACCAAAATACTGGAGCTTCAGATTCAGCATCAGTCCTTCCAGTGAATATTCAGGGTCAGTAAGTGTAGATACACTTTTAAAAGTTCTTATTTAAAACTATATGAAGAAAATCTATCAATGGTATTCAGGTGATTATGTAACACTGTATCTTGTAGTTTGTCCAATAATTGAGCAATTTCTTATATTTCTAATCTGTGAAAACATTTTTAAATGAAGCAATAAAAATTAGTGAAATTTCATACAAATTTTACTGAGAAACACACTGATTATGTTAGCAGGTATATATGGTATTTCCAAAATTTATAGAACAGTTTGAAAACTATATTAATGTCACCAGATTGTTTTAAATATATCTGATTCAGAGGACTAAAGGTTTATTTATTTCTTACAGGATAGCACAATATATTACAAGTATGTAAAACCAAGAAAATTTTAAAAATGACTCTAGCTGTTTAGTAGATTGTTTTATTTATAGAAAGAAGTTCAAATGAAAAAAAAATCTTGTGCTTTACTTAGCAATGATTTTGTATCAAGAAGGCTTGAAGAGATTGTGAAAAATGTTGATCAACTGTGTAATGAACTGAAGTCAAGGAAATTCTCATACAAGGGATGAAACATCCTATGTGAAAATGAATTATTACTACTTATATATATGTCAGGTTTGTAGGATTAAAAATTAATGATAGAAATGTTACTTTCAAAATTACTGATAATGGATAAAAAGAGATTGTCAATTCACAAAGCTCTTAAGAATCTCATGTGAAAAGATTTGCTTTCCAAATGTCACTGCTTCAATAGCAGCTATGATGGGTCTACAAAGTGGATATAGAGCTGATTATTAATAGCTCTAGGTACTTTAATAATTCATAATATTATTTACTGACATCAGGGATGTTAAAGAAATACTTCAAAATCAACAAAGATTGCATTCAATGTTACTAATAAAATTAAGAGTAAACCATGCCGTATAATAAAAAGAAAACATGGTAACAAATGAAAATAAGTTGACTTCAATGTAAAGTTAAAAATGTTTTTATTATTTGAAATTATCAAAGAATTCGTTAAATGAAAAATTAAGTATCACAATTCAAATATCACAAAAACAATATATCGAGAACATATTTATGTTTACAAAGTTAAATGGAACCCTTTATAAGATTCTAGAAATGAATATAAATATCACAGTGAATGGAACTATTACAGAATTTGTCAACAAACATTATTATTTAAAATTAGCTTTTGCATCAAACATTTTTACAGCTTTCATCTTTGCAAAAGTTGATACATGCAAATAGATTGCATTCACCTGAATGGCTACTAGAAAGAAAGAGTGGTTAGATTTAAATTTTTGGTTTAATTTACAAAACTGGATTAAGTAATAAATTCATTTGAAACAGATGAATAACATTTTAGCCAAGATTTCCAGAAAATTTTACTTGAGCTGTAAACCACTGTTGGAGCCAAATCGTTCTTTATTCAATCTAATTATGAAGGGGTTTGGATGGTGTTAAAACTTAAACAAACTTCTTCAGAAAGAAAACGATTACTCTAGATTTTCAACAACATAGTTGGTTGAAATGGCTGCCAGAGCTGTAGTGCAAAAGTACCAATATCAATACACACATTTTAGCAGAGGAAACATGAGCTTTCTTTTAATATTCTTTGAACACCTTTAATAGCATAGATAAAATTTAGGTTTCCCCCTGAATTTCATTAATAAAGAATGTTTTAGATTGTATATATAAGTAATTGAATTTTTGTAATGCAGAAATAAATCTAAGTTTTAGAAATCACTATTGAAATAGTTCATCTTGGTGATAGAAATTACATATGGAAACAAATTGGGGGTATTCCTTATTGAAAATCAATTTTACTCTGCTTCTGTCCCCAAAGGTTTATCACTCAGTTGGTCTATAGCAGCGCTGTGCTGTGGAAAGCACAATGCACACTGCAAATGAGAGCCACGTATGTGATTTCAACATTTCTACAGTCATATTGTGGAGAAGGCAATGGCACCCCACTCTCGTACTTTTGCCTAGAAAATCCCACGGACGGAGAAGCCTGGTGGGCTGCAGTTCATGGGGTCGCTAAGAGTCGGACACGACTGAGAGACTTCACTTTCACTTTTCACTTTCCTGCATTGGAGAAGGAAATGGCAACCCACTCCAGTGTTCTTGCCTGCAGAATCCCAGGGATGGGGGATCCTGGTGGGCTGCCGTCTATGGGGTCGCACAGAGTCGGACAGGACTGAAGCGACTTAGCAGCAGCAGCATAGTCATATTGTAAAGAGAAAAAAAGCAGGGGAAGTTAAAGTTAATTATATATTATATTTAACATACTATGCTAAGTCACTTCAGTTGTGTCCGACTCTGTGCGACCCCAGAGACAGCAGCCCACCAGGCTCCCCCGTCCCTGGGATTCTCCAGGCAAGAACACTGGAGTGGGTTGCCATTTCTTTCTCCAATGCATGAAAGTGAAAGGTGAAAGTGAAGTCGCTCAGTCGTGTCTGACTCTTAGTGACCCCATGGACTACAGTCTATCAGGCTCCTCCATCCATGGGATTTTCCAGGCAAGAGTACTGGAGTGGGGTGCATTGCCTTCTCTGTAACGTGCTATATCCCTCAATTATTTCAACCTGTATTTAATACTGTAAACATCATTGTGTTATTTTACATTGATTTAGCTTTTAATAAAAACCTAATTTAATTAAAATTGAATAAAGTTAGTAATTCAGTTTTCAGTAGCACTGACCATATTTCAATAGCCATCTGGGGCTGGTAGTTACCATATTGGATATCACTGGACTACAGTCTTTGCAGTCATCATTATTAATAGTCTTAGCAACAATTAACAACTATTAGTTAACCTAACATTGGTTTTTGTTTTAGTGTCTATACATATCTCCATTCTTCCATTTTCCTGCACTTATGGTAAGCTCCTCTTAAGTTCAAACCTACTATAAGGAGGTACAAGAACCTATCAATACTTCATTAGGTTTTTAATGTAGCTAATTATTCTTTCCTTTACAGTTAGGACACTATGTTGATTCTCTTGAATCAATATAATGTATAAATCTGCATTAATAATGTGCAATTTAGTTATTCTTATGTGTGGTTTCAGGTTATATTTTCTATAAATGCCTTTTTAGGCAATAAAGGCAGAGAAGGCAATGGCAACCCACTCCTGTAGTCTCGCCTGGAAAATCCCATGGATGGAGGAGCCTGGTGGGCTGCAGTCCATGCGGTCACTAAGAGTCGGACACGACTGAGCGACTTCCCTTTCACTTTTCACTTTCATGCATTGGAGAAGGAAATGGCAACCCACTCCAGTGTTCTTGCCTGGAGAATCCCAGGGACGGGGGAGCCTGGTGGGCTGCCGTCTATGGGGTCACACAGAGTCGGACACAACTGAAGCGACTTAGCAGCAGCAGCAGCAGCAGCAGGCAGTAAAGGGAACTTTAGAAAATATTTGTTACAGGGTTTAGAGCCACTTATCTAGATGAATACAGTAATGGTGGTTTTGTCTCTCTGTGTCAGGAAGAACAAGCCATGTTTTATTGGGTTTTAATGAGGGTATTGTGCTCATTGATTTCTAGGCTTATTATACACCATACCAGCTCAACTCTCTGAACACTGCAAAACCTTGCTGGCTATTACACTGATCTTTCTTCTTTATTGGATTCTTCTTTATCTCTCTCCTCTGCTTATCATTTCTGCCCATTTGATATTTTCCCTAAGGACACTAAAAATACGTTTTCTAATTAAGTGATCTAAAACATAAAGTGAAAATATCAAATTCTAAGAAAGTAAGTAAGAAAACAGGTTATTGGTAATAAAAAGATAAAATATATTCAAGTACATATCATGTCCCAGTCATTGTGTTAAGAGCTTAATATAAATATATTAGTTGATATATCTCAAAGCACTCTTTTAGGAATGCACAATTGTTTATCTTCTTTTACAATTGAGGAAGTTAATATTTGTCTTTGTTCAGACTAGGAATAAGAAGTGGAGCTGAGAATTGCCCTCAGATCTTTAACTCCCCCAATCCTAATCTTGCCTCACAAGGAGATACAGCATTGAGCAGATGAAAGCACCACACTAACACACCTGTGTGGAGTGGAAGTTTATTACAGTGGCATGTTGTGTAGTTTTTATCTTAGTCCTTTTGTTTTAATCTAATAAACCATTGCTGGCAGCACTCAAATGAACAACACGGATGCATTTATGTAACAGTGCCCCATGACCGAAAGATTATGTGTTGTTTCACTGTCTATCTAGTTCTACAATATTAGGTTTGTGCTAGTCATACAGCTGTTGCTAAATAGAGACTCCCCAGAACTGTCCGATTTAATATT
The DNA here is from genome assembly GCA_935064755.1 of Tragelaphus eurycerus. Classification (NCBI taxonomy): domain Eukaryota; kingdom Metazoa; phylum Chordata; class Mammalia; order Artiodactyla; family Bovidae; genus Tragelaphus; species Tragelaphus eurycerus. Next base: position 859,036 of record CAKXYN010000097.1, on the reverse strand, counting down.
GGTTTCAATCATTCTGCTGCCTGTGGGGTATTAGAGCATGACGGGGTTGTAGTTGCGTTTCAAAAGCAAAGGACCTCACTGTTCTCTGCTCACATACAACCATTACACTGCTGCTGCTGCTGCTGCTAAGTCGCTTCAGTCGTGTCCGATTCTGTGCGACCCCATAGACGGAAGCTCACCAGGCTCCCCTGTCCCTGGGATTCTCCAGGCAAGAGCACTGGAGTGGGTTGCCATTTCCTTCTCCAATGCATGAAAGTGAAAAGTCAAAGTGAAGTCGCTCAGTCGTGTCTGACTCTTAGCGACCCCACGGACTGGAGCCTACCAGGCTCCTCCGTCCATGGGATTTTCCAGGCAAAAGTACTGGGGTGGGGTGCCATTGCCTTCCCCGAACCATTACACTGGTCCTACATAATTTGCCATTCTTATTTCCTTTTGCTGTTACTTTCCTCTTGGTATATGGAGTAATCTGCTTGTTAGGTTTTACAACTAGCTCATAAACTATGTTTATTTATTTATTTTTTTCACTTGTTAGCTTGCATTAAGGGAAATAAAAATGTTAGCATATTTCCTCTAAATGTTCTCTGTACATTAAAGGACACTCATGCTTTCAAGGGGACCAATTTTAATAGATTACTCTTACTGTACTCTTTATTTTAAAGAATAGGGATTATAGTCTTACTTTGAAGGATTTGTCTAAGGAATTCTCTGATGCTAACTTTAGGCTTACATTTAACCCACCATCACCTGAACGCATGTAGAGTACTGATGTTTACGAAAGTGGCTGAGATAGGTGCTTTTAAAATGGTGAGGAAAAATAATGTTGTCAGTTCTAAAACTTAAATGTTTTCAGTATATCTGTTAAATATATTAAAAGCATATTTTATTTAAATAGTAAATAAATTTGGAATCTTTTAACATTTTAGCAAAATCTTAAGTCTTCTTGTCTGAAAAAGAAAAAAATAACTATTAAAACAGGAGTTTCTCAGCCTTATAATAAGGGTCAAAATAAATCATATGTGAAATTTAATTTATATATGAAATTTGCATGTATTATATTTCATAAGTATCTTTGGTGATTGGTATAATTAATATGAGTTCTATTTAAACGCTATTTTTGATAAAATTTCTAGAAAATGATGAATTTCCCTTATAAATTTATTAATAGTTTAGATTTTTTCTATCCATTAAGACATTTTCACCTAGTTTTCAAAATAACAAAAAAGAGATACTGTGCAAACACAAGATAGATTTCTGCAAGCTTAGAAAATGTATCCTCAGGTGTGCTAAAAACTCTTACTCCATACTTTAATTATGAAAATCATCATTTTCTAATTATTTCTCCACAGTGGTTTTAACATTTTTCAACAACTCCTCAGTCAAAATACATTGTCCATTTTCCTAAGCTAGATGAGATATAGCAATGTATTACAGTCGAGAGTAAAATTATTTAATTGAAATTTAGATGTGTGTCAGTCAGCTAGTACTGCAATAATGCTATATGACAAACCACTCACAAATTCAGTCATTTAAAAATGTTAAAAATTGATTTTAATGTTCTTGAGTTATAGAGTGACTGCATCATGACTGGTGTAGGCTATATTTCAGAAACTAGGATCCAGGGTCCCAGCTCCAGATTACAGACTGAATTCAGGTTCAGGTTCAGGTCCGTACCTTATGATGATCAATCTTTTGGGTCTAGTAGTTGCCCAGTGCATGTGGCCATCTCCATGTGTCTTATTGTGCAATCCAGTCCAAAAGATAGGGGGCTTTCTGAAGGTATTTTCTTTTTATAGTGAAATATCAGGGTTAAAGAAGGCAAGCCAAGCTCTACAACTACATTTCAAGTCTCTGTTTATAACTTCCAATAGCATCCCACTGGCCAAAGAAATACCATGTCAAGTCAAGGTCAAGATGAGGGCAAGTATATTTTGCCCATAATAAAGCTATACCATGGCCATAGTTGTGTGATCACATTATCAAAAAGTGAAAAATTGGAAACAGTCTAGCATCTAGGTGTCATCTAGCGTAACATAAGTGGTTTGTTGAATGAGATGTACACAGTAGGATTCAAGCAAAAGACCAATTCGTATTTTCCCCACTTCAGGTGTTGTGATTTCCTTATATAAAAACCTCTTTCCTGGCCCTGAGGGAAACATCCCATCCTTATTTGGTCAACCTGAGATTATAAAACAGGAAACTTAAACCTTAATTCAAATCTTTCCCCTTCTTAGTGGGAAAAGTCTACTCTGGACTTAGAAGTCGGCAATAGAAGGAACAGTTAAGGTTTGACACCTCTCTTTCTTGACACATTTGTTCTCTTTACTTGCCAGCCTTCAGTGCAGGGGTGTGGGAGGGCTCTTTCAGAATTTGTGGGAGTTGAGTAGGGGAAGTAAGAGGTGAGAGAACATCTTAAATGACCTGTAGAGTAACCACTCCAGTACTTTTGCCTGGAAAATCCCATGGACGGAGGAGCCTGGTAGGCTGCAGTCCATGGGATCACTAGAGTCAGACACGACTGAGCGACTTCACTTTCACTTTTCACTTTCATGCATTGGAGAAGGAAATGGCAACCCACTCCAGTGTTCTTGCCTGGAGAATCCCAGGCACTGCGGAGCCTGGTGGGCTGCCGTCTATGGGGTCGGCAGAACAGAGTCTACACGACTGAAGTGACTTAGCAGCAGAGTAATAGCATGGCATCAGATTCATTTGCAAAGTAAATGGAGAATTTCCTGCCCTTTTTTTTTTTTTTTTTAATTGTGAAGCATTTGGTGGGATTTTTCACTTGTGTGTTTCTGTTTTTTCAATTCTTGTGACTTTGTGTTTCTTTGATTAAGCTGCCAACAGCCTGTTCTTTGATAGTTTAGACTGGTTGAGTCAACAGCTATTCCCACTGCTTTCTAGTATGCTAAAACTAAGAAAACCTAAAGCCACTTTAGCCCAGCTCTCTTGCTTTTCATGCTCTGAATACAATTAGGATTTTGTAATCAGAAACATTGGAGAAGGCAATGGCACCCCACTCCAGTACTCTTGTCTGGAGAATCCCACGGACGGAGGAGCCTAGTAAGCTGCAGTCCATGGGGTCGCTAAGAGTTAGAGACGAGTGAGCGATTTCACTTTCACTTTTCACTTTCTTGCACTGGAGAAGGAAATGGCAACCCACTCCAGTACTCTTGCCTGGAGAATCCCAGGGATGGGGGAGCCTGGTGGGCTGCCATATATGGGGTCACACAGAGTCGGACACGACTGAAGCGACTTAGCAGTAGCAGCAGCAATCAAAAACATATAATGCAAACAATGGATAGAGTGGTTGGTCTAGTAAAATGCCTTTGAAAAAATGCAGTTTCTAACAGGCCATTGAACAGAATTTTCTGATATAAGGTGATAGATGTGTACCTCAAAATCCTTGTTATGCTATTTTACTGAGGTAAGGACAACGTACACAAAGATAGAAGAAAACCTCATATTAAGCCCTTCTAATACCGGACAAACTGAGCCCAGAAGGGTGGGGGTGAGTGGTACTATGTTCAGGGAAAGAGCGCCACCTAATGGTGCTTCCTGCAATAGACTGTTCGTATGCTGCAGAAACACAAGTTGGAATCAAGATTGCTGGGAGAAATATCAATAACCTCAGATATGCAGATGATACCACCCTTATGGCAGAAAGTGAAGAGGAGCTAAAAAGCCTCTTGATGAAAGTGAAAGTGGAGAGTGAAAAGGTTGGCTTAAAGCTCAACATTCAGAAAACTAAGATCATGGCATCTGGTCCCATCACTGCATGGGAAATAGATGGAGAAACAGTGGAAACAGTGTCAGACTTTATTTTTCTGGGCTCCAAAATCACTGCAGATGGTGAGTGCAGCCATGAAATTAAAAGACGCTTACTCCTTGGAAGGAAAGTTATGACCAATCTAGATAGCATATTCAAAAGCAGAGACATCACTTTGCCAACAAAGGTTCGCCTAGTCAAGGCTATGGTCTTTCCTGTGGTCATGTATGGATGTGAGAGCTGGACTGTGAAGAAGGCTGAGCGCCGAAGAATTGATGCTTTTGAACTGTGGTGTTGGAGAAGACTCTTGAGAGTCCCTTGGACTGCAAGGAGATCCAACCAGTCCATTCTGAAGGAGATCAGTCCTGGGATTTCTTTGGAAGGAATGATGCTAAAGCTGAAACTCCAGTATTTTGGCCACCTCATGCGAAGAGTTGACTCATTGGAGAAGACTCTGATGCTGGGAGGGATTGGGGGCAGGAGGAGAAGGGGACGACAGAGGATGAGATGGCTGGATGGCATCACTGACTTGATGGATGTGAGTTTGAGTGACCTCCGGGAGTTGGTGATGGACAGGGAGGCCTGGCGTGCTGCAGTTCATGGGGTTGCAGAGTCGGACACGACTGAGCGACTGATCTGATCTGATGCTGCTAAGTCACTTCAGTCGTGTCCGACTCTGTGCAACCCCAGAGACAGCAGCCCACCAGGCTCCTCTGTCCCTGGGATTCTCCAGGCAAGAACACTGGAGTGGGTTGCCGTTTTCTTCTCCAGTGCATGAAAGTGAAAAGCCAAAGTGAAGTCACTCATGACCATTTTTTCTGTGTGAAGGATTGACAAACTGGGAAAAACTCTTACAAACTAATGTAATTTCTATACTACCCTTCTTATTATCTTATTAACCCTCATAAATTAATTCATGCAGTGGCAACATGCATTTAGCAGGAGATACTGTTGTGGCAGCTTTCCAATTTGACAGGCAGCCACCTGATCTTGGCTAGATGAGCAGTTGGAGGTCCAATTCTTTGGGGTGGCCTCTGGCCCATTACTACCATCTCAGGCATATTTCAATCTCATCAGTCCATCCAGAAATTCTCTAAACCACTTAATACCCTGCAATAATTCCCCTTCTGTTAATTAGCTAGAATGGGTTATTTTTTCTTGTACTAAATACAGAAATACTACCTGGAGATGTTAAAGGTTAGACTCTAAAGAAAAGAGAAAGCTGATATTGTTAAATTGATCTGGTATAGCTTAAAAATAGTAAATTTCCCTACAGATACTTAAATTTAAGATCAGAGAATAATGCAGTGGTAATATATGACACATATTTGTGAAAGATCTACTTATATTATTGCCTGGAGTTACTTAGAAAAAAATAAGCACTTATTAAGTCATAAAGAGACTGTGTGTTGAGCTGGATATTTTTAGCTTCCTTACAGGATTTATAAGGAAAATAAAATGATAAGCTTAGAGCTTTAGATTCCTTGCTAACTGAATTATCAGAAGATAAGATATCTCTTATGGTTACCCTAATAGAATCTGATCCCTGAAGGCATATGTTAACATACAAAAATCAGGAACACAATATGATTCTCTGAGTTGCCAAATTACAAATTAAGCTGAATTTATAGGTTCCCTAAGTATCTTATTTAAATTTAGGGTATCTACTACTATCTACTAACAATCACCAAAATAGACTGTCACAATTAATTTAATGATTTTCTGTTACTGGACTTTGGTGCCTAACTGAAGAATTTAAAGTATCTTATGAAAAACTGATACCGTGCTTGCAGTAGAACTCAGTAAAATGTGAGTAATCATATTAAAAAAAGTTAGGGCATCTAATGGAGAACAGTGAGACTCTAAAAATTGAAATGGGATACTTTGGTGCATTCAGATACATTTTAGTGTCTGAAGTGTAATTTCACTGAGCCTTGCCTGCAGAGACAAGCCTTGCCTCTCTGATACTGTTGCCTCTTCATTGTCTGAAGTTGTCTCTTGAGTCACTTGACACATAATGGGTTGTGACATAGTATGTTCTTTATTGTACCTGACTTTTTATTCAATATAATATTTTTGAGAATCATCTGTATGTTGCTGCATGTATTAGTAATTTATCGTGTGTATTGCTGAATTATATGATATAAAATAAATATACTACAATTTGCTTATCCATTTTCCTATTAATGGACATTCGGGCTGTTTTCAGATTGGGGAAATATGAAGAAACCTTTTATGAACATTTTTGGATGTCTTCTTTTGACATTTTGTCTTGTATAAATATCTAGGAGTGGAATTGCTTGGTCATATAATAGGTACTTAACTGCCAAAAAGCTTAGAAAGTAGTTGTGCAATTTAGAGCAATTTAAGGGTCTGGTTGGCTTAAACCTTTGCCAACAATTGGTGTTGTCAAGTCTTTAAAATTTTAGTCATTCTACTGAGTCTGAAGTACCATCTCTTTGTAGTTTTAAGTAATTTTCCTGATTGCTAATGATGGTGAGCATATTTCATATGCTTACTGGCCACTTTTATATATTTTTTTGAAGTGCTAATTTAAGAATTTACTCATGTGCTTTAATTGGGTTTGTCCTTTTATTAGCGAATTGCAAAATTTCTTTATATAATCTAAGTTTTAATTTAATGATTGGTGATTTTTGTGGCTTGTGAGAGAAAACTGTGACTCCAAAGTCAAAAAAGATTTTCTCCATTTATAGATACTTTATATTTAAGAGTTCGTATTGCTTGTCTTTCATGATGATTTAATATTAAAATTTCTACTCTTGTCTTTCTTTGGTTTATTTCCCTTTGCATATCGTCTTCCATTCCTTTACTATCAAGCTTTTAAAACCCACCTCCCACCTCTTTCTAAGCTTTTGGTTTATCATATAATGCTGGATCTTGGTTTTATAAATCCATTCTGAGAATTTTTATTTTGGTAAGTTATCCTAACTCATTTACATTTATTTTAATAAATGAATAGATGCAATTTTTTGCAGGTATACAGAATTTATAAATTTTATATTTTGTGCCTCATTTGGTATCTAATTTATTAAGTTCATTTAAAAACTTTTTCATTACAACTTTCTTGATATCATAATTTTTTTCTTCTTCTCCATATACCTGGCATGCATTTATTTCCTGATTGTTCATTCTTTACCTCAACCTCCCAAAGCACAATTTTGGTATCATTTTGAGTTTGTTTTCTGTTTTTTTGAACATTTTTTGTTTACTACATAAGTATCCTATTTTATCACCCTGACATTATTAAAAATGTTAATAAACATGTATTAATTAGCATCCTTTGGATTTATTTCTGTCCTTATTTGGCTATTTCCTCCATGTATAATTTCACATAGGTTTATTTTTTAAACTTTTGAGATTTTTTGTATTTCTTTACATGAGAATCTGCTAGTGTAAAATTATGCCATTAAATAATTTTATTTTTTCCCAGTAATTTCATAATGATGTAACTGTGACACTGTTTTCTTGTTTCAGTGTCAGTGATTCATCCTGTTCAATCAATCAAAACCTAAAGCAAACTGTTGCTCGCTTTAAGTCAGATCCACTCTTTCCTAGAAACTAGGAAAACTGCCACATTATTATAGATATTCTTGAGTTTGACTGTTATTTACCTAGATTGTGTGTGTGCATGAGTGAAAGATTCTTTTGAAGTATTTATGTTTCCTTAATTCTTAGAAATTATGAATTTTTATTATTTAAAAGATTTCCTTCCTTCCTTTTATGTTTTTTTCTTCACACAATAAGACACCAATCATTTTAATATTATTGCATCTTATTCTACTACTTATATCCTTAACTTTCTTTAACATTGCTTATTTTATCTGTTTCTAGTACTTTCTAAAACAAAATTTTGATCTTTTAACTTAGTAATGTGCTTTTTTACCACTAAATTCATATTTGATAATTTCATTTTTGATTTTCTGTATTTTATATATAACAGTTGGACTATCTCTTTTTATAAAGATCTGGCTTCACTGTGGTCATGTATGGATGTGAGAGCTGGATTGTGAAGAAGGCTGAGCACCGAAGAATTGATGCTTTTGAACTGTAGTGTTGGAGAAGACTCTTGAGAGTCCCTTGGACTGCAAGGAGATCCAACCAGTCCATTCTGAAGGAGATCAGCCCTGGGATTTCTTTGGAAGGAATGATGCTAAAGCTGAAACTCCAGTATTTTGGCCACCTCATGCGAAGAGTTGACTCATTGGAGAAGACTCTGATGCTGGGAGGGATTGGGGGCAGGAGGAGAAGGGGACGACAGAGGATGAGATGGCTGGATGGCATCACTGACTCGATGGATGTGAGTCTGAGTGACCTCTGAGAGCTGGTGATGGATAGGGAGGCCTGGCGTGCTGCAGTTCATGGGGTCGCAAAGAGTCGGACATGACTGAGCGACTGATCTGATCTGATCTGATCACTCTATGTTACCGTAGTCTTCCTGATCTCTTGGAGGAAGAGATTTATTTTGCTTATTTTAAATTATTATGCTCTCAGGTTCATTAATTTATCTTCATCCTTTATTATTACTCAGTTTGTTGACTTTTTTCTGTAGGGTTTGTATTCTTCAAAGGTTCCATTAGTTTTTTTGGTTAGATTAAATTTTTTTTTTTTTTTTTTTGCTGAGTTTCCCTGGTGGCTCAGATGGCAAAGTGTCTGCCTACAATGTGGGAGACCTGGGTTCAATCCCTGGGTTGGGAAGATCTCCTGGAGAAGGAAATGGCAACCCACTCCAGTATTCTTGCCTGGAAAATCCCATGGATGGAGGAACCTGGTAGGCTACAGTCCATGGGGTCGCAAAGAGTCAGACACAACTGAGCGACTTCACACTCACACACACGCACACACAAATTCTTTTTAGGAAAAGAGCAAAAATGGATTCAAGTCTGACCCCTGATTGGTACATTTGTGCATAAGTTTAGAGTAGGGGAATGAAGTAGGAAGGCATATTAGAATGGTGAGAACCTACTGTGTGGATCACAATAAACTGGAAAATTCTGAAAAAGATGGGAATACAAGACCACCTGACCTGCCTCTTGAGAAACCTATATGCAGGTCAGGAAGCAACAGTTAGAACTGGGCATGGAACAACAGACTGGTTCCAAATAGGAAAAGGAGTACGTCAAGGCTGTATATTGTCACCCTGATTATTTAACTTATATGCAGAGTACATTATGAGAAATGCTGGGCTGGAAGAAGCACAAGATGGAATCAAGATTGCCGGGAGAAATATCAATAACCTCAGATATGCAGATGACATGACCCTTATGGCAGAAAGTGAAGATGGAACTAAAAAGCCTCTTGATGAAAGGAGTGAAAAGAGGAGACTGAAAAAGTTGACTTAAAGCTCAACCTTAAGAAAATGAAGATCATGGCATCTGGTCCCATCACTTCATGGCAAATAGATGGGGAAACAGTGTCAGACTTTATTTTTCTGGGCTCCAAAATCACTGCAGATGATGATTGCAGCCATGAAATTAATAGATGCTTACTCCTTGAAAGAAAGGTTATGACCAAACTAGATAGCATATTCAAAAGCAGAGACATTACCTTGCCAACAAAAGTCTATCTAGTCAAGGCTATGGTTTTTCCAGTGGTCATGTATGGATGTGAGAGTTGGACTGTGAAGAAAGCTGAGCGCCAAAGAATTGATGCTTTTGAACTGTGGTGTTGGAGAAGACTCTTGAGAGTCCCTTGGACTGCAAGGGAAACCAACCAGTCCATTCTAAAGGAGATCAGCCCTGGGTGTTATTTGGAAGGACTGATGCTAAAGCTGAAACTCCAATACTTTGGCCACCTCGCGCAAAGAGTTGACTCATTGGAAAAGACCGTGATGCTAGGAGGGATTGGGGGCAAGAGAAGGGGACGACAGAGGATGAGATGGCTGGATGGCATCACTGACTCAATGGACATGAGTTTGAGTGATCTCTGGGAGTTGGTGATGGACAGGGAGGCCTGGCATGCCACAATTCATGGGGTCACAAAGAGTTGGACACGACTGAGTGACTGAACTGAACTGAACTGAACTGAACACTTGAATTTTTGACAGTCCTCATGATCCTATCTTTAGTGAAATTTCCTCATCAATCTTCATTGTAACTCCTTTTCTCTAAGGGTTAATTCCCAGGGTTTTAGTTACTCAGATCTTAGAGTCTAGAGGGGGCTATGGGGAGTATATCAAAGGCAATGGGGTCTTTTTGTACCATTTTATCCATTTTCCATCCCAACTTGATTGCAATCTTTATTTTAGGCTACTGTAACAGTAAGGCTTCCCTGGTGGCTCAGATGGTAAAGAGTCTGTCTGCAATACAGAACACCCAGGTTCAATCCCTGGGTCAGGAAGATCCCCTGGAGAAGGAAATGGCAACCCACTCCAGTACCGTTGCTTGGAAAATCCTATGGATGGAGGAGCCTGGTGGGCTACAGTCCATGGGGTCGCGAAGAGTTGGACACGACTGAGCGACATCACTTTCACTTTCACTGTAACAGTGAGTATTCTCCAGAGAACCGGGAAAAATAGGACATTATCCGTAATAACTCTACTTCTACCTCTATCTATATCTAATTAGTGCCCTCTTTAGCACTGGAAATCCAGTCATGAATGCCTTTAAAGCTAATCTGATTAGAAAACCTATTCCAGAAATCACAGAACTAATAAAAACAAACAAACAAACAAAACTCATTCTTAAGATTCTGCTCCTCTAGAACCACAGCTCTTGGTACCAATTCTGTATCACCCAGCATTCTCTAGAGCAACAAAATCAATAGGTCACATACACACTCACAGAGCGAGATTTGGTTAACATGATTTGGGTTGTGGGGTTATGAAGACTGGCAAGTTTGAAATCTGTAGGGCAGGCAGGAGTCGATGCTGCAATCCTGAGGCAGAATATTTTCTTCCCTAGAAAATGTCAATTTTCCATCCTAAGGCTTTCAACTAATTTGATGAAGCCTATCCAATGATTGAAGATTGATTAATATCAACCGATTGTAGATATTAACTACATCTACAAAATGCCTTCATAGCAAGGCCTAGATTAGTTTGATTAACAATCCAAAGCCTTGAAACAGTGACATGGTTCAGTAAATGACACAAATTACAAGGCTCTCAAATCCTTCTTCCATAATCTTTTATGTATAAGACCCCTTTCCAAATCTTATCACTCTTTCCTTAACTCAGCAGCCCACAACAAAGAAATATCCAATCTAAAGTCTATAGTGTCAGTGTTGGAAAACCCTGGTTTAAAGTGATATTTATAAGTAGGAATTACTCTTATAAATTAAGAGTCTTATAAATTAAAGTTAAGAGTGTAATATAAAGTATAAACCATTACTAAATGACTCTTTAATATCCATATGATAGTTTAATAAACTGTTGTAAATAAATTCAGAATAAATTATTCTTCTAGGACTGAATTAATATGTTCTAACACTAGAAATTTAGAATGTTGAAAATAATAATTTGAAACAAAGAATTTATCAATGATCCATATAGATGGGGACAAATAATGGTGGAAATATGTTATTACATGTTTAAGCTCAGAAACAGAAAATGTAGACTATGTAATGGAATAAAATATTGCCAAATATTACCAAATAAAATTTTAGGGCAAAATAACATGTAACTTGTTACTAATTGTTTTAAACATTGACTAATGCTTTTCTAACAAACAAAATAGAGCCAATGAACTTTGAGTCCAAGAGATGACTCAAATTCTTTCTTTATATGATTACACATTTTTAAAAGAGAAACGTAGCAAATGTGTCTTACCTCCCTCACCCTTTATTATGTTATACAAACAAAATTTTTTGAAAGCATAATTTGGAAAATACCAAAAATTTGAAGAAGGCTGCTGCTGCTGCTGCTAAGTCGCTTCAGTCGTGTCCGATTCTGTGTGACCCCATAGACGGCAGCCCTCCAGGCTTCCCATCCCTGGGATTCTCCAGGCAAGAACACTGGAGTGGGTTGCCATTTCTTTCTCCAATGCATGAAAGTGAAAAGTGAAAGTGAAGTCTCTCAGTGGTGTGCGACTCTTAGAGACCCCATGGACTGAAGCCCACCAGGCTCCTCCATCCATGGGATTTTCCAGGCAAGAGTACTACCACCAGTCGTATCTGATGATCATTAATATTTTGGTGTGTATCTTTGTTGTGTTCTTTGTTATGTAAATATATAATATCTCTATCTCTCTATTCTCTATCTCCCTGTATTGAACAATTTATAATCTATCTCTATATTTAGCTACCTTTGGCTTCCCTGGTGGCTCAGTGGTAAAGAATCTGCCTGCTAATGCAGAAGATTAATGTGGGTTAGATCCCTAGGTCAGGAAGATCACCTGGAGAAGGAAATGGCAACAACTTCAGTATTCTTGCCTGGGAAATCCCATCAACAGAGGAGCCTGCAGGCTATAGTCCATGGGGTAAGAAAGAGTCAGATAGGACTTAGCCACTAAGCAATGGCAATAACAAATAATATCTAGACATGTTTATATTATATTTAGACTATCCACATAATATTAGAATATCTTTTTTATTCATTACATTTTTGGCATTTTCCTGTAATCTTGTATTTTCTTCAAGGACACTATTTTAATGAGCATATCTTGTGGAGGTATAATGAATTCAACTGATCCCATTTTATTAGATATTTAATTTTCTTTTCTTTCATAGTGATATGATCCTATACTGTTTAGATCTGCCTCTTATACAATGTGCATAACTTTAGTATTTAGATCAATATGAGAACTTTTTAAGCAAAGATTCTTACATATTTACATGTACTGCTATAAATGATGTTGGCCTGTAATTTTACGTATTTGATTTTTAATTTTCTTGCATTTCCTCTCTTTCACTATAAGCATTAATTTTCCTTTCTACTTTACCCTCAAGTGATTTGTAAGATATTCTACTAGTGGCTAAATTGTATTATTTTAAAATACATTATTTAAACTATTTTCCCCAAATTTTTTCTCTATAAAATTAAAACCATATATTACTTTCTTCTTCCTAGCTAATTATTCAGATCAGATCAGATCAGTCGCTCAGTCATGTCCGACTTTTTGCGACCCCATGAACTGCAGCACGCCAGGCCTCCCTGTCCATCACCAACTCCCGGAGGTCACTCAGACTCACATCCATCGAGTCAGTGATGCCATCCAGCCATCTCATCCTCTGTCGTCCCCTTCTCCTCCTGCCCTCAATCCCTCCCAGCATCAGAGTCTTCTCCAATGAGTCAACTCTTCACAGGAGGTGGCCAAAGTACTGGAGTTTCAGCTTTAGCATCATTCCTTCCAAAGAAATCCCAGGGCTGATCTCCTTCAGAATGGACTGGTTGGATCTCCTTGCAGTCCAAGGGACTCTCAAGAGTCTTCTCCAACACCACAGTTCAAAAGCATCAATTCTTCAGTGCTCAGCCTTCTTCACAGTCCAGCTCTCACATCCATACATGACCACAGGAAAAACCATAGCCTTGACTAGATGGACCTTTGTTGGCAAAGTAATGTCTCTGCTTTTTAATATGCTATCTAGGTTGGTCATAACTTTCCTTTCAAGGAGTGTGTCTTTTAATTTCATGGCTGCAGTCACCATCTGCAGTGATTTTCGAGCCCAGAAAAAGAAAGTCTGACACTGTTTCCACTGTTTCCCCCCCCATCTATTTCCCATGAAGTGATGGGACTGGAGGCCATGATCTTTGTTTTCTGAATGTTGAGCTTTAAGCCAACTTTTTCACTCTCCACTTTCACTTTCATCAAGAGGCTTTTAGTTCCTCTTCACTTTCTGCCATAAGGGTGGTGTCATCTGCATATCTGAGGTTATTGATATTTCTCCCAGCAATCTTGATTCCAGCTTGTGCTTCTTCCAGTCCAGCCTTTCTCACGATGTTCTCTGCATATAAGTTAAATAAACATGGTGACAATATACAGCCTTGACGTCCTCCTTTTCCTATTTGGAACCAGTCTGTTGTTTCGTGTCCAGTTCTAACTGTTGCTTCCTGACCTGCATACAAATTTCTCAAGAGGCAGATCAGGTGGTCTGGTATTCCCATCTCTTGAAGAATTTTCCACAGTTTATTGTGATCTACACAGTCAAAGGCTTTGGCATAGTCAATAAAGCAGAAATAGATGTTTTTCTGGAACTCTCTTGCTTTTTCCATGATCCAGCAGATGTTGGCCATTTGATCTCTGGTTCCTCTGCCTTTTCTAAAACCAGCTTGAACATAAGGAAGTTCAAGGTTCACATATTGCTGAAGCCTGGCTTGGAGAATTTTGAGCATTACTTTACTAGCATGTGAGATGAGTGCAATTGTGCAGTAGTTTGAGCATTCTTTGGCATTGCCTTTCTTTGGGATTGGGATGAAAACTGCCCTTTTCCAGTCCTGTGGCCACTGCTGAGTTTTCCAAATTTGCTGGCATATTGAGTACAGCACTTTCACAGCATCATCTTTCAGGATTTGGAATAGCTCCACTGGAATTCCATCACCTCCACTAGCTTTGTTCGTAGTGATGCTTTCTAAGGCCCACTTGACTTCACATTCCAGGATGTCTGGCTCTAGGTGAGTGATCACACCATCGTGATTATCTGGGTCATGAAGATCCTTTTTGTTCAGTTCTTCTGTGTCTTCTTGCCACCTCTTCTTAATATCTTCTGCTTCTGTTAGGTCCATACCATTTCTGTCCTTTATCGAGCCTATCTTTGCATGAAATGTTCCTTTGGTATCTCTGATTTTCTTGAAGAGATCCCTAGTCATTCCCATTCTGTTGTTTTCCTCTATTTCTTTGCATTGATCGCTGAAGAAGGCTTTCTTATCTCTTCTTGCTATTCTTTGGAACTTTGCATTCAGATGTTTATATCTTTCCTTTTCTCCTTTGCTTTTCACTTCTCTTCTTTTCACAGCTATTTGTAAGGCCTCCCCAGACAGCCATTTTGCTTTTTTGCATTTGTTTTCCATGGGGATGGTCTTAATCCCTGTCTCCTGTACAGTGTCACGAACCTCATTCCATAGTTCATCAGGCACTCTATCTATCAGATCTAGGCCTTAAATCTATTTCTCACTTCCACTGTATAATCATAAGGGATTTGATTTAGGTCATACCTGAATGGTCTAGTGGTTTTCCCTACTTTCTTCAATTTCAGTCTGAATTTGGCAATAAGGAGTTCATGGTCTGAGCCACAGTCAGCTCCTGGTCTTGTTTTTGTTGACTATATAGAGTTTCTCCATCTTGGGCTGCAAAGAATACAATCAATCTGATTTCAGTGTTGACCATCTGGTGATGTCCACGTATAGTCTTCTTTTGTGTTGTTGGAAGAGGGTGTTTGTTATGACCAGTGCATTTTCATTGCAAAACTCTGTTAGTCTTTGTCCTACTTCATTCCATATTCCAAGGCCAAATTTGCCTGTTACCCCAGGTGTTTCTTGACTTCCTACTTTTGCATTCCAGTCCCCTATAATGAAAAGGACATCTTTTTTGGGTGTTATTTCTAAAAGGTCTTGTAGGTCTTCATAGAACTGTTCAACTTTAGCTTCTTCAGCGTTACTGGTTGGGGCATAGACTTAGATTACTGTGATATTGAATGGTTTGCTTTGGAAACAAACAGAGATCATTCTGTCATTTTTGCAACAGCGCAGGAACAGCCAAGAGGAGTTACCCAGCATCCGAGGTCAGGGGCGGCAGCCTGGAGGAGCTATCCCACGCCCCAAGGCTGAGGCCAAGGGCCGCGGCCGGGAGAAGCAACCCCACACCCGAGGCTAGGAGCGGTGGCCAGGAGGACCAACCCCACGTCCAAGGAGCCCTGGCTGCACGGGTGCAGGAGGGCCTAGAGGAGCTATACCACGTTGAAGGTCATGAAGGGTGACAGTGAGGAGATACCCCTTATCCAAGGTAAGGAGCAATGGCTGCACTTCCCTGGAGCAGCCGTGAAGAGATACCCCACGTCCAAGGTAAGAGAAACCCAAGTAAGACAGTAGGTGTTGCAAGAGGGCATCAGAGGGCAAACACACTGAAACCATACTCACAGGAAACTAGTCAATCTAATCACCTGGACCACAGCCTTGTTTACTTCAGTGAAAGTAAGCCATGCCCCTGGGGCAACCCAAGATGGGCGGGTCATGGTGGAGAGATCTGACAGAATGTGGTCCACTGGAGAAGGAAATGGCAAACCACTTCAGTATTCTTGCCTTGAGAACCCCATGAACAGTATGAAAAGGCAAAATGATAGGACACTGAAAGAGAAACTCCCCAGGTCAGTAGGGGCCCAAGATGCTACTGGAAATCAGTGGAGAAATAACTCCAGAAAGAATGAAGGGATGGAGCCAAAGCAAAAAGAATACCCAGCTGTGAATGTGACTGGTGATAGAAGCAAGGTCCGATGCTGTAAAGAGCAATATTGCATAGGAACCTGGAATGTTAGGTCCAGGAATCAAGGCAAATTGGAAGTGGTCAAACAGGAGATGGTGAGAGTGAACATCAACATTCTAGGAATCAGCAAACTGAAATGGACTGGAATGGGTGAATTTAACTCAGATGACCATTATGTCTACTACTGCGGGCAGGAATCCCTCAGAAGAAATGGAGTGGCCATCACGGTCAACAAAAGAGTCCAAAATGCAGCTTATTTATAGTGAGTGAAATTATATAAATCTCATATAGTAGACAAACTCATATAAGGGGCATTTGGGAAAAATAGAATTAATAGATGGATTTCCTCAGTATATTTACATTAGAAAGTGGGAAATAAATGAAACTTTATACACTAAAAATCTCTCCCTTAATTTAATAATGTAAGCCCTTTTAATTTTTGAAGAGTTTTAGTAAAACTTTTTTATATTCATAAATTTCTATATAGAGTCCAATGTCATAGAATATGTCACTAGAAAATTAGAAATACAAAATATGAAGTTTTCTGTTTTCGTATACCAGTCCTAAAGAAACACTTCTGTAACTATTGATGATTGTACTATGTGTGTAAGATTCTGAGGAAATTGGTATTAAGTTCTCAGATCAGATCAGATCAGATCAGTCGCTCAGCCGTGTCCGACTCTTTGCGACCCCATGAATTGCAGCACGCCAGGCCTCCCTGTCCATAACCAACTCCCGGAGGTCACTCAGACTCACATCCATCGAGTCAGTGATGCCATCCAGCCATCTCACCCTCTGTCGTCCCCTTCTCCTCCTGCCCCCAATCCCTCCCAGCATCAGAGTCTTCTCCAGTGAGTCAACTCTTCACATTAAGTGGCCAAAATACTGGAGTTTCAGCTTTGGCGTCATTCCTTCCAAAGAAATCCCAGGGCTGATCTCCTTTAGAATGGACTGGTTGTATCTCCTTGCAGTCCAAGGGACTCTCAAGAGTCTTCTCCAACACCACAGTTCAAAAGCATCAATTCTTCAGCTCTCAGCCTTATTCACAGTCTAACTCTCACATCCATACATGACCACAGGAAAAACCATAGCCTTGACTAGATGGACATTTGTCGGCAAAGTAATGTCTCTGCTTTTGAATATGCTATCTAGATTGGTCATAACTTTCCTTCCAAGGAGTAAGCGTCTTTTAATTTCATGGCTGCAATCACCATCTGCAGTGATTTTCGAGCCCAGAAAAAGAAAGTCTGACACTGTTTCCACTGTTTCCCCTGTTTCCCCATCTATTTCCCATGAAGTGATGGGACCAGATGCCATGATCTTCGTTTTCTGAATGTTGAGCTTTAAGCCAACTTTTTCACTCTCCACTTTCACTTTCATCAAGAGGCTTTTTAGTTCCTCTTCACTTTCTGCCATAAGGGTGGTGTCATCTGCATATCTGAGGTTATTGATATTTCTCCCAGCAATCTTGATTCCAGCTTGTGCTTCTTCCAGTCCAGCCTTTCTCATGATGTTCTCTGCATATAAGTTAAATAAACATGGTGACAATATACAGCCTTGACGTCCTCCTTTTCCTATTTGGAACCAGTCTGTTGTTTCGTGTCCAGTTCTAACTGTTGCTTCTTGACCTGCATACAAATTTCTCAAGAGGCAGATCAGGTGGTCTGGTATTCCCATCTCTTGAAGAATTTTCCACAGTTTATTGTGATCTACACAGTCAAAGGCTTTGGCATAGTCAATAAAGCAGAAATAGATGTTTTTCTGGAACTCTCTTGCTTTTTCCATGATCCAGCAGATGTTGGCCATTTGATCTCTGGTTCCTCTGCCTTTTCTAAAACCAGCTTAAACATCAGGAAGTTCACAGTTCACATATTGCTGAAGCCTGGCTTGGAGAATTTTGAGCATTACTTTAGTAGTGTGTGAGATGAGTGCAATTGTGTGGTAGTTTGAGCATTCTTTGGCATTGCCTTTCTTTGGGATTGGGATGAAAACTGACCTTTTCCAGTCCTGTGGCCACTGCTGAGTTTTCCAAATTTGCTGGCATATTGAGTGCAGCACTTTCACAGCATCATCTTTCAGGATTTGGAATAGCTCAACTGGAATTCCATCACCTCCACTAGCTTTCTTCATAGTGATGCTTTCTAAGGCCTACTTGACTTCACATTCCAGGATGTCTGGCTCTTCTACTCTAGTGTATATTAATCTCTTTTAAGAAACATATCTATACTGTTTATGTACAACTTTTATGTTCCATTTTCTACCCTCATATTTCTGTAAATTTGAGAATGGTGAATAAAAATTGATGTAAAAGTATTGTTTTATCATTTTATTAATTTAGCAAATACATCCCTTTTGGTAGGTAGGGATGCTTTGATCTTTCATCTCAAATGGTGTCTACTCTTTGGCTCAAAATGATTTATCTTTTGGGACAAATTATTTTCATCTATCCTAATATGTGCAATTAAATCTTGACAATAGTGGTAATAATAAAATATTATTAAAAGTTTTTTTTTAAGGAATAAGATCCTCTTTAGAGTGCTGTTTGAATTTTAAACTATACTAAACCAATAACTCCGGGGAAGGCAATGGCACCCCACCCCTGTACTCTTGCCTGGAAAATCCCATGGACGGAGGACCCTGGTGGGCCGCAGTCCATGGGGTCACTAAGAGTCGGACACGACTTAGTGAATTCACTTTCACTTTTCACTTTTATGCATTGGAGAAGGAAACGGCAACCCACTCCAGTGTTCTTGCCTGGAGAATCCCAGGGATGGGGGAGCCTGGTGGGCTGACGTCTATGGGGTCACACAGAGTCGGACACGACTGAAGTGACTTAGCAGCAGCAGTAGCAATCCAATAACTCAATTGGAGATTTTGATACTTTTACTTAAGTATAAGAAGTTATTTACAAAATTATGGAAAATATTCTGATTGAATATTTCCATAATAAAGGAAAGTTAAATGTTCTTACATTATGAGTGACTAATTAAACTATTTAAGAAAAAACTATACATTTGTCAGAAATTTAGTTTATGTGTTATATTTTATTTTTGTTATTGCCATTAACCAGCTCCATGATTTTTCACATTTATTTTCAAACTGATCATGAACCAACTGTCTCTAATGAATAAACAGCTGATAATTCATATTACTATGAATATAAAGAAATGAGAACAAATTTTCCATAAACATGAAACTTCTGGGCAATTAGAAAAATTTGCATAGGAAGATAATAGCACTGCAGCCTGGAGGTTTTTTTTTTTTTTTATAGTAGATTTTAAACTCCCACAGCCTACTGCCCTCCTAAGAAATACAACTTGTTTGGATGCCAAGAATGCTCTTGCTCATTAACCACATTAACTACTATTTTTATTTGCCCTCTGTGTTTTTAAGGGATCTCAGGTTGCTATGCTCCAAATATCTTAAGCCTTGTCTAGAGCAAGCCATTCACAACCAGAACACTTTACTGGTATATGCTGCTGCTAAAGAACCCCAACACCTTAAATGCTGGAAGATATTGGAAGTCTGGGAAAATCACTTTGGATGAGTATTGAAAGCAGACATAAATGTCGCAGCCAGCAGTGAGGCTCCTGCAGAACATGTGGGTCAGGGGCACTATGGCTGTCAGCAGGTGAAAGGTCAGTCCTACAGAAGTATAGGGAGCCTGAGGGGCAACTTTCCAGAGGCTGTGCTCTCAAGGCCTAAGGGCTAGTCAGTGTTTATAAATACAAAGACAGCCTTGCCTACAGGATAGTCTTCCTTTCTTTGTAGGGAGCGCTTCACTTGTCAGGTAAATTCCATAACAATTCTTCTTTGTAATAACTGCCCCTTTACTTAAACCTGTTCTTTTTTCCTGAAAGTCTTGCTCTCTGTTTCTTATCCAGATTTTGTTTTCTCGTGCCTTAGTAAATACAAACTATTTACTCATAGAGGTTCTCAAATGAAAAGTAGAAAATCACCTAAACTCTTTATTGAGGGGGAATATTGCTAGTCTATTCTATGTAGTCTCTATGGATTTTGAACTGGACATACCAAATGTTTCTTACATATTTCTCCAACTTTACATTCACAAAGACATAAGAATTCAAGTGCTTATTGCTCCCTACATTGACGATTGGAATTGTTTTTTTTTTTTAACTTTACAATATTGTATTGGTTTTGCCATACATCAACATGAATCTGCCATGGGTGTTTTAAACTGGTTTCTCTTCTATTATTCTCCTCTGCTGCTGCTGCTGCTAAGTCGCTTCAGTCGTGTCTGACTCTGTGCAACCCCATAGACGGCAGCCCACTAGGCTCCTCTGTCCCTGGGATTCTCCAGGCAAGAACACTGGAGTGGGTTGCCATTTCCTTCTCCTATTCTCCTCTACCCTCAATTTATTCCACACGCTGCTGCTGCTGCTGCTAAGTCGCTTCAGTCGTGTCTGACGCTATGCGACCCCATAGACTGCAGCCCACCAGGCTCCCCTGTCCCTGGGATTCTCCAGGCAAGAACACTGGAGTGGGTTGCCATTTCCTTCTCCAATGCATGAAAGTGAAAAGTGAAAGTGAAGTTGCTCAGTCATGTCCGAGTCTTAGCGACCTCATGGACTACAGCCTACCAGGCTCCTCCGTCCATGGGATTTTCCAGGCAAGAGTACTGGAGTGGGGTGCCATTGCCTTCTCCGCTAATGACATTAAAATTTTTATAAAGTAGAAACACTTGGCTTTTCAACAAAGAAATCTAAACTCCTTGGCTAGCATTCAAGATCCTGCACAGTTGTCACCACCTTGCTGTTCATGGATTGCTCTCCCCTGCCATGCTTGGTGTGCTTCATGCCCTAGAGAAAGGTGAGCTTGGTGAGGCTGCACATGTCTTTCATTTCTTTGTCACCGTCCTTGAGGTTAAGCAGTTCTTTACAGTAGAAATGGTTTTCTCTTCACTTTCATGCTCTCCCATTCTTGAAATGTTTTAAAAACACAGCTCAAATGATTATTTCTTCTTTTAACTTTCTAGGATAATTTCTAATCGCTATTTATGTCTCTATTTGGTGAGGGTCCCTCAGGATGTCTCATTCTTCCTTTATTGAAATGTTTTATTCTTGTATCGAATTTCTCCTACTGGGTGTTAAGCTTTGTGAAGCAGATGCTAAATCTCATTTTTTATACTTACAGTTCAGTTCAGTCGCTCAGTCGTGTCCGACTCTTTGTGACCCCATGAATCACAGCACACGAGGCCTCCCCATCCATCACGAACTCCCAGAGTTTACCCAAATTCATGTCCATCGAGTTGGTGATGCCATCCAGCCATTTCATCCTCTGTTGTCCCCTTCTCCTCTTGCCCCAAATCCCTCCCAGCATCAGAGTCTTCTCCAATGAGTCAACCCTTAGCATGAGGTGGCCAAAGTATCAGAGTTTCAGCTTTAGCATTAGTCCTTACAATGAACACCCAGGACTGATCTCCTTTAGAAGGGACTGGTTGGATCCCCTTGCAGTCCAAGGGACTCTCAAGAGTCTTCTCCAACACCACAGTTCAAAAGCATCAATTCTTTGGCGCTCAGCTTTTTTCACAGTCCAACTCTCACATCCATACATGACCACTGGAAAAACCATAGCCTTGACTAGATGAATCTTTGTTGGCAAAGTAATTTCTCTGCTTTTGAATATGCTATCTATGTTGGTCATAACCTTCCTTCCAAGAAGTAAGCGTCTATTAGTTTCATGGCTGCAATCATCATCTGCAGTGATTTTGGCGCCCAAAAAAGTAAAGTCTAACACTGTTTCCCCATCTATTTGCCATGAAGTGATGGGACCAGATGCCATGATCTGCATTTTCTGAATGTTGAGCTTTAAGCCAGCTTTTTCACTCTCCTCTTTCACTTTGATCAAGAGGCTCTTTAGTTCCTCTTCACTTTCTGCCATAAGGGTGGTGTCATCTGCATATCTGAGGTTATTGATATTTCTTCTGGCAATCTTGATTCCAGCTTGTATTTCTTCCAGTCCAGCATTTCTCATGATGTGCTCTGCATGTAAGTTAAATAAACAGGGTGACAATATATAGCCTTGACATACTCCTTTTCCTATTTAGAACCAGTCTGTTGTTCCATGTCCAGTTCTAACTGTTGCTTTCTGACCTGCATACAGGTTTCTGGAGAGGCAGGTCAGGTGGTCTGGTATTCCCATCTCTTTCAGAATTTTCCACAGTTTCTTGTGATCCACACAGTCAAAGGCTTTGGCATAGTCAATGAAGCAGAAGTAGCTCTTTTTCTGGAACTCTCTTGCTTTTTCAATGATCCAGCAGATGTTGGCAATTGGATCTCTGGTTCCTCTGCCTTTTCTTAAACCAGCTTGAACATCTGGAAATTCATGGTTCACGTATTGCTGAAGCCTTGCTTGGAGAATTTTGAGGATGACTTCACTAGCGTGTGATGAGTGGTAGTTTGAGCATTCTTTGGCATTGCCTTTCTTTGGGATTGGAATGAAAACTGACCTTTTCCAGATAGAGTACCTGATGAACTATGGACCAAGGTTCATGGCATTGTAAAGGAGACAGGGATCAAGACCATCCCCATGGAAAAGAAATGCAAAAAAGCAAAATGGCTATCTGGGGAGGCCTTACAAATAGCTGTGAAAAGAAGTGAAAAGCAAAGGAGAAAAGGAAAGATATAAGCATCTGAATGCAGAGTTTCAAAGAATAGCAAGGAGAGATAAGAAAGCCTTTTCAGTGATCAGTGCAAAGAAATAGAGGAAAACAACAGAATGGGAAAGACTAGAGATCTCTTCAAGAAAATTAGAGCTACCAAGGGAACATTTCATGCAAAGATGGGCTCGATAAAGGACAGAAATGGTATGGACCTAACAGAAGCAGAAGATATTAAGAAGAGGTGGCAAGAATACACAGAACTGTACAAAAAATATCTTTAGGACCCAGACAATCATGATGGTGTGATCACTGACCTAGAGCCAGACATCCTGGAATGTGAAGTCAAGTGGGCCTTAGAAAGCATCACTATGAAGAAAGCTAGTGGAGGTGATGGAATTCCACTGGAGCTATGTCAAATCCTGAAAGATGATGCTGTGAAAGTGCTGCACTCAATATGCTAGCAAATTTGGAAAACTCAGCAGTGGCCACAGGACTGGAAAAGGTCAGTTTTCATTTCTAATCACAGTAACCAGCAAAATATCTGGCTCATAGGTCTTTAATATATATTAATTTTCATGAAAGATTATAATGTTATATTTTATATGCATTGAATATTAAAGTAAGGTAAATTAAATTAATTATATTTTAGAGAAGTATTATTTCATTGGAGAAAGTATTTCCTAATATCCAAAATGTCAAGTTCTTTCCTCATGAGAAAAAAAAATAGTTCCATTGTTAGGAGACTTGAATATAGTACAAATAAACATAGAAAATAAAACAAATTTTTTTTTATTAATAACATGCTGAATATACACTATATATTGTTTCTTTATAATTATATCTCATTTAAACTAAATCCAGTAGAAATTAAAAGATATCCTTATTTCAAAACAGTAAGATATTACATAGAATTGAGATTTAAGTTTATGTCTTTAATTGTTATCATGTTTAATAGTTTGAAATGACAAGATATGCTTAATATTTGGAGATCTTTTTTCCTAATACTTTTTTCTCAGATGCTTGATTTAACTCAGTAACTATCACTTTTTCTCTGTACTAGCATCATTTAAGAATATATGATTTTTTGTTATATTCAAGTTGTACCACTAAAACATGAATATTTAAGTTCTTCACCTTGCTTTCATTCTTGGTGCATTGTGCACACCTGTGAACTTTCATGTGAACTGATATTTTAGGAGGCAAGATAGTCTACTATTTGGTCAAGAAATTTTATATCAGCACAAAAATCAACTAGAGGGTGAATGGAAACAAGATAGATTTGTGTACGTATGCATGTGTAGCTAATTGAAGAGAGGAACAGAGTTATATTGAACTAACAACATATCAGAATGAAAATAGACTTCAAAATGACAGTCTCAGAGGAGAGTAATATTCTTAACAAACTAGGTTCATTTTGCCCAATGCACAGCAAGCCAAATGCTGGGACACTGAGGTTTATAGCAAAGACTGGGTTGACTTCAAAACCAGTTCAGCAAGAACACTGGAGAATAACCCTCAAATCCACCTCCCTGAAGGCAAGGGGCTCAGGGGTATGTGGGGGATAAAGAATAAAGAATCAGTGTGGTTTGAGGTGGGGGAAACGTGTGTAAATGTGTTGGAAAAGGGAGCAACAATTGTGTAAGTATTATAGTCAGCTCTGTCTAGTTTCTGTGGCTAAAACTAGACACATATGACTCCAAGTTACTGGAAAACAACTCAGCAAATATTATTTAGGCTATGCGCTGCTTGGAGGACAGGCAAGTCTTTTGTAGCTACAATTAAAATGACCTTGATTAGTGACAACAGGTTACAGGTGAAATGCGTTTCACTAGTGATTATCTACAGTTTCAGCAGCACTAAAATGCCAATATGAGTCATTTCTGAATTTGCTCTCCTTACAAGAAGAACCACCAACAACCACTGTTCATGGACAGAGCACCACTGAAAGAAACCTAGAACACAGGGTGATGCTGAAGCCCCCTCTGAACTACAGATACCAACGTGGATGCCATGATAAGGGTAAGAGGAGCAGCTACATACTGACAGTGCTGGCCTAACACAGTGATGAGAGGTCTTCCTTGAGTTTACAGTTTCTCCAGTGGGGAAAGAGAGCCCAGGGTGGTCTTCTTCAGAGTTATAGGTCACTTTTTGAGAGTCCCCGCTAACTCTCACTCCATGGTGATCACTGGGGAATCTGCTGGGCTTGACTCCTGGGAAAGTGATGGCAAAAGACAAGGGGGAAGGGGCTTGCAGTAACCAGCATGGGGTCTCGCTAGAATGTCTGTCTCGGTTGAGGGCTCACATGAGACAAGATAGGCAGTGTTAGGAGCAAATACTTTGGAGCCTGATGGGCAGGTTAAATTCTGGTTTTGCTGCTTATTAGAGGTACTGCTGCTGCTGCTGCTAAGTCACTTCAGTCGTGTCCAACTCTGCGTGACCCCATAGACGTCAGCCCACCAGGCTCTCCTGCCCCTGGGATTCTCCAGGCAAGAAAACGAGTGGGTTGCCATTTCCTTCTCCAATGCATGAAAGCGAAAAAGTGAAAGTGAAGTCTCTCAGTCGTGTCCAACTCTTAGCGACCCCATGGACTGCAGCCCACCAGGCTCCTCCATCCATGGGATTTTCCAGGCAAGAGTACTGGAGTGGGGTGCCACTGCCTTCTCCTAGTAGAGGTACAGTCTTTGGCAAATTACTTAGTCTCTATTACTCAGTTTACTCTTTACTAAAGAATAATAAAAGAAGCTACCTCATATAGTTATGGTATTAAATTAGTCATTTTATATTAATCATTTAGAACTTATTTCTTATCAGCTGTAATTATTTTATAGAAGTACTTCAAGTATCTAGGGATATTAATGATAGCTAACTCTTTTGGTAGAACTTAATTTGTGCCAGGCACTTGACACTTGTAACCTCATTTAATCCATTCAGTTACTCTCTGTGTGCCAACAGGAAAGTAGTGGCATATTCAAAACAAATAATGTGAGGAGAGGTGAACTTACTTAAAGAAGGGGGATTGATAGCATAGAACTATCACAGCAGGGGGCCTTTACCAACCCTAGACTTGAAGAGGCAAATGGAGTTACTGGGACCTAGTGCATGTAACTATATGAAAGTTGCCAGACAGAAGCCGTAGTCTTTCACAGCTGGATGTAGCTAATCTAGAGTAGTTTGGCAAGAATAAAGAATAAATACTGTATAGTATCACTTATGTGTGGATTCTCAAAAACAAACAAAAAAAGTCAAACTTAGAGAATGAAGAAGTAATTGCCAGGGGCTATGGAGTGAAGGAAATAGAGAGAGGTTGGTGAAAGGATATACATTTTTAGCTATAAGATGAATAAGGTCTGAGGAACTAATGTAAAATATGGTGACTGTAATTGGTAACACTGTATTGTATAATATAACTGAAATATACTAAGAGAATAGAACTGAATGTTCTCATCAACAGTAACCAAGACAAGTATAGAGGTGATGTGTATGCCAATTACTACATGGTGGGAATCCTTTCACAATATATCTGCATAACAAATCACCATAATAGACACTTCAAATATCTTCTTGTTGTTCAGTCACTAAGTCATGTCTGACTTTTTACCACCCACGAATTGCAGCCTGCCAGGCTTCTCTGTCCTTCACTGTCTCCTGGAGTTCACTCAAACTCATGTTCATTCAATCAGTGATGCCATCCAACCATCTCATCCTTAGTCACCCCCTTCTCTTCTCGTCCTCAGTCTTTCCCAGCATCAGGGTCTTTTCCAATGAGTCAGCTCTTCTCATCAGTGGCCAAAGTATTGAAGCTTCAGCTTCAGCATCAGTCCTTCCAATGAATATTCAGGATTTATTTCCTTTAGGATTAACTGATTTGACCTCCTTGCTGTTCAAGAGACTTTTAAGAGTCTTCTCCAGCACCACAGTTCAAAAGCATCAGTTCTTTGCTGCTCAGCCTTCTTTATAGTCCAACTCTCACATCTGTACATGACTGCTGGAAAAACGATAGCTTTGACTATATGACCTATGTGATGTCTCTGCTTTTTAATATGCTGTCTAGGTTTTCCATAGCTTTTCTTCCAAGGAGCAAGTGTCTGTCTTTTAATTTTGTGGCTGCAGTCACTATCTTCAGTGATTTTGGAGCCAAAAAAATAAAATCAAATATCTTACAATTTTGTTAATTATATCTCAATAAAGCTAAAATTTATTAGAGGGATAATGCAAGCAGTATAGGAATAGACATGAATATTATATACACATTATATTGAAAAAAGCATTTGCTTTGGCCAGATAAGGTATTTTATATTTGAGTGAGACAGTGATAGTGTTAAACTGAAAAAAGTCCTGTTTACGCTTTGGACTTGGTTCAAGAAGAAAACATACAGGGAAAATATTATGTGGTTTGAAGCTGTACACATTATATCATTTTAGACTAAGTTCCCATTTTCCTTCAATTTCTGCTAGGAACTGGTAATCTGAAATGAATCATAATGACATGGAAATTAATCCCGAGACAGGTGAGGAGATTGTTCAAGAGCACTAAGTCATATTAAAGGAGCTTAAGTCACCAGTGCCAGATAAATTAACTTTGTAAGGACATTTCTGCAGTCGTAATTTTTTCTGACTTTTTCCAAAGGGCACTTTTGCCCAATGTCTTGACAGTACCTCACATTCAACTTGTAAATGGCATTATTTTTTATGGCTGAGTAGTATTCCATTGTATATGTACCACACCTTCTTTATGCATTCATCTGTTGATAAACAGGTTGCTTCCATGTTTTGGCTGTTGTGAATAGTGCCGCTGTGATCATAGGGGTGAATGCATCTTTTGAATTACAGTTTTCTTTACCATCTGAGTCACCAGGGAAGCCCCAAAATACTGGAATGGGTAGCCTATGCATTCTCCAGGGAATCCTCCCAACTTAGGAAACAAACTGGGGTCTCTGGCATTGCAGGTGGATTCTTTACCAGTTGAGCCACCGGGGAAGCCCAGGTATATGCCTATGAGTGGGCAAATTCAACCTGTAAAAATAGTTATCCTCCATCCCCAAACTTCTACTTTTTTTTTTTAATCTGCCTGCCTGTTCAGTTGCTCAGTCATGTCTGACTGCATGTCTGATCTATGCAACCCCATGGAATGTAACCTGCCAGGTTCCTCTGTCCATGGGATTTTCCAGGCAAGAATAATGGACTGAGTTGCCATTTCCTCCTTCAGGGGATCTTCTTGACCAGGGATCGAACCCACATCTCTTGCATCTCCTGCACTAGCAGGCAGATTCTTTACCACTATGCCTTCTTAATATGTCTCTTAATTAACTTGATTCTCCTAGCCCAGAACCTTCATAGTTCTGTCTTTCCCATTTGATGAGTCTCTGCTGCTGCTGCTGCTGCTAAATCGCTTCAGTTGTGTCCAACTCTGTGTGACCCTATAGATGGCAGCCCACCAGGCTCCCCTGTCCCTAAGATTCTCCAGGCAAGAACACTGGAGTGGATTGCCACTTCCTTCTCCAATGCATGAAAGTGAAAAATGAAAGTGAATTCGCTCAGTCGTGTCCAACTCTTAGCAACCTCATGGACTGCAGCCTACCAGGCTCCTCCATCCATGGGATTTTTCCAGGCAAGAGTACTGGAGTGGGGTGCCATTGCCTTCTCCAGTGAGTCTCTATAGCCAGTTATTTTTCAGATGCTGCTGGCAAGCTTTCTATGATTTTTAAAATCTCCTACCAATCCTTCTCAAGTAATTCTAGTTCAATCTTTTCCTACATTAATTAAAGAACTGTTATACTGAATGTTTATAAGAGAATACAAGGCTGAGTAGTATGCTGCTGATGCTGTGAATGATCTCATAATTTAGTCTCCCTCACTCCTTGATTATTGTGTCAACTACTTTCCTCGCCGCCTTTTACCCATTTTTGTGCCAGTCTGATTAATCCTGAAAGACTAACTACCAGTTACAACGCAAAAAGTAGATCTGATCATGTCACATCCTAATAATCTTTACATGAGCCTTTCCTGAATCACCAAAATTCCATTATGGATGAATAAATGGTGTGCAAGTAGTTCTAAAGTTAATGGTTCTTATTGTCTCCACTGTAAGTGTTGGAGAGTGGGCGGTGAATAAATAAAAAAAAGTACATTCTCTTAGAGGAAAATCTCTGGGCTGTTTGATGATTCTATATTGATGAATAAAAAGAAAAGCTCTAAGAAATTCTCCATAAGGTTAACATCTGGTTTATGAATTTGAAAAATACATGCTTTTTTGTAATTAATTTAAGTTGCTATGATTCTAAAAGTTTTACAGTAGTGAATGGGACTATAACCTTTAAAAATTAATTATGCAACTCTTTAATAGAATTTTTATTGCTCACTTGTCTTTTAAGAATACTGCATAAAACAGAGAAAATAAAATACCTAATTGCTGTATTAGAGGCTAAGCTATAAAAGGAATAAACTTTAGTAGTTTCTTGCCTATCATTCCTAAAACTCTTAAATTCTATAATAAAATTATCATTTTACAAATTTAAATACTCTAATGATGTTAGACATATTAGATTCGGTCATTTTCATAACTTTTATTTGAGCTTTCCTAATTTTAAGAAACAAAAAGGAAGAGGAGATGGACACTACAGTACTGATTTAAAGGGATATTATAGTCACTCAAGAATAAGTATTTCTCCTCCAGGCAGTGCCCAGATAAGGCATCTTTAATTATTACAATTTATTAGACTTAATAATTTTACTCACAACAGAATGAGACAGTTAAAATGTCACTTCACAGATAAAGAAATTGAGGTGCATAGCATTGAAATAATTTGCTCAGGGTCACATTGCTATTAAGAGCTGTAGCTGGAATTTAAGCCCCAGGTTTTGGTCATAGTGACATTCCTGGATCTTTCCATTTTGCACTGTTCTTCCAATCAATATTTTTACTAGACTATTTATCACTGCAAATATTCCAAATCCAATTACAGAAGTACTCAGGGGTGAGTTAAATTTTGGCCTCCAACTGCAGCTCATTGTAAATGTGGTAATGGTTCTTCAAGAACTGTCTTGATTTATCTGTAGTCTTCTTGGCTTGTTTCAGAGGGCTGAAATGCTGCTTTGACAAATACCTCACTGTTCTATGATCATCACTATTTATAAGGTTTTCTTACGTTTGCAACATAGTTTTCCAGACTCATTTTTCCCTGATTTTTATTTCTTCTGCATAATTTCTTTCATGTTGCTTTCTTTTTCTCCTACCCAACTTCCGTCTTTTCCATTCTATAGACATCTGCCTCTAGTTTAACCTTAATTCCTATAGTGGAATTTTACTTTTTGTTTATACTTATCCTGTAATAATCCTTTCTTTTCCTTTAAAAACTTTGACATTTAGAAGAAAACATTTTATTCCTGAGCAAGCCCAGTGACGGAAATCAAATTTTCTCAAAAACAATGCAAATATTCTTATATTGCTTTTCTTCTTTCTCAAATTTAAGCCACCTTCTGCTGCAAAAACATTTACATAAGTGACATTGTTCAAGGGTATTTAAAAAGAAATTCCTACTTGGTGAATTGCTGAATTTGCTTTTTAATTCTTTGCTAAACACCTGCATTTACATTTGTTCACCTTTTTTTACATAAGGCTATGTGCTTTTCCTTGATGATGACAGCTTTGAAAATAATACAAAGCTGTTAAATAAATTTCCTTTCAATAACTAAAGTCCATTTAAGACTGAACCTATTAATAACAAAGAATAATTTGTAAATAGCTAGATTTCTTAACCTGAGTGTTTATAGATAATAATTGCTAGCTCTTTCATCTCTTTCTTCATTTGTACTTTGTAATGATAATAGAATAGGTATTATTTACTAGGTATTCCTTACGTATTAAAAAATTCCCTTTACCAGTATAAAGTATACTTAGAAAAATCTGATCTCTTTGGTATCCATGAAAATATATACCAGGTAAAATAAGAATCATTGAAAACTGTAGGAATTCTAAACACTTTTCACAGAGTTCAACTTTTTGAATAAGCTAATTCTGCTAAGTAACCACTTAGAGTAGAAAGTGCAGAGTGCCTTCAAAAATATTGTACTGATTTGGAGTTAGAGTCGTATGGCTTTTTCATTTTCTTTTGCAAGACCTAGGTGCATTGCTGTGCTGTGATTAGTTGTTCATTCATGTCTGACCCTTGGGTGCACAAAATTTGGCATTTATACACTATCGGCTTTATATCAATTCTGGAAGGCAGGTACAAATGTCCTGGAAAAATTCTAATCATAAATAATTGAAAGGTGATATCTTCATGTTAATGAAGCTTTTAGCTGCATCCTCCCAATATCATAATGTACATGTTAGGATATGAATTAGAGTGTCACTTATTGTTGTTTAGAGACAATTTTGGATAGTTGATCCTAATCACTAAAATAGATATTAATAGATAAGTAGTAGAACAGCAAGGTCAACTGCCCTGACTGCACAGTCACTTGAATCCTTTCATCATAGTTCAGCAATGGAAGGGTTAGATGGTGAGAGTGGAAAAGTCAGGGAGGGGAAGGGAAGTTAGTGGATATCATAGGTTATCTTGACTGGAGGTCAGATCTACAGAATAAGTGGTCAGGCGCTTGGGAGCACATAGATGAAGTTCAGCAAACCAAGTGATGGCATCAAATGCCCACCAAAGGCGCTGGTGAACCAACACTCCCCGGGCAGTCAAAGTCTCTTGTCAAGAGTCCGAGCAGTCAGCAGCTTCTGGCTGGGCGTGGAGTGTATTATTTTTGCAGAGTAAAAATAGCTTAGACTTTTATATAAGCACTTCATGAATAATAAAATGTGTTAAAAGTCTTCACACACCTGATTGAATCATATAATATTGAAACCCCCAAAGGAAAATGTCATTTTTACATTGAGGAAAGTGCTAGGAAGTCACAAGAACTTGACACTTGGCCATGTGTTCTGAGGAAGATGTTTCATATGGATCTTGTGCTCATTAGTAGCACTGTGTTAATGCCTGAACTCACATGTGATGCTTAGGAACATTTGTGGAATAAGGAACTACATAATTCCAACCCTGCAATTTGTTTCAATTCCCAAATAGAATAGATGTACTCTCCTTGTATTTGGCTTCTCTAGGTCTGATGAGGCAGAAAATTTTATGGAAATCCTGGGATGGTCATGTTGTGATAAGAGTTTCTTTGCAAAACTAGGTCAGCTGGACTCCTTATGGCTGAATTTTAAAAGGAAAACTGATACTTTTGACTAGTAATTACTAAACTGGTGCTGCTGATACTGGCACTAGGGTTATTTTTATTTGTGTGTGTGTATGAGCATGCATGTGTATACATACGCATATAAATATGTACTTAATACTTTATGTGAAATGAGATAAAAAAAAGTATGCTTTTTTAAGCTAAATTGATTAAAGAATTATTCTTTATTTTCAGATAATGAATTTCATACATTTTTAAGAAAAATTAATTGTTCTTTTGTAAAATAATTATAAAGGAACTGAACTATAGTGAAATAGTTTTGTTTTGTTTTTTTTTAATTAGTAGAGACTATGTGCCAGGCACTGTTCTTATCTATTATCATCTACAAATTGGTACTTGTCATCTACTGGTAGAAGGGTTAAATAATGAACTGCTGCAACTGCTGACCTATAACACCACTTGAAACGAGTTCACAGTGGAGATGTGATGAGGTACTTTGCGCCCTGGAAAAAACTGAAAGAACAGGTCTTTCAAATAGTTAGATATTTTCAGGAGATTTTACGAGCTCAATTCTTGTATCTTCTCATATCTAGAAAAGCACTGAAATCCTTCATGGTGAGGTCTGCTTCTCCCGACTAGAAGTAACCTTCATGAGACTAGCAGAAGCCTGTGAAAAATATGGGCTTGCATTTACTCCCCCTTTATGAAAATCACATGTATACTGGCCTTCCCCTCCACCACTTTCTCAGAACCATCTTAAATGTTGTCTCTTGGGCTATAGTCTTTATTTTGCCCCAGATAAAACTTACCTCATAACTTTCACACTGGACCATATTTTTTCAGTCAGCACTATTCACATATGCCGCTCCTATGGTGGCTGCCTTAAAAAAAGGCCACATATTTTGTTTTTGCTTCTCTCATGAAAACGTGGAGTTTATTCTTTTTCCTTCCAAGCTCTGTAATTTGCTGTGACCAATAGCAAGTGGCACAAATAACATTTTTATTACCTCCTAGCCTCAGCCTCAAGGTGTTTTTATAGATTCCACTGTTTGCCTGTTGGAATGTTGTTCTTACCAACAACATTGTAAGAAAATTTAAGTGTCCTCCAAAGAGGCCAGAAGGGGGAGACAGATCAAGGCAGCCCAGCTAACCATCAGATATGTGAGGGTGGCCATCCTGAACCACTTGGGTCTAGTGAAGCTCCTGGAGGATAAATTCATGAATGATCCCAAGACAGGGATTCCCAGAGGACTATTCTGCTGATCCCTGCCCAGACTGCAGAATCCCGAGCAAATTAAGTGGTTAATATTTTAAGCCACTTACTTTGGGATGAACATGTTATGCAACAAGAGATATCTAAAGCACTTCATTATCTATTGTGTCACTGTTATGCTGTTATTATACCCATTTTATAGATGAGAAAACTGAGATTTGGGGATGTTAACAACTTGCCAAAGTCATACCCCAGCAGGTAGGGATTTCTTAGATTCAGGTATATGCAAAAGTTTAGAACCTAGATGTTATTTGTTTTGTTTTTAAATATCCATACCTATTTTTAAAAATTGGTGATACTCTGTAGTCCTGTACAATTAAAAAAATGCATTTTGGTGAAATAAAAAACTTAGAAACTACTCTCAGAGTATTTATCATATCATAAGGCATGAGACAATTATATTTGATGAAAACTCTCTATATGCCCATTGCTCAATGTCTTATCTGAAGTCCGTGAAAGCTATGATAGAAGGAAAACTTGGCACATAGGTGTTTTATTTGGAAAATAATTCCAGGAAACAGGAGTAAAGAAATAAGAGAAAAATGAGAAAACTATCCAAGGATACAAAATTAAGTTGGGATTTGTTACTGGTCACCTGATCTCTATCCAGTGGACCTTCTAAGGGGTCTTATGAAATTAGCTCATGACTCCTTAGACTTTGAAGAATGGGAGAAAACTTTACCATTGGCAAGAGTTGTTTCATGGATGCTAACTCTCCACACTTCTAGGTAACTCAAGCATCTTACAGTAGGAAAGAGGCAGCAGAGAGCGCTGGCATGAGGAAAGGCACTGTCAAGTGCATTTTCACAAGCTAGTCAAAGTTTGCAATGAAATGATGACCAGAAGGAGGAGGAGGTGAGGCCAGGTGGATTTGAAGTGGCCATAAAGATGCATCTAGGGTTCCCTAGTGGCTCAGGCAGTGATGAATCCACCTGCAATGCAGGAGACCTGGGTGCGATTCCTGGGTTGGGAGGATCCCCTGGAGAAGAGAATGGTTACCCACTCTAGTATTCTGGCTTGGATAATTCCATGGACTATACAGGCCGTAGGGTCGCAATGAGTAGGAAGGACACCACTGAACGACTTTCACTTCCTTTTACTAAGATAGATCTTACCAGATCAGATCAGATCAGATCAGTCGCTCAATCGTGTCCGACTCTTTGCGACCCCATGAACTGCAGCACGCCAGGCCTCCCTGTCCATCACCAGCTCTCGGAGGTCACTCAGACTCACATTCATCGAGTCAGTGATGCCATCCAGCCATCTCATCCTCCATCGTCCCCTTCTCCTCCTGCCCTCAATCCCTCCCAGCATCAGAGTCTTCTCCAATGAGTCAACTCTTCGCATGAGGTGGCCAAAGTACTGGAGTTTCAGCTTTAGCATCATTCCTTCCAAAGAAATCCCAGGGCTGATCTCCTTCACAATTGACTGGTTGGATCTCCTTGCAGTCCAAGGGACTCTCAAGAGTCTTCTCCAACACTTAAATACACTGGAATTTCACTGGAAGACATAGAAAGACCATTGCTTTGTGTAAATTCTCAGTAAGGTTAAATAATCTTAAGCTGAATGCTTTAAAGCCAAAATTAGAAAGATTACTACAGGAAAGAAAATGTAAGCACTTTTCTTTATGACATCTGACTTCTGGAGATTTGCTTCCTGCCCAATGTCAAGAGCAAACTAAGAGAGGCATTAAACTGCATATGGTATTTGACCTTGCCTGAACTTTCTCTAGTTTGCAACCCCTTCCTCCACCTTTCTTTTTTTGCTTTTGAAGCCAAGCATTAGTAAAATATCATGCAAGAAAAATGCTAAAATTCTCTTAATGAGCTACCCTTGCGTTTGGTTATATAAGGTCAAAAGAGTGTACACTTTATATTTGAGCCAAGCCAACTACTCACAGCAATGTCAGTGTGAGAGAACCAATTTGAACTTAACATTAATTAGCTTTTTAGTGGACTATAAAACTTGTTCAATGTATGAAGTACTTCATAATTATAGGAGATTATGGTCATATACTGAAGAACTGAGGCAGAAAGACCCTGAATAAAGTGAATTACATATAGGTCTGAATTATAAGAAAGTTCAATGTGTTTCATATCTTTGGAAATGTTTTGAGATATTTGTGAATTTTATAAACTTAAGAAATGATAAGTAATTGTATTAGGCATGCAATGATAAAAGTGCAAACAAATACATATTTACAATTCATAGTTATGTAAAATAAGATTTAATACCTGGTATTAATTTTTTAAAGCAATCAACTTACTGTAGCTTTAGTAAAGTACTGAATACATTTATTGTTTATTTTTTCTTGTCTTTTATTTGTTGAATACATTGGATTTACAATATTGCTTTAGTTTCAGGTATACAGCAAGGCAACTGAGCGACTGATCTAATCTGATCTGATCTGATACAGCAAAATGATTGTTATACACAAACATACACACATATATATATATATATATTTCAGAATCCTTTCCCTTATAGGTTATTATAAATATTGAGTATAATTCTCTTTGCTATACAGTAAGTCCTTGATGGTTATCTATTTTATATACAGTGTGTACATATGTTAATCCCAAGCTTCTAATTTATTCCTCCCCATTTCCCTCTTTGGTGACCATAACTTTATTTTCTATGCCTGTGAGTCTATTTCTGTTTTGTATATAAGTTCATTGTATAAGTATTTTTTAGATTCCACGTATAAGGGGTATCATATGATATTTGTCTTTGTCTAAAGCTTATTTCACTTAAGTATAATAATCTCTAGGTCCATCAGTGTTGCTGCAAATGGCATTATTTCATTTTTATGGCTGAGTAGTATTCCATTATATATATATATATATATGTACCATATCTTCTTTATCCACTCATCTGTCAATGGACATTTAGGATGCTTCCACTTCCTAGCAATTATAAATAGTGCTGCAGTGAATATTGGGGTGCATGTATCTTTTTGAATTATGGTTCTCTCTGAAGCCCAGGAGTAAGATTGCAGGATCATCTGTAGCTCTATCTTTAGTTTTTAAAGGAATCTCCATACCATTCTCCATAGTGAACACATATTATTTAACAAGGCATACTGCTATATCTGACCAAGTATAATAATTTATTTTCCTTTATTTGAAAGGGGCAACAACTTTACTCTCACAGAAAACAGCTTTGCTGTAACTGATACCTTTAAGTATCCATACAAGACATATATTAAGTATTTCTTCTAGAATAATGTCAGTTTGCTTGCTTGCTTCCTGAAACATTTAGGTTATTAGTTGGTGCCCAAGAGACTATTTGTAATGGGGATGCTGATGAGGAGTTAGGGGAATTTAAAGATTAAGGTATATGAGACTAGATACAACCACTGCCTAAACCATGACTGAAACTGTAAAGAACTTTTGTGCAATGCTTTTGAAACTAAATATTTTTGAACTTTACTGAAGGATATAGAATAGATGTTCCAGTAAAATTTCATTATACTAGTATTAATTTAATTTACATTCTCTAACATGGGGAAAAGTGTAGAAACTAATATTTACTTTCCTTCCTTTTCTAAGTAATTGTACATAATGTGATGTGAGTGAATTCAGTTCATGGAGAGTAGTTTTCCCCTTAATTACTGAATGAAATTGATTTAGAATGCCAAAAAAAGTACCCCTCAGTTTTCAAATTAATGTTGGTAACTTAAATAACTGTAGTAGTATGTGAGATGCTAAAGACTCAATATATATTTTTTAAATATTTTGTCCAAAATTGTTTGATTTTAAAAATGATTTGTTGCATGTGTATACCTGTGGCAGATTCATGTTGATGTATGGCAAAACCAATACAATATTGTAAAGTAATTAATCTCCAATTAAAATAAATAAATTTATATTTAAAAAAAGATTTAGAGAATTCAGATGAAAAATCTATGGATTTGGTTCATGAAAAGAAAAGCAGAGTTCTAAAGTGCTTGTTTGTTCAATTTATTCTTCCTACAAAATAAGCTCTACATTGGGGAATAAGCATGATTTTTCTCAGCCTCTATTAGAATGTATGTTATTCTAAAAAAATAAAAATAAAAATGATTTGTTGTAGTCCTTTACATGTTGGATAAAAGTATTTTGTCATATATATATATATATATATATATATATATATATGACATATATATAAATATTTCTATCACTTACATTTTTAAAAATTTCCTCTATGGTGACTTCTGATGAGAGAAGTTTATGACTTTGTATTTATGCAAGAAGTCCAGCTCCAGCAACATTTGTTGAAAAGTGTTTTTCTCCCTAGCTTCTCCCCAGCTGCTTTGGAATCTTTGTCAAAAGTCTACATATTTTATATGTATAGATTCATTTAGGGACTTAATGTTCTCTGTAGTTGATCTATTTATCTATACTTTCACCAATGTCACACTGTCTTAAATGTTGTAGATTTAACTTTTCAAGTAGGATACGGTAAGTCTTCCAACACTGTTACTTTGTAGAATTATTTTGAGCAATTCTAGGTCCTTTTCACAGTCAAATAAATTTTAGAATCAGCTTGCCTACAAATATGCCTATTGATATTTTAATTGAGATTGTACTGAAACCACAGAATTATTTGTGAAGAATTTGCACATCAATGCTTGAGTCTTTCAATCCATGAACATAGTATAAACTTCCATTCATTTAAATGTTCTTTAATTTCTCATAGCAAAATTGTCTGTGTTTTAAATTTGGGAGTTCACAAGCCTTTTGTTAAATTTATTCCAATGTATATTTTTGATGTTACTGCCTAAGGTATGTTTTATCCTAAATATTATATTTCA
Source organism: Tragelaphus eurycerus (assembly GCA_935064755.1). Classification (NCBI taxonomy): domain Eukaryota; kingdom Metazoa; phylum Chordata; class Mammalia; order Artiodactyla; family Bovidae; genus Tragelaphus; species Tragelaphus eurycerus. The sequence continues at coordinate 821,023 of CAKXYN010000097.1, read as the reverse complement.
TTTTTTCTACACAAACACAGTGATCATGCGCACTATGACTTTCTTAAGTTCATAACTTAGTGGTTGGAAGCTTTTTTTTTGTCTATTCTTTGGGATATTATAGCTAACCATGTATCTGTGAAGAAGACAGTTTAACTACTTCTGTTCCATCTGCATGCCCTTTTATTTCCTTTATGTACTTTACTTATTGTTTATACTGGCTAGAATCTTTAATATAATGCAGAATAGATTAGTGTGAACAGATATCCATGCTTTGTTTATGGAAAAGTTTTTAAATAATGAATTCAATGCTTTTAACTGATAGAGTTATTCATATTCTCTGATTCTTTTAAATCATCATAGTTAATTTCTATCTTTTAAGAAATTTGCAAGCCATCAAGCATTCTTAATTAATTGGCATAAATTTGTTCACAATATTAACACATTTTTATTTGATGTCTAAAGAAACTCTCAATTTTAATATTAATAAAAAGTCTTTTCTTTGTTCTTCCTGAGTGCTGTTAATAAGTTATCAACTTTATTAGTCTTTTCAAAGAGATGGCTTTTTATTTTCATTGCTTTTCTCTATTCTTTTTGTTTTCCGTTTCTTTGATTTTTCACTCTCATCTTTACTCTTTTTTATTCCACTTGCTAATTTTGCTCTTTTCAAATAGCTGCTTAAGTTATTAATATACCATGAATTTAGTGTCTGTGTGCCCGAAAATTCATATGTTGAAATTCTAATATGCTCTAATATGATGGCATTAGAAGGTGGTAGGATGGTATTAGGAGGGTCTTTGGAAGGTAATGAGGTCAGAAGGGTGGAGCCCTTACAATTAGCACCCTTATAAGTGGAGACGTGAGAACTTGCGCCTTTCTCTCTGCTTTGTCTCCACCATGTGAAGATGGAAGTATTAATAGAAGATTGTCATTTGCAACTCAGGAAGCAAGTCCTTGCCAGGAACTAAACCCAATGGTGCCTTGAATTTGGACTGGTCAGAAAACTCAGCAGTGGCCACAGGACTAGAAAAGGTCAGTTTTCATTCCAATCCCAAAGAAAGGAATGCCAAAGAATATGCTCAAAATCCTTCAAGCTAGGTTTCAACAGTACATAAACCAAGAACTTCCAGATGTTCAAGCTGGATTTAGAAAAGGCAGAGATCAAATTGACAACATCTGCTGAATCATAGAAAAAGCAGGGGAATTCCAGGAAAAACATCTACTTCTGCTTCATTGACTAGGCTAAAACATTGGACTGTGTGGATCACAACAAACCCTTCAAGAGATGGGAATACCAGAATGCTTACCTGCCTCCTGAGAAACCTGTATGCAGGACAAGAAGAAACAGTTAGAACCAGAGATAGGACAACGAGATGGCTGGAATCAGAGATGGTTCCAAATTGAGAAAGAAATAGGTCAATGCTATGTATTGTCAATATGCTTATTTAACTTATATGCAGAGTACATCATGAGAAATGCTGGACTGGATGAAGCACAAGCTGGAATCAAGATTGCCAGGAGAAATATCAATGTCCTCAGATATGCAGATGACACCACCCTTATGGAAGAAAGTGAAGAACTTTAAGAGCCTCTTGATGGATGTGAAAGAGGAGAGTGGAAAAGTTGGCTTAAAACTCAACATTCAGAAAACTAAGATCATGGCATCTGGTCCCATCACTTCATGGCAAATAGATGCGGAAACAATGGAAACAGTGACAGATTTTATTTTGGGGGGCTCCAAAATCACTGCAGATGGGGACTGTAGCCATAAAATTAAAAGACGCTTACCCCTTGGAAGGAAAGTTATGACCAACCTAGACAGCATATTAAAAAGCAGAGATGTTACTTTGCCAACAATGGTTTGTCTAGTCAAGGCTATCATTTTTCCATTAGTACGTATGGGTGCATGGGTATGAGAATCAGACCATAAAGAAAGCTGAGCACACTGAAGAACTGATGCTTTTGAACTGTGGTGTTGAAGAAGACTCTTGAGAATCCATTGGACTGCAAGGAGATCCAACCAGTTCATCCTGAAGGAAATCAGTCCTGAATATTCATTTCAAGGACTGATGCTGAAGCTGAAACTCCAATACTTTGGCCACCTGATGCGAAGAACCTGCTCATCTGAAAAGACCCTGATGCTGGGAAAAATTTAAGGAGGGAGGAGAAGTAGCTGACAGAGGATGAGATGATTGAATGGTATCACTGGCTCAATGGACATGAGTTTGAGTAAACTCTGGGAGTTAGTGATGGACAAGGAGGCCTGGTGTGTTGCAATCCATGGGGTTGCAAAAAGTCAGACAGGACCGAGTGGTTGAACTGAACTGAACTGAAAGGAGAATGTAATATTCTCCCAGTAAAAATTCTTTTTTAGATATGTTAAAAACCATTTTGATGCAAAATCTAGGTCAATGAGAGAGAAGGATAATTAAATGACACAATTACAATTACATGATTAAGGAATAAAGTTAGATATCGCATCATAGCCAGAAAGCCTTAAATTGTTCGGGATCATTTGGAAGGATTTAAGATGATTAATGTTCCCACAAGTTTTTGAGATATACTTTAAAAAAAAATTAAGGTGGTTTGATTTGCTAGGAAATGCTTACTAGCAATCATTATATACTTCAATGTCCAGTTCAGTTCAGTCACTCAGCCATGTCTAAGTCTTTGCGACCCCATGAACTGCAGCACGCCAGGTCTCCCTGTCCATCACCAACTCTGGGAGTTTACCCAAACTCATGTCCATTGAGTCAGTGATGCCATCCAATCATTTCATTCTCTGTCATCCCCATCTCCTCCTGCCCTCAATCTTTCCCAGCATCAGGGTTTTAGTCTTTTTATCATTTCATGTTATCTATGTTTAGGAATTTGTTTTTTCAATTTTAACTCTTTATTTGAAACAAGCAATTTCAGAGACAGAAGGATAGTCATGACAATAGCCTCTCACTACAATGCAAGGGCAGGCATTGCTCACTGAAGGGACAGGTCCAGTACCTTGGAACAACATCAGATCAGAGATCAGATCAGATCAGTCGCTCAGTCGTGTCCGACTCTTTGCGACCCCATGAACCGCAGCACGCCAGGCCTCCCTGTCCATCACCAGCTCCCGGAGGTCACTCAGACTCACATCCATCGAGTCAGTGATGCCATCCAGCCATCTCATCCTCTGTTGTCCCCTTCTCCTCCTGCCCTCAATCCCTCCCAGCATCAGAGTCTTCTCCAATGAGTCAACTCTTCACATGAGGTGGCCAAAATACTGGAGTTTCAGCTTTAGCATCATTCCTTCTAAAGAAATTCCAGGATTGATCTCCTTCAGAATGGACTGGTTGGATCTCCTTGCAGTCCAAGGGACTCTCAAGAGTCTTCTCCAACACCACAGTTCAAAAGCATCAATTCTTCGGCGCTCAGCCTTCTTCACAGTCCAGCTCTCACATCCATACATGACCACAGGAAAGACCATAGCCTTGACTAGGCGAACCTTTGTTGGTAAAGTAATGTCTCTGCTTTTGAATATGCTATCTAGGTTGGTCATAACTTTCCTTCCAAGGAGTAAGCGTCTTTTAATTTCATGGCTGCAGTCACCATCTGCAGTGATTTTGGAGCCCAGAAGAATAAAGTCTGACACTGTTTCCACTGTTTCCCCATCTATTTCCCATGTAGTGATGGGACCAGATGCCATGATCTTCATTTTCTGAATGTTGAGCTTTAAGCCAACCTTTTCACTCTCCACTTTCACTTTCTTCAAGAGGCTTTTTAGCCCCTCTTCACTTTCTGCCATAAGAGTGGTGTCATCTGCATATCTGAGGTTATTGATATTTCTCCCGGCAATCTTGATTCCAACTTGTGTTTCTTCCAGTCCAGCATTTCTCATGATGTACTCTGCATATAAGTTAAATAAACATGGTGACAATATGCAGCCTTGACGTACTCCTTTTCCTATTTGGAACCAGTCTGTTGTTCCATGACCAGTTCTAACTGTTGCTTCCTGATCTGCATACAGATTTCTCAAGAGGCAGATCAGGTGGTCTGGTATTCCCATCTCTTTCAGAATTTTCCACAATTTATTGTGATCCACACAGTCAAAGGCTTTGGCATAGTCAATAAAGCAGAAATAGATGTTTTTCTGGAACTCTCTTGCTTTTTCCATGATCCAGCGGATGTTGGCAATTTGATCTCTGGTTCCTCTGCCTTTTCTAAAACCAGCTTGAACATCAGGAAGTTCACGGTTCACATATTGCTGAAGCCTGGCTTGGAGAATTTTGAGCATTACTTTACTAGCGTGTGAGATGAGTGCAATTGTGTGGTAGTTTGAGCATTCTTTGGCATTGCCTTTCTTTGGGATTGGGATGAAAACTGACCTTTTCCAATCTTGTGGCCACTGCTGAGTTTTCCAAATTTGCTGGCATATTGAGTGCAGCACTTTCACAGCATCATCTTTCAGGACTTGAAATAGCTCCACTGGAATTCCATCACCTCCACTAGCTTTGTTCGTAGTGATGCTTTCTAAGGCCCATTTGACTTCACATTCCAAGATGTCTGTCTCTTGGACAGCATATACAATGTTGTCTTGGAACAACATATACGATTTAAATAGTGGCTAAATTGGTGACAGTTATAAAAACACTAATAGGAGGCTGGGGAACAGCAAAACCAACAGGAAAAGAACTGAGTACCCCCTTTGCCAGATGCTAAGAGTTTTCTGGCACTACAGAGGCAAGATGGGGAAGAGAGAAGATGGAGGTAGTGGGGGCAGGACGCATGCCCACAGCTCCTCACCTATCCTTTGACCACAGTCCCATCCTGCATGACCCAGGGCACTCACAAGCTTGGCCTCGCTCTTACAATGGAAGAACAAGAGTGGGGAATCGAGCCCAAACCAAGTCAGAAGATAATTTTTGCCTTAGGAACTCTGCCCACTGAACTAAAGGGAGTCAGTTACAGAAAAGGGCTCAGCATGTTGGTACCATGGCTCATGCCAACCTAAGATGGCAGAGAGAGACAAATATATAAACCATGGGGACAGGAGCCTGCTCCCTGTACTTAGAGTCATTCTCTGCCTTTGAAGGAAAGAAAGCATTTAAAAGATTTTTTTTAAATTGCAGCACCAATGGTTCATATTTAGGAAATTGAAACCTTTTTAATATGTATAAATTCAAATCTTCAGATATAGTAAACAGAAATTTCACATCTGTTATAATATGCTTCTAGAGAGTGCAAACTTAATTGTGGCTCTAGAATACAAAAATGGAATAAAGTGCAGGCTACTGTGTCCTGTTTCACTGAAAGATCAGTTCATGTTTTTCTTAGAACTAGTGCACCATCCTGAACAAAATTGGTGCTACCTAATTTGCTTTTTTAAGGCAAGCTCAACACATGATGTATTTGGAAGTATGCATAATAGAAAGTAACCAAATGATTACATTTTCGGAGAAAGCTCTGTGGTGAATTAGTACTTAGACTGGTTGGAAGAGGAATGTTTTAATGAAATTGCATGTTGTCCCAAAGTGTTCACTACACAAGGATCCTGCTGAGAAAACTGCGGGTTTCCTCCGTAACTTGTGTTCCTATGAATCAAGGCTTAGTTCCTTCACTGCGGAACTAATAAAGTCATCATTACTGGGTGCTAACATTCAAGAGAAAGCAAGTCTTTCCTTTAAAAAGGAAAAAAAAAACTACATAGAAAAATCGAATATATATTAAATTAAATTGAATTTTTATTTCATTCACTATATACACTTTAAATACTTTATATACCTTAAAAGAACAGGCTTATAAGCTATTAAAACAGTAATTAAAAATGTTCAGTGCTCTACCTAAAGGTGTATATTTGTATTATTTTATTATTCCTTTTTTGCTTTTTTTATGGTTTTGGTGTATTAACAACTATAATTTGGCTCATTGAACTTTTGTGCTAAGGAGAAATAGAAGAAAGAAATTGAGTTCTTTGGCCCATTTTTTGATTGGGTCATTTATTTTTCTGGAATTGAGCTGTAGAAGTTGCTTGTATATTTTTGAGATTAGTTGTTTGTCAGTTGCTTCATTTGCTATTATTTTCTCCCATTCTGAAGGCTGTCTTTTCACCTTGCTTATAGTTTCCTTTGTTGTGCAGAAGCTTTTAAGTTTGATTAGGTCCCATTTGTTCATTTTTGATTTTATTTCCGATATTCTGGGAGGTGGGTCATAGAGGATCCTGCTGTGATGTAAGTCAGAGAGTGTTTTGCCTATGTTTTCCTCTAGGAGTTTTATGGTTTCTGGTCTTACATTTAGCTCTTTAATCCATTTTGAGTTTATTTTTGTGTATGGTGTTAGAAAGTGTTCTAGTTTCATTCTTTTACAAGTGTTTGACCAGTTTTCCCAGCACCACTTGTTAAAGAGATTGTCTTTAATCCATTGTATATTCTTGCCTCCTTTGTCAAAGATAAGGTGACCATACGTGCGTGGATTTATCTCTGGGCTTTCTATTTTGTTCCATTGATCTATATTTCTGTCCTTGTGCCAGTACCATACTGTCTTGATGACTGTGGCTTTGTAGCTCAATAGACATTTCTCCAAAGAAGACATACAGATGGCTAACAAACACATGAAAAGATGCTCAACATCACTCATTATCAGAGAAATGCAAATCAAAACCACTATGAGATACCATTTCACGCCAATCAGAATGGCTGCTATCCAAAAGTCTACAAGCAATAAATGCTGGAGAAGGTGCGGAGAGAAGGGAACCCTCTTGCACTGTTGGTGGGAATGCAAATTAGTACAGCCACTATGGAGAACAGTATGGAGATTCCTCAAAAAACTGGGAATAGAACTGCTTTATGATCCAGCAATCCCACTGCTGGGCATATACACTGAGAAAACCAGAATTGAAAGAGACACGTGTACCCCAATGTTCATAGCAGCACTGTTTGCAATAGCCAGAACGTGGAAGCAACCTAGATGTCCATCCACAGATGAATGGATAAACAAGCTGTGGTACATATACACAATGGAGTATTACTCAGCCATTAAAAAGAATACATTTGAATCAGTTCTAATGAGGTGGATGGAACTGGAGCCTATTATACAGAGTGAAGTAAGCCAGAAACAAAAACACAAATACAGTATACTAACGCATATATATGGAATTTAGAAAGATGGTAAAAATAACCCTATTTACGAGACAACAAAAGAGACACTGATGTATAGACCAGACTTTTGGACTCTGGGACCGGGAGAGGGTGGGATGACTGGGGAGAATAGCATTGAAATATGTATAATATTATATCTGAAATGTATTAATTGTTCAAACTAAACACTATCATGTTACAATTTGTTCATACTAGATGTTTGTAATGTTTCTGATAATCAATAAAAGAGATTCTTGATTAAAAAAAAAAAAAAAAAGAAGAAGAAAGAAATTAACCCTTAGGCTAACAACTGGGATATTCTTTACATGTTATGTTAAATTCTTTCATCTTCCAAACCACTCCAATCTTGATGATATAAACCACAACCATTATATTATACTCATACATTTTCTGAATCAAGAATTCATATTGGGTATGGATGGGGGCTTGTCTCTGTTCTACAATGTTTGCAGCCATGATGGACAGCTTCCCGCTTGAATAGCTGGAGTGATTTGAACTGTTGGGCACTAAAATCATCTAGGGACTTCATTCATGCGTGTGGTTTTGTTCTAGGGTAAGTCGGAGTATAGGCTGGTTGAGGCTGTCCACTGATTTTATGTGTACCTTCTTCCTGAGATTCAGGCTTCTCACAAGGATGGAACAAGCCTTCTGAGAAACCTAGGAAGAAGCCACTAGCTTCTTCATGACCCATTCTCAACAGTCATGTAGCATCAATTCTGCTGCCTGATATTGGTTACAAGCAAGTCACTAAGGCCAGGCTATATTCACGGGAGAGGGATTTCTCTATCTACCTCTCAAAGGTAGAATGGCAAAGTCACATAGCAAAAGAGCAAGAATGATGTGAGGTTCAGTTGTGACTACACATGGAATGTAAAATTGGCAGAATGAAATATCATAATCTTAATTTTTATAGGTTAATTAAAAAAACTACTGAGTAATGGACTTGCAGCCATCTTCAGTGCTTTGGGTACCCCAAAGCCCATGTTATTTTACTTTATTAAATGCTTAATTTGTTTCATACACTCAGGCCAATTTTCATATAAATTTTCAGGGTTATGATTTTGGTCAGACACTTTGTGAGAAAGATTAATATTTCTTTACTTGGTATTAATTGATCATGTTTTATATAATCAGGTTCGAAGATGAAAATAGCTTATTTTATAAAATAAGATGAAACTAGAGTGCTAGAAGTTCAGTTTTGTAGACAAAGTATTTTATTCTGAAAAATTGCTAGCTTTGGGATTCTTAATGGTAGCTTGGTCCAGAGAATGTGGCATCTGACATTGACAGATGTGCTACTGTAGGGGAGAATTCTCCTAAGATACTTTATCACCTTCTTGCTCCTGATCTCCAATTTCACCGAATAGAATAACACTCTATATAATGTAAATCTACCTTATAATTTATATAATGTAGTCACTTTCATGTTAAGTTGGAAAGCACAACACTAGAGGGTTGTATTAAAAAAAAAAAAAACAACTCTTTTCTTTGTCTCTCCTTACCATTCCCCATTAGCTTTAACAGCAGATTTTTATTTGTCTATTCCAATTTCCTATTAACCCATTGATTTGAGGGTGACAAGGAATGTGATTAGTCCATTGACTGTGATATAGTTGCCCTGAGTAGGCAATGAAGTGAGTGACTTGATGTGATGAAATGCATCAAAGAGTTCCAACTGGCATAATATTTTTGGTTTCAGTCTTTTATAGTATATGCTGTACTGGCTTCAACTGCTAGATATTCAGAGCCAAACCTGGATATGCATAAATCCATTTAAATCCACTTGGGCCAATGCTGTCTACTTGCCAGTTGTGTCCTTGACATTCACCCCCTGGGAATGTATTCCAGAGTGAACTGCAGATTCTATCTTTCATGGTAAAAACAGGGCATGTGTGTGTGTGCTAAGTCATTGCGGTCCTGTCCAACTTTGCAATGCTATAGACTGAAGTCAGCCAGGCTCCTCTGTCCATGGGATTCTCCAGGCTAGGATACTGGAGCGGGTTGCCATACCCTCCTCCAGGGGATCTCCTCGACCAAGGGATTCAACCTGAGTCTTTTATGTCTCCTGCATTGGCAGACAGGTTCTTTACCTGGGAAGCCCCCAAATGGCAAATTTTATTAAACATTTGCAGTTCAGAGGAGCCAGCAGTGTATCTTGCTTTTCCACTTTACTTAACAATGTCTTTAAAGTTTGTTTTTTATTTTTTTAACTAGGCATCATATAGATGGGTCTCATCTTTTTTAATCCAGTCGGATCATATCTGTCTTTCAAGTGTGATGGTTTGACAGGTTTTTTTTTTCCTTTAAAATAACTATCAATATCAGATCAGATCAGATCAGATCAGTCGCTCAGTCATGTCTGACTCTTTGCAACCCCATGAATCTCAGCACGCCAGACCTCCCTGTCCATCACCAACTCCCGGAGGTCACGCAGACTCACGTCCATCAAGTCAGTGATGCCATCCAGCCATCTCATCCTCTGTCGTCCCCTTCTCCTCTTGCCCTCAATCCCTCCCAGCATCAGAGTCTTCTCCAATGAGTTAACTCTTTGCATGAGGTGGCCAAAGTACTGGAGTTTCAGCTTTAGCATCATTCCTTCAATTATATTTAAATCTATAATCTTGCTATTTGTTTTCTACTTAGCCTATCAATTTATTGTCTGCTTTTCCATCTTCCTCGATGCCTACCTTTTTAAAATTCAATAGAATATATTTTATAATTACCTCCTTTGTTAGTGCATTAGCTAGAAGGCCTCTTTTGTTATTTTAGTGGTTGCTTTTAGGTTTATCCTACGTATCTTTACACACAGCTTTGCTAGTGGCTCAGAAAGTAAAGAATCTGCCTGCAATGTAGGAGACCTGGATTTGATCCCTGGGTTGGGAAGATTCCTTGGAAAAGGGAATGGCTACCCATTCCATTATTCTTGCCTGGAGAATTCCATGGACAGAGGAGCCTGGTAGGCCACAGTCCATGGGGTTGCAAAGAACTGAACACAAATAACACCCACACGTATGTATTTTTAACTTATTACAGTCTACTTTCAAATGATGTTATTCTGCCTTATAAAGCCTTCAAACTGTATAATTATATTCCTTCTCTCTGCTACACCTATCCAGTACAGAAAAGTTCAGGAGTAAAAATATCCAATCTCCCTTGATGCTGGTTGAAGAGATTAAGTTGAATAATCAGATTATAGAGTATACTTTTCTTTATTAGCTCTGTAAAATAACTGATTAAAAATATAGTATCATTTAATAAAAGAACTCTACTATACGAATCTATATGAACTCTGGTGTTTCAGGGGACCGTTTTGCCTTTATAATTCACAGGAAATTATATTTTATGTGACTTGAACCTCATCTTGAATAAATGAAGCTTGAAAATATATTCTATTCAACACATTTTAAAAATCAATCATACATCAAATTGGTGCTGAGACAATGTCCATGAAAATATAATCATATGTAAGTCATGATCATCAAAATCCTATTATTCCATACTTTTTGCATTTGTATCATCATTCAGAGTTCTTATGTTAATAAAATATATTTACCTCATGAGTAATTTCTAAGAAAATATTTTAAAAATTTCTGAGGAGTAACTCAATATCTGCTGGGCACAAATAAGTAAGATATTATGTCTTCTATTTTCATACATAAGACTTCACATAAAGTGTGATTTATTTTCCTCAGTGTCATTTACCATTCAGATCAAGGTACTTTTATTTAGAATTTTGTACTAAAAATTTTTGAAAATTTTTATTTTAAAATTTACTGTCTTAAATGTATGATAAATATGCTATGAAATATGATTGTAAATATTTTAAAAAGGAATAATCTTATATTATACATTTGTCATCCATCCCAAAATACAATGGGAAGTTGAGCAATGATCCATTTTTGTTATTACATTAGAACATGTGAACTGCCAATTCAGCACACCCAGAACTGGAAAACAAACTAAAGCTAAATAATTGGAAACTAAACCATTTAAATTTGTTGTCAATTAAAATGGCTTATTCTTAGTGTGTTTCTTCCTTCACTTGCTTTTGGTTTATGGGCAATATTGAGATGTCTATGCTGCAAGGCGGCAATGGCACCCCACCCCAGTACTTTTGCCTGGAAAATCCCATGGACGGAGGATCCTGGTAGGCTCCAGTCCATGGGGTCGCTAAGAGTCGGACACGACTAAGCGACTTCACTTTCACTTTTCACTTTCATGCATTGGAGAAGGAAATGGCAACCCACTCCAGTGTTCTTGCCTGGAGAATCCCAGGGACGGGGGAGCCTGGTGGGCTGCTGTCTATGGGGTCACACAGAGTCGGACACGACTGAAATGACTTAGCAGTAGCAGCATGCTGCAAGGCCAGAGTATGGAGAATGGTTCACATAATATATGTATAAATATTTGAAAGTAACAAATTGCAGCAACAGTCTACAATATAAAATATATTCTATGGTTTTGCATTGATAAAATCTTCATAAAAATCCTAGAAATTCAGATTTGAAATTGCACTTCTTGAACTCCTCAGAGTTCTATGCTGAAATGTGATGTTAAGGAAAAAAAAATGCTTCTGAAATTCTTTGATCTTCTACCATGTCTCTATCACTTTTCTACATAATCATGGTTATATATAGGGTTTCTCTGGTAGCTCAGCTGGTAAAGAATTCACCTGCAGTGCAGGAGATCTGGTTCAATTTCTTGGTCTGGAAGATCCTCTGGATAAGGGATAGGCTATCCACTCCAGTATTCTTGGGCTTCCCTGGTGGCTCAACTGGTAAAGAATACACCTACAATGCAGGAGACCTGGGTTTGACCCATGATTGAGAAGATCCCCTGGAGAAGAGAAAGGTTACCCCCTCCTGTGTTCTGGCCTAGAGAATTCCATGGACTGTATAGTTCATGGGTCGCAAAGAGTCAGATGTGACTGAGTTACTCACTTCACTTCGTGGTTTTGCATCACCTCACCCCTGACCCTACAACCACCTGTTAACTACCTTCAAGTTTGCATGCATGAATACATGCTAAGTCACTTCAGTCATATCTGGCTCTTTGCAAATCTATGGACTGTAGTTTTCCAGGCCCGTCTGTCCATGGAATTTCCAGGAAAGAATACTGGAGTGGGTTGTCATTTCCTTCTCCAGGGGATCGTTCTGACACAGGAATTGAATCTGCATCTCTTATGTCACCTGCATTGGCAGGCAGGTCCTTTACCAGTAGACACCTGGAAAGCCCCACTTTCAAATGTAGAGGTATACGAACCTTTACAGTAGTCAGAGTACCCTGGCTTGTAGTAGTCAGTATGCTTTGGGGCAGGGAATTACAGGTTTTCAAATATTCATAGTGTTTTGAAAGGAAGAACAGGACTTCAGGTAGGAATGTCATCTCCTTGACACTTAAGACTCTTTACATTGTAGAGAGGAACATGACAAAAGTCATGGGTGAAAGAGAGTCTGATCTGGGCCCCTTAAGGCCTGGACCCTGTGGCAGCCAGGAACCTATATTCTCTGGGCCCAAAGGAGGCACATGTGTGCTAAGTCACTTCAGTCATGTCCCATGGACTGTGGCCTGCCAGGCTCCTCTGTCCATGGGATTCTCCAGGCAAGAATACTGGAGTAGGTTACCATTTCCTCCTCCAGGGGATCTTCCTTATCCGGGCATCAAACCTACATCTCATGTCTCCTGCATTAGTTGATGTGTTCTTTACCACTAGCACCACCTGGGAAGCCCAAAGGAGGCACAGATCATACCAAACCTAAAAATCTTAGATTTAACAATACTATCACATCACCCTCAACCAAGCGATTGATTATATTTGTTCTACTTTCAAATTTTGACCATATTCAAGACGAAAAAGTTTTTTGACTGTTCTTTCTGAGTAATTAAAGTCATTAGTCTAATACGTGCATTTATACAGATAATATACTACATTTTTTTTGCCACTCTTGTGGTATTCAGGACTTCAGTTTCCCAACCAGGGATTGAACCTATGCTCCCTGCGTTGAGAGCATGGAGTCTTAACCACTGGACCACTAGGGACGTCCCTACAATACACCAAGTTTTAAACCTTTATCAAATATATAAGCAAGTGTGCAAAAAAGAAACATACAAAATGACATGGGTTGTAATAGAACAATTTTAGTTTGCCAAGCTTTCTGTATTTAACTTTTGGTTAAAATGGAAATATACATTTTAGCAACAAAATTTGCAAAGCTATATGGCCCAGAAATTGATGACATATTTTTAAAGACACTTTGAGTATACCACTATTTAATAACTATGTAATTTTACTTTTATATAAGAATGAATTGTATTTTGTAAATACATTTTCTGTAATGTATACATTATGTAAATACATTATGTAAATACATTTTCTGATTTAGTTTACTTTGATGAAGAATTAATTTATTTTCCATATTTCTAGTTTCAAAGGATTCTGGAGAAATTTTCTCACAAATGGCCTTTTCCTGTGTACTTTATTTATTTATTTGGATTAGCTCAAGTATTCACTTAAGATTTTCCAGCACAACTGCTTGAAAAGAGAGAAAAACAAATTTTGTTCACAAAGCATCTAGAATAACAGTTTATTCCAATGATATATGAAACCTATTATCATATCAAGCACATTAAATTCAATTGTAAAATAAATACAACACAAAAATCATTCAAATGTCATATATAAATCACAGTATGAAATTAATTACAAGTAGAGTCAGACATAACTGAATGCCAAGGCTGTATATTGCCACCCTACTTATTTAACTTCTATGCAGAGTACATCATAAGAAACGCTGGGCTGGAAGAAGCACAAGCAGGAATCCAGATTAATGGGAGAAATATCAATAACCTCAGATATGCAAATGACACCACTCTTATGGCAGAAAGTGAAGAACTAAAGGGCCTCTTGATGAAAGTGAAAGAAGAGAGTGAAAAAGTTGGCTTAAAGCTCAACATTCAGAAAACGAAGATCATGGCATCCGGTCCCATCACTTCATGGCAAATAGATGGGGAAACAGTGGAAACAGTGGCTGACTTTATTTTTCTGGGCTCCAAAATCACTGCAGATGGTGATTGCAGCCATGAAATTAAAAGACGCTTACTCCTTGGAAGGAAAGTTATGACCAAACCAGACAGCATATTGAAAAGCAGAGACATTACCTTGCCAACGAAGGTCCGTCTAGTCAAGGCTATGGTCTTTCCTGTGGTCATGTATGGATGTGAGAGTTGGACTGTCAAGAAAGCTGAGCGCCGAAGAGTTGATGCTTTTGAACTGTGGTGTTGGAAAAGACACTTGAGAGTCTCTTGGACTGCAAGGAGATCCAACCAGTCCATTCTAAAGGAAATCAGTCCTGAATATTCATTGGAAGGATGGATGCTGAAGCTGAAACTCCAATACTTTGGCCACCTGATGTAAAGAGCTGACTCATTTGAAAAGACCCTGATGCTGGGAGGGACTGGGGGCAGGAGGAGAAGGGGACGACAGAGGATGAGATGGTTGAATGGCATCACCAACTCAATGGACATGGGTTTGGGTGAACTTCGGGAGTTGGTGATGGACAGGAAGGCATGATGTGCTATGGTTCATAGGGTCGCAAACAGTTGGACATGATGGAGCGACTGAACTGAAGGACACACACAGGTTTTAAGAAGATTTTCAGATCCCTTAGAAAAGTTATATTTGGTACATCCCAGCTAATAGAGTAGAATCTTCCATAGAAGCAGCTCTGTATCTATAGAATACTTCAGATTTTAAGAATAAATATGTGTGTGTGCATGTGAGTGCATGGATATTTAACCACCAATATATTAACATTTGGCATAGGCTATGCATCTATCTCTGAGTATGTATCTCTTAATCTATACATGCTGCTGCTAAGTCGCTTCAGTCGTGTCCGACTCTGTGTGACCCCATAGACGGCAGCCCACCAGGCCCCCTGTCCCTGGGATTCTCCAGGCAAGAACACTGGAGTGGGTTGCCATTTCCTTCTCCAGGCAAGAACACTGGAGTGGGTTGCCATTTCCTTCTCCAATGCATGAAAGTAAAAAGTGAAAGTGAGGTTGCTCAGTCATGTCAGACTCTTCGCGACCCCATGGACTGCAGCCCACCAGGCTCCTCCGTCCATGGGATTTTCCAGGCAAGAGTACTGGAGTGGGGTGCCATTGCCTTCTCTGAATCTATACATATCCATACCCATTTTCTCAATAAATTAAGTTGATTTTATCACCATATTACAATTTTCTGGAGTTGCCTAAGTATATGTGGATTTGAGAAGCATAGCAGTCTGGAGACAAACATTGGGAGACCTCCAGACCCTTACTCCCTTGAATCTGTTTTGGAGATACTCTGGTTTTATCTATATATAACCTGAGGTATTCCTGTGATTTCATTTGAAAAACATGTTTTATGTCTTAAAAATATTTGACAGTGCCTGGGATAATATCATTAATTTAGATTTTAGCAATTGTTGTATAATTGTGAATCAATAGTATTATAAGATTATATGCTTTGTTATCAAAAGCAGTTAAACCATATAAAACCAGTTTCTTCTCTTTGATAAGTTAAAGTAGAAATATCTATCTATAGAAAAATAAAAGAAATTCATACAAAACTTATATCAATAAAGAGAAAAAGAAAGGCCTACTTTTATATTAACAAAACTTGTCTTTGAGAAGATAAGGGGATAGATATTAGGAAAAATTTATCAGTTAAAGAACATTGACTGATAAACTTAATTTGTTGTTCAGTCTCTCAGTCATGTCCAACTCTTTGCAACCCCATGGACTGCACCATGCCAGGCTTCCCTGTCCTTCACTATCTCCTACAGTTTGCTCAATCTCCTGTCTATCTAGTCATCTCCTGCCCGCTTCTTCTCCTGCCCTCAGTCTTTCCCAGCATCAAGGTCTGTTCCGATGAGTCAGCTCTTCACATCAGGTAGTTGAAGTATTGGAGCTTCAGCTTTAGTATCAGTCCTTTCAGTGAATGTTCAGGGTTGAATTCCTTTAGGATTCACTGGTTTGATCTCCTTGAAGTCCAAGGGATTCTCAAGAGTGTTCTCTAGCACCACAGTTCAAAAGCATCAATTCTTCAGTTGCTCAGCCTTCTTTACAGTCCAACTCTCACATCCATACATGACTACTGGAAAAATTGTAGCTTTATCTATATGGACCTTTGTCAACAGAATAATATCTCTGCTTTTTAATATGCTGTTTAGGTTTGTCAGAGCTCTTCTTTCAAGGAGCAAGCATCTTTTGATTTCATGGCCATAGTCACTATCTGCAGTGATTTTTGAGTCCAAGAAAATAAAATCTGTCACTGTTTCCATTTTTTCCCCATCTACTTGGCATGAAATGATGGTACTGGATGCCATGATCTTAGTTTTCTGAATGTTGAGTTTTAATCCAGCTTTTTCACTCTCCTCTTTTACTTTCATCAAGAGGCTCTTTAGTTCCTCTTCACTTTCTGCCATAAGGGTGGTGTCATCTGCATATCTGAGATTACTGATATTTCTCCCGGCAATCTTGATTCCAGCTTGTGCTTCATCCAGCCCAGCATTTCACGTAGTGTACTCTGCATAAGTTAAATAAGCAGGGTGACAGTATACAGCCCTCACGTACTCCTGTCCCATTTGGAGCCAGTTCGTTTTTCCATGTCTGGCTCTAACTGTTGCTTCTTGATCTGCACACAAGTTTCTCAGGAGGCAGGTAAGGTGGTCTGGAATCCCCATCGCTTTAAGAACATTCCGGTTTGTGGTGATCCATAAGAGCGACCTCGCCTGCCCGCGACCGGCGCGCCATTTAAGAGCGACCTCGCCTGCCCGCGACCGGCGTGCCATTTAAGAGCGCCCCGCCGGCGGCGTCGCGCACTAAGAGCGCGGCCGAGAGGAGCTACCCCACGACCGAGGAAGGACGGCGGTGAGGGCCAGCGCACTAAGCACGGCCGAGAAGAGCTACCCCACGACCGAGGTCAGGAAGGGCGGCGGTGAGGAGAGACCCCCTCGTCCAAGGTAAGGTGCAATGGCTGTGCTTTGCTGGCCGGGAGCAGCCAGGAGCAGCCGGGATGAGATACCCCACGCCCAAGGTAAGAGAAACCCGAGTAAGACAGTAGGTCTTGAAAGAGGGCATCAGAGGGCAAATACACTAAAATCATTCTCACAGATAACTAGTCAGTCTAATCACACAAGGACCACACCCTTGTCTAACTCAATGAGATTAAGCCATGCCCGAGGGGCAACTTGGGATGGGCGGGTCATGGTGGAGAGATATGACAGGGTGTGGTCCGCTAGAGAAGGGAATGGCAAACCACTTCAGTATTCTTGCCTTGAGAACCCCATGAACAGTATGAAAAGACAAAATGATAGGATACTGAAAGAGAAACTCCCCAGGTCAGTAGGGGCCCAATATGCTACTGGAGATCAGTGGAGAAATAACTCCAGAAAGAATGAAAGGATGGAGCCAAAACAAAAAGAATACCCAGCTGTGGATGTGTCTGGTGATAGAAGCAAAGTCCGATGCTGTAAAGAGCAATATTGCATAGGAACCTGGAATGTCAGGTCCATGAATCAAGGCAAATTGGAAGTGGTCAAACAAGAGATGGCAAGAGTGAATGTTGACATTCTAGGAATTAGCGAACTAAAATGGACTGGAATGGGTGAATTTAACTCGGATGACCATTATATCTACTACTGTGGGCAGGAATCCCTCAGAAGAAATGGAGTGGCCATCATGGTCAACAAAAGAGTCCGAAATGCAGTACTTGGATGCAATCTCAAAAACGATAGAATGATCTCTGTTCGTTTCCAAGGCAAACCATTCAATGTCACAGTAATCCAAGTCTATGCCCCAACCAGTAACGCTGAAGAAGCTGAAGTTGAAAGGTTCTATGAAGACCTACAAGACCTTTTAGAACTCACACCCAAAAAAGATGTCCTTTTCATTATAGGGGACTGGAATGCAAAAGTAGGAAGTCAAGAAACACCTGGAGTAACAGGCCAATTTGGCCTTGGAATACGGAATGAAGCAGGGCAAAGACTAATAGAGTTTTGCCAAGAAAATGCACTGGTCATAGCAAATACCCTCTTCCAACAACACAAGAGAAGACTCTATACATGGACATCACCAGATGGTCAACACCGAAATCAGATCGATTATATTCTTTGCAGCCAAAGATGGAGAAGCTCTATACAATCAGCAAAAACAAGACCAGGAGCTGACTGTGGCTCGGACCATGAACTCCTTATTGCCAAATTCAGACTGAAATTGAAGAGAGTAGAGAAAACTACTGGACCATTCAGGTATGACCTAAATCAAATCCCTTATGATTATACAGTGGAAGTGAGAAATAGATTTAAGGGCCTAGATCTGATAGATAGAGTGCCTGATGAACTATGGAATGAGGTTCGTGACATTGTACAGGAGACAGGGATCAAGACCATCCCCATGGAAAAGAAATGCAAAAAAGCAAAATGGCTGTCTGGGGAGGCCTTACAAATAGCTGTGAAAAGAAGAGAAGCGAAAAGCAAAGGAGAAAAGGAAAGATATAAACATCTAAATGCGGAGTTCCAAAGAATAGCAAGAAGAGATAAGAAAGCCTTCTTCAGTGATCAATGCAAAGAAATAGAGGAAAACAACAGAATGGGAAAGACTAAGGAACTCTTCAAGAAAATCAGAGATACCAAAGGAACATTTCATGCAAAGATGGGCACAATAAAGGACAGAGATGGTGTGGATCTAACAGAAGCAGAAGATATTAAGAAGAGGTGGCAAGAATACACAGAAGAACTGTACAAAAAAGAGCTTCAAGACCCAGATAATCATGATGGTGTGATCACTGACCTAGAGCCAGACATCTTGGAATGTGAAGTCAAATGGGCCTTAGAAAGCATCACTACGAACAAAGCTAGTGGAGGTGATGGAATTCCAGTGGAGCTATTCCAAATCCTGAATGATGATGCTGTGAAAGTGCTACACTCAATATGCCAGCAAATTTGGAAGACTCAGCAGTGGCCACAAGATTGGAAAAGGTCAGTTTTCATCCCAATCCCAAAGAAAGGCAATGCCAAGGAGTGCTCAAACTACCGAACAATTGCACTCATCTCACACGCTAGTAAAGTAATGCTCAAAATTCTCCAAGCCAGGCTTCAGCAATATGTGAACCGTGAACTTCCTGATGTTCAAGCTGGTTTTAGAAAAGGCAGAGGAACCAGAAATCAAATTGCCAACATCCGCTGGATCATGGAAAAAGCAAGAGAGTTCCAGAAAAACATCTATTTCTGCTTTATTGACTATGCCAAAGCCTTTGACTGTGTGGATCACAATAAATTGTGGAAAATTCTGAAAGAGATGGGAATACCAGACCACCTGATCTGCCTCTTAAGAAATCTGTATGCAGGTCAGGAAGCAACAGTTAGAACTGGTCATGGAACAACAGACTGGTTCCAAATAGGAAAAGGAGTACGTCAAGGCTGCATATTGTCACCATGTTTATTTAACTTATATGCAGAGTACATCATGAGAAATGCTGGACTGGAAGAAACAGAAGTTGGAATCAAGATTGCTGGGAGAAATATCAATAACCTCAGATATGCAGATGACACCACCCTTATGGCAGAAAGTGAAGAGGGGCTAAAAAGCCTCTTGATGAAAGTGAAAGTGGAGAGTGAAAAGGTTGGCTTAAAGCTCAACATTCAGAAAACGAAGATAATGGCATCTGGTCCCATCACTGCATGGGAAATAGATGGGGAAACAGTGGAAACAGTGTCAGACTTTGTTTTTCTGGGCTCCAAAATCACTGCAGATGGTGACTGCAGCCATGGAATTAAAAGACGCTTACTCCTTGGAAGGAAAGTTATGACCAACCTAGATAGCATATTCAAAAGCAGAGACATTACTTTACCAACAAAGTTTCGCCTAGTCAAGGCTATGGTCTTTCCTGTGGTCATGTATGGATGTGAGAGCTGGACTGTGAAGAAGGCTGAGCGCCGAAGAATTGATGCTTTTGAACTGTGGTGTTGGAGAAGACTCTTGAGAGTCCCTTGGACTGCAAGAAGATCCAACCAGTGCATTCTGAAGGAGATCAATCCTGGAATTTCTTTGGAAGGAATGATGCTAAAGCTGAAACTCCAGTATTTTGGCCACCTCATGCGAAGAGTTGACTCATTGGAGAAGACTCTGATGCTGGGAGGGATTGAGGGCAGGAGGAGAAGGGGACGACAGAGGATGAGATGGCTGGATGGCATCACTGACTCGATGGATGCGAGTCTGAGTGACTTCCGGGAGCTGGTGATGGACAGGGAGGCCTGGCGTGCTGCGGTTCATGGGGTCGCAAAGAGTCGGACACGACTGAGCGACTGATCTGATCTGATCTGATACAGCCAAAGGCTTTATTTAGCCTATGGCTAAATGAAGCAGATGGTTTTCTGGAATTCCCTTGCTTTTTCTATGAGCCAGCAGATGTTGGCAAAACTATTGAACATTGATTATAGGCTATAGGAAGTATCCAGAGAAAACTGATAATGCAATAACCATTAAATATCTTTCCTCTTCTAAGTGAAATAAAAGATCTCCCATGTTTAGAGTACTGTGTTTGTGGTCTTTCTATGAAATGAGCTGCATGATTTTTTAGAGACAATTAGTAAATTCATGAATATTTTGGGTGAATTGAACAATCATATTGAGCTAGTTGGGGATAGTTTGAACTGAAACTTAAAAAATGAACTAGCTTTTTATTCAGGAATAAGTACAAGTGAATGAGTTAAGACTTTTCATAAAAAGCTTTAAAAGGCTTGGTGCAACTTATAATCATGTTCTGACTTATTTTACTAAATATCTATTAGAGCAGAAAATACTAAAATAGATTAATAATTATTATAATCTCCTCATATTAATGATAAATAATTCTATAAATAAGTTTTGTAAGCAATGGTAGAATTTTGCTTTAGGATATTAAAAAACGCTTACTCCTTGGAAGAAAAGTTATGACCAACCTAGATAGCATTTTTGGAGAAGGCAATGGCACCCCACTCCAGTACTCTTGCCTGGAAAAATCCCATGGACGGAGGAGCCTGGTAGGCTGCAGTCCATGGGGTTGCTGAGGGTTGGACACGATTGAGCAACTTCAATTTCACTTTTTCACTTTCATGCATTGGAGAAGAAATGGCAACCCACTCCAGTGTTCTTGCCTAGAGAATCCCAGGGATGGAGCGTCCTGGTGGGCTGCCGTCTATGGGGTCACACAGAGTCAGACACAACTGAAGTGACTCAGCAGCAGCAGCAGATAGCATATTTAAAAGCAGAGACATTACTTTGCCAACAAAGGTCCGTCTAGTCAAGGCTATGGTTTTTCCAGTGGTCATGTATAGATATGAGAGTTGGACTGTCAAGAAAGCTGAGCCCTGAAAAATTGATGCTTTTGAACTGTGGTGTTGGAGAAGACTCTTGAGAGTCCCTTGGACGCAAGGAGATCCATCCAGTCCATTCTGAAGGAGATCAGCCCTGGAATTTCTTTGGAAGTAATGATGCCAAAGCTGAAACTCCAGTACTTTGGCCACCTCATGCGAAGAGTTGACTCATTGGAGCAGACTCTGATGCTGGGAGGGATTGGGGGCAGGAGGAGAGGGGATGACAGAGGATGAGATGGCTGGATGGCATCAATGACTCAATGGATGTGAGTGTGGGTGAACTCCGGGAGTTGGTGATGGACAGGGAGGCCTGGTGTGCTGCGATTCATGGAGTCGCAAAGAGTCAGACACGACTGAGCGACTGAACTGAACTGAACTGAATCCAATTATCATAAAGCACTTAAAGCTATTTCATATTTTCATATTATGCTGCTTGAAAAATTAAGTCATACCTGCCCAATGGGATTTTCAGCAAGATTGACAATATTATGAAAGAGAGTAAGCAAAGAATAAGAAAAAAATAACAGACCATCAAATTAGAGGGACTTGATTTAGGGATCAATCTTAACATTAGCTTCATTAATGATCTGAAAAATGATTTATATGGAAAATAACTAAATCTTTAGGTAAAAAGTGATTCATTTATTGGCATATAAACAAAAACGTAAAACTTTAAAAGTAAAGAATGAATAAAGAAAGAAAGGAAGGAAAAGAAGCATCACACAATAAGGACTATCAATTACCCTTCATATTGAAAACATTGGAATACATTTCTATGATGCTTAAAATATAGATAGGCAAAAGTACAAAGTAAGGAGATAAACTATAGATGAGATGTGTCATATTCTATTTGGTATCACATATTGATTATCATTTGTTTATTGTGTGTATATTCAGATAATACTTTCTTGAATGATTTCTAGGAGGTAATATTTTTTCTAGAAAAATAGTTTCTTCTTAGTAAGTGATATTATTTTTAAACAATAGAAAATACTATTCCAATAAAGCATAATTGTTATCAAATTAGGAAATATTCATGTAAATTTCAACTATTTCTCCCCAGATCATAAGATATGTACTGAAGAAATGTAGAAATATGCTACTCTATGATTTACTTCTATGATTATTAAAATTTCACACCTGGGCTAATAAGATACAAGCTAATCTTTTTCAATGGAAGAAGACATAGATTTTTGTCAGAAATCCCACATATGGAAACATGTCAGTCACTGCTATGTAATTATTGACTAATTTACACTTTTAAAAAATGTTAAATTTTTACCCCCTTGTATGAGACTATATTGTAAATGTTACAATGCAATTTATGTAAAATAAAATATTTTGCTATTGATGGATAAATTAAAGCATAATATGTACTTATTAAACAGGTTAAAAGTAAGAACATTGTCCCCTGATACACATGTTTTTTTTTAAGTTCTCAAGCCACCAGTCATAGGTATGCCCAAGGATATTGAGAAATTTATTATGTTTCTTTTAAGGCAATACTTCAGCACTCATCTAGAAAGCATATCATATTAAAATGTCTAAAACTCATTGTATTTTAGAAATTGTTTTGATTAAGATGTCATCTCAAGTCATATTGTTAAAATAGAGACAATTTAATTAATGATATTATGGCAGTTGGGCTTCCCTGATGACTCAGCAGGTGAAGAATTGGCCTGTGATGCAAAAGATGCAGGAGATGTGAGTTCAATCCCTGGATCAGTAAGATCCCCTGGAGAAGGAAATGGCAACCCACTCCAGTATTCTTGCTTGAAAATCCCATGGACAGAGGAGCCCGGAAGAGTACAGTCGAAAGGGTCACAAAGAGTCAGACACTGCTGAGACTGAGCACAAGTATATTTCAGCAATTGACTTTCATATACATATACAAAATTATATTTTTTCTTACACAACGGAAAGAAATAGATTCCAAACTAAGACAGACTTTATTTATTTATTTATTTATTTTTAATTTTTTTTAGCCACTGGTGACTTTAATGAGATCAGTGTAATTAAAGCATATCAAAAAAACAATTCTCACAAGAAATTTTGATGCACTGTCCTAGACTAGCTCATGGAGCAAAGGATCTTTTTATCTTAAACCTACTTCAAAGTAAAGAACCTTTAAAATGTTTATGTCATATTATGGGAAAAGTCTTTATGACATTTTGCTAACAATCAATAAGGAAAAGAGTGCACTGGGAACATTATTAAAAGACTCTCACTCTTTTCACTTGGCTTCCTTGGTTTTGCTTCATCTTTAGCTTTCTTTCTGAAGACGATCTTTGCTTCTCTTGTGAGTAAGCTGGCTACTATATCTTTCAAGATATATCTCTTAAAATTTTAGACTCCATTAAGATGGATGGCATCACTGACTCGATGGATGTGAGTCTGAGTGACCTCCAGGAGTTGATGATGGACAGGGAGGCCTGGCGTGCTGTGGTTCATGGGGTCGCAAAGAGTCGGACACGACTAAGCAACTGATCTGATCTGATCTGGACTACATCTCAAGTTCAAAAATCCCAGCGAGTGTTCTGATTAATTCAACTTAAGGCCAGGAAGTCCCTCAAAGATCTTTTATTGCCTCTCTTCTTAAATGGGCCCAATGAATAGACACTGATTTCAGCTTAGATAGTCTAAGAGAATAGCTCTCTGGGATTAAGTGTACTAAAAAATATTTATATGAGTACTACACTGCTGTCTTAAAAACTCCCTGTGTGTGGATATTAGCTCAGATTCTCCTCAACTGGAAAACAAGGTCTGATTAAATCCTCTTTATCAGAAGTTTGAAGTGAGGTTTGGGAAGATACAGTCGATTGAAATAAGGGATGTTGAAATAAAAATTTGATGTGCGCATGCTTATTCCAGAGGAGATGTCCTAAATATAAATAAGTGTGACCAATATATACCTAATGATATTTTTTCTACATTTACTCACCTATCAATATGCTCTTCAATCCTTCCTTCATTTCCCTGTTTCCATCTGGATTATTTTCTTCCTGCCTTCCTGCAGAACTCAGTTTAGCATGTTTTTGTTTGTTTTTAAGTACAAGTTTTCTGGCAAAAAAAAAAAAAATGTTCTTTTATGTTCTGTTGGTCTGAAAACATATTTGTCTTACCTGTAGTTTGGAAGATTGTTTTCATTGATCATGGGCTTTTTAGAATGGCCCTTATTTTCTTTCTGCATTATAAAGTGTCATTCCATTATCCTTTGCCTGCCATAATTTCTATTGAGAAAATTTCTTTCTTATCGCTGCTCCTTTGAAGATAAGATACCCATTTTTTTCTTGGTGCTTTAACATTTTCCATTTAGCTTTTGGTTTTTAGCAGTCTTTCTATGATACATGTTAGAGTGGTTTTGTTTATCTTTTGGGATTTTCAGAGCTTGTTGAATCTGTGGCTTGTTGTTGTTCATGATTTTGGGAACATTTTCAGACATTTTCTCTTCACATAATTCTTTTAATTTACTGTCTTCCACTTCTCCATCTATGTACATACATATAGAATGTTTACTATGTCCTTCAAGTCTCTTGTGACTTTTTCTACATTTTTCATACTTTTTCTCTTTACTGCAGTTTCAATATTTTCTATTGATATGACTTCTGGTTTTCTAAATCACTACTCCGGTATATTTAATTTGTTATTGTTCTACTTGCTAAGCTGCTAATTCCAAATATATTAATTTTAGCTAATTCCAGATATATTAATTTTGGCATTCACTTGACTTGTTATGAATTGTAACACTTTGGTGAAATTAGATACTTAATGAAACTAGTTTGTATATATCAAGGGAGAATGGGTGTCAAAAATGAGATAAATCAAGCATAAGGATCCTGCCAGGTAACTGGGTCACACAAATCCTCTCACCACTGCCTATGGAGGTTTAGATGTCTAGGGAGAGTTAATGTTACTTTGAGTAGAAGTTCTAGACTTCTCTAGATTTTTGAAGAGAAAGGAATTATATAATAAAAGTAAAGCTTTTAACACTGTGCTTAATGCATGATTAGATGCTTGATGAATGTTATTAGTACTAATATTACCGGACCTTGCTGAAAGCTCTGTGCTTTCACATCCATGTTCTCTGTATCACTATAGCCTGTGGATTTTGTGCCTGGGTGCAGTTAGAACTACTTACCTGCAGCTTCTGCTTTCAGCCAAGATAGACTGACTGGAATGAGACTTGTATAACAAAATACCACAAACTGAAGGGTGTAAACAACAGAAATTTGTTTCCTCATGCTTCTGGAGACCAGAAGTTCAAGATCAAGGGGCCAGCAGATTTGGTTTCTGGTGAGATTGTCCTTTCTGGCTTGCAAATGGTTACCTTCTTGCTGTGTCCTCATATCGTATCTCCTCTGCGCTCCTGTGGGGTGAAGAAAGAGGAAGAGAGAAAGCACTTTGATGTCTCTTCTTATAAGGACACTAATCCTATTGGCTCAAGGCCCCATTCTCAGGACCTCATTCAAACTTAAATATTTCCTTAGAGATCCCATGTCCTAATATAGCCACATTAAGCATTAGGATCTTGACATGTGAATTTGAAGGGATATTCTGCCTGCATTGCAGGAGACAATCAGACCCACTTTGATCCCTGGGTTGGGAAGATCCCCTGGGGTAGGGAATGGCAAACCACTCCAGTATTCTTGCTTAGAAAATCCCACGGACAGAAGAGCCTGGCAGGCTATAGTCCTAGTCCATGGGGTCACAAAGAGTCAGACATGGCTGAGCAACATTTACACTTTCACTTTTCAATCTATAACACTAGCTGAAACAATTTAAAAAAAAACACAATAAAAATACATTAAACAATGATTCTCAAGACTTTGAAAATAAGCAACAAAGAACAATGATCTCTCAGAGATGGAAACCAAATGAGGTGAACCCAACAATTACTCCAGTTTACTGCCTGTAGTAGATATAAGATGTTGGAACAGAGAAAGGAAGCAAGATGGAGCCTGATAAATCTCCTTAAGTACAAACGATAGAACTGGGTGTCTGTGAAGGCCAGCTAGAATTTCTTTCAGAGTACTATAAAGAAGAGAAAGGAATAGAGAGAAAACTCCAGAGATTGACATACCCCATAAATGTTTAGTTGAGCACTGCTCAGGAACCACATAGGAAGAAACTATCCAAATATGGAAAAGAATTGGCAGAAAGAATTCAATGGATAGTCCCCAGAGCTCACACGTGGCTAGAAATAGTACATTTTCCATCAGTGAAAGTGGAGAACTTCATAATTCACAGGGCATATTGTAGTGTACTCACTAGTGGGAGAAAAAAAAATAGAACCTTGAATAAATGCTATTATATTACCATCAAAAAAAAGTTTAAAAGCAAGCCCCCAAAGATTACAGTGTTTCCAAGTATCTATATTCCAGAATAAAGGTAAAAAGTATTTATAGAAATACAAAAAAGTTCAGCATCTAACAAAGCAAAATTTAAAATGTATTATTGTTGTTGATGTTGGGTCTCTAAGTCATGTCTACATGGACTGTAGCCTGCCAGGCTCCTCCTGCCAGGCTCCCAGAGTTTGCTCAAATTCACGTCTATTATAATGTCTAGGATTCAATAAAAAGCTCCAGCCATGCAAAAATCAAAGAAATGATAACCTTCACGTGGAGAAAATCTGTCAACTGACTTTGATAATGATGATAGCAGTAGTAGAAAAGGTCTTTGAAAGAGTATGACTGTGTTTTATACATTCAGGAAGTTTAAGCAATGATCAAAAATGTTAAGTAGAGAAACGGAAGATTTAAAGAGGAGAACTACAATGGATGAGATAAAACATACACTGGATATGATTGATGGCAAATTAGACATTGTGGGAAAATGTAAAGTAGAAAACAGTGGTAAAACCTATCTAAAACATGGAGGAAAAAAATGACTTAGAAAGACGGCAGCACATCAGAGAGCTATGGGACAAACTGGAAGCAGTTTTTCAAGATGAGTATCTGTGAGATGATGCTTCAAGGAAGGGAGCTGGTTTGGAGTTTATTAAGTTAAAAGCAATCACAAAAGGCCATTAGCTTATGTTAGGCTTGCCAAGATTGCTGTTGGTGCAGATGAATTAGAGGCAACAATCACGAGTTCACATTCATGCTGTTTTTCTGTAGGTTTCATTAGTAATTCTTTGTGTGTTTTTTCTCCTTGGTTAAGAACTTCCAATTTCTCATGCTGCTGGTGGTGCTGCTAAGTCGCTTCAGTCGTGTCCGACCATGCATGCATGCTAAGTTGCTTCAGTCCTGTCCCACTCTGTGCAACCCCATAGATGGCAGCCCACCAGGCTCTTCTGTCCACAAGATTCTCCAAGCAAGAATACTGGAGTGGGTTGCCATTTCCCTCTCCCTCCAGTTTCTCATACCCTCTGCATTTCAGTTTCTGCAAATCCTCATTTTCATCATGCTAAAGAGTTTTCATAATAATATGAAGCCATTAACACAGTGCTTGAAAGTGAAAGTGAAGTCACTCAGTTGTGTCCAACTCTTTGCGACCCAATGGACTGTAGTCCACCAGGCTCCTCCATCCATGGAATTTTCCAGGCAAGAGTACTGGAGTGGGTTGTCATTTCCTTCTCCAGGGGATCTTCCCGACCCGGGGATCGAACCCAGGTCTCCCGCATTGCGGGTAGATGCATTACCATCTGAGCCACTAGGGAATCACAGTGCTTGACACATGCTTAAATATTCGATGAATGCCATTTAATTTCTTTAGTGAAATCTTCCTCGGGGGCGGGGGAGTGGGGGGATGGGGGGGGGAGTAGTTAGCTATGTTGTACAGCAATACAACAATTTATAACACATGATTTGAACTAGTGTTTTACTAATCCAAGGGTAAACATTTGTTTGGCAGGCTTCTCCTAGAGTTAAACCAGTAGTCATAGCCAATAAAGTTGTTTAAAGTTTCACAGGGGCATTTGGATTTCATATGCAATGGGGCACTCTGGTTGAGACTGTAATCTATTATTTTTTATACAAAAGATAGGAAAAAAATAATTTAAAAGTTGCATTTTCACTTGTCTTTTGAGGTAGAGATTTCAGTTTATATTAGGAGCAAGGTCCTTCATTTTAGGCAAATCACCTTAATGGACTTTGGATTTAGCCAGTGTCTAGGAACACTGTTAAACAGGAATTATACCAGAAGTAATATATATTGTAGGTTTACATGTACTGGAGTTGTATGTTTAAGGAAGGTTGCTTCATTTGTTTGTGAGGTGAAGTTAGAAAATGGAAGAAATACATTTTGTGTGTGCTTGAATGGAGAGAGTTTATTTCCTTAGTGAGGACATGAGTAGTTTTGCTGTTGATTTCATGAGTGGCTTTTGTTGTTCAGTTTTATTTTTGAGAGTGGCTTGCATGTTATAAGTAATTGAGAGAAGAGACAGAAAAACTTACTTTATGAGAATATTCTTGAAATTTTAGATTCACATACTGTGGTTTGAGGAACATATGAACAATTCAGGCTCAGGGTTGAAAAGGTAGTCATTTTTTTTCTGCCTGCACTCACAACCCAGCCTATTCTTGTATCACAGAGAGTGAGACCTTTTTGCAGTATCAGGAGAAAAATCCCTGATGAGGCTATAACTTATTTCTTAAGAAACTCCATTGGCAGGTGAAATAGGACATTCCTTTGGGATGATTTAAGGGGCAATGACAATGCACAGGGGGAGCTGGGGCAGCAGCAGAGGAAGACCCCGAGTTGCAACTACAGAGAACTCACTACATTATGAGAACAAAGGACGTTCTCCTTTTTAGATTCAAAGTAAATAACAAGAGAGCATTCTGTTTTGCTTGGTTTGAGATGCAGCATTATGAGGAGGAAACACAAACATCTGTAATAAGGAAACATGACTTTAAATTTATTCATATGTTGGTGAGGCCTGAACATTTGGTCTACTCATGATTTGCAATTCATAGTAGAGAAGAACTAGGATCAACCAGCACATTCATATTCCTGATATCTTTATTAAATAAAGGATTAACCTTGACAGTATAAACTATACAGTTCAGTCGCTCATTTATGTCTGACCTCATGGATTGCAGCATACCAGGCTTCCCTGTTTATCACCAACTCCTGGAGCTTGCTCAAACCCATCAATTGCCTTTTGTTAAAGACATTTATGTTTGTTTGTTTGTTTTAAATTTATTGAAGTATAATTGATTTACACTGTTGTATAAGGCACTTATGTTTTGATATGACCAAGGAGGGAACACAGCCCCACTCATCAAAAGAAAATTGGATTAAAGATTTACTGAGCATGGCCTTGCCCATTAAAACAAGACCCAGTTTCCCACTCAGTCAGTCTCTTCCATCAGGAAGCTTCTGTAAGTCTCTTAACCGTATCCCTCAGTGGGCAGATAGAATAAAAAGGAGAATCACAGAAAACAAACCAAAATGATCACATGGACCACAGCCTTTTCTAACTCAATGAAACCATGAGCCATGCCATGTAGGGCCATTCAAGATGGACGGGTCATGGTGGAGAGGTCTAACAAAATGTGGTCCACTGGAGAAGGGAATGGCAAACTGCTTTAGTATTCTTGCCTTCAGAACCCCATGAACAGTATGAAAAAGCAAAAAGATAAGACACTGAAAGATGAACTCCCCAGGTTGGTAGGGGCCCAATATGCTACTGGAGAAATAACTCCAGAAAGAATGAAGAGATGGAGCCAAAGCAAAACAACACCCAGTTGTGAATATGACTGGTGATGGATGTAAAGTCTGATGCTGTAAAGAACAATATTGCATAGGAACCTGGAATGTTAGGCCCATGAAACAAGGCAAATTGGAAGTGGTCAAACAGGAGATGGTAAGGATGAACTTCGACATTTTAGGAATCAGTGAACTAAAATCGACTGGAATGGGTGAATTTAACTCAGATGACCATTATATCTATTACTGTGGACAAGATTCCCTTAGAAGAAATGGAGTAGCCCTCATAGTCAGCAAAAGAGTCTGAAATGCAGTACTTGGATGCAATCTCAAAAACGACAGAATGATCTCTGTTCATTTCCAAGGCAAACCATTCAGTCTCATAATAATCCAAGTCTATGCCCCAACCAGTAATGCTGAAGAAGCTGAACAGTTCTATGAAGACCTACAAGACCTAGTAACACCCCCAAAAGATGTCCTTTTCATTATAGGAGACTGGAATGCAAAAGTAGAAAGTGAAGAGATACCTGGAATAACAGGCAAATTTGGCCTTGGAGTACAAAACAAAATAGGGCAAAGTCTAACAGAGTTTTGTCAAGAGAACGCACTGGTCACAGCAAACATCCTCTTCCAACAACAGAAGAGAAGACTCTACACATGGATATCACCAGGTGGTCCATACCAAAATCAGATTGATTATATTCTTTGTAGCTAAAGAGGGAGAAGCTCTATACAATCAGCAAAAATAAGATCGGGAGCTGACTATGGCTCAGATCATGAACTCCTTATTGCCAAATTCAGATTTAAATTGAAGAAATTTAAATTTTAGGGACTACCACTGGACCATTCAGGTATGACCTAAATCAAATCCATTATGTCTATACAGTGGAAGTGAGAAATAGATTTAATGGACTAGATCTGATAGAGTGCCTGATGAACTATGGATGGAGGTTCGTGACATTGTACAGGAAATAGGGGGCAAGACCATCCCCAAGAAAAAGAAATGCAAAAAAAGCAAAGTGGCTGTCTGAGGAGGCCTTACAAATAGCTGTGAAAAGAAGAGAAATGAAAAGCAAAGGGGAAAAGGAAAGATATTCCCATTTGAATCCAGAGTTCCAAAGAATAGCAAAGAGAGATAAGAAAACCTTCCTCAGTGATCAATGCAAAGAAATAAAGGAAAACAACAGAATGGGAAAGACTAGTGGTCTCTTCAAGAAAATTAGAGGTATCAAGGGAACATTTCATGCAAAGATGGGCTTGATAAAGGACAGAAATGGTATGGACCTAACAGAAGCAGAAGATATTAAGAAGAGGTGGCAAGAATGCACAGAAGAACTGAACAAAAAAGATCTCCATGACCCAGATAATCATGATGGTGTGATCACTCACCTAGAGCCAGACATCCTGGAATGTGAAGTCAAGTGGGCCTTAGAAAGCATCACTATGAACAAAGCTAGTGGAGGTGATGGAATTCCAGTGGAGCTGTTTCAAATCCTGAAAGATGATGCTGTGAAAGTGCTGCACTCAATATGCCAGCAAATTTGGAAAACTCAGCAGTGGCCACAGGACCAGAAAAGGTCAGTTTTCATTCCAATCCCAACGAAAGGCAATGCCAAAGAATGCTCAAACTACCACACAATTACACTCATTTCACACGCTCAAAATTCTCCAAGCCAGGCTTCAACAGTACATACACTTCCAGATGTTCAAGCTGGTTTTAGAAAAGGCAGAGGAACCAGAGATCAAATTGCCATCTGTTGGATCATCAAAAAAGCAAGAGAATTCCAGAAAAACATCTACTTCTGCTTTATTGACTATGCCAAAGCCTTTGACTGTGGATCACAACAAACTGTTGAAATTCTTAAAGAGATGGGAATACCAGAGCAACTTAACCTGCCTCCAGAGAATTCTGTGTGCAGTCAAGAAGCAACAGTTAGAACTGGACAAGGAACAACTGATTGGTTCCAATTTGGGCATAGAGTATATCAAGGCTCTATATTGTCACCATGTTTATTTAACTTATATGCAGAATGCATCATGTGAAATGCTGTCTTGGATGAAGCACAAGCTGGAGTCAAGATTGCCGGGAGAAATATCAATAACCTCAGATATGCAGATGATACCACCCTTATGACAGAAAGTGAAGAAGAACTAAAGAGCCTCTTGATGAAAGTGAAAGAGGAGAGTGAAAACTTGGTTTAAAACTCAACATTCAGAAAACTAAGATCATGTCCTCCTGTCCCATCACTTCATGGACAACATTTCAGGAAACAGTGGAAACAGTGAGAGACTTTATTTTTGGGGGGCTCCAAAATCACTGCAGAAGATGACTGCACCCATGAAATGAAAAGATGCTTGCTCCTTGGAAGAAAAGCTATGGCCAACCTAGATAGCCTATTAAAAAGCAGACACATTACTTTGCCAACAAAGGTCCATCTAGTCAAAGCTATGATTTTTCCAGTAGTCATGTATGAGTGTGAGAGTTGAACATTTAAATAAAGTTGAGCTCCATAATATTGATGCTTTTGAGCTATCGTGTTGGAGAAGACTTGAGAGTCCCTTGGACTGCAAGGAGATCAACCCAATCTATCCTAAAGGAAATCAGTCCTGACTGTTCATTGGAAGGGCTGATACTGAAGCTGAAACCCCAATACTTTGGCCACCTGATGCAAAGAATTGACTTGTTTGAAAAGACCCTGATGCTGGGAAAGGCTGAAGGCAGGAGGAGAAGGGGACTACAGAGGATTAGTTGGTAGGATGGCATCACTGATTCAGTGGACATGAGTTTGAGTAAGTTCCAGGAGCTGTTGATGGAGAGGGAATCCTGGGGTGCTGCAGTCCGTTGGGTTGCAGAGTCAGACACCACTGAGTGACTGAATGAAATGAATATCAGTATTAATAAAACAATTGGCTAAAGAGCAAAATAGTAATCTATCTGATAGTGAATGTCATCCTGAATATAGCTAATTGAAAGACCGCATGTGTGAATATGCAAAAAAATGGCTGAGCCAGTTAGTGTTGGAATTTCAGCCCTTAAGTTACTTTGCTCTCATATACATGAATACCAAACACTTTTGAAAGCATTATAAACCTTGAGGAAAGCAAAATGTGTGGAAATAAATAAGCAAACTAACTTTGGAAATGAAAAAATACTATCTTAACTGCAGGCTAATTATGACTTAATATATGATATATCATCTGTATATAAGATATGAGTGTGTCAGGTTGGTTTATTTCTTTTCCCTTATTCTTATCTCATTGCAATAAGAATTTGGAACAACAGACTACAGGGTTTAAAACAACATACAAATACAGCTCAGTTCAGTTAAAGAAGACAGATCTTTTGTTAGATAGATACTCCTAGGACATGGGAGCAGGGGACTCCAAAGGAGTCATTGTTGTGCTAATCCCTCCTGGCTTCTCCCTTTTTTATGCTTCCCATCTCCTCCTTTTGGTTGTGCCCTGTGCAAAATAGGGCTTTTACCCACCATCAATCAAGAAAAGGAATGCAAATGGGCATGTGCTCAAGACTGATCAACAATTGCAAGTTATATGACAACAGGTTCTATTGTGTATGTCTTCCCATAATTCAGTCTGTTATAATCAGATGTATATATGTGTAGAATATTTATGAACTTTAGAATATTTCAGGAGCTTCTAGCTGCCTAAGGTTATTTGAGAAAACCTCTGTGGTTAGTTTATCCACTGTGTCCTTAGGGTACATGTGTAGAAGTTGGAAAAGCCTTTGTGGTTATTTTGTAGCATATCTGTGAGTTCTCCTGGGTGTATTGGGATGGAGTTCAGAGATTAGCTTGCATCCTTTTCAGCTAGGCCACACCTCATTGCTCATGCCTGATTTCCTACGTAACAAGTGGACATGAATTTTGAAGTTTGAGATTCTTTTAAATTCAAAGATAGTCTAATAAGCAAAATCTTGAGAAAGTCCCACAGTAATAAAAAAGGAAGTTTTCCAAGAATTCAGCGTTCCTCACTGACATTAAGTGTTGTAGTGGGTACTTCAAGCATTTTGAAAATGTTGCATCCTGTCAGGGTGGCGGATGCAGGTTGTGATGCCAGTATCTTTTCATATCAATCCACAATTTAGTTGAAGGCACAGTTCACCACTGTGCCTCTGACTGTTCTCTGACTGTGTGTGCTCTCTACTTTCAACATGTCACTTAACTTGCTCCCCTATCTAACAGGTTTTTCTAAAAAGAAGAGTTTTTAAAACATAAACTAGCAAACTCTTTTTCTTATCAGAATTTGACCTCATATTACTTGGAGTTAGTCCTTGTTACTTTCCCAAGTGATTCATTTAAAGGACTAAATTTGTATTTTGCACTGCCTTTCAAATAAATATACAGGGCTAGAAGCATATTTAAGAATTTGAATTTTTCTTTGCTTTTTTATGTTGGCTGCACCTTGTAGCAAGTGAGATCTTAGTTCTCTGACCAGGGATGGAACCTGCTTCCTCTGCATTGGAAGTGTGGTAGACTTAACCACTGAACCACCAGGGAAGTTCCAGAAATCTAGATTTTTCTTGTTTTTTATTTTTTTTTAATTTATAAAATATAGCAGTAATAGATAATTGTGATAGGCTCTGATAATCTAAAAATATATAAGGTTTTATATGATTTATTTTAGTCAGAATTTCCTAAAAGAAAGAGCTTACAAAATTATTTAATGTATTTTTATTTAAATTCAGAAAACATCACAATGTTAACTGTGATCCATGCATTTAATAGGCAGAAAGAAGTGACATAGATTTATTTTCAGTAAAAATTAGTAATAATTGATGAAAACACATCTTAAAACATTTTGAATGTATGTCTTATCCTGGAAACAAATCTGTTACCCAAATATATTTAAAACATAAACTATTTAGAATCTAATACTCCTAGTATGTAAATCTAATATATCAACATTACAAATCAATAGAAAACTAATATCATGACTAAATGGTGTAAACTCTTGTGTCTTCTGATAGAAATGATCTTAAAAATGATAATGTTGCAAATATATTCAATTTCTGAACTATTCTTTTAAATATTATGTTCATATTAGAAACCACTTGGAACTGTGAGCAACAAATTTCCAGACTGTTGAGATAAAGGAAGATGGTAATTACTTTAAAAATATATTGATGAAAAATAATCACTGAATTTCACGTTTGAGTTCTCTTTCAACTGTTGAAATAGTGATTCTAAAGAATGCTAGATAATTGGGGTGTATTTTACTTGGTCGGATATAAATGTGATTTTCAATACGGCTTCTTTCTTTTTTTTCAAAATGGGTACTATTTATCTTTTTTTGTTTGTTTGTTTCCATCCAAGAATGTTTTCTGAGATTCTCAGAGCACTTTATCATGGTATTAATCTCTCTGTGTCTGCAGTATCCACAGGGAGACCATTCCCAGGTGGAAAGCAAACATTCTAAAAACTTCCATCTGAATTTAAATCTGATATGCTATGCTATGCTAAGTCACTTCAGTCGTGTCCGACTCTGTGTGATCCCATAGACAGTAGCCCACCAGGCTTCCCCATCCCTGGGATTCTCCAGGCAAGAACACTGGAGTGGGTTGCCATTTCCTTCTCCAATGTATGAAAGTGATAAGAGAAAG
Organism: Tragelaphus eurycerus; assembly: GCA_935064755.1. Lineage (NCBI taxonomy): Eukaryota > Metazoa > Chordata > Mammalia > Artiodactyla > Bovidae > Tragelaphus > Tragelaphus eurycerus. The sequence continues at coordinate 785,246 of CAKXYN010000097.1, read as the reverse complement.
TGAAGTCGCTCAGTCGTGTCCGACTCTTAGCAACCCCATGGACTGCAGCCTACCAGGCTCCTCCGTCCATGGATTTTCCAGGCAAGAGTACTGGAGTGGGGCGCCATTGCCTTCTCCGATACACTAGACAAAAAAGCTTTGACCAAGGTGCAAAAGTACATTTTTCTTGTTACTTATTTTTTTTTTTGTTCAAAAAAATTAACGGTCAAAAAATATTAATTATATCAGCTAAAAGAAAATTATAATAAATTTCCTATTTTTAGGGCTTTTTGTATAGTTTCTGAATAATTAACAAAAAAACTGGGTATAAATTATAAGAAAAATTCTAAAATTATTTTACTTTATGAGTTGAAGAATAAGCTTCTAAATGCGATTCACCAGTAGGTGATATTGTCACTTCTGATATTTTTTCTTGGTAATTATGCATAAGTATTATACTTTTAAAATCAGAAAACAAAGTGTGTTATTTTAAATGAGAAATCTGTATGCAGGTCAGGAATCAACAGGTAGAACTGGACATGGAAAAACAAATGGTTCCAAATTGGGAAAGGAGTATGTCAAGGCTGTATATTGTCACCCAGCTATTTAACTTATATGCAGAACACATCATGCAAAACGATGGACTGGATGAAGCACAAACTGGAATCAAGATTGCTAGGAGAGTATCAATAACCTCAGATATGCAGATAATACCACCCTTATGGCAGACAGTGAAGAAGAACTAAACAGCCTCTTGATGAATGTATAAGAGGAGAGTGAAAAAGTTGGCTTAAAACTCAACATTCAGAAAACTAAGATCATGGCATCTGGTCCCACAACTTCATGGCAAATAGATGGGGAAACAGTGACAGACTTTATTTTTTGGGGCTCTCAAATCACCGCAGATGGTAACTAAAGCCATGAAATTAAAAGATGCTTGCTCCTTAAAGGAAAGTTATGACCAACCTAGAGAGCATATTAAAAAGCAGAGACATTACTTTGCCAACAAAGGTCCATCTAGTCAAAGCTATGGGTTTTTCCAGTAGCCATGTATGGATGTGAGAGTTGGACTATAAAGAAAGTTGAGCGTCAAAGAACTGATGCTTTTGAACTGTGGTGTTGGACAAGACTCTTGAGAGTCCCTTGGACAGCGAAGAGATCCAACCAGTCCATCCTAAAGGAAATCAGTCCTGAATATTCACTGGAAGGACTGATACTGAAGCTGAAACTCCAATCCTTTGGCCACCTGATGTGAAAAACTAGCTCATTTGTAAAGACTCTGATGCTGGGAAAGACTGAAGGTGGAAGAAGGGGACGACAGAGGATGGGATGGTTAGATGGCATCACTGAGTCAATGGACATGAGGTTGAGTAAACTCTGGGAGTTGGTGATGGAGAGGGAAGCTTGGCGTGCTGCAGTCCATGGGGTCACAAAGAGTCAGACACAACTCAGCGATTGAACTGACTTAAATGGTCATGAACTACTGATTTGAATTAAAGAATGATACAGGAAATATACCCTTTAGTAGTTCTGTAAAAGGCATCTATAAACATACATGCAGTTGATAAACATTGGACAGATATCACATATATAATTAACTTTCAATAGTATTATAGTCTACTTTTTTAAATTTAATTTTATTTTTTAACTTTACAATATTGTATGGGCTTTGCCATATATCAACATGAATCCCCCACAGGTATACATGTGTCCCCCACCCTGAACCCTCCTCCCTTCTCCCTCCCCATACCATCCCTCTGGGTCGTCCCAGTGCACCAGCCCCAAGCATCCAGTATTGTGCATCAAACCTGGACTGGCAACTCATTTCATATATGACATTATACATGTTTCAGTGCCATTCTCCCAAATCATCCCACCCTCTCCCACAGAGTCCAAAAGACTGTTCTATACATCAGTGTCTCTTTTGCTATTATAGCCTACTTTTTTATTTACATAGCACAGAGAATCTATCGAGGCAAACATGATGAAAGTGAAAAATTTCTGAAAGGATTCATAAAAGTTAAGCTTTAAACAAATTGTTTCATATTAAGGAAAAATAAGTTTGTAGTACAGGAATGCTATATGATTATGGCAACATCTATATAAGAAATTGAGAAAATTAGGATAGTGGTAGTAATATTATGATAATTAAGCATCACAGTGGATGTTATATTTCAAGCAAGTTATCAGACCATCTGACAACACTATGAAGGTATGCAAAATAATCCTTGATCTTCTCACAACTGGAACAGGAAGCAAAGTAGACTATGTTAGAACGGCTTTGTTTTTGTCTATCATCTCAGATTCTAAGAGAAGTTTACTCCACAGTTATAACTAGAATATTCATTTATTAAAGGAAAACAAAATGTGTTTTGTTTTCACAGCCGTGACATAGAATATGAACACATTCCTGCCTTTGTGAGGATAACAGGCAGAGACTGGGATATCAGATCAGATCAGTCACTCAGTCGTGTCCGACTCTTTGCGACCTCATGAACTGCAGCACGCCAGGCCTCCCTGTCCATCACCAGCTCCCGGAGGTGACTCAGACTCACACCCATCAAGTCAGTGATGCCATCCAGCCATCTCATCCTCTGTTGTCCCCTTCTCCTCCTGCCCTCAATCCCTCCGAGCATCAGAGTCTTCTCCAATGAGTCAACTCTTTGCATGAGGTGGCCAAAATACTGGAGTTTCAGCTTTAGCATCATTCCTTCCAAAGAAATCCCAGGATTGATCTCCTTCAGAATGGACTGGTTGGATCTCCTTGCAGTCCAAGGGACTCTCAAGAGTCTTCTCCAACACCACAGTTCAAAAGCATCAATTCTTCGGCACTCAGCCTTCCTCACAGTCCAGCTCTCACATCCATACATGACCACAGGAAAGACCATAGCCTTGACTAGGCGAAACTTTGTTGGTAAAGTAATGTCTCTGCTTTTGAATATGCTATCTAGGTTGATCATAACTTTCCTTCCCAGGAATAAGCGTCTTTTAATTTCATGGCTGCAGTCACCATCTGCAGTGATTTTGGAGCCCAGAAAAATCAAGTCTGACACTGTTTCCACTGTTTCTCCATCTATTTCCCATGTAGGTGATGGGACCAGATGCCATGATCTTCGTTTTCTGAATGTTGAGCTTTAAGCCAACCTTTTCACTCTCCACTTTCACTTTCATCAAGAGGCTTTTTAGCCCCTCTTCACTTTCTGCCATAAGAGTGGTGTCATCTGCATATCTGAGGTTATTGATATTTCTCCCAGCAATCTTGATTCCAACTTGTGTTTCTTCCAGTCCAGCATTTCTCATGATGTACTCTGCATATAAGTTAAATAAACATGGTGACAATATGCAGCCTTGACGTACTCCTTTTCCTATTTGGAACCAGTCTGTTGTTCCATGACCAGTTCTAACTGTTGCTTCCTGACCTGCATACAGATTTCTCAAGAGGCAGATCAGGTGGTCTGGTATTCCCATCTCTTTCAGAATTTTTCATAGTTTATTGTGATCCACACAGTCAAAGGCTTTGGCATAGTCAATAAAGCAGAAATAGATGTTTTTCTGGAACTCTCTTGCTTTTTCCATGATCCAGAGGATGTTGGCAATTTGATCTCTGGTTCCTCTGCCTTTTCTAAATCCAGCTTGGACATCAGGAAGTTCACGGTTCACATATTGCTGAAGCCTGGCTTGGAGAATTTTGAGCATTACTTTACTAGCATGTGAGATGAGTGCAATTGTGTGGTAGTTTGAGCTTTCTTTGGCATTGCCTTTCTTTGGGATTGGGATGAAAACTGACCTTTTCCAGTCCTGTGGCCACTGCTGAGTTTTCCAAATTTGCTGGCATATTGAGTACAGCACTTTCACAGCATCCTCTTTCAGGATTTGGAATAGCTCCACTGGAATTCCATCACCTCCACTAGCTTTGTTCGTAGTGATGCTTTCTAAGGCCCATTTGACTTCACATTCCAAGATGTCTGGCTCTAGGTCAGTGATCACATCATCATGATTATCTGGGTCGTGAAGCTCTTTTTTGTACAGTTCTTCTGTGTATTCTTGCCATCTCTTCTTAATATCTTCTGCTTCTGTTAGGTCCATACCATTTCTGTCCTTTATCGAGCCCATCTTTGCATGAAATGTTCCTTTGGTATCTCTGATTTTCTTGAAGAGATCCCTAGTCTTTCCCATTCTGTTGTTTTCCTCTATTTCTTTGCATTGATCACTGAAGAAGGCTTTCTTATCTCTTCTTGCTATTCTTTGGAACTCTGCATTCAGATGTTTATATCTTTCCTTTTCTCCTTTGCTTTTCGCTTCTCTTCTTTTCACAGCTATTTGTAAGGCCTCCCCAGACAGCCATTTTGCTTTTTTGCATTTCTTTTCCATGGGGATGGTCTTGATCCCTGTCTCCTGTACAATGTCACGAACCTCATTCCATAGTTCATCAGGCACTCTATCTATCAGATCTAGGCCCTTAAATCTATTTCTCACTTCCACTGTATAATCATAAGGGATTTGATTTAGGTCATACCTGAATGGTCTAGTAGTTTTCCCTACTTTCTTCAATTTCAGTCTGAATTTGGCAATAAGGAGTTCATGGTCTGAGCCACAGTCAGCTCCTGGTCTTGTGTTTGCTGATTGTATAGAGCTTCTCCATCTTTGGCTGCAAAGAATGTAATCGATCTGATTTCGGTGTTGACCATCTGGTGATGTCCATGTATAGAGTCTTCTCTTGTGTTGTTGGAAGAGGATATTTGCTATGACCAGTGCATTTTCTTGGCAAAACTCTGTTAGTCTTTGCCCTGCTTCATTCCGTGTTCCAAGGCCAAATTTGCCTGTTACTCCAGGTGTTTCTTGACTTCCTACTTTTGCATTCCAGTCCCCTATAATGAAAAGGACATCTTCTTTGGGTGTTAGTTCTAAAAGGTCTTGTAGGTCTTCATAGAACCGTTCAACTTCAGCTTCTTCGGCATTACTGGTTGGGGCATAGATTTGGATTACTGTGACATTGAATGGTTTGCCTTGGAAACGAACAGAGATCATTCTGTCGTTTTTGAGATTGCATCCAAGTACTGCATTTCAGACTCTTTTGTTGACCATGATGGCCACTCCATTTCTTCTGAGGGATTCCTGCCCACAGTAGTAGATATAATGGTCATCTGAGTTAAATTCACCCATTCCAGTCCATTTTAGTTCGCTAATTCCTAGAATGTCGACATTCACTCTTGCCATCTCTTGTTTGACCAGTTCCAATTTGTCTTGATTCATGGACCTGACATTCCAGGTTCCTGTGCAATATTGCTCTTTACAGCATCGGACTTTGCTTCTATCACCAGACACATCCACAGCTGGGTATTCTTTTTGCTTTGGCTCCATCCCTTCGTTTTTTCTGGAGTTATTTCTCCACTGATCTCCATAGCTTAACAAGTGCTCAAATAGGAGAGAGCACCCAAGAGGAACCCCGGCCCAAAAGAAAAGTAAGAAGATACCAGTGAAATTTTCTATAGAGAAACATCAAAACTGAGACCTAAGGTAACCAGAGTTAAATTTCCAGACATAGTAAAGGGCATAGGAGAAGATCCATATATCAAAGACCATGAAGATCTTCACAAATTAAATGAACAAAACCAAACATGTGATGAGATTGACTTATATGCTTGTGTGTGGAAGGGTGAAGTCTTCCAATAGATGAGTCTGTGAAGAAAACTGGTTCAGAATGATCTTATCTGCTTTGACATCTGTATTCTCTTACCTTTTACTTATTTTGCTTGTTCTGGAATTTATGTGATGAGCTTTGTGATATAATCATCTGTTTCTTATTATTTATCTTAAACTTTTCAAAAATCTATTTTTTTTGAGATTTTCGAGCTTTTATCCCTTCTATCCTGTAATGAATATTGTAATTTTTTTATTTCTATTGTATTTAATTCTCTAAAGTGCTTATTTTTCATTAAATATGCTGTAAATTTCTATACCTTTTACTTTATTTTTTATCAAAGTAACATATAAATGTTATAGTTTCCACTGTTTCCCCATCTATTTGCCATGAAGTGTTGGGACCAAATGCCATGATCTTAGTTTTCTGAATGTTGAGTTTTAAGCCAACTTTTCCCCTCTTCTCTTTTACTTTCATCAAGAGGCTCTTTAGTTCTTCTTTGCTTTCTGGCATAAGGGTGTTGTCATCAGCATATCTGAGGTTACTGATATTTCTCCTAGCAATCTTGATTCCAGTTTGTGCTTTATCCGGCCCAGCATGATGTATTCTGCATATAAGTTAAATAAGCAAGGTGACAATATACAGCATTGACATACTTCTTTCCCAGTTTGAACCTGTCTGTTCCGTATCTAGTTCTATCTGTTGCTTCCTGACCTGCTTACAGATTTCTCAAGAGGCAGGTCAGGTGGTATAGTATACCCATGTCTTAAAGAATTTTCCAGTTTGCTGTGATTCACACAGTCAAAGGCTTTGGCATAGTCAATAAAGCAGAAGTAGATGTTTTTTCTGGAACTCTCTTGCTTTCTTGATGATCCAGTGCATGTTGGCAATTTGATCTCTGGTTCCTCCGCCTTTTCTAAATCCAGCTTGAACATCTGGAAGTTCTTGGTGCACAAACTGTTGAAGCCTGGCTTGGAGAAATTTGAACATTACTTTTCTAGCATGTGAGGTAAGTGCAATTGTGTGGTAGTTTGAGCATTCTTTGGCATAGCCTTCCTTTGGGATTGGAATGAAAACTGACCTTTTCCAATCCTGTCACTACTGCGGAGTTTCCACATTTGCTGACAATGAGTGCAGCACTTTCACAGCATCATCTCTCAGGATTTGAAATAGCTCAACTGTAATTCCATCACCTCTACTAGCTTTGTTCATAGTGAAGCTACAGCAATACACAAAAAAACTCAGGAGTGTGCCTGGCACACTAGACTTATACTAATTTAAATAAGATATCACAGTTTCTGATATGTGGTTATGACTCAATGATTTTTAATTTTGATGGCTTACTTACTTTTTAAATTATTTGTGTTTTGTTACATTGGCAGTTTGTTTTAGGTCATTATCTGTTCAAGTAAAATACTTTTAAGTTCTGTATCTATGTGTTTGTTTTTGTTTAGTTTATTAATTTCACTTTAAATTTTGCTTGTTTTATTTTTATATTTCATAGAAGAGTGAAATAATATAGTATTTCTGTTTCTGACTTCTTTCACTTAGCACGATACTTCTCAAGTTCCTTCCATGTTGTTGCAAATGGGAAGATTTAATCATTTTATGGTCAAGTAGTATTCTATTATATGTATGTATGTCCATCCTCAAGCAAATCAGTCCTGAATATTCATTGGAAGGACTGATGCTGAAGCTGAAACTCCAGTACTTTGGCCACCTGCTGTGAAGAACTGACTCATTTGAAAAGACCCTGATGCTGGGAAAGATTGAAGGCAGGAGGAGAAGGGGACAACAGAGGATGAGATGGTTGGATGGCATCACCAACTCAGTGGACATGAGTTTGAGTAAACTCCGGGAGTTGGTGATGGACAGGGAGGCCTGGCGTGCTGCAGTCCATGGGGTGGCCTAGTCGGACATGACCGAGCAACTGAACTGAACTGAACTGATGTGTATACATATGTGTGTGTGTGTGTCTGTGTATAATAGCATCTGTTCATGGATGCAGGTTGTTTCCATATCTTAGCTATTGTAAATAATGCAACGATGAAGATACGGATGTATATAACTTTCTGAATTATTGTTTTTCATATTCTTTGGATAAATACCTAGAAGTGACATAGTTGGACCAGCTGGTAGTTCTACTCTTGATTTTTGGAAGAGTTTCCAATGTTTTTCCAAAGCCACTGTACCAATTTACATTCCCACCAACAGTGTGTGAAGGTTCCCTTTTCTCCACATCTTTGCCAATGCTTGTTATTTCCTGCCTTTTGGATAATAGCCATTCTAACAGGTGTGAAGTGTTACTCTGGTTTTGATTTATATTTTCCGAACAATTAATGATGTTGAATATTTTTTGTGTGTACCTTTTGGCTATCTATATGTCTTCTTTGGAAAACTGTCTGTTCAGCTCCTCTGCCCCTGCCCCACCTTTTTTTTATTGGACTGTTTGTTTTTCTGCTGTTGAATTGTATGTGTTTGTAACATATTTTGAATACTAACCACTATAGTCAATATGTCATTTGCAAATATGTTCTCCCATTCAGTAGGGTGTCTTTTCGTTTTGTTGATGATTTCCTCTGCTGTGCAGAAGCTTTTTACTTTGTGCTAGTCCCATATCACGTCCTGTGCTGCGCTGTGCTCAGTTGCTCAGTCATGTTGGATACTTTGAGATCCCATGGACTCTAGCTCAGTAGGCTTCTCTGTCCATGGAATTTGCCAGGCAAGAATAATGGGGTGGGTTGCCATTTCCTTCTCCATGGGATCTCCCCGACTCAGGGACTGAATCTGCAACTCTTGCATCTCCTGCACTGAAAGGCAGATTCTTTACCCCTGCACTGCCTGAGAAGCCATGAAACATCCTGTTATTATGTTAATTCAGGGATGTTTATATTCACTGAGTACTGGAACAGATTATTCTTCAGACATGCCCACATCTTTGAAATATAATTTTGAAGGTTTGCTTCTAAATTTGAGTTATGAGTTGTATGCTGCTGCTGCTGCTAAGTTGCTTCAGTCGTGTCCAACTCTGTGCGACCCCATAGATGGCAGCCCACTAGGCTCCTCTGTCCCTGGGATTCTCCAGGCAAGAACAGTGGAGTGGGTTGCCATTTCCTTCTCCACAACTCAATGTTAATATATACTAAATTGAATGTAACTGTCTTTTATTCTTTTTACTCATATGGCTGGGAAGTAACGGACATTCCCTCTTCCGTTTGGGTATACAGAAAAACATCTATTTCTGCTTTATTGACTATGCCAAAGCCTTTGACTGTGTGGATCAGAAGAAACTGTGGAAAATTCTGAAAGAGATGGAAATACCGGACCACCTGATCTGCCTCTTGAGAAATTTGTATGCAGATCAGGAAGCAACAGTTAGAACTGGACATGAAACAACAGACTGGTTCCAAATAGAAAAAGGAGTACGTCAAGGCTGTATATTGTCAGCCTGTTTATTTAACTTATATGCAGAGTACATCATGAGAAACGCTGGACTGGAAGAAACACAAGTTGGAATCAAGATTGCTGGGAGAAATATCAATAACCTCAGATATGCAGATGACACCACCCTTATGGCAGAAAGTGAAGAGGAACTAAATAGCCTCTTGATGAAAGTGAAAGTGGAGAGTGAAAAAGTTGGCTTAAAGCTCAACATTCAGAAAACGAAGATCATGGCATCTGGTCCCATCACTTCATGGCAAATAGATGGGGAAACAGTGTCAGACTTTTTTTTCTGGGCTCCAAAATCACTGCAGATGGTGGCTGCAGCCATGAAATTAATAGATGCTTACTCCTTGGAAGAAAAGTTATGACCAACCTAAAGAGCATATTCAAAAGCAGAGACATTACTTTGCCAACAAAGGTCCGTCTAATCAAGGCTATGGTTTTTCCTGTGGTCAAGTATGGATGTGAGAGCTGGACTGTGAAGAAGGCTGAGCGCCGAAGAATTGATGCTTTGAAGTGTGGTGTTGGAGAAGACTCTTGAGAGTCCCTCGGACTGCAAGGAGATCCACCCAGTCCATTCTGAAGGAGATCAGCCCTGGGATTTCTTTGGAAGGAATGATACTAAAGCTGAAACTCCAGTACTTTGGCCACCTCATGTGAAGAGTTGACTCACTGGAGAAGACTCTGATGCTGGGGGGACTGGTGGCAGGAGGAGAAGGGGACGACAGAGGATGAGATGGCTGGATGGCATCACTGACTCAATGGACCTAAGTCTGAGTGAACTCCAGGAGTTGGTGATGGACAGGGAAGCCTGGCATGCTGTGATTCATGGGGTTGCAAAGAGTCGGACACAACTGAGCAACTGATCTGATCTGATCTGATATATATATACGTGTGTGTGTGTGTGTATGTGTGTGTGTGTATGTATGTATAGCATATGCTCTTCCAATTATTTGTGAAGTTGTAATTTGATCAAAAAGAAACAACATTGTAATTTCCTAACTAGGTAAAGCAAAAGGATATTTTAAGAACAGATTCCTAAACATATTACTTAAATAGCTTCTTCCATGGAAGCCCTCATCCATAAATTGTTTTCTGTTTTAATTTTTCATATTTTTGTTTCTTAGTACTTGGCATATTTGTAAATATTTTGTTGATTGTTTGTAGCCTACATATACTGCTTCACTGATCATGTTTTATTGGTTATTGCCTAAATATTAATCAATATTGCATAACAATCATAGCCTTTTATTATTGTAGATTTATGACATTTTTACAGTACTGAAGAATTTATGAGTGTTAGTGATTTAGGAGAAGGCAATGGCACCCCACTCCAGTACTTTTGCCTGGAAAATCCCATGGATGGAGGAGCCTGGTGGGCTATAGTCCATGGGGTCACTAAGAGTCAGACACGACTGAGCAACTTCATTTTGACTTTTCACTTTCATGCACTGGAGAAGGAAATGGCAACCCACTCCAGTGTTCTTGCCTGGAGAATCCCAGGCACTGGAGGGCCTGGTGGGCTGCCATCTATGGGGTCGCACAGAGTCAGACACAACTGAAGCAACTTAACAGCAGCAGCAGCAGTGATTTAAGAAAGTAGACTGGTTGAGCATAACTGTATACCTCCCTTCAGGCCTACTCAGACACTAAAATGTATAACTTTTTAAGATGATAAGCATATCTTTCTTGTTTGTTCAGTTACTTGATGGCATATTTGCCTGTGTCCAGAACAGTGCTTAAACAGAATAGATGCTCAATAAATATTTGCTGACTGAATGAATTAATATTCTTATAAAGAGAAGTCTGATACCCTTGAAACCTCATTTTGTAATGGATTTAGTCAATATATAGGGATGGAAATAGTTCACTTTCAGATAGTGGAGCTCAATATTTTACAAATTTTGTCATATAAGAATTTCAATTACAATCTGTTTATGTTAAATCTATCCCTTAAAATAATGTTTAAGGGTGACATTTGTATAATAGCCTGCATGGAGCCCTTATTACAAGAAGTAGGAATATCTTTTAAAAAATCTTTAAAACAAAAACTTTATTGATTCTTTATCCTCATTCGTATAATATCTCCTCCCTTCTCTTTAGAGAGAAAGACATTTTAGAGAGTTATGAACAAATGCCTTATTAAGAACCTCTATCGCCATCATCATTTCAACCCATTATATTCTCTATTAAAGCTTTATTCTTCCATTGAGGAATACAAAGTTGAAAAACTTCCCATGTTACTAAATCCAATGTGTACTTTTGATCCTGTCTTAATAACTAAAGAACATTTGACATATTTGTTCACTCTTTTTGTGCATGAAATACTTTTCTCTCTGTAATACCCTTCACTCTAATTTTCTTCTTAGCTCTCAACTGCTTCTTCTCAATCTCTTCTCTTTTCCAATCCCACGTGACCTCTGCATGGAGTATGTCAAGGCTTATTTGTGGATCTTCTTTTCTACTTTAACTCTCTTTCTCTAGGTATTATCATCCATTCCCAAGTCTGTATGTAGTAATGACATGCTAATTACTTCACCTTAATCTCTTCAGCTTTGGTGTCTCCCTCAAACTGTAGACCTTATGTACAATTGCCTCCTTGAACACTCACATCTTTCAAAAGCATTTTAAACTTAAAATACCTAGAATGAAACTCTTGAGTCTCCCATCTCTCACCTCCAAACTTACACTTTCCCAAGATTTCACAGTTCAATTAATGGAACTAACTTCTATCTAGTTATTAAAGCCAGAAACATTAGAATTCACTCACATACATTTAAAATTCTTAAAATTATTTTCAGTCTTCACTGATACCACTCAACTTCAAGCAGCCACCATCTCTCCTCAGGACTATCTGACTTCCTTTCATCCACTCTTCTCCTCACTACCTCCCCATGACCATCATTCTTCATTCATTTGGCAGAATATATGAATAAGATTCATAAAAGTCATACTTTTACTTAAACTAATTCAATTCGTTATTAATCAGAAAAAATTCTAAACTTCTTGCCATGCCCTAGATTGCCTTGAATAATATGAAGTCCCTGCACTTCTCTGTCTTCATCTCCTATGACTCTCCCTTTTGCTTTAATTTTTTTGTTAGTTTCCAGTAATGTACAAACTCTTTAATATGTTACACCACTTATACCAGTGACAGGTTTATTCTTATTTGAATTTCTGTTTAAAAGTCACTTCCATGGAATAGCCTCAAACAACCAACATTCCTATCTTTTTCAGTTATGGCCCAATATTTACTTCTTTCTATCAGCTCATCACATTCTATATTGGTTAATTTTAGTATCTATGAATGTACTGCTGCTGCTGCTGCTGCTAAGTCGCTTCAGCTGTGTCCGACTCTGTGGACCCCAGAGACAGCAGCCCACCAGGCTCCCCCGTCCCTGGGATTCTCCAGGCAAGAACACTGGAGTGGGTTGCCATTTCCTTCTCCAATGCATGAAAGTAAAAAGTGAAAGGGAAGTCGCTCAGTCGTGTCCGACTCTTAGGGACCCCATGGACTGCAGCCTACTAGGCTCCTCCATCCATGGGATTTTCCAGGCAAGAGTACTAGAGTGGGGTGCCATTGCCTTCTCCGATGAATGTACAAAATGTCTCAAATATTTTTCTATTTTAAAGTTTATTTACACCATTTATCAATGTGCAGTAAATATAGTTTAAACATTAAGCATATAAAATTCAGTGCAATGTTTCTTCCCCCAAACACTTGTTCTCTAAAAGTATATGATGCATTATTTTTAGTCCTAAAATATAATAATCTTTTTAGGTAGCATTTGTTAGTTTTTGCCTTCTAATGATTTAAATTATGTAACTAGTTTTGGCTTCCATTTTGCATTAGCTAACAAAATTTAGAACAGAAACTATGTTCATATATCTAGGTTATGTATTTATGTAATTATTTTATTTTGCTACTTTAAAACATTTCTATGTAATTAAATAAGATCTAGTGAGATTATAACATATCATTTTAATCTATATTGGCTTGCTAATATATATTTTGTATTTCAGTGTAATATAGTACATATATCTTCACTTTTGCAGATGAAAAGATTTCCATACGGTTTTCTGTGACTTTTTTTTTTTAAATAGTCTTTATCATTAGGAATAGTTTATAAAATGAAAGTCATATGTAAATGAGCTCTTATCTATCCTCTAAAATCATTTCAGATCAGATCAGATCAGATCAGTCGCTCAGTCATGTCCGACTCTTTGTGACCCCATGAACTGCAGCACGCCAGGCCTCCCTATTCATCACCAGCTCTCGGAGGTCACTCAGACTCACATTCATCGAGTCAGTGATGCCATCCAGCCATCTCATCCTCTGTCGTCCCCTTCTCCTCCTGCCCTCAATCCCTCCCAGCATCAGAGTCTTCTCCAATGAGTCAACTCTTCGCATGAGGTGGCCAAAATACTGGAGTTTCAGCTTTAGCATCATTCCTTCCAAAGAAATCCCAGGGCTGATCTCTTTCAGAATGGACCGGTTGGATCTCCTTACAGTCCAAGGAACTCTCAGGAGTCTTCTCCAACACCACAGTTCAAAAGCATCAATTCTTTGGCGCTCAGCCTTCTTCATAGTCCAACTCTCACATCCATACATGACCACAGGAAAGACCATAGCCTTGACTAGGCGAACCTTTAGACTAAAATTTGAGGGAAGAGGTTATGTTGATTTTGATCAGTATTGTATCCTCAATTTATTTTACCTGGTACTTACTAGATGATCAGTGTTTATTAGATGAAAGAATAAATGGTAAAATTTTCACCTTAAAGCAATTGGGACAAATATAAAACCAGTAAAGTGTGTTGTTACATATATATCTTTAATACTATCTCATGTTAAGTAGCTGTTAAGATTCGAAATTTTGAGCAGTTTTCACTTTCACAAAATCCAATCTTGCTAATTAGCTGAGTCAGTAACAAATGGAACAATAGTGTTTGATTCAGCAGACTCACTTACCTCTCTAAGATTTAAAATAAAATGTTTTATCTGACTTATTTAAGGTTATTGCCTTATTTTGTAAATGGTAGACATAGAAATAATCTATTTCATAATATGAAACCTAACATCCCTTTGGGGCTTCCCTGATAGCTCAGTTGGTAAAGAATCTGCCAGCAAATGCAGGAGACCCGATTTGATTCCAGGGTTGGGATGATCTGCTGGAAAACAGATAGGCTACCCACTCTAGTATTCTTGGGTTTCTCTTGTGGCTCAGCTGGTAAAGAACCCACCTGCAATGCGGAAGACCTGGGTTTGATCCCTAGTTTGGGAAGACCCCCTGGAGAAGGGAACGGCCATCTACTTCAGCACTCTGGCCTGGAGAATTCCATAGATGGTACAGTCCATGGGGTTGCAAGGAGTCTGACATGACTGAGCAACTTTCACTAACATCCCTTTGAGCAAACTAGTTGGATTATAGGCCACATGACAGTACAATTCATACTTAGAAGGTTCACTCTGCTTGTGACACAATGCCAAAACAGATGGCTGTTCTTAATTTTCCACACTGGTTTGAAAGAAGCCCTATAATGAATTAAAAGTTAGGGAGTGTTGATAGTCATGTTACCACTAGTGGGAAATAATAAATAGAGTCATTAATTTAGTAAAGAGAGTCTTAAACAGCTAGTAAAGTATGGAATCAGGTATTCAAAATGGCATGATCATATTAAAAAAAAATCTCCAAAAGCAATTGGAAAGGAAAAGTGTTGTTGACAGAAGCCAAGATGTGCATTAGACTTAAAAATGTATATAGGATAATTTATAAGATTTCCACTTTCTGCTCTATACTTCTGTATTTCGCATTGTATATTGAGTGGGTATGTGCAGTAACTTTGACCTTAGTTTTATTTTCTGGGAAAAAAGTTTAAAAAGAGACAACATCTATGGAAAAAACTGACTAACATTTTAACTGGGCAGTAACTGGTAAGAGAGAAACAAACTCTAAGAACACATGCATAATAGTCTCTTTTTATCAAAAAGTAGAGAGAAATTAAGGTGTAAAATCCTTTATTTTTATGTAAGGGATAAAAAGTTAAAACATCTTGCCTCGAAAATGCATATTATTATTTTTATGTTTTAATTTGCTCCAAATACACTCCCAGAGATAATGTCATATTATAATATTTTGATAAATGTTTGCTATTTGCCTCAATATTGTTAATGCTTTTATATATTCAAGAAAGAAAATTGGGACTGTATTTAAACATGTATATAACCAAGTAAAAAAGTCCATAAAATCTATCACTAAAGACCCCTCGTCCAAGGTAAGGTGCCATGGCTGTGCTTTGCTGGAGCAGCCAGGAAGACATAAACCATGCCCAAGGTAAGAGAAAACCAAGTAAGACTGTAGGTATTGCAAGAGGGAATCAGAGGGCAGACACACTGAAACCATCCTCACAGAAAACTAGTCAATCTAATCACACTAGGACCACAGCCTTGTCTAACTCAATGAAACTAAGCCATGCCCCTGGGGCCACCCAAGATGGGCAGGTCATGGTCGAGAGGTCTGAAAGAATGTGGTCCACTGGAGAAGGGAATGGCAAACCATTTCAGTATTCTTGCCTTGAGAACCCCATGAACAGTATGAAAAGGCAAAATGATAGGATACTGAAAGAGAAACTCCCCAGGTCAGTAGGGGCCCAATATGCTACTGGAGATCAGTGGAGAAATAACTCCAGAAAGAATGAAGGGATGGAGCCAAAGCAAAAACAATACCCAGCTGTGGATGTGTCTGGTGATAGAAGCAAAGTCCGATGCTGTAAGGAACAATATTGCATAGGAACCTGGAATGTCAGGTCCATGAATCAAGGCAAATTGGAACTGGTCAAACAAGAGATTGCAAGAGTGAATGTCGACATTCTAGGAATTAGCGAACTAAAATGGACTGGAATGGGTGAATTTAACTCATATGACCATTATATCTACTACTGCGGGCAGGAATCCCTCAGAAGAAATGGAGTGGCCATCATGGTCAACAAAAGAGTCCGAAGTGCAGTACTTGGATGCAATCTCAAAAACGACAGAATGATCTCTGTTCGTTTCCAAGGTAAACCATTCAATGTCACAGTAATCCAAATCTATGCCCCAACCAGTAACGCTGAAGAAGCTGAAGTTGAACGGTTCTATGAAGACCTACAAGACCTTTTAGAACTAACACCCAAAAAAGATGTCCTTTCATTATAGGGGACTGGAATGCAAAAGTAGGAAGTCAAGAAACACCTGGAGTAACAGGCAAATTTGGCCTTGGAATACGGAATGAAGCAGGGCAAAGACTAACAGAGTTTTGCCAAGAAAATGCATTGGTCATAGAAAATACGCTCTTCCAACAACACAAGAGAAGACTCTATACATGGACATCACCAGATGGTCAACACCGAAATCAGATCGATTACATTCTTTGCAGCCAAAGATGGAGAAGCTCTATACAATCAGCAAACACAAGACCAGGAGCTGACTGTGGCTCAGACCATGAACTCCTTATTGGCAAATTCAGACTGAAATTGAAGAAAGTAGGGAAAACCACTAGACCATTCAGGTATGACCTAAATCAAATCCCTTATGATTATACAGTGGAAGTGAGAAATAGGTTTAAGGGCCTAGATCTGATAGATAGAATGCCTGATGAACTATGGAATGAGGTTCATGACATTGAACAGGAGACAGGGATCAAGACCGTCCCCATGGAAAAGAAATGCAAAAAAGCAAAATGGCTGTCTGGGGAGGCCTTGCAAATAGCTGTGAAAAGAAGAGAAGTGAAAAGCAAAGGAGAAAAAGAAAGATATAAACATCTGAATGCAGAGTTCCAAAGAATAGCAAGAAGAGATAAGAAAGCCTTCTTCAGCGATCAGTGCAAAGAAATAGAGGAAAACAACAGAATGGGAAAGACTAGGGATCTCTTCAAGAAAATCAGAGATACCAAAGGAACATTTCATGCAAAGATGGGCTCAATAAAGGACAGAAATGGTATGGACCTAACAGAAGCAGAAGATATTAAGAAGAGGTGGCAGGAATAGACAGAAGAACTGTACAAAAAGAGCTTCATGACCCAGATAATCATGATGGTGTGATCACTGACCTAGAGCCAGACATCCTGGAATGTGAAGTCAAGTGGGCCTTAGAAAGCATCACTACGAACAAAGCTAGTGGAGGGGATGGAATTCCAGTGGAGCTATTCTAAAACCTGAAAGATGATGCTGTGAAAGTGCTGTACTCAATATGCCAGTAAATTTGGAAGACTCAGCAGTGGCCACAAGATTGGAAAAGATCAGTTTTCATCCCAATCCCAAAGAAAGGCAATGCCAAAGAATGCTTAAACTACTGCACAATTGCACTCATCTCACATGCTAGTAAAGACACATTTTAGTTAGTTAAAAATAGTACAAATTCTTGCCATTTACTTTATTGTTTTGGGTTCGAATTTATATACCCTTTTTGTGTTTCCTGTCTAGAGAATGTCCTTTAGTATTTGTTGGATAGCTGGTTTGGTGGTGCTGAATTCTCTCAGCTTTTGCTTGTCTGTAAAGCTTTTGATTTCTCCTTCATATTTGAATGAGATCCTTGCTGGGTACAATAATCTGGGCTGTAGGTTACTTTCTTTCATCACTTTAAGTATGTGTTGCCATTCCCTCCTGGCTTGGAGAATCTCTATTGAAAGATCATCTGTTATCCTTATGGGAATTCCCTGTGTGTTATTTGTTGTTTTTCCCTTGCTGTTTTTAATATTTGTTCTTTGTGTTTGATCTTTGTTAATTTGATTAATATGTGTCTTGGGGTGTTTTGCCTTGGGTTTATCCTGTTTGGGAGGCCGTGGAGAAAAGGGAACCCTCTTACACTGTTGGTGGGAATGCAAAGTAGTACAGCCATTTTGGAGAACAGTATGGAGATTCCTCAAAAAATTGGGAATAGAACTGCCTTATGATCCAGCAATCCCATTGCTGGGCATACACACTGGGAAAACCAGAATTTAAAGAGACACGTGTACCCCAATGTTCATAGCAGCACTGTTTACAATAGCCAGGACTTGGAAACAACCTAGATGTCTATCCACAGATGAATGGATAAGAAAGCTGTGGTACATATACACAATGGAGTATTACTCAGCCATTAAAAAGAATACATTTGAATCAGTTCTAATGAGGTGGATGGAACTGGAGCCTATTATACAGAGTGAAGTAAACCAGAAAGAAAAACACAAATACAGTATCCTAACGCATATATATGGAATTTAGAAAGATGGTAACAATAACCCTGTTTACGAGACAGCAAAAGAGACACTGATGTTTAGAACAGACTTTTGGACTCTGGGAATGGGAGAGGGTGGGATGATTTGGGAGACTAGCATTGAAATATGTATAATATCATATCTGAAACGAGTCGCCAGTCCAGGTACGATGCCTGATAACGGATGCCTGGGGCTGGTGTACTGAGATGACCCAGAGGGATGGTATGGGGAGGGAGGAGGGAGGAGGGTTCGGGATGGGGAACACATGTATACTTGTGGCGGATCCATCTTGATGTATGGTAAAAGCAATACAATATTGTAAAGTTAAGCAAAATAAAATTTAATTTAAAAAAAAGGAAAAAAAAAAAAAGACAAAAAATAGTACAAATTCTAATTCCAGTTCTGATATTTAAAAAACTTGGAAGGCTTCATTTCCAGCCTTAAAATATGAAAAACTTGGACAGCTGAAAAGCAATATTTTTTGGACCCATAAGAGAATTTAGTGGGCAAGTAAGACTATCACCCCAAATCTGGAGAGACAGACATATCCAAAAAGCAGTCAGGATCTGCTTACCTAGAGCAGATGCCATTGGTGACATAAATCCAAGAGATACTTGGAGTAACAGAAACATTTGGCCTTGGAGGACAAAACAAAACAGGGCAAAGGCTAACAGTTTTGCCAAGAAAACACACAGGTCATAGCAAACATTCTCTTCCAACAATACAAGAGAAGACTCTACACATGGACATCAACAGATGGTCAATACCAAAATCAGATTGATTATATTTTTTACAACCAAACATGGATAAGCTATACACAGTCAACAAAAACAAGACTGGGAACTAACAGTGGCTCAGATCATGAACTCCTCATTGACAAATTCAGGCTTAAATTGAAGAAAATAGGGAATACCACCAGACCATTCAGGTATGACCTAAATCAAATCCCTTACAATTACACAATGGAAGTGACAAACAGATTCAAGGGATTAGATCTGATAGAAAGAGTGCCTGAGACCTATGGATGGAGGAGAGAAACCCAAGTAAGACAGTAGGTATTGTAAGAGGGCATCAGAGGGCAGACACACTGAAACCATACTCACAGAAAACTAGTCAATCTAATCACACTAGGACCACAGCCTTGTCTAACTCAATGAAACTAAGCCATGCCCCTGGGGCCACCCTAGACGGGCAGGTCATGGTGGAGAGGTCTGACAGAATGTGGTCCACTGGAGACGGGAATGGCAAACCATTTCAGTATTCTTGCCTTGAGAACCCCATGAACAGTATGAAAAGGCAAAATGATAAGATATTGAAAGAGGAACTCCCCAGGTCAGTAGGTGCCCAATATGTTACTGGAGATCAGTGGGGAAATAACTCCAGAAAGAATGAAGGGATGGAGCCAAAGCAAAAACAATACCCCATTGTGGATGTGACTGGTGATAGAAGCAAGGTCCAATGCTATAAAGAGCAATATTGCATAGGAACCTAAATGTCAGGTTCATGAATCAAGGCAAATTGGAAGTGGTCAAACAAGAGATGACAAGAGTGAATGTCGAAATTCTAGGAATCAGCAACTTAAGATGGACTGGAATGGGTGAATTTAACTCAGATGACCATTATATCTACTACTGTGGGCAGGAATCCCTCAGAAGAAATGAAATAGCCATCATGGTCAACAAAAGAGACCAAAATACAGTACTTGAATGCAATCTCAAAAATGACAGAATGATCTCTGTTTGTTTCCAAGGCAAACCATTCAATATCACAGTAATCCAAGTCAATGCCCCAACCAGTAATGCTGAAGAAGGTGAAGTTGAAGGGTTCTATGAAGACTTACAAGACCTTTAGAATTAACACCCAAAAAATATTGATTACATTCTTGGCAGCCAAAGATGGAGAAGCTCTATACAGTCAACAAAAACAAGACCAGGAGGTGATTGTGGCTCAGACCATGAACTCCTTATTGCCAAATTCAGACTTAAATTGAAGAAAGTAGGGAAAACCACTAGACCATTCAGGTATGGCCTAAATCAAATCCCTTATGATTATACAGTGGAAGTGAGAAATAGATTTAAGGGCCTAGATCTGATAGATGGAGTGCCTGATGAACTATGGAATGAGGTTCGTGACATTGTACAGGAGACAGGGATCAAGACCATCCCCATGGAAAATAAATGCAAAAAAGCAAAATGGCTGTCTGGGGAGGCTTTACAAATAGCTGTGAAAAGAAGAGAAGCAAAAAGCAAAGGAGAAAAGGAAAGATGTAAGCATCTGAATACAGAGTTCCAAAGAATAGCAAGAAGAGATAAGAAAGCCTTCCTCGGCAATCAGTGCAAAGAAATAGAGGAAAACAACAGAATGGGAAAGACTAGAGATCTCTTCAAGAAAATTAGAGATACCAAGGGAACATTTCATGCAAAGATGGGCTCAATAAAGGACAGAAATGGTATGGACCTAACAGAAACAGAAGATATTAAGAAGAGGTGACAAGAATACACAGAAGAATTGTACAAAAAAGATCTTCATGACCCAGATAATCACGATGGTGTGATCACTGACCTACAGCAAGACATCTTGGAATGTGAAGTGAAATGGGCCTTAGAAAGCATCACTACGAACAAAGCTAGTGGAGGTGATGGAATTCCACTGGAGCTATTTCAAATCCTGAAAGATGATGCTGTGAAAGTGCTGTACTCAATATGCCAGCAAATTTGGAAAACTCAGCAGTGGCCACAGGACTGGAAAAGGAAAGTTTTCATTCCCATCCCAAAGAAAGGTAATGCCAAAGAATGTTCAAACTATCACACAATTGCACTCATTTCACATGCTAGTAAAGTAATGCTCAAAATTCTCCAAGCCAGGCTTCAGCAATACGTGAACTATGAACTTCCTCATGTTCAAGCTGGTTTTAGAAAAGACAGAGGAACCAGAGACCAAATTGCCAACATCTGCTGGGTCATTCAAAAAGCAAGAGAGTTCCAAAAAAACATCTATTTCTGCTTTATTGACTATGGCAAAGCCTTTGACTGTGTGGATCACAATCAACTGTGGAAAATTCTGAAAGAGATGGGAATACCAGACCACCTGACCTGCCTCTTGAGAAATTTGTATGCAGGTCAGGAAGCAACAGTAACTGGACATGGAACAACAAACTGGTGCCAAATAGGAAAAGGAGTATGTCAAGGCTGTATATTGTCACCCTGCTTATTTAACTTATATGCAGAGTACATCATGAGAAACACTGGACTGGGAGAAGCACAAGCTGGAATCAAGATTGCTGGGATAAATATAAATAACCTCAGATATGCAGATGACACCACCCTTATGGCAGAAAGTGAAGAGGAACTAAAAAGCCTCTTGATGAAGGTGAAAGAGGACAGTGAAAAATTTGACTTAAAACTCAACATTCAGAAAACAAAGATCATGGCATCTGGTCCCATCACTTCATGGGAAATAGATCTGGAAACAGTGTAAACAGTGTCAGACTTTATTTTGAGGAGCTCCAAAATCACTACAGATGTGACTGCAGCCATGAAATTAAAAGACGCTCCATGGAAGGAAAGTTATGACCAACCTAGATAGCATATTCAAAAGCAGAGACATTACTTTGCCACCAAATGTCCGTCTAGTCAAGGCTATGGTTTTTCCTGTGGTCATGTATGGATGTGAAAGCTGGACTGTGAAGAAGGCTGAGCGCCGAAGAATTGATGCTTTTGGAACTGTGGTGTTGGAGAAGACTCCTGAGAGTCCCTTGGACTGCAAGGAGATCCAACCAGTCCATTCTGAAGGAGATCAGCCCTGGGATTTCTTTGCAAGGAATAATGCTAAAGCTGAAACTCCAGTACTTTGGCCACCTCATGTGAAGAGTTGACTCATTGGAAAAGACTCTGATGCTGGGAGGGATTGGGAGCAGGAGGAGAAGGGGACCACAGAGGATGAGATGGCTGGATGGCATCACTGACTCGATGGATGTGAGTCTGAGTGAAATCCAGGAGTTGGTGATGGACAGCGAGGCCTGGTGTGCTGTAATTCATTGGGTCGCTAAGAGTCGGACATGACTGATTGACTGAACTGAACTGAACTGAACAAGAGGCAGTGATCAAGACAATCCCCAAGAAAAATAAATGCAAAAAGACCTTACAAATAACTGAGAAAAGAAGAGAAGATAAAGGCAAAGAAGAAAAGGAAAGATATACCCATTTGAATGCAGAGTTCCAAAGAATAGCAAGAAGAGATAAGAAAGCCTTCCTCGATGTTCAATGCAAAGAAATAAAGGAGAACAATAGAATAGTGAAGACTAGAGATCTCTTCAAGAAAATTAGAGATACCAAAGGAACATTTCATGCAAAGATGGGCTCGATAAAGGACAGAAATGGTATGGACCTAACAGAAGCAGAAGATATTAAGAAGAGGTGACAAGAATACACAGAAGAACTATACAAAAAGATCTTCATGACCCAGATAACCACAATGGTGTGATCACTCTCCTAGAGCCAGACATCCTGGAATGTGAAGTCAAGTGGGCCTTAGGAAGCGTCACTAGGAACAAAGCTAGTGTAGGTTATGGAATTCCAGTTGAGCTATTTCAAATCATAAAAGATGATGCTGTGAAAGTGCTGCAGTCAATATGCCAGCAAATTTGGAAAACTCAACACTGGCCATAGGACTGGAAAATGCCAGTTTTAAGTCCAATCCCAAAGAATGGCAATGCCAAAAATGTTCAAAGTACCACACAATTGAACTCATCTCACATGCTAGTAAAGCAATGCTCAAAATTCTCTAAGCCAGGATTCAACAGAACGTGCACCAAGAACTTCCAGTTGTCAAACTGAATTTGGAAAAGGCAGAGGAACCAGAGATCAAATTGCCAATATCTGCCGGATCATCGAGAAAGCAATATAGTTCCAGAAAAACATCTAGTTCTGCTTTATTGCTTTATTGACTATACCAAAGCCTTTGACTGTGTGCATCACAACAAATTGTCGAAAATTCTTAGAAGAGTTGGGATTATCAGACCACATGACCTGCCCCCTGAGAAATTTGTATGCAAGTCAAGAAGCAACAGTTAGAACTGGTCATGGAACCACAGTCCAGTTCCAAATTGGGAAAGGAGTATGTCAAGGCTGTATATTGTCACTCTGTTTATTTAACTTATATGCAGAAAATATCATGCAAAATGCTGGACTGGATGAAGCACAAGCTGGAATCAAGATTGCTGAAAGAAATATCAATAGCCTCAGTTATGCAGATGGCCACCCTTATGGCAGAAAGTGAAGAACTAAAGAGCCTCTTTATGAAAGTGAAAGAGGAGAGTGACAAACTCATCTTAAACTCAACATTCAGAAAACTAAGATGGCATACAGTTCAATCACTCTTTGGCAAATAGATGGGGAAGTAGTGAGAGACTTTATTTTTGGGGGGCTCCAAAATCATTGCAGATGGTGACTGCAGCCATGAAATTAAAGCACGCTTTCTCCTTAGAAGAAAAGCTATGACCAATTTAGACAGAATATTAAAAAGCAGAGACATTACTCTGTGAACAATGTTCTGTCTAGTCAAAGCTATGGTTTTTCCAGTAGTCATGTACTGATGTGAGAATTGGACTATAAAGAAAGCTGAAAACTGAAGAATTGTTGTTTTTGAGCTGTGATGTTTGAGAAGACTCTTGAGGGTCCCTTGGATTGCAAGGAGATCAAACCAGTCAATCCTAGAGGAAATCAGTCCTGAGTATTCATTGGAAAGACTGCTGCTGCTGAAGATGAAATTCCAATACTTTGGCCTCCTGATACAAAGAACAGACTCATTTGAAAAGTCCCTGATGCTGGGAAAAATTGAAGACAGGAGGAGAACGGGAAGACAGAGGATGAGATTGTTGGATGGCATCACAGACTCGATGGACATGAGTTTGAGTAAGCTCTGGGAATTGGTGATGGACAGGGAAGCCTGGCATGCTGCAGTCCATGGGGTCACAAAGAGTCAGACATGAGCGACTGAACTGAACTGAAATGGCAGTTTTAATGATGTGCTTGAGGCCTAATGTAGGCTAGTGAGAAACTTCCATAGGCTTCAGTTTTCGGGTGGCCCCTACAATCTCACAGGGTTTCCCAGGTGGTGCTAGTGGTAAAGAACCCGCCTGTCAATGTAGGAAACATAAGAGATGCAGATTCCACCCCTGGGTCTGGAAGATCCCCTGGAGGAGGGCATGGCAACCCACTCTGGTATTCTTGCCTAGGAGAGTCCCATGGTCAAAGAAGCCTGGTGGGCTACAGTCCATAGGGTTGAATGAGTTGGACATGACTGAAGTGACTTAACGTGCACGAACACAGTATACTCTCATAGGTTTTATTGAAAAAGCCTCAAAAGAGTCTCATGGTGAAGATTCAAGAAATATCTCAGAGATCGCAAAAGATACCATTGTTAAATATCCTCGAGACTTCTGCTTAACCAAAGATGAATGTCCAGCAGAAAAGGCTGCTAGAACCTTATCTCAACAGGAGGAAGGGACTCATTCCTACTTTATCCTCTAGCCTTTTTGTGGAGAAAGCAATGGCACCCCACTCCAGTACTCTTGCCTGGAAAATTCCATGGATGGAGGAGCCTGGTAGGCTGCAGTCCATGGGGTCACGAAGAGATGGACACGACTGAGCGACTTCACTTTCACTTTTCGCTTTCATACACTGGAGAAGGAAATGGCAACCCACTCCAATATTCTTGCCTGGAGAATCCCAGGGACAGGGGTGAGCCTGGTGGGCTGCCATCTATGGGGTCACACAGAGTCAGACACGACTGAAGCGACTTGGCAGCAGCCTATTTATCTTAACAGGTGACACAGAAAGCATAGTAAAGAGCTACCTGGGCTTCAGGGAAATAGATTGAGAATGCTGCAGTCACAGATGGAAGTAGATCACAAAGAGGAGGAAAGTACATAACTGGAGAAACATTTTAAAATGTCAACAAGTGGGCTCTAATGGAAATATTGTACAATATGCAAGAAAACTGGGTAATGTGAGGAGAGATAGAAGGTCTGCTGCTGCTGCTGCTAAGTCGCTTCAGTCGTGTCCGACTCTGTGCGACCCCATAGACGGAAGCTCACCAGGCTCCCCTGTCCCTGGGATTCTCCAGGCAAGAACACTGGAGTGGGTTGCCATTTCCTTCTCCAATGCGTGAAAGTGAAAAGTGAAAGTGAAGTCGCTCAGTCGTGTCCGACTCTTAGCGACCCCATGGACTGCAGCCCACCAGGCTCCTCCATCCATGGGATTTTCCAGGCAAAAGTACTGGGGTGGGGTGCCATTGCCCACCCCGTGGGGTGCCATTGCCTACTTCTATCTAGACCTTAGATAGAAGGTCTAAGAAATGATAAAAATGACATGTTGGAAATCAGAAAACACTGTAAGAGAAATGAAAAAAAATATCTTATGGGTAATCAGTAGACTTGACATAGATTAGAAAAGAATTCATGAGCTTAAAGAGAGGTCCATAGAAAATGTTCAAACTGAAATGTAAAGAGGAAAGAGAATGGAAAAAGAATACTAAAGAATTATAGATCAATTTCAAAATATGTAACAAACACAATATCAGAATGACAGAAAAACAATAGAAACTGAAGCAGAAAAAATATTCAAATTAATAATGACATAAAACTTTCAAAAAGTAATGGAGGATGTAAAACCACAGACTCAGGAAGGTCATAGTAGACAAAGTGTGTTAAATACCTAAGAAACCACACCTAAGCATGTCATTCTTAAAAGAAGCCAGAAAGGAATGGTATAGAATATTGCCAATTAAAGAACAAGAAAAAGAGCGTATTTCTCATGAGAAACAATGCAAACAAGAAGAGAATGGAATAACTTATTTAAATAGTTTTTAAACACCAATTTTATATGGAGTAAAATTATTTCACATGTTAAAGGAAAATATATATTTTTCTCAGATAAACAAAAGTGGTAGGAAGTCATGCCCAACAGACTTTCCCTGAAAAGAATGTTAAAAGAAGTTATTTAGACAGAAGGAAAATGATATAGGTCAGACATTTGTATTTAGAAAGAGAGGGAATGCATTAGACAAGGAATAAATGAAAGTAGAATAAAATCTTTCCTTTTCCTTTTTTTGTCTAAAAAATGTCCAAAAGTTAGTTGTTTAATATGATAATGAGGATTTATTGGGTGATTATAGCACATGGACAAGTGAAATGAATATAAACAATGTTACAATTGATACATGAGTGAAATCATGAAAATTTTGCCATAAACTGTACAATATATAAAGTGGTATACTGTTTATTGAAGATCAATTTAGATTGAACTATATACTGTAAGCTCTAAGAAAACCACTAATTGGAGGAGGAGCTAAGATGGCGGACGAGTAAGATGGGGAGAATACTTTCTCCTCCACAAATCCATTAAAAGAACATTTGAATGCTGAATAAACTCGATGAAACAACTTCTGAATGCCGGCAGAGGACATCAGGCACTTAGAAAGACAGCTTATTGTCTTCAAAACGAGAAAACGAGCCCTGCGGTAACTCCTTTTGCGGAGAAGTGGCGCGGACACCAGCATTTGCTATTGGCAAGCGGGGGCTGGGCTAGGAGGAGCGGCGAGGCCTGCATTGCTTTGAGAAAGGATTTGGCCTGGCTATCTCGGGCGCTCTCTGAGCGAAATAACCAGACTGTCGGTTATCTACTACATCAAAAGCCAGCCCTAACTTAAGACACCACCAGGACTACCTACGGAACAAAGGGCTGCACAGAGTTGGCCGGCTGCAGGCCGTCCCACTCCAGTGACAGGCAGCCAGGGCCGGAAGCGGGCAATTATAGCCCTTGAGAGACACTGTATAATGGAACTGTGAGTAGGTTTCTGTGCTGACTCACACTTCTTGGGGCTCTGGATGGTCAACATCTGCCTGAGAAAGTGCGCTGTTTGTATACCCAGAAAACTGAGTGGCGGAGAGGCGATAAGTCGCAGCACCTGCGCTCGCTGAACATTTCATCACCTGTGCTACTCGGATCTGGGAAGGGCATAAAACACAGACTCAACCAAGTCTGTGCTTCTGAGGATTATCTGAGTGCCTGAACCTGGCCGGTTTAGATTTGGGTGTTCATCTCCGCCCCCTCTGTAACAAGGCAGAGATCAGATATTGAAAAGACCTGTAAACCGCCTCAATAAAGAGAATTCAACAAACTACCAGAATATAGTAAGGACACCCTAAATTTGGCAATTTTAACAAAATGAAGAGACAAAAGAATACCCAGCAGCTAAAGGAACAGGATAGATACCCACCAAACCAAACCAAAGAGGAAGAGATAGGGAATCTACCTGATAAAGAATTCCGAATAATGATAGCAAAATTAATTCAAAATCTCGAAATCAAAATAGAATCACAGTTAAAGAGTCTGGAGACAAGGATTGAGAAGATGCAAGAAAGGTTTAACAAGGACCTAGAAGAAATAAAAAAGAGTCAACACATAATGAATAATGCAATAAATGAGATCCAAAACACCCTGGAGGCAACAAATAGTAGAATAACAGAGGCAGAAGATAGGATTAGTGAATTAGAAGATAGAATCCTAGAAATAAATGAATCAGACGAGAAAAAAGAAAAACGTATCAAAAGAAATGAGGACAATTTCAGAAACCTCCAGGATAATATCAAACGCTACAACATTCGAATCATAGGAGTTCCAGAAGAAGAAGATAAAAAGAAAGATCATGAGGAAATACTTGAGGAGATAATAGTTGAAAACGTCCCTAAAATGGAGAAGGAAATAACCACTCAAGTTCAAGAAATCCAGAGAGTCCCTAACAGGATAAACCCAAGGCGAAACACCCCAAGACACATATTAATCAAATTAACAAAGATTAAATATAAAGAACAAATATTAAAAGCAGCAAGGGAAAAACATCAAATAACTCACAGGGGAATTCCCATAAGGATAACAGCTGATCTTTCAATAGAAACTCTCCAAGCCAGGAGGGAATGGCAAGACGTAATTAAAGTGATGAAAGAAAATAACTTACAGCCTAGATTATTGTATCCAGCAAGGATTTCATTCAAATATGAAGGAGAAATCAAAAGCTTCACAGATAAGCAAAAGTTGAAAGAATTTTGCACCACTAAACCATTTCTCCAACAAAAACTAAAGGACATTCTCTAGATAGGAATCACTAAAAGGGTGTATAAATTCGGACCCAAAACAATAAAGTAAATCTTATGTATCAATAATTGCTTTAAACGTTTATGGGCTGAATGCCCTAATCAACAGACTAAGATTGGCCAAATCGATACAAAAACAAGACCCTTACATACCTTGTTTACAAGAGACAACCAAAAGACTAAAATGGGTCAAATGGATACAAAAACTAGACCCCTATATATGTTGTCTACAAGAGAACCACCTTAAAATACGGGATATATACTGACTGAAAATGAAGGCCTGGAAAAAGATTTTCTATGCAAATATGGACCATAAGAAAACAGGAGTAGCAATACTTATATCAGATAAAATTGACTTTAAAGATCTTGAAAAGGAGAAAATGAAGGTTACACATAATGACTTAAAGGAACAATCCAAAAAGAAGTTATAACAATTATAAATATATATGCACCCAACATTGGAGCATTGATATATCTAAGACAAACATTAATTAATATGATAGAAGAAATATGCAGCAATACAATAATAGTGGGAGACTTTAATACCCCACTCATATAATCTGGCTGTAATAGACAAAGTAAAGAGGAAAACGTATTTACTCATGAGCCTCAAAAAATTCAGTTCACTCAGGAGAGTTTAAAAAAAAAAAAAAAAGACTTATTTGTTCATTCTGTAAAGGTTTATTGACTATTTTATGGGTTTGGTACCACTTTGGGTAGTAGGGAGGAAGAGGTGACAAATGTGATCCTGTCCTAAATAATATATTGTGGTAAAGATAGACTTACCAATACAAAATACCAAGATGTGCCTAAAGATGAGGACACCCAAACTGGACTTTTTGTTTCCTGAACTTTTAATTTCGAGAACAAACCTCCTAATATAAGATGAATTCAACATGATTTTTTTTTAAGTGTTCTTTGTGATTAAAAACAGAAAGCCATTGTTTAAGAAATTACATATACTCCTCCCCACCATCACTTTCCTTTTTTCTTCCCATTTCCCTCCCACCCTCACTGATCCTTTCCTTTGTCCATTTTCCCCTGCAAAAAAGAAAAAAGAAAACCACTATTTGCAAAAGGAAGCATAAATGATATGATCAAAGGAATAAAATGGGATCATATAAAATACTCAGTTAAAATTAGAAAGGGTAGAAAAAGAGAGGGATAAAGAAAGAAAAAACAAGTAGAACAAATAGAAATCAGCTACAAATATGGTACATAATTAATCAAAATATATATCAATAGTCATTTAAAATGGGATTGCTAAAAATATACCAATTGAAAGAGAGAGACTATCAGAGTAAAAAAAAAAAAAAAAGACAAGACCTCAACTGAATGTTGTCCAAAAGAAATACAATTTAACTTTAAAACAGAAATAAATTAAAAGTAAAGTGGTAAAGAAAGAGATGTCATGCTATCACTAATCAAAAGAAAGTAGGAGTAGCTATATTAATTTCAAGCAAAGTAGACTTTAGAGCAAGGAATATTATCAGAGCTAAAGAGGAGCCTTAAATAAAGGGGTCAATTCTCAAAAAAGAAATATCAACCTTTCATGTACATAAATATAATAACCATACCTCAAAATATATGAAAGTAAATTGACAGAACTGGAAGGAGAACACAAATCCACTATTACAGTTGGAGACTCCAATGCTCTTCTATCAGTAATTGATAGATCAACAAGAAGAAAATTAGTAAGGATATAAAAAGCATTAGTAGCACTATCATTAATGTGATCTATATGATATTTGTAGAATATTTCCTCAAAGAGCATAATACAATAATATTAAGTTCACTTAGAAGATTCGCCATGACAGATCACATTTTGGGCCATAATACCATGTAAAATCAACTCAAGGATATTGAAATTTCCTTGAAAATCTAGAAAAGAAAATCTATTCAACATATAGCATTGGGGCAAATGAATATCCATTTATAAAAACTGAACCTCCTGCTATTGCTAAGTCATTTCAGTTGTGCCTGACTCTGTGTGACCCCATAGACGGCAGCCCACCAGGCTCCCCCGTCCCTGGGATTCTCCAGGCAAGAACACTGGAGTGGGTTGCCACTTCCTTCTCCAATGCATGAAAGTGAAAAGTGAAAGTGAAGTCACTCAGTCGTGTCCGACTCTTAGCGACCCCATGGACTGCAGCCTACCAGGCTCCTCCGTCCATGGGATTTTCCAGGCAAGAGTACTGGAGTGGGGTGCCATTGCCTTCTCCGAAAACTGAACCTAGATGCAGATATACCTTTCATAAAAATTAACTCAAAACAGATTGTAGACTCAAACATAAAATCAAAACCATGAAGCTTCTAGGACATCATGGGTTGATTGATAAGATTTCAGACGCAATATAAAAAACATGGTTCATGAAAGAAAAAAAAAAAACGGATAAACTGGACTTCATTAAAATGAATTCATGTGCTCTGAAAGATACTGGATTATTACTTTCTTATTGTCAAATTCTGAGTGCTTTTTATATTTGGGTACGGGTAGATTATCAAATATGTATTTTGCAAGCATTTTCTCTGAGTCCTTGTTTTGTCTCTTCAATCTCTTCATAGTGTCATAATGAAATAGGCATTTTTTTTCTCTCTGGTTGTTTTCCTATTCATTGCTCTATTCTCCAATTTAGAAAAGTGTTTGGAACATACTAGAAACCATCTTTGTTGTTGTTACTGTTCAGTCTAAGTCATGTCTGACTCTTTACGATCCATGGACTGCAGCACTCCAGGCTTCCCTGTTATACACTATCTCCTGGAGGTTGCTCAAACTCATTTCCATTGAGTCAGTAATGCCATCCAACCATCTTATCCTCTGACGTCCCCTTCTCTTCCTGTCTTCAGTCTTTCCCAGCATCAGGATCTTTTCCAATGAATCAGCTCTTCATATCATGTGGCCAAAGTATTGGAGCTTCAGCATCAGTCCTTCCATTGAATATTCAGGGTTGATTTCCTTTAGGATGGACTGGTTGGATCGCCTTGCAGTCCAAGGGACTCTCAAGAGTCTTCTCCAACACCACAGTTCAAAAGCATCAGTTCTTCGGTGCTCAGCCTTTTTATGGCCCA
Source organism: Tragelaphus eurycerus (assembly GCA_935064755.1). Taxonomy (NCBI): domain Eukaryota; kingdom Metazoa; phylum Chordata; class Mammalia; order Artiodactyla; family Bovidae; genus Tragelaphus; species Tragelaphus eurycerus. The sequence continues at coordinate 753,727 of CAKXYN010000097.1, read as the reverse complement.
ACTCTCACAAACATTCATGACCACTGGAAAAACCACAGCTTTGACTAGACGAATCTTTGTTGGCAAAGTAATGTCTCTGCTTTTTAATATGATGTCTAGGTTTGTCATAGTTTTCTTCCAAGGAGCGAGCATCTTTTAATTTTTTGGCTGCAGTCACAATCTGCAGTGATTTTGGAGCCGAAGAAAATAAAATCTGTCACTGTTTCCATTGTTTCCCCATCTATGTGCCATGAAGAAATGGGATTGAATGCCATGGTCTTCATTTTCTGAATGTTGAGTTTTGAGCCAGCTTTTTCACTCTCCTCTTTCATCTTCAAGAGGCTCTTTAGTTCCTCTTCACGTTCTGCCATAAGGGTGATGTCATCTGCACATCTGAGGTTATTGATATTTTTCCCGGCAATCTTGATTCCAGCTTGTGCTTCATCCAGCCAGGCATTTATCATTATGTACTCTGCATAGAAGTTAAATAAGCACGGTGACAATATACAGCCTTGGTGTACTCCTTTCCCAATTTGGAATCAGTCTATTATTTCATGTCCAATTCAAAATGTTGCTTCTTGACCTGCATACAGGTTTCTCAGGAGGCAGGTAAGGTGGTTTGGTATTCCCATCTCCTGAAGAATTTTCCAGTTTGTTGTGATCCACACAGTCAGAGATTTGAGTGTAGAAAATGAAGCAGAAGTAGATGTTTGTCTGGAATTCCCTTGTTTTTTTTCTATGATGCAACAGATGTTGGCAATTTGATCTTTGGTTCCTCTACCTTTTCTAAATCCAGCTTGTATATCTGCAAGTTCTCAGTTCACATACTACTGAGGCCTAGCTTGAAGGATTTTGAGCATTACTTTGCTAGCATGTGAAATGAGTGCAACTGTGCAGTACTTTGAATGTTCTTTGGAATCGCCCTTCTTTGGGACTGGATGAAACTTACACATATATGTGAATGAATATATACACATAACTTACTTACACTATAAGTAATATATATAATTATATATTTACATTTAATTATATATATTATAATTATATATTACATATAGTGTAAGTAATATATACACATAACTTATTTATACTAAATGTGAATGAAGCCTAGCTTGAAGGATTTTGAGCATTACTTTGCTAGCATGTGAAATGAGTGCAACTGTGCAGTACTTTGAATGTTCTTTGGAATCGCCCTTCTTTGGGACTGGATGAATACTTACACATATATGTGAATGAATATATACACATAACTTACTTACACTATAAGTAATATATATAATTATATATTTACATTTAATTATATATATTATAATTATATATTACATATAGTGTAAGTAATATATACACATAACTTATTTATACTAAATGTGAATGCATACTTAATTAGTTAAACTAATGTAGAGGCTCAGATCCAGTATTGATACAATGGGCTTAATTGGTCTCAGCCCCTTTTCTGTAGCTGCTACAAATTTTCCAAGTATCGGGCAAGCATTTTAATTCAGGCAACTGGAGAGACAGGTGACTTGATTGCTGATGGCATAGGAATAGACTCATACCTTTTAAATTTTCATGCATGTTTCTAGGGGATTGGTGAGACTGAGGATAAATTCAAAGGGAAAGATATACGAGAAATGGTGTTAGATGGTGCTGCATAGTAGGTCACAATGGATAAATGTTTATGCTTATTATTTAACTGACAAATTGCTCACTTTGCATTTTAGACATAGAATAACATGCTTTTATGGCATTATTGCAGAGACTTACCCAGATCTGTGTATGATTTAGAACCTGCCATTTTCTGAAAATGATGTGGGCGTTCAGAAACAGGTTGACACAGATAAAGTTATATGCCAAAATCTAGGGGAAATTTGGAGGTGGCTTAACTGATAAATACTGAGATTTAGTTTACTTTAAACTCTATCCTGATACCGGGGAGAGAATTCTGGGGAAGCATTTTTAAGTCCTTTACAGTTGCATTTGATATACAATATCTTATTACAAAAATACAGATCTGAAAGAGTAGGGTTGCTAAAGTTAATCCAGAGGGGTTTAATTTGGGGAATTTATAATGTCTGTTAGACTAGTTTGCAGTGGTGTTTTGGCTTTATAAATATAGCATTCTTCCATGAATGGGATGGAAGCTATACTTGGAACTTACAACTCAATGTGTAGTTGTTTATCACTAGACCATTTAGGTAGTAGTTTAAAAGGCTTATTATCAGTGTGTAATTATTTTAGAGATTTCTTAAATAGCTAAATAACATAAGTCATATATATTCCTCCAGAGTGGAGCCAAAAAAAGATCAAATTGGAATGCATGTGGGTCAGCATGTTATAAGTGTGTTAGAAAATATGTTAACTATAATCACATCTTATAGAATGCAGTTAAGACTTAGCCTTACATTTTGAACAAATGTAAGACTTAGCCTTACATTTTTTTTGTTTTTTTTTTTGTTTGTTTTTTTTTTTTATATCCCTTTGTTATATACAGAGAAGACAAAGTAGTAGAAATATAAGTGGATGATGTAGGGAGGCTAATTAGGAGATTATTGCAATTGTCCAGGTGAGAGATGTGGGGTGCTTCTATGAAGATGGAGTTAATAAATATGAGTACAATTAGATAGCTTTGAGAATATTCAAGTAGAACTGATTAGACTTCATTCTGGTTACCTTAGGCATGGAGTGGAGAGAGGAAGGTGTTTTGGATGTCAGTCTTCTAATTAAAGCAATTGAATCAATGGTGGTGATTTTCACGAAGAAAGGGATCTAATGAATACAGGATTATGTGTGTGTATAAGCTTACAAATTCAATTTTGAATCTCAGTATAAGATATTTGTGAGACATTTCATTAGAACAACAAATATGTAGCTGAATATAAGGTTTGCAATTGTGAGGTATTGTCTAGATTGAAGACATAAATTTGAAAGTCATCCTGTTTATGGAATCAGGGCAGGGCAGTCAATGTGATTCATAAAAAATGATCAGAAAATGACCTAAGATCCATTACCTAGAACTGAGGTCAATATTTTTTTTTTTCTGTGACAGGCCATCGATATAGGAAATACTTCAGATTTAGTAAGCTCTGTGTTTTCTATGAAAACTATACACTTTGCCATTGTTGTGCAAAACTGTTCATAGACAATACTTAAATGAATGAGCATGGCTGTGATTTCATAAAACTTTATTTAAAAAATCAGGAAGAAAGCTGGATTTTTTAAAAATTGGAATATAAATACTTTACAATGTTGTGTTATTTTATGTTGTGCAGTGAAGTGAATTCAGCTATAAATATACATATGTCCCCTCCTTCTTTAACCGCCCTTCCTCCCACCTCCATCCCACTCATCTAGGTCATCCAGAGAGCACAGAACTGGGCTTACTGTGATTTACAGTAGGTTCTCACTAACTATCTGTTTTCCACATGGTAGTGGACATATGTCAATCCTGATCTTCCAGTTCATCCCACCCTCCCTTTCCTCCTGTGTCCACATATCCATTTTCTACATATGCATCTCATTCCTGACCTGGAAATAGGTCCATCTGTATCATTTTTCTAGATTCCACATATATGTATTTATATACAATATTTGTTTTTCTGACTTACTTCACTATGAATGACAGACTCTAGGTCCATACACATCTCTACAAATGACCCAATTTCGTTCCTTTTTATGGCAATAAAAAGTAATATTCTATTGTATATATGACCACATCTTCTTTATCCACCCATCTGTCATTGGATGTTTAGTTTGTTTCAATGTCTGGGCTTGAGCAAACTCCAAGAGATTGGGGAGCACAGGGAAGCCTGCATGCCATAGTCCACAGCATCACCAAGAGGCAGACATGACTTAGTGACTGAACAACAAAGAACAGCGTGCCCTGGCCATCGTAGATAGTGCTGCAATCAACATTGGAGGTATGTGTGTCCTTTTGGCACATACCTTAAGAAAATTCAAGAAAACACATATACCCTAATGTTCATTGCAGAACTATTCACAATAGAAAGCTGGATTTAACTCATGGGCCATAGTTTGTAGGGCCTTAATCTAAACATAAGGTAAGTGAAAATTAATTGACAAAGTAGAAAAAGAAGTGAGAGGCGGTAGAAAAAAATTGAGATTCGCTTGTTACACCCTCAATTCTAAAATAAAAAATATATTCATTTAAAAAATCCCATTGGATTTACCCACATGGTAAATGTAGTCATTTACCATGGTAGTCATTGACCACCCAGTTAAACTTTATTTTAATGGGGAGTGAAGAATTGCAATGGTTTGAAGAGAGAGTAGGAAAGGGAGGAATGGACACTATGAATACATATAAATCTTTTATGAAAATTAAATGTGAAGAGAAGGATAGAAATAAAATAAACCTGGAAAGGGAAAAGTTTTCTGAATATGAATATAAAATGGTTATAAAATGGACAGGTACCTTATTTATATCAACATTTTATATAATCCCATGTTTGTACTCCTTATTTCAAGCTCCTCACTTCATTTTATGCTCACCCATTAAAAATAGAAGCTTTGGCACTTGGTTTGTAACATTTACAAATTGCATTATCAACATTTAACAGAAATCTCTTTCCCAAGCCCTACCCATCATTAGGGAACTAAGACCATCTTATGAATATACTTCTTTAGAACATGAGTGTGAGGTGAAATCATTTCTTCCACTGCCTGTATACACTACCAGTGACAGAAGTGTATAAAAAAAAAAAAAAAAGTAAAGGAATTTAATGACATCCATACTATGACAATTATAAGTAAGTGAATTGTCAGCTGATATCTCTTGAAATTCATAAACCCATTTAAACTTGTCTTAATCTTCAAGAATCTTGAGGTCTCCTTGTAATTTCTATAAAATTATCTATGGTTAACATGGCTATGTTGTCCACGGACACCAGCCTGCTCTCTCCCAGCCTGTGGAAATAAGCAGCAGCTGCTTCACTGCTATCCACAAAAGATTCCTTGCACCAATAATTTTATGATTGTAATAGTTTTCTGGGGATAATAACCTCCCACTGTCTCCCTTTATTTGACCTTAATACATTTATTTCCTTTTTCTTTTCATTGATCCCTGATTCTCTGGGATTAACAATTTTACTTTTTGAAGGTCTCAAGATAGAAGTGCTTTTTGAGAACTTTTCTAACAAATGTGGTTTTCTTTCTCCCTAATAGATAGGGTGTAAGACTATAATAATATCTGTAACTCATTACCTTGTGTACATTCTGCTCTACAAAGGATTGAGTACAGGATTTACCATAAGGGATCCTCACAGCTAGATTTTGACTACAGCAAAAGAGACACTGATGTATAGAACAGTCTTTTGGACTCTGGGAGAGGGAGAGGGTGGGATGATTTGGGAGAATGGCATTGAAATATGTATAATATCATATATGAAACGAGTTGCCAGTCCAGGTTCGATGCACAATACTGGATGCTTGGGGCTGGTGCACTGGGAGGATGCAGAAGGATGGTGTGGGGAGGGAGGAGGAGGTTTCAGGATGGGGAACACATGTATACCTGGGGCAGATTCATTTTGATATATGGCAAAACCAATACAATATTGTAAAATAAAATAAAATAAAATTTTAAAAAGGCGATCAAAATTTCTTCTTAAATTGATCTCTTTCAATTAAAAATGTAATTAAATAAATGCTTAAATGTGAACCTGCAGAAGATTTTGGTGCAAATTAATTTTTTAGAGTCACTGTTTTACTTCCCTCTAATGTAAAATTCCAAATCTATAAATGCTTATATGGCCAGGAGAGGGCAGCAGAAAGCTGGAATTAATGGGAAAGAAGTGAAGTCTTGAAGGACCTGAGAAACCATATAGAATTTAGGGAAACATATGTTGGGGAAAGTGGATGAGAGTCTGTAACTCCAACTAAGAAGCAAAGCTGTTGGCCCACTCTTGAGTTCAGTTCAGTTCAGTTGCTCAGTCTCTACTAGGTACTTAAAAAGACTTTGTGAAGGTCTAAGCTATGCATAAACCCAAAATAGACACAAAATGAAGAAGGAAGATAATAACATTTATAATACTTTGTAATATCTCTTGAAAGAATGTGTTTATGAAGGTTTTCAGTACTGATATATTTTCTAAGAAACAGCAACTCATTTGAAGTTATTGGTGTTTAAGTTGTCTTTTATTAGAAGGAAAAGATGTTCCCTCAACTCACCATAAAATTTCCATCACTAATTAAATGTTTCAGATGTTCTTGCCAAAGGACAATGACCAGCTAAGTTTGCTTCAGCATCTTTTTTGTTATGACTTACACTGTCATGAAATTAGAAAACACTAGCTCCTTGGAAGGAAAGCTATGACAAACCTAGACAGCACATTAAGAAGCAGAGGTATCCCTTTGTCAGCAAAAGTCCATATAGTCAAAGCTATGGCTTTTCCAGTAGTCATGTATAGTTCTGAGAATTGGACCATAAAGAAGGCTGAGGGCGAACGAATTAATGCTTTTAAACTGTGATCCTGGAGAAGACTCTTGAGAGTCTTGTGGACAGCATGGAGATCAAACCAGTCTATCCTAAAGGAAATCAACCCTGAATATTCATTGGAAGGATTGATGCTGAAGTTGAAGCTCCAATACTTTGGTCAGCTGATGCAAAGAACCAACACATTGGAGAGGAAAAGATGGAGGGCAAGAGGAGAAAAGAGTGGCAGAGGATGAGATGATTGGATAGCATCATGGACTCAATGGACATGAATTTGAGCCAACTCCAGCAGATAGTGAACAACAGGGAAGCCTGCATGCTGCAGTCCATGGGATCACAAAGAGCTGGACATGACTGAACAACAGCACTGTCATATTTTTGTCCTCATGTTTAATATTAGACATATCCTTTTAGACACATCAGATACATATTGCTTGTTATTGTATTATTTCATATACTTAATTTCTTTAAACAAGTAAAAAGTACTTTAACCTGGTGTATTGCCACATACTGAATCACAAAAGTAAATAGCTGTGTGCTTTAAGTGATTTGAACTATTTGTAAATAAATACCTTTTTACTGTAAACACAGAATAGGAAAATAGTCATCTCAGACTATGATTAGTATTTGTTATATAGTGATAAGATATGGTCAAAATATAGCATCTATTTTACTAATAAAAATGGTTTAAGAAGAAAACAATGTTGTTTTTGACAAATAAACTTTTTTTTTGGTAGAGCAGCTGACATTAAACACTTAATTGGAAAGTTTTTAAATTGTTGTATATATTCTGCTGTAAAGGTAATTAGGAAAAACATCAGCTAATTATAATATTTTTCTCAGAAAGCATTAGTTGATTCTTAGGTGGAAGGAAAGTAAAGAAATATTATGTTCAATCTCAGAAAAAAATTAAAAAAGTAAGTACAGAGTTGACATAGTACATAATGCAAATGTAAGAGAGTCTATAGATATAAAAGTCTATGCTATGAATGTGAAACAGTTGAGATCTTCTACCAAAAGGCAAAAAAAAAAAAAAAAAAAAAAAATTCAATACTCCTCGCTTACCTTGTACATCAGAATAGGGATATCAATGAAGTGGATCAGAATGGTGTGCAAAATTTCTTCAGAATAAATTATGACAAAGCTAGACAAGAATTTGTATAGGTCTGAGGAAAGATAATAAATATATACATAGATTGGAAAAGGTCAGTTTTCATCCCAATCCCAAAGAAAGGCAATGACAAAGAATGCTCAAACTACCGAACAATTGCACTCATCTCACACGCTAGTAAAGTAATGCTCAAAATTCTCCAAGCCAGGCTTCAGCAATATGTGAACCGTGAACTTCCTGATGTTCAAGCTGGTTTTAGAAAAGGCAGAGGAACCAGAGATCAAATTGCCAACATCCGCTGGATCATGGAAAAAGCAAGAGAGTTCCAGAAAAACATCTATTTCTGCTTGATTGACTATGCCAAAGCCTTTGACTGTGTAGATCACAATAAACTATGGAAAATTCTGAAAGAGATGGGAATACCAAATCACCTGATCTGTCTCTTAAGAAATCTGTATGCAGGTCAGGAAGCAATAGTTAGAACTGGTCATGGATCAACAGACTGGTTCCAAATAGGAAAAGGAGTACATCAAGGCTGCATATTGTCACCATGTTTATTTAACTTATATGCAGAGTACATCATGAGAAATGCTGGACTGGAAGAAACACAAGTTGGAATCAAGATTGCTGGGAGAAATATCAATAACCTCAGATATGCAGATGACACCACTCTTATGGCAGAAAGTGAAGAGGGGCTAAAAAGCCTCTTGATGAAAGTGAAAGTGGAGAGTGAAAAGGTTGGCTTAAAGCTCAACATTCAGAAAACGAAGATCATGGCATCTGGTCCCATCACTGCATGGGAAATAGATGGGGAAACAGTGGAAACAGTGTCAGACTTTGTTTTTCTGGGCTCCAAAATCACTGCAGATGGTGACTGCAGCCATGAAATTAAAAGACGCTTGCTCCTTGGAAGGAAAGTTATGACCAACCTAGATAGCATATTCAAAAGCAGAGACATTACTTTACCAACAAAGGTTCGCCTAGTCAAGGCTATGGTCTTTCCTGTGGTCATGTATGGATGTGAGAGCTGGACTGTGAAGAAGGCTGAGCGCCGAAGAATTGATGCTTTTGAACTGTGGTGTTGGAGAAGACTCTTGAGAGTCCCTTGGACTGCAAGAAGATCCAACCAGTCCATTCTGAAGGAGATCAATCCTGGGATTTCTTTGGAAGGAATGATGCTAAAGCTGAAACTCCAGTATTTTGGCCACCTCATGCGAAGAGTTGACTCCTTGGAGAAGACTCTGATGCTGGGAGGGATTGAGGGCAGGAGGAGAAGGGGACGACAGAGGATGAGATGGCTGGATGGCATCACTGACTCGATGGGTATGAGTCTGGGTGACCTCCGGGAGCTGGTGATGGACAGGGAGGCCTGGCGTGCTGAGGTTCATGGGGTCGCAAAGAGTCGGACACGACTGAGCGACTGATCTGATCTGATATATATATATATAGACATATATCATTACCTTTTTTAGATGAAAGCAAGCTTATTCTGGCTGTTTTTACCAAGAGATCATGTGTGTGTGTGTGTATGTGCACATTTGCATAATTAACAGCTGCAGACCAGGTATTAGGGCTATGTTGATTTACTCCAATAAAGAAACTGTATATGGCAAAGGAACTTTAAGTAGAATCAAATCATGAATCCACTGTCATTCTGCAGTATTCAGCTGCCTTCTTCACAGTTAAAGGTGCTGTGGTAGGACTCACCCTCCTTGTCTCCTTTAAGACTTGGATGGTGGCAAACAACTTGACCAATTTTCTAAAGGGTTAGTTTTGGTGTGGGTTCACTATTTTTATGAAGAAAAATAGTTGCAGTGACTTTTCCACTGGCAAATTCTACCATAAGATCTCTTGTTCTATAAGCCAAGGACTTCCCAGGTGCCTCAGTGCTAAAGAATCACCTGCCTAGCAGGAGACACAGGTTCAATCCCTGGATTGGGAATATCCTCTGGAGAAGGAAATGGCAACTTACTCCAGTATTCTTGTTTGGGAAATCCCATGGACAGAGAAGCTTGGTGGGTTATAGTCCATAGTGTTGAAAAGAGTCAGATATGACAGACATTAAACAGCAATGATAACAATCAATAAGCCAGAGAACCAGCAAGATGATTATTCTAGTTTTTAAATAGATATATGGTAACTGCATTCTAAAACTGAGAAAATAGCCATAGTTGCATTTGGAATCTCTCTGAGCCTACCATGAGGTGAACCTAAGCCAACTTAATAAACTGTACCCACTAGTACCCACTTGAATGGCAAACTAAAGAACATATTTCATGTTCTAAGGAGTTAATGTCAGTTCAGAGCATAGACCAGTAGTTTCTGAAAAGTCTGGGAATTTCCCTTTTCTTCATTCACAGTCATCCTGCATGATTACATTTGTGGTGATTCAAGTTCTCAGTTTGCAGAAACCAAACAAATGCTATAAGCAGATAGCGTACGGGATCCCTGGAGAAAGAGAACCAGGCATGGCTTTCTTGACATAAAAGAAGCCACTTTAGTCTAGGTTATTTTGTGATCTGAGTCTAGCCATGGTGTTTTTCCGTGAAGAGGACCCAGTGATCAATGATCTTAAGGGAAAAAAGGAAGGCAAGAACAAAGAAAAAGCAATCATGAAACAATAGTTCAGTAATAAAACAATCTGAGTTTCTTCTCAAGACATATAACAATACAATACATACTTTTGAGTACTGTAGGAACTAAGGACCCAGGTGGAGGATGGTAATTACATCCTGAGACCCCAGAATGGGCAGAACCTAAAGAATAATGATATTGAACTTTTATGACTGCCCTGACTGCAGTTAACTAAAGTCTGGACTCTGTTGACCTTTGTTCCAATTCTATGCTGAATTCTACTCTATTCAAGCCCCTTCATGAATACAAATGTACTCTTAGCAGAAAACTTCCCCAATTTTGCTCTTCAGGGAGATATTGCTTTGGGAGACATCTCTAGTGTTCTCTTTTCTTATTGGAAGTAACAAATCTTTCCTTCTTACACTCTTTGACTTGGCTGTGTCATTGGCTTAATGCCCACCAAGAAGCAAATTGAGTTTTTGGGTAACAATGCATTCAATGCAAAGAAAAAGAGGAAAACATTAGAATGGGAAAGACTAGAGATCTCTTCAAGAAAATTAGAGATACCAAGGGAACATTTCATGCAAAGATGGGCTCAATAAAGGACAGAAATAGTAGGGACCTAACAGAAGCAGAAGATATTAAGAAGAGGTGACAAGAATACACAGAAGAACTGTACAAAAAGGATCTTCATGACTTGGATAATCACGATGGTGTGATCACTGACCTAGAGCCAGACATCCTGGAATGTGAAGTCAAGTGGGCCTTAGAAAGCATCACTATGACCAAAGCTAGTGGAGGTGATGGAATTCCAGTTAAGCTATTCCAAATCCTGAAAGATGATGCTGTGAAAGTGCTGCACTGAATATGCAAGCAAATTTGGAAAACTCAGCAGTGGCCACAGGACTGGAAAAGGTCAGTTTTCATTCCAATCCCAAAGAAAGGCAATGCCAAAGAATGCTCAAACTACTGCACAATTGCACTCATCTCACATGCTAGTAAAGTAATGCTCAAAATTCTCCAAGCCAGGCTTCAGCAATATGTGAACTGTGAACTTCCTGATGTTCAAGCTGGTTTTAGAAAAGGCAGAGGAACCAGAGATCAAATTGCCAACATCCGCTGGATCATGGAAAAAGCAAGAGAGTTCCAGAAAAACATCTATTTCTGCTTTATTGACTATGCCAAAACCTTTGACTGTGTGGATCACAGCAAACTGGAAAATTCTTCAAGAGATGGGAACACCATACCACCTGACCTGCCTCTTGAGAAATCTTTATGCATATCAGGAAGCAACAGTTAGAACTGGACATGGAACAACAGACTGGTTCCAAATAGGAAAAGGAGTACGTCAAGGCTGTATATTGCCACCCTACTTATATTTTAACTTACAGGCAGAGTACATCATGAGAAATGCTGGGCTGGAAGAAGCACAAGCTGGAATCAAGATTGCTGGGAGAAATATCAATAACCTCAGCTATGCAGATGACACCACCCTTATGGCAGAAAGTGAAGAACTAAAGAGCCTCTTGATGACAGTGAAAGAGAGAAGAGTGAAAAAGTTGACTTAAAGCTCAACATTCAGAAAACTAATATCATGGCATTTGGTCCCATCACTTCATGGCAAATAGATGGGGAAACAGTGGAAACAGTGGCTGACTCTTTTTTTCTGGGCTCCAAAATCACTGCAGATGGTGATTGCAGCCATGAAATTAAAAGACGCTTACTCCTTGGAAGAAAAGTTATGACCAACCTAGCTAGCATATTGAAAAGCAGAGACATTACTTTGCCAACAAAGGTCCGTCTAGTCAAGGCTATGGTTTTTCCAGTGTTCATGTGTGGATGTGAGAGTTGGACTATAAAGAAAGCTGAGTGCAGAAGAATTGATGCTTTTGAACTGTGGTGTGGAGTAGACTCTTGAGAGTCCGTTGGACTGCAAGGAGATCCAACCAGTCCATCCTAAAGGAGACCAGTCCTGGGTGTTCATTGGAGGGACTGATGTTGAAGCTGGAATTCCCAATTTTTGGCCACTTGAGGTGAAGAGCTGACTCATTGGAAAAGACCCTGATGCTGGGAAAGATTGAGGGCAGGAGGAGAAGGGGACGACAGAGGATGAAATGGTTGGATGGCATCACTGACTCAGTGGACATTGGTTTGAGTGGACTCTGGGAGTTGGTGATGGACAGGGAGGCCTGGCATGCTGTGGTTCATGGGCTCGCAAAGAGCCAGACATGACTGAGCAACTGAACTGACTGATGCCTCTATAAAGATTTTTTTTTCTTTTACACTGCAAGTAAAATGTTAGTAGACTACAGAAGATGTTAGCTATTTCAATCCAAGAAACATGAACCATTGTGAATGCTGCTCTGACCCTGCTGTTCATATAGTACTCACAATATTCTGTTTGCCTTGACTTCATGTATGGGCTAGACCTTGAAGGACTTCCATCTGGTTTCACCAGAGGTTCCTTACATGAAAAATTCTTGACCCTAATCCTTGTCTCAGTCTAATGGGACTATCAAACTCACTGCTTTGCTTTCCAGAGGCTACTTAGTTACCTTAACTCCCCATGTACCTCTCAGATCAGATCAGATCAGATCAGTCGCTCAGTCATGTCCGACTCTTCGTGACCCTACTTCCCAGCAAATGTTGAGAAGGAAACAGGTTTAGTGATAGCTCAGCTCTCATTCCTCAATTCACATTAGGCTAAATTCTCATTCCTCTCTTTGTCACTTCTCAAATCTGTATGGCCCCCAGAGTGAACTAAAAAACTCTATTCTGTCTCTGCTTCCCAAAAAAGAGCTTTGCCCAGGTAAAATCCAGATTGTCCAACACTTGCCTAGTGGCCAGAATCAGAAAACACTTCAAGGGAAAAAAGCTGCAGAATGTCAGTTCATCTCTTCATAGTTCTCTCCTGTGAGAAATCTCATTTCCTTTATTCCAGGTTGATTCATTAGCTCCCTAAAGCCTATAAAAACACACATTTGTATATTTATATTTACCCATTTTAGTTGCTCTGAAAAGGAGCGTCAGTGTACCACAAACTATTCTATCATACCTGGAAGCAAAAGTTATACTTATTATTTAAAGCAAATGAAAAAGTTGTTATTAGTTGATTAAAGTTTAACAGGAGTGTTTTTAGAATAGCAATTCCTATGCCCTAAGTTTCTTCCCCTATTGCTTTATAAAAAAGTAATCTTACAGATGAAAATTAGGCCATCCTGCTTTATTTTATAGTTGGGTGCTTAAAGAGTTTGCTTTCATCTTTGTAATTGATAACATTTTTACTTGTTTGCTTTTTTCCCCTCTAGCAATTATAATGGACAGAGGAGCCTGGTAGGCTGCAGTCCCATGGGGTTGCTAAGAGTCGGACTCAACTGAGCGACTTCACTTTCACTTTTCACTTTCACGCATTGGAGAAGGAAATAGCAACCCACTCCAGTGTTCTTGCCTGGAGAATCCCAGGGATGGTGGAGCCTGGTGGGCTGCTGTCTCTGGGGTCGCACAGAGTCGGACACGACTGAAGCGACTTAGCAGCAGCAGCAGCAGCAATTATAATTCACCCTCTATACACAGATTCAGATCTCTTGCCTTGGATATTTTAGAAACTTACTTCTCTGTCATTCTTATTTCTGGTTGACTGTATTTATGCAAAATTGTTAAATTTTAAATTTCACTTATATATCTCCTTCAAAAAATTTTTTTCATTTCTCTATTCCTCCACTTTGAATTTTGAGAAGAATTTCGCAACTCTTCTTCTATGCCAGTAATATACTTTGCTAAAAGGTGAATTCTGCACTTAGGATTTAATTTTCTTAAATCACTTTTTGATTTGAAATACTTGTTTGTCATATATATTCATATTTAAATCTCAGCTCACCTTTTGTTATGACTTTGATTATCTTTCATGAATCCCATGTCTCTAAGTTAAGAAATTCAAAGAGTTTTTGGAAAGTTGTTCTTTTAGTTAACTGTTTTATCTCAGTTAAGATCTTCCATTGAGACTTTAGGAAACCATTCCATTTTTCATGCCCTTTAGTGAGTTTTTAACAATAAAATCTTAGATTTTTCTTTTACTTAATTAACCTATGATGAAAAGAGTTTTATCTAGGCCAGGATTTTGCCAGTTGGTGATTTGCCATTCTTATTTTACATGTTTAAGTTAGATAAAAACCTTTATTAAAACTAAAATCAAGGTGTCAAGCGATATTACAAAGTTCTATCAAATACTCCCTACCTAACAGGCATTCATCTAGTATAATTTTACTGAAATGAGTTGAAATGGGCTATTGTTTAACTTCCATTCCTGATTCTAGGACACTAAACTGGAAGGATATAAAAACAAAATTGAAAGTTATTAGCATGAATGTGGCCAGGGATCTTCCTGTTTTTATCCTATACTGAGTGCTTAATTTATGTGAACAAGAAATGCTAGGTAACTTTTTGCTAGCAGTAGTAACTGCCCTTCTCTTCAGCTATCTCCCAACCCAAATCAGGCATTACCTGCCTCCTACATTTGGTGTTTGTTCTCCTGGAAAAACAATCTATACATGTCTATAGAAATTGTAAATTGATGGACCACCTCAAAAACCTTTTTTTATATAAGATGTGACATTCTTAGGTTTACTGTCTAGTTTTTTGGTTGTTATATGACTGGTTCGTTGAACAAAAGTTTAAGCAACAGAGAAAGGAATACAATCTCTTACAGTTCTTTTTTCAGAAAAATTGCATTTTAAGTAGAAGGCAATGGCACCCCACTCCAGTACTCTTGCCTGGAAAACCCCATGGATGGAGGAGCCTGGTAGGCTGCAGTCCATGGGGTCGCAAAGAGTTGGACACGGCTGAACGACTTCACTTTCACTTTTCACTTTCATGCATTGGAGAAGGAAATGGCAACCCACTCCAGTGTTCTTGTCTGGAGAATACCAGGGACATGGGAGCCTGGTGGGCTGCCGTCTATGAGGTCGCACAGTTGGATACAACTGAAGTGATTTAGCAGCAGCAGCAGCAGCAGTAGCATTCTGACAAGTGTGAAGTGATATCCTATTATGGCTTTGATTTGCTTTTTCCTGATGATAAGATCTGCCTCTTGAGAAATCTGTATGCAGGTCAGGAAGCAACAGTTAGAACTGGTCATGAAACAACAGACTGGTTCAAAATAAGAAAAGGAGTACGTCAAGGCTGCATATTGTCACCATGTTTATTTAACTTATATGCAGAGTACATCATGAGACATGCTGGACTGGAAGAAACACAAGTTGGAATCAAGATTGCTGGGAGAAATATCAATAACCTCAGATATGCAAATGACACCACTCTTATGGCAGAAAGTGAAGAGGGGCTAAAAAGCCTCTTGATGAGACTGAAAGTGGAGAGTGAAAGATCAGATCAGATCAGATCAGTCGCTCAGTCGTGTCCGACTCTTTGCGACCCCATGAACCGCAGCACGCCAGGCCTCCCTGTCCATCACCAGCTCCCGGAGGTCACCCAGACTCACACCCATCAAGTCAGTGATGCCATCCAGCCATCTCATCCTCTGTCGTCCCCTTCTCCTCCTACCCTCAATCCAAAGGTTGTCTTAAAGCTCAACATTCAGAAAACGAAGATCATGGCATCTGGTCCCATCACTTCATGGCAAATAGATGGGGAAACAGTGGAAACAGTGTCAGACTTTCTTTTTCTGGGCTCCAAAATCACTGCAGATGGTGACTGCAGCCATGAAATTAAAAGACGCTTACTCCTTGGAAGGAAAGTTATGACCAACCTAGATAGCATATTCAAAAGCAGAGACATTACTTTACCAACAAAGGTTCGCCTAGTTAAGGCTATGGTCTTTCCTGTGGTCATGTATGGATGTGAGAGCTGGACTGTGAAGAAGGCTGAGCGCTGAAGAATTAATGCTTTTGAACTGTGGTGTTGGAGAAGACTCTTGAGAGTCCCTTGGACTGCAAGAAGATCCAACCAGTCCATTCTGAAGGAGATCAATCCTGGACTTTCTTTGGAAGGAATGATGCTAAAGCTGAAACTCCAGTATTTTGGCCACGTCATGCGAAGAGTTGACTCATTGGAGAAGACTCTGATGCTGGGAGGGATTGGGGGCAGGAGGAGAAGGGGAAGACAGAGCATGAGATGGCTGGATGGCATCACTGACTCGATGGATGTGAGTCTGGGTGACCTCCGGGAGTTGGTGATGGACAGGGAGGCCTGGCATGCTGCAATTTATGGGGTCGCAAGGAGTCGGACATGACTGAGTGACTGATCTGATCTGATGATAAGTGACCTTGAATATCTTTTCGTGTGCCTATTGCATTCTATGTCTTCTTTGCAAGCTTATATATTCAGGTCCTCTCCCATATTGTAATTGGATTGTTTATTTAATATAAAGTTGTGTGAGCTCTTTGTATATTTTAGATATTAACCCTTTATCAGATATATTTTTTGCAAAGGGAATGGATACGCACTCCAGTATTCTTACCTGGAGAATTCCATGGACAGAGGAGTCTGGTACAGTTCATGGGGTTGCAAAGAGTCAGACATGATTGAACGACTCCTCCATTCAGTAAGTGGCCTTTCCATTTTGTTGATAGTTTCCTTTGTTGTGCAAAAGCTTTTTAGTTTGATGCAGTCCCAATTTTTTATTTTTACATTTGTTTCCTTTGCCCAAGGATACATATCCAAAAAAATATTAATAAGACCACTGTCAAAGAGTGTACTCCGTGTGTTTTATTTCTAGAAGTTTTACGGTTTCAAGTCTTACATATTAGTCTTTATTCTATTTTGCATTTATTTTTGTGCATGATGTGAGAGAATATTCTAGTTTGATAATTTAACATGTAGTTGTTCAGTTTTCCCAACACCATTTATTGAAGAAGCCGTCTTTCTCCATAAAATTTTTCAATTTTTGCCACCATAAATGGTATATAACACATATTTAAACATAATTTATCTATCTTTTACAATTAAAATATCAACACCTGTCATTTCTAAATATTATTTGTTTAAAAATAAGGTTGACTGGGAGGCCAGTGGTTAAGACTATGTGTTTCTAATGCAGGGGGTGCTGGTTGATCCCTGGTTGGGGATGTAAGATCCCATATGCCTTGCAGTATGGCAAATGTTGGACATTTTACTGTTAAATTTGAATTTGATTTTATTGGGAGTGGAAACTACATTAGTTTATTAAGCAAATATCCTACAATTTTGAAGTTTATAAAAGGCTTTTTTTTTTTTAAAGCTGGTGTTTGCTGTATTCAAGTAAGGAATAGCTGTTTTATTTTATTAAAGGAGAAAAAAATTGTATCTATCCTTGTTTCACATCAAGAAGGATAAGTATAAAGTGTCTTCAAATATTTGATAATCTATACATTTCAAAGATGTGCAACCATCTTTAAAATTTAAACAATTTTAAATATTGTTTTAAATTTTTTCAGATATATTTTCTAAATTAGAATATTCTAACTCATAGGATTAGCAGATCGTCTTCTCTACTTGTATGTTGTAATAATTCCTATGTTAAGCTTCCTTATATATGAAAATAAGAACAATAAAATAATGCAGTGTATGTATTACACACACACATATACTTATATACATAAGTACATAACTATTTGTGTGTGTGTGAAAGTTAAATACATAAGACATGAGAGATGATTAAAGAATCATGAGTAAGGCAAGAATTCTAGATTTATAGCTGATTTAGCAGTATCTTTCCAGTTTGCTGTATTACAATAAGTTTTAAAGATTTCTAAAAATAATTATTTCTAAATATATGACTTCTCTACTATATCCTCATTAAATGTTTAGAAGAGCATTTTTGTTTGTGTTGACTCAATGGACACAATGCTGTATCTATTATAGTAGTTGATTCTGTAACAAGTGAACACAAAGTTATGTTTCTTTCTTGCTTTCTCAAATGAGTGTTTGCAGCATAAATGCATAATGTGACGTAGTCTATGTGTGTTTATGAATCCTTACTCGATGGCATCTCCATGTAACATAAACTTTAAAAAATCACCTTGCAACAAAAGCCAAGCTGTGAGACACCAGATAGAAACTTGATTTTTAAATATATGCTGCTATTTCTCTTCAGATTTGGCTTATAGTTTTATTCCATAAAAATTAGCAGAAAAAATTTAACACATTTAAATTTTGACAGGACAGTGAGAGACAAAGGGTATTAACATGTTTAAATGATTTGTTTATCAAATTGTAATGCATCTTATTAAATGATCTTTATTGGATACTGATTACATAAAATTAACTTTTGCCTGCACCTTTTTGTTAGGTACTTTACTTCCTGGTTTTGCATAGTATTGAATAGTCTTATATCTGTTATTTTAAATGATTTTTGATTCATCTATACTCTCACTATCAAAAAATAAAATGTGTTGCCTCATAACAATCTCTATTATGTTGGAAATTTGGCTCATTTGGAAACTATGTTCTTTACCTTTGATCTTTTATCTGATGACATATCCTTGAATTAGTCATTTTATCATGTAAAATGTGAGCTAAAACCATTCTATTTGCATATTTTTTAAGTCATAAAGCCTGAAATTAGAGTCTTGAATATGAGTCCTATTAAAAGGTAGATACTACTGATTACTTACACCTGTGCCCTTGCATGTGGATTTGATTAAGTGGAATTGAACTCGTGACTCATAAAACTGATTGTATTTTGGCCATATTAGCATCATTACATTTTGCAATAGACAATAATTACAATTCCCCTTGTCTTCCTTAACCTGCTTTCATAAATAAACTATACAAAAGTAAATCATTCTATTCTATTAATAAAGCAGCCATAGTTATAAGAACCAGTTGAAAGAAAAAATGTAATTATAATAACTTCTTATCTAACAAAATCAATTCATAAAATTTAATCTTCTTATAAAGTCACTCATTGGGGATGCAAAAAGCAGATGATTGAAATGATCTAAAAATATCCCTTAGCCATCTGGGTGTATACAGATTGATAGAGCTTCTGCTGACATAGTGATGAGAAAAACTCCTTAAAGATATTTTGATTTGAAAAAGAGAGGGCAGCGGCTAGTTCAGGATGGAGTAGGGAAAGAAGAAAATGAGGAACAATGGGGGAATGTGAATGCAGACTAATTACATGGACAAGAGCCAGATGAAGATCTAAGATTAAGAACATTGTTTTAGGTTTTGGCTGCTTATAATTTTAAGAATGGTATAGAAAATCGAGGAAGCTATTCTTGGTAGAAAGAGCCTATAATTTGAAAACATGGCCTTAAGTTTATACCATAGCTTCACTAAATTTATCCCCCAGAAACAGTAGTTAGGATTAAAGGAATCACTTTAAAAGCAAATCAAGATAATGATTTTGCTCCTGCTATTTCATTGACCCCTAATGGTCATCAGAACTGAAAAAGCTACAAGTGTAACTCTAGTTGATAAATAAGACATGTGATATACAGTATATGATTAGAACCAAGACTGTCAAGTGGTGAGTTAGGATTAATGAGTAGGGGTGAAAAAATCATGTAAGGCAAAAACTTAATCAAAACAATGATAAAAAGTGATATGATTGAGATTTGGAGTCAGAAACTACTGTATTCAAATCATGTTTTCCAGCGTTATTAGCTGTATGAGCTTATCTCAGCTTTCTCACAAAAATGAGCACAATAATACACATCTCACACATTTATGAGGATTAAATGAGCCAAGACATCCAAAGAACCCAGCATGGTGACTGGCACATAGCAGACACAGTATATTTTAGTTATTATTATTGTCATGATTATTACTCATATATCGTAATAATGGTGATGTCTAGTTATAAGTGACAGTTTTCAGATCTTGAAACCCAAGGTGGTCATGGTTTCAGAGTCAAGCAAGAACAATACACAGGGACCCAATGTATCAATCTACTCATGTCAGGAAATGCAACAATAACTAGAAAGTAAACTAGTAAACAATAGTGGAGATTGAAGTTTGAGACTAAGTGAAGAATAGCAAAACAATCCTCCTGAAAAAGATAGGACATCAGGTCTTCTCAGCCTGATTTGGGAATGCTGAGGATAGAGTAGGAGGTAAAGTAAAATCTAGACAAAGATTTTTTTGAACTAAGTATAATTCAGGAGTATGAGGAAGAAGCAATTGCTATGATGAAATTAAAATAGAATAAAAAATATTTGGATACAGTACCCAGATATGATCTAGGACTTTTTAAGAGCCCCTTGACTAGGGACAAACTGGCTAAAATCTTGATGCCCACCACAGCTGAACACTAACTTTTGACAATTTTTGAGATTGCAGAAATGTTACTATAGGGAGTTGATCATATCACTATATTGTGGGTCAGACTTTTAGAAGAGTTTATGATAGGTTTACTTCTCTCTCCTGGAAATTTCTCATACTGGCTTTATCTTACTCCAAAAGTTGATCATGTGGTTTGAAATGACTTGCCTACTATCTTACTGACTTTTTAAGAAACGTTTTTGCTAGCAGGGACATGGTCCATGTAGACTTGTTTATCTTTCAGTCTCCCTAAGAATTTTTGTTGAAGTGTCAAGAGATGGTAATTCTTGATATAAAATTTTGGATTTAATTTTGAATTTCTAAAATTGCAAATTATACAACTAAGATGAGCAATAAGCTGCTGTTTTAAATAAATTTTGATACTGGAGCTTTGGGTTTTAAAGAAGGAATTTCATAGAATAAATGAGGAATGGGAGATTATTAATGCTACATGTATAAATAAATATAAATTAGAGATGGCAGAAGGAAGCGAGAAAATAGAGGGCAGAGACCAGGATCATAAGGACATTTTCAGTATATTAGTTTTGTTAAGTTTTCCTGTTTATGATAATGCTATTTCTGTTTTCTTTCCTTATAATAATAACTGGTAAAATTATTAACATGTGAAGGATTCATATGTTTGTCTTCTGTTATATCAAAGAAGAAGTAGAAATAGTGTCCCACTTTATATCCAGTCTTTGAAAAAAACATCTTTAAGGACTGATGTAGTCATTGGTAACTTTATAGTGAAAATCAGCTTAAATAATCCATGCATATAATAGAAAAAAGAGAATAATATGAACAAAGAATTTGATTTCAAAAAAATTATTAAAAATATCACTTTTTAATCTCCCCTTCTTCCAAATAAGAACAGATAAGCTGAAAATTTATGATACAGTAGGATAATAATGTCACTACTTGGCAAATGGTACCCTGTGCTGATATGAACTGCTCAATGATATCTAACATTATAAAACAGAAATGTAATGTATAATAGTTTTAGAGTGAAGCTAGAGACAGTATATAGAAGTTCAACCTATTAGACTATATAAAGAAGTATGTTATAGCTATGAAGTAAACAAAAGAAAAAAAGTTATACCCTTACATACACAAAAAAGGAGAGAATTTGATGTGAGTGCTTTATGCATAAGCAAACACAATGTGGCTAAGGATGCCATGGGGAGAAAATTAGGATATAAGGTCTCAGAGTATGGAACCAGGGTTTAAATGCCCAACAATTAAGTATAAGATACAGCTTTGCACCTACTCAAAGTGGGGCTAGAATTAGAAGTTTTTATAAATCAAGAGCTTTAGAGACTATTGAGCTTATGAATATATTTTCAAATTATATAACATTCTAAATAATGTCTAAATTGACACACTGTTAATAAGTAGCTTGTCTGTATGAAAGCACTTCCCAGGTGGCTCAGTGGTAAAGAATCTGCCTGCCAATGCAGGAGATGCAGGTTCCATTCCTGGGTCAGGAAGATCCCCTTGGAGGAAGAAATGCAACCCACTCCAGTGTCCTTGCCTGGGAAATCCCATGGACAGAGGAGCGTGGTGGCTATAGTTCATGGGGTCCCAATGAATCGGACACAAGTGATCAACTAACACATTTATTTATTTATATATTATATTTTGCTAAATTGATAAGTGAAATAGTGGGATGAATGTAAACCTTAAATACTAAAACTCTAAAGAAATATATTTAGTAGAACTTCTATGGTAGCTCAGCTGGTAAAGAATCCTCCTGCAATAAGGGAGACCTGGGTTCAATCCCTGGATTGGAAAGATCTCCTGGAGGAGGGCCTGTAAACCCACTCCAGTATTCTTGCCTGGAAAATTCTCATGTACAGAGGTGCCTGGCAGGTTGCAGTCCATGGGATTGCAAAGAGTTAGATATGACTAGGCACTAAACATATATGGATCTAAGCTACATTGTATCTTTACATATGTATGCAGTATGTATTCATTGCAATTGTTTGAAGATATTGGAAACAAAGCATTTTTATTGCCATTTTCATCAAACTGGAATTGGACATTTCATGATAATTATGGGTCTGATTCAAAGGAATAAAATATCACTACAATAGTCATTTAAGAAGCCTTTAAAAGACTTCTTTATATTTAACTTATATGAAGTGAAATGTGAAATGCCAGGCTAGATGAAGTGCAAGCTGAATCAAGATTGCCGGGAGAAATATCAATAACATCAGATATGCAGATGACACCACCCTTATGGCAGAAAGAGAAGAAGAACAAAAGAGCCTCTTGATGAAAGTGAAAGAGGAGAGTAAAAAGGTTGGTTTAAAACTCAACATTCAGAAAACTAAGATCATGGCATCTGGTCCCATCACTTCATTGCAAATAGAAGGGGAAACAATGGAAACAGTGAGAAACTATTTTTTGAGGCTCCAAAATCACTGCAGATGGTGACTGCAGCCATGAAATTAAAAGACACTTGCTCCTTGGAAGAAAAGTTATGACCAACCTAGACAGCCTATTAAAAAGCAGAGACATTACTTTGCCAACAATGGTCCATCTAGTCAAAGCTATGGTTTTCCCAGTAGTCATGTATGGATGTGAGAGTTGGACTATAAAGAAAGCTGAGAGCAGAAGAACTGATGATTTTGAACTATGGTGTTGGAGGACTCTTGAGAGTCCCTTGGAATGCAAGGAGGTCCAATCAGTCAATGCTAAAGGAAATCAGTCCTGAATATTCTTTGGAAGGACTGATGCTAAAGCTGAAGCTCCAATACTTTGGCCACCTCATGTGAAGAACTGACTCATTGGAAAAGACCCTGATGCTGGGAAAGATTGAAGGCAGGAGGAAAAGGGGACAACAGATTGAGATGGTTGGATGGCATTACCAACTCAAAGGGCATGAGTTTGAGTAAGCTTCGGGAGTTGGTGATAGACTGGAAAGCCTTGTGCGCTACAGTCCATTGGGTCACAAGTAGATGGACAGAACTTAGTGACTGAACTGAACTGAACTAAAGGACTATTCCTCGGGGAAGGCAATGGCACCCCACCCCAGTACTTTTGCCTAGAAAATCCCATGGACGAAAGAGCCTGGTAGGCTCCAGTCCATGGGGTCGCTAAGAGTCGGACACGACTGAGCGACTTCACTTTCACTTTTCACTTTCATGCATTGGAGAAGGAAATGGCAACCCACTCCAGTGTTCTTGCCTGGAGAATCCCAGGGGCAGGGGAGCCTGGTGGGTTGCTGTCTATGGGGTCACACAGAGTCGGACACGACTGAAGTGACTTAGCAGCAAAGGACTATTCCATTTTTGTCTGCCCCATTAAACTGGTTTTCTTTCTAAGTAACCCCTCTTTAGTTCTGCAAATGGCCATGAATCTCTTGCTCACTGATAAAGTCAGGCTTTTGAGAGGAGCAGTTAACTGAACACCCATTTCATCATAACACCAACAACGATTTCATCACCTGTACTTATAATACCATCATTAGCATGATCACTAGAACCTTATGCTTAGGTGCACTTAACAGTAGAATAATTTCCCATCATATAAAGAAAATGAAATAAATATATCTTATCAGTGTTTTTTAATTTTTTCTAGGTAAACTTTAATTTATTTATATTTTTTCTGACAAACTTTTGGAGAAGTAACAAGGTTCAAAATATAAATTCCAACAAATTTCTGGTATCATAAGTTGTTTTGACTTTAGCAAAGCAGGTTCCATGCATATTTTAAAGGATAATACAATTGCAATATAATTATTTTCTATTTTTTTCTTTGCTTTAGTTCCTTTCCCAATATATAATTTTTTCACAGTGCTGTAACATTTTCCATTCTTGGAGTAAAGCCAACAATAAATAGTGACTCGATGGATGTGAGTTTGAGTGAATTCCGGGAGATGGTGATGGACAGGGACGCCTGGCGTGCTGCAATTCATGGGGTCGCAAAGAGTCGGACACAACTGAGCGACTGAACTGAACTGAACTGATGTAACTTACATTGCTGTTTCAGTTAATTTAAATATGAAAAGTAATCTGTTACTGATCTTAATTATTTTAAAACTTAAACAGTGTGGGAGGGAGTTCAGTGCAGCTCAGTTGCTACATACGTACACTACATACGTATGTTCCTACATACGTACACTAAAGAATTGTTGACACCTTTGTTTTTAGGTATTACTAATAGATCAAATTGCCAACATCCGCTGGATCATGGAAAAAGCAAGAGAGTTCCAGAAAAACATCTATTTCTGCTTTATTGACTATGCCAAAGCCTTTGACTGTGTGGATCACAATAAACTATGGAAAATTCTGAAAGAGATGGGAATACCAGACCACCTGATCTGCCTCTTAAGAAATCTGTATGCAGGTCAGGAAGCAACAGTTAGAACTGGTCATGGAACAACAGACTGGTTCCAAATAGGAAAAGGAATACGTCAAGGCTGCATATTGTCACCATGTTTATTTAACTTATATGCAGAGTACATCATGAGAAATGCTGGACTGGAGGAAACACAAGCTGGAATCAAGATTGCTGGGAGAAAGATCAATAACCTCAGATATGCAGATGACACCACCCTTATGGCAGAAAGTGAAGAGGAACTAAAAAGCCTCTTGATGAAGGTGAAAGTGGAGAGTAAAAAGGTTGGCTTAAAGCTCAACATTCAGAAAACGAAGATCATGGCATCTGGTCCCATCACTACATGGGAAATAGGTGGGAAAACAGTGGAAACAGTGTCAGACTTTGTTTTTCTGGGCTCCAAAATCACTGCAGATGGTGACTGCAGTCATGAAATTAAAAGACGCTTACTCCTTGGAAGGAAAGTTATTTCCAACCTAGATAGCATATTCAAAAGCAGAGACATTACTTTACCAACAAAGGTTCGCCTAGTCAAGGCTATGGTCTTTCCTGTGGTCATGTATGGATGTGAGAGCTGGACTGTGAAGAAGGCTGAGCACCGAAGAATTGATGCTTTTGAACTGTGGTGTTGGAGAAGACTCTTGAGAGTCCCTTGGACTGCAAGAAGATCCAACCAGTCCATTCTGAAGGAGATCAATCCTGGACTTTCTTTGGAAGGAATGATGCTAAAGCTGAAACTCCAGTATTTTGGCCACGTCATGCGAAGAGTTGACTCATTGGAGAAGACTCTGATGCTGGGAGGGATTGGGGGCAGGAGGAGAAGGGGACGACAGAGGATGAGATGGCTGGATGGCATCACTGACTCGATGGATGCGAGTCTGAGTGACCTCCGGGAGCTGGTGATGGACAGGGAGGCCTGGCGTGCTGCGGTTCATGGGGTCGCAAAGAGTCGGACACGACTGAGCGACTGATCTGATCTGATCTGAATAGTACAATGGAAAATGTTTAGATCTTATTTGACATGCTCATTCACTGAGGTAGATGATAGGAATTAGGAAGAAACACACTAAAACAATTATCCTAACTACTGTAGAAGTGTGTCTGTGCATTTGTATGTTCTCAGATATGATTTCATTTTCCAGCCTGGTTAACTTCTGCATTGGGCCAAGCTATGTAAATTTATGTTCAAGAAACTAGAACATTCTGGTAATAAGAGGAAGCCTCTATAGAACAGTATGTGACAGTTCATCCCAAACACAGGAGAGCTGTTAACATTCCTCAGCTTCTCTCAGGCTACTGACAACTCTGAAAAACCTACTGATTCATTGCTATAGAATTTCCTTGAAAATGGAGAAGCAAGTAAATATGTATAATTTAAATTTATTTTGGGCGTATTTTCTCCCCATGAATTTCTTCATAACTCTGAAAAGAAAAATATTCAACTATTTCCTAGGTGACAATATTCAAAGAAATCTAAACTAATTCTGGTACAAATAGTCCAGATCTTACAGAGTGTCATGTTTTTATCACCCACCACAAGTTTGAATGTTAATGACATCTGTCACTGAGGAACCGCACACTTCCATCTACCCTGAGCTCCAAGAATTCTGACTGTACCTCTCAATTCCTGACAAACATAACAGAGTTTGCTCTGAGCTTCTCATATGTTCATATCCAATATGTGTTGTTTTTTTTTTTAACATTAGCCATCAAAATGGCTGTTTTTCTAAAAGTATCAGGATGAGCTACTAAAATGAACAGAACTGTTTCTAGTACAATGTTGTTATGGTATTGTTACATAAAGTTTTTGTGTTATATACATGAGATAGACATATGAAAACCAGACAAAGTACATTTAAACATCATATATTTCAAAAGACAGGAATATGCAGATGATTGTAACATTTGTTACTTTTTTTATAGGGTCTCTTTTCTTAAATTGGTGTCATTTGAAGCCATGTGGTAAGAGCTGAAATTGGGCTAGTTACTTGCCACATGTTATCTAGGATTAGATAAACAAAGTGTGAAAGAATCTATTCTTAAATGTCTTTTGTTAACAGAGTTGATAGTATCAGTATTTAATTTATTAAAATAAAAGCCTCCTTAATATCACTTGTAGTTAGCATTTTACATCTCCCATCACAATGGGTCATTTCAATTTGCATAGATTTGAGTGATTGTTTAATTTTGAGAAATTAAGCTAACGCTTTTAACTTTCAACTCACATAAATCACCTTTATGACTAAATGTTGAAAAGGACAAATGTAATAAATGCTTGGAGAAAAGGCAGAATTATCTTACTTCTGTTCTTGTAAATTGCTCTATGACAAGAAGCAGGCATTTTAAGAATAAAGAAATCACTGTTTCAGTTATTTTTAAAGTATATACATATATAAATAATAAATACTTTTAAAGCTCATATTTAAAAAGACAAGTGTCTTTATATTTCAGATTGTTAGCTGAAATTAGTGAATTAGTAACATTCTAAAAGGATGTTAAAAGAATAATAATGTTAGCTATAATTTATTGAAAATTTGCTAGATGCTAAGATCTGTGCTAGGTCCTTGGTATGAATTAGTCTTAATCCTAACATAAATCATACAGATAGATGGATTTCACCCCATTTCAATTACAGAAACTTAAAACTTGAAATGTCAGTAATTTATTCATGGTATACAATAAAGCTGAATTCAAACACAAATCAACATTCTTAAAAGCCCATGTTTTTAATCATTGTATAATCTCCAATGACCTTATAACTGTAACAGAAGAGTCACACCTATATCTTCCTCTTTCCCATATGTTTCCCATCCACATCGACTTAGGAAAATAATTGCTGAGATTAAGAAAAATCAAAGCTTTTTTTAAATATGAGTACATCGGGCTTTGATTCAGAAATAAGAGCAGAATTCTCAGGGCAACATTTCAATATGTTGTACGTTCAGAAGTGTTTTAAATTCCTTAGGTTATATTGACTTGTGACTTCTATTTTTGTTGAGATTTCTTTCTATGGAAATTAAAGGTGCAAGTTACAGAGGTGAGGAGTAGAAGATGATGGTGATGGTTGTGTTGATGATCCCAGAAGGAACTATCTAAAGTTACATAATTTGATCTAACATGGGAACCTAAGTATTGGTTGCTATTTTAATTCAACCAAAAATCAAGACAAGATAAATAGATCTTTTATTTAACTCATCAAATTATTTTTAAGTTTTAGGAAGCAAACCATGATTTTAAGGTCTGTACAATGCTAAGATAAGTAGCAAAATAAAATTATATATGTGTCTTCAATTGCTCCTTATTTCTCAGACCAAAAATGAATGGCTATCATTTCCCTCAGTAAGTTTTGAGTGTAGTCTTATTTCAAAACAAAGATGTATGTTAGCAACTCCTCTACTTTTATCCTCAAAATTTCCTACTGAGTTTTCCCTTTTATCTCATGATAAATAAAACATGAAAAGGTGAGTAAATGTTGAGCACAGAGTGAGGAATTTGCAAATACGGATGCTTCTTTTTAATCTAATTTCTTATCAATTTGTTTACTTTACTCTTACTTGATTTCTAGTAAAATTCTAGAGATGAAAAAGTGTGGTGAAAACATCTTTTATATATCAAGTTTAACATTGCAGAATATATTCTGATTAAGTATGTACAAACCATGATGTCATCTTTTAAATGAGCAGAATGTGATTAGTGTTGAAATGCCCACCAACAAACAGTCAGACAGGTTCTTGCCAAACAATTGCAAACAGAGCCCAGTCAACATAAACACCTCTTCTTAGTTGTAGTGCTATGAATAAATTCAGTCTATGGTTATTATCAGTCAAAAGCATGATTCCTTTGATTCAGACAAGTCTGTTGGCTTTGTTTTCAGCTGATGCTGTGGCTTCTGAAAGCTCTCCTGGCATTTCTTCCTCACCAATTTCACAAACCAGGCAGTTGAAAAGATCAGTGTGTATCCCTGAGAAGTCCCCAGTTGTGTTCCTCAATAAAACTTAAATCTAAAAGCTTATGGAACCCCATGATGGGAAATAAGGGAGCCCAAAGCTGCAGCACTGAACCAACAAAAAAAAATCCTTTCAAAAAACAATCCAGTGATTTCCACAAATTCTCAGCTCCTCACTCCTCTGGGATGTTAGCTAGCCCCAGTTATCTGGTTACTTTCATTATTTATTGAAAAGCACCATGAGGAGCAACACATTGCTCCCTCCAGTGTTATTCAGTAGATAATAAATTAATGAACAGAGAAACACAGAGATTTGAGCTTCAGGAGGAAAGAAGGAGATATTTGTGTGATAGAAAAGAGGCTCGGTGAAAAAAATAGCAAAAGTTCCTACTCAATATGAAAAAGGTGCTCTTGTCCCAATATCTTGCTTCCTTCCCTCATGTAACTGAAGTAATGTGGCAAAAAGAAAGCAAAATGTAAAATTCTAACGTCATATGTGTAAGAGTAGACTCATTTTTGGGTCTTAACACTGAGGTACGTGTGTAGAAAGAAAGAAAACACTATCTACAGTTTGAGTTCAAAATGGGTGAAAATAAATGGCTCAGGAACATTTGCTCATTAATGTGACAGCCCGTCTAACTGCTCAGTAAACAGAGACCAATCCAGAGACTGATGGCATTCAAAAAACCCAAATCTTCAGTCCAGTTCTGGACTCTACACGAGGTATCACTGCTCTTCTCCTGTGAAGAGGTCTCCCATAGTCATTAGACCTTTTTCTTCCAGGAGCTGTAAGAAGTTAAGAGTGCACAATATTCTCTTTCCCAAACCTTTCTTGTGATTTCCTTGGGCACACACAGATATACAGAACCGTTATTAAGTAATCATATTTTTTTTTATATTTCTGTTGTGGATTAATGAGTAAAACATCTTTAGATGGGATTCAAAACCAATCAATCTCTAGTGAAAAATATCATATCAGATTTCTAATGTATTGTCACTGTTATAATTTGTATAAAGTCTCTGTTAAAAAAGTGAATATTTAAAAAAATTTACTAAATGGAATTCCATTTTGAATATCTATTATGAAGCTGAATATGTTATCAATGTTTTCTTTATAGTTAAACCTTCCCCTACAATTCTTTACTGTACTGTTGTAAAAAGAGTCCATGTTCTGGAGGGAGACCAGCCTCCCTTGGCTCTGTATGTATTACTTTGTGACCTTGGGTCACAGTCTGACTGTGACTCCTAAATCTTAAAAAAAAAAAAAAAATGAGTAAACTGTTCCAATATAATTAGGATTTTATTAGCCATAAACTATATAAATTAAGTAAAATGCTTTCAATACCAGATGCAAAATGAGCACACAATGTTATCTAATATTATTTATTTTATAAGGCTTTAAAAATTCCTTCTTATTAGCTTGTAAGGTCATGGCACCCCACTCCAGTACTGTTGCCTGGAGAATCCCATAGATGGAGGAGCCTGGTGGGCTGCAGTCCATGGGGTCGCTAAGAGTTGGACACGACTGAGCGACTTCACTTTCACTTTCTACTTTCATGCATTGGGGAAGGAAAAAGTGGCAGCCCACTCCAGTGTTCTTGCCTGGAGAATCCCATGGACAGGGGAGCCTGGTGGGCTGCAGTCCATGGGGTCGCACAGAGTCGGACACGACTGAAGCAACTTAGCAGCAGCAGCAGCAAGGTCATGTAACTTTAAGTTTGCAATACTTTTTCCTAGTACTTGTTTAAAGTTTATAAACTATTCTATTTCTTTCTCCCTTCATTCTTTTTAAAAAATAATTTTTTTTATTTATTTGGCTGTGCTGGGTCTTTGTTGCTACTCAGGATTTTCTCCAGTTGCTGGCGAGTGGGGGCCACTCTCTAGTTGCAGTGTGTGGGTTTCTCACTGCGGGGGCTTCTCTTACTGTGGACCATGGGCTCTAGGGCACGTGGGCTTCAGTAGTTGCAGCATGTGAGTTCAGTAGTTACAGTCCATGGGCTCTAGAGCACAGGCTTAATAGTTGAGGCACACTGGCTTAGTTGACCTGTGGCATGTGAGATCTTGGACCAGGGATCGAACCCATGTCTCCTGCGTTGGCAGGTGGATTCTCTACCACTGGGCCACTAAATTTACACAAATCTAGTTAACAGAGTTTAGGAACAAGAGATTTGAGTGGTTAGTTTAAATGGCCTATGTCACCCACCCCATCTAATACCTAAATGTCTATGTCGTGCTTGGCAATAAATC
Source organism: Tragelaphus eurycerus (assembly GCA_935064755.1). Lineage (NCBI taxonomy): Eukaryota > Metazoa > Chordata > Mammalia > Artiodactyla > Bovidae > Tragelaphus > Tragelaphus eurycerus. Next base: position 722,821 of record CAKXYN010000097.1, on the reverse strand, counting down.
TCGTGCAAGTAAGCAAACAAACATACAAAAAAATACAATTGAATTTCCTTGGATTACATAGAAAAATTGCTAGTTACTTCTAAATCTTTTTTGAAGATTCATCATGCACTCAAGTGTAGATGGTCCACTTGAACATTCTCAGTGCTGCCTTGATATCATATTTGTTCTAGTATCTTTATGGGTACCTCTGTGCTTTGAAATCTGTCAGGTACATAAATGCCCTAGGTTTTGAGCATGCTGAACTCACTGTCTTTCTTCACTAGAAAGCATATTTAGAATCCAGGGGAAAGAAAGTGGAACAGCTATGCTTTTCCCGATGATTCCCAGAATCACTGGGCTCATTAGAATTCCACAACTTGTAAAGAAGGCGTATCCACTTCACCCTTCAATCACAGGCTGGAACTATGAAAGAGCTCTCAAAATGTGCTAAAAAGGAGTATCCAGGCTTCAGCTCTTGCCCCATAAGGAGTCAAGGGAACACTTGTCCTATTATGTCATAATCATTCCAATGGTATTTTTCCTCCTAGCCTTTAATTGTAAAATTTCCCATGGCTGAGCTCTGGCTGAGAGTCTGGCTCTTCAGATATTTTCTATGCAATTATTCTTACCATTTTTACTGTGGCCTCTGGTAACCTGAGATAAAGCACTGATAAATTGTCTTACATATACATAATTTTAATTCAGCTCCCTTTTATGCTGGAATGCAAAATTCTGCCTTAGTATTTATGAACTGTCTTTCATGATATGACATAACTTTCAGTTTGCATGATTCACTCTATTTAAAATAAAAATTTTCTCACAAATGGTTAGGTTTTGTCTCTTTCTAAGTATTCATTTTCACAGTTTGGAAGCACTTGCTATAATTTCAATCATTTATTAATTCAAATAAAAATATAAAAAAGCATTTTAAGAATTTGAAAATCTTTTTGATGTAATTAGAAAAAAAATAGTAAGTACAGATAAGAAAAATAATTAAAATGCACACACCAAATACTGCATGCAGAATTGTAAACAGTTGGTAAATATCATTTCAGATTATTTTTCATATAATGTAAAACATTGCTTTAAAGGCATAGGTTCTTAGATATAAAGGTTTCATATACAGTGTAGGTTTTATATCTTATATAGATAGCTGAGGTTCTTATATTGGAATCTTTTATCTTTGGCTTTTGTTTTCTGCTAGTCACATTGCCATGGTTGCTTTTTAATATAAGTGTTTAAATTCTAACTTTCAGATGTTTAAATCATCTTAAAGAATTGTCAAATATTTCCTCTATTTAAAAAATGTATCCCATTATGCTTACCATGCGTATAATCAAAACCTCATAGCTCCTATTGCACTAATTTTTACAATGAGGAAAATCAGAGGTGACTCAATGCCTTGTGATTTACTTCAAGTTTATATATGATATACAAAATATTGGCTACTATGCTTATGAATAATTGTGGACTTTTGAAAGGAAAATGGCTATATTCTACAGTTTTGACAACTTTAAACTCTACTCTGGTACAAAGATCACAAATGTCAGATTTGGTCTCTATTTTTCTGAAAGAAATTGAATCCACTTACAACATTCAAAAATTGGGAGACTTAAGAGAAATATGAATTTCTGGTTTCTCCTACAAAACTTCAAGTTTTCACAGTGCTAGCAACATGTGCTCGGAGAAGGCAATGGCACCCCACTCCAGTATTCTTGCCTGGAAAATCCCATGGACGGAGGAGCCTGGTAGGCTGCAGTCCATGGGGTTGCAAAGAATTGGACACGACTGAGCGACTTCATTTTCTCTTTTCACTTTCATGCATGGGAGAAGGAAATGGCAAGCCACTCCAGTGTTCTTGCCTTGAGAATCCCAGGGACGGGGGAGCCTGATGGGCTGGCGTCTATGAGTTCGCACAGAGTCGGACACAACTGAAGCGACTTGGCAGCAGCAGCAGCAACATGTGCTAGAATGCTGCAACTGCTACACCTGTAAGGACACATGCTCCTCACTTCACTACAGTCCCCACTGCTCCCTATTGTAGACCCAGAGCAGCCCTTTATGATTGATAAATCATAAAATGGCCTCTGCATGCATTTAAAGGAGTAACCTCAGATTTAATGCTTTTTCCTGTGTTTCATCATCAACATCCTTCTTGAGGCAATGCCTGATTTCTTAAGGTTACCTACCATATTTTGTTATACTTGGTTTAACAGACTGGTTAACTGTAACATACTTATTATATCAGGCTTGCAAATGAATTTATAACAAATATGATTTACCCTGTAAAGATGAAGGAGTATCCTTTTTTCCTAATTAAAAGCTAATGAACTAATGCAGTGTGATTTTATCATAATGGTATGTATACCTGAAATATATTACTTTAGTGGTTGTATTAAATTATACTCTTCCTGTAGTTTAGAATAGTAAAATAATAGTGAATGTCTAGTTTTAGTTCATGTTCATAAATGTTCCATCAAATGCAAAAAGCAAAGACAAACCTCAGCCTTCACTCTGTACACTGCTTAACCTTGGAGCTGATTTTGTGATAAAGAGCAGGGGCTAATGAGAAATGGCAGCTTTCCACTTGCATGAGGATCACACTGGCCATCAGGGCCCAACAATGCCTAAAATAAAGCCAGGCAGTGAAAAAGGTTGAACGGATTCCAGACAAAGTCGGGCGGAATTAATAATTCAGGAAACCCTAGAATGAGAAAAATATAATATGCAAGAAAGAACAATTTTTATGAAATATTGTAAGAAATAAAATGCTAGGTAAAATACTAAATTCTGGAAGTAGTAGTAACTTTGGGGTAAGAAAATGTAGGTTTAAATCCTTACATTTTTGATATTTGGCTATTTAATGGGTAGATTTCAGGCTCAGAAAATTAGTTAATCACTCTGACTTGTAGTCTCCTCATCTTTATAGTGGCAACTATATATGCATAGGAACAAATATTTGAGATGCATATATGGTGGGCCGCAGTCCATGGGGTCGCTAAGAGTCGGACACGACTGAGCGACTTCACTTTCACTTTTCACTTTTATGCATTGGAGAAGGAAATGGCAACCCACTCCAGTGTTCTTGCCTGGAGAATCCCGGGGACGGCGGAGCCTGATGGGCTGCCGTCTATGGGGTCGCACAGAGTCGGACACGACTGAAGCGACTTAGCAGCAGCAGCATATGTATTTATGTATGTGTGTATTTATATATTTATACATATATACATATAGTAGTTATATAATGAATAGTATCAAGTAATATAAATTGGTGCAGCCACTAAGGAAAACTGTATGGAGTTTCCTTGAAAAATTTAAAATAGAACTGCTATATGATTCAACAGTTTCACTTCTGAGTATTTATCCAAAGAAAACAAAAACACTAATTTAAAAAGACATATGCATCCCAATGTTTACTACAGCATTATTTACAATAGTCAAAATACGGATGCATTTAAGTGTCTGCCAATAGACAAATAAAGAAGATGTGGTATGCATATACAATGGAATAGTGCTCAGCTATAAAAAATTTCTGCCATTTGTGACAACATGGATGGATCTAGAGGTACTATGCCGAATGGAATAAGCATCTCTCTTTGTCTAGAGAAAGAAATAGCACATGATCTAACTCATACGTGGAATCTAAAAATCAGAGCAAACAAAACAAATGAACACAGATTCATGGATACAGAGAACAACTGGGTAGTTGCCAGCAGGGAAGGACTGAAGGGGTGGCTGAAGTAGATGAAGGAGATTAAGAGGCACAGCTTCCAGTTTTGTAATAAACAAGTCACAAAAATGTGCTATACAGCATAAGGAATGTGGTCAACAGTATTGTAATAACTTTGTATTTTGCATGGGAACAGATGGTTAGTATACTTACCATGGTAATCATTTCATAAGGTATGCAGATATCAAATCACATGTAGTACACCTGAAACTAACATAAGATTGTATGCCAACTATATTTCAATTAAAAAATAAGGGAAAGGTAGTGTTTTGTTTTACAGTCTTTTCTCTATCACCAGTTAACAGGAAGACTTGACATGTCACAGGTTCATGAAATAGCATGTTCTATATGCCTCAAGTGAAGTGTGGCAGACATTGAGAGGAAGTGGAAAACATCAGAATTCAAAGATAGGATACTATGGTGCCAGATCATCCTATATTTTATGAGAAATGTTTAGAAACAAGAAGTCATAAGAACCAATGGAAATATTTTAAATTTGATGTTATCAATAATTTAAAAGTTCACTAGCTAGACTGTTGAAGATAGTCTAGATTGTACCTGAAGATGAAACAGCATGCCACAGCAGAAAGCAAAGCAAGAAAGAGATAAATCAATAGTAGTTGGACAAAGTAGGAAATGATGAAGATTTGAGGAATATTCAGAAATTTAAACTACTGCACTTAATATTTAAGTGTAGAATAACAAGTCATGGGAGAAATGTGATCAGAGTCGCAGCAGATTCACAGGTTTTTTTTATTTCTGTGGGATGAACAGCTTTGTGGTTCACTGAAATGGAACATACAAGAGGAGGAGCAATGACTCAGCAACAGAACATTTTCCTTAATTATCTAACACATTAGTAATCCCAGTCTGATGTCTTTACTTACTTTTTTTTTTTCCCCTCTGAAATAATGTTCTTATGTATGTTACACTGGTCCAATAGAGCCAACTAATTTAGATCTGTAAGGGACTTGTGATATCGTATTCATAATTTACAGAAATCTCCATGAATGGAAGAGAGAGCCTCTCAGGAAAACTGAGTGATTTAAACTAAATACACTAATTTCACAGCTGATGACTTGAGTAATATAACCAGACTCTGTATGATAGCCTCTTGTTCAACATTTCAAGGAGATCCTATAACTGAAATAAATTTTCTGGAGGCAAGTCGTCAATCTTTCAATGTTGCTTGGCTCTAATCTGTGGAGGGAATCTGATCACCAGAAACACAAGATTGAAAATGATGCATGAAATAAAATGCCCAAAACATATTGAAAAGTTAAATGGTTGATGGGATTGGATGTGCATCCTCCTTCCTGATTTGTCTCCCTTCCTAAAGAACCACTTTCTGACAGAGGCCTTTTAGTGTTTCTTCCAGGATACTTAGACTGTCCCCCTAATACACGTTCACATCCACCCAATGCAAAAGCAAAGGTGTTTGTTCTAACTTTCCTAATTTCTCTCTTGCTGCCTCCCAATCCACATGTTCCATACATTTCTGGAGATAAGGGGCCTCTAGTGTAGTAAATGGTTACAAAGGAAGTGTAAGATTAATAGAGGGAGGCAAAGTAGCTTGATGCAAAGCATGTTCAGTTCTGGGTTCAGATCTAGACTCTGGATCTCTGTGAGTGAGTGATGCTGATCATGTATCAACCTTATTTCTCTTATGTGTAAAATGGAACTCAAATAACTCATAATAAATAGAATCAGTGAGCTGGTGAAATGAAATACATGTCTTAAATTTAATGATACTGAAATGAAAATAACCTACTTGGAACATTTTTGAAATGATTAGCCCAACATAAATGTTCTCTATGTCAGAGTCTTGAAACTTTAAATATTTTTACTTAATTCCTACTTTTTTATGTAAAGCATACTTTTATTAGTTTAGAACCTTACTTTACATGCCACATTTGAATAATCATAGTTAGGAACTTAAAGGGAAATTGTTAAAGGAAGAATCAACAAGATTATTTACGGCCCAAATAACTCCAGATCCAAAAGGTCCAACAATTGAAATTATTTTTAACTTTAATAATAATTAACTGCTCCTGATACATAAGTGATCTGATGTGTACTTTGTTGAGAAGTACTGATAAGTAGTGGAAAATTGCTTAAAAGTTGGAGAGTTATTAATTCAAGTTTCTTTTAATAATCTCTATTATATACCATTTATAGAAAACTGCCTTAAATCTATGTGTATTTGTGTGCACTCATGTCTGTATTGGGAGCGGAAAGGATTCTATTCTTCCCTGAAAATATGAGTGCATTTTGTATTTCCACTTGAAAAGTTCCAAAGTTTAAAAACATACTAATATTTTATATATTTGAAAAATTTCCTGCTGCTATGATAAATTATGTTTTAAAAATTATTATTTTGATGACATTGTTTTCTGTTTTCAGTATTGCCATTCAATAAATAAATATCAAGGACAGAAAAAAATAACATGAGAAAATAATTAAGAAGTAATAAAACCACAAGAAAATCTGAAAAATTGATATAAATCAATTCCCAGGACCAAATGGAATTACCCCGACAGTTTTGGAAGAACTCAAGGGTGTACAATTGTTAGCCAAAGTGCATTACCTCTTGGAACAAAAGCTGGAGTGTCAGGGTGTGAAAAGCCTACCAGTGTACCAGACATCTAGAAGACACTCTTCAAACATGTTCTGAGAGTTAATTCTTTCATTTCTAAGCTGGTGGGATACACAAAAATGAATGGATTATAGATCTTTTATAAATTCTGAAAAAGGAAACTTAATTTTATAAGCAAAAATTAGCTTTACTAAGCTTTTTTTAAGAATTAATTTATCAAGAATTTTAAAAAGTATTGATGACTTTGCTCTTCTACCAAAGATTATGAAATATTTTTATTTTGTGTGATTCTTCTATCATGTGTACTCCTTAGAGGCTGAAGTTAAAAATGAGCCATACATCTAGACGCATGTGTGTGTGCTAAGTCACTTCAGTTGTTTCTGACTCTTTGCGACCTTATGGCCTGTGGCCCACCAGGCTCCTCTGTCCATGGGCTTCTCCAGGCAAGAACACTCACGGCAAGATTGGGTTGCCATGCCCTCCTCCATGGGATCTTCCTGACCCAGGGATCAATCCCACGTCTCTTACATCTCCTGCATTGGCAGGCTAGTTCTTTACTTCTTGCACCACCTGGGAAGCCCCAGTGTCTAGATGTCAAAGTGTCAATGGCAATGCTTCACCATAAGCCATGTTTTCTTGTTGCAAGCTAAGCTGCTTCACTTTTGTTGGGCTCTTTGATCCTACGGCCTGTAGCCCTTCAGGCTCCTCTATCCATGCAATTTCCCAGGCAAGAATACTGGAGTGTGTTGCCATTTACTTCTCCAGGGGACCTTTCTTACCCAAGGATCAAACCAGCATCCTGTGTCTCCTGCATCTCCTGCATTGACAGGCAAGTTCTTACCACTAGGCCACTAAGACAAGAAAGGAAGCCCCTTGTCTGTCTTAGCTATAGTTTTAGATGTTAGTAGAAAAATAAAGTACAAATAGTAAGTTTGCAAGTATAAAATATTTTTAAATTATTGGAGGTTAGATGACACATTTAAGATCGTAAAAGTCATTGTCAGCTGTATTTAACTATACAAACACACACCCATCCCCCCCAACTCAAACAGAATGCAGAATAGCAGAACTAAAAGCTCACACTAAAATAAGTAGTTTTTATTTAAATTAAACTATACTGGGTGGCAAACTTGATACTATCATTATCCTATGTGCTGTTGAATGATAAAAATAGAGACTCAAAAACATTGAAATTAATTCACAAATTAGCCAGTTTTTGTATGAAATTGGGGATGCTTGAAAATTCTTAAACCTTATAAATTTCCTGGTCTAGATGGATTACTGCTTAGAAACAGAATACCATAAACTAATTTATATATACTGTGGTTTTTTTGATGCATTTGTCTAATAGCTAATTTTACCACCTCATTACAAATAGGTGGAAAGGGAAATCAGTCTTAAGGTCTGAAATAATATGGAGTATTTAAACATTAGCATATTCAAATAATCGTTACTTAATGTGTTAGTCACTGAAGATAGAAAATAATATCTCTGGTTCTCAAGGGTCAAGCAGACATTAAGTTGGACAAATACTCAGCTGTATGTAACATCGTTGTCTTATTCATAGCTTAAGCAATGACCATGGCCTTGAGATGCTAAATGTGAAAATCCAAAGTTGCCTTTACTTAGTGTTGACTAAAAGTTGAGTGCTCTGAGACACTTGAAATCTGAGTCCCCTCTAGGGAAAGTCCTGTGCCTGATTCTGTCTAAAACATATTCAATTCTTAATTCTGTGCCTTGATCTCTCTTTACTCTGAAGGGAAAAAACTAGCAAAGAGGGAGAGGAGTGAATTTTGTTGATAAGAGAATGACATGTAATAACTGTCTCCTCTTCTGAACAAAATTTTCTTTGTAGTTTCAAGGAAGGAAACATCTTTCATGGGAAAGGGGGAATGAACATACACAATTGTTTTTTGATAAACTTGAGATGGGGACCATCAGTGAAATATAGCTGGACTGAACAAAATGGTTTTGCCAGGGGATAAGAAAATGATAAGGGAGGACACATGGAGAGTGAAGCTTATTCATTTATCTGAATTTTCCTGAGAGAAGCTAAATTTCAGCAAGTTGTTTTATTTTCAAAACATCTGCCCAATTTTGTTCTTCTATGTTTCTTACAATCATTTTGATAACACTGCTTCTGGGTTTACATATATGGAACTGATTATTTGTCACAGTGGGAGTGGGTACATTTAAATTTCTTCCCAGCTATGGAGAAAAAAAAATAATGAGCTGCTTTATGATGGTACAAAGAGGGGTCAAAGAGATCCAACTATTAGAGAGAATCATTTCCAAACACATCGTGATTGCTATTTCTTAAATAGCAGGGTGATACTTATTTTAATGCTATTTAAATGCATCAAGATTCTTCCATACTGTTCTGTGTACATGTATTTATGGGAATGTCTACATTCTGTGCATAATGCATAGAATTTTGAGCTAATCATGTTGCATTTTTACATAGTTATATATAAAAATATATATTCATTAATAACCTGGCATTTAATTAATGTAAAATATCCATCTGATTAAATCTCAATTAGACGCCTATTTAAAACTGTGACATTTCATGTGTTATTAGACAACCTGACTGCCCACACAGATGGCATGCAATAAAAACATTAGCCAAATATTTTACTGTGACTGGTTGAACAAACTAAAGCACATCCATCTTAATAAAATATATTATAGACCAGGCCTCTGCAATACAGCCAACAATGAAATTATTACTGTAACAGATTGGTGTTCACTCTAACATATGCTGCCAATCGAACGTATTTTGCTTTTGTGTGTGTAAACAAGCAGATGCAGATGTGTAATATTCTGTCTTGGATCTTGAGCACATTTTACTTAGTATTAAGTAATAAACACCAAAGCAGATGGTTATGGAACTACAAATTTGGGTATATCTGATGACCACTTGGGATATTTGTCAAAAGTATTCTATTAAAATTATTTAAAAATTATTAATCATTATATGGTTATTCATCAGTAGAAAGATATCCGTTTACTTTATCATCACTGGTTAGACAGTTGGGCAAAAATGTAAATAAAACAGAATACAGTACTTCTTACTAATAGTTATAATAAATATTCTCTATTAGAATGCATGGAGAAGGCAATGGCACCCCACTCCAGTATTCTTGCTTGGAGAATCCCAGGGACGGGGAGCCGGTGGGCTGCTGTCTATGGGGTTGCACAGAGTCAGACACGACTGATGTGACTTAGCATAGCATAGCTGTAGTCACTATACAGCATAGCATTATTGGAGAAGGAAATGGCAACCCACTCCAGTTTTCTTGCCTGGAGAATCCCAGGGGCAGGAGAGCCTGGTGGGCTGACGTCTGTGGGGTCACGCGGAGTCGGACATGACTGAAGTGACTTAGCAGCAGCAGCAGCAGCATAGCATTACAATGCATGAGATATTATTCTAAGAGTTTTACCTAGACTGTGTAATTAAATAATCAAGCTGAAGAAATATTAATATTACATTCATATTTTACTGAGAAACAAAAGTATAAAGAGAGTATCAAGTCAGTTGATCATGCTGTTGGAGTTTAGATCCAGGCGGTCTGACTTCAAAATTCATAAACAATCTGCTGTGTTTTCTCTTTAAATACATTTACTCAAAGACATGACATCAGTGTTTCACTGAACAGAGAATTACTTTATAAAATCGACTGTAAGGTCAGCAAGTAAAGGGACAATTTTCATGGATTTCTGTAATCCAGATACCTAATATAGTGCTTAAATAAGAGCAGACATTCAATATGTTTAATGAGTGATGAAGCAAATGATCTGTTGGTTACTGAGTAGCTGATATACATGATATCCTGAAAAATACTGGCTTTGTATTTATTTTTTTTATTAAGACATTATTTTTTGGAGTAGTTTAAGGTCCACAGTAAAATTTGGGAGAAAGTACAGAGATTTCCCATAAAGAATTTTCTACCATCAGTTCAGCTCAGTCGCTCAGTCGTGTCCAACTCTTTGCGACCCCATGGAATGCAGCACGCCAGGCCTCCCTGTCCATCACCATCTCCTGGAGTTTACTCAAACTCATGTCCATTGAATTGGTGATGCCATCCAACCATCTCATCCTCTGTCATCCCCTTTTCCTCCTGTCTTCAATCTTTCCCAGCATCAGGGTCTTTTCAAATAAGTCAGTTATTTGCATTGGGTGACCAAAGTATTGGAGTTTCAACTTCAGAATCAGTCCTTCCAATGAATATTCAGGACTGATTTCCTTTAGGATGAACTGGTTGGATCTCCTTGCAGTCCAAGGAACTCTCAAGAGTCTTTTCCAATACCATAGTTCATACACATCAATTCTTTGGTGCTCAGCTTTCTTTATAGTCCAACTCTCACATCCATACATGACTACTGGAGAAACCATAGCTTTGACTAGGCGGAACTTTGTTGGCATATGTTTCTGCTTTTTAATATGCTGTCTAGGTTGGTCATAACGTTCCTCCAAAGGAACAAATGTCTTTACATTTCATGGCTGCAGTAACCATCTGCAGTGATTTTGAAGCCCTCCAAAACAAAATAAGCCACTGTTTATACTGTTTCCCCATCTATTTGCCATGAAGTGATGGGACCAGATGCCATGATCTTAGTTTTCTGAATGTTGAGTTTTAAGTCAACTTTTTCACTCTCCTCTTTCACTTTCATTAAAAGGCTCTTTAGTTCTTCTTCTCTTTCTGCCATAAGGGTGGTGTCATCTGCCTATCCGAGGTTATTGATATTTCTCCCGGCAATCTTGATTCCAGCTTGTGCTTCTTTCAGCCCAGCATTTCTCATGATGTACTCTGCATAGAAGTTAAATAAGCAGGGTGACGGCCTTGATGTAGTCCTTTCCCAATTTGGAACCAGTCTGTTGTTCCATGTCCAGTTCTAATTGTTGCTTCCTGACCTGCATACAGTTTTCTCAAGAGGTAGGTCAAATGGTCTGGTATTCCCATCTCTAAGAATTTTCCAGAGTTTGTTGTAGTCCGCACAGTCAAAACTTTGCCATAGTCAGTAAAGCAGAAGTAGATGTTTTTCTGGAACTCTCTTGCTTTTTTGATGAGCAAACAGATGTTGGCAATTTGATCTCTGGTTCCTCTGCCTTTTCTACCATAGCCTCCTCCATTATCAACCTCCTCCCTCCCAGAGTGGTATTACTACATTTGTTACCATGGATGCACCCACACTGCCACATCATAATTTCCCCAAGTACAGTTTACATTGGGCTCATTCTTGGTGTCATAAAAATTGACTTTTAAAGATATATTTGTTGATCATATCCTCACATAAATATTTTGGTTAGCTGGATTGAGACTGAGAAGACTTAGAATTACACATATAAAATGTATACACCTACACATAATATTTAGTACGTACATGTACATATACATACATATACATATACATATGTACGTGCATATACAGATATGGATATGAAAAAATGTTTACTTAGAGGGATTTTAGACATTGTTGCAATAGCTATCCTTTTTTAGTGGTAATAGATTTTCTTGCTTTTATTTCTTCTGTGAAAGGAAAAACTGTATTTTAGAACAGAATTTTAGAGCCTGACTACTTCTTGGTGAATGAGTTAAGACAGTAATTCCTGACTTACCTCCTTCTTTGTGACAGGAATCTCTTTCAGCTATTAGATGGCATGACAGTATTTGTTTTCCCCTTTTTCTGTAATGATGCATCTCCATTTACCTTTTTTTGGATACCAAGGGTGTTTTGGTAGACATTCATGTAATCATTGTCTCAACAGTAAAAAAAAAAAAAAAAAAAAATCACTTGGTTCTGTAGGAGAGCATACAGTAAATAACACTCCTGTGTTATTTTAAATATTTGAAATTATCACACACCTTAAGATTCATTTTCACATTATTTTCACATATTTTTAATTAGTGGAAATATCAGGCACCATCTGTCTGTATTTTTTCAGACAATGGCTTGTGTAGTCCACAGAAACACATTATTCACTATAGCATTTCTCTAACATAGATATGGAAAAGTTACAAACTTCCTAATTCCTTGTTCATAATTCAGTAGCTGTTAAGTTTAATATTTCCCTCATAAGCAGAAGCATTTCTTTGGTAAGTATAATCTTTCTGATTTCATGTTCCTTCAACTCTCTTCTAATTCATATTCTTCATCATTTCAGATTGACTTGGTTTATGAAATGTCTCATTCAGTAACTCTCCTCTTTCAAACCCTTGTTATTCTCTTTGCTTTTCAGAGTTAAACCTCAATTTACTTTGAAAGACAAAAACTAAACATCAAAGGTTCTTTCTCTTTTCCACTACTCTTCTTCCTGATGAGTTGTTACATCTGTTCACTCTGGCAGTAATGTTCTTATCTATTTAGGATTTGTCTAGGAGACAAAAAGACCAGTTGAATGGACCTCAGGGTCACTGGTGATTTGGAGGTTTATAGGGGATAAAGTCAAAAGTGGAGCAGCATTCCAAAAGAAAAATCAAGAGTGTATTTCTGAAACAAAGACACAAGGCTTCATTCAAAATAATAGCTGTGTTCAGAATCAGAGGACAGTTATATAGAGGTCTGGAGGAAAGGAAAACAGCAGAATAAATGGTGAAGTCATTGCATTGGAATTCTTAGAACACAGAAACAAGGGCAAAGTATGAATCTGATTGAGGAGAATGAGTCATTCATCCAAAAGAGATATATCATAAGATAGCTTTTTATATGGTGTCCACACACTGAGTTTTGGTGTGGACTGGTCAGGACAGCTATTTAAACATTGAGCTAGAGTGAGCTTGAATTCACTAGAATTTTTTTATGAGATGTCTCTAATCATGCTCCATGGGAGACTGTAGCACATTTAAACACCCTTTAGAAATGAGATGTGAGCTCTGCTTGATGCTAGAACTGAACTGACATCTGTGGTAACATGAGGCAAGAACCACCCATATGGAGCTCTCTAGTTCTTTTTTATTTTTAATCTTGATTGTCAAGACAGGGTTGTCAAACTAGGATATCATAAAATCTGGGTTCAGAAGAGAACCACGAAATGCAGGCTGAATATTCTTGAGGGTAACTATGAGCTTTGAAATTGGGATTGATAGTCTGAGACACTTGGAATGGATTGAGGTGACAGGGGCCTACATTGAAATGTGCTCCTCAGCAAATGATTCTCTCAACAGTGTTCTGCTAGTTGGCTTGGACCCTAGAAGGGGACTGTGAGAGTTTTATAAAACAAGAGTTCCTGACTGTCAGAAAGTTTTATCATCCTATTTAACATTTTAGGATAAAGATTGCTGAAATTATAATTTCCACAGAGGTGAATTGAAATTCATGGGGGAACTTTCACAAGTGGATTTGGTCATGGCGAAAAGGTGACAAAATTATCCTGCTGGGAGGGGACATGTCATATACTATGTTTTATCTGGGTTTTAGTTTGAAGTGAAATGAAAGTCGCTCAGTCGTGTCCAACTCTTTGTGACCCAATGGACTATACAGTCCATGGAATTCTCCAGGCCAGAATACTGGAGTGGGTAGCCTATCCTTTCTCTAGCAGATCTTTCCAACCCAGGAACCAAACTGGGGTCTCCTGCATGGCAGGTTCTTTACAAGCTGAGCTGTCAAAGAAGCCCAGGTTTTAGTTTAGAAGAAGCAGATATTGGGGTCAATAATTTCTATAGGAATTTGAACAGGATTATTAATTGAGAAACATGTCTAAAAATACTACAAAAATTTCATTGATATTTTAAATAGTATATTCTTAATTATGTTTTAAAAATATCTTTGTTAATTTTAGAAATGTAAAATAGATATATTGAACTTACATTCAGTAATTTATAAATTACTAAAATTTCTAATAAAATCTATCATCCCTTTGTGGTTTTCTATTTCGAAAATGACTTAATCTGTGAATGTGACAGTTTTGTTACTTCCTTTCCAAACTTTTATGCCTTTACTTTTCCTAAGCTATTACTTGGCTAGGTCTACCAGTGCACATTTGATAAAATGTATGTCAGTTCAGTTCAGTCACTCAGTTGTGTCCAACTCTTTGTGACCCCATGGACTACAGCACACCAGGCTTTCCTGTCCATCACCAAGTGCCGGAGCTTGCTCAAACTCATGCCCATCAAGTTGATGTTGCCATCGAACCTTCTCATCCTCTGTCGTCCCCTTCTCCTCTTGCCTTCAATCTTTTCCAGCATCAAGATCTTTTCTAAATGAGTCAGTTCTTCACATCAGGTGGCCAAAGTATTGGAGCTTCAGTCAGCATCCATCCTTCCAATGAATATTCAGAACTGATTTCCTTTAGGATTGACAGGTTAGATCTCCTTGCATTCCGAGGGACACTCAAGAGTCTTCTCCAACACAACAGTCCAAAAGCATCAAAATGTTATGTCAGATATTGACTTTTTCATAGTCAATTTCTTTCATTTTAAAGAAAAACTTCTGATATTGTTTATTAATGGTAGTAACTGTTGTAGGTTTGGGTAGCTACTGTTTATCAGACTAAGAATGTCACCTGTTATTACCGTTTCCTAAGTTTTCACTTGTCTACTTATTTTTAAGGATGAATGGTAAAATTTATCAAATATGTTTTCTAATTTCATCAAAATAATGTGAACACATTCTCAAGCTTCTCATATAATCACTAACAGACTTTTTAATGGTTTCATTGTTTTCTGAAAGTAATCCTGGATTGAGGTGACTAATATGTATAAAAAGTTTTCCATCTCTCTTCACCTGTGAAACTAGTTACTAATTTTGTTTGTTTTTTCAATCAAGATTATTTTTAAACCAGAAAGACTGAGATGGAGTTCCTATTTTTCTTTCTTATCTCGAAGAGTTTGTGTAAGATCAGAATATTTCTTCTCTGCTATTTTGCTAGAATTCATCTTCAAAGCATATTGAGTTGATATTCTTAACTATTCAGTTAATTAATACTTCTGTGATTATTTATGATTTACAATTCTTTGTAAGATTTTTATGTATTTTAAATGTATTAGAGCTTCCCTGGTGGCTCAGTGGTGAAGAATCTGTGTGTAAATACAGGAGACCCAGGTTCAATCCCTGTGTCAGGAAGATCCCCTAAGAAAGAAATGGCAACCGATTCCGGTATTCTTGCCTGTGAAATCCTATGGACAGAGAAGCCTGGAAAGCTAGCATCAACAGGGTCACAAAAGAGTCAGACACAACTTAGCGACTAAACAGCAACAAATGTATTGGAACAAAGGCTTACATATTATCCACTATATAGTTTTCATCTTGATAAATTTTTCAACTTGATTTATTTGTGCCTTCAATTATTCACCAGAAACACCAGATATTGGACTTTATTACTAGTCTTTAAGGAAAAAACTGTATATTTTGATCATCTCAGTTATAACATTTTTTAATCCATTAAATAGCTCTATTAGATAATGTTTCCACTCAAAGCCACTCAACCTTTCTTAAAGCATGTAATGGTTCAACTTTTTCCTTATTTCTTTATTTATATACTCAAATAATTGATTATCAGGATTTTTATTTTCTAATGTAAGAATGCAAAGAAAAAAAAATGTGAAAGTGTTAGTCACTCAGTCACATCTGACTCTTTGCTACCCCCGGACTGCATGCAGCCTGCCAGGTTCTTCTGTCCATGGAAATCTCTAGGCAAGAATACAGGAGTAGATTGTCATTCCCTTCTCCAGGGGATCTTCCTGACACAGGAATCAAACCCTAGTCTTCTGCATTGCAGGGAGATTCTTAACCATCTGAATCACCAGGAAAGCCTTGCAAGTAGAATTTTTACTTTTGAAGAAATATTGATATATAATATTTCAATATTTCTTCAACTCAAAATATTTAAAACATGTGCTATTTAAATATTATTGGTTAAATTTCCAAACCTACACTTATCTTTATCTTTCTATTATTGATATTAAATTTGATGTCACTGTAGTCAGAGAATAGTGTGTATGACGTATTTTAAAAATATGTTGAGATTTTCTTTACGATTCACTTTTTCGTTTATTTTGGAAACCATTAGGATCAGTGGAGCCAGATTTTTTAAAACAGCTTGAGAATATATGCTTAATACGTGTGTGTACTGGGTCTTCAATCAGCTTTCATTGAAGGTAGTTGCATTAAATCTTTAACACCCCCATATTTCAAGATCAGAAGCTATAGCTTCTTATATCATGAATGTTTTTAAATATTCCATGTGTTTTGGACACGGTTGTGTTGGTCTAATGCCTGGATGCCTAATTTTATACACACATGTAAAATTAAAATGCTTAATTCCATGATTCAGATTCTCTATAGGTTTATTTCTTTATGCTTGAAGGAGCAATAATTGAAACAATTGTGTCAAGAACACTCAGAATGATGACAGATTTGTTGATTAGTCATTATACTTCTATAAATTTTGTAACATATTTAGACCATATATTTCATGAACACAATTATATAGTTGTTACATTGGCCTGTTTTATATGTGTGGACTAATTAGTAACAAAATAAGAAAAAGAAAAAATATGCATAAAATTCTATTTTACACTTTTTTTTTGAAAAATAAATGCATATTAAAGACTTTAACAAATACAGTGGATGTAAATCGGAGGAGCAGAAGTTAATGAAAATATTTAAATTGAAAGAATATAAAATGTGAAAAGTAAATCCACCAAACTGGTAAACTAAGGGGTAGACTAAGGGTTAAGAGTGTCTCTCTGAACTGTGCATCTAAGGATCAAGAGAAGAAGAGAAAGAATAAAATATGAGATTATTCTCAGAAAGAATGATTAAAGCCTGTGTCCTTTAGCAAAGTTTTCTGAGGAAATTCTTGATTACTTTGAACAATTGCTTAAACATTTGAAAGGAAGTCTAGGGGCTAGAAAACCCACAAATGATAATATAGGAAAATATTTCCCTTGGAAATTAGAGAGGAAAAGCAACTGACCAAAAACATAAAAAGTAGGAAATTCTTTTGTTTAAAATTTTGGTAAGCAAACCCCACACCTTTTCCCTTTCCCAAAGAAAAATGTTAATATAGAAGATTCTTTGTGTTTAGCTTGTTTTCCAGGCTTTTAAATAAATGCTATTATCAATTTAATGACAAATATTTTTATCATTGTAAAGTAATGAAACGATGTAACTCTATGAATACATTTGAGAGGAAGATAGTGGTCTTTACTACCATCAGTTCAGTCCAGTTCATTCGCTCAACCGTGTCCGACTCTTTGCGACCGCATGAATTGCAGCACGCCAGGCCTCTCTGTCCATCACCAACTCCCAGAGTTCACTCAAACTCACATCCATCAAGTCGGGGATGCCATCCAGCCATCTCATCCTCTGTCATCCCCTTCTCCTCCTGCCCCCAATCACTCCCAGCATCAGAGTCTTTTCCAATGAGTCAACTCTGCATAAGGTGGCCAAAGTACTGGAATTTCAGCTTTAGCATCATTCCTTCCAAAGAACACCCAACACTGATCTCCTTTAGAATGGACAGGTTGGATCTCCTTGCAGTCCAAGGGACTCTCAAGAGTCTTCTCCAACACCACAGTTCAATATTAACAATTCTTCAGTGCTCAGCTTTCTTCACAGTGCAACTCTCACATCCATACATGACCCCTGGAAAAACCATAGCCTTGACTAGACGAACCTTTGTTGGCAAAGTAATGTCTCTGTTTTTGAATATGCTATCTAGATTGGTCATAACTTTCCTTCCAAGAAGTAAGCATCTTTTCCTGGCTGCAGTCACCATCTGCAGTGATATTGGAGCCCCCCCAAATAAAGTCTGAGACTCTTTCCACTGTTTCCCATCTATATGCCATGAAGTGATGGGACCAGATGCCATGATCTTCATTTTCTGAATGTTGAGCTTTAAGCCAACTTTTTCACTCTCTACTTTCACTTTCATCAAGAGGCTTTTTGTTCCTCTTCACTTTCTGCCATAAGGGTGGTGTCATCTGCATAACTGAGGTTATTGATATTTCTCCCGGCAATCTTGATTCCAGCTTGTGCTTCTTCCAGCCCAGCATTTCTCATGATATACTCTGCATATAAGTTAAATAAACAGAGTGACAGTATACATCCTTGACGTACTCCTTCCCTTTCCTATTTGGAACCAGTCTGTTGTTCCATGTCCAGTTCTAACTGTTGCTTCCTGACCTGCATCTAGGTTTCTCAAGAGGCAGGTAAGGTGATCTGGTATTCCCATCTCTTTCAGAATTTTCTACCATTTGTTGTGATCCACACAGTTAAAGGCTTTGGCATAGTCAATAAAACAGAAATAGATGTTTTTCTAGAACTCTTTTGCTTTTTTGATGATCCAGCGGATGTTGGCAATTTGATCTCTGGTTCCTCTGCCTTTTCTAAAACCAGCTTGAACATCAGAAAGTTCACGGTTCACGTATTGCTAAAGCCTGGCTTGGAGAATTTTGAGCATTACTTTACTAGTGTGTGAGATGAGTGCAATTGTGTGGTAGTTTGAGCATTCTTTGGCATTGCCTTTCTTTGGGATTGGAATAAAAACTGACCTTTTCCCGTTCTGTGGCCACTGCTGAATTTTCCAAATTTGCTGGCATATTGAGTGCAGCACTTTCACAGCATCATCTTTCAGGATTTGAAATAGCTTAACTGGAACTCCATCACTTCCACTAGCTTTGTTCATAGTGATGCTTCCTAAGGCCCACTTAACTTCATATTCCATGATGTCTGGCTCTAGGTGAGTGATCACACCATCGTGATTATCTACCATCAAAAACAGTCAATTATTTTTGTATAGTTAAGAACAGTTTCCTTGTTATAAAATTAATACTTGTTCATTTTATCAAAAATTAAAAGATACAGATAAATAATTTAAAAATAGTGAAAAATAGCTTTAAGTTCCCAGTGCAGGGATAACCATAGTTAGCCTGTATAACTACAGGTCATTCTTGTATATATATGGAGAGGCAGGTCATGAAGGTCTTTTTATGTCAATGAATATTAATGACCAAAATAATTTTTAATAAGTGAAAGTATTCACAGCAGGATGATTTATTTAATGTGGGCATATGTTGTTTTGTTTTTCTACACATAATTTCAGTTATGATCCTATATTATTTCCTTGGGATTCATTTGCACAAATGGTATTACTTGAGTGAAGGAAATGAATACCTTTAAGGATTTTTAAACATTTGCTAAAGCTAGACTAAATCACACTTCGGAAAGCAGTTTAAAAAAACTATCTCTGTACTCCTGCCAATATTTAGATTTTTAATTCTTGAACTAAGAACTACATGTGTGTTTATGTATATGTGTATATATCTATATGTTTATGTATACTATATATTTATATTATATATATGTTTGTGTATATACTATATATATATATGTATGCTATATATATATACACACACACACATGTGTATGGGGATCTCCCTGATGGCTCAGTGGTAAAGAACCCACCTGCCAAGCAGGAGACACAGGTTTTGATCCCTGCATCAGGAAGATGCCCTGCAGAAGGAAATGGCAACCCACTCCAGTATTCTTGCTTGGAAAATCTCATGGAAGAGGCGATCCATTGCAAAAGACCCTGATGCTGGGAAAGATTGAAAGCAAAAGGAGAAGGAGGCAGCTGAGGATGAGCTGGTTAATAGTATCACTGACTCAATGGACATGAATCTGAGTAAGCTCTGGGAGATAGTGGAGGACAGAGAAGGTTGGCAGTCCATGCAGGGTCCCAAAGAGTAAGACATGATTTAGTGACTGAACAACAAATATATATGTGTATATGCTGCTGCTGCTAAGTCACGTTAGTCGTGTCCAACTCTGTGAGACCCCATAGAGGGCAGCCCACCAGGCTCCCGTCCCTGGGATTCTATACACATATATGAATGGATAGCTATCTTCTTATTTTTATTCCACAATTAACTATTTAAATAGAAAATTTACTTCATGAATAATATACTGTCATCCTCTGAAATATTTTTCTCTCTGAAATATACTTTAAATATATTTGATTCATATGTATGTTTTCCTGTCATGAATTTATGAAATACTTTTTTGATTTTTTTGTTGGTAAATTATTAATGTATTTTAACTTTTTAACGTGAATTTGAAAATTATTGGGTTCCTCTTATGAATAAATTAGACCCTACTTAGTTATGACTAAAATAAATATATTTTAAGCCAAATAATTGAAAATTTTTTCTATTTTTTAGCATTTGAATTAAGCCAGATCAGAAAGCAACATATCATTTAATTTAAGAAAAAAAGTGGTTTGTGTATGAATATTATTATAAAATGAGGTTAACTTTAGAAAGGTGTCTAAACTTTTCAATATTTTTTCTTTGTATTTAACAGTTCAAGCTTATAAAAATAACTAAAAGAACTGGCCTTTAGATATCAAATATAATTTGACAAATTTTTGTCAATTACATTTTTGTGATAATATTTTGATTTGAGATTCATAAATAATATCATATTTAATAGGGAAATTAGTCATATTCTTGACTGCTGCTGCTAAGTCGCTTCAGTCATGTCCAACTCTGTGCGACCCCATAGATGGCAGCCCACCAGGCTCCCCTGTCCCTGGGATTTTCCAGGCAAGAACACTGGAGTGGGTGGCCATTTCCTTCTCCAATGCATGAAAGTGAAAAGTGAAAGTGAAGTTGCTCAGTTGTGTCCAACTCTTTGAGACCCCATGGACTGTAGCCTACCATCCTCCTCCATCCATGGGATTTTCCAGGCAAGAGTACTGGAGTGGGTTGCCATTGCCTTCTCCAATTCTTGACTAAAAACACTTTAATTTTCTGAGGCAAGAGGTTAAGGAGCTTGAATTGCAGTTTGGTGTTTACATTATTATTTAATCTTAATGCAAGTTTTATTAATGATATTACTAAGTAGTTTTTATCACTTTTGATATACCCTACCTTGATATATTTCATATTACTCTCGTGGGCAATCACTACTTCTAAATGAAGTAAATGAGGCCCCCTGTTAGATGAAGTCCATTCCCATATATCTCATTACATTTCATTACAGCACTTTTTTTTTCAACTTCATAGGAATTATCACCATTGTGACCATAACTTTCTTCATTTTTATTGTGATAAACCTCTAAAGTCAAAGGCACATCTATCTTATTTGTTCTTTTTCTTTTTAAGTTGAAATACGGTTGATTTACAATACAGCATTCATTTTAGGTGTACAGCATAGTGATTCAGTTTATTTAGGGGGATCGATGGATGTGAGTCTCAGTGACCTCCGGAGGTTGGTAATGGACAGGGAGGCCTGGCGTGCTATGATTCATGGGGTCTCAAAGAGTCGGACACGACTGAGCGACTGATCTGATCTCTGATCTGATACTCAAAATATTGCAATAACCTATCTTATTCACTCTTACAACTCTAGAGTTTAGTTGAAGCACAAACAACACTCTTTTGTGCTTAGACTTGGAAATTATTAGAGTCATGCTTACCTTTATTTAAAATTATTGCAAACTTCTGCAAAATTAAAAAAAGAGACAGCTTTCTTTCAAAATAATTACTGGAATATTTTGTTGCTTCAGTAATTTAAATAAAGAAGCTAGCTAGCATCATGTTTTAGGGAAAAAAAAATACACATTTTGAAAGTTCATCTTAATTATACCTAAAATTATCACCATATAAGCGATTGTTCAGAGACAAGAAAGTGAGCTCACTCATTCTTGAGTGAGCATTTTCAAAGTAATTATTGTGAAATGTGGAGGTAAACTAAAGGATGGAGAGGCAAATTTCTTTTTTATATCCACCAGTATTGGCACTGCTAAAATAGCTAGAGATGGTGGAGGAGACTTTCAAAGAGCTACAATACCTTACCCACATTAAGAGGTATAAATGTAGCAATAAAATGTATTTGTTAACATCTCTCTGACTTCTTTCATGCTTTTATCATTATAGCTCTTTTGTCCTTGTAATATTCTCTTCATGATGCTTGTGTTGGAGTTACTCTGTCAAGATTTTCTGCTCTGAAATTAATACCCATAATGTACCTTGAAAAGATTTTAGATATTGCCTTATGTATTCATCAATATGAATAACTACAGAGGTCTTATTTTTTTTCAGTGTTGTGACTTGATGAATATTTTCCTTAGTAATCTTAGTAATGCATATTTCTTCTTGGTAATTAAAACAGTCATAAGTGCACTGTAATATTTCATTTTGCTATTCAGTCACTCAGTCATATCCAACTTCTTGCAACCCCATGACTGAGGCACACCAGGCTTTCCCCTCCTTCACCATCTCAGATGTTTTTCTGGAACTCTCTTGCTTTTTCGATGATCCAGTGGACGTTGGCAATTTGATCTCTGGTTCCTCTGCATTTTCTAAAACCAACTTGGAGATCTGGAAGTTCACGGTTCACATATTGCTGAAGCCTGGCTTGGAGAATTTGAGTATTACTTTACTAGTGTGTGAGATGAGTGCAATTGTGTGGTAGTCTGAGCATTCTTTGGCATTGCCTTTCCTTGGGATTCGAGTGAAAATGGACCTTTTCCAGTCCTGTGGACATTGCTGAGTTTTCCAAATTTGCTTGTATATTGAGTGCATCATTTTCACAGCATCATCTTTCAGGATTTGAAATAGCTCAACTGGAATTCCATCACCTCCACTAGCTTTGTTCTTAGTGATGCTTCTTATGGTCCCTTGACTTCACATTCCAGGATGCCTGGCTCTAGGTGAGTGATCACACCATCGTGATTATCTGGGTCATGAAGATCTTTTTTGTTCAGTTCTTCTGTATATTCTTGCCACCTCTTCTTAATATCTTCTGCTTCTGTTAGGTCCATACCATTTCTGTCCTTTATCAAGCCCATCTTTGAATGAAATGTTCCATTGGCATCTCTAATTTTCTTGAAAAGATCTCTAGTCTTTCCCATTCTGTTGTTTTCCTCTATTTCTTTGCACTGACCACTGAGGAAGGCTTTCTTATCTCTCCTTGCTATTCTTTGGAACTCTGCATTCAAATGGGAATATCTTTCCTTTTCTCCTTTGCCTTTTGCTTCTCTTCTTTTCACAGCTATTTGTAAGGTCTCCTCAGACAGCCATTTTGCTTTTTTGCATTTATTTTCCATGGGGATGGTCTTGATCCCTGTCTCCTGTACAATGTCACGAATCTCCATCCATAGTTCATCGGGCACTCTATCAGATCTAATCCCTTAGATCTATTTATCACTTCCACCTTATAATCATAAGGGATTTGATTTAGGTCATACCTGAATGGTCTAGTGGTTTTCCCTACTTTCTTCAATTTAAGTCTGAATTTGGCAATAAGAAGTTCATGATCTGAGCTACAGTCATCTCCCAGTCTTTTTTTTTGCTGACTGTATAGATTTTCTCCATCTTTGGCTGCAAAAAATATAATCAATGTGATTTTAGTGTTGACTATCTGGTAATGTGCATGTGTAGAATCTTCTCTTATGTTATTGGAAGAGGGTGTTTGCTATGACAATTGTGTTCTCTTGGCAAAACTCTATTAGCCTTTGCTCTGCTTCATTTTGTACTCCAAGGCCAAATTTGTCTGTTACTCCAGGTGTTTCTTGACTTTCTATTTTTGCATTCCAGTCCCCTATAATGAAAAGGACATCTATTTTGGATGTTAGTTCCAAAAGGTAGGTCTTCATAGAACCATTCAAATTCAGCTTCTTCAGCATTACTGGTTGGGGCATAGGCTTGTATCACCGTGATATTGAATGGTTTGCCTTGGGAATGAACAGAGATCATTCTGTTGTTTTTAAGATTGCATCCAACTACTGCATTTCGGACTCTTTTGTTGATCATGATGGCGACTCCATTTCTTCTAAGGGATCTCTGCCCTCAGTAGTAGATATAATGGTCATCTGAGTTAAATTCACCCATTCCAGTCCATTTTAGTTTGCTGATTCCTAAAATGTCGACATTCACTCTTTCCATCTCCTGTTTGACTACTTCCAATTTGCCTTGATTCATGGACCTAACATTCCAGTTTCCTATGCAATTTGCTCTTTACAGCATTGGACCTTGCTTCTATCACCAGTCACATCCACAACTGGGTATTGTTTTTGCTTTGGCTCTATCCATCATTCTTTCTGGAATTATTTCTCCACTGATCTGTAGCATATTGGGCACCTACTGACCTGAGGAGTTCCCTCTATCAGTATCCTATCATTTTGGAGAAGACTCTTGAGAGTCCCTTAATATTTCATTTAGGATAACCATTTTAAATAATTCATTTTTTCAGATTTTAAATATAGTATATGAGAGTATATAGCAGATATGAGGTAGTTTTTCTTCAAGTAGTCTTTTTTCTTTCTCTCTTTTCCTTCCATTTTCCCCCCTCCCACATTAAGTAACCCATGTTAATAGTCTAGTCTGCATCCTATATATTTTCATACTCATCAATACAATCATATTAAGACTTTTATAAAGATAGTGGACTTCAGTTCAGTCGCTCAGTTGTGTCCGACACTTTGCGACCCTATGAATCGCAGCACGCCAGGCCTCCCTGTCCATCACCAACTCCCGGAGTTCACCCAGACTCACATCCATCGAGTCAGTGATGCCATCCAGCCATCTTATCCTCTGTCGTCCCCTTCTCCTCTTGCCCCCAATCCCTCCCAGCATCAGAGTCTTTTCCAATGAGTCAACTCTTCGTATGAGGTGGCCAAAGTACTGGAGTTTCAGCTTTAGCATCATTCCTTCCAAAGAAATCCCAGGGCTGATCTCCTTCAGAATGGACTGGTTGGATCTCCTTGCAGTCCAAGGGACTCTCAAGAGTCTTCTCCAACACCACAGTTCAAAAGCATCAATTCTTTGGTGCTCAGCCTTCTTCACGGTCCAACTCTCACATCCATACATGACCACAGGAAAAACCATAGCCTTGACTAGATGGACCTTTGTTGACAAAGTAATGTCTCTGCTTTTGAATATGCTATCTAGATTGGTCATAACTTCCAAGTTGGTCATAACTCACTCCTTCCAAGGAGTAAGCGTCTTTTAATTTAGGGGTCAATATATGACAAAAATCAGTTAATTGTACAAGTTGTTCTAGATCTTGTTTTCCTTATTCAAAACATATCAACCATTGTATAACTCAATTATTTTTCACATAGCCCCCTACTTTTTTCCAAATATTTTATTAATATTGAATTTATCTTGATACTTTATGTGAGAGGTGAACCCAGTAATTTCTCCCAAAGGAATAGTCAATTATGTCAACACTATTTATTGAGTCAGTTATGATTGATGACTGAAAATGTAAGGAATCCATGGGCAGTTTGCTAGTCTTCCCTGAAGGTATCAGGAAAAAGTCATACTGCTCCCCAGTCTTTTAGAGCTTTCTGCTGGAGGAGCAAGGACCTAGCCCCTTCTCTTTGTCCTTCCTTAGGCTCTGAGTAGCCTGTGAGGTCAGATTCATTCTTGTTGGGCAGTGCCAACTTTACTCACAAAGGATAATGACTTTATAGACCAAACACTTTCCAGAACCCCCAACTTTATAATTTTTGCCTTAGATTTCAATAGTAATGGAAAGTTCTCTGATCAGTTAAGTGTTGACCTAACAGAAGGAAAGTTTTGTGTCTTTGTTCTGGAGAAGAATACAGATTAGCGAGGAGGAATTGATAAAAAATCAAGCTTACTATTGTCTCAAAGATTCTCACGCATGATTCCACTAATTAGAAAAAAAAATATGGAAACACCTTAGGAAACCTAGGAAACACTAAGGTTAAAATCAAGTAATATTTTTTTAGATGGTAGAATTTTATCAAAATCTGGCCATGTGCCTCTTTCTTCTTTGGAGACAGTATAAATAAGGTGAGGTTATTTCAAAGCATGCATGCAAATATGTATACAGACAGATGTAATTCAGATTTATGTCCCTCTATATACAGACACACACATATGCTACCTCCCATCTAATTTTGGTTGTATCAGTTACCATGCCCCTTGCAGCTGCCAGTCTCAGTGTACTGATAGAATGTAACATAAAATCTGTGCTTAGGTTTGAAATGATTGCATCATAAACACAGTTGTATGTTCTGTAGAAGTAAACCTTTCTTTATTGACTCCTTCAGATGTTCTCTACTGCAAGTTATCAGAAACATTTTTACAGGGCATCTGCATCAAAATTCATGTGCCACTAGCCTGCCTAGTCAAGCATTGTATTCTTTACTTTATGTTCAAGACAGTTGAATGATTCTACTTAGTTTGAGTGGCACTCTGCCACATGTATATTATAGCGTGAGGGGAACGTGGAAGAATCACTGAAGCTAACCATACATTACATGCATGGTGCACACCAGATGTCTCTTCTTACATTGTTATGGTTTCATAAGCTACACTGACATTGTCATTACGTTCAGAAATTTCATTCTGCTCACTGCCATCTTGAAAATAGATGACTCTGAGGGTTGCTGCTTTAACAAATAGAATTTGCATACAAAGAGAGTTCTGTCAGCAACACTTGTAAATAATTATGTCATTCTATTTATTCATATTAAGTAATAAAAGAGTTGATTCAGAAATAAGAAATCATACCAAGCCAGAGCATGAAGAAATTCTAAAAACTCCATCACTGAGCTTTCTTTCCCACAGTATTCTGAAATAACCACTTGCCTACCTCTCTTTTATTCACTTTTGGAGTCATTTGTCTTTTATGATGTGTACTAACATATATGGCTGAGTCTGTAGAATGCTGCAAATTGGATAATACTGAAGCATTCTTGTTAAAGTTTCTGTGGCTTAGTTATAGAGCTCAATTTGTCTTTGTGTTATAAACCTGGAAATGCTGAGCTTCCCTTAATTACGCCATTGATGACTTTCTGACATGTGGACATGCTAGTCTAAGCTTGCCCAAGTAATACTGCAGAGGGCTGCAGCATTGAGGAATGTGCGTGTGCTTGAAGCATTGCTTTTCCAGTATAAATGCTACAAATATTTCCACTGCTGACATTTCACAATAATCAAGAATTCACCTACAATTAAAACTGTATTTTTTCTTTTTATAAATAGCATTGTATAGAAGGATTGGGTGCTGGGATAATTAGAGTCCAGTGTATTTTTCTCATTTGCTTATGTGTTTCTGAATAAATTTAGCTTTGACTGAAATTACTTAATAGTTTCTATATTTATTACTGATGCTTGATAATGTTTTGTTAAATAAATTTTTTACTTAACTATGTTTTGCTCTAATTGAGTTACTGCTAATATCTTTTATTCATTTATGCTCTTCTGTTAATTATTTTGAAAGTAAGCATCCTAGAGGACTGTTTCTATTATCAGCCATCAACATTTATCGTCTTCCCTTCAACGTGTATTTCTTTGACATTGTGGGATATTAGAATGATGATTTTTCTTGATGAACAGACTTATGGTTGCTTCCCTTAGAAAGTAGATATGTTTGTTTGGTTTTTCTTATTAAGTAAGCTTTGGTAAATTGCCCTCTAAATTTTTATAAATAATAATTTTCTATAATATGATGTTGGTGTCAATCTCTTCTTTTGCTTTTCCATGTTATTTTACTTTAGTTCATCCTACCTACCATATAGAAGTCAAAAGTATTTAAAATGTTTAAAGC
The DNA here is from genome assembly GCA_935064755.1 of Tragelaphus eurycerus. Lineage (NCBI taxonomy): Eukaryota > Metazoa > Chordata > Mammalia > Artiodactyla > Bovidae > Tragelaphus > Tragelaphus eurycerus. The sequence continues at coordinate 694,982 of CAKXYN010000097.1, read as the reverse complement.
AGGATTGATTAATGCATTTACCACATACTTCATTTTAATTTTGATTATCTTTTGAGAATGCTATCACAGAAAACCTCTTATTTTCTATCAGAATTTTCTTTCAACTTTGCTCACTATTATCAAATAATAGTATTATATAAAAAAGGATATGTTTAAAACTTAAGGAATTAACAGAATTCTAAATCCTCTATAGATGGTGAAATTGGTATTATATGATAAAGTATAATTTATTAAAATTTTTCTGTCCAATATTTAATATTTTCCCATATTAATAATGATTATAAAGTAAAGGTTCTAATATTATAACATTAAAAGATGATATAATGATGTAACATTATTTTAGTCTTTGATTTTCCTTTGGAATTTGAGTAAATAGTTCTTTCCCTGTGACAAGTCCATGATGACTTGAACCACTCTTCAGTAATGAAAAGTCATATTATATTTCAAGTCAGAACACAAATAATTCAGTTAAATAATTAAAATATCTACTTTAGTAATTTAAAGTTTCCTCTTGATTTAGAGTGGAGGCCTCTCTCATCCCTCCAGGTGGAATTATTGGATGCTACATGGCCTATGACAATTGTAGTTAGTAGAAGGACATGATTGATTTTTAAGGTTTTCTTTAGTATTTAGACTTGTCACTGCTTAAAGATGGAAAGTATGTGGGGGAAGGAGTGTGGAAGCAGGATTGTTTTTCCTGATGGATCTATCAAGGTGATTGACATTAGTGTCCTTTGAACTTAGCAGATGCTGAAAAATGACATTTTAGGTGCTGTTCTGTTCTGTAAATTTATATAGTCATGTCTGACTCTGTGACCATATGGACTGTAGCCTGCCAGATTCCTCTGTCCATGGAATCTTCCAGGCAAGAATACTGGAGTGGGTTGCCATTTTCTTCTCTAGGGGATCTTCCTGACCCCAGGGATTGAACTCAAGCCTCCCATGTCTCCTCATTGGCAAGCAGATTCTTACCACTAAGCCACTTGGGAACCCCTTTTAGGTGCTATCTGTCACCTTTTGATCTCCAAGTCCTCCTTTTTCAGCCCCTCCAAGCCACTTTTTGAGTGAAAGCAGGACGTCAGCTAAAGATTTACAACCTCTTTTTCTGTAACAGTCTGTTTGAATATACAACTACTGTTGTAGTTCACTCGCTGTCTGTCCGACTCTTTGTGACCCCATGAACTATAGCAGGCAGGCTCCTCTGTCCTCCAGTATCTCCTTGAGTTTGCTCAAATTCATATCCATTGAGTCAGTGATGCTGTTTAACTGTCTCACCCTGTTCCTCTTGTGCCTTCAGTATTTCCCAGCATCAGTATCTTTTCCAATAAATCAGCTCTTCGCATTAGGTGGCTGAAGTAATGGAGCTTCAGGAAGCTCCAGTAACAGTCCTTTAAATATATATAAGGATCTAATATTTCTCTTTGAAACCAGCATCTCTTATTTTAATCTCAGAAGGAATTGGAACAGAAAACACCCACTTCTGACATGCTGGTCAATAAATACTTGACTGTATCTCTAACCTGTTAGTGTTGGTGTTGTATGTGTTTTTATTCTCCCCTAAAGAGTAGACTCATTAAAGAGTGTCACTACCTTGGAAGATAATGGGCATTTTTAAAACTCATAAGAAGTATTGGAAGATAATTTCTCAGAAAGGTTGGACCCATTTTTGTAAACTATCAGGTATCCTTTCACTAACTCCTTGCCTCTAACATTCCACTGTTACTTTTGAAGATTCAGTGAGGTAATAGAAGATTGCCTTAATGTTTTAATTTACATGAATTTAATCACTAGCAAGATTGATCTTCATTGTATATGTTTACCAGATGTCAACAAAGGTCTGTCTAGTCAAGGCTATGGTTTTTCCAGTGGTCAGGTATGGATGTGAGAGGTGGACTGTGAAGAAAGCTGAGTGCCGAAGAATTGATGCTTTTGAATTGTAGTGTTGGAGAAGACTCTTGAGAGTCCCTTGGACTTCAAGGAGATCCAACCAGTTCATTCTGAAGGAGATCAGCCCTGGGATTTCTTTGGAAAGAATGGTGCTAAAGCTGAAACTCCAGTACTTTGGCCACCTCATGTGAAGTTGACTCATTGGAAAAGACTCTGATGCTGGGAGGGATTGGGAGCAGGAGGAGAAGGGGATGGCAGAGGATGAGATGGCTGGATGGCATCACTAACTCGATGGATGTGAGTTTGAGTGAACTGTGGGAGTTGGTAATGGACAGGAAGGCCTGGCGTGCTGCAATTCATGGGGTCACAAAATCGGACACGACTGAGCGATTGAACTGAGCCGAACCAGATGTCTGTCTTTTCTAAGGTTTTATCTAACCACGTCATTTGTCCATTTGCTGAAATAGCATTTTTTCAGTGCTTAAATATACACATACAAAATAATGTATACTGCTAAGTTGCGTCAGTCGTGTCCGACTCTGTGCAACCCCATAGACGGCAGCCCACCAGGCTCCTCCGTCCATGGGATTTTCCAGGCAAGAGTGCTGGAGTTAGGTGCCATTGCCTTCTCCAAAAATAATGTATACTGCTACTGCTAAGTCACTTCAGTCATGTCCGACTCTGTGCGACCCCATAGATGGCAGCCCACCAGGCTCTGCCGTCCCTGGGATTCTCCAGGCAAGAACACCGGAGTGGGTTGCCATTTCCCTTTCCAGTGCATGAAAGTGAAAAGTAAAAGTGAAGTTGCTCAGTCATGTCTGACTCTTCGCGACCCCATGGACTGAAGCCTACCAGGCTCCTCTGTCCATGGGATTTTCCAGGCGAGAGTACTGGAGTGGGGTGCCATTGCCTTCTCCAAAATAATGTATAGTATGGTATAAATAACAGACATAATGTATAATATAGTTAGTAACTAAACATCACTCAGCATAAGAACTAAAGCATGGCCAACACATTTGGAGCCCATCTGGTGTGAACCTTATGTTGGCAAAACAGTTTTTATCAACAGTATTTTTGTAAGTATTTCTAAATTGTTGCTTTTGTTATGAGTGTTCATAAGTACTTTACTTGTTAAGTTACAAAAAATCAACAATCAGCTTGATTTCAAATGAATTTGACATATAATTTATATTAAGATTAATGTAATTTCAATCTTAACATCCAGAAACATCTTTGCACTTATCCAAATTTTCTATAATACCTCTCTATAAAGTTGAACTTTTTTTTTAGATCCTTGATCAGATTTGCTTATTTATATCAAGTGCATCATTTATTATTATGGTAACTACAGATCTGTTTTAAAACTTTTTTACTGATATATTAGTATCAGTAATTGAAATTACTGATTATCAGTAGTCAGTAATTGAAAGTATCAGTGATTGAAAATCAATTGATATTTTTAAGTAATTGACAAGCTAATTAAACTTTGGTTTCATTTATAAGTGATTCTTTTCAGTATTACTAAAATATAATTATTTTAAGATGATTCTGTCATACTTTCTCATAGATATTTATCTTATTGTTATACCCTGTCATAGTATAATGGGTAAAATTTCTTGTAATAATGTAGTTTTATGTCCCTAACTTGAATGAAATATTTCTTATTCCCTATTCATATTATTGATATTTATTGAGGTGTATTATTTCCAGAAAGCATCTTTCTTCTTCTTCTATTGAGTATTTTATTAGTTTGTTTTTTATGAGAAGAGATTTACCTTTTTAGTAAATTCATATTTCCATATTTCTGCCCATCATTAGTCTGGCCTTCATCTAAAATGGTGTTGCTCTGCAAACACTGCAACCTATTTTCTGAATAGATTGATTTCCTAAGGAATTGGGCTTCCCAGGTGGCACAGTGGTAAAGAATCTGCCTTCCAGCACAGGAGATGTGGGTTTAGTCCCTGGGTTTGGAAGATCCCCTGGAGAAGGAAATAGCAACTCACTCCAGTATTTTTGCCTGGGAAATCCCATGACAGAGGAGCCTGGAGGGCCACAGTTCATGGGGCCACAAAAGAGTCAGGCACCACTTAGCAACTAAATAATAACAAAGAATTATAACACACTGTTAAGAAGTCTTATCTTGGGTTCCAGATTCTGGCTCACACAAACTCAGCCCCAGGATAGAGGGCCACTCATCCATTTCCTGGATGATACAGATCTTCCATATCTAATCTAACTAACAAACACTGATGCAGGGGGAAGGACTTTTTTTAGAGCACATGTAGCTTTTCTCTCCACTACCATTGATTTTGTAGTTAGTGAAAATACCCTCAGATTATGGAAAAGGACATCTTTTTTTCTGAATACACACATGTAGTTTTTCCAATGAGATTTGAGTACTCTCACAGAATAATTTTGATTATTTTTTTCCTTTTGGAATTAATTTTTCCATTGTCTCCTTATATTGTTATATGGATAGAGTGAAACAATGGGGGTTTTATTTTAAATTGTTCATAAGTTCATACTATTTCTCAGTTATTTTATAGCAAGACAAATTATTGTGATCATTATATATTAACAGTACTTAGGGAAAATAATCACACAATATGATGCCAGAAGTGAACAAATTATATTTATTCATTGTTGATGTTTCTGACTGCAAGTACAAGAAAACTCAAGTCAAGTTGCTAAAAACAACATAATGCATTGTTTCATATAACACATAGGGAAGCCTTGGTTTGTTGATTTAGTGGCTATCAGCAAGAGTATCAAAGGCCCAGATTCTGTCCGTTGCTCTGCTTCCCATTTCCTCAGCTTCTTTCTTTGTCTGACTATAGAAACTCTGTCACTTGCCATAGGATTCTAGGTTACCTAGTGCACCTCTGGCAGTAGGGAAAGTGAGAACACCTCTTCCTCGTCCCTTCCCTTTTGTCTAATTATGCCAGGCTAGCTCACATGCCCTGCTAGACCAATAACCAACAGTAGAGAGAAATCTTTGCAACGATTCCATGTACTGGTCCAGCCAGGCTTCTCTGGTGGCTCAGACGGTAATGTGGGAGACCTGGGTTGGGAAGATCCCCTAGAGGAAGGCATGGCAACCCACTCCAGTATTCTTGCCTGGAGAATCCCCATGGACAGAGGAGCCTAATGATCTACAGTCCATGGGGTCACAAAGAGTCGGACAGAGCAATGGTCAAGCCCGGGATTCCTGGACTAGCAGTAAATCTAGGATTACTAATGGAGAATTTTAGTAATCAGAATTTATAACATCCAAGTCTATTGCTACCACATAAAAAGGGGAGGAACACAGACTATATTGGGCTGTTGCATTTCCTCCCTAAAATTTGTTATCTGCTATCTTGTATTGAAAGCATCTTGTTCACAGAGGAAACAAAACTTACCTTTAAAGGTAAGAATTATTTCATATTTGTTAGTATCTTTCAGGACTTAGCAATAAGGACTAGCAATCAGAATTAAGAAATCAAAACTAGTTATTTCATGGACATTTGCTAAATAAAGTACATAGTTTCTTACTTCACATTTTAATTTTTTTTTTTTTTTTTGGCATTTGGGAAACAGATAAAATAGTTTCCTACTTCCCATTTTATTTTTCTTTTATATTTAGAAAATAGATGAAATAGCTTCCTACTTCCCATTTAATTATTTTGATATTGGGGAAATAGTCAGAAGCTTACCCCTGTGTTTTATAATAATCATAGTTTGATTAGTTTTTACTGTGACATCACCTGTTTACAGACCACAATTTTCTATGTGATTTTCCTAAATATGATTTTATATATAGATAAGCACCTTACTTATAATCATTTCTGTGGTAATGATAGGCTGTGTATATTATCTTTCATTCTGCCAAACTTGCCCTAAAGTGCTCTATTACTCAAATGCCTCATGACCACTGAAAATATGATGTTTATATATTTCTAAATTATATGGTGTTTATGGAATAGCAGAATAGGCTCTATAGTGCTCATAAGAACCTTTTTATGAGATTATGTTTTTCTCTTTGGAATTGGCACCTTACCTCATGTTAAGGAAAAAAAAAAAAACTTAAAAAAAATATGTTCTTGGGATGTTAAGCTGATATGTAATAACATAGGTGCTGCACTAATAACATAGGTGCTTCACTTTGTGAAGAAATATCCATTTGATTTTTGTGTCTGCTGTAGAAAATGATGATCTATTTGCCTGTAATTAATGCTTTAGGCTTTAACTAGGAATAGGTTATACTTATTGGCATGTTGGTACACATCCATCTTATTAGATAGACAATGGCAGGATTAATGAAGCACATAGATTGATACAGAATTTGCAAATTAGCATAACTAATTTAGTTACTGTAAAATAAATTAAATATCACCTTGTAAGCTCTTTTCAGTTTAATTCTTAGTATTAATCTAATTTACAACAGAAATGCACGAACTATTAATTTTTCCTTTTCAGAGATGTCAATTTTTAATTTTCTCAACATTTACTAAGCATCAGCAGAACACCATGTCAACACTGCAAATGAAAAGATTAATAAAACAATTTCCATATTAAAGAAGCTCAAAATCTACTAACAAAAATGAAAATAAATGAGATAATTTAAAATATGCTTTTCATTACAAAAAAATCTAATTGTAAAAACAATCTACACAGAGAAGCTTTTGAGAGAGTTGGAAAACTTTCCTAATGGTGATAAAACCAGAAGTTGAAACTTAAACATATACATTTTTCTTAGAAACTTTTATTCACTTCTTACACTAAAGTGAATTTAAAACTTCATGTTTATTCAGCAGGAAAAGTGACACAACGAATGTTCTTGTCACAATTAGGCTAGAGAAAGGCTTTATAGATTTCTATTTTGTCTAAGAACTCAGGAACAAAATTATTTTCTCATTCTCAAGTTTGTCTGATGTTTAGATAACAAATCAGAAAAATTAATCATATGTGAAGTGTTGAAATAAATAACAAAATGGAAGAAGGAAGGGCATGAAAGTTACCAAACTGAAGGTAAAGAAAACTACTGTACAAAGCTTTCAGTTCAGCTCAGTCGCTCAGTCATGTCTGACTCTTTGCGACCCTGTGGACTGCAACACACCAGGCTTCCCTGTACGTCACCAGCTCCTGGAGCTTGCTTAAACTCATGTCCATCGAGTCAGTGATGCCATCCAACCATCTCATCCTCTGTCGTCCACTTCTCCTCCTGCATTCAATCTTTCCCCAAATCAGTCTTTTCCAATGAGTCAGTTCTTCACATCAGGTGGCCAAAGTATTGGAGCTTCAGCTTCAGAATCAGTCCTTCCAATGAATATGCAGGACTGATTTCCTTAGGATGGACTGGTTGAATCTCCTTGCAGCCCATGGGTCTCTCAGGAGTATTCTCCAAATGAGTTCAAAAGCATCAAAAACTCAGCACTCAGCTTTCTTTATAGTCCAACTCTCGCATTCATACATGACTACTGGAAAAACCATAGCTTTGACTAGATGGACCTTTGTTGGCAAAGTATTGTCTCTGTTTTTAGTATGCTGTCTAGGCACTCATCTCACACGCTAGTAAAGTCATGCTCAAAATTCTCCAAGCCAGGCTTCAGCAATATGTGAACCGTGAACTTCCTGATGTTCAAGCTGGTTTTAGAAAAGGCAGAGGAACCAGAGATCAAATTGCCAACATCTGCTGGATCATGGAAAAAGCAAGAGAGTTCCAGAAAAACATCTATTTCTGCTTTATTGACTATGCCAAAGCCTTTGACTGTGTGGATCACAATAAAATGTGGAAAATTCTGAAAGAGATGGGAATACCAGACCACCTGATCTGCCTCTTGAGAAATCTGTATGCAGGTCAGGAAGCAACAGTTAGAACTGGACATGGAACAACAGACTGGTTCCAAATAGGAAAAGGAGTCCATCAAGACTGTATATTGTCACCCTGTTTATTTAACTTCTATGCAGAGTACATTATGAGAAATGCTGGACTGGAAGAAACACAAGTTGGAATCAAGATTGCTGAGAGAAATATCAATAACCTTAGATATGCAGATGACACCACTCTTATGGCAGAAAGTGAAGAGGAACTCAAAAGCCTCTTGATGAAAGTGAAAGTGGAGAGTGAAAAAGTTGGCTTAAAGCTCAATATTCAGAAAACGAAGATCATGGCATCTGGTCCCAACACTTCATGGGAAATAGATGGGGAAACAGTGGAAACAGTGTCAGACTTTATTTTTCTGGGCTCCAAAATCACTGCAGATGGTGACTGCAGACATGAAATTAAAAGACGCTTACTCCTTGGAAGGAAAGTTATGACCAACCTAGATAGCATATTCAAAAGCAGAGACATTACTTTGCCAACAAAGGTTCATCTAGTCAAGGCTATGGTTTCTCCTGTGGTCATGTATGGATGTGAGAGCTGAACTGTGAAGAAGGCTGAGCGCCGAAGAATTGGTGCTTTTGAACTGTGGTGTTGGAGAAGACTCTTGAGAGTCCCTTGGACTGCAAGGAGATCCAACCAGTCCATTCTGAAGGAGATCAGCCCTGGGATTTCTTTGGAAGGAATGATGCTAAAGCTGAAACTCCAGTACTTTGGCCACCTCATGTGAAGAGTTGACTCATTGGAGAAGACTCTGATGCTGGAAGGGACTGGGGGCAAGAGGAGAAGGGGACGACAGAGGATGAGATGGCTGGATGGCATCACCGACTTGATGGACGTGAATCTGAGTGACCTCCGGGAGTTGGTGATGGACAGGGAGGCCTGGCGTGCTGTGATTCATGGGGTCGCAAAGAGTCGGACATGACTGAGCGACTAAACTGAACTGAACTGAACTAGGTTGGTCATAGCTTTTCTTCCAAAGAGAAAGTGTCTTTTAATTTCATGGCTGCAATCACCATCTGCAGTGATTTTGGAGCCCAATAAAATAAATTCTGTCACTGTTTCCAATGTTTCCCCATTTATTTGCCATGAAGTAATGGGACTGGATGCCATGATCTTACTTTTCTGAATGTTGAGTTTTAAGCCAACTTTTTCACTCTACTCTTTCACTTTCATCAAGACGCTCTTTAGTTCTTCGCTTTTTGCCATAAGTGTGGTGTCATCTGCATATCTGAAGTTATTGATATTTCTTTTAGCAATCTTGATTCCAGCTTGTGCTTCATCCAGCCCACCATTTTGCATGATGTCCTCTGCATATCAGTTAAATAATCAAAGTGACAATATATACCTTGACATACTCCTTTCCAAATCTGGAACCAGTCTGTTTTTTTGTGTCCACTTCTAACTGTTGATTCTTGACCTATATACAAATTTCTTAGGAGGCAAATAAGGTGGTTTCCTATCTCTTTAAGAATTTTACACAATTTATTGTGATCTACACAGTCAAAGGTTTGGCATAATCAGTAAAGCATAAGTAGATGTTTTCCTGGAATTCTTTTGTTTTTTCTATGATCCAGCAAATCTTATCAATTTGATCTCTAGTTCCTCTGCTTTTTCTAAATCCAGCTTGAACATCTGGAAGTTAATGGTTCACACACTGTTGAAGCTTGGCTTGGAGAATTTTGAGTATTGCTTTGCTAGTGTGAGATGAGTGCAATTGTGTGGTACTTTTAACATTCTTTGGCATTACCCTTCTTGGGGATTGGTTGAAAATTGATCTTTTCCAGTCCTGAGGTCACTGCTGAGTTTTCCAAATTTGCTGGCATATTGAGTGCAGCACTTCAAAACATCATTTTTTAGAATTTGAAATAGCTCAGCTGGAATTCCATCACCTTCACTAGCTTTGATTTGTAGCGATGCTTCTTAAGACCTACTTGACTTCACATTCCAGGATGTCTGGCTCTAGGTGAGTGATCACACCATCGTGGTTATCTGGGTCACGAAGATTTTTTTTTTATATAGTTCTTCTGTGTATTCTTTTTACCTCTTATTAATATCTCCTGCTTCTGTTACATCCATACCATTTCTTTCTTGTGCCCATCTTTGCATGAAATGTTCCCTTCAAATCTCTAATTTTCTTTTCCATTCTATTGTTTTCCTCTATTTGTTTGCATTGATCACTGAGGAAGGCTTTCTTATCTCTCCTTGCTATTCTTTGGAACTCTGCATTCAAATGGGTATATCTTTCATTTTCTCCTATACCTTTAGCTTCTCTTTTCTCAGCTATTTGTAAGGACTCCTCAGACAGCCATTTTGCCTTTTTGTATGTCTTTTTCTTGAGGATGGTCTTAATCACGCCTCCTGTATAATGTCATGAATCTCCATCCATAGTTCTTCAGGCACTCTGTCTATCAGATCTAATCCCTTGAATCTATTTCTCACTTCTACTATAATTGTTAAGGGTTTGATTTAGGTCATACCTGAATGGTCCAGTGGTTTTCCCTACTTTCTTCAATTTAAGTCTGAATTTGGCAATAAGGAGTTCATGATCTGAGCCACAGTCAGCTCCCAGTATTGTTTTTGTTGACTCTATAGAGCTTCTCCTTCTTTGGCTACAAAAAATATAATAAATATGATTTTGCTATTGACCATCTGGTGATGTCCATGTGTAGAGTCTTCTCTTGTGTTGTTGGAAGAGAGTGTTTGCTGTGATCAGTGTGTTCCCTTGGCAAAACTCTATTAGCCTTTGCCCTGGTTCATTTTGTACTCCAAGACCAAATTTGCCTGTTACTCCAGATATTTCTTGACTTCTTTTGCATTCCAGTCCCCTATAATGAAAAGGACATTTTTGGGGGGTGTTAGTTCTGGCAGGTCTTGTAGGTCTTCTTAGAACCATTCAATTTCAGCTTCTTCAGCATTACTGGTTGGGAGAAAGCTAAGGTGGTGGAGTAGAAGGATGTGCACTCATTCTGTCCTGCAAGTACTCCAAAATGACATCTTGAGGCTGAACAGCCATCAACAGGAGAATGTTGGATCCCACCAAAAAAAGATATCTCCTATCCAAGGGCAAAGGAGAAGCCCTAGCAAGATGGTAGGAGGGACAAGGTTTCATTAGAATCAAACCCCATACCCGCCAGAGGTGGTGAGAGGACCCAAACAAAACCTTGTGTGCCACACGACCAAAAGACTGCACAGAGACTGAGCCAGACCTGTTTTTGAGTCTCCTGAAGAGGTATGGGTCAGCAGTGGACTACTGCAGAGGCAGGGGCTCTGGGTGCAGCTACCTGGGTCATGCAGCCTATGGCATAAACCCTCTTGGAGGAGGTAGCCATTAACCTCACCATAGAGCTGCTGAGCAGAGGACCCACAAACAGCAGAACAATTATACTTGTACCGTTAAGAAAGTTCTAGGACCCATAACAGATTCCCAGCCTGGCTATCTGCCAAAGGGACTGAGAACCCCCAGAGAATTTGTCTTTGGTGGACACTGGGAATTGATTGTGGAACTTACACAGGACTGGGGATACAGAATCTTGGAGGGCACAAACAAAACCTTGTGTGTACCAGGACGCAGGAGAAAGGAGCAGTGACCCCACAAGAGACTGACCCAGACTTGCCTGTAAGTGTCTAGGAGTTCAAAATGTAGTAATTGGGTGCAATTTCAAAAAAGTTTTAGAGGCGGAAAAACATTTCTTCTCAAGAGTAAAGAATTTCTAAAATGAAGATAGGGCTAAGTAAGATGAGGTTCAGATCAGATCAGATCAGATCAGTCGCTCAGTTGTTTCCGACTCTTTGCAACCCCATGAACTGCAGCACGCCAGGCCTCCCTGTCCATCACCAGCTCTCGGAGGTCACTCAGACTCACATCCATCGAGTCAGTGATGACATCCAGCCATCTCATCCTCTGTCGTCCCCTTCTCCTCCTGCCCTCAATCCCTCCCAGCATCAGAGTCTTCTCCAATGAGTCAACTCTTCGCATGAGGTGGCCAAAATACTGGAGTTTCAGCTTTAGCATCATTCCTTCCAAAGAAATCCCAGGGCTGATCTTCACAATGGACTGGTTGGATCTCCTTGCAGTCCAAGGGACTCTCAAGAGTCTTCTCCAACACCACAGTTCAAAAGCATCAATACTTCGGCGCTCAGCCTTCTTCACAGTCCAACTCTCACATCCATACATGACCACAGGAAAACCCACAGCCTTGACTAGACGAACCTTTGTTGGCAAAGTAATGTCTCTGCTTTTGAATATGCTATCTAGGTTGGTCATAACTTTCCTTCCAAGGAGTAAGCGTCTTTTAATTTCATGTCTGCAGTCACCATCTGCAGTGATTTTGGAGCCCAGAAAAATAAAGTCTGACACTGTTTCCACTGTTTCCCCATCTATTTCCCATGAAGTGATCGGACCAGATGCCATGATCTTCGTTTTCTGAATGTTGAGCTTTAAGCCAACCTTTTCACTCTCCACTTTCACTTTCATCAAGAGGCTTTTTAGTTCCTCTTCACTTTCTGCCATAAGGGTGGTATCATCTGCATATCTGAGGTTATTGATATTTCTCCCGGCAATCTTGATTCCAGCTTGTGTTTCTTCCAGTCCAGCATTTCTCATGATGTACTCTGCATATAAGTTAAATAAACATGGTGACAATATACAGCCTTGATGTACTCTTTTTCCTATTTGGAACCAGATGAGGTTAATAAATATAAAATAAATTATTGCTGTACAGTTGCTCAATCATATCTGACTTTGAGACCTAATGGACTGTAGCACGCCAGGCTTCCTGTCCTTCACTATCTCTTGGAGCTTGCTCAAACATGTGACCATTGAGTTGGTGATGCCATTTAAACATCTTGTCCTCTATCGTCCCTTCTATTCCTGCCTTGAATCTTTCTCAGCATGAGTCTTTTCCAGTGAGTCAGTTTTTCGCATCAGCTTGCCAAAGTATTGGAATTTCAGCTTCAGCATCAGTCCTTCCAATGCATATTCAGGACTGATTTCCTTTAGGATGGACTGGTTGGATCTCCTTGCTGTCCAAAGGACTCTAAAGAGTCCAACACCACAGTTGAAAAGCACCAATTTTTTGGTGCTCAGCTTTCTTTATGGTCCAACTTTCTCATCCATACATGACTACTGGAAAAACCATAGGTTTGACTAGATGGACCTTTGTTGTAATGTGTCTACTTTTTAATACACTCTCTAGGTTGGTCATAGATTTTCTTCCAAGGAGCAAACGTCTTTTAATTTTATGGCTGCAGTCATCATCTCAAGTGATGTTGGAGCCCCCAAAATAAATTCTGTCACTGTTTCTATTGTTTCCCCATCTATTTGCCATAAAGTAATGGGACCAGATGTCCTGATCTTAGTTTTCTGAGTGTTGAGTTTTATGCTAGCTCTTTTACTCTCTTCTTTCACTTTCACCAAGACTCTTTTTTGCTGCTGCTGCTGCTGCCAAGTCGCTTCAGTCGTGTCTGACTCTGTGCAATCCCATAAACAGAAGCCCACCAGGCTCCCCCATCCCTGGGATTCTCCAGGCAAGAACACTGAAGTGGGTTGCCAGTTCCTTCTCCAATGCATGAAAGTGAAAAGTGAACGGGAAGTTGCTCAGTTGTGTCTGACTCTTAGCGACCCCATGGACTACAGCCTACCAGGCCCCTCCATCCATGGGATTTTCCAGCCAAGAGTAATGGAGTGGGGTGCCATTGCCTTCTCCAGAGGCTCCCTTACCTGCCTCCTGAGAAACCTGTATGCAGGTCAAGAAGCAACAGTTAGAATTGGACATGAATCAATGGATTGATTCAAAATTGGAAAAGGAATACTTCAAGGCTGTATATTGTCATCCTGCTTATTTAACTTCTCTGCAGAGTACATCATGTGAAATGCTGGAATGGATGAAGCACAAACTGGAATCAAGACTGCCAGGAGGAATATCAATAACCTCAGTTTTGGAGATGATACCACCCTTATGGCAGAAAGTGGAGAGAGCCTCTCCACTTTCCATCTCCAAAACTGAGTTTTGGAGATGATACCACCCTTATGGCAGAAAGTGGAGAGAGCCTCTCCATCTCCACTGTTGCCCCTTGACAAAAAAGGGAAAACCCCTCCACTTTCCATCTCCAAAACTGAGTTTTGGAGATGATACCACCTTTATGGCAGAAAGTGGAGAGAGCCTCTCCACTTTCCATCTCCAAAACTGAGTTTTGGAGATGATACCACCCTTATGGCAGAAAGTGGAGAGAGCCTCTCCACTTTCCATCTCCAAATCTGAGGTTATTGATATTCCTCCTGGCAGTCTTGATTCCAGTTTCTGCTTCATCCATTCCAGCATTTCACATGATGTACTCTGCAGGATGACAATATACAGCCTTGAAGTATTCCTTTTCCAATTTTGAACCAATCCATTGTTTCATGTCCAATTCTAACTGACCTGCATACAGGTTTCTCAGGAGGCAGGTAAGGGGGTCTGGTATTCCCATCTCTTTAAGAATTTTCCACATTTTGTTGTTATCCATACAACAAAAGACTTTAGTGTAGTCAATGAAGCAGAAGTCGATATTTTTTCTGGAATTCTCTTGTTTATTCTATGACTCATTGGATATTGGCAACTTGATCTGATTTTTCTTCCTTTTCTAAATATAGCTTACACATCTGGAATTTCTCAGTTAACATACTGTTGAAGCCTAACTTGGAGAATTTTGAGCATTACTTCGCTAGTATGTGAAATGAGTGCAATTGAGAATAGTGTGAACATTCTATGGCACTGTTTTTCTTTGGGATTGGTGAAAAGTGACCTTTTTCAGTCTGTGACCACTGCTGAGTTTTCCAAATTTGCTGATGTATTGAATGCAACACTTCCACAGCATCATCTTTCAGGATTTGAAATAGCTCAACTGGAATTCCATCACCTCCACTAGCTTTGTTTGTAGTGATGCTTCCCACTTGACTTTACACTCCAAGATGTATGACTCTAGGTGATTGATCACACCATTGAGGTTATCTGGGTTATTAAGATCTTTTTTTAAATAGTTCATCTGTGTATTCTTGTCACCTCTTCTTAATATCTTCTGCTTCTGTTAGGTCCATACAATTTCTGTCCTTTATTGTGCACATTTTTGCGTGAAATGTTCACTTGGTGTCTCTAATTTTCTTGAAGAGATCTCTAGTCTTTCCCACTCTATTGTTTTCCTCTAGTTCTTTGCACTGATCACTTAGGAAGGTATTCTTATCTCTCCTTGCTATTCTTTAGAACTCAGCATTCAGATGGGTGTATCTTTCTGTTTCTCTTTTGCCTTTCATTTCTCTTCTTTTGTCAGCTATTTCTAAGGCCTCCTCAGACAACCATTTTGCCTTTTTCCATTTATTTAAAAAAATCCATTGGTTCAAGATATCAAAGATCTAAATTGATTTATCTAGAACATTCACAGAGTACATCATGAGAAACCCTGGCCTGGAAGAAGCACACACTGGAATCAAGATTGCTGGGAGAAATATCAATAACCTCAGATATGCAGATGACATGACCCTTATGATAGAAAGTGAAGGGGAAGTAAAAAGCCTCTTGATGACAGTGAAAGTGGAGAGTGAAAAAGTTGTCTTAAAGCTCAACATTCAGAAAACGAAGATCATGGCATCTGGTCCCATCACCTCATGGGAAATAGATGAGGAAACAGTGGAAACAGTGTCAGACTTTATTTTGGGGGCTCCAAAATCACTGCAGATGGTGATTGCAGCCATGAAATTAAAAGATGCTAACTCCTTGGAAAGAAAGTCATGACCAACCTAGACAGCATATTCAAAAGCAGAGACATTACTTTGCCAACAAAGGTTCGTCTAGTCAAGGCTGTGGTTTTTCCAGTGGTCATGTATGGATGTGAGTGGTGGACTGTGAAGAAAGCTGAGCGCTGAAGAGTTGATGCTTTTCAACTCTGGTATTGGAGAACTCTTGAGAGTCCTTTGGACTTCAAGGAGATCCAACCAGTCCATTCTAAAGGAGATCAGTCCTGGGTGTTCTTTGGAAAGAATGATGCTAAAGCTGAAACTCCAGTACTTTGGCCACCTCATGCGAAGAGTTGACTCATTGGAAAAGACTCTGATGTTGGGAGTGATTAGGGGCAGGAGGAGAAGGGGATGACAGAGGATGAGATGGCTGGATGGCATCACTGACTCGGACTTGAGTTTGAGTGAACTCTGGAAGATGATGATGGACAGGAAGGCCTGGTGTGCTGCAATTCATGGGGTCGCAAAGAGTCAGACACAACTGGGTGACTGAACTGAATGAACTGAGAACATTCATACATTATAGACAGTACGTGCCAACTTTGTCTTTCTAGTCTCGTGAACACTGTTGTGTACTTGATCTAGGAGCATTTGTTTTGTTATTTCTCTCTTTTGAAGTCAGTCTCCCTATGGTGCAGTACTACTCATTTAAATGATATTTTCTAAAACATTTCATGTGGTGCAATCACAACTTTCAACATAGAAGTTTAAGTACTGCCTTTTTATTTCTGTTATTGTTGATAATTGTATTTTATAGTTTGCTGAGTACTTTGATTTATGTTTTCTTATTTAGCTTTTAAAATACATGAAATTTTTAAAATTTAAATTTATTTATTTTAATTAGAGGCTAATTACTTTACAATATTGTATTGGTTTTGCCATACATCAACATGAATCCGCCACAGGTGTACACGTTATCCCAATACTGAACCCCCCACCCACCTCCCTCCCCATACCATCCCTCTGGGTCATCCCAATGCACCAGCCCCAACCTTCCTGTATCCTGCATCGAACCTGGACTGGAGATTCATCTCTTATATGATATTATACATGTTTCAATGCCATTCTCCCAAATCATCCCCCCTCCCTCTCCCACAGAGTCCAAAAGGCTGTTCTATACATCTGTGTCTCTTTAGCTGTCTCGCATACAGGATTATTGCTATCATCTTTCTAAATTCCATATATATGCGTTAGTATACTGTATTGGTGTTTTTCTTTCTGGCTTACTTCACTCTATAATCGGCTCCAGTTTCATCCACCTCATTAGAACTGATTCAAATGTATTCTTTTTAATGGCCAAGTAGTATTCCATTGTGTATATGTACCACAGCTTTTTTTATCCAGTCATCTGCTGATGGACATTTAGGTTGTTTCCATGTCCTGGCTATTGTAAACAGTGCTGCGATGAACTTTGGGGTACACATGTCTCTTTCAATTCTGGTTTCCTCGGTGTGTATATCCAGCACTGGGATTGGTGGGTCATATGGCAATTCTATTTCCAGTTTTTTAAGGACTCTGCACACTGTTCTCCATAGTGGCTGTACTAGTTTGCATTCTCACCAACAGTGTAAGAGGGTTCCCTTTTCTCCACATCCTCTCCAGCATTTATGGCTTGTAGACTTTTGGATCGCAGCCATTCTGACTGGCATGAAATGGTACCTCATAGTGGTTTTGATTTGCATTTCTCTGATAATGAGTGATGTTGAACATCTTTTCATGTGTTTCTTAGCCATCTGTATGTCTTCTTTGGAGAAATGTCTACAAAGCCACAGTCATCAAGGCAGTATGGTACTGGCACAAAGACAGAAATATAGATCAATGGAATAAAATAGAAAGCCCAGAGATAAACCTATGCACCTATGGACACCTGATGCTTGACAAAGGAGGCAAGAATATGCAATGGAGAAAAGACAATCTCTTTAACCAGTGGTGCTGGGAAAACTGGTCAACCACTTGTAAAAGAATGAAACTAGAACACTTTCTAACACCATACACAAAAACAAACTCAAAGTGGATTAAAGATCTAAACATAAGACCAGAAACTATAGAACTCTTAGAAGAGAACATAGGCAAAACACTCTCCAACATAAATCTCAGCAGGATCCTCTATGACCCACCTCCCAGATTATTGGAAATAAAAGCAAAAATAAACAAATGGGATCTAATTAAAATTAAAAAGCTTCTGCACAACAAAAGAAACTATAAGCAAGGTGAAAAGACAGCCTTCAGAATGGGAGAAAATACTAGCAAATGAAGCAACTGACAAACAACTAATCTCAAAAATATACAAGCAACTCCTGCAGCTCAATTCCAGAAAAATAAATGAACCAATCAAAAAATGGGCCAAAATACATGAAATTTTTTAGAACAATTTCAGATAAAAGCAATGATGCATTTGCTTTTATACAAGGGGGAGTATAATCCCCCTTGTAGAGACTATACAAGCAGTCTTTGACACTGGAAATTTAATTATACTATTATTTACAACTATGTTATCCCTAACCACATTTATTATGTAACTACCATATGTTGGGGGCTTCCTTGGTGACTCAGTGGTAAAGAATCTGCCTGCCATTGCAGAAGACCCAGGTTTGATCCCTGTGTCAGGAAGATCCTCTGGAAAAGGAAATGACAACCCACTCCAGAAGGCAATGGCACCCCACTCCAGTACTTTTGCCTAAAAAATCCCATGGACAGAGGAGCCTGGTAGGCTGCAGTCCATGGGGTCGCTAGAGTCGGACACAACTGAGTGACTTCACTTTCACTTTTCACTTTCATACATTGGAGAAGGAAATGGCAACCCACCCCCATGTTCTTGCCTGGAGAATCCCAGGGACAGGAGGCCTGGTGGGCTGCTGTCTATGGGGTTGCACAGAGTCGGACATGACTAAAGCGAAACTGCAGCAGCAGCAGCAGCAATCTCATGAGCAGAAAAGCCTTGTGGGCCACAGTTCATGGTGTCTCAAAAGAGGTGGACATGAGTTAGTAGCTAAACAACAGCAACAGTCATATGTTTATTAACTTTCTTCTGTCATTCTACATCATATAGTTCATATGATTCCGTAGTGTAATGCTAAGGCTGGAAGAATTTGGGGAAATGGGATGGATTGAATTGAACTAAGTTAAATGGAAGGAAGAAAGGAGAAAATATAAAAGGAACAATGAAAGTTATATATATACTTTAAAGTAGAATATTTGTTTTGTTTCTTGTGTTTAATTCTATGGCTCTGGTGATAAATCCAAATGAACACTTCTGAAATATTTTAAGATTTAGTGATAGTGTTTGATTAGGATTTCCACTTTTCTAAGTAAATCTGTAAAAGACAGTTCTAAATTTGATGAACACATTTTAATATTACTATTAAAAAAGTAACTCCAATTCAGTATTTATTATCTTTATTACAAAGAAAAAAAAATAGTGTCATAGAAATGATTGGATCACATTATTAAAAATATCAGCATAAATTCTTAATATATTTTTAAATGTACTTCTTTTTAAAATTTTTATTTATTTTAATTGAAAGCTGATTAAAATTGACTTAGTTGATTTTGAATTATTTACCTAGCACTAGAAATACAGGAGATGTTTTTATAATAAAATAGCTTTTCTAAGATCAAATGAACAGACTTTGGGGGAAAATACAGATTAGTTTATACATTTAATTGTATATAAATTCTTATGAGTCTACCATTATGAGATAGTGCCTAAAGAAGGAAAAAAAAATTATTCTGGGCACCAGTCCTTATAATAACAAATAAATTAAACTCTATTACCTGTTCAATCACAGAAAAAATTCACTAAAGAAAAGAAAAAAATCAACAAAAGTCATGAAGCTGTTTCTAAACTAGTTATTAATTAAACCAAACTGTTTTTTTCAAATGTCTTTGAGGAGAACAGTTAAATATTGCACAAAGAAAACTTCTACGATTTTGACAGAGGTTTCCTCATTTCTAACTTTTCTGTAAAAATAATGTAGAAATTATGTAAATGATATTTCTAAAATGTAGGTATAGTAATACAATAAATTAAATTACATACAATTGACTTTCTGATTTGTCATGTTGGTACATTTATAAAATTATCCTATTTTTATCAAAGGGCTAAGTCATATGTAGATCTATAATTGGTTTTTATCAATTTTATTGTCATTTTTATTAAAAAATAACACTAAGTGACCCATTCCCTAGATAGGAAAATTAAATTTGCTTTATCAGGCAAGCCCTAATAATTGTCAGGGGATAAAATTCTATTTAATGGGATGATTGTATTCAATTTGAGTTTCTTCTTTGTCATGAGTTTTTGTGGTGGAAAATGATCCCCTTGCTTTTTGCAGGGAGGTATGCCTGAGATCTCCTTTATGGCATTTCAAAAACAATATGTTGATTGTGACATGTCTCTTTTCAAACTCTGGGTTGAAAAGAACATTAAGTCATTAAAAACTCTTATGAAGTGGATTCTGTCCCAGATGCTTAAATTTTGAGGTAATGGAGGAAGTATGCAATGACCTTGAGGTGGAACCATGCCTAAAGAGTTTGGGTTAGAGGGATGGAGGAAAACTAGGGAGTTTGTAATACAGGGGGAAAGCAGAGTAGAAGGAGATAAACTTACAGAAGTAATTGAGGGGGGTTGGTGAACACAGATAACAGGAAAGAGTTAGTTTGTTTTGTAAAATGGGCTAAATCATAGTGCCTATGGCATACAGTTTTGTAAAGATTAAATAAAATAATCCTCTTTACTTCCAAGAGCTTAGACTAATTCCTGAAAAATAACTGGGCAAGATTATTATTATTCTTTACGTGTTTACTTTGTGTGTGTGTATGTGTGTTTACAAACATGAAAATGCTACTGCTTTGTTTAGATATGTGTATTTATAGTTAAGTTTAGTTGCTCAGTCACATCCAACTCTTTGTGACCCCATGTACTGTAATTACTACCAGGATCCTTGGTCCATGAGATTCTTCAGGCAAGAATACTGGAGTGGGTTGCCATTTCCTCCTCCAGGGTATCTTCCCTACCCAAGGACTGAACCCGGATCTCCCTCACTGTGGTCAGATTCTTCACCATATGAGCCACAAGATGTGATAGCAGACTTATTCAAACATAAAAACTTAAATTCTGGGTGCATATTGCTGGACATAAAACTCTTCAGCTTGATTCAATCAAAACTCATCTAGTGCATCTGGATATATTTAGAGAATCAAGGGCTAAGGCTTCTGAAATAACAGACAAGTTTATAAAACCACTCAGGGTCACTGCATATAACAGGATGCTGAGCAGTGAACAATGATAAGGTAAATTTTAATTTTTTAATGAAAAGAAGTTGTTGATAACAGTGGTTTCACAACATTTAGGTGATAGTAATCTCAAAATAATTAGATTTGCAATCAAAAGATGAAGATGAAAAAGGTTATTAGTGAGATAAAAATGCAAATAATAGAAAGTGCAATGTTTTTATATTAAAGAAACTATAGAGGTTAATTGGGAGCAATAACTGAAGGAAAATATTAATGAGAATTTGGAAATATTCAAAACTCCATATTTTATGGAGACAGCTAAGACATTTACAACTAAGCACTTCAAAATTTAAACAGAAAATAGTTTGAATGGACAAGAGTTTAATGAGAAGGGATAATAGATATCTATTAACTATGCCCAGTAAGATGAGAATGTAGTCCAATATTTTTATCCAAGCCTACGCAAACAATTTAAATTCCTTGATTTTCCTTTTATATAAATGTTTACAGACATCAGGCTCTCTAAATCTTGGCAAATGGTCCCAATGAGGCTGGATGAGAGGAGAGAGCATTGTCAGGCCTTAGCCCTTCCTGAGCAATGCATCTGATGGAAGTTTTCCAGCTCTCCAGAAAACCTATCTTCTACAAAGATAAAAGGGCACAATGAGTAAGTAAAGACTAAAGTATGCCTTTTAAGTGCACAAGCTAGTGACATCTTTTTCCAGGTTCTTAAATTCAAACTTCTTGTAAAATTTAAAAAATCATACTATAGAAATGATGTACTCTGATTAAAAAAAAAAAGACAACCTGTATTTTATTGATTAACCTACCTGAAATGTGGTTTTATTCTCTATGGTATTCTATTATTTGGTAATTCAGTCACAGATGAAATATCTTTTTCTTTTCAGCCCGTGAATGTGTAAGCTTTGTGTCTTTAAATAGAAATTATCAAAAATGAGTCAGCTTTTATAATCGTCTAGTACCCTTATTTTTCTCCAGTGGCCAATAAGCAATGGGAAATGTTTTTGGAAATATACCAATTCATTATCTTGTTCTAAATATCCATACCAACCTAGGAAAGATGATTATGAAGATAAACTAATTTGAGAGTTAAATGTTATTTTTCCATAACAATGTACATCTGCATTTAGGTTAAAAATACTGGTTCAAATGAACTGTAACTGACTCAGTGCCACGCTGAGCTAATAGGTAACTTCAATTTTCCTTATATCCTGATGTGATTTGCATTCATTTGAATAGCTTATAGATTTAATAGGAATTGGACCCAATTTACTATTGGACTTGGAATAAAAGTTTCAAGTTCTGTCTTTGATAGTTGCTAGTCATGTGACTTAGGAAAGTCAGTTTCTAAATTATTATTAAAATTTTCTACACACTGATACTGGACATAAACTCCTGCCTCAGTTTTGAAATTAAAAAGGCTGTCTTTCTTTTATTTTCCTTTTTAAACATTTTTAATTGTAGCATTTTTAACATAGAGTTAAAAATATGAAGACCCCCTTGATTAATTCTTAGGTAGTATTGTATACCACCAAACAAATGTAAATGTGCTGATATCAGTGGTGATCTTAATTGCCCCAAACTTGAAACTATCCATATGCTAACAAAATGGATAAAGGTCTTCACATATGGTTCTTCAGTGGAATTCTACAGAACAGTAAGAATCAAATGAAATATAGAGAATAACATATACTTCTCTAACTACATTTTAATGCTAGTTTCCTTGTGTATAAAATGAATAACATTGCCCAAATACAATCATTAATGATACTTTGCAAAAAATCATAGAGCACTCAATTAGACAAATGTAAAGTGATTTGCCAATTAGATGAATATGAAAATATATTTAGAAAGCCTGTACATGCTTAAGATGAGTCCATTAATGTCCTAAATATTTTTAGAACTACTAGAAAGACTTTAAAATCCTGTTATGCACAAGGAAATAAGAATTCATCCCTGTTTGAGTTCAGAATAATTGCAACTTTTGATTTCATAAACATGCTTTCTTTTCCCTTTGCCTTTGTTTTAGTGTCATCTATGCCAACCATGCTCTAGCATAATCATCCCTGATTCAGTTCAAATGTTGTCTTTTTCATGGAGTTCTTTATTTATTGAAAGCCTATAATGTACCCTAAATTAAGTTTGGTGAGAAAAAAGGCTCTCTTTCCACTGATATGCTAGATAAACTTGCATCCTCAAGAGTTAACATGATCTTCTATTTTGAAGTTTCTGCATTGAATCGTATCACATTTCCAGTAGCAGAACGACAATTCTATTAAGATATTAAAGATGAATTGATCCTCAGACTAGCAGAAGAAAATTCTTAAAGTATAAAATGCATAATTATTACACATTTTCAGCCTATGACAGGTAAGATTAAAAAATACTAATTTTACTTACTTAAAAAATTTTCCAAGTAAGTGTAAAGATGACTCTCCAAAGAAGGGGCTTGTATTCCAGCAGGCAGTTTCCCTCTCTCCAAAACTAATTTATGGAGAGATACACAGTGGTTTCCCAGAATTTACAAGTATCCTGAGCTTTAATTAGTAGATCTTCCCTATGCAGTATGATGAGTGACATGTAGAGTCTCAAATAATGGGCTTGAAAATGAAGCAATTCATCTAATAACCAGGTAATCAGCAATCTAGGATGTAAATCACTGACAGCGTCAAATCACGTTTACATGTGTATCACCTGTCATGGTACATCTGCCTGGATGCTACAGGCAGAGAACCTTGAGTCTTGGATGACAATTTATTATATTCCCCACTAATCTTGACATTGCTCTGGTCATTCATAAACTCTTCTATCTTCACAGTGGAGCAATGTGTTAGAATAATCCTAAACTGGATTTCCCTCCATTCTAGTCTCTCTTCAGGGTACTTACTTCCCTATTTTAAAATTCTACTCCTGTTTCACAGTAGAGCTTGAAAGTCTATCAAGAGCTTTAGACAACACAAATGTATAGTCTCTCCAGGCAGTGAGAAGGACACAGTCATTACAAACTCAAGGACAGATTTTCCATTCCTGGAAATATGTGGAAATAACTATATAACTTTCTTTGATTCAATCTTCTAACACCTATCTTCTAATACCTACTTCTCACACATCTCTTTTTCAGAGTAGCTGTCAACAACATAAACAAGAGTAAAAATAAAACATTCTCAGTGCTCTTGGTGCTAGTTTAATTTTGAAGGGGTGACCAGCTGTATGATACACCTAAAAATCTTTTGATATTAAGTGATTCCTTGCAATATCATTTATAAGCTATTTACCTTTGCATGATATACCATCGTTCAAACAGATGTCTTATTCTTGTATATTGAGGTTGTTTCTATATGGTTAAGATTATTAAAAATATAAATGATAAAAAACATAAAGGATATTTGAGCACTATATATTTTTATTTTTAAAATTTTGTAATAAAATTTATTATAATTAAATTCAGAAAAAGTAAATAGGAAATACCAAATATCTATGTACCCAAATGTCATAAACAGTGACAGTTTGCAGTATTCTTTACCATTTTTGTTTTTATGTGATAGAAATAAAATATTACAGATAAAATTGAGGATGTAATTTTTGCTTACCATCCTCCCCAAGGCATTCAATTTCCTTTTTCTGTGGAAGAAACCACTGCCATATACTGCCTATACATTTTTCCACTTCATTTTATAAATTTTGCTTCATATAAATGAATCCATTACTATGCATATTGTTGTATGTTTATTTAATGTACTCAAATGCAATTATTACAAAGAATTGTGTGAAATTTCCTTCTATGATATATTTCATTTAATAGAATATTTTTGAGAATTATCCAAATGGGTACATATACATACATACATATATATATATATACACCTATGTATATATATAGTATATAATAAACTATATATTAGTTTATTATTTCATTATATCATAATTTTTAATTTATTTACCTAAAGTAGATCTTTGAATTGTTCTCATTTTGTTCTTTTAGGAACAATTCTACATTGACCTAAGTTGAATTTGTATCCTAATGATGACACATTTTAGAGGAACTAGAGTTCCTCTGAGATTTACACCCAAGAGCAGTATCACTGTCATTGGCTATATATAGCTCAAGCCTATTAAATGATGTCAAGTTATTTTTCAAGTAACTTGAAGTGTGGAATCTCCAAGTGGAGATTCCAATTTACTTTCCAAATTTGAGTAAGAAAATTGTTTATCATATTCTAGAAGATTTTTTTGTGGGGGTTAAGAGAATTTTGACTTCTGTCTACAGCTGTGGTTTCATTGATGGTTATTTATTTCCACAGTAAGTTCTTTATAATTGCCCTTACTAAAAATAGCTCATTTTAACTGTCCAATATTGTTGACCTAAAACTTGCATCTCTTTCAGTAGATATGTATGAAGTACCTGTCACATGCTGGGCGATATAGGGACAGGGACTGTTCATAATCCTGTTTGCAAATATTTCCTCTGGGTTATTTGGGATGATGCTTTCCTTGGCCTTAAGTACTTTCTTCACATGTACATGCTGATCACACTATTAAGCAAAGTAGTTTATTATCAGAAAATTAATAAACTATGCTGCTGCTGCTAAGACACTTCAGTTGTGTCCAACTCTGTGCGACCCCATAGATGGCAGCCCACCAGGCTCCCCCATCCCTGGGATTCTCCAGGCAAGAACACTGGAGTGGGTTTATAAACTATAGCTATATATAATAAAATGGGTCAATTCACAAACATTGAGTGAAATAAAAAAGGCAAAAAGAATATGTACTCAAATTTATTAATTTCTGAATCAGATCTAAGTAATGTTTGCATATATCTAATTATATTTGCATGCCAAGCAAATATAACAGTATCACAGTGCTGTTTACATATGAGGGATTAGTGACTGAAAGCAGAGACAACCAGAACTTCTGAGTTCGGGGATATATTCTATTTATTAACCAGCATGAGAGCTGCACAGGTATATTTTGTGAAAATTCATTAAGCTATATACTTATGATTTATAAACTATTCTTATTTGTGATATATTTTATAAATAAGGCAATAAATCGATAGAAAATTGGAAAATGAAGTTGAGGAAACTTAAGCTAAGTAGGAAAAAATGAAACAAAATAGGGGAAAGAGATACAAGGAATCAATCTAGGATTTAAAAAATCAGATTAATCAAAATTCAAGAAAGATGATAGAAAATCTTGAGGAGATAAGGTGTCAAAGAGATTATAGAAAGAAAAATTTCTGGATCTAAAGGAAAAAAATCTTCAAATTAAAAGTGTCAACTTGCCTTGTGCAATGAATATGCATTAGCAAAATTCAAACAACAAAAACAGTTAAAGGGAACACTTAAAAGCTTCTGTGAGGAAATTGAAAATACTAAAAATAAGTAAACTAAAACACTAACAAATCAAAAATTTAAATACAAGTGAACTGGAGTAAGAATAGTATCAGATGTCTTATTGGTAGCATTGGACATTAGAGAACAATGGACTGATGCTTTTACTTAAAAAAATTATTTTCTATCTAGAATTTTGTTCCAAATGGAAAAAATTAAAAGGAAAGAATAAAGGCATTTTCTTTTGTGATATACATTTATATAGCATGTTTGTTTTCTAAAGAATTCAATAGAGAATTTATTTCCAACTAAACAAGGTATTAAACCAAGAGAGAAAATATGAAAATAAATACATATGGATTTAACCTAGACGAAAATAAAGAAAGTGAGAGTGAAAGTGAAGTTGCTCAGTCGTGTCCGACTCTTTGTGACCCCATAGACTGTAGCCTACCAGGCTCCTCCGTCCATGGGATTTTCCAGGCAAGAATACTGGAGTGGGTTGCCATTTCCTTCTCCAGGGGATCTTCCCAACCCAGGGATCGAACCCGGGTCTCCCGCATTGGAGGCAGACACTAACCTCTGAGCCACCAGGGCACGAAAATAAAAGAGACATTCAAAAACCATATATAAGTAGCAACCTTTGAAAAGAATGGGAATTCTGAAAAGCCTCAATTTACAATGAAGGCAATTGATAGATGGTGAAAATGGATGTTCACTTGAATTTGATGCTATGTACATTATCCGTAGAATAATCTGAGAGTTCAGAATTAAGGTCACATTAAAATGCAATGCAATTGCAATTTTGCTTGGCACTGTACTAAAAAAAAATCTTATTTGTATCATCCAAGTTATCTGAATAATGTTATTATTCAGTTTTAAGTTTCTGGAATCAATTTCAGAAATCTGTTTACTAGAAGATATGAAAGTAAAGAATTTAGGAGATGAGAGGATGTGAGGAGAAGTGAAGGGAATGAAAATGTGCCAAGGTTGTCACCCAATAATGTAGAGCATCAAAAGATAGTGTCTGTGGTTTATAGGAAAATACTATAAGTTTTCTGAGGAGGCAGAGGTAATTAGAGCAGAGCAGATGAATGCCAATATAACTAATAGGAGAAGTAGGAACAACGAGAGATGTAGTTTAAGTAGCTGTGCTTTTGTCATAAACACATCTGCATCACAACTCCTAGGCGCAGAAAAAAAGAAACTTTGTGTCTTGGACTATTCCATTTTCAAGCCCACCTAGTCTCTGATTGCTGTTCTGATTCCATGGCTGATTAAATGTAGAGTCTGTTTTTTTCTCTCAGCTTGTTCAGAGTCTGAAACCTCTTTGTGGTTGGTATGGCCTCACTTTGGGTCCCTCTGGCTTAAAGCTGTGAGATGCAGCTACATTGTGCATCCTTCCAGCTAACTGTCACACCGTGCCCAAGCTCTGATGTGGGATATCTCCTCTGGGAGTCCTCACAGCCAATTCATTACTTATCTATTTTGCATCTGTGCCACAGATGAAATTCAGAGGGCTTGGAAAGCCTTATCTGAGACTCCATTTGCCTGAATAAGATGGCGATGTTAAAGGGATATGGTGGGAGGGTGGCTCTGCAGTCGTTGCGCGAGTTCTAAAGGGAACTGTATTGGTATCCTACTGCTCCTGTAACAAATTACCATGCAGTTAGTGGTTTAAAACAACATGAGGTTATTATTTTATAATTCTGGAGTCAGATGACTGAAACAGGTTTCACGTTAGTAAAATAAGGGTGTCAGCAGGTTTGCATTTGTTCTGGAGGCTCATAGGAGAATCTCTTGTTACCTTTGTGGCATGCTCAAGCATGCCACCTGCATCATTTGAGGCCACCTGCATCGTTTAGTTCTTGGCTCCTTCCTCCATCTTCAAAACCAACAGAATAACATTTTCACATATGTTGCTCTCTTTTTTATGCCTCTACTTATAAGGTCCCTTGTAATTACATTGGGTCTACAAAGGTAATCCAGGATAATCTCCCCATCTCAAAATCTTTATTTTAGTCACATCAGCATGGTAAGGTAACATCTTCACAGATGCCAGGGATGAGCATGTGGACATCTTTAAGGGGTCATTTTCCCTACTACAGGAGCCAAGGGTAAAAGTCCATTTTGTGCCAACTGTCCCCGCTACATTTCTAATGTAACTCCTTTCTAGGAAGCGTAGTTGTCTGACAGTCTTGCTTTCCTATCCCTTTCTCACTGTTACTTTCCCTTTAGCTCCCAGAATCCAATGTGTCATGCTCTCCTTTTTTCTGCCTTCAGTTTATTATTGAGTCATTATTAGACACAGGCATGGTTTTTCTATACATTTGGAAAACTCTGTGTTGACATAAGAAATAAAGAGTGCAAGCATAGAACAAGGGTGACGTTAAATCACTTTAGAATTTCTTTTTAAAGACAATTGCATGGATCTCAAGATGATAGTCTTTTGAGATACTCCTGTTTGGCAGATAAGAAGCTGATTATTGCCTTATTCTTTCTCTTTGCTTTTTTTTTTCCTGCAGCAAATATTCATGTTCTCTAAACCCATCTATCTAAGCCAGATAGATGTCTTTCAGTAGGGAGAAGGTCAGATACTCAAGAGACAAAGAAGAACTATACAAAAAAACTATCAAAATATGAATGTGTTAGGAAGTACATCCTCAACTAGCAGACAATGTGTAATGGGAGTTGTGAAAATATAAAGAAATATTATTGATATGAAACTATTAATTAGAATCATCAAAAATAGTGATTTAAAAATAGAATTGGAGGGATGGACAAGAGACCTTCTGCATTATTTGATTCTTTATCTATTACATTATTTACATAAGAAACAAAATGTTGAAAGAATTTTTAATTAAATACTGGGTGAATGTCTGTCTAAGAAATTGACCTGTAGAAAAGTGAAGGTTAAAATTATCTCTTTTAGTTACAAATATTTCAGTAGTCTAAAGGGAATATTTGAACAAAGCAGAATTGGTACACCCTTAGGATATACCTTAAGAAAATACATGTCTTTATGGTAACTAGTACAATGTGCCACTTCCTCTGGTTAGATGCAGTCATATGTCTGAGTTCACAGCTTGGCAAGAAGAAGGTAGGCTAGATTTCATCCCCCATCGCCCATCACCAGACACCCTCTTGAAGTCGACCACCAGCAAAACCAATATTGGTGCTTATGTTTGCTGTTGTTGTTTCAATCTAAAAGCAGGAAAAAAAAATTATTCAAAGTAAAAAGATGGTTGCTGCCGTTAGTGGCATGTGAGTGATTGTGAAGTCACTTCAGTCGTGTCTGACTTTGCAACCCTACGGACTGTAGCCTGCCAGGCTCCTCTGTCCCTGGCATTGTCCAGGCAAGAATACTGTGGTGGGTTGCGATGCCCGCCTTCGGGGGATAGTCCTGGCCCAGGGATCGAACCTGCATCTTTTGCGTCTCTATCACTGACTATCACTAGTGCCCCCTGGGAAGCCCGCAGTTAGAGGCATATGTAACATCAAATTAGCTTTTGAAATTCTTGAAATTTAACTTTATTATCAGTATTTTTGTGTGTGTGCTCAGTTGTGTCCCACTCTTTGTGACCCCTGGGCTGTAGCCCACCAGGCTGCTCTGTCCATGGAATTTTCCAGGCAAGAGTACTAGAGTGGGTTTTAATTTCTTATTCCAAACAATTTGTTCATTATTGCTTTATATTTCATTTCATACTTGTTTTATATACTTTCATTTGTTACCCATTAAGAAACATTGTATGTAATTTGAAAGTTAATATGAAGAACTCTTAGTTATAGGTATATTCAATCCCTGGCATGCACAGATTTAGCTACCTGTATTCATTTCTAGAGTACATTTTTAATGATTTGAAATTATTCCAGCTTAATCCTGGTACAGTTTATATCTCTAACTCCTGTAGTACAACAATTTGCTAAATTTAGCAATTTAAAAAAGTGGTAGCACAGTGATTTTCAAGACAAAGAAATCAAGCTTACTTCAATTCTATCACTTAGTACAATCACTCAAAGCTTTTATTTGTATTTTAAAATACAAAAGTACAGATTTAAAAGAGTATAAGATGTACTATGTACTATAAACTATAAGATGTACTATTTTTCTTTGATAGATACAAATTTTAGAATACATGGAAACTTTTACTGAATTAGAATATAATCTTCAAAAAGAGAGGGAAGTGATTTAGGGACAATGTTATTATTGCCTATCTTTCAGACATTCAGACTATTTGCTCACTTTATTCAATAAGCAGATACTTGTGTGCCATAGAAGAATTTCATGGTATTAATGCATTGTTTTTGTTGTTCAGTCAGTAAGTCATGTCTGACTCTTTGCCACCCCATGGATTGCAGCACACCAGGCTTCCCTGTCCTTCACTATCTCCTGAAGTTTAATCAAATTCATTTCTAGTGAGTCAGTGATGCTATCTAACCATCTTATTCTCTGCTTCCCTCTTCTCCTTCTTTCTTCAGTCTTTCAAGCATCAGGGTCTTTTCCAGTGAGTCAGCTCTTTGCATTATGTGGCCAAAGTATTGGAGCTTCATCTTCAACATCAGCCCTTCCAATGAATATTCTGGGTTGATTTCCTTTAGGATAGACTGGTTTGATCTTCTTGCTTTCCAAAGGACTTTTAAGACACATCTCATCACCACAGTGCAAAAGCATCAATTCTTTGGTGCTCAGAACTTCTTTATGGTCCAACTCTCACATCCATACATGACTACTGGAAAAACTATCAGATCAGATCAGATCAGTCGCTCAGTCGTGTCCGACTCTTTGCGACCCCATGAACTCCAGCACGCCAGGCCTCCCTGTCCATCACCAACTCCCGGAGGTCACTCAGACTCACATCCATCAAGTCAGTGATGCCATCCAGCCATCTCATCCTCTGTCGTCCCCTTCTCCTCCTGCCCTCAATCCCTCCCAGCATCAGAGTCTTCTCCAATGAGTCAACTCTTCGCATGACGTGGCCAAAATACTGGAGTTTCAGCTTCAGCATCATTCCTTCCAAAGAAATCCCAGGGCTGATCTCCTTCAGAATGGACTGGTTGGATCTCCTTGCAGACCAAGGGACTCTCAAGAGTCTTCTCCAACACCACAGTTCAAAAGCATCAATTCTTCGGCGCTCAGCCTTCTTCACAGTCCAGCTCTCACATCCATACATGACCACAGGAAAGACCATAGCCTTGACTAGGCGAACCTTTGTTGGCAAAGTGCTGTCTCTGCTTTTGAATATGCTATCTAGGTTGGTCATAACTTTCCTTCCAAGGAGTAAGCAGAGAATAAGATGAATAAGAATAAGATGGCTGCAGTCACCATCTGCAGTGATTTTGGAGCCCAGAAAAATAAAGTCTGACACTGTTTCCACTGTTTCTCCATCTATTTCCCATGTAGTGATGGGACCAGATGCCATGATCTTTGTTTTCTGAATGTTGAGCTTAAAGCTTTTAAGCTTTTCACTCTCCACTTTCACTTTCATCAAGAGGTTTTTTAGTTCCTCTTCACTTTATGCCATAAGGGTGGTGTCATCTGCATATCTGAGGTTATTGATATTTCTCCTAGCAATCTTGATTCCAACTTGTGTTTCTTCCAGTCCAGCATTTCTCATGATGTACTCTGCATATAAGTTAAATAAACAGGGTGACAATATACAGCCTTGACGTACTCCTTTTCCTATTTGGAACCAGTCTGTTGTTCCATGACCAGTTCTAACTGTTGCTTCCTGATCTGCATACAGATTTCTCAAGAGGCACATCAGGTGGTCTGGTATTCCCATCTCTTTCAGAATTTTCCACAGTTTATTGTGATCTACACAGTCAAAGGCTTTGGCATAGTCAATAAAGCATAAATAGATGTTTTTCTGGAACTCTCTTGCTTTTTCCATGTTCCAGCGGAAAAACTATAACTTTGACTAAATGGACCTTTGTCAGCAAAGTGATGTCTCTGCTTTTCAATAGGCTGTCTAAATTTGTCATAACTTTCCATGGACCAACTAAAACATTTATGGAATAAGCTGAAGTACTTGTCTATGATAGCACAGAATGATTAGTATACAGGATGGCTGTTCAGTGGTGTTGCTAGTCCTACTGGTTACAATGTCAGTAGCAGGTAGGGTGCTATTATTACAGCTCTTTCAAGACCTTGGCATTGAATTCTTGTGCCATTGTTCTGTATCTCTGATCCTGGGGATCAACCCTGTTAGCCTATATGTCCACAGCAGCTGTCTCACATAAGCTAGTATTGCTTTAATAGTAACAGAGACCATAGATTTCATGTTAGTGAACAAGACTGGGAAGAAAGAAAGTGAAATTCAGATACTATGGTGTGAACTAGTTCCCTGAACTCAGGAAAGATTCTTTTAGATTAATATTTATAAATTAAGAAGGAATGAGAATACCCAGGTGAAGATGAGGATAGGGAAGATTAAATATTTGAGTCCTTATTTTCTCTTTAGTGTGTTTACAGTGATAGGAAATGTGTGCTCAGAAAGTTTTGTTTCTTTTGGCTATTTTAATCCTAGGCTAATTTCCCCTCCTATGTAATACTACTATATTCTTTAAGGCAATTAAGAGATATGAATTAATGCCTTAGTACTCTCTACTTTGTGAGATTCATTATTAAAGAGTTTGATTTACCCATGCTACATTTTTTCTACTGAAAAAATTTTTAGTGAATAAATCTGGAGGAGAGTATTGAGTATAGCTTAAATATTATTGAACTATAATTTTCTAAGCTATTTTTAATGAAAGTGAGTTCATTAAGATTCCAAGATTCAAGTCATTTTTTTCTAAAAAAAAATAATGAAAACTGACAAAATTAGTGTCCAACCCTAACAGTATCCTACAAATTAAAAAAAAAGCAAATAAAAATAGTGCTGAAATCCTGGTTTTATAGGGTAGTTGGAGGTGGAAGAATTACAGGTCTTTGTTCAACAAGAAGATAGTCATGAGTTGTTTAAAAGTTTAACTTAAGTGAGTTACAATAGAAGGACTATATATTCTTAACTTTCAAAAAGGGTAAGCACATTGAAGTTTCAGAAAAACAAATCCACAGTTATTGTAAAATTCATCATAAAAATGAGTTTCCTTGCTTTTTAATCACACATTCTAAAAACATATGTTCTGATGATTAATATAGTATTATAGTTATTATAGAACAATATTCTTGACCAGATTTTACTGAGAACTCAGTTTGTATGTGGTGAGGGTAGGAATATTTTTATGAAAATTCTATTTTGATGAAATATAATATAATATTTTATGAATATAATATTTTTGATGAACATACTATGAGTATAAACAAGAAACATACATCTTGCATCTAGAATGTGAAAGTCACATCCAACTCTTTGTGATCCCATGGACTGTATGATTCGTGGAATTCTCCAGGCCACAGTACTGGAGTGGGTAGCCTTTTCCTTCTCCAGGGATCTTCCCAACCCAGGAATTCAACCAGAGTCTCCTCATTTCAGGTGAATTCTTTACCAACTGAGCTATCAGGGAAGTCCTAGAATCCTAGGATAATACCATATGTTCAATCTTGATCTTATACATATATTTTATTAGCTTTATCTTTTTTTTTCCCTAAAGTGTAGTTCTTGCTAGTTATCTGTGCTGTACCTTCTGACTCTCTAGGTTTGAGGCCTGTATTAGTCATTATAGCCTAATTTATCCTGTGAAAACAAACAAATCCAAAATATCAGTGGTCAACATTATGAAAGCTTATTCAACAACACACTATGAATTCCACATGGGTCAGGTGGGGCTTAAGTCCACAGAGCACTCAGGGAATTAGAACCACCACCTTTAGATGGGTGATTATGGAATAAATAGCTTTCTCCATCACATAATTGTGGAAACATAAACCTATGAAATCACAGGCACATTTTTCAGTGCCCTATCCAGAAAGTGTCAAACCACTTCTATTACAAATTAATGTGTCATTGGCCAGAACCAGCCATGTGACCTAAATCAAATTGCTGAGGAGAATGGCCTTAAACTGAGTGCGGAAGAATTGATGCTTTTGAACTGTGGTGTTGGAGAAGACTCTTGAGAGTCCTTTGGACTGCAAAGAGATGCAACAAGTCAATCCTAAAGGAATACAGTCCTGAATATTCATTGGAAGGACTGCTGTGGGAGCTGAAACTCCAATACTTTGGTCACCTGATGTGAATAACTGACTCATTTGACAAGACCCTGAGACTGAGAAAGATTTAAGGCGGGAGGAGAAGGGGACAGGAGGAGAGGATGAGATGGTTGGATGGCATCACTGAATCAATGGACATGAGTTCGAGCAAGCTTCTGTAGTTGGTGATGGACAGGGAAGCCTGGCGTGCTACTGTCCATGGTGTTGCAAAGAGTTGGACAGAACTGAACAACTGAACTGAACTGAAATGAAGGAGGATGGGGGAGAAAAGGGAGGAAATGGGAGATTTGGTGAATAACTGTGTCATGGGGCCCTTCTTTACTCTTGCCAGCAGTTAAGTTTTTAATCTCTTAATATGAGCATAGTGTCTTGGAAACTACTCTTTTATCACAGTCCATCCCTGTTTGGATTTCGAAGCATTGTCTGCATCTGTACGCTTTATCTCAGATTTTGGGATGCTATTTTTGTTTTACCATGAATGGTTGGAAGAGTTCCTTAACGCCTACTATAAAAAAATGACTGTACTCATTGTGTCTACCAGGCCCTCTGAGTTAAGAAAAAAAATCTCAGAATAGGCATTAAAATTACTTTTATAAATGTGACTAAAATTTGGTTAACTCTCTGTTTGGACTACTTCCAATCTCTATGCCCTAGAGGCTCAGAAGATTTTGAAATACCCTAGAAATAGAAACCATGGAAGACAAGGGGTAGCAAAAGACTGAGTAAAGTTCTCCTTCCCATTCTCTTTCACCCCGTTATCTTGTTCACACACTTTTCTGCCCAGAGTACTTTTTTCTGTATTTACATGAATTTTTAAAATGCATTGAGGGAAAAAAAATCAATGGAACAAGGTAATATATAGGTAGAGAGTTTGTTTCTTTGATTGGTTGGTTTTCCTTTAAGAAGATTTGCTCCTGGGATTTGCATAATACATCATGTAGTGAAAACTCAGGAAAATATAAGAGCAGAGAGACTGTCCTTATGAAGTCGACATCATAGAGGATTCAAATATATGATCATGCTCCAAAAATAAGCTAAAAGGAAAAGAATAGGAGAGAACAGATTTGAGTTCTGGTACCCAAACTCATCAATCAAATAATGACCTCTTGTGTCTTCAGGAGGAGACAGAGCTGCAGAGATTAACAAGGAGTCTATCCTGATGAAAAGCTCACCACATAAAAGATACAATAAAAGTAGAAATAACATTCCCCGGTTTTCCCATTCTTAATCCTTATGGGCTTAGCCATTAAGCCTGTGATGAACTGGGAATATACTTAATGCCTCATAAGTACTTCCTTCCTTCAAAAACCCAATCTCTGGAAACAACCACAGCCTCTTGTATGTATTATGCAAGAAAAAAATAAGGAGGTTTACAATTTTACCTCAGGAAATGTTGAATGACCCAAATATTAAGATATTAAATCTGTGGATCCTCTGCTCATGGCCTCAAATAGATTATTTCTTTTGTTTTGTCTCTCTAATCATGGCCATAAAATTCCTCTTTGGATCAAAATGGAGTAACAGGGACTAGATTTACTTTGCCTGAAATAGCAACAATAATACAAAAAAAATACAGGAAAAAAAAAATGAGACTGGTTTTCAAAACACTGGACACCAAGCAATGAAGAAAAGGGAGATAGGAAACAAAAAGGGTGTGCTCTACTACTGCCCAGCTTACTACTTTGAGAGAGTTTTCAAGCCACGGTTCAAGGAGTGGAAACTCAAGTAGAACCCTCGTATATTCCCTAAGTGGAGGGTACAGAGTTGAGGGTCTGGAGAGATCTAGAAAGCTAGTGTTCATAGGACACAGTAATAGAGAGGCCATCAAAGAGAGAGAATCCAGGAGACTCAGAGAGGGTCAATCTAAAGTGTCCAGCAAATTACTGGTGAGCATACGTATGTGAGGAAAGTACCTGAGGTTAAGGAAATAATGATGTAATAAAAAATAGAAGAATAGTTCCTAATGTTCAGGCAAGACTATGAAGGTGTCTTTTCCTACCAAATAAACAGGAAAAATCAATAAATTCATGGAACTTTGAACAGAGTATCCAGGAAGGTCTTGATTCAGAAGTAACAAATAATAAATTCTAGACTGAGCACTGCTCTAGATCCACATAACAAATCATAAAAACAAGATCCAAAAGAACAAACCATTTCCCAGTAACTTCGAACAAAGTTTAAGAACGCAATTTTCAGTCAGTATCAGTTCAGTTCAATCACTCTAACTTTTTGTGATTCCATGGACTACAGCACACCAGGCTTCCCTGTACATCACCAACTCCTGGAGCTTGCTCAAACTCATATCCATTGAGTCGGTAATGCCATCCAACCATCTCATCTTCTGTTGTCCCCTTCTCTCCCTGCCTTCAATCTTTCCCAGCATCAGGGTCTTTTCCAATGAGTCAGTATTCACATCAGGTGGCCAAAGTATTGGAGTTTCAGCTTCAGCATCAGTCCTTCCAATGAATATTCAGGACTGATTTCCTTTAGGATGGACTGGTTGGGTCTCCTTGCAGTCCAAGGGACTCTCAAGAGTCTTCTCCAACACCACAGTTCAAAAGCATCAATTCTTTGGCACTCAGCTTTCTTTATAGTCCAACTCTCACATCCATACATGACTACTGGAAAAAACATAGCTTTGACTAGATGGATCTTTGTTGGCAAAGTAATATCTCTGTTTTATAATAAGGTATCCAGATTGGTCATAGCTTTTCTTCCAAGGAGCAAGCATCTTTTAATTTCATGGCTGCAGTCATTATCCACAGTGATTTTGGAGCCCAAGAAAATAAAATCTGTCACTTTTTTCATTGTTTCCCCATATATTTGCCATGAAATAATGGGACCAGATGCCATGATCTTAGTTTTTTGAATGTTGAGTTTTAAGCCAACTTTTTCACTCTCCTCTTTCACTTAGGCATTAAGGGGCTCTTTATTAATGCCTAAGGAAGAACAATTAGGAAATATGAAGTTACCCATATTGTCTTCATTCACATGGAAAAATGTTATAAAGGTACACTTACTTATGTATAGATAATCAGACTATCTCTGTGAATAGTCCTTCCTTCTGTTGTTAGCATTAATGATTCATAGGACATAATCCTTATGAATTATTTCTTAGCAAAGCCAAATTTTCAAAGCCTTTTGATAAAACACTCTCTAAAGCAGAAATCATACGTATTTAAAGTACATGAAATTTGGCTCCAAAGAGCACAGTTAACTTCCCTGAATATGGGATTTACCTGAACAGATGCTCTAGTACTTTTATTTGAAGTAGCAAATGAGGCCACATGTATTTTCAGAATTAGCACATATAACAGATGAAAATTGGACGTTGTACCCATTTTCACTGTTATGGGGATTGTGCTATGAAACACCCCAGATGTTACTCTTTGGCAAACAGTTGTTATTTTTTGTTTGGGGCTCAGAAGATTATTTTATGATTCTGGATATGTACCAAACTTATTCTCCAATCGTCTGGTCTAATTTAGTCAAGCAGATAATACAAATGGACTTCCTTACTAAAAAGGTTATATGTGAAATGACAGTTCACATGGTTTGGGAATCCTTCATGAATAACACCACCTTTCCCATGCAGTGTGATGTACTTTGTTGTTTAATGAATGATGGTTGTTGGTTGAACAGAAGGCTCCTTGTTCAACATGGGGACAAATGTCTTAATTTATACTGTGTGTTACAACTTCCTTTGGGCTCTACTAGCTTTCATTATAGTATGAGATTTTAATAGATGCTACAAAGCAGGTTGCTTCTGTCAACAGTGGTAATTTGTTAGTTTTATTTCTCTTCAGTCTCTCCTATCAGGAAGCTTCCATAAGTCTCTTATATGTATCCATCAGAGGGCAGACAGACTGAAAATCACAATCACAGAAAATTAACCAAACTGATCACATGGACCACAGCCTTGTATAACTCAAGGAAACTATGACCCATGCCATGTAGGGCCACCCAAGATGGACGGGTCATGGTGGAGAGTTCTGACAAAATATGGTCCACTGGAGAAGGGAATGACACACTACTTGAGTATTCTTGCCTTCAGAACCCCATGAACAGAATGAAAAGGCAAAGTGATAGGACACTGAAAGATGAACTCCCCAATTCAGTATTTGCCCAATATGCTACTGGAGAACAGTGGAAAAATAACTCCAGAAAGAATGAAGACATGGAGCCAAAGCAAAAACAACATCCAGT
Source organism: Tragelaphus eurycerus (assembly GCA_935064755.1). Lineage (NCBI taxonomy): Eukaryota > Metazoa > Chordata > Mammalia > Artiodactyla > Bovidae > Tragelaphus > Tragelaphus eurycerus. The sequence goes on along the minus strand of CAKXYN010000097.1, from coordinate 656,520 downwards.
TGTGGATGAGACTGGTGATGGAAGTAAGTCCAATGCTATAAAGAACAATATTGCATAGGAACCTGGAATGTTAGGTCCATGAAATAAGGCAAATTGGAAGTGGTCAAACAGAAGATGGCATGAGTGAACATCAACATTTTAGGAATCAGTGAACTAAAATGGACTGGAATGGATGAATTTAATTCAAATGACCATAATATCTACTACTGTGGGAAAGAATACCTTAGAAGAAATGGAGTAGCCATCATAGTCAGCAAAAGAGTCTGAAATGCAGTACTTGTATGAAGTCTCAAAAATTACAGAACAATCTCTGTTTGTTTCCAAGGCAAACCATACAATATCACAGTAATCCAAGTCTATGCCCCAACCAGTAATGCTAAAGAAACTGAAGTTTCTATGAAGTTCTATGAAGACCTACAAGACCTTCTAGAACTAACACCTCAAAAGATGACATTTTAATTATAGGGGACTGGAATGCAAAAGTAGGAAGTCAAGAAAAACCTGGAGTAACAGGCAAATTTCACCTTGGAGTACAAAATGAAGCAGAGAAAAGGCTAACAGAGTTTTGCCAAGAGAACACACTGTTCATAGCAAACACCCTCTTCAACAACACAAGAGAAGACTGTTCATGTGGACGTCACCAGATGGTCAATATTGAAATCAGATTGATTATATACTTTGCATCTGAAGATGAAGCTCCATACAATCAGCAAAAACAAGACTGGGAGTTAACGGTGGCTCAGAACATGAACTCCTTATTGACAAATTCAGACTTATATTGAAGAAAGTAAGGAAAACCACCAGGTCACTCAGGTATGGCCGAAATCAAATCCCTTACAATTATACAGTAGAAGTGACAGATAGATTCAAGGGATTAGATCTGATAGACAAAGTGCCTGAAGAACTATGGATGGAGGTTTGTGACATTGTACAAGAGGCAGTGATCAAGACCATCCCCAAGAAAAAGAAAGGCAAAAAAGGCAAAATGATTGTCTGAGGAGGCCTTACAAATAGTTGTGAAAAGATGAGAAGCTAAAGCAAAGGAGAAAAGGAAAGATATAACCATTTGAAGACAGAGTTCCAAAGATTAGCAAGGAGAGATCAGTGATCAATGCAAAGAAATAGAGGAAAAAGATAGAATGGGAAAGACCAGAGATCTCTTCAAGAAAATTAGAGATACCAAGGGACATTTCCTGCAAAGATTGGCTCAATAAAGCACAGAAATGGTGTGGACCTAACAGAGGCAGGAGATATTAAAAAGAGGTGATAAGAATACACAGAAGAACTATACAAAAAGCATCTTCATGAACCAGATAACCATGTTGCTGTGATCACTGACCTAGAGCCAGTGACTTCCTGTGATGTGAAGTTTAGTGGGCCTTAGGAAGCATTACTATGAACAAAGCTAGTGGAGGTGATGGAATTCCAGCTGAGCTATTTCAAATCCTAAAAGATGATGCTTTGAAAGTGCTGCACTCAATATGCCAGCAAATTTAGAAAACTCAGCGGTGGCCACAGGACTGGAAAAAGTGTTTTCATTCCAATCCCAAAGAATGTTCAAATTACTGCACAATTGCTCTCATCTCACATGTGACTAAAGTAATGCTCAAAATTCTCCAAGCTAGGCTTCAGCAATACATGAACTGTTATATTCCTGATGTTCAAGCTAGGTTTAGAAAAGGCAGAGGAACTAGAGATCAAATTGCCAACATCCACTGGGTCATGGAAAAAGTAAGAGAGTTCCAGAAAAACATCTACTTCTGTTTTATTGACTATGCCAAAGCCTTTGACTGTGTGGATCACAAGAAATTGTGGAAAATTCTGAAAGAGATGAGAATACCAGAGCACCTTACTTGTCCCCTGAGAATTCTGTATGCAAGTCAAGAATCAACAGTTAGAACTGGACATGGAACAACAGACTGGTTCCAAATAGGAAAAGAAGTACATCAAGGCTGTATATTGTCACCCTGCTTATTTAACATATATAAAGTACATCATGTGAAATGCCAGGCTGGATGAAACACAAGCTGGAATAAAGATTGCTGGAAGTAATATCAATAACCTCAGATATGCAGATGACATAACCCTTATGGCCGAAGGAGAAGAGGAACTAAAGAACCTCTTGATGAAAGGGAAAGAAGAGAGTGAAAAAGTTGGCTTAAAACTCAACATTCAGAAAACTAAGATCATGACATCTGGTCTCATCACTTCATGGCAAATAGATGGGGAAAGAATGGAAACAATGAGAGACTTTATTTTCTTAGGCTCCAAAATCACTGCAGATAATGACTCAAGCCATGAAATTAAAATATGATTGCTCCATGGAAGAAAGACATGTTTAGTATGCTAGACAGCATACTAAAAACAGAGACATTACTTTGCCAACAAAGGACCATCTAGTCAAAACTATGGTTTTTCCAGTAGTCATGTATAGATGTGAGAGTTGGACTACAAAGAGCACTGAGTGCCGAGGAATTGATGCTTTTGAACTGTGGTGTTGGAGAAGATTGTTGAGAGTCTCTTGGACTGCAAGGAGATCCAACCAGTCCATCCTAAAGGAAATCAGTCTTGAATATTCATTGGAAAGGCTGATGCTGAAGCTGAAACTCCAATATTTGACCACCTGTTGAAGAACTGGCTCACTGGAAAAGACCTTGATTTTGGGAAAAATTGAAGGCAGGAGGAGAAGGGGACAACAGAGGATGAGATGGTTGGATGGCATCACTAACTTGATGGACATGAGTTTTGAGTATGCTCCAGGAGTTGGTGATATACAGGAAAGTCTGATGTGCTACAGTCCATGGGTTTGCAAAGAGTCTGAAATGACTGAGTGATTGAGCTGAACTGAACTTTCTCTTCAAGTATTTATGAGGTTGCATCCCTTTCCATAACTTTAATTATTTAATTTGTATTTTTGGTGTTATTTTTTAATTTATTCATTTAGAATTTACACTATTTATTGAAGTGTCACAGTGAAATAGGTGCTGTGAAAATATATGTGTTCTAAATTCTTTCATCTTGGTGAGATATCCAAAACTTGTTTCATCTAGCCAAAATACATCAGTCGTAGAGACTTTCCTTTTTGCTTCCACTAATGTCATAAGTGGATAAAGTCCCATTCTTCAAACTACTTAAAAACTTCTCTGGGGTATTGAATGTATGTTTCTCACTTTAGTCAGATAGGAGTAATTTTTCCAATCAATAGTCACAATGAAAGTGCCAGAAGTTGCATTTATCTGTTTCAGTGAAGAAACTACAATCAGTGCAGTAATCTATATCCAAGCTATTGAATGGAGTTCTACTCTCTGCAATGTCACCCTGATTGAGTACAGCTTCTTTTCCTTGAAAAAGTTTAAGTTTAAGGCATTCCCAGTTTAAGGCATCCCCATTTAATTGTTCAGTTCAGTTGAGTTGCTCAGTCATATCCATCTCTTTGTGACCCCATGGATATCAGCGTGCCAGGCTTCCCTGTCCATTACCAGCTCCTGGAGCTTGCTCAAACTCATGTCCAGTGAGTTGGCGATGCCATTTGATTATTACTAATGCTTTTCCTGTAAGTCAGGGAACCAAACTGAGAGTTCTAGTTGAAATATGTATCTATACTAATTCTTTATTCAGAACTTAGGAAAATAACCAAAAATTGAAGCTTCAGATTCACTGGACTCTCTATCAGACACATTTTGACAATGGTATATTTATCAACTGTATTTCATACTTTGCCAGTCTAACTTGGTGGTCACCATAGTGTTTTATATAATCTAGCACAGAAGTCAGTCTGCACATTGTATGTAATGACCTTCAAAAGATCTGGGTTTTCTCCGTTCCCCAATATATACAGTTAGTTTGAAAAACTGCAGCAAGGACATTTGGATAAGGATTGAGAATACTTACTTGCAGAGATGTTACAGGGTTCTTTTTCAAGAGAAATCAACTTCTTTTTTAATTTATACCCTCTGTCTCAGAACTAACCAAGAGTTATAAAGTAGATGGAGCTTCTATTCACTAGATTTTGCTTTTCCAGGAAAAACAAAGTTACCCTTGTTGACAATAAAACAAAAGGGTAACAACCGGGGTAAAACTAGAAACATTTTCAAAATAAAACAAAAGAAAAAGAGAGAAACACACAGGGACAGAGTCAGAGTGATATATAATTTTATGGTAGAGTTTCAAGCAAACATTCAGAGAAGGCAATGGCAACCTACTCCAGTACTCTTGCCTGGAAAATCCCATGGATGGAGGAGCCTGGTGGGCTGCAGTCCATGGGGTCACAAAGAGTCGAACATGACTGAGTGACTTCACTTTAACTTTTCACTTTCATGCATTGGATAAGGAAATGGCAACCCACTTCAGTATTCTTGCCTGGAGGATCCCAGGGATGGGGAACCTGGTAGGCTGCCATCTATGGGGTTGCACAGAGTCGGACATGACTGAAGCGACTTAGCAGCAGCAGCAGCAGCAAGCAAACATTTCAGTCCTATCCGTTAATGCAATGGGGTTTTGTTCACATATTGAAGAAACAGATTTTCAGATTGGCTCAAAAAAGCAAAGCTCATCTCTTTCTCTATCTATAGTCAGTCTTTCTGAAATATCTTATTAGATATCTGTATATACATGATACTATAGCAATATGATTATATCAATATATATATAAATCCTAGCTTACTTCACCAAAGGTACTTCAAAATTTAAATGCAGTCACAACTATAGCAACAGCCATAACTAGCTCTTAGCTTTCCTAAATAAAATTTCCTTCTAAAAAGAAACCAGGTCTTCTTGGAGAAATGACTGATATCAGGTCTGAGATAGGGAAAGAACAAGAGGAGTCTGTGGTGGATATATCTTATGAGAGAAAGCAAGAGCATGCTTAAAAATTGGCAGAGGTATATCAAAAAGTTCAGACAAACTGGCTTGAAGGGCTTCCACTGATCAAATCTGTGTAAGTAGAGTATCCAAAGGAATAAATGATGGTAATGGATGTTTAACACTTAAGAAAATAATTCATGAATTCATTATAATTCTCAAAGTTTGGATACCCTTTTTTCAGAAGAACACCAACAAAAGCACAGGGAATATGGAATTCCAAAAATCACTATTTTACATTCACCAGTGTAATAACTGATACTCTTAAGGATACAGGTAATTATAGTCAATAAATTTTAAGCCGTTCAATAAAAGCTATTAAGGCCAAGTGCATTTACATGATCTCAACTATCACTATGGATCACTAATTAATTGTAGAACAAAAAATGAACCTTACTTTTGGTGGGACTCCACCAATTTAGCAAGTAGACCAATTTAGCATCATCATATGGGTCAGACTAATACTGTGTGTCTCCTGGTAGAATGTAACATGAAGTATAAGATATCACCTCTATGGCATTCTTGCCAAAATGTTTAATCTGAATCAAATTATTAGGAATCCATCAAATTCAGACTGCAGAATATTCTACAAAATACCTGGAGTAGACTCTTTAAAAATGTCTATGTCATCATAGTTTTAGATGTAAAAAAAGTTGTGCTTTCACTCTTTTAAATCAAAATGCACTAACAAGAATTAAAACCAAATGTCATGCATGGATTTTGATTGAAACCGGGAGGTTAAAAAAATAGATATAAAGAATATACTTGGGAGAATCTGAGAAATCTGATATGGTTTCCCATTAAGATAATGTTAAATCAATGCTGAATTTCTTATTTGTGATTTGATTGTATAGAATATGTAATGTAACCAAGTAGGGATGATGTCCTTCTCTTTAGGAAATACACATTTAAGTATTAAATGATGAAGTGCCGTGATATTTGAGATATACTTTTAAATGATTCAGCAAAAAAGTACATATGTATGATGTGTGTGTGTGTAAAGATTGAAAAAGGAAAGAGAGAATAACAAAAAATGTTAATAATACTGAGCCTAGGTAAAGGTTATATAATTGTTAATTATATTATTCTACACATTTTCTAATATTAGATACATAAACATAGTATATATATTAGATATTTCTGTATTTTAAAAATTGGACAATTTTAATGTTAAGAAATATATCCAAAGGTAATATGCTTAGTTATCTCACCATAAAAAGACCATAAATATAACAATATCACTGTCCTTAAGAGCTCTTAGTCTAATCATCTTATGTTCTGGAAAATATTCTTTTTGAAAAAGCTGTAGACAAAAAAGGAATTGTGAGCTATCAATTGTAAGGCTTTAAGCATTTGTCAAACACATCTATCAAACATTTTTTGTGTGTGTGCAGGACTATAGACTATATAAAAATCAGTATTATGGGCAATATTAAAATTAAAACAAAATAAGTATTATCCCTTAAAAACTTTAAAAATTATCCCCACATCAAATAATTGATGTTCCTCCTACTTTCAGTGATTAAAACATGATTTTCCTGTATGTCTTGTATAATATTAGGTTTTGTTTTTTCTGGTTTATTTTTAGGAATTTGCTAATTAAATTTTTATGACTCTATTAACTCATAAAACCATTCAAAATATGAACTTAATATTTGATATAAATTTAAAAAAACTGGTTTCTGCAATTTATAAGCTCTCAAAGGCTCATTTCTCTCATCTATAGAATAAGGAAAATAATATTACCTTTTTCATATGTGCATATTATAAATGGAACATTTCATGTAAAATGCATAATATAGTAGTTAGCACATTGTCCAGACTGAGTAGTCAGCAGTTATATAGACATTATTGATTATGCTTGCAGTTATAATATAATCAGTTTAAATATGTTTCCATTCCTTGTTCCTTCAAGATACCAAGATATTTTATCCCTCTTTCCTGTTATCTGTAAGCAAATGTCTGACAATCTGATTAGAAAATTAATTATAAGTCATTCAATTTTTCCCTTGATGGCTTTTCTAGTTATTGACCACTGGAGTCTCAGATTGCATTCAAATTTTCTGATCAAATATCGGGCACTAGAGAGAAAGTTATAGTAATTGTAGGAATGTAGTTAATTAAGGCAAGATATATCATAGAGTTTGAAGTGCTTTACCTAGGAAGAGGTGGAGCAGTTCACTCCCCTTATGAACACACTTCCACATCCTTCCTTGTCTTCACCTGCTGGCTGTCCACCTGCCTGCTGAGAACAGTGACAGTCTTGTCTAGGTAATAGGTGCTACCTCACTTCAGCTAAAGGGTTGTTCAGTATCAGCTTACTCTCTTCTGCTGCTGTCCTGGACCTATTGCTTGGATCCACATCTCTTATTTTTCCACATACTTTTTTTAAGTCACTTCAGCCATTTATCCTTGCTAATGTATTCATTCTTCTGACTCACTTTGGAGTTTGCTTATCTGTCCTTCAAGCAATGAACCTCAACTCTGTCTAGGCTAACCTAAAATTTATCTGTATATATATAGATATAGATATATATATACACTCACTTTTTATGTTGTGTGTGTGTGCATTTTAAAATAAGTGTCAGAATACTTCAGAAGCTTCCCTACACTCATAGAGTTTTGGTGGAGGAAAAACTAAGGATCTCAGGGCAGGACCGCGGTCTATTTCTTGGTGGTCTAACACTCTATTTCTCTGTGCAGTGTACCAGGATGTGTTCATTCCCCACATAGTTTTAGCCCATTGGGCTTATAAGAAATTTTGAATTATGATAACAATATGAATAGAAATTATAGACTTTAATGCAAGGATTGTGTTTAGAGGTTATACAGTTCATATTTTCTGTCAAGGCAGGAACTGCATCTGACAGAAGACAGTTCAAACTTTTATTTACAGCCTACAAAAAGAACTCCCCCCCGCAAACCACACACATCAGCACATACGTTGGGGACAGTTTCTATTCTTAGACAAAAGTATTTCCTTACTTTAAATTGCTCTCATTTTTCTCCATATATCTGTTATGAGCTTAATTTACTTATATATGGCTAATTTGCTAATACACATGAAATAGTTTCAAATTGTCTTTCTAGCTCTCTCTTTCTACCTGTATATTCAAATTAGGTAAGAGACAAAGAAAAGATTCCAAATCTATGTAGACAGGTGATGACAGATAGATAGATAGATTAAGAATGTACACTAAGCAAACAAGACTCCAAAACACTAGAAGAGGAGGAAGGAATTCAAATTTTAACTGCATTTGAATCAAAAATCTCATAATCTACTTTTGCCTCAAAGCTTCTTTGCAATACCTAAACAGCTATTTCCCACCTGAAAACATGTATCAACTTGAAGTATCCTGAGCTGGAACCAATTACAGATTGGTTTCTGCCTTGAAATATTTGGAGAAATGTTTTCTATAGGATTGTACTATTAACTTTATTTGCTGAAAAGCAATATGCTATGGTGTGTTTATGTAATGAAAGTGAAAGTTACTAAGTCGTGTCCAACTCTTTGTGACCCCATGGACTAGTCTATGGAATTCTCTAGGCCAGAATACTGGAGTGGGTAGCCTTTCCTTTCTCCAAGGAATCGTCCCAAACCAGGGATTGAACCCAGGTCTCCCACATTGCAGGCAGATTCTTTACCAGCTAAGCCATCAGGGTAGCCCAAGAATACTGGAGTATGTACCCTATCCCTTCTCTAATGGATCTTCCCGACCCAGGAATTGAACTGGAGTCTCCTGCATGGCATGTGGATTCTTTTCCAGCTGAGCTACCAGGGAACCTTAGTGTTTACGTATTTTCCCACAATTTGTAAGACATATGCCTGTCTTTATTATTCCCGATCACAATGTTTTATAGTATTTCTATTTATCATTATTATGACTATAAATATGTTTTGGTTATTATATAGTTACCTCAGAAATGTTGAGGCATCTCAGACATTCCTAACAGGCCAGCATCAAATTAAAAGTATAAAAAAGAATAATAAAGTGAAATAAAACATATGTTTTATCATTTTAAATCAAACCAGAGAATACCATATGGCCTGATATTCTAAAATTTAAAAATCCCAAGTATATCTTATAAAATAGGCTTAACTTCTACTTAACTTCTACTTAACTTCTACTTAACTTTTACTTTCTGATTCTGATATTGTACTTCTACTTAACTTCTACTTAACTTCTACTTAACTTCTACTTTCTGATTCTGATATTGTATGAATTATTAAGGGAATGCCATAGAAGTGAAGACAGCTCCTATATCCAAAGAACACCAACTAGTTTTACTGTTGAGATATTACTCACTATGCTATATTATTTCCATAGCATATCTAAAGTTTTAAGCTTCACCCAGCTGCAGCAAAGAGGTGAGGTGAGAAGAAGGATACTGGTGAATAAGTTGACATCTTGTCCATACTATGCCAGGAAAAGCATTTAAAATATAATGGGCTTCCTTGTTACAATGATATCTTCTCTAAATATTGGAAGACAGGATTTGATGTATTTCAGTTATAAACATTTTACTTATTTCATTATTCAGAACTCTCAGCATGATCATATTAGTTCAGAATGAAACATTTTCAGCAATACTTGTAACACTGAATAGAGTGAAGATGTGATACAATACATAGTTAAAGAAAAGATTTTCCATGCCACCATTGCTTCCTACAAAATAATTTTGGTTCTTTTCCAATTGTGTCCTTTGGTGAACATATTTCATCGGCATAAATAGAAACTGTTGGCCTCCCTTACCCTGAGAATGTTCATTCATAACCTAATCAAAACTCTCTGTCCTTTATTCTATTTGCTTCTTTCTATTTATCAATACAGTTTGTTCTTACTCCCTGGTGGATCAAATAAGACTCATTCTTGTGAAAATATGTACACTATTGAAACTTCATTTGCAAAATAGTCAAGCAATATTAATTTTCATTTCATCTCATTTACATGATTCAATCAATTGCAGAAACACAATTTCACAAAATTTTGAATTTCAAATTATCTATATTTTAATTTTTAATTATAAAATTAGCATATTATTATACTAAAAATAAAATACACAATTCACCTAATGATAAAAGCTTAGTTTATGTCCTCCCATATCTTTCTTTTAATCACACAAACATATTCACACCATATGTACTTATGTGGGAAGTTTGTGGATTTTTTCCAAAATCAAATTATACTACAAATATTTCTGAATACTCCTTTTTATTGTATCATGTTTTTAATGAATATCCTAACAAATTAGTAGATAAAGATATAATGCAATACTTTCTATTTCCTTTTGCAAATAAACACGTATGGTGGTAGTTTAGTTGCTAATAGTTTAGTTGCTAAGCAATATCCGACTTTTTCTACTCCATGGACTGTAGCCCACAAGGCTCCTCTGTCCATGGGATTTCCCGGGCAAGAATAATAGAGTGACTTGCCATTTCCTTCTCCAATAGATAGACATATATAGGATTTATTTGCATAAATAAATAATCAATATGGTTGATTGATTAGTTTTTTGTTGTTGCTGTTTTTTTGTTTTACTTTTTAAAATGGCTTCCCTGCTTCTCTCCTTCTTGATCTTCATTCTTCTTGTTAATTACCTGAATTAACAAAGAGTTATATTCTTTAGTACTTTTAAACACACATGTATCTATTTATGTATGTATTATGCATACGTGCTCATTCACTCAGTCATGTTTGACTCTTTGGGACCACATGGACTGCAGCCTGCCAGTCTTCTCTGTTCATAGGATTCTCCAGGCAAGAATACAGAGATAGTTGCCATTTCTTACTGCAGATATATCTATGTACATAGATACAAATACATAATTATTTTCTTCACTGTACAATTGCTATGTAAAACAATTTAAGCCCATATTAGTGAATGTGATCTATAATTTACATTGATTAGCTTCAAAATAATTCTAACACATTTCAAGCATAACTTCTTATAATGAAGAGGCTAAAAAGCCAACACTACATTTCCCTAACTCATCTGTAGGTAGTACTCTGATTTGGGCAATGGATTATATGCAAAGTGTCCATTTTTCTGATATGTTTCAGGGTAACTGCAGTAAGTTTGGGGAGTTTGCAGCTTTGGCAGCACCTTCCTGCTTCCTCAGGATCTTAATCCATGGCTCTCTTGTCTTGTCAGTTGAATGGCATGGTTTTGGGAAACAGTGATATGCTAAAGCCACCTCACATCAGTCGGTCAGCACTGGAGAGGTGGCTGTGTGGTGCTGGAGCAACTTTGAGGAGATAACCCATGTCCAGTGGCAAAGGAGAAGCCCCAGAAAGATGGTAGAAAGGGTTAAATCCTGTTTAGAATCAAACTCCATACCTGCCAGAGATGCTTAGAGGGTTCAAACATACCTTGTGTGCACCAGGACCCAGAGACTGAGGCAGAACTGTGTTTGAGTGTCTCCTGAAGAGGTACGGGTCAGCAGTGGTCAGCTGCAAGGGCAGGGATTCTGGGTGCAGTATTCCTGGGTATGGTATAAGCCCAGGAATATACCATTATTCCAGAATAGAATAGAGGTATTCTATTCTCTAGAGAGAATCACCTAGAGGAGGTCACCATTAACCCCACCATAGAGCCACCAGAACTTACACAGGACTGGGGAAACAGATTCTTGGAGGGCACAAACAAAACCTTGTGTGCACCAGGATCCAGGAGAAAGGAGCAGTGTCCCCAAAAGAGACTGATCCAGACTTGCCTGTGAGGGTCCAGGAGTCTCTGGTGGAGGCGTGTGTCAGCAGTGGCCTGCTATTGTGTTGGGGGCACTGAGTGTAGCAGTGCCTGCAAGGGACCTTTTGAAGGAGGTCCCCATTATTTTCATTATCTCCAATAGTTTAGCCTCAGGTCAAATAATAGGGAGGGAACACCACCCCCCCCCCCCCCCATAAACAGAGTTGGATTAAAGATTTACTGAGCATGGCCCTGCTCATCAGAACAAGAACCAGTTTCTCCCTTAGGGAGTTTCACCCATCAGGAAGCTTCGATAAGCCTCTTATCCTTATCCATCAAAGGGCAGACAGACTGAAAACCACAATCACAGAACACTAATCAATCTGATCACATGGACCACAGCTTTGTCTAACTCAATGAAACTATGAACTATGCCATGTAGGACCAACCAAGACAGATGGGTTATGGTGGAGAGCTCTGACATAACATGGTCCACTGGAGAAGGCAACAGCAAACCACTTCAATATTCTTGCCTTGAGAGCCCCATGAACAGTATGAAAAGGCAAAAAGATAGGACACTGAAAGATGAGATGCCCAGGTCGGTGGGTGCCCAATTGAGAACAGTGGAAAACTAAATCCAGTAAGAATGAAGAGAGAGAGCCAAAGCAAAAACAACACCCAGTTGTGGGTGTGATTGGTGATGGAAGTAAAGTCTGATGCTGTAAAGAGCAATATTCCATAGGAACCTGTAATGTTATGTCCAAGAATCAAGGCAAATTGGGAGTGGTCAAAGAGGAGATAGCAAGAGTGAACATCGACATTTTAGGAATCAGTGAACTAAAATGTATCACAACAGGTGAGTTCAATTCAGATGACTATTATATCTACTATGAGGGCAAGAATCCCTTAGAAGAAATGGAGTAGCCATCATAGTCAACAAAAGAGTCTGAAATGCAGTACTTGAATGCAGTATCAAAAATGACAGAATGATCTCTGTTCATTTCCAAGGCAAGCCATTCAGTATCACAGTAATCTAAGTCTATGTCCTGATCAGTAATGCTGAAGAAGCTGAAGTTGGGTAGTTCTATCTGCTTTATTGACTATGCCAAAGCCTTTGACTGTGTGGATCACAATAAACTGTGGAAAATTCTGAAAGAGATGGGAATACCAGACCACCTGATCTGCCTCTGGAGAAATTTGTATGCAGGTCAGGAAGCAACAGTTAGAACTGGACATGGAACAACAGACTGGTTCCAAATAGGAAAAGGAGTACGTCAAGGCTGTATATTGTCACTCTGTTTATTTAACTTATATGCAGAGTACATCATGAGAAACACTGGACTGGAAGAAACAAAAGTTGGAATCAAGATTGCTGGGAGAAATATCAATAACCTCAGATATGCAGATGACACCACCCTTATGGCAGAAAGTGAAGAGGAACTAAAAAGCCTCTTGATGAAAGTGAAAGTGGGGAGCGAAAAAGTTGGCTTAAAGCTCAACATTCAGAAAACGAAGATCATGGCATCTGGTCCCAGCACTTCATGGGAAATAGATGGGGAAACAGTGGAAACACTGTCAGACTTTATTTTTTCTGGGCTCCAAAATCACTACAGATGGTGACTGCAGCCATGAAATTAAAAGACGCTTACTCCTTGGAAGGAAGGTTATGACCAACCTAGATAGCATATTCAAAAGCAGACACATTACTTTGCCAACAAAGGTCCATCTAGTCAAGGCTATGGTTTTTCCAATGGTCATGTATGGATGTGAGAGCTGGACTGTGAAGAAGGCTGAGCGCTGAAGAACTGATGCTTTTGAACTGTGGTGTTGGAGAAGACTCTTGAGAGTGACTTGGACTGCAAGGAGATCCAACCAGTCCATTCTGAAGGAGATCAGCCCTGGGATTTCTTTGGAAGGAATGATGCTAAAGCTGAAACTCCAGTATTTTGGCCACCTCATGCGAAGAGTTGACTCATTGAAGAAGACTCTGATGCTGGGAGGGATTGGGGGCAGGAGGAGAAGGGCATGACAGAGGATGAGATGGCTGGATGGCATCACTGACTCGATGGATGTGAGTCTGAGTGACCTCCGGGAGTTGGTGATGGACAGGGAGGCCTGGTGTGCTGGACTTCAAGGGGTCGCAAAGAGTCGGACATGACTGAGCGACCCATCTGATCTGATCTGATCTGATTAAGATCTACAAGACCTTCTAGAACTAACACCCAAAAAAGATGTCCTTTTGATAATAGGAGACTGGAATGCAGTGAGAAGAAGTCAAGAGATACCTGGAATAGCAGGCAAATTTGGCCTTGGAGTACAGAATGAAGCAGGGCAAAGGCTAATAGAGTCTTGCCAAGAGAACACACTGGCCATAGCAAACATCCTCTTCCAACAATACAAGAGAAGACTCTACACATGGACATCACCCGATGGTCAATACTGAAAACAGATTAATTATATTTTTTGCAGCCAAAGATGGAGAAGCTCTATACAGTAGCAAAACAAAACCTGCAGCTGACTGTGGCTCAGATCATGAACTCCTTATTGCCAAAACCAGAGTTAAATTGAAGAAAGTAGGGAAAACCACTAGACCATTCAAGTATGACCTAAATCAAATCCCTTATGATTATACAGTAGAAGTGACAAATAGATTCAAGTGATTAGATCTGATAGACAGGGTGCCTGAAGAACTATGGATGGAGGTTCGTGACATTGTACAGGAAGCAGTGATCAAGACCATCCCCAAGAAAAAGAAATGCAAAAAGGGAAAATGGTTGTCTGAGGAGGCCTTATAAAGAGATGAGAAAAGAAGAGAATCCGAAGGCAAAGGAGAAAAGCAAAGATATACCTTTTGAATCCAGAGTTCCAAAGAATAGCAAAGGTAGATGAGAAAGCCTCCCTCAGTGATAAATGCAAAGAAATAGATGAAAACAATAGAATAGAAAACATTAGAGATCTCTTCAAGAAAATTAGAGATACCAAGGGAACATTTCCTGCAAAGATGGGCACAATAAAGAATAGATATGATATAGACCTAACAGCAGGGAAGGCAATGGCACCCCACCCCAGTACTTTTGCCTGGAAAACCCCATGGACAGAGGAGCCTGGTAGGCTCCAGTCCATGGGGTCGCTAAGAGTTGGACACGACTGAGCGACTTCACTTTCACTTTTCACTTTCACGCAATGGAGAAGGCAATGGCAACCCACTCCAGTGTTCTTGCCTGGAGAATCCCAGGGACAGGGGAGCATGGTGAGCTTCCGTCTATGGGGTCACACAGAGTCGGACACGACTGAAGTGACTTAGCAGTAGCAGCAGACCTAACAGAAGCAGAAAATACTAAGATGTGGCAAGAATACACAGAAGAACTATACCCCCCCCCCCCAAAAAAAACTTCTATCCAGATAATTAAGATGGTGTGATCACTCATGTAGAGTCATACATTCTGTGATGCAAAGTCCGGTTGGCCTTAGGAAGC
The DNA here is from genome assembly GCA_935064755.1 of Tragelaphus eurycerus. Taxonomy (NCBI): domain Eukaryota; kingdom Metazoa; phylum Chordata; class Mammalia; order Artiodactyla; family Bovidae; genus Tragelaphus; species Tragelaphus eurycerus. The sequence continues at coordinate 641,497 of CAKXYN010000097.1, read as the reverse complement.
ATTACTATGAACAAAGCTAGTGGAGGTGATGGAATTCCATCTGAGCTATTTCAAATTCTAAAAGATGATGCTGTGAAAGTCCTGCATCAATATGTCAGTAAATTTGGAAAACTCAGCGGTGGCCACAGAACTGGAAAAAGTCAGTTTTCATTTCAATCCCAAAGAAAGGCAAAGCCAAAGAATGCTCAAACTACCGCACAATTGCACTCATCTCACACACTAGCAAAGTAATGCTCAAAATTCTCCAGGCCAGTCTTCAGCAATACATAAACCGTGAACTTCCAGATGTTCAAGCTAGATTTAGAAAAGGCACAGGGACTAGAGATCAAATTGCCAACATCCGCTGGATCATCGAAAAAGCAAGAGAGTTCCAGAAAAACATCTACTTCTGCTTTATTGACTATGCCAAAGTCTTTGACTGTGGATCACAACAAACTGTGGAAAATTCTTCAAGAGATGGGAATAACAGACCACCTGGCCTGTCTCCTGAAAAAATCTATATGCAGGTAAAGTTGCAACAGTTAGAACTGGACATGGTACAACAGACTGGTTCCAAATAGGAAAAGTATGTCAAGGCTGTATATTGTCACCCTACTTATTTAACTTCCATACAGTGTACATCATGAGAAATGCTGGATGGAATGAAGCACAAGCTGGAATCAAGATTTCCAGGAGAAATATCAGTAACTTCAGACATGCAGATGACACCACCCTTATGGCAGAAATTGAAGAATTAAAGAGCGTCTTTATGAAAGTCAAAGAGGAAAGTGAAAAAGTTGGCTTAAAACTCAACATTCAGAAAACTAAGATCATGGCATCTGGTCCCATCACTTCATGGCAAATAATTGGGAAACAATGAAAACAGTGAGAGACTTTATTTTCTTGGGCTATAAAATCACTGAAGATGGTGACTGCAACCATGAAATTAAAAGACAATTACTCCTTTGAAGAAATGTTATGACCAATCTAGACAGCATATTAAAAAGCAGAGACATTACTTTGCCAACAAAGGTCCATCTAGTCAAAGCTATAGTTTTACCAGTAGTCATGTCTAGATGTGAGAATTGGACTATAAAGAAAGCTGAGCACCAGAGAATTGAAACTTTTTGAACTGTGGTGTTGGAAAAGACTCCTGAGAATCCCTTGGACTGCAAGGAGTTCAAAATAGTCCATCCTAAAGGAAATCAGTCTTGAATTTACTGATGATGAAGCTGAAACTCCAATACTTTGGCCATATGATGCGAAGAACCAACTCATTTGAAAAGACCCTGATGTTGGGAAAGATTGAAGGCAAAAGGAGAAGGGGATGACAGAGGTTGAGACGGTTGCCTGGCATCTCCATCTCAATGGCCATGATTTTGAGTAAACTCCGGCAGTTGGTGATGGACAGGGAAGTCTGGTATGCTGCATTCCATGGGGTCACAAAGAGTCGGACACAGCTGAGTGACTGAACTGCACTGAACTGTTGTCCATATTGCTTTTGTACTTTGTCATTTTGATGGATGAAGTTGGACTTGGTGGAGTGTTTGTACTACTACCTGCCCTGGGAAAGTTTTATGAGAAAATGACTAGACTCAGGATTCTAGTCTTAGCGTACTAGAACAATGGAATTTTTTTTTTAAATATCCTGAATAAAACTCATTACTTGTTTCAGAGTTCCTGAAACTAAAATTAGAAGAGGGTTTGCATCTTCCATGCATGAAGTTTAATTTTCATCTTCTGTTTCCTTATGTGAAAAAAAATGGAAAATGAATAAGAAACATTGGAACCTACTAGGAAGAACTGTGACATTTAAAAGAATTGAGACAACTACAGGTACACCATATTCACAGATGTCCTTGAGCTCCCATTAGTGACAGAATTGACCCTTCTACACCTCTGAAGATGCCAGTTCTGTCTTGCTGGAAGATCATGTGACAACCACACCTAAGACAGAAACCTTCCCAGAAAATGTCAACTTCTTTTTTGCCCACCACTGTTACCTATCATTCACTCCTGACCTGTAACTGGAATCAGATGTGTGCATGCCCCAGGAACAAACTCCAAGGTATACTCACTCAAGAAGAGGGACATTAAGGTTTTTGTAAATAAATCACAGATATTAAAGAATATTTACAAATATGGATTTTGAATTTACTTGACAAAAGAAGATAGGACAAATCCTAGTTGAGACTAAATTTGTTTAGTCTGACCTGGATTAACCTAAGTGGTAAGAATGGGTGTCATTATTTATTTTGTTGACTGGTTAAATCTAACCTTATGGTGGTCTATGATGAATGGATGTGAGATTATAAAACTATTTGGTTTTGTTTTAGAGTAGAACATAAATCAGTTCCTATTAAAAATCCAAGTATACAAAGATATTGATCCTCTAAAATCATGAGATGGGAATGAATGTGAGATTTGAGGAGACTGGAGGCCCTGTGTTACAAACAATATTATCATTTTCTATTTGTGCTATGGATTGGGAAGATCCCCTGGAGAAGGAAATGGCAACCAACTTCAGTACCCTTGTCTGAAGAACCCCATGGACAGAGGAGCCTGGAGGGCTACAGTCCAAAGGTCACAAAGAGTTGGACACAACTGAGTGAGCACAATATTTGTGCAATCATGGTATAAGAAAGTTTATGAAGTGCTAGTTAAAGAATGGATTTGCAAAAGTATATTCATGGGAATGCTACACTTAATTTATCAGAAGTACCCTCTTATCCACTTAACTATGTTCTCTAGAAATTTTTCTTTAATGTTCTCTAGAAATTTTTCTTTAACAAACCCTTGAAAAGTGGAGAAGTGAGTATAAACATCCTTGAAAGAAGTGTTCATCCTCTATAGTCTGACAATAAAAATGGGAGATGCTGCCATTGTAGTTGCTTTACTGATTTCAACTTGAACAAAGATGCAGTGTAGGACATCATCAATTCTTAGGTTATCAAGATCCCTTTGAATAAATGGGAGGAAAATTTCACTTGAGATGTGATCTTAATATCATCATAATTTAATTCTCCATATGTTCCTTTAACTCATCGTCAAAGTGAGCTGTAGTCTTTATCAGGGTAACTATGCACTGATGGAAGAGAAATAAGCAAAATGTAGGGGATGATTAGAAGAATTCTGAATGTCACAGTGGTACTCTCATTGGAGAAGAGGCTTATGGAATTTAAGTGATAAGTGTAGTTTTGGTCCAAGCTTGTCTCACACTGGTTCTAGTGGCATAGATGAGACTATGAACTCAATCCTGTTGATGGTCTAGTAACTATGGTAGTTACTGACTTAATAACTCAGGAACACAGTGCATTACCTCTTCCCTCCCCTTCCCTTTCCTCTTCCCCCTAAACCATGGAGTGAGGAAAACTCAAGTGGAAATCTCTGGGTCATAATGATCTTTCAGAAGATATATCATATTCTGTTGGAGAATCAGAGAGATTAGGATCATCACTAAAGCATTGGAATATGCAGCTGTAGTGATTCTTATCATATCCATATTCAAGCCTTATATTTATGCTTAAAGAGGACTGATGTTTCTTGGAGAATGATATTGACTATTGAAAATTTAATCATGTGATGAATTCAGTTTCAGCTGTGCCCCAGATATGTTAACATTATTGGAGCAAGCCAACAAAATCAGGTTGGCAGGTTCCTGCTTAGGCACCAGAATGAAACCTCTCTGTTTCTCCAATAGTTTATACTTTGTAGTCATTCTTGGTGAGTTTTTTGAGAGTTACGCCAAAGAGGTAACTCAGAATTGGGGAAGATCATGCCACAAAGACCCACAATGTGATTAGAATGTTTGGGTTCATTATTTACAAATATTTTCTCCCAATCTATGGGTTGTCCTTTGTCTTATTTATAGTTTCTCTTTGCTGTGCAAAAAGATTTTGTGTTTAATAGGCCCAGTTTGTTTATTTTTGTTTTTATTTCCACTATTCTGGGAGGTGGATTGAAAAAGATATTGCTGTGATTTATGTCAGAGAGTGTTCTGCCTATGTTTCCTGCTAGGAGTATTATAGTGTCCCATCTCACACTTAGGTTTTTAAGCCATTTTGAGCTTATTTTTTGGCATGGTGTTAAAGAATGATCTAATTTCATTTTTTCATATAGCTGTCCAGGTTTTTCTAGCACCATTTGTTGAAGAGACTATCTTTCCAACATTGTGTTGTCTTTCCTTTTTTGTTATAGTGTAATCGATGATAGGTGCATAGGTTTATTTCTGGGTGTTCTGTCCTGTTCCATTGATCTATATTTCTATTTTTGTGCCAGTACCATACTGTTTTGATCACTGTAGCTTTGAGGTGTCGTCTGAAATCTGGGAGCCCATGGTCAGGGAGCCTGAATCCTCCAGCTCTGATTTTCTTTCTCAAGCAAAGAAAGAATAACTAATAGAAATGAATAACCAATAGGTTTTGTCTATTTAGAGTCTTTTGTGTTTCCATATACACTTGGGGATTTTTTTGTTCTAGTTCTGTGAAAAATGCCATTGGTGATTTGATAAGGATTGCATTAAATCTGTAGATTTCCTTGAGTAGTATAGTCATTTTGGCAGTATTGATTCTTTCAATCCACAAACATGATATATCTTCCCATCTGTTTGTGTCTTCTTTGATTTTTTTCATCAGCATCTTATTGTTTTCCAATTACAAGTCTTTAATGATGTGACTCACAAGGCATTAGTCTTTGAAATTTACAAATAACTCATGATGCTTAACAACATAAAAACAAACAAGTTAATCATAAAAGGACAGAAGACCTAAATAGACATTTCTCTGAAGAAGACACATAGATGGCCAAGAGGCACATGAAAAGATGTTCAACATTGCTAATTATTGGAGAAATGCAAATCAAAATCACAATGAGATATCACCTCACACCAGCCAAAATGGCTATCATCAAAAAATCCAGAAACAATAAATGCTGGAGAAGATGTGGAGAGAAGGGAATCATTCTACACTGTTGGTGGGAATGCAAATTAGTACATCCACTATGGAAAACAGTATGCAATTTCCTTAAGAAACTAAAAATAGAGCTACCATATGACCTTGCAATCCCACTTCTGGGCATATATTCAGAGAAAAATATGATCTGAAAGGATACATACACCCCAATATTCACTGCAGCACTGTTTACAGTAGCTGAGACATGGAAGCAATCTAAATGTCCATTGACAGAGGAATGGATAAAGAAGATGTGGTACATAAATACAATGGGGTATTTCTCAGCCATTAAAAAATGAAATAATTCCCTTTGTAGCAACATGGATGGACCTAGAGATTGTCATACCAAGTGAAGTAAGTCAGAGAAGGAATAATATCATATGACATACCTTACACACGGAATCTAAAAAGAAATGATGTTGAGGTTTGACAGAAAACAGCAAAATTCTGTAAATCAATTATCCTTCAATAAAAAATAAATAAATTAAAAAAAGAAATGATATAAATGAACATACTTGCAAATCAGAAGCAAACTAATAGAGGACAAATTATGGTTGCTGGGGGAATGATGGGTAGAAGGGATAGTTAGGGAGTTTGGGATGGACATGTACACACTGATATATTTAAAATGGATAACCAGCAAGGAACTACTAAATAGCACATGTAAGTCTGCTCAATGTTATGTGGCAACTTGGATGGGATGGGTCTTCAGGGGAGAGCAGATACATGTATATGTATAGCTGAATTCCTTTGCTGTTCACCTGAAACTATCAAAGCATGTTTGTGAATTGGCTATACCTCAATATAAAATAAAAAGTTTAAAAAATAAAATGAAAAAAAAAAAAATGATTTGGGCTTTCAGCTACGTGATATCCATATATGTGATACCTCCCTCTGAGGAGGGAGAGTATAGACTAGAGATTGAGTTCAAACATGTGGTCAATGATTCAGTGAGTGATACCTAGGTAATGACACCTCAGTAAAATCTTTAGGAATTGAAACTTGGTGATACTGCCTGAGATGAACACAACATTGTGCCAGGGGCTAATATGCCCTGCTGGCACGGGGAAAGAGCGTGAGTGCTGTGTATTCAGGACCCTCTTAAATGTAATCTGCATGTCTCTTCAATTGGCTGATCCTGATTTGCATTATTTAAAATAATAAAACTATAATGATAACTAAAGCAACTTCCAGGGTCCTGGGGTTGTTCTAGTGAATTACAGAACCTGAGAGGGTTGTGGGAAACTCTAGGATTTTTAGCCAGTTGTTTAGAAGTACAGATGACCTGGGGAACCATCTGGAGTGAGGTAGTCTCATTTGGACCCTTGCTTTATTTTTGAAGTAGAGTTAATTTACAATGTTGTATTAATTTCTGTCGTATAACAGAGTTACTCAGTATATATATGTGTGTATGTATGTGTGTGTGTGTATACATATATATATATGCATGTATAAAAATGAAAGTGAAAGTCACTCAGTTGTGTCCGACTCTTTGTGACCCCATGGACTATACAGTCCATGGAATTCTCCAGGCCAGAATACTGGAGTGGGTAGCCTTTCCCTTCTCCAGGGGATCTTCCCAACCAAGGGATTGAACCCAGGTCTCCCACACTGCAGGTGAATTCTTTACCAGCTGAGCCACAAGGGAAGCCCAAGAGTACTGGAGTGGGTAGCCTATCCTTTCTCCAGGGTATCTTCCCAACCCAGGAATTGAACTGAGGTCTCCTGCATTGCAGGTGGATTCTTTACCAACTGAGTTATCAGGGAAGCTCCATATGTATATATAGAATTGTGTGTGTATATATATGTATACACACTTAAAAAACTATTATTTTCCATTACGGTTTATCACAAAATATTGAATATAGTTTCCTGTATGACTTTGTTGTTTATCCATTCTATATTTAATAGCTCGGATCTGCTAACCTCAAATTCCCACTCCATTCCTCCGACTTTAGCAGCCACAAGTGAATTCTCTATGTCTGTGAATCTGTTTGTTTCATAGACAAGTTCATTTTTATCATATTTTAGATCCCACATGTAAGTGATATCATATGATATATGCATTTTTCTTTCTGGCTTATTTCACTTAGGATAATAATATCTAAGCCTATCCATATTGCTGCAAATGGACTTATTTCATTCTTTTTTATGGTTGAGTAGTATTTCACTGTATATACTGTGGGGATAAGATGCCCCACATCTTTATCCATTTGTCTGCAAAAAAAAAAAAAAATTAGGTTGTTTCCATGTCTTGGCTATTGTGAATAGTACTGCTATGTACATTGGAGTGCTTGTATCTGTTTGAATTGTAGTTTTGTCCAGATAGATGCCCAGGAGTGGCATTGCTGGATCATTGGCAACTCTATTTTTAGGTTTTGAGGAAACTCCATACCATTTCCCATAGTGACTGTTGCAACTTACATTCCCACTAACAGTATAGTTGGTGGTGGTTTGGTGGTTTAGTCGCTAAGTTGTGTCCAACTCTTGTGACCCCCATGGACTGTAGCCTGCCAGTCTCCTCTGTCCATGGGATTCTCCAGGCAAGAATACTGGAGCAGATTGCCATTTCCTTCTCCAGGGGATCTTCCTGACCCAGGAATTGAACCCTGGTCTCCTGCTTTTCAGGCAAATACTTTACCCACTGAGCTATGAGGGAAAATCCCTCTGTGTAGGAGGGTTCCCTAATTTGTAGATTTTTTAATGATGGTCAATCTGACCATTGTGAAGTGGTATCTCATTGTAGTTTTGATTTGCCTTTCACCTAGTCAAGGCTATGGTCTTTCCTGTGGTCATGTATGGATGTGAGAGCTGGACTGTGAAGAAGGCTGAGCGCTGAAGAATTGATGCTTTTGAACTGTGGTGTTGGAGAAGACTCTTGAGAGTCCCTTGGACTGCAAGGAGATCCAACCAGTCCATTCTGAAGGAGATCAGCCCTGGGATTTCTTTGGAAGGAATGATGCTCAAGCTGAAACTCCAGTATTTTGGCCACCTCATGCGAAGAGTTGACTCATTGGAGAAGACTCTGATGCTGGGAGGGATTGAGGGCAGGAGGAGAAGGGAATGACAGAGGATGAGATGGCTGGATGGCATCACTGACTCGATGGATGCGAGTCTGAGTGACCTCCGGGAGTTGGTGATGGACAGGGAGGCCTGGCGTGCTGTAGTTCATGGGGTCGCAGAGTCGGACACGGAGCGACTGATCTGATCTGATCTGAATAATTAGCAATGTTGAGTACCTTTTCATGTGCTTGTTAGCCATTTGTATGTCTTCTTTGGATCATATTTGTTCCAAATAGGAGAACTATTTAGTTCTTCTGTTCATTTTTTGAGTGAGTTTTGTGGTTGGTTGTTGTTGAGTTTCATGACCTGTTTGTATATTTTGGAGATTAATCCCTTGTCAGTTGCATTGTTTGCAAATACTTTTTTCCAATTCTATATGTTGTTTTTTTCATCTTGTTTGTAGTTCTTTGCTGTACAAAACTTGTAAGTTTGATTAAGGACCCTTGCTTTTTAACCTGTGGCATCTGATATTAATCCTTGGTGATCAGTGTCAGAACTGAATTGCTTTGCAGTGTTTTATCCACTTATACAAATTTTATATCAAAAAATTGTTTTCCATTTGATAGATAAAATATTTGTTCTGGGATAAATGTAATTTCAAATATTGTCTTTACAAATTGTCTATTTAGTTGGTTCTACTGCCATCCAGTGAGATAAGAGTTTATTCCTTTATACAACTGTTAGCTTTATAATAATCTAATGGTCATATCCTATAAAAGAACTATAACACCGTATATTAATAAATGCCTCACTATGACTGTCTCTGTTACCATTTTAACTCCAGTGACCAGCAATAGGAAATATCATATAGCATATTGTTGCTGTTCAGTGTTCAGTCACTAAGTGGTGTCTGACTGTGACCCCATGGACTGCAGCATATCAAGCATCCCTGTCTCTCACTGTCTCTCGGAGTTTGCCCAAGTTCATGTCCATCGAGTCGGTGATGCTATCCAGCCATATAGCATGCTATGGCATATAGCATGTAAGGGCTCAAATAATTTGTCATTAATGTTGAAGATTGGTAAAATGGGAAAATTTTCTACTCTATGAATGTTCTATTCTGATTGACCAAAATAAAATTGGAAAGTGTATGTACTGTGGATAAAATGTAACTAAAATCATTTATTTCACAGAATTTTTATTCTCTTCCATAATTAACTTACAATGTACATCAGATCAGATCAGATCAGTCACTCAGTCGTGTCTGACTCTTTGCGACCCCATGAATCGCAGGCCAGGCCTCCCTGTCCATCACCAACTCCCGGAGGTCACCCAGACTCACATCCATCGAGTCAGTGATGCCATCCAGCCATCTCATCCTCTGTCGTCCCCTTCTCCTCCTGCCCCCAATCCCTCCCAGCATCAGAGTCTTCTCCAGTGAGTCAACTCTTCGCATGAGGTGGCCAAAATACTGGAGTTTCAGCTTTAGCATCATTCCTTCCAAAGAAATCCCAGGGCTGATCTCCTTCACAATGGACTGGTTGGATCTCCTTGCAGTCCAAGGGACTCTCAAGAGTCTTCTCCAACACCACAGTTCAAAAGTATCAATTCTTCGGCGCTCAGCCAATGTACATAAGTTGGATAAATATACATACTATAAATCAATAACCTCAGATATGCAGATGACACGACTCTTATGGCAGAAAGTGAAGAGGGGCTAAAAAGCCTCTTGATGAAAGTGAAAGTGGAGAGTGAAAAGGTTGGCTTAAAGCTCAACATTAAGAAAACGAAGATCATGGCATCTGGTCCCATCATTTCATGGGAAATAGATGGGGAAACAGTGGAAACAGTGTCAGAATTTGTTTTTCTGGGCTCCAAAATCACTGCAGATGGTGACTGCAGTCGTGAAATTAAAAGACGCTTACTCCTTGGAAGGAAAGTTATGACCAACCTAGATAGCATATTCAAAAGCAGAGACATTACTTTACCAGCAAAGGTTCGCCTAGTCAAGGCTATGGTCTTTCCTGTGGTCATGTATGGATGTGAGAGTTGGACTGTGAAGAAGGCTGAGCGCCGAAGAATTGATGCTTTTGAACTGTGGTGTTGGAGAAGACTCTTGAGAGTCCCTTGGACTGCAAGAAGATCCAACCAGTCCATTCTGAAGGAGATCAATCCTGGAATTTCTTTAGAAGGAATGATGCTAAAGCTGAAACTCCAGTATTTTGGCCACCTCATGCGAAGAGTTGACTCATTGGAGAAGACTCTGATGCTGGGAGGGATTGGGGGCAGGAGGAGAAGGGGACGACAGAGGATGAGATGGCTGGATGGCATCACTGACTCGATGGGTATGAGTCTGGGTGACCTCCGGGAGCTGGTGATGGACAGGGAGGACTGGCGTGCTGTGGTTCATGGGGTCGCAAAGAGTCGGACACGACTGAGCGACTGATCTGATCTGATAAATCAGAGGTTCCCCACTAGGATGCCACCGATATATTACAGAGTTGCCTCTCTTCAAGGATCACCAAAGACCTCAGTCAGTTTCTTCTAGCCTCATCAGGACCTTCACAGAGGCAAACTCAAGCAGAATTTGCTACACACATTACCTGTAGGCTGCAAATACATACAGCTGCAAACTAGCACCCACTACTTTGATGCACGGCCAATGAGATTCTAAGAACTGGTCACTCATCTCACTCAACAAGCTGCAAATGCTCTCTTGTTCCTCATAGCAAGAAGTTGACTACTGCCAGAAAGGGGATTCCAGGTCCAAAAATATGAAAATCATGGTGAGCTGTCCAACTGATTGCCAATAAAATTGAAGGGAGATCAGAGAGAAAGGAAGCAAGCAGATACTTAAAAGGGTATTATGTCACAAAGTCATGTCAGTTTCTTAAATTAGGACAGCATTATTATGTTTAAACCGGGGAAGGCAATGGCACCCCACCCCAGTACTTTTGCCTGGAAAATCCCATGGACGGAGGAGCCTGGTAGGCTCTAGTCCATGGGGTCGCTAAGAGTGGGACAAGACTGAGCGACTTCACTTTCGCTTTTCACTTTCATACGTTGGAGAAGGAAATGGCAACCCACTCCAGTATTCTTGCCTGGAGAATCCCACGGACCGGGGAGCCTGATGGGCTTCTGTCTGTGGGGTCGCACAGAGTCCGACACGACTGAAGCGACTTAGCAGCAGCAGCAGCATTATGTTTAAATGCCTGATAATAAAATACTTCAATTGCATTCAAAGTCTAATCATATTATCAGTCTTTAACATTTTTTTTCTTACTGAAGGATGAGGGAAAATGTGGATTTTTAAATTATCACTTTTACTAATATGCTTTTGGATGATGGTAAAACTTGGTTTATAATTTATCATCTACATACGCAGAGTTTCTTAAAGATAGTTACCCATAAGACTCTGAAAATAATCACTTAAAATTCTCGGTTAACATTGAGTATAATCATTTTAAGCCTAAAATCAAATATAAAAGGTTTATGTTTATGTTTGTGACACATACTCAACTATCCCAATAATAATTTTTGCATTTCCTTTGCTTGAAATTATTTAATATACTCAAAAGAAAATGAATTTTAGTGCTCAATGACATGTAGACAACTCTTGTGGTTCAGTTCTGGGTTAAGCAATCTTAGTCATTTTCCTCATGTGACATAAAGTATAAAAGTTTGGGAAGTACTGCTGTAGTGGAACTGAAAAACTCATTTACCACAGAAAAGATGGTATAAATTTATATGTAATTAATTCATTTCATTGTGTTATACAGTAGTGATTTATTTTTAAAAGATATATATCAAGGCCCCTTGATATCTGTTTGCTAGATAAAACTTAGCAGTGATACACTTTAAAATTATATATATATGTACAGATGCTTTACCCTCTGAGCCACCAGGGAAGCCCATATGTATGAATATAAACACACATATCTTTTATTCATTAATTTTTAATAAAGGAGTACCTAAGATACTTCCCAGGGAAGTAAAAATATTGTCAAGATAGATTATATTTTTAAAACATTAAAAGATCAAGCCAGAGGCATAGCTTAAGGGCAATAATATTCATCTTACAGAAAAATTAGAAATGAGTACTTAACTATTATATATAGAAAGGAAATGAAAACTGATTTATTAATGGTTGCTAGTACATAGCTTAACGAGAAGGGATTCAAAATAGTACTAGAAAATATTAACCTACTTCACCTCAATAGATGATGGAAGATTTGGGATAGCATAAGGTTTGCTTAACATGCAAGTTGTAAAAGCAAGGTGTTCTTATGTCTGAGAAGTGCATTAATAAACTCTGTACTTTCTCCTAAGTTTTACGACTTAATATAATACTATGATGTTTATTATTCCTTTTAAAAAAGTGATCATTGAAATAGTTATTCAAATGATCCTGGAAAAGACATCTGTGTCTGCAAGTAATATGCTTTTATCTAAATCAATATATTTAAATACTGAATAATACTCCAGTAATTTGTCTAGTATTGTTCTCTATTTTGTCTGTAGATGAAAACTTAGTGATGGAATAACAGAATCTTAGAGCTGAAAAAAATCATCAATCTCAGCTCCTTCCGTAACTGAAGAAATCAAGCTAAGAATAGGATAAATACCTTTCTTGACTCTTTAGTGTCTATAATTTTTATACAGCCTCCCTCCATGTGGTTGAAAATATCAATGAGAGAAGATCACAATATTTCCCAGTATACAAGAAGGGCTAAGTGTTAATATGTATTGAATGTCAATATATTCAAGACACTGCACTAAATGCTTTCTGTATTTAGTCCTAGCAACAATACTAATATGTTGACAAGACCATCCCTCTTTTACAAGAGAATAAAGTCAGTCATTGAAAGGTTCTAAATAGTTACCAATTTATTTAGCTGCAAAAACAGGATTTGAATGCAGGCACTCTAGTTTTCTAGATCCAGTGGGCTCTCTCACAACAGTTAAACTGCTTTCCATGAGCATAATAGAGCACTATTGTTGTTATTCAGTTGCTAAGTCTTCTCTGATTCTTTTGCAATTCCATGGACTGTAGCCTGCCAGGCTCCTCTGTCCATGGGATTTCTCAGGCAAGAATACTGAAGTGGGTTGTCATTTTCTTCATCCAGGGGATCTCCTGACCCAGAGATCAAACCTAAATCTCCTGCATTGCCAGATGGATTCTTTATAACCTGGGAAGCATATTAGAACATTCAGTTCAGTTCAGTTCAGCTGCTCAGTCGTGTCCGACTCTTTGTGACCCCCTGAACTGCAGCACTCCAGGCCTCCCTGTCCATCACCAACTCCCGGAGTTCACCCAAACTCACATCCATCGAGTCAGTGATGCCATCCAGCCATCTCATCCTCTGTCGTCCCCTTCTCCTCTTGCCCTCAATCCCTCCCAGCATCAGAGTCTTCTCCAATGAGTCAACTCTTCGCATGAGGTGGCCAAAGTACTGGAGTTTCAGCTTTAGCATCATTCCTTCCAAAGAAATCCCAGGGCTGATCTCCTTCACAATGGACTGGTTGGATCTCCGTGCAGTCCAAGGGACTCTCAAGAGTCTTCTCCAACACCACAGTTCAAAAGCATCAATTCTTCGGCACTCAGCTTTCTTCACAGTCCAGCTCTCACATCCATACATGACCACTGGAAAAACATTACTTATACTCTATTCTTCAATTATAACCCTAGCTATTTCACTTAAGAAAGTGAATGTACACTAGTAAAGGTAAGTTGTTTGTGTGTGTGTGTGAGAGAGAGAGAGAGAAAGAGAAAGAGAGAAATCTGTGATAGGACTTAAAATTTTGGTCTGTTTTCCAAACTCATTCCAGGTATAAGTTTAAAAACTAGATAAATATATTTAATTGGAGTTCATTGACCTAAATACTTGAACGGAATTTTAAGCACAGTAGTCCTTTTCAAGAGGTGATAGGGAAACTGAACTCTTTATGAAAACTAGGACTACTCATTTTTACTAATAAACAACATTTACCTTAGAGATCTGTAAGTCTGTTGTTTCTATATTTCTGTATATTTTTGTTGTCATCAGATGCCCAAGTGTCCTAGATCACTCATATTACAGGGACATATATCACCATACAATTTCACATGTTATATCTAATTCAGTCCTAGTAAATTTCACTGGAAAAGACCCAGGGAAAGATTGAAGGCAGGAGGAAAAGGGGGTAACAGAGGATGAGATGGTTGGATGGCATCACCGACTCAATGGACAAGAGTTTGAGCAAACTCCGGGAGATAGTGTAATAGGGGAGCCCAGCCCAGCTGCAGTCTATGGGATCACAATGAGTTGGATATGACTTAGCAATTGAAAAATGAATGACAAACTTCATTTCCAGTTAGCCCAAATCTATTCACTCTGACTTCTGAAGCTCATAGTTTGTCATTAAAGGCACTATGTATCTTCAATTCCTTTTCTGAAACTTTCCTTCACTTTGGGGTCTCACTGGATCCTGACAGTATGCTGAATCACTACTTCCCACTGTAGAACTCATTTTCCCCGTGCCATTCACTTTAGGACCTAGCAGTGGAAGACAGGTCCTCCACTTACCCTGTTGCTATTTACAAATCTTCTAGTGTTTTAGTATTGTAGTTGAAAAGTACTTCCATAAAGAAGACTTTCAGACATTTTGCTGTATGTGACTAAATGGTAACTAAATGGAATCTGTTATGAGGCAGGTATTTCCAACCATACCATATTAATTTAACATAGAATGTAACTCATATCTTTTCCTATTGAGGTCTTTATATACCAAGAATTCTTTCCAATTTCCTCTGCTGTTGTGCTGACAGTTCACATCACAACACACTAGGGTCAGCACAAGGACAATTAGATAAAGGAGAGCACTACCGAACACAAAGAAACCTACTTACTCTCTTGGTGAGTTCTAGAGAAATATGTCATTGCAGAGGAAGAGTATTGCAACATTAAGGTAGCATTCTCAATTGCCAGCCCCCCAAAAGCTTCCAGAGAGTTTTTTCTTTCTATATACAATCTTAGTAATTATAGGAGAAAATATTGTCCTTAGTATAGGACATACTCCCAAGTTGTCAAATTGGTCAATTTCCAATATTATTTTCAGATCTTGGATTTTTTTTCATGTTCTAAGTTCATCTCGCTCTCTCTCTCACACACATACATATTTTCAATTATATATACTCAATATGTACTTGTATATTATAGTTAATATGATATTGTATTATTATAAATAAATTTTAATGCATTCTAGCCATTTGGCCAATTAACTCCACTCCCCTCTAGCCTTAACATCTGTGGTAGAATGATATCATTCAGAATTTTTCCATAATAACATCTGTTTCTAAAACTCTTCATTTTATTATATCAGTCTCACTCTCATTCCAATTGCATTTGTACACGGTCTCCTAATTTCTACCAATACATTATTCTTCTTCCCTATCTACAAAAGCCCTAGTACACCATCAATCCAAATGCTGTTTTGCTAATAACGTATTCTCAACTTTCTGGACTTGCATTATTTCACAAAGGAAAACTTTTTCCCTGATTGACTCCAGTTTCATTTCACCTTTTACGTATGAATGCTAAATGCAGTCAGAGAAAATTACACGGTATCTTTACTGTGTGTTATAGAAATATGATTTCTAACTCCAAAGGGGGAACTAATAAAGAAGAGATATAAAAACAAATAATCTTGCCTGTTGCCCATTCATTTCTATGTGAAATAGGAGCCAAATTATCTGCTCCAAAGTAGAAAGAGTATGAGAAGTGTGGTAAACATGAAATGTATATGACAGAAATAAAAATTATCTTTTTATTGCTATAGAAAGTAAAAATTATCTTTATGTTACCTCTTTTCAGCATAGGGGAAGGCAATGGCACCCCACCCCAGTACTTTTGCCTGGAAAATCCCATGGACGGAGGAGCCTGGTAGGCTCCAGTCCATGGGGTCGCTAAGAGTCGGACACGACTGAGTGGCTTCACTTTCACTTTCACTTTTCAGCATATGTGTGTGTATGTGTGTGTTTGTGTGTGTTTGTCTGCATGTTTCTGTGTTTTACTATGTACCATAAACTGCTATTTTCTGAAAATGCCACAGAAAAGATAGATGGCATTTGCCTTCAAGAAGCTTAGAATTTATGGGGTGAAATATGTATTTTTAAGGATACTTGTTCAGCTGCTTAGTCATATCTGACTCTTTGAGACCTTATGGGCTGTAGCCAGCCAGGCTCCTCTGCACATGGGATTTTCCAAGCAAGAATAATTGAGTGGTTGCCATTTCCTCCTCCAGAGGACCTTCCCAACCCACGGGTCAAACCTGTGTCTCGTGCATTTCCTGCATTGGCAGGCAGATTCGTTACCACTGGGATACCAGGGAAGCCCATTTGAGAATTATATAAATACTTATTCACTTATAGTTGTGATAAATACTTCAAAAGAAAGTTTGAAGGTACAGTTAGAGCATGCAATATAGATACTTGACCTATCCTAATTTCCTGAAAACTGATGTGAAAATGTTGCCAGTTTAAAAAACTACTATGGGGAAGGAGAAAAAAATATTTCAGCAATAAAGTTTAGCTTATAAATAAGCACCAAGATAGAAAGAAGTTTGTCGGCAAATATGCAAAACAACAGACAAACAAATAAGGCTTATGAGGATAGTAAGGAAGAGGAAGACTGTTTTGTGATGAGACTAGGGAGTTTGACAGGAGGCAAAAGGTATCTTTAAAGGTATCTTTATATCTTTTAAAAATTTGGAAGGTGAGGAAACATTTAAGGACCACAGTCAAGTGAGTTAGATGGAAATATCTGCATGTTTGTAACTTCCACTGGCTGCTCATTTATCATTACTTCAGTGGAAATGATAACATTACACATAGGTATAAACTAGTCAGTAGGTTATTGCAATACTCCAAATAAAAGATAAAAAGATAGTGAATTCCTTAGAGACAGAGCAGGCAGGTAGAGATGTTCTTCTCCCTTTTGTGTCCGGATGCAATGCCTGAAACATTTGCAACCATCTTGCAACCAACCTGAGGGTGAAGCCATACCAAGGACTGTGGTACAAAGGAATGAAAAGACCCTGAGTCCTTGATAACATTGGTGAGCCCTTGCATCAGTTAAGCCTGATGATTGACTAGGATTTCCAGGTATGAGAACTGAGGCCCAAAGAAAAGACCTGAAAGCTGCTGCTACTGCTGCTAAGTCACTTCAGTCATCCGACTCTGTGCGACCCCATAGACGGCAGCCCACTAGGCTCCCCCATCCCTGGGATTCTCCAGACAAGAACACTGGAGTGGGTTGCCATTTCCTTCTCCAACGCATGAAAGTGAAAAGTGAAAGCGGAGTCGTTCAGTCATGTCCTACTCTTTGCGACCCCATGGACTGCAGCCTACCAGGCTCCTTAGTTCATGGGATTTTCCAGGCAAGAGTACTGGGGTGGGGTGCCATTGCCTTCTCCAACCTGAAAGCTAGACAAGTGTAATTTTTCAGAGAACTGGATTTCTTTAGGGCTTTATAGTCTTCCTTGAATAAGAAGGAGGCTTTGAAGAGTTTAAGGAATGCTTTGAAAAATTTGAAGAACAAGAGATCATTTCCAGAGAATGCAATATTATAATTAGTGATTTTTCTGGTGATGTTTTGAATATTGGTAGGAGCCAGGCTGTAAGAAAGGATAATTTCACTGATGATAAAATGGTCAAGGAAATGAGAGATTTGAATTGGACAGATCATTAGTGTGAAATTGGAACACATTTAAGATTATGGCAGAAAAATTGTGATGCGAGGAAAAGGATGTGAGTCCAGGATGGAAATTTTTATATAATGATGAACAGTGACAAAGAACTAAGTAAATGACAGAAATGAAAGTGAGAATGTAATTGTAGAACAATGAGTCTCAGTGAAGCAGGGAGAGAGGCATCAATATAATTGGAATGACATTGGAATCAAGATTTTGATGTATATAAGATATGAAAGAATGCACTACTTACACTTGAGGAAGCATGAAGTAAATTTGTTCCTGAAAGCCAATTGTCATCTGAGGCTCAGAGATGGAAATGACATTCAGAGGTAGAGAACCAAGGGAATTAAAAAAAAAAAAAAATTACAGCAGAAATTCTGAAAGACACAAGGAAAGATTTAGCCAAGATAGGGGAGCAAACAGAAACTAGATACAAAGCAAGAAAGATCAAACCATTCTAAAGAAGAGCAGACTAGAATATAAATAACAGGAGGGGGTGCTAACACATTAGTCACTGACTCATGATAGATGCATTAGAGTCTTGGTACATTTCTTCTTGATGATGTCTTGGAAGGTTGGTGTTTATGATAAATTGTCTGCATTCTGAGGAGAAAGGCTTGCTGTTTGTTATGGAGTGAGGTATTATCTTCTGCAGGAGTTGGCATCTGCAAGAATATGTGTGTATGAGTGGCTGGGAAAATAAGTGTTTTGCTTGGTCACTGGAGGAAAGAAAATGTCTAATAATATTAATCTTAATTTCAAAATAAATTCAAATAAGGCTATCATCAGTACATTACTGTTAAAAGTCTATATACTAAATTTTATCAAATGATAATAAGTTATTCTGTTTCAATATAGAATCCTGTCTCAGTGTTTGTTTCTCTGAGGACTCAGGCTAACAAAGGCACCAAGTTCCAATAAAAGGCTAATAAAGGTACCAATTTCCAAAAAAACAGAATTGCACAGGAAAACATTTTTGATCCAAAGGACATACAACATCATGGCAATAAATTTTAAATTTTAACTAAAATTGATAAATTCATTGCACAAGGTCTTCTATCTCTTATATAAATTGAATCCATGCTTAAAACCTTTCCCATAAACTTAGTTCCAAGTCCTCACATCTTTACTTCTGGAACCCAAAAACGTAAAGAAAATATAACACCAAAATCAAAGCAATTTTTCCAGAAAGAGAAAACTCCTTGTGATTGAATTGATTTGGTTTGAATAAATTTGATACTGAAATCTATATGTTAGTCTCCCTGATAAATATTGATATAAAAATCAAAGCAAATTATTAGCAAATGAAAGACATTGATGTATAAAATTGATAATACATTATAATTACTTTGGAATACAAGTTTTGCATTCATTGCAATAACAGAATATCATAAAAATCAAGTGGAAAATATCTATTTATGATTAAAAACACAATAAACTATGAACAAGAAGGCTTTTAACCTAATTATGAATATCTGCAAACATCTACAGCAAACATTAGGCTTAATAAATTATTGTAAAGTTTCCTCTGGAGAGTATCAGAGTGATGGATTTATACATTGGAACAATCAATATTGTAAAGATATCTATTGTATGCCTATTTAACTATGTTAATATACAAGTTTATGAAATTCTGTTAATAAAAATCCAGGGATTTTTTTTGGTAAAATATAAAAAGGAATTAAAAATGTATGTAGAAATTCAAGTTGGCCTAGAATATCTGAAATCATCTTGAAAACAAAAAACAAAATTGGAGAATAAAATACATTATAAAGCTAAAAAATTTGTGTGGTATTGACTAAAGGCTAGGTAAATAAACAAATGTTATAGAATAATGAATCCAGAAACAAATACATACAGGTATAGTGTCTTGACATTGTCATTTACAACAATGGGAACACTGTTCTATAAGTAGAATATGTATTTTTCAATAATTTTGCTGGATTACATGAATATTGGGCCACTACTTAAGCTATATGCAAAAATCAATACCATATAGCTTGTGTAACCAAATGTGAAAGACAGTACAATTATAGAAAATAGAAAAAGGCCTTACAGGCCAATTCTGTGACATTTAAAGTTCTTAATCAAATGAAAAGTAAAACCACAGTGCCAAAAAATATTTAATAAATATATATATATACATATATAGATGCTACATATGTATCTAAATAATCTGCATATGTAGAAAATATATATACATATATTTCTAATAAATTAATTTTAAATGGAATATATATACAAAGAAATATATATATAGAGAGAGAGTATGAACGTGAATGTGAAGTTGCTCAGTTGTGTCTGACTCTTTGTGACCCCATGGACTGTAGCCTACAAGGCTCCTCTGTCCATGGGATTTTCCAGGCAATAGTAATGGAGTGGATTGCCATTTCCTTCTCCAAGGGATCTTCCCAACCCAGGGATCGAACCTGGGTCTCCCTCATTGTAGACAGACGCTTTACTGTCTGAGCCACCAGGGAAGTCTATATAAAGAGTATATACCTAAATAACTATATAAGTAGACACCACAGAAACAGGGATACCCCAGTGACCAAAAAAAAAAAAAAAGAAAGAAAGAAAGAAACTGATCGATATTAAATTTTTTTGAAAATAATCAAATTAACCTCCATACGCAGCTACCAAAAGGGACAAAACCAGAATTAAAGATACCAAATTTTGATTAAATCGTGGAGAAAGAGGAAGAAAAGAGGCAATGGAGAACTTATTCATGCATGTTTCATAGAAGACATGTTTGAATATTACTGCTAGCAATATTATTCATAATAGCCAAAAACCTATCAACAGAAGACTGGTTAAAAATTGTGCTATGTTAACATACATAAAATGCAACTATGAGAATGAAAAAAATCCAAAATTATAATGTTCAACAACATGGATGAATCTTACAAATATAATGGTACTTAAAAAAATATAGTTACAAAAGAATAAATGTGTATAATTTACCTATACAAAGTTCAGTCACAATTTACATTAATATATAGTATTAGAAGTCTGGTTTATATGTGATAGCAACTGGAAAGAGGCAGAGGAATGACTTCTTGGACACTATTAATGTTCTAATATTTGATACAGATAGTGAAATGAGTTTAGTGTCTATGAAAATTCAGTCTATCATTATGAATTAAGAAAGTTTTATATGTATACTTTGATTCAACTTTTATTTAAATTAAAACAAATTATTACTGCAAAAAATCCAGAGTTACTTTTAGAGTGAGAAAAATTTATCAGAGGATTCCAATAGAATTACTCTCCTTTGTAATTGGCCAGAATGTTTTTCATGACCAATACTGGCTCTGTCAAGCGAATACGTTTATCAGATTCAGTTCAGTTCAGTCGCTCAGTCATGTCCAACTCTTTGTGACCCCATGAACTCCAGCACCCCAGGCCTCCCTGTCCATCACCAACTCCCGGAGTCCACCCAAACCCATGTCCATTGAGTCAGTGATGCCATCCAACCATCTCATCCTCTGTCATTCCCTTCTCCTCCTGCCCTCAATCTTTCCCAACATCAGGGTCTTTTCAAAAGAGTCAGCTCTTCTCATCAGGTGCCCAAAGGATTGGAGTTTCAGCTTCAACATCAGTCCTTCCAATGAACACCCAGGACTAATCTCCTTTAGGATGGACTGGTTGGATCTCCTTGCAGTCCAAGGGACTCTCAAGAGTCTTCTCCAACACCACAGTTCAAAAGTATCAATTCTTCTGTGCTCAGCTTTCTTTATAGTCCAACTCTCACATCCATACTATCCATCCATCCAAACCATAGCCTTGACTAGATGGATCTTTGTTGGCAAAGTAACGTCTCTGCTTTTTAATATGCTGTCTAGGCTGGTCATAACTTTCCTTAATCCCCCTGGCGAATATGACTGGAAGATATATAAATAATATTAGAAAAGTGAAAGTGAAGTCGTTCAGTTGTGTCCGACTTTGTGACCCCATGGACTGTAGCCTATAAGGTTCCTCCATCCACAGAATTTTCCAGGCAAGAGTGCTGGAGTGTGTTGCCATTTCTGTCTCCAATGGATCTTTCTGACCCAGGGATCTAACCCAGGTCTGCCACATTGCAAACAGATGCTTTTACTATCTGAGCTACCAGGGAAGCAAAAAATAAAACATAATAATATTAAGGTTCTGTTATTAAGGAAAACTGTGGTGTTGGAGAAGACTCTTGAGAGTCCCTTGGACTGCAAGGAGATCCAAGCAATCCATTCTGAAGGAGATCAGCCCTGGGATTTCTTTGGAAGGAATGATGCTCAAGCTGAAACTCCAGTATTTTGGCTACCTCATGCGAAGAGTTGACTCATTGGAGAAGACTCTGATGCTGGGAGGGATTGGGGGCAGGAGGAGAAGGGGACGACAGAGGATGAGATGGCTGGATGGCATCACTGACTCGATGAATGTGAGTCTGAGTGACCTCCGGGAGCTGGTGATGGATAGGGAGGCCTGGCGTGCTGCAGTTCATGGGGTCGCAAAGAGTCGGACACGACTGAGCGACTGATCTGATCTGATCTGATTAAGGAAAACATACTAGAATGGGTTTTCACAAATGCAAATTTTTAAAAACTTGCTCTCATACAATTTTGTAATAAGTCACTTTTAACTTTGCTCTGTAAACAAAAGTCATAAGATACATCTTGGAAAGTCGAGCTGATTTATGAGCACTCACACTTTACTATTTTCTTTTTATAAAGTGTTGCACTCCTGATAGGATCCCTCCTGTCTTTATTTCACAGGTCTTGGAAGACTATAGAAATGTATTAACATATATGTTTGAATGAAAAAGTGCTGTATTTCTGCAATGCAATTGTATCATCCTGCCAGTATCATATTTTATTTGCAGTAATTTTATATAGCTATAGAGATTAATGACTTCACTATCAGCTAACTTGGTTTCATTTGACTATATTTTAATCTTATGCATACTTGCTACTTTAGTCAATCAGCCTAGACTCTGCTATACACAGAACCAGTTGAGTCAATTGAGTGATTTCTGACTGGGTCATTATGCTGTGCTTAGTCACTCAGTCATGTCCAACTATGACCGTATGGACTGTAGCCCCGCCAGGCTCCTCTATCCATGAGGATTCTCCAGGCAAGAATCCTGAAATGGGTTGCCATGCCCTCCTTGAGGGGACTTTTCCCAACCCAGGGATCAAACCCAGGTCTCCTGCATTGCAGGCAGATTCTTTACCATCTGAGCCACTAGGGAAGTCTATGAATACTCGAGTCGGAAGCCTATCCCTTTTCCAGGGGAAAAATCCTTGGCAAATCCTGACCCAGGAATCAAACTGGAGTCTCCTACATTGCGGATGTATTCTTTAATCATCTGAGCTACCAGAGTCATTCAGATCAGATCAGATCAGATGAGTCCCTCAGTCATGTCGGACTCTTTGCTACCCCGTGAATCGCAGCACGCCAGGCCTCCCTGTCCATCACCAACTCCCAGAGTTCACTCAGACTCACATCCATCGAGTCAGTGATGCCATCCAGCCATCTCATCCTCGGTCGTCACCTTCTCCTCCTGCCCCCAATCCCTCCCAGCATCAGAGTCTTCTCCAATGAGTCAGCTCTTCACATAAGGTGGCCAAAGTACTGGAGTTTCAGCTTGAGCATCATTCCTTCCAAAGAAATCCCAGGGCTGATCTCCTTCACAATGGACTGGTTGGATCTCCTTGCAGTCCAAGGCACTCTCAAGGGTCTTCTCCAACACCACAGTTCAAAAGCATCAATTCTTTGGCGCTCAGCCTTCTTCACAGTCCAACTCTCACATCCATACATGACCACAGGAAAAACCATAGCCTTGACTAGACGGACCTTTGTTGGCAAAGTAATGTCTCTGCTTTTGAATATGCTATCTAGGTTGATCATAACTTTCCTTCCAAGGAGTAAGCGTCTTTTAATTTCATGGCTGCAGTCACCATCTGCAGTGATTTTGGAGCCCAAAAAATAAAGTCTGACACTGTTTCCACTGTTTCCCCATCTATTTCCCATGAAGTGATGGGACCAGATGCCATGATCTTTGTTTTCTGAATGTTGAGCTTTAAGCCAACTTTTTCACTCTCCACTTTCACTTTCATCAAGAGGCTTTTTAGTTCCTCTTCACTTTCTGCCATAAAGGTGGTGTCATCTGCATATCTGAGGCTATTGATATTTCTCCCGGCAATCTTGATTCCAGCTTGTGTTTCTTCCAGTCCAGCGTTTCTCATGATGTACTCTGCATATACGTTAAATAAACAGGGTGACCAAAGTCATTATAGGTGAATAATTAGTTCATTACAGTCAAAATAATTTCAGCACTTTTGTGTGGAGGTACATTGATATTAGCAAAATATAGTTTAAGTAAACTTACATTTGTAAATATGAGTCAATCCAGAGGCAAAGATACATTACATTTAAACTTTCCATATTTAATTAATTCAACAAATATTTGTTAAGCAGCTAATACATCCAAGTACTCAATTAGGTCTCTAGGATGGAATAGTGAACAAAAAGCAAAATATTCATATTCTTGTAGAGTGTGCATTCTAATGGCATAGATCAGATCAGATCAGTCGCTCAGTCGTGTCCGACTCTTTGTGACCCCATGAACCGCAGCATGCAGACATTAAAAATAAGAATAGTATAAAACAGGAATTACTGAGCATTTAGAATGTTGGAGGGGGAATAGTTTCCAATTTTCAACAGAGCAATCAGGATAAGTCTTATTAGAATTGCAGCATTTGAACTAAGACTTAGGTAGGTGAAAGGGTGATTGAGTGAAGAAGAATCCAGTTGAAGAAAACTGCAGATTCCTGCAAGACTGGAGTATTCCTTATATATTAAAATGAAGGACGATAGTGATGCCTTTTTGTTTAAAGCAGTGTAATCAGGAGGAAGAGTAGTAAAATATGAAATTAGAGAATAACTGAGGCCATTACAGGCCATTATTAGAAACTGTCTTTTATTCTGAGTGAAAATATTGCTAGATTTTTGAGCAAAGGAAGGAGGTAAATAGATTTCTATTTGAAAATGATCACTCTAGCTGTTGTGTTTCAAAACAGGAAGGGAAGGGCAAAAGCAGGAGCTGTAGAAAGACTATTTCAATAATATAGGCAAGTAAGAATAAAGACAGTGGCTCAGAGAAGAATAGGTAGCTATAGAAGTGATGAGGCATTGCTACATTTTGCATATTATATTTTAAGTCAGAGCCAGTAGAACTTCCTACTGGACTGGATTTGTGGTGTGAAAAGGAAAGTTTGGGCTTCAAACTGAAAGAATAAAGATTCTGTCAAATAAGATGATGAATGTTGCTAGAGAAGAAGGTTTGGCCAGAAAGATCAAGAGTTTGGTTCAATACTAGATGATTTGAATTATCTACTAAATATCCAATTGGAGATGTCTTGAAAGCAGTTGAATTTATGAGGTCAAGCAAGGGGATGAAGTATGAGCTGGAAAAAAAATGGGTGTAATCATTGGCCTATAGTTGGCATTTAACATTATGATAATGAATTAGTTCATCAAGAAAATGAGTGAAGTTTAAGAATAGAGGAACACCTAGGACTAAACACAAGGACATTTCATTTTTAAGAGGTTTGAGGACAATGGTAGGAATTCACAAAAGTACTAAGATAAAGTTAAGTGAAAAAAAAATTCCAGGAGAGAATTATGCTATTAAATTTTAAAATTGGGTATGTTTTACATAGCACTTTTGATCGTATTTAATCCCTAATTTTGTCATTTTTGTCCTGTTTACTTAAGTATAAAGTATTTCAAGTATTGAAGTAGTAAAATTTTTGTTTTAGTCTCAAAAATTTCACTAACTTGTTGAAGTAAACATGTACATGAAGTCTGCTTATGAAATTCAAATGATACCCATGATACTATTGTATGCCAGATTATATATTAGAATCATAGCGTAAAATACCTGTAATTGTAAAAACACATTTCATGTGTGGAATGGAAACTAAAGCAAACACAAAAACTAATATATATTACATCCTCAGAAATGTTTATATTTTATGTGTTTATTTATGTTAAAAAGACCTCTTTTTAAAGTATAGATTAAGAAAAAAATTAATCATGGTCACAAATAAAATAGATATGGGAAAACATAATTCATGAAACAAAATGAATTGCCAGAGAAAATATTTGCCAAGGACATATCTAATTATCCAAAATCACAAAGAACTCTTAAAGTTCAATAATAAGAAAACAAGCAACCCTGTAAAAAAATGGGCAAAATACCTGAAGAGACTTCTTCAAAGAAGATATACAGTTTCATATAAGAATATGAAAAATGTTCAACATCATGTCAATAGGGAATTGAAAATTAAAACAGCAATGAGATACTGCTACACTCCTGTTAGAATGACTAAAATCCAGAAAACTAACACCAAATGATGGTCAGGATGGGGAGCAACGAGAAGTCTTATTCATGGTAGGAATGCAAAATAGTATAGTCACTTTGGAAGGCATCATGGCAGTTTCTTATAAAACTTAGCATGCTGCTGCTGCTGCTAAGTTGCT
The DNA here is from genome assembly GCA_935064755.1 of Tragelaphus eurycerus. Lineage (NCBI taxonomy): Eukaryota > Metazoa > Chordata > Mammalia > Artiodactyla > Bovidae > Tragelaphus > Tragelaphus eurycerus. The sequence continues at coordinate 615,311 of CAKXYN010000097.1, read as the reverse complement.
TCAGTCATGTCCGACTCTGTGCGACCCCATAGATGGCAGCCCACGAGGCCCCATCGTCCCTGGGATTCTCCAGGCAAGAACACTGGAGTGGGTTGCCATTTCCTCCTCCAGTGCATGAAAGTGAAAAGTGAAAGTGAAGTCGTTCAGTTGTGTCTGACTCTTAGCGACTCCATGGACTGCAGCCCACCAGGCTCCTCCATCCATGGGATTTTACAGGCAAGAGTACTGGAGTGGGGTGCCATTGCCTTCTCCTAAACTTAGCATGAGACCCAGCAATTGTGCTCCCTCGTTTTTACTGAAAGGGTTTGAAAACTTATATCTACACAAAAGCCTGTAAACTGTTGTCTATAGCAGCTTTATTAGTAACTGCCAAAACTTGGAGGCAACTGAAATTGTGCTTCAATTCGTGAAACAGATAAACAGTGGTACAATTAGAGAATGGAATAGTATTTAGCACTAATAAGAAATGCGCTATCAAGACAAAAAGACATGAAGGAATCTTATAAATGCATAATACTAAGTGAAAAAAGTGAATCTGTAAGGGCTACCTCTGTGCTTATTCCTAGCTCTATCTCTGTACTATAGGATTCTCACAATATGACATACTGAAAAAGGCAAAACTATGGATACAGTAACAAAATCAGCAGTTGCCAGGGGCTGGGGAAGGGAGGTATGAATAGGCAGAGCACAGAAGAATTGGGGGATAGTAAAACTATTGGGTATGATACTGTAAAGGCAGATATGTGTCCTATGGATTTATCCAAGCCTATAGACTGTATCACACTAAATGTAAGTTCTGGTATAAAATATGGACTTTGAGTGATCATTTTGTGTCAATACAGGTTCATCAGTGTTAACAAATGTACCGTTCTGGTATGGGATGTTGATAATAGGGAAGGCTGTGCACGTATGGGAAAAGGGAATATGTGGAATTCTTTGTACTTTCCAGTTAATTTTGCTGTGAAACTAAAGTTGAAGTCTATTTTTTAAATCAATAAATAAAGATAATCTTCTGATAAAGTAAGATTTAAGAGTGATTCAAGCCAATATATATGCGAGAGCCCTCAAAAAAAAATGGGCTGTTCATAAAAATTAGTGAATTTTTTCTAGTGAATTAGCTGAAAGTGTTGTCAAGGCTCATAGTTTTCAAAAAAAATGCCTGAAAAATAAATTATTCCATATATTTAAAAATCTAATTTGATGTACGTATTTGGAACTGTCTATTCTGTCTGCAGTATGAAAAAAGGAATATTAGTTTAATCTTTAAAACCCTTGTTTTCTTAGTTCCAACTACCTGATTTTCAAATATGTCAATGCCTATGTGCTGAATTCTATTATTAAATCAGAAGTGCCAAATTGCTGCTTTTTAGTAAATATTGCTATTCAGACTACTGGGATTGAGCTGATTTAAATGTGTATGTTCATCTAATTCCTTTACTTTTTTCCTTTCTGCTCTATGATCAATATACTTTTTTGACATTTTGCTTATTTGCACACTGTGTTAGGGAAAGCCATGCAAACTAATTTCGGAAGTGAGTTCCAATCATCCATAAAGCAGGTTGAATTTTCTCTGATATAACTATTTACTTCACTGAGTCATGGAGATCTTTTAGCTAAATAGTTCACATGATAATTTTTTCATAGTGTTCCAGATGCCATTTAAATTTCAGATTTCTGACTTGAATGGCATATTTTTCTCATTAATATCTCTTAGATATCACTTTCCTCATTAATGTCTTAAACAAATAGGATTTTTAGCTATTGAAAATACATTTGCTCCACTTTAAAGATAAACATTTACAATAGAATGTAAATTTTGTCTGCTGTGTAAGATAGAGCAGTCTTACAGCTGGATAGACTTTCTATCAGATTGCCATAGTATATAATTTTGTCCATGATAATGATAATGTGGCTGTCTAACAATTCATAAAGTGTTGTTTTAAGTTTGAAACTAGATAATTCCCAGGATTAGCTTGTTTAGACTTAGAGACATGTAGATTGATGACTTAGACCCAGTTTAGCCAGTTACAAATTCTGGCTTGGCTTTAATACTATGTGTGCATATGTGCTAAGCTGTTTCAGTCGTGTCTGCCTCTTTGTGACCCTATGGACTGTAGCCCACCAGGCTCCTCGAAGCATAGGATTCTCCAGGCAAAAATACTGGAGTGGGTTGCAGTGCCCTCCTCCAGGGAATCTTCTTGACCCAGGGATCAAACCAATGTCTCTCATGTCTCCTGCATTGACAGGAGGGTTTTTTACCACTAGTGCCACCTGGGAAGACCCTGTAATACCAATGGTACATATACAATCCCATTGGAAAATTTTGATCAAGCTCTCCGAAAACTAAGATTCCTTATATTCATCTTCCTGGTTCATACTCCTGAGGCAAAATGTGCTCTGTGAAACTAAGGCAGTAGCCTGTGTAGCTGTGTATGGAAGTCTCTTGGGCCCCAGATGTTTATTATGCTTTCTTTCTCCTGCTAACCCATATTTACTACCTTGGGTGAAGCCTATCACTAATACACCCTGAGAAATCTTGGGAGTCCTTTCTATTGCCTGTGAAGTTGTTGGCTTTAGGTGGCTTAAGGAAGTGTAACTAATAACTTCTTTAATGTTGAGTTCCAAATGCGTCCTCTCCCAATATAAAATTTCCTGAAGAAATAAAATATAACATTTTAAAAATATGTGAATACACAGGAATATTGTTTTTCTTTTAAAATATATTGGAGTCAAGAATTAATGTTCTGTTTTCTCCATTAAGCAAATGGTTAAGAGCTTGTTAGATTATATCCAGATTTCAATTTGATTCTGCCCCTTGTTAATTCTGTGACCCTGGGCAAATACTAAAAAGTATTTGTGCTTCAATTTCCTATTATGTAAGATGTGGATAACAATAGCATCTAACTCCTAAGATAGTTTTGAGGATTAAATTAAATGGTAAATCTGAAATCTACAGATAAATGAATCATAATATTCATTGTTAATAATTCCAGTTAGGGTCTAACAGAAGCAGAAGAGATTGGCAGACGTGGCAAGAAGACACAGAACTATATAAGAAAGATCTTGATGACTCAGATAGCTATGATGGTATGGTCATTCATTAAGAGCTGGACTTCCTGGAATGTGAAGCCAAATGGGCTGTAGGAAACATTACTTAAAGCAAATGGAGGTTATGGAATTCCAGCTGAGCTATTTCAAATCCTAAAAGATAATGCTATTAAAATGTTGTACTCAATATGTCAGCAAATTTGGAAAATTCAGCAGGCCACAGGACTGGAAAAGGTCAGTTTTCATTCCAATCCCAAAGAATGGCAATGCCAAAGAATGATCAAACTACTGTGCAACTGTGCTCATTCAATGCTAGTAAGGTTATGGTCAACATCCTTCAAGCTAGACTTCACCAGTACATGAACCAACATGTACTTCGACATGCACAAACTGGCTTTAAAAAAGGCAGAGGAACCAGAGATCAAATTGTTGACATCTGTGGATAATAGAGAAAGACAGAATTCCAGAAAAATATCTACTTCTGCTTCATTGAGTATGCTAAAGCCTTTGACTGTGTGAATCACAACAAACTATGGGAAATTCTCAAAGAGATGGAAATACCAGACCACCCAACCTATCTCCTGAGAAACCTATAAATGGGTCAAGCAGCAATAATTAGAAGTGGACATGGAACAGCAAACTGGCTCCAAATTGAGAAAGGAGTATGACAAGGCTATATGTTGTCACCCTGCTTATTTAACCTATATGCAGAGTACATCGTGTGAAACGCCAGGCTGGAATCAAGATTGAAGGGAGAATAACAACCTCAATGATACAGATGATATATGATATCTACCACTCTAATGGTAGAAAGTAAAGGCAAACTAAAGAGCCTCTTGATGAGGGTGAAGGAGGAGAGTAAAAAGTCTGGCTCAAAATTCTACATTCAAAAAATGAAGATCATCGCATCTGGTCACATCACTTCATGGCATATAGGTGGGGAAAAAAATGGAAATAGTGACAGATTTTGTTTCTTGGGCTCCAGAATCATTGTGGATGGTGACTGCAGCCATGAAATTAACAGATGCTTGCTCCTTGGAAGAAAAGCTATGACAAACCTAGACAACATATTAAAAAGCAGAGACATTACTTTGCTGACCCAGATCTGTATAGTCAAAACTGTGACTATGATATCAATGATATCAAGCCAGTCAACCCTAAAGGAAATCAGTCCTGAATATTCATTGGAAGGACTGATGCTGAAGCTGAAATTCCAATACTTTGGCCACCTGATGAGAAGAACTGACTCATTTGAAAAGACCCTGATGCTGAGAAAGATTGAAGGCAGGAAGAGAAAGGGGCTACATAAGATGAGATGTTTGGATAGCATCATTGATTCAATGGACTTGAGTTTAAGCAAACTCCAGGATATAGTGAAGGACAGTGACGCCTGGCACAGCTGCAGTCCATGGGGTTGCAAAGAGTCAGACATGACTTAGCAACTGAACAATGTCAGCTGTCAAGAAAAAAACCTTTTTTATGTTTTTGATCAAGTTTCGGGGAATGTTAAGGCTGTCTTGGTCAGAGTGTACATGTGTCCTCAGATGAGACACTTTAAACTAAGTTCAAAGAACCTCAGTAGGGGTTCACTGGAGTGAGTTTTCAGAGAAAGCAAGATAGGATAATGGTTAAGACTTGACAGGAAAAGAACTATTTATTTATATTTGTTTAAGTATATTTGTGGGGAAAAGAGTGAAACAGGTGCCAAGTAGTCCAGTATATATTTCAAGGCATAACATAGAGGAAGTTAACATTGATGGGCCTGAGAATAATTTTAGCTCAACAGTGATATAGACTGAAATGTGATCTAAGTTCAATAAGTTATTTCCTATATCTTGAGCTAATGCAGGAAGAAACAAAGGAGTTTAGAAGAGAAAGGAGAGAGAGAGATTTCAGAGCTGTAAAAGTGTCAAATGGATGCAGTAGCATTAAGATATCCTCAGGAAGTGATGGAAGAGGAAGAGGAAGGAAATAGTAATAGAAAAAGTGAAGGATAGGAACACTGATTCATTCAAAATGTTTGAGATCAAGGTATAACCAGACTAACACGCAGCACACAAAGACCATGAGAGAAACAAGCAAGCAACAGATAATGCAAACAAAACACTGGGCCATGAGCAACCAGATAGGAAAGGATAAAAAACAAAATTTTCCTAGAACTGAATATTATTATCTCTTCCTAAAAGAAGAGGGGGGAAAAAGGATTAAACTGAAACAAACAAAAATCTGTAAAAGACTAATGGCTTAAAAATTTTTTTTGACCAAACTCCTGGTGTCTCCTTAAGACGTCTTCCATGTACTCCCTTATACTCCATCTATCTACAAGATCAGAGAAAGCCTGTGAGGCCTTTAACAACTTGCACATGAAACGTTAGGAGAAAAAAGTATATATAGTAGTTGTCTTCCTTCAGTTAAACTGATACTTCTCCTAGTTCCTCTTTCTTGTTCTTCAGTACTGTAAAAACAGGAGGATACTAATCCAGGAGTTAAGTATTTGCTCCTTCGCAAATTGATGTCTAATGTTTTGCATATTACTTACATTCTTTACACTATTGTTTCTTTATGTTTAAAATTGGGGGTGGCCTAGAGTGTTCTCTAAAGGTGACTTTCATATTTGAAACATTACAGTTCTTCCTATCTACATATGAGTGCTGCTCCAGTTAGCTTGAGTTAAGGTACTCTTCTAAATATAGTCCTTGCACTTAGGAACACTGTGAAGACTACAACGTAATAAATTAAAATTAGGCTATAAGTCTCTCAGTCCTCCTGTCAATCAATTGTCTCAACCAACAGTCACCACGGATTTTTTTTTTCTTTCTTATATTTTTAGGATTCTTATTGTGAACAAATTTCAAGCTCACCTCCTAAAATCTATTGCCATGTAAAGATTTTAATTGCCATGAGGTAGATGAGACTTTGGGGCTTCCCTGGTGGCTCAGAGGTAAAACCATCTGCTTGTAATGTGGGAGACCCGGGTTCGATCCCTAGGTCGGGAAGATCCCCTGGAGAAGGAAATGGCAACCCACTCCAGTACTCTTGCCTGGAGAATCCTATGGAGAGTGGAGCCTGGTAGGCTATAGTCCATGGGGTCACAAAGAGTCGGACACGACTGAGTGACTTCACTCACTCAGATGAGATTTTACGTTCTGCTGCTGCTGCTGCTAAGTCGCTCCAGTCGTGTCCGACTCTGTGCGACTTCTTTTAACTAAACAACTGATGAATATAAAATACCAAAATTGTATATCAATATAAATATCTCAATGCTGATAAAAGTTTAACATGAAATCTTCTACAAATTAGCTACTGAGAATTAAAAAAAAAAAAAAAAAAAAAAAACCCTTAACAGATTAACATAAATCAGCATGTATATTTTGAATGTTCTTTGTAACACAAAATCACCAGGTGGAAATATATCTAATAATAAACCCAGAGGAAAATAATGTTCCTTTAGGAATAAAGCAGAAAAGTTTTAACTTTGTGAGCACTCTCAACAAATATGTTTCATTTCCAGTTAGAAAAGCCATTGTATCTGTCCCTGTAGATCACAGAGCAATGTAGGTGGTATAAAGGCAAGACAATAAAGCGTCAGAAACTCATTGATGACCCTAACCTTAATGATCATGGTTAGAAGAATTAAAAATAAGGTATTTCTAATGGGCTTAGTGTGAGAGAAAGTGAAGCAAATAATTTAGTGGAACAGTTCAAAAACTTTTTATTTCTAACTTTAATTTAGAAGCATGATACAAACCTCCATCCGTATAGAATTTTTAAAAAATGATTAGTATTTGAACCTTTTAGAAATATTTCATAATAAAGATGAACCAACATAATAATAGTAAAGCAGAAAACAGGTGATTTTAGCTGTTATTTTCATAACTTAAATCTTTCCTTTTTTTTGTTTTTGCATTTGTAACAGTCATTTCTAGTGAACTTGCCATTCAATTTGTCTTGAGTTATTTTGTATAAAGAAATGTACTGACCTTTCAGTACTGTCAAACTTTGGGAACATTTGTTAGCATAGCCACCTATTGAGTGTCCTATGTTGCCTTGAATTGTATCAGAAAAAGAGTATATATTTAGAAAATGATTGATAAGGTCAGAAACTCCCCAATGTTTCTCTTAAGAGCTTATTACAGGACTTCTAGGTGGGGTATTCTAGAATTTGTGAAGGCTTGAGTGCATAGGACAAAGGTCACCTTGTCTGACTTACTCACCTTCATTTCATTCTGTAGGATCTCATTACAGAACTGTTCTACTAAAATCAATGCTTCTCAAACATTTCGTAACCAGATTTTTCCTGAAACAGATTAGACTGCCACCTGCTTGGCATAGAATATGATGCAGAGAACTTGGCATGTCTTGATCTCTTTAAGACTATCACTTTTCATTTCTTTCAGCTATTTTTTACAACAAGAAAGGTTGTTAGTAATGTCTGCTGCTGCTGCTGCTGCTGCCACCCCATAGACAGAAGCCCACCAGGCTCCCCCGTCCCTGGGATTCTCCAGGCAAGAACACTGGAGTGGGTTGCCATTTCCTTCTCCAATGCATGAAAGAGAAAAAGTGAAAGTGAAGTCGCTCAGTCGTGTCCGACTCTTAGCGACCCCATGGACTGGAACCTACCAGGCTCCTCCATCCATGGGATTTTCCAGGCAAAAGTACTGGGGTGGGGTGCCATTGCCTTCCCCGGTTAGTAATGTCTAGCACAAGATATAAATGGCTCTCTTATAAGGAAAATCCTTGGATATTTTTGTAAATTAACAGTGTAAATGTAAGCTTAAAATAGTGATAAAGAGCTTGTGATCTTGAATCAAACTGCCTGATTTAACTTTTTTCCTTGTTAATAATCATCTGAAGCTGGTTAAATTACTTAACCTCACTTTTCTTAGTGCACATGTGCATGCCAAGTCACTTCAGGCATGCCTGACTCTGTGGGACCCTATAAACTGTAGCCCACCAAGCTCCTTTGTCCATGGGATTCTCCAGGCAAGAATACTGTAGTGGGTTGTCATGCCCTCCTCCAGGGGATCTTCCCAACCCAGGGATTGAACCTGCATCTCTTATATCTCCTGCACTGGCAGGTGGGTTCTTTACCACTAGCACCACCTGGGAAGCCCTTTCTTAGGTTTACTTATCTGTAAAACTGGTATAAATATAATAAAACACATTTAATATGATTTTATGAAAGTTAACCGAATCAATATCTATGAAGTACTTAAAAGAATGTTTCTTACAAAATAAACACAAGTGATTATTATTATCTATTCAAGTTATGCTAATTTTCTTTTACTTCTGTTTTCTTAGTAATATTTAAAAGTTGTTGTTTTCTTTAGTTGCTAAGTCATGTCTGACTCTTTGAGACCCCATGGACTATAGCCTTCTAGACTCCTTTATCCATGGGATTTTCTATACAAGAATACTGGAGTGGGTTGTTTCTCCTCCAGGGGGTCTTCCTGACCCAGGGATTGAACACACGGCTCCTTCTGTGACTCCTGCTTTCTAAGGAATATGTTCAATAAATAACAAGAATTCTGGAGTAGGCTGTTTTCTTCTCCAGGGGACCTTTCTGACCCAGGGATTGAATACATGGCTCCTTCTGTGACTCCTGTTTTGCAGAAAAATTCTTTACCACTGAGGCCCTGAGGAAGCCCATTTAAAAATTAGGGCCATCAAAAAAATACTTCTGCAAATAGAACTGCCATATGACCCAGCAATCCCGCTACTGGATATATACACCGAGGAAACCAGAATTAAAAGAGACACATGTACCTCAGTGTTCATCACAGCACTGTTTACAATAGCCAGGACAAGGAAGCAACCTAGATGTCCATCGGTAGACAAATGGATAAGAAAGTTGTGTTACACATACACAATGGAATATTACTCAGCTATTAAAAATAATGTATTTGAATCCGTTCTAATGAGGTGGATGAAACTGGACCCTATTATACAGAGTGAAGTGAGTCAGAAAGAAAAACACCAAATACAGTATATTAACTCATATATATGGAATTTAGAAAGATGGTAATGATGACCCTATATAGACACAGATGTAAAAACAGACTGTTGGATTCTGTGGGAGAAGGCGAGGGTGGGATGACTTGAGAGAATAGCATTGAAACATATTATTATTATGTGTTATTCAAACACATATATTCAGATCAGATCAGATCAGATCAGTCGCTCAGTCGTGTCCGACTCTTTGCGACCCCATGAACTGCAGCACGCCAGGCCTCCCTATCCATCACCAGCTCTCGGAGGTCACCCAGACTCACATTCATCGAGTCAGTGATGCCATCCAGCCATCTCATCCTCTGTCGTCCCCTTCTCCTCCTGCCCTCAATCCCTCCCAGCATCAGAGTCTTCTCCAATGAGTCAACTCTTCGCATGAGGTGGCCAAAATACTGGAGTTTCAGCTTTAGCATCATTCCTTCCAAAGAAATCCCAGGGCTGATCTCCTTCAGAATGGACCGGTTGGATCTCCTTGCAGTCCAAGGGACTCTCAAGAGTCTTTTCCAACACCACAGTTCAAAAGCATCAATTCTTTGCTGCTCAGCCTTCTTCACAGTCGCAGCTCTCACATCCATACATGACCACAGGAAAGACCATAGCCTTGACTAGGCGAACCTTTGTTGGCAAAGTGATGTCTCTGCTTTTGAATATGCTATCTAGGTTGGCCATAACCTTCCTTCCAAGGAGTAAGCGTCTTTTAATTTCATGGCTGCAGTCACCATCTGCAGTGATTTTGGAGCCCAGAAAAATAGAGTCTGACACTGTTTCCACTGTTTCTCCATCTATTTCCCATGTAGTGATGGGACCAGATGCCATGATCTTCGTTTTCTGAATGTTGAGCTTTAAGCCAACCTTTTCACTCTCCACTTTCACTTTCATCAAGAGGCTTTTGAGTTCCTCTTCACTTTCTGCCATAAGGGTGGTATCATCTGCATATCTGAGGTTATTGATATTTCTCCCAGCAATCTTGATTCCAGCTTGTGTTTCCTCCAGTCCAGCATTTCTCATGATGTACTCTGCATATAAGTTAAATAAACATGGTGACAATATGCAGCCTTGACGTACTCCTTTTCCTATTTGGAACCAGTCTGTTGTTCCATGACCAGTTCTAACTGTTGCTTCCTGACCTGCATACAGATTTCTCAAGAGGCAGATCAGGTGGTCTGGTGTTCCCATCTCTCTCAGAATTTTCCACAGTTTTTGTGATCTACACAGTCAAAGGCTTTGGCATAGTCAATAAAGCAGAAATAGATGTTTCTCTGGAACTCTCTTGCTTTTTCCATGATCCAGCGGATGTTGGCAATTTGATCTCTGGTTCCTCTGCCTTTTCTAAATCCAGCTTGAACATCAGGAAGTTCACGGTTCACATATTATCACACGTGAAATAGATCACCAGTCCAGGTTTGATGCATGATGTAGGGTGCTCAGGGCTGGTGCGCTGGGATGACCCTGAGAGATGAGATGGGGAGGGAGGTGGGAGAGAGGATCAGGATGGGGAACATATGTACACCCATGGCTGATTCACATGAATGTATGGCAAAAAACACCACAATATTGTAAAGTAATTAACCTCCAATTAAAATTTTAAAAATTATAAAATAATAAAATAAAATCTTCTGATAAGTGAGTTATTATGTTCAATATATAACTTAGAAATCTATGTTAATTGTATTAAAACTTCCAGAAATACACAAGTCCTTCTGAACTCCAAGTACTGAGCAACTATGTGTGTGTGTGTGTGCTTAGTTGCCTCCATGGACTGTAGCCCTCCAGACTCTGTCCATGAGATTTTCCCAGAAAGAATGCCGGAATAGTTTGCCATGCGCTCCTCCAGGGGATCGTCCCAACCAAGGGATTGAACCCATGGCTTTGAGACTCCTGTGTTGCAGGCAGATTCTTTACTGCTGAGCCACTGGGGAAGCCCAGTGAACAACTATAAGGAGGTCTTAGACAGGGTCTTATCTTACAGAATTTTCTTGCATCTTTTCTCTTGCAAGATTGTAAGTTTATTTATAGCATGGACTTTTTATTTCCTTTTATCTGCTGTGAATTTTTATAGGGTTTATCAGTTTTAGTACCTGACATGTAAATGGACTTCCTTCACAGAAAACATATTGCTGAAGCCTGGCTTGGAGAATTTTGAGCATTACTTTACTAGCGTGTGAGATGAGTGCAATTGTTCGGTAGTTTGAGCATTCTTTGGCATTGCCTTTCTTTGGGATTGGGATGAAAACTGACCTTTTCCAATCTTGTGGCCACTGCTGAGTTTTCCAAATTTGCTGGCATATTGAGTGCAGCACTTTCACAGCATCATCTTTCAGGATTTGGAATAGCTCCACTGGAATTCCATCACCTCCACTAGCTTTGTTTGTAGTGATGCTTTCTAAGGCCCACTTGACTTCACATTCCAGGATGTCTGGCTCTAGGTCAGTGATCACACCATCATGATTATCTGGGTCATGAAGATCTTTTTTGTACAGTTCTTCTGTGTATTCTTGCCACCTCTTCTTAATATCTTCTGCTTCTGTTAGGTCCACACCATCTCTGTCCTTTATCGTGCCCATCTTTGCATGAAATGTTCCTTTGGTATCTCTAATTTTCTTGAAGAGATCGCTAGTCTTTCCCATTCTGTTGTTTTCCTCTATTTCTTTGCATTGATCACTGAAGAAGGCTTTCTTATCTCTTCTTGCTATTCTTTGGAACTCTGCATTTAGATGTTTATATCTTTCCTTTTCTCCTTTGCTTTTCACGTCTCTTCTTTTCACAGCTATTTGTAAGGCCTCCCCAGCCAGCCATTTTGGTTTTTTGCATTTCTTTTCCATGAGGATGGTCTTGATCCCTGTCTCCTGTACAATGTCACGAACCTCATTCCATAGTTCATCAGGCACTCTATCAGATCTAGGCCCTTAAATCTATTTCTCACTTCCACTGTATAATCATAAGGGATTTGATTTAGGTCATACCTGAATGGTCTAGTAGTTTTCCCTACTTTCTTCAATTTCAGTCTGAATTTGGCAATAAGGAGTTCATGGTCTGAGCCACAGTCAGCTCCTGGTCTTGTTTTTGCTGACTGTATAGAGCTTCTCCATCTTTGGCTGCAAAGAATATAATCGATCTGATTTCGGTGTTGACCATCTGGTGATGTCCATGTATAGAGTCTTCTCTTGTGTTGTTGGAAGAGGGTATTTGCTATGACCAGTGCATTTTCTTGGCAAAACTCTGTTAGTCTTTGCCCTGCTTCATTCTGTGTTCCAAGGCCAAATTTGCCTGTTATTCCAGGTGTTTCTTGACTTCCTACTTTTGCATTCCAGTCCCCTATAATGAAAAGGACATCTGTTTTGGGTGTTAGTTCTAAAAGGTCTTGTAGGTCTTCATAGAACCGGTCAACTTCAGCTTCCTCAGCGTTACTGGTTGGGGCATAGACTTGGATTACTGTGACATTGAATGGTTTGCCTTGGAAATGAACAGAGATCATTCTGTCATTTTTGAGATTGCATCCAAGTACTGCATTTCGGACTCTTTTGTTGACCATGATGGCCACTCCATTTCTTCTGAGGGATTCCTGCCCACAGTAGTAGATATAATGGTCCTCTGAGTTAAATTCACCCATTCCAGTCCATTTTAGTTCGCTAATTCCTAGAATGTCAACATTCACTCATGCCATCTCTTGTTTGACCACTTCCAATTTGCCTTGATTCATGGACCTGACATTCCAGGTTCTTATGCAATATTGCTCTTTACAGTATTGGACTTTGCTCCAAGCCAGGCTTCAGCAATATGTGAACCGTGAACTTCCTGATGTTCAAGCTGGTTTTAGAAAAGGCAGAGGAACCAGAGATCAAATTGCCAACATCCGCTGGATCATCGAAAAAGCAAGAGACTTCCAGAAAAACATCTATTTCTGCTTTATTGACTATGCCAAAGCCTTTGACTGTGTAGATCACAATAAACTCTGGAAAATTCTGAAAGAGATGGGAATACCAGACCACCTGATCTGCCTCTTAAGAAATCTGTATGCAGGTCAGGAAGCAACAGTTAGAACTGGTCATGGAACAACAGACTGGTTCCAAATAGGAAAAGGAGTACGTCAAGGCTGTATATTGTCACCATGTTTATTTAACTTCTATGCAGAGTACATCATGAGAAATGCTGGACTGGAAGAAACACAAGTTGGAATCAAGATTGCTGGGAGAAATATCAATAACCTCAGATATGCAGATGACACCACTCTTATGGCAGAAAGCGAAGAGGGGCTAAAAAGCCTCTTGATGAAAGTGAAAGTGGAGAGTGAAAAGGTTGGCTTAAAGCTCAACATTCAGAAAACGAAGATCATGGCATCTGGTCCCATCACTGCATGGGAAATAGATGGAGAAACAGTGGAAACAGTGTCAGACTTTATTTTTCTGGGCTCCAAAATCACTGCAGATGGTGACTGCAGCCATGAAATTAAAAGATGCTTACTCCTTGGAAGGAAAGTTATGACCAACCTAGATAGCATATTCAAAAGCAGAGACATTACTTTGCCAACAAAGTTTCGCCTAGTCAAGGCTATGGTCTTTCCTGTGGTCATGTATGGATGTGAGAGCTGGACTGTGAAGAAGGCTGAGCGCTGAAGAATTGATGCTTTTGAACTGTGGTGTTGGAGAAGACTCTTGAGAGTCCCTTGGACTGCAAGAAGATCCAACCAGTCCATTCTGAAGGAGATCAGATCCTGGACTTTCTTTGGAAGGAATGATGCTAAAGCTGAAACTCCAGTATTTTGGCCACCTCATGCGAAGAGTTGACTCATTGGAGAAGACTCTGATCCTGGGAGGGATTGAGGGCAGGAGGAGGAGGGGACGACAGAGGATGAGATGGCTGGATGGCATCACTGACTTGATGGGTGTGAGTCTGAGTGACCTCCAGGATCTGGTGATGGACAGGGAGGCCTGGCGTGCTGCGGTTCATGGGGTCGCAAAGAGTCGGACACAACTGAGCGACTGATCTGATCTGATCTGTGCATTCTTGGCACCTCTTTTTAATATCTTTTGCTTCTGTTAGGTCCATACCATTTCTGTCTTTTATTAAGCCCTTCTTTGCATGAATTGAAGAGATCAAGGTTTATTAGAGGAGATTTAAAACAGTAAAAGAACAGAATACACATAATTTCCTATTAAGTATACAGGAGAGTGTGCTTAAACCAGACAATGTTGAAGTGGACATACGATGGAGAAAACGCCAAAAGACAGAATGAATCCTCATAAAATTCTGCATATTTATAGGAACATCAGGAAGGAAACACCTTGGAGATTAGAAACTTCATAGCTGAGAAAGTGGACTTACTAGAGAAGGAAAATTTCTGAAAATTGTCATTTGTACCAGCCTGCCTTTAACTGAGGTAACTCAGATTTCCTGAGCCAGTTCGATGCTATTCTCCTGAGAGGGAAAACCAATAAGCCTTCAGAGTATCTGAGTTCATCTCTTCTCATTCTTATCTTGATTTAACTCTGGATTTCATTAAAAATATTATAAATTTTAGTTTTTAGTAACTTCACAGCTTGGAGTTGCATAAAGTAATTAATGACATGTGTAAATATCTTTGTTCAACATGTATACCTCTTCAGGAGTTTAGAATTAAAGTGTTTGGGTTACTTATTACTTTCAGTGCATAGATGGTTAACTATTTACCAAGATAATTTCGATTGTGACTATATTTTTTAAAAAAGAAGCAATGTGATTAAAATTCACATGTGAGATATTTTCATTAAGGAGGAGTTCATCATTGAAGTATGAGATATAAATAACAAATTAGATCTATTTTTTTTTTTTTTTAATAAGCAGTGACTTTATTTCCTAAAATTACACTACTATATACATCTTGAAACGGTAATTTCAAACTTTTCTTCACATAAATTGTACAAGAAAATAGATCTATTTTTAAACTGAGGTGTGAAATATTTCCTTGAGATTGTTTTAATGCATGGTCAGTCCAGTTTCAATGAGTATCAGTGAAATGTGTGTATTACACTTTAGGAAGCCTTAGCCATAATGGCTATGATTTTATTTATTATAAAATGTTTTTTGCTTAATTCACAGATTGAATTCTAGGAACCTAGACCACTTTTCAATTCTTACTGTCTTTCCAGATACAGTGACACCATCACAGTGGTGTTATTGCTCATAATTTTCTCTTTTTCTCCTATCAAGTTATTATTTAAATGCTTTCCTGTTCCTGGGAACATAGAGTTTAATTATCAGATCAGATCAGATGAGATCAGTCACTCAGTTGTGTCTGATTCTTTGCGACCCCATGAATCGCAGCACGCCAGGCCTCCCTGTCCATCACCAGCTCCCAGAGTTCACCCAGACTGAGATCCATCGAGTCAATGATGCCATCCAGCCATCTCATCCTCTGTCGTCCCCTTCTCCTCCTGCCCCCAATCCCTCCCAGCATCAGAGTCTTTTCCAATGAGTTAACCCTTTGCATGAGGTGGCCAAAATACTGGAGTTTCAGCTTTAGCATCATTCCTTCCAAAGAAATCCCAGGGCTGATCTCCTTCAGAATGGACTGGTTGGATCTCCTTGCAGTCCAAGGAACTCTGAAGAGTCTTCTCCAACACCACAGTTCAAAAGCATCAATTCTTCGGTGCTCAGCCTTCTTCACAGTCCAACTCTCACATCCATACATGACCACAGGAAAAACCATAGCCTTGACTAGGCGAACCTTTGTTGGCAAAGTGATGTCTCTGTTTTGAATATGCTATCTAGGTTGGTCATAACTTTCCTTCCAAGGAGTAAGTGTCTTTTAATTTCATGGCTGCAGTCACCATCTGCAGTGATTTTGGAGCCCAGAAAAATAAAGTCTGACACTGTTTCCACTGTTTCCCCATCTATTTCCCATGTAATGATGGGACCGGATGCCATGATCTTCGTTTTGTGAATGTTGAGCTTTAAGCCAACTTTTCACTCTCCACTTTCACTTTCATCAAGAGGCTTTTGAGTTCCTCTTCACTTTCTGCCATAAGGGTGGTATCATCCGCATATCTGAGGTTATTGATATTTCTCCCAGCAATCTTGATTCCAACTTGTGTTTCTTCCAGTCCAGCGTTTCTCATGATGTACTCTGCATATAAGTTAAATAAACAGGGTGACAATATGCAGCCTTGATGTACTCCTTTTCCTCTTTGGAACCAGTCTGTTGGTCCATGTCCAGTTCTAACTCTTGCTTCCTGACCTGCATACAGATTTCTCAAGAGGCAGATCAGGTAGTCTGGTATTCCCATCTCTTTCAGAATTTTCCACAGTTTTTGTGATCTACACAGTCAAAGGGTTTGGCATAGTCAATAAAGCAGAAATAGATGTTTTTCTGGAACTCTCTTGCTTTTTCCATGATCCAGCGGATGTTGGCAATTTGATCTCTGGTTCCTCTGCCTTTTCTAAATCCAGCTTGAACATCAGTAAGTTCACGGTTCACATATTGCTGAAGCCTGGCTTGGAGAATTTTGAGCATTACTTTACTAGCGTGTGAGATGAGTGCAATTGTGTGGTAGTTTGAGCTTTCGTTGGCATTGCGTTTCTTTGGGATTGGGATGAAAACTGACCTTTTCCAATCTTGTGGCCACTGTTGAGTTTTCCAAATTTGCTGGCATATTGAGTGCAGCACTTTCATAGCATCATCTTTCAGGATTTGGAATAGCTCAACTGGAATTCCATCACCTCCACTAGCTTTGTTTGTAGTGATGCTTTCTAAGGCCCACTTGACTTCACATTCCAGCATGTCTGGCTCTAGGTTAGTGATCACACTATCATGATTATCTGGGTCGTGAAGATCTTTTTTGTACAGTCCTTCTGTGTATTCTTGCCACCTCTTCTTAATATCTTCTGCTTCTGTTAGGTCCATACCATTTCTGTCCTTTATCAAGCCCATCTTTGCATGAAATGTTCATTTAGAATATTTTCTCTGATTTTCTTGAAGAGATCCCTAGTCTTTCCCATTCTCTTGTTTTCCTGTATTTCTTAGCACTGATCGCTGAAGAAGGCTTTCTTATCTCTTCTTGCTAATTTTTGGAACTCTGCATTCAGATGTTTATATCTTTCCTTTTCTCCTTTGCTTTTCGCTTCTCTTCTTTTCACAGCTATTTGTAAGGCCTCCCCAGACAGCCATTTTGGTTTTTTGCATTTCTTTTCCATGGGGATGGTCTTGATCCCTGTCTCCTGTACAATGTCATGAACCTCATTCCATAGTTCATCAGGCACTCTATCTATCAGATCTAGGCCCTTAAATCTGTTTCTCACGTCCACTGTATAATCATAAGGGATTTGATTTAGGTCATACCTGAATGGTCTAGTAGTTTTCCCTACTTTCTTCAATTTCAGTCTGAATTTGGCAATAAGGAGTTCATGGTCTGAGCCACAGTCAGCTCCTGGTCTTGTTTTTGCTGACTGTATAGAGCTTCTCCATCTTTGGCTGCAAAGAATATAATCGATCTGATTTCGGTGTTGACCATCTGGTGATGTCCATGTTTAATTATAGGGATTGTATTTTCTTACCTACAGGCAGACACATAGATTAGAAAGTTCCCTTAAATTGATGCATATCTCCCTACTCAATTCTCAATTCTGGTGAATCTAATTATCCAATCTTAGCATCTGTGAACAGAGCTCTCATTTCAAAGGCAACTTATATTAAAATGACCTTTGCTGGTGTTAAGATACTAAAAATAGTATACTCAGGGAATTTCAAAACCTGAGAAATTTCAGGACAAGGTGAATTATCAACAGCAGTTTTAGTTACTGTCCCATATTTGTGTGGAGAACTTGAAAGTACTTAGAGTTAGAGTGAGGGTTAGGGTTAGTGCTGTTGAAATGCCACTGCAGGATGTTCATAAAGATTGAATAAATTGGTTGCCATTCTCTAGGAGTCTGCATGGCTACTACCAAGTACATATCATTTCAGCTCCAGAATTTTTCCTGATGTGGAATGGATACTTTTTAAATTAATTTTTGGTCCCACTTGAAAGACAGAGAATAGAGGTTTTCCTTTACTTTTTCTGCAGAGAACATTTATTTTAATATTAAATATACTTCTTCTTCCAAGGAAAAAAGATGGGACAAGGAATGAATAAAATGTATCCTTTATTATTACACGTGGGAACGAGTAATAGTTTTAATAGAAGAAGGTGATGCATTGAATTGCTATTCTTTTTTTTTTCTCTAAAAAATATTTTCAATTTTGGAACAAAATAGTTTTACATCTGATGAATTTTTACTGCTGTAAATGTGTATCCAATATCACCACAATTTTCTTATCCCTTAAGTTAGTGCAGAGATTAAAAAACACAGTACCATAGGAGTTATCAGGCCAGTAACTTGAAAAGGGTTCTACCATACTGCAAGTGCAGGTCATGGATATACAGCTACTCATGACAGAAAATTAACAGACCATCTAACGGCCCTCTGATTTTCCCTGTTGTTCAAGCAGCTGACTCAGTCCCTAACAGCTATAATTAAACAGAGCAATCTGTCAAGGAAGATAGCTGCTCTTGTTAATTCTGTAAACCACCATGTTGGCTTTTCCTATTGTGCTCTGTGGCTGACCCGCTATCTTGAAAGCTTTTTGCTGAAGCAAGCTGCCAGGGGATGGATGAATCTCTAAACAAGCAGCCCGTGGAAGGAAGCTGAAAATACTGGTGAACTATAGCAGTGAGTTACTATTTTCAGTTTGGAAACAGGTTGTCCTGGAGTGAATACAATAGAGAAATACTACTGAGTTTGTAAGTAAAAACAAACAAACTAAACCCCCAGAATTCTGGCATTACATTTTGTAGCTGAATTTCATAATAAATCAGTTGGAAGTTATTCTTTTATATTTCTGAAGATAAAGACTTTAAGCAACTTGTTTCCTTTAAACCCATCATCAAATATGCCAAATGTCTTGTTAAATGAACACCTCCTATTCTTATGTGTTCTCTCTGCTTCCTGCCATTATAGATTATATCCCTCACCTATAGAGCATTTTTGAGGCAGTTCTACTGTGTTTAAAGAATATCAGTTTATATGAAATATAGAAATAGTTGAAACAAATAATAAGACCAGTTTTATATGCATTTTTCTTTACATCTAGCAATCATTATTTAGCATAGTTATTATGTAATGCTTGTGTTTGGTTTGAGGTAGGTAAATAGCAGTGGAAATCAGAAGGAAGCTAAATCTCTCTGATTAGGATAACTTCTAAGAATTTATACATTGTATAAAATAAATTGCTGTTTATTTTGCAATCAGTAATTTTATGATATTCCTACTTTTCTGATTGAGGTTTTCACAAATAAAATGAGAATTATAAAGCCCATCTCTCTCTGGACATACAAAGTTTTAAATATGAAAATATTATTATTAATTTATGTGGATTGAATTTATGTCTATTCTCATTTTCCCTCTTGCCCTTCCTTCTCTGTGACATTTAAGCTCCCATATATGACAATTGGAATGTCTTTCTCTTTTCTTCTACCACCATAGTTTTTCATCCAGCTTTAGTTAATATATGAAATTTAGGACTATCTTTGTTACCGAGTCTAAGCTCGCTCTGCTTGCTGCACGATAGGCCAATGAATCCAAGAGACGTGGGGTCAAGAAAGGAAGAGACTTAAATTGGGGAGCTAGCAGATCAAAAATATAGTAGAGTAGTGCCTCAAAATAACGATCTTTTGGGGGTCTGAATGCCAGATTCTTTTACAGATCTGAGTGAAAGAAGCAATAAAGAACTTAAGTCAAAAAGCAGAATAGAGAGGGAGATGCAGTGGGGAACTAAAGTGAAAGGGTCTTCAATCTTGCAAAACATCTCCAAGGGAATGAATGGCCAGCCTTTGGAAGCAGTGTGTTAATCTCCTCTGTTCACAGGTGGGCGTGGACAAACCATCTCTGCATGAGCTGATAAAAGGTTAAGCAGAGGGTCAGGGTCTTCCAGGCAACACATTGAGTATGATTATAATAATAAAAGAAATGAAAACAAGTCAAAGAAACAGTTTCTAACGTGGAGTCACAGTTGGCTTTCTCCCTGCAACCTGAGAGTTATGAAGGGATTTTATTTGGGAGCTGGCTAACCAGGAAGATGGCATCAGATCAGATCAGATCAGATCAGTCGCTTAGTCGTGTCCGACTCATCGCGACCCCATGAATCGCAGCATGCCAGGCCTTCCTGTCCATCACCAACTCCCAGAGGTCACTCAGACTCTTATCCATTGAGTCAGTGATGCCATCCAGCCATCTCATCCTCTGTCGTCCCCTTCTCCTCCTGCCCCCAATCCCTCCCAGCATCAGAGTCTTCTCCAATGAGTTAACTCTTCGCATGAGGTGGCCAAAATACTGGAGTTTCAGCTTTAGCATCATTCCTTCCAAAGAAATCCCAGGGCTGATCTCCTTCAGAATGAACTGGTTGGATCTCCTTGCAGCCCAAGGGACTCTCAAGAGTCTTCTCCAACACCACAGTTCAAAAGCATCAATTCTTCGGCGCTCAGCCTTCTTCACAGTCCAGCTCTCACATCCATACATGACCACAGGAAAGACAATAGCCTTGACTAGGCGAACCTTTGTTGGCAAAGTAATGTCTCTGCTTTTGAATATGCTATCTAGGTTGGTCATAACTTTCCTTCCAAGGAGTAAGTGTCTTTTAATTTCATGGCTGCAGTCACCATCTGCAGTGATTTTGGAGCCCAGAAAAGAAAGTCTGACACTGTTTCCCCATCTATTTCCCATGAATAATAGGAAATGGGACCTATTTCCTAATAATAGGAAATCTGATAATGGGACCAGATGCCCTGATCTTCGTTTTCTGAATGATGTGATGGAAGTGATGGAAGATGGAAGTGATGGAAGATGGCATAGTACTCGCTAAAAATAACCATCTTGTAGGGACCTGGATGTCAGATTCTTTAATATATCAGAGGTGGGGGGAGGTGAGGAAACAAACTAAAAAGACCATTTTGTTGTTGTTCAGTCGCTCTGGTGTGTCTGCTTCTTTGTGACCCATGGACTGCAGCACACCAGGCTACTGGGTCCTTCACCATCTCCCCGAGCTTGCTCATAGTCATGTCCACTGAGTTGTTGATGCCATCCAACGATCGTCCTCTGTTATCCCCTTCTCCTCCTCCATTAAAACTTTCCCAGCATCAGGGTCTTTTCCAATGAGGTGGCCTTTCACATCAGGTGACCAAAGTATTGGATCTTAAGCTTCAGTGTCAGTCCTTCCAGTGAATATTCAAGGTTGATTTACTTTAGTATTGACTGGTTTGATCTCCTTGCAGTCCACAGGCCTCTCAAGAGTCTTCTCCAACACCACAGTTCAAAAGTATCAATTCTTCCATGCTCAGCCTTCTTTATGGTTCAACTCTCACATCTGTACACGACTACTGGAAAAACCATAGCTTTGACAAGACAGAACTTTGTTGGGAATGTAATGTCTCTGCTTTTTAATATGCTATCTAGGTTGGTCATAGTTTTTCTTCCAAGGAGCAAGCATCTTTTAATTTCATGGCTACAGTCACCATGTGCAGTGATTTTGGAGCTCAAGAAAATAAAGTCTCTCAATTGCCATAGTTTCTCCATCTATTTGCTATGAAGTGATGGGACCAGATGCCATCATCTTTGCTTTTTGAGTGTTGAGTTTTAAGCCAGCTTTTTTGCTCTCCTCTTTTACTTTCATCAAGAGACTCTTTAGTTCCTCTTATTTTATACCATAAGGGTGATGTCATCTGCATATCTGAGATTATTGGTATTTCTTCCAGCAATCTTGATTCCAGCTTGTGCTTTATGCAGCCCAGCATTTCACATGATGTACTCTGCATATAAGTTAAATAAGCAAAGTGACAATATACAGCCTTGATGTACTGCTTTCCCAATTTTGAATCAGTCCATTGTTCCATGTTGAGTTCTAGCTCTTGCTTCTTGACCTGCATACAAGTTTCTCAGGAGGCAAGTAATGTATTCTGGCATTCCTATCTCTTTAAGAATTTTCCACAGTTTGTTGTGATCCACACAGCCAAAGGCTTTAGCATACTCAATGAAGCAGAAGTAGATGGTTTTTTTTTTTTTTTCTGATATTCCCTTGCTTTTCCTGTGATCCAATGGATATTGTCAATTTGGTCTCTGGTTCATCTGCCTTTCCTAAAACCAACTTGCGCATCTGGAACTTCTCAGCTAACTACTTCTGAAGCCTAGCTTGGAGAATTTTGAGCAGTACTTTACTAGCATGTGAAATGCTAGTGCACTTTACAAGCTAGTGCAATTGTGCAGTAGTTTGAGCATTCTTTGGCATTGCCTTTCTTTGGGATTGGAATGAAAACTGACCTTTTCCTGTCCTGTGGCCACTGCTGAGTTTTCCAAATTTGCTCTCATATTGAGTGCAGCACTTTCACAGCATCATCTTTTGGAATTTGAAATATCTCAGCTGGAATTCCATCACCTCCATTAGGTGTGTTTGTAGCGATGCTTCCTAAGGCCCATTTGCCTTGGCACTCCAAGATGTCTGCTCTAGGTGAGTGATCACACTGTCATGGTTATCTGTGTCATGAAGATCTTTTCTGTATTTCTTCTGTGTATTCTTGCCACCTCTTCATAATATCTTCTGCTTCTATTAGGTCCATACCATTTCAGTCCTATATTGTGTCCATCTTTGCATGAAATGTGAAATGTTCCCTTCGTATCTCTAAGTTTCTTGAAGAGATCTCTAGTCTTTCCCATTCTATTGTTTTCCTCTCTTTCTTTGCATTGTTCACTAAGGAAGGCTATCATATCTTTTCTTGTTATTCTTTGGAACTCTACATTCAGATGGGTATATCTTTCCTTTTCTCCTTTGCCTTTAGATTCTCTTCTTTACTCAACTATTTGTAAGTACTCTTAAGACAACTTTTTTGCCTTTTTGCATTTCTTTTTCTTGGGGATGGTTTTGATCATTGCCTCTTGTTGAATGTTATGAACCTCCATCCATAGTTCCTTAGGCACTCTATCTATCAGATCTAATCCCTTGAATCTATTTGTCACTTCCACTGTGTAATTGTAAAGGATTTGATTTAGGTCATACCTGAATGACCTAGTGGTTTTCCCTACTTTCTTCTATTTAAGTCTGAATTTGGCAATAAAGAATTCATGATCTGAGCCACAGTCAGCTCCAAGTCTTGTTTTTGCTGACTGTATAGAGCTTCTCCATCTTTGGCTGCAAAGACTATAATCAATCTGATTTTGGTATTGATCATCTGGTAATATCCATGTGTAGAGTCTTTTCTTGTATTGTTGGTAGAGTGTTTGCTATGACCTGTGCGTTCTCTTGACAAAACTCTGTCAGCCTTTGTCCTGCTTCATTTTGTACTTCAAGGCCAAACTTGCTAGTTACTCCATGTATCTTGGCTTTCTACTTTTGCATTCCAGTCTCCTATAATGAAAAGGACATCATTTTTGATTCTAGTTCTAAAAGTTCTTGTAGGTCTTTATAGAATTGTTCAACCTCAGCTTCTTCAGCATTTCTGGTTGGGGCATAGATTTGGATTACTGTAATATTGAATGGCTTGCCTTGGAAACCAACAGAGATCATTCTTTCATTATTGAGATTTCACCCAAGTACTGCATTTCAGACATTTTTGTTGACTATTAGGACTACTCCATTTCTTCTAAGGAATTCTTGCCCCCAGTAGTATATATAATGGTAATCTGAATTGAATTCGATCATTTTGATCCATTTTAGTTCACTGATTCCTAAAATGTCGATGTTCACTCTTGTCATCTCCTGTTTCATCACTTAGAATTTACCTTGAATCATGGTCCTAACTTTCCAAGTTCCCGTGCAATAGTGTTCTTTACCACATCCTATTTTACTTCTACCATCAGACACATCCAAACTTGGATATTGTTTCTTCTTTGGCTCAGCCTCTTCATTCTTTCTGGGGCTCTTTCTTTACTTTTCTCCAATAGCATATTGGGCACCTATTGACATGAGGAGTTCAGCTTTCTGTTTTCTATCTTTTTGCCTTTTCATAATGTTCATGGGATTCTCAAGGCAAGAATATTGAAGTGGTTTACCATTCCCTTCTCCAGTTACAATTAAAAAGATGATTTAACTGCTGCAAATATCTCCTAGAATGTCAAGTCTCAGGTAGTGAGATGTGTTAGTTTCACTTTCTTAGTCATTTCATGGGTGCTGTTAAATGGAATGGGGCTTCCCTGGTGGCTCAGAAGGGAAAGAATCTGCCTGCAATGCAGGAGACCTAGGTTTGATCTCTGGGTTGGGAAGATCCCCTGAAGAAGGGAATGGCTACCCACTCCTGTATTCTGGCCTGAAAAATTCCGTGGGCAGGGGAGCCTTGCCTATAAACAAAGTTGTCACATTTATCTATGATTCTGGCCATCCCACATGTGAATTTCTGGGCTGAGCTGGTAGGTAGCAGACTAGGGGCGCCAGGCTCTGAGTCATTTACCACAAAAAGAGTTCAAGAATGTCACAGTCCTTCACAAGTGTGTGGGGTCATGTTTTCTCCCTGAAAGTGAAAATTTTAGTTGCTCAGTTGTGTCTGATTCTTTGCGATCCCTGCGATGGACTAGCCCTCCTGGAGTGGGTTGCCATTTCCTTCTCCAGGAGATCTTCCCAACCCAGGGATCAAACCTGGGTCTTCTGCATTGAGGCAGACTTTTAAACAACTGAGCCACCAGGGAAGGCCACCAGGAAGCCACCAGGGAAGAAACCAAATAGTTTCTCACTGAGGCAGGCCATTATGTATGCCTACAAACGTGGCAAGATAAGGATTAAAGCCACAGAAGCAGAACCACTGTAAATTCAAAATTAGCCCTTCCTGCTTGCATCTTCACTTTTTACTATCTTTAAATTCAATAAAAATAATGCAATTATTGGGCATAGGAATATACTCCATATTCTTGAAACATTAGAACTCGCAAACTGAAACTTCAAATGTTTCTCTCCATTTATACAAAAGATGTTTGCCTAATTTCTGTGAAAAATTAGAATTCCTTTGCCTTGTCCCATTTTAGAGACATTCTCTTATGAAAAAACTTATTATTAAGGACAATTGTATTATAGAAGAAGAAAACTGGCTCTCTAAATGAAATATATGTATTTCATACATTTTCACTGGCAATGAAACTGGACATAAAAATCAATTTTAATGAACATTTTCTGGGCATTTCTGGGTCATTTTGATTGCACTTTGGTTGTAAGAGCTGGAAAATCTTGGCAGGCACAAAGTGACATGTAAATTCATTTTTCATAAATAATTTTAGAAATACTGCATAAACTTTCATCTTTGGTACAATAAATCCCCCATAAAGCAATTTTATAGTACCTGATATCCTGACTTCCCAAGCAATAGATTTGTCTGAGTAGTGAGTGGCTTATTAGTTATGTCAGTATGCACTTTAATGCACACTTAAGTTCGGGATGAAAAGAAATGTTTTAGATAAGTTTCCCTAGAGAAAAAATTGTGTAGAAAACACTTGAAACTTGTATATACACTCTATTAAAATCCCAAGTCTCTCTGTGACCTTTTAAATGGAACACCAAGAGTGAGAACACTACAGCATTCAAGACAATTATTAATCCAAATGCTTTGGTTGCTTTTTTGTGTCTTCAAATAAGTTTTGGTTTATTTTCATCATTTTTAGACAGTCTATTCTTTCATTCCTCCAGCTTATGGTTATTGTTATGTTAATCACTTTAAACTACTCTTTTCATCTTCTAGTATCAGTTTGAAACCTCCTTAAGAACTTCCAGGATGTAATTTGAATCCAGCTTCCAAAGTCAAGGAGGGCAAGAGAGACACAAGAAAGAGACAGACTACTCCAGATTGATAGGTGGCAGATTTAATAAGCAAGCAAAGTTATGTATGAGGCTTTTAGGGGGAAGCTTAAGGATTAGTGGATTTTTGTATAGGCACCCCACTCCAGTACTCTTGCCTGGCAAATCCCATGGCTGGAGGAGCCTGGTGGGCTGCAGTCCATGGGGTCGCTGAGGGTCGGACACGACTGAGCGACTTCACTTTCACTTTTCACTTTCATGCATTGGAGAAGGAAATGGCAACCCACTCCAGTGTTCTTGCCTGGAGAATCCCAGGGACGAGGGAGCCAGGTGGGCTGCCGTCTATGGGGTCACACAGAGTCAGACATGACTGAAGCAACTTAGCAGCAGCAGCAGCAGCATGCATGGAGAAGGAAATGGCAACCCACTCCAGTTCTTGCCTGGAGAATCCCAGGGATGGGGGAGCCTGGTGGGCTGCCGTCTATGGGGTTGCACAGTCAGACACGACTAAAGTGACTTGGCAGCAGCAGCAAATCTTAAATGTTTATGTAGAAGTGTTTACTGAGTGTAGTCACATTACCATCCAGGTGGTCTCTACAATATATTTCTATCCCAAGCCCATATCTCTTGGGGCAGCTTCTGGGAATGGGAGACACAAGGAAGCTGCACATTTCAAGGATAGGGAAGAGTGAAGGTCCTCTGATTTCCTGGGTCCAGATCATGGGTCAGCCAGCTGTCATCATCTTCTCAGTGATCTCCCTCAATACAGAGTAACCACAAAGCAGAGCTTAGACATACAGAAGATAATGAAAAGGGAAACAAGGAATGCCACTATGAAAAATCATCAGTTCACAGAGGAGTACAGCATGTTGTTGTTGTTCAGTCCCTAAGTTGTGTCCAGCTCTGTGTGACCTCATGGATGGCAGCACGCCAGGCTCCTCTGTCCTTCACTGTTTCCCAGAATTTGCTCAAAATCATGTGTATTCATGTGTATCTAACTACCTCATCCTCTGCCACCGCCTTTTCATTCTGCCTTCATTCTTTGCCATTATTAGGGTCTCTTCCAAAAAAAATGGGCTCTTTGTATCAGATGGCTAAAGTATTGGAACTTCAGCTTTAGCATCAGTCGTTCCAACCAATATTCAGGGTTGATTTCATTTAGGATTGACTGGTTTGATCTCTTTGAAGTCCAAGGGACCTACAGGAGTCTTCTCCAACACCACAGATCGAAAGTGTTAATTCTTTGGCCCTCAGCATTCTTTATGGTCCAACTCTTACATCTATATATTTTGTTGTTGTTCAGTCACTCAGTCATGTCCAACTCTTGCAACCTCATCAACTGTAGCACTTCAGGCTTCCCTGCCTGTAATGCTCTCCTGGAGTTTGCTCAAACTCAAGTCCGTTGAGTTGGTAATGCCATCAAAACATCTAATCCTCTGTCATTCCCTTCTCTTCCTGCCTTCAATCTTTCCTAGCATCAGGGTTTTTCCAGTGAGTTGGCTCTTTGCATCAGGTTGCCAAAGTATTGGACCTTCAACGTCAGCATCAGTCCTTCCAATGAATCTTGGTATTCCCATCTCTTTAAGAATTTTCCACAGTGTGTTGTATTCCACAGAGTCAAAGGCTTTAGTTTAGTCAATGAAGCAGAAGTAGATGTTTTTCTGGAATTTCCTTGCTTTCTCTATGATCCAACAAATACTGGCAATTTGATCTCTGGTTCCTCTGCCGTTTCTAAACCCAGTTTCTACATCTGGAAGTTCTTGGTTCATGTACCCTTGAAGCTTAGCTTGAAGGATTTTGAACGTAACCTTGCTAGCATGTGAAATGAGCACAACTGTACAGTAGTTTGAACAATCTTTGTCATTGCCCTTCTTGGGGATTGGAATGAAAACTGACCTTTTCAAATCCTGTGGCCATTGCTGAATTTTCTAGATTTGTTTATACACATTTTCTCTTAAAATGAGCAGAACTTGACTTTCAATGATCAAGTCCTTCTCTTCCTTTTCAGTTGTAATTCTGATTGGTCATTTTTGAGCCATAACCATGTTTGAATATGAAACTAAAGATTATTTAGGCTGAATGAGTTAATGATGATTAAAGGGTCAGTTTTTTGTATTTTGAATGCTTCCCTTCTGGCTTAATAAGCAATTGCATTTTGGCAATACTCTGGAATATTTTATGTGCACAATAGAGAAAGCTAAAAGTGTGATAAGAATTTTCAGATATCATTCTGTAAAATTATATTCCAAATGAAAGAGTAGTTTGGTACTAAAAAGAAATACCATATTCCTTATGTTGCTTTATAACACATTAATTACAATTTTTAAAAATTGTTGGCCCAAATATAATCAAGTATAACTGATCCTTCTTCTAAGCACTGTTTCAAATTATCTTTGAAGAAAATAAATGAATAATAGAAAATATACTAAGATGATATATTTTCTTTATAGAAAAGAGCATAAACAAATTATTCTGAAGTTTAAAAATAACAAATAATTATTTATTTGGTTATATTTTTCTCATAGATCAAGTAATAGGGCTCTATCTTCTCTCTTAATGTATGATCATATCCATGATGTAAGTTTGGATGATAATTGACTTAAGGAAATGATTGATTTACCAAATGTATTTTTAAAATAATTTTAAAATTTTGCCTTAGGGAACTTCCTTTGAAAAGCAGTCCTTCAGTAACACACCCAATATTTATTTTAAAAATCTTGTAAATTAAGATTGTTAGCATCACTGACTCAATGGACACGAATGTGAGCAAACTCCCTGAGACAGCAAAAACAGGAGGCTGCTGTGCTGCCATCCATAGGGTCGCAAAGAGTCAGATACAACTTGGCAACCGAACAACAGCAATGAAACTTATATTCTAGGTGGGGAGGGGAACTTCAAGCAAACGCTGAATTCTAAATTAGAGAGATAGTTCATTTGGAGATTCAGTTCAGTTACTCAGTCGTGTCCGACTCTTTGTTACCCCATAATCCCAACACGCCAGGCCTGCCTGTCTATCACCAACTCCCGGAGTTCATTCAAACTCACGTCCATTGAGTCAGTGATGCCATCCAGCCATCTCATCCTCGGTCGTCACCTTCTCCTCGTGCCCCCAATCCCTCCCAGCATCAGAGTCTTTTCCAATGAGTCAGCTCTTCACATGAGGTGGCCAAAGTAATGGAGTTTCAGCTTTAGCATCATTCCTTCCAAAGAACACCCAGGACTGATCTCCTTTAGAATGGACTGGTTGGATCTCCTTGAAATCCAAGGGACTCTCAAGAGTCTTCTCCAACACCACAGTTGAAAAGCATCAATTCTTTGGTGCTCAGCTTTCTTAACAGTCCAACTCTCACATCCATACATGACCACTGCAAAAACCATAGCCTTGACTAGACAAACCTTTGTTGGCAAAGTAATGTCTGTGCTTTTGAATATGCTATCTAGGTTAGTGATGACTTTCTTTCTAAGGAGTAAGCATCTTTTAATTTCATGGCTGCAATCACCATCTGCAGTGATTTTGGAGCCCAGAAAAATAAAGTCTGACACTGTTTCCACTGTTTCCCCATCTATTTCCCATGAAGTGATCGGACCAGATGCCATGATCTTCGTTTTCTGAATGTTGAGCTTTAAGCCAAGTTTTTCACACTCCTCTTTCACTTTCATCAAGAAGCTTTTGAGTTCCTCTTCACTTTCTGCCATAAGGGTGGTGTCATCTGCATATCTGAGGTTATTGATATTTCTCCTGGCAATCTTGATTCCAGCTTGTGCTTCTCCCAGCCCAGCGTTTCTCATGATGTACTCTGCATATAAGTTAAATAAACAGGGTGACAATATACAGCCTTGATGTACTCCTTTTCCTATTTGGAACCAGTCTGTTGGTCCATGTTCAGTTCTAACTGTTGCTTCCTGACCTGCATACAGATTTCTCAAGAGGCAGGTCAGGTGGTCTGGTATTCCTGTCTCTTTCAGAATTTTCCAGTTTCTTGTGATCTACACAGTCAAAGGCTTTGGCATAGTCAATAAAGCAGAAATAGATGTTTTTCTGGAACTCTCTTGCTTTTTCGAAAATCCAGCAGATGTTGGCCATTTGATCTCTGGTTCCTCTTTCTTTTCTAAAAGCAGTTTGAACATCAGGAAGTTCACGGTTCACATATTGCTGAAGCCTGGCTTGGAGAATTTTGAGCATTACTTTACTAGCCTGTGAGATGAGTACAGATAATTGACCCTTGAGCCACTTCTAATTTTATTAATTTGGAAAAATACATATCCAGCCTTAAGTGAAATAGTTACAAATATCCAGGACAACAGTCTGACAGAACGCATTAATAAATTAATATGAAATAATTCTGGCTGATAATTTTATATATCATCCATTAATATTATTCTTATTCAAAGGAAAAATTAAATCACAATATTCAAGAGTACATTTTTTGAAACAAATCAAGAAAAAACACACTCGCATCAGGGCCATATCCCCAGGAATCACCGCATATCCCACAGTTCTGAATCTCTTACCTGCAGGAACACAGGACAATGAATCTATTATTCTTTGGAGACAGAATTATCTGATAAATGTTCCTATTAATTGATTCTACAAATTAACCACTAATCCAGAGCTTTTGATTATGATTACTACTAATCAATTTATTTGATAGCAAGCTTTTAGCAGATTGCAAATTAAAATTTGCTTACATTTTTCTGGGTTGGCTTAATTAACAATTAATCCTAGTTGTGAGAAAGCAAGATTTTCACTTTTAACTTTTACTCTTGACCTGTTTTCTCTCTCCATGGGACCTCCTTCAGAGGTTTTTTAGAAAGAGAAAATGAAAATGCTGTCTACAGATTAAAACACCAGTTAGCCCAAGGGAATTTTTCCCAGGGTCTGTACCTAATGTGGAGCCGTTTCAGGACAGCTTTCATGTGGAAAATCTTTCAGATCACCTGGTTGTGTTTCACACTAACACACGTGGATGAACACTGTCTTTTGCTCCAGGTCAAGATGCTGACATCATTACTGCTGACTGCATTACCTGCTGGAGAACCAGAGGCTCTGACAATCTGACTCTGATTGTTCTTGTGATTATACACCTTTATTTTCCTGGAAGGCAAACAAAGAGCAAAATATTATCGACCAAAAAAGGTTTATCCAGATTGTTCAAAGTCACCTGTCTTCAGAAGGACTAAAATTTTAATGACCAATAATTGTGGATCTGTTTCTCATTTATATCCATCACAGTTATTTTTGCTTTATTCTGTCATTTGAGCCAGCAGAAGCTAAGATTTTTATTTGATTAGTGCAAATGACATTTAGACCTTACAACTCATCAGCATATATTTTTCATAATTTTATGTACAATATAGTGAGTGCATATTCACTTTTATCATAAATATTAATTTTCTGCTTAATTTTAGACAGATGATACTTGGGACCCTTGGACCAAACATTTAGGAACCTTGCCATGGGCTTATCCCTGAAGCTTGAAACATAAATACAAAAATAATTACCATGAAAATAACTAAGATATTTCAAAGAATAAAACTTTCTAGACTTTTCCACAGTCCTCCTGTGTATGTCCCAGTGTTTACTGAGACAAGAAGCTCCTTCACAAATATTTCCTAGATTAGCTCATCTCTATTTTTGCCTTTTGCTAGGAAAATTTTCCCTTTGCTGAGGGAAAATGTCCTTAAATTTCTGACATTCTCTTTAATTAACTAAAGGGATCTGTGTGTCACATCCTAAATATCTTCAAAGAACACTATGAAAATAAATACCCTGATGATACAAATTTGTCATCCTACAGTTCTGTAGGTCAAAAGTTTGACAGAGGTCTACTGGGGTGAAATTCAAAGTGTTGTAAGAACTGTGTTCCTTTATGGAAGTTATAAGGGAGATTTGATATTCTTGCCTTTTTCAGCTTCTGCAGTCCACCACTTTCCTTTGCATATGACTTCTTCCCTCACCTTACAGTCAATATTGAATAAGTTCAGGATGCAGTGACTTCCACTGTGGTTGGAGAATCAATATATCCAGAAAGAGATTTTTAGTCAACAATACAAATAAGACTTGGGGTAAGGAAATGAAGTTACAGAAAATTTCAGGAAGTGGCAATTATCATGATTCTTTGGAACCGGAATCTATACTTAGTGATTGATTTAATATAGTGTGAAGGGAAGGAATGAGTAAAACCACAATTTCAGAAGTTTATGTCACCAATAACAAAAAATGAGATAACAAAGCATAACAGATTTGAATGAGAGTATTTTTTTTCATTTTTAAATAACAGCAAACCACCTAGCAGGCATTTAGATAAATAATACATTTTAACATTTAAAAGGAATACACCAAAAAATGAGAATCACCACTTTTTATACCATGATGACACAAAAATCATAGATTTGACTATATTAATCAACACTAAAATGTTAGAATATTTTTGAATTGTAAACTGCAAGGCAACTATGCAGGAGCTAGTCATATTTCTTTAGAAAGAATCATATTATACTCATTGAATCTTGACTCACCAAAAGATTACAAAGCAACAGTTAGAACTGCACATGGGACAATGCATTGGTTCCAAACTGAGAAAGGAGAACATCAAGGCTGTATATTGTCACCTTGGTTCTTTAACTTACATGCAGACTACATCATGCGAAATGCTGGGCTGGATGAAGCTCAAGCTGGAATCAAGATTGCAGGGAGAAATACTAATAACCTCAGACATGCAGATTACACAACCTTTATGGCAGAAAGCGAAGAGGAATTAAAGAGGTTCTTGATGAAAGGTAAGAAGAGAGTGAAAAAGCTGGCTTATAATCCAACATTCAAAAAATTAAGATCAAAAAAAAAAAGAAGAAGAAGAAGAAGATCATGGCATCTGGTCCCATCACTTTATGGCAAATAGATGGGGAAACAAAGGAAACAGTGACAGACTTTATTTTCCTGGGTGCCAAAATCACTGAGAATAGTGACTACAGCCATGAAATTAAAAGATACATCCTCCTTGGAAGAAAAGATATAACAAACCTAGACAGTATCTTGAAAAGCAGAGACATCACTTTGTCAACAAGGTCCATAGAGTCAAAGCTATGGTTTTTCCTGTAGTCATGTATGAATGTGAGAGTTGGACTATAAAGAAAGCTGAGTGCTGGAGAATTAATGCTTTTGAACTGAGGTGTTGGAGAAGACTCCCTCTTGAGGGTCCCTTGGACTGCAAGGAGATCAAATCTGTCAATGCCAAAGGAAGTTAGTCTTGAATATTCATTGGAAGGACTCATCCTGAAGCTGAAGCTCCAATCCTTTGGCCACCTGATGTGAAGAGCTGACTCACTGGAAAAGACCCTAATGCTGGGGAAGATCCAGGGCAAGAGTAGGAGGGGGCAACAGAGGATGAGATGGTTGGATGGCATCATTGACTCAATGGACATGAGTTTGAGCAAACTGAAAATATAGTGAAGGACCAGGAAGCCTGGCATGCTTCAGTCCATGGGATCGCAAAGAATTGGACACGACTAAGTGAACAACAATAAAGATTATGGAGTAAATGGTATGATAAAGAGGATGAAGAGACCAGAAATGTGAGTGTGTAACTTCATTGGAATAGATGATTCCCTCTTCTTCAAATCTCCACATCCACTTCTTTTGTTTATTAATTTCTTTGTGTGTGTGTGTGTTTATTAATTTTGACTTATCCTTCCACAAATAACCATATCATTTCTTACCTGGATTAAGCAATAATATTCAGATTAATATTTCTTGACAGTCTCAAAACTCTTATATATCATCCATATTTCTTCCACAGTGATACATACTTCAAAGAGTTGTTCCATTTTAGCTATGTTTGTAGGGATAGAGTTGTTCATAGTATTTTTCTTTTTTTAAGATCTTCTTAATGTCTATAGGGTCAGTAGTAATGATGATTCTTTCATGTTTTTATATTGGTAATTTATGTCTTCTTTCTTTGTTTGTTTCTTTCTGTATTAGCCTCTATTTTGGTTGCTGCACTCAAATTCAATGTGTGTATAAAGTAGGAGTGCTTTCCCACACCAACACGCAATGGTTGTGACACTAGCTGGGTGTCTGACAATTCAGCTCAGTTCTCATGGTACCTAATCAGAGATGGAATTACATTCACAGGTTGAGCGATCAGTTCTACAAAGCTTTTTCCACCACCACCCCATCCCACTCCTTCCTCCCCCAATGTAGTTCAGAAGCTAGAACAGGCTCATATTATCATCTGTTTTTCTGACCAACTGGCTGTTGCTACTGGAAGTATCAACACCTGCCCCCCGCCTCCCGCTCCTTGGATTTCAAATGCCAGTGAACACCTTCCTTGGGTTTCAAATGCCAGTGGCAAGTCTATGTTGTTACCAGTGCTTCTGAAGAAATGTCTACAAATAAGAGGTTCCCATTACCTCCTCCTTAAGTGTAGTTAATTTGTTATTAATAGAACTCAGAGAACTCAGAACATTTTACTTACTAGATTACTGACTTACTATAAACAGATATAACTCAGGAACAGCCAGATGGAAAAGATACATAGGACACAGTATGTGGAGATAGTGCCAGAATTCCATGCTCTCTTCTAGCACCACTCTCCCCACGCTTCACATGTTCATCCACAGGGAAGCTCTTCAAACCCCACCCTTTGGGGTTTCATGGAGGCTTCAAAACACAGGCATAATTATTTATTATATAATTACATTATATATAATATATATTATATAATTATTATAGTAATATAATATATATATATAAATTATAATGGAGAAGGAAATGGCAACCCACTCCAGTGTTCTTGCCTGGAAAATCCCAGGGACGGGGAGGCCTGGTGGGCTGCCATCTATGGGGTCGCACCAAGTCAGACACAACTGAAGCGACTTAGCAGCAGCAGCAGCAGCAGCAGCAGCATTATAATTATATTGAATCATGGACCACTGGCAATCCTTTCAACATCAGGCCTCTCGCTCCTCTCTCCTCCCCAGAAGTTGAAAGGTGGGACTGAAAGTTACAACCCTCTCTTGCTGTGTTTGGTTCCCCTGGCAATGAACCACACCCTCAGATGCTATACAAAAAGTCACCTCATTAACATAAGAAAGCACATCTTTATCATTTTCAGCAGTTTTGGGAGCTTTTGCCAGAAACAGAAAACATGAAATATGTATCTTACTACTAATGACAATAGAACAACCTGGCTAGAAAATTATAAGTTATATTGATTTTTCAAAGAATCAGTTTTGCTTTTTTAAAAAAAAAAGTATTAGGGGAGGAGCTAAGATGGCTGGACGAGTAGGATGGGGAGAATACTTTCTCCTCCACAAATCCATTAAAAGAACATTTGAATGCTGAGTAAATTTTGTAAAACAACTTCTGAATGCCGGCAGAGGTCATCAGGCACTTAGAAAGACAATTCATTGTCGTCAAAACAAGAAAACGAGCCCTGCGGTAACTCCTTTTGCGGAGAAGTGGCGCAGACACCAGCATTTGCTTGGCAAGCCTGCATTGCTTTGAGAAAGGATTTGGCCTGGCTATCTCAAGCACTATCTGAGCGAAATAACCAGATTGTTGGTTATCTACTACATCAAAAGCCAACCCTAACTTAAGACACCACCAGGACTACGGAACAGAGGACTGCACGGAGATAGCCGGCTGCAGGCCGTCCCACTCCGGTGACAGGCAGCCAGGGCCAGAGGCGGGTAATCACAGCCCTAGAGGGACACTGCCTACAGAACTGTAGGTAGGTTTCTGTGCTGACTCACGCTTCTTGGGGCTCTGGATGGTCAACATCTGCCTGAGAAAGTGTGCCGGTTGTATACCCAGAAAACTGAGCGACGGAGAGGTGATAAGTCGCAGCAGCTGCGCTCGCTGAACATTTCATCACCTGCGCTACTCGGATCTGGGAAGGCCATAAAACGCAGACTCAACTGAGTCTGTGCTTCTGAAGATTATCCGAGTGCCTGAACCTGGCCGGCTTAGATTTGGGTGTTCATCTCTGCCCCTCTGTAACAGGGCAGAGATCAGATATTGAAAAGACTAGTAAACCGCCTCAAGAAAGAAAATTCAACAAACTACCAGAATATAGTAAGGACACTTTAAACTTGGTAAATTTAACAAGATGAAGAGACAGAAGAATACCCAGCAGCTAAAGGAGCAGGATAGATTCCCACCAAATCAAACCAAAGAGGAAGAGATAGGGAATCTACCTGATGAAGAATTCCGAATAATGATAGTGAAATTAATCCAAAATCTCAAAATCAAAGTGGAATCACAGTTAAAGAGTCTGCAGACAAGAATTGAGAAGATGCAAGAAAGGTTTAACAAGGACCTAGAAGAAATAAAAAAGAGTCAACACATAATGAATAATGCAATAAATGAGATCCCAAACACCCTGGAGGCAACAAATAGTAGAATAACAGAGGCAGAAGATAGGATTAGTGAATTAGAAGATAGAATCCTAGAAATAAATCAATCAGAGGAGAAAAAAGAAAAACGAATCAAAAGAAATGAGGACAATCTCAGAGACCTCCAGGATAACATTAAACGTTGCAATATTCGAATCATAGGCGTTCCAGAAGAAGAAGATAAAAAGAAAGACCATGAGGAAATACTTGAGGAGATAATAGTTGAAAACTTTCCTAAATTGGAGAAGGAAATTACCACTCAAGTTCAAGAAATCCAGAGAGTCCCTAACAGGATAAACCCAAGGCGAAACGCCTCAAGACACATATTGATCAAATTAACAAAGATTAAATATAAAAAACAATTATTAAGAGCAGCAAGGGAAAAACATCAAATAACTCACAAGGAAATTCCCATAAGGATAACAGCTGATCTTTCAATAGAAACTCTCCAAGCCAGGAGGGAATGGCAAGACATAATTAAAGTGATGAAAGAAAATAACTTACAGCCTAGATTATTGTATCCAGCAAGGATCTCATTCAAATATGAAGGAGAAATCAAAAGCTTCACAGATAAGCAAAAGTTGAGAGAATTTTGCACCACTAAACCATTTCTCCAACAAAAACTAAAGGACATTCTCTAGATATGAATCATTAAAAGGGTGTATGAATTCGAACCCAAAACAATAAAGTAAATCCTATTTATCAATAATTGCTTTAAACGTTAATGGGCTGAATGCCCTAATCAACAGACAGAGACTGGCCGAATGGATACAAAAACAAGACACCTAAATACCTTGTCTACAAGAGATAACCAAAAGACTAAAACGCGTTAAATGGATACAAAAACTAGACCACTATACATGTTGCCTACAAGAGAACCACCTTAAAATAGGGGATATATACTGACTGAAAATGAAGGGAAAGATTTTCTATGCAATTATGGACCAAAAGAAAACAGGAGTAGCAATACTCATAACAGATAAAATTGACTTTAAGGATCCTGAAAAGGAGACAATCAAGGTTATACATAACGACTTAAAGGAACAATCCAAAAAGAAGTTATAACAATTATACATGCACCCAACATTGGACCATTGATTTATCTAAGACAAACATTAATTAATATGATAGAAGAAATATGCAACAATACAATAATAGTGGGAGACTTTAATACCCCACTCATACAATCTGTCTGTAATAGACAAAGTAAAGAGGAAAACATATTCACTTCTGAGCCTCAAAAAATTCAGTTCATTCAGGAGAGTTAAAAAAAAAAATATTGACTTATTTGTTCACTCTGTAAAGCTTTATTGACTATTTTATGGGACTGGTACCACTTTGGGTAGTAAGGAGGAAGAAGCGACAAATGTGATCCTGTCCTAAATAATATATTGTGGTAAAGATAGACCTACCAATACAAAATACCAAGGTGTGCCTAAGATGAGGACACCTAAATTGGACTTTTATTTTCCTGAACTTTTCATTTCCAGATCAAACCACCTAATATAGGATGAATTCAACATGTTTTTTTTTTTTTTTAAGTGTTCTTTGTGATTAAAAACAGAAAGCCATTAGTTAAGAAATTACATATACTCCTCTCCACTATCACTCCCCTTCTTTCTTCCCATTTCCCTCCCACCCTCATTGATCCTTTCCTTTCTTCATTTTCCCCTACAAAACAACAACAACAACAAAGTATTATTATTTATTTATTTATTTTTGGCTGTACTGGTTCTTCATTGTTGCACACGGGCTTTCTCCAGTTGTGGCAAATGGGAGCTACTCTCTAGGTGTGGGGTTCAGGCTTCTCATTAAGGTGACTTCTCTTGTGGAGCACAAGTCTAGAGTGTGTGATCTTCAGTAGTGTTGTTGCCCGGGGTTAGTTGATCTGCAGCATATTCCTGGACTAGGGATCAAACCTGTGTCCCCTGCATTGGCAGACAGACTCTCAACCACTGCGCCATTAGAGAAATCCAACCAGTTTTTTATTTAATTGATTTTTGCTATCATTTCATGTTTTCAGTTCCACAGCTTTCTGCAACAGTTTTTATTGTTTCTTTTTATCTGCTTCTTTTAGAATTAATTTGTTTTTCTTTTTCCATTTTCTGCATTAGAATCTTAGGTTATTGATTTTAGAACTTTCTTCTTTTCTATATATGCATTTATAAATATTTCTAAGCACTGCTTTAAACTGCATCCCAGAAATTATGGTTAACTCTATTTTCATTTTTATTCAAATCAGAATATTTTTAAAATATATTTTGAGGATTTTTCCTTTACATGTGTGTTAAAGTATGCTGTTTAATCTGCAGATATTTTGGGATATGCAAACTATCTGTGATTAATTCCCAGGTTAATTTACTTATGGTCTGAGAACATACATTTTAAATTTAGATTTTAAATTTCAATTTTGATTTTTTTTATTTTATTATTATTTTTTAATTTAATTTTATTTAACTTTACAATATTGTATTGGTTTTGCCATACATCAAAATTAATCTGCCACAGGTATACATGTGTTCCCCATCCTGAACCCTCCCTCCCTCCTCCCTCCACATACCATCCCTCTGGGTCGTCCTAGTGCACCAGCCCCAAGCATCCAGTATCGTGCATCGAACCTGGACTGGCGACTCGTTTCATATATGATATTATACATATTTCAATGCCATTCTCTCAAACTGATTTCGATTTTTTAAAATATGTGTTTATATCCCAGAATGTGTTCTATCTTGATAAATGTACTATATAAACATGAGAAGAATATTTATTCTGCTGTTAGTGGAATGCTGCTGCTGCGTCACTTCAGTTGTGTCCGACTCTGTGCGACCCCATAGACGGCAGCGTACCAGACTTCCCGTCCCTGGGATTCTCCAGACAAGAACACTGGAGTGGGTTGCCATTTCCTTCTCCAGTGCATGAAAGTGAAAAGTGAATGTGAAGTCGTTCCGTCATGTCCGACTCCAGCGACCCCATGAACTGCAGCCTACCAGGCTCCTCTGTCCATGGGATTTTCCAGGCAAAAGTACTGGAGTGGGGTGCCATTGCCTTCTCCGTAGATATGTATAGATAAATAGTATCTTCTGCAAAGGTTACCAAAATGTTAATATCTAAAAGTAATGAGGTACTCTGGGTAAGCCTGGTAGTCATAAAATACCACAAATAAATTTGGCTTTTGCAGACAATCTGTGACAGTGTCATATGAGTCAGTAGGATTTTGGTGGTCCTTTGGAGGAGGCACAATTAATGAATTGTTTCCAAGTGTGTAGCATCCAGTGAGTACTCGCACATAATACATACGCTTCTTCCTGTTTAAGTCCGGTCTGGAGTACACATCACTGGTGGAGTAACTGGCATTGACAGCAAAATAGGTTCCCTTTCCATATGCTGTAGCACTCTTTCCAGCGTAACTGCGGTTAAAGCCTTTTCCGTTGACAAGTGCCACTGAGTCAGCATCTGTCCCATGGAAGAGCAGCTTCTCATTGGTCACCTGGCCATTCTTGGCATCCATGTCTTTTTTCTTTGTCTGATAGTGTTTCCAGAGCTCTGGATTCTGAATCCTCTCAATCTTCTCTATGGTCAAGTGTGCACAGGTCTCTTGAAACTTGCTCGCCACAGTTTTGTACTCTGGATGATCAGGCTGTAGCTCAACCACACAGACTTTCTGCTGCTTCATGTCACTCCAGTATGGGGGCAGCTCACCTTCAGATTTTGTATGGCCCTGAACAGATAAGCTGTTTCCTTTTGCATTTGTAGCAATGTATGTCTTCAAGTCCACTGTGTAGTTCTGATTATTGATTTTGACATCAATTGTCTTTCTCTTTTGTTTCTTTGTATTCTCCAATTGCATGTTGGTTATTTTGTCAAAACTATGAAACATATTATTATAGTCCTCATATTGCCATTCTACAAAATCACTGGTATGATCTGCCAGAGGTTCCTGTTCTTTGGACAATCTAACTCTCTTGATCATGTCCT
Organism: Tragelaphus eurycerus; assembly: GCA_935064755.1. NCBI lineage: Eukaryota > Metazoa > Chordata > Mammalia > Artiodactyla > Bovidae > Tragelaphus > Tragelaphus eurycerus. The sequence goes on along the minus strand of CAKXYN010000097.1, from coordinate 575,113 downwards.
CAACTGCATTTCTAGTCTGTATCACATCTTTGGTGATTCCAGAGACCTGAATCAAAGGTCTTTCACAGTTCCAGGAAATGGAAATATTTAGCATCTTCTGAAGCTCATTCAATTCTTATATTCATTTATATCAAAGTTTTTGATACATTCATCTTCACTGGTGTAGGGACAATATTCCTTTTGAATGAGATCCTGTATCCACAAGAGAGCATTTTCCACATTTTTTTACATCTCTACCACACACCTGAAAAACTGCTAATTCTGTTTTCTTTTCTAAAACCAGAGTCTGTTTTTTGGGAGATTTACTTGAGAAGCCCAAAAATGATGCAATTTTAGATATCACAGACTGTTGGAAAGAAGCCTGATGTCCTCTTTTTGTCATGTTGGCACAAAACACATCCAGTACTTGAGGCTGAAAGATAACAACTTTAATTTTTTTCATAGACTGGACTAATCTTTTCTGAATAAATTCTTCAATGGCATCAAGTATGGCTATTGCAACCTTATCTGGGTCTTGTTTGGCACTACCTGCCCCGATGGCCGGGAGGCAAACAGACGAGTAATGGCGTTTTTCACACTCTTGCAAAACACAGGTGACTGATCTCTTGACATCATTTCCACCAATGACGTGAATGATATTCTTGCACTTCAAAAACCTACCTTCAGTAATTATATAATCACTGTGGCCCTGTTGAGCTTGGCAAGAACATTCTTTTTCCACATCTATCCCAGCACTTCCTAAATTTGCTTTGGAGACCCCTGCTTTGAGAGTAAATGACTTTGATGTTGAATTTACGATCACATCTGCTTCTTCTTTGCTGATATCTCCAGAGGCTACCTGGAAAATGATGGGCCCAATCTTCATTTCATACACCCCTATATCAGGGTTAGAAATAGTTCCATAGAAATCTTGTGTACTTTCAGCCTTGGAAATTTTGTCACTGATGAAATTCCCATTAGCTCTTCTGGCAAATTCATCTGAGAATGCCTGAATAGTTTCATGATCCCTTGGATTCAACAGAAACCAAACCTCTTGTAAAGTTCTAAGTTGATTCTTTCTACTGAATGTGAATACTTCTAAGATGATTAATTCAGCAAAAACATTTTTAGGAAACCCCAGATTTCCTGTTCCTACTGCTGGAAATGCAATTGAGTTTAAGGACAAACTCTCAGTGATCTCCAAACATTCTCTGATTATGTTTTCCATGATCTTCCGTGAAGACGGTTTGTCATCTCTCCAGTTCGGAGCCACCACGTGAAGCACATGCTGGCACACGATTGCAGCCGCTGGTTCGGAGAACAGTGCCCACATCAACAGCAACCCCTTGTCCAGCTGTCTTCAATTCCTCCTGGAGCTTTTGTCCTGCTTTTTCCAAGAAGGCCCTGGAAAGGGGCCCTCTATCAAGCTCAAGATCCGAGGAAATGGAGTTGACAACAACATGGGTTATAGCAGCCTGCACATCTCCTTTTACCAGGTGGATCCTCAGGCCTTCTGGGGTCAACAGACTTGATCCATTTCCATGATCTTTTCTCAAGTTGGGCTGGGTTGCTGCTGGTAAACTGGGAAGAGAAGCAACATCAGGCAGGGTGTCTTTAAATATACTTTTGGCACGTTCAGCAAAGGCCTCAACAGTCTTCTCAGCTATATTCACAAGGTAAATCTCTTTCAAGGTGCATCCATCCTTACACTGGAACCATTCCTTGATCGCCAAAACAATGGTCTCCGCACACTGGGATAGAGGACAGTGTAAGGTTCTGGAATTGAGACTTTCTTTCACAGCAGTCTTTAGCTGCCACACACATTTCTGGGCCTCATCACTCTTCCACTGGGGCCCCACTGCGTGGATCACATGTTGGTATGGGAGCTTTCCTGCTTTCGAGATGACGGCACAGGGAGCTGAGAGCTTGCCCCTTTTTCTTTAATATCTGGTCACAGTCTTCTTGAAGCTCAGGGCCAGCTGCTCTTAGAAGAGCAGCAGCCAACCTCACAATGAGCTTGAGTTCATCATTGGCCGCATTCACCACCACCTGGACGGGAAAAGTGCGTCAAGTCGCCTTAGTGGAATAGCCTATAAATATTAGTTAGATTAAGTTAATTAGATTAAATTAATTTCCATATTCAGGTCAAAGGAGATCCTGTTGTTGGAATTAGTCTGAGATATATATATATATATATATATATTATGATAAGACTAGATTTTCAGGTCATGGAAGACCACAGGGGTAAAGTGTCATTTTCACCACATCATATCAAGTGTCAGATCAGATCAGTCGCTCAGTCGTGTCTGACTCTTTGTGACCCCATGAATCGCAGCATGCAGCTAATGTTGACTTTTTTCCCCTGGATAAGATGTTGTTTGTTAATTTTCTCCACACTAAGTTACTCTTGAGTCTAGCCCTCTCTGGAGGAAAATCACTCTATGTGCGCTCAGTCACTAAGTCATGTCCGACTCTGTGACCCCACACACTGTAGCCTTCAAAGCTCAGACTCTGTCCTTGAGATTTCCTATGCAAGAATACTGGGGTGTGTTGCCATTTCAGAGTTATATTTTTTTCCTTAGGGTAGAATATCTACACAAATTATTTGAAATTCTTCTGAATGAGAGATTTTTCTCTTTTCCTTTACAACACATTTGGTCATTTATTCCTATGACTATTAAATCATTGACATTCATAGTATACTTTCAGTTTCAAACACTACTTTATTTTGTTCAAATTGTATCAGCTTTGGCTCTAGGTAGTTCTTTTAACTGGTTACTGTTATTTTTTGATGTACTATTATGTTTTCGTGATGTTCTTTTTGTTGTTATTGTTGCTTTGAGTACTTCCAATAAGACACTTTGGGTTCATCTTGCTTTGCTGCTGCTACTGCTGCTAAGTCGCTTCAGTTGTTTCCGACTCTGTGCGACCCCATAGACGGAAGTTCACCAGGTTCCCCCGTCCCTGGGATTCTCCAGGCAAGAATACTGGAGTGGGTTGCCATTTCCTTCTCCAATGCATGAAAGTGAAAAGTGAAAGTGAAGTCGCTCAGTCGTGTCCGACTCTTAGTGACCCCATGGACTGGAGCCTACCAGGATCCTCCGTCCATGGGATTTTCCAGGCAAAAGTACTGGGGTGGGGTGTCATTGCCTTCCCCGTCATCTTGCTTTACCTAACCCTTTTTCTAGAGAATGATATTAGAAACAAAAATCTGAGAACTGCATGTAGTAGCTGTTGAAGTGATTTTCTTTGCAGGCCCTTTCAGTTAATGATATATATTTATATTAATCTATGTATATACTATATCTATAGTAACAATAAAAATTTAGAGTACATACATAAATTTATGCTGATGTTTCTAACTCAAGTAGATGGATTACTCTAGCTACCTCACCCTGGTTGCCTACAATAATAGTTTCTAAGCTCAACTTTGAGAAACCTGGCTCCTACCACCTACCAATCATCTATATAGTTATTCAGTTCCAGTATACATGTTATTATATATTTTTTAATTTTTTAAATTAAATTTTATTTTGCCTAACTTTACAATATTGTATCGCTTTTGCCATACATCAAGATGGATCCACCACAAGTATACATATGTTCCCCATCCCGAACCCTCCTCCCTCCTCCCTCCCCATACCATCCCCCTGGGTTGTCCCAGTGCACCAGTCCCAGGCATCCGTTATCAGGCATCGTACCTGGACTGGTGACTCATTTCAGCTATGATATTATACATATTTCAATGCTCTTCTCCCAAATCATCCCACCCTCTCCCCCAGAGTCCAAAAGTCTGTTCTATACATCAGTGTCTCTTTTGCTGTCTCGTAAACAGAGTTATTGTTACCATCTTTCTAAATTCCATATATATGTGTTATTATATTTTGACACATATAAAACATTTTTTGATTCTGGTTTTTGAAGATATTTTCAATTTGAAAAATGAGTGAAAATTGAATATTTCAATTTTTAAATATTAAAATTAATGAAGACACTGATGTAATTATTTTCATATAACAGTTTGGTATAACTGCAAAAACATTTGAAAACTCAAAGAAACTTCTTAATATTTTTCTCAGTATTTTCCTAATTATTCCAGTTTTGCAGTTTCTACACTGATTTTAAAAGTCATTTCAGAAAAAAAATTATGAATAATTTGCAGTGTACATATTTATATTATTATTGTGGCAAGATTACTCACATTTTATCTTTCAACAGAACAAATAACTGTACATAAACTCCTGTATTCCATGTTTTTTATTCAATAGTATTTAACTTAAAGTTCATCAAGGAGTATAGTGAATGACCAAGGCTTTCCTGAGTTGGGGAGTTTGCATTTTAATTACTGAGTCAGCTGGATATTTTGTTAAATGAAGTTGAACAGGATTACTTCCATTCACTACGTAGCAACATGTACTCTTATAGGCCATTTATTCTAGCAAGGACTGCAATAAATTATGTATGGAAGAAAAGTTCTTCACACATTTATTTGAGATGTTTTAGGTACTTGTCATGGAAAAGTTTAGCTCTTGTATTGGAATGACACCAGCAGTGTATCTCACTGTCATTGGTATAAACAATGTCCCCTTTTCAGATGCTCTTGTACTTTTATTTCACAGATGGTTTAATTTCACATATAATCCAGGAGTAAGTTGGAAAGTGTATCTGTAGAGGTGATGAATGACTAATGAATCCATGTGTGCTTAGTCATGTCTGACTCTTTGAGACCCCATGGACTGTAGCCTGCCAGGCTCCTCTATCCAAGGGATTTTCCAGGCAAGAATACTGGAATGAACTTCCATTTCCTTCTCCAGGGCATGTTCCTGACCTAGGGATCAAACCCATCTCTCCTGTGTCTCTTGCACTGTAGGCAGATTCTTTACCACTGAGCCATCTGGGAAGCCCACGTAGGGGATATATTATTAGATTTGCTATCCTATCACATAACTAGTAAGCTGCTGTTGCTGCTAAGTCGCTTCAGTCGTGTCTGACTCTGCGACCCCATAGACAGCAGCCGACAAGGCTCTGCCATCCCTGGGATTCTCCAGGCAAGAACACTGGAGTGGGTGGCCATTTCCTTCCCCAATGCATGAAAGTGAAAAGTGAAAGTGAAGTCGCTCAGTCGTGTCCGACTCTTAGCGACCCCATGGACTGGGGCCTACCAGGCTCCTCCATCCATGGGATTTTCTAGGCAAGAGTACTGGGGTGGGGTGCCATTGCAGTAGTTTTTTAATTTTTATAAAGTCACCACCAATAAAGAAGTATACTGTTTCATATGAATATATGTCCACTACTACACCCACAATTAACCCAAACCCAATTTCTGGTTGACACCTCATACATCTGTTTGCATCTTGCCTCCTTTACCAAGCCTCTGTTTCATGGTCCTTCCTTCTTTTACCCCTTTCATATCTCTTAAAATGACAACTGTTGAATTGCGCTCCCATGTTGCTCCCTCAGTACCCAGGTCCTTCAACATTGTATTTGCCAAAATGAATAAACCACACAAAAAATTTGCTTGTTTGATTTTCATCAATACTCTTACTATTTACACTTACAGGATCTTTTTTTTCCCCTTAAATAACTTCTAAAGCTGTATTTCAAAAGTTATTTTGTGCATTGGTAAACTAATCTATGCACTTAATCTGGAAGAGTGGTTCTCAACATTGGGTAAATATTAAAATTAACTGGAGAGATTTAAAAATTAATTATGTTCAAGTCCTACTCTATAAAAAGATTTTAATTAGTAAGGTATTCTCCAGACATCCAGTTTTTAAAAATTAATCTCATGTGCTGCAGACAGTATATTTGTGACCTACCCCCACAAAATTGATATGTTGAAATCTAATCCCCAGTGTGATGGTATTCAGAGGTGCAGACTTTGAAAGATATTCAGATCATGAGGGTAGAGCTTCATGAATGGACAGTATGCTCTTATAAAGAGATTCTTAGAAAATTCCCTTGCACTTTCCACCTGATTTGAGAACACAGAGAGAAGACAGCCATGTGTGAATCAGGAGACAGGCCATCACCAGACACTGAATCTATTGGCTCCTTGATCTTGGACTTCCCAGCCTCCAAAATTGTGAGAAAAAAAATATCTGTTATTTATAAGCCAAGCAGTCTACAGTACCATGCTATAGTATCCAGAATGAGCTAAGAAAAGGTGATGCTAATATACAGCTGAAATTGAGAATCACTTAACTAATGTTAACTATAAGACAAAGGCATAAAGTTTGGTCTTTTTTTTTAATTAATGAAAATTAAATCAGATATTTTAGATGGAAAATTATCTACCTTCCTATCTAGATGAACAATATATATGTCTATGTGAAAGTGTTGGTCACTCAGTCATGACTGATTCTTAGCCAGCCCGTGGACTGTAGCCCTCCAGGTTCCTCCGTCCATGGGATTTTCCAGGCAAGAACACTGGAGTGGGTTGCCATTTCGTTTTCCAGTGTCTATGTATGCATGTATATATGTATATAGACTTCCCTAGTGGCTCAGTCGGTAAAGAATCTGCCTGCAGTGTGGGATGCCTGCTTTCGATCCCTGGGTTGGGAAGATCCCCTGGAGAATACTGGCTACCCACTCCAGTATTCTAGCCTGGAGAATTCCATGGACAGAGGAGCCTGGCAGGGTCCATGGGGTCACAAAGAGCTGGACACAACTAAATGACTTTCACTTTTACTTTCATATATGTTTACACATGATGGGGGGAGAGAGAGAGAATTATGTGGCCTCTCTAATTATATAAATTAGGTAAATTATATACCCTTAGGCAAATCATGTAATTTACCTTCTTAAATTATTTTAGTTTCTTTATCAGTAAAAGTTGGTGGAATGTTAATTGAGAATTGAAATATCACAAGGATATCACAAGAATTGAAATATCACAAAGAGATAATAAACACCTAGTACAGTCTGGCTTGAAAGTTACTTGATAATCCTGGCTATTTATAAATAATATTACACACATGCACATACAGGTAGCAGATTAATAACTACAGTAATCAAGAACAAAAAATATATGGTTTAGTACAAACTATAAATTCAAAGTTTTCAGTTTATCTGAGTATAAGATATGTAAATTGTACCACTAAGGTCTGAAAATATGAATCTTACAAATATTTATTTAGCTGATTATTTTATTGTTTCCATAAAAAACTGTGGAATTGTTAGGTTTACATATAACGAGCTTCTCCTCTGCCCCCTAGTCATGTGGTTTAAATTTTTTAATATAATAGGGCTTTTTCTTTTAGAAATTTGGCCCTATTAATCAGATAAAATTTAATCCATTGATATATTTCCAAATAGGGCTTCCCTGGTGGCTCAGAAGTTAAAGTGTCTGCATGGAATGCGGGAGACCTGGGTTTGATCCCTGTGTCAGGAAGATCCCCTGGAGAAGGAAGTGGCAACCCACTCCAGTACTCTTGCCTGGAGAATCCCTTGGAGGGAGGAGCCTGGTAGGCTACAGTCCATGGGGTCGCAAAGAGTCGGACACGACTGAGTGACTTCAGTTCACTTCATTTCCAAAAAACTTGTTACACACTACACTGCCTCCTCTTCCTTAATTTTAGTTATGCATATTAACACAGTTCATTGCATAAAATGCCTAGTTATGGATGTTGACATAATATTTAAGTATCTTCTTGTACTATTCACCAGCTAACTGACTTTGGGCAGATCACTTAACCATGGTGAGAATATCTTCCTGTCAAATGGTGGAACTGAATAAGAGAGATATAATTCCTCTGGTTCTAGAATTCAGTGATCTATTTATTCCCTTCTCATTTTTGGCCAGATCATACTCAGTCTATTTGTTTTCTCTTTTTTTGTTATGTATCTTCATGAGTACATAACTGTCTCTTTAAATTCTCTTGGCTGCAGAATTCTACATATGCTTGATGATTTCTAGCAGAGTGAGCTCCTAAATTAAGTCAGAGGCAACACAAAATATTTTGATGAAAATTGTCACTATAAACTTGATATTTATGCTTTCTCATTACTTAAATTATGACTTTCTCTATCATTTTCTCTTTTCAAATTTTCTCTACCAGTTAGATTTAAGATCTATGAAACCTAAATAAAGATAACATCTTCCCATCATTTCTATCTATATAACACAGTTTTTGTTTCTGGTCAAGATACTAAATCCATTTTTTTAAAATTATTCACAATTACTAAAATTGTGTACATAAAATTTCTATTCTCCAAATACTCAGGTCAAAGCCTGGGTATCACATCCTTAGTTTCATATTTTTATCATATCTTCTTATCTGATCCCTTAGAAAATCTTCTTGGTTCTAAATTCAATATATAACCTGTTTTCAACTGCTTTTCATCATAATTTTCATTAGTATTCCCACTTATAATTGACACCTATCTAGTCTAGATTATGGTAATCTTCTGTAACTAGTTTCTCAGTTTATCATTTTGACCTCCTCCATTCCCGGTGGATGCACATATAAAATTCATTCTAATATGTATAACAACACTATCTGGTATATGGTATTATTAGGGATTTCCTAGTTAACATGTGATAAACTAAAACACAGAATTTAAAAGCAAATACGCAGCCAAAGTAGTTTACATGCAGAACATGAACTCTTATCATTACTGCGAATAGTCCTACAAAAAGATAAATAGTTCAGTCAAATCAATACATTCTAATGGAGGAAATGTTTTATATATATACACAAACATACTTTCAGAAAATGAAAGTTTCAACATTCAGAAAACGAAGATCATGGCATCCCGTCCCATCACTTCACAGGAAATAGATGGGGAAACAGTGGAAACAGTATCAGACCTTATTTTTCTGGGCTCCAAAATCACTGTAGATGGTGACTGCAGCCATGAAATTAAAAGACGCTTACTCCTTGGAAGGAAAGTTATGACCAACCTAGATCACATATTGAAAAGCAGAGACATTACTTTGCCAACAAAGTTTCGTCTAGTCAAGGCTATGGTTTTTCCAGTGGTCATGTATGGATGTGAGAGTTGGACTGTGAAGAAGGCTGAGCGCCGAAGAATTGATGCTTTTGAACTGTGGTGTTGGAGACGACTCTTGAGAGTCCCTTGGACTGCAAGGAGATCCAACCAGTCTATTCTGAAGGAGATCAGCCCTAGGATTTCTTTGGAAGGAATGATGCTAAAGCTGAAACTCCAGTACTTTGGCCACCTCATGCGAAAAGTTGACTCATTGGAAAAGACTCTGATGCTGGGAAAGATTGGGGGTGGGAGGAGAAAGGGACGACAGAAGATGAGATGGCTGGATGGCATCACTGACTCAATGGACGTGAGTCTGGCTGAACTCCGGGAGTTGGTGATGGACAGGGAGGCCTGGGGTGCTGTGATTCATGGGGTCGCAAAGAGTGGGACACGACTGAGCGACTGAACTGAACTGAACTGAACACACATACTTGGCAGATTGTGATTAGATTGGATATTTCAGCTATGTGAGGCAGGTAGGAAGAATAAAGCACCTAATTTTAGACCAGATTCATGATTTGGAAATTATAAGAATGTTAAATAAAGCATTCTAGTTGCTGAACATCATATGATCCCAGATCTCACTTAATTGACTAGTTAGTGCATACATAGCTATCAATATATCAGATCTTTTAGAAACAAACATAGGGAAATGATTAGAAATTTTGTTCATAATTAGAAATTGTGAATTTTGGAGAACAGCAGAATGCTAAAGTAAGTGAGGCAATTTAATCAAAGGCAAGTGGACTAATATCTGAGGTCATAAATTATCACAGATTTTGAAAACTGGTTGATGAATCTTATTACAAATTTTTGGCACAGCCAGGGAGGATGACAGGTGTAGGAAGAAGCTATTGTGTGGCATGATATGTAAGAAACTGGGAGTTTATCAAAGGCAGGCCAGATATAAACCATGAGGACAGCTGCTTTAGGTGTTAGTCAAGGTCAGGTTGGAGTCTGGGATGGTGGCTTGTACCATGCCACAGAGGCCAAAAGTCAGGTTTCAAGGTAGCCAATGTAGTATTCAAGCCTGGCACAATTTAAAGAGCTAAATAAGAGGCAAAGTACTTTAAATTATAAATATTTATTCTATAAGAAAAAGTAATTTTTTCCTTCCCTTTCAGGAAAATGTTTACTGATTAGCTACTCAGTAGCAACGTGATTTTCTGGCATTAAATGAACATATGGGAAAACATAAAAATCATGAGATAGAGATAGACCTTGCATTAAAAATTTTAGAGTTAATTGATATGTGCAGGACCCAAAATACTAATAGTCAATACAAAAATTGATGGAATGAAAAAATATTAGAATTAGAAAAAAGTATGAAATAAAACAATTAATAAAATCAGAATAATTACAATCTTGAAGGATAAATAGACATCTAAAAATGATTATTTTGGAAAAGCACTATCCAACAAAATGAATGAAAAAATACATCAGAGAAAAGCTATAGGGCATGCTTGGCAAAAGTTGAAAAACTCTGTCAACAATTTCAATATGTGAGACAAATTTTTTTTTTTTTTTTTGGTTTCTTTGGGCATACAGTCCATTTGGAATTCAGTTCAGTACAGTCACTCAGTCATGTCCGACTCCTTGCAACCCCAAAACTATAGCACAGAAAGCCTCCTTGTCCATCACCAACTCCCAGAGTTCAACCAAACTCATGTCCATTGAGTTGGTGATGCCATCCAGCCATCTCATCCTCTGTTGTCCCCTTCTCCTCCTGCCCCCAATCCCTCCCAGCATCAGAGTCTTTTCCATTGAGTCAACTTTTCGCATGAGGTGGCAAAAGTATTGGAGTTTCAGCTTTAGCATCAGTCTTTCCAATGAACAGCCAGGACTGATCTCCTTCAGAATGGACTGGATGGATCTCCTTGCAGTCCAAGGGGCTCTCAAGAGTCTTCTCCAACACCACACTTCAAAAGCATCAATTCTTCTGTACTCAGCTTTCTTCACAGTTCAACTCTCACATCCATACATGACCACTGGAAAAACAATAGCCTTGACTAGATGAACCTGTGTTGGCAAAGTAATGTCTCTGCTTATTAATATGCTATCTAGGTTGGTCATAACTTTTCTTCCAAGGAGTAAGCATCTTTTAATTTCATGGCCACAATCACCATCTGCAGTGATTTTGGAGCCCTCACAAAAAGTAAAGTCTGACACTGTTTCCACTGTTTCCCCATCTATTTGCCATGAAGTGATGGGACCAGATGCCATGACCTTCATTTTCTGAATGTTGAGCTTTAAGCCAACTTTTTCACTCTCCACTTTCACTTTCATCAAGAGGCTTTTTAGTTCCCCTTCACTTTCTGCCATAAGGGTGGTGTCATCTGCATATCTGAGGTTATTGATATGTCTCCCAGCAATCTTGATTCCAGCTTATGCTTCTTCCAGTCCAGCATTTCTCATGATGTACTCTGCATAGAAGTTAAATAAGCAGGGTGACAATATACAGCCTTAACATATTCCTTTTCCTATTTGGAACCAGTCTGTTGTTCCATGTCCAGTTCTAACTGTTGCTTCCTGACCTGCATATAGGTTTCTCAAGAGGCAGGTCAGGTGGTCTGGTATTCCCATCTCTTTCAGAATTTTCCAGTTTATTGTGATCCACACAGTCAAAGGCTTTGGCATAGTCAATAAAGCAGAAATAGATGTTTTTCTGGAACTCTCTTGCTTTTTCCAAGGTCCAGCAGATGTTGGCCATTTGATCTCTGGTTCCTCTGCCTTTTCTAAAACCAGCTTGAACATCTGGAAGTTCACAGTTGATGTATTGCTGAAGCTTGGCTTGGGGAATTTTGAGCATTACTTTACTAGCGTGTGAGATGAGTGCAATTGTGTGGTAGTTTGAGTATTCTTTGGCATTGCCTTTCTTTGGGATTGGAATGAAAACTGACCTTTTCCAGTCCTGTGGCCACTGCTGAGTTTTCCAAATTTGCTTGCATATTGAGTGCAGCACTTTCACAGCATCATCTTTCAGGATTTGAAAGAGCTCACCTGGAATTCCATCACCTCCACTAGCTTTGTTTGTAGTGATGCTTTCTAAGGCCTACTTGACTTCCCATTCCAAGATATCTGGCTCTAGTTGAGTGATCACACCATCGTGATTATCTTGGTCATGAAGATCTTTTTTGTACAGTTCTTCTGTGTATTCTTGTTACCTCTTCTTAATATCTTCTGCTTCTGTTAGGTCCATACCATTTCTGTCCTATATTGTCCCATCTTTGCATGAAATATTCCCTTGGTATCTCTAATTTTCTTGAAAAGATCTCTAGTCTTTCCCATTCTGTTGTTTTCCTCTATTTCTTTGCCTTGATTGCTGAGGAAGGCTTTCTTACCTCTCCTTGCTATTCTTTGGAACTCTGCATTCAGATGCTTAAATCTTTCCTTATCTCATTTGCTTTTCGCTTCTCTTCTTTCCACAACTATTTGTAAGGCCTCTCCAGACAGCCATTTTTCTTTTTTGCATTTCTTTTCCATGGGGATGGTCTTGATAAACTGCTTTAAATCACTTCAACCTCAGAACTTGTACTGGACTTATATGAGGAATATTTGTGATGACAACATGATGTTCCTGTGAAAGTCACACCACTAGCTAAGAAGGGTGAACCTGAATTCCTCAGTGAAGATCCAGAGGACTGTGTCCTGTACAAATTCTAACATCAAGCAGCACAGGTAAAAGATATTGATGCTTTCACATTGAAAATATAAAACTAGATACAACATATCTTTTTCATTTCTGTAGAAGGGACTAATGAGACTCTAGAATATCTGCCAGTTTTTTTTTTTTTTTTTTTTTTTATCATGCTATGGTGATATCTTGGCCATGGTGGCATTCCAAAATGCCAGCATCTACAGTGCATTAGTTTCTTGAGTGTACTTGAAGCTATACCATTTCCAGTCCAACACATTTAGGATGGTTGTTAGGGTAGGGTTTTGAGCTAATGAGTCGATTGCAATGGTAATGAAAAGCAAACTTTTAGCTTGTAAACCCATGAAAAGTTATTTGCTCTTCCTTTTCCAATGTTCTTTCTTATTTATATCTGTGCATGACTCTTAAATATTTAGTAATTTAGTTATAAAAAAATCACTTATTTTGTATCTATTATGTGATACATATTTTATTAAATAATTTGTGTATGTTTGCTCATGTCATTTGATATTATCTCTAAACCAGAATTTTTACTATTCAGAGTAATTCTTGAAGATTTCACAAAATGAACCTCAATATTTGCTCAAAGCAAAATACAAATACAGTTGACTTATTATCTCCCCTATGGACATTAACTTTGAACTTTTACAAAGGAACAATGGCATCCCTCAGTTATATACCTCTATCCTTACAGTTATCATTCCTACTGTTAAAATGAATGAATGATTTTGCTTCAAACAAAATTAATAGTAATTAAGTAAATATGTGTGAATACTCATCTTCCTCTTTCAGTTGAGTTTTTCCTTTGTTGTTGTTCGGTTGCCCAGTCGTGTCTGACTCTTTTCGACCCAATGGACTGCAGCACGCCAGGCCTCTCTGTCCCTTACTGTCTCCTGGAGGTTGCCCAAGTTTATGTTCATTGACTTCTCCCTAAAATAACTGAAATATTGACTTGTAAATAGGTTTTATTGTATTAATTCTGGGCATTAATACATCCAAGAGTAAACAATCTGTTGATTCCTGATTATATCATGTTTTAAAGTGCTTGACTCATGTAATTTTAAAAATTCATTTTTATTTTCATGGTTCTTGTACATTTTTAAAGGCTTTTCATGCTAGCTCAATGTGCAATACAACTTCTGCACTTTGACCCAAGTTTACTCATCAGTGCTATCAATAACTCAGTCCATTATTTCAATATTCTTACTTTCTCTAAGATAAATGAATAGAAACTATTTTTAATCCAAATCTTTCTACTTTTGTTTGCCTTGCTGGTAATTTCTGATTGTTTGTTTCTGCATGAAGGCCTCAGTTGAAATATTTGCTATATTAAGGGTATAATTTACCATCAGTATAAAAATTACTTTTTGTTTTGTACACCACCCTCTGCTATCAAAATCCAATCTATTTTAAATTTCAATATTTTGGTACATCTTTTGCTACACAATGGTAAGGAAGAAGTGTTCATGCTTCATATTTTCTTCACAGTTTTATTCATAATTTTATAGAAAAGATCAAGTTAAAATTTGAGGGAAAAAATGCCCCTCAAGGATTGAAAGAAAATCATCCTGTCATTTTATTAAATATACGATGACATTCTGATCCTTGGAGATTATAAAATATGTGCAATTTTAATGGGAATTTTGCCAATACTTCTATATATTTAATTGATAAGAAATCCCAATGCTAAGACCTATAACAGTGAATACCTCATGCGGAGACTCATACACATCTGCCCCCCCCAAAAAAACACATGAAAAGGGGAAGTTGCAGGTCACTGTAAAGAATGTAATACAATGTTGGGTGAATAAATACCTACATATATATTTGTATAAATATGGCATGTATTTGGAAAGATAAATTCTGAATCCTTTTGAATAAACTTGGGCTAAAAAATAGAAATCAATCACATTTACCTTACCATAGGCCTACCAGTGTTGCTTAAATCTATCGTCATAAACATGTTTCTTAAGAAATTTAAGAAAAATGAAGATATACTGTAAATCAACAAAAGTGAAAGTGAAGTGAAAGTCACTCAGTCGTGTTTGACTGTTTGCAACTCCATGGACTATACAGTCCATGGAATTCTCCAGGCCAAAACACTGGAATGGGTAGCTGTTTCCTTCTCCGGGGAATCTTCCCAACCCGGGAACTGAACCCAAGTCTCCCACATTGCAGGCAGATTCTTTACCAGCTGAGCCACCAATGCCCCAAAAAAGTTCAGTTTAAAAACTAGGAAGAACTCTTCATGACTATGCATTTCCCATTAATTGTATTGGTCTTGATGTTCTGGATATTCTGAAGAAACAAAATGTCCTAAAATCTCAGCGGCCTTCAAATCCAAAATTATGTCATTTTCCCTTGCCATTTGTCTGCAGCACATCATCCAGGATGATAGAACTGCACAGAGCTAGAGAATACACAGTTTTCTAAGCCAAGTGAAAGAGATTAATAGCAAATTACATTTTGATTCTTAAAACTTCAGACAAGGAGTAACATATCACTTCTGCTCATATTTCATTAGTTAAAGCATGTTATTTTTCCTACACATGAGTTAAACAAAGCAGGGATGAATAATCATCCTCTGGAGAGTTGGGACATCAAGTATAGATTTGAAATGACCCTTTTCATTCTATATTGTATCTTCTCTCAAGTTAAATGGCTGCTGTTTAAAAACAGTGTGCATAGAGTACACATTTTAGCCTCAAACAGTCTAACTGTTGTTGTTCAGTCCCTTAGGTTGTGTCTGACTCTTTTCTAATCTCATGGACTGTAGCCCACCAGGCTCCTCTGTCCATCAGATTTCCCAGGCAAGAATACTGGAGTGGGTTGCCATTTCCATCTCCAGGGGATCTTCCCAAACCAGGGATCGAACCTGTGGTTATGTATGAAGCCATAACAGTCATCTACATGAAGAATATTTAACTATTTAGTTTTAAATTGTGTACAGGAAACCAAACATAGCAAGGTAGTGTGTAGACCACATGTTTTAATAAGGAATATAATTTTATAATAAATGATACACATCAAACCTACTGAAATATATTTTAGGGAAAATTAGTATAACTAATATATTCAGTTGGCAACAGAGCTAAGATAAAGCTACCATGACCTCTTATATTTAGATACCTCTTCTAATTGTACATTATAAAGCATACTTTAGCTACATTAATCATTTATTAAATTGTAAAGAACATTAGTATTGCCAGAGAATGAAAGATGTTTACATGGGAAAGAACTGGGATATGGAAAAGAGAAACAATCAGATCAGTCAGTCCCCGTCCCCCCCCCCCCCCCTTCCCTCCTCCCTCCTGGTCCTCTCCTCCTGTCTCCTCCCCTCTCTCCTCTGTCTCCCCTTCTCCTCCCCCCTCCCTCCCCTTCTTCTCCGTCGTCTCTCGGTCCGGCCTTCTCCCTTCCCCCGTCTCCTTCATCTCTCCCTCGACTCCTCTCACATCTTTTCCTCCCTTCTTCCTCCACTTCCTCCCATCGCTCCTTACGCGCCGGGGCAATTGTCTCTCTTTGTTTTCTGTTGGTCCTCCTTCCGGGTGCACTTTCGCTGCAGTCACTTCTAGTGAGGGCCGGTCTACACTGTTTCTCCATCTTTTCCCTGTGGGGGCGTGCCTGTCGTTTCTTGTTGGCTTAGTCAACCTTTTCCTCTCCACTTCCCGAGGCTTTTGTTCCTCTTCACTTTCTGCCATAGGGTGGTGTCATCTGCATAGTTGAGGTTATGATATTAAACACAGTTATATCTTTGAAATATTTTTTATCATCATCAGTCAGTTCAGTCAACTCAGTCATGTTCAACTCTTTGTGACCCCATGGACTGCAGCATGCTAGGCTTCCCTGTTCATCACCAACTCTTAAAGCTTGTTCAAACTCATGTCCATCGAGTCAGTGATGCCATCCAACCATCTCATCCTCTGTCATCCCCTTCTCCTCCAGCCTTCAATCTTTCCCAGCATCAGGGTCTTTTTTGAGTCAGTTCTTTGCATCAGGTGGCCAAAGTATTGCAGTTTCAGCTTCAGCATCAGTCCTTCCAATGAATATTTAGGAATCATAGACAATAAATAATGTCTCTTCAACCAGTCATCCACTTTTTTCAAGCTTGCATGTTTCAGACATTCATTGGACATTTTTTGTGTATTTTTTCAGGATATTTTTACTCACCAATCTCTCTTTGCCTCTCCTACTAAATATCTTATTCATCTTCTACTTAGCCTCATCTCTTTGATTTTCCTATTTTCATCAATAGAAATGCAATCAACAGTCAAGAAGAGCTATCTATTAACTACTATTTTATGTTTCAGAAATTTAATTAGCTATTAATATGCATTATTTTATTGAAAACTCACAGCAGTTTGAGAGTTTATTTTCTCATTAACCCATTTTAAATTGAAGAAAATGAGTAAAACAACAAGCCCAATGTCACACTGTAAATGAACTTTATATATTATTCACATCCTATCTGACTTCAAAGACAGATGTTCTTATGCTTCTGCAGCAGTGGAGGTGTGGTATCTTAAAAGAGAATTTAAAAGTAAGAAAAATAAGTTTTACATCATCAGGCCAATAACTTCTACAGACACTCACATGCATACACACACATAGACATAGACACACACACACACACACACACACAACCCATTTTTCACTTCCATCATCAAGTTAAAAGACACTTGCACTTTGGAAGGAAGCCTATGGCAAACCTAGACCGCATGTTAAAAAGCAGAGACATCACTTTGCCAACAATTCTTCTAAGGGATTCTTGCCCACAGTAATAGATAAAACAATCATCTGAATTAAATTCTCTCATTCCTGTCCATTTCAGGTCACTGATTCCTAGAATGTAGATGTTCACTCTTGCCATCTCCTGTTTGACCATGTCCAATTTACCTCTATTCAAAGACCTAACATTCCAGGTCATGCAATATTGTTCTTTCAGCATCTCAGTTTACTTTCACCAGCAGACACAATTGTAACTGAGGGTTGTTTCCACTTTGGCCCAGCTTCTTCATTCTTTCTGGAGCTATTTCTCCACTCTTCCCCAGTGGTATATGGGACAGCAAGGGACCTGGGGTGCTCACCTTCTGGTGTCATATCTTTTTGCCTTTTCATACTATTCGTTGGGTTCTCAAGGAAAGAATCATCTGCCATACTGGAGTCATTTGCCATTCCTTTCTCTGGTGTACCAAGTTTTGTCAGAGCTCTCCACCAGGACCCACTGGTCTTGAGTGGCCCTGCACAGCATGGCTCATAGCTTCACTGAGTTACACAAGGCTGTGATCCATGTGATCAT
The DNA here is from genome assembly GCA_935064755.1 of Tragelaphus eurycerus. Taxonomy (NCBI): domain Eukaryota; kingdom Metazoa; phylum Chordata; class Mammalia; order Artiodactyla; family Bovidae; genus Tragelaphus; species Tragelaphus eurycerus. The sequence continues at coordinate 557,189 of CAKXYN010000097.1, read as the reverse complement.
TTTGGTTAGCTATCTGGGATTGTGGTTTTCATTCTGGAGGCTGTGGGATTATAGTTCTTGCTTCTGCCTGCAGTAAATTCATAAAGTTGCTCATTTTTGAGCTGTGAAACAAGCACACTGTAAATTAATTTCAACAGTATAGTCCATTGTGGGTGTTCTTGGTTGGTTCTCCACTTACATGGATTACTATTTTCTTTAACATTTGAAAAATTACCAGAAATAATTTAATTCAGTTTTAATAAGAAACCAACATATTTTGATCTACATTGTAAGGAATAATTGAATCCAATGTCAAAGGCAAAATATTACTCACTATTCTTGCCACTGTCATTCTGAAAAGAAGGTTGAGATAGTTCTGATATCTCGAGGACACATCTTCATCAGATCCTTATTATGTCCTATAACTATCCTAGGTTATGGTACATTAATAGAATAAATTCATAATCTTTAAAATAATATAATGCTTAATCAAAATAAAAATTTAAATTATAAGGTCTGTGGTATTAAAGTAAAAATGAAAATGTAACAGAAATAAACAAGCCTCATTTACGGTTTTAATAACCCATAAATTCACAATTCACAGCAACCCACTCCAGTATTCTTGCCTGGAAAATCCCAAGGACAGAGGAGCCTGGCAGGCTATATAATCCACAGGGTCACAAAGACTCTTAAGCTAAATGTAACTTTAAGAGGCTGTCTTCGTTCTCTGTATTCATATTGCTAGAGCATTATTGTGTCCTGATCCCTGATCACTTTCTCTCTTTCATCCTCACTTCACCAAACACCAAGAAGTTCTTTTGACTAATTCTCTAAAATCTCTCCTAATCTATTTTCTTCCCACTACAATTACATTCCAAATTGATATGCAGACAAATATTTGAAAAATAAGAATTCATACAATCAAGTGTTCCTTGTTTTCTCTTCTTATTGTTATTGAAGTATTTGTTGTTGTTTTTCAGTTGCTCAGTAGTGTCCAACTCACAACAACCCCAAGGACTGCAGCACACCAGGTTTCCCATATAGTTGATATATAACATTAAGTATACAATACAAGTGGCTTCTCCATGCCTCAGTGGTAAAGAATCCATTTGTAATGCAAGAGAGCTGGGTTCAAATCCTGGGTTGGGAAGATACCCTGAGAAGGGAATTACTCTCCACTCCAGTATTCTTGCCTAGAGAATTCCATGGAGAGAATAGCCTGGTGGGCTACAGTCCATGTGGTTGCAAAGAGTCAGATGTGACTGAGCAGTTAACACTATAAAAGAATGAATCACAGCCTAAGGTTATACTCCATTTCAAGCGTGCCAAGTCACTTCAGTCATGTCACATTCTTTGTGACAACATGGATGGACTTGGAGGGCATATGCTGAGTAGCAGACACACACACACACACACACACACACACACACACACACACACACACCTCTACATTTTTTACCCATTCATCTGTTGATGGACATGTAGGTTGCTTCCATATCTTGGCAATTGTAAATAATGCTGGTATGAGCATTGGGGTATATTATCTTTTTGAATTGGTTTTGTTCTTTTATTCAAATACATACCCAGGGTTGGAATTTCTGGGTCATATGGTAGTTCTACGGAGAAGGCAATGGCAACCCACTCCAGTACTCTTGCCTGGAAAATCATATGGATGGAGAAGCCTGGTAGGCTGCAGTTCATGGGGTGCAGTCGGACACAACTGGGGCTCACTTTTTTTTTATTTATTTATTTATTTATTTTTATTTTGCTTACTTTACATACTGACACGACATCGAGTGGATCCGACTTCACTTTCACCCTCCTCCCTCCCCCGTCCCCAACCATCGCTTTCATGCTTTGGAGAAGGAAATGGCAAGCCACTCCAGTGTTCTTGCCTGGACCATCCCAGGGACAAGGGAGCTGGTGGGCTGCCGTCTATGGGGTCACACAGAGCTGGACATGACTGAAGTGACTTAGCAATGGTAGTTCTAAGAAGAGAAACTAAAGGCAATGGAGAAAAGGAAAGACATACCCATCTGAATGCAGAGTTCCAAAGAATAATAAGGAGAGATAAGAAAGCCTTCCTCAGTGGTCAGTGCTAAGAAGTGGAGGAAAATAATAGAAGGGGAAAGACTAGAGATCTATTCAAGAAAATTAGAGATACCAAGGGAACATTTCATGCAAAGACGGGCACAATAAAGAACAGAAACGATATGGACCTAACAGAAGTATGAGATATTAAGAAAGAGGTGGCAAGAATACACAGAAGAGCTATACAAAAAAGATATGAATGACCCAGATAACCACGATGATGTGAACACTCACCTAGAGCCAGATATCCTGAAATACAAAGTCAAGTGGGCCTTAGGAAGCAACACGACAAACAAAGCTAGAGGAGGTGATGGAATTCCAGTTGAGCTATTTGAATCCTAAAAGATGATACTGTGAAAGTGCTGCAATCAATATGCCAGCAAATTAGGAAAACTCAGCAATGGCCACAGGACTGGAAAAGGTCAGTTTCATTCCAATTCCAAAGAAAGGCAATGCTAAAGAATGTTCAAATGACTGTGCAGTTGCACTCATCTCACACGCTAGCAAAGTAATGCTCAAAATTCTCCAAACTAGGCTTCAACAGTACATGAAGCAAGAACCTCCAGAAGTTCAAGCTGGATATATAAAAGGCAGAGGACAAGAGATCAAATTGACAACATCCGTTGGATCATCAAAAAAGTGAGAGAATTCCAGATAAACATCTACTTCTACTTATTGACTACTTCAAAGCCTTGGATTGTGTGGATCACAACAAACCATGGAAAATTCTTAAAGACATGGGAATACCAGACCACCTTACCTGCCTCCTCAAAAACTTGTATGCAGGTCAAGAGCAACAATTAGAACCAGACATGGGACAGTGGGCTGGTTCCAAATTGGGAAAGGAGTAAGTCAAGGCTGTATATTGTCACCCTGCTTACTTAACTTCCATGCAGAGTACATCATGTAGAATCCTGGGCTACATGAAGCACAAGCTGGAATCAAAATTGCCAGGAGAAATATCAATAACATCAGACATGCAGGTGATGCCATCATTATGGCAGACAGAGAAGAGGCACTAAAGAGTCTCTTGATGAAAGGGAAATAGGAGAGTGAAAAAGATGGCTTAAAACTCAACATTCAAAAAACTAAGATCATCGCATCTGGTCCTATCACTTCATGGGAAATAGATGGGGAAACAGTGGAAACAGTGAGAGACTTTATTTTGGGGTGTTCCAAAATCACTGAAGATGGTGACTGCAGCCATGAAATTAAAAGACGCTTGCTCCTTGGAAGAAAAGCTATGACCAACCTAGACAGCATATTAAAAAGCAGAGACATTACTTTAGCAACAAAGGTCCATCTAGTTAAAGCTATGGTTTTTCCAGTAGTCATGTATGGATGTGAGATTTGGACCATAAAGAAAGCTGAGCACCGAAGAACTGATGCTTTTGAACTGTGATGTTGGAGAAGACTCTTGAGAGTCCCTTGCACTGCAAGGAGATCAAACCAGTCCATCCTTAAGGAAATCAGTCCTGACTATTCATTGGAAGGACTGATGTTGAAGCTGAAACTCCAATGCTTTGGCCTCTGATGGGAAGAACTGACTCTTTGGAAAAGGCCCTGATGCTGGGAAAGATTGAAGGCTGGAGGAGAAAGGGATGACAGAGGATGAGATGGTTGGATGTCATCACTGACTCGATGGACATGAGTTTGAGCAAGCTCCAGGAGTTGTTGATGGACAGGGAAGCCTGGCATACTGCAGTCCATAGGGTCATGAAGAGTTGTACAAGACTGAGTGACTGAACTGAACCTAACTGAACTGATGGTAGTTCCATTTTTAGTTTTATGAGAAACCCCTCTCTAATTTTCATAGTGGCTGCAAGAATCACTGATTTTAGACTACAACAAAAGCTACAATAATCAAATTAACATGGTGATGTCACAAAACAGACATATAGATCAATGAAACAAGGTAGAGAGCCCAGAATTAAACCCACACACTTACAGTCAATTAATCTAAAACAAAGCAGGTAAGAATATACAATGGAGAAAGGGCAGTCTCTTCAATAATGGTCTGGAAAAACTGGACAACTCCATGTAAAAGAATGAAATGAAAATGTTCTTAATACTATATTTAAAAGTAAGCTCAAAATGAATTAAAGATTTAAATTTAAGAACAGATACCACAAAATATTAGAGGAAATATACATTAATTGTATATTGACATTAATCAATGTAATATTTTTGGGTCCATCTCTCAAATGAAGAAAATAAAAGCAAAAACAAATGAATTTAAGTTGAAAAGCTTAATGAGACCTAATTAAACTTGAAAGCTTTTGCACAACAAGTGAAAGTGAAGTTGAAGTCACTCAGTCGTGTCCGACTCTAGCGACCGCATGGACTGCAGCACACCAGGCTCCTCCGTCCATGGGATTTTCCAGGCAAGAGTACTGGAGTGCGGTGCCATTGCCTTCTCCAACAAAGAAAACCATAAACAAAATGAAAAGACAACCTACAGAATGAGGGAAAATATTTGCAAATGATGTGACTAATAAAGCATTAATAAATATCCCACATGTGTAAATAGATCATAGAACTCAGTTATTCCATTTTATAACTTCCTGATGTTGATCCAGTCTTTGATAAAGAAGTATAGGCAATTCAGTGGAAAAAGGATAATCTTTTCAACAATTGATATTAAAACATCCACATGCAAAAATAATATTGGTACAGAACTTACACTTTCTAGAAAAATTGACTCAAAATGGCTCATAGGCCTAAATGTAAAATGCTTAATGCCAAAATTCCTAGAAAAAAATATAGGAGAAAGTCTAAATGGCTTTGGGTTTAGTGATGACCCTTTAGGTATAATTCCAAAAGCATGATTCATGAAAGAACAAGTTCGTATGTTTAACTCCATTAACAAAAACTTCTTTAAAATGACAGAGAAATGAGAAATTGAAAAGCAAACCAGTGTCTGAGATAAAATCTTTGCAAGGTATATATCTGATAAAAGACTAGTTTACCAAATATGGAAATAATTCTTACAACTGAACAATAATAAATCAAACAACCCAGTTAAAAGAAGACACCATATCTGAACAGATACTTCACCAAATAGGTATTCAAGCATCTGAAAAGATGCTCAAAATAATATGTCATAAAAATTACAAATTAAAATGAAAATGAGATACCATTACACATCTATTAGAATGGCTGAAATCCCAAACACTGACCAAAACAAATGCTAGCAAGGATGTGGACCAACAGGAATTTTCATGTTGTTGTTAAGAATGCAGAATGAAACAGCCACTTTGAAATTCAGTTGGACAGATTCTTATGAGACTGAATACACTCGTAGCATGTCTTTTAGTAATTGTGTGCCTTGCTATTAGTTGTTGTTCAGTCGCCAAGTCATGTCTGACTCTTTGTGACCCCATGGACTGCTACATGAACTCTCTGTCCCTCATCATTTCCCTGAATTTTCTCAATTTTATGTCCATTGAATTGATGATGCAATCCAGCCATCTCATCCTCTGTCACCCTCTTGTCATTCTGCCTTGCTATTTAGCTAAATGAATTGAAAACTTATGTTCACAGATAAATCTGCTCATGTTTATAACAGCTTTATTTATAATTGCCAGAACTTGGAGGTAACCAAGATGGTCTTCCATAAATGAATGGATTAGAAAGTATAGTACATCCATACAATAAAATATTATTTAGTGATAAAAGAAATAAATTATCGTGCCAAGAAAAGACATGGAGGGACCTTAAATGCATATTGCTAAGTGAAAGAAGCCAACCTGTAAAGACATAATGTATGAGTCTAACTATATTCTGGAAAAGGCAAAACTATGGAGACAGTAAAATGATCAGGGATTAGAGGAATCTCAGAGAAGGAAATGATAATAGGTGGGGAGCATGAATATTTAGACAAGTGAAACTATTCTGTATGATACTGTAATTGTGGATACATATTTTGTATTTATCAAAACTCATAGAATGTACAACACAAAGTGTGAAACAATATAAATACTAGTATATAGTAAGTAATAAAAAACAATTTTGGTTCCTTAAGAGTAACAAATATGCCACATTAATACCAGATGTTAATAATAGGGCAAAATATGTGAGTGACTGGGGAGTTGATGGAATATGTGGGAACTCTGTACTTCCACTAAATTTTTCTATATACTTAAAACTTACCTAAAAATATATTATTCTTTTTTAAGAGTTACTGAGATCTAACCAGTCCATTCTAAAGGAGATCAGTCCTGGGTATTCTTTGGAAGAAGTGATGCTAAAGCTGAAACTCCAGTACTTTGGCCACCTCATGGGAAGAGTTGACTCATTGGAAAAGACTCTGATGCTGGGAGGGATTGGGAGCAGGAGGAAAAGGGGACAACAGAGGATGAGATGGCTGGATGGCATCACTGACTCAATGGACATGAGTCTGAGTGAATTCCGGGAGTTGATGATGCACAGGGATGCAGCACAGGGAGGTGTGCTGCAATTCATGGGATCTCAAAGAGTCGGACACAACTGAGCGACTGAACTGAACTGAACTGAACTGATGGCTTTTAACCGCATTAGAATAAACCAAACTCTTCCCTTTTTTTTCAAGTTCCTACATTCTCTGCTTCCTACCTCCCTTTCTTCATCTTCTACTACCTTTCATTTATGCTAAACATTCCTCTCTATGGTTAAACATAATAAATACTTCTCAATTTAGGACTCTTAAAATTGCTATCCCTTTGAGTAATATTTTAATCATAAATCTCCATGCCTTTTCTACATTCATATTCCTTCAAATGGACCATTAATCACCACTGCATCTAAAGTTCTTTTTCCCTAAGGAGTTCTTAGTAGGTGATATTTTGTTATGTATGTTTATTGTATCTCACCTACCATAAGAATGAGATTTTAGGAGATCAGAAACTTTGTCTGTCCTGGTTACAATTGTCACTTTACAACTCTTTAACAGTCTGAATAATAAATGTCATGTAATAGGACCCAAAATAATATCTGTCACATAAATTAATAGCTAGCATTTTATAGATGAGAAAAATAAAACTTGAAAGGTCAGTGACTGACTGTTCACATCTATCCCATTGTAATGTTATAGGAAAGGAATTTTATTTCCTGCTATCTCTGTGAACAGTGAACACTCCACTTTGAAGTATGAAATAGTCCAACACAGAATATTCATAACCTCATTGGTATGACTTTAGGGAAATGTAGTGATTTTTATGAAGAGCACCATGAAGGTTCTGTCAATTACTATGTAGTAAGAACCAATAACTTCAGCTAAGATGATATCCAATTATGTATGTTAGGTTAAAATATATGGCTTTTTCCTAAAAATTAACTTTAAAGAATACATTATAGTTGATATTTATTTATATTCTTTATAAATCAAAATGGATATCCATCTTTATGGGGCCTGCAAGTACTATATCATCACATCTATTGCTCTGTGCAATGATAGGATTTTCCCTATATTCTCCCACGTCACTTCTAGTCTCTGATTTCATCCATTAAAATGTGTGTTAAATTAATGAAACAAATTATTTTTAGTTTAATTAATTAATAAAAAAATTTTAATTTAAATGCCAAGAGTTTTTTGACCTGAGGATTGAATGCTGTAGTTTTATATATGAATTAACAGATTTTTGAGACCTCTTGTGGACTAAGGCAGGCTTCCTGGGTGTTCAGTTCAGTTACTCAGTCATGTCTGACTCTGCATTGTCATGGACTGCAAAACACCAGACTTCCCTGTCCATCACCAAGTCCCAGAGCTTGCTCAAATTCATCTCCACTGAGTCGGTGATGAAGTCCAACCATCTCATACTCTATTTTCCCTTTGTCCACCTGCCTTCAATCTTTCCCAGCATCAGGGTCTTTTCCAATAAGTCAGTTCTTCACATCAGGTGGCCAAAATATTGGAGCTTCAACTTCAGCATTCCCAGGTGACTCAGTGGTAAAGTTTGTAGGACATACAGAAGACTTGGGTTAGATCCCTAAGAAAAGGAGATGGCAATCCACTCTGGTTTTCTTGCCAGGAAAATCCCCCTGTGGACAGAGTCGCTTGGTGGACTGCAGTCAGTAGGGTCACAAAGAATTAGGTGCAACGGAGCAAGCACATGAACAAGGGCATTATACTATGTGCTATACAACTGAATAAACAGGTCATTTTTCAGATTTCTGCAGATTTCTGCAGATTTAGGGCCCATTTACTTAATACTAGAGTAGGATTCGTATTGTTGAAGTCTGGCTTGGAGAATTTTGAGCATTACTTTACTAGCATGTAAGATGACTGCAATTGTGTGGTAGTTTGAGCATTCTTTGGCATTGCCTTTCTTTGGGATTGGAATGAAAACTTAACTTTTCCAATCCTGTGGCCACTGCCGAGTTTTCCAAATTTGCTGGCATATTGAATGCAGCAGTTTCACAGTATCATCTTTTAGGATTTGAAATAGCTCAACTGGAATTCCATCACCTCCTCTAGCTTTGTTTGTAGTGATGCTTCCTAAGGCTTGCTTGACTTCACACTCCAGAATGTCTGGCTCTAGGTCAGTGATCACACCATCATGATTATCTGGGTCATGAGGATCTTTTTTGTAGAGTTCTTCTGTGTATTCTTGCCACCTCTTCTCAATATCTCCTGCTTCTGTTAGGTCCATACCATTTTTCTCCTTTATTGAGCCCATCTTTGCATGAAATGGTCCCTTGGTATCTCTAATTTTCTTGAAGAGAGCTCTAGTCTTTCCCATTCTATTATTTTCCTCTATTTCTTTGCATTCATTACAGAGCAAGGCTTTCTAATGTCTCCTTGCTATTCTTTGGAACTCTGCATTCAGATGGGTATATCTTTCCTTTTCTCCTTTGCTTTTTGCTTCTCTTCTTTTCACAGCTATTTGTAAGGCCTCCTCAGACAACCATTTTGCCTTTTTGCATTTCTTTTTCTTGGGGATGGTCTATATCCCAGTCTCCTGTACAATGGCACGAAATTCTGTCCATAGTTTATCCATCATTCTATCAGATCTAGTCCCTTAAATCTATTTATCACTTGCACTATAATCATAAGGGATATGATTTAGGTCATACCTGAATGGTCTAGTGGTTTTCCCTACTTTGTACAATTTAAGTATGAATTTTGCAATAAAGAGTTCATGATCTGAGCCACAGTCAGCTCCTGATGTTATTTTTGCTGACTGTATACAGCTTTTCCACCTTTGGCTACAAAGAATATAATCAATCTGATTTCAGTGTTGACCATCTGGTGATGTCCATGTGTGAGTCTTCCCTTGTGTTGTTGGAAAAGGGTGTTTGCTATGACCAGTGAGTTCTCTTGGCAAAACTCTATTAGCCTTTGCCATGCTTCATTCTGTACTCCCAGGCCAAATTTGCTTACTACTTCAGGTGTTTCTTGACTTCCTACTTTTGCATTACAGTCTCCTATAATGAAAAGAATATCTCTTGATGTTAGTTCTAGAAGCTTTTGTAGGTCTTCATAGAACCATTCAACTTCAGCTTCTTTAGCATTACTGGTCTGGGCATAGACTTGGATTACCATGATATTGAATTGTCTGCCTTGGAAATGGACAGAGATCATTCTGTTGTTTTTGAGACTGCATACAAGTACTGCATTTCAGACTCTTTTGTTGACTATGATGGATGGCTGCTCCATTTCTTCTAAGGTATTCTTGCCCACAGTAGTAGATATAATGGTCATCAGAGTTAAATTACCCATTTGTCCATTTTAATTCGCTGATTCCTAAAATGTCAGTATTTACTCTTGCCATCACCTGTTTGATCACTTCCAATTTGTCTTGAATCATGGACATTTCAGGTTCATATGCAGTATTGCTCTTTACAGCATCAGACTTTGCTTCTGTCATCAGTCACATCCACAACTGGGTGTTGTTTTTGCTTTGGCTTTGTCTCTTCATTTGTAATTTGTCATTCTGGAGTTATTTCTCTACTTATTTCCAGTAACATATTTGGGTACCTACCAACCTAGAGAGTTAATCTTTCAGTGTCCTATCTTTTCGCCTTTTCATACTGTTCATGGGGTTCTCAAGGCAAGAATACTGAAGTGATTTGCCATGCTCTTCTCCAATGGGCCACATTTTGTCAGGTCTCTCCACCAGAGTTGGGAATACCAGACCACCTGACCTGCCTCTTGAGAAACCTATATTCAGGTCAGGAAGCAACTGTTAGAACTGAACATGGAACAACAGACTGGTTTTAAATAGGAAAAGGAGTACGTCAAGGTTATATATTGTCACCCTGCTTGTTTAACTTACATGCAGAGTACATCATGAGAAACGCTGGGCTGGATGAAGCACAAGCTGGAATCAAGATTGCTGGGAGAAATATTAATAACCTCAGATATGCAGATAATACCACCCTTATGGTAGACAGCAAAGAAGAACTAAAGAACCTATTGATAAAAGTGAAAGAGCGGAGTGAAAAAGTTGACTTGAAACTCAACATGCAGAAAACTAAATCATGGCATCTGGTCCCAACACTTCATGGCAAATAGATGGGGAAACAGTGAGAGACTTTATTTTTGGGGGCTCCAAAATCACTTCAGATAGTGACTGCAACCATGAAATTCAAAGACAGTTGCTCCTTGGAAGAAAAGCTATGACCAACCTAGACAGCATATTCAAAAGCAGAGACATTACTTTGCCAACAAAGGTCCGTCTAGTCAAAGCTCTGCTTTTTCCAGTAGTCATATATGGATGTGAGATTTGGACCATAAAGAAAGCTGAGCACCAAAGAATTGATGCTTTGGAATTGTGGTGTTAGAGAAGACTCTTAAGAATCCCTTGGACTGTAAGGAGATCCAACCAGTCCATACTAAAGGAGACCAGTCCTGGGTACTCGTTGGAAGGACTGATGCTGAAGCTGAAACTGCAAGACTTTGGCCATATGATGCAAAGAACTGACTCATTTGAAAAGACCCTTGCTGGGAAAGATTGAAGGCAGGGGGAGAAGGGGATGACAGAGGATGAGATTGTTGAATGGCCTCTCTGACGGGATGAACATGAGTTTGAGTAAACTCCGGAAGTTGGTGATAGACAGAAGACCTATCATGTTGCAGTCCATGGGCTTGCAAAGAGTCAGACAAGACTGAGCTACTGAACTGAACTGAACTGAGAGTAGGATTACAGAATTCACTGGAAAGTATAAAATATTTGGTTGGTCACATAGTTCCTTCAGGTTTTTCCTTAAGACAGTAACAGAAAAACTCAAACGAATATTTGGCCAATCCAATATACAGTGAATATTATTAGAATAATTCTTAACTTAGAGGGTTTTCATCTCCTTTATAAAGATTAAATTCCTGAAATACTTCTTTCAGTGTGTCTAAGATTATTGAAAATTTGGGAGCATATTTAAATAATTTAAATCAATATTTTAAACAAATCACATAAATATAAAATATTAATTTAATTGATATAGCCATTTATATGAAGATAATACATGAAAGTAAATTATCATCTATTACCTATACTACCTTTCTATCTCTCAAAATAATTTAAGTTGATTTTATTGAGATAATAAACATTTATTGATCAAATGAGTGGCCTATCATACATAGTGGAATGAAATTTTAGACTCTTTGAAACTTGTTATTGCTCTACTTCTTCACAATGATATTTGAATGTCATTGTCATTTCATTAACATTGCACATTATTCTATACTTCAATTAGAAAACTGCAGATCTTAATGAGATTTTAGTAGTGACAATATGCACTATCATAAAATTTGTGAGCTCTCATAGTGAAATTAAGCTCCGGTGTTTATATTGAGTTGTAAACTTCCTGAGACAGTTGAAGTAAATGGGGACTGGTGCCCATGGCTGACTAAAGGCAAAATTTATCTGATGCATCTTTATGTGCTTTGTGGATTCTTGGCTCCTTTCTGCACAATCCATTCTCACATCAATACTGGAGCCACAGGGCACTTGATGTCCAGGGATTTCTTTTCAGGCTTAGAAGGAGTGGCAAGTTCTAAATATTTAATCTATTCCCTTTATTTTGTGTAAAAAGAGACACTGAAGCCCAGAGAAGCTCTGGTTAATGACACACAAATGTGTCATTAATCAAGCATCTATCTGGATGAATAATATTTGTGCTAAGGTATTGCAGAATAGGCAGGGAAATGGGCCTGTGTGCCAAGTTGCCTGTGTAATTTTGTTGTTTCAAATCAGATATCAGTAACTTGCAGCCATGTTCTGAAAATCCGTTGGCCAGAGCTCGAATGAATGAAAGCTTAAGATGATCAATCCAATGCCATTTTATAAGGGGGGAAGAAGTACATATGAACCATACCAGCAGTAATTATAGTATGCTGGGAGAGAAAGTGAATGATGCATGTCGGAAGAGATGTATGTGTGTGTGTGTGTCTATGTGTTGGGGTAGGGGTGACGTGGTGCGTGTCACATGCTTTGTCCAATTCACCAATGCCTCCATAACCCTCCATTAATATTAAATATTCATTAAATATCTCATATTATCAATACTTGACCCATTATTAACAACAAAATTCATCTTTCCTACCATTAATTTCCAGGACATTATTAATTTTTCTTTTACCTGAATAGTTATTTCTACTTAGTCTCCATTATGCCCAACTCCCAGTATCTATCTGGTAGCCCCACGGGCAGCACACTGACCAGGAAGGAGTATTAGCAGCAAAGGCACCCACTCTGGAAACTCTGCCCTGTGCCCTGAAGGTCACCCCCACCAACAATATTGCAGCTCTCTCCCATCTACTGAGGGCAAGCCATGTTCTTCCCATTTCACACCTGTGCTCTGTCACCACAGAGCAAAAGCAGAGGCAGACAGGTTCAATGTGGCCAAGAGCATCTGCTCTAAACCAGGCTGACTGAAGGCTGGACATGAATACAGGGTTTAATCTCAATTGTATAATTTCTTCTAACTTACTAGCAGAATAAATATATCTAACTATTGTTGACTTAGTTCATTTTACTTAAATGAACTAAAAGATAAATCATGATCCTTATATCCTGAGACCTATGGAAACCAGGAAGTCCTCTTCTGCAAGATCCAAACCAGAGCTTGAGGGAGACCAGACCCTGTACTGCTTGTAGAGAAAGCCATCCATATTCATTTCAGAGACCACTGTGGCAAGAACAGAGACATTAAAAGTTGACAGATTCACTGAGATAGTTGGATGAAGCAAGGATGTAAAATTGAGATTCTGTGGAGAGGAGCTGCTAAGTCATTTCAGCAGTGTCCGACTCTGTGTGACCCCATAGACGGCAGCCCACCAGGCTCCCCTGTCCCTGGGATTCTCCAGGCAAGAACACTGGAGTGGGTTGCCATTTCCTTCTCCAATGCATGAAAGTGAAAAGTGAAAGTGAAGTTGCTCAGTCGTGTCCGACCCTTAGCGACCCCTATTGCAGCCTTCCAGGCTCCTCCATCCATGAGATTTTCCAGGCAAGAGTACTGGAGTGGGGTGCCATCCAGAGTCAACAATGTCAGAGTTAAAAACAGTGATTATTGGCCTAAAACTATACATATGTGGTGATGATTTAGGAGAAGATAAAACAAAGTATTTAAATATATATAGTATAGGAGGACTTTTAGTTCAACAGAAGCTATAATACATTTCTTAAATTCTATCTGTACTCTGAATGACTTTATTAGTTCTTTACTAGAACATCAGGCGTGGAGTAAAATATAATCCTATACTTTATTCATTAGTCTTTAAACTTTTATAGAAGAAAATTATTTTCAAAAATTTATTATTGATAAAACACATACTTAAATTACACAAAAACAGATTGAGTTGACAAGTAACTAAAACTTTACACTCATATATATATATATATGTATATATATATATATCCTGTTAACAGTGTTATCTATAAGTGAGAGGAAATTGATAGATTACTTTTAAATGATAAAAATGTTAGTGTAGTAAAGCCATTCTTTCAATGTATCAAAAAAAATTCACATACAATTTTGGTAGTAAAAATAAATTTTGAAAAATTCATTATAATACAGTGTGATGAATTTATCAAATGGGTAAAGATACAAAGTATCATGGAAAAGCAAAAGCAGGAGCATGCACTCCAGTCTTGAAGGTATTCCAGAAGTGACATATATGCTCTGGCCTGAGGGATAAGAAATAATATTACAGGTATATTTCTTGTGGAGGGATCAGATCAGATCAGATCAGTCGCTCAGTCGTGTCCGACTCTTTGCGACCCCATGAACCGCAGCACGCCAGGCCTCCCTGTCCATCACCAGCTCCCGGAGGTCACTCAGACTCACACCCATCAAGTCAGTGATGCCATCCAGCCATCTCATCCTCTGTCGTCCCCTTCTCCTCCTACCCTCAATCCCTCCCAGCATCAGAGTCTTCTCCAATGAGTCAACTCTTCGCATGAGGTGGCCAAAATACTGGAGTTTCAGCTTTAGCATCATTCCTTCCAAAGAAATTCCAGGATTGATCTCCCTCAGAATGGACTGGTTGGATCTTCTTGCAGTCCAAGGGACTCTCAAGAGTCTTCTCCAACACCACAGTTCAAAAGCATCAATTCTTCGGCGCTCAGCCTTCTTCACAGTCCAGCTCTCACATCCATACATGACCACAGGAAAGACCATAGCCTTGACTAGGCGAACCTTTGTTGGCAAAGTGATGTCTCTGCTTTTGAATATGCTATCTAGGTTGGTCATAACTTTCCTTCCAAGGAGTAAGCGTCTTTTAATTTCATGGCTGCAGTCACCATCTGCAGTGATTTTGGAGCCCAGAAAAACAAAGTCTGACACTGTTTCCACTATTTCCCCATCTATTTCCCATGCAGTGATGGGACCAGATGCCATGATCTTCGTTTTCTGAATGTTGAGCTTTAAGCCAACCTTTTCACTCTCCACTTTCACTTTCATCAAGAGGCTTTTTAGCCCCTCTTCACTTTCTGCCATAAGAGTCGTGTCATCTGCATATCTGAGGTTATTGATATTTCTCCCAGCAATCTTGATTCCAACTTGTGTTTCTTCCAGTCCAGCATTTCTCATGATGTACTCTGCATGTAAGTTAAATAAACATGGTGACAATATGCAGCCTTGACGTACTCCTTTTCCTATTTGGAACCAGTCTGTTGTTCCATGACCAGTTCTAACTGTTGCTTCCTGACCTGCATACAGATTTCTTAAGAGGCAGATCAGGTGGTCTGGTATTCCCATCTCTTTCAGAATTTTCCACAGTTTCTTGTGATCCACACAGTCAAAGGCTTTGGCATAGTCAATAAAGCAGAAATAGATGTTTTTCTGGAACTCTCTTGCTTTTTCCATGATCCAGCGGATGTTGGCAATTTGATCTCTGGTTCCTCTGCCTTTTCTAAAACCAGCTTGAACATCAGGAAGTTCACGGTTCACGTATTGCTGAAGCCTGGCTTGCAGAATTTTGAACATTACTTTACTAGCGTGTGAGATGAGTGCAATTGTTCGATAGTTTGAGCACTCCTTGGCATTGCCTTTCTTTGGGATTGGGATGAAAACTGACCTTTTCCAATCTTGTGGCCACTGCTGAGTTTTCCAAATTTGCTGGCATATTGAGTGCAGCACTTTCACAGCATCATCATTCAGGACTTGGAATAGCTCCACTGGAATTCCATCACCTCCACTAGCTTTGTTTGTAGTGATGCTTTCTAAGGCCCATTTGACTTCACATTCCAAGATGTCTGGCTCTAGGTCAGTGATCACATCATCATGATTATCTAGGTCTTGAAGCTCTTTTTTGTACAATTCTTCTGTGTATTCTTGCCACCTCTTCTTAATATCTTCTGCTTCTGTTAGGTCCACACTATCTCTGTCCTTTATCGTGCCCATCTTTGCATGAAATGTTCCTTTGGTATCTCTGATTTTCTTGAAGAGATCCCTAGTCTTTCCCATTCTGTTGTTTTCCTCTATTTCTTTGCATTGATCACTGAAGAAGGCTTTCTTATCTCTTCTTGCTATTCTTTGGAACTCTGCATTTAGATGTTTATATCTTTCCTTTTCTCCTTTGCTTTTCGCTTCTCTTCTTTTCATAGCTATTTGTAAGGCCTCCCCAGACAGCCATTTTGCTTTTCTGCATTTCTTTTCCATGGGGATGGTCTATGATTATACAGTGGAAGTGAGAAATAGATTTAAGGGCCTAGATCTGATAGATAGAGTGCCTGATGAACTTGTGGAGGGAAGAGCTATGCTTTCTCTCAGTGGTCAATGATCATTTATGCAGATGCAACCTCATATTACTTCTCTGGGAAACTATTGCCTATTTCTTCCAAGGTATTGGAATTGGAGTTGGCTGCCAAATTGAGGAGGTATAAGTGGCAACAGACTACGTAATATCTTCCAGAGCCACATTTATTTCAGTTCCAATCCCTCTTCCTTCACTCTACTCAGTAAAATTCTGGACTTCTTCTGGAGATAACCTCACCTAGTCAGGAAATTAACTCTAGAGCAGAGTTGTTTATCTCTAGAACAGAGAGAATGAAGGCCAGCTATCATTATATATGACCTGGAGGCTAAGAGGGGACCTGAGCAGAAAAGAGTCTATGATTCATATTAAGGTTTTGAACATTTCTTGAGATGAAAGGGTAAGATTTTGAATAGTTCAAGTAGGGAAATGGCATGATCATATTTGTGCCCTACAAAGATACTCTGAATGTAGTAAAGCCCTTTAAGAGATTGTGGTAATGAGTGATACAATTTGCTATGGGAGAACAAAGGGTCATTTTAAGAATTGTGCATCAGGGGAAAGCATAGATATGAATAAAAGGAGTAAAAATGGCCAGCCAGTTCCCTTTAGAACCTGAGTAAGGTAATTTAGCCTCTAGGCATATAGTCTGGTCTGAGCGATTGTAAATATTAGTTGTCTGGAATCACATAAAGTATTAATAATAATTAAGTGGATATAATTATCCCCTTTAAGAGCTTTTAAATTATTTTGTACTTGTATTACATATTTGATATCAACCTCCATACTTTAAATAGTTCTAAGCCTATTAGAGGTTTTAGAGATTTGTGATTTTTACTCAAAGTGATTATTGCTTTAGTCAATGAACTGTCATTTCTCTAGGACTACATTAAATTCCAGTCAAAAGTCCTGGGGAATAGACTTAACTACCAATATAATGTTTTAAATTATAGCCATAGATATTAGCTTCATAAGCAGTGAATACAGTTCAGGATTCTGTAATTTAAAAAATATGAAGATAATGACAAATTTAAAGTTTGCCATATGATTTCCAAGAAAGAAGCATTGCTTTTACCAATAATTCTGCTTCTTTCTTTAGTTATGAATAAATCAAAAGGATCTACAATAAAGTTAATGCATTATTTTTAATTTTATATTCTAGATATTTTTAAAAATTTATCTTTTTTTTTCTTTTATTTTTTCAGGGGAAAATGGAGAAAGGAAACGATCAATGAGGGTGGGAGGGAAATGGGGAGAAAGAAGGGGAGTGATAGTGGGGAGGCGTATATGTAATTTCTTAACTAATGGCTTTCTGTTTTTAATCACAAAGAACACTTAAAAAAAAAAAAAACACATGTTGAATTCATCCTATATTAGGAGGTTTGATCTGGAAATGAAAAGTTCAGGAAACTAAAAGTCCAGTTTGGGTGTCCTCATCTTAGGCACATCTTGGTATTTTGTATTGGTAGGTCTATCTTTACCAAAATATATTATTTAGGACAGGATCACATTTGTCACTTCTTCCTCCTTACTACCCAAAGTGGTACCAGTCCCATAAAATAGTCAATAAAGCTTTACAGGGTGAAGAAATAAGTCAATATTTTTTTTTTTAACTCTCCTGAGTGAACTGAATTTTTTGAGGCTCAGAAGTGAATATGTTTTCCTCTTTACTTTGTCTATTACAGCCAGATTGTATAAGTATGAGTGGGGTATTAAAGTCTCCCACTATTATTGTATTGTTGCATATTTCTTCTATCATATTAATTAATGTTTGTCTTAGATAAATCAATGCTCCAATGTTGGGTGCATGTATATTTATAATTGTTATAACTTCTTTTTGGATTGTTCCTTTAAGTTGTTATGTATAACCTTGATTGTCTCCTTTTCAGGATCTTTAAAGTCGATTTTATCTGATATGAGTATTGCTACTCCTGTTTTCTTTTGGTCCATGATTGCATAGAAAATCTTTTTCGAGCCCTTCATTTTCAGTCAGTATATATCCCCTATTTTAAGGTGGTTCTCTTGTAGGCAACATATATAGGGGTCTAGTTTTTGTATCCATTTAATGCATTTTAGTCTTTTGGTTATCTCTTGTAGACAAGGTATTTAGGTGTCTTGTTTTTGTATCCATTCGGCCAGTCCCTGTCTGTTGATTAGGGCATTCAGCCCATTAACGTTTAAAGCAATTATTGATAAATAGGGTTTACTTTATTGTTTTGGGTTCGAATTCATACACCCTTTTAATAATTCCTATCTAGAGAATGTCCTTTAGTTTTTGTTGGAGAAATGGTTTGGTGGTGCTAAATTCTCTCAACTTTTGCTTATCTGTGAAGGTTTTGATTTCTCCTTCATATTTGAATGAGATCCTTGCTGGATACAATAATCTAGGCTGTAAGTTATTTTCTTTAATCACTTTAATTATGTCTTGCCATTCCCTCCTGGCTTGGAGAGTTTCTATTGAAAGATCAGCTGTTATCCTTATGGGAATTCCCTTGTGAGTTATTTGACATTTTTCCCTTGCTGCTCTTAATAATTGTTTTTTATATTTAATCTTTGTTAATTTGATCACTATGTGTCTTGGGGTGTTGCGCCTTGGGTTTATCCTGTTAGGGACTCTCTGGATTTCTTGAACTTGAGTGGTAATTTCCTTCTCCAATTTAGGGAAGTTTTCAACTATTATCTCCTCAAGTATTTCCTCATGGTCTTTCTTTTTATCTTCTTCTTCTGGAACATTATTTTTAATTTTATATTCTAGATATTTTTTAAAATTTATCTTTAAACACCTCTTTGCATGCCACTGATAACTATGTTATTGTGAACTATAACAGTTTGCCAAGATGTTTTAGAAAAATCTTTAGTCATACATGAAATCAGTGCTTTGGTTTCATGGAAATCATTATTCAAAGGCAATTCTAGAATTCATTTTTACATTTCTGAATAACTTCTCATCAACAAATGACTATGTATAGATACAATTATGGATAGACATAAAGAGATACAGTTAATGATGTGGACATAAATTGTTATCAATCATGGTTTAGTCATATTCAAAGTATTACAGAAAACAATTCCATTTCAAAATATGCTAAGTATAAAAGAAAAGAATTATAGCACAGAGAATTAGGTGTACTTAGAAAACTCTTAGAAAGGCTTGGAGACCAAGAGTCAGAGAAAAATGTCATCTCAGAGATTAGAAGTTTACAGAAATCACACAAGACTGATTCTAATGAGCTCCCCTTTCTGCAACAAGGCCCGTAAGTCACTCCCAATGTGCTTGAGAACTTATATTAATCTTTTGTATCTGCCTGCCACTGCCAGGGGAGGTCTTTAGACTTCCAAATCTTATGTGAATGCTTTTACCTGAATCTAACCCAGAATCCTCCAGACAAGAGATTCTGGCAAGTGTATTTCCAAGATTTCTCCCATGCAGTGTAGTAGAGAAAGATACTGATCCTGAATTGATAAGTTCCCAAATGACACAAAGATACAGAACGATACAGTATGGCTATAGATACAGATACAGAAAAAGTTAAATTACAACAGTTTATGTATTTGTACTTGAGAGATATTATAGCCAAAAATGGAATTTATTTATTCCACCAAGCCACAAGGAATCCCTCAATCTACAAATCAGATCAGATCAGATCAGATCAGTCGCTCAGTCGTGTCCGACTCTTTGCGACCCCATGAACCGCAGCACGCCAGGCCTCCCTATCCATCACCAGCTCTTGGAGGTCACTCAGACTCACATTCATTGAGTCAGTGATGCCATCCAGCCATCTCATCCTCTGTCGTCCCCTTCTCCTCCTGCCCTCAATCCCTCCCAGCATCAGAGTCTTCTCCAATGAGTCAACTCTTCAAAATGTTGTTCATTAATCTTAGGAAGCCTGCTGAAAGAATAGGCAATTAAGAAATGTAAAATCATGAGAAAAAATAAGTCTGGGAAAGAACCAAGATTTTTTTTTCCTGTTCAACACTGACAACAAAAATTAATCAATAGTCGATCTAAGAAGGAAATTTTTATTCAAGCCAACCTGAGGATTATAACCCAGAAGACAGTCTTCTCAGAGAGTTCTGAAAGCTGTTCTGAAAAGATAAAGGGAAATATTCTAGTTTCATTCTTTTGCATGTAGCTGTCCAGCATCACTTATTGAAGAGGTTATCTTTTCTCTATTGTATATTCTTGCCTCCTTTGTTAAAGATAAGGTGTCCATAAGTGCATGGTTTATCTCTGGGCTTTCTATCTTGTTCCATTGGTTTATATTTCTGTTTTTATGCCAGTACCATACTGTCTTGATGGGATGGGGTGGGAGGTGAGAGGGAGAAGGCATGTTCAAGAGGAAGGGGGCTTGTGTATACCTATATCTGATTCATGTTGATATATGGCAGGAACCAACAACCAAAAGAGATAATGTGATATACATATACATATATGGTACTTTATATATGTGATTACATACAATCAAAGGAATATCATTCAGCTGTAAATAGGATGGAAATTCTGAGGAAAAAAAAAGAAAAAGGTAAGGGGAGGGCCCATACATATGTGATTTTGGAGAAGGTGTGTGCAATTAAAGGCCTATCTTGATAGGAGGCTACTGCTATTCGCAAAGAAGAGATATCTTAGTTAATGGTGTTAATGCTTTTCTAATATGGGAAGATGCAAGAAACTGGGTTCATAAAATTTTCTAATAAAAATATTTAGCTATCTGAGGGATAGTTCTGCCAATTTTCCCATAGTATAGAGTATCTCATCCTGATCTTTGCTCCAATATTCTTTTTTTTAATTTATTTTGGGCTGCACTGGGTCTTCTTTGCTTTGCATGGGCTTTCTCTAGTTGCGGTGAACAGGGACTACTCTTCATTGTGTTGTGCAGGCTTCCCACTGTGGTAGCTTCCCTTATTGAGCATAAACTCTAGGCACATGGGCTCAGTACTTGGGCTCACAGGCTCAAAAGCACATGCTCGGTAGTTGTGGCGCAAAGACTTTGTTGCTCAGCAGCTTGTGGAATCTTCTCGGTCCAGGGATCAAACCCATGTCCCCTGCATTGGTAGGCAGATTCTTATCCACCGCACCACCAGGTAAGTACTGCTCCAATCTTGTTTCCAGGTGTATTGTAGGTCAGCAACTGCAGTGACTATTTACTTGATTTCTATACAACTAAATGGTAGGGAGCATTCTTTACTTTACCATGCTCTCCCTTTTGGTCTTATCTTCAACCAAGGTTTGGGAGGCATTTTATGAACAATTTGTCTGGAGGTTCTAGGAATGTTCATTCCCAGGTCAGGCAAGGCTATTTAATGTGCTATTGCACTTCAGTTGTGTCCGACTCTGTGCGACCTCAGAGACGGCAGCCCACCAGACGCCCCCGTCCCTGGGATTCTCCAGGTAAGAACACTGGAATGGGTTGCCATTTCCTTATCCAAGGCATGAAAGTGAAAAGTGAAAGGGAAGTCGCTCAGTCGGGTCCGACTCTCCGCGACCCCATGGACTGCAGCCTACCAGGCTCCTCCATCCATGGGATTTGCCAGGCAAGAGTACTGGAGTGGGTTGCTATTGCCTTCTCCAATTGCCGTATTAGGCCCTGTTAACAGTACCCACTCTTGCCTGGAAAATCCCATGGACGGAGGAGCCTGGTGGGCTGCAGTCCATGGGGTCGTGAAGAGTCAGACACGCCTGAGCAACTTCCCTTTCACTTTTCACTTTCCTGCATTGGAGAAGGAAATGGCAACCTATTCCAGTGTTCTTGCCTGGAGAATCTCAGGGATGGCGGACTTCCCTTTCACTTTTCACTTTCCTGCATTGGAGAAGGAAATGGCAACCTATTCCAGTGTTCTTGCCTGGAGAATCTCAGGGATGGCGGAGCCTAGTTGGCTGCCGTCTATGGGGTCGCACAAAGTCGGACACGACTGAAGCGACTTAGCAGCAGCAGCAGCAGCAGCAGCAACAGTACCCAAAACCTCTGGACCCCTGTTTTGCTAGTCTGTTACAGTCTAGGAAATGCTTCTGTCTTATTGCGTCTTCCCATATCTGGAGTTACACTGTTACAGTCATTCATCTTGTAGAATTATATATTTGGTCAATTGTTTCAAGTTGCCTGCTGCTTCTGCTAAGGCGCGTCAGTCGTGTCCGACTCGGTGCGACCTCACAGACGGCAGCCCACCAGGCTCTCCGTCCCTGGGATTCTCCAGGCAAGAACACTGGAGTGGGTTGCCATTTCCTTCTCAAATGCATGAAAGTGAGAAATGAAAGTGAAGTCGCTCAGTCACGTCCGACTCCTAGAGACCCCATAACTCGTAATCATTATGTTTATTGGAGGCTCAGTCACACGTTTAATAATGAAAAAAAAAAAATCCTGTAAAATAGGCAGGAAATAAGTAATAAAGCTCGGAGAAGGCGATGACACCCCGCTCCAGTACTCTTGCCTGGAAAATCCCATGGACGGTCCATGGGGTCGTGAAGAGTCGGACACGACTGAGCGACTTCACTTTCACTTTTCACTTTCATGCACTGGAGAAGGAAATGGCAACCCACTCCAGTGTTCTTGCCTGGAGAACCCCAGGGACGGGGGAGCCTGGTGGGCTGCTGTCTATGGGGTCGCACAGAGTCGGACACGACTGAAGCGACTTCGTAGCAGCAGCAGCAAATAATAAGCCTATGTAACAATAAGGTCATAGGTAAATATTTAAGCTAAGAACTGCATTAGGTGTAGCTCAGTATTGTTTCAGGTCATCTGGACCCAGGCTATTCTGCACCAATCACTCTTGAAGGGGATTGATATATTGGCATTGTTAGTAAAGTTCACCAAAGATGTCCTCGCAAACACAGCCAGTGGTGGGTCATTGTGACCCCTTATAGAATTGAGAGAGGAATGTTATTTTCTAAGAAGTTACATAGCTGGTGCCAAAAGAAGAAAAATTGAACTTTATAGTTAGATAAATATTACTGTTATTGTGGAAGTCTGATATGCAGATGCACAATGAATATTAGAGTGGAGGAAGGTGGCCTCAACAGACAGAAAAATTTTATGTTTAAATTTTTCCTGTCTTTCTTTAAGATACAAATGTTATCTCATCATATAAAGGGAAATAATAAAATAACATAATCAAATAATAATGAAAATAATTATATCGTGTTGTACATTTTAAACTGATAATGATGTTTAATGTTTTTATTATTTGCTTACTATAATAATCTTTTGGAGATCATTCTTCTTTGCTGCTAATTTTAAAATAATTTTATCATGATTTATTAAAATTGAAGTCATAGTTAACACATTCTCTATTATGGCATTTAAAAAAAAAAATTAACTGCGCTGGGTCTTGGTTGCTGTGTGGGGCTTTCTCTAGCTGTGTCAAGTGCAGGCAGCTCTCTAGTCATGGTGCACAGATTTCTCACTATTGGTGGGCTTCTCTTGTTGCAGAGCATGAGCTCTAGAGGTGCAGACTTCAATAGCAGTGGACTGTGGGCTCGGTAATTGCAGCTCCCAGGCTCTAGAGCACAGGCTCAGTGGTTGTGGCAAATGGGCTTTGTTGTCCCAGGGCAAGTGGGATCCTCCCGGACCAAAGATCAAACCTGCATCCCCTTCATTGGCAGGCAGAGTCCTCACCACAAGGAAATCCCTGTTACAACAGTTTTTAAAACTATCATTTTAAGGCACATTATATCTTATTGAGTTGAACAACAAACATCAATTTCTGTTATTGTTCAACTTTTAAGTTCTCTTGACATTCTTAGATATGCAACTTGTTTTATTGCTTGGATTGTTGTGTTAGGAGAAGTTCTTAGGAATGGAGAACAAAAATATTTTAATTGTTCAAATTGTATTATCTTAATTTATATTCTCTCTAGTATTACAATGTGTTATTTGACTCATTTACATTATTTAATTTAATCTTTATCTTATAACATACCAGATTTATTATATATTGATATCATAATATATCATATTTTCTCTCTATGTATGTGTGTATTAGTTGCTCAGTCATGTCCGATTCTTTGCAACCCCATGGACTATCCTGCCAGGATCCCCTGTCCATGGAATTCTCCAGGCAAGAATACTGGAGTGGGTTGCCATTTCCTTCTCCAGGGGATCTTCCCAACCCAAGGATCAAACCCAGGTCTCCTGCATTGCAGGCAGATTCTTTACCATCTGAGCTACGCAGGAAGCAAATATTTTATTTGCTTCTACTGAATCTCAAGGTTCTTGTGGTTAGAATCTCTGTCTTGTTCATTTTTCTATCACACCCAGTGACTAAACTATCAATGGTCAATAAATATATATTAAATGCATTTAATGGTATGATCATAATATACAGAAAGCTAAAGAAAATTAAGACTATTATGATGGAAAAATATGTAAAGGAAATGTTTCCTGTTCATTATGTATTTTTACATTATTCTTTTTATCTATTCTTCTATGTTCTGAATGGTTTATTTTCTAACATATTTATTTCCATTTTATTGTATTAAAACCCAGGAAAAGAACCATAAATCTCACCTTGAGATACTCAAATATAGGAAAATGAATAGGCAACTTGAAAAGTTAAAAATGAATATTGTAATATTGTTTTAGGTAGATTGGATTTGAATGCAATAAATTAAAGTACAGAAACCTTGTATGGAGCTCTCCCACCATCAGATTCAAGTGCTTCAAGGAAAACTCTAATATGCTGTGCTCCTGACCTTTAACAGACTTGTTCAGGGTTATTATAAAAATAAATAAAAATAATTTGCATTGATATCTATGAGTATTAATGGCTCTGCCATTGAAATGTGAAGGCTAAGATACAAAATATGACTACTTTAACCTTGAAAGTTAATCTATATGCCTTTGCTCTTCTGCTATCAGAATGTACTACATTTCAAATCTATGTCTCTGATAACTTTATAAACATTAAACAAAACAAAGAGACTTTCTTTTAACTATAAAAACTGCAGTCTTTCTCCTCCTGGGTTATGATCTATGACTTCTCTCTGTTTCAGAGATAATGTAAAATTTGCACACTCATTGCTTTAAAAGGCTGATAATACTAACACATCTATTTTAATAGTAAACCATCCTCTCTTACAAAACCTGTATTCAACTGATTCCATTTCATTTCTTCTTACAGATAAAGAGCAGTTTAAACCTCAAGGTTGTCACATTTTGTGGCTACGTGGTCTTGAAATGGTATCAATATCTCTCAGCTACATAGCAGAACTTGGAAGCTCTTTTGTTTCTTTTAAGGAAATCTCAAGGATTTGGACATTCCTGAGGTCATTATTAAAATTCAAGCAAGTTGTTGAGACATTTTTAAATGTTTAAATGCATGTATGTTTGCCTGCTAAGCCACTTCAGTTGTCTCCAACTGTTTGCAACCCTATGGACTATAACAAGCCATGCTTCTCTGTCCATGGGATTTTCCAGGCAGGAATACTGGAATACAGGAATCCATGCCCTTCTCCAGCGGATTCTCCCAACTCAGGAATCTAATCTGTGTCTCTTGAGGTTCCTGCATTTCAGACAGATTCTTTACTGCTGAGTCACTGGGAAGTCCAGAAATTATAGCAGGCATAAGTGAGAACCCAGAGATCCCAACAGGTAATTTCCAGGACTAAAGAATACAGAAGGAAAGGACTTGAATTGTGTAAAAAAGTTAAAAACAAGAAGGTCACAGAAAAAGTGAAGTACATATGGATGACAGGTTATTTCAGGAAAAGTCTATGACTACACTCAGTTTACTATAGCCTCATTCCTTTGCATAATGTGATTGCCATCACTAATCTGCATAAAACTCAGAAAGGGACAAAGCATCCTTTTCTAACTATATAAAAAGGAAAACAGTATTTTAAATATTGTCCTTATGTAACTTTCTAAAGTAAAACAGATAGTTGTTAATTAATCTAAATTCAACAAGAAGATACTCACTGATCAGATCAGATCAGATCAGTCGCTCAGTCGTGTCCGACTCTTTGCGACCCCATGAACCGCAGCATGCCAGGCCTCCCTGTCCATCACCAGCTCCCGGAGGTCACTCAGACTCACATCCATCGAGTCAGTGATGCCATCCAGCCATCTCATCCTCTGTCGTCCCCTTCTCCTCCTGCCCTCAATCCCTCCCAGCATCAGAGTCTTCTCCAACGAGTCAACTCTTCGCATGAGGTGGCCAAAATACTGGAGTTTCAGCTTTAGCATCATACCTTCCAAAGAAATTCCAGGATTGATCTCCTTCAGAATGGACTGGTTGGATCTTCTTGCAGTCCAAGGGACTCTCAAGAGTCTTCTCCAACACCACAGTTCAAAAGCATCAATTCTTCGGCGCTCAGCCTTCTTCACAGTCCAGCTCTCACTGATAGAGTAGCCTATATCTCTCCTTGTTTATTCTCTGGAATATGCTTTTGGAATTTAATTTATTGACCACCAGGTCGCATATGATTACCTTTATTCAAAAGCAAGTATTTCACATTCAGACTTCGCTTGCTGCTGCAAACTTCCTACTAAAGCAATAGTGCTATATTCTATCAATTTTCTTAGGGAAGTATGAAGTTTAATTAGGTGGAAAAAGAATATTCTCACAACAAATTTATGTAAATCTGAACAATTGTCATGAGAAAATGAGGAAAGGAAAAAGAAGGACAAAGATATAAAATCTATAAAGAGCCAAATACTTGCTCTTTATAATTTCCCTAGGTTATCATGTTGATTTCCTGGAGAGAAATTCAACAAGGTTTCAAAGAGAAAATAAGAGATATCAAACTCTTTCTAACCCTTTTAAATCTAGTATTTATTTGATGATTTCCTTTTTTGTAGAAATATTGTAAAACCTTATAACATTTATAACATGAAAAAAATTATATTTAAAACTACATATTTTATATTTGAAGGTAGATTTTTATATATAAAGATAGTTACTTTATAGTCTGGGTATTAAATATACTTAAATATACTACTACATAGGAAGTGGCAGAGATTAAAAGAGAGAACATTTTTAAAATATTTTTATATATTTAGAATATATTTCTACTTTCTAATGTTCTCTTTGACATAATAAATATTGAATTGCTTTCAATAACAATATAATTTCATATTATTACTTACTGTAATTCTATACTATAAATGGCAACCCACTGTAGTATTCTTGGCAGAAAAAAATCCCATGGACAGAGGAGCCTGGTGAGCTATAGTCCAGAGGGTTTGAAAGATCCCGACATGGCTGAGCACTACAACAACTGTAATTGAAGCAAGAAGCAAAATGCTTGTATAGGTTATGCGTCTTTACAAAAAAAAAAAAAAAAAAAGTCTCTAAATAAACATATTACAGTCAGTTTGACAATTGGATCTTTATTGGGTGGAGGCTGATTCTGTTCAATGTAGTAGGTCGTAAATTCAGTAGATTCTTGAGAAATTTCATTTACTGAAGTTTTAAAGGCAAATCAAACCAAGTCCTTTGTGTATAGATAATTGAGAATCACCCAAGTCATTAAATATTAGACAAATCTAATATTGAGAAACTTTAGGTTGGATCATTATAATTATGAAATAATTTAAAACTTTTATCAAAAGATTAGTATTCCTATTATAGTCAGATTATCCAGGAACTACATGTTGGGAATCCCTCACACTTCTGCATGTTTTTTAAACAGTGGCATTAAGACTGCTTGCTCTGGACCATCTTTTCACAGATGTTTGTATAGCACACAGCATTGGAAGATAGAGATAGTACCTCTTCTGGGGCAAAGTTCAAGATTTTTTGTTGCTCAGGATAATAAAGATACTGTCTTCCTCTGCTCAAAAACTTGAGCAGATTTACTAGCAGCTCTCCTTAAAATAGTGGCACTTCCTAAGCTTGAGGTTCCTCAGCTCTAGTGCAAACCCACTGTATGTGCAGCATCTACCCGAACCTGCCTCTGTGTCACATTCATGAGACCTAGGGGCAAGAAGAACCAACATACACATGATGCTCAAATCACATGCTATGCCATGAGTAATGAAGTCCTTTATTTCTGACCCAGGAATCTTGTGACACCTGCCAACATCTGGGCAAATTCCAACTCTGTGGGTGTGGAGATGGACTTCTCACTTTGCTCTGTGATATTTATGTACACATTTCCTATTATACACCCATTAGTTTACAAGTTTAATATGATAGTAAACTATCTTCTCAGTCAGTTGGCTATGGCTTCCAGCTGACCTGCCCTTACACAGCACCTACCCAATGCCTTCAGCTTCACCTGGTGGCCCACATACAACATGTGCTCAAAGGGTGAATATATAAACTCACCTAATGAGTCTCCTCACTTTAAGTTCTCATGATGTTTTGTAAACATGCATGTGTTTCTATAACATGCATGTTTCTGTAAACATGCATCTATATGCATTTCAGTGAATTCCTAGGAGTCGTGTAAACATATATTAAATTTCTGTTTAATATTATAAAAAATTACTGATCAGCACAATTATTTCCATTATTTAAAGTAATTTGAGTTTAGTCCTAAACAATATATATGTGTATTGTCAATAATTTTTTGCTTTCTTCTCAGTAGGAATGAAAACCACTTTCAAAAAAATCTCACCAAAGGCTGATATGAATCTATTAGTTGGGCTTTACGACATCAAAGCAAGTCAACATGAGACTGATTTTCACAGCAGCAGGTTAGAAATGAGTACTTTTGTGTTAGCATATTTTCACATTTATTTCAGAAATATTTTAATCCTAGAGAGTAGTTTGGAATTGTATCAGAATATGGTACGATTTAAAGGAGTCTTTAAATCTGGTTATGGATGCTTTCTGTGATAGATAATTCTATATTAGGCATTAGTGTCTTTTATAAAAATGTTTACCTGTTGATTTACAGAACTACATGTTTTCATCATTTTCCTCTTATTCATGATAAAACAATGGTAATAGCAAAAATTAATTTGTGTTTATATAACAAAATATAATTCAGAAGAAGTATAACAATTATTTCCTTAAATTATTTTTATTGAGCTATAATTGATATATAACAAATTAGTTGCAGATGTACAACATAATTTCAATATATGTATACATATTAAAAATGTACAGAATGGTGATTATTGACAATAGAACTATATTGTGTATTTGTAAACTGATGGGAGAAAAATATTTCTTTATTGATATTAGCCTTTTTTTTTAAAAAAGGGACATACATTCAAGTTTGCATTTAAAAATCTATTTAGGAATGACTAAAACATGGAAGTTAAATAAAATAAATAGTTTATATAAAAGCTTTAGTTTTAAAAACCAAATTGCCTATTGATAGTTTGACATATTTTAAAATTTCTTATATTATTAACAATAAACATTAAAATCATACTTCAAACTTTCCACCATTATAGTTTCTTATTCTTATCCTACATTCCTAAAAGAAGTCAACTATTTCTATATGCCTTTACTGTAATAATTGCTGCAGTCTGGAATAAAAGCTCTTATTCTTGCAGATAATGTGCATGCCTAGCTTATCAAGTGACCCTCACAACTGCTTACTCAGATTCTAAAATTTTATGTGGCTATTTCAAATAGCAATATATAATACAAACTATTCTACATCTTGTTTCCCCCCTTCCTAAATAATATAGCTTGGATCTATGTATTGATTATGATAATTTTTCTATAAATATATTGTGACTTATTTAACCAGTTCATTATATTGCCAATTTCAGTTTTTTTCCCTCCATTGCTTTAAAAATTAATGTGGTGATTTCTCTACTATGCTATAAATATTATGAATGTATATTTATATATGCATCCTTTTATCTTTCTTCATGTGCATACACACATGCAAACATACAATTACATTTCTATAAATTTTTTTAAAAAGTATATAATCTCTAATTGTGAGACATGGGACTTTAGAATATGGAATAAAAGCAAAACTTTATGTTACATCCCCCCCCCCCCCCCAGCTATGTAAAAATATTTGGGAACCATGAAATAATCGATTAATGTGCATGTAGTTTTTGTTTTGTGTACTCTGCATTAAAGTTCACATTATTCTCAGTTTACTTCCCTAAATCACTATGTGTTCTTAATAGTATCATTCACATTACTAATAAAACAGCTTACTGTGCTTTTTCTTTTAATTAGAAAAGCACAACTTTGGCCTTGTGGTTTTCTGGAAATGTTCTTAATTAAAGTGCAATATGGTGCCAAAAGTAAACAAAATTAGCTATGTGGTTATAGCAAGTAACTGGAGAAGGAAATGACAACCCATTCCAGTATTCTTGCCTGGAAAATTCCATGGACCGAGGAGCCTCATGGGCTACAGTCCATGGAATTGCAAAAAGAGTCAGACACGATTTAGTAACTAAAGAACAACAGCAAGTAACAAAGTACAATTTATAGTAGGAGGGTAAACTGCAGATACTTTAAAAACAAAAGGTAAGAGATTGAAATAAGATATCTTGCAGTTAAATGCTCATATCTTGTTTTAAACATGTCAACCATCATTTCTCATTTATTTCTTTAAAAAAGATATATGCCATGAGGTATTTAACTACACAAATGATTATATCTAATTTATTGAGTTAGTGTAAATATAATGAAAATAAATTTATTCTATAATGCATCATATACAAGCATCATTGAGAATTAAAATATGTTTCAATTTCATC
The DNA here is from genome assembly GCA_935064755.1 of Tragelaphus eurycerus. Classification (NCBI taxonomy): domain Eukaryota; kingdom Metazoa; phylum Chordata; class Mammalia; order Artiodactyla; family Bovidae; genus Tragelaphus; species Tragelaphus eurycerus. Next base: position 526,328 of record CAKXYN010000097.1, on the reverse strand, counting down.
AGAGAAGCTATTTCAAGAAATCTAATCTTGTTTTGTTTTGTTTGTAAAAGCAAATATACTTTTATGCATGATATACAGTCATTAAGCATTTACTATATGCCAGGCAATCTACATTATTTCACTTAATAGGACCATTATCATTAAAATTATGTCATCACATATCTTCTAGGTGAGGAAAAATGGCAAATTGTTCAGTGTCACACAGCTAAAAGTGTCAGAGCTGATATGTTAATATATATTTTTAATTAGAAAGTTAAATTTCTAATCTAGAGTATTTAAATTACATACTCTGAACAAGATATATTAATGAAATAAGCTTTATATTTTGTCTTTTTTGATGCCATTAACTTATGTTTCATTTTTTGTCTTTACTCAACAAGGTGCTTTATAAACCAAATATATTATTAATACATTATAATCTTGTGAGTCAATAATTGTGGATCACATTAAACTGTGGAAGATTCTTAAAGAAATGGGGATATCAGACCACCTTACTTGCCTCCTGAGAAACCTATATGCAGGTCAAGAAACAAGAATTAGAACTCAATATGGAACAACAGATAGGTTCAAAATTGGGAAAGGAGTATGTCAAGGCTGCATATTGTCATTCTGCTTATTTAACTTATATGAGAGTGAACAGTGAAAGTGAAGTCGCTCAGTCGTGTCCGGACTCTTTGTGACCCCATGGGCTGTAGCCTACCAGGCTCTTCCATCCATGGGATTTTCCAGCCAAGAATACTGGAGTGGGTTGCCATTTCCTTCTCCAGGAGATCTTCCTGACCAGGGATTGAACCCAGGTCTCCCGCATTGTAGGCAGACGCTTTACCATCTGCGCCACCATGCAAAATGCTGGGCTGAATAAATCACAAGCTGGAATCAAGATTGTGAGGAGAAATATCAACAATCTCAGATATGGAGATGATACCACCCTAGTGGCAGAAAGTGAAGAGGAACTAAAAAGCCTCTTGATGAGGGTGAAACAGGAAAGCAAAAAAGCTGGCTTAAAACTCAACATTCAAAAACTAAGATCACAGCATCTGGTTCCATCACTCCATGGCAAATGAAAGGGGAGAAAGTAGAAACAGTGACATATTTTATTTTCATGGGCTCCAAAATCACTGCTGACAGTGACTGTAGCCATGAAATTAAAAGACTTGCTCCTTGGAAGAAAAGCTATGCTCACATATTAAAGATATGTGATTTGGAAGAAAACCTACATCTATATAGAAGAAAACCTAGATCACATATTATAATGCAGAGAAGTGATATCCCTTTGCTGACAAAGATCCATATAGTCAAAGCTATGGTTTTTCCAGTAGCCATGTATGGATGCGAGAGTTAAAGAAGGCTGAGCACCAAAGAACTGACGCTTTTGCACTATGGTGCTGGAAAAAAGACTCTGGAGAATCCCTGAAACAGCACAGAGATCAAACCAATGAGTCCTAAAGGAAATCAATCCTGAATATTAATTGGAAGAACTGATGCTGAAGCTGAAGATCCAATACTTTGGCCACCTGATGTGAAGAGCCAACTCATTGTAAGAGACCCTGATGCTGTGAAAGATTGAAGGCAGAAGGAGACGGAGATGACAGAGGATGAGATGGTTGAATGGTATCACCTACTCAGTGGAGATGAATTGAGCAAATTCCAGGAGACAATGAAGCACAGGGAAGCCTGATGTACTGCAATTAATAAGGTCCCAAGGAATTGGACACAACTTAGCAACTGAACATCAACAGTCCTTATTACAATTTTCTAGCCTTAATTTATCCTGGTGGGCTGCCGTCTATGGGATCGCACAGAGTCGGACACGATTGAAGTGACTTAGCAGCAGCAACCTTAATTTAAATATTAGTTTCTTTAACTATAACTATGGGTAGTGTTAGGACTTGATATATTTTTTCTAGTGAGAAAATATTCACTCTTTTCTGTATTTTTGAAGTCAAAACAAACTTAAGCCTGATTGGTTAGCACACTGGATTTCAGAAAGCATGACTACAGTTTTCAGATGAGCAGAAGTAAAAATAGCAGAGAACAAAATGTATTAAATCACTCACTCTTCTTACTGAAATCTAGAGGATCTACTGATTGATACTTAGAAGAAGTTTCTGAATATATTTCCAAATACATAGATACAGCACTAATAAGTCAAGAAAATAGCTGTTCTGAATAAAGTCAATTGCACAGCTTTTCCTTTATATGGAGGGTTTCAAGCATATCCTTTACAGAGCAAATGAGAAAGTAAGGAACATACTAGAGAAGTGGCCATATAATGGGGCTTCCCTGGTAGCTCAGCTGATAGAGAATTCACCTGCAATGCAGGAGACCTGGGTTTGATCCCTGGCTTGAGAAGATCCCTTGGAGAAGGAAACAGTTTCCCACTCTAGTTTTGGCCTGGAGAATTCAATGGACTGTATGGTCCATGAGGTTGCAAAGAGTAGGACACGACTGAGTGATCTTCACTTTCACTTTCAAAGGTTATCAATACTTAATTTAACCCTGTAACTAGTTATAGGTTTTTCCTGAATACTCTCTGCTTTTTTCTATAATGGAAACATCTTCTGCAAGCATTCCAGATTCTCCAAACAAGTTTACTTTGAATGCAATGTACTCTTACTGGCTTAAGAAGAGATACATATTGCTATTATCTGTGAGTAGTTATGGTGGTTTGGAAAGTGGTAATATATAGATATACAGTTTTTGAGATAGTATGAATCCTAGAAACAAGCCACAAACCTTCCTTGGTACTATTTGTCCCCACTCTAGATGACATGGCTGGGTTTAATAATATATAGAGAGAGCACACCACTCCAGTACTCTTGCCTGGAAAATCCCATGGATAGAGGAGCCTTGTAGGCTGCAGTCCATGGGGTCGTGAAGAGTCAGACACGACTGAGCAACTTCACTTTCACTTTTTTTCATGCATTGGAGAAGAAAATGGCAACCTATTCCAGTGTCCTTGCCTGGAGAATCCCAGGGACTGAGGAGCCTGGTGGGCTGCCCTCTATGGGGTCGCACAGAGTCAGACATGACTGAAGCGACTTAGCAGCAGCAGCAGCACCAGCAACAGCAGCAGAGACCGCACAAATCAGAATCAGATCAGATCAGATCAGTCACTCAGTCGTGTCCAACTCTTTGCGACCCCATGAATCACAGCACACCAGGCCTCCCTGTCCATCACCAACTCCTGGAGGTCACTCAGACTCACATCCATCGAGTCAGTGATGCCATCCAGCCATCTCATCCTTTGTCGTCCCCTTCTCCTCTTGCCCTCAATCCCTCCCAGCATCAGAATCTTCTCCAATGAGTCAACTCTTCGCATGAGGTGGCCAAAGTACTGGAGTTTCAGCTTTAGCATCATTCCTTCTAAAGAAATCCCAGGTCTGATCTCCTTCAGAATGGACTGGTTGGATCTCCTTGCAGTCCAAGGGACTCTCAAGAGTCTTCTCCAACACCACAGTTCAAAAGCATCAATTCTTCAGCACTCAGCCTTCTTCACAGTCCAGCTCTCACATCCACACATGACCAAAGTAATGTCTCTGCTTTTGAATATGTGATCTAGGTTGGTCATAACTTTCCTTCCAAGGAGTAAGCGTCTTTTAATTTCATGGCTGCAGTCACCATCTACAGTGATTTTGGAGCCCAGAAAAATAAAGTCTGACACTGTTTCCACTGTTTCCCCATCTATTTCCCATGTAGTGATGGGACCAGATGCCATAATCTTCGTTTTCTGAATGTTGAGCTTTAAGCCAACCTTTTCACTCTCCACTTTCACTTTCATCAAGAGGCTTTTGAGTTTCTCTTCGCTTTCTGCCATAAGGGTGATGTCATCTGCATATCTGAGGTTATTGATATTTCTCCCAGCAATCTTGATTCCAAATTGTGTTTCTTTCAGTCCAGCGTTTCTCATGATGTACTCTGCATATAAGTTAAATAAACAGGGTGACAATATACAGCCTTGATGTACTCCTTTTCCTATTTGGAACCAGTCTGTTCTTCCATGTTCAGTTTTAACTGTTGCTTCCTGACCTGCATACAAATTTCTCAAGAGGCAGATCAGGTGGTCTGGGATTCCCATCTCTTTCAGAATTTTCCACAGTTTCTTGTGATCCACACAAAGGCTTTGGCATAGTCAATAAAGCAGAAATAGATGTTTTTCTGGAACTCTCTTGCTTTTTCCAAGATCCAGCGGATGTTGACAATTTGATCTCTGGTTCCTCTGCCTTTTCTAAAACCAGTTTGAACATCAAGAAGTTCACGGTTCACATATTGCTGAAGCCTGGCTTGGAGAATTTTGAGCATAACTTTACTAGTGTGTGAGATGAGTGCAACTGTGTGGTAGTTTGAGCATTCTTTGGCATTGCCTTTCTTTGGGATTGGAATGAAATCCAATCCAGTCCTGTGGCCACTGCTGAGTTTTCCAAATTTGCTGGCATATTGAGTGTAGCACTTTCAGCTGGCTATTCACACACTTGAAAATCACACACATTTAGTGAGGCAGTTGTAAAAGATTTCTTTTTTTCTCTTACTTTTATTTAGAACAAAAATTGTTTCTGAACACAGTCAGTAACAATGATCAATATTTGTGTGTGTGTGTGAGCATGAATTTGACACTCTTATTTTCCCTGTTGATTGTATTATTCTTCTGTTTGATATAGAGTTCATTTGAATTTATAACTAAAAAATGGTAGACTGAGCCTAAGCCTTTAATATTCCTTTCCTCCCCCAAAATAATATCTTTTGAGTTGATAAGATAAAAATAAGATAAATATAGTGCCATTTTTATGGAGGTAACACTTACAGTACCTCCACATCAAAGCCTCAGCAAAATCTTCAAGTTGCAGGACACATTAAACCTATTGGGGGAAAGATTCCCCTATCTGAATTACATGTGACAAAAAAACAAAGGTTAAAAAAAATAGAAGTTATGAGAGCAAAAGATTATGGAAATTTCTGAACTCAAAACAACAAATGATGGAAAAGTGGCAGAATTTCCCTTATTGAATCTAAATTCTCTTGATGATGCTGTTGTTATTATTATCTTAATATTAGCAAAAATAGTAGTACTATTCATTGTGTAATATTATGATTAAGTTTCAGATATTTTTCTAAATATTTACACACAATGTGTCATTTGATACATAGAGAAACCCAAAGAGACATGTAATCCATTTAGTATCTTTTGGAGATAAGAAAATTGGAATCTAGAAAATATTGCTAATGTGCCAATAATGTCTTGGGGCAGATAGGGAAGACACTAAGAAAATAGAGAACAAATGGTAGTAGCATAGAAATACAGAAGGAGAAGCAGACTAAGAAAGAGCAGGAGGAGGAAGAGAAGACTATGGGAGGAGTAAAGGAGAGAGAAATGAAAACACAGGAGAAAGTGATCAAGAAAGAAGCAGAAACTTACAATAGACTATCAGTAAGAAAGAGAGAAATGAAAAGACAGGAGAAAGTGATGAACAAAGAAGCAGCAACTTAATGAGAAAGAAAAGTGAGACCGTCAGTCACTCAGTTGTATCCGGCTCTTTGTTGACTGCATGGACTGTAGCCCCCCAGGCTTCTCTGTCCATGCGATTCTCCAGGCGAGAACACTGGAGTGGGTTGCATTCCCTTCTCCACAGGATCTTCCTGACCCATGGATCGAACCTGGGTCTCCTGCCTTGCAGGCAGAATCTTTACTGTCTGAGACACAGGGAAGCCAATCATATATCAAGTAGATACATTAATGTAATAAAAATGGGCTGAATTATTTAAAAGATACTCATTAAATGAAATAAAGGATTAGCAATAAAGAAGGATGAAATATATATAATGGCAAAAACAAAATGAAAGCTGTGATGGTTATACTGTTATATAAAAAGAACTGAGAGTCTTAAAGCATGGGGAGACAAGTTATTTTGTAAGTAAGTATAAATCCACAAAGAGAACATTCATGAACTTTTACATATCAAATAATAGGGTTTGAAATACATTAAAAATATCTAGGGACAATATGTGAATAAATTGATTAATGTTTATTAATCAGACTTTAAAATTACATCTCTCCTTCAGTTTTAAAGATATAATTGACATATAGGACTGTATAAGTTTAAGGTATATGACACAATGATTTGACTTACATACACCATGAAATTATTTCCACGGTAAGCTTAGTGAATATCCATCATCTCCTACATACTCAAAAAGAAAAAAATCTTTTTCCTTGTGGTAAGAATTCTCAGGATTTATTCCCTTAACCACTTGCAGATATAACATACAACAGTGTTAATAACATTTATCATGTTTTCTGTTACATTCCTATTTACTATTTATGTAGATGGCTTCTCTGGTGGCTCAGTGGTAAAGAATCTGCCTGTAATGCGGGAGACGGGGGTTCAATCCCTGGGTTGGGAAGATTCCCCTGGAGAATGAAACGGTAACCCACTCCCAGCATTCTTGCCTGGAGAATTTCATGGACAGAGAAGCCTGGAAGACCCCAGTCCATGGGGTTGCAAAGAGTAGGACACGACTGAGTGACTAAAACACATTATTTTTCTGGATATTTGTGGTTAACAGAGGCAGTGGGTAACCGGAAGGGGACCTATCTTCATCCGGTTACCCGCTGCCTCTTTTAACCACAAATCTGAGCTCTAATCTATATTGTGAGTTTGATTTTGAAGTATAATTGACTTACAACTCTATGTTAGTTCCTGGTACGTGTGTTAGTCGTTCAGTCATGTCAGACTCTTTGCGACCCATTGACTGTAGCCCACCAGGCTTCTCTGTCCATGGGATTATCCAGGCAAGAATACTGGAGCGGGTTGCCATTCCTTTCTCCAGGGAGTTCCTGGTATACAACATAGTAATTCAGTATTTCTATACATTACAAAATGATAGGATACTGAAAGAGAAACTCCCCAGGTCAGTAGGGGCCCAATATGCTACTGGAAATCAGTGGAGAAATAATTCCAGAAAGAATGAAAGGATGGAGCCAAAACAAAAAGAATACCCAGCTGTGGATGTGTCTGGTGATAGAAGCAAAGTCTGATGCTGTAAAGAGCAATATTGCATAGGAACCTGGAATGTCAGGTCCATGAATCAAGGCAAATTGGAAGTGGTCAAACAAGAGATGGCAAGAGTGAATGTTGACATTCTAGGAATTAGCGAACTAAAATGGACTGGAATGGGTGAATTTAACTCGGATGACCATTATATCTACTACTGTGGGCAGGAATCCCTCAGAAGAAATGGAGTGGCCATCATGGTCAACAAAAGAGTCCGAAATGCAGTACTTGGATGCAATCTGAAAAATGATAGAATGATCTCTGTTCGTTTCCAAGGCAAACCATTCAATGTCACAGTAATCCAAGTCTATGCCTCAACCAGTAACGCCGAAGAAGCTGAAGTTGAACAGTTCTATGAAGACCTACAAGACCTTTTAGAACTAACACCCAAAAAAGATGTCCTTTTCATTATACATCAAAAGTAGGGACTGGATATACGCAAAAGTAGGAAGTCAAGAAACACCTGGAGTAACAGGCAAATTTGGCCTTGGAATACGGAACGAAGCAGGGCAAAGACTAATAGAGTTTTGCCAAGAAAATGCACTGGTCATAGCAAATACCCTCTTCCAACAACACAAGAGAAGACTCTATACATGGACATCACCAGATGGTCAACACCGAAATCAGATCGATTATATTCTTTGCAGCCAAAGATGGAGAAGCTCTATACAATCAGCAAAAACAAGACCAGGAGCTGACTGTGGCTCAGACCATGAACTCCTTATTGCCAAATTCAGACTGAAATTGAAGAAGGTAGAGAAAACTACTAGACCATTCAGGTATGACCTAAATCAAATCCCTTATGAGTATACAGTGGAAGTGAGAAATAGATTTAAGGGCCTAGATCTGATAGATAGAGTGCCTGATGAACTATGGAATGAGGTTCGTGACATTGTACAGGAGACAGGGATCAAGACCATCCCCATGGAAAAGAAATGCAAAAAAGCAAAATGGCTGTCTGGGGAGGCCTTGCAAATAGCTGTGAAAAGAAGAGAAGCGAAAAGCAAAGGAGAAAAGGAAAGATATAAACATTTAAATGCAGAGTTCCAAAGAATAGCAAGAAGACATAAGAAAGCCTTCTTCAGTGATCAATGCAAAGAAATCGAGGAAAACAACAGAATGGGAAAGACTAGGGATCTCTTCAAGAAAATCAGAGATACCAAAGGAACATTTCATGCAAAGATGGGCACAATAAAGGACAGAGATGGTGTGGACCTAACAGAAGCAGAAGATATTAAGAAGAGGTGGCAAGAATACACAGAAGAACTGTACAAAAAAGAGCTTCAAGACCCAGATAATCATGATGATGTGATCACTGACCTAGAGCCAGACATCTTGGAATGTGAAGTCAAATGGGCCTTAGAAAGCATCACTACAAACAAAGCTAGTGGAGGTGATGGAATTCCAGTGGAGCTATTCCAAGTCCTGAATGATGATGCTGTGAAAGTGCTACACTCAATATGCCAGCAAATTTGGAAAACTCAGCAGTGGCCACAAGATTGGAAAAGGTCAGTTTTCATCCCAATCCCAAAGAAAGGCAATGCCAAGGAGTGCTCAAACTACCGCACAATTGCACTCATCTCACACGCTAGTAAAGTAATGCTCAAAATTCTCCAAGCCAGGCTTCAGCAATATGTGAACCGTGAACTTCCTGATGTTCAAGCTGGTTTTAGAAAAGGCAGAGGAACCAGAGATCAAATTGCCAACATCCGCTGGATCATGGAAAAAGCAAGAGAGTTCCAGAAAAACATCTATTTCTGCTTTATTGACTATGCCAAAGCCTTTGACTGTGTGGATCACAATAAACTATGGAAAATTCTGAAAGAGATGGGAATACCAGACCACCTGATCTGCCTCTTAAGAAATCTGTATGCAGGTCAGGAAGCAACAGTTAGAACTGGTCATGGAACAACAGACTGGTTCCAAATAGAAAAAGGAGTACGTCAAGGCTGCATATTGTCACCATGTTTATTTAACTTATATGCAGAGTACATCATGAGAAATGCTGGACTGGAAGAAACACAAGTTGGAATCAAGATTGCCGGGAGAAATATCAATAACCTCAGATATGCAGATGACACGACTCTTATGGCAGAAAGCGAAGAGGGGCTAAAAAGCCTCTTGATGAAAGTGAAAGTGGAGAGTGAAAAGGCTGGCTTAAAGCTCAACATTCAGAAAACGAAGATCATGGCATCTGGTCCCATCACTGCATGGGAAATAGATGGGGAAACAGTGGAAACAGTGTCAGACTTTGTTTTTCTGGGCTCCAAAATCACTGCAGATGGTGACTGCAGCCATGAAATTAAAAGACGCTTGCTCCCTGGAAGGAAAGTTATGACCAACCTAGATAGCATATTCAAAAGCAGAGACATTACTTTACCAACAATGGTTCGCCTAGTCAAGGCTATGGTCTTTCCTGTGGTCATGTATGGATGTGAGAGCTGGACTGTGAAGAAGGCTGAGCGCCAAAGAATTGATGCTTTTGAACTGTGGTGTTGGAGAAGACTCTTGAGAGTCCCTTGGACTGCAAGAAGATCCAACCAGTCCATTCTGAAGGAGATCAATCCTGGACTTTCTTTGGAAGGAATGATGGTAAAGCTGAAACTCCAGTATTTTGGCCACCTCATGCGAAGAGTTGACTCATTGGAGAAGACTCTGATGCTGGGAGGGATTGAGGGCAGGAGGAGAAGGGGATGACAGAGGATGAGATGGCTGGATGGCATCACTGACTCGATGGATGCGAGTCTGAGTGAATGGCCTCCGGGAGCTGGTGATGGACAGGGAGGCCTGGCATGCTGCGGTTCATGGGGTCGCAAAGAGTCGGACACGACTGAGCGACTGATCTGATCTGATCTGATCTGATACATTACAAAATGATCACCAAGCTAAGTCTAGTGACCACCTGTCACCATACAAAGATATTATATTTTTATTGATTATATTCCCCACACTGTACATTTCATCCCTGTGACTCATTTATTTTGTATCTGGAAGTTTGTAACTCTTAATCTCCCTCACCTATTTCTCTCATCCACCCATCCCACTCCTTACTGGATGGATATAACAAACTTACCTGTTTGTTCTCTATATCTCTTAAATGTGACATTTTTATGTCTGTTCATTTGTTTTGTATTTTAGATTTCATATATAAGTAAAATCATATGGTATTTGTCTTTCTCTGTATCACTTATTCTACCATAATACCCTCTAGATTCATCCATGTGATTGCAATTGGCAAGATTTCATTCTTTTATATGGCTGAATAATATCCTATTGCATGTGTATATACACATATATAAATAATATCATTTTTTCATTCATGTATTGATGAGCCACTTATGTTGTTTTCAAATCCTGGCTGTCATAAATAATGCTGTAATGAACATAGGAATGGATATGCTTTTTTTAATTGGTATTTTCATTCTCTTCAGATAAATACTCAGGAGTGGATTTGTTGGATCATATAGTTTTGTTTTTAATTATTTTTAGGAAACTCCATACATTTTCCATAGTGGCTACATCAGTTTATATTACCACCAATGGTGTATGAATGTTCCTTTTTTTCCACATTCTCCCCAACACTTGTTATTTGTTCTTTGTTGATAACAGCCACTCTAACAGGTGTGATATGACATCTCACTGTGGTTTTGACTTGCATTTCCCTGATAATTAGCAGTGTTGAGCATCTTCTCATGTATCTGTGGGCCATCTGTATGTTTCTTTGGGAAAATACCTTTTTAAGTCCTCTGCCCATTTTTGTAATCAGGTTGTTTGTTTTTGTTTGTTTTATTTCTTGATGTAGAAATTTTTGATATTTTGGGTATTAACCCATTGTCAGATTTATCTTTTGCAGTTATCTTCTATTCAGTAGGCAGCGTTTTCCTTTTGTTAATAATATCCTTTTCTGTGCAAAAACTTTCTAGTCTGATGTAGTCCTATTTGCTTATTTCTTGCATTTGTTTATCTTACCTGAAGAGACAAGTTAAAAAAAAAAAAACAAAAAAAACTGCTAAGACCTGTGTCAAAGAGCATACTGCCAATGCTTACTTCTCAGAGTTTTATGGTTTCAGGTCTTACACTTAAGTCTTTAGTCCATTTGAGTTAACTTCTGTGTATGGTATGATTAAGTAGTCCAGTTTGATTCCTTTGCATGTAGCTGTTTAAGCACCACTTTACAATAGAGATTTTCTTTTCCCTCTTGCATAGTCCTGCCTTCTTTGTCATAGATTAATTGGCCATTCAAGTGTGGGTTTATTTCTGGACTCTTTATTCTAGTCCATTGATCTATGTGTATGTTAGAGATTTTACTATAACATTTTAAGCAATATAATGATAAACGTGAATTGAAGAGTTGAACTATAGCATTTTTATTCATAGTTTAAAATATGTATAAGAAAATTTATCCTTAAAAATTGTTTTAATCATCCATAGGAACTTTGTTGATAATAGCATATATTAGGGGAAAAATTGAAGTTCAGTAATAGAGGAAAATTTATAGATATTACAGAGAAACATACTAGAATAATCTTCCTGATGATCTAACAACATGGAAACAATTCAGCTTCCTGATGATCTAACAACATGGAAACAATTCTCATCTTATTTTAAGAAGAAATATCAGGTTACTGTTTGACAGGGATATTAATATTTTGTAAAATGATTTAATTATACAAGTAACTCTAGAATTATTTTTTTCTTTCTATTTCCTTATATTTTTCAAATGACCTACAATACACTACTTTGATAATCAGATAAAGGCCAAAAATGCAATTTTAGAAACCAACTTTATTTTTCTAATAAAATATCAACTGCATGTTTTGGTGTATGATTTAGATAGTGTTTAGAGTTTTTTGTTGAAATTTTAGTTATGTAGGAATGAGATACAAAGAATTTAATGAAGTTGTACTTTTTTCATCTTGATCAATGGTCTCTATCAAATGAGAAAATTCATTCAAGTGAAATATCATCCCCCCCCCCCCACTACATATACACAAACATACCACGATGCATATCACATTTGAGTCTGGTATTTTTGCTTTGAGATCCATATTAAAAATATTTTTTTTTTCTTGTTGCATTGGTTTGTGTGAAAGAACCCTTAAAATGTATATTTCCAAATACTATTTGGCTTCTTAAGGAACTACCTATTATTTTGAGAATGGGACTCCTGCTGCTGCCAGTTTGAGTCGCTATGAAGATCAAAGATGAGAAGCAAAATTACAGCTCTTAAATATTTTTTTGAAAAGAAGATGTCAACTTTCTGACATTAGGCTCTGCAATCAATCCTTATCATTCTTCCATTCTCAGGAATGAGTGGGGAAAAAGACCATTTCAAAACTAAATTACTGCCTCACTATCAGATAGTAGTTTAAAAGTTCTTTGTACACCAGACTTTTGTTTCTTTTCATATATCTTGGACATTGAAAGAGAGTTGATATAAAATTTCTTAATGTTTTCATAGATGGATTTAGTCTCTTCTCTTATCTTTTAGAATGCTCTTACTAAAGATTCTTTTTTTTTTAATTTTTAATTTTACTTTTATTTGGAGGATAATTACTCTACAATATTGTGATGGCTTCCAGCACACATCAGCATGAACCAGCCATAGGTATACATAAGTACCACCTGTTCCTAAACTGCCCTCCCATTACCCTCACCGTCCCACCCCTCTGGGTGGGTCATCACAGAGCACCAGGTTTGGGTTACCTGCATCATGACCTGAGAGAGTAGTTTTGAAACATATACATTACCACATGTAAAGTAGATAGCCAGTGGGAACTTGCTGTATAAAGATTCTTGATTATCTCCTTTTATCATTTCAACAGTCCCACAGTGAGGTAACCATTTCTCTTGCATATGACCATATTAATAATTGGTCTCCCAGAGAATCATACATTAGTGCCATAGAGATATGGACTAAATATTCATAACAAAAATAGGACACTTTTCTTGCTATCATTAGAGGTTTTTTCATATCAAGATAGTCATCACAATACTTAAAATATTTTAAAAATAATATGTGTATGTACTGTAGTGGCGTAAAATATCACAAATTAAATCACTGAAACCTTATGGTACTAACCTAGATATATTTTTGACTGACTCAGTAAACAAGATGGCCAGTGTGAAAATCAAATAGTCATTAACAGCAACAAAGACTTTAATATCATCAAAATACATTCTGAGTTTCTAGAATGATTAAGCACTGTCATTACCAGACAGATGGATGAAGTCAGTGGGGGGAGGCATTTTAATGAGATGGTTAATCTGTGCTTGATGGTAAAATATGTAGTAAAGACCTTTTGAGAAATATATGTAATTTCACAAATCACACCATCTCCTGGAAAAAGTATAGAGATGTAACAGAATCAAATTGGTAGCAGATGAAATTGAGGGAAATAGCAGACTGTATTAAAGTAGTCACACACATTGAATCAGCTATGGAGAAATATTTAACATTCTGAACCTTTATTTTATACACACACACACACACACATATATATATTTAGTGGGTGGTAAAAAAAAAATGCATCAAAAAAATGGGTTAATAGTACTTTATATATTCTTTTTTTTTAAAGTAACTTAATAATAAGAGTGGAAAATGCTTTTAAAGATTGGCTTCTGGTTTACCAGTACAGAATTTGTCAGAGAAATATTGGCCAGAGTTTTATTTTTCTTCGTGGAGAAATATATATCTATATATAATACAAGGAGAAAAAACTGGATAAAGTGAAATACTTTGTTCTTTAATGATAGTTATAAATTGGGCATAATTAACAGACTTTTTTTCACAGCTGTAGTTTTGTTAGTCACTTAGTCATGTCTGACTCTTTGCAGCCCCATGGATTGTAATCTACCAGGCTTCCCTTGTCCTTGAAATTTTCCAAGCAGTAATACTGGAAGTGGGTAGCCATTCCCTTCTCCAGGGCATCTTCCTGACTCATGGATTGAACCTGGGTCTCCTGCATTGCAGGCAGATTCTTTACTGTCTGAACCACTAGGGAAGCAAACTAACAAGTTGAAATCAACAGGAACATATCAAATATTTATTGACTCTTTATAGTGTACATGTCAAAATTACTTCAATTAAAATAAAATTTGAATGTTAGATTGAGTGAACTCAGTGTAGGTGGACTTAAAACTACTTCTATTTACTTTTCTGTGTAATGATTATTGTCTAATTAATGGTCACATTAAAAATTATATCATTTTTCATCTATTGTAAATTATTTCTGTTTAAGGGGACTGATCAAGAGCTCCTACAACACAATAACAAATATTACAACAAATTGATAGGAAAAAATAAGCACTGAAGTACATACCTAGGTAATTCACAGAAAAATAAATCAGATCAGATCAGATCAGTCGCTCAGTCGTGTCCAACTCTTTGCGACCCCGTGAACCGCAGCACGCCAGGCCTCCCTGTCCATCACCAAATCCCCGAGGTCACTCAGACTCACATTCATCGAGTCAGTGATGCCATCCAGCCATCTCATCCTCTGTTGTCCCCTTCTCCTCCTGCCCTCAATCCCTCCCAGCATCAGAGTCTTCTCCAATGAGTCAACTCCTCGCATGAGGTGGCCAAAATACTGGAGTTTCAGCTTTAGCATCATTCCTTCCAAAGAAATCCCAGGGCTGATCTCCTTCAGAATGGACTGGTTGGATCTCCTTGCAGTCCAAGGGACTCTCAAGAGTCTTCTCCAACACCACAGTTCAAAAGCATCAATTCTTCGGCGCTCAGCCTTCTTCACAGTCCAGCTCTCACATCCATACATGACCACAGAAAAGACCATAGCCTTGACTAGGCAAACCTTTGTTGGCAAAGTGATGTCTCTGCTTTTGAATATGCTATCTAGGTTGGTCATAACTTTCCTTCCAAGGAGTAAGCGTCTTTTAATTTCATGGCTGCAGTCACCATCTGCAGTGATTTTGGAGCCCAGAAAAACAAAGTCTGACACTCTTTCCACTGTTTCCCCATCTATTTCCCATGTAGTGATGGGACCAGATGCCATGATCTTCGTTTTCTGAATGTTGAGCTTTAAGCCAACCTTTTCACTCTCCACTTTCACTTTCATCAAGAGGCTTTTAGTTCCTCTTCACTTTCTGCCATAAGGGTGGTGTCATCTGCATATCTGAGGTTACTGATATTTCTCCCGGCAATCTTGATTCCAACTTGTGTTTCTTCCAGTCCAGCATTTCTCATGATGTACTCTGCATATAAGTTAAATAAACATGGTGACAATATGCAGCCTTGACATACTCCTTTTTCTATTTGGAACCAGTCTGTTGTTCCATGACCAGTTCTAACTGTTGCTTCCTGACCTGCATACAGATTTCTTAAGAGGCAGATCAGGTGGTCTGGTATTCCCATCTCTTTCAGAATTTTCCATAGTTTATTGTGATCCACACAGTCAAAGGCTTTGACATAGTCAATAAAGCAGAAATAGATGTTTTTATGGGAATTCTCTTGCTTTTTCCATGATCCAGCGGATGTTGGCAATTTGATCTCTGGTTCCTCTGCCTTTTCTAAAACCAGCTTGAACATCAGGAAGTTCACGGTTCACATATTGCTGAAGCCTGGCTTGGAGAATTTTGAGCATTACTTTACTAGCGTGTGAGATGAGTGCAATTGTGCGGTAGTTTGAGCACTCCTTGGCATTGCCTTTCTTTGGGATTGGGATGAAAACTGACCTTTTCCAATCTTGTGGCCACTGCTGAGTTTTCCAAATTTGCTGGCATATTGAGTGTAGCACTTTCACAGCATCATCATTCAGGACTTGGAATAGCTCCACTGGAATTCCATCACCTCCACTAGCTTTGTTTGTAGTGATGCTTTCTAAGGCCCATTTGACTTCACATTCCAAGATGTCTGGCTCTAGGTCAGTGATCACATCATCATGATTATCTGGGTCTTGAAGCTCTTTTTTGTACAGTTCTTCTGTGTATTCTTGCCACCTCTTCTTAATATCTTCTGCTTCTGTTAGGTCCACACCATCTCTGTCCTTTATTGTGCCCATCTTTGCATGAAATGTTCCTTTGGTATCTCTGATTTTCTTGAAGAGATCCCTAGTCTTTCCCATTCTGTTGTTTTCCTCGATTTCTTTGCATTGATCACTGAAGAAGGCTTTCTTATGTCTTCTTGCTATTCTTTGGAACTCTGCATTTAAATGTTTATATCTTTCCTTTTCTCCTTTGCTTTTCGCTTCTCTTCTTTTCACAGCTATTTGTAAGGCCTCCCCAGACAGCCATTTTGCTTTTTTGCATTTCTTTTCCATGGGGATGGTCTTGATCCCTGTCTCCTGTACAATGTCACGAACCTCATTCCATAGTTCATCAGGCACTCTATCTATCAGATCTAGGCCCTTAAATCTATTTCTCACTTCCACTGTATACTCATAAGGGATTTGATTTAGGTCATACCTGAATGGTCTAGTAGTTTTCCCTACTTTCTTCAATTTCAGTCTGAATTTGGCAATAAGGAGTTCATGGTCCAAGCCACAGTCAGCTCCTGGTCTTGTTTTTGCTGATTGTATAGAGCTTCTCCATCTTTGGCTGCAAAGAATATAATCGATCTGATTTCGGTGTTGACCATCTGGTGATGTCCATGTATAGAGTCTTCTCTTGTGTTGTTGGAAGAGGGTATTTGCTATGACCAGTGCATTTTCTTGGCAAAACTCTATTAGTCTTTGCCCTGCTTCATTCCGTATTCCAAGGCCAAATTTGCCTGTTACTCCAGGTGTTTCTTGACTTCCTACTTTTGCATTCCAGTCCCCTATAATGAAAAGGACATCTTTTTTGGGTGTTAGTTCTAAAAGGTCTTGTAGGTCTTCATAGAACCTTTCAACTTCAGCTTCTTCGGCGTTACTGGTTGGGGCATAGACTTGGATTACTGTGACATTGAATGGTTTGCCTTGGAAACGAACAGAGATCATTCTATCGTTTTTCAGATTGCATCCAAGTACTGCATTTCGGACTCTTTTGTTGACCATGATGGCCACTCCGTTTCTTCTGAGGGATTCCTGCCCACAGTAGTATATATAATGGTCATCCGAGTTAAATTCACCCATTCCAGTCCATTTTAGTTCGCTAATTCCTAGAATGTCAACATTCACTCTTGCCATCTCTTGTTTGACCACTTCCAATTTGCCTTGATTCATGGACCTGACATTCCAGGTTCCTATGCAATACTGCTCTTTACAGCATCGTACTTTGCTTCTATCACCAGACACATCCACAGCTGGGTATTCTTTTTGTTTTGGTTCCATCCTTTCATTCTTTCTGGAGTTATTTCTCCACTGATTTCCAGTAGCATATTGGGCCCCTACTGACCTGGGGAGTTTCTCTTTCAGTATCCTATCATTTTGTCTTTTCATACTGTTCATGGGGTTCTCAAGGCAAGAATACTGAAGTGGTTTGCCATTCCCTTCTCCAGCGGACCACACCCTGTCATATCTCTCCACCATGACCCGCCCATCCCAGGTTGCCCCTCCGGCATGGCTTAATCTCATTGAGTTAGACAAGGGTGTGGTCCTTGTGTGATTAGATTGACTAGTTATCTGTGAGAATGGTTTTAGTGTATTTGCCCTCTGATGCCCTCTTTCAAGACCTACTGTCTTACTTGGGTTTCTCTTACCTTGGGCGTGGGGTATCTCATCCCGGCTGCTCCTGGCTGCTCCCGGCCAGCGAAGCACAGCCATCGCACCTTACCTTGGACGAGGGGTCTCTCCTCACCACCGCCCTTCCTGACCTCGGTCGTGGGGTAGCTCTTCTCGGCCGTGCTTAGCGCGTTGGCCCTCACCGCCGTCCTTCCTCGGTCCTTCCTCGGGGTAGCTCCTCTAAATAAATGTAAATGTGCCCAAGATACTATTATTATCTAGGTACTTCAGAGAGGAACTACAGCAGAGAATATGGGGGAGGGGTCTGTCCCAGGAAGACCCTGTGGGGATCTCCCTGAGTAGAGATGCCTTCCCATGCCCCTTATTCTTTGTAGGAAAAAGGCTTCAGCTGGGCTACTAGACCTCCCCTGAGTTCCAAAGGGCAGATTCAAACAGTTACTAATCAGGGAAGGGAGGGAATGTAGAAACAAAGAAAAAACAATGAAAGAATAGAGAAGCATAAAGCAAAGTCTTGGTTCCTCCCAAAGGAGTGTACCTAACACCTTCTTTGAGCTCTTTCACAGAACTAGGTCCCCCACCCAGATAGAGGATAGTAATAGGCTGAGCACAGGATTCCGGGAACACCTCCCAAGGCTGCATTGTTTTTATTATTTCCTGACTGCCTCTGCCTTGTCTCTGCATCTTCTCCCTTCTCTGATTAGCAACTGTTTGAATCTGCCCTTTGGAACTCTGGGAAGGCAAAGGAGGCTCAATAAAGCCTATTTCCTACAACAAGAAACTGGGGACACAGACTTTCGTACCTGGGAGAACCCCGTAGGAACCTGCTGGGGTTTTTAAACTCACTGCGTCCCTGGGATTCTCCAGGCAAGAACACTGGAGTGGATTGCCATTTCCTTCTCCAATGCATGAAAGTGAAAAAAAAAGTGAAGTCGCTCAGTCGTGTCCGACTCTGAGTGACCCCATGGACTGCAGCCTACCAGGCTCCTCCGTCCATGAGATGTTCCAGGCAAGAGTACTGGAGTGGGGTGCCATTGCTTTCTCCATCATAATGGAACAGTTGGATTCAAATTGTTTCTGGTAGATGTAAGTTAAGTTCACCTGCTCAGATGACTTAAGCTTTTTACTAGTATAGATTTCAAGATTTTTCATTCACATAGTAATCAAATAATCTCAGGGGGAGAAAAGGAGAGGTTATTTGATTACTATGTGAATGAAAAATCTTGATAAGAATTAACTCACTGAAGTTTGCATTTCAAATAGAGAACCCTCAGTTTCTGTAAAAGACAAGGCAGAACATTTTCATTTCAAAGCACAAAGGAAAAGTGTAGTTTCCTCCCAGGACTTTTGTTTCCTAAATTCAGAGTTTTTAACAATACTTACGAGCATTTGAGTATGGGAGGTTTGGGCCTTCTTAAGAAGAATAGGAAGGCTTTTTCTGTTTTTGTAAAGGCACAATTCCTAAGAAAATTTTACAAGCTGTCCTCTATAGGGCAGTTGATTTTCATTTATCAAGGAATTGAGTTGTAAGGTGAATGCTATCAAGGGTCTAAGATAATCATGTTTATCTTTAATTCACTTGTTAATAGGGAGAGAATATTCAACTAAGAAATCAAAAGATTCCCATGTTCTCAATTTACAGCTGGTTCTCTTTAGAATATTTTTCTTTCCCTCTGAGTATATAGTTTTATTAGCTGAGGAGGGAAAGCCTGAGGAAAAAATTCCTATCAGGCTCAATATCAGCTTCCAATTTGGCTAACTTCTTATCCTAGAGCTACTTTTTAAAAAAAAAAAAAAAAAAAACCACTTTCAAATATCTTGTCAGGTTTCAGCCAGGACAAAGAGAATAAGTATTCCTGGCAGAAATGAGTGACTCCGTTAGACACAAGAGGTGTCTAGCCAGAGGGTACAAATGATATTGCCCTCCCAAGATACAGAGCTACTCCCCAAAAAAGAGCCAAAAGGAAGAAAGACTTAAATAATTTCTCTGAAAGCTGGCAACAGTTAATAGTACCTGATAAAGTTAATTGGTGCATCAGATCAGTCGCTCAGTCGTGTCCGACTCTTTGCGACCCCATGAACCGCAGCACGCCAGGCCTCCCTGTCCATCACCAGCTCCCGGAGGTCACTCAGACTCATATCCATCGAGTCAGTGATGCCATAGATCAGATCAGATTGGTGCATCAGCACCCACAAAATGGAGGCTGCTCCAGCAGCGCAGTCTACATTTCCAATCTAAACTTAAGTCAGCCTACAATTAGGAGAAACTGCCAAAGAATCCTAACATAATACCAATTACACGTCTCTAACTCAGCTGTGGCTAGTTTACCTTACCCTAGGAAGTAGAAGCTGCTAGCCTGAAAGGCTCATTGACCTCCTAGCCAATCAAGCCCAGTTTCGCTGTTGCCTCTTCTAAGTTCTGTAAAACTCAGTCTTGCCCCAGATCCTGTAGGAACAGCATTCCCGCTGCTTGCGAGTCACTGCATTTGCCCAAATCAAGAGGATTGCTTTCCTTTGAAAAAAAGGCATCAGACTCATTACTAATTTTTTTTTTTTTTTTTTTTTAGGTTCATCATTTGAAAAACCCTAGCCATAGAGAGATGGCAATCCACATTTCTATTTGGTTACATTTTGGGGCCTCCCCACCTGATAGTTGAACCACCAGCGTGTCAAAGAATCAACAACTTATATGCTGCAGACAGACTGAAAGCCAAGTCAAGTTCTTGGAACACAAAATGGGACAAACAAGAAAACAACAGCTGGCACTTGAAGAGAAAAGGATCAGATCAGATCAGTCGCTCAGTCGTGTCCGACTCTTTGCGATCCCATGAACCGCAGCACGCCAGGCCTCCCTGTCCATCACCAGCTCCCGGAGGTCACTCAGACTCGCATCCATCGAGTCAGTGATGCCATCCAGCCATCTCATCCTCTGTCGTCCCCTTCTCCTCCTGCCCTCAATCCCTCCCAGCATCAGAGTCTTCTCCAATGAGTCAACTCTTCGCATGAGGTGGCCAAAATACTGGAGTTTCAGCTTTAGCATCATTCCTTCTAAAGAAATTCCAGGATTGATCTCCTTCAGAATGGACTGGTTGGATCTTCTCGCAGTCCAAGGGACTCTCAAGAGTCTTCTCCAACACCACACTTCAAAAGCATCAATTCTTCGGCGCTCAGCCTTCTTCACAGTCCAGCTCTCACATCCATACATGACCACAGGAAAGACCATAGCCTTGACTAGGCGAACCTTTGTTGGCAAAGTGATGTCTCTGCTTTTGAATATGCTATCTAGATTGGTCATAACTTTCCTTCCAAGGAGCAAGCGTCTTTTAATTTCATGGCTGCAGTCACCATCTGCAGTGATTTTGGAGCCCAGAAAAACAAAGTCTGACACTGTTTCCACTGTTTCCCCATCTATTTCCCATGCAGTGATGGGACCAGATGCCATGATCTTCGTTTTCTGAATGTTGAGCTTTAAGCCAACCTTTTCACTCTCCACTTTCACTTTCATCAAGAGGCTTTTTAGCCCCTCTTCACTTTCTGCCATAAGAGTGGTGTCATCTGCATATCTGAGGTTATTGATATTTCTCCTGGCAATCTTGATTCCAACTTGTGTTTCTTCCAGTCCAGCATTTCTCATGATGTACTCTGCATATAAGTTAAATAAACATGTTGACAATATGCAGCCTTGACGTACTCCTTTTCCTATTTGGAACCAGTCTGTTGTTCCATGACCAGTTCTAACTGTTGCTTCCTGACCTGCATACAGATTTCTTAAGAGGCAGATCAGGTGGTCTGGTATTCCCATCTCTTTCAGAATTTTCCATAGTTTATTGTGATCCACACAGTCAAAGGCTTTGGCATAGTCAATAAAGCAGAAATAGATGTTTTTCTGGAATTCTCTTGCTTTTTCCATGATCCAGCGGATGTTGGCAATTTGATCTCTGGTTCCTCTGCCTTTTCTAAAACCAGCTTGAACATCAGGAATTTCACGGTTCACATATTGCTGAAGCCTGGCTTGGAGAATCTTGAGCATTACTTTACTAGCATGTGAGATGAGTGCAATTGTTCGGTAGTTTGAGCACTCCTTGGCATTGCCTTTCTTTGGGATTGGGATGAAAACTGACCTTTTCCAATCCTGTGGCCACTGCTGAGTTTTCCAAATTTGCTGGCATATTGAGTGTAGTACTTTCACAGCATCATCATTCAGGACTTGGAATAGCTCCACTGGAATTCCATCACCTCCACTAGCTTTGTTCGTAGTGAAGATAACCATTAAGAAACAATGTGAAATTTTACCTTCCCTTCTCGACTGGGCACTAGAGAGATCCGGAAGAGTTGACACTGGTAAGAATTTTTACCTTTCACCAGCTTCTGCTCGGAGAAGGCAATGGCACCCCACTCCAGTACTCTTGTCTGGAAAATCATGGATGGAGGAGCCTGGTAGGCTGCAGTCCACGGGGTCGCTAAGAGTCAGACACGACTGAGCGATTTCACTTTCACTTTTCACTTTCATGCATTGGAGAAAGAAGTGGCAACCCACTCCAGTGTTCTTGCCTGGAGAATCCAAGGGAGGGTGGAGCCTGATGGGCTGCCATCTATGGGGTTGCACAGAGTTGGACACAACTGAAGCGACTTAGCAGCAGCAGCAGCTTCTGCTAGTTATCTCAGGACCCAGATTGCAAGCTCCATAGTGAGTGGGGTTTACAGTCGAGTATGAAGCCCCGGCAACTACTAGAATTTCCTAGGTTTTCTATCAATTTTAATTTTAGCTTCCTCTGGGCTGTTTCAGGTAATAACTCATAGCAATTTACTATAGATTCCCTGAGAGTGTAATCAACCCTAGTAGGGGCCCTAAATGGTGGTCCTCCTTTGAGGGTTGATAGGGTGTTCAATTGGTGTGGAAGAATTTGCACCACCTTTGAGGACATTTTATTCCTATGTCCATTTGCAAGTTTATTACACATGAGATAGCAATTTCTGGCTCAGTATTTTTGATCCTGGACTCCTAGGAGGATGACATTAGGGAGCACCAAAGATTGTTTTAGGTTTCTGGATTTGTTGCAGTTGTAGGATCACTAACTTGTACTTTTGTTTATGGTCTTGTCTCTTCAGAGTGAAAAAGTGATTCAGAAAGAGGATTGGTAGACTGTGAGTACTCAGGTAAAGGAGAATAGAAGGGAGCAGTAGGAATCACATCAATTTCAGTTTTGCTTTGGGTCCATCTAGTGTCTTTACATTTTCATTAGCCTTTTGCAATGAATCTTTCAATGAAGTTATTTTGGAACCTTGAAGTTTTTTGGAGTTTTCTGCGTAACAGTGAAAATAGATATCCCATTCAGTTGTTTGATTTGGGAACCCTTGCTTTTAAATGTAGTGTTAGAATAATCTTGTCTAATTATTGTGTCCATAAAGGCTATCATGTTTCTAGATTTTCTAAGTAAGATTTTTTTACCATTTTTGTATGTATCTACAGCTTCTGGGACCACAATTGTTGTAAAATAAGCAGATGTGCCAGAAGGCAATGCTCTCAATTCTTTGAAACTTGAGGATTCATTTGTATTGTTAAAGCTTGGATCTCTTGGAGCTAAATTAATAACACAAAGGGATAAGAAGCCGGGTTGGGGATTTTGTGGTATTTTATAGAAATGGCAACCCACTCTAGTATTCTTGCCTGGAAAATTCCATGGACAGAAGAGCCTGGTGGGCTACAGTCCATAGGTCACAAAGAGTGGGATTTGACTGAGCATACACACACAGTTTACCTCGTTGCAAAGAAAATTTCTTGAGGTCAGTGAGCTACTGTCAATTTAACCTGTTTTATTACCAACTTCGGAGAAGGCAATGGCACCCCACTCCACTACTCTTGCCTGGAAAATCCCATGGATGGAGGAGCCTGGTAGGCTACAGTCCATGGGGTCACTGAGAGTCGGACTCGACTGAGCGACTTAACTTTCACTTTTCACTTTCATGCATTGAGAAGGAAATGGCAACCCACTCCAGTGTTTTTGCCTGGAGAATCCCAGGGACGGGGGATCCTGGTGGACTGCTGTCTTAGGGGCCGCACAGAGTCGGACATGACTGAAGCGACTTAGCAGCATGACCAACTTATCCTAGCATAAGAGTCTTAGAATTAGGTGATTGTGCTTAGACAACTTTTGAGTGCTGAGTTATGCCTGCCAACTTTGCAGCTTCAGCTTTTGAGATTTTCGTTAGTAATAGAGCTATCAATTCCTTTCACAGGAAGATTTCTTTATAGTGGTGGATGCCCTGGCAGCTTTTAATAGTTTGACTTATGCTACCTAGCCATGAAATTAAAAGATGCTTACTCCTTGAAAGGAAAGTTATGACCAACCTAGATCACATATTCAAAAGCAGAGACATTACTTTGCCAACAAAGGTTCGTCTAGTCAAGGCTATGGTTTTTCCTGTGGTCATGTATGGATGTGAGAGCTGGACTGTGAAGAAGGCTGAGCACCAAAGAATTGATGCTTTTGAACTGTGGTGTTGGAGAAGACTCTTGAGAGTCCCTTGGACTGCAAGGAGATCCAACCAGTCCATTCTAAAGGAGATCAGCCCTGGGATTTCTTTGGAAGGAATGATGCTAAAGCTGAAACTCTCCAGTATTTTGGCCACCTCATGCGAAGAGTTGACTCATTGGAAAAGACTCTGATGCTGGGAGGGATTGGGGGCAGGAGGAGAAGGGGACGACAGAGGATGAGATGGCTGGATGGCATCACTGACTTGATGGATGTGAGTCTGAGGTGACCTCCGGGAGTTGGTGATGGACAGGGAGGCCTGGTGTGCTGTGTTTCATGGGGTTGCAAAGAGTCGGACATGACTGAGTGACTGATCTGATCTGATGCTACCTAGATTTTGATGTGCTATTGGTCAAAACGGTCAAAATTTCTTTTCCTAATTTATTTCCCCAAGTCCCCCAATGGTTTATGCTGTGGACTTAACTTGAGGCTTTGTGAGTCACTTAAAGACTGGTATCCATTGAAGACTCCCAATATAACTCTATAATTACTTGTGAACTTTCCCAGGATCCAGAACCTGGAAGCTGTAATAAACCTTTAAACATTTTCAGCATCCCAGTGCCCTTCTAGTGTGTGTGTATGTGTGAGTGTGTCTATATATATATGATATATATGGTATATATATGTATAAAATATATATACATATACATATACCATATCTTCTTTATCTATTGATGGACATGTGTTGCTTCTATCTTGGCAAAGTAATGCTGCTATCAACATTGGGGTACATGTATCTTTTCAAATTAGTGTTTTTATTTTCTTTGGATATATACTCAGTAGTGGAATTGCTGTATCATATGATAGTCCTATTTTTAGTTTTTTCTTTTAATTCTATACTATTTTCTATACTGGTGGCACCAATTTAAATTCCTGCCAGCAGTGTATTAGGGTTTTAATTTCTCTGTCCTTGCCAATATTTCTTATTTGTAGACTTTTTGATGATAGCCATCCTGATAGGTATGAGGTGATATCTTGTGGATTTGACTTGTGTTTCTCCAATGATTAACATCTTTTCAAGTCTGTTAGCTATTTGTCTGTTTCTTTGAAAATATATCTATTCAGGTCTTCTACTCATTTTTCAATTGGGTTGTTTGTTTTATTGATTTTGAGTTGTATGAGCTGATTATGTTATGGGTATTAACTCCTTATTGGTCATATTATTTGCAAATATACCTTTGTTAAGTAGATTCTCTTTTCATTTCATACATGATTTCCTTTGTTGTGCAAAAGTTTTAAAATTTAATTAGGTCTCATTTGTTTATATTTGCTTTTTCTTCCTTTGCCTGAGAGGAGAGATCCAAAAATATATTGCTAAAATTTGTGTCAGAGAGTGTACTGCCTATGCTTTCTTCTAGGGGTTTTATGGTTTCTGAGCTTATATTTAGGTCTTCAGTCCATTTTGAGTTTATTTTTATATATAGTGTGGGAAAATGTTCTAAATTGATTTTTTAATGTAGCACTCCAATTTTCCCAGCACCACTGATTGAAAAGACTGTTTCTTTCCCATTTATATATTGTTGCCTCCTTAGTCACTGATTAGTGTACCATAAGTACATGGGATTTTTTTCTGGGTTCTGTATTCTTTTCCATTGATCTCTATGTCTACTTTTGTGCCCATATCATATTGTTTTGATTCCTATAGTTTTTAGTATAGTTTGAAGTAAGGGAACATGATAACTCCAACTTTGTTAATTTTTCTCAAAATTTCTTTGGCAATTCAGAACCTTCCAATACTATGTTAAATAGAAGTGGTCAGAGTGAGTATCCTACTCTTGTTCCTGATTTTGAGGAAAAGAGTTTAGCTTTTAGCTCTCAAGTGTGATGTTAGCTGTGAGTTTGTCATACATAACCTTTATTATGTTGAGATGTTCCCTCTATACCAAATTTGAAGTGAAAAGTGAAAGTTGCTCAGTTGTGTCCAACTCTTTGTGACCCCATGGACTATACTGTCCATGGAATTTTTTAGGCCAGAATAATGGAATGGATAGCCTTTCCCTTTTTCAGAGAATCTTTCCAACCCAGGGATAGAAGCCAGGTCTCCCATATTGCAGGCAGATTCTTTACCAGCTAAGCCACAAGGGAAGCCCAAGAATACTGAAGTGGATAGCCTATCCCTTTTCCAGCAGATCTTCCAGACCCAAGAATTGAACCAGAGTCTCCTACATTGCAGGCAGATTCTTTACCAACTGAACTATCAGGGAAGCCCCAATTTAGGTGATAGCTTTTATCATGAATGGATGTTGAATTTTGCCACTTGCTTTTTCTATATCTATTGAAGTGGTCAATGTTAATGTTATCCTTACTTTTTTTCATGTGGTATAGCACACTGATTGGATTGCAGATAGTGAAATATTTTTCATACCTGGAATAAATCCTAGTATATTATACTTACATATTGTTGAATTCAGTGCATCTATATTCAATAGAGATATTGGTCTATCATTTTCTTTAATTATAATTAAATTTTTATAATTACAAATTCAACTTCACTACTAATGATTGCTGTGTTCAGATTGTCTAGTTTTTCCTGATTCAGTCCTGGAAGATTGTAGTTTCTAGAAATTTATTAGGTTGTCCAATTTGTTCACATAAAACTGTTCATAGTATTCTCATAATTTTATGTATCTCTGGGATATTGGTTGTTATTTCTTCTATTTCTTATTTATTTGAGTCATTTATTTTTTTCTTGATGAGTTTGACTCAAGGCTTATTAACTTGAATTTTTCAAAAAACCAATCTTGGTTTCATTGCTATTTTCTGTTCCTTTTCAGGTCTCTATTTTATTTATTTCCTCTCTGATCTTTATTATTTTCCATCCTTCACTGACTTTGGGTTTTGGTTGGTTGTTTGTTTGTTTTTTTTCCCCTAATTTTTCATTTTCTTGATTTAGGCCCATATTGCTATAAACTTCCATTTTGCTTTGCATCCCACAAATTTTGGAAAGCTTTTAAATTTGTCTAGAGATATTTTCTAATTTTACTTTTATTTCCTCATTGACCTTTTGATATTTTAGTAATATAATTTATTCTCCACATGTTTCTTATTTTTCCCACTTGCTTTGTGTAATTGATTTCTATTTTCATACCATTGTACTCAGAAAATAAGATTGATATAACTTCTAACCTGTTAAATTTATTAAGACTTGTTTTATCACCTTCCCTGCTGGCTCAGTCAGTAAAGAATTTTCCTGCATTGCTGGAGACCTGGGTTCAGTCCCTGTGTCAGGAAAATCCCTGGAGAAGGAAATGGCAACCCAATCCAGTATTTTTGCCTAGATAATCCCATGGACAGAGGAGCCAGGTGGGCTACCGTCCATGGGGTCACAAAGAGTCAGATATGACTGAGTGATTAAAACTTAACTTTTATGATCTATCATGTGATCTATCCTAGAGAATGTTCCATGTACACTTGAAAGGAATATATATATATTCTGCTGTTTTGGTATGGATTGTCTTGTAAGTCCAAGTGGTCTAATGTGTTAAATTACTGTTTCCTTTTTGATTTCATGCCTGGATGATCTGTCCATTGATGTAAGTGAAGAATTAAAGTCCTCTGCTATCATTGTAATATTATCAATTTCCCTTTTTTGTCTGTTAATATTTGCTTTATATATTTACATGCTCCTATATTAGGCACATATATGGTAGTGAACATGATATCCTCTTCTTGCATTGATTCCTTTTAAAGTGGAAGTCACTCAGTCATGTCTGACTCTTTGCAACCCCATGGACTATATAGTCCATGGAATTCTCCAGACCAGAATACTGGAGTGGGTAGCCTTTCTCTTCTCCAGGGGATCTTCCCAACCCAGGGATCAAACCTAGGTCTCCCACATTGCAGGCGGATTCTTTACCAGCTGAGCCACAAGAGAAGCCTTTATCATTATATAATGCTCTTATTTGCCTTTTGTTATAGATATTGGTTTAAAGTTAATATTTAAACTGATATCTGTATCACTACCCTAGTTTTCTCTTCATTTCTACTTGGCGTAAAAAATCTTTTATCAGTTCCTCATGTTCAATCTCTGTGTGTCTTTAACTTTGAAGTAAGTTTCTTGTAAGTAACATATAGATGGACATTGTATATTTTTAAATCAAATCTCTATTTCTTTTCATTGGAATATTAAGTCCAAGACATTTAAAGTGATTATTTATTGATGTGTATATATTGCCATTTTGTTACTTTTTTTGTAGTTGTTTTTCTTTCCTTGTGGCTTTGGTAGTTTTCATTAGTGGTTTACTGGTGCTCCTATTTCTCTTGTTTTCCTGTATTTATTGTAAGTTTTTGAGTTGTGGTTACCATGGGTTCATATATGTTGAACTATATCTACTTGTTTAAAACTGATAATTTTAAACACATTCTGAAGACCTATAATTTTTTACTCCTTTCTCCTATATTTTTTTGTTTTTGATGTCATATTTTATACCCTCATGTTTATCTTTTAACTGTTTGTTGCAGTTATAGCTGATTTTTGTAATTTTTCCCTTTTAATATTAATACTGTGAGGTACTTAGAATAGGAAAAAGGAGTCCAAAGTGGGAGTGGCTAGAAGACAAAGATGGGAAAAGCCCATGAAAATAGAACAAAGGAAGGTCAGAGGACCCAAGAGAGAACCTCAGGTGAAACAAAACAGCCCTCCTGGGTAGCCCAATTTACATAGGGCAGGCTCGTGGGGAGGAGAAAAACATATGAAAAGAGGAGACAAAATTGAGCCTCCAGCCTCTCTTCTCTTTGCATCTTTTGGGCAGCCCACTCTCACATCTCCAGGGTGTATTTTCCTTTGCTTGCCAAATAAAACTGAGCTGTAACACTGGCCCATCAATTGCATCAAATTTAACTGCAGTGATACAGAATGAGGAAATTACAAACTCTCCCAACAATACTAATTTATTTATGTGGTTGACCCACAGTCTTTACAATATGTTTATCTTTACTTGTGGGATTTGTCCTTTCCCATACAGTTTTACTTTTGATGAAGCCTTTTGTTTTCCATTTACAGAAGATCCTTTAACATTTCTTTTAGGGTCATTTTAGCATTGATAGGAACCTGGAATGTTAGCTACATGAATCAAGGCAAATTGAAAGTGATCAAACAGGAGATGGCAAGAGGAACCTCAACATTTTAGGAGTCAGTGAACTAAAATGGACTGGAATGGGTGAATTTAATTCAGATGACCTTTTTGTCTACAACTGTGAGAAAGAATCCCTTAGAAGAAATGAAGGAGCTATCATAGTCAACAAAAGAGTCCAAAATACAGTACTTGGATGCAATCTCAAAAATGACAGAATGATCTCTGTTCATTTCCAAGGCAAACCATTCAATATACATTAATCCAAGTCTATGCCCCAACCAGTAATGCTGAAGAAGCTCTAATTGAATGGTTCTATGAAACCCAACAAAAAGCCTTTTTTGGGAGAGGAAAAGGAAGTAAGAAAAAGGGAACAGGCAAATTTGAGCTTGGAATACAAAACAAAGCAGGGTCAATGACTAACAGATTTTTGCCAAGAGAGTGCACTGGTCATAGCAAATACCCTCTTCCCACAACACAAAAGAAGATTCTACACATGGATATCACTAGATGCTCAACACTAAAATCAGATTGACTATATTCTTTGCAGCCGAAGATGGAGAGCTCTATCCAATCAGCAAAAACAATACTGGAGGTGACTGTGGCTCAGACCATGAACTCCTTAGTGCCAAATTCAGACTTAAATTGAAGAAAGTAGGGAAAACCACTAGACCATTCAGGTATGACCTAAATCAAATCCCTTATGATTATACAGTGAAAGTGACAAATAGATTCAAGGGCTTAGATCTGATAGACAGAGTGCCTGAAGAACTATGGAGAGGTATGTGACATTGTACAGGAGAGAGGTTCGTGACATTGTACAGGAGACAGTGATCAAGACCATCCCCAAGGAAAAGAAATGCTAAAAGTCAAAATGGCTGCCTGGGGAGGCCTTAAAAATAGCTGTGAAAAGAAGAGAAGCAAAAGGCAAAGGAGAAAAGGAAAGATATACCCATCTGAATGCAGAGTTCCAAAGAATAGCAAGAAGAGATAAGAAAGCCTTCCTCAGTGATCAGTGCAAAGAAATAGAGGAAAACAACAGAATGGGAAAGACTAGAGATCTCTTCAAGAAAATCAGAGATACCAAGGGAACTTTTCATGTAAAGATGGGCACGATAAAGGACAGAGATGGTGTGGACATAATAGAAGCAGAAGATATTAAGAAGAGGTGGCAAGAATACACAGAAGAACTGTACAAAAAGAGTTTCAAGACCCAGATGATCATGATGATGTGATCACTGACCTAGAGCCAGACATCCTTAGCTGAATGTGAAGTCAAATGGGCCTTAGAAAGCATCACTACGAACAAAGCTAGTGGAGGTGATGGAATTCCAGTGGAGCTATTCCAAGTCCTAAAAGATGATGCTGTGAAAGTGCTACACTCAATATGCCAGCAAATTTGGAAAACTCAGCAGTGGCCACAGGACTGGAAAAGGTCAGTTTTCATTCCAATCCCAAAGAAAGGTAATGCCAAAGAATGTTCAAACTACTGCACAATTGCACCCATCTCACACGCTAGCAAAGTAATGCTCGAAATTCTCCAAGCCAGACTTCAACAATAAGTGAACCATGAACTTCCAGATGTTCACATGGGATTTAGAAATGGGACAGGAACCAGATATCCAATTGCCAATGTCCGTTGGATCATAGAAAAAGTGAGAGATTTCCAGAAAAACATCGATTTCTTCTTTATTGACTATGCCAAAGCCTTTGACTGTGTGGATCACAACAAACTGTGGAAAATTCTTAGAGAGATGGGAATAACAGACCACCTGACCTGACTTCTGAGAAGTCTGTATGCAGGTCAGGAAAAAACAGTGAGAACTGAACATGGAACAACAGACTGGTTCCAAATTGGGAAAGGAGTAAGTCAAGGCTGTGTATTGTCACCCTGCTATTTTAACTTATATGCACTCATGAGAAATGCTGGACTGAATGAAGCACAAGCTGGAATCAAGGTTTCTGGGAGAAATATCAATAACCTCAGATATGCAGATGACACAACATTTATGGCAGAAAGTGAAGAAGAACTAAAGAGCCTCTTGATGAAAGTGAAAAGGAGAGAAAAAAAAGGGTTAAAAAAAAAAAAAAAAAAAAAAAAAAGAACAGGGCATCTTCTCCTAACATAACGGGAAAAGGGGAGGAGAAAAAAAAGAAAAAGGAGAGAGATTATTGGGGGGGCCAAACAACGCGGGAGGGGGAGCGGGCGCAAAAAAAAAAAAAACACTTTCTTTTTAAAAAAAAGAGTTTTCAAAAAAAAAAAAACAAAAAAAGGAAGGGAAAGGGACCCCACTCCAGTACTCTTGCCTGGAAAATCCATGGACAGAGGAGCCAGATAGGTTGCAGTTCATGGGGGTCGCTAAGAACCGGACACAACTGAGCGACTTCACTTTCACTTTTTACTTTCATGCATTGGAGAAGGAAATGGCAATCCACTCCAGTGTTCTTGCCTGGAGAATCCCAGGGGCAGGGAAGCCTGATGGGCTGCCGTCTATGGGGTCACACAGCATTGGACACAACTGAAGCAACTTAGCAGTAGCAGCAGCAGAGACAGCATATTAAAAAGAAGAGACATTACTTTGCTGACAAAAATCCATCTAGTCAAAGATGTGTTTTTTTCCAGTACTCACATATGGATGTAAGAGTTGGACTATAAAGAAAGCTGAGTGCCAAAGAATTGATGTTTCATGAACTGTGGTGTTGGAGAAGATTCTTGAGAGTCCCTTGGACAGCAAGGAAATCCAACCAGCCCATCCTAAAGGAAATCAGTCTGAATATTCTTTGGAAGGACTGATGTTGAAGCTGAATCTCCAATACTTTGGCCACCTGGTATGAATACCTGAGTCATTTTAAAAGACCCTGATGTTAGGAAAGGTTGAAGGCTGGAGGAAAAGGGGATGACAGAGGATGAGATGGATGGATGGCATCACTGACAGGATGGACACAAGTCTGAGTAAACTTAGCAAGTTGGTGATGGACATGGAAGCCTGGCGTGCTGCAGTCCATGGGGTCACAAACAGTTGGACACGACTGAATGACTGAACTGAACTGAACTAGCATTGATAACTATTAGTTTTTGTTTATCTGAGAAGTTCTTTGTCTCTCCTTCAATTTTGAATAATAATCTTGCTGAGTGGAATGTCTTAGATTGTAGGATTTTCCTTTTCATAATGTTTTTTTTCCTTTAATAATTTTATATATATCATGCCTCTCACTTCTGGTCTGCAAGTTTTTGCAGAAAAATCAGCCGATAGCTTTATTCGGGTTTGCTTGTATGTGGCCCTTTGTTGTTTTCCTGCTGCCTTGAGAATTCTCTCTTTAACTTTTGGTATTTTAGCTATTATATGTCTTGGGGCAGGTCTCTTTGTATTCATTTTGTTTGGGACTCTCTTTGTTTCCTTTACCTGGATATATATTTCCTTCCTCAGGTTCAGAAAGTTTTCAACCAGAATTTAATCAAATTTATTTTTAACCCTTACATTTCTCTTTTCACCTTCTGGTTCTCCTATAATGTGAATGTTGTTATGCTTGATGTTTGCAGTCTTTGAGGCTTGTTAAATTGTTCTCATTTTTCAAATTTGTTTTTGCTTCTCTGATTAGGAAACAGAGAAACTCTGTTTTTTTTAACAGAGTTTTTTTTAACTCTGTCTACCAGGTCAATGTGTGTTATTTTGTATCACCTAGCCTGCTGTTAATTCCTTCTAGTCTATATTTCATTTCCGTTATTCTGTTCTTCAGTTTTGATTGTTTTTTTTTTAATTTTCTAATTTCTTGTTAAAATTCTCAGCATGTTCATCTATTCCTTACCTCAGTTTAGTTAACATTCTTTTAACTAATGCATTGAACTGTTAGTCTAGCCAATTATTTATCTCTTTCATTAGTTTTTTTTCCCCAAGTTATTTTTTTCTTTCACGTGAAACTAATTCAGCGGTCTCTGTGAAATTAGGTGAAACAGTTACCTATCCCAGTCTTGAAATGGTGTCCTTGTGTGGGAGCCTCCCTATGGAGTCCGCATGTGCCCAGCAGTTTTGGTGGAGAATTGGATCTGATGTAAGTACAAATCATGTCTCTCCCCAGAATGTGCTGACAGCTATGGGTAGGAGGAGGAGAGCCAGGGTGTTGTGAGCCAGGGTTCTCCTGTGATCAGTGGCTCATACCACCCTACTGGGGGCAAGACAAGTCCCGTGTGGCTGGAGCAGAAGCCCTAAGATTCAGGTCCACCTTGGTTCTTTTTCTGTGTATGTGCTATCCCTGCTCCCAGCATTGGGACCTTATCCCTAGAGGGGAGCAGTGCTGGAGAAAGAGGGGCTGAAGTGTGTGCCTGGTGTGAATCAGGGCACATGTTGAGGTGGTTCCTGCACTAGTCAAGGCTTTTCATAGTGGTTGTCATGACCCCATTCAGATGATATCCTGGATCAGAGCTGGGTCTTCTCTTTCAACTGCTCCTTCTCCTTGGCCATGTCAGCCATCATTCTAGTGTGGGGCTGCTCTGTGGAGCAAGTGAGCCTGGAAAGATGGCTTGGCTGGAATGTGTGCTAGGATAGTCACAGAAAACTGGCCAAGTTCACTGGCATTTCAAACTATTTCTTCTGCCTTGTTGCAGGAGTAAGCAAGTAAGTGCATGTTCCTCATGAGAGGAATCTACACATGTTATAGCCCTGCTGTCAGTCCCATTGGTTTTCAAGCCAAATAAGGTGACTTGCCCTCCCAGGATCAGACCCAAGGGCTGGACTACCCAATATGCAGTTTTAACCACTCACTCCCCAGGGAGGATCTCCACCTGTATAATCACCTACCTCTTCTGTTTCCCCTCCTGGGGTTACAGGTCCTGACCTGATCACGTCTCTTCCTTTCCTACCTGACTCTGTGATGGCAAATTTCCTTGGCCAGTGCCAATTCATAATCGATACTGCCTCCATTTAGTCTCCATTTAGTTTTCAGGATGTACATGTATTTTTGATGTGTTCATGGAGGGAGATGAGATCAGAGTCCTACTATACCATCTTGATCTCTTCCTCTCTGGATTGTATTTTATATAAATTACAGTATTAAAGATGTTTCTTGTGTTGAAAATGAAACTCTAGTTATGTAGTTGTTGTTCTTGATTTTATAAAGAAGATAACAAAATATTTAGAAATGAGTACCATCATGTCAGTGATTTACTTTTAAATACTTAGTGAAAGAGAAAGAGAAGACAAATGTGCCCAAAATTAACAATTGGTGAATCCTACTAAGGAGTAAGTGTGTGTCATTAAAATAAGAATTTTGATACAACTTTTTTGTAGGCTTGACATTTTTCAAAGTAAAAAAAAAAAAAAAAAGGCAAATATAAACATTCCTAGGAGTTGCCTTATCGTTTATGAGGACTGTAATACAAGTAAAGACATTTATTGTAATTAAAAAGGTTCACAAGACATTTTAAGTCTTATTTTCACTCATGAAATAAGAATCATCTCTTAAAAATGTAATATCCCTTCTCGTCATAATGGCCTTTACAGTTTACCTTTCCCTGACTCATCCTAATATGAAAACATTATGGCTTCATGCATAATTCCATTTAACTTTTAAGCTAAATTTAGGAGTGACTGCCACTATTTTCGGAGAAGGCAATGACACCCCACTCCAGTACTCTTGCCTAGAAAATCCCATGGATGAAGGAGCCTGGAAGGCTGCAGTCCATGGGGTCGCTGAGGGTCGGACATGACTGAACAACTTCACTTTCACTTTTCACTTTCATGCATTGGAGAAGGAAATGGCTACCCACTCCAGTGTTCTTGCCTGGAGAATCCCAGGGACGGGGGAGCCTGCTGGGCTGCTGTCTATGGGGTCACACAGAGCTGGACACGACTGAAGTGACTTAGCAGCAGCAGTAGCAGCCACTATTTTTTCTAGTATTATGAAACATACACAGTTATTTGATAACAAATTGATGTTTTCGTAGTAGTTTTGATAATATAAGCCTGAAATTAGATTTTAGCAGAGAATGAAGGGTGATAGTTCCCAATCTATATTCAGAATAGCACACTATTTCTTGGAGTAACAGAAAGTAGAAAATGACAGAAAGAAATGGCTGAAACTTTGAACCATGACAGCCTTGAAAATGGCAAAATACAGTTAAAGGTATAAGGAAAATGTTGAAATGTACAAGAAGTCACTACTTGTATTATTTTGAAGGCAGAAAGAACAGTGGAAAAGTTTATACTTTGGGAACAGAAAAACTCTTTAACACTATCCTTTTACTTACAATTAAAGACTACATAAGACCTTTTTGCTTATAAATTGAGAGATTTTTTTTTACACTGTGAAAATCCCTGATAGGATTCTGAAGAAGTTTTATATGTTCACTTATTTGAACTATTAACATGGTGAAATATCCTTTCCTACAAACCTGAAACTGCAATTTTTTCTTCTCTTTGGTTTTTTATTTTATTTTTTTTTAATTAATTTAATTTTATTTTTTAACTTTACAATATTTTATTGGTTTTTCCATATATCAACATTGAATCCGCCACAGGTATACATGTGTTCCCCATCCTGAACTCTCCTCCCACCTCCCTCCCCATACCATCCCTCTGGGTCGTCCCAGTACACCAGCCCCAAGCATCCAGTATCGTGCATTGAACCTGGACTGGCAACTCATTTCATATATGATATTATACATGTTTCAATCCATTCTCCCAAATCATCCCACCCTCCCCCTCTCCCACAAAGTCCAAAAGACTGTTCTATACAATTCTTTAAAATGTTGTCTCTTTCAGAAAGTATGTAATGCACATAATTTGTAGAAAGTACTCATTATATCACAGAATTGTAGTCAAAGTTTAACAATTACATACTGATTGGCACAAAAGGTTGGATGCTACACTGATGCTTACTTCTGTTTAATCTTTTGATCACAGCTGCATTTTGCTATATTAAGCTTTCAAATTGAATGGCCATAAATAATAACTTACTTACTGTATTGCAAAATTTTTGTTAATCTTCTTAGACTACATGTAAGCTCATTTAGCACCTGCTAGAATGCTTTAAAATTTCTGGGTCACAGTCCAATAGCATCGACTTTGTCCCTAAGACTAGCATTAATTTTAATAAAGTAGAATAGAATAGGACAGACCAGAATAATTCTACATGCATAACAAGTAGTAGGCATAAATGTTGTTTAGCAAATGAGGTTGTGTATATATATCTGTGCAGCATTGCAATATAAAATGTCTTGTTGCAGCCTAAAAAGTTAAAGACCCTTGCTTGCATTTTCATAGGGTTAAATAGAGGCTGTCACTTTTAGAAATTATTAAACATAATCTTAGGTTGGTGCAGAAATTATTGTGGTTTTTGCATTGTTAAACTTTTCCATTTAATATTGGAATACATTCTAAATAAATTTGATTATACTACACATCATTTTAATGTACATTTCTCACTTTATTTTTTTTGCTAATGACTTATTACTTACTGTTTATTTTAAGAGTATTATAATGATCTAAAATCCAAAGTCCAAAACTGTAATTATGTTTGTACCAACCTAATAGCAAATTTTGGTGAAAAATTTTTCCATGCATAGCAAGACTTAAGTTCTAATTCTAAAAATAAAAATTGTTTTTATAGATAGATTTGTTTTTTCTCATGAGGAAAATGCATGCTTACTGTAAAGTTAAAAAGCAGAGTTAGAAAATCTGATCATGAATCAAATTGAGCATTTATATTCAAGATATTTGTATTTTACTGTAAAATTTGTATTATGAAATATTTTTCTATTCAGTTCAGTTCAGTTCAGTCACTCAGTCGTGTCCAACTCTTTGCGATCCCATTAATCACAGCACGCCAGGCCTCCCTGTCCATCACCAACTCTCAGAGTTCACTCAGACTCACGTCCATCGAGTTGGTGATTAGGCAGTTAATAACTTGATGAGTGGTAATATTTTAGATATTTATCACATATTTTGCAAATATTTTAATTTGCCTATATTTTTAAAAATCTGTTTATTCAGACATTTTCAAATGTAGTCATGTCATTTGCTTCCGGGTTTGTGTTTTTTTATAGAGTCCTTTTCTATGTTCCCATGATATATATCATAGTCTTTTAAACCTGTTTGTTCTGACATTTTCAAACGTAGTCGTTCTATCATTTGTTTCTCAGTTTGTATTTCTCTTATAGAGGTCTTTTCTGTGTTCTCATGATATATATTTTACCTTTCTATCTTATCTAATAATATTCACAATTTCTATTTTTTACCTATATTCTGTCTTTTTCTTAACAGTATCATACCAGTTCAACCCTATTAAATTATGGCATGTTTATAGAACATTTTAATAACTGACAAGACTTTTCTCCATGTACTTCTATTTTAAATATATTTCTGCTTACTTATTTGATTGTTTTTAATTTTGTAGTTGATTACAAAATGTTTTTAAGAAGTTTAACATGAGTGGACAAAATTAAGACTTTATAGCTTGAAGAATGATTACAGTCCAAAAACACTCAAATAATATCTCAGTAAAGCTGAAAAAAACAAAAAGACTCATGTAATCAAACCAGGCTCAATGCATAAAGCATCACCAGCACACCTTATCGTTATCATCCCACCCAGAAATAAGCATTTAATATATGGTGCTATTTCTTTCATAGCTAGGATTCACAGATCTAGGAATCAAGGGGTCAAAATACAAGTGGCATCACTCATTTTTACCCCTAGTGACTTATAGCAAAGTTTTCATTTCTTTCCACAACCTATGCTCTACTGGCCTAGAAGACTTAGTACTAAGGTGGTGAATGTGTCCACCGGTTTAGATTCCCTTGAACTGGAAGTGAAAACTTCCACATGGTCACTTTGAACTCCTAGGCCTCTGAATCAACAGGCAAAGAAACAAATTACTATATTGTCTTAGATGATTGTTCCTGACTACCAAGGAGAAATTGGACTCAATGCACAATGGAGGAAAGGAAGAGTGTATCTAGGACACATGAGATCGTTTAGGGAGTCTTTTAGTATTACCATTTACCATGCCCTGTGGTAAAAGTCAATGAAAAACTACAAAAATCTACTCCAGGCAGGACTAGTAGTGGCCCAAATTCTTCAGAAATGAAAGTTTAGGTCACTCACCAGCTAAAGAATCATACTCAGCTGGAGATGCTTGCTGAAAGCAAAGGCAAATCAGAATGGGTAGTGGAAAATTGTAGTAGGTAATAACCAGCTATGATCAAGTAACAAGTAACAGAAATAGAGACTGTAATTGTCATGAATTTTGTGACTCCTATTTTGTTATGAACGTGTTTGTGTGTGTGTGTGTGCATGTGTGTGTCAAGGCTTCCCAGGTGACACAGGGGTAAAGAATCTACCTGTCAATGCAGTAGAGGCAGGTTTGATCTCTGGATAAGGAGGATGCCCTGGAGGAGGAAGTGACAACCTACTCCAGTATTCTTGCCTGAAGAACCCCACAGATAGAGGAGCTTGGTGGGCAACAGTTGTGTCACAGAGTTGGACACAACTGAAGTGACTTAGCATGAATGCACACAGGACGGAATCATGTTAGCATCATGTTAAGGATGGATTTGTGATGGTTAATTTTATGTTTCAACTTGACTGAGCCATGGGTGCCCAGACATTTGGTCATGCATTATTCTAGGGTTGTCTTTGAGGGACTAATTGAATCGGTAAGCTGAGAAAGAATGGATTGCCATCCTTCATTTGGGTGGACCTCATGCAGTCAGTTCAGGGCCTTAGTAATATCAACACGAAACGGCTAACCCTCCTATGAGCAAGAAGGAGCTCCTTCTGTACCCTAAACTGGGACTTTGGACTTTTGCCCTTAGACTCAAATGGAAATATCAGCTCTTTCTGATTGTGAAAGTGAGTGCAAACCTGCTGGCTCTCAGACTGGAAATATGCTGTTTACTCTTTTGTCTTGGACATTGCAACTAGTATTTCTTAGAAAATATAGATGATATTATGACTCTCTGATAATTATTTTTTGAATTTTATTTTCTAAGGAATATAACTTGGCCAAATTTAATCTATGAAACTCAATTTCCCAAATAGCCACAACAGGACTATTTGGAGTTTTTGCCGTGTATGAGTAGTCATAGATTAGCCAGAGATTTACGCTAAGTGGCTGTCAGTTCAGTTCAGTTCAGTCACTGAGTTGTGTCCGACTCCTTGCAACTGCATAAATTGCAGCATGCCAGGCCTGCCTGTCCATCACCAACTCCTGGAGTTCATTCAAACTCATGTCCATCGAGTCGGTGATGCCATCCAGCCATCTCATCCTCTGTCGTCCCCTTCTCCTCCTGCCTCCAATCCCTCCTGGCATCAGGGTCTTTTCCAATGAGTCAACTCTTTGCATGAGGTGGCCAAAGTACTGGAGTTTCAGCTTCAGCATCAGTCCTTCCAATGAACACCCAGGACTGATCTCCTTTAGGATGGACTGGTTGGATCTCCTTGCAGTCCAAGGGACTCTCAAGAGTCTTTTCCAACACCATAGTTCAAAAGCATCAATTCTTCGGCACTCAGCTTTCTTCCCAGTCCAACTCTCACATCCATACATGACCACTGGAAAAACCATAGCCTTAACTAGATGGACCCTTGTTGGCAAAGTAATGTCTCTGCTTTGGAATATGCTGTCTAGGTTGGTCATAGCTTTCCTTCCAAGGAGTAAGCGTCTTTTAACTTCATGGCTGCAATCACCATCTGCAGTGACTTTGGAGCCCCCAAAAATAAAGTCTGACACTGTTTTCACTGTTTCCCCATCTATTTCCCATGAAGTGATGGGACCAGATGCCATTATCTTCATTTTCTGAATGTTGAGCTTTAAGCCAACTTTTTCGCTCTCCACTTTCACTTTCATCAAAAGGCTTTTTAGTTCCTCTTCACTTTCTGCCATAAAGGTGGTGTCATTTGCATATCTGAGGTTATTGATATTTCTCCCAGCAATCTTGATTCCAACTTGTGCTTCTTCCAGCCCAGCGTTTCTCATGATGTACTCTGCATATAAGTTAAATAAGCAGGGTGAAATATACAGCCTTGACGTACTCCTTTTCCTATTTGGAACCAGTCTGTTGTTCCATGTCCAGTTCTAACTGTTGCCTCCTGACCTGCGTACAAATTTCTCAAGAGGCAAATCAGGTGGTCTGGTATTCCCATCTCTTTCAGAATTTTCCACAGTTTCTTGTGATCCACACAGTCAAAGGCTTTGGCATAGTCAATAAAGCAGAAATAGATGTTTTTCTGGAACTCTCTTGCTTTTTCAATGATCCAGCAGATGTTGGCAATTTGATCTCTGGTTCCTCTGCCTTTTCTAAAACCAGCTTGAACATCAGGAAGTTCACGGTTCACGTACTGCTGAAGCCTGGCTTGGAGAATTTTGAGCATTACTTTACTAGCGTGTGAGATGAGTACAATTATGCAGTAGTTTGAGCATTCTTTGGCATTGCCTTTCTTTGGGATTGGAATGAAAACTATCCTTTTCCAGTCCTGTGGCCACTGCTGAGTTTTCCAAATTTGCTGGCATATTGCACAGCATCATCTTACAGGATTTGAAAGAGCTTAACTGGAATCCTATCACCTCCACTATCTTTGTTCGTAGTGATGCTTTCTAAGGCCCACTTAATTTCATATTCCAGGATGTCTGGCTCTAGGTGAGTGATCATACCATCGTGATTATCTGGGTCATGAAGATATTTTTTGTACAGTTCTTCTGTGTATTCTTGCCACCTCTTCTTAATATCTTCTGCTTCTGTTAGGTCCATACCATCTCTGTCCTTTATTGAGCCCATCTCTATAGGGAGTGACAATTTTTAGGAAACTGAAGGTTGTTCAGACCATAAAATAGACTAGACATTATAAGATCAAGAAAATAAAATACATCTTATTTCTGTAATTCTCATTGTCTAAGTCTACATTTGAGAGAAAATTTTCTAACATCTATTGTTTTGAGCATATTTTAAAATTTTTCTGCCAAGTTTTTACATTTTCCTAAATTAAGATTTGATGTATATTGTGAGAAGAATTTCAGAGCAGGCCAAAAGGTCTTTTTAAGTAATAGGAATGCTATTAAGAATTCAGGTGTTGGTGAAAGCTGTAATACACAGTCTGCACAATTTTGAGTTTATTTTACAAGTAACTTTGCTTTCTGCATTACTAATAAAAGTTATTTAATTGTAAAATCCCTCTGTTCATTGTAAGTTCAATTTATTGGCACCTGTGCTGTGCTTAGTTGATCATTCATACCTGACTCTTTGTGACCCCATGGACTGTAGCCCATTAGGCTCCTCTGTCCATGAGGATTCTCCAGGCAAGAATACTGGAGTGGGTTGCTATGCTCTCCTCCAGGGCTTCTTCCCAACTCAGGGATTGAACCCAGGTTTCCTGCATTTCAGGAAGATTCTTTACCATCCTAGCCACAAGGGAGGAAAAAGATATATACGATACATACCATAGTTCTACAATAAATAATGTACTTTTAAGCCTTGTTATTCATATTGCTTCATCTATGTTCTAAAATCTCCCTGGCAACAAGCATTTAATTTATGATTTTTATCATATTTATAATGAATAACTATAAAAAATAGAGTACAATACAGTAATATATTTTAAAATAATTTTATTAATGATAAATATTGAAAAAAGTACCCAGTGTATTCTCTATAATATTTATTTTATGTGCATTATTTTTAAGTATCCTAAAACTTAAGGTACACTTGTATTAATTTACTAACTTTTCAGACCAAGTCAAACAAACAAAGCAAAAATCTATCACAAGAATTAAGTAATTTGCCCAAATTATGTAGTTAGTAATTTGTGAAGTCTTGTTCGAACCAAGGCTATGAGATACTGATACCAGTTTTCCAGATTCCATTTTCATTACACTTATTTTTCTTTTGCTGGGACAAGGTTGAGGCAGGGGCAAGATGAAAAAATTAGAGGATAAAATTCGATCAGTTAAAAGGATTTGACAGGATATTTAGGTTCCTAAACTTCATATATTAAATTGCTAGTCTCAAATAAACAACATGCATATCTATGTAATCAATCAAAATAATTTTAATACTAATTCACTTGTCTTGAATGTGGAGAGTATATACATTTATACATTTTGATTTCCCACCTTTATATAGCATCCACAGATTTATAGTGGACAGCTTGAGGACAGAATTAAAAATGAGAAAATTTTAGGATTTCATGAGTTTACAAGATTGAGAATGTAATCTTTCAGTTTATCAAATTTTGCTACTCATTTTATGATAAAGTGGTATGGTATTGACACTTTTTATAGTGAATTAAATTCAGGTTTTCTTCAATTTAGTAATTTATCAAAGAAATGAAGATTTCATTTTATTTAAAAAGATATTTGTCTTCTGGGGCAGAATTTTGCAAGTCTGTTCTCTGACTATCTGGGTATTGTTGGAGATCATTTTTATCTATATAATTTTATATATCTTGTTAGTTTTTGGTCTGTTCATTTTATTGAAAAAAAGATACTGTTACAACACTGACATGAAAGAAACTTTTAATTAGGGGACCTGGGAAGATAAACAGTATCTTATTGAAAAATAAAATATGATAAACTATTGAATTGACCTATAGATTTATTTATTTATTTATTTTTACTTGTGCTGTTACTACAAAGTCCAGTGTACAATGTTATTTTATTATTAATTCTCTGAATTGCAAGTTCAATTTTCAAAATGGTGTGAAGTCTCTATTATGTAATATGAAAAAAATTGATGATGGAAGTGAGTAGATGACGGGTTTTAAATAAAGTGAATTTGGATAAAGAAGAGATCACCAGTAATTCACATATCAACATGACATTTCTTCAAAATTTTATTGCCTCAGTATTTAATTCACATAGAAATTAAGCCATTTTCCTATTCTAAAAATAATAAGTATTTGGATAATTTATGTAAGAAAATGATATAAAAGATGTTAGAGTTGAATGAAGATAAAACAAATTTTAATCATTGAGTTTAAAAGTAAATGCTAAGAAAATTTATTTGATGTTGTATTACATGGGAACTTTATAATATAGCTTCCTTTCATTATGCAAGCTTATCA
Source organism: Tragelaphus eurycerus (assembly GCA_935064755.1). Classification (NCBI taxonomy): domain Eukaryota; kingdom Metazoa; phylum Chordata; class Mammalia; order Artiodactyla; family Bovidae; genus Tragelaphus; species Tragelaphus eurycerus. The sequence continues at coordinate 483,010 of CAKXYN010000097.1, read as the reverse complement.
TTTATCTGTAATTCACATTTTATTAAAATAACCAGTAAGAAAAACTGAAGCAATTAATAATGTAAATCGTTCACCATTAAAATAAAATGAAGGCTAATTCATAAGATAATGTAAGAAAACTAGTATTATTATTATTACTAACCATTGTTTCATATTACATATTTTCAAAACCTTAGCATTGTCCTGCTACTTTTCTGCTGCCTCACTGTCCATTGAACAACAAACTAAGTTCTATACAATCAAACTATTAATAACAGATTAACAGTATCTGTTAAAGCAGAATAGTTTATCTAACTTTATCATTAACTTGTCTCTCCTGAAAAAGTACTTGTAGATTGTGAATAATTGATCTGATAGTATTCAAAGTGCCATACTTTAATCATTTTTGCTATGGACTGAGATATTTATTAAAGAAAAATATTGTTGTTCAGTTACTCTGCTGCTGCTGCTAAGTCGCTACAGTCATGTCCGACTCTGTGCGACCCCATAGACGGAAGCTCACCAGGCTCCCCTGTCCCTGGGATTCTCCAGGCAAGAACACTGGAGTGGGTTGCCATTTCCTTCTCCAATGCATGAAAGTGAAAAGTCAAAGTGAAGTTGCTCAGTCGTGTCCGACTCTTAGCGACCCCACTGACTGGAGCCTACCAGGCTCCTCCGTGCATGGGATTTTCCAGGCAAAAGTACTGGAGTAGGGTGCCATTGCCTTCCCCGGTTCAGTTACTCAGTCGTGAGCCTGCTATGCTGCAGTTCACGGAGTCACAAAGATTTGGACACGTTCAGTTACTCAGTCGTGTCCAAATCTTTGTGACTTCGTGAACTGCAGCATAGCAGGCTTCTCTGTCCTTCACCATTGCTTGGAGTTTGCTCAAACTCATGTCCAATGAGTCGGCAATGCCATCCAACTATTTTATCCTTTTTTGTCCCCTTCTCCTCCTGCCTTCATCTTTCCCCAAATCAGGGTCTTCCAACAAGTCAGCTCTTCACATGAGGTGGCCAGAGGGTTGGAGCTTCAGCTTTATCATCAGCCCTTCTAATGAATATTCAGGGTTGATTTCCTTTAGGATTGATTTATTTGGTCTTGTAATCCAAGAAACTCTCAACAGACTTCTCCAACACCACAGTTGAAAAACATCAATTCTTTGGCACACAGCCTTCTTTTGTCCAATTCTCATATCCATACATGACTACTAGAAAATCTATAGCTTTGACTATACACACTTTTGTCAGCAAAGTAATGTCTCTGGTTTCTAATATGCTGTCTAGGTTTATCATAGCTTTTCTTTCAAGAGCAAGAATTTTTTAATTTAACGGCTAGTCACAGTCCACAGTGATTTTGGAACTCAAGATATAAAGTCTGTCACTGTTTCCATTATTTCCTCATCTATTTACCATGAAGTGAAGGGACTGGATGCCTTGATCTCTGTTTTTTGAATGCTGAGTTTTAAGCCAGCTTTTTCACTCTCGTCTTTCATTTTCATCAACAGGCTCTTTAGTTCCTTTTCACTTTCTGCCATAAGGGTGGTGTCATCTGCATATCTGAGGTTATTGATATTTCTCCCAACAGTTTTGATTCCAGCTCATACTTCATCCAGCCCAGCATTTCCCGTGATGTACTCTGCATATAAGTTAAATAAGCATAGTGACAATATACAGCCTTGTCATACTCCTTTCCCAATTTGGAACCAGTCCGTTTTTCCATGTCTGTATTTAACTGTTGATTCTTGTCCTGCATACAGGTTTCTCAGGAGGCAGGTAAGGTGGTATTCCCATCTCTTGAAGAATTTTCCACAGTTTGTTGTGATCAACACAGTCAAAGACTTTAGCATAGTCAGTGAAGCAGAAATAGATGTTTTTCTGGAATTCTCTTGCTTTTTCTATGATCCAGTGGATGTTGGCAATTTGATCTCTGGTTCCTCTGCCTTTTCTAAAACCAGCTTGAATATCTGGAGGTTCTTGATTCACATACTGTTGAAGCCTAGCTTGAAGGCTTTTGAGCATGACCTTGACAGAATGTGAAATAAGTATAAATGTGTGGTAGTTTGAACATTCTTTGGCATTGTCTTTCTTTGGGATTGGAATGAAAACTGACCTTTTGAATCCTGTGGCCACTGCCAAGTCTTCCAAATTTTCTGGCATATTGAGTACAGCACTTTCACAGCATCATCTTTTAGGATTTGAAACAGCTTAGCTGGAATTCCATCATTTTCACTAGCTTTTTTGTAGTGATGTTCCCTAAGGCCCACTTGACTTCTCATTTCAGGATGTCTGGTTCTAGGTGAGTGATCACACCATCATGCTTATCTCAGTCATTGAGATATTTTTTTTTTTGGTATAGTTCTGTGTATTTTTGCCACTTCTTCTTAATCTCTTCTGCTTCTGTTAAGTTCATATGGCTTCTGTCCTTTATTGTGCTCATCTTTGCATGAAATGTTTCCTTATTATCTCTAATTTTCTTGAAGAGATCTCTAGTCTTTCCCATTCTATTGTTTTCCTCAATTTCTTTGCATTGTTCACTTAGGAAGGCTTTCTTATCTCTCCTTGCTGTTCTCTGGAACTCTGCATTCAGATGAGTATAGCTTTCCTTTTCTCCTTTCTTTAGTTTCTCTTCTTTTCTCAGCTATCTGTAAAGCTTCCTCAATCATTTTGCCTTTTACATTTCTCTTTCTTAGGAATGGTTTTGATCGTTGTCTCCTGTACAATATCATGAACCTTCATCCATAGTTCTTCAGGCACTCTGTCCACCAGATCTAACCCTTTGAATATGTCACTTCTACTGTATAATCATAAGAAATTTGATTTAGTTCATATTTGAGTAACCTAATGGTTTTCCATACTTTCTTCAATTTAAGTCTGGGTTTTGCAAAAAAAACAGTTCATGATCTGAGCCACAGTCATCCTGTTTTTGTTTTTGCTGACTGTATAGAGTTCCTCCATCTTTAGCTGCAAAGAATATAGTCAGTCTTATTTGGCACTGACCATCTAGTGATGTCTGTGTGTAGAATCTTCTCTTGTGTTGTTGGAAGAGGGTGTTTGCTATAACCAGTGCATTCTTTTTGCAAAACTCTGTTAGCTTTTGCCCTGCTTCATGTTGTACTCCAATGCCAGACTTGCCTGTTACTCTAGGGATCTTCTGGCTTCTTACTTTTGCATTCCAGTCCCCTGTGATGGACAGGGAGACCTGGCATGCTGTCATTCATGGGGTCGCAAAGAGTCGGACATGACTGAGCGACTAATCTGATCTGATCTGATGATGAAATGGATGGGTTTTTTTATTTTTTTTTTTTTTGGTGTTAGTTCTAGAATGCCTTGTAGGTTTTAATAGAATCGTTCAACTTCAGCTTCTTTGGCATTAGCGTTTGAGGCATAGACTTGTATTTCTATGATACTGAATAATTTGCCTTGGAAATGAACCAAGATCATTCTGCCATTTTTGAGATTGCCCCCAAGTACTGCATTTTGGACTCTTTTGCTGACTATGATAGCTGCTCCATTTCTTCTAAGGGATTCTTGCCACAGTAGTAGATATAATGGTTATCAGAATTAAAATAAATTCACCCATTCCTGTCCATTTTAGTTCACTGATTCCTAAAGTGTCAATGTTCATGCTTACCATCACCTGTTTGACCACTTTCAATTTATTTTGATTCATGGACCTAACATTGAAGATGTGGAGTTTACTACCATCTCTTTCCTTACAGAATTCCTGTATTTTTCCAGACTATTATTTAACCTGAAAAAGAATTATTTCACAATTTTCACTATATTCAATTTCTTTGTTCTATACTGAACATTTCTAATAAGTATATTTATAGTAAGTGTATTTATTTGTATATGCTTACTATATAAAATATGCTAAAGTTATAATGAGTATTAGAGTAAGTGAACAGTTAAAACATGGTCAGTTCAATGATATTTTAAGGTTATCAAATGGTAACTCCAAATAATGATTTCAATTGATTTCTGAGGGTGTCTTTTTCCCTAAACAAGATAAAAAGGAGAATGTGGATTTATATAAATAATGAAATGATCACTTACAAAGCAGCATTTTGTTATTTATTTCTTAAGATCATTCCCAAAATAGTTTTAAGAATTACAATCTGTATACTTATAATATATAAGATTACATATAAGCTTATTATATTAGATACAATTATTTATTATTAGTTTTATTATATAAACTTATTATAATATATATTAGATTATGTTATATATATAGATATCAGATCAGATCAGTCGCTCAGTCGTGTCCGACTCTTTGCGACCCCATGAACTGCAGCACGCCAGGCCTCCCTGTCCATCACCAACTCCCGAAGGTCACTCAGACTCACATCCATCGAGTCAGTGATGCCATCCAGCTATCTCATCCTCTGTCGTCCCCTTCTCCTCCTGCCCCCAATCCCTCCCAGCATCAGGGTCTTCTCCAATGAGTCAACTCTTCGCATGAGGTGGCCAAAATACTGGAGTTTCAGCTTTAGCATCATTCCTTCCAAAGAAATCCCAGGGCTGATCTCCTTCAGAATGGACTGGTTGGATCTCCTTGCAGTCCAAGGGACTCTCAAGAGTCTTCTCCAACACCACAGTTCAAAAGCATCAATTCTTCGGCGCTCAGCCTTCTTCACAGTCCAGCTCTCACATCCATACATGACCACAGGAAAGACCATAGCCTTGACTAGACGAATCTTTGTTGGCAAAGTAATGTCTCTGCTTTTGAATATGCTATCTAGGTTGGTCATAACTTTCCTTCCAAGGAGTAAGCGTCTTTTAATTTCATGGCTGCACTCACCATCTGCAGTGATTTTGGAGCCCAGAAAAATAAAGTCTGACACTCTTTCCACTGTTTCTCCATCTATTTCCCATGTAGTGATGGGACCAGATACCATGATCTTCGTTTTCTGAATGTTGAACTTTAAGCCAACCTTTTCACTCTCCACTTTCAATTTCATCAAGAGGCTTTTTAGCCCCTCTTCACTTTCTGCCATAAGGGTGGTGTCATCTGCATATCTGAGGTTATTGATATTTCTCCCAGCAATCTTGATTCCAACTTGTGTTTCTTCCAGTCCAGCGTTTCTCATGATGTACTCTGCATATAAGTTAAATAAACATGGTGACAATATACAGCCTTGACGTACTCCTTTTCCTATTTGGAACCAGTCTGTTGTTCTATGACCAGTTCTAACTGTTGCTTCCTGACCTGCATACAGATTTCTCAAGAGGCAGATCAGGTGGTCTGGTATTCCCATCTCTTTCAGAACTTTCCACAGTTGATTGTGATCTACACAGTCAAAGGCTTTGGCATAGTCAATAAAGCAGAAATAGATGTTTTTCTGGAACTCTCTTGCTTTTTCCATGATCCAGCAGATGTTGGCAATTTGATCTCTGGTTCCTCTGCCTCTTCTAAAACCGGCTTGAACATCAGGAAGTTCACGGTTCACATAATGCTGAAGCCTGGCTTGGAGAATTTTGAGCATTACTTTACTAGCGTGTGAGATAAGTGCAATTGTGCGGTAGTTTGAGCACTCTTTGGCATTGACTTTCTTTATAGATTGTACATGAAGAATGATAGAAAAAAGAAAACAGAAGAATACCAGTTACTTTTTTATGCAGTCATGTTCAGCATAGAAGATAGAAAATAAATTGAACATAGTGAAAAAATATGCAATAATTCTCCTTTCAGGTTAAAGAATATTCTTGGGAAAATGCAGGAATTCTGTAAAGAAAGAGATTTTACTTTTCTGTAAAGAAAGTATTTTCTGTAAAGAAAGTATTCCACATCTTGAAGCTTTTGCTCATTCTGAAAAAATACTGCTGCTGCTGCTGTTAAGTTGCTTCAGTCGTGTCCAACTCTGTGCGACCCCAGAGACGGCAGCCTACCAGGTGCCCCCGTCCCTGGGATTCTCCAGGCAAGACCACTGGAGTGGGTTGCCATTTCCTTCTCCAATGCATGAAAGTGAAAAGTGAAAGTGAAGTCGCTTAGTCATGTCCAACTCCTAGTGACCCCATGAACTGTAGCCTTCCAGGCTCCTCTGTCCATGGGATTTTCCAGGCAAGAATACCAGAGTGGGGTGCCATTGCCTTCTCCATCATGCAGGCTAGTAGTTAGAAATTCTCATGGAAGACCTTTTTTCTATTCCACCCACAACCAAAGCAGAGATAGATATAGATAGATAGATAGATGGAGAAGGGCAGATATATACATACACATACACATACATACATGAGAATGCAAGGTCTATACCACTCCCCCTCCAGAACAAGTTTTTCCTCCTTCACTGAGGTTTTAATCATATGGTTGCCAGTTCCTCAGCCTCAGGCTCTATGTCTTGAGCCCCCTATATGGCCTGCTAAAACCCAGGCTTTGGGCCATTGGAGATCATTAGATACCTCAAGGACAAAAAATACTAAGAAATAAAAAAAAAAAAAAGTGCTTTATTTTAAAAGGTACCTGGATAGTTAACCTTTTCTGCAAAATTATTTTTATACTGTAGTTGTCTTCAAACAAAATATTTGCATTATATGGATATGCAAATTAGAGAAACTGAAAAGCAAAACAATGATAATCTAGCTATAAAGCAATCTTTTAGGCTGAAAGGTAATAGTTTCCTAGTTAAGAAGTTTTATTGGGCTACTATTTCATGCATTTTTTGTTGATTTTTAGGAGATTTGTCAGCTAAAGAAAATGTTGTCAATTATTAATATTATTATAAAGTTATTTGGCAACCAAGATTGAAATAGTGAAAGCAATGTATGTTAGGACATTTTAACATTTATTTGTGAGAAGGTTGTATTCAAAAAGCCTGGAGAAAATAAATCCTTTTTATTTCTAGGTTCTCCAGTAATGACTTGCATATAATTTAGGATCTCTATACTTCCAGGTATTTCTAAAATCTTTTATTTTAGCTGTTAGCATAAGGAATAAAAATACATCATAAACATTTTTCTGGAGTTCAAGAGACTACAAAAAATAAAACATTGGATATTGCTTATTCTTTGACTAAAGTGCATTCATAATGACAAAATAGTTGAAAATATTAAAATTATTAAAAAATACCTTCTTAACTTGTGCCTCATGAAGAAGCCTCTATTGTATTACTTGTGTTGTAGCTATTTAAGTACAATCAACTTCATTGTCTAAATTCTTGCTTTAGGAAGTTTTAAAAAGCTAACTAGAGATTATTCTGAAATTTGCAATTTAAAGGCATGATGATAATTTTTACATAAACAACTAATAATTACTTTCTTTATAGCAGGGAGAATATCCCTAATTGATATAAATATGTTGTTGCATTCTTCAAAATCACCATCTTTACTTATAAGGAATTTTGTCACTATGAATATAACAGGGTCAAAACCAAATCAACTGTTTAATGATCTAAGTAACTGGCAATTACATAGAGGATAAATAATAAAAATCACCATGAAATTATTTTTTCCTTTATATTTTATAGACATGGTCAAAAAGTTATGCTATAAATTATTCTGTATTTTAGTCTATAACCTCAACTTTCTAGAATATTGGCATAACTTATTTGGTACTAAACAGATATTTTCTTATTAATTAGAACAATTTGGACTCCTTATTCAAGCTTATTTAAATTCTTTCTTATGTAGCTTAGAGAAAATTCAATATGTTCCAAAGAAAAGCCATAGTGACATCTTAAAGATTAATAGCAAAATATTTGTGGCAACAAGTAACTTCAATCCAGCTCAAAAACTTTTGTATGAAAGTGATAATCTTGTAAGTCACTCTTCACTTTAGTATCTATGATCTGAGGAGCCAGCAATTTAAATATAGTGCCTCAGTGAAAATATTCTCTTTTCTTTCTTGGATTATCTCAGTGATTCTTGTTGCCCCAAACTGGGTCCTCTGGTCTTTAAGCCAAAGACTGGGGAGTCTTGATTCACATTTTAGGCACCCTGTGCAGTACAGACTGTAACTAGTATTTGAATAATTGCCACAGTTGTATTCCTCACATGATCTCTATTCTCAATGAAAGTGTTCATGTTAACAAATTAATAGCATTTCTCTGTATGGAACATCTCGAGGCATTCAGGCATGCAAAATATGATATAGGCAAAATGTGATCACCACCTATGGTATTTTCCCCACTCTACCTTCAGCTGCTGCTGCTGCTAAGTCACTTCTGCTGTGTCGGATTCTATGCGACCCCATAGACGGCAGCCCACCAGGCTGTGCGTCCCTGGGATTCTCCAGGCAAGAACACTAGAATGGGGTGCCATTGCCTTCTCCATACCTTCAGCTCTTGCTCCTCATTTCAGGGACCTCTTGTACTGCTTGAGTTCAGCTATGTCAATAAAGAGACAATATATTAATAATAATAAATTTATTACTATAAATAATGTATCATCACCCCAGGAGTTCATATATTTTAAAACTGAAACACAGAAGGGTATCTCTTTATATTTGCTCATTCGTGACTCTTTGTGACCCCATGGATCTTGCCAGGCCTCTCTGTCCATGGGATTCTCCAGGCAAGAATACTGGAGGGTTGCCATTTCCTTTTCCAGGGCATCTTACTGACCCAGGGATCAAACCTGGGTCTCCTGCTTTGCAAGCAGATTCTTTACTGTCTGAGCCACCAGAGAAGCCAAATGCTTTATCAAAATAATAACTTTCTAGTGGAGAAATGATAGATGTGACTGAAAGATATTTGGGTGGTTTGGTCACACAGCACCCTTGATTGATGACTGATATTCTGATTGCCCTTAATACTAATGTAGTTTCACTTATTTTTCTGAATATTTAAGGATAGTTTGGAGAATTATTTAATATAGAATATTTAAAATTTTACATGTCAAAAGTAAAGAAAGTGACAAACTACAAATAAGAGACAATGTCTGTCTTGTTTATATTCTTGTTAAAAATATACCTTCACAGAATTTATTAAAAATTACATAATGAAAAATTATCTATTAGTAAGAAGAAATATGTGTCTTAGCTTTGTTAGATGGCCATGTCATAATCTTTTTTCAGCATACTAGAAGTCTTAGTCACACAGGAAAAGATAAAAAAGAGTTAATATTCATTCAAAAGAGCTATATTTTGACTGCATAACTTAGAGATACTATTTTCCCAGTCTTATATCTGTTTCAGACCAAAGCCTTATGGTTTTTTCATGGAGATATTATTTCCTTATGCTACTGGGAAAAGCCGTGACCAAATTTTCAGGTAATGAGGATTGATAGAGCCACATTCCCTGCTCCTATTATTTTTAATACCCAACTTTTTATTAGCATTGGTGTATTAATGTTTAAAGTCTTTAAACTTACATATAAGTCATAACTGGTTCTTAATAAAAGTCAGTTTATAGAAGCACAAATTCATTCCTAATATTTTCTTTTATTTTTCCTCTTATTCTTGTTTATTTCCACAGTGCCAGGATGGTAGTGTATTGTTACTACTCAATTGAATTGGAGATCAACTATTGCATTATTATCAACTAATTTCTTGTTTTTAGTTTTATTGCTTAAAATTCATTTGCAGATAAAAGAATATAAGCAGCCTTAATGTATGAACTCATACATTATATCCTTCATAGCCCTCGTAGCTTAGTCACTAAAGAATCTGCCTGCAATGCAGGAGACCCGCGTTTGATTCCTCAGTGGGAAAGATCCCCTGGAGAAGGAAATGGCAATCCACTCCAATATTCTTGCCTGGAGAATCCCATGGACAGCGGAGCCTGGCAGGCTATAGTCCATGGAGTAGCAAGAGTCAGACACGATTTAATGACTAAACCACACAAACACAAAGTATGAACTGGAAAAAATACTCTGACTTTAATTAGTTTAAATTTTATATTTATTAACTAAGAAGAAAGAACTAGGAGGCAGTTTTGACTAACACCCGATTTTAATGGTGATTTCACATGACAGTAGCAGTACTATCTGCTTTATTGTCTAGTTTATTGCAGTGTTTTTTTGCTGTTGCAAAATAGGAAGAGAATCTTTATACAAATAAGTGCTTATATAAATAGAAGTTATCTCTCTGCACTTTATCTGGATACTCTTCTGATAAACCTATCTGAAGTTTCAAAAATGAATACTGTGATATTTTTATTTTAAGGCTGAATGAATAACACTATTTAATAATTGTTTTTATATTAGTGAGTATTCAATTACTATGAGACAATGATTGGGTTTAATAAACAATCTGTTCAATATTGAACAGAAAATATTTATAAATATTTGTCATAGTATTTTGAGAAGTTTAAAAAGTTATTAAAGTAATCTTAGATATCTTTATTCATGTATAAATTCAAAATTTCTAAAGGCTGTAGTTATCAAGTTATGTCTAAGTTTAAATATATCACTACTTTTTTATCTACAATTTCGGAGAAGGCAATGGCACCCCACTCCAGTACTCTTGCCTGGAAAATCCCATGGATGGAGAAGCCTGGTAGGCTGCAGTCCATGGGGTCGCTAAGAGTCAGACATGACTGAGCGACTTCACTTTCTCTTTTCACTTCCATGCATTGGAGAAGGAAATGGCAACCCACTCCAGGGTTCTTGCCTGGAGAATCCCAGGGACGGGGAGCCTGGTGGGCTGCCGTCTATGGGGTCGCACAGAGTCGGACACGACTGAAGTGACTTAGCATAGCATAGCATAGCATATTAGAGAAGTAACAGAATAACATTGGATTTCAAAATTAAGTTCTGATATAATCATAAAGAAATATTTAATTTAAACAACTCAGACTTATTTGAGATCTAATTTATAAAATATTTGTGAAGCAGACATAGAAACAAACTTGTGGTTACCAAAGCGGAGGGAGGTAAGAAGGATAAATTAGGAGTTTGGGATTAAAATACATATATTACTATATATAAAATAGATAACCAACAAGAACCTAACATATGGCACATAGAACTATACTCATATCTTATAATAATCTATAATGGAAGTAAAAGAGAATGTGTGCGTGTAAACATATATACATATGTTTACATAGGTACATATAAACATACATGCATATGCAGCTGCACGGTGCTGGAGTGGGAGTGGTGGCTTCATGGCACTGGAGCACTGAGCTGCCAAGAGGAAATACTCCACGTCCAAGGTCAGAGAAACCCCAGGGAGATGGTTAGCACTGGGAGAGGGCATCAGAGGGCAGGCAGACTAAAACCACAATCACAGAAAACTAACCAACCGAATCACATGGACCACAGCCTTGTCTAACTCAATGAAACTATGAGTCATGCTGCGTAGGGCCACCCATGATGGATGAGTCATGGTGGAAGTTCTGATAAAATGAGGTCCACTGGAGAAGGGAATGGCAAACCACCTCAGTATTCTTGCCTTGAGAACCCCATGAACAGTATGAAAAGGCAAAAAGATAGGACACTGAATGATGAACTCCCCAGCTTGGTAGGTACCCAATATGCTACTGGAGATCAGTGGAGAAATAACTCCAAAATGAATGAATAGATGGAGCCGAAGCAACAACAACACCCAGTTTTGGATGTGACTGGTGATGGAAGCAAGGCCAAATTCTGTAAAGAACAATATTGCATAGGAACCTGAAATGTTAGGTCCATGAATCAAGGCAACTAGGAAGAAGTCAAACAGGAGATGGCAAGAGTGAATGTCGACATTTTAGAAATCAGCAAATTAAAATTGACTGGAATGGGTGAGTTTAACTCAGATGATATTATATCTACTACTGTGGGCAAGAATCTCTTAGAAGAAAAGGAGTAGCCATCATAGTCAACAAAAGAGTCCAAAATTCAATACTTGGATGCAATCTCAAAAAAGGCAATGATCTCTGTTCATTTCCAAGGCAAACCATTGAGTATCACAGTAATCCAAGTCTATGCCCCAAACAGTAATGCTGAAGAAGCTAAAGTTGAACACTTCTATAAAGACCTACAAGACCTTCTAGAACTAACACCCAAAAAAGATATCCTTTTCATTATAGGGGACTAGAATGCAAAAGTAGGAAGTCAGGAAACACCTGGAGTAACAGACAAATTTGGCCTTGGAGTAAAGAATGAAAGAGGCCAAAAGCTAATAGAGTTTTGCCAAGAGAATGCATTGGTCAAACACTCTCTTCCAAACACAAGAGAAGGCTGTACACATGGACATCACCAGACGGTCAACACCAAAATGAGGTTCATTGTATTCTTTGCAGCCAAAGATGGAGAAGCTCTATACAGGCAGCAAAAACAAGACCAGGAGCAGACTGTGGCTCAGGTCATGAACTCCTTATTGGCAAATTCAGATTTGAATTGAAGAAAGTAGAAAAAAACACTAGACCATTCAGGTATGACCTAAATCATATCACTTATGATTATACAGTGCAAGTGACAAACAGATTTAAGGGACTAGATCTCATAGAGTGCCTGGTGAACTATGGATGGAGCTTCATGAGATTATACTGGAGACAGGGAGTAAGAGCACCCCAAGAAAAACAAATGCAAAAAAAGCAAAATGGCTTTCTAAGGAGGCCTTACAAATAGCTGTGAAAAGATGAGAAGCCAAAAGTAAAGGAGAAAAGGAAAGATAAACCCATTTGAATGCAGAGTTTCACAGAATAGCAAGGAGAGATAAGAAAGCCTTTATCAATCAGATCAGATCAGATCAGATCAGTCGCTCAGTCGTGTCCGACTCTTTGCGACCCCATGAACCGCAGCACGCCAGGCCTCCCTGTCCATCACCAGCTCCCGGAGGTCACCCAGACTCGCATCCATTGAGTCAGTGATGCCATCCAGCCATCTCATCCTCTGTCGTCCCCATCTCCTCCTGCCCTCAATCCCTCCCAGCATCAGAGTCTTCTCCAATGAGTCAACTCTTCGCATGAGGTGGCCAAAATACTGGAGTTTCAGCTTTAGCATCATTCCTTCTAAAGAAATTCCAGGATTGATCTCCTTCAGAATGGACTGGTTGGATCTTCTTGCAGTCCAAGGGACTCTCAAGAGTCTTCTCCAACACCACAGTTCAAAAGCATCAATTCTTCGGCGCTCAGCCTTCTTCACAGTCCAGCTCTCACATCCATACATGACCACAGGAAAGACCATAGCCTTGACTAGGCGAACCTTTGTTGGCAAAGTAATGTCTCTGCTTTTGAATATGCTATCTAGGTTGGTCATAACTTTCCTTCCAAGGAGTAAGCGTCTTTTAATTTCATGGCTGCAGTCACCATCTGCAGTGATCTTGGAGCCCAGAAAAACAAAGTCTGACACTGTTTCCACTGTTTCCCCATCTATTTCCCATGCAGTGATGGGACCAGATGCCATGATCTTCGTTTTCTGAATGTTGAGCTTTAAGCCAACCTTTTCACTCTCCACTTTCACCTTCATCAAGAGGCTTTTTAGCCCCTCTTCACTTTCTGCCATAAGGGTGGTGTCATCTGCATATCTGAGGTTATTGATATTTCTCCCGGCAATCTTGATTCCAACTTGTGTTTCTTCCAGTCCAGCATTTCTCATGATGTACTCTGCATATAAGTTAAATAAACATGGAGACAATATACAGCCTTGACGTACTCCTTTTCCTATTTGGAACCAGTCTGTTGTTCCATGACCAGTTCTAACTGTTGCTTCCTGACCTGCATACAGATTTCTTAAGAGGCAGATAAGGTGGTCTGGTATTCCCATCTCTTTCAGAATTTTCCATAGTTTATTGTGATCCACACAGTCAAAGGCTTTGGCATAGTCAATAAAGCAGAAATAGATGTTTTTCTGGAACTCTCTTGCTTTTTCCATGATCCAGCGGATGTTGGCAATTTGATCTCTGGTTCCTCTGCCTTTTCTAAAACCAGCTTGAACGTCAAGAATTTCACGGTTCACATATTGCTGAAGCCTGGCTTGGAGAATTTTGAGCATTACTTTACTAGCGTGTGAGATGAGTGCAATTGTTCGGTAGTTTGAGCACTCCTTGGCATTGCCTTTCTTTGGGATTGGGATGAAAACTGACCTTTTCCGATGCTGTAAAGAGCAATATTGCATAGGAACCTGGAGTGTCAGGTCCATGAATCAAGGCAAATTGGAAGTGGTCAAACAAGAGATGGCAAGAGTGAATGTCGACATTCTAGGAATTAGCGAACTAAAATGGACTGGAATGGGTGAATTTAACTCGGATGACCATTATATCTACTACTGTGGGCAGGAATCCCTCAGAAGAAATGGAGTGGCCATCATGGTCAACAAAAGAGTCCAAAATGCAGTACTTGGATGCAATCTCCAAAATGATAGAATGATCTCTGTTCGTTTCCAAGGCAAACCATTCAATGTCACAGTAATCCAAGTCTATGCCCCAACCAGTAACGCTGAAGAAGCTGAAGTTGAAAGGTTCTATGAAGACCTACAAGACCTTTTAGAACTAACACCCAAAAAAGATGTCCTTTTCATTATAGGGGACTGGAATGCAAAAGTAGGAAGTCAAGAAACACCTGGAGTAACAGGCAAATTTGGCCTTGGAATACGGAATGAAGCAGGGCAAAGACTAATAGAGTTTGGCCAAGAAAATGCACTGGTCATAGCAAATACCCTCTTCCAACAACACAAGAGAAGACTCTATACATGGACATCACCAGATGGTCAACACCGAAATCAGATCGATTATATTCTTTGCAGCCAAAGATGGAGAAGCTCTATACAATCAGCAAAAACAAGACCAGGAGCTGACTGTGGCTCAGACCATGAACTCCTTATTGCCAAATTCAGACTGAAATTGAAGAAAGTAGAGAAAACTACTAGACCATTCAGGTATGACCTAAATCAAATCCCTTATGATTATACAGTGGAAGTGAGAAATAGATTTAAGGGCCTAGATCTGATAGATAGAGTGCCTGATGAACTATGGAATGAGGTTCGTGACATTGTACAGGAGACAGGGATCAAGACCATCCCCATGGAAAAGAAATGCAAAAAAGCAAAATGGCTGTCTGGGGAGGCCTTACAAATAGCTGTGAAAAGAAGAGAAGCGAAAAGCAAAGGAGAAAAGGAAAGATATAAACATCTGAATGCAGAGTTCCAAAGAATAGCAAGAAGAGATAAGAAAGCCTTCTTCAGTGATCAATGCAAAGAAATAGAGGAAAACAACAGAATGGGAAAGACTAGGGATCTCTTCAAGAAAATCAGAGATACCAAAGGAACATTTCATGCAAAGATGGGCACAATAAAGGACAGAGATGGTGTGGATCTAACAGAAGCAGAAGATATCAAGAAGAGGTGGCAAGAATACACAGAAGAACTGTACAAAAAAGAGCTTCAAGACCCAGATAATCATGATGATGTGATCACTGAGCTAGAGCCAGACATCTTGGAATGTGAAGTCAAATGGGCCTTTATCAATGGTCAATGCAAAGAAATAGAAGAAAACAATAGAATGGGAAAGACTAGAGATATCTTCAAAAAATTTTGAGATACCAAGGGAACGTTTATACAAAGATGGGCAGAAATAAAGGACAGAAATTGTATGGACCTAACAGAAGCAGAAGATATTAAGAGGTGGCAAGAATACACAGAAGTACTGCACAAAAAGTTTTTCATGATCCAGGTCATCATGATGATATGATCACTCACCTAGAGCCAGATATCCTGGACCATGAAGTTAAGTAGGCCTTAGGAAGCATTACTACAAACAAAGCTCATGGAGGTGATGGAATTCCAGCTAAGCTATTTCAAATCCTAAAAGATGATGCTGTGAAAGTCTGCATCAATATGCCAGCAAATATGGAAAATTCAGCTGGGGCCACAGAACTGGAAAAGGTCAGTTTTCATTCCAATCCCAAAGAAAGGCAATGCCAAAGAATGCTCAAACTACTGCACAATTGCACTCATCTCTCATGCTAGTAAAGTAATGTTCAAAATTCTCCAAGCCAGGCTTCAGCAATACATGATCCATGAACATCCAGATGTTCAAGCTGATTTTAGAAAAGGCAGAGGAATCAGAGATCAAATTGCCAACATCTGCTGGATCATCAAAAAAGAGAGTTCCAGAAAAACATCTGTTTCTACTTTATTGACTATGCCAAAACCTTTGACTGTGTTGATCACAACAAACTGTGAACAATTCTTCAAGAGAAGGGAATACCAGGCCTGCTGACCTCCCTCATGAGAAATCTATATGCAGGTCAGGAAGCAACAGTTAGTATTGGACTGTAACTACAGACTGGTTCCAAATAGGAAAAGGAGTATGTCAAGGTTGTATATTGTCACCCTGCTTATTTATCTTATATGCAGAGTACATCATGTGAAATGCTGGGCTGGGTGAAGCACAAGCTGGAATCAAGATTGCCGAGAGAAATATCAATAACCTCAGATGTGCAGATGACACCACCCTTATGGCAGAAAGCAAAGAACTAAAGAGCCTCTTCATAGTGAAAGAGGAGAGTGAAAAAGTTTGTTTATAGCTTAACATTTAATAAACTAAGATCATGGCATCTGGTCCTATCACTTCATGGCAAATAGATGGGGAAACAGTAGAAACAGTGGCAGATTTTAATTTCTTGGGCTCCAAAATCTCTGCAGGTGGTGACTGCAGCCATGAAATTAAAAGACGCTGCTCATTGGAAGAAAATCTATGACCAACCTAGACAGTGTATTAAAAAGCAGAGACATTACCTTGCCAACAAAGGTCCATCTAGTCAAGGCTATGGTTTTCCCAGTAGTCATGTATGGATATGAGAGTTGGATTATAAAGAAAACTGACCACTGAAGAATTGATGCTTTTGAATTGTGGTGTTGGAGAAGACTTGAGAGTCCCTTGGACTGCAAGGAGATCCAACCAGTCCATCCTAAAAGAGATCAGTCCTGATGATGAAACTGAAACTCCAATACTTTGGACACATGGTGCTAAGATCTAACTCTTTGGAGAAGACCCTGATGCTGGGAAAGGTTGAAGGCAGGAGTAGAAGGTAACAACAGAGGATGAGATGGTTGGATGGCATCACCGACAGGATGGACATAGTTTGAGTAAACTCTGGGAGTTGGTGCTGCAGTCCATGGGGTCACAGAGTCGGACATGACTGAGCTACTGAACTGAATAAGTGATATTTGTCTTTCTCTGTTTGACTTGCTCTGTGATTTTCAGTCCTGTGGGGCAGGGTCTGTCCTTTTGTTGAAGTTAGAAGCCCCCAGATCCCATTCTAAGCCATGGTTTGAGCTAGGCAGGATTGGAACTTTCCTGCGGGAAAGGCGCTGTTCTGCATTCCTTTGCAGGAGCTGTCTGTGAGATGTGTGAGTCTTTGATGCTGCCTGCCACCCCAGGTGCATGCCCACAAAGTTTATTGTTGCTGTCGGTCCTCAGTGGCCACCTCTACTTGGGAATTCCAGTAATTCGCTCAGAGGTCCCTTAGATTTGTGAGCTCACAAATCCACCTGCATGAGAAACCACCAGAGATGAATCCTGAGCCTGCAGCTAACCGTTCATGCCCTCAGATGTGTGGGCATGGTCCTGGTCCCTAAATCTGCCAGAGCAAGACTCTCCTGGAGTGGCCTCTCTGTGCCCCTGTTGGGATTGCTGATAATCAGCTCAGATTTCACTCGATCTCTGTGTGTGCTTACCCACAAACTTCTCAGAATCTTTGAATCCAGAGCCACATGCTGCTACGATCTGACGCTGGGGCAGCTCTGGCAGACCCATTCTCCTCCTTTCCCATGTTGTCAAGGGGACTCCTGTGGTGCACTTGTGCTGTCTTGCGTGTGGCCCCACTTGCTACCCAGGCCACATTCCAGGCCCTTTGAGCTGTCTCCATGCAGCCAAACTGAGTCTCCCTGGGTCTTGTGGGCTGAAGCCTAAGTTTCAGCACCTAGCTGCAGCTCACACCAGCAGCCTGGGTCTTGGGATGGAAAGTGCAGTAGCATGACCAGGGTAGTTGTGTGGGTTTCTCTGCCCTGTGTAGCTGTAGACCAGCTCCCACACCTTCCTCTCCAGCCTCTGAGGCTCCAGTCTCCTGTTGGACCTCCCAGCCCATGATGTAGCTTGCCAGGGTGAGGGAAATTTCTTCGTTCACAGCTCTCTCCCAGGGACATAGGTACCATCCTCATTCCTCATCTTCTTGTTCCCTTTGTCCTGCTTGGTTATATGGGAATCTTGCTTACAGCTTTGATTGAATGAAATCTTCTGGAAGTTTTCCGTGGATATTCTGTGAGAACTGTCCCACATGTAGACGTATTTTTCACATCTCCATGTCCCTTACTCTACCATCTTGATATCCTTCTTGAAACCATTAATTTCTGGGAAAAACTATTTAATTTTCTTAAGAATTCTTGAGATCAGTAAAACTGTGCATCTTAGAAATTATTGAAAATTTTGGAAAGTAAAATTTAATACATATTATAATGGGAACACTGCATTCAGAAATTCAGAGAAATTAGAGCTATATCCTTATGTAAATTAGCTTAAAATACAGAGTTTCTCCAAAGTGACTTGCAATTTCTGAATATGATGACATTCCCAATAAAGTTTCCACTAAAATAGCAATTTATACATCTTAAAACATTTTCCTAACATAATTGTATAATAAATACTTCTAAATTCAGTGTTAATCAGTCAGAAGTAAACAAGAAAAGATTTTAAAAAATAAACAGGTGTTATCTACCCTGAGAAAATCTGTCTCTAAAAGTATGGAGCGTTAGCAGAGCCGTTTTGATTACTATGGATGCTTTAACAAATGATATACGGGCTAGAGCTGATTTGCCTGTGATGATTACTGTTGATCATGAATTGGGCAAAATGATTGGCTCAGTCACATGCTGGACATGAGAGCACCATTATTCCTTGAACAGAGCAGTTCCAGAATAACACTAGTGAAATTCATAGGATGCAAAGTAGCATATTAAAAAGGAACATTAGACTCTGGGGTTGGTAAATCTTATCTTTGTTTTCAGTCTATTCAGCTTTCTAGATATTGACCTTGGGTAATTTATTTAGGTGCTCTCAACCTTTGTTTCATCATTATAAAATATAAACCAAATATATTCTTCAGAGTTTTCAAGTGTAAAGTTAGTAGGAAGCAACATACTAATATTCGCTATATGTCTGGAAAAAATATAAAAGGGAGAGTGTAATCAATGACAAAATTATAAGTAGGCTTTACATATGTAATACATATGAAACATCTGTGATAATAATAACCAGTGCCTAGTGTGAAAATCTGACATCTTACCATTTAGACTTTGCTAACTTAGGTGTAATCCAGAGGTCTGCAGGCCTCTCAAATCTTTCTGTAAGAGATCAGATAGCAAATGCGAGCTACCCTTGTGGTCAGTGTGGCAACTATTCTACTTAACTATTGTGGCACAAAAACTGCCATAGGCAATATGAAAAATAAAGAATGCCACTGTGTTCCAGTAAATCACTATATGTGGGCACTGAAGTGTGAATTTTATATAATTATTGGGGTGTAAAAATAATGTATTTCTTTAAATTTTTCAAATATTTAAAATGTAAAAATCATTCTGAACTTACAGGCTACAAAATCAGGCAGTAAGCCAAATTGGGCCAGCAAAAGAGTTTGTAACTGGTGTGGACTAAATTAATAATATTAGGAGAATATGTATATCTGGCTTTGTAAAAAGAATGTTCCGGAATTAATTTTTTTATTATTAATAAGGAACTAGAATAAAACTTAATTAAGAAAAGTCAAGGGAAGTTCCCAAGTCACCAGTTGATTATTTACATATGGCACTTAGGTGGGTGTCAAGCAGAGGTATTTAAGAGTTATCAGAATATTCTTGGTAATTGAAGCATCGGGAGTAGAAGAGACTCCCCAATATCAATAAATTCAAATATGTGTGAACAAGGTCTGTGTCTGCTTTGTTCATTCCTGTAACTGTGCATTCCAGAAGAGCATCTACCAAATCTCAAGTACTTACTACATATTTTTGATTTTTCTCACAGGATAGATACAATACAATAATGCATTGGCAATATAGGAGTAAACATAAAAGAAATAAGAAGGCAGCTATTAGAAAGCCCCCAAAGTAAGTCTTGCTTTTCTCCACAAATTCTATGTAGTGATGGCAAATGATGATTCTAAAACCCAATTGCATCATACTCTTCTACTCTTTATAACATCACAGTTACTCCTCATTGCTTACTCTGAGATGTAAATGAATTTTGGTAATTGTCTCCCTACTCATCTCCCTCCTGCATCTCTTTCACTTATCTCTCATTTTACTTGTGTAGGATTGATCTCAATCTCCAGAATGGACATTTCACAAGAAGATACTTTTGGGGGTTTCGGTTTGTTGTTGGGGGTGCCGCCCCACGGCGGCCCGTCCCCACCACTCCCAAGCCAACTCAACTCATGTCCATCCTTCAGTGATCCATCCAACTATCTGATCCTCTTTGTCCCATTCTCCTCCTTCAATCTTTCCCCTCCCTTTACCATGGTTGTTCTTCGCTCAGGTGGCAGTATTGGGTTTCCAACTTCATCATCTTCTTTCGACCCGCCCTTGCCTTCGTCTTCTACAACATTCTCACATTCTTGAGCACATGTCTTAATTGATCTGTCTCAATGACGCTCCACGTTTTTATTCAATGGTCCTTTTTGTTGTTGTTGTTCAGTTCAGTAGCTCAGTTGTGTCCGACTCTGCAACACCATGGACTGCAGCATGCCAACTTCCTTCCTGTCCATCACCAACTCCCAAAGGTAACTCAGACTCATGTCCATCCTGTCAGTGATGCCATCCAACTATCTGTCCCCTCTGTTTCTCCCCTACTTCTCTCTCTGCCTTCAATCTTTTCCAGCATCAGGGTCTTTCCAATGAGTTAGTTCTTCGCATCAGGTGGCCAAAGTATTGGAGTTTCACTTCAGCATCAGTCCTTCCAATGAATATTCAGGACTGACTTCGCTTTGGGATAGGCTAGTTGGATCTCTCTTGCAGTTCATCAGGGATGTTCAAGGGTCTTCTCCAGCACCACAGTTCAAAATCACCAATTCTTTAGTGCTTAGATTTCTTTATGTCCATGATCTTTTATCTCATATCCAGACATGACTACTGGAAAAACCATAGCTTTGACTGGATAGACTTTTGTTGGCAAAGTAATGTCTCTGCTTTTTAATATGCTGTCTAGGTTGATCATAGCTTTTATCCAAGGAGCAAGTATCTTTTAATTTCATGGCTGCAGTCACCATCTGCAGTGATTTTGAAGCCCCAAAATATAAAGTCACTGTTTCTATTGTTTCCCCATCTATTTGCCGTGAAGTGATAGGACCAGATGCCATGACCATAGTTTTCTGAATGTTGAGTTTTAAGCTAACTTTTTCACTCTCCTCTTTCAATTTCATCAAGAGAAACTTTAGTTCTTCTTTGCTTTCTACCATAAGGGTGATGTCATCTGTGAATCTGAAGATATTGAAATTTCTGCCAGCAATCTTGATTCCAGTGTGTGCGTCATCCAGCCTGGCATTTTGCATGATGTACTCTGCATGTAAGTTAAATAAGCAGGGTGACAAAATGCAGCCTTGACATACTCCTTTCCCAATCTGGAACCAGTCTGTTATTTCATGTCCAGTTCTAACTGTTGCTTCTTGACCTGCATACAGGTTTCTCATGAGGCAGGTAAGGTGATCTGGTGTTCCCATCTCTTGAAGAATTTTCCGCAGTTTGTTGTGATCCACACAAAGGCTTTGACATAGTCAATAAAGTAAAAGTAGATTTCTTTTTTTGGAACTCTCTTGCTTTTTTGATGATCCAATGGATGTTGGCAGTTTGACCTCTGGTTCCTCTGTCTTTTCTAAATCCAGCTTGAAGATCTGGAAATTCAAGGTTCAAGTACTATTGAAGCATGGCTTGGAGAATTTTGAGCACTACTTTGCTGGCATGTGAGATGAGTGCAATTGTGCAGAAGCTTTCTTTGGCATTGTTTTTCTTTGGGATTGGAATGAAAACTGACCTTTTCCAGTCCTGTGGCCACTGCTGAGTTTTTCCAAATTTGCTGGCATATTGAGTGCAGCACTTTTACAGCATCATCTTTTAGAATTTGAAATAGATCAGCTGGAATCTCATTACCTCCATGAGCTTTGTTTGTAGTGATGCTTCCTAAGGCCCACTTAACTTCATGGTCCAGGATATCTGGCTCTAGGTGAGTGATCACACCATCGTGGTTATCTGGGTCATGAAGATCATCTTTGTATAGTTTTTCTGTGTATTCTTGCCACCTCTTTTTAATATCTTCTGCTTCTGTTATGTCCATACCATTTCTGTCCTTTATTGTGCCCATCTTTGTATGAAATGTCCCCTTGGTATCTCTAATTTTCTTGAAGACATCTCTAGTCTTTCCCATTCTATTGTTTTCCTCTATTTCTTTGCATTGATCACTGAGGAAGGCTTTCTTATCTCTCCTTGCTATTCTTTGGAACTCTGCATTCAAATGGGTATATCTTTCCTTTTCTCCTTTGCCTTTCGCTTCTTGTCTTTTCACAGCTATTTGTAAGACCTCCTCAGGCAACCATTTTGTTTTTTTGCATTTCTTTTTCTTGGGGATGGTCTTGATCTCAGCCTCCTGTAAAATGTCATGAACCTCTGCTGTAGTTCTTCAAACACTCTATCAGATCTAATCCCTTAAATCTATTTGTCACTTCCACTGTATAAACGTAAGGGATTTGATTTAGGTCATACCTGAATGGTTTAGTGGTTTTTCTTACTTTCTTTAATTTAAGTCTGAATTTGCCAGTAAGGAGTTCATGATCTGAGCCACAGTCTGCTCCTGGTCTTGTTTATGCTGACTGTATAGAGCTTCTCCATCTTTGGCTGCAAAGAATATTATCAATCTGATTTTGATATTGACCATCCGGTCATATCCAGATATAGAGTCTTTGTTTGTGTTTTTGGAAGAGGGTGTTTGCTATGACTAGTGCGTTCTCTTGGCAAAACACTGTTAGCCTTTGCTCTGCTTTATTTTGTACTCCAAGGTCAAATTTGCCTGTTATTCCAGGTTTTTCTTGACTTCTTATTTTTGCATTCCAGTCCCCTAGAATAAAGAAGACATCTTTTTTGGGTGTTAGTTCTGGAAGGTCTTGTAGGTCTTCATAGAACCCTTCAGCTTCAGCTTCTTCAGCATTGCTGGTTGGGGCATTGACTTTGATTGCTGTGATATTCAATGGTTTGCCTTGGAAACTAACAGAGTTCATTCTGTCATTTTTGAGATTACATCCAAGTGCTGCATTTCGAACTCTTTTGTTGACCATGATGGCTACTGCATTTCTTCTAAGGTTTCCGCCCACAGTAGTAGATATAATGGTCATCTGAGTTAAATTCACCCATTCCAGTATAGTAAATATGCATATTTGCTTCATGCAGTAGCCTTATATCCATACTAAGTATAAGTTTTAGAATGATGTCAATGCACAGAGAGACGTGGCTCTTACCAGAAAAAAAAAAAAAAAAATCATCACCCTCCTCAGGACTTGACTGATGTTTGCACTTAGTAGCATCTCTAGATCTTTTCAGCCAGTAGTTGCTGAAGTATGGGAATAATTTCATGGTGTGAGATTTAAGGCAGGCCTCTGATCATCTCTCCTGTATCACTTCTGGGCTTCACCTCTCACTTGCCCAGTTGCCCAGTTCCACTTTTCTGTGTATCATGCTAAGCATTTTTTACTGCCATTATCTCCTGAGAGAGAAGGAAAAAAAAAAAAAAAGTACTAAAGAGCTAATTGTCACAACTTTTAAATGGAATAAACCTAACAACAATGCTATCTTAGAAGTTATTCTTTAAAGATAACTCCAGTATAGTAAATATACATTAGAAATTAGTTCTTTCTTTGTTGAGGTGGATAGAACAAACATACTCAGTGCTTCAATTTCAATGCTTTTGTTGTAGAGAGATACACTGATGAGGGAACATTTGAAAAAGTCCTGTCAATTTATAAACTCACTTCTCAAAATGGGCTACTTTATACACACCATGTTTATTTAACTTATATGCAGAGTACATCATGAGAAATGCTGGACTGGAAGAAACACAAGCTGGAATCAAGATTGCTGGGAGAAATATCAATAACCTCAGATATGCAGATGACACCACTCTTATGGCAGAAAGTGAAGAGGAACTAAAAAGCCTCTTGATGAAAGTGAAAGTGGAGAGTGAAAAGGTTGGCTTAAAGCTCAACATTCAGAAAACGAAGATCATGGCATCTGGTCCCATCACTACATGGGAAATAGATGGAGAAACAGTGGAAACAGTGGAAAGAGTGTCAGACTTTGTTTTTCTGGGCTCCAAAATCACTGCAGATGGTGACTGCAGCCATGAAATTAAAAGACGCTTACTCCTTGGAAGGAAAGTTATGACCAACCTAGATAGCATATTCAAAAGCAGAGACATTACTTTGCCAACAAAGGTTCGCCTAGTCAAGGCAATGGTCTTTCCTGTGGTTATGTATGGATGTGAGAGCTGGACTGTGAAGAAGGCTGAGTGCCGAAGAATTGATGCTTTTGAACTGTGGTGTTGGAGAAGACTCTTGAGAGTCCCTTGGACTGCAAGGAGATCCAACCGGTCCATTCTGAAGGAGATCAGCCCTGGGATTTCTTTGGAAGGAATGATGCTAAAGCTGAAACTCCATGTATTTTGGCCACCTCATGCGAAGAGTTGACTCATTGGAGAAGACTCTCATGCTGGGAGGGATTGGGGACAGGAGGAGAAGGGGACGACAGAGGATGAGATGGCTGGATGGCATCACTGACTCGATGGATGTGAGTCTGAGTGACCTCCGGGAGTTGGTGATGGACAGGGAGGCCTGGCGTGCTGCAATTCATGGGGTCACAAGAGTCGGACACAACTGAGCAGCTGATCTGATCTGATCTGATCTGATACATACAGATTCTATTTTCCTTATTTCAAGGGTGAAAAATGCAGATTATGTGGTACTGCCCACAAAGCATAGATATACTTTACACTTTTGTACATTAATGGGTGGTAGGAAATAAAATGGTAGTATTGCACTGCTATTAGTTGTAATCAGAGTGGATCACATCTTAGGTTCTTGATAGAGTTGTCTGTTAAGAGAGTGGATATTAGTATCAGTACCTCCTAGTTTCTCTTTTTATAAAGATGTCAAGAGCCATTTAATTTTTTAAAAATCACGTCATTGGATTAAATTTATTGGGCCTTCATACTCTCATTTCTGAGATCAGTTATGAGCTTGGACAGCCTCTTTTATGTGACCATCAGAACCTTTACTCTGAGCTAGAAATGAATGTCAAAGACTTATCCTAGGGCTATCTTGAATCATTTCAAGGAATAGTTATTATTTCTGAAGCTGTATTCTTATTTAAAAAAAAAAAGTCTCTAAAACAGTTTGTGCTGAACAGAGGGATCTTGAAATAAGACCAGTAATCCTGTATGTATGTGCTATGTAGTACTTTACTTTCTGGAATATGGTGGATTGCTAATTCATAATAACTTATATTTTTCCTTCTCTTTCAGTGAGAGTTTTGAACTTTTTACTTGAGCCAATTATAAAACACCACCCTACAAATCTTTGAATAAATTAATTTAATATTTGAATAAGAAATGATGAATCTATGTAGTGATGTAAAAGTCTTTAAATGAATAAACATGAATTTTAGTGAAATCATTTAATTAGTACACAGAAAAAAGCTAAAAGGAGAGATTTAATACAGAATATAGGAAATGTTAGGTCATTCTATTTGACCTAACATTTTTTAGAAGAGGTACAGAGA
Source organism: Tragelaphus eurycerus (assembly GCA_935064755.1). Taxonomy (NCBI): domain Eukaryota; kingdom Metazoa; phylum Chordata; class Mammalia; order Artiodactyla; family Bovidae; genus Tragelaphus; species Tragelaphus eurycerus. Next base: position 457,360 of record CAKXYN010000097.1, on the reverse strand, counting down.
TTTTGAGATATTTTCTTGTCCAGAAATAATTTGTATCTGGGTATAGAAGTTGTTTCCTTACTAAAAGTCTAGATACACTAGGAAAAGCAATTCAAGTAACCAATTGAATTAAACATTAAGCTTATTAAATTATTACTTGAGACCCTGATTTTATTTTTCTGTCTTCAAATAGTTGAACAGTTGAATAGTTGAACAGAAATAACAGAATAGTTATATCTGAATAACATTAACATACTTTCAATTAAAACTGAGCATTTTTTTTCTGGAAATGATTTCAATTTCTGGATAAAAAATACTCATAATCATTTTACCCTGTGAAATAGTCTATGGAATCAGCATAAATAACTGTATTTTTTTCTTTCCATTAATTATAATTATATGACTGTCTTGGAAACCCAAGCAGAAAATGATCTTTGTTTCTATTTTAACATATGTTTCAGATTCTAAGTATCATAGCATCCAACCATGGATTGAAATAAATTCTCTCACCTTGGCTATGTCTATTTAGTGTAGAAAATGGTATTAGTTTGTAAATAAGGTTAACGTCTCTACTCTTGGAATTAACCATACACAGGTAAAATGGCATTCTAGATTTATTTTGATCTGTGATGCTCTGATTCATTTGGTTAATTCTTTGTTTGAATTATAATGCTTATTTAACCACTGTGAAATGATTTGTTCTGTTTTGTTTTTTTTTTTCTTAAGAACAAATCCATGTCTATTAATTATCCAAACCTTGAGTCCAAGTATCTGTATTGTTTAAGGATCTGGTAAATGGACCACTCCTTTACAAAGCTTTCTTTACTCATGAACTTCATTTACCTTTCTCCTTTCTAAAAATTCAGAACTTAATTATATGCTGGCTGTGTCTCCTGTGATTTATGAATCATTACAAGTGGTAGGCTTTGCTTTCAGTAAAATTATAGCCTAATTGTTACTTAGTTCACCTACATTCCCCACCTCAACAAATGTGGTAATAAACAGGTGTCTGTAGAACCACCGATATTTCACTTTATAGAGAGTTTTGGTTTGTGACTTTTTAAAAATTTGTGTTTACCATTGCTTTAAAAATCCAAGATATAGAAGTGTTTCAGGAAAGATAGTGAAACTGGAAAGGAGAAAGAAAAATGGAGAATTTACACTCTGTGTTTGCAGAAAGCCTCCCATTGTTGTTGAATATAGCAACTAGTAGGTAAGATCATTTTAATGCTAAGATTTTGTTAAGAAATCATGATTTTGGAGAAAAAGTGCTAAATTTTATTTGGAATATTATTGGAATAATTGAATAGTGAACAAAATGCATTTACTTTTTTTCAAATTCCCTGATGCTGCCACATTTTTTCCCAAGTATAGTAAGGTAACTACAGTTTACTTATTACACAATTCCCTTGTTTCTTGGTCATTTTGGAAGACAAAACTTCCTAGCCTCCCTTGAAAACAGAAGGTTATCATAACTAATTTAAGTAAAACACTGAGGGTGGAAGTGTAGTGTATCATTTCCAGACAAGGCAGTAAGTCCTTTGTCCTATCTGGCTACTCTCCTGACACTGCAAACTTGAAGGCCATGTTTTGAGATGGCAAGAACAAAACATGGAGGAAGCTCGGATTCCAGAGTCACCAGATTATGGAGAATTTGCCCCATTTCCTCCTGCCAGCCCATATTAAATTGTGTATGAATGCATAATAGACTTCATTTGTGTAAAGCTAGTGAGCTTTTAAGATATGTATGTAATGCAACTAGTAATTGCTCAACCACTTGGGAAGTTCATAGCAGTAATCTAAATGCCTTTTGACTTTGCTGCTGCTGCTGCTAAGTCACTTCAGTCATGTCCGACTCTGTGCACCTCCATAGACAGCAGCCCACTAGGCTCCCCCGTCCCTGGGATTCTCCAGGCAAGAACACTAGAGTGGGTTGCCATTTCCTTCTCCAACGCATGAAAGTAAAAAGTGAAAGTGAAGTCACTCAGTCGTGTCTGACTCTTCGCGACCCCATGGACTGCAGCCCACCAGGCTCCTCCATCCATGGGATTCTCCAGGCAAGAGTACTGGAGTGGGGTGCCATTGCCTTCTCTGCTTTTGACTTTAGGTTTGAGAAAATAAATATTCCATGGTGATTCCAGTCAAATAAAATCTCCCAACATTTAAGATGGTTATGTGAAAGAACATCAACATTTATGTTAATGTTTTTACTAGTCAATCTCTTTTTTTGAATAGTTACTCAAAAATTCAGAATATAAGAAAGTTTTACTGAAGAGGAAAAGTTAAAATTTTACATAACCTCCTGATCCTCCTGCCTCTGTAACTCACTAAGAGAAGTCACTCAGTCGTGTCTGACCCTTTAAGACCCCATGGACTGTAGCCTACCAGACTCCTCCATCCATGGGATTTTCCAGCAAGAGTACTGGAGTGGGGTGCCATTTCCTTCTCCAGGGGATCTTCCTGACCCAGGGATTGAACCCAAGTCTCCCACATTGCGGGCAGATGCTTTACTGTCTGAGCCACCAGAGAAGTTTGCTTCTTGCAAAATCTGGATCGTGTAGGTCACGTAGTCTCAGAAAGTGGAGACTCACAATACTAGGAGCTGGAGCTTAGCTCACTCACCCTTGTCCTGCTTTTTGCAATCACCCAGCCTTTGCAAACCTGCTTAATCATGCCTATCCATGTATAAAAATTCTGTGGCCCCTTTTGGGGGGCTCAGAGCTTAGAGTGTTAACTCCTCTGGGCCTGCCAGTATATTAAACCTGAGTTCTCCAACTCTCCTTGTGGTGTTTGGTTTCTCAATTACTGGTTTCTGCAACATTTCTAAGTAGGTTAACCTGAAGTAAATTCCATTAACTGTAAATAAAGATACTTTTCTACTTTACCACCTAGATCATTATTAACGAAACTATATTTTTAATTGCAAAGAAAGCAGTAGATTCTTATGTTTCATTTTTAATATTGACCTTTTAAATGATTTTAAATACTCATAATAAAGACAAACTTCAAGAATACTGCCTTTTTAGAAGTTATGCCAGCAATGGACTAACCTAAAAGATTAACACAAAGATTTAACCAGTAAATACATAGTTTCTCTTCATAAAAATAGATATCATGTATGTATATTATGGATTATATTATACATTATTATATATTAAACAATATGTTGATGAATAATCCATATTTTTCCTGCTAATTTGCTTTTGCCAAGTCATCAGACCTCTTTCTGGTTCCATGTGACACTGACATTGTTGATTACTTCCACACAGATAGCTGGAAAGTCCCCTCTTGCTCTCTTTTTGGACAACACTCTATGCTTTCTTCAAAACCTCATCTAAATCTCAGCTCCTCTGTAAAACCTCCGTGTTATCTCCATCTTTGTTAGTGGCTCTTTCTTCACTCAACGTTAATTTAACAGATGGTCATTGAACTTCAACTAAGCACCAAGTAGGATGCTGAGAACGGAGCAGTAAACCAAAAGGCATAGAGGTACTTCCTCTTGTGAAGTGATGAGGAAGGGTATAGGAGATACATAAGACTCCTGATTAAATATTTCAGGCGGTAGTTGAGTATTATAAAGAAAAATAAACCAGAGTAAATTATGAAGCATGAGAGAGTGGAGGGAGATATTTTTGAAGGATGAAGGCAAGGGAAAGCAAACTTCTAGATGAATTTTACTGCAGGTCTAAATGACATAGGATACCAGCCATTTGTATATTTGAGAAAAAGAAGTCCTTACAGAGATAAAGATCAAAGAAAAAAATCATGCATGGTGTGTTCAAGAGCATCAAAGAGGCTGTTCAATTCTTGATATTAATATTTATTAATGTTATCTGGGATTCACATGAATCATTTCTGAAAGAGTAGCGTATTATTTACTGTTTTGAGCAAATCTGGTGCAGTTTCTCTGTGTCCTATTTTTTACTTTTCAAGTGAGGGATAAAATGCTTCTGGATTTAAATGAAGAATGCCAAATTAACAAAAGCTAAGATCTGGATGATACTAACAGAGGAGAAAAAAGAAGTACCCTTCATCTCTTGGGATTTTTTTTATTTTATTTTATTTTGAGAATTTCCTTGTAAATGTAATAGGAAAGAAGAACATGGGTCATTATTCCAAACCTTTGGAATATACATTCATCTCTTCAGGAGAAAGATAAGACTGGTGTACTACCTAGGGGGATATCTCCATGGTCCTGGATCTTAGTCCCTTGAAATTAAACACATACTTTCTGAGAAGTAAATCTGTCTGTAGTTCTTACTAGGTAATTAGTGGTCCTTTAAGAAAGCAAAAAACAAAAACTTACTGAAGCAAATTTGACATATCATAGAATACAGTCATTTTAAAAGAGCACTTCAATAATTTTTAAGTAAATTTGCTAGGTGGTTTAACCAGCAACATAAATCAGGTTTAGAACATTTTCATTGCCCCAGTAAGACCTTTTGTGGGCATATATTGTTAATTTTCTTCCCCTACTTGAACTGCTAATTTACTTTCTATCTCTATAGATTTCCCTTTTCTGGGCTTCACACAAATGGGATCGTATAATCTATGTCTTTTGCGTTTGGATAATTTTACTGAGAATAATGTTTTTGTCATAGTACGAATCTGCAGTTCATTCCCTTTTTGCTAAAAAAGTGTTCTATTGATATTTTGTCTATCCACGTACTGCTTGATGCACATTTGTTTCCAAGTTGAGGCTGTTATGAATAGTGAGAATAATAACATTGTGTGCAAGCTTTTGTGTGTATAGACTTTCATTTCTTTTTGATAGGTAATTAAAGATAGACTTGCTAGATCTAGGTCATATGGTAACTCTATGCTTATTTAACCTTTAAAGTGCTAGGCTGTTGAATCATATTACATTTCTATCAGAAATATAAGAAGTTTACTTTCCCTTCACATCATCACCAACCATCACCATTTAAATTTTTGTTATTATCTGTAAATTTTATAACAATTTTAGTATAAAACGGTATCTTACTATAGTTTTCATTTTCATTGCTCTAATGACTAGTGATACTAAGAATCTTTTCATGTGTTTATTAGCCATTAAAATATCTTCCCTAGTTAAAGGGTTATTCAGATCTTTTCCTCATTTCTAAAATTGGATTGTTTTGTCTTCTTGCTCTTGGTTAAGACTAAGGTTTAAATACCTTCTTTGTATTTAAATAAGGTATTTCTTTGTATTTGTATTTTTGTATCTCCAAATACAGCCCTTTATCTATATTTTGTGAATTTTCAGCTTTATGCTTGTCTTTTCATTTCCTCCTGGTGCTTTTTGAAAAACAAAAGTTTTGAATTTTGATGAGCTTCAATTTACCAATTTTGCTTTTCACAGGCTGCACTTCTTATGTCCTAGCTATGAAATTTTTGCCTAACCCAAAATCTGTTTTCTTTAAAAATGTTACTGCCTTAACTCTTATATTTAAGTCTATGATCAATTTTGAGTTAATTTTTTTACATGCCGTGAGCTAAGGGTTTCAGATCAGATCAGATCAGATCAGTCGCTCAGTCGTGTCCGACTCTTTGCGACCCCATGAACTGCAGCACGCCAGGCCTCCCTATCCCTCACCAGCTCTCGGAGGTCACTCAGACTCACATCCATTGAGTCAGTGATGCCATCCAGCCATCTCATCCTCTGTCGTCCCCTTCTCCTCTTGTCCCCAATCCCTCCCAGCATCAGAGTCTTCTCCAATGAGTCAACTCTTCGCATGAGGTGGCCAAAATACTGGAGTTTCAGCTTTAGCATCATTCCTTTCAAAGAAATCCCAGGGCTGATCTCCTTCAGAATGGACTGGTTGAATCTCCTTGCAGTCCAAGGGACTCTCAAGAGTCTTCTCCAACACCACAGTTCAAAAGCATCAATTCTTCGGTGCTCAGCCTTCTTCACAGTCCAGCTCTCACATCCATACATGACCAGAGGAAAGACCATAGCCTTGACTAGGCGAACCTTTGTTGGCAAAGTGATGTCTCTGCTTTTGAATATGCTATCTAGGTTGGTCATAACTTTCCTTCCAAGGAGTAAGCGTATTTTAATTTCATGGCTGCAGTCACCATCTGCAGTGATTTTGGAGCCCAGAAAAATAAAGTCTGACACTGTTTCCACTGTTTCTCCATCTATTTCCCATGTAGTGATGGGACCAGATGCCATGATCTTCGTTTTCTGAATGTTGAGCTTTAAGCCAACCTTTTCACTCTCCACTTTCACTTTCATCAAGAGGCTTTTGAGTTCCTCTTCACTTTCTGCCATAAGGTTGGTATCATCTGCATATCTGAGGTTATTGATATTTCTCCCGGCAATCTTGATTCCAACTTGTGTTTCTTCCAGTCCAGCATTTCTCATGATGTACTCTGCATATAAGTTAAATAAGCAGGGTGACAATATACAGCCTTGACGTACTCCTTTTCCTATTTGGAACCAGTCTGTTGTTCCATGACCAGTTCTAACTGTTGCTTCCTGACCTGCATACAGATTTCTCAAGAGGCAGATCAGGTGGTCTGGTATTCCCATCTCTATCAGAATTTTCCACAGTTGGTTCACATTTTCCCATATGAATTTACAATTGTTCCACTATCATTTATTTAAAAGGCTCTACTTACCCCAGAGAATTGCCTTGCAACATTTTCTGGCAACTGATTGACCACAAATATTAGAATTCATTTATGGACTTAATTTTTTGATTTTTCTGTGTTTATCTTAAGCTAGTAACACATTGTCTTCTAACCATATATTTGTATTAAGGTTTGAATTTGAGAAGTGAAAGTCCTCCATCTGCTTTTCAAAATTGATTTAACTATGTTTGGGTCTTATGCATTTCTATGTAAATTTTATGATTAACTTTTCAATTTCTAGACAAAAAAAAGGCTGCTGGATTTTTGATAAAGATTACATTAATCTCTAAGTCAATTTTGGTAGAAGTACCATCCTAACAATATAGAATCATCAAATCCATAGAATGGAAAATCTCATTTGCTTAGATCTTAATTCTCTCCTTAGTCCTTAATTATTTGTTTATGTCTTATGCTTCTTTAGTAAAGAGGGGGGGGGGGGGGCATTTATTATTAAGTGTTTTATTCTTTCTGATACTATTGTGAAAGAAATTGTATTTTCTGTTTCATTTGTGAATCATTTGTCATATGTAGCAAGCAATTGATTTTTGTATATTGATCTTAGGTGACCTTATTGTAACTGATTAATATAATTGTCTTTTGTGAATTTCTTAGGATCTTCTCTATGCTGAGAAGACTATCATATAATCTACAAAAAAAGAGGCAATTTTGCTTCTTTCTTTTCAATTAATATGATACCTTTTGTCATTTTTTCCTTGTGAGATTTCACTGGCTGTTCTTCAGTACAATGTTGAAAATAATGGCAAGACAGGCAACTTTGCCTTATTCTCAATTTTGGAGGAAAGGCCTTCAGTCTTTTGTCAAGTGTGATGTTTTTCTAGGATTTTCCATAGATGTCTTTATGAGGGTGAGAAATTTCCATCTATCCTAGTTTGTTGGTCTTCCTTGATAGCTCAGTTGGTATAGAATCTTCCTGCACTTCAGGAGATCCCAGTTCTATTCCCGGGTCAGGAAGATCCCCTGTAGAAGGGATAGACTACACACTCCAGTATTCTTGGGCTTTCCTTGTGGCTCAGCTGGCAACGAATCTGCCTGCAATCCTGGAGACCTGGGTTTGATCTCTGGGTTGGAAAGATCCCTTGGAGAAAGGAAAGGATACCCACTCTAGTATTCTGGCCTAGAGAATTCCATGGGCATCCATGGGGTCACAAAGAGTTGCACACAACTGAGCAACTTTAATTTTCTCTGAGAGTTTTAAAAATCATCAGTGGATGTTGGATTTTGTCAAAGACTTTATGTCCATTTTGAAAATTATGTGATCGTTTTCTTTGTTCCAATAAAATGATTTATTATATTTGTTTTGTTTTTTTTTTTTTTTTGAAAGTTAAACTTTCATTCTTGGGGTAAATCTCACCTGGCCTTATGGTATATAATTCTTTTTATGTGTTAGATTCAATTTACAACATTTTCTAGAGGATTTTTGCACCTGTATTCATGAGGTACATAGCTCTGTAGTTTAATTTGTATGGTAGTGTTATGTCTTTTTTCTGGTGGCTCTAGTATTAGAATGAAACCGGCCTGGTAAAATAGGTATGAAGTTTCTCCTCTTCTCTATTTTGTTGAAGAGTCTGTAAGACATTGTCATTATTTAATTTTTAAAGTTTAAATGAATGTATGAGTGAATGCATCTAGACCTATACTTTACCTCCTAGGAAAATGTTTAATTAATAATTCAATTTCTTTACTTGGTATATTCTAGTTTAATCAGTTGTATTTTTACTGCCAGCTTGGTCATAAGCTCAGGTCCTAAGGTTCAGGCAAATTTGCTCTGAAAGCCCTAAATGTACAGAAATATATTTACAACCACAAGGATATCATCGTAGCTCTGTAGAATTAGCAAAAGAGAAGACTGTTAGGAAGTGATAACGTAAGAGGTTAATGATGGACCTGGAAACTATTTTATGGATTTTGGATTTTACTCTGAATAGAATAGAAAAGCATTGAAGGGTTTAAAGCAGAGGTTGGATGTGATTAGATTCAGTCCTTACAATTTATACATAGTTCATATACATTTTAAAATATATATATATTTGATTATCTATTGCTACAGTATATGAACAACTTATTTCTTACTGTTGAATTTTTAAACAAACAATTTTGTAATGAAACACCAATACCAAGATATTTATTAGGTGTAATGATTACTATCCATATTGGATTCCTATGCTGTCCTTCCAGGATTTTTTTCCTTCTAGTAGAAGTATGATTTATGTATTTTATCTGCTAAAGTCTCTAAGTGATAAAACTGTCAGTCTTTATGATTAGGTCCTAAGCCTTGTTCAAACTGTGCCCACCCTCTGGATGAGCTAGAGAAGATTAGGATTTCCACAAATGCTGTCAAGGAAATTATTTGGATTTAACATTTAACCTTTAATGTAAGGTGATTAATATGTTTGCCATTATTTCTTTTCAGTGAATCACTCACACTACAATGGTCAGCGAATTCTATTACCCTTTTAGTTACCATTTCCCTTTCTCAATCGTCTAAGACGTTACACAAGCTAGTATATCCCCTTCTACCCCTGTCACATGCCATTTTACTAGCAGTGGGAGTTTTAACAATTGCAGCCGTGTGTTAGGCCAGGCGTTATTCATGCTCTATGTTCTAAGAGTGTTCAGTTCCTCATTGACAGGCAGCTGATACATGATCAGTGTCCAAAATCCCAACTAAGAATCTGTTTTAAAGCTCCACTCCTGGTGCCAACTCTCTTAAATTTGGTTATGTGTAATAGATTATAGATAAAAAGAATTATGTGTAATTTTACCTGTGAATACTTTTAGGAGATGACCTGTAATGAAGGAAGAAAGGCAGGAATTATCAGAGAGGTGAGCAGGACCTGCAGTACCTAATTTTTCACTAAAAATAATTCAACTGTGAATAATCAGGAGGGCAGCCACCTCAAAAAAATTTCATATTCCCTTTCAGTTTCTGGACCTTGACGCCCTTTTGGTCATAAGCGTCCACTCTACAGCACTGATCATATTAGATTCAGATGGATTTGTATTGTCATCTATAGGAATTGCCCAGTCCACAGAAGAATTAGCTCACCCAAGTTTCCACTATTTCCTGAGGTGGCTCAAGGTTAATGAGTGGCTGATTAAAGACTATAAAGGCAAATTTTCTTTGCCTCAATTTGAGGCAACTCTGTCATCCCAGTTCCAAAGCTCTACATACAATTCTGTAAGGTCTCAGACCCAATTACACTCAGGTCAGTTTTTCTTGTTGCCCACTCCTGTGAGTTCTTTATTTTTTTTTTCCACAGTTGTACCTGCAAAGAGCACTCTACAAACTATCTGTTCTCCATTTCAGAATCTGTACCAAGTGAACGTGATCTAAAATGAGTGGCATACTCCGTAAGAAGGCAGGGTGAATCACCCTGAACGACTAAGGCAAAAGACAAAATGGCAATAGTCCTCATTTCTAGTTCTGGAAAATCTCTAGCATTGAGTTCCTTTAGTACCTTAAATACTGTAACCCACCTCACTAGTTCTGTTTACACTCTCTTTTCTACTCTAACATGCTTAATTTCTTTCTTGCTTCAGGGGTCACACTTCATTTCTTTCTGTTGCTTTAAAATTTTTAAATCTCAGTTTTAAATTAGTGCAAAATTCCAGTTACAAAATAAATTAGTCATGAGCATGAACTGTACATTATGGGGAATATAATCAATAATAATCTGATGTCTTTGTATGGTGGAAAATACTAATTAGACTTATGGTGGGGATATTTTGTAGTGTATATAAATATTGAATCACTATGTTGTGTACCAGGAACTAACATACTGTTATAGTAATTAAACTTCAACAAATTCACTCAGAGAAAGAGATTTGTGGTTACCAGAGTTGGGGGTGGGAAGAGGAGGAATTTGATGAAGGTGGTCAAAAGTACAAACTTTCAGTCATGAGATAAATAACTACCAGGGATATAATGTACAACATAATAAATATAATAATGCTACTGTATTTTGTATATGTAAATGATTAAGAGAATAAAGATTAAGAGAACTAAGAGTTTTCATGACAATAAAACTTTTTTTTTCTTTTTCTTTTATTTTGTATCTATATGAGGAATGAATGGCTTCATAGACTTATTGTGGTAATCATTTTATGATGTATGTAAGTCAAATCATTATGCTGTATACTTTTAAACTTATACAGTGCTGGATGTCAATTATATCTGCAAAACTGAAAGAAGAAAAAAGCTGAAAGATATTAATGTGTATAGCAAGGAAATTAAGGAAAGAAACCTTTATTTTCTATTATTTTTGTTATAGCATTGTATACTGTGGGGTAATTCACTTCAATGCTTTCAATCCTGAATATTGAGCAGAACAATTATGGCTGCAATTGAGACCTGTGTCTAAAAGATTATATCATAGAAGTCTTCCTTAGAACTAGTTATCAAGCAGTGTATATCGAAATATATATTTAGAAGCTCTTATGAAGATGATATGAACATGGGCTGAGATAATGTAGAGAAACACTGAATTTTCCTTCATAAGCCTCTCTTGACAATGATTCCACTTGCTAATTATTTTAAATCCTTCGATGGTAAGACAAAGGTTAATTAGAAAAGGATTAAAAAATATATTGTAATGTTGTCAGGGGAGTAGCTTCTGGAAATGTTGGAACCTCTGAGCTAGGCTTGAGGTTTTGCAGCAGGCTGACACAAGTTGCAGTCAATTTGAGGTCAATAAAGGCTTTTAATTTTCTATGCCAAATTAATTTTGGTCTACTGTAAATCATCTCAGGACCTGAAGGAGGTGGCAGGCAGATGACAGTTATTAAAGTGTGTGGTAGAAGAGAAACTGGAGAGGCCAAGGAAAGTCCTTTAAAACTCTGACGCACAGCCTTGGCTGTATTTAACAATCATGAACTACCCACATGATGTAATGTGCAATTCTATTCAAAATAATGTAAAAACAAATTTTAAAAACCTATGAATTTATAAAGCAGTTGTTGAGTACTGTGAAGAAATTTGCAAATTTTTTCTAGGCCACAGGTTTGACTTGATGATGATTAAGTTTTTTTGTTTTTATAAAGAAAAAAAAGAAAACCTACAGGTAATTTCAAAGCATGAAACAAGTTAAATCAATATCATTTTCCACTTGCTTGGCAGGAATTCCCACTAGCCTTAAGAAAGTTAACTATTTAGAAGGTTAATTTAAGGTCTTGTACTATTTCAGAAAGTCATCATAGTAAAGTGGAAAGGTTGATTGGGAATCAGGAGTCCTGTATTTTAGTTTCTACCATGTCACTAACTAGTTGTGTGACCTTGGGCAAATCACTTAACCTCTAAGGTCTCTGTTTTCTCATGTGTAAAATGAGGAGGTTGAACTACATGATCTCTAAGTGTTCAACTAAATCTGCAACTAAATCAAAATATAGAGAACATGATTGAAAAAACTCTTATAGAATTGCAGCACATAGAAACCAATGTTGAAGAACAAAATAAGGAGTTAGAATGGATCCTTTACATTTATAGATCCCTTCTGATCCTTAGTGTTCACTACAAGCTGTTTCTAGTAATTTCACCATAGGAGAAGTTTCTGAGAACATAAAGCATTGTTCCTCTAGTATATTTTGAGTAGAATTAGAGAACACAGCAATACTCTACAAGTATTTCTTTTATACGCATCTGTCCTGTCTAGCTGAGTGTATTCTTCTCATGTTGGTCTTGTATTTATTTCTGATATTTAATTGATAAAGTGCATATTCAAACAGAGAAAAGTGAGAACTATCAAAATGTGCTACCAACACTTGTGAACAGTGTCTGTCTCTATTAGAACAAAGAAGTAATATTTGTACAGTTTATTCTTCCTCTGGGGACATGTGTTGAAAATTCTTTTACCCTCACTGTTGATAAGCAGAGAAAGCAAATGGAGGCAATTTGCTAGCTTGAAGGCAATGGCACCCTACCCCAGTACTTTTGCCTGGAGAATCCCATGGATGGAGGAGCCTGGTGGGCTCCAGTCCATGGGGTCGCTGAGAGTTGGACACAACTGAGCAACTTCGCTTTCACTTTTCACTTTCATACATTGGAGAAGGAAATGGCAACCCACTCCAGTGTTCTTGCCTGGAGAATCCCAGGGACAGGGGAGCCTGGTGAGCTTCCATCTATGGGGTCGCACAGAGTCGGACACGACTGAAGCGACTTAGCAGCGGCAGCAGCAGGGTTCCCTAGTGGCTCAGAGGTAAAGAATCTGCCTGCTATGCAGAATATGCAGGTTTGATCCCTGGGTCAGGAAGATCTCCTGGAGAAGGAAATTTAAAAGGATATGTGTGAGCAGTACCTAAAAGAATAAATGTAATTAGCTAACAAATATATGTAGACAGGTTGAAGCTCACTAGTAAAGCAAGAAACAAAAATTAAAATGTTAATAAGCCACCACTTTTTAGTAATAAGATCTTCAAGAATTTTATAAATGATAAGACTTATTTTTGGCAATGGTAGAAAAAAATTAAAAATCACTTGTATTGCTGACTGGCAAATAAAGTGATGTAAGCTTTCTGTGACACACTTTGATGATAAACAGCAAAACCTTTGAAATGGCTCCATGCATCAATTCTCCTGGAAATTAACCTAATGGATTACTGCTGAAGTAAGCAAAAATTTAGTTTCCAGAATGTTTATTATAAACAAAAAGCAATGTAGGAAACAAGCTTTATGTGCCAAAATGAGGGTGACTTCTCTATTAAATACATGTTTTCACACTTCATATATTGCACATATATCCATATGGCACACATATACGTTTATATATAAAAAATTAACATTTTAACTAATAGTTTAAAAAATTATTAAAATCATAGTGGTGCTTTTATAAAAATGAAAGTATATGTGTAATGTAATCAATGAAAGAGTACAGGATTTTAAATAATTCATTTTTTAATTAAATTCCAGTATCTAGCAGAGTGCTTTCCACAAAGTATATAACATGTGTTGAATTAACCAGTGAATGTAATTTTTGTAGCTTCTAAATGGGTTCTCAGCCACTAATGTAGTGTGCTGCTCACATAACACTAGAGGTCATGATATGCAAGTTTCTTTTTCTGTTTATATCTTTCTTAGATGATTGGGATTATGCCTTGAATCTGTATGTAAAGTGTTATTTTCAAAGTGACTTTGCATCTAATTTACTATATAATCTCTACTTTTATTCATAGACTATTGTATAGATTTATCCCCATATATTTTTCTATACATTTAAAAAATATATATATTCTGTGTTTAAGTTGAATATTGGGCTTCCCTTGTAGCTCAGCTGGTAAAGAATCTGCCTCCAATGCAGGAGACCTGGGTTCAGTCCCTAGATTAGGAAGATCCCCTGGAGAAGGGAAAGGCTACCCACTCCAGTATTCTGGCCTATACAGTCCATGAAGTCACAAAGAGCTGGACACAACTGAGCGACTTTCACTTTCACTTCAAGTTGAATATTGCTATAGTAACCAACACAGAAGTGATTAAATTATTAAAATTTAAAGGGACAACTTTATAATACTGCTCTGGAGTTCACCTTTCACCATTATAAAATAAAAATCAAATTTAAAGTAGCTCTAGAAAATGGCAAAAAGCCTCTTAAGAATATCAGATACCCCTTATTTCTCCTCATTAACAGCTTCTCTGCTTGGCTATCTTCAGAAAACCAAAACAGCCATAGACAATAATTCCCCATGCTCAACAATCTCAATCTGGCAACTCCACATTCCTGAAGTGTGACTTGGTTACCAGCTCCTGGGGCTGAAATTAACTGCTGTGCTTGCTGTTTCATGCAGCTGTTTGTGCGTGGCTATAATGATCCTGCATGCTGCTGCTGCTGCTGCTGCTAAGTCGCTTCAGTCGTGTCCGACTCTGTGCGACCCCATAGACGGAAGCTCACCAAGCTCCCCTGTCCCTGGGATTCTCCAGGCAAGAACACTGGAGTGGGTTGCCATTTCCTTCTCCAATGCATGAAAGTGAAAAGTCAAAGTGAAGTCGCTCAGTCGTGTCCGACTCTTAGCGACCCCACGGACTGGAGCCTACCAGGCTCCTCCATCCATGGGATTTTCCAGGCAAAAGTACTGGGGTGGGGTGCAGGTGTCAGTTAATATGGGGAGAACTATATCTGTCTAAGCGACTGATCTGATCTGATCTGATCTGATATCTGTCTAAATCTTTAACAACGTTGCTCCGTGAGTTCCCTTGACAAAACAAGTAGGTGGGAAGGACAGAAGTAAAATCTATAGTGAGTAAATCAGTGAGCCCAGCCTTCTGTCTTCTAGGACTGCAGACTTTCGGTTTTCCTCAACTCGGTGAGATGTCAGCCTTCTGTGTGGCTGGTTGCTGTTGGCATGAGAGCAGGGTGAATGAGGGACAAGACCTGAGAAGGTGAGTCACTGGCTGTGGGTAGCTAATGTTAAGAGGAGAGGAAGGTGAGTACATCAAGTCCTCAATGAATGTGTACAGAACTTTTGAGTAATATCAGAGAATAGTTTATCATATGATTGCTCATTATCTCCCCTTTTTTGCTGGGAGGGGTCTTATGCATTTTCTTCTCTGGCCTGTGGTTTATGGTCAGCCTGGTCACTGGTCTATCTCATGCCTAGAAAATTATCACCTCCTGGACTTTCACTGTATCTAAACTCTGCATAAGTGTGATCATTTACTTTCTCCATTCTTGTAAATGACATGTCCAGTACATTGTTCTATACCTCAGCAACTCCTAAAACAATTAACCTCTATTAACTGTTCCCAAGAACTGTCAACTATAAGTGAATAATTGAGGTGGGTAGTGGGACACAGATACATAATGCCAGTTTCTTCTCACTCTCAACTTCAACACAGTATTTATTAAAGTGACAAATCTTCACTCTCATATCTTGAATTTTATGTTTTCAAGTCAAGAAGAAAGCTCATCTACCTTCCTAAAATGCAACCATTAATGTTGACATTTCTCTTATTTTATAACCATGAATTAAAAGTATAAATATACAAATTTCCTTGAAAATAAATGATCCAAATAGATTCAAGTCAAATTGAATAGGATAATGCCATATCAAACCAAGTTATTATAAAGGAGCTACTGGGTAGTTTGATGGGTGAAGGATGCCAATGGACACAAAAGATGATGCCAAGAGGAGGCTGAGATTCTGGTATTTTAACTTCATATGTTAACTGTTCCAAATGTTGATCCTTAATACTTTCATGTGTGTGGATGGAGAGAAACTGTTTACAGACATACTTAATATCCTCTATGGCTTCTGCTGCTGCTGCTGCTAAGTC
Source organism: Tragelaphus eurycerus (assembly GCA_935064755.1). Lineage (NCBI taxonomy): Eukaryota > Metazoa > Chordata > Mammalia > Artiodactyla > Bovidae > Tragelaphus > Tragelaphus eurycerus. Next base: position 441,486 of record CAKXYN010000097.1, on the reverse strand, counting down.
GCTTTAGTTGTGTCCGAATCTGTGCGAGCCCATAGACAACAGCCCATCAGGCTCCTCTATCCCTAGGATTCTCCAGGCAAGAACAGTGGAATGGGTTGCCATTTCCTTCTCCAATGCATACATGCATGCTAAGTTGCTTCAGTCGTGGCCAACTCTGTGCAACCCCATAAACGGCAGCCCACCAGGCTCCTCTGTCCACAGGATTCTCCAGGCAAGAATACTGAAGTGGGTTGCCATTTCCTTCTCCTCTATGGCTTCTATAGGCATGTAATTTAGCAGAAGCTCCAAAGAAGATGAAATCCCCCAGACACACATATCTTGCATGACCAGGTGGCATAGATTCTTTATGAAAACCTTACTTGGTATTGAGGCCAGTTTAGGTCCTCGGGGAAGGCAATGGCACCCCACCCCAGTACTCTTGCCTGGAAAATCCCATGGATGGAGGAGCCTGGTAGGCTCCAGGCCATGGGGTCACTAAGAGTCAGACACGACTGAGCGACTTCACTTTCACTTTTCACTTTCATGCACTGGAGGAGGAAATGGCAACCCACTCCAGTATTCTTGCCTAGAGGATCCCAGGGACAGAGGAGCCTAGTGGGCTGCCGTCTACGGGATTGCATAGAGTCGGACACGACTGAAGCGACTTAGCAGCAATGATGAGATATTTTGTTGAAACAGGAGGCAATCAGGTCAGTGAACTTTATCAAGAGTGATAGAAAGTAGTTGTTCTATTTTTCATGACAGTCACATACTTTCTTAGTTTTACTTTTCCTGTGGGCTCTCCCTTGTACCCATCTCTGTGTTCAGCCTCAATCTACAGCCTATCCTAAATCAGCCTCAACTCCAGACATACCTGGAGTATGTCTCACTCCAGGTAATAAATCATCTGTTTAAACCATGTTGCTGCTTACACACTATGATGATATTATGTTGATTTTTGTATGTTTGAGTAACTGGATAACTATAGACTTCATGCATAATGAGAATGTAGCAGCATCAATGATGCTACTGTACATTGTCATCTCCATAATCACAGTTCCTTCACATTTTCTTAGTTTTCATGATTTCAACTATAACACTGGGTATAATAAAACAGTGGAGAAAAAAAATTAATTCTGAGGGAAAATGCTTTCAAGCATAGAATTTATTCAAACTGTCGTAAAAGTGAAGGCATGTAAAACCTGCTTGAGATTTACCACTAGATGTTTGGAGTCAGTTCTAGTCATCTACCCCATGAGCTAAGAGAGCAAATCTCATTTCTGCCCACAGAAGGCACTGAACTCCTTTCCACTGGCCAAATGATTGACAGAGAGGGAGGGGCCATGCAGGGCAGGAGTAGTACTTTTATATTTGTTTAGTCTAAGTTGTGTCTGACTCCTTGCAACTACTTGGACTATGGCCACCAGGCACTTCTGTCCATGAGATTTCCCAGGCAAGAATACTGGAATGGGTTGCCATTTCCTTCTCCAGGGGATCTTCCCAATCCAGGGAGCAAATCTGCATCTCCTGCCTTGGCAGGTGAATTCTTTACCTCTGAGCCACCAGGGAAGCCCAGGGCATGCCCTTCCATGTCATATTTGCTTGATGTTAGGTGAGTTTTCAGGAATGTGGTTTGGCACTAGGAAGTGCAAGGTGATGAAAGTAGTGAACTGAGTTCCCAAATTAACTTCCTTGGAGTGAGCCTCTGATATGTGTCATCCCTGTAGCGAAATAATTCTTGCTATCAACACCATCCCTAACCAGGTCCCGAATCCTGATACCCAACAGGTTTAACATTTTATTATATTCACTTATGCTGACAGTATTGTTGCTTTAGCTGTTGAAACCAGAGTCTCAGAAACAACCATAATGGACAGCCCAGTCCAAAAGTTAGTATAGGTATGACACCAACTCTGATATTTTTTTCCTGTTGTCAGCAAGTATTTCTTTGAAGTGTCAGGGAAGACGCTCCCTCCTTCCTCTGCTTCATCACCTAAGATCCCCCTTGCTAGAAATGGCTGGCTTGCAACTGCAGTGTAGGTTGATGACTTTTGGACTTGCTCACAGATCCTCTCATCTGGGAATTGGTGTGCTTGCAGGATGACTAGGGGTAGGCAGGTGCGGGACTGGTAGCGAAGCTCCTTTGAGACCTTATTTCAGAGTCCAGTCCTCACCCCGTTTTCTACCACCTCATTGTAAATTATTTTTCAGGGGCCTAATTACCCTTTCAGTAATTCGATTTTGGCTGGGTTCCCTTAGTCCCCTTCTGTGATTATGATTGTTTTCCAAATCTGTCCCTGTTCCTGGCTTTGCTGTAGAACCACACAGCTGGCATTAGAGTCTGCCACAGTAAGGCTGTCTCTTGATTTTAACTAACTAAATGTTTGATTTTCTCCTAAATATTCTCTGTATTCTTTGAACCCACATATGACCTTAGTTAGTGCTCATAAGTAAAAAAGAAAAGGACAAAAGTGAATTTTCCACCTTTTCTTTATTAACTTCTTTAGTGGGAATGGCCAGAAGCTGGTAATATAGAATATTTTTGCATTTGATTCCCTTTACATCGTCTAATGTTAATGAATGCCAACTTTTAACTTCTGACAATCAAAAGGTAGGAATCATAACTGACTCTTCAGCTTTCAAAGCTATCAGTCTAGTTTTCTGATTCTTCACCAATTCACATAAAAGACATAGAATTTTCATTGTAAAAGGAATCTTACAAACCAGTTGGTAAAGTTGATTTAGTTTAAAAATGAGAAGAGGAAGTGCATGTCCAGCAATTGATTATTGAAGGTCATGTTAGTTTATGAAATTGGAACTAGAATACAGGTCTCTGTATTCTGTGGTAAAGCATTTATCCTTTTTTATCAACTTGAAAAACATTTAAGTATATTTTCATAATTATACTAAATATATGTCATATTGTCACGTGGACTATTTCTGTTGTGGCCGAGAATCCTCTTGGCTCTTAGGCCATACTGTCCGTCTATTTCAATAGAAACTCAGAAAAGTTTTGCTGCAATACTTGACATGAAAATTGCCTTTTTTATATATTTTTCTATGTATTTTTCTAAATATAAATGGAACCACTAAGATATGTGTGTGTTTTTAAAATTTCTATAATTAGTGGAAACTGCTTCCAAGTGCTTTAAGCATTTAGGGAATGCTAACAATGGAATAGGCAGAGTAGGAAGCTGCCAACATGTTGTGGCTTAAGCAGAATATAAATGTTTCTTACCCCAACACAAATGTCTCCTAAATTGACCAGCTGTAAGTCATCAGTCACAACTTAAGGTGTTGCCCTCAGAAAGCTCTTGTTAAATACAGTTTATTATCTTGGAAGTATGCAGTATGTTCCATTATTCAATTCTTATTATCACCTAGCCTCACATTAGCATCAAAATGTCACCAAGAGACAGGGACACAAAGGGTCTGTTTTATCATAGGAATATAAAAGTTGCAAAACATTGTCAATGTGGGATAGCTACAAGCAAGAGAGACCAATTAGAATGCTGCCTTGAGGAGCCTAAACACAGAAAGAGAAGCTGAGGTTGAGGGAAAGGGCCTATCAAATCCAACTGCTACCTAGAGGGGTGGGATGGGGAGGGAGATGGGAAGGAGGTTCAGAAGGGAGGGAATATATGTATACGTATGGTTTATTCATGTTGAGGTTTGACAGAAAACAGCCGAATTCTGTAAAGCAATTATCCTTCAATAAAAAATAAATTAATTAAAAAAAAAATCCAACTGCTACACAGATTAGCTGAGGGCAAGCTAGTTGAAAACAAGAGAACAATAACTTGAAAATAGACTCTGAAAAGGCAGCTATTTAACTATCACAAAATTATGCAAAACATTCTTAAAGAAAATCTGAATGACAACAGTCATTAAAGCCTGTCTCTAATGTGAGAGTGAAGCATTCTCTATCAAAATCTTGAGTTCCACAATGACTGTTAACAAAACACAAAAACAGATGTTTGACAAAGCTACTTCGATTCTTAACAATTAAGTGATAGTCAGACTTCTTAGTAGAATGCCAAATAGCAGTCAAATGTGGGCCTTGCAGGGGAGAGTGCAAGGTATAGAAGGAGTGGGATATTTTTACTTCAAGGAGTACCACACTAAAATATTCATATTCTAAAAATCCTAATAAAATTATCCCATTATTTCTCAAAGACCAGAAATAGCATGATTTTCCAAGGATTTTTGGTATTACTGCACACATATTTCAAGATCAGTGACTTTGCTACTAATCAGAGGAAAGTTTGCCATATACTTAATTTTGGAATCAGATACATGTTTATGTATTAGTAATTCCAAAAATGATATAATAAAAAATGATCGGTCACTTACTAACGAGCAATGCTACTGAACTTTACATTTTTCTACCAACCAAATGTATTCCTTTGAGATTTTATTCCCTGAAGATTATGCAATGAAAGTGATATTTTTGTCCTTAGTAAAGAAGAAGATGTTGGGCACTCTATGTTAGGATGCTAGTTTATATGTAATGCATTAAAAATACATTTAGATTCATAGAAGTATGAGGTATAAGAGACAGGGGAGACAGGATATCAAATATATCAGTATATCAAATCTCCTCTTAAGGTCAAGCATTATGCTTTTTATTGTGTTTGACTTTGCTTGGGCTAGTGATTCCAGAGCGGGGTATGTCATTGAACAGAGCAGGGACACTCAGAAGCAAGTTCACAATCCTGCAAGACTTGTAACTTTTCTCTCTTCTAACAAACGTCAAAATACAGCTATTTACCAAGTGAAAGGTAAAACTCCCTTTATGCCAGACCAATAAACAATTTCCCCAAATGTCAGCTTACTACTTATTGTTTCTTTACTTATCTTTCCCACATCCCAAAGGAAAAGTTTTACCCCACAGGAGACCTCAACTGAGTGCTTTCCCTTGAGCATGACACACTCATTCCTCTGTGTCCTCTAAGAAAAGACGAGCAAACCAATTTTGCTATTTTCCAAAGTAATTTATTTTATACACTGTAAATCATTCATTTATTTTAATATAGACTTATTTTTTTCTAAAATTTAAGACATCTTAAACTGCAAATTCTTTTTATTTTTTTCACTGAAAAGGCCAGTTACTTACTGAGATATTCCAGTCTCCCCTACTTTCTGCAGAGGGATTAGCAGAAATGTACAAAGTTATGTGCAGTGCATTATCAAATCAAATTGATCTGAACGTAAGAATAGAGAAAGAATTTTATGTAGGATGCAATTTGGAGCATACAGTCAAATAGCAGTCTCATCAGGATGGTCTTCCTGAAGCCATTGTGCTGATCAGCCGCAATGGAAAAGCCTATCTAAGTGTTATTCAAGGGATTAGCATATTCCAATATTAGCACATTTTGACTCTTCCTCAGTCCTTTGCCACAGTTCAAGGGCATGGGCACTTTTCCATTTCCATATATTTTTTCCCTAAATTCTCTCTTTAGTCAATACTTAAGTTTCGAGCTTTCACTGATAATTACAGTCAGAAATGTGGTTTTGCACAAACTCACTAAGAAAATGTCAAGTGTATTAAGCAATAAAAGAGAATTACATTTCATCGGTCAATTATTTGAATATACATAATGTCTATTGCTTTTTAAACATCAAGTTCTTTTTATAATGGGTTTTCTTGACCACCATATACAATCAATTGAAAATGGAGCTCAAATTACAAGGTTACTATTGTCATCAGATTAATTTCATATATACTACTGCAAATGTGCAGGAATGGAGTTTAATTCATTCGTATTCCTTAATTTGAAGGATGTAAATGTAATTATGTTGATACACTGAGTCTATTGTTGTTCAGTTGCCCAGTCGTGTCCGACTCTTTGTAACCCCGTGGATTGCGGTATGCCAGGCCCTCTGTCCCTCACCATCTTCCGGAGTTTCCCCAAGATTATCTTCATTGAATCAGTGATACCATCCAGCCATCTCATCCTTGGATGACTTCTTCTCCTTCTGCTCTCAATCTTTCTCAGTTTCAGGGACTTTTTCAATGAATCATTTGTTCAACAGTCATCTCTTGAGCAAAATACTAGAGCTTCAGCTTCAGCATCAGTCCTTGGAGTGAATATTCAGGGTTGATCTCCCTTATATCCCCTCATACAGTTTTTCTATATTTTTAACGTACAAAATGTTTTTAACTGGATAAGTTCAGAGAATTTTTTAAAAATAAAAGAACACCATATCTTGATTGAAAATAATTGGAAAATCAGTACCATTGCACAAGCCATGAAGAAAAGGAAATGACAAATAAAATGAATTAATTCATACTGATAAACAGTAATCACTAGGCAGAAGAAAGTAGGAAAAAAAGTAGTAATGAAGAAGAAAGGAAGGGAGGGAAGGAGGAAGGAAAGAAGGAAACAAGAAAAAAAAAGATATGATGAAACTAGAGAGGGAAATGTAACAAAGCATTAATAAGCTAACTGGGGACAGGATTATAATTATTTATTGTGCATGCGTGTGTGCTCAGTTTTGTCCCCCATGAAGCTACCCTGTCCATGGAATTTTCCAGGCAGGAATACTGATGTGGGCTGCCATTTCCTCACTCAAAAAGAGTTGACCAAGATACTTAATGAGAAACTAAAAAGGAAAATATGTAGAGTTAGCTATTAATTGACTATAATAATTTTAAATTTCTAGAGATGAAGTTCTGTGCCTATCTTGTCTTTAAAACCTAAGCTTAGAGTTTGTTTCATATGTGCAGTAAATATGTTGGGATGAAAAAATTAACAAAGGTATATGACATATATTTTAAGAGATTTTTTAACACCTAATGCATTTATATGGGGAAGATCTAAAAGCAATGGCTATTAATACTGATAAGCTGATTCTAGCTTAGTTTAAAGAATTTTTATTCTTGTCCAAAGGTAAAAAAATCTACCCTAAGACTGATGTTTCTCCTTCTAAGTTGAACAATAGGTATGAAAAATACAGTGGGTGAACAATGAATATTCAGATATATTAAAACTTTGAGGTTATGATTCTATAAAAACATGTAATAAAATAAATTTTATAAATAATATGGCAATAAAATTGTATCTGGAGTTTTAAATGCAATGTTTTAAAATATGGGCTTAAATATTTCTCTATAATGAGTTTTTTTAACTAGAGTATTACAAATTCCTACAATGATTTTAGCATAATCAATGCACTTTTTGATGTTTCAAGTCCATGTATCAATAATATATTTTACCTTCATTTAACAAATCACAGAAATGCATTTTAAGGAGATATTATTTGCCTTTTTAAATAACATTTGGGGCTTCCAGAGTGGACTAGGAGTAAAGAATCCACCTGCCACTGCAGCAGAGGCCAGAGATGTGGATTCAGTCCCTGGGTTGGGAAGATTCCCTGGAGAAGGAAATGGCAACCCACTTCAGTATTCTTGCCTGGAAAAATCCCATGGACAGAGGAGCCTGGTGGGCTACAGTTCATGGGGTTGCAAAGAGTTGGACATGACTGAGCACTTGTCAGCAGCATTTTTATATATAAAAATTCAAAGTTAGACATAATAATAGCTGCATTGTTGAAATGAACTTTAAATGTTAACTTATGTTAATTAGTTTCTATATTTTGGGCAACACTAAGTTTCTCAAAGTAGAAATTCTTTCTTCAGCATGGCACTAATGCATTCAATATTACACTGTATATATTTTGGATTCTTACATCATAAACAGTGAAAATAAGTTTTCTTGTATACTGTAGAAAAGAAAATTCCATTTGTCACCCAAGGCATCATATTTTCAGAAACATCTTTTTTCATGACTAGGATTCATAAAGGCCATCCTCAGGCTAAGCTGCAATTTTGGGCCTTAATGTCTGTCTTCTGCCATTATAGGTTTTATAAAATTTCCATATTATGAAATTCTCAGAGAATCTTGCAATACTTATTGGGTCATGTCTCTAAAATTTAAAGTAAGATAAATAGTTTGTTCACTTGCACCCATTTTTTTAACTGCAAAAATTTGTGAAGTGTAAGAATTCATTAGAAGATAATCGATTGTCATTCATAAGTCCAAGAGTTTAGGTAATTTATTCACTTAAAACCACAAACAAACATGAAAAAAATCAAACACATTAGACTCCACCTAAGAATAATAACGGTAAACATAAGAGAAGCCTTGAAAAATCAAAGATACATACATAAAGTGACAAAAATGTTTAGGCAATTCATTTCCTCTAAAAATCAGTAAATACGTCCTTCACAAATTCTTGATTATTCCAATTTGATGATCAAAAATGCTTTGTACTCATGCTGTTGCCTTCAGTTTCTGATGTTCAGTGTTTCATGAAAGTTCAAAAATTTAGTTTTGGCAGCAAAATGATTGCAGCAAGGAGAGGCAGGACACCAAAGGCTTTTCATGGGTAAACCAAAATAATTGCTCCAATATTTCAAGAAAAGTACTTAAATGCTACAAAAGAAAGTTTTAATGTTCTGTTGCTAAATTCTTCATTGCATCCCTGTTGCTTCCATTAGTAGTTGCTGTGGTAGAAGCCTTTGCTATTAAACAAATCTCCATGCAGAACTGTGCTCAAAAATACAAATTAGGAAGCTTTACAATTTATTTAATTAGGAGGAGGTAATAAAATTATTTTAAAAGACTCAGATTTTTACCTCCCAAAGAAACCATAAAGCAACCTAATGACATCTTCCTAGAATAAGGAAAGGCCATTGTCACCTTATAAATCAAATCCTATATAGCATTATTTTATAGCCAAAAATTTCAGTTTGGCTTTTTATTTTTACTTCTTATTTGATGTGTTCACTTAATTTTTCCTTTCTGGCCATTTTTGACATCTACGGATTCACTGATTTAAGGGAAAAGAAGGATTTGCCATAGGATCAGCGTCCTAAGTAGTGGGTTCATTAATTTATAGGATACATGAAGCATCTATGGAGAATAGGATTGAGCCATAGTGGAGGAAGGGCTTATGAGCTGAATTTTACCCCCCGCCCCCACTATTTCATATGTTGAAATCGAAGGTATTTGGAGATAGGATATTTAAAGAGGTAATTAATGTTCAATAAAGTCATTGCAATGGGAGAAGAGGGGAGATTAAGATATAGGGGAAGACCGTGCAAAGACACAGGGAGAAGATAGCCATCTATAAGCCAAAGAGAACTTCTGTTTAAGCCACCTTATCTGTGGTGCTTTGTTTGGGAGATCCTAGTAAATAGCCTTTTGGAGCTAAATTGTACAAGTAGAATTACTCTTTCTTAGAAAGGTAGTTTGTAGTTCAAATAAACTGATGTAATCACACACAATAAGAACACAGTTGGCAAACCTAGGTGTGAATTAGAAAACAAGAGACCTCTACGAAAAGGAGTATTTAGGCAGGCAGATGTCTTTATACATGAAATCTTCTAAATGGGATTCAGTATTATTCTTCAGCCTGACATTGTTTCTGCTCTTCCATTTACTAGGCTTAAAAAAAAACAAAAATGTTAAGCCTCATCAATAACAGTCTTGGGGAAATAGTACTATTCTTGTTGACACCAAGGACATAGGAGAGCCAAGCAATAATGCTGCTGAGGATCACTCAGTCTCTTGGTTCACTCCTCATCTCCAGTCATAAATCTGCATTCACTAAACATGGAGCCTTTGCTGCTTGCACAGCAGACTATCAATGAAGCACTATTTAATATTAATCATGTACTAATTAGAAATTAAGTTAGGCTGATAGGACTTCATTTTTATAGTTCCTTAGGTACACATCCTCCAAATTTATCAGGATCTCATTTTCTCTTTAGATTCAAATAACAGCAAAGGGCAATAACAAAATAAAAATAGCCTTCTCTCCTGAGACTACTGAAAATAGTGATTGAAAGTTACCAGACATTGATATGATTTGTAACTATGACATTGTTTGTATGTATCATCTAAATTATGTGGTTATTAATTTTTAACCACCAAGCACATAGTTTCCAGTACCACATGAAATGTATTCTTTTATTTATTTATTTTTGTGTGTGTGTGGTAAGAATACTTAACAGGAGGTCTGCCTTCTTAACAAACTTTAGATGCAGAACATGGTATAGAAATTATAAACTCGGGGTTGTGCAGTAGATCCCTAGAATTTATTCATCTTGCATCACTAAAACTTTATACCTGTTAAACAGCAGCTCCTCGTTTCCTTTTCCCCAGTCCTTGGCAACCACCATTTTACTCTCTATCTCTATGAGTCTAAACATTTCATATCTCATATACAGTATCTGTTCTTCTGTGACTGGCTTATTTCACTTAGCATAATGTCCTCAAGATGCATCCATGTTGTTGCATGTGGCAGGATCACATTTTCTTTATGTTTTAATGTATTAATGAGTATCAGACTTTTAGACTGCTTCCATGTCATGGCTATTGTGACTTACTGATTTCTCAAAAATTAAGACTTCGTACTTTGTAATGGTTTCAATCAGTTTTGAGAGAGCAATAATTTTTGCTTAAAATATTAAAAGTATAGTATATTTACATGGCACAGTATACACTACTAACTTAAATATTAATATGTAAACTCCTCTAGCCACTCCAGTATTCTTGCCTGGAGAATTCCATGGACAGAGAAGCCTGGTGGGCTCAGGTCCATGGGGTTGCGAAGAGTCAGACACAACTGAGTGACTAACACTTTAGTCACTCAGTTTAACAATTTAGAGGCAGTTTAACAATTTAGAGGCAGGCTGCATAAGTTCAGAGCCTGACTGCCACTTAGAGTTGGGCAAGATACTGAATCTTGGTATGTCTCAAATGTCTACCTGTAAATGTGGCTGTTAACAGTTCCTATCATAGGAGTGCTGGGAGAATTAAGTCATCAAAAAGCATTTAAAAAAGTGGCTTATGTAAGTACTTAGTATTATTACTTTATTGATATTATTATTAGTTCACAGATCCATTTCCTGTTTTTCTAGACTGAAAAATGCATCACTGAAAAAGTAAATATATAATACCTAAAATCGAAATGTAGATTAATTTTCTGTCAATAAAACTTTGCAAATGTAAATGCTGATAAGAAACATTACTATAGACATTTTAACCGAGATGATTAAAATCAGAGTTAATTTCAGATTGAAGTGAGTTAAAGGCCCATTCTTACTTCTCATTTTCTGTGTGACCTTTAGCAAGTTACAAAAATTTTCTGAACCTACATTTCCTTACTTATTAAAGATAAAATTATGACGTACATGTCATAGGATTACTAGAGAATTAAGTAAATTAATCTTTGTAATAATTTACTCATGTCATGCCTAGAACAGAGTAAATCCTCAATACATTTTGGTTTTCATTGTTTTATTATTATTATTTTTTAATTATCAATTTCCAAAATATCACAAAACTTGATGGCTCAAAGCAATGATTCATTTTTATCTCTCATGGTTCTGTGTGTTGACTGACCTCACTGGGGGCAGTTCCCACACAGAGTCCTTCATGTCCTTCCATCAGTTGTCAGCTGGGCTGGAATTATTTGAAGGCTGGCCTGGTATGGACATCTAATGTGATTTCTTCTAGATTTACACATATGTTGTGCCTCATCTACAGTATTAAGAATAGCCTGTAGAAGCCAGGCATCTCACACTACACTTGACCTTTCCACTTGGTAGCTCGATCTTTTTGCAAAGTGACAGTCTCAGGTACACGAACTTCTCAGGTGGAGGCTGGTTTCCCTTGGAATAAGAAGCCTGAGGCCAGAGTAAGCTACAGTATTTTAAATAAGCTATTCAGGATATACAGCATGATGTGGATCATGTTTTCTGATACAAATGAGAACCATCCTAGATCCAAGGGGGAGGAACTTATACAAAAGTGTGAAAACTAGGAGGTGAGATTCATGCTGCTGCTGCTAAGTCGCTTCAGTCGTATCTGACCCTGCGCGACCCCATAGATGGTATGAGGTGTGGGTAATCTTAGAATTAGAGCTACAATTTGATTATCTGTACAATCACTGTTACTATCACCGATATGGTCCTCACTGTCTTCATCTATTCTTGATTTAACTATAGCTTGTTTTATTTTTTAGAGAAAAATGTAAGAGAAAATGTTAGCACTCAAACTATCAATAACTTTCAGCCAAAGATCCTAATTCTGAGACCTATTCTAAGGGAATAATCTGAAAGAATGGAAAATAATTTCTTTCTAAAGTTACTTGTCTTTCAGATAAAAAGTTGAAAAAATGAGAATGACTTCACTAAAAATAATTAAGTAAATTAAGACATTTACCAAAGAAAAATGTTACCAGTTAGAAATGATATTTTGCAGGGTATTTTAAATAGTATATGCTTAGTATAATATGTACACTATATATACATTTAGAACCAATAAAGAAATGTAAACATTGAAGCATAATGGAAGAAAATAATCAATATATCAATACTGGTAAGTTATTTAGTAGAATGTCCAACTCTTTTTGTTGTTGTTCAGTCACCAATCATGTCCAACTCTTTGCAACATCGTGGACTGCAGCACACCAGGCCTCCCGGTCTACCACCATAACCTGGATTTGCCCATATTCACATCCATTGAATGGGTGATGCCGTCTAACCCTCTCATCCTCTGCTGCCCTCTTCTCCTTCTGCCTTTGATCTCTCCCAGCAGTAGGGTCTTTTCCAGCGAGTTGGCTATTAGCATCAGGTGGCCAAAATACTGGTGCTTCAGCTTCAGCATCAACCAGTTCTTCCAATGAGTTTTCAGTGTTGATTTCCTTTATGATTGACTGGCTTGATCTCCTTGCTGTCCAAGGGATTCTCAAGAGTTTCCCCCAGTACCACAGTTTGAAAGCATCAATTCTTCAGTGGCCTGCTTTCTTTATGGTCCTACTCTCACAGCCATACATGACTACTGGAAAGATCATAGCTTTGACTATATAGACCTTTGTCGGCAAAGTGATGTCTTTTCTTTTTAATATACTGTCTAGGTTTGTTATAGTTTTCCTTCTAAGAAGCAGTCATCTTCTAATTTCATGACTGCAGTCACAATCCATAGTGATTTTAGAGACCGAGAAGAGGAAATCTGTCATTGCTTCCACCTTTTCCCCTTCTATTCGCCATGAAGTGATGGGACCTGATACCATGATCTTAGATTTTTTAATATTGACTTTTAAGTCAGCTTTTTCTCTCTCCTCTTTCACCTTTATCAAGAGGCTCTTTAGTTCCTCTTTGCTTTCAGCCATTAGAGTAGTATCATCTGCATATCTGAAGTTGCTGATATTTCTCCCAGCAATCTTGATTCCAACATGTAATTCATTCAGCCCATAATTTCTCATGGTGTGCTCTGCATATAAGTTAAAAAAAACCTGACAATAAATATCATTCTTGTACTTCTTTCTCAATTTTGAACCAGTCAGTTGTTCCATACAAGGTTCTCATTGTTGCTCCTAACCCATATACAGGTTTCTCAGAAGACAGGTAAGATGATCTGGTATTCCATCTCTTCTGACTCATAAAGAGTCAAAGGCTTTAGTGTAGTCAATTTAATGGAAGTATATGTTTTTCTGGAATTCTTTGCTTTCTCTATGATTCAGTGAGTGTTGGCAATTTGATCTCTGGTTTCTCTGCCTTTTCTAAACCCAGCTTGTATATCTGGAAGTTCTTATTCAAGTATTGCTGAAGCCTATCTTGAAGAATTTTGAGCATAACCTTACTAGCATGGGAAGTGAGTGCAACTGTCAGGTAGTTTGAACATTCTTTACTACTGCCCTTCTTGGTAATTGGGAAGAAGATTGACATTTTCCAGTCCTGTGGCCATTTCTGGGTTTTCCAAATTTGCTGGCATATTGAGTATAGCACTTTAATAGCATCATCTTTTAGTATTTTAAATAGCTCTGCTAGAATCGCATCACCTCCACTAACTTTATTGGCAGTAATGCTTCCTAAGGCCCACTTGACTTCACACTCCAGATGTCCGGATCTAGATGAGTGACCACACCACCATGGTTATCCAGGTCATTAAGACCTTTTAGAGTTCATCTGTGTATAGTTTCCATCTCTTCCTGATCTTTTCTGCTTCTATTAGGTCTTTACTATTTTTTTCCCCCAACTCCTAGTTCCATCTTATTTGGGGGCCAAGTTATCTGTCCCTTCACATCTTACTAGACAGTCATTCAGAACTCTTCCTATACTATTTCCATCCCATACTCATTAATTCAGTTCTACTAGATTTTTGGATGCAACTTATTAGCTTAATCTCAGTAGCAGAGATCTTCAGTGCCCACTTCTAATTTCACCTGTAGATGCCATAGACAGTTTTGTGAGAATTCATCTGGAATTCATTCATCTGACGTATTGACAGATGAACTATCAATACGTCGGCCATAAGAGGTTTTTCTTTATGTTTTAAGACTTTTTCTAGTCCATGGGTACCATCTTTAACCCAGATATAAGCAACCTACCGAGTGAGGGGGACTAAACATTTCTGAAGAACTCTCAATTGCTAGAGTCACTGGGAGGGATTCATTTCTTTCCTTAGAAGATCCTAACAGAACTAAACTCCTATTTCTCACAGAAATTATTTAATCGCTGCATTCTAATATCATCTCTCTCATTCCAGCACCTTGCTTCTGCATGTTGGGCCACTTTCTAAGTAATATACCTCCTCAAAATTCCTTATTTCAGTCTGTTCCTTGAGGATACCAGTGTATGACTTGGTCCCATGCTTTTGGTGTATTATTATCTCTGCTAAACTTGAAGATTCATCACTGCAATGCAACCTTCTCCCTACCTTCCTGGGAATGTTGATTTATCCTTAAGAACCCAGCTCCAAATACACTTTTCCAGTGAGGCTTTTCCTAATACCAGGAAGACTCAGTATTCCACTCCTTTGTGCCAGCATATAAACATCTCCATTAAGATTCAGTGTAAGTGAATCCATAAGATTCACTATACTGCATTATAATTGCTTCCTTCCATATTTGAATATTTTAGCAGACTGTGAGTTTTTGATGGCATTGACTTTAGTTGCATTCATGTTTGTATTTTAGTACTTGATAGTTGGTATATAATTAAGTACTCAATAGCATCGTTTGGATAGATGACTAAATTGATAACCAAAGCATACTAATAGAGAATTAAATCTACTTTCATGCCATGTTGATGAGGATGGTTAATAACCATATTACTTCCTTGTCTTTATAGTGTCAGTGATTTTTTCTGTGTCTTCTAATCTTTGTGTGATAGCATCAGTCATAAAAATTCCTTAAAAATTATCAAAGCTATGTGATTTTAAAAGCGTGCCATACATTTGTGTGGCACACTCTAAAGTGACCCATCAGTGAATAACACTCTTTTAAAATTTCCTTCCCTTGAATGTGAGCAGAATCCTTAAATTATTTCTTAACCGAAAAGGCAAAGGTGATGTGATACCACTCCTTTGATTAGATTATATTATGTATCAAAGGTGATGGGATGTCATGACCATGGTTATATTACATTACATAAGATACCTTAGGAGTTAGAGAATTCTTTTTGAGGACACAGCCACACTATGAATTACATATGGAGAAAGCCCCACGGCATGGAATTATGGATGACTTCTAGGATCTGACTTCCAGTAAACAACCTGTAAGAAATGGGGGGCTTTATGTATACAGCCATGAGGTAAGGTATTCTGCCAACAATTCGAATGAGCATGGAAATGAGTTCAATCAGATAAGAATGAAACCATCAGATAAGAATGAAACCATCAGTTAAGAATGTGGCCAGCTGACACCTTGACTACAGCTGTAGGAAATCCTGAACAGAGAGAGGATTATACTAACTATTCCTGGTCACTTGACCCATGGAAATTTTTAGATAGTTAAAAAAAATGTTGTTTTCAGTCATTAAGTAATTTGTTATGCCTTGATAGAATACTAATAATATACAGTTTAGAAATTAGAATTTAGAATTCAAATATTATGTTAAAGATGTATTTTTTAGTTGTACTCATGACCAAAGTATTGGTTTATCAAAGCATTAAAGATTGAAGACATTGAAGTTACAATTGAACTAGTAGAATTTTGTCAGGTAGAGATGCAAATAAACTCTATCCAGTAGAACAAATAATAACAAAAGTTGCACTTCGTGGTTCTATTTGCCATAACAGTTACATTTAATCCAGCTATCTTATCAAGTATTTCTTTATTAAAGTGTGTATCTATACTTCTACTATCTCTACGTCTTAGCTTTCTTACTTTCCAACTACCTATCTATATATGTATATCTATAAATACCTGTCTATAGGTGTATCTGATTTCGGTGTTGACCATCTGGTCCATGGTCTTGATCTGCCTCTTGAGAAATCTGTATGCAGATCAGGAAGCAACAGTTAGAACTGATCATGGAAAAACAGACTGGTTCCAAATAGGAAAAGGAGTACGTCAAGGCTGTATATTGTCACCATGTTTATTTAACTTATATGCAGAGTATATCATGAGAAATGCTGGACTGGAAGAAACACAAGCTGGAATCAAGATTGCCGGGAGAAATATCAATAACCTCAGATATGCAGATGATACCACCCTTATGGCAGAAAGTGAAGAGGAACTCAAAAGCCTCTTGATGAAAGTGAAAAGGTTGGCTTAAAGCTCAACATTCAGAAAACAAAGATCATGGCATCTGGTCCCATCACTACATGGGAAATAGATGGAGAAACAGTGGAAACAGTGTCAGACTTTCTTTTTCTGGGCTCCAAAATCACTGCAGATGGTGACTGCAGCCATGAAATTAAAAGACGCTTGTTCCTTGGAAGGAAGGTTATGACCAACCTAGATAGCGTATTCAAAAGCAGAGACATCACTTTGCCAACAAAGGTTCGCCTAGTCAAGGCTATGGTCCTTCCTGGTCTTTCCTGTGGTCATGTATGGATATGAGAGCTGGACAATGAAGAAGGCTGAGCGCCGAAGAAATGATGCTTTTGAACTGTGGTGTTGGAGAAGACTCTTGAGAGTCCCTTGGACTGCAAGGAGATCCAACCAGTCCATTCTGAAGGAGATCAGCCCTGGGATTTCTTTGGAGGGAATGATGCTAAAGCTGAAACTCCAGTATTTTGGCCACCTCATGCGAAGAGTTAACTCATTGGAGAAGACTCTGATGCTGGGAGGGATTGAGGGCAGGAGGAGAAGGGGACGACAGAGGATGAGATGGCTGGATGGCATCACTGACTCGATGGATGTGAGTCTGGGTGACCTCTGGGAGTTGGTGATGGACAGGGAGGCCTGGCGTGCTGCGGTTCATGGGGTTGCAAAGAGTCGGACACGACTGAGCAACTGATCTGTTCTGATCTGATAGGTGTATCTATATATACCTATCTATATATCTTTCCAGTTTTAATATCTCTGGTTCCATCATTAACACATTAAAATATGTAAAACACTCATTTTATATTTACATAGAAGTCTTGTTATTGAGTCTTGTGAAAATTAGAGTTTGGCACTTCTGTAGGTCATCCACTGAGATATCCAAGTGGCCCCGGCTGTTGGGAGCGAGTAAACTGTCTTGCTGGAGAAGTGTGTGCACTTAAAGGCCTTTTAAGCCTGAGCACCTTTTTTTTTTTTTTTTTTGGCTTATGGTAATTTTGCTATCTCTGGGCATCTCTAAGTATGTTTGTTTGTTTTTTAATTAATATTATGGGGGTTTAGGTTTCTGTTTGTTTCTGGTCCATGCAGATCGAAAAGTTATTTCCCACTGTGGGAACTATGGGTGGAAGCTTAGTGCCGTGGTTGACTATCAATGACTCTGTCAGATAATGGACAGCAATGTTTTGTCAATGAAAGGTGACAGGTAAATCTGTATTTTTTCTTTGTGTATTTTTTTCGTCTATTTATGAGTTCAAAGAATTAAGAATTTTGTGCCCACTGGCAAGGAGAGTAGTTCTTTTCTGTCATTCTTTTTTTCTTTAAGTTGTATCATTTTATTTATTTATTTTCAAATTATGGTATAGGGATTCCTAGGTGACACCAGCAGTGAAGGGCCTACCTGTCAATGCAGGAGACGTAAGAGATTTAGGTTTGATCGCTGGACTGGGAAGACCCACTGCAGGAGGGCACAGCAACCCACTCCAGATCTTGCCTGGAGAATCCTATGGACAGAAGAAGCTGGCAGGCTACAGTCCACAGGGTTGCAAAGAGTCAGACACAACTGAAGCAACTTAGCACACGTATTTGCTTTGCAACGTTGCATTTGCTTCTGCTATACAATGAAGTGAGTCAGATGTATGCTTACACATATCCCCTCTCTTGTGGGCCTCCTTCCTACCCCTCAATCCCACCCTTCTAGGTCATCATAAAGCACCAAGCTGAGCTACCTGTGCTACACAGAAAGTTCCCATTTGCGGTCAGCTTTACACTTGGTAGTGTATATGTGTCAGTACGAATTTCACAGCTCATTCCCCTACACTGTATCAATTACATCTGCATCTCTGTTCCTACCCTGCCAGAGTCTGTCATACAGAGTGAAGGAAGTCAGAAGGAGAGTAGTTCTTTAAGGTCATGACTAGATATCTTTGTCGGGGAGGCAATGGCTCCCCCCCAGTACTCTTGCCTGGTCTCATGGCAGGGGCCTGCCCGTCCTGGGTCGCTGGGGACGCGGCTCTCCTCCTTCTCTGGGTGGCCCCACTCCGTTTCTTGCCTGGGTCCCGGGACGGGGCCTGGTGGGCTGCTGTCTTGGGATCGCACAGGTCGGCGCTGCTTCGCAGCGCAGATATCTTTGTGGAGAAGGCAATGGCACCGCACTCCAGTACTCTTGCCTAGAAAATCCCATGGACGGAGGAGGCTGGTAGGCTGCAGTCCATGGGGTCACTAAGAGTCAGACACGACTGAGTGACTTCACTTTCACTTTTCACTTTCATGCATTGGAGAAGGAAATGGCAACCCACTCCAGTGTTCTTGCCTGGAGAATCCCAGGGACGGGGGAGCCTGGTGGGCTGCCGTGTATGGGGTGGCACAGAGTCGGACATGACTGAAGCGACTCAGCAGCAGCAGCAGCAGATATATTTTATCTGTGGCTGAAGTTGCAATTCTAAAGCTCTCTCCATGTCTCAGGTCTGTCACTGAGGAAAGTATTTACCTTTTTTTGGACAAGTGTGAAATATTTTGCTATATCTGGAGTTATATTAGTAAATTAGTTTATTCAGTTCAGTTCAGTTCAGTTGCTCAGTCATGTGTGACCCTTTGTAACCCTACGGACCGCAGCATGCCAGGCCTCCCTGTCCCTTCCAGGGCTTACCCAAACATATGTCCCTTGGTTGGTGATGCCATCCAACCATCTCACCCTGTGTCATCCCCTTCTTCTGCCCTCAATCTTTCCCAGCATCAGAGTCTTTTCCAATGACCAGGAAAAGACTTCACATCAGGTAGCCAAAGTATTGCAGTTTCAGCTTCAATATCAGTCCTTCCAATAAACACCCAGGACTGATATCCTTTAGGATGGACTGGTTGGATCTCCTTGCAGTCCAAGGGACTCTCGAGTCTTGTCCAACACCACAGTTCAAAAGCATCAATTCTTTGGCATTCAGCTTTCTTTATAATCCAACTCTCACCTCCATACATGACCACTGGAAAAGCCATAGCCTTGACTAGATGGACCTTTGCTGTCAAAGTAATGTCTCTGGTTTTTAATATGCTGTCATATTAAAAACATATAGGTTGGTCATAACTTTCCTTCCAAGGAGTAAGCATATTTTAATTTCATGGCTGCAGTCACCATCTGCAGTGATTTTGGAGCCCCCAGAAGTAAAGTCAGCCACTGTTTCCACTGTTTCCCCATCTATTTCCCATGAAGTGATTGGATCAGACGCCATGATCTTCGTTTTCTGAATGTTGAGCTTTAAGCCAACTTTTTCACTCTCCTCTTTCACCTTCATCAAGAGGCTCTTTAGTTCTTCTTCACTTTTTGCCATAAGGGTGGTGTCATCTTCATATCTGAGGTTATTGATATTTCTCCCAGCAATCTTGATTCCAGCTTGTGCTTCATCCAGCCCAGCGTTTCTTATATCTTTTAAATTAAAAGAGTAGTATTCATACCAATATATAAAGAGTATTTCCAAAATTTGCATCAATTAAGGAAACAGAATTTTTAATATTATGAAATGTTTGACTTTAAACAAAGTCCTTCTTAATGAAACTGTTTTCTCAGAAACATTGAATGAATCAGATTAATATAATTAAGATGTATCTTTGGAGAAATTTGAAATGATTTAATAATTTTGGTCTAACAAAACAAAAAACCCAGCATTATGCATTTTCTCTGTTTTATCATTATTAAGTGTTGTACAAGAGTACATTTTATTTTCATAAGAGTTAAGTTTGTCATCATGAAGTGTGGTCTGTAATCTGAGTTTTCTAAATGTCTTATATAGGTTTACTTATCAAATGAGCTAACATTACTCATTAATGTAATATCAAAGAATTAAAAAATGTGAATCAGTGTTCAACAAATTTGAATAACAATTCTTATAAACACTTTAAAATACTTTTATAGGAGTAATTTATTATGAATCAGTTCAAACATTAGTCTAAGATCATAAATAAACTAAATTTTGATTAAATATTAAAGTCAATAAATTAATATTATTTGGATAGCTGTTTATTTTTCTCATAATAGTGAATGCTAAAATGGATTATTGATCATAGTTTTAAACAACACATTTGATTTTTTATTTTTATATGTGTCAAGAGACTATACCTTTGGATCATATTAATAAAATGCTCACTCTGCCATCTTCAGTTCAGTTCCGTTCAGTTCAGTCTCTCAGTCGTGTCTGACTCTTTGCGACCCCATGAATCGCAGCACGCTGGGCCTCCCTGTCCATCACCAACTCCCAGAGTTCACCCAGACTCACATCCATCGAGTCAGTGATGCCATGCAGCCATCTCATCCTCCGTCATCCCCTTCTCCTCCTGCCCCCAATCCCAGCATCAGAGGCTTTTCCAATGAGTCAACTCTTCACATGAGGTGGCCAAAGTACTGGAGATTCAGCTTTAGCATCATTCCTTCCAAAGAAATCCCAGGGCTGATCTCCTTCAGAATGGACAGGTTGGATCTCCTTGTAGTCCAAGGGACTCTCAAGAGTCTTCTCCAACACTACAGTTCAAAAGCATCAATTCTTCGGCGCTCAGCCTTATTCACAGTCCAACTCTCACATCCATACATGACCACTGGAAAACCATAACCTTGACTAGACGGACTTTTGTTGGCAAAGTAATGTCTCTGCTTTTGAATATGCTATCTAGGTTGGTCATAATTTTTCTTCCAAGGAGCAAGCGTCTTAATTTCATGGCTGTAATCACCATCTGCAGTGACTTTGGAGCCCAGAAAAATAAAGTCTAACACTGTTTCCACTGTTTCCCCATCTATTTCCCTTGAAGTGATGGGACCAGATGCCATGATCTTCGTTTTCTGAATGTTGAGCTTTAAGCCAACTTTTTCACACTCCACTTTCACTTTCATCAGAGGCTTTTTAGTTCCTCTTCACTTTCTGCCATAAGGGTAGTGTCATCTGCATATCTGAGGTTATTGATATTTTCCCGGCAGTCTTGATTCCAGCTTGTGCTTCATCCAGCCCAGCATTTCACATGATGCACTCTTCATATTAGTTAAATAAGCAGGATGACAATATACAGCCTAGACGGACTCCTCTTCCTATTTGGAACCAGTGTGTTGTTCCATGTCCAATTCTAACTGTTGCTTCCTGACTTTCATACAGATTTCTCAAGAGGCAGGTCAGGTGGTCTGGTATTCCCATCTCTTTCAGAATTTTCCACAGTTTATTGTGATCCACACAGTCAAAGGCTTTGGCATAGTCAATAAAGCAGAAATAGATGTTTTTCTGGAACTCTCTTGCTTTTTCCATGATCCAGCAGATGTTGGCAATTTGATCTCTTGTTCCTCTGCCTTTTCTAAAACCAGCTTGAACATCAGGAAGTTCATGGTTCACGTATTGCTGAAGCCTGGCTTGGAGAATTTTGAGCATTACTTTACTAGCATGTAAAAATATATATGGCAGTAGAAAATAGTGTTATATGTCTTCATGAGTCTTAATCATCTGCTAACATGCTTGAATATTAGATTTTTCTCAATGAACTATCACCAGGCATTTTATTTTAAATTGATGTTACTTCTTTTGGTTAAATGGTATAATTAATACGAACAGAGATTATCCTGGGGAAAATGGTGACTGAGAAGCAGAAATGTGTATATAAAATAATGAAGTTTGTGTTTTATTTTTAGTTAATATATAAAAGAGTAGTCCAAAATATCTACTTATTCCATAATTTGAAAGACAGTAGAGAAAAGCAGAACCTGAATGAGTATGACAGTGTTTGCAATGAATGCAGAAAGGGCAGTTTTACTTGTCTTGATCTTCAAATACCAGATCTGTAAAGGCACAAAGGGTTGTGTAAATATTTTTGCCAAAGTTGGCTTAGTTTGAGGTGTTTATTTTAAAAATGATAGGAAGCATTAACTGCCAAGTATTAATGCCAAACTGGAATATGACTTCCTCACTGTTGAATGATAAATGATCATCTTTTACCTTCTGTGCAGTCTGCTCAGATAGCAGAGATTCCATGGCCCACCAAAATGATTTTATTTTCTTTGAAATGGCTTTATCATGCCTTCATTATTAAAAATAGAACAGAATTGACTCACATATGAAAGAGCTAAATTTCCTTAAGATTGTGCTGCCAAGCACCCATGTTTCTGTGTTAATCTAGTGGCCAAATGTCTTGTGATAAATCTTTTGATTTTACTGTTTCAAGATCAAGCCCTTTATATATCTCAAAAAATTGTAAATTATAAGAAAAATGTTTACACCTGAAATTATCTTTTATGTTTCTCAGAAAGCCCCTGGAAATTCACACAAATCTGTTCTTTCACTTTATAAAAAGAGACACTAGAAATGTTTTTTATGTTATGTACTTTTTAAAATTATCTCAATACAGTTGTAACACCTGCACAAGAACTAAGTCAGAAAGGATGCTTAAGATTGTAAAGCTAAAATATTATTGAGAGAAATACTTCAGAGATTATATAATCTACATACATACCTGGGAGATTTGTAGACAACTGTGTTTTTCATTATTTGTTCTTCCTCTCATGAGAAACACTGATCAAATTCTCACGCTTTGCACTGTATCCCAATAAACAAATTACTCTTCTGATATTATTGGTGACTATAATAAATTGACTAGTCATTTAGTGTCATTATCAAATATGTTTTTGTTTCCCTCTGATGGTTGCCTGAAGGCTCTGCTACAGGCAACATCTGGAATTTGTGTATGAAACTGTAAAAGGATCATCCCAATGCTTCATGGAAAGAACTGTGTCAGGTACTACTTGATACTTCAAAGAATAGGACTGCTATGTGCTGGTTTCTAAGCTGACATCACTCAGACAACTTTCAGACCATAATAGTTGAGGAGTCACTATGCCCAGGTTCCATAATAGTTCTGAAACAAAGGTCTGTGACCTACAATCCAGAAGGATGAGAATTGATTACCCAAAGAAACAACCGATGTGCAGAATTTAACTCTGGTTATTTGTGTGGAAAGCTGTTGATAATATTTTTAAAAAATTTATTTTTATGGGTCTATGAAGTCACTATCTCTAGCATTTTAGCATTAAAACAATTTAATGTTTTTTAAGCTGAAATGAAATATTTTTATAGACTCAGTATATCAACGACTTCCTCCCTCCTCTTGCTCTTATCTGAAATTCAAAACAAACACCTTTTTGGAGCCTCCTTACAGTTTAAGTTAGTGTAGTAATTTGCATCCATTCAATAATAATCTGTCTTCCAGTATGTAGTTGGACAAACTGATCATGTAACCAAGGCCATATTGAAACATTGCATTTGAAAACAAGTCTCACTTAGTCAGGCAAGGCAAGCCCACTATTAAGAGACAAGGGCTGACTCGTGTGTGAAGTTGGTGCTTTTAGCCCAGGTCCACCAAGGATTTTGTGAAATGTGTGTCAGGTGGCCGGTAGAAATATCTCCATTTTGGCCAAAATAGCTCTGGCTTGACACCTGGTTTGCTGAGTCCCACTTTCACACATGGTAAAAGAAATTATTTCCTGGCAAGGAATATTAGCATATGTGGGGAACCTCAAGAAAAGGGATATTTACCTAAATATATGAGTACTGCACATAAAATCTGACAGAGAAAGTGTTTTGCAATTGGTTTTCTAGCTTTGCTATAGAAGAGCAAACAACAAAGCCTTTTCCAAACCCATTCTGAGATTTGGCATCCAGTTTCTCAGGCAGAAGTTCATTTTCTGGCATTGTATGTGCTCAATGTGAATGGCTCTAGATTTACAGAGAAACTCAAGAAACCTTGTGTTGTTCATAAACAGTATTGTAACACCTATATAAATAATCAGCCCAAATCTAAATCCATCAACCTTATGGGGAACAAGCATACTCTTTGGAGATTATTTATGATCACAAAGTGATACAAAGTTTAAAAGAGAGAGAAAGAAAGAAACCTGAAACCTAAATAAGACAGAAAAGGAATGCTTTATATTGAGGCAACTCAAGGACTATCTTGGAGAATGACTTAGCAAGATATGACATTGTTACTGCTGATTTACAGTTTTACACTTAGTAATGCTACATGCTCACTTATGAAGTTTTTGCAGTAAAGAAGCAATTAATTTATATCAGGTGAAACAGCTAATCCTAATGGTTATAGATTGTGTCCTTGTTGGACTTTAACCAGTTTTGTATCTAATGGAGAAATCATATACTAAAAGTTCATTTATTTTTTAAATGGCCTATTTAACGTTATTTCTCATTATTTAATTAGTTAAATAAATTATAACATGAATCCATTTGTATGAGAGATATGTTAAGTCTTTTGGAAATTATAGCTGAAGACAATATTAAACTATACATATATGGAACTACAAAAGAGGGAAAAGAGCATTAAACACCCCACATTGTGCCAACCTTCAATACTAGCTGTCAGTGGAAAGTGAATTTTAGACATTTATTCAGCTGTATGTCTCTGCCAATATATTATGTGGGCACTCAAGGTAAAGATAGGTACGTCAGGAAAATTTCCTGTTATAATATTTTTAAGGAAACTAATTTTTGTGGAATACAATATTTCTAATAAATGTTCTAGTTCATAATTATACAAATTGATAAATTTCCAAGTGATTTATATTTAATTTAAACTTTCTCTTTTACCCTTGAGAAAACTGTTTATTCTCTAAAACTTTATGTTTCTGGAGATATTTGGGAAAATATTTGAAACTTGAAAACTATCTTATAAAAGTACATTATCATTATCTTACTAAGTTGGTAACTGAAAGTGTTTCCTATAATACTATGCTCTATTTTTCCATTACCTCACTGGTGTATTGGTGTTATACACACTCAGAGTTCAGCTACTATGATGACCTATCACTATTTTCAAGTCTGTTTCCAGATATCCAAGGAAAAAAATATTTTGAACTAATTTCCAAAGACTTTTATATTAAGAATGAAATGACCTCATCCTTTCTTTAGTCCTTGAGCCTTTTGAAGAACTGCTGTAAAAAAAAAAAAAAAAATCATTTCCTCTTTTACCAATTTCATCTTTTGTCCTTGTCCTTTTCATTCTTACATTATAAATTTTAACTGTGTCTACAGTGATTTAATTCTGAATGCTAAAGAAATATGCATCTGAGAATAGTCATTTTCCTTTTGGTAATAAAGGATAAAAATAAAGTAATAAAGTATTCATATTGACATCAAGCAATGACAAAATATTATTTATTCATTATTATTTATTCAATACGTTCAATGTTCACTAACTTTGTAATTTCATTTTTAAGAAAAGAGGATTAAGGACTATCTTTTAAGATCACGAGAAAAGGATCCCGCTACTCATGGCCTATTTAGCTTAGTCTCCCTTTGAGTTCATATTCCATTCATAGAGATGAACCTCTTGAATGTCATAATTTCTGGATATTTCCTTTCTACTCTTTGTGAGAAAACAAAATATTTAAGAGTTATTTCAATATAATTATAAAAAATTCTGAGTCTTTTGTTAAATAAATAAAAAAAAAAGATCAGAAATTCTTTTCTCTATTTTTTTGGCCACATGCACACCTGTGGGGGCCTAGTTCTCAAGCAGGGATGAGATCTATATCCCCTGCAGTGGAAGACCAGATTCTTAACCACTGGAATGCTAGGGAATTCCCACACAACTTTTTTCAATAATGTTCACAATGGCTTTCCCTAAAAAATATAAAGCTATACCTGTAGGAATATTATTATCACATTAATTTAATCTTATAATTTGTTTTACTAAAATAAAAAGTGTTATTAGAAAAAATGTGGGCATTTTTTCAACTTTAACTATCATTTTTTTTTGCAAATTTCCTATAACAAGGCTGTCATTTTTACTGATAATAAGCAACTTCATCACTCCATAAAGGCAGCAATACTTCTTTTACATTTTACAAAGGAATTTACTTACTGTCTGAATAAGGGTTACACTTAGTTTTAAGAACAATTAAATACATTATTTTGAATATTATATTCATAACAATACAAGGTATCTCAGAATCATATTTTAATAAAATGTGATATTTGAACCAATCTGTTGGCAATCATAGAAGACAGGAAACCTGCTGATACATATGATTGCTCTAACTTAAGGGGTTGGCAACCTTTAACATTTATGCCAGATGGTGACACACTAGGACATTTGGACTGGCAACCAGCCTCTGGCAGGAGCTCAACCCCCTCTGTTTTTACTACTATTTGGAGTTACTTCTACTATTCCTGGCCACTAGCATAGGCAAAATCAGTACCATTCTTGGATCTCACAAAGTTATCATGGCCTTCAGGTCACTCCACCCCATCTGTTCTAAACTTCATAATAGCAAATAAAAGAGAAAAAGATATTATGAATCCTGAGAGGGTTGGTTTTTAAAAATATTTTTATCCAACTATAGATTGTTATACTATATGAGACATAAGAACTCCAATGTTTCATTGAACCAATATCCTCATTAAGTGGCCATCCTGCCTTGATAGGACAGCCACAGTGATGGGGAGCTCACTGGGTTTCAAGGCTGACTTTTTTAAATAGCTAAAGGCAAGAACAGGTAAAGAATTCAAGTTAGACTCTGGGATTACACAAGTCTTAGATTTATATGAAAACCTTTGCAGGTATAAAAATTTTATAAACTTGCTCATTATAAAAATTAAATAGAATAAAAAGAGAAGAATGACTCCTACATTATTCTAAGCTCATTTCTAATATTCCTTGAGTTCATTAATCTTTAAAAATGGACAAAGAAGATAATAGTAGAATCAAAGACTCACTATTCACCCTTTACAAGTAAATATCATTATTTGAGCTTAGCGAAGCCCACGGACTGTGTGTAGCCTGCCAGCCTCCTCTGTTCACGAAATTCTCCAAACAAGAATACTAGAGTGGGTAACTATAATCCGTGGGGTTGCAAAGAGTCAGACACGACTGAGCTAGGACTAACACTTCCACTTTCATTCACCCTTTCATATCTAGCATGCTATATTCAATTCTTTCCATTACCACTTTTCCAAACTAGTCCATGGTATTTTGCCTATACAGTTGTGATAACCTCTCTCTTGCCTCACTTCTTTTTCTATTGTTAGAAAAAGAATTTCTTTTGTTCTATCTGGTTTGGAATGATGGAGAAAAATTATTAATCTTACACAGAGGAACTATACTTAAATGGAAAAGAACAGACACCCAAGAAAAAAGAGCCCGTGGAACCAGTGGTTACCTATAGCTCTAGTTATATCAAGGCAGCCAGCAAATCTCACTGAACAGTGTTTGGGTCAGCTTTTGATTTCCAAGGAAAAGATTCCATGTTCAATTGCAAAATACATAAGGATTCTTATTTTATGATGGTTTCAAGAAATACGTCTTTAAGAATGCTTCTTGAAAACTGGTTCCTATTGTTTATGAAGTACTTTAGACTGCTTTGTAATTCAAGAATGTTCTTTGGAAGATTCTGACACTGAGTTTATCTTGAAATGTTGACCTTTTAGAAATAGAACCCCCTTCTTTTTTTTTTTTAAAGAATATGAAACTCTTATAGGTTGAGAGATTTGATATGTTCAAATGAGTAGAAAACTAGACTGAAGGTAAAATGTCGCATTTGTTTTCTTTTTTTTCTCTGATCCATTCTCTACCCAAAAGCATTTGATATTTATAGAATGCAAAAAGGATTATTATTCTCATTAAAACATAACAATGATGTTTTTGTTCACTGGACAAGTAGTCTTATCATATTCTGTAGGATATATATAGAATCTGGCCGTTTTACTTTTCAGCCTTAACCTATAGTGAAAATTGAAACCATCTAGATTAAAAACACACAGACAAGAGATGAAGACTTCCTCTGTAAACATGATTTTACTATCTAGGAAATTCTTGCTTAGGAAGAAAAATAACTTTATGTTTCAAAAACTTCTAGAACTGAAAAACGGGTTACTCAGCTTTCCTTCATCAGGGTAAAAGACTCCTTTATCAGCATGATAGTCACTCACCTGGGTTTCTCCATCGCTATCATTTGGGTTTCTCTATGTTGTTTACTCTTTGAGGTTCATTTATATCCTCAACTCCCTGTTTCCACCAAATCTAATTTTTTTTACGTAAGAAAATTTTGTCAGTTATAATAAGCCTCCACATTGAACATTCTGCCTGAAATCAGACAACAAAAATATAAAAAAATATCTTATTCTTAACATCAACCTTCAGAAATACTACAGAGAATCTGTCAAAGTCAATGTCTCTCTTTGTGTAGTAATTGATCAATGAGGGTCAGCTTAATCAACAGGTAATATGGTAATTTTTTAGGAGGTTGCTCTGTAAGCTGCAATCAGCCTTCTTTATCTCTGGCTTCCCCCTAGCTTTTCAGCTATCTGAATTACCAGTCTCTTCAGAAGTCTACTTAAATAGTCTTTCCTCAGAGGGGTTAACATACCACTCCATCTACATGGTACTTGCATTTTCCTTCTATTTCTCTATTACAGTCCAGTGTCCATTTTCTTTGTGATCATTCATAATTTGAAATGATGGATTTGGTTTCTCAATTGTTCATTGCTTGTTTGTTTGTTTACTAGATGTAGTCATGAGGAAATCAGAGATTACCGGGTTATTGTTAATAGATAGATATTGAGTGAGTGTGGGAATAAATAGATGATAAAACTACTTTTAGTAGGAACTGAGTATATAAAATCAAATGAGATATATTACTTATTCAAAGACTACTAGAGAGTCAAAGAAAACATAGACTTTATTATCTGTTTAGTCTACGTACAAGCTATTTAAAAGTGCAAACTAGATAGTAATTGCTGGTATATCAAGAAATAAATTTGACATATCACCTCCAGGTTGGAAAAAATTATATGTGGCTTGAGTGAGAAAGAAAGAATATTAGCCAGAAAAAAAGTCAAATAATCCAGCATGTTAAAGGAGTCTGGACTATCAAGCTATCAATGGAAAAAAAAAATACTGGTATTTATTAAAGACGGAGTGCAGAGTGAAAAAAAAGTCTTACTGTCAAGCATGAAGACTGATTCAAAATAGCTCCTGGCTAGACTACTCAGGGATGAGGAACAAAGGGTGAGAAAGATGGCCAGACTTTTAAAGCTATAGCCTATCAACTGTCTCTATCCCTTGAAGGATATTTGGTCCTATCCAAAATGTCCTTTGGGGAAGGCAATGGCACCCCACCCCAGTACTTTTGCCCGGAGAATCCTACGGACGGAGGAGCCTGGTGGGCTCTAGTCCATGGGGTCGCTGAGAGTTGGACACGACTGAGCGACTTCACTTTCACTTTTCACTTTCATGCATTGGAGAAGGAAATGGCAACCCACTCCAGTGTTCTTGCCTGGAGAATCCCAGGGACAGGGGAGCCTGGTGAGCTTCCGTCTATGGGGTCACACAGAGTTGGACATGACTGAAGCGACTTAGCAGCATCAGCAAAATGTCCTTGATATATGGTTCAAAGAGAAACTATTTGATATGGAACAAAAATGCTCGTGGACATTTTGAATAGAACCAAATTTCAAGGACCCTTTTTGCATGCACTAAATATTTTATGAACCTTTTAGATGGAATCAAATTTCAAGGCCCTTATTGCATGGATCAAATGTCTCACAGACCACTTAGACAGGATCAAATGTCTGCTAACCATCTTCACCCTGTATTAAAGAAGCAAAGTCTCTGATGTTGACTGAGTGATGAGTTGGCACTGGGCTATAAGTTATCAACAAACATAACAAATTATTCCAAAATTTAGTAACTTAAAGACATAAACATTTACTAACTCAAATCATTTCTACAATTCTGGATTTAGAAAGCAATTCAGCTGGGTGGTTCTTTCTTAGAGGATCTGTCATGATGTTTACAGGACTGTAGAAATATTTGACTAGAACTAGAGAATCCACTCCCAAGATACGTGTTTATGTATACATGTAAAAATATACATATGTTTTTACTTGTTGATTTTATATGTGTGTGTGTATATATATATATATATACACATATATGTATATATATACATATATACATGGGCTTTCCAGGTGGCACGAGTGGTAAAGAACCCACCTGCCAATGCAGGAGACATAAAAGATGTAGATTTGATTCCTGGGTCAGGAAGATCTCCTGGAGGAGGTATGGCAACTCACTACAGTATTCTTGCCTGGAGAATCCCATGGACAGAGGAGTCTGGCAGGCTACAATGCATGGGGTCACAAAGAGTCAGACATGACTGAAGTGACTTAGCACATATGTATGCATACACATATACACAATCAAGTTAAATAGCATTTATTTTATTAGCTAATTAATAGTGTTGACTTTAAAAATGCATAACATGAGAGTTGAGGTTTAAATTTTATCCAGGGGCAAAATGAGGACTGCAGCATGGGAGACAGCACCTCAAATAGCTCTGAGAAACTGCTCCAAAGAGGTAGGGGAGAGGACAGAGGATATATTTTGCTAAAGGAGGAGTAAATGTGATCAAGCCTGTTTATTTTTTAGAAAGCTTCTGCTGAAGCTTCTGCTAGTCATGAGAAATAGTTGTCACCATGAAGGGTTTTAGTGATTTATAGATATGAGGAAATATAAGAATCGGGCTCATAAGATAAGCTTCTGAGAATATCTAACTATCTGAAGACCTGTGCTGCCAGTTTTCTGGGAGCACAAAGTGCCTCAACCCTGCTCTCAACCCTGAACTCCTTCGGGGGGCGTTGGAGGTCAGCAGCTGCAGCAGCACATGATCTAATCCTCGTAAAGGTAGATGGTGTGCACTCGCGGCAAGAGCCAGGTTGTGATTGACAATAGAAATGTCTTAGTTGACATGAAGATCCCATAAATTTTGTCAAAGCTTTAGGAGGAGTTAGTTAAGTCCTGTATGTTTTCTGTGGAAATGTATGCTAATCTAAATTGCAGGGAAATTTGCCAGAAGGAGCCACAAGGGACAATATTTCTGTAACTCAGGATATTTAGGACCTAAGAGAAATATTTCTGATAAACCATCAGAATGTCCTGCTGTGAAAATCTTCCTAGTCAAGGTATTCACTGATTATGCATGATCTAAATGCAAGCTATTCTACTTGCCAGAAGAATAGTGGGAATGTGTGAAGAAAAACATGATGTATTCTGGCTTACTATAGAGGATGAAGATCAAAAGAAATGATCTAGAGAAAAAGTGAGAAAACAGGGAATTAAATCAAATATGTGGATTCTTTAAGGAAAGAACATGCACAGAGAAGAAATCTGAGTCCAAGGAGACTAAAAGTAATAATGCTTTTCCTGAAAATGATTTTATTTATCATATCATAAACAAATAGAAAAACCTCAGTGTATGTAAAGCTATTAGTTCATAGGAGAAATCCAACCACAGCTGTGTGGTTGCAGTCGGGATGGGGGAAAGATTTAGGATAGTAATTGCTCATGATTCATGTCCTGCTTAGGGAAAGGAAGAATCTGAGGGCAAGATTGCACCACAGTTCCTTCTTCCCTTCCCTTCAACTCATGAATCTTATGGTTGCATAGTTACTAAATTTGACTTATGGAAAATAGTTTATGATAGGAGAAGGATGGATTTTTTATAGGAGTTAACATGCATCTTATCATTTGAAGTATTAACTTTCCAGGAAACACTTCAGTCTGAGTTAGTAAGGGTTCAAACTGAAATAAGAGGGTTAAAAGGACAGAAAATAGATATTCAAAGAAAACTATAAATTGTGTCTTATGTGCAGTATATGGTAACACAGGAAACTGGAGAACACAACACAAGGAAATGTTCAGTAATTCTTAGGGAAAGAAAAAGAAAGTTATCTACATAGTAATAAATAGAGGCTGATTAAAAATGGATTTAAAATTTTTATTTTATTTATTTATTGAAATTTTATTTTATTTAACTTTACAATATTATATTGGTTTTGCCATATATCAAAATGAATCTGCCACAGGTATACATGTGTTCCCCATACTGAACCCTCCTCCCTCCCCGTACCATCATTCTGGGTCATCCCAGTGCACCAGCCCCAAGCATCCAGTATTGTGCATCAAACCTGGACTGGTGACTCATTTCATCAGATCAGATCAGTCGCTGAGTCGTGTCCAACTATTTGCAACCCCATGAACCGCAGCACGCCAGGCCTCCCTGTCCATCACCAGCTCCCGGAGGTCACTCAGACTCACACCCATCAAGTCAGTGATGCCATCCAGCCATCTCATCCTCTGTCGTCCCCTTCTCCTCCTGCCCTCAATCCCTCCCAGCATCAGAGTCTTCTCCAATGAGTCAACTCTTTGCATGAGGTGGCCAAAATACTGGAGCTTCAGCTTTAGCATCATTCCTTCCAAAGAAATTCCAGGATTGATCTCCTTCAGAATGGACTGGTTGGATCTTCTTGCAGTCCAAGGGACTCTCAAGAGTCTTCTCCAACACCACAGTTCAAAAGCATCAATTCTTCGGCACTCAGCCTTCTTCACAGTCCAGCTCTCACATCCATACATGACCACAGGAAAGACCATAGCCTTGACTAGGCGAAACTTTGTTGGTAAAGTAATGTCTCTGCTTTTGAATATGCTATCTAGGTTGGTCATAACTTTCCTTCCAAGGAGTAAGCGTCTTCCAATTTCATGGCTGCAGTCACCATCTGCAGTGATTTTGGAGCCCAGAAAAAGAAAGTCTGACACTGTTTCCACTGTTTCTCCATCTATTTCCCATGTAGTGATGGGACCAGATGCCATGATCTTCGTTTTCTGAATGTTGAGCTTTAAGCCAACCTTTTCACTCTCCAATTTCACTTTCATCAAGAGGCTTTTTAGCCCCTCTTCACTTTCTGCCATAAGAGTGGTGTCATCTGCATATCTGAGGTTATTGATATTTCTCCCAGCAATCTTGATTCCAACTTGTGTTTCTTCCAGTCCAGCATTTCTCATGATGTACTCTGCATATAAGTTAAATAAACATGGTGACAATATGCAGCCTTGACGTACTCCTTTTCCTATTTGGAACCAGTCTGTTGTTCCATGACTAGTTCTAACTGTTGTTTCCTGACCTGCATACAGATTTCTCAAGAGGCAGATCAGGTGGTCTGGTATGCCCATCTCTTTCAGAATTTTCCACAGTTTATTGTGATCTACACAGTCAAAGGCTTTGGCATAGTCAATAAAGCAGAAATAGATATTTCAATGCCATTCTCCCAAATCATCCCACCCTCGCCCTCTCCCACAGAGTCCAAAAGACTGTTCTATACATCAGTGTCTCCTTTGCTGTCTCGTATACAGGGTTATTGTTACCATCTTTCTAGATTCCATATATATGCGTTAGTATACTGTATTGGTGTTTTTCTTTCTGGCTTACTTCACTCTGTATAATAGGCTCCAGTTCCATCCACCTCATTAGAACTGATTCAAATGCATTCTTTTTAATGGCTGAGTAATACTCCATTGTGTATATGTACCACAGCTTTCTTATCCATTCATCTGCTGATGGACATCTAGGTTGCTTCCATGTCCTGGCTATAATAAACAGTGCTGCGATGAACACTGGGTTACACGTGTCTCTTTCAATTCTGGTTTTCTCAGTATGCCTAGCAGTGGGATTGCTGGATCATAAGGCAGTTCTATTCCCAGTTTTTTAAGGAATCTCCACACTGTTCTCCATAGTGGCTGTACTAGTTTGCAATCCCACCAACAGTGGAAGAGGGTTCCCTTTTCTCCACACCCTCTCCAGCATTTATTGCTTGTAGACTTTTGGATCACAGCCATTCTGACTGGCGTGAAATGGTACCTCATAGTGGTTCTGATTTGCATTTCTCTGATAATGAGTGATGTTGAACATCTTTTCATATGTTTGTTAGCCATCTGTATGTCTTCTTTGGAGAAATGTCTAGTTCTTTGGCCCATTTTTTGATTGGGTCATTTATTTTTCTGGAATTGAGCTGTAGGAGTTGCTTGCATATTTTTGAGATTAGTTGTTTGTTGCTTCATTTGCTATTATTTTCTCCCATTCTGAAGGCTGTCTTTTCACCTTGCTTATAGTTTCTTTTGTTGTGCAGAAGCTTGTAAGTTTAATTAGGTCCCATTTGTTTATTTTTGCTTTTATTTCCAGTATTCTGGGAGGTGGGACATGGAGGATCCTGCTGTGATGTATGTCGGAGAGTGTTTTGCCTATGTTCTCCTCTAGGAGTTTTATAGTTTCTGGCCTTACGTTTAGATCTTTAATACATTTTGAGATTTTTTTTGTGTATGATGTTAGAAAGTGCTCTAGATTCATTCCTTTACAAGTGGTTGACCAGTTTTTCCAGCACCACTTGTTAGAGATTGTCTTTAATCCATTGCATATTCTTGCCTCCTTTGTCAAAGATAAGGTGTCCATATGTGCGTGGATTTATCTCTGGGCTTTCTATTTTGTTCCATTGATCTATATTTCTGTCTTTGTGCCAGTACCATACGGTCTTGATGACTGTGGCTTTGTAGTAGAGCCTGAAGTCAGGCAGGTTGATTCCTCTAGTTCCATTCTTCTTTCTCAAGATAGCTTTGGCTATTCGAGTTTTTTTTGTATTTCCATACAAATTGAGAAATTATTTGTTCTAGCTCTGTGAAGAATACCATTGGTAGCTTGATAGGGATTGCATTGAATCTATAAATTGCTTTGGGTAGTATACTCATTTTCACTATATTGATTCTTCCAATCCATGAACATGGTATATTTCTCCATCTATTAGTGTCCTCTTTGATTTCTTTCACCAGTGTTTTATAGTTTTCTATATATAGGTCTTTAGTTTCTTTAGGTAGATATATTCCTAAGTATTTTATTCTTTTCATTGCAATGGTGAATGGAATTGTTTCCTTAATTTCTCTTTCTATTTTCTCGTTATTAGTGTATAGGAATGCAAGGGATTTCTGTGTGTTGATTTTATATCCTGCAACTTTACTATATTCCTTGATTAGTTCTAGTAATTTTCTGGTGAAGTCTTTAGGGTTTTCTATGTAGAGGATCATGTCATCTGCAAACAGTGAGAGTTTTACTTCTTCTTTTCCAATTTGAATTCCTTGTATTTCTTTTTCTGCTCTGATTGCTGTGGCCAAAATCTCAAAACTATGTTGAATAGTAATGGTGAAAGTGGGAACCCTTGTCTTGTTCCTGACTTTAGAAGAAATGCTTTCAATTTTTCACCATTGAGGATAATGTTTGCTGTGGGTTTGTCATATATAGCTTTTATTATGTTGAAGTATGTTCCCTCTATTCCTGCTTTCTGGAGAGTTTTTATCATAAATGGATGTTGAATTT
This sequence comes from Tragelaphus eurycerus, assembly GCA_935064755.1. Lineage (NCBI taxonomy): Eukaryota > Metazoa > Chordata > Mammalia > Artiodactyla > Bovidae > Tragelaphus > Tragelaphus eurycerus. The sequence goes on along the minus strand of CAKXYN010000097.1, from coordinate 405,719 downwards.
TGTCAAAGGCTTTCTCTGCATCTATTGAGATAATCATATGGTTTTTATTTTTCAATTTGTTAATGTGGTGTATTACGTTGATTGATTTGCGGATATTGAAGAATCCTTGCATCCCTGGCATAAAGCCCACTTGGTCATGGTGTATGATCTTTTTAATGTGTTGTTGGATTCTGATTGCTAGAATTTTGTTAAGGATTTTTACATCTATGTTCATCAGTGATATTGGCCTGTAGTTTTCTTTTTTTGTGGCATCTTTGTCAGGTTTTGATAGTAGGGTGATGGTGGCCTCATAGAATGAGTTTGGAAGTTAACCATCCTCTGCAATTTTCTGGAAGCATTTGAGTAAGATAGGTGTTAGCTCTTCTTTAAATTTTTGGTAGAATTCAGCTGTGAAGCCATCTGGACTTGCGCTTTTGTTTGCTGGACGATTTCTGATTACAGTTTCAATTTCCATGCTTGTGATGGGTCTGTATTTTCTATTTCTTCCTCTTCCAGTTTTGGAAAGTTGTACTTTTCTAAGAATTTTTCCATTTCTTCCACATTGTCCATTTTATTGCCATATAATTGCTGATAGTAGTCTCTTATGATCCTTTGTATTTCTGTGTTGTCTGTTGTGATCTCTCCATTTTCATTTCTAGTTTTATTGATGTGATTTTTCTCCCTTTGTTTCTTGATGAGTCTGGCTAATGGTGTGTCAATTTTATTTATCCTTTCAAAGAACCAGCTTTTGGCTTTGTTGATTTTTGCTATGGTCTCTTTTGTTTCTTTTGCATTTATTTCTGCCCTAATTTTTTAAGATTTCTTTCCTTCTACTAACCCTGGGGTTCTTCATGTCATCCTTTTCTAGTTGCTTTAGGTATAGAGTTAGATTTTTTATTTGACTTTTTTCTTGTTTCTTGAGGTATGCCTTTATTGCTATGAACTTTCCCCTTAGGACTGCTTTTACAGTGTCCCACAGGTTTTGGGTTGTTATGTTTTCATTTTCATTTGTTTCTATGCAAATTTTGATTTCTTTTTTGATTTCTTCTGTGATTTGTTGGTTATTCAGGAGCGTGTTGTTCAGCCTCCATATGTTGGAATTTTTAATAGTTTTTCTCCTGTAATTGAGATCTAATCTTACTGCATTGTGGTCAGAAAAGATGCTTGGAATGATTTCAATTTTTCTGAATTTTCCAAGGCTAGATTTATGGCCCAGGATGTGATCTATCCTGGAGAAGGTTTCATGTGCGCCTGAGAAAAAGGTGAAATTCATTGTTTTGGGATGAAATGTCCTATCAGATCAGATCAGATCAGATCAGTCGCTCAGTCGTGTCCGACTCTTTGCGACCCCATGAACCGCAGCACGCCAGGCCTCCCTGTCCATCACCAGCTCCCGGAGGTCACTCAGACTCACACCCATCAAGTCAGTGATGCCATCCAGCCATCTCATCCTCTGTCGTCCCCTTCTCCTCCTGCCCTCAATCCCTCCCAGCATCAGAGTCTTCTCCAATGAGTCAACTCTTTGCATGAGGTGGCCAAAATACTGGAGCTTCAGCTTTAGCATCATTCCTTCCAAAGAAATTCCAGGATTGATCTCCTTCAGAATGGACTGGTTGGATCTTCTTGCAGTCCAAGGGACTCTCAAGAGTCTTCTCCAACACCACAGTTCAAAAGCATCAATTCTTCGGCGCTCAGCCTTCTTCACAGTCCAGCTCTCACATCCATACATGACCACAGGAAAGACCATAGCTTGACTAGGCGAACCTTTGTTGGTAAAGTAATGTCTCTGCTTTTGAATAAGATATCAATTAGGTCTAACTGGTCTATTGTATCGTTTAAAGTTTGTGTTTCATAAATGAGTATTCAGAGTTTTAGGAACTCCTTATTAGATGTGGAAATAAAATCTTGTGACTTATGAAAATAAACACTCACATCAAAGTTCTGGACCCTAAGGTAAGCACTTCCTTAGTGCTTACTAAGGTTTGATACTGTACTTTTCTTCTGTTTGGCAATACAGCACATTCTGTGAATTTAAATCATTTACCCAAGGGAAAACATCAGAAAAAACACAAAACCTAATATGAACTCAAGCTTATTTATATTCAACCATATAATCATATACAACTGCTTAGAATTTCATGAGTGGCATTTGATTAAAAGGGGTATCAAGTACATTAACTGTCAGAATTAGAATTCATATAAATATGTATACATACATATACAAATATACACATATGCATATGTATACACATATAACACATTTTCATTCATAAACACATATATTGAAAATATATAAATATATCTATTTTTGTGTATATATAGAGAGGTACATATTTATCTCCCTCTCCAGTTCAAGATAGTGAACTAGAAATTTCACTTGTTAACCATACTACCCATGTGATGAGGGGAGAGGAAGACACTGAAGATATAGTACAACCAGACAAAGGAAGTGCAGTTATTAAAATGCTGTGGACAGAAGGAATTCATCATTGAGTACATATTGGCATGATTTTCTGGATTACTGAAAGTAAATGGATCACACTAACAGCACATCAAAAATGCTTTTTAATTTTTTTATTGTTGATATTTTAGTTATTGGTATTACTGATATTGTTTATCTTTTATTTCTGGGATTTCTATTATAGCCTTTGTCATAGTTTCCTTCTCTCTGTGCCTACACATGCTATCCTTTTCTACTAGATCCATTAATCTATTAATAATAGTTATTTTAACTTTTCTCTGTGATTGAGCCAAGATCTGGATCAGTTCCACTGAATGTTGATTTATGTCTTAAAAACTTTTTAATTTTTGTTTTATGTATATCCCATAGTTGTTGTTTAATGCCAGATAGTATCATTTGATGGGACAGCAGAGATTGAAATAAATAATATTTTATCTCTCTTAGGCTATTAGTGAAGAAATCTGTGTCAATCTGGTTAGAAGATGATCTGGGTTTGGGTCCTGTTGTTACTATTACCTTCAGTTATCTACAGTTCATAGTCTTCTTAGTGGTGACCTTCTTATCTTATTCAAGTGGGATCTGGGTGCCAAAAAGCTTACCATAGTGTTAATGATCCATTCTCAACTTCCAATTGTCTACATATCTACAGAGAGAGGTATATATCTCCATGCTCTTGCTTCACCCCAGTAGTAGAATGCTATTGCATGTTACTTGGTTCTAGGTATGTGGTGGAATCAGGAGACTATTGTTCCGGTCCAGCCTCAGTCTTATGCAAGAGCTGTATACCTGGGTACAATATGTGGGGATTTCTCAGTGTGTCTTCTTTTCCCTATGGCAGTGATACTCTGTCCATCTTTAGTTGGATTGGGGCAAGATTTTCCCACTTTGCCACAATAGGAGGAGACCTTGCTTTGATATCTTTATGGATCTTGATCCCAGGATATATCAAATCCTGTATCTGGAGCAGAGGTGTAGAAGGTCTTTGCCTAGCCCTTGGGATAAAAGGAGTTGCTGGCCCTCTCTTGGTAATTTACTATTTTTGCTTCATTGGGAAAGAGAGTTAAAAAGAAATGTCTGTACCTTCATTCCTTTCTCTAAGAGTGACTCACAAAATAACACAGAATTGCTCAACAGAGGCTTCCATTAGAGCAATGCCTAATACCAGAAGTTGCAATCATTCCTGACAAAACTACCTTTCACATCTGGGAAGCTAAAGAGTAATCACTGGAATGAACATTTCTACAGAATAGCTGCAGGATTCTCCCATATGACTTATCAGGAATATCAGCCAGGAGTTGTAGGATAAAGCCTTGATATTCAACTTCATATTCTAAATCTCATAGGAGGATATCTGTTTGTTAAAAAATAATTAAAAGAAATGCTGCTGCTGCTGCTGCGTCACTTCAGTTGTGTCCGAGTCTGTGTGACCCCATAGATAGCAGCCCACCAGGCTCCCCCGTCCCTGGGATTCTCCAGGCAAGAACACTGGAGTGGGTTGCCATTTCCTTCTCCAATGCATGAAAGTGAAGTCACTCAGTCGTGTCCGAGTCTTAGAGACCTCATGGACTGCAGCCCACCAGGCTCCTCCGTCCATGGGAGTTTCCAGGCAAGAGTACTGTAGTGGGGTGCCATTGCCTTCTCCATATATATATATCTATATAGATATATATATATATATGTGAGATCTATATATAGATATATATAGAGATATATATATATATGTGAGATCTATATATAGATATATATATGTGAGATCTATATATAGATATATATATAGATATATATATGTGTGAGATCTATATATAGATATATATATACACATATATCCTTTATTTTTTGGATTTCTGTCTCATTTAGGTCATGACAGAAGACTGAGTTCCATGTGCTATACAGGAGGTTTTCATTAGTTACCTATATTAAACATAGTAATGTGTGTATATCAATGCCAGTCTCTCAATTGATCTCATACCTCCCTTTCCGCCTCGATATCTCTAAGTTTGTTCTCTACATCTGTGTCTCTCTTTCTGCTTTGCATAAGTTTATCTATATAATTTTTCTAGAATCTACATATAAGCAACATTATACAGTATTTGTTTTTCTGACTTTATGCAACAGTTTCTAGATCCATACATATCTCTGCAAATGGCACTATTCCATTCATTTTTATAGCTAGGTAATATTCCATTGCATATACGTACCATATCTTATTTATCTGTTCCTCTGTTGATGAATATTTAAGTTTCTTCCATGTCTGGGCTATTGCAAATAGTGCTGCAATGAACCATGGGGTGATGTATCTTTCTTAATTGTGGCTTTCTACAGGTATGTGCTTAGATGTAGGATTGCTGGGTTATATGGTAGCTCAATTTTTTGTTTTTCAGTTCAGTTCAGTTGCTCAGTCATGCCCAACTCTTTGCAACCCCATGGACTGTAGAACACCCAGCTTTCCTGTCTATCACCAACTCCTAAAGCTTACTTAAACTCATGTCCACTGATTCAGTGATGCCATCCAACTATCTCATCCTCTGTTGTCCCCTTCATCTCCTGCCTTCAATCTTGCCCACAATCAGGGTCTTTCCCTATGAGTCAGTTCTTCATATTGGGTGGCCAAAGTATTGGGGTTTCAGCTTCAGCATCAGTCCTTCCAATGAATATTCAGGACTGATTTTCTTAGAATTGACTGGTTTGATCTCCTTGCAGTCCAAAGGATTCTCAAGAGTTTCTGCAAACCACAGTTCAAGAGCATCAATTCTTTGTGCTCAGCTTTCTTTATAGTCCAACTCTCACATCCATACATGTCTACTGGAAAAACCCTCACTTTTACTAGACAGACCTTTGTCAGCAAAATAATGTCTCTGCTTTTTAATATGCTGTTTAGATTACTCATAACTTTTCTTCCAAAGAGCAAGTGTCTTTTAATTTTGTGGCTATAGTCACCACTTGCAGTGATTTTGGAGCCCAAGAAAAGAAAGTCTCTCACTGTTTCCATTGTCTCCCCATCTAGTTTCCATGAAGTGATGGGACTGTATGACATGATCTTAGTTTTCAGAATGTTGACTTTTGTTTTTCTTGTTCTTAGGGAACCTCCATACTGTTCTGCATAATGGCTGTACCAATCCATATTCTGCCAACAGTGTAGGAGTATTCCCATTTCTCTACATCCTCTCCAGCATTTATTGTTTGTAGTTATTTTGATGATGGGCATACTGAGAGATGTGAGGTGATACTTCATTGCATCTCTATAATAATCAGTGATTTTTAGCATCTTTTCATGTATTTGTTCACCATTTCTATGTCTTCTTTGGAGAAATGTTTACTTAGGTCTTCCACCCATTTTTAATTTTTTTGTGTATTGAGCTGTATGAGCTGTTTAAATATTTTGGAGGTAAATTCCTTGTCAGTGTCTTTGTTTGCAAATGTTTTCTACAATTCTGATGGTTTTTCATTTGTTTTTAATTTTCTTTGCTGTGCAGAGGCCTTTAAATTTAATTAGGTCCTATTTTATTTTTGTTTTTCTTTCCATTACTCTAGCAGGTGGGTCAAAAAACATTTTGCTGTGATTTATGCCAAAAAGTGTTCTGCCTATGTTTTCCTCTAAGAGTTTAATAGTGTCTAGCCGTATATTTGTGTCTTTAATTCACTTTGAGTTTATTTTTGTGTATGGTGTTAAGAATTGTTCTAAATTCCTTCTTTTACACATAACTGTACAGTTTTCTCAGCACCACTTATTCTTTGCTGTATGTTCTTGCCTTAGACAAGGTGGCCATAAGTGCATGGGTTTATCTCTGGGCTTTCTGTCCTTTTACATTATTCTATATTTCTGTTTTTGTGCCAGTACTGTACTTTTTCATTACTGTAGCACTGTAGTATAGTATGAAGTCAGGGAGCCTGATTGTTCCAGTTCCATTTTCATTCTCGATTTCTCTGGCTACTTGAAGTCTTTTGTGTTTCCATATAAACTTTAATTTTGTGGTTGTTGTTTTGTTATAACTCTGTGAAAAATGCTGTTGGTAATTTGATAGGGATTCTAAAGGAGATCAGCCCTGGTATTTCTTTGGAAGGAATGATGCTAAAGCTGAAGCTCCAGTACTTTGGCCACCTCATGCAAAGACTTGACTCATTGGAAAAGACTCTGATGCTGGGAGGGATTGGGGGCAGGAGGAGAAGGGGACGACAGAGGATGAGATGGCTGGATGGTATCACTGACTCGATGGACGTGAGTTTGAATGAACTCCAGGAATTGGTGATGGACAGGGAGGCCTGGTGTGCTACGATTCATGGGGTCACAAAGAGTCAGACATGACTGAGAGACTGAACTGAACTGAATGAATCTGGGGATTCTCTGATACCTCTCTTGGTAAAGAATCCACCTGCAATGCAGGAGGTCCTGGTTCCTGAGTTGGGAAGATCCCCGGGAGAAGGGATATGCTACTCACTCCAGTATTCTTGGGCTTCCCTTGTGGCTCAGTTGGTAAACAATCCACCTGCAATGCAGGGAACTCGGTTTGATATCTGGGTTGGGAAGATCCCCTGGAGAAAGGAAAGGCTATGCACTCCAGTATTCTGACCTAGAGAATTCGGTAGACTGTATAGTCCATGGGATTGCAAAGAGTTGAACACAACTAAGCAACTTTCACTTTCACATTGAATCTATAGATTACTTTGGGTAGTATGGTGATTTTCATGGAATCAATTTATCCAGTCTAAGAACATGGATTGTCTCTCCATCTGTTTGTGTTGTCTTTTGTTTCTTTCTTCATTATCCTATAGTTTTCTGAGTACAGAATTTTTGTCTTCTTAGGTAGGTTTATTCCCAAGTATTTCATTCTTTTTGTTGCAATGGTAAATGGGATTTCCCCTTAATTTCTTTCTGATTTTTCATTATTAGTGTATAGAAATGCAAGAGATTTCTGTGTATTAGTTTTGGATCCTGCAACTTTACCAAATTCACTGATAAGCTCTAGTAGCTTTCTGTTGGTTTATTTAAAATTTTCTATGTATAGTATCGTGATAGCTGTATACAGTGATAGTTTTACTTCTTTTCCAATTTGGATTTCTTTTATTTCTTTGTCTCCTCTGATTGGCGTGACTAGTACTTTAAAAACTATGTTGAATTAAAGTGGTGAGTGTGGGCACCCTTGTCTTATTCCTGATCTTAGATGAAACACTTTCAGGTTTTCACCACTGAGAATGATGTTTGCTGCGGGTTTGTCAGAAATGGCCTTGTTACATTGAGGTAGGTTCCCTCAATGCCCACTTGCTGAGGCGTATCATAAATGGGTACGAATTTCATCAAAAGCTTTTTCTGCATCTGTTGAGATGATCATATGGTTTTAATTTTTCAGTTGTTAATGTGTATCTCATTGATTGATTTGTATATTTTGAAGAATCTTACATCCCTGGGATATATCCCACCTGATCATGGTGTATAATCCTTTTAATATATAGTTGGATTCCATTTGCTATTTATTTTGTTAGATATTTTGTGTCTACGTTCATTGGCCTGTAATTTTCTTTTTTTTGTAATATTTTTATCTGGTTTTGGTATCAAGATGTGGTGGCCTTGTAGAATGAGCTTGGAAATATTCCTCCCTCTGCAATTCTTGGGAAGAGTTTGACAAGGATCAGTTCAGTTCAGTTCAGTTCAGTTGCTCAGTTGTGTCCGACTCTTTGCGACCCCATGAATTGCAGCATAACAGGCCTCTCTGTCCATCACCAACTCCTGGAGTTCACCCAAACTCATGTACATCAAGTCAGTGATGCTATCCAGCCATCTCATCCTCTGTTGTTCCCTCCTCCTCCTGCCCCCAATCCCTCCAGCATCAGGGTCTTTTCCAATAAGTCAACTCTTTGCATGAGGTGACCAAAGTATTGGAGTTTCAGCCTCAGCATCAGTCCCTCCAGTGAACACCCAGGAGTGGTCTCCTTTAGGATGGACGTGTTGGATCTCCTTGCAGTCCAAGGGACTCTCAAGAGTCTTCTCTAACACCACAGTTCAAAAGTATCAATTCTTCGGTGCTCAGCTTTCTTCATAGTGCAACTCTCACATCCATACATGACCATTGGAAAAACCATAGCCTAGACAGACCTTTGTTGGCAAAGTAATATCTCTGCTTTTTAATATGCTGTCTAGGTTGATCATAACTTTCCTTCTAAGGAGTAAGCGTCTTTTAAATTCATGGCTGCAATCACCATCTGCAGTGATTTTGGAGCCCACAAAAATAAATAAATATGCTGCTAAGTCACTTCAGTCGTGTCCGACTCTGTGCGACCCCAGAGACAGCAGCCCACCAGGCTCCCCTGTCCCTGGGATTCTCCAGGCAAGAACACTGGAGTGGGTTGCCATTTCCTTCTCCAGTGTGTGAAAGTGAAAAGTGAAAGTGAAGTTGCTCAGTCGTGTCGGATTCCTAGCAACCCCATATAAGTGTTAGCTATTCTTTAAATGTTTGTTAGAATTTGCCTGTGAAGCCATCTGGTCTTGGACTTTGTTTTTTTGTTTACTCATGATCGGTCTGTTCACATTTCCTATTTCTTCCTTGTTCAGTGTGGAAGGTTGTACCTTTCTAAGTGTTTGTCCTTTTCTTCCAGGTTGTCCATTTCATCGGCATATAATTGCTTTAAGTGAACTTACCATGTGGTTCAGCTGTAAAGAAATTGCTTGTAATGCAGGAGATGTGGGTTCAATCCCTGGGTTGGGAAGATCCCCTGGAGAAGAGAATGGCAACCCACTCCAGTATTCTTGCTTGGGAAACCCCATGGACGGAGGAGGATGGTGGGCTGCATTCCATGGCCTGCAAGAGTCAGACATACCTTAACGACTAAACTACCACCACCAACTGTATTTAGTAGTCTCTTATGATCTTTTGTATTTCTATGGTGTCAGTTGTAACTTCTCCTTTTTCATTTCTAATTTTATTTATTTATTTTGTTCATGAAACATATTTCCAGGCCATTTCCCCCATGGAATTTGGTCATATATCATATGCATTTCTAACAACTTTATAAATATATAATTTATATATATATAAATATATATTTATAGTCAAACTTTGTATTGACTAAGCATTTATATTCCCCCTTAAGCACGTAGAATGAATTTAAAAATTTATGCATTACCATGATGTTTTGCAGTGTCATACTGAATAATTATTCTGAATTATGTTATCACCATAGTCATTATTGAGTTGATATCTAATACAAGAGACAAGATACATGTTTATTTTGAAACATGTCAAATAAAATGATATTATATAAAGAAAGAAGTTATAATGGAATAAATAGATTTTTTTTCAAAAATCTTCTTATGCACTCATGGTTTAGTAATTTTTAATGTTAGAATAAAACATTATTCAGTGATTCTGAATAACAAAATTAAAAGAAGGTAAAGTTGGCTTAAAGCACAACATTCAGAAAACAAAGATCATGGTATCCGGTTCCATCACTTCGTAGGAAATAGATGGGGAAACAGTGGAAACAGTGGGAGACTTTATTTTGGGGGGCTCCAAAATCACTGCAGATGGTGACTGCAGCCATGAAATTAAAAGAATCTTACTCCTTGGAAGGAAAGTTATGACCAACCTAGATAGCATATTCAAAAGCGGAGACATTACTTTGCCAACAAAGTTTCATCTAGTCAAGGCTATGGTTTTTCCTGTGGTCATGTATGGATGTGAGAGTTGGACTGTGAAGAAGGCTGAGTGCCAAAGAATTGATACTTTTGAACTGTGGTGTTGGAGAAGACTTGAGAGTCCCCTGAACTACAAGGAGATCCAACCAGTCCATTCTGAAGGAGATCAGCCCTGGGATTTCTTTGGAAGGAATGATGCTAAAGCTGAAACTCCAGTACTTTGGCCACCTCATGTGAAGAGTTGACTCATTGGAAAAGACTCTAATGCTGAGAGGGATTGGGGGCAAGAGGAGAAGGGGACGACAGAGGATGAGATGGCTGGATGGCATCACTGACTCGATGGACTTGAGTCTCAGTGACCTCCAGGAGTTGTTGATGGACAGGGAGGCCTGGCATGCTGTGATTCATGGGGTCGCAAAGAGTCAGACACGACTGAGCGACTGATCTGGTCTGATCTGACAGGTACTTTTATCAGTGGAGCTTAATGAAGAAGCATTAATGATTGTTGTTAAGTACATTATTTCAGTAAAATCTACAACAGTGAAATACCAACATACTTTTATTAATTTAAATTCAACAAACATGTGAGAATGAATAAAAATGAGAAGAAATAATTCAGTAATGACAATGACAAGGAGTCTTTTTCCAAAGGGAAATTCATATTTCAACAAAATTTTGGTAAAATTATGAAAATATGCCCTGTATGACTCAGAAACAAATGTTGAAGAAAATGTATTGCCTCTTATTTAAAAATGTAGTTATCATACTTTGAATTTGAATATGAATTTTTAAACCACTACTTTAAATAGGTAGCAGGCAGGTGAATAAAATGTTCATCAAGCTTTTTCTCACTACTAATAGTGAAAATTCAGAAAGAATATATGTGAGCAGTTTCTTATTTCCCCACATGCTTTTTTACAGATTTTGAATACTCAGATATTGACATGGAGAGATGCTCTCCCAATCATCATCATGCATTTGTTATCTGATTGACATAATTTACTGACACCTGCAACTCATTGCTTTGTTCATAGGAGCAATGCATCATTTTACAACAGAGGACAGAACAGAGAGTACGTGAGTGAAAGTTAATCAGTTGTGTCCGACTCTTTGCAACCCCATGGGCTCTACAGTCCATGGCATTCTCCAGGTCAGAATACTGGAGTAGGTAGACGTTCCCTTCTCCAGGAGATCTTCCCAACCCAGGTCTCCCACATTGCAAGCAGATTCTTTATCAGTTGAGCCACCAGGGAAGCCCTGGTAGGGGATACCTTAACTGCAATTCTGATCTCTGTTCACTCTGAGGCAGCATGTGGTCAGTCACAATGTTCACTGAGAACAGAGAAGTTCATTACAAAATAAAATCCTTTCTTATGGCCACGGAGAATAGAAGAGTATTTGCAAAATAAGAAAGTGGATTTATGCTGATTTTCACAATAAAGCCCTTTTCATTTTATGACTTACTGTCATATTGTACCCTGGAAAGCATTTATAGAAAATAGAGTAGGTTGAATTCATGTCAAGAAAGGTAAATGGTGCATATTTCTCAAAGCCAAAAACTAAAGGAAAAAATCTCATTATGTATATTTTTCATCAGAGATTAATGGTTATCTAGGCTTTTCAGTGTATTTCTTAATCTCAAGAAAATAACTAGATAAGTTTCTATTTTGTTCTAGCATTAGAATTTGCTGCCAGTTTCTTGATTAGATCAGGAAATTTTAATCTCTGGAATACAGTAGTTTCAATATTTAACTATTCTATGAAAGTGAGAACAAAATTTAATTCAGAAATTTTCTGAAAAAATAATTTCTATTTTTTTCTATCTAAAAAATTTCCTTCTGATTATGTTGTCTATTTTTGGAACATGAACAAATATATTTCAGTTCTATTAACTTTTAACCTTGAAAATGGACTTTCAAAACACATAGCAGTTAAAAAAGATTCATTGTATAACCTCATGCATAATCATGTAATCTATTGGCAGATACATAGAAGTTGACTTGAAATATCATTGTGTAGGGTTAATTTGTGTTGTAAATGTTGAAAATTGTAAGTAGGTATTTTATGACTATTTTAAGAATCCAAATGTATATGATTGAAATAAATTATTCACCCATGTACAATGTGAATACCTTAGTAACCTAATGAAAGAAATGGTCACATCTTCTTTATTTAGAATAGCAAGTTTTGTTTTCCCCCAGATTCATAGTAGAATTTGAGTGGTATCTGTACAAATCACATAGTATTAATGCACTCAGGTGCATGTCCAAGAGTCAGAATGAATTTATTTCGATCTTGTCCACTGAATTCTCCAGGCAAGAATACTGGAGTGGGTTGCCATACCCTCCTCCAGTGGATCTTCCCAACCCAGGGATTGAACTCACATCTTTGTCTCCTGCGTTGGCAGGCAGGTTCTTTAACTAGAGCCACCTGCTCAGTAGTATGTAATTATTTAGATGTGTGCACATTCAAATAGTTAGACTTTCTCTTGTAATATTTCCCAAGGTGGTAAAAATATAGAAATAAACTTTCTTCTTGCTTTAGTACCTGTTAGAGACAAAATGACTTTTATAAGCTTTTAAATTGTTAAACATCTTTGTTAAATATAAAAAAGCAATTATTTATTCATGTATGCCTTTCTGGTCTCAGAGATAACTTTTTCAACAAGGAGAGAATCAGACTTATTTATCCTTGTCACTATTTGCATTGTTTATCTGGAGATGTGCTCTTTAAACTGTTGAAACAACTTGGTGCATTTTACTATAGAATCAGTTTAGAAAAGAGACAAAAAGAATATAGCACTTGTAATTTAATAGAAACATTAGTAGCTAGATTTAGTACATTGATATTATCCCTATTTTTTAAAATATTGTTACTTCACATTCATCAGTGAAAGTAGCATCCTGTAATTCATTTGCAGCATGTATGTAAAATAATTTGACATAGTGTTTGTATGAGACACAATTTTGTCTGAAGAAAATACATTAATTAAAAAAAATCTGTGTTACATTATGATTATTCCTTAATAGCAAAAGTATCGCTAGCATTTTTATTAATGTTATTATTATTTTGTTAAAATAGATATTTAAACATTTAAAGCTGAGCATGTTATAAGATTTTTGAATTAAGATCTATGGTAAGATAGCAGATGTACTATACATTTTCATTTCTACATTTCCAAAGATATAAAATTCAAACAATTTTTATATAACTTTGAGATTTTAACTTGTATTATTTTGCTGTCATAAGATGTTTTACTTCAATAAGTTTTTATTTTTTTAAAGCTTCATGACTTAATCCTCTGCTTGGAATTCCAGAGTACACAATTTTTGCCTCCTTACATAGGTTTATTCCTAGGTACTTTTGTTGTTGGTGCAATGGCAAGTGAGATTTTTCTTTTATTTCTCTTTGTGATATTTTGTTGTTAATGTAGAGAAATGCAAGATATTTCTGTGTATTAATTTTTTATCCTGTAACTTTACCAAATTCATTGATGAGCTCTAGTAGTTTTTTGGTAGCATCTTTAGGATTTTCTACATATAGTATTAATATCTTGTCATATGCAAAGAGTGACAGTTTTACTTCTCGATTGCCATGACTAGAACTTCCAAAATTATACTGAATAAAAGTGATGAGAGGGAGCATCTGTTCTTAGATGAAATGCTTTCAGTTTTTCACCTTTGAGAATGATGTTTGCTGTGGGTTTATGATCTTTATTATGTTGAGGTGGGTTCCCTTTCCTTTCTGGATAGCCTGTCATAAATGAGTATTGAATTATGTCTAAAGCCTTTTCTGCATTTATTGAAATGATGATATGGTTTTTATTCTTCAATTTATTAGCATGGTATATTACACTGATTGATTTGAAGATATTGAAAAATTCTTGCATTCTTGGGATAAATCCCACTTGATCATAGTCTATGATTCTTTGAATGTGTTGATGGATTTTGTTTGCTAGTATTTTGTTGAGGATGTTTGCTTCTATGCTCATTGGTGATATTGGCCTGTAATTTTCTTTTTTTGTGATATCTGTGTCTGGTTTTGGTATCAGGGTGATAGTAACCTCATAGAATGAGCTTGGGAGTATTTCGTTCTCTGCAATTTTTTTTTGGAAGAGTTTGAGAAGGATCAGTTCAGTTCAGTTCAGTCACTGAGTTGTTTCCTACTCTTTGTGACCCCATGAATCGCAGTGCTCCAGGCCTCCCTCTCCATCACCAACTCCCGGAGTTCACTCAAACTCACGTCCATCACGTCCATGAGAAGGATAGGTGTTAACTCTTCCTAAAGTTTTTGTTAGAAGTTGCCTGTGAAGCCATCTGGTCTGGATTTTTGTTTGCTGGAAGTTTTTAATCATAGTTTCAATTTCAGCACATGTGATTGGTCTGTTCAAATTTTTTATTTTTTCCCAGAGTTCCAAAAACAATAATTCCAGACTTTTCTGGAGACTTCATAAAGATGATAGACATTTATCTACAGGGTGACATTATGAAGGTTTCAAGAAGACTTTCCTGGACCATGCAGTGCTCTAAATGCATTCTATAAAGAATATGCTTTGTCACAAGTCAGAATTTTTACTTTGTGTAAAATCTGAAAAACATTGCTTTAATTTATGAAATATATCTAAACCTGAAACCTCAGTGAACTCTTTTAAGACTATCTTGTACATGGCCTTCTTTTAGTGAAGAAAGTAGCTTATTATATGAATTCAGAAAAAAAATTCTAATACTATGGATTGTTTGAGTTTGGATGAAAAGGTGACTGCTTGAGATTTCTTTTGATTCACCCCATGAAAAATATATAAAATGTACATTTATCTTATTTCAATATCTTTCTGAGTATGTTTATAATTTTGAGTATATATGCATGTGTGTATGTATGTGGAGCAGCACCACCAGTGCAACTAAATGTGCTGTTGGAAAAAGTTTAGGTTTTGTCTCCCATGCTTTTCTGGATGACCGCAATGTTAATACTCACTCTGGCTTTTTGTTTGTCTGTTTCTTTTCCAGGATATAAAAATGACTAGTAATATGTTGGATAATGTTAGAAAAATTTTAATTTAGTGTGTCTTGTTGTCATTTTTATGTGTTTTACACACTAAACAGAGTTGTTTCAATCCATGGACACCTTGTTTCTGTCTCTCTTCACTAAAATTCTTACCAAGCTCACCAATGTTCTTTTATTCCTCGGTTCAATGCAGTTTATCAATTTTCATGTACCCTGCCTGAGCAACACTTGAAGAATGCAGCAATCTATATTCTTGATATCCTGTGTTTCTGAGTTTTTCTTGTTTGTCTGCCTAATCACTACTATTCAATCTCCATTGTAGATGATCTTTTGTATGTATGTGTTAGTGTAGATGATTTACTGATTTACAATGTTGTGTTAGTTTTAGGTATACAGCAAAATCATTTAATTTTATATATATATGTGTATATAGTCTTTTATATAGTTTTTATATAAATTCTTTTTCAAATTCTTCTCCATTTTAGATTTTTACAAAATTTAAGCATACTTCTCTGTGATATACAATTGGTTAGATTCCACGTATAAGTAAATTATATATTTGTCTTTTTCTGTTTGCTGTCATTATGATAAGGAAATGGCAGCTCACTCCAGTATTCTTGCCTGGAGAATCCTGTGGATGGAGGAGCCTGGTGGGCTACAGTCCACAGGGTTGCAGAGAGTTGGACACGACTGAGCGACTTCACTTTCATGATAATTTTTAGATTTCACAAATAATTGAATCATATATTTATCTTACTCTGTCTGACTTACTTTACCTAATATGATAATCTCTTGGTCCATCCATGTTGCTGCAAATAGCATTATTTCATTTTTTATGGCTGAGTAATAGTCCATTATGTACATGCTTGTGTATGTATACATACACACACACCACATCTTCTTAATTCATGCATCTGTTGATGGACATTGAGGTTCTATCTGTGTCTTGGTTGTTGTGCATAGTGTTGCTGTGAACATTGGAGTGCATGTATCTTTTTGAGTTAAGAGTTTTCGTCTTTTCCAGATGTTTGCTAAGGAGTGGGATTGCTGGATCATATGGTGGCTCTATTTTTATCCTTTAAGGAACCTCCATACTCTTCTCCATAGTGGTTGTACCAATTTATATTCCCACTAACATTGTAGGAGGGGATTCCCTTTTCTCCATGTTCTCCCCAGCATTTATTATTTGTGGATTTTTTAATGATGGCCATTCTAACCAATATGAGGTGATAACTCATTGTAGCTTTGAAAGCTTTATGTTTCTTTAAAAATTAGCAATTGAATATTTTTTTCATGTGCATGATGGCCATCTGCATGTCTTCTTTGGCTAACTGTGGATAATTTTTCTTCCCCCTCCTCTCCTTATACCTAGCTACTATTTACTTTTCACTCTGATCATTCTTTCTAATCTTCATTGTCTTCTCTTGCTGGAATTGTCTTTTAGATACTGATGAGCATCTCGAATGTCTCTGCTAAACTCCAGATACACATAGGCAGCTGTTTATTGAACATTTCCATGTGGAAGCCTTGCATCAGCCTACTCGCCTGCCATCCTCTTCAATTTCTGTCCCCTTGTCTCAAACTCTGCCAATGTCATGCTGAGCACCCTACCATCCTACTAATTTTACTATCTCTCTAATTTTTTCTGTTTCTGAGTGCTAAATAAATGTGTATAATTACACTTTGCCCTTAATTATCCCTCTGTGCTTGTCCAGTGAACTACTTAATTTAATGTACCTACAAAACCCTTTTATATCTGGCCTAATTTCCAGCTTTAGTTTCTGTTGGTTAGTATTGTGTGTGGATATCCATAGTCTTTGAGTGACCATGAATCTCTTCTTTGTTACTAGGCAAATTTAGTATTAATGTTTCATAAAGTAAAAAACAATTGGAAAGAAAGAAAACATGCTTTTCTCAAATTTTCATGCATATTATTGTTAAGGTTTTGTAAAAATTGTAATCTCAGTGTTGGATGGCATGATAAGAACTTAATAATTGTTTCTATACAGTATAATTTACAGGCATGCACATGCAGAGTACACATGGCTTAAAGTTTTCAAGATATGCATATTTCAAAACACTTAAAATACTGTGTAGTTTTGCAAAATTCCTAGCATGTATACCACTCAACAATTATTTGTCTTTTAGCTGGGCTTTACTGTTTCATTTTTAAGTAAAAAGTTATTGTTTCCTTTAATGTTATTGGCCCTACATTAATGTAAATGGTATTGCTTGCTTTTCACATCTGATTAATTGTATTTAACTGGCCATTTTATGACATGTAAAAACTACTAAATCATGCATAGATTTTCTCATGCAATTATATTTATATTACAATGACTAGATTAGAAATAATAATTCTTTGAAATTGAATAGTAATGGATTCCAACAATTTATATTGCAATTCAAACATGTATGTCATATTTTCAATGGTCCATGAAAGTTTCCTGTCTTTTCCATAGTTAAACAATTGTTAAGAATAACTTAATGTCTTCTTTCTTTGACTATTATTTTTTACTTACTCTTTCTACAAATAAATCAAATTCTCATTTAATACATTGTAAGACTATTATAATAGCTTTAAGAAATTATAAATTTCTTCACTACTTTTCTACCTCCCAAACATCTAATTACTTTGAAAAGTGTAACAGGAAATATTTTAGCATAGTATTAACAGACTATCTTCAGTAATAGACACATGCTTTAACACCACTTTTTTGAAATGAAATTCATTGTTAACATTAAGGATTCATTTATTCTACATTAATTCTACTTGATTCTACAAGTATCTAAGACTTGGAAGGGTCTTCATGGCAACAAAAAACTGAAAGAAAACTAATACAAATAACTTGCCTTCAAATAACACACAATTTAGAAATCAGCTTGAATGACAGGACATAATCATTGATTATTACAGATATTATTAATGACATATTATTGATAACTTGAGCTCCTGGATTTGAAGTTATTATTTGAAATTAAATAATATTTTGAAAAACATTTAATATGCCATTAACATAGTGTAGCATAAGCAAAATACTCTGTGATAAGGGCTATATTAACAGTTAAATATGCGGGAGACACAAAAATCACAGAATGAATTTTCTCCTATTTAGTCATCACTGAAGAAGTCTATGGAATAGCATTTAAGATAAAGCTTTATCAGGAGTTTGTTAAACGTTTGGAGGTAGAGGTAAGAATATATATAAGAGGTGAATGCAGGCATGTACAGTTCAGGAAAAATGGATGTTACATGCAGATGTGAATTATTGAATAAATGAAAATAAAGATGGAATCCCTGCTGAGAAATTTCAAAACCTAAAAGATGATGGTGTTAAAGTGCTGCACTCAGTATGTCGGCAAATTGATAAAACTCAGCAGTGGTCACTGGACTAGAAAATGTCAGTTTTCATTCTAATCTCAAAGAAAGGCAATGCCAAAGATTGCTCAGACTACCACACAGCTCCACTCATTTCATATGCTAGAAAGGTAATGCTCAAATCCTTCAAGCTATGCTTCAACAGTATGTGACCCAAGAAATTCAGATGTTCAAGCTGGGTTTAGAAAAGAGAGAGATCTAATTGCCAACATCTGTTGGGTCATAGAAAAATCAAAGGAATTCCAGAAAAATATCTACTTCTGCTTCATTGACTATGCTAATGCCTTTAACTGTATAGAATACAACAAAATGTGGAAAATTCTTCAAGAGATGAAAATACCAGACCACCTGACCTCCCTTCTGAGAAATCTGTATGAAGATAAGGAAGCAACAGTTAAAACTGGACATGGAACAATGTACAGGTTCAAAATTTGGAAAGGAGTACTTTAAAGCTATATATGGTCACCCTGCTTATTTTATTATATGCAGAGTACATCACCAAAATGCTGAGCTGGATGAATCACAAGCTGGAATCAAGATTGTTGTGAGAAGTATCAATAACCTGGGACATGTAGATGATACCACCTTAATGTCAGAAAGCCAAGAGGAATTAAAGAGTCTCTTGATGAAGGTGAAAAAGGAGAGTAAAAAGCCTGGCTTAAAATTCAACATTCAAAAAACTAAGATCATGGCATCTGATCCCATCACTTCATTGCACATAGATGGGGAAACAATGGAAACAGTGACAGACTTTATTTTCTTGGTCTCTAAGATCATTGCAGATGCTGAATGTAGCAATGAATTTAAAAAAAATGTTTGGTCCACAAGACCAGGAGCTGACTGTGGAGCAGAACATGAACTCCTTATTGCAAAATTCAGATTTAAATTGAAGAAAGTAGGGAAAACCACTAGACCATTCAGTGGTCAAATAAAATCAAATCTCTTATGATTATACAGTTAAAATGACAAATAGAGATTCAGGAATTAGATCTGATAGACGGAGTGCCTCCAGATCTGTGGACAGAAGTTGATGACATTGTATAGGAGGCAGTGATCAAGACCATCCCCAAGAAAAAGAAATGCTAAAAGGCAAAATGGTTGTCTGAGGAGGCCTTACAAATAGCTGAGAAAAGAAGAGAAGTGAAAGGCAAAGGAGAAAAGGAAAGATATATCCCTTTGAATGCAGAGTTCCAAAGAATAGCAAAAAGAGATGAGAAACCTTCCTCAGTGATGAGTGCAAAGAAATAGAGGAAAACAATAGAATGGGAAAGACTAGAGATCTAGTCAAGAAAATTAGAGATACCAAAGGAACACTTCATGCAAAAATGGGCTCAATAAAGATATGGTATGGACCTAACAGAAGCAGAAAATATTAAGTAGGAAGAATACAAACAAGTACTATACAAAAAAAGATCTGCATGACCCAGATAACCATGATGGTGTGATCACTCACCTAGAGCCAGACATCCTGGAATATGAAGTTAAGTGGGCCTTAGGAAGCATCACTACAAACAAAGTTAGCAGTGGTGATGGAATTCCAGTTGAGCTATTTCAAATACAAAAACATGATACTGTGAAAGAGCCGCAGGACTGGAAAAGGTCAGTTATCATTCCAATTCCAAAGAAAGGCAATCAAAGAATGCTCAAACTGCTGAACAATTGCACTCATCTCACTTGCTGGTAAAGTAATGTTCAAAATTCTCCAAGCCAGACTTCAACAGTATGAGAACTGTAAACTTCCAGATGTTCAAGCTGGATTTAGAAAATGCAGAGGAACCAAAGATCAAATTGTCAGCATCCATTGGATCATTGAAAAAGCAGGAGTGTTTCAGAAATCATCTATTTCTGCATTATTGACTATGCCAAAGACTTTAACTATATGGATCACAACAAACTCTGGAAAATTCTTCAAAAGATGGAAATACCAATCACCTGGCCTGCTTCTTGAGAAATCTGTATGCAGATCAGGAAGCAACAGTTAGAACTGGACATGAAACAACAGATTGGTTCCAAATAGGGAAAGGAGTATGTCAAGGTTGTTTATTGTCACCCTGTTTATTTAACTTCTATGCATATTACATCATGGGAAACACTGGGCTGGATGTGGCACAAGCTGGAATTAAGATTGCCAGGAGAAATATCAATAAACTCTGATATGCAGATGACACCACCCTTATGGCAGAAAACAAAGAAGAACTAAAGAGGCTTTGCTGCTGCTGCTGCTGCTAAGTTGCTTCAGTCATGTCCAACTCTGTGTGACCCCATAGATGGCAGCCCACCAGGCCCCGCCGTCCCTGGGATTCTCCAGGCAAGAACACTGGAGTGGGTTGCCATTTCCTCCTCCAATGCATGAAAGTGAAAAGTGAAAGTGAAGTTGCTCAGTCATGTCCAACTCTTGGCGACCCCATGGACTGCAGCCTACCAGGCTCCTTCGTCCATGGGATTTTCCAGGCAAGAGTACTGGAGTGGGGTGCCATTGAGATGAAAGTGAAAGAGGATAGCGAAAAAGTTGGCTTAAAACTCAACATTCAAAACACTAAGATCATGGCAACTAGTCCCATCACTTCATGACAAATAGATGGGGAAATACTGACAGGCTTTATTTTTGGGGGTCTCCAAAATCACAGCTGATGGTGACTGCAGCCATGAAATTAAAAGATGCTTGCTCCTTGGAAGAAAAGTTATGACCAACCTAGACAGCATATTCAAAAGCAGAGACATTACTTTGCCAACAAAAGTCCGTCTAGTCAAGGCTATAGTTTTTTCAGTAGTCATGTATGGATGTGAGAGTTGGACTATAAAGAAAGCTGAGCACCAAAGAATTGATGCTTTTGAACTGTGGTGTTGGAGAAGACTCTTGAGAGTCCCTTGGACTGCAAGGAGATCCAACCAGTCTATCCTAAAGGAAATCAGTCCTAAATATTCATTGGAAGGACTGATGCTGAAGCTGAAACTCCAATACTTTCGCCACCTAATGCGAAGAGCTGACTCATTTGAAAAGATCCTGATTCTGGGAAAGATTGAAGGTGGGAGTAAAAGGGGATGACAGAGGATGAGATGGTTGGATGCCATCACCAACTCAATGGATTTGAGTTTGAGTAAATTCCGGGAGTTGGTGATGGACAGGGAGGCCTGTCATGCTGCAGTCCATGGGTCACAAAGAGTTGGAAATGGCTGAGCGACTGAAGTGAACTGAACTGAACTCTTTGGAAGAAAAGCTATGACAAACCTAGACAGCGTATTAAAAAGCAGAGACATCACTTTGCCAACAAAGGTTCATATAGTCAAAGCTATAGTTTTTCCAGAAGTCATGTATGGATGTTAGAGTTTGGACCATAAAGAAGGCCGAGCACCATAGAATTGATGCTTTCGAACTGTGGTGCTGGTAAAGACTCTGGAGAGTGCAAGGAGTTCAAAACAGATAAACCTAAAGGAAATCAACCCTGAATATTCATTGCAAGGACTGAAGCTGAAGCTGAAGCTCTAATTCTTTTGTCATCTGATGCAAAGAGCTGACCCATTTGAAAAGACCCTGATGCTCAGAAAGATTGAAGGCAGGAGGAGGGCAACAAAGGTTGATGTGAGTGAGGAAACTCTGGGCGCCATGCTGCAGTCCATGGTGTCTCAAAGAGTTGAACATGACAGAACAACAACAAAAGCAGAAAGAGACATTCTGAAGGGTACTTGGATGGATAAGTCAAATAACTTTTAAATTTTTTTCAAATTTGGATAATTAACGACTTAAGATATTTTTAAATGTAAACACAGTGAAAGTGGCACTTTTATAGAGTCTAGCTGGATAAAACTGCACAAAATTCACCAAAATATGTGAAAATGGAAAATAAGAATTTTAATGTGAGTATCATAATAGTCTACTTATTAATTACAGACATGACCTTCATGATGGATGTTAACAACCAAAAAGATGTATATAAGTGCCACTGAATCCAAATCTATGATATTGAATGAATTCCTTCTAAATATTGCCTGATACCTAAGCTAATCACAAATATTTCTCCTTTATGTATGTATCAACATGAATTATCGAATTTTTTATTTGTTGAAAGTGTAAATGATATATATAGTACATGAAAGTAAGGCAATGGCACCCCACCCCAGTACTTTTGCCTGGAAAATCCCATGGATGGAGGAGCCTGGTGGGCTGCAGTCCATGGGGTCACTAAGAGTTAGACATGACTGAGCGACTTCACTTTCACTTTTCACTTTCACGCATTGGAGAAGGAAATGGCAACCCACTCCAGTGTTCTTGCCTGGAGAATCCCAGGGACGGGGGGAGCCTGGTGGGCTGCCGTCTGTGGGGTCGCACAGAGTCGGACACGACTGAAGCGACTTAGCAGCAGCAGCAGCAGTCATAGTATGCCTTACATTATAGAAAACAAAAAATCATTGCCAATTTTTTCTGAATAAAACATTAGCTCTTTTTAATTGATAAAAAGACAAGCACACTAACTGAGATATACGCTGCCTAATTAGTTAACTCATGTCTTCATCATGGAAGAGACTGAGCTTGCCTTGCCCTTGTCATGCTGTGGTGACTACATTTTCCCATTAGTATTATTACACCTACTGCTGCTGCTGCTGTCGCTTCAGTCGTGTCCGACTCTGTGTGACCCCACAGACGGCAGCCCACCAGGCTCCCCCATCCCTGGGATTCTCCAGGCAAGAACACTGAAGTGGGTGGCCATTTCCTTCTCCAATGCATGAAAATGAAAAGTGAAAGTGAAGCTGCTCAGTCGTGTCCGACTCTTAGTGACCCCATGGACTGCAGCCTACCAGGCTCCTCTGTCCATGGGATTTTCCAGGCAAGAGTACTGGAGTGGGTTGCCATTGCCTTCTCCATATTACACCTGTGGAAGCATCAAAAAGATTCCCAGTGAATTCTCCAAGTTTCAAACATACATTTCTCTGCATTTACTATATAGCCACAACCCTACCTCCTCATAATCACAAGAATCCATTATTCCCACCAGTATTATAATTCCTTTCTTGCCTGTTGATCTAAAAGAGTAACTCAAGACTTTCAAAGCCTCAGGTTCATACTTGTGTTCTCTGATGATAATGTTGCTCTGCTAGCAACCAGGACTCCTAATCAGCAGAGTTCAGTTTGTAGGGTAGCAGATCACAATCTCAAGTGGTTCGCTAAGAACAATTAAGAAGACAATCTTTATTCTATCCTTTGGATGCCAGACATTGCCTTCTATATATAGAGAACATACCACCATGTATTGCCTGAATAAATATATAACATTTATTTTATATATATATATGTATATCAATAATATATAACATATCCTCTAGGATAACATATCCTCTATGTTATATATAAATATATAACATATCTTAGAGAATAGCATCAACAAGGGTGGTCCTCAAGTTGATTCTTATTTGAATGTCAGTTTTTAGCCCAGATATTTCCTAGCACTTTGATATGTGGCAGAGAGAGTGGATCATTTAGACCATATGTCAATCATTGCATGCACGTTGCTATAAAATGGATACTTTGGTCTTAGACTGAATGATGTGAAATTCCATATCAGTGTATTAGTCATACTAAGCCCTTGGATAACAGTGACTACAGAAACACTTGGAGTAGAGAAAAAAATTCATATTGAGAGTGAGAT
The DNA here is from genome assembly GCA_935064755.1 of Tragelaphus eurycerus. Lineage (NCBI taxonomy): Eukaryota > Metazoa > Chordata > Mammalia > Artiodactyla > Bovidae > Tragelaphus > Tragelaphus eurycerus. Next base: position 381,627 of record CAKXYN010000097.1, on the reverse strand, counting down.
GTCAGTTCCAATAAGGAAAATTTCTGCCCTTGCTAGAATGGAAGGGATCTATGTAGACACCTTTTCTCCAAATGGCCAGTTATTCTCATTCAGGGCTCACTGCTGATGAAATGTTCAATATAGCAGTAGCTGTAGGATCAGCATTGATGAGAGAAAACACATGCATTTGGCTGCAAGTATAGTCTCCCTCACTTCCACTGTATAATCAAAAGGGATTTGATTTAGATCATACCTGAATGGTCTAGTGGTTTTCCTACTTTCTTCAATTTAAGTCTGAATTTGGCAATAAAGAGTTCATGATCTGAGTGAACCGTGAACTTCCTGATGTTCAACCTGGTTTTAGAAAAGGCAGAGGAACCAGAGATCAAATTGCCAACATGTGCTGGATCATGGAAAAGGCAAGAGAGTTCCAGAAAAACATCTATTTCTGCTTTATTGACTATGCCAAAGCCTTTGACTGTGTGGATCACAATAAACTGTGGAAAATTCTGAGAGAGATGGGAATACCAGACCACCTGACCTGCCTCTTGAGAAGTTTGTATGCAGGTCAGGAAGCAACAGTTAGAATTGGACACGGAACAACAGACTGGTTCCAAATAGGAAAAGGAGTTCGTCAAAGCTGTATATTGTCACCCTACTTATTTACCTTATATGCAGAGTACATCATGAGAAACGCTGGACTGGAAGAAACACAAGCTGGAATCAAGATTGCTGGGAGAAATATCAATAACCTCAGATATGTAGATGACACCACCCTTATGGCAGAAAGTGAAAAGGAACTCAAAAGTCTCTTGATGAACATGAAAGTGGAGAGTGAAAAGGTTGGCTTAAAACTCAACATTCAGAAAACGAAGATCATGGCATCTGGTCCCATCACTACATGGGAAATAGATGGGGAAACAGTGGAAACAGTGTCAGACTTTATTTTGGGGGGCTCCAAAATCACTGTAGATGGTGACTGCAGCCATGAAATTGGAAGACACTTACTCCTTGGAAGGGAAGTTATGACCAACCTAGATAGCATATTGAAAAGCAGAGACATTACTTTGCCAACAAAGGTTTGTCTAGTCGAGGCTATGCTTTTTCAAGTGGTCATATATGGATGTGAGAGTTGGACTATAAAGAAAGCTGAGCGCCAAAGAATTGATGCTTTTGAACTGTGGAGTTGGAGAAGACTCTTGAGAGTCCCGTGGACTGCAAGGAGATCCAACCATTCCATTCTGAAAAAGATCAGCCCTGAAATTTCTTTGGAAGAAATGATGCTAAAGCTGAAACTCCAGTACTTTGGCCACCTCATGTGAAGAGTTGACTCATTGGAAAAGACTCTGATGCTGGGAGGGATTGGGGGCAGGAGGAGAAAGGGATGACAGAGGATGTGATGGCTGGATGGCATCACTGACTCTATGGATGTGAGTCTGGGTGAACTCCAGGAGTTGGTGATGGACAGGGAGGCCTGGCATGCTGCGATTCATGGGGTCGCAGAGTCAGACACGACTGAGCGACTGATCTGATCTGATAGTCTTCCTCTCTACAAATATGGCCACTTCATTTATGAATCCATTTCACATCCATATTGTCTATTCACCATATTGTCAATGTCCTTCTGCACTGGATCTTTCCTGCTAGGTCCATCTACATGCTTCTACTCCAGAATCTCTCTTCTGTGATCTTTTAATTTTACTTCTCTTGGTCCTGATTGAGCAGACATCTGTAGTAGCCAGTAGCCCACCTATATCTGTATATCAGGCATTATCTGTTCTCTGTGACTCTTGCCTGAGTTTTTTCTCATGGTAATCATGGGAACTCCATTACCTCTGCTGCAATGGTCCCTATTAACTGAATTATCCCATAATTTAATTTATGGAAGAGGGATCATTATGACAGAGGTAATGAAGCTCTGACCCAATTGTTCATGTAATTTTGGGTGTCCTCTGTATGTGCTAGGAGGTTATTCTGACAATATTATTTTCATCATACAATGTATTATGGATGCTCATTCCCAAAATGATGACTTGGTGAAATTGGTAACTGCCAAAGAAATGGCAGCCCACTTCAGTACTCTTGCCTGGAAAATCCCATGGACAGAGAAGCCTGGTAGGCTGTAATCTATGGGGTCTCAAAGAGTCAGACACGACTGAGCGAATTCACTTTCACTTTATTTCATAGAGTAGCCTTAGTCACATGGTCACTTGAAGTCTAACAGTCAGGCTTTTAGTCTCACTTAGTGCTCAGTAGCATGCCACAAAGTGGTTTTCAAATAGTGAGTAGAACCCAAAATTCCTGGCATTTTTCTAGAACTTAGGCCTGTGTTGTGACTATCCATTTGGGTTTTGCTAGAGCCCACATATATATTGGCAAGTTATGACCAACCTAGATAGCATATTCAAAAGCAGAGATATTACTTTGCCAACAAAGGTCCATCTAGTCAAGGCTATGGTTTTTCCAGTGTTCAGGTATGGATGTTAGAGTTGGACTTGAAGAAAGCTGAGTGCAGAAGAATTGATGCTTTTGAACTGTGGTGTTGGAGAAGACTCTTGAGAGTCCCCTGGACTGCAAGGAGATCCAACCAGTCCATTCTAAAGGAAACCAGTCCTGGGTGTTCACTATAAGGACTGATGCTGAGGCTGAAACTCCAATACTTTGGCCACCTCATGCAGAGTTGACTCATTGGAAAAGACCCTGATGCTGGGAGGGATTGGGGCAGGAGGAGAAGGGGATGACAGAGGATGAGATGGCTGGATGGCATCACCGACTCGATGCACATGAGTTTAGGTGAACTCTGGGAGTTGGTGATGGACAGGGAGGCCTGGCGTGCTGCGATTCATGGGGTCACAAAGATTCGGACACGACTGAGCGACTGGACTGACGGACTAACACATATATTCCTTATTAAACATAATTATTTCTTGTAATATTGAATGCCACCTTATACCACAGCTTGGACCTAATTGCATAAGCCTTCTTTAATTGGAGTCTCAAAATTGTGAAATTTTGTTATTTTAAAAATTTTGATTGGAGTATAGTTGATTTACAATGTTGTATTTTTTCTCCTGTACAATAGAGTCAGTTATACATATACATATATCCATGCTTTTTAAAATTCTTTTCCCATGTAGATCATTACAGAGTGTTGAGTAGAGTTCCCTTTGATATACAGTTGGTTCTTATAAGTTATCTGTCTTATATATGGTAGTGTGTGCTAAGTCCTTTCAGTCATGTCTGACTCCCTATGACCCCATGGACTGCAATCCATCAGCTCCTCTGTCCATGGGACTCTCCAAGCAAGAACACTGGGGTGGGTTTCCATGCCCTCCTCTAGATATATGGTAATATATATATATCAATCCCAATCTCCCAGTTTACCCCACCGTCCCCTTTCCCCCCAGTAACCATAATTTTGTTTTCTATATCTGTGACTATATTTCTGTCCTATAAATAAGTTCATTTGTATCATTTTTAGGTTCCCCATATAAGTGATATTTGTCTTTGTCTGACTTGACTTACTATGATAATCTCTAGGTCAATCCATATTGCTGTGAATGGTATTACTCTATTCTTTTTTATGGCTAATTAATATTCCATTATATCATCTCATCTCTATCCATTCACTTATCAGTGGTCATTTAGGTTGCTTCCATGATTTAGCTGTTGCAAATAGTATACTATGAAGGGGTGAATATATCTTTTCGACTTAGAGTTTTCTCTGGATATATGCTCAGAAGTGGGATTACTGGATTATATGATATTATAGTTCTATTTTTAGTTAAGGAAGCTCCATATTATTCTCCATAATGTTTGTACCAATTTATTTTCCCACCAAAAGTGTAGGAGAGTCTCCTTTTGTCTACACCTTCTCCAACATATATTTTTTTGTAGAATTTTTGATGAGGGCCATTCCGAGTAGTGTAAAGTATTTAAATTGTGAAGTTTTCAGTTCACCTGATAAATTATGGAAACAATATCCCCAAGTATAGTATATGCTTTTCAAAATTCATACAGATTTACATATTGCTATGTTTTTTAATGGTCAATAGTGTAGGGCACAATAATTTGACCTTAACATTAATTGGAATGTTTTTCACAAGAATTTCCTAGACATTTCAAGTAAGAGTCATTATTATAAGAAGAATCAAGTGGAAGTCTCCAAAAATGTCCTTTAGCCAAGATATTAAATCAGATACTAGATAAATATTTCAAAAACTATTTTCCAAGGGGCCATCATTGTCTCTATAGTTTAAGGGATTATAATACAATTATCAGTACCAGGTCCAAGTTCCATGCCAGGAAATTATATTCTTAAATCCTAGGTAAATAATCTTATTGATGTTTAATATTAATCATTTTTCCATTTATGGTTTTATATCAGAAAACATACAGCCAATATACAAATAAGAAAAAAGTTGGCAAAAAGAAACATAAAGAAGCATTCATGCTGCAAATGTATTAAGTAATTCATCACAATATTTCATATGATATAAAAATATCCAAATTGGGATTAAAGTTAAAGAAAATATTCATCATATAGAGAAAATTTTAAAAGTAAGATATATAATCACATGTGTGTGTTTTAGTCACTCAGTCGTGTCCAACTCTGCGACCCCGTGGACTGAAGCCTGTCAGGCTCCTCTGTCCATGGAATTCTCCAAGCAAGAATACTGGAGTGGGTTGCCATTTCCATCTCCAGGGGATCTTCCTGACCCAGGGATCAAACCTCTGTCTCCTTCATTGCAGGCAGATTCTTTAGGACTGAGCCACCAGAGAATAGTCCAAAATGAAATTTAGAAAATTCATATATAGAGAATAATATCTCAAAGGACAAGTGTCAAAATATGAATGCAGCTATTTTTAGGTATTTCAGATTATATATTATGTTTACCATTGGTTTTTATCTATTCATCATAAATATTTCTAGAAAAATTAAGATAAATTATTAAAATATAAACTGCAATCTCTTACACAAGTATAATGCATTATTGCTTTAAAGAGTCAGGCTGAAAATAGTTTTTGCAAAATATACCACATGTAAAAATTGTCCAATGTGCATCTTAAATGAGTTTGTGTTTAATAGGATGTATTAGTACATAATTGACTAGAACAGCTATAAAAACATTTTTTAAATACCCTAAATATTTTTTTGGTATTAATACCAAAAATTTCCTATCCTAATTAAATATTTCCTTATCCTAATTTAAAAAAGAACTCAACATTTGGTTTCAATGCAACTTGATATATATCCAGTTATCCATTCATTAATTTTCTTTATGCTTACTAATTTCTATATATCTTTTGTATATTATTAGATGAGAAATTTTAACGATTATTAGATAATCTCAGATGACTTGCCTTAAGAAATACAACTCCATTAGAAGAAAGTATAGAAAGTGTTGTACTATTTATTAAAAATTTTTTTAAGCTGTTAATAAAAATTCAATAGAGCACCAAGTTTATCAGTGATTGAATAAAATGCTCAGAACTTTAAGATAATGTTCTAGCATTCTTCTAGTACTGTAGAGAAGCAATTATTCCCAAATGCTAATGAGGGTTAGACTTTACTGCTTTCAATATGCTTATAGAAGAAGTTTACTCTCTTGACTGTACTCTCAGTTATATTAGGTATGTGACAGTAATTTGAAAAGACAAAGTGAATATCTTATTAAATTTAACATAGTGCTGTAACTGTTAAATTGGTTTTATAAAGTGGCCAGATGTCAAGCTTTTCTTAAAGTGATAGGCAAGTAACTGAGATGATAATAAAAATGAAAGGAAGAGAAATCATGTGTGATAAGAGGAGTCAGATTGACTATGAAAATTCAAGGTCATGTGTGCTACTATATGTGAAAGATGCAGCCACATTCAATGAAGACCATAGCAAGATAAGTAAAAGTTTAGGTATACAACTTAAAAGAGGCTGGATTCAGCAGGCTTCAATAGGTTCAAGATATAGCAAAGGTTGCCAGCAATTTTGCTGGATGGTTGAAGAATATTTTCCCAGGTCACACTGAATATTAAAAGGACAATACAAATAATAAGGAGATGGTAGGATCCTGAGGTAAAGGAAATTGTCTCCATTGACCCAGAAAATTTCCCCTGAGAGTTAGGGACAATTTATGACCAACCTAGATAGCATATTAAAAAGTAGAGATATTACTTTGCCAACAAAGGTCCGTCTAGTCAAGGCTATGGTTCTTCCAGTGGTAATGTATGGATGTGAGAGTTGGACTGTGAAGAAAGCTGAGCGCAGAAGAATTGATGCTTTTGAACTGTGGTGTTGGAGAAGTTTCTGGAGAGTCCCTTGGACTGCAAGGAGGTCCAACCAGTCCATTCTGAAGGAAATCCAGTCCTGGGTGTTCACTGAAAGGACTGATGCTGAAGCTGAAACTCCAATACTTTGGCCACCTCATGCGAAGAGTGGACTCGCTGGAAAAGACCCGGATGCTCGGAGGGATTGGGGGCAAGAGGAGAAGGGGACGACAGAGGATGAGATGGCTGGATGGCATCACTGACTGGATGGACATGAGTTTGAGTGAACTCTGGGAGTTGGTGATGGACAGGGAGGCCTGGCGTGCTGCGATTCATGGGGTTGCAAAGAGTCGGACACAACTGAGTGACTGAATTGAACTGAAAGACTCTTTACCCCTGGAAAAATGCTAAAATGTGTTTATTTTAGCACTGGACCCTGAGATGAAATTTTCTCTGAAGGTAGTAGAGAAGGCCAAGGCCTAGGCAAAACTTGGACCTTGGTAGTATGAAAGAAGCCAGAAAGAGATTACAAATGTTAGTTAGCTTAACCAAACTTATAATTTTATTCCAAGAAGAGTGCAGAGCTTTCTCTCTGTCCTGCTCTCTCTCTCTCCTTACTTTTCTACTACCTGCTGTGTGTTTAGTCACTCAGTTTTGTCCCACTCTTTGTGACCCTTTGGACTATAGCCCACCAGCCTCCTCTGTCCATTGGATTTTTCAGGCAAAACTGCTGGAGTGGGTTGCCATTTCCTCCTCCAGGAATCTTTCTGACCCAGGGATCAAACCCATGTCTCCTCTGTCTCCTGCATTGCAGGAGGATTCTTTAACCATCAGGTGACATTCTCTACCCATCAGGGAAGCCATAAAACCTTTGAAAAGAAGACACATAGATTGTCATGACTCAGAGATAGCTATTTTAGCCATCTTACTTATATTCTTTTCCCCATCAATTTACATTGTTTAAAGTTTTAGATCGTAGGTTGGCAAACTTTTTCTGTAAAGCATTAGATGGTAAATATTTTAGATTTAACAGGCCAATACTGTTAAAATGATTTAACTCTTTTATGTGACATAAAAGCAGCCATAGCAGTACATAAATGAGTGGGCATGACTGTTTTCTAATAAAATGTTCTTTACAGAAATAGATTACAAGATATAGCACAGGAATCATAGTTTGAAGTCTTTCAATTTAGAACATGGAGACTATCATTGTGTATGGATTAACCTGTCATAATAAACAGATCCCCAAGTACAATAACTTATGTAAGGTATGCATCTACTTATCTTCAATATAAATTTTCAGAGTTAAGTAGTTTGGGGCTAATCAACAGCCCATACCATCCTAAAATCTGAGTCAGTCACAGCCTTCTTTCCCCTTAGATATGGATTTGGCTATTTCTGGTCCAGTGATTTATAAATCAATTATTTTGGTGCCTTTTACCTGATATATAATGATAGAGAAGAAACAAGATATCTACCAAAACAAACAGAAAACAAAGCATAAATAAAAACAAAGAAACAAAAATCCAAATAAAACAAAACAAAAATCTCCCCTTTTAAAAAAGATAAAGTCTTAAAATACTTGCCTTTGACTGGTACATATATAGAAGAACAATGTGAGGAAGTTTTTATTCACTGTCCTTGGTAATCCTGGACTTTCCATCTGGGTAAATCTTCATTTTCTTCATTTCATGTATCACATGTGAATTGGGCATTATACTCTATGACTTCCTTTGCCATATTGTATGTCTCACACTTCTGTGGATTTGGGGCCCAAGGTTATTTTAGAAATGGAACCATTGGGTTTTACATGCTAAATTTTCTGATATGACTGGCAGTACAATTCTTTTGCAAATTCAGAAATGTTCCAGTCTATTTGGTTTCAATTTTTCCTTTGTGAATGTAAACAGCATAGCTCAAGATTTATTTCAACATAGGTTTTAAGCCAACATTTCCACCATCTCTGTCTTCAGTGTCAACACTATTAAGCCCCCAGTTAAAGACAATGTTATGTGGCTACATAAGTCTGAGCAAGTTCAGTGTTCAGAGTATCTGTGAACTTATATATGCAAATTGTGAAAATTGCCCTCAGAAAAAGTGAATGTGTTCTGCTCTGGTTCTTTCCTCATTTTAGGAGTAGGAGATGTGAATTGGACTTGGCTTCTGAGTTCAAATACAAAAGCTATGCTTAGAGAAAGAGAGAATCACCTAGCTTTAGGCTGGCATGTTTACTTCCTAACACTTACATGAGAGAGCAATAAGTGGCTCTTTTGTTTAAACCACTTAAATTTTGGGTTTATTTATTTTTACAGCCACCTAGCCTCTGCCTTAACAACCAATACCTAGTACCTTTAGAGGTTGCAATTGCTGTTTCATAATTTCTCAACCAGCTAATTAGTTAATAATCTGATCACTTAATATAAATAGAAGTTAAAACTGTGTTAGTAATCCAGGGCTAGAAATGCCAAGAGTGTAACATTAGAAATACAGTCCAAAAACTAGTTTGTTATATTTGCTTATTATGTTTATAGCACGAACAATAATCTACTTCTTTTCCAAGTGGGCTTTTTATATGTAAAACTCTGAATTTTCAACAAGTCTTCTGAAAGCACTGTATAAGCCAGGAGTTTGTACAAAATGTAAGTAATTCAATCCTTTGCTTTAAAACGATAGTAGGATTTGTATCTACCTATCTCTGCTCGTCTCTAAAAATTTATTGAAGCCACAAACTATATAGACAAACACAACATGAAGGAAAACTATATTCAAGTTGTGTCCATATAAATATTGGTATCTATCAAAATCACATCTTCCTGATCATACTAGTATTTACAACTAATTCTCTTGAGGATTTTCCACATGTTGTTTTCTATAGTAAATAGAAGATAATTTAGAAAGGAAGGAGACTAAGTTCAAGCTCATACAGCTAGAAAGGGGCAGAGCTGAGATTTAAATTTTTAACATTTGAGATATGAAAACTTTCAGTTGATTCCATCAGGTAAGTGACAACCAGAAAGCATGATAGTTCTCATCTTAAAAGAATTTATGAAGATTAGCTATTTTTTTATTCAGATTTGATGATTACAAGTTTATTAGTATAGCTGATCCAGGTTGCAAAAGTTTTTTCTCACCAAATTCAGTTTTGAAGTTTCTCTGGGTATCTCCAATTTTAGTTAATAATAAAAAGCTCCTACTAAGCATTTTCCTGTTTTCCCTCTCATGATCTTTACATTTAAATGGTGTATGTGAGATCCTGTGTTGATTAAAAAGGTAGTCAACAGTGTCACTTCTCTATATCTTGAGTTCTATTTCTCCATCAAAGACCAGTGATTTACATTATTTTCAGCCAAAGAATATGCTTTAAGAGCATCAAGCAATGAGTGTGGTGGTGAGCATGACCTGTAAGTACACATGAGAATGAAACCAAGTCCTCTTCCGAAATTTATCAAGTGTATTTAAGAGTAAATCAATAGGTGAGCTCTCCGATAGGCAAGACTGATATTCCAAGATAGGTCACAGGCCAGTTGCCAGGAAAATTGCAGCTGAATGTAGGTACCTAGAAAACTAAAAGGAGAAGTTATTTACCTCAGGTTTTAAGATTTTTATAAAAAATGAATTTTTACAATGTACCAATAAATTATTTGTATCTCATTCATATTATCCCTTTTCTCTGGATTTTTCAACTTAGAGGAAGAATTTTGGAACAGCTGGGAGAAATTGGGAAACTGAAAGTATATTCTATAGCTTAAGGCTGGGTCCTGGTAACTCAGATGGTAAAGAAACTGCCTACAATGCAGCAGGTCTGGGTTTGATCCCTAGAGCAGGAGTGGCTACCCATTCCAGTATTCTTACCTGCAAAATTCCATGGACAGAGGAGCCTGGTGGGCTATAGTCCATGCAGTCACAAAGAGCTGGACTTGACTGAGTGACTAACAGAGAGAGTGAATTCCATCCAAAATGCACCTCCAGCTGAGTGAAGGGAAAGACTGACTCTTTTCTTGTATTTTGGAAGAGTCTTATCTCTTGAGGGTATATATTTGCTTTATTTTTCAAATAACTGTCTCCAATTACATTTTGATGAATTTTCCTTTCTCACTGAGAAGGGGTCAAGATATTTTGTCTCCCTTTCAGAATTTCTGTCACCTGATGGTAATAGTGGTAACAGATATTACTCAAAATGGCCATGTGGTTATGAATGCTTCCAGTGGGCAGCCCTCAGCCTTAACGATTTTTGAGACAGTGGTAACAGATATTACTCAAAATGGCCATGTGGTTATGAATGCTTCCAGTGGACAGCCGATTTTGGAGACAGCACTGTGATTCCACCATGACGTCAAGTCTGTTCCAGAGGCATTTTTCCAGTAGTTTTTGCACTGTGTAAACTACATTTTACTTATTTTTATACCAGCAGCAGATATTTACACATAGAATATGTTAGTCTATTTGGATTTTTTTTTTCCTGCAACTTCACCCAGTGGTTTCAGGCTCTTAACAAAATTATTATTGTTATTTATATTAATAGTATTTTTGTCTTATCTAAATCAGAGGTACGGGCCACCAATAAAAGCTGTCTACCAGGTTTCGTGCCTTAAAGAGACTCCAGAGCCAAAGCACATTTTCTAAGGTGTAAGACAAAGTTGTCATAGATGTTTTTTACTGTCCCCAAATTACGTATTCCTTTCTAGTTATATCAGGGATTCTGTTTACTTGAAGACTCTGTGAAAGTTGCCATTTTGTCTTACCACTTTCTTTAACATAAGTAGGATCCACTGTTCCCCACCAAATACCTTTAGTTAAGCTAGTACAAAATAGGGAAAACAAAAAATACACTTTATTTGAAATTACAATAGGAGGCATTACCTAGGAGAGCCCCTCCTCCCCACCCCCCAAGATAAATGGTTAAAATAAATTAATGGTTAAAATGAAGGTCAGTATTTCATTATATCTTCTAAAAGAGATGGAAGAGAAAGGAATGCTTTCAGAAAATTGCCATTCTATGGGAATTTGCGGGGAAGGCAATGGCACCCCACCCCAGTACTTTTGCCTGGAAAATCCCATGGACGGAGGATCCTGGTAGGCTCCAGTCCATGGGGTCGCTGAGAGTCGGACACGTGACTGAGCGATTTCACTTTCACTTTTCACTTTCATGCATTGGAGAAGGAAATGGCAACCCACTCCAGTGTTCTTGCCTGGAGAATCCCAGGGACGGGGAAGCCTGGTGAGCTTCCGTCTATGGGGTCGCACAGAGTCGGACACGACTGAAGCGATTTAGCAGCAGCAGGTGGTAATAGAACAGCCTCGTTTTGGTAATTATTTGGTTATTTTCATGTAAAGATTTTCATATAAATATTCAGTTGTTTTCATTTTTAAGAATTTATTCTCAACTCAATTCGAAGTCTTATCTGTCCCTCTACCTGAAGGCAGGTTGTTTCTCTGCTGTGGCTTTCTGAGTTGAGTTCTGCTCTGGCTTTCAGACACTTCCTCCCTCTCTCTTTTCTATGCATGGGCCCCAGCGTAGGGCTCAAGGATCAGGGAGAGGGGTTAGACCAAAACCAAGGCCTACTGTCATGCCAGTAAGGGCCTCACTATGATTCAGTCTGTCTGTTCTTATTGATCATTAGCCGTCTGCTTGTGTGGTGGTCTTCACATGGTTATGTCTTTGGAATATGTCACCAAGTTGGGTGTGCCTTTACTTAACTCAGTAGCTGCCTAGCGGCCCACAGCTCCTTCTCCTCTGCTTAGCCCACTATTCTTAGTGTGAAGTTATGGGTACAAATGAAAATTTTGTTCACTCAACTTTGAGCCTCAGATACAAGGCGAATAACCCACCATTTTCTCCCCAGGCACACAAAAACCACTTCCCCTTCTAACACTCTGGCACTGACTGCTTCAGAATTTACTACACCAAGGTGGTTACTACTCTTTCATTCAAATATATGCTCTGATTTTCCCCATAGTAGAGAAGAATTAATAAGTATCAAATCCATAATGCTACCTCTCAGAGTATTCCCAGAAAGAATAGCTATCCCCTCTGGTCTTATTTGGATGCCAGAGGGGTCTGAGTAAGCATCAGGCTGGAGAATAAGGTGCTGAGATCACTTTTTGCAAGTACTCTTGGTCTTTGCAAATGATTTTGGGAGTAACTTGCCTTTAAGCCTCTCAAACATGGACCTTGCACTCCCTAAGAGGCTGAAAACTTCCTCAGCCATCTACTTGTACTAGCTGGAAGGCAGAGGCAGAAGCAAGGAGCAGAGTTATTAATGCTCTCAATTAACTTTGAGGAAAATTTACTGATCTCACCTACTTCCTGGTGTTTTCACCTTAGACTGTTGGGTACTTGGCAATTTTGTCCTCAGCTTTGGTCTATGGCATTAATTCAAGAACAACAGGAAAAATTCCATTTGCTGTTCTTTAAGATCTTGTTAGATAATTGGAGATAGAATCTTCATATGATTCACTTATTCTACTAGTTATTCTAGATGGTCAGAAGAAATAAATGTTTATTTGCTCCTTTGAATACCACGAAAGGAAAATCCTTTTGTTCTACAGAGCATGTAGAGCTCATTTTGATTAGGAGGGAGTACAGACCTCTGCTCTTCAAATGTAACCAAAGGAAGAGGAGGAGGGTGGTACCAATCACTTTAATGAGTACAAAAGGAAATGCCATTCTGGTGATAGCTGAGAGAGACTGAATTTTTAAAACCAGGTCATTAAATGTCAGCACTGGAAAGGATTTTAGCGGTCACATAGGTCAAGTCTGATTTTATACTGAAAAAAAAGCAAGGTCCAGAGTGAAGGGAGGATGTGCTAAAGCTTCCTCAGCTATTTTGAAAAAATAACAATGTCAGATTGTCTGGCAACAAATGATTTACACAGAATTTATTAAGTTGTTGAGTCAAATAGTTGGGACAGAGAGAGACAAGTCCATGCACATTTTACTGGAATAACACACTCATAGCTATGATAAAAATATCAAGCATTTGTTGACATCAGCATTGAATACCATCCAGTTAGAAGCAATCCTTTTAGTGCAACTGCCAGTCTGTTACCTACCTGGTCTTTCAGATTAACTGATGGAGCCTCACTGAATGATTTGAAAGTATATATCATGTGTATTTCAGATGTAAAATATTATGAGATCTTCATTTACTGAATATGCATGCCCAGTGGGACTCATCCTCACTAAGTCACAATAGTCAAAGATATCAAAAGACTGGCAGTGAGAGAAGGCAGTTGCCTAACTGGAAATACTACCCAACACTGGAAAAGCTGCAAATGACATAGATCAGGGGAAAAGAGAATGTAAGGTCTTTGTAAAACGAAGGCATGTGCTAATTTTTCTTAAAGTGTGAATTTGAAATCATCCTTTTAAACACTTTGGCATAACTTAAATTTGTTTTCTTTTCTTATCCTTCTCATTTTTCCCATAAGGAATAAACCTCATTCAGAATTAGTACCAATGTATATGTAAGCTCTTGGAAATAATAATTTAGTCATATGCCATGTCAGGAAAAATGGCTGACTTTGAGATGGAATCTTTTATATTGGTTAGAGTCTGCTTCAAATAAAAACTGTGTGTTAATGAGCTGACATTTCCATCACCCTGAAGAGATTCTGTAATTAGCTATCTAAAAACAGTGGTGCAGTTATGCAATTGTAGTTATTTTTAATTGCTTTATTCCTAATGAGGAAGCTTTTTGGATTAACTCGCTACATTTGTAGTGGGTGAAGAGAAAACGTCTTGATAAAAACAGTGTTCTCAAATATTTGTCTCTATTCCCAAATAAGTGAAAGAACACTTTTTCCTTCTTTTTATCTTGTAAACCAAAGGTAGTCTGCAATCTTCACTTGGCTATTTATTAAATTCACTATTTTTTAGTGAAGCAAGTGGGTAGCCCTGCTCGGCGATTTGGCAGTGACCTCATATGGCTTATAGGACTTCCCTGCTGGCTTAGAAGGTAAAGAGTCTGCCTGTAATGAAAAGAGTCTGACACGACTGAGTGACTTCAGTTTCACTCTTTCCTAAGGGCTTCCCAGGTGGCTCAGTGGTAAAGCATACACTTGTCAATGCAGGAGACATGAGTTCGATCCCTGAGTTGAAAAGATCCTGCTGGAGAAGGAAATGGCAATCCACTCCAGTATTCTTGCCTGGGAAATCCCATAGACAGAGGAGCCTAGTGGGCTATAGTCCATGGGATAGCAAAAGAGTCAGATATGATTTAATGACTTGTTCGTTGTTATTGTCCAGTTGCCCAGTCATGTGGGTGACCCTATGGGCTGCAGAATGCCAGCCTCTCTGTCCGTCACCATCTCCTGTAGTTTTCCCTAGTTCATGTTCATTGCATTGGTGATGCCATCAACCCATCTCATCCTCTGATGCCCTCTTCTCCTTCTGCCATCAATTTTTCCCAGCATCAGAGACTTTTCTAGTGAGCTGTCTGAGGCAAGAATACTGGAGTGGATTGACATTTCCTACTCCAGGGGATCTTCCTGACCCACAAACTGAACCCACATCTCTTGTATATTCTGTACTGGCAGGCAGATTCTTTACTTCTGTGCAATGTGGGAAGCCATAACTGGGTAGAAGACAAAAAACTCTCAGGGCTGAGTGGTAGCATCACAAAGAGCAACATAATTTGCCAGATGCACTCTTGTGGTAGAAAAAATGTTTTGTTGTCCTTCTCGATTTCTAAGGATTTGCCACCCAAGGCATGACTGCCCTGGTGTTATTATATGTATCAAGTTTAAAACTGCATGTGCAGGAGGATTTAGTGACTAAACAACACTCCTTCCCATGATGACTGTTCTCAGATGGTAAAGGGTCTGTCTGCAATGCAGGAGACTGAGGTTCGATCCCTGGGTTGGGAAGATCACCTGGAGAAGGAAACGGCAGCCCACTCCAGTATTCTTGCCTGGAAAATCCCATGGATGGCGGAGCCTGGTAGGCTACTGTCCATGGAGTTGCAAAGAGTCAGACACGACTGAGCAACTTCACTCACTCACTCACAAAATCACTCACAAAATCAATCCAATACTGATTAAACCATAATAAATTTGTTCAGGATCCTATAAAAAATGATTTACATTTGCCAAACTATTTTCTTAAACTTTGGAAAAACTTATACAAGAAAACAACCTAACAAATCATTTACTTTAGGTTCTTTATTTTATAAGTTGGGAAACTGTAGCAAAGGGAGACTCAGAGACATGCCCAAGCAACCCAGCAATTAGAAAATTGCTAATAAACTCCAGAAGTTCCATTTCCCAGTGCCATAGTTTTTCCCATGACATATCATATTTGAGCATCCAGATATTATGAAACATAGTAAGGTGAAGGTGTTATAGTTAAATAAATGTTATGTAGATAGGATTGCAAGAAGTGAAAGCTCCTCTTTTACTTATTTTTAAAAACATTTAGGGAATTCTCTAGTGCTCCACTGGTTAGGACCCAGCTTTCACCATCAAGGGCCCAGGTTCAGTCCTTGATGGGGGAACTAAGATCCTACTAGCTGTGTGGCATGGTCAAAAAGAAAAAAAATTAAAAGGTTAAAAATATATAAAGATAAAAGGACTAAGCCCTTTCTCATTTTAAATACAGAAACACTTTCATTTCAACTGTTTCTTAAGCAAAACTAAAATATTTTTAAAACATGACTTTCATCATTGTGACATGCATAACTAGAGAGTAAACTCTAATAATTACTATAAATATGTTGATATAAATTCCTTCTTATAGGACAACTGATAAACTGGAAAAGCAAAAAAAAAAAAGATTATTCCATGATAAGTGCTTATATTTCTATCAAAAACTTCAATCCTTCGTGTATCAGTTTCACATACCGAAACTAACTACAAATTCAGACATATAAAGAAAGGGATGTGCTCTATGAAATCAGAAATAGGACCTTGTTTATTTTTAATACCTATCAAATTGACAAATGGAATTACCTTCCATTCACAGGATCACTCTGGAATAAAAGTGAATAAACCAAACACAAAATAAATCTGTTGCATTAATGAAATAAAATTTTCAACAAATCTGTGGAAAACACCATGTTAATGGGAGCTAGGTAGCAGACAAAATGAAGGAGAAATGACTCTAGGCCTGATTGTGGTAGAAATGGTAGAAAATAACTGCATAGGCAATGGGAACGAGTTTGCCAGACAGAAGGATTCAGCATACATATACGCACACACAAATAATTATACACACACACACACACACACACATATTAAAAAATATCATTCATCTAAGCTTGTAACCCAATTCATTATTTCTATATTTCATGTTTTTATTTTTTGAGCCTGGTCTCTTTTAGTTATTACTTCCCATTGAATATTGAACTTCCTATTTTGATGCATCTACCTAGAATCTAAAAATTTAGAAGGAAGCCAATATTTTATTCAGAAAACATCATTCATTTTCTAAATACTTGCATATCTGTAAACGTTTTTTTGTTTGTTCACACATGAACTACATTGAGGCTTCCTTACCAGCCCAGACTTTCTAAATACTAGAGGTTATACCATTTTCTTCCAATGTTTGAATGTTATACATTAGTCTTCAATCAGCCTGTTTTCTGGGCAAGATATTTTGTTGGTACCTCTGAATGTTCATTTTTCATTATTGAAGAATTTTTAGATTATTCTTAGATTATCCTTTGGTTTTGAAAGTTAAGTATGTGCATATGCATAGATCTCTTTTGATAAAATTTACTTGTAACATTGGGCTTCCCTTGTGGCTCAGAGGGTAAAGTGTCTGCCCGCAATGCGGGAGACCTGGGTTTGATCCCTGGGTCGGGAAGATCCCCTGGAGAAGGAAATGGCAACCCACTCCAGTATTCTTGCCTGGAGAATCCCATGGACAGAGGAGCCTGGTGGGCTACAGTCCACGGGGTCGCAAAGAGTCAGACACGACTGAGCGAGTTCACTTTCACTTGTAACATTATGTGCCAGTTTCAGAAATAATTTTTTTATGTGGAAGGAAATTTTTGTCCTATTGTGTATTAAATCATTTCATTTGTCTGATTCTCTCTTCCTGAGACAGCATATATTCTCAGGTTTTAAAATATACTATTTGTCCTCCTATAGTACCTCTTTTCCTATAAATTCCACTTTTTTAGATTTTTCTCTCTTTTCTGGAAGTATTTGTGAAGTTTGTTCTCTGCTTACATATTTTATTTTTTGCTCTATCAAGTAGTTTACTTTTTCATAATGTAGAGTACATTAATCTTGACATCTTACACTCATAATATTTTTTATTCTTTGATAAGATACTGCTTTTTGTATCTTATTCATAACAGAGGTTATGGTTTTTCACTATCATTCTTCCTTGGACCACCTGGTATCAGTACAAAAGAGAGGCCAAGGAAAACTTGTTCTTCAAAAAGTCGCTGAAAATTATCTGATAAAAAATAAGATACATTCTTATAAACAGGCCCACCATTTAACATCCCTCATAAAGAGGTAAGAAGTTGAGTATAAGGAGAGAAAGAGAACATAGTAAGAGATGAAAAAGTGGTAGATATAAAGTCCTAGCTCTGTTTGGTGTAGAAACCCCATGAGAGTCATCTTCCATATACAGAAATAAATATTTCTTTACTTAATCTTGCAGTTTTCTTTTCCAGCATAGAGATTTCATATAAATCATGGTAAGAAATTGGGAAATGTCCTATGTACTTATTCTCATGCTATCATCTTATCTATAATTTGCTTCTTTTAAGAAGAGTTAGGATCTTCCTTGGTGGTCTAGTGGGTAAGAATCCATCTTCCAATCCAGGGGACATGGGTTCAATCCCCAGGTTTGGAACTAAGATCCCACATGCCTTGGGGCAACTAAGACCTGGGGAGGTAAAAAATAAATACATACTTTAAAAAAGGAAAAATGATGAACTGATTTTTTTTTTTTTTTTTTTGGTTGGGTGGAGGGTAGTCACATAAATGGGAAAGGATACCCATCAGGTATTCTTGTCTGGAGAATTACATGGACAGAGGAGCCTGGTGGGCTATAGTCCATGGGGTTGCAAAGAGTCAGACACAACTGAGCAACTAACACTTCTACTTTTTCGCATAAAAACTATGCTAGCAGTTCAAGTTTAGGTGTCTCAAAATAATGTACTGCAACTTACATGAGTGCAGCAGAGTTTGTGTTAATCTCTCTTTATATATGGGCTATTTATTATCTTGACTGTGAATACAGTGAGCAACCTGCTTCTGTGATGGTGGGCTGCTTACGAGATAACTCATTTGTAAATACAGCAGGCAATTGTTAGAACAGTGGCAAAGTCACATTGGCCTTTCTTGCCAGTCAAATCTATAAATATCTCTGGCATTCTGGAGAATGAGACTCCTGAACATATCACTGTGGAATGTTGACAGAAAATCCAGATTGCTACCCAAACTGTGTGGAATACAAATGAAGAATATTCTATCTGGTTGTGCTGGAAAGGAAAAAAGCATGTAGTATAACAAATATCAATGAATGAAAAGACTGAAAGCATAAAACAATTTGAACTAGCTTAATGCTGACTCAGATTGTAGTAACACAAAATGCAGTGAGACAAGCATGCTTAATTAGCAAATTAATGTTGTGGATTTGAGACTGGAGGCAACACACATACTATTTGAGAAATATTGGATTCCATTGGTGGGGTGGCCTGGCAATTCATATTTATATGGACATATGAATTTATATTCTCAATATTTACTACTGTCACTGCTTGTTTTCTGTTTAATTTCTATTAAAGCATGCATGTGGGTGAAATTAGTGCTATTCCATTTGTAAAGATATACTAAAAATGTGCTCATTCCAATATATATCAATAATTTGTTTATATATAAAAATGCCATTGTATAGCTTTGAAAGTTTTCAGTATTTCTGGCTTTCTGAAGGTACTGCTTTATTCAGCGTTCAACGATTATGTTTCAATAACTGTATTAGGGTTCTCTAAAGAATCAGAACCAATAGGCTATATGTAGATATATAGAGATTTATTATGAGGGACTAGTTTACCTGATTATGGAGGCATAAAGTCCCAAGATCTGTTATCTGAAATCTGGAGGCCCAGGAAAGTGGAGGTGCACTTCAAGTGTAAATTCAAAGATCTGAGAATTATTAGCACCATTATTCAAGAGTAGGAAAAGACGAATGTCCTAGCTAAAGCAGAAAGAGCAGATCTGTCCTTCCTATGCCTTTTGTTCTATTCAAGGCTTGGATGGTACCCACTCTTATAGGTGAGGGTGAACTTTACACAGTCTACCAATTCAAATGCTAATCTTTTCAAAAAACACATCCAGAAATATATATAGATATTTTTACCAGCTATCTGAGCATCCATTAGCATCTATTAGGTCAAATAGAAACATAAAATTAACTATTACAACAATGAAAAGAAAGTGTGTCATTTTATTATTACTTATAACTAAATGGGGGCTTCCCTGGTGTTTCAGAAGATGAGGAATCCATCTGCAATTCAGGAGACCTGTGTTTGGTCCCTGGGTTGGGAAGATCCCCTGGAGAATGGAATGGCAACCCACCTCAGTATTCTTGCCTGGAGAATTCTATGGACAGAGGAGCCTGGTGGATTATAGTCCATGGGGCTGCAAAAAGAGTCAGATATGACTGTGCAAATTTCACACTAAAAAAATAAATCACATTTTTCTTCTTTATCCTTATTTTAAAATATAGCTCTCTTATCTATCAGGGCAGATCAGAGGAGGAGGGAGAGGAGGGAAAGTAATAGAAATATTTGTAATACTTTATGTTAACTGGCCACTTATTAGGTGTCAGAACATATACTGGATCCTATATATTTACTACCTTCTTTACTCTTCAAGGTCTTACTATTTTAGAGCATCTGAGTCAAGTTTTAGAAATATGACTTAGCTCTGAAACCAGAATTTTGTTTTTCGCTACAGTGATATTCTAACGGGTAGACACTCCATACTAAGAGAACCACTTGAACTGTATAACCATATTTTTGTACTGTCTAAAATTAATTTGTCTATTCATTTTATACCTATTAAATTTCATCCATTGGCCAGACCTGTGCTAGAACCAATGGATACGGTGAACCAGATAACATGATATCTATCTTTATGGTGCTTAAAGGCCATTATATTTAATTTTATATTATTCATTCATTTGCTTATCTTCCTTTTGCCATACTTACTAATTTATTCAAGACATATATTACGGAACATCTTTCATGTTTCAAGTACTATGCTAGAGAAATGAAATACAAGGCAAAATCCCTTTTGCTCAAGAATTTCAAAGTCCAGTGATGCAGATAGACAAACTAACAATTTTTTTTTTTTTTTAAAGAAAGCAGTGTGTGTTGTGGTAAGGGATGCAGAAACTATTATATTAGGAGGAGTCCTTATGGGCTCAGAGAAGACTGCTCAAAAAAAAAAAAAAATACGTAAGAGAATTGAGACTTGAATGGTGATGAGGAATTAGTCATACAAGTCTAGGAGAGGTGAAAATTGATAGAATGTTTCAGGCAGAATAAATAATATGTGCATGTATATACGGACAACGGTGAGAGGTATCATTAGAATGATATGGCTGAAGTAGAACATGTGAGGGAGAGAGGTTAAAGTCTTAAAGAGATTTTGAACCACAATAACAAATTTGTCCTTGGAATGACAGAGACAATTGATTTATATTACTAAAGGAAAAGATATGATCAGCTCTGCATCATTGAAGTCACTGAGGAGGCTGGATTATATTCAAGGAATGGGGTGTATGTTGGGAGCAGACTGGAGTTCTAGAGAAAGTGAAGGGATGTATTGCAATTAAATGGAGTGAAATAGGACAAGGTTTAAAGACACTTGAATTAATTTATTGTTAATGCCATTTCACTGAGCCTAGAACAGACATAGATAAACAGTCTGACATGGAAATAAATCAAGAAAATGTTTTAACTGCATCTGGCAATACTGATTGCATTTATCCAATTGAATATATATGTCCCTAATATTGCCCTATTGTTTTGGGCTTTAAAAAACAAAACCATTAGATCAGTCATTTGTTTTATGAAGACATCTTTAATTCAATAAGTGGTGCTTTGCTGATTTCTTTTTGGAATTGGAGGAAAACAAAATAAAACTTTTTTCAAAATACTTATAAAATATGTGAAGGTAAATTTGTAATTGCTAAAGCACTGAGTTGAGTTAAACTAGTAGGGGACAATTTGTAGACCAGTTTGAAGTATGTCAAATTATCATATCTTGTTTGAAAAGATTTATGGAAAAATTACATATTTACCATAGCTTTATGAAATCATTTCATTATTCTCCTGTATTTAACAATTTTATTTCTATAACTTTCTTTATATTAATATAAAAATGAGAAATTTGTATTAGGACCTAATTGTTCTAGCAGGTATCAGATATGTGCATGGCTTGATCTCTGCCTCATCATTAATTGGGAGCTCACTCTATGACACCTGTGTAGTAAGCAAAGTCTTTTCCTCATGGAACTCACATGTGGAGCTGAAATAAGACAATAAACAAACATGTCAGAAAAAATATCTCCAACAGGGACCAGTGCTACTTAGGAAATCAAGCAAGTTTATAGTTAGTGAGTAGTCAGATTTGGGGAGATTTTAGTTAAAGCTTTCAGGAAGCCTTCCTGGGGGAAGTGCTATTGAAGCGAGGAAGTAAATGATAGAGTGGTAACCATGCCTCTATCTGAAGAACGCTCCAGATGGAGCGAATGGTCATAGCCCTTATGAAGAAAGAGTAAGTCATTGGTTGGAGCAGGGAAAGCAAGAGAGAACCTAAGTAGGAAAGTGTAAAGATAGGAGAGCCAGGGACCCTTGAGATAGGAGAGAGAACAAGACCATGTAAGACCTTCTGGGATGATTTTATTTTGATTGCAATGGGAAAATTTTAGCAAGGGAAACTTGGTTCAATGTGCCCCACGTTGATTTCTCTGGATCTGTACAATGGTCTTACAATGCCAGCCTTTAGATCTAACTGGTGTGAAATAGTGAACAAATTCCAGGAGAGATACATTTCTTCATGACCAAAGGATATTTACTGTGATCTGTAGTTTGGGCAGCTTAGAGATTATATAAATAGGAAGTAAGTTCTGCCAAGTAATTTTGCTCCAAATAATTTCAAATTATACATAAAATATATATTTTATTTTAGGGTGTGTGTATAAACATACTATATTTCCAAATTATTTTTATAATTTGGTGATTTTTATCTTTTACTCATATATATTTTAATTGAATCTCATCACAAGCTCAGGATACTGTAGAAGATCTTCATAAGTGGAAAGGGAAAGAAAACCCTGCTTCTCTTTTGCATTCTTATCTGCTTGTCACTTGTCAAAAGACAACCTTGTACTTTTGAGCCAGAGGAACTCAAATGAGAAGCAAGCCTCACCACTCCCATTCAAGTCTTCTCCATGCAAGGGTGGTTCTTGTTCCTACTTACAGGACACACTCCTACACATGCAGTTTTAAACTTGATACATAAAATAACACCAGGGCAATCGTGCCTTGGGCAACAACCTTTAGAAAGCAGGAAGGACATCAAAACATTTTTTCTACCACAAGGGTGCTACTGTCCATTTACATTGCTCTTTGTGGCTCTACCACTCAGCCCTGACGGTTTTGTCTCGCTACTCATGATTATCACTACCTGTGATTATGGCTTCCCCTGTCACCCAGTAGTAAAGAATCCTGCCAATGCAGGAGCTATTAGAGATGTGGGTTCAATCCATGGGTCATAAAGATCCCCAGGAGTAGGAAATGGCAATCCACTCTTGAATTCTTGCCTGAGAAATCCCATAGACAGAGGAGCCTGGTGGGCTACAGTCCATGGGATTGCAGAGTCAAATGCAACTGAGTAAGCACACATACACCTGTGATTATATGATAGTTCTTACTGACAGAGGAACAGCAGCATGGGGAAAGGAGTAGTCAATATTCATTTTCTGTTTGCATTTTGGTGCTCGTTTTCACTATTTCCTCATGTACAAAATTGTAGAGTGTGTGCTGGCCTGAGTGTATGTGGGTCTCCCTGTTAAAGACAGATTGAAAGATGTTGATACCCCTCAGACTGAGAAAATTTGTTAAATCCTTTCACTGGATGCTCAATCAGAAAATGACAACAATCATCAAATAAACATGTCCTAATTACTTTTGCTATTATAAGTTGACAATTTAACATATATTTTTGTGACTCTAAGCTGCGTGATAATTGGTCCATTTTCAATAGTCCAGATTCAGCAACTCAGAAAATGCTAAATAACCATCTTAAAAAAGCTATGCAAATGTTTTGGCCCTATTATTTTCCCCATATTTGCAAATAATAAAAAATGCAGGTACCATATTATCATCATTAGTGCTATTATTCATATATTAATGTATATATACAGTCACAACCGTATATCATGTAATGATCATTGAAATATGAAATATCTTTTTGTTTTATAAAATATATTTATTCAGCATCTTACTGCTGGGAGCCAGCGTGAGGAACTCTGCCCATGGCAAAGGCCATGAGGAAGGAGGCTCGGCATACGCAAAGGCTGGATCAAGCCTCAGGAGTCCCCCTGGAAATTCTCGAGCATCTACCCTCAAAACCAGAGTCTGCCTACTTTGCTGCTTTGTGCTCTCACCTACACCTCTGACTTTACAGGGGGCTGTCCCCCACCACCTCTCTCAGAGAAGGAGTTAACTTAGAGCTCCAGTTAATAAAAACTCCTGGGCGTGACAAGAGTGTTTCAACCTACAAACTCCTCTGAAGGTTTTCTAGCCTGCCTGACAGGCTTGTGCGGCCACACGTGATTGTTCACAGCCTCCCAACCATGAGAGGCACAAGATGCTCTAAACTTTCTAAAAACAGATTCTTTTGAGAAGTTAGAAAATTATTAGTATAGTATTAGTGGGCTAGTTAGGAATTATAATGGTGGAGGGTTTCATTGTTGAGCCAATATTTGCTGCTACATTTCCATGTCCCTTGCCCCTTATACACATTAATGAATATATAGAAGAAATAAGTATTAACCTTTGATATTAATCACTTTAGACCTTAGACTAAGCAAATTCTTTCCTTAATTAAAACCCACTACATCCTCACCCTATAGGAATGTAACTTTATCTGGCGCTTTCAGAAGGTGGTGCCTGTTTTAAGAATAATCACCCCTAGAGAAATAAGTGTTCTGGTTGACTGACCACTGTCACAAGGAGAGGGTCATAAATTGTTAGCAGGCCCCCTGGCCAGTAAGACCTTTGTATACATTTGTATGAAGCACTTGATTTTGATAAAAGTCAGGACTGCTGACCCCGCGTGACTTTTGTATTACATCTCTGTGTATAAAAGCAGACCTTGGAAAATAAAGAATGGGATCAGTTCCTGGAAAGACTGGTCTCCCCATGTCATTCTTTCTCTCACCTTCTGGCTGAATTCCCATTTGGAATATGGAGGCTCATCAAGCCTACTAATTATGCCTGGGCTTCTAAGATCTGACTGGGGAGGCCTTAGTGTCTCCTCCCCTCCGGGAGAATGGAAGGACGCCTCCGGCCTACATAGGTGACACAAATTTCTTGTCTTGAAATGTTATTGGCTTTCCACATAAACCAAGTTATTTAGCCTCTTTTCTCCACTGAATTTTCCTACTGAGCTATCCTTATTCTTTTACTCTTTATACCTCTAATTAATATTTAATTAAAGCTATTCTATCCGGTTCACCGACACCATCCCCACTTTGAATTCCCTCGATCCACTGGGGCTGGACCCCGGCATCTTACTAATTAGTTTTAATGTGACCAAAAAAAAAATAAAAAAATACATGAAAAGAGCTACTGATTTGACCTTTTGCTCTTTCAGTAAATAGAGGTTGATTTTCAGAATAGTTCTTATAAGTTTTAATATTGAGATTTTTCAAAAAAAAAATTTCTAATTTCTACTTAGGTAAACTATGTACAATTATTTCCTTTCTTAGAAATCATAACTAAGTAGACATTTACAAATATGGTAATAAGGAAAGGAAGCTGCAACTGTTTTTTTCCATGCCCCACTGGGAATCCTATGTTTTATGAATGAATCAGGGAAAACAATGAATTCTGAAGATATACCTGGTATGGTGTTAGTCTCAGTCAAATAAATCATAACTTATTCTTTCCATGGAAAGAAAGTGATGACATCTATTGAATGTAACAAGGAATTTTGTTTTCATTTTGTATTTCGTTGCTTAATACAAGAATAATATGTTTAAGGAATGCATGGAAGTATATTTTTGACTTATCAGAATTATGATAATTATTGCATTCTGTCAAAAGTCTTTAAATTTAATCAGATTGAAATTACTTTTACTTCTATACTGAAATAATGGAAATAAAATGTACTCATCTAGAAATGTTGATGAGAGTGCCTTGGTCAAGAAATTATTCCTAGACATATGAGACTCAGAAAGGGATTAAAATGTTTCTGCACCCATTTAGTTGTAAGTGGTAGAATGAACTAAGAACATAATGTCTCCTCAGTAGAGGCAGCAATGCGTTAACAATTATTGCACTTCATGGAGCCACTGTTAATTATCTGAATGGTGTAAGCCTCCCCTCATGACAATAAAATTATAATGAGAAAAATCTTCATATAAGTAAAGAGTAACTAGAGGTGAAGCAGTAACACATTATCTTGGCAGTTTGATCTGAGAAAAAGAAGTGGATGGGAGTTCATGCAACAAACAGAAGTTGGTATAATAAACAGATTTCAGGTTATAGATGAAATCAATAACTGATGGAATCTGGATTTAGGTTTTGCTGTTTGTCTTTTTGTCCTACTGGTTGGTTTAGTTATTCTTAGTACAAATAAATCAGTTGTTCTAAATAAACTTTGATTATCTCCACAATTGTCAGCACGTCCCTTAGAGGAAACTTCCAATGGAAAAAGATAAAACTGGTTTGTGTGTGGGGAGATGGGGGCGGAGGGGGGCGTTGCTGAAAATTCTAGTAATTGTAGTAACTTGCATTCTAAAAGTGGCTCCCTACCTCTCACTATGATCAGAGGAGGCTGAGCTCATTCTGTGGGAGTAGATCACTGGGTTGAACCTCAGAGCTGCTACCTTAAAAAAATCTAACATACAACATTCATTATTAAAAGTTGTTAAAGAAGGAAAAACATTAAAAAAATTAAAATCTATAATATTTCATGTATTGTATAATTTTTAAATCATAGACTATTTGGTGTTGTAGTTGCTGTTGTTCAGTCACTAAGTCATGTACGAGTCTTTGCAACCAAATGGACTGTAGCACTTCAGGCTCCATTATTAATAATCCACCATCTCATAGAGTTGACACAAATTCATGTCCATTGAGTTGGTGATGCTATCTAACCATCTCATCCTCTGCTGCCTACTTCTTTTGCCTTCAATCTTTCCCAATATTAGGGTCTTTTCCAATGAGTCAGCTCTTCACATCAGATGGCCAAAGTATTGGAGCTTCAGTTTCAGCATCAGTCCTTCCAATGAATATTCAGGGTTGATTTCCTTTAGGATTCAGCATCAGTCCTTCCAATGAATATTCAGGGTTGATTTCCTTTAGGATTAACTGCTTTGATCTCCTGCTGTCTAAGGGACTCTCAAGAGTCTTCTCCAGCATCACAATTTAAAAGCGCAATTCTTCAGCACTCAGCCTTCTTTATAGACCAACTCTCACATCAATACATGACTACTGAAAACACCATACCTTTGACTGTATGGACCTTTGTCAGCAAAGGGGCATCTTTGCTTTTTAATATGCTATCTAGGTTTACCACAACTCTCCTTTCAAGGAGAAAACATCTATTAAATTCATAGATGCGGTCATCATCTGTGGTGATTTTGGACCCCAAGAAAAGAAAATCTATCAGTGTTTCCAATTTTTCCCCTGCTATTTGCCATGAAGTGATGGGAGCAAATGCCATGATCTTAGTTTTTTGAATATATTGAGTTTCAAGCCAACTTTTTCAGTCTCCTATTTTACCCTCATCAAGAGACTCTTTGGTTCCTCTTCACTTTCTGCCATTAGAGTGGTATGTCACCTGCATATATAAGGTTTTTTATATTTCTCCTGGAAATCTTAATTTAGCTTGTGATTCTTCCAACCCAGCATTTTACATGATGTACTAAGAGTCGGACACGACTGAGCGACTGAACTGAACTGAACTCTGCATATAAGTTAAATAAGCAAGGTGACAATATACAGCTTTGATATACTCCTTACCAATTTGTAACCAGTCACTTGTTCATTGTCTGGTTCTAACCATTGTTTCTTGGCCTGCATACAGGTTTCTCAGGAGACTGGGAAGGTGATCTGGTACTCCCATTTCTGTATGAATTTTTCACAGTTTATGTGATCCACACAGTCAAAAGCTTAGTGTAATCAATGAAGCAGAAGTAAATGTTTTCTAAAATGCCTTTGCTTTCTCCATGATCCAATGAATGTTGGCAATTTTATTTCTGTTTATTGCACATTTTCTAAATCCAGCTTGTACATCTGGAAGTTCTCAGTTCATGAACTGCTAAAGCCTAGTTTGAAAGATTTGGATCATAATCTTGCTAATATATGAAATAAGCACAATTGAAGGGTTGTTTGAACATTCTTTGGCACTGCCATTCTTTGAGATTGGAATAAAAACACCTTTTCCAGTCTCGTGGCCACTGCTGAGTTTTCTAAACTTGTTGACAAATTGAAGACATTAGTTTATTAGCATTATATTTTAGGATTTTAAATAGCTCAGCTGGAATCCATCACCTCCACTAGCTTTGTTTGTACTAACTTTTCCTATGGCCCACTTGACTTTACATTCCAGGATGTTCTAAGTGAGTGACCATACCATTGTGGTTATCTGGGTCATTAAGATCTTTTTTGTATAGTTTTTCTGTGTATTCTTTCCACCTTTTCTTGATCACTTTTGCTTCTCTGAGGTCCCTACTGTTTCTGTCCTTTATCGTGCCCATCCTTGCATGAAATGTTCCCTTGGTATCTCCACTTTTCTTGAAGAGATCTCTAGGCTTTCCCATTCTATTGTTTTCCTCTATTTCATTGCATTTTTTATTTAAGAAGACCTTCTTATCCCTTCTTGTTATTCTCTGGAACTCTGCATTCACTTGGGTATATCTTTCTCTTTGTCCATTGCCTTTGTTTTCTTTTTTTTTTTCCCCCTCAGCTGTTTATAAATCCTCCTCAGACAACTACTTTGTGTTCTTGCATTTATTTTTCTTTGGGAAGATTTTGGTCACTGCTTCCTGTACAATGTTGCAAACCTCCATCCATAGTTCTTCAGGCACTTTGTTTACTGGATATAATCCTTTGAATCTATTCATCACTTTCACTTTACAATCTTAAGGGATTTGATTTAGGTCATGCCTGAATGGCCCAGCAGTTTTCTCTACTTTCTTCAAATTAACCCTGAATTTTGCTATAGGAAGGTCATAATCTGATCCACAATTAGCTCCAGGTCTTATTTTTACTGACTGTATAGAGCTTCTTTATCTTTGGCAGCAAAGAATACAATCAATCTGATTTTGGTATTAACCATCTGGTGATGTCCATGTGTAAAGTTGTTTCTTTGGTTGTTGGAAAAGGGTTTTTGCTATGAGAAATGTGTTCTTTTGAGAAGACACTGTTAGCCAATACCCTGGTCCATTCTGTACTCCACAGCCAGGCTTGCCTATTATTCCGGGTATCTTTTGATTTCCTAATTTTACATTCCTATCCCTTATGATAAAAAAGACACCGGTTTTTTTTTTTTTTTTTTTTTTTGGTGCCAGTTCTAGAAGATGTAGGTCTCCACAGAAGCAGTCAACTTTCAGCTTCTTCAACATCAGTACTTGGGACATAGACTTGCATTATTGTGATGGTGAATGGTTTACCTTGTAAATAAACTAAAATCATAGAGTTGTTTCTGAGGCTGTACCCAGGTACTGTATTTCAGACTCTTTTGTTGCCTATAAGGGCTATCCCATTTCTTCTAAGGGATTCTTACCCACAATATTTGATTAAATGGTCTTCTGAAATAAGTTCTCCCATTTTTGTCTATTTTAGTTCTCTGATTCCTAAAATGTTGATAATCAGTCTTACCATCTCCTGCTTGACCACGTCCAATTTGCCTTGGTTTATGACCCTAACATTTCAGGTTCTTATGCAATATTGTTCTTTACAGTGTCAGACTTTACTTTCACCAGCACACTTTCACAACTCAGTGCCATTTCTGCTTTGGCCCAGCTGCTTTATTCTTTCTAGAGCTTTTAGTAATTGTGTACCAATCTTCCCCAGTAGCATACTGGACACATTCTAGCCTGGTGGGGCTCATATTTCAGTGTCATATCTTTTTGCCTTTTCATGCTGTCCATGGAGTTCTCTAGGCAATAATACTGGAGTGAGTGGCCATTTCCTCCTTTATTAGACCACATTTTTTTTCAGAACTCTTCACTATGACCCATCTGTCTTGGGTGAGCCTGCATGGCTTAGCTCATAGCTTCATTGAGCTAAGCAAGCCCCTTTACCACAACAAGGCAGTGATCAATTAAGGGGGTTAGACTATTTAGAAATACCTTTAAAAAAAAAAATTCAGAATACCATGATTTTTCACTGTTTAAGTCTTCAAAAGAAAATGCACATTGAATCTCATACTCCTGGGGAGATGTCTTATTGACAAGAACTCACATTGTTTTGAAGTCATAATGTACGTTGCTGCTGTTCATGTATGAAAGGAAAAATCAAGAAAATTATTTTATTGGAGTTACATACATATCAGTAGAAATTATGGGGGAGATCCCATGTTTTGAAGCTCAGTATTAATTAGAACCATGAAAGCATGTCCTCTCTCAAATCATTTTTACTAGAAAGTAATAAATATATTCCTTACTTCAAACACAAGCTAAATTCTTGATGAGGTTAATTTTCTTCACTACATTAAATCCTCTGTAAATGATCTAAAGTCACTGCTCTCTGACAGCAGTTCAGTAGTTTATGTCAGTGATCACAGTCCAGTTCCTAGTATTAATGTGTCCACATCATGAAAGCTGTCAGGAAAATTGATATTAATGAGAACCCTTGCTAGAAAACCCAGGACAAAGGCCAAGTGGAAACTCTATGGACAATGAACTCTGTCTTAACTTCAATAGACTGTACATTCTTATCAAATTAAAATGCGCCAATACAAAGATTTTGTGAACACACACATTTGATAAACTAGATTTAAATCTATAGTGTCATAGGCTTTCATCTCTCATGGCACATTCAACACAGACATTAATCAGTATGCTGCTGCTAAGTCACTTCAGTCGTGTCTAACTCTGTGCGACCCCATAGACAGCAGCCCACCAGGCTCCCCCGTCCCTGGGATTCTCCAGGCAAGAACACTGGAGTGGGTTGCCATTTCCTTCTCCAATGCATGAAAGTGAAAAGTCAAAGTGAAGTCGCTCAGTCGTGTCCAACCCTCAGCGACCCCATGTACTGCAGCCTACCAGGCTCCTCCATCCATGGGATTTTCCAGGCAGGAGTACTGGAGTGGGGTGCCATTGCCTTCTCCATTAATCAGTATACACTTGACCAAAATACTTAAACTTCTCCAGTTTCAGGAACAAGGGATGATAAGAACACTTAGGAATACAGGCAGAATGTGGTATAAACAGGTAACCTCTTATGACCACCTCACAGACATGTACAGTGTAAAACTCCAAGGAGTGAATGGAAGCTTGCCTCTTTTTATAAAAATGTTAAGGAAATTAATTACCAGGCACAAAAATATATATATTTTATGTATGCATTTTATGTATGTATATATTTACTTTTTCCACAGCAACCAAAATAGATACTTAAGCATTCTCCCACAGGGTTTAAAGTGTATTCCAGGCTTCCCAAGTAGTATTTTATAAATCAGTTGTCCTATAAATATAAGTGAAATTATGTCCATGAAACCTAACCACCCTAGTTAGCATGAAAAGATGATTTCAAGTTCTAAAATAGTTTTTAATTTATTTCATTTATTGAAGTGTAATTGATTATAATGTCATATTAGTTTCACACATACAGCACCATGACTCAGAATATATCAGTTCAGTTCAGTATCTCAGTCATGTCTAACTCTTTGCAACCCCATGAACCATAGCATGCCAGACTTCCCTGTCTATCACCAACTCCTGGAGTTTATTCAAATTCATGTGCATGGAGTTGGTGATGCCATCTAATCATCTCATCCTCTGTTGTCCCTTTCTCCTCCTGCCATCAATCTTTCCCAACATCAGGGTCTTTTCCAGTGAGTCAGTTCTTCAAATCAGGTGGCCAAAGTACTGGAGTTTCAGCTTCAACATCAGTCCTTCCAATGAACATTCAGGACTGATTTCCTTTAGGATGGACTGGTTGGATCTCCTTGCAGTCCAAGGGACTCTCAAGAGTCTTCTCCAACTGGAGCTTTCCAGTTTTCAACTGGAGTCTTCTCCAGTTCAAAAGCATCAATTCTCCGGTGCTCACCTTTCTTTATAGCCCAATACTCACATCCAAACAAGAGTACTGGAAAAACCATAGCTTTGACTAGATGCACCTGTGTTGGCAAAGTAATGTCTCTGCTTTTTAATATGCTGCCTAGGTTGGTCATAAGTTTCCTGACAAGGAGCAAGCGTCTTTTAATTTCATGACTACAATCACCATCTGCAATGATTTGGAGCCCAAGAAAATAAAGTCAGCCACTGTTTCCACTGTTTCCCCATCTATTTGCCACAAAGTGATGGGACCAGATGCCATGATCTTAGTTTTCTGAATGTTGAGCTTTAAGCCAACTTTTTCACTCTCTTTCACTTTCATCAAGAGGCTTTTTAGTTCTTCACTTTCTGCCATAAGGGTGGTGTCATCTGTATATCTGAGATTATTGATATTTCTCCTGACAATCTTGATTCCAGCTTTTGCCTCATCCTGCCCAGCGTTTCTCCTGATGTACTCTGCATATAAGTTAAATAAGCAGGGTGACAATATACAACCTTAACGTACTCCCTTCCCTATTCGGAACCAGTCTGTTGTTCCATGTCCAGTTCTAACTGTTGATTCCTGACCTGCATACAGATTTCTCAGAAGGCAGGTCAGGTGGTCTGGTATTCCCATCTCTTTCAGAATTTTCACAGTTTATTGTGATCCACACAGTCAAAGGTTTTGGCATAGTCAATAAAGCAGAAATAGATGTTTTTCTGGAACTCTCTCACTTTTTTGATGATCCAACAGATGTTGGCAATTTGATCTCTGGTTCCTCTGCCTTTTTAAAAACCAGCTTGAACATCTGGAAGTTCACAGTTCATATACTGCTGAATCCTGGATTGGAGAATTTTGAGCACTACTTCACTAATGTGTGAGATGGGTACAATTGTCTGGTAGTTTGAGCATTCTTTGACATTGCCTTTCTTTGGGATTGGAATGAAAACTGACCTTTTCCAGTCCTGTGGCCACTGCTGAGTTTTCCAGATTTGCTGGGATGTTGAGTGCAGCACTTTCACAGCATCATCTTTTATGTTTTGAAATACCTCAACTGGAATTCTATCACCTCCACTAGCTTTGTTTGTAGTGATGCTTCCTAAGGCCCACTTGACTTCACATTCCAGGATGTCTGACTCTAGGCGAGTGATCACAGCATTGTGATTATTGGGTTGTGAAGATCTTTTTTGTACAGTTCTGTATATTCTTGCGCCTCTTCTAAATATCCTCTGCTTCTGTTGGGTCCACACCATTTCTATCCTTTATTGAGCCCATCTTTGCATGAAATATTCCCTTGGTAACTCTAATTTTCTTGAAGAGATCTCTAGTCTTTCCCATTCTATTGTTTTCCTCTATTTCTTTGCACTGATCACTGAGGAAGACTTTCTTATCTCTCCTTGCTATTCTTTGGAACTCTGCATTCAAATGGGTATATCTTTCCTTTGCTTTTCACTTCACAGCTATTTGTAAGGCCTCCTCAGACAGCCATTTTTTTAAATGCATTTCTCTTTCTTGGGGATGATCTTGATTCCTGTCTCCCAGACAATGTAATGACCTTCCATCCATAGTTCACCAGCCATTCTATTAGTTCTAGTCCCTTAAATCTATTTCTCACTTCCACTGTATAATTGTAAGGGATATTACTTAGGTCATACCTGAATGGTCTAGTTGTTTTCCCTACTTTCTTCAATTTAAGTCTGAATTTGGCAATAAGGAATTCATGATCCAAGCAACAGTCAGCTTCCAGTCTTGTTTTTGCTGACTATATATAGCATCTCCATTTTGGGCTTCAAAAAATATAATCAATCTGATTTTGGTGTTGGCCATCTGGTAATGTCCATGTATAGAATCTTTTCTTGTGTTGTTGGAAGAGGGTATTGGCTATGACTATTGCATTGTCTTGGCAAAACTCTATTAGCCTTTGCCCTGCTTCATTGTGTACTACAAGGCCAAATTTGCCTGTTCTTCCAGGTGTTTCTTGACTTCATTATTTTGCATTCCAGTCTCCTATGCTGCTGCTACTGCTGCTAAGTCGCTTCAGTCGTGTCCGACTCTGTGCGACCCCATAGACAGAAGCTCATCAGGCTCCCCCGTCCCTGGGATTCTCCAGGCAAGAACACTGGAGTGGGTTGCCATTTCCTTCTCCAATGCATGAAAGAGAAAATGAAAGTGAAGTCGCTCAGTCGTGTCTGACTCTTAGCGACCCCATGGACTGGAGCCTACCAGGATCCTCCGTCCATGGGATTTTCCAGGCAAAAGTACTGGGGTGGGGTGCCATTGCCTTCCCCGCCAGTCCCCTATAATGAAAAGGAAATTTTAGGGGGGTGTTAGTTCTAAAAGGTCTTATCAGTCTTCATTCAACCACTCAACTTTAGCTTCTTCAGCGTTACTGGTCAGGGCATAGACTTGGATTACCATGATATTGAATGGTTTGCCTGGGAAACTAACAGAGATCATTCTGTCGTTTTTGAGATTGCTTATATAGCAAAGAGTTGGACATGACTGAGTGACTGATCTGATCTGATATATATATATATATTTTTTTTTTTAATTTTTTACCCTATAGGTTATTACAAAATACTGAGTGTAGTTCTCTATGCTGTACAGTAGGTCCTGTTATTTATCTTACATAAAATAGTCTGTGCAGGTTAATTCCAGCCTCCTATTTATCTCTCCTTCTTAGAATTCTAAAGTGTTTTAAAATGCACATTAGGTAAATAATATCCTTATAAGGATTATGTATATTAGTTCTGTCTTTCAATATTTTAAAAATATCAGCAATCTGCTTTTCCATGAGTAATTTATGTGCCATCTGTTTATGACCGTACCTTGTATATGTGATTTTTCTAAGTGTTGTGGTAGCTGAGCCATAAACTTATGGAATTGCAGGTGACAGCAGAAAGCGAAGAGGAACTAAAAAGCCTCTTGATGAAAGTGAAAGTGGAGAGTGAAAAGGTTGGCTTAAAGCTCAACATTCAGAAAACGAAGATCATGGCATCTGGTCCCATCATTTCATGGCAAATAGATGGGGAAACAGTGGAAACAGTGTCAGACTTTATTTTGGGGGGCTCCAAAATCACTGCAGATGGTGACTGCAGCCATGAAATTAAAAGGTTTCTTAAAGGTTGGCTTAAAGCTCAACATTCAGAAAACTAAAATCTTGGCATCTGGTCCCATCACTTCATGGGAAATAGATGGGGAAACAGTGGAAACAGTGTCAGACTTGATTTTGGGGGCTCCAAAATCACTGCAGATGGTGACTGCAGCCATGAAATTAAAAGACGCTTACTCCTTGGAAGGAAAGTTATGACCAACCTAGATAGCATATTCAAAAGCAGAGATATTACTTTGCCAACAAAGGTTCGTCTAGTCAAGGCTATGGTTTTTCCAGTGGTCATGTATGGATGTGAGAATTGGACTGTGAAGAAAGCTGAGAGTCAACAAATTGATGCTTTTGAACTGTGGTGTTGGAAAAGAGAGTAGTCCAGATCTCTTGGACTGCAAGGAGATCCAACCAGTCCATTCCAAAGGCGATCAGGCCTAAGTGTTCATTGGAAGGACTGATGCTGAAGCTGAAACTCCAATACTTTGGCCACCTCATGCAAAGAGTTGATTCATTGGAAAATACCTTGATGCTGGGAGGGATGGGGGCAGGAGGAGAAGGGGACGACAGAGGATGAGATAGCTGGGTGGCATCACCGACTCGATGGACATGAGTTTGAGTGAACTCTGGGAGTTGTTGATGGAAAGGGAGGCCTGGCGTGCTATGATTCATGGGGTCGAAAGAGTCGGACATGACTGAGCGACTGAACTGAATATAGTTAAATTTTTTTCTAATTGGATTTTGAAGTGTTATATTTATTAATATTTAGGGTAAGTATTCTTTATTCAAGGTCCTCTTTTTTAAAGCATTTACTGTCAGGAATATTCATATAAGATCCTTAAAATCAGTGAATTTAACAGTTTCCTTTAATTGTAGACATTAATAGGTAGAAAATGAAAATAAGACAGGCCCTAAAATGAAGGGGAACTACACAAAAAATAGAAATAGGACTTCTAAAGTATTGAGAATACTACTTATTTTGAAATATTTTTTAAAATATCTCAAACAAAAGTTTAGAGAAACTCTGAATCTTCACTTTTGAAAATTCTAGAAGTTCTCAAGGGAAAAAAGTAACTAGTTTCACTCACAATTTTCATAGTCTTCTGTGACTGAAAATTTCATTTTTGATTCTCCCAGTCTTTTCAATTCTTTGGCCATTAGATGTAATACATATTTTTTCCTGATTTTTACCTTCCAATCTAAACAGAACAAGAAAACATTGGGTATAACGATATTTCAACTTTTAAGTATACTGTGTAGTTTGGTTATTATAAATCTCAATGACATATATAAAGACATTTCTGAAGTGATGAATTGCCTTCTAAGGACAGGTACAAATAACAAGTGTCTTTAAATTTGGAAGTAAGTCTGCTATGTCTCTTTTATTTGTTATCCTCAGTCTATGTCAAAGTGACTCAAGTTTAGTTTCCACTTAAAAAACATTTTAGGAAGCAAATCACATCAACTTGATGAGATTTCTTTTCACTTCATACTACTGTTTT
Organism: Tragelaphus eurycerus; assembly: GCA_935064755.1. Classification (NCBI taxonomy): domain Eukaryota; kingdom Metazoa; phylum Chordata; class Mammalia; order Artiodactyla; family Bovidae; genus Tragelaphus; species Tragelaphus eurycerus. The sequence continues at coordinate 345,316 of CAKXYN010000097.1, read as the reverse complement.
TCAAAATTACAAATTGCCTGTCTTGACACTAAGGCATTCATGATGATTAACTTGGCTGTTTACTCAATTATTTCTTTCTAAAATTAGAAACTTCAGAGTGCTTTTATATTTAAATGACTAACACTCCAATAGTACTGCTGATCAATCATTTCAAGCTAATGATTAAATACAGTAAACATTCTCCTGCTTTCCATAGCTACTCTAAATAGTATGTCAAACACAGCAGGTTCTATTTATTGTCACCGCGTCTAAACTTGGGCCATGAAGGCAACAGAGATGAAACACTGTTCAGGGCATTTATATTTTTCCCTTAATATCTGCTTTGAATGGTTTTAGGAAATGTCTTTTTCTCAATTGAAATATTTTATTTAGAAAGTTTTGTTCTTTGCGGATTTGTTATCCCCTGGAAAAAGGTTTCATACTTTGAAAAGATGAATTTTCAAGTTTCTCTACAGAAGAGGAAGGATACCAATTTCCTAAATAGTTCCAGAGGCACTTAATTATTTATGGAAAATAATCTGTGTAGAAAACAGAGTGAAGAGTCTGTGCTTCTCATTGCAGATGCTGTCATTTAGACATATACAATTAATTTACTTTAATTAAAATTTGAACTCATTAATGCAACCCAAAAATGATAATAGAGGTTTGTTTAAGAGATACAAAATAACAATGAGCTACCTAGCTTGAACAATAAATTTCTCAATAGAGTGTTTAATTATATTGTAGCCTCTTAGGTCCTTATAACTTCATAGGACTCACTTCTGAGCAATTTCTTGATACTAAGATGGAGTCAGAACATGAGATGTACATTATTTATTCATTGGCTACCTGGCTTTTCTCAATTCCAGTTCCCGATTCCTTTGCTTTTCCCACCATATTTACACTTGAATAATTCAGGGCTCTGTCATTCTGGGTCTCCTCTACCTACACCCTTTCCCAAGGTGATCTCATTTCGTCTCATAGTTTTATATACCAACCAGCTCTCACTTTACAACCCCTATATTCAATTTATAACTCAATATGCTTTTCTGGTACTTGTCCTTCAACTTTTAAGTGTTCTCTATAAGTAAAGTTATTAGCTGTTTTTCTGTGGTGTAGGCTGTAGAGATGATCTATTAGTTTGTCAATTGTCTTTTGACTTTGTTTATTTTCACCAGGCATTGTATAATATTATCAAACTTATCACTTTTACTGAAGCTGGACTTTTTGAGTCGGAGTTAGAAAGGTTATGCCAAGGTTAATGAGTAATTTACTCAGGTTTCTTCCATTTTCATGTATGGTGTGAGATATGGGTCAAATTTTATCTAGATGGCTACACAGTTTTTTCAGCATTATTCATTAAAAAGTCCATCTTTACTCAAGTGGTTTAAGATACTTCCTTTATCATAAACTATATATATGTATGTTCTGAGGTTCATTTCTAGAATTCTGTTTCAAAAGTCACAACTGTAATTTTAGAGGTTGTATAGTATGCTTCAATGTAGGGCAAGATAGCCCCACCCAGAGATTTTTTTCTCAAATATTCTTATTTCTTTCTTTTTATGGTTTTTAGTGTTACTTTTATTTTATTTAAGTCAAGAAGTCAGGTTATATTTTCCCCCAGCTTTATTGAGTCATAATTGACACACAACATTGTGTAAGTTTAAGGTGTACAAGGTGCTAATCTGATACGCACATACATATTGTGAAAAGATTAGAACAATAAGGTAATAAAGTTAGTTAACATATCCATAATCTTATGTAGTTATCATATCTTTTTGTGTGTGCACTGAGAACTTTTAAGATCTACTCTCTCAGCAACTTTCAAGTATTCAGTATAGTATTGTTAACTTTAGTCAGCATGGCATATGTTAGATCACCAGAACTACTCATTTATAACTAGAAGTTTGATTTGAACATTTTGGCTACACTGACTTATTTCCCTTCCCTTATCCCTACCCTGCTCCTGGCAAATATCCGTCTATTCTCTGTATTTATGAATTTCCTTTTTCAGATTCCACATATACATGAGATCAAATAATATTTGGCTTTCTTTGTCTGACTTATTTCAATCAGCGTAATGACCTCAAGTTTCATCCATATTGTTGCAAATGGCAAGATTTCCTTTTCTTTTTATGGTGGAATAATATTCCATTGTGTGTGTGTGTGCGTATATATATGCACACACCATATCTTCTTTAAACTGATTCATTTAAAGATGGACACATGGTTATTTCATATTTGGGCTGTTGTGGATTTTGCTGCAGTACACATGGGAGTACATGAATCTCTTTGATATTTTGTGTTTATTTCCTGCATGTATTTACCCAGAAGTGGACTTGCTGAATCATACAGTAGTTCCACTTTTAGTTTTTTGAGGAATCGTCATACTGTTTTCCACAGTGACTGCACCAATTTACATTCCCACCAATATGGATTCCATTTTCTCCACATCCTCACCAATATGTTATTCCTTGTCTTTTTGATGATAGTCATTCTAACAGGTGAGCTGATATCTCATTGAGGTTTTAGTTTGTGTTTCCCTGATAAGTGATATTGGGCATGTTTTTAAGTATTTTTTGATTATTTGTATGTGTTCTTTGGGAAAAACTGTTCAGTTTCTCTATTTTTTAATCAGATTTTTTTTGTCTTGCTCTAAAGCAGTATGAGGGCCTGTGTATTTTGGATATTAACCTCTTCTGTAAATTGTAAATACTTTCTTTCATTCCATAAGTTACCTTTTCATTTTATGAATTGTTTCTTTTGCTGTGCAGAAGCTACTTAATTCGGTATAGCCCCACTTGTTTGTTTTTGCTTTGGTTGTCTGTACTTGGTATCATAGCGAATAAATCATTGCCAAGATGAATGTCAAGGAACTCCTTCATTTTTTTCTAGGAGATTTACATATCCAGGTCTTACATTTAATTCTTTACTCCATTTAAAGTTATTTTTGTGTGTAAGATAAAAATAGGAGTCCTATTTCACTCTTTTGCACATGGTTGTCCAGTTTTCCCAACAGCATGCAGTAAAGACTTCCTTTCTGTCAAATTGGCAACCCACTCCAGTATTCTTGCCTGGAGAATCCCATGGACAGAGGAGCCTGGTGGGCTACAGTCCACAGGGTCGCAAAGATTCAGACACGACTGAGCGACTTCACTTTCACTTTCACTATATATAAAATAGGTAACTTTTGAGGATCTACTGCATATCATAGGGAAATCTACTCAATACTCTCCAATGACCTATATGAGAAAACAATCTAAAAATAAGTGGATATATGTATATGTATAATAGAGTCACTTTTACTGTACACCTGAAACTAACACAATATTGTAAATCAACTATAATTTAAAATTTTTCTAAATAAGTAAACCTTTACTTAATCTATACCTTTAGTATGATAAAAAGAAAATATACATACAAAAACAAATAAAACCACTGTCTTAACTGCAGTAAAAAATTATGCCACAAAGATATAACAAATATCAAAGTAACATGATACTAATATAAAAACATACACACTACTTGAGGTTTTTGTGGTTCAGTGCAAATTTTAGAATTATTTTTCCTATTTCTGTGAAACATGACAATGAAATTTTGATAGAGATTACATTATATCTACAGGTAGATTTGGGTAGTCTGAACTTTGTAACAGTATTGATTTTTCTGATCCATGGATATGGGATATCTTTCCATTTGTTTGTATATTCTTCAGTTTCTTTCATCACTGCCTTCCAGTTTTAGTATACAGAACTTTCACCTCCTTGGTTATATTCACTCCTAGATATTTTATTGTGTTTGATGGTGTTGCAAATGGAATTGTTCTCCTTATTTTTTTCAGGTAATCTGTTAATAGTGCATAGAAATACAAGTGATTTTTATGTGTTGACTTTGTATTCTGAAACTTTACTGAATTTGTTTTCTAGTTTCAACAGGTTTTTTTTGTTTTGTTTTTGGTGGAGTTTTCTACAGTTTTATATACATATGTATATTATATATCACATAATGTATATTATGTGTTCCATATGTACAATCATATCATCTGCAAACAGATACAATTTTACTTCTTCCTTTCTGATTTGATGCTGTTTCTTTTTACCTAATTACTCTGGTTAGAACGTCCAGTACCATGTTGAATAGGAGTTCTAAGATGGGGAACCATTGTACTATTTCTAACTTAGAGGTAAAACTTTCAACTTTTTTGCCTTAATGTAGAATATTAGCTATTTGGGTTTGTTACATATTTATTATATGCCTTTATATCTTTTATCATGATAACATGTTTGAATTTTATCAGAATGTTTCTTCTGCATTTATTGAGTTGATCATAGGATTTATTTTTCATTCTATAATGTGATGTACTATACTTACTGATTTGGCTCTGTTGAACCATCTCTGCATCCTAGGGTTAAATCCCTCATGATCATGGTATATGATCCTTTTAATGTATTATTGATTTCAACTGCTAGTATTTGGTTGAGAATTTTGATGTGTGTATTCATGATGGACATTGACCTGTATTTTTATTTTCTTGTTATATACTTATTTGGTTTTGGTATCAAAGTAACACTGCCTTCTTAAAGGTAGTTTAGATGTGTTCCCTCTCTTCAAATTTTTGAAGAATTGGAGAAAGATTGACATTAATTCTTCTTTAAAAACATAGTAGACCATTTCACGCCAGTCAGAATGGCTGCGATCCAAAAGTCTACAAGCAATAAATGCTGGAGAGGGTGTGGAGAAAAGGGAACCCTCTTACACTGTTGGTGGGAATGCAAACTAGTACAGCCACTATGGAGAACAGTGTGGAGATTCCTTAAAAAACTGGAAATAGAACTGCCTTATGATCCAGCAATCCTACTGCTGGGCATACACACTGAGGAAACCAGAATTGAAAGAGACACATGTACCCCAATGTTCATTACAGCACTGTTTATAATAGCCAGGACATGGAAGCAACCTAGATGTCCATCAGCAGATGAATGGATAAGAAAGCAGTGGTACATATACACAATGGAGTATTACTCAGCCATTAAAAAGAATACATTTGAATCAGTTCTAATGAGGTGGATGGAACTGGAGCCTATTATACAAAGTGAAGTAAGCCAGAAAGAAAAACACAAATACAGTATACTAATGCATATATATGGAATTTAGAAAGATGGTAACAATAACCCTGTATACGAGACAGCAAAAGAGACACTGATGTATAGAAGAGTCTTTTGGACTCTGGGAGAGGGAGAGGGTGGGATGATTTGGGAGAATGGCATTGAAATATGTATAATATCATATATGAAACGAGTTGCCAGTCCAGGTTTGATGCACGATACTGGATGCTTGGGGCTGGTGCACTGGGACGACCCAGAGGGATGGTATGGGGAGGGAGGCGGGAGGAGGGTTCAGGATGGGAAACACATGTATACCTGTGGCGGATTCATTTTGATATATGGCAAAACCAATACAATATTGTAAAGTTAAATTAAATTAAATTAAAAAAAAAAAAACATAGTAGAATTCTCCACTGAGACCACTTAGTCCTGGACTTTTCTTTTCAGATGGTTTAGATTACTGGTTAAGTCTCCTTACTCATTATTGATATGCTCGAATTTTCTGTTTCTTCATGATTCAGTCTAGGTAGGCTATGTATTTCTATAAATTTGTCAGTTTATTTCAGGTTGTCCATTTTGTTGTCATATTATTCTTGGCAGCCTCTAATGATCCTTTATATTTGTTTGTATAAATTGTAATGTGTTCTCTTTTATTTATAGTTTTATTCAAGTTCACTTTTTTTCTGACTAGCTAAAGGTGTGCCAATTTTATCTTCTCAAAGAACCAGTTTTTAGTTTGTTAACCTTTTTATTGTTTTTCTAGTCTCAATTTTGTTTACTTCTGCTTTAATCATTATTTCTTACCTTCTGCTAACTTTAGGCTTAGTTTGTTCTTGGTTTATTTTTAGTTTCTTTAAAAAATTTTTTTTTAATTTATTTTTTATTAGAGGATAATTGCTTTACGATTTACTGGTTTCTGCTGCACAACAATTCAAATGAGTCCTAATTATATATATAAATGTATCTATCCCCTCCTTTTGAGCCTCCCATCCCATCCCATCCCATCCCTCCAGGTCGTCACAAGACAGCAACCTGGGCTCCCTGTGTTATATACCATCTTTCCACTAATTATTTATTTTACACATTAGTAAGTATATACTTCAGTGCTGCTTTCTCAATTCATCCTACCGTCTCCTTCTCCCACTGTGTCCACACGTCCCTTCTCTACATCTGTGTCTCCATTCCATCTGGCAAATAGGTTCATCAGTACCATTTTTCTAGATTCCATATATATGCATTAATAAGCAATGCTTGTTTTTCTAACTTACTTCACTCTGTATAATAGGCTCTAGATTCATCTACCTCATTAGAACTGACTCAAAATTATTCCTTTTATCACTGTAATATTCCACAGTATATATGTACCACATCTTTTCTATCCATTCATCTGTCAATGGAATCTGGGTTGCTTCTGGGTGCTCATTACTGTAAACAGTGCTGCAATGAACATTGGGTTACACGTGTCTTTTAGAATTGTGGTTTTCTCAGGGTATTTGCCCAGAAGTTGGATTTCCCTGGTGGCTCAAATGGTAAAGAATCTGCCTGCATTGCGGGAGACCTGTCTTCAATCCCTGAGTCAGGAAGATGTCCTAGAGGAAGGAATGGCTACCCACTCTGATATTCTTGCATGGATAATTCCATGGACAGAGGCCATAGTCCATATGGTCTCAAAGACACGGATACAATTGAGTGACTTATATCTTCCTTTTTTCATGATAGTTTTTTTTTTTTTCTGAGTCAAGGAATCTTCACACTATTCTTAGCGGCTGTATCAATTTACACTCCCACCAACAGTGCGGGAGCATTCCCTTTTCTCCACATCCTCTCCAGCGTTTATTGTTTTTAGTTTTGTTTTGGTGTGAGGTGATACCTCATTGTAGTTTTGATTTGCATTTCTCTGACAGTGAGTGATTTTGATCATCTTTTCATGAGTTTATCGGCCATCTGTGTATCTTCTTTGGAGAAATGTCTGTTTAGATCTTCTACCCATTTTTTGATTGGACTGCTTGTTTTTCTGATTTTGAGCTGTATGAACTGCTTATATATTTTAGATTAATCCTTTGTCAGTTGCTTCATTTGCAATTACTTTTTCCCATTCTGATGGTTGTCTTTTAAACTTGTTTATTGTTTCCTTTGCTGTGCTAAAATGTTCAAGTTTAATTAGGTCCCATTTGTTTATTTTTGTTTTTATTTCCATTACTCTAGGAGGTAGGTCAAAGAGGATCTTGCTGTGATTTATGTCAGAGTGTACTGCCTATGTTTTCCTCTAAGAGCTTTATAGTTTCTTACCTTATATTTAAGTCTTTAATCCATTCTCTTTATTTTTGTGTATGGAGTTAGGAAATGGTCTATTTTGATGGGTAAAGTTAGTTTGTGTATTTGAAGTCTTCCTTTTTTCTTAATGTTTGTAACTTTTCAGGCAGGGATGTAGGTTTAGCTCTGAGATCAGACCAGGTTTTGCCTTGAAGTTGGGCAGGACTACTCACTTCATTATCAGGTAAGTTGCTGCCTGTGGACTGCTGTTGGGTGAGGTCACTGGCCAGGCTTTCTGGTTAGGCAGTGCCTCCATCTGTATCCTCTAGTTGAGTGGGACTTGAGACTGTTCTGTGGTTGGGCAGTGGCACTGTCTGTGTTTCCTGGTCAGTTGAGGCTACAGGATATACTCCACAGCTGGGTTGTGTGGCTATGCTTTCTGTGTGGATGAGGTTGCATTCTGCATTCCACAATGGGAACAAGGCATAGGCTGGGGTCCAAGGCTGCCTGGGATAACTGTTCAGTCTCTCTGGTTAGGCAGGGCCAGAGGCTGTGCTCAACAGCTGAGAAGATTTACTGCCTTGGCTTCCTCCAAGTGAGGCTGTACCACTGGCTCTACAGCTGCCTGGGTTTTCTGACATTGCTTCCTGCTGTGTGATCTGGAGGCTATGCTCAGCAGATGGAGGTGGTGGTAGTTGTGAATTTGTTTCCCTGCCGAGGCAGGCCAAAGAATGTGCTTCTTTGTTACCAGGCATCTGTCCTGAAGCTGGGAACACTGCTTGGTCACTCCTATAACCTAGAAAGTGATTGGCCATGATCTGAGTGATGGTTGCTATAAGCTCCTATCCAACAGTGGTCTGGGCCTAAGGATTCCCTTAATGATATCCACTAGGCAGGTGGGCCTCCTGAGAATCCTCCCTCAATGATGGGAGAGCTGGATGTTCACCCTGGGCTCTTCTTCACTACTAGAGAGAGTTTAGATGTAGAGAAGAGTATAGATTCACATCTGTACTGGCCTGGGGGAGGGAAGACACGGCCAGAGTGAAGTCACTCCTCTTACTCTTCTAATGCAGTCCTTTTCTATGGTCCAGGTGGATGCTTCAGGGGCATCCCCCACTTCTGGCATTTTCACAGGGATGTTTTCTCTGTGGATAATCTTCTCATGAAGGGGACTGATATCACAAATGATCCGAGACACCATCTTGATGATGTTATTCTTTCATGGCTATTTTAACAAGTTATATGTCTGTATGAAATTTTGTATTACTTTAATTCACTTCCTGGAATATTTTGTTTGGTATTGTAAATTTGAGTATTATTTGAGTATTGTAATGGTATTTGTAATTTTGTTTGGTATTGTGAATTTATATATTAAATCTATCTATCTATCTATCTATATATATAGATATATACATATATATATATATATTATATGTATAATATTAAGAAGAGGTGGCAAGAATACACAGAAGAACTGTACAAAACAGAGCTTCACGACCCAGATAATCATGATGGTGTGATCACTGACCTAGAGCCAGACATCCTGGAATGTGAAGTCAAATGGGCCTTAGAAAGCATCACTATGAACAAAGCTAGTGGAGGTGATGGATTGCAGTGGAGCTATTCCAAATCCTGAAAGATGATGCTGTGAAAGTGCTACACTCAATATGCCAGCAAATTTGGAAAACTCAGCAGTGGCCACAAGATTGGAAAAGGTCAGTTTTCATCCCAATCCCAAAGAAAGGCAATGCCAAAGAATGCTCAAACTACCACACAATTGCACTCATCTCACACGCTAGTAAAGTAATGCTCAAAATTCTCCAAGCCAGGCTTCAGCAATATGTGAACCGTGAACTTCCTGATGTTCAAGCTGGTTTTAGAAAAGGCAGAGGAACCAGAGATCAAATTGCCAACATCTGCTGGATCATGGAAAAAGCAAGAGTTCCAGAAAAACATCTATTTCTGCTTTATTGACTATGCCAAAGCCTTTGACTGTGTAGATCACAATAAACTATGGAAAATTCTGAAAGAGATGGGAATACCAGACCACCTGATCTGCCTCTTGAGAAATCTGTATGCAGGTCAGGAAGCAACAGAACTGGTCATGGAACAACAGACTGGTTCCAAATAGGAAAAGGAGTACGTCAAGGCTGCATATTGTCACCATGTTTATTTAACTTATATGCAGAGTACATCATGAGAAATGCTGGACTGGAAGAAACACAAGTTGGAATCAAGATTGCTGGGAGAAATATCAATAACCTCAGATATGCAGATGACATCACTCTTATGGCAGAAAGTGAAGAGGGGCTAAAAAGCCTCTTGATGAAGGTGAAAGTGGAGAGTGAAAAGGTTGTCTTAAAGCTCAACATTCAGAAAACGAAGATCATGGCATCTGGTCCCATCACTACATGGGAAATAGATGGAGAAACAGTGGAAACAGTGTCAGACTTTATTTTTTCCTAGGCTCCAAAATCACTGCAGATGGTGACTGCAGCCATGAAATTAAAAGACGCTTACTCCTTGGAAGGAAAGTTATGACCAACCTAGATAGCGTATTCAAAAGCAGAGACATTACTTTACCAACAAAGGTTCGCCTAGTGAAGGCTATGGTCTTTCCTGTGGTCATGTATGGATGTGAGAGCTGGACTGTGAAGAAGGCTGAGCGCCAAAGAATTGATGCTTTTGAACTGTGGTGTTGGAGAAGACTCTTGAGAGTCCCTTGGACTGCAAGAAGATCCAGCCAGTCCATTCTGAAGGAGATCAATCATGGAATTTCTTTGGAAGGAATGATGCTGAAGCTGAAACTCCAGTATTTTGACCACCTCATGCGAAGAGTTGACTCATTGGAGAAGACTCTGATGCTGGGAAGGATTGAGGGCAGGAGGAGAAGGGGACGACAGAGGATGAAATGGCTGGATGGCATCACTGACTTGATGGGTGTGAGTCTGAGTGACCTCCGGGAGCTGGTGATGGACAAGGGAGGCCTGGCGTGCTGCAGTTCATGGGGTCGCAAAGAGTCGGACACGACTGAGCGACTGATCTGATCTGATCTGATGTATAATATATATAAAATATTAAATATATATAAATTTATATGTATTAATCTTTATATATATTTAAATATATATCTTTATATATTAAAGATAACTGTCATCTTTTTCATGTGTTGTTGTTTTTGTTCAATTCTACTTTTGTGTCCCTCAGGTATATTCTAAAATTTTTCACATAAGATTTGCGTATCTCTTATTAAATTGTTCTTAAATGTTTAACTTTTTGTGCCATTAAAAATTGATTATTTTCCTACCAGTATGTCTTCTATTTTTTAAAAAAGAAAGTCATTAATTTTATATTTTGTCACTTGTCTGAATTAAAACTAAGATCCATGTTTCATTTCAAGTGCTTCCCATTTCTCAAAGAAATGTTTCATACCATCAACAGCCATCATATTACAATAGGGTATTCAATTAGGTGTGTAGTGCATGAAGAAATACTAAAGGAGAAACATTTTTAATAAAACGAAAATGTAATTTCCCAGCAATGCATTATGTTTATGTCTCTAAAATTGAGAAATATTCTCCAGCATGGAGGCAGTGGTCAGAATTTCCAAGACTCAGTTTGGAAACATGCTATGCCTGCCTTTGAATGGAATAGGGTAGACAGTGGTGGCTCCACTGACAGTTTAATTAGTAACAAAGTTTCATGTGACATTCAGATAGTGACCACAACAGCTTCCTATATTTAGCATAATTTTGCATGGATATTTTTGATTTATTTTTAAAGAAGTATCACTTTGAAAATCTGTTTCCACCCTCCCTTGACAAGGGTAGAAATATTGTATCCTTGCTGCTTCTGCTGCTAAGTCACTTCAGTTGTGTCCGACTCTGCAACCCCATAGACTGCAGCCCACCAGGCTCCCGTGTCCCTGGGATTCTCCAGGAAAGAATACTGGAGTGGGTTGCCATTTTCTTCTCCAATGCATGAAAGTGAAAAGTGAAAGTGAAGTTGCTCAGTCGTGTCCGACTCCTAGCAACTCCATGGATTGCAGCCTACCAGGCTCCTCCGTCCATGGGATTTTTCCCTATCAGCACCTTAATTCACTTTCAAGTTCAGTTTCAATTCCCAATTGTTACTTTTATTTGAAGTTGGCAGATTTAATTGCTCCTTTAGTTGCCCATGGAAGCATCAGATGGAGCAATTTGAACCAGACCTTGTTTCCAAGCATCAGTTTGTAGAAATTGCTATAACGTCTGCAAAATTCTTTGCTTTTCTATCCAACAATGTTAGATAGAAAACTTGGGACCATCCACTTGCCCATAAACAGTAAACCCAATCTACTGACACTGGGTTGTGGTGAAGAAAAGAACAGTGTTTATTATAAAAGTGGTAATACAAGGAGAACAGGTGGCTCACCCTTGCTCTAAAACTTTGATTTCCTAGAAGGGTTTCAGCAAAGCATTTTATTTTATTTTATTTTTATTTTTACTTTCCTTCTAGATTTAATATCAGTTAGTTCATTTATCACTCACAGCAGGGGTGCTAAAGCAATGACATAAAAATTTTGTGTTTTCAATAAGCCATATCTGGGTTACAGTTTCTACATCAGCCATACAGTTCTGATTATTTTAAGCAATTTTTTAAAAACAAGGTTTATTTTGACCAACTCCTCGAAAAAGGAGAAAACATCATTGCCTCAACTAACATTTTCTTTAAAATTGCAAAATAAAGTTACAAATTCCATATTAAAAAAATTCTCAAAAAATTTCAGCAAAGCATTTTAAGGGGAAGGGGGGGGGGTGTGTCAAAGGGTATGTGACCAGAAAGCATTTTAAAAGGCAAAGTGAGGCAGGTGTGTCACAGGGTATGTGACCAGCAAAGCATTTTAAAAGGCAAAGTGAGGCAGGTGTGTCACAGGGTATGTGACCAGCTCCTACATGGTCGCCTGATTGGTTGATGGTGAGGTAATAAGACGGTGTCACAAGAGTCAACATTAACAATCCTTAGGTGCTAGAAGGTCAGTTCTACGTGATCATGATCATCAAGTTGTTAATTTCTTCCATTTGGTAGTGGCTTTAACATCTGAAAAACTCAGGGAAAATGCATTAGATACTATTGTCTAGGTTCTTCAGAGAGGAACTAGGGGGAAGTGTCTGTCCCAGAAAGGCCTCCATATGGTCATTGCAAGTTTGGTATGTGAAAAAGTTGCCTTAAAACTCAACATCCAAAAACAAAGATCATGGCATCTGGTCCCATTACTTCATGGCAACTAGATGGGGAAACAATGGAAACAGTGACAGACTTCATTTTCTTGGGCTCCAAAGTCACTGCAGATGATGACTGCAGCCATGAAATTAAAAGACACTTGCTCCTTGGAAGAAAAACTATGACCAACCTAGACAGCATATAAAAAGAAGAGGCATTACTTTGCCAACAAAGGTCTGTTTAGTCAAGGCTATGGTTTTTCCAGTGGTCATGTATGGATGTGAAAGTTGGACTATAAAGAAAGCTGAGCATCAAAGAATTGGTGCTTTTGAACTGTGGTGTTGGAGAAGACTCTTGAGAGTCCCTTGGACTGCAAGGAGATCCAACCAGTCCATCCTAAAGGAGATCAGTCCTGGATGTTCATTGGAAGGACTGATGCAGAAGTTGAAACTCCAACACTCTGGCCAGCTGATGTGAAGAACTGACTCAATGGAAAAGACCCTGATGCTGGGAAAGATTGAAGGCAGTAGGAGAAGGGGATGATAGAGGATGAGATGGCTGGATGGCATCACCGACTCGATGGACATGAGTCTGAGCAAGTTCCAGGTGTTGTTAATGGACAAGGAGCCCTGGCATGCTTCAGTCCATGGGGTCACAAAGAGTCAGACACAACTGAGCGACTGAATTGAACTGGACTGATCTCAGCCAATGATAGTGCTTCTATCCAATTGTGCCTATATGTTTTGAAAAAGGATATATGCCTCCTGACCAAGACTGTAAAAATCAATTTATTTTCTAAAATTTGGGTAAGATTATCTCTCAAATGATGATGATGGAGTATAATTTCTGAGTGCCCTTTCTTCAACATTATTTTATAGATTGCAATAAAAACACCTCCAAACAAAGCAGCAGTAGATGAGCACACTTACATTCAACTGCTTTACTCTTAGCTTCAAATCATATATTTACATTTTACAATTTTTTCATGATTTATTGGTGGTCCACCCAACTGGGGAGTAAGCTAAGCAAGACTCAACTTTCAAGTACCAAAAAGAAAGAAAAAAAGAAAGAAAGTTTCATATGTTGTATGGTCATCTTTCAGTTGTCAGATCTTACTTCCTAATCTATTTTATTTTGAATAAAAAATCTAAAATAATAAACTAAGTTTGAGACGATTATTTTATCACATCTGCCTTGGTCTATGGGTTTAATAATGCTTTTCTCAGTGTATTATTTTTGAGCTTCAGTCACAGTGTTTTGCAATGATGTATCTAGAAACTAGTCAATAAAATATGTAGAAGAGATTTGATGTAATATTATTCAACCTCTAAAATAATCCTAAAGATTTATGAAGAAATATGTGATAACGTTGTATATATGTCTTTATTTATTTTCATATATGTATGATTGCCTTCTATTTAGATATTTTAAATAAAATTAACATTTAAGCATAATATATTTACTCTAAGATACATAGAAGTAGTCACTGTGATAAGAATAAATATAGATCTAACTATGTATGTGTATAATATTCTGATAAAAAACTGGAGCCACCTATGTTTTGTAAACTTGATGATCGGTTTGTTACCAGGACTATATGTTTCTATATTTTCTATAATGGCTCAGCTACTAAGTTAGATACTAGAAATCTCTATCTTTAAAAATACATAATAAAAGCTATATATGAAAAACCCACAGCAAACATTATCCTCAGTGAAAAACTGAAAGCATTTCCTCTAAAGTCAGGAACAAGACAAGGATGCCCACTTTCACCATTACTATTCAACATAGTTTTGGAAGTTTTGGCCACAGCAATCAGAGCAGAAAAAGAAATAAAAGGAACCCAAATTGGAAAAGAAGAAGTAAAACTCTAACTGTTTACAGATAACATGATCCTCTACATGCTGCTGCTGCTAAGTCTCTTCAGTCATGTCCAACTCTGTGCGATCCCATAGACAGCAGCCCACCAGGCTCCTCCATCCCCGGTATTCTCCAGGCAAGAACACTGGAGTGGGTTGCCATTTCCTTCTCCAATGAATGAAAGTGAAAAGTGAAAGTGAAGTCGCTCAGTCATGTCCGACTCATAGAAAACCCTAAAGACTACACCAAAAAATTACTAGAACTAATCAATGAATATAGTAAAGTTGCAGGATATAAAATCAACACACAGAAATCCTTTGCATTCCTGTACACTAATAATGAGAAAATAAAAAGAGAAATTAAGGAAACAATTCCATTCACCATTGCAATGAAAAAAATAAAATACTTAGGAATATATCTACCTAAAGAAACTAAAGACCTATATATAGAAAACTATAAAACACTGGTGAAAGAAATCAAAGAGGACACTAATAGATGGAGAAATATACCATGTTCATGGATTGGCAGAATCAATATAGTGAAAATGAGTATACTACCCAAAGCAATTTATAGATTCAATGCAATCCCCATCAAGCTACCAACGGTATTCTTCACAGAGCTAGAACAAATAATCTCTCAATTTGTATGGAAATACAAAAAACCTCGAATAGCCAAAGCTATCTTGAGAAAGAAGAATGGAACTGGAGGAATCAACCTGCCTGACTTCAGGATCTACTACAAAGCCACAGTCATCAAGACAGTATGGTACTGGCACAAAGACAGAAATATAGATCAATGGAACAAAATAGAAAGCCCAGAGATAAATCCATGCACATATGGTCACCTTATCTTTGACAAAGGAGGCAAGAATATACAATGGATTAAAGACAATCTCTTTAACAAGTGGTGCTGGGAAAACTGGTCAAACACTTGTAAAAGAATGAAACTAGAGCACTTTCTAACACCATACACAAAAATAAACTCAAAATGGATTAAAGATCTAAAGAAACCATAAGACCAGAAACCATAAAACTCCTAGAGGAAAACATAGGCAAAACATTCTCTGATATACATCACAGCAGGATCCTCTATGACCCACCTCCCAGAATATTGGAAATAAAATCAAAAATAAACAAATGGGACCTAATTAAACTTAAAAGCTTCTGCACAACAAAGGAAACTATAAGCAAGGTGAAAAGACAGCCCTCAGAATGGGAGAAAATAATAACAAATGAAGCAACAGACAACTAATCTCAAAAATATACAAGCAACTCCTACAGCTCAATTCCAGAAAAACAAATGACCCAATCAAAAATGGGCCAAAGAACTAAATAGACATTTCTACAAAGAAGACATACAGATGGCTAACAAGCACATGAAAAGATGCTCAACATCACTCATTATCAGAGAAATGCAAATCAAAACCACTATGAGGTACCATTTCATGCCAGTCAGAATGGCTGCGATCCAAAAGTCTACAAGCAATAAATGCTGGAGAGGGTGTGGAGAAAAGGGAACCCTCTTACACTGTTGGTGGGACTGCAAACTAGTACAGCCACTATGGAGAACAGCATGGAGATTCCTCAAAAAACTGGGAATAGAACTGCCTTATGATCCAGCAATCCCACTGCTGGGCATACACACTGAGGAAACCAGAATGCAAAGAGACACGTGTACCCCAATGTTCATAGCAGCACTGTTTATAATAGCCAGGACTTAGAAGCAACCTAGATGTCCATCAGCAGATGAATGGATAAGAAAGGAGTGGTACATATACACAATGGAGTATTACTCAGCCATTAAAAAGAATTCATTTGAATCAGTTCTAAGGAGGTGGATGGAACTGGAGCCTATTATACAGAGTGAAGCAAATCAGAAAGAAAAACACCAATACAGTATACGAACGCATATATATGGAATTTTGAAAGATGGTAACAATAACCCTGTATACGAGACAGCAAAAGAGACACTGATGTATAGAACAGTCTTTTGGACTCTGGGAGAGGGAGAGGGTGGGATGATTTGGGAGAATGACATTGAAATATGTATAATATCATATTTGAAATGAGTTGCCAGTCCAGGTTCGATGCCTGATACCGGATGCCTGGGGCTAGTGCACTGGGACGACCCAGAGGGATGGTACGGGGAGGGAGGAGGGAGGAGGGTTCAGGATGGGGAACACATGTATACCTGTGGCGGATTCATTTTGATGTATGGCAAAACCAATACAATATTGTAAAGTTAAGTAAAATAAAATTAAAAAAGAAAAAAGAAAAAATACAATCTGTAGGGGCTCTATAGTCTACACATGCTCAACAATTGCTCAGTTCCTAGTTAATATCCCAACATGATATCAGATTAATTAATTATAAAGGGCTCTCTCTGAAAGCTTTGGGTTGAGAATAATGTTAATAATTACCAGAATTTTAAAAAACAGTTCATGTCTATTTGTGAACTCCTGAAAATTTTCATTACACTTAATGGAAGAAATATTAAATCCAAAATTAAAAATCCATTTTGCCTGTCTTTCACACTCTCACATGATTGAACTATGCATAAGTATTACAGGGCTTCCCTTGTAGCTGAGTCAGTAAAGAATCTGCCTACAGTGCAGGAAACCTGGGTTCGATCCCTGGGTTGGGAAGATCCCCTGGAGAAGGAAATGGCAACCCACTCCAGTATCCTTGCCTGGAAAATCTCATGGAAAGGAGAGCCTGGTGGGCTGCAGTCCATGGGGTCGCAAAGAGTTGGGCACAACTGAGCGACTAACACTTACTTACTTAAATATTAAAAGTGCAGTTATTCCAAAAACTGTTGACTGCATAGACATGACAGAAGATTATGTTATATGAACAGACTCAAAGTACAAATGCTACAAGAACAGAAGAATTTATAGCTTTCTTATGGGTTTTCTTTATTAAAAAAATACAGGCTAAATGTATAAAATTTTTTAAATGTAGAAGAGCGTAAAAATTTCATTCATCCATTCCTACTTTAATTTTTAACTAAATGCCTACCATGTGCCTCTATGTTTGCTCAGTTTGCTAGACCTACAACTTGGATGATTTCACCAGAAAATTTATACCTAACATTTTTAAGTGCACAAAGCTAAAATTTTAATCAAGATCATTTTGTAGCTAATTCTGAGCCAGCCACAAAATACCAGCTCTAGAAGTCTTCTATGTGTTTGTGAGTAATAAAAGGACCCTGTTTCCATGGAAATGATTGTGTGAGTAGGGAGATTAATATGAAACAGGTAAACTATTAAATCAGATTGCAATAGCTAATATAACTTTTAAAAGATAAATAATTTTAATATTATTACTAACTTGCATAGCTTTTAAACATAAGGGACTATGCATTCTGGATTCAAGCATGCTGTGGTTTCAACCTGACTCTAGCCTACTGCTCCACATGGTAACTGCTAATACCAGTGATAAACACACTTGCCCTGGATATACAATCATCATCTGATTATGGTACTTCTAACAATGTTCACATATCAAAGCAGGACTTATCTCAAAGTTGTTTTGAATTCAATTAAATATTTGAGGCACTACAAAAAATGCCGCCCTAAAAATAATCTATGCTTACTGAATTCCTTTCAACTAATGCCATGTTCTGACAAAAAAGATACTCAGGGATTTTCTTGCGTGACTTCTCCTTCTTAGATTTGTGCCATCTTATTGGTTATGGCTCTGCTAAACTCTGTTTCCTATCTCCCATTTTTCATTCTATTAGCTGAAACATGATTTTGTCCAAGTATTGCTAACTCTCATATATAAGATAAGCCAGATTTTCAAATAAGGTTCCCATTACATCTTTTAATAAGTGTATATTTTACACAAGGTGTTAGCATGCAAAGCAAAGAATGAGGACAAGCATACATAAAATAATCATAACATATTTTTATATCTGAAAACAGATGTTAAAATATGTTATAATAAATAATTTCTTTTGACATAATCAAAATATATGGTAGGTATGTCAGCTGTTGGATAATTCTCTCCTGCCCAATGTCGTTTTGTTAATGATCCAGGACTACCATGAAAATACCTCAGTCCTATAAAGGTTTATTGTGAGTTAAAATCAAAGAGCCTGGCAGATGAACTTTCTAGTCATTGATGGAAAAACACCAGTGGAAAAAATACAAGTCCTACTGACAGGATATCGTCAGCAGCACCATTATATGTAATAAGAATTTTATATAAACTGTCATTCTCTATTGTGTTTATACACTTTAAAAATTCTTTTGGACTCTGGGAGAGGGAGAGGGTGGGATGATTTGGGAGAATGGCATTGAAATATGTATAATATCATGTTTGAAACGAGTCGCCAGTCCAAGTTCGATGCCTGATACCAGATGCCTGGGGCTGGTGCACTGGGACGACCCAGAGGGATGGTACGGGGAGGGAGGAGGGAAGAGGGTTCAGGATGGGGAACACATGTATACCTGTGGCGGATTCATTCTGATGTATGGCAAAACCAATACAATACTGTAAAGTTAAGTAAAATAAAATTTAAAAAAAAGAAATAAATCTAGTGAAGTGAAAAAGAAAAAAAAATAAATAAAAATTCAAACATGACTGGATCTATGACTGTGACTCTGAAGGTGTGTCTTTGATACTATTTTAGAAATGTAAGTTAAAGATAAAGACAAATAGACAAATTTTGGCCTAGGAAACAAGAGAGTTAAAACCATAATTTATGATTATGAAGACTATGTTTAGTATATATAAAGCTATACTTACATATAAATATGTATTTTACATGTAAACATATATAATATAAAAATATTATCCTATATATGTGTGTGCTTACACATATAGGTAAAGTTATTTTCTGTCTCACTTATTTTATAATGCTATGATAATTTCAGGAGAAAATTTATACCTAATATGTTTAAGTGAATGAAATTAAAAGTCTAGTTAAGATCCTGCCACGCTGAGGGCTTGAGGGTCAGGTCCCTTTACCTTGAAGGCACAAGAAAGGATGTCATAGGATCCCTGCAGGGAAAATAATTGGGAAGAGGAAAGGGTTGAGAACAAGGGCAGTTAACATTACTGATGGCAAACCGGCAAGGTTTCCTGGCCCAGTCACCTTGGGGGACTTCAGTTTCCCAAATAAGTGTTGTAGCTACTGCCAAGTCAGGCATAATACACTAGCTCTAAAAAGATTTCTACTCTGAAGACATACATATGGCCAACAAACCTGAAATATGCTTAACGTCACTACTTATTTAAGAAAGGCAAATCAAACTACAATGAAGTATCACCTCACACCAGTCAGAATGGCCATTATCAAAAAATCTGCAAACAATAAATGCTAAAGAATGGAGAAAAGGGAACCCTCCTACACTGTTGGTGGGAATGTAAATTGGTACAGCCACTAGGGAGAACAGAATGGAGGTTTGTTTAAAAAAAAAATAAACTAAAAATAGAACTACCATATGACCCAGCAATCCCTCTCCTGGGCATATACCTGAAGAAAACCATAATTTAATAAAATATATGCACCCCAATGTTCATTGCATCACTATTTACAATAGCCAGGACATGGAAGCTATCTAAATGCCTATCAACAGAGGAATAGATAAAGATGCGCTACATTTACACAATGGAATATTAATCAGTCATAAAAAGGACTGAAATAGTGCCATTTGCAGTGACATGTATAGACCTAGAGACTGTCATACAGAGTGAAGTAAGAAAGGGAAAAACAAATATCATTTAATATTGCTTATATATAGAATCTAGAAAAACGGTGGACTTCCCAGGAGGCATGAGTGGTAAAGAACCTGCCTGTCACTATAGGAGACATAAGACATGCAGGTTTGATCCCTGGGTGGAGAAGTTTCCCTGGAGTAGTGCATGGCAAGCCACTTTGGCATTCTTGCCTGGAGAATCCCCCGGACAGAGGAGCCTGGCAGGCTACGGTCCACAGGATCACAATGAGTTGGACACAACTGAAGTAATTTAACAGCAGCAGCAACAGTAGAAAAATGTTACAGATGAACTTACTTGCAAAGCAAAAGTGGAAACACAAATGTGGAGAACTGATTTATTGATACCACAGGGGAAAGGGAGAACAAAATGAATTGGGAAATTGAGATTGACACATATACACTACTATGTATAAAATAGATGACTAGTGAGGACCTACTGTGTAGCACAGGGAACTCTACTAAAGTTCTCTGTGATGACCTAAATGGGAAGGAAATCTGAAAAAGAGATGGTATATGTGTACGTATAACTGCTTCACTTTGTTGTACAGGAGAAACTAAAACAACACTGCTAAAACAACTAAGTTCTAATAAAAATTAATTTAAAAAAAATAAAAATCTTCTACTTAAACTCCAGGAGATAGTGAAGGTCAGGGAAGCCTGGCGAGCTACAGTCTTTGCGATCATAAATAGTAAGACACAACATAGTGATTGAACAACAACTCTATTTGTTATCATGTGAAAACTGAACCTATAATCCAAAGAGATAACTATGTCTTTAGCTTAAAATGAGAACTTATTAACAAATATTGCAGTAGTTCAATTTTCTTTCTGTTTAGACATATTTCAAATTTACCATTGATGAAATTTAGTAATATCAAGTCTATATTTTTTTAAAAACAAAATCGATTTTTATTTGCCCTATCATGGATGTCAATGTACTAATGCCTGAAGTTTTTGAGTATGCATATGATTGGTTGATAAACATCTCCATTTTCACCACTAGACTTAATGCCAAAACTGTTCTAAAATTATTCAAATTAAACCAACAATAGGCTGAAAATTAAAAGTCCTGCTATGTTCTTGGTCTGAGGTGAATAAATAACAACATTACCTTTACAGAATTGTTTACAAAAATGTTAGCATGGAACTTGCCATAGTAGTTAATAAAATGTGACATACAATATGTACTTTGCATGCAAAGTTTCCTTCTACCAATTAAAACCTTATTTGTAAGTGTCACTAAATGCTAATTTTAAATGATTTTAGGGTCTTGTACATTTTTATTGATGAATATGTCAAAAGGATACAAGTTCTGAATAATTGTACAAACTTCACTGCATTACAAACAGAAGCTAATAGAGAACTTATAAAGCAAAGAGATAAGATGTCAGCTTTTCTCTGTCAGCAATGAATCTCTGGTTTGAACATATCTGATATCTAAGCTTAGTGACCCATGCCACGTCCTTTACTTTTATTTGGTATGTTCAATGAATTGTAGATTTGTCAAATTAAAAGCATAATATATAAGGAATGAACATTTCTTCTGTCACTGAAGAGATTTATGCTGTTTTGTGTGTGTGTACTATATGTTTTTTTGTTTTTGTTTTTGTTTTTTTTTCGATACTGTGTGGCATGTGGGATCTTAGTTTCCCAATCAAGGATCAAACCTTGTTGTCGTTCAGTCGCTCAACAGTGTTCAACTCTTTGTGACCCCATGGACTGCAGCAAGCCAGGCTTTCCTGTCTTTCACCATCTCCCAGAGATTGCTCAGACTCAGGTTCATTGAGTCAGTGATGCCATCCAACCATCTCTCCTCTGAAATCCCCTTCTCACTCTGCCTTCAATCATTACCAGCATCAGTGTCTTTTCCAATAAGTCAGCTGTTCCCATCGGGTGACCAATGTATTGGAGCTTCAGCTTCAGCATCAGTCCTTCTAATGAATATTCAGGATTGATCTCCATTAGGATGGATTGGTTGGATGTCCTTGCAGTCCAAGGGACTCTCAAGAGTCTTCTCCAACACCACAGTTCAAAAGCATCAATTCTTTGGTGCTCAGCTTTCTTTACAGTCCAACTTTCATGTCCATACCTGAGTACTGAAAAAACCATAGCTTTGAACAGATGGAACTTTGTTGGCAAAGCAATGTCCCTACATTGTAATAGCTGTCTAGTTTTGTCACAGCTTTTCTTCCAAGGAGCAAGTGACTTTTAATTTCATGGCTGATCACCATCTGCAGTGATTTTGGAACCCCAAAAAAATAAAGTCTCTGACTGTTTACAATGTCTCCCTATCTATTTGCCATGATGTGATGGGACCAGATACCATGATCTTTGGTTTTTGAATATTGAGTTTTAAACCAGCTTTTTCACTCTTCTCTTTCACATTATCAGGAGGCTCTTTGGTTCCTCTTTGCTTTCTGCCATAAGGGTGTTGTCATTTGTGTATCTGAGGTTACTGATATTTCTCCCAGCAATCTTGGTTTCCACTTGTGCTTCATCCAGCCTGGCATTTCACATTAGAAGGGCATAGTCTTAAACACTGGATCACCAGGGAAATCCCTTGTTCTTAATCAGTTCAGTTCGGTCACTCAATAGTGTCTGACTCTTTGCTACACCATGGACTGAAGCACGCCAGGCTTTCCTGTACATCGCCAACTCCCGAAGCTTTCTCAAACTCATGTCCATTCAGTTGGTGATGCCATCCAAACATCTTGTCCTCTGTCACCCCTTTCTCCTTTTTCCCTCCATATTTCCCAGAATCAGGGTCTGTTGCAGTGAGTTAGTTCTTCCCATCAGGTGGCCAAAGTATTGGAGCTTCAGCTTCAGCATCAGTCCTTCCAATGGATATTCAGGACTGACTTCCTTTAAGATTGACTTGTTGGATCTCCTTGCAGTCCAAGGACTCTCAAGAGTCTTATCCAACACCACAGTTCCAAAGCATCAATTCTTTGGTGCTCAGCTTTCCATCTGGTCCAACTCTCACATCCTTACGTGGCTCCTGGAAAAATCATAGCTTTGACTAGACAGATCTTTGTAGGCAAAGTAATGTCTCTACTTTTACATAGCTGTCTAGGTTTGTCATAGCTTTTCTTCCAAGGAGCAAGCATCTTTTAATTTCATGGCTACAGTCACCATCTTCAGTGATTTTGGAGCCCGCCCCCTCCCCCCAAATAAAGTCTCTCACTGTTTCCGTTGTTTCTCCTCTATTTGCCATGAAGTGATGGGACCAGATGCCATGACCTTAGTTTTTTTTAATGTTGAGTATTAAGCCAACTTTTTCAATCTCCTCTTTCACTTTCATCAAGAGACTCTTCAGTTCCTCTTCACTTTCTGCCATAAGACTGGTGTCATCTGTGTATCTGAGGTTGTTGATATTTCTCCCAGCAATCTTGATCCCAGCTTGTGCTTCATCCTGCCCAGGATTTCTCATAATGTACTCTGCATAGAAGTTAAATAAGCAGGGTGACAATATACAGACTTGACATACTACTTACCAATTTGGAACCAGTCCATTGATCCATGTCCCTTTTTAATTGTTGCTTCTTGACCTGCAGACAGATTTCTCAAGAGGCAGGTCAGGTGGTCTGGTATTCCTATCTCTTTCAGAATTTTCCACAGTTTGTTGTGACACACACAGTCAAAGGTTTTGGCAAAGTCAATAAAGCAGAAGTAGATGTTTTTCTGGAACTCTCTTGCTTTTTTGATGATCCAATGAATGTTGGCAATTTGGGCTCTGGTTCCTCTGCCTTTTCTAAATCCAGTTTGAACATCTGGACGTTCTTGTTTCATGTACTGTTGAAGACTGGCTTGGAGAATTTTGAGCATTACTTTACTAGCATGTGCTGCTGCTGCTAAGTTGCTTCAGTCGTGTCCAACTCTGTGAGACCCCATAGATGGCAGCCAACCACTCTTCCCTGTCCCTGAGATTCTCCAGGCAAGAACACTGGAGTAGGCTGCCGTTTCATTCTCCAATGCATGAAAGTGAAAAGTGAAAGTGAAGTCGCTCAGTTGTGTCTGACTCTTTGCGACCCCATGGACTGCAGCCTACCAGGTTCCTCCGTCCATGGGATTTTCCAGGCAAGAGTACTGGAGTGGGCTGTCATTGCCTTCTCCTTACTAGCATGTGAGATAAGTGCAATTGTGCAATAGTTTAAACATTCTTTGGTATTGCTTGTCTTTGGATTAGAATGAAAACTGACCTTTTACAGTCTTGTGGCCACTGCTGAGTTTTCCAAATTTGCTGGCATATTGAGTGCAGCACTTTCAGAGCATCATCTTTTATGATTTGAAATAGCTCAACTGGAATTCTATCACCTCCATTAGCTTTGTTCGAACTGATGCTTCCTAAGTCCCACTTGACTTCACATTCCAGGATGTGTGCCTCCAGGTGAGTGATCGCACCATCATGGTTATCTGGGTCATGAAGATTTTTGTACAATTATTCTGTGTATTCTTGCCACCTCTTCTTAATATCTTCTGCTTCTGTTAGGTCCATACCATTTCTGTCCTTTTTTGTGCCCATCTTTGCATGATATGTTCCCTTGGTATATTTTCTTGAAAAGGTCTCTAGTCCTTCCCATTCTATTGTTTTTCTCTATATTTTGCATTGATCACTGAGGAAGGCTTTCTCATCTGTCCTTACTATTCTTTGGAACTCTGAATTCAGATGGTTTTATCTTTCCATTTCTCCTAGTTTTTGTTATTTTCTTATTCTTTTGCTTTTAGGAAAATGAGAACTATAAAGTCTTTCTGCACTCCACTGTCATTACCTAGAATGTTTCTGCATAAGAAAATAATATAAATAATTATCCTTTTATGATAGGTTTACTTTTATTTCTATATTGAATTTTTACTTTTCTTAAAGTAAAAATGTGATGTACATTTGAGTGCATGCTGCTGCTGCTGCTGCTAAGTCACTTCAGTCGTGTCCGACTCTATGCAACCCCGTAGACGGCAGCCCACCAAGCTCCCCCATCCCTGGGATTCTCCAGAAAAGAACACTGGAGTGCACTGCCATTTCCTTCTCCAATGCACAAAAGTGAAAAGTGAAAGTGAAGTCACTCAGTCGTGTCCAACTCTTAGCGACCCCATGGACTGCAGCCTACCAGGCTCCTCCACCCGTGGGATTTTCCAGGCAAGAGTACTGGAGTGGGTTGCCATTGCCTTCTCCAAATATGAGTGCATATATCTTTCCAAATTAGTGTTTTTCTATTCTTGAGAAAAATACCCAGAAGTGGGATAGCTGTATCATATGGTAGTTCTTATTTTGTTAAGGAATCTCCATTTAAATTTTTTTAAAAAAATTTTATTGGCATATAGTTGATTTGCAGTGTTGTATTAGTTTCAGGTGTACAGCAAAGTGAATCAGTTACACATATACATATATTCATTCCATTTCATATTCTTCTCCCATTTAGGTTATTACATAGTATTGTGTAGAGTTCTCTCTCATAAACAGTCGATCCTTATTAGTTATCTACTTTACATACAGTAATGTGTGAATGTCAATCCCAGTCTCTCAATTTAACCCTCTCTCCCTTTCCTTCTGATAACCACAACTTTGTTTTCTACATTCTATTTGGTTTTTTATAAAGGCTGAGCCCACTTATGTTTCTTCTAATAATGTATGAAAGTTATCTCTTCTCCACATCCTTTCCAACTTTTATTATAGCTTGCCTTTTTGATGATAGCCATTATAACAGGGATGGGGTGATCATCTCAATGTGGTTTTGATTTGCATTTTCCTAATAATTACTGACGTGGAACATCTTTTCATATAACTGCTGGCATCTGTATGTCTTCTTTGGATAAATGTCTATTCACTCTTCTATCCATTTTTAAATTGAGGTGTTTTTTAATTGTTATTGACTTGTATGAGTTCTTTGTATATTTTAATAACTTATCAGATATATCATTTGAATATATCTTCTCTCGGTTGGTTAAGTTGTACTTTTGTTTTATCGATGATTTCTTTGATATGCAGAAGGTTTTTAGTTTAATGCAGTTCCATTTATTTTGTTTTGCTTTTGTTTACCTTTTCTGAGGACTCCTATCTAAAAAGACATTACTAAGACTGATGTTAAAGAGTGTGATGCCTCTGCTTTCTTCTAGGTGTATTATGGTTTCAGGTCTTACATTCAAATCTTTAATCCATTTTCTTATTTATGATATGATATGAGATAATGCTCTAGTTTTATTTTTTTACATGGGACTGTCTAGTTTTCCAAACACCATTTATTGAAGAGAATATCCATTCTCCATTATGTATTCTTTGCTTTTTTTGTCATATGTTAATTGTCAACATAATTGTGGGTTTATTTCTCAGCTCTCAGTTCTGTTTCATTCATCTGTGTCTATGTTTTTCTTCCAGTACTGTGCTGTTCTGTTTACTATGAATTTGTAATATAGTTTGAACTCAGGGAATGTAACACCTCCAGTGTTCTACATTTTTCTCAGGATTTCTTTGACCATCCAAGGTCTTTTGTGTTTCCATATAAATTTTAGAATTTTTTGTTCTTTTTCTAAATAAAATGTCATTGGGATTTTAATAGGAAGTGTATTGAATATGTAGATTTCTTTAGGATATATGGACATTTTAATAATGTTAATTCTTTCCAACTGTGAACATAGAATATATTTCCTTTTGCATCTTTTTCAATTTTTTTCAACAGTGTATTATAGTTCTCAGTATACGGATCTTTTGTCTCCTTGGTTAAATTTATTCTTAGGTATTTATCTCTTTTTTTCTGTGATGGTGAATGAGATTGTGTTTATAGTTTGTTTTTCTGTTAGCTTATTATTAACATAATAATAATATGTAAACAGCAATATTGCATAGGAACTTGGAATGTCAGGTCCATGAATCAAGACAAATTGGAAGTGGTCAAACAAGAGATGGCCAGAGTAAATGTCGAAATTCTAGGAATCAGCGAATTCAAATGGACTAGAATGGGTGAATTTAACTCAGATGAACATTATATCTACTACTGCGGGCAGGAATTCCTCAGAAGAAATGGAGTGGCCATCATGGTCACCAAAAAAGTCCAAAATGCAGTACTTGGATGCAATCGCAAAAACACAGAATGATCTCTGTTGGTTTCCAAGGCAAACCATTCAATGTCACAGTAATCCAAGTTATGCCCCAAGCAGTATCGCTGAAGAAGCTGAAGTTGAATGGTTCTATGAAGACCTACAAGACCTTTAGAACTAACACCCAAAAAAGATGTCCTTTTCATTATAGGGGACCGGAATGCAAAAGTAGGAAGTCGAGAAACACCTGGAGTAATAGGCAAATTTGGCCTTGGAATATGGAATGAAGCAGGGCAAAGACTAATAGAGTTTTGCCAAGAAAATGCACTGGTCATAACAAACAACCTCTTCCAACAACACAAGAGAAGACTCTATACATGGACATCACCAGATGCTCAACACTGAAATCAGATTGATTATATTCTTTACAGCCAAAGATGGAGAAGCTCTATACAGTCAGCAAAAACAAGACCAGGAGCTGACTGTGGCTCAGACCATGAACTCCTTATTGCCAAATTCAGACATAAATTGAAGAAAGTAGGGAAAACCACTAGACCATCCAGGTATGATCTAAATCAAATCCCTTATGATTATACAGTGGAAGTGAGAAATAGATTTAAGGGCCTAGATCTGATAGATAGAGTGCCTGATGAACTATGAAATGAGGTTTGTGACATTGTACAGGAGACAGGGATCAAGACCATCCCCATGGAAAAGAAATGCAAAAAAACAAAATGGCTGTCTGAGGAGGCCTTACAAATAGCTGTGAAAAGAAGAGAAGCGAAAAGCAAAGGAGAAAAGGAAAGATATAAGTATCTGAATGGAGAGTTCCAAAGATTAGCAAGAAGAGATAAGAAAGCCTTCTTCAGCACTAAATGCAAAGAAATAGAGGAAAACAACAGAATGGGAAAGACTAGGGACCTCTTCAAGAAAATCAGAGATACCAAAGGAACATTTCATGCAAAGATGGGCTCGATAAAGAACAGAAATGGTATGGACCTAACAGAAGCAAAAGATATTAAGAAGAGGTGGCAAGAATACACAGAAGAACTGTACAAAAAAGAGCTTCATGACCCAGATAATCAGGATGGTGTGATCACTGACCTAGAGCCAGACATCCTGAAATGTGAAGTCAAGTGGGCCTTAGAAAGCATCACTATGAACAAAGCTAGTGGAGGTGATGGAATTCCAGTGGAGCTATTCCAAATCCTGAAAGATGATGCTGTGAAAGTGCTGCACTCAATATGCCAGCAAATTTAGAAAACTTAGCAGTGGCCACAGGACTGGGAAAGGTCAGTTTTCATTCCAATCCCAAAGAAAGGCAATGCCAAAGAATGCTCAAACTACCACACAATTGCACTCATCTCACACGCTAGTAAAGTAATGCTCAAAATTCTCCAAGCCAGGCTTCAGCAATATGTAAACCATGAACTTCCTGATGTTCAAGCTGGTTTTAGAAAAGGCAGAGGAACCAGAGATCAAATTGCCAACATTCGCTGGATCATGGAAAAAGCAAGAGTTCCAGAAAAACATCTATTTCTGCTTTATTGACTGTGACCAAAGCCTTTGACTGTGTGGATCACAATAAACTGTGGAAAATTCTGAAAGAGATGGGAATACCAGACCACCTGACCTGCCTCTTGAGAAATTTGTATGCATGTCAGGAAGCAACAGTTAGAACTGGACATAGAACAACAGACTGGTTCCAAATAGGAAAAGGAGTTCATCAAGGCTGTATATTGTCACCCTGTTTATTTAACTTCTATGCAGAGTACATCATGAGAAATGCTGAACTGGAAGAAACACAAGTTGGAATCAAGATTGCCGGGAGAAATATCAATAACCTCAGATATGCAGATGACACCATTCTTATGGCAGAAAGTGAAGAGGAACTAAAAAGCCTCTTGATGAAAGTGAAAGTGGAGAGTGCAAAAGTTGGCTTAAAGCTCAACATTCAGAAAACAAAGATCATGGCATCCGGTCCCATCACTACATGGGAAATAGATGGGGAAACAGTGGAAACAGTGTCAGACTTTATTTTGGGGGCTCCAAAATCACTGCAGATGTTTACTGCAGCCATGAAATTAAAAGACGCTTATTCCTTGGAAGGAAAGTTATGACCAACCTAGATAGCATATTCAAAAGCAGAGACATTACTTTGCCAACAAAGGTTCGCCTAGTCAAGGCTATGGTCTTTCCTGTGGTCATGTTTGGATGTGAGAGTTGGACTGTGAAGAAGGCTGAGCACCGAAGAATTGATGGTTTTGAACTGTGGTGTTGGAGAAGACTCTTGAGAGTCCCTTGGACTGCAAGGAGATCCAACCAGTCCATTCTGAAGGAGATCAGCCCTGGGATTTCTTTGGAAGGAATGATGCTAAAGCTGAAACTCCAGTACTTTGGCCACCTCATGCGAAGAGTTGACTCATTGGAGAAGACTCTGATGCTGGGAGGGATTGAGGGCAAGAGGAGAAGGGGACGACAGAGGATGAGATGGCTGAATGGCATCACTGACTTGATGGATGTGAGTCTCAGTGACATCCGGGAGTTGGTGATGGACAGCGAGGCCTGGCGTGCTGTGATTCATGGGGTCGCAAAGAGTTGGACACGACTGAGCAACTTATCTGATCTGATTATTAATATATAGAAAATGTAGCCCATTTTCCTGTTGATTGTGTATCCTGCAACTTTACTGTATTTATTATTTTTAATTATTTTTGGTGGAGTCTTTAGTGTTTTATACATATAAAATTATGTCATCTGCAAGTAATGCCCGTTTTGCTTCTTCCTTTCCAAGTTAATTTCCTTTTCTTTTTTTGCCTAATTACTTTGGCTTAACATCAAATACTTTTAAATAAAAGTGGCAAGAGTGGGCATTTTTGTGTTGTTCCGGATTTGAGAAGGGTAGCTCTCAGTTTTTCTCCACTGAGTATGACGTTAGCTGTGCATTTGTCATGCATGCACTCAGTTGTGACTCTTCACAACCCAATGGGCTGTAGCCTGCCAGGTTTCTATGTCCATGTGATTCTCTAGTCAAGAATACTGGAGTAGGTAGACGTTCTCTTCTCCAGGGTTTCTTCCAAACCCAGGAGTCAAACTGTTATGTTGCAGGCAGATTCTTTACCATCTGAGCTGCCAGGGAAACCCAGATTTCTCATATATGGCTTTTGTTATGTTGATATATGTTCCTTCTTTACTCATTTTTATTCATAAATGGGTATTAAATCTTGTCAAATATTTTGTCTACATCTATTGTAATAATCGTATGGTTTTTATCCATCATTTGGTTAATGTAGTGTACCATCTTGTTTGATTTGTAGGTGTCCAACCATCCTTGTATCTCTGGAACAAATTCCACTTGATCATAGTGTATGATTCTTTTAATGTGTTATTTTATCTGGTTTGCTAATGTTTATTGATGGCTTTTATGTTTCTGTTCACCAGGGATATTGGCTTATAATTTTCTTGTGTGTGTGTGTGGTTTGTCAAGTTTGTTAAGTTTTAGTAACAGGGTAATGCTACCCTCATAATAAAAGTTTAAAAATATTCACTCCTCTTCAATTTTTTGAAAAAGTTTGAGAAGGATAGGTATTAAATCTTCTTTGAATGTTTGGTAGACCTTGCCTGTGAAGTCATATGTTCCCGGGCTTTTGCTTTTCGAGAGCTCTTTGATTACTTTGATTACTGTTTTAATCTCTCTACTAGTGATTGGTCTATCATGATTTTCTGTTTATTCAATCTTGGGAACTTGTATGATTCTAAGGATTTGTCCATTTTGTCTAGGCTCTCCAATTTGTTGACATATGGCTGTTTATAACATTCTCTTGTAATCCTTAGTATGACTATGATATCTGTTATTTCTCCTTTTTCATTTGTGATTTTATTTAGAAAGCCTTCTTTGTTTTTTCTTTAGTCTAGCTAGAAGTGTGCTGATTTTGCTTTAGATAAGTTTAAATAAGTATTTAAATATTTCCCTAACACTAGTGAAAAGTTTATGTCTAATTCTACAAAAGTAGCTCTTTTAATATATGTTTTAGTATATGTGTCTGTATCTGCCATAGTTATTAATTATGAAAAATTATTATTTTTATTTTAGAATATTTTACCCATAGACATTATATGATATACTATTGAATATGAAGTATTTCATATAAAATGTTTTTAAGCTCAAGTAATGAATTATAAATAATTTAAATGCTTGACAAATCAGATTTTTGACTATCTATAAATATATTGCTTTTCTAAGCCCTGAAAGACTAAAAGTGTTTTATAAAGCTTCCACCCCCCAAAATTTACTTGAATATCTGTTCTCCACTCTAATTTCTTTTCATATCAAAGCTAGAATGCTGTTTTACAAATCAGATATGATTATGTCAGCTCTTCATCCTACATGAATGATTTGATGGCTTTGATAACTCTAATGACACAGGCTGAAAGTCTGTCATACACATATACATCATGATCTGTTTATGTCCACCTCATTTCACACAGTCCTTCATATTCCAGCTACACTGATCTTTCTGTTTAAGAATTGCTACAGTTCTTTCTGACTCAGGTAATTAATGGCACTGTTCTTTCTGTTTGGTTTTGATATCAATCATCCCCTCCTCTATCCACAAGCCCCTCTTCCATTCTTCACCAATCAAACATCTTTCACTCAGCCTTCAGATCTTAAATGTTACTTCCTAAAGAAGCCCTGGGATTTCCCTAATGGTTCAGTGGTAAAGAATCCACCTGCCAGTGCAGGAGATGTGGGCTCGATCCCTGGGTTGGGAAGATTCCCTGGAGAAAGAAATTGCAACTCACTCCAGTATTTTCCCCTGGGAAATCCCATGGACAGAGGAGCTTGGGGAGCTACAATCCATGGGGTTTCAAAAGAGTCAGACACAACTTAGACTAAACAGCAACGACAAAATAAGCCCTTAACCTTTCTCCTCTCTACATTTCCCCACTCGATATCTATGCTGTTTTCTGGCATATGCTCCTACGATCCTGTAATTTTCTTCTTGGCACCAAGAGTATATTTTTTATTAAATATTTATGGTGACTGCAGTCATGAAATTAAAAGACGCTTACTCCTTGGAAGAAAAGTTATGACCAACCTAGATAGCATATTCAAAAGCAGAGACATTACTTTACCAACAAAGGTTCGCCTAGTCAAGGCTATGGTCTTTCCTGTGGTCATGTATGGATGTGAGAGCTGCACTGTGAAGAAGGCTGAGCGCCGAAGAATTGATGCTTTTGAACTGTGGTGTTGGAGAAGACTCTTGAGAGTCCCTTGGACTGCAAGAAGATCCAACCAGTCCATTCTGAAGGAGATCAATCCTGGAATTTCTTTAGAAGGAATGATGCTAAAGCTGAAACTCCAGTATTTTGGCCACCTCATGCGAAGAGTTGACTCATTGGAGAAGACTCTGATGCTGGGAGGGATTGGGGGCAGGAGGAGAAGGGGACGACAGAGGATGAGATGGCTGGATGGCATCACTGACTCGATGGGTATGAGTCTGGGTGACCTCCGGGAGCTGGTGATGGACAGGGAGGCCTGGCGTGCTGCGGTTCATGGGGTCACAAAGAGTCGGACACGACTGAGCGACTGATCTGATCTGATCTGATTAATATTTATAGTTTATTCCCATGTCCATTACCAACTGAGCTATCAGGGAAGCCTGATATTCTACTACTGCAGTGTTATCATACATAATAAGTATTTAATTAATGTGTTGCCAAATGTGTTGAAAATACAAATGAATAAGTTTAAATTATGCAAAGTAAGATTCTATATGCTCTGATGAAATTTATAGTAATTGTGAATAGATGATTTTCTTTCCCTCTTTCCATCTTATCATTTTTACTCAAGTAACTGGTCTTTGTCAAGATACTTTTTTCCATTCAAAGCTACATTGCTATGCTGTTTAATGAAGATAGGATGAAAGGCTTTGATTCAGAGGAAGAATATTCACAGACTTTTGTATAAAAGAGAAGAAAAAAAAAAAGAAATGAGTATCTCATCATCCCATGCTGCAGCATCAATTTGTATATGTTCCCAGTTAAATATTTCAACCTATATATATGGTATAAGTATTTGTGCTATAGGCTTATAGTTCTCAAATCAAAATAGGTGCTATCTTGTGAAACCTGGGCCCTGCTCAGCCTAAGCTAACTTTGCTTGTTGATAATAATCACTATGGCTATGGTAATAATACTATCAGATCAGATCAGTCGCTCAGTCTTGTCCGACTCTTTGCGACCCCATGAACCGCAGCACGCCAGGCCTCCCTGTCCATCACCAACTCCCGGAGGTCACTCAGACTCACATCCATTGAGTCAGTGATGCCATCCAGCCATCTCATCCTCTGTCGTCCCCTTCTCCTCCTGCCCCCAATCCCTCCCAGCATCAGAGTCTTCTCCAGTGAGTCAACTCTTCACATGAGGTGGCCAAAATACTGGAGTTTGAGCTTTAGCATCATTCCTTCCAAAGAAATCCCAGGGCTGATCTCCTTCACAATGGACTGGTTGGATCTCCTTGCAGTCCAAGGGACTCTCAAGAGTCTTCTCCAACACCACAGTTCAAAAGCATCAATTCTTCAGCACTCAGCCTTCTTCACAGTGCAGCTCTCACATCCATACATGACCACAGGAAAGACCATAGCCTTGACTAGGCGAACCTTTGTTGGCAAAGTGATGTCTCTGCTTTTGAATATACTATCTAGGTTGGTCATAACCTTCCTTCTAAGGAGTAAGCGTCTTTTAATTTCATGGCTGCAGTCACCATCTGCAGTGATTTTGGAGCCCCCAAAATAAAGTCTGACACTGTTTCCACTGTTTCTCCATCTATTTCCCATGTAGTGATGGGACCAGATGCCATGATCTTCATTTTCTGAATGTTGAGCTTTAAGCCAACTTTTTCACTCTCCACTTTCACTTTCATCAAGAGGCTTTTTAGTTCCTCTTCACTTTCTGCCATAAGGGTGGTATCATCTGCATATCTGAGGTTATTGATATTTCTCCCAGCAATCTTGATTCCAGCTTGTGTTTCTTCCAGTCCAGCATTTCTCATGATGTACTCTGCATAGAAGTTAAATAAACAGGGTGACAATATACAGCCTTACGTACTCCTTTTCCTATTTGGAACCAGTCTGTTGTTCCATGACCAGTCTAATTGTTGCTTCCTGACCTGCATATAGATTTCTCAAGAGGCAGGTCAGGTGGTCTGGTATTCCCATCTCTTTCAGAATTTTCCACAGTTTATTGTGATCCACACAGTCAAAGGCTTTGGTCACAGTCAATAAAGCAGAAATAGATGTTTTTCTGGAACTCTTGCTTTTTCCATGATCCAGCGAATGTTGGCAATTTGATCTCTGGTTCCTCTGCCTTTTCTAAAACCAGCTTGAACATCAGGAAGTTCATGGTTTACATATTGCTGAAGCCTGGCTTGGAGAATTTTGAGCATTACTTTACTAGCGTGTGAGATGAGTGCAATTGTGTGGTAGTTTGAGCATTCTTTGGCATTGCCTTTCTTTGGGATTGGGATGAAAACTGACCTTTCCCAGTCCTGTGGCCACTGCTGAGTTTTCCAAATTTGCTGGCATATTGAGTGCAGCACTTTCACAACATCATCTTTCAGGATTTGGAATAGCTCCACTGGAGTTCCATCACCTCCACTAGCTTTGTTCGTAGTGATGCTTTGTAAGGCCCACTTGACTTCACATTCCAGGATGTCTGGCTCTAGGTCAGTGATCACACCATCATGATTATCTGGGTCGTGAAGCTCTTTTGTGTACAGTTCTTCTGTGTATTCTTGCCACCTCTTCTTAATATCTTTTGCTTCTGTTAGGTCCATACCATGTATTCTTTATCGAGCCCATCTTTGCATGAAATGTTCCTTTGGTATCTCTGATTTTCTTGAAGAGATCCCTAGTCTTTTCCATTCTGTTGTTTTCCTCTATTTCTTTGCATTGATTGCTGAGGAAGGCTTTCTTATCTCTTCTTGCTATTCTTTGGAACTCTCCATTCAGATGCTTATATCTTTCCTTTTCTCCTTTGCTTTTCGCTTCTCTTCTTTTCACAGCTATTTGCAAGGCCTCCCCAGACAGCCATTTTGCTTTTTTGCATTTCTTTTCCATGGGGATGGTCTTGATTCCTGTCTCCTGTACAATGTCACAAACCTCATTCCATAGTTCATCAGGCACTCTATCAATCAGATCTAGGCCCTTAAATCTATTTCTCACTTCCACTGTATAATCATAAGGGATTTGATTTAGGTCATACCTGAATGGTCTAGTGGTTTTCCCTACTTTCTTCAATAATACTATAATACCATATAATTCCATACTTCTATAATACTACTACTATAGTTGTAGTTGCTGCCCACACTATTATATTGAGATTTTTTAAGCACAGCAAAAGGTAGCAATTCTAAATTAGATTGAACTGCTTAGGAAAGTAAGGATTTAATTGAGGTTTTCTTTCTCATTGAAACCATAAATTAAAAGAGCAAAAAAAATATGTAACTTCAAAAGATATCAGACAGCTGTCAGAAATATTTTATATCAAAAGACATACCCAGTGATTTTTCCATTTGCAGGTATCACTGCAGTGCTTTTTTCAAATAGTGAAAGGATCTTGAATCTGTCGTGATTCTCTAAAACACCCATTTTCTCTATGATATAATGACAATTATTTCTTAACACTATTGGACATAATTTAGATGATCATGCTTTAATAAGATTTCTTTCCCTTGATACCATCTATTTCACTAATGTCCTTGGCATGTGAAACTTTAAGAGTTTTCAACAAATTCTCATCCATTAGTGATACATGATAAGATTTATGTGCAAAAATTCTATTAATATTAATGAGATTAACTTTCATAAATCTTATGTTATTGCTGATAGAGTAGATTCTAGTAACAGTAAAATTCTGTGCATTAATTAGAGAACAAATAAGGTTACTTTATCAAGTATATAAAAACATTAAAAGTTACATAATTAATATGTGAGCAATTAGTCAAAGTTATGAAAATTCTAATAATTATGATAATAAAGAATTTGAAACAGTTACCATTTCATTCTGATGACTTTTTCTTTTAAGCCAACTGCTGTGAGCAATATGTATGAACAATACCCAACAAGATGGCTTGTCTGGATATTGTGTGGAAGACTGGTTATTGCTAAAACATCTTTATTTGCATGTTAATGGTCTGAATGGAATGCACATACTACTGTATCAATTCATGCCAGCTGTCTCATATTCATATGAAATCTTCTTCGGCTACTCAGCACCCTCAATTCTGAACTCAGATAAATTAGTTGATACTGACTTTTCCCCACTTGCACAACTCTAATGATTTTCTCAGAAAAGCAGTAGATGTGGAAATGGCCACATCAGTTGTCACTCATTTTCATTTATTTGGGCTTCCCCTGTGGCTCAGGCAGTAAGAATCTGCCTGCAGTGCAGGAGAGCCAGGTTTGATCCCTAAGTCAGAAAGTACCCTGGAGAAGGGCAAGGCAACCCACCCCAGTATTCTTGTCTGGAGAATCTCATGGACCTAGGAGCCTGGTGGGCTACAGTCCATAGAGTTTCAGAGACTCAGATATGACTGAAGGACTTCACTTTTTCATGTCTTTTCATTTATTTATTAGAATTTCAATAAACATTTATTAAACATTTACTATTTACTAGTAAGTGCTGGAGATACAAAGAAATTTATCTCTTCCCTAAAGGAATCATGGTCTTCCAATAAACATAAATGTGCAAAATAGAAATGCAAATATATAGTGGTGATTATGCATAATGAATTATGGAAGTGCAGAGAGGAGGAACTCATTGAACTTTTGGGGTAGATGATATAGATGATCTGGAGAGGGTAGGAAAGCTGAAAAGGAATCCTCTATATCCTTGTATTCTAATTAGCCGGTACTCCAGGATCAATAAGGACTTCAATATCCAAGTTTGGGATTTAATCAGGTAAAAACCCATAAGTTGATATTTTTCTTTTAACTGTATCATGCAATATTTTAATTATTAATTTTTTGTATAGACAAGAGAAGTTGGACAGATTGAAAACAGAGGGTCTCCCTGGGCCTGCTTAGGGACACTAGGCAATGGATCTGCTTATCAGATTGAGGTCATTGTCTCTTAGCCTTCAAACTCACCTTCATGCTGTTAATCCCCATTCAAATCCCCACCTCTTGTCTCTTGCCTTTTGCAATTAGTCTTCTGATAAATGAATCTCCAGGTGTGATGCCTCTGTCTAAATCCTCCTTCTCATTCCTCACAGCAAACCTCAGTAACTTGCAAGGCCCACAAGATCTTCAAATTCCATACCCTGACAGTACTTTCAGGCTTCATTACCCTCTGGTTCCAACTTGCCTGTTGCATTACATCAAACAGAATCCCTTGCAATTACCTGACCCTTCCCCTTCTTTTTCATGCAGATGCCTATGTAATAAAAGCTGCTTTCTCTAGCTTAGTCTTTGTTTTCCTTGTAAAAGTTCATTCTGCCTTCTAAAATCAAAGGCCACTGTATTCTTTTTCATTGCTGATGTAACAAATTGCCACAGACCCAGGGGCAAATGTATTATCTTCCAGTTCTGGAGGTCAGGAGTCTGAAATAGGTTTTGTAGAGTTAAAAGTAAGGTTTCAGGAGGACTGTATTCCATCTGGAGTCTCTAGGAGATCATATGGCCCCTTGCCTTGTCCATTTTCCCAGGGTCACTTGTATTCCTTCATACATGAGCCGCCTTCTACCTTCAAAGCAAGAAGTATAGCATCTTCAAATTGGGCCCACTGGGATAACCCAGAATAGTCTTCCCATCACTATATCTTTAACTTAACACATTTGCATAGTCCCTTTTGCCAAGTAAGGTAACATATTCACAAGTTTGCAGGACTCAAATATAGATATCTTAGGTTATTACTTTACCTACCATAGTCCCCATCCCCTCACCCAGGGTATATTTTTCCCATAACATATATATTAGTCAGCTCAGGCTACCATAACAAAATACTGGGTGGCTTAAAAAATAGAATCTTATTTTTCACAGTTCTGAGTGCTAGAAGTCCAAAATAAGGGTGCTAGCATTGTGAGATTCTACTGAGAGCTCTCTTCTAGGTTTTCACCTTTTCGCTGGGTACCACATGGTAAAGAGTGACCTCCAGTATCACTTCCTCTCTTATAAGTGTCCTAGTTCTACCGGATCAGTGCTCCACCCCTATGATCTTATTTAACCTTAATCATGTCCTTAAAGACTCTCCAATAAGTCACATGGGGGACTAGGGCTCTCAGAATCATGTACATATGAGTCATTCCTGTATTATAATTTACCTTTTTCACATCCTCCTTAGTTAGACTTGGAGATAGTTAAAGTACATGCCTTTTCAATACTATAAGACAAGTTCTTCAAAAATAACAAATATTTGTTTAACCAAAAGCACTTAATTTAAGGTAGAAAAATCATCTCAGCACTGCTTTGAGAAGATCAGGTTAACTACATGCGAAATTAACTGTAATAGGAGAAATTGCCAACACAGACCATTGTTGTTGTTTTTGTTGTTGTTCAGTCGCTAAATTGTATCCAACTCTTTTCTACCCCATGGACTGCAGCACACCAGGCTCCTCTGTCCTCCACTATCTCCCCTCCTCTTTCCTCCACTATCTCCCAGAGTTTGCTCAAATTCATGAGCAAAATTGAGCCGGTGATACTATCTAACCACCTCATCCTCTGCCACCCCTTCTCTTTTTGCCTTCAGTCTTTCCAGTATCAGGGTCTTTTCCAATGAATTGGCTCTTCACATCACATAGCCAAAGTATTGGAGCTTCAGCTTCAGCAACAGTACTTCCAATGAATATTCAGGGTTGATTTCCTTTACGATTGGCTTGTTTGACTCCTTGCTGTCCAAGGAACTCTCAAGAGTCTTCTCCAGCACCACAGTTTGAAAGCATCAATTCTTCGGCACTCAGCCTTGTTTATAGTCCAGCTCTCCCATCTGTACATGACTAATGGGGAAAAAAAAAAAAACAACAAAAAACACATCTTTGACTATATAGAGCTATGTCAGCAAAGTGATGTCTCTGCATTCTAATATGCTATCTAGGTTTGTCACAGCTTTCCTTTCAAAGAGCATCTTTTAATTTCATGGCTGCAGTCACTGCCTGCAGTGATTTTGGAGCCCAATAAAATAAAATCTGTCACTGCTTATACATTTTCCCCTCCTATTTGCCCTGAAGTGATGGGACTGGATTCCATGATCATAGTTTAGAGAAAGGCTTATGGGCAGGCTATGATCTGTGACAGACATGATAGTGAGAAGACAGCCAGCGGTACATATACTTAGTTAAAATTTACCCATGCCCATTGCCCTCTCCTATCTTTGCTATTTCTATGGATCTCTTCTATTTGGCAAGATAACAGATGACAAAATAAAAGTGAGCACTGCCATGAAAAAGCAAAAGCAAAAGTCTTAAGACCCAAAATGAATAATATTTTAACTTACCTTCCAGATCATTGTGATTGCATTTATCAGAAATCACTTGGAATTACAAACCTGTACACATTGATCTCAATTATGTTTTCTCCTCTAAATTCACTTTAGAACTGTTAAATTTAGCATCACAGATATAAGTTCCTTAATAAACAACTATTTAATGAACAATATCAAGGATATATTAAAGTGTTTATACTTGATTTTACTAATGTATAAATAGAAATTAAATTATAGCCCTGAATTGATGTTGAAAATAATGCTTCTTATTTATATCTGAAGTAGTTATAAGATGTTTTATATCTCATTATGTTATTTCAGTGAACTACATTTGAGTCAGAATAAGAAATGAGATTTTTAAAAATTCTTATTTTATTCAGAATCAGGACTAGAAATAGTTATATGATTAGAGAGATTTTCTATGAGAGATTTTTATTAGAATGCTATATTCATCTTTGTTATATTTGAGAAGAGTAAAGCTATAAATTGCTTATTCTCCCAGCTCATTATCCATGACCATATTTCATACAGGATAAAGTTCATTTATCCTGTAATAAATAAATAAAGTAAATACTGAGACAACATTCTTTATACAGATGATCTTAAGAATTGTCAAGTTAATGTATGCAAAAATACTCTATTTTCATAATAATATGAATGAAATATGATTGTCCTCATAGGGCTTCCCTTGTGGCTCAGCTGATAAAGAATCCATCCGCCTGTAATGCAGAAGACCTGGGTTCCATCCCTGGGTTGGGAAGATCCCCTGGAGAATGGAAAGGCTACCTACTCCAGTATTCTGGTCTGGAGAATTGCATGGACTTTACAGTCCATGAGATCGCAAAGAATCAGACACAACTGAGCAACTTTCACTTCATAGAAGCTATAATTTAACAAGTGGTATGAATGGTTAAGTTACCAAAATATTTAACTAAATAGGTTTTTTGCTTTGTTTTGTGGAACAGAAATTTACTCCAAGGGAAAAAGAGGCTTATTTTAATACTTGAACAGAACTTTATAGAACACAATAGGAAATTTGCCTCAACTTTATAAAACTGTAAAACAGGATTTTGTCTGATTTGTTGTTACCTGCAACTCTTAAAATGAGACCTTTGAAAACAATATTATTTACTCTGCAGAAATTAGATATGGATCCATGCTCAGGTCAATCACATAGGAAAATTGTCAAAGGTTGCAAAAATGACTTCTTAGGCCCAAATCTGCTGTAGAGACCATGAGTGTGGAGGTGGGAGTCCCCAGGGTTAGGTCAGTAGGGGGAAATATCACTCAAGGATGATATACGTAAGACTGGCCAGATACTTGAAAACCCAATGAAGAAAGTTTGGACTATTTCAAAGTTTGGACTATTTCATTAATTCTATAAAGTACATACCTGTGGGTACTTATTGACTACCTTATATCTCTTTTCAGAAGCTACTCTGAATTAGATGTGGGATAGTTTAAGATAAATTTTTCCTATTTTTCATCTTTATCAGTTTGTTTCCATTGTTGTAAGATTTTTCTCAACTTTACTTTCAACATTTCTATTTTTTTGAATAAATACCCACTAGCACCGGTTTTTGTTTTTTTTTTTTTTAATTTCCAAAACTTCTTTTCTGTTTTATGACCATTTGTCTTATGGCCTTGTGTTCTTATTTAGTGAATAAAATATCATCTTTCATTCCTCTGAAAATAATAAATTTCTTCTTATCTAAATGTGCTTCTGGTCTTTATAATGTCTATGCCTCTATTTTCTCAGAGTCTGCTTTTATGATTATATGTTTTGATTTCTTTCTGCCAGTTTAGGTACTTTTCTCAAATATCTGTCATTCTTTGCCACTCAGAAGGATATTGTAACCTCTGTAGGTGAGGGTGGCTTGAAAATAAAAGACTTTATTGTAAGACACCCAGATAAAGATTTCTGTACATTTTTTTTTTTTTCTGCTTGTTCTGTCAGGTTTCCTGAGATGAATTTCTCAATCTCTTCCTTGGGAGGAAAAGTCTAGCACAAATGCACCCTCCTGAGGTAGTGTAGAGAAAAAAAAATATATATATATCAGGTAGACTTTCACTTAAACCTTCTGCTTACAGTACATAATTCCTTCCTGTCTTCCTAATGTCCTTTGGAGTCAGACTTGGTTCAGAGATTCCAGTAACATCCCTACAATAGTATGGAAAGATATCCATTAGTCCAACTCCTCTTCATAAGAACTTGAAAGTGAAAGTGAAGTCGCTCAATCCTGTCGGACTCTTTGCGACCCCATGGACTGGAGCCTACCTGGCTCCTCCCTTCATGGGATTCTCCAGGTAAGAGTACTGGAGTAGGTTGCCATTTCCTTCTCCAGGGGATCTTCCTGACCCAGGGATCGAACCTGGGTCTCCCGCATTCCAGGCAGACGCTTTAACCTCTGAGCCACCAGGGAAGCCCCAAGAACTTAGCCACCTGTTATTTTCAGCTCTTTATATTGAATCCTGAGAAATTTAGGAGGGCTGTAGTTTACATCACTTTAACTCTAATTGACTCCTTTCTCTGTAGGTTTAGAGTTGAATAGATCCCAACATTCTAAGTCAGATATTAGATTTCCATCTACTTTCA
Source organism: Tragelaphus eurycerus (assembly GCA_935064755.1). Taxonomy (NCBI): domain Eukaryota; kingdom Metazoa; phylum Chordata; class Mammalia; order Artiodactyla; family Bovidae; genus Tragelaphus; species Tragelaphus eurycerus. Next base: position 303,087 of record CAKXYN010000097.1, on the reverse strand, counting down.
ATTTTCCAAAATTTTGTTGTCATGTCTAATCTTCTCTATCTGCTGTTAGCTCTTCTCTCTCCTTCATGTCCTAGTATATTTAGGCCTTTTGTATTTACTTTAATTTTAGTGTGCTCTCTGGGGATGAGCTAAAAGTACATTACCAATGTGTATTTTTAATTTTCATCCATTAGACTTTTTAAACCAAGTTCATGTTTTTGTTAGATAAAATGAAATAGAAATAAAAGCATTCTTCCTTAAATAATGAACTTAGTGTAGCAAATACTCGGTTATTATAATAATAATATGCTTTTGAAGGGGGGACTAAGTTTTTAAAAAATTTATCATTGGACTTCCCATATTGGTTCTTCAAGTATTTTTCTTCACCATTAAAAAAACAACTCAGTCATCTTCCTTGAATAGTAGTCAACACTAAGGACACAATCTACCAAATTTAACCCTCAATATATAAAATTAAAAATTAACTCATTTAGACCATAGTTGAACATATTTGTTCATTGTTACAGAATCAAACTCTTTGCCATTGTTTGCTCTTTATTAAGATTATTTCTCTTTCAGCCATCTCTTAAAACACATACAGGTATGTGTGCACAAACACTCGCATCAGTTCAGTTCAGTTCAGTTCAGTCACTCAGTTGTGTCCGACCCTTTGTGACCCCATGAATCGCAGCACGCCAGGCCTCCCTGGCCATCATCAACTCCCAGAGTTCACAGAGTCTCATGTCCATCCAGTCAGTCATGCCATCCAGCCATCTCATCCTCTGTTGTCCCCTTCTCCTCCTGCCCCTAATCCATCCCAGCATCAGAGTCTTTTCCAATGAGTCAACTCTTCACATGAGGTGGCCAAAATACTGGAGTTTCAGCTTTAGCATCATTCCTTCCAAAGAAATCCCAGGGCTGATCTACTTTAGAATGGACTGGTTGGATCTCCGTGCAGTCCAAGGGACTCTCAAGAGTCTTCTCCAACACAACAGTTCAAAAGCATCAATTCTTCCGCGCTCAGTCTTCTTCACAGTCCAACTCTCCACATCCATACAGGAAAAACCATAGCCTTGACTAGATGGACCTTTGTTGGCAAAGTAATGTCTCTGCTTTTGAATATGCTATCTAGGTTGGTCATAACTTTCCTTCCAAGGAGTAAGTGTCTTTTAATTTCATGGCTGCAGTCACCATCTGCAGTGATTTTAGAGCCCCCCAAAATAAAGTCTGACACTGGTTCCACCGTTTCCCCATCTATTTCCCATGAAGTAATGGGACCAGATGCCACGATCTTTGTTTTCTGAATGTTGAATTTTAAGCCAACTTTTTCACTCTCCACTTTCACTTTCATCAAGAGGCTTTTTAGTTCCTCTTCCCTTTCTGCCATAAGGGTGGTGTCATCTGCATATCTGAGGTTATTGATATTTCTCCCGGCAATCTTGATTCCAGCTTGTGCTTCTTCCAGCCCAGCGTTTCTCATGATGTACTCTGCATATAAGTTAAATAAGCAGGGTGACAATGTACAGCTTTGATGTACTCCTTTTCCTATTTGAAATTTTACTATTTGGGACCAGTCTCCCAATAGTCTGTTGTTCTATGTCCAGTTCTAACTGTTGCTTCCTGATCTGCATACAAATTTTTCAAGAGGCAGGTCAGGTGGTCTGGTATTCCCATCTCTTTCAGAATTTTCCACAGTTTATTGTGATCCACACAAAGGCTTTGGCATAGTCAATAAAGCAGAAATAGATGTTTTTCTGGAACTCCCTTGCTTTTTCAACGATCCAGTGGATGTTGGCAATTTGATCTCTGGTTCTTGTGCCTTTTCTAAAACCAGCCTGCTCATCTGGAAGTTCATGGTTCACGTGGACGTAGAAGCAGAAGATATTAAGAAGAGGTGACAAGAATGCACAGAACTGTACAAAAAAGATCTTCATGACCCAGATAATCACGATGGTGTGATCACTCACCTAGAGCCAGACATCCTGAAATGTGAAGTCAAGTGGGCTTTAGAAAGCATCACTACGAACAAAGCTAGTGGAGGTGATGGGATTCCAGTTGAGCTGTTTCAAATCCTGAAAGATGATGCTGTGAAAGTGCTGCACTCAATATGCCAGCAAATTTGGAAAATTCAGCAGTGTCCACAAGACTGGAAAAGGTCAGTTTTCATTCCAATCCCAAAGAAAGGCAATGCCAAAGAATGCTCAAACTACTGCACAGTTGCACTCATCTCACACGCTAATGAAGTAATGCTCAAAACACACACATATTCATATGCAAAAACATACTGACACATTACTCACACACAGATATTCATTTTCAAACTGCGTAGTTACGTCTATGTTGCTGCAATTGGTATTATTTCAGTGTTTTTTGTGGCTGAGTAATATTCCATTGTATTATGTACCACATCTTTATCTATTCATCTGTTGATGGGCATTTAGATTGTTTCCATTTCTTGGCTATTGTAAACAGTGCTGCAATGAACATCAGAGTTGCATGTACCTGTTTAAATTACAGTTTTCTCTGGATATATGTCCAGGACTTGGACTGCTGGATTATATTACAGTTCTTATTTGTAGTTTTTTAAGAAGCCTCCATGTTGGCCTCCATAGTGGCTGTGCCAATTTATATTCCCACCAATGCTGGAGAAAGGTTCTTTTTTTCCCATACCCTCTCAAGCATTTGGTATTTGTAGACTTTTTGATGATGGCCATTCTGACCAATGCGTGGTGATACCTCATTTTATTTTTGACTTACATGTCTATCATAATAGTGATGCTGAGCATCTTTTCATATGCACGTTGACCACTTGTATGTCTTCCTTGGAGAAATGTCTATTTAGGTCTTCTGCCCATTTTGGTTGGGTTGTTTGTCTTTTTAGCTGTATGTATATTTTGAACATTAATCCCAAGTAGCATTACTTGCAAATATTTGCTCCTAGTCTCTAAGTTATCATTTCATTTTGTTTATGATTTTCTTTGCTGTTGAAAAGCTTGTTAAGTTTAGATCTCCCCCACCTTTTTTTTTTTTTTTTTTGCTTTTATTTCTATTTCCTTAGGAGAATCAGCAAACTGGTTTTATTGGCTGAGGATAATAGAAGTCTAGAATCACCATGAGAACATAATATTAAACCATACTATTATCACTGCTGTTGCTGCTGCTAAGTCACTTCAGTTGTGTCCGACTCTGTGCGACCCCATAGACGGCAGCCCACCAGGCTCCCCCATCCCTGGGATTCTCCAGGCAAGAACACTGGAGTGTGTTGCCATTTCCTTCTCCAGTTCATGAAAGTGAAAAGTGAAAGTGAAGTCGCTCAGTGGTGTCCAACTCTTGGCAACCCCATGGACTGCAGCCCACCGGGCTCCTCCATCCATGGGATTTTCCAGGCAAGAGTACTGGAGTGGGGTGCCATCGCCTTCTCTGAACTACCCCATGTAAAACCTTGTTTGTGTTTAAATAATTTGTATCTATCAAATATCAGTTGTATGATCAATGTGTGAGTCATATTAAAAAATCATGTATTCAAGTCGTTTAGTGTTTTAGAATGGAAATATTAAAATGTCTTTAAAAATTTATTGAACTATAGTTTATTTATAGGGGAAGGCAATGGCACCCCACCCTAGTACTTTTGCCTGGAAAATCCCATGGACGGAGGATCCTGGTAGGCTCCAGTCCATGGGGTCGCTAAGAGTCAGACACGACTGAGCGACTTCACTTTCACTTTTCACTTTCATGCATTGGAGAAGGCAATGGCAACCCACTCCAGTATTCTTGCCTGGAGAATCCCAAGGACAGGGGAGCCTGGTAAGCTTCCGTCTATGGGGTCACACAGAGTCGGACACGACTGAAGCGACTTAGCAACAGCAGCAGCAGCAGTTTATTTATAATACTATGGTAATTTCAGGTATATAGCACAGTGATTTAATATTTTATAGATTATATTCCATTTAAAGTTACTTTAAAATAATGGATATATTTTTCTATGCACAACATATCCTTGTTGCTTATCTGTTTTATACATAATAATTCATATCTCTTAATCCCCTACCCCTATCTTGTCCCTACTTCTTTGTTTTTTCTACTGGTAATAACTAGTGTGTTCTTTGTATCTGTGAGGGAGCTATTATAGTTTCAAGCAACACCGAACACATTATATCATTAGTCTGTTCAATAGATCACCATGAATTGTTTGGAAATTATTGATCTATCAAAGGCAACATCCTAATGGATTCTATTTAGAATATTCTTCTTTAGATATATTTGCTGCACATTTCTGACAATCAGCGAACTAAAGAAATGTCCTTCCCATTTATACCAGGAAAATAAACTGTTATCACGTTTAGTTTACCAGTAAACAATATCTAGTATAGTTGTATGTTTTATCTTTCTTCAATGCAGCTGTAAAGGCATAAAAATAAAATGACCCTTAGCATTGTTCAGGTTTAAAAATGTACCCCAGAAGATCTTTTCTGCTTTGTTCTGTAGTGTCAGGAAGTTTGTGGTTTCATATATATTTTCTGTAATTGTGGTACAAGAAAAATTTGAGTAGAAATCTTAGAGCAATTTTTCAACAAATAGTTAATAGGCCTCTTCTAGAGGCTGGTTCTCAGGCTCAATGCAGGGCATCTAATTTTAACAGTAGTTTTTATTTTCTTTGAACTTTCTTACTGACTCATTTTCCAAATGGTAATATTAAAACACACACACCAAATTAACATAAATCGGTTTTAAAGTTTATAGACCTAAGTCTCTCTTCTAAGAAGAGTCAGGAGAAAGGACTGTAATGAGCTTTAAATGTTAAGAAGTGTTAATCATGCCTAGATATTACATATTATAATATTTTAATATATTGAAATATTATAACTAAATCTGAATCTAAATAAGTAACAATTTTTTTTTTTTTTAATTCCTGGCATATGTAGTAAAGGTACCAGAACATGGGAGATATGAAGGTATAAGACATGGTATAGTCACGTAAAAATGATAAGGCCCAGAAATATCTTTTTTTTCTCTAAGAATTTATTTTTAGTTTTAGATATAATTGGTATTGTGTGCATATTTGTATGTGTGAAATATGAGAAAAAAAAGTGTATTTTTGTTGTATAGATAACTTTTGTTGTTTTGACCTCACAATCCATAGGTGCTCAAATTATATTTAGCTTTCTCAAATTACTTCCATATCAAAAATCCTACTAGTTTATTTTCTATAATTTCTTAATAGCTAGATCAATGGTGAAGTATTTACTCATCCCTTAATAAGCTAGATATTAAGCAAAATTATAAAACCTTCTCATGTAAATTCTCATCATCTTTTAAGTCAATAGGAAATCTGATTTTCAATTTTGTGTGAAAAGCTCGGTAATAATAATTGTGTGGGTAGACAGTATCACCAGTTCAGATGCTCACAAGAGAATGCATTGTTTGATTTAATATTGAGTTTTAAGTAATATTTTTAAGAGCCTACTCTACGCCAAGTACTCTGTCAGTTACTGAGAACTGATGTGAATAAGTTAACAAAAATAGTTCTGACCTGACTTATACTTTGTGGAGAAAATTGACAATTTTAAAAAATGACAAAATAAAGCTTTTCATATTTATTTATGTCACATATGTGACAGTGTGAACATAAATTGACAGCAAACTTTGGGGACATGGAGGAAATCTTACAGTGTAAATGTAGCAGATGCTTAATGTCCCTGCTCAGATCCCTTCAGTGAGCTGCATCTTACTTCTAATTCCAGCATCTGTATCTCTTGGCCAGATTTGTTTTTTCCCTCTGAAGACATCAAAAGGACACACAGCCTCCATGGTTAGCAAGCCCAGGAAATAATCCTCAGTCAGTGGCTGGGAGGAGTGTGTGGAGATCAAGGCTTATTCCCTCCTGGGTGGGTTAATCCTGCAATGTGAATTTTACTGTTTCCAAAGTTTCCCCATATGTTCAATTCTAATCATCCCTTGAAAATGGACCTTTTATTGGCTTCCTTTCCTCCCTTGAATGACTCCCCAGTTTTCCTACAAGGTTTTCCTCCACTTCTCAAATAAACAGTGCACTGAAATTCTGTCATATGTCTGCTTCTGGTGGTTATTTGACTGTACAAGTGGCTTCAGAAAGAAAATTCTGTGAATAGGACACTAAAATTGGAATGCCTGTGAGACAAATGAAAAAAAAAGAAAAAACTCCCTTTGAAATAGTACTTTGGAGAATGGTACCCCCGACATGCTGGAGTATCACATTGGCAAGAGTCTCATATGTGGTGACTTGGGTTGAGCTGTAGATGGAGAAGGAAGCAGTAGTTTATATGATATCTCCAGCACTTGACAGAGCTTAAGGACTTGGATTTGGTTGGTTGTTGGAAATGAAGGTAATGCACTGAAGGAGAGGAGGACATGCTCAAATTATTAATTAAATAATTAACAATTATTAATTCAGGGCATTGTGTGACGGCCAAATGGTCTCTGTTACAGCACTTAAGGAGATACTTATTTTCGGCAAGTAAAAAGCAGATTTGTAGAAAATCTGGTTTAGGAGCTTATTATAAAACTAGAACTACCAAGAAGTCATATTGAACTCCCTGAAGTGATTCCTCCTGCAAACATCCCACTCAAGGCCATAAATCAGAAGAAATAACACATACTAGTTGGATTAATATCATATTGAAAGTCCTAAAAGTTGTCGAAACCCATATTGATTATGAGAGATGACACTGGAATATAGCAACCTTATTCAAACAGCAGCCACAATCACATCACTGTGGTAGATACTGCATTGTTTGTTTTGGAAAAATAAGTTAAACAAACATAACTTTTTGAGTACTTTATTACATTGAGTAGTGCTCCCCATCAAAAAAAAGAGATATAACTAAATCATAATCCCTGGTATCTGTGAAAGTAGTCATATGAGATTAGAGTAGACCCTAATGAGAATATCTTTGTAAGTAACAGAAAAGGACATACAGAAACACAGGGAAAAAGCCATGTGAAGGCAAAGGCAGGGATTGGATTTATGTTGCCAGGAGCTAAGAAACCACCAGGACCTGGAGGAGGTAAGGAAAGATTCTTTGCTAGAGTCTTCAATGGAGAACAGCTCTGCTAACACCTTGATTTGGGGTTTCTGGACTCCAGTTATGTGAGAGAATAAATTTCCATTATTTTAAGCAAATAGACCAACTTTAAATTTCTAAAATAAAAATGCTGCCTCTGACTTCACTAATTGCAGCTGGTTCTTGTGAATACCCTAAGGAAACAAAAGTATCAGTGCAAGGGTAAGTTTGAAGGGTTTGAGCAGAAGTGTTCTTGAAAAATGCAGGATTGTGACACATATCGTAGGGCACAATTGTAATTTAGGAGGAAAATTTGTCTTCTATACTTTCCTTGAAAGTTAGAATCCTCAACATTCATATACATTTTTTATGTAGTTTTTTACCTCAATTATAGCACCTCTGACACAAACTAGTTACCTAGCGTTAAATTAACTCACCTTCCTTAAGCCTTGTTTTTTTTCATACACAGAATGAGGGATTTCAAACAGGAAAAACAAAAACTTTTTTATTGTAAAAAAAAAAAAATTAGTTACCTAGCGTTAAATTAACTCACCTTCCTTAAGCCTTGGTTTTTTTCAGACACAGAATGAGGGATTTCAAACAGGAAAAACAAAAACCTTTTTATTGTAAAAAAAATAAATAAAACCTTTTTATTGTAAAATAATCTCATTGTAATTCCCAGATATATTTACAAGATAAATCAAGGAAACTTGCCATAAGATTATTAAATTGATTAATAAAAGTACATGTATACAGTTGGTCAATGTTGTTTAATTATTGGCACAGAGATTCATTAGTTTAGTTGTCTGCATTTTAACTGCCTACATTTAATCTATTTATCTCCTTTCATTTGTGAGGTAGTACAATAATTCAAACACATGGATTTTGTTAGCACTGGCAAAATCAAATGTTAATTCAACTCTTCCTTATTCAGTGGTACAATTGGATTATGATCAATACCATTGATTCTGTTACCTAGTTTACATATTCACTTAAAATATTAGCAACTAATCATCACTATGTAGACTTAATATTGAGATAAGAAATTTGCCTCTAATAATTAAAGTTTTATTTAGGGCCATTAAAATCCCTTTTTTTTTCCCTTCTTAATGAACTAAAGCCAGTTTGCTTTATTTGAATATAAATGCTGACATTTGATAAATAAATTAAGGATACTTCAATCAGTGATTCAAAGAATGGGACATACACAAATAAACATCAATACATTCAATATTTTATAAATTTGCTATCCATTTCCTGTACAAAATTTTTTTCTTCTTCAGATGCATACCCACTGTTTCTTTGTTTCCTGTTTTAACTCATAAAATAGCATTTTGTTTCTTTATTGAATATATTAGTTTCCAAATTTATTAAATTTAGAAGATATCAGAGGTTGTTGTGGTATTCAATATCTGTTTTCCCCTTTATCTTAGTAATAGAATTCACAGTTTTTGTTGGCCCCTGATTTCTCAATTCAGTTCAGTTGCTCAGTCATTTGCAACTCTTTGTGACCCCATGAACCACACAGCCAGGCCTCCTTGTCTATCACTAACTCCCAGAGTTTACCCAAACTCATGTTAATTGAGTTGGTGATGCCATCGAACCAACTCATACTCTGTCGTCACCTGCTCCTCCTGCCCTCAATCTTTCCCAGCATCAGGGTTTTTCAAATGAGTCAGCTCTTCACATAAGGTGGCCATAGTATTAGAGTTTTAGCTTCAATATCAGTCCTTCCAATGAACACCCAGGACTGATCTTTAGGATGGACTAGTTGGATCTCCTTGCAGTCCAAGGGACTCTCAAGAGTCTTCTCCAACACCACAGTTCACAAGCATCAATTCTTCCGCAGTCAGCTTTCTTTATAGTCCAACTCTCACATCCATACACGACTACTGGAAAAACCATAGCCTTGACTAGGCAGACCTTTGCTGAAAAAGTAATGTCTCTGCTTTTTAATATTCTGTCTAGGTTGGTCATAACTTTCCTTCCAAGAAGTAAGCATCTTTTAATTTCATAGCTGCAATCACCATCTGCAGTGATTTGGAGCCCAAAATAATACAGTCAGCCACTGTTTCCCCATCTATTTGCCATGAAGTGACAAGACCAGATGCCATGATTTTTGTGTTCTGAATGTTGAGCTTTAAGCCAACGTTTTCACCCCCTTGTATTTCCATATACTGTACAACTAAGGTGTGGCCAGTGGGAAACAAGCAGATGGGAATCTTCCTCAGGGAATATACTTCAGAAAGATGATGTGTATCCTTTGCACTTCTTCCTAACCTCTTGCTCCTTGAATGCATGTCTCATGTAACAGCAATAATTTTGGAATTAAGACTTCAGGGATAAAAAACATTCCTAGGAAAATAAGATAACCTGAATTTCTGGAAACATCACACAGAAGAACTTGCATAAAAATAGTTGGAAGGTTTAATTCAAAACTTTCACACATGAGAATAATAAAGGCAGATCTTGTTGAAGGCACTGATATGCTTGGTCTTTTTCTGAGAATTTCAGAAAAATAAATTGACTTGCTAGACACCTTACCTGCCTCCTGCAAAACTTGTATGCATGTCAAGAATCAATAGTTAGAACTAGACATGGAACAACAGACTGGTTCCAAATTGGAAAGGAGTATGTCAAGGCTATTAGTTCTAAAAGGCCTTGTAGATCTTCATAGAACCATTCAACTTCAGCTTCTTCAGCGTAACTGGTTGGGGCATAGACTTGGATTACTGTAATATTGAATGGTTTGCCTTGGAAAAGAACAGAGATCATTCTGTGGTTTTTGAGATTGCATCCGACCATGATGGCTACTCCATTTCTTCTAAAGGATTCCTCAGAAGAATATGCAGAAGTACATATAATTGTCATCTGAGTTAAATTCACCCATTCCAATCCATTTAAGTTCACTGATTCCTGGAATGTCGATGTTCACTCTTGCCATCTCCTGTTTAACCACTTCCAATTTGCTTTGATTCATGGACCTGACATTCCAGGTTCCTATGCAATATTGCTCTTTACAGCATCAGACCTTGCTTCTATCACCAGTCACATCCACAAATGAGTACTATTTTGCTTTGGCTCCATGCCTTCATTCTTTCTGGAGTTATTTCTCCACTGACTCCCGTAGCATATTGGGCACCTACACCAAAAAATATGTCTTTTTCATTATAGGGGACAGGAATGCAAAAGTAGGAAGTCAAGAAACACCTGGAATAACAAGCAATTTTGGCCTTGGAATACCGAATGAATAGAGTTTTGCCAAGAAAATGCACTGGTCATAGCAAACACCCTCTTCCAACAACACAAGAGAAGACTCTACACATGGACATCACCAGATGGTCAACACCAAAATCAGATTGATTATATTCTTTGCATCCAAAGATGGAGAAGCTCTATACAGTCAGCAACAACAAGACCAAGAGCTGACTGTGGCTCAGATCATGAACTCCTTATTGCCAAATTCAGACATAAATTGAAGAAAGGAGGGAAAACCACTAGACCATTCAGGTATGACCTAAATCAAATCCCTTATGATTATACAGTGGAAGTGAGAAATAGATTTAAGGGACTAGATCTGATAGATAGAGTGCCTGATGAGCTATGGAATGAGGTTCGTGACATTGTACAGGAGACAGGGATCAAGACCATCCCCATGGAAAAGAAATGCAAAAAATCAAAATGGCTGTCTGAGGAGGCCTTACAAATAGCCGTGAAAAAAGAGAAGCGAAAAGCAAAGGAGAGAAGGAAAGATATAAGCATCTGAATGCAGAGCTTCAAAAAATAGCAAGAGATAAGAAAGCCTTCCTCAGCAATCAGTGCAAAGAAATAGAGGAAAACAACAGAATGGAAAAGACTAGAGATGTCTTCAAGAAAATTAGAGATACCAAGGGAACATCTTATGCAAAGATGGGCTCGATAAAGAACAGAAATGGTATGGACCTAACAGAAGCAGAAGATAATAAGACGAGGTGGCAGGAATACAAAGAACTGTACAAAAAAGAGCTTCACAACCCAGATAATCACGATGGTGTGATCACTCACCTAGAACCAGACATCCTGGAAGGTGAAGTCAACTGGGCCTTAGGAAGCATCACTATGAACAAAGCTAGTGGAGGTGATGGAATTCCAGTTGAGCTTTTTCAAATCCTGAAAGATGGTTCTATGAAAGTGCTGCACTCAACATGCCAGCAAATTTGGAAAACTCAGCAGTGGCCACAGGACTGGAAAAGGTCAGTTTTCATTTCAATCCCAAAGAAAGGCAATGCCAAAGAATGCTCAAACTACCGCACAATTGCACTCATCTCACACGCTAGTAAAGTAATGCTCAAAATTCTCCAAGCCAGGCTTTAGCAATATGTGAACCATGAACTTCCAGATGTTCAAGCTGGCTTTAGAAAAGGCAGAGGAACCAGTGACCAAATTGCCAAAAACTGCTGGATCATTGAAAAAGCAAGAGAGTTCCAGGAAAACATCTATTTCTGCTTTATTGACTATGTCAAAGCCTTTGACTGTGTAGATCACAATAAACTGTGGAAAATTCTGAAAGAGATGGGAATACCAGACCACCTGACCTGTCTCTTGAGAAATCTGTATGCAGGTCAGGAAGCAACAGTTAGAACTGGACATGGAACAACAGACTGGTTCCGAATACAAAAAGGAGTACATCAAGGCTGTATATTGTTACCCTGTTTATTTAACTTATATGCAGAGTACCTCATGAGAAACACTTGGCTGGAAGAAGAACAAGCTGGAATCAAGATTGCCAGGAGAAACATCAATAATCTCAGATATGCACATGACACCACCCTTATGACAGAAAGTGAAGAGGAACTAAAAAGACTCTTGATGAAACTGAAAGTGGAGAGTGAAGAGGTTGGCTTAAAGCTCAACATTCAGAAAACGAAGATCATGGCATCTGGTCCCATCACTTCATGGGAAATAGATGGGAAAACAGTGGAAACAGTGAGAGACGTCATTTTTTTCGGCTCCAAAATCACTGCAGATGGTGACTGCAGCCATGAAATTAATAGACACTTACTCCTTGGAAGGAAAGTTATGACCAACCTAGATAGCATATTCAAAAGCAGAGACATTACTTTACCAACAAAGGTCCGTCTAATCAAGGCCATGGTCTTTCCTGTGGTCATGTATGGATGTGAGAGTTGGACTGTGAAGAAAGCTGAGCACTGAAGAATTGATGCTTTTGAACTGTGGTGTTGGAGAAGACTCTTGAGAGTCCCTTGGACTGCAAGGAGATCCAACCAGTCCATTCTGAAGAAGATCAGCCCTGGGATTTCTTTGGAAGGAATGATGCTGAAGCCGAAACTCCAGTACTTTGGCCACCTCATGAGAAGAGTTGACTCATTGGAAAAGACTCTGATGCTGGGAGGGATTGGGGGCAGGAGGAGAAGGGGACGACAGAGGATGAGATGGCTGGATGGCATCACTGACTCAATTGACGTGAGTCTGAGTGAACTCCTGGAGTTGGTGATGGACAGGGAGGCCTGGCATGCTGCAATACATGGGGTCGCAAAGAGTCAGATACAACTGAGTGACTGAACTGAACTGATGTCAAGGCTGTATATTGTCACTCTGCTTATTTAACTTATATGCAGAGCACATCATGAGAAATGCTGGGCTGGAGGAAGCACAAGTTGGAAGTAATATCAATAACCTCAGATATGCAGATGACAGCACCCTTATGGCAGAAAGTGAAAAAGAGCTAAAGAGCCTCTTCATGAGGTGAAAGAGGAGAGTGAAAAATCTCGCTTAAATCTCAGCATTCAAAAAATGAAGATCACAGCATCCAGTCCCATCACTTCAGGGCAAATAAGTTTAGTTTAGTCACTCAGCTGTGTCCAGCTCTTTGCGATCCCATGGACTACAGCATACAAGGCTACCCTGTCCATTGCCAACTCCCGGAGCTTACTCAAACTCAAGTCCATTGAGTCAATGATGCCATCCAACCATCGCGTCCTCTGTACTCCCATACTCCTCCTACCTTCAACCTCCACAGCATCAAGGTCTTGTCCAGTGAGTCTGTTCTTTGCATCAGGTGGCCAAAGTATTGGAGTTTTCAATTTCAGCATCAGTCCTTCCAATGAATATTCAAGACTGATTTCCTTTAGGATGGACTGGCTAGATGTACTTGCAGTCCAAGGGACTCTCAAGAATCTTCTCCAACACCACAGTTCAAAAGCATTAGTTTTTTGGCTTTCGGCTTTCTTTATAGTTCAACTCTCACATCCATATAAGACTACTGCATAAACCATAGCTTTACTAGACAGACCTTGTTGGCAAAGTAATGTCTCTGCTTTTTAATATGATACCTAGGTTGGTCACATCTTTTCTTCCAAGGAGCAAGTGTCTTTTAATTTCATGGCTGCTGTAACCATCTGCAGTGATTTTGGAGCCCCCAAAATAAAGTCTGTTACTGTTTCCATTGTTTCCCCATCTATTTCCCATGAAGTGATGGGACCCAATGCCATGATCATTTTCTGAATGTTGAGTTTTAAGCCAACTTTTTCACTCTCTTTTGTCACTTTCATCAAGAGGTTCTTTAGTTCTTTCTTTACTTTCTGCCATAAGGGTGATATCATCTCCACATCTGAGGTTATTGATATTTAGTCCAGCAATCCTGACTTCAGCTTGTGCTTCATGCAGTCCATCATTTTTCATGATGTACTCTTCATGTAAGTTAAATAAGTAGGGTGAAAATATACAGCCTTGAAATACTACTTCCTGATTTGGAATCAGTCTGCTAATCTATGTCCAGTTCTAACTGTTGCTTTTTGAACTGCACACATATTTCTCAGGAGGCAGGTCAGATATTCTGGTATTCACATCTCTGAAGAATTTTCCAGTTTGTTGTGATCCACAAGTTAAAGGCTTTGGCATAGGTAATAAAACAGAAGTTAATGTCTCTCTTGAACCCTCTTGCTTTTTTGATTGTCCAACAAATGTTGGAAATTTGATCTCTGGTTCCTTTGTCTTTTCAAAATCCAGTTTGAATATCTAGAAGTTCACGGTTCATATCCTGTTGAAGCCTGGCTTGGAGAATTTTGAACATTACTTTACTAGCGTGTGAGATGAGTGCAATTGTGCAGTATAAGCATTCTTTGGAATTGCCTTTCTTTGGGATTGGAATGAAAACTGACCTTTTCCAGTCATGTGGCCACTGCTGAGTTTTCCAAATTTGCTGGCATGTTGAGTGTAGCACTTTCACAGCATCATCCTTCAGGATTTGAAACAACTCAACTGGAATTCCATCAACTCCACTAGCTTTGTTCATAGTGATGCTTCCTAAGGCCCACTTGACTTCACATTCCAGGATGTCTGGCTCTAGGTGAGTGATCACACCATCGTGATTATCTGGTCATGAAGCTCTTTTTTGTACAGTTCTTCTGTGTATTCCTGCCACCTCGTCTTATTATCTTCTGCTTCTGTTAGGTCCATACCATTTCTCCCTTTATTGAGCCCATCTTTGCATAAGATGTTCCCTTGGTATCTCTGATTTTCTTGAAGAGATCTCTAGTCTTTCCCATTCTGTTGTTTTCCTCTATTTCTTTGCACTGATTGCTGAGGAAGGCTTTCTTATCTCTTGCTATTTTTTGAAACTCTGCATTCAGATGCTTATATCTTTCCTTCTCTCCTTTGCTTTTCGCTTCTCTTTTTTCACGGCTATTTGTAAGGCCTCCTCAGACAGCCATTTTGATTTTTGCATTTCTTTTCCATGGGGATGGTCTTGATCCCTGTCTCCTGTACAATGTCATGAACCTCCGTCCATAGCTCATCAGGCACTCTATCTATCAGATCTAGTCCCTTAAATCTATTTCTCACTTCCACTGTATAATCATAAGGGATTTGATTTAGGTCATACCTGAATGGTCTAGTGGTTTTCCCTCCTTTCTTCAATTTATGTCTGAATTTGGCAATAAGGAGTTCATGATCTGAGCCACAGTCAGCTCTTGGTCTTGTTTTTGTTGACTGTATAGAGCTTCTCTATCTTTGGCTGCAAAGAATATAATCAATCTGATTTTGGTGTTGACCGTCTGGTGATGTCCATGTGTAGAGTCTTCTCTTGTGTTGTTGGAAGAGGGTGTTTGCTATGACCAGTGCATTTTTATATAATGGTCACCTGAGTTAAATTCACACATTCCATTCCATTTTAGTTCACTGATTCCTAAAATTTTAATGTTCACTCTTGCCATATCCTGTTTGACCACTCCCAATTTGCCTTGATTCATGGATCTAACATTCCAGGTTCCTATGCAATATTGTTCTTTACATCATTGGACTTTACTTCCATCACCAGTCACATCCACAACTGACTGTTGTTGTGGCTTTGGCTCTGTCTCTTCGTTCTTTCTGGAGTTATTTCTCCATTAATCTCCAGTAGCATATTGGGCACCTACCAACCTGGTGATTTCAACCTTCATTGTCCTATCTTTTTGCCTTTTCATACTGTTCATGTGGTTCTCAGGGCAAGAATACTGAAGTGGTTTGCTCTTCCCTTCTCCAGTTGATCATGTTTTGTCAGAACTCTTCACCATGATCCATCCATCTTGAGTGGCCCTACATGGCATGGCTCATAGTTTCATTGAGTTAGATAAGACTGTGTTCCATGTGATCAGATTGGTTAGTTTCCTGTGATTGTGGTTTTCATTCATTCTGCCCTCTGATGGAGAAGAATAAAAAGCCTATGGAGGCTTCCTGATGGAAGAGACTGACTGAGGGGGAAACTAGGTCTTGTTCTAATGGGCGGGGCCATGTTCTGTAAATTTTTAATCTAATTTTCTGTTGATGGGCAGCATTGTGTTCCCTTCCTACTGTTTGACATGAGGCCAAACTATGGTGGAGGTAATGAAGTTAATGGCAACCTCCTTCAAAATGTCCCATGCATATAGTGCTGCACTCAGTGCCCCCGACCCTGCAGCAGGCCACCTCTGACCCATGCCTCTGCCATGCCTCATAGCAAATAGATGGGAATAAAATGGAAATAATGAAATATTTTAATTTCTTGGGCTCCACAATCACTGCGGATGGAGATTGCAGCCATGAAATTAAAAGACTCTTGCTCCTTGGAAGAAAAGCTATGACAAAAAAAAAAACAACTAGATAGCATATTAAAAAGCAGAGATATCACTTTTCCTATAAAGGTCCATATAGTCAAAGCTATAATTTTTCCAGAAGTCATGTATGGATGTGAGATTTTGACCATAAAGAAGGCTGAGTGCCAAAGGACTGATGTTTTCAACCTGTGGTGCTAGAGAAAACTCTTGAGAGTCCCTTGAACAACAAAGAGATGAAACCAGTCAATCCTAAAGGAAATCAACCCTGAAAATTCATTGAACAGACTGATGCTAATGCTGAAGCTGAAGCTCCAATACTTTGGCTATGTAATGCAAAGAGCCAACTCATTGAAAAAGACCCTGATGCTGAGAAAGAATGAGGGCAGGAGGAGAAGGAGGCAACAGAGGATGAGATGTATGGATAACATCATTGACTCAATGGAATTGAGTTTGAACAAGCTCTGGGATTTTGTAAAGGACAGGAAAGCCTGCCATGCTGCAATCCATGAGGTTGCAAAGAGTCAAACATGGCTGAGTGACTGAATAACAACAGTCC
Source organism: Tragelaphus eurycerus (assembly GCA_935064755.1). Lineage (NCBI taxonomy): Eukaryota > Metazoa > Chordata > Mammalia > Artiodactyla > Bovidae > Tragelaphus > Tragelaphus eurycerus. Next base: position 286,438 of record CAKXYN010000097.1, on the reverse strand, counting down.
TATGCTATGCTATGCTAAGTCACTTCAGTCGTGTCTGACCAGTCGTGTCCAACTCTGTGTGACCCCATAGACGGCAGCCCACCAGGCTTCCCCATCCCTGGGATTCTTCAGGCAAGAACACTGGAGGGGGTTGCCATTTCCTTCTCCAATGCATGAAAGTGAAAAGAGAAAGTGAAGTCATTCAGTCATGTCCGACTCTTAGTGACCCAATGGACTGCAGCCTACCAGGCTCCTCCGTCCGTGGGATTTTCCAGGCAAGAGTAAAGGAGTGGGGTGCCATTGCCTTCTCCGACAACAGTCCTACTTGATACCAATAACTATATAACACTTAAAATGGAGTCAAAAAAGGTTTTTTTTTTTTTTTCAGTAGGTTTCAATTTTTATATAAGAAGTAACTGAAAAGCCTGAAGAATAAAGAAAATTTTGCAGAAAAAAAAAGGTGGGGATCATTTTAACCAATGGACTTGTAGAGCTTTATGGCAATTTTTAGAAACAGAATGGGTAGAAAGGGGGATAAAAGAACTTTTTTAAACAATAGACTTCAGAGCTTTCTGACAATGGGTAGAAGCAGAATAGGTAGAAACGGGGATAAAATAACTTGAAAAGTGGAAGTTGCTCAATTGTAACCAATTCTGTGCAACCCCATGGACTATACAGTCCATGGAATTCTCCAGGCCAGAATATTGGAGTGGGTAGCCCTTCCCTTTCTCCAGGGCTATCTTCCCTAGCTAGGGATCGAACCCAGGTCTCCCACATTGCAGGCGCATTCTTTACCAACTGAGCTATCAGGGAACTTAAAATATAAATGACAAGCAAAAGATACAACCTAACATAGTTACTCTACAATTGTGCATAACACCTTTTAGTATCTGAAGATCACCCTTCATTCTTAACTAGTGCCTTTGGTGTGCACATCTCAAACTCAGAGATGGCATAAATATGGCTTTAAGTGGTAAATACATGATACAGACAAGAAACAAGTTCAGTACTTTCTCTACTAACCTAAGTCATCAGAAAGATAACAAATGAAAATGTCCATTCTTCAGATCAGATCAGATCAGTCGCTCAGTCGTGTCTGACTCTCTGCAACCCCATGAACTGCAGCACACCAGGCCTCCCTGTCCATCACCAACTCCCGGAGGTCACTCAGACTCACATCCATTGAGTCAGTGACGCCATCCAGCCATCTCATCCTCTGTCGTCCCCTTCTCCTCCTGCCCCCAATCCCTCCCAGCATCAGAGTCTTCTCCAATGAGTCAACTCTTCGCATGAGGTGGCCAAAGTACTGGAGTTTCAGCTTCAGCATCATTCCTTCCAAAGAAATCCCAGGTCTGATCTCCTTCAGAATGGACCGGTTGGATCTCCTTGCAGTCCAAGGGACTCTCAAGAGTCTTCTCCAACACCACACTTCAAAAGCATCAATTCTTTGGCACTCAGCCTTCTTCACAGTCCAACTCTCACATCCATACATGACCACAGGAAAGACCATAGCCTTGACTAGGCGAACCTTTGTTGGCAAAGTGATGTCTCTGCTTTTGAATATGCTATCTAGGTTGGTCATAACTTTCCTTCCAAGGAGTAAGCGTCTTTTAATTTCATGGCTGCAGTCACCATCTGCAGTGATTTTGGAGCCCAGAAAAATAAAGTCTGACACTGTTTCCACTGTTTCTCCATCTATCAAGGAAAATGAATGCAACACATGAGAGAAAACTCTTATCTACCACAGCTATGCAAAATTATAGAGATGGAAACCAAAACAAGAATGCCAACAATAACCAGTATCTCCAGATGTACAGTGAATAGCTAAACTCAAATGAGGAAGTTATTCATTTTGTTTTGCTACTTGTTCAAGACTTGATTTTCATTTTTCCCACTTTTAGGTCATAATGTTGCCCATAAAGTTTTTCATTAAATTTTCATCTTGCAGGCAGGTGATAGTCTTCAAACGTTATAAATTAGTTCCATAATAGGAATCCTTGCTTGAGGCTCTGTCTGCATTTCTGAGTCAGAACATTGTTCAGGATTTCTGCCAGGGAGAATTTTTAGAGGTTGGTGCAGATTCTAGAGTAAGGATTCTTTTCCAGTCTTTTCCCTCCATCCACACTCTTCCCTTCAATCTTTTTGTATTTATTTAAAGAGTCTTGCTCTTCTGGAATTCAAGCTAAGGAACAAAACCAAGCAAACATAGAAACTGACTACCAGAGATAGTATTGCCTATCATGATTTCCTCGAAATACAAAGCAATGTTGAGATCAAATCACTCAATTTTAAGGACATTTACTAAATCTATTAACTGAATTAAATTTATAAGACACTAACTCTCAGTGGCCTGCTGAAATTGTTTTCTATTTAATTTTTAAACTAATTATTCTAATAGCATTATTTTCTTTATATGCTATATACCAAATAAAATTTTCTCCTTAAAAAAGTAGATATTAAAAGCAGATAAAATGAAAACATATTTGGGATACTTTTCTGTACTCAATAATGTATTTAGGGCTAACATATTTAAGAAATAGGAATATTGCTTCAGAAGTAGAGAGTAGGCAAAAATCCAAGCAAGATGTGAAATTCAAACTTCATAAAACTGGGTTAGGGCCTTAAGAACTATGGCGCAAACAAACACAGTAATTGAGAAAATATTCTACCCATTTTCTCTTGATTATCTCAATGTTTTAGACATTGGCCCGACACAGAAGGTGCCCCTGAAACAATCCTGTTTGCTTATGGATTTAAAAGAATTGGGAAATTCAGCATTCCTGGAATGTAGCTACATTTCTCAGAAAACCTATAAATATTTCTCAAATGATATTAAATATATGAAGTGACTCCAAACTAATGAAAATTGAATGTGAGCTGTAGATTTTCCCTAAAGCCTAATGTTTAGAATTTTAATCTACCAAATTCAGTCACCCCTAATTAGAAGACTTCAGCACTATGCAGGCATCTATCACCATGATATGACTCTGGGGAGGCATGTGTGTGTAATTAATCACCACACATACCTGCCGTTTCTTCTTTTCCCTTGTGAAGCTTAGAACGGAGAGAGATGAATAGAATTACCGCTGTGTAAACAATTCCACATCTTAGCCATTCAGTTATTTTACTTCCCTAGAAGAACCTTGCTTTAAAAAGTTGTTAATGTTCATTTTTTCCATTCTTTTTAGTCTGTACACTCATGTGCATTTAATTCTTCTAGCCCCCAAACTACAGAGCTATTTCACTAGAATAGAGGGCATGATGGGGAGCGGGCAGTTTCCTGATTGTCTTATGAAGAATATGCTGTTGTATCTCAAAAGACAGTCTTCCCCCTTGTGAATCCCCAGTACTTATCCATGAGACACCTGTCTTTTCTTTGGAGATTTCTACCCAAGTACTGAGAGAATCTGACCTTTCTTCACTCATAAGATAATGACAAGACTGCCAAGCATGTGCTGCTTCATAATTGCTTTTACAGATCTTTGCCATAAGCTATGATTAAATACTAGGAGAAAGGTCATGAAAAGATAAAACAAAGAAAATGACTTATTTATGGAAATTAATGAATTTAGAATTCTGTAACACCTATGATAAACCACACATACAGTGAGACAATAAGCATTAATGATATTTAAATGTAGAAGAATATTTTTCTGCTGGGCCATTGATAGTTTGAGTATGAGTAGCACCTTTTGCATATTAAATTCTGATATTTGTACTTTGCTGGACAATAATAAGAAAAGCAGTGGGACTTGTCTTTCAGTATAAAATAATAAAGAACTGGTGGCTCAGTTGGTAAAGAATCTGCCTGCAATGCAGGAGACCCAGGTTTGATCCCTGGGTCAGGAAGATCCCCTAGAGAAGCTATTGCCTACCTACCCTAATATTCTTGCCTGAAGAATCCCATGGACAGAGGCTACAGTCCACGGGGTCACAAAGAGTCGGCCATGACTGAGTGACTAACACTTTCACTTTTCAAGGACTCAGTCCTATCGGTTCCCATGGGAATTGTATTCTTTCAGTTACTCTGCTCACATGTGTGTCTCATCCAAAATTTCAAATTCAGAAATTTTCCTACCAAGCAAATCAGAGTAAGCAGAAACAAAATACATCCCTGGGTCCAAGGTTCAAAAACCACTGGAAGTACCAGAGTGGACCATAAATATGGTCAGAGTAAAGAAACTACTGGACTTGAAAAAAAATTTGCTTGTGTGGCAGCTCTTCACTGTAGATAAAGTGATGCATCTTAAGGACATGACACTTGATTTTGGGTGCCTTTGATCTGAAGACAAGAGGTTCCTTTTAAAGCTCTGAGGGGCAGCTCGTAAATGAGAAAGCTTATGTCTGAGAACAGGAACAAAAAGGCCTCTAGTTTAAAAGCTCCAAACTGAATGCAGCAAGAGTAAAATGCAAACCAGAAATTGTTCAAAGACACAAGTGATTCTACCAGAAGCAGAGTAATAGAAATTGGAGTTGTCAGAATTTGGTTTCAAATAACAAAGACACTTAAATGAGCCTTCCTCCTGCAAAGAAAGGAAAAACACAAAATTTTACAAAAGGCCTTTAAAATCACATCATGATTGGATATTCTGCTTCTGCCCGTCTGAAGCTAATTCCTGGGTTCCTTAACAGAAGGAAGCATGTCTATGTTACCAAGACTTTGACAGTTGAGGAGAAAAGGGAAAAGTCAGGAAGAAAATGCCAGTCATGCAATCTTAGCAAAATTTATTTTTCCTGGCTCCAGTGCTTCTCGGGAAACACGTTGTGATGAATCCAAAGTCTTCTCAGATAGGATTTGGGTTACATTCGCAAGAAAAGTTTCCCAATGATATCAAAAGTATATTTTTAAAAACACAATTAATATGAATTCAGGTATATGTAAGATAACTAGTAGGAAGAGTAATGATTAAATTTGTATAAAACATTAAAATGAAGACATGAGCTAATATATTGTGATCTAATGTTTAAAGCAATTTCCCACTCACATTTTGGGAAAGGATTTAGAGAGGACAATGCCAACAGTAGTTTTTATATAAGCATTATAAGATTACCAGTTTTTCCTTTCCTTTGATAGAATCAACCGCCTTCTTTGTAGAAAAATAATCTACTTATGGTCCCTGGGTTGGGAAGACCCTTGGAGAAGGGAAAGGCTACCCACTCCAGCATTCTGGCCTGGAGAATTCCATGGACTCTAGAATCCATGAGGTCACAAAGAATCAGAGATGACTGAGCGACTTTGACTTTATGATTTCTAAATAAAGGCAGCAACAGAAAGAGAAGAATTAAATAGCAGCAATGTTACCAGCAGTACAAAGGAAGCATTTTATGAAGTGAGGCAAAGAAAATGTCCAATTGTCTGCACCTTTAAAAACAAAAGCTTTGAAAAGGAGAATAATGCATTATCTTGGTTGAAAGATTTTTTTGTAGAGTACTCATGTTTTAGGTTGTCCTTTCACCCAATAGTGCTGACTCATCAGTTTGAGGAAATGAATAAATTCAATGCCAGGTACAGAGTCACGTTCTTTGTGGGAACTCAGTAAACATTAATCAAGGGAGCTGATGAGAATTTACAAAGAAGAAAAGCTGTATTGTCCACCTATTTGTGACATATAATAAAGATTGCATTAGCCCTGGCATTGAAAACATGGGCTACATGTGGCTGTCTTTCTAACTTTGGCAACCCTTTTTCCAAATGGAAGATGACCCCTTTGGCAGATGAATAATTCTATCTTCTATTTCTAATCACATTACCTTGCAAAGTTCCCTTTAAAGAAAAAGGAGATACTCAAGTACCAACAGTTACGTTTATCCAACATTTCAGAGAGATTTAACATCTTCCTAAATTATAAAAATGATATTGCTTAACTCTTCAGTACTCAAGTTGCAATAATTGGATCTGAAGATTTAATATGTTCACAGTTACACATTTTGATAATTTGACAGATAAATACTTAGGGAATTTGCTATGAGCCAGGCTATCACAAAAATGAATACCACTTCTTTCAATTATTAAACTTATTATTTCTTAGCTGGTACATTGCATACTAATAAGGTAGTGGGATGAGGGAGAGAGGTGGGAAGACACAGGTTCCTTAAGAAAGGTGAGAGAAAAAAATAACATCCAGATATCTAGAAGGTACTTTATGACACCTCATTTCACTCAATCTTTAACATTCACCTCACTCCACTGAGATAAAAGGGATTACCTGTCTTCTCTATATTTTTATGTTTCTTTCTTAACACATGAAAAAATTCTTGGCTTAAAGTTATGTGATTCTCCTAGAAATTAAATTATGTAACCAGAATTTGAAGCTGTGTCTATTTTACTTCTGATATAGTATACCAGTATAACTATGGTGGTTATAATTTTAACCACATTGCCTTAGGATCTAGAGGGAACACTTCTGCTATCAAATCCCTACTCAACAGTGTTATATCATTCATAGCTATAAAACAGACTAATGGTTCCAGGAACCCATAGCAACAAGTTTGAACTAATGGCCCACTTTGCTCAATGACACAGTCATTTCAAATCCCACTGTTTACCATTGCTTATTGTGGGGGACTATTCATCATTTCCAGAAACTAGGCATCCCAGTTAATGCATTATCCCCTGAACTCTAATTTCCTTGCCATCCTGGACATCTCTTAATCTGTTCTCATCTTTCATCCCTTTTGTGAAGGCCAAGATTAAGGCACTGTGCCCTTGGAAGCTCTGAACCAGTAATTAACAAGCCATAAATCTTTAGTCTTTTACTTATGTTCACCTCTTGACCTTATCTAAAATTTAACTCTCTGCTGAGGATAATGCTTTGCCTGTACCCCTCAGATCTAGGAAGCAGATAGGAAGTCCTCAATTCTTAAAACTTTTATTTTAAGCACATCACTTTTCTACTATCACGTCTGACTGATTCATTTTATCCTACCATAGTTATTTTCATCCTTCATCAGCACCATCTTTCCTGCACTTCCATTTTCACTCAGTTAGTATATACTGCTGCTGCTGCTAAATCACTTCAGTTGTGTCCGACTCTGTGTGACCCCATAGACAGAAGCCCACCGGGCTCCCCCGTCCCTGAGATTCTCCAGGCAAGAACACTGGAGTGGGTTGCCAGTGTATACTGAGCCATCATTAAAAAGAAAAAAAAAAAAACTGCATTGAAAATATTGACAACTCCCTTTCCACTCAACTTCTATGAGTTTGAGCAAGCTCTGGGAGTTGGTGATGGACAGGAAAGCCTGGAATACTGCAGTTCATGGGATGACAAAAAGTCAGACACGACTGAGTGACTGAACTGAACTCTATCATGCTTTAATGCAGGATCTTCTATCTCTACATCTGCCACAAAACTGCTAGCTGTAGCTGGGGAGAAATATTACAAGCATGGTGATCTGTTTCACTAATAATTCCTAACTGCAAACAAATAGCAGTGCTACCAAGTAAACCTACTATTTTTTGTTGGTACTTTGCCAACAAAGGTTCATCTAGTCAAGGCTGTGGTTTTTCCTGTGGTCATGTATGGATATGAGAGTTGGACTGTGAAGAAAGCTGAGCACCGAAGAATTGATTCTTTTGAAGTGTGGTGTTGGAGAAGACTCTTGAGAGTCCCTTGGACTGCAGGGAGATCCAACCAGTCCATTCTGAAGGAGATCAGCCCTGGGATTTCTTTGGAAGGAATGATGCTAAAGCTGAAATTCCAGTACTTTGACCACCTCATGCGAAGAGTTGACTCATTGGAGAAGACTCTGATGCTGGGAGGGACTGAGGGCAGGAGGAGAAGGGGACGACAGAGGATGAGATGGCTGGATGGCATCACTGACTCGATGGATGTGAGTCTGAGTGAACCCTGGGAGTTGGTGATGGACAGGGAGGCCTGGCGTGCTGCGATTCATGGGGTCACAAAGAATCGGACACGACTGAGCGACTGATCTGATCTATGTTCTTTATCTTTCAAGTTCTCACCACCTTCCTTTCCCACCACCCTTCACTCTCATGTAATGACTCCATTTTATGCTTCCTTGAAAAATCAAATCTAACTCTGAAAACAAACTATTTTCTCTACTTGTTGCTCTTTAGTCGCTAAGTCATGTCCAACTCTTCATGACCCCATGGACTGTAGCCCACTAAGCTCCTCTGTCCCTGGGATTCCCCAGGCAAGAATACTGGAGTGGGTGACAATTTTTGACTCCAGGAGATCTTCTTGATCCAGGGATCAAACCTGAGTCTCTTACACTGGCAGACAGGTTTTTTTTTACCACTGAGCCACCAGGGAACCCCCTGCTTTTTCCTATAATCCAACATAAATTTCTATCTTCTGTCTTTTCTCTTAACTCTTACTTTTATCAAAATCTCTTCTTTTTCCTTGGTTCTGGATAATATTCATTTGATTTTAGTCAAAACTTTAGCTTATTCACTATTCACCATTCTCTTTTAAATCATCATATTATTCTGCCACTCCACTGGATTATTGACATTAGCTGGTCTACTGTCTCCTACTAAATGAATTATAACTCTACTATACAAAAAACAAAAACAAAAAAAAATTAATTCTTGATGACACAACCCCTTCAGTGACAGGTCATTTTCTATTTATCTTTATAGAAAAATATTCAAATCGTCTTTTACAATTCGTGTCTGATTTTCTTATCTTCTATTTACTTGTTAACCAATTTTAGCTGCACTTCTCTCCTCACAATTAATGTGACTATACTAACTTAGTTGATAAAAACAATACATTGCCAAACTTACCGATATTTCTTTAGCCTCATCTTACTTGAAATCTCATCAACTTCGCTTCTTTATCGAAAGGTTCCTCTCTTGAATTCTTTGAAATCACACATTCCTGACTTTCCTCTCCTCTCCCTTTCCCTCCTTCCTGGGCCCCCTTTTCAGGATATACCTACTTAGACGTGCTCCTGAGATTAAGCTGGAAGGCTTTTCGTTCTTTTCTATCTACCTTGAACCCAGGTGATTGCATCTAATACCATGACTATAAACAATTTTTGTATATGATGAGTGCTCATTTTATATGATCAGATGATTAATCCAATATTTTATTTTACATCTTCAGTTGGACATAAAATCAGTATCTCAAGTTTATCATGTCTGCTGCTGCTAAGTCACTTCAGTCATGTCCGAGTCCATGCGACCCCATAGATAGCAGCCCACCAGGCTCTGCTGTCCCTGGGATTCTCTAGGCAAGAGTACTGGAGTGGGTTACCATTGCCTTCTCCGTTATCATGTCTAGTATGCATTATATCTTATATCCCTTCTAAGTAAATAACATTGTAGAGCTCACAACTTGGGAAATGTTTATTTTTCTCACTCATGTGTTCCTCCTCCAACACATCATCACATGCTTTTAGGATTAATTCAGGGCTTCCCATTGTCCAATGATCAAGTCTCTGCACTTCCACTGCAGGAGATACGGTTTGATCCTTGGTTGGGGAAGTTCCATATGCCCTGAGGTGCTGCCAAGGAAGAAAAAAAAAAAAGGAATAACTCAAATATTTCTAAATATGCCAAATTTCCTGCCATGATTTCCGGGCCCCATTAAATCAGTTTTTCATACAGTATTTAGAATGACAGGATTTTTTGTTGTTGTTAGTCCCTAAGTTGTGTCCGGTTCTTTTGCTTCCCAGGATCCTCTGTCCATAGGTTTTCCAGGCAAGAATCCAGGAGTGGGTTGCCATTTCCTTCTCCAAGGGATCTTCCTGACCGACCCAGGGTTTGAACCCGTGTCTCCTGCATTGGCAAGAAGATTCTTTACCACTGAGCCACCAAAGCCAGTCAAATAATGCCTCTTTCCAGCTATAAAAATTCCTCAGTTACTACAGTTTTTTAAAGCATAGTATCCAAACTTCTTGCTCCAGCCATTAGGCCTACCAGCTGTCTCACCTGATTCTGAATTCTTCTCATTCACCATCCTACAGTCATAAGACTCTCGTTCCTCTTCCTTGTTTTGGGACCCTGCCTCTTGCCCTTTCCATTCTTTCCTTGCACTATTTTCTTAGGGACCTGGCAGTACTGATTCTTGTGTGTTTCTTGTCTCTTAGCTCATGTCTCATTCGTAGAGAAGCTCTTCATTTTCATACGTTGTAAAATCCTTACCCAGGATTCTATCACATTATCTTGTTTATTCATTTTATTGCAAAATATGTTGTAATATTATTTTAATTTTCCATTTAAATTTAAATTCAGTCAGAATACGGGTCTTGTCTATTCTGATAAGATGAAACCTAAAGCTTTCTTGCCCAGAACAGACACTTGCACACAATAGGTGCTTAAGAATGATTTGTTAAACTAGAGAATGAGTCCATGGATGTGTCATTTTCCAGGGTTATCAGTAACAGAACTATCAGATCAGACCATATCAGATCAGTCTCTCAGTCATGTCCAACTCTTTGCGACCCCATGAAACGCAGCACACCAGGCCTCCCTGTCCACCAACAACTCCCAGAGTTCACTCAGACTCATGTCTATCGAGTCAGTGATGCCATCCAGCCATCTCATCCTCTGTCGTCCCCTTCTCCTCCTGCCCCCAATCCCTCCCAGCATCAGAGTCTTTTCCAATGAGTCAACTCTTTGCATGAGGTGGCCAAAGTGCTATAAACGCTAGGAAAAAGAGACTGTGGTACCCAAAATTCAAAAGCTTATTACAGTTTTCATACGAATTAACTTTTACAAGTGTGATAATGAAGATGTTGCTATTTCTATCATATCAACAGAGACAGCTAATCGTTCAGAATGTGGGCAACATGAGCCTCAGAAGTGAGACCTGAAAGGTCCAAAGGAACTATGTTTTTACTTCAGAAATTATAACTTAAAATTTCATCTTCATACCATTTTTGGAAACATCTCAGGTTTCCTAAAAAAGTTGCTGGATCCACATTCTATACACTAAGTCTATGTTTTGACTTAATCACATGGTCTATATGACAGAGTTGGGAATAGTTACATCAATGGAATTTCTACTTTATTATAGGCTTTTTAAATATGAGTCCATTTCAGAGATGCTACTAGCGTTTAGCTCTAGCATTACTCCCCCTTTATTGTTTTATAGATTTAATCCTTTCTTGGTGTCCAAACCTTTAAATTCTGTTTCCACTTTGAAAATAATGAGTAATTATAGAGAATGGATGGAAGGTTTGTTAAGACAGTGTTCAGCGAAAAGATATTTAGAAATACATTGGTACACTTCACAATGATTACCCTTCATTTATATATATATTTACTTATAATATAAGTGCAGGTATTGGTCCCATCACTACATGGGAAATAGATGGAGAAACAGTGGAAACAGTGTCAGACTTTATTTTTCTGGGCTCCAAAATCACTGCAGATGGTGACTGCAGCCATGAAATTAAAAGACGCTTACTCCTTGGAAGGAAAGTTATGACCAACCTAGATAGCACATTCAAAAGCAGAGACATCACTTTGCCAACAAAGGTTCACCTAGTCAAGGCTATGGTCTTTCCTGTGGTCATGTATGGATGTGAGAGTTGGACTGTGAAGAAGGCTGAGCGCCGAAGAATTGATGCTTTTGAACTGTGGTGTTGGAGAAGACTCTTGAGAGTCCCTTGGACTGCAAGGAGATCCAACCAGTCCATTCTGAAGGAGATCAGCCCTGGAATTTCTTTGGAAGGAATGATGCTAAAGCTGAAACTCCAGTACTTTGGCCACCTCATGAGAAGAGTTGACTCATTGGAGAAGACTCTGATGCTGGGAGGGATTGGGGGCAGGAGGAGAAGGGGACGACAGAGGATGAGATGGCTGGATGGCATCACTGACTCGATGGATGTGAGTCTGAGTGACCTCCGGGAGCTGGTGATGGACAGGGAGGCCTGGCGTGCTGCAGTTCATGGGGTCACAAAGAGTTGGACACGACTGAGCGACTGATCTGATCTGATCTGATATTAATTAATCTAGAATCTGCAGGTGCCCAGTGATGATCCTTCTTCAATTAAAGAGTTTTTAGAAGACAGGTCTTCGTGGATCTCTTATGTTTCTGCCTGTCTTGCTAACAAGGCAGTAGCTGCCCTTTTTTCCAGACTCTTTTCAAGGATGTCTGTATAGGAAATAACCTTGGAAAATAGACATAGCACTTCCCTCTGACGCACTAAGAAAAAAATTGAAATTGCCTATGCTTGGAGTTCCTCTTTTGTAACAAAACATATTCCTTTGCAGTTATCATCAGGCCCTCTTTTCATTACCATGTGAGGATGCAGTTTGGCAACTGATGCAAAGTAATGAAATTGTGGTTACTGCCACTGCTCTGTGGAGAAGGGAATGGCAACCAATCCCAGTACTCTTGCCTGGAAAATCCCATGGATGGAGGAGCCTGGTAGGCTACAGTCCATGGGGTCGGGAAGAGTCCAACACAACTGAATGACTTCACTTTCACTTTTCACTTTCATGCACTGGAGAAGGAAATGCAACCCACTCCAGTGTTCTTGCCTGGAGAATCCCAGGGACAGAGGAGCCTGGTGGGCTGCTGTCTATAGGGTCGCACAGAGTTGGGTATGACTGAAGCTACTTAGCAGCAGCAGCAGCTACTGCTATGAGTTATCAACTCTTTGCTCTTTAGCCTGGGAGTTATGTGCCTTCTACCAGCATCTATATAGTGATGGCAGACTAAATTGTTTGCTTGTGAATAGGTTAAAATTTGAGATCCTTCATAGTTCTTGATAGTAATCATTTTTTATATAGTAGTCTATAGCCTCATCAATGACTTTTATTTCCTATGTGACATTATGCGTTTATCTCTTGTTATTAACTATTTGCATATATCTGTTTACATATATATATCACTATATGTATTGTATAAACTAAATTCCATTAAAGTGAAATTCTACTGTACTGTGCAAATATCTTCCACTGTCTATTTTCTTTCTGTCTTTTAAAAATTAACCCTGACCTTTTTTTTTTTTGCTCTATTCTTGGAAAGATGTGAAAATAAACATCTGTGTTTTGAATTAAGTTTAGCAATTATTGTTTTGGAGATATGTTCCAACAAGAATACTGAAGTGTTTGCTCTGATAAAAATCACATTGGGGACATTTGAGCATTTTCTGTACAAAATATTGTAATTTGAGAGCTTCTGTGCATTTAGTCCAGAAGAACCTCAGAATGAGTTAATTTACTGAAAAAAGGTCAGTCTCTGTTACATAGCAAACTGACTAGGAAACACATAAAATACAATAATACCACAAAGACTAGCTTTTCCTCCTAGCTGTATTTTCTTGGGTAAATATTTCAACCTCTCTCAGTAACAGTTTAGAGCAGGTAGATTTAGAACCCAATTTGTAATCCTTTCAACTACATTCCTGCCAATGATATGTTTTCCTTTGCCTTATTGCCCCACCCTAAAAATCAATCCATACATCTGGCTTTTTTTAATCTGAACTAATAAGCAATTGCAAATAAAATCACATAATCACACAGACATGTGCTCCTCTGTATGTATAGACTACCATCTCTAGAAGTCATTTAATACTTTCTGGAAATTCTTTATATTTCCAAGGCTTCTTTCTAACATGTTATCCAGCTACTTCATACCTCTATTTCCCTTCTCAAACCTTCCTTTCCTTCTTCTTTTCACATCCTGATAACCTCTTCTAGCCTCCTAAACCTGAACCTAGAAGCAGGTTTTTCTGCATCCGTATCTTCTGGTTTCATTCCTTTTGCTCAGGCTCAACTCTCTTTAGTGGCTTCGGATTCCATCTTCTCCTGCTTCTCAGAACTATCGTACTATTGACTTCCTCTCTTTTATTATATTTTACTTTTTTTGTATCAATACCTTCTATATTTTTCTTTTATTGCTGCTGTAACAAATTACAGCTTTAGTGGTTTAGAACAAGACAAACTTATTATATCAGAAATTGATCTTTAAGGGCTAAAATTAAGGTGTCAGTAGAACTCTGTTTCTCATGGAGGCTTTAAAAGGGAATCTGTTTCCTTGCCTTTTCCAAATTCTAGAGGATACCTTGAGTTCTCCCCTTGTGGACCCCATAAACCAATCATGCTTCCAATCTCTTACTTTTTATTTGACAGGAGACTTCTTCTTAGAAGAACCCTCTTAGCGTTGAGCCCACCCAGAAAATCCAGGAATATCTTTCCAACTCAAGATACTAAACTTAATCACACCTGCAAAGTCACTTTTGCTATGTAAGTTAACACATTCACAGGTTTCAGGATGACGGCATAAACATCTTTGGGGAACCATTGTTTTATCTGCCGTACTTTCCTATCACTACTGCTTGACGTTCATTCCTTTCCTGTTCTTACGCCATAACCCTACATTGTGGTCATCTCATTTCTGACTACTTCAGAGCCAATATTGAGTTGTCTGCATAATTTTTTTCCTATTCTCTCCCTATATATACACACACACACCCATTCTATGGAAACCAATTATATTAATTCCATTAATGAATTTTTAATTGCAAAATAATTTTAAATTCTTACCTTACTTGACTTTTCAGCAACATATATATCACCGACAACACACTGATTCTTGAATATATTTCTGTAGGCTTCTATGACATATAATTTTCTGGTTTTCCATCTGTGACTTATTCTTTTGAAATTTACTTTCAACATCTTTTTCTGCTTAATATTTACAAGATAGTTTTTCTCTGATTTTTGTTCTTAGCTTTAATCTCTACTTACTGTACACAGTCTCTCTAACTTATCTCAAAAATTCTTATCATTTCAAATTCTTTATTTTTTAATTTTTATTGGAGTATCAGTTCAGTTCAGTTCCGTTGCTCAGTCGTGTTCGACTCTTTGCGAGCCCCTGAATCGCAGCACACCAGGCCTCCCTGTCCATCACCAACTCCTGGAGTTCACCAAAACTCATATGCATCGAGTCAGTGATGCCATCCAGCCATCTCATCCTCTGTTGTCCCCTGCTCCTCCTGCCCCCAATCCCTCCCAGTGTCAGAGTCTTTTCCAATGAGTCAACTCTTCTCATGAGGTGGCCAAAGTACTGGAGTTTCAGCTTCAGAATCAGTCCTTTCAATGAACACTCAGGACTGATCTCCTTTAGGATAAACTAGTTGGATCTCCTTGCAGTCCAAGGGACTCTCAAGGGTCTTCTCCAACACCACAGTTCAAAAGCATCAATTCTTCAGCACTCAGCTTTCTTCACGGTCCAACTCTCACATCCATACATGACCACTGGAAAAACCATAGTCTTGACTAGATGAACCTTTGTTGGCAAAGTAATGTCTCTGCTTTTGAATATGCTATCTAGGTTGGTCATAACTTTCCTTCCAAGGAGTAAGAGTCTTTTAATTTCATGGCTGCAATCATATAGTTGATTTATAATGTTGTTTTAGTTTCAGGTGTACAGAAAAGTGAATAAGTTATACATATACACGTATCCACTCTTTATTTAGATGATTCCCCTATATAGGGAAGTGACCCCTATATGGGAAATGACCCCACTTAGTTCATTGCAGAGTATTGAGTAGAGTTCCCTCTACTATAAAGTAGTTCCTTATTAGTTATCTACTTTATACATAGTACTGTGTATATGTCAATCCAAATCTCCCAATTTATTCCTCTCCTTTCAGCCACTGGTAACCACAAGTCTGTTTTCTACATCTGTGACTGTATTTCTCTTTTCCAAATAAGTTCTTTTGTACTTTTTGTACTTTTTTTGTATTCCACATACAAGAATACAAGAATATGTATTCCAATAAGACCAAAAGAAGTGAAAAATTGGAGGTCAATTTTCCTATCTTACTATGATTACCAAAACAGTTCTTATTTGTTCTGTGTAAATAGAAGACAATGGTGGAAATGATATTAGAGTAAAAGTTTAAGGGAGAGATATATCCAAAAAAAGGTGTATTTTTTCGGTAAATGAAATAGCAGTGTGGTACATGATGCTAGAAACAATTGAAAAACTAGCTTCTGGAAATGGTGAAAGTGGATCAGAATGGGAAATACTTCTCCACCATATAATTTTGTCCTAATGTTTATCATTATCAAGTTCATCAGAGCTATTGGGTGGTAGGGTGAGCCTGAACTGGTTTACAGCACTGCTCAATTATCTGGACGTTATTATCCTTCATTATATGAGGATCATCATTGTCTTGAAGCAAAATTTACATGCTCAACATGCTAATATGATAGGGAATTGAAACAGATAAGCATCTTAATTTGATTAATTAAAAAAATTTAACTGTAAATTTTAGTTTACAAATTTTAGTAAAGAAGAGCCCAGGACCCTCTTCTTTGTTATGCAAATGAAAGTATGACTTTGCTTTTGCAAATGAGGAGTATGACTCCTGATTTTTCTTTCCACAAATTGATTCTGCCCTACGTTCATCTAGCTGCATTAACCTAAGAGCATTTCCCATATATTTAAAGACACAAACAGGAAGATTAAGTTAGATAAAAACTTACAAACCCTATGAGAGTTAGAAAACTTATGCTAAATGATGAAACATAAAATCAATTACAAAATAAGGCAATTGAAAGTCCAAGAAAACTGTGTGATCATAACTAGCACCCAGGAAGAAACAATCTGTATGCTGGGCACAGATATGGGATCAGCACAAAAGACAGATGTTTTCCCTAGCACTATTATATAACCTTATTTGGGTACAGCTGGGGGGACATTGTCAGTCAGATCCAGACAGTGTTCATTAGAGAAGCAGTGACAAGTGATAACAGAAACTCATTTTTCCCTTCCAAGAACTATCTGCTAAAGCAGAGTTGTCAGTCAGCCTTTGGGAATCTTTGCCCACGTGCAGATGTTACTATTCTCCTAGTGCATAATCAGATCTGTCATTAACACCGCCACAGTCTTCTATATTTGAGCAGAGAAGAGAGTGTTTTCCTCTTATGGGCGAATCGAAGTGTTTTGCTATGCCCTAGTCAAAAATAAAATGGAAATTATTTCTGGGATCTCATTTATGTTTTATATGATCTTGGGTGAAAATTGAGGTTCCTTCTAAATGTTATGGTAAGTTTTCCAATTTGGCTGAATATTTCCCTGCCTTAAAAACTGGAGGGCTAATTAAGAAGGTAATAGACCTTTCCTCAACAGAGTGAGGAAAGGCCTATTACCTTCACTATATTACCTTTGACTATAAAATCTCACTATTTGCTGAATGTTTTCCCTCAAAGTTTAAAAAAAAAGAAAGGGAAGAAAGTCATCTCAAAGACCTATTCATTTTTTCAGCTTGTTCTGGTTTTGCTAGTTAGAGATGGAATGATTAATTAACTTGTGGTTAAATGTTGATTTCCTGTTCTGAAGAGCAAAGATAATGTGTTATTAATAATAAATAACATAAATTGTTAGACACAGAATAGGCACTCAGGATATACAGAATCTAAAAGATACATAACCAGGGCATATCATGATAAACATGACTTAATTTTTATCCCCTAAATGATAAAAGAAACCATCACAAGTGCTAACCCTTCTTTTCGGCACACTGTAGACTGCACTCCCAATACCCCTATTTGAGTTAGGTGTGTTTGGATGACTTGCTTCATTTATGAAATGTGGACAGAGGTGTTGTTTTACCTTTTGCATGGAACCCTGAAGAACCAGTGCATCATGTGTTGGTACTTTATTCCCTGTTAGTTGCCATAACAATCCTGAAAGAATGAGATAGGGCCTCTGTCAGCCCTATGGACCTTCAGTTAACAGAGCCTCCTACCAACCCACATCAAACATCTGGTATGAATGCAAAATAAACACTTAATATTTTTAGCCATGAAGTTTAGGGATTATTTGCTATTGCAGAGTAACCTAGCTACCCTGACTTACATGAAGTAAGATCAGAACTGAATTTGAAAGAATGAATAAGAGTTAATTAGAAACATGGAAAGGAGGAGTGTTTAGACAAAACAGGGTATCAAAAGCAAAGAACAGGCAGATTTCAAAGTCTGTCATTTGGGGATAAAACACAAAATTAGTAACTTGGGTTTGATAAAATCAGCAGAGAAATCTCCTCAAAAAATAGGTTTTTTTACCACATATTGAAGACATGAGCAGAACTGGTGGAGTTGTTGAGGGAATATGGGATGAAGGAAATGTCAAGCATATGTTGGATAGAATGAGATTCTACTTTTCCTGGAGAGCATATGCTCCTTGGAAATCTCTGCTCTACTCATGTGATTCCTTTCTGTGGCCCATGGCAATTGCAAATCTGTGAAAATTCCTCACATTCAGCTTTTGACCTCTTAGATAATCTTCAGATCTTTGCTTTTTATAATCTACAGGTATTTCAAAAACTGCACAGGAAAATTAAGCCAGAAAAAAATTTACAGATGTTAAGAGCTTTAGTGATATTAATGGTCTAGTTCCAACTGCAAAGCAGTGCAAATGAGGAATAAGGTTGAAATGTAAACAAACAGAAGTTGTATCATATTACACTTATTTAATATTAATGTATACACTTTTGAGGCTTCCTTGGTGCCTCAGTGGTAAAGAATCCTCCTGGAATGCAGGAAATGCAGGAGCTACAGGTTTGATTCCTCGGTCAGGTTGGCAAGATGCTCTGGAGGAGGGCATCATAATCCACTCCAGTATTCTTGCTGGGAAAATCCTATGGACAGAGGAGCCTGGTGGGTCATGGTCCATGGGATCACAAAAAGTCAGACATGACTGAGCACACAGCCATACACTTTTGAATTACTATTTTGAATATAGATGTTGTTTTTCCCTAGTTAAAGCTTTATGTAAAATGTAAAAGAATGAATCTTGAAAATGTTGATGGTTAAAACAGAAGGATACAGTGCTCTCTTTCAGTCGGTCAACCCAAGTACAGCATAACTTACAGTACTTAAGTGCTGGTAGAATTTTACAGCAGTTTAGTGTTAGATAACCTGCATCTTGATTATGTGGAGATTCTCAGTGTGTTATCTGGGTTCTAAGTTTATACCTTCATTGAGCATAAAACAAGGAAGGGCTCCTGCTCAAATCCCTTTGGCCCAAAGTTCTTTGCATAGCATCTGTTACAGTAGATTTCACCTTCTTTCATAGTCAGTGTAGTTGATACCAGACTCTTGCCACACTTGGCACATCAGAAACAATTTTGTGCCTGAGCTTTCCAGTTCCAATTACCTTCTCAGCAGCATATATAAAGTTCCCATATCTGGAACACTTCTCATCATCTCCTTATTTATGAGTATTTCTAGACATGCTGGCATTGGTTGTCGTCCTCTAAGTTTGGATGCCCAGTCTCTCACTACTATCCATCTAGACCATGCCAGTGCCCCTGCTGCACCTCAGCTTTTTGGCCCATTCTTCTTTCCATAGCAGATTTGCAGTGGGTCTTTGATCAGGAAATTCAGCAGGCCTGCTATGGAAATTTCTCCTGTGGAATCATGAATAGAAAGTGATAGAAGCTTCTCCCAACCTCTTATGCAGGATTCATGATGCTTCTATAAGCCCCAGCTTATTTCCATTCCCTGGACCAGCTTTTGGAGTTGGAGGAAGGGCCATGCAAATGCGTGCCCCACCTCCACAGGAAGCTGGGCAGAGGGAAGAGATGGACCTGTGGGTGTTAGGGAGCCAGGAGAGTTTTTACAAGTTTGTGTGTATTGCATGTAATGAAACCTTTAGAGTTGCTATGAAATCTTTCTCTAACAGAATTTATGTTTTTTCTGAATAATCTTATATTATCTTAAAAATGATGAATTTACATACTCAATTGCTAAATATTGGTCCTTAAAAGGCACCTATTATTTTCAAATTCATTAATGTTATTTGAAATTGTTCTTCCTTAAGAACTACATTTATTCTTAATACGATGCCTGTTCAATTCTACTTCAGATTCTTTAAAATATAATAACTCTCTTGGGAAAATAAAACAGTCCAAACAAAATGTGCAAACTAATTTAATTGAAAGAGAAAGTGTTAGTCTCTCAGTCGTGTCCAACTCTTAGCCCACCAGACTCCTCTGTCCAAGGAATTCTCCAGGCAATAATACTGGAGTGGGTAGCACTTCCCTTCTCCAGGGAATCTTCCTGACCCAGGAATCAAACCCAGGTCTCCTGCATTGCAGGCAGATTCTTCACCATATGAGCCACCAGGGAAACCCAATTTGGTTATCAGTCTTCAAAATAACAGTGAAATTTCACTATTTGGTTGTTGTATAATTAGTATGGAAATAAATGGACTATAAATAATCAGGCTTGTGGAGTATAAATCTAAACCTGTCAGGCTTAGCTAGTTAGAAACTGCTTTTGTGTGTATGTATTTTCATTGGTCATAAAATGTCTGCAGAACTGCTTCCATGTCACTTTTAAGTAGCTGAACTCTCTATATGCATATCCCCTGAGGATATTGGAAATAGAACCCCCCCCCCAAAAAAAAATTAAGTACCAGATTGTCTAGAAGCATAAACACAAGCGGGGGTAAAATTTTACCTTTAGCTATATTAATGCAAATCTGGTCACAGTCATGAATATATTATTTTTAATCTCCTGAGTCTGAGATTGCCATATCAGAAATAGAATTTAGCCCATTTATCCTATGGATATAACACATTACAATATGTACCAGAGAACTCATCTTCTTTTGATTTCTTTTTATTGGTATTACAAAATAGAGCCAGCTTATTTTCTTATAGAATCGGAGAACAATCTCCAACCCTAAAATGGTAAGGGACTATGATTCCCGTGTAAACTAGAGTGGTGCTTGACCTTGCTAACCCTGGCAGACTCCCCCTCCAGAGTTATCACACAAAACAAGTTGATTGAATTGATCAGTGAACTCAGCCAATCACTGATTGATTCCATGAAGCAATCATACTTCCCATGATGATTAGTTTTTCAACCTTGATAAAGTTGCATGTTAGTATTGTATAGACACAGTTCAGATTTCCCAGACTTTACTTAGGGCCCTTTTTTATTTGGTTACATTTCCCACTAATGTGTAGCTGAATAGTATGTGTGTGTGTGTGTGTGTGTGTGTGTGTGTGTGTGTGTGTGTTAAAAGGGGGGCAGGGCTTTGTAGTCCTCAGATATCGTGCATTATATTGTACTATTATGTATACTTACTCTGTCCACTCAAAATTCAGAAACTATAGATAAAAATTAAACATGATAGGCAAGAAAATGTAATGGTTTGGGATTTCCATTTAAAATGGAAACACACCAAGAGAATATGAACCCGTCTTCATTAATATTTTAGTTTATATTCACATTGCTGACTTACCTATCAGAAATAGTCTTTGTTCCTGTCATTTATTTTACTTGTTTTCATGTACTCCACAGCATAATTGCAGATGGACCTCCTGGGATGGTGAGATGTTCTGTATATACACACTAGACAACCTCTAAATGACAGTGAATTTACTTGTCTAAGAGTTGACTTTGAAGGAGCGAGATTATGAATCATAATAATCAAAGTGTTGGGTCCCCATGCATGAATATAATGAATGCTTACTGAGTAGTTACATTAGCAAAGCACAATCCATGTTTTACATGAATTACTTTCATTTAAGCATCTCAACAGTCCGATAAGATATGCACTGTTTACTGTTGCTGTTCAGTCAATCAGTTGTGTCTGACTCTTTGCAGCTCCATGAACTGCAGCACGTCAGGCTTCCCTGTCCTTCACGGTCTCCTTGAGTTTTCTCAAACTCATGTCCACTGAGACACTGATGCCGTACACCCATCTCATCCTCTGTCACCCCCTTCTCCGTTTGCGCTCAGTCTTTCCCAGCATCAGGGTCTTTTCCAGTGGGTCAGCTCTTCACATCAGGTGGCCAGAGTATTGGAGCTTCAGCTTCAGCATCAGTCCTTTCAATAAATATTCAAGGTTGATATCCTTTAGGATTGACTGTTTTGATCTCCTTGCAGTCCAAGGGACTTTCAAAAGTCTTCTCCAGCACTACAGTTTAAAAGCATCAATTCTACAGTGCTCAGCCTTAATTATGGTCCAACTTTCACATCCATACGTGACTAATGGAAAAACCATAGCTTTAACTATATGTACCTTTGTCAACAAAGTGACGTCTCTGTCCTCTAATACACTCTCTAGTTTTGTTATAGCTATTCTTCCAAGGAACAAGCATCTTTTAATTTCATGGCTGCAGTCATAGTCCACCTTGATTTTGGAGCCCAAGAAAATGAAATTAGACACTGTTTCCACATTTCCCTCATTGTTATTGCCCATTATTTGTACATGAGGAAAGTAAGTCTTGGAATGCTTAAGTCATTACTTACACCTGCTTAACTTGTATTCTTTATTTTTCAATTTTATTAAGAAGTAATTGATATATATAATGATATAAGTTTAAGGTGTACAACATGATGGTTTGACTTACATATATTGTGAAATGATCACAATAATAGGTTTAGTTAACCTTTATTTCATTTAAACACAATAAAAGAAAACAAATTCTCCTTGCAATGCTTAATGTGTGTTTTTAAGCAACATGCTATAACAATGTGGGATTTTTGTTTCAAAATGTATGAGTTCCTTGAGCAGGAAGACTATATAGTTATGTAATCACCAATATAAAAATCAAAGCAAGCCTTTATTCTCTTTTTAACACTAGCCACACATAAAAGTGAAAAATGGACGTCTCGGTGTTGTCAACCATGCATTTTTTGTTGTAAGATTCATAGAATGAATATAATACCATGATCAAAAAGTAGAAGGGGAATGCTGTGGAGAAAGACTGAAACGGGACAAGCAGTATTTTCTAAGCTTATCACATGACTGCACTTGAAATCTCAGATAATAGACTGTTTAAAGAATCAGAGCTAATAGGCCAGTTCATTTCTTTACATAAGGTGTTCTTATTCTTCTCAGATATAAATTAGCCCAATCATATTAAATATCACGCACTGTATGTAGAGCTGGGTAATGATCTCCATCAAATAATGAGTGCAGAGGGTTCACTTCACTCAGAGTGCCTCTGTTCCAGCTGTTTCTACTTATCTTAATTTTCCTAATTGGGTTACAATTAGGCTGTGATTGAAACATTAACATGGGAATTGGAGCTTTTCAACAAAAGGGTTTACTTCTTTTATTGTTTTGTGGTTCTCAACTTTCAGAGGCCTATTTCTTGCTACATGTTAATTTAAAAAAATTACAAAGTATTTACGACAAGCTTATGGCACACAAAGAATAACCTATTTACATCTGTATAGAACCAACAATTTGACTGTAAGAAAAACACTATTCAGGAATTTTTTTTTTCACTTTTGACTAAGGCATGAGATATTTATTTTAAAACTATTATTTTTGTTTCTGACATCCTCCCCAGGTCTGACTTCAATTACTCAAAGGAAAGCTCTCCAATGGACAAGCTTTAGATTGGAATGTTAAAAGTCAAGTCTAAGCTCTTGCTATTCAGAGTATGATCCTTGGATCAAGAGCATCAGTATCACCAGGGAGCTTGTTGGAAATTCAGCATCTCAAACTTGGTTGATTTTAATCCTATTGAAACAGAATCTGCATTTTAACAAGATCCCTGAGTAGTTGATATGCATATTAAAGTTTGAGAAATTCTGTTAGAGCCTGATTATAGCAACAAATTAAAAGCCATTCCAAATTTAAAAAATTATCTCATCATGCATCTGATCATATATAAGAAACTATGAAATTTCAACTAGTAGTCTAGTGACAATTAGGTTTAACTTTTTACTAGCATCACTACTTTAGATTTTGCTGGTGCTAAGTCGCTTCAGTCGTGTCTGACTCTGTGCGACCCCATAGACGGAAGCTCACCAGGCTCTCCCGTCCCTGGGATTCTCCAAGCAAAAATACTGGAGTGGGTTGCCATTTCCTTCTCCATTTCCTTCTCCATTTAGATTTTAGAGAATAAGTTAAAAGATTTTAAAAGCATTATCTGAGAAAAGTATAGGGGCAGAGTTGAGTTGGAAACTGTTGGTTCTTTTGGTTGTTCTCTATGGAATCTAGACAGTCTAATATTTTTCTCTGTGGGTCAGGGCTGCTGAAACTTGAAGACTCATAATAAGGCTCCACAACCAGTGGAAAGTGTTTCATTCCATTCATAAATCTCCCCACTATGTTTCTTATTCATTTTAGTAATCATGGACCTCTTATTACTTCTCTTTTACCCACTTACATGCACTTTGTCATTTAAAACTTTAGTAATATGCTTTCAGGACTTCTCTGGTAGTCCAGTGGTTTAGACTTTGCGCTTCCACTGCAGAGGTTGAACGTTTGATCCCTAATTAGGGAACGGAGATCCCATATGCCATGCCTCTCAGTCAAAAAACAAGTATGTTTTCAAAATTCCTGTTTTAGAATAGCAGATTCCTAAGGAATGCTGTGTTGCTATTTATTAGAGGGTAACCTATTGCCGGCCATTGGTGTCAAGGTGACTTAGCTGAGATTTTTGCAGTTGTCCTGTTAGAAGCAGGACACCCTTGTTAAGCTTTTCATTCTGTTGGTGATCACTGTTATCTTTTCTTCATTTGTTGCTTTGCTGTCCTGAGATTTGAGAATGTTATCCACTAGTTTTATCTGTACTTCAATTACTGAACTACCCAGTTCCTGGTTGAGGCAGAATTTCATCATTTCTGTAACTGGTTTAATAGCCCAGAGAAGGCAATGGCAAGCCACTCCAGTACTCTTGACTGGAAAATCCCATGGACTGAGGAGTCTGGTGGGCTGCAGTCCATGGGGTCCCTAAGAGTCAGACATGACTGAGCAACTTCACTTTCACTTTTCACTTTCCAGCATTGGAGAAGGAAATGGCAACCCACTCCAATGTTCTTACCTGGAGAATCCCAGGGACAGGGGGAGTCTGGTGGGCTGCCCTCTCTGGGGTCACACAGAGTCAGACACAACTGAAGCGACTTACCAGCAGCAGCAGTAACTGGTTTGATAGCCAGGACTGGTACTATTTGGAGCAAGTCATTGGAGGACAGTTTACCCAGGCTTCAAAAATTATCTCTGCTGTAATTTGCCATGTATTTCATCTTATCCACATAATATATAATCAATATTCAGCATATCTATGTGCCCCAGCCTTTCATTTCTCTTCCTTCACTTTCATCATCAACTATTAACCTTTTCAAAGAACTTGAGGAAGGGTGCAGACCTTTGCTGCTTCATAATTGTTGCATGACCTGAATACATGTCCTGATATGTGGCCGTATTCTGGGATAATGAAGGGATTGCTATCTTTGCCTTCTGCTCCCCTACTAAGCATTGATTAAGGCAGCAAACACTGATTCCTTGTACCTGGACAAGTATGTCCTTCTTTATTCTACTTGGTCTCTTCATTGGAAAAAGTGTATATATTCGTAGTCAGCTCAGTCACTTTCCAAGTATTCATATAGATGCTCACAAGACATTTCTCCCAGGGAATTTCTGTGGCCTTCTACTTTTCACCACCTGAGTACCATGTTCTGACTTTGTGTGTTTGTGTCTCATTTTGCTAGACATGTGCCTTTGTGGATTACCTCTGTAACTCTTCTTTAAAGTGTCCCCTCCCTGATAGCTTTGTTCTTTTCACTGTGGGAACTCTATTCATAGTGACTCTGGATGAGGTGTTTCTACTCCTCATTCAGTGGTGCTAGTATGAGCCACCAAGCTGGTCCTCATATTATTGTCTGTTACTTACAACAATAAACCTTAAATAACTCAGGTACACACATGTCTTCATTCTCTTTACTTCCCTAAAATAATTTTGACAAACATGGCAAAAATTGAAAATTAAACTTAAACTGAGGTGATGAATTTATGGATTTTTAGCTTATTATATTTACTTTAAGATTTGAATTATTTCATGGTGATTATAGTTTTAAATTATAATTTTTTTCCAAATAGTTTTAAATATTAAAAATGAAGGAAAAGGCAGAATTCCTATGAACAACTTTGTCAAGCTCTTGTATGGCCATGCTATTATTGACTCAGGCAAAGCAACAATGCCAGGAAAGTTTAAGCTCTGAGTAAGCCACTTGCCATGTGGTTCCCCAAAACACAAATCTTGGTCTCTACAAACCAGGTGTCTTATTTATTTTGATCTCAAAATGGCCTTTCTTGCTCAATAACTACTAATCCTCCAACTCAATTCTAATTCTCTTCTCTCTAAACAATTCATATTATTTGTATATTTAATGTTTCCTACCACCAGAATGAGAAGAGTTGACTCACTGGAAAAGACTCTGATGCTGGGAGGGACTGGGGGCAGGAAGAGAAGGGGATGACAGAGGATGAGATGGCTGGATGGCACTGTTGACTCGATGGACATGAGTTTGAGTGATCTCCGGAAGTTGGTGATGGACAAGAAGGCCTGACGTGCTGCAATTCATGTGGTTGCAAGGAGTCAGACACGACTGAGTGACTGAACTGAACCACCAGAATATAACTTCCATGAAGGCACACAATACATCCAGTACCTATAATGGTGCCTACGACATAGTGAGCACTAAGTAAATGCTTGATGAATGGATAGATCAGCAAGAGAATTGATGTCAGGTAATATGCTTTGGGGGCTTCAAGGTGGTGCTAGTGGTAAAGAATCTACCTGGCCATGCAGGAGATGCAGGAGTGCAGTTTTGATGCCTGGGTTGGGAAGATCCCCTGGAGTAGGAAATGGCAATCCACTCCAGTACTCTTGCCTGGAAAATCCCGTGGACAGAGAAGCCTGGCAGGCTACAGTGCATGGGACCACAAAGAGCTGGACACAACTGAGTGACTGAGCACACACATGCACGAATATGCTCTTACACTCTTAGAGTGTCTTGATGTGTGAGAGCTGGGCTCTTACAGGGTCTCTTTTCTTGATATCTTTCACATTGGATGCTCTACAAATTCTTGGCACATAGATTCAAACTGATGAACCTATAGATAGCTAAAATACATAGGACTATCTATTAAGATTTACTACCAACAGGAATAGAAATTGTGAATTACCACAATGATCCAAGATCATCTATATCCTGAATATTGTGGACCCTGGGTCAATGTAAAAGATGTTAGGATTTTTCATTCCTCATAGCCACTCCACTGTGAGTTAGCTGAAAGAAATTGTAATTTCCTCAAGATCTATAATAACCAGAATAAAAGTAAATAAGTTTGATGTTCCTTACACACCTCACTGGTGAGAACTAATACCAGAAAGGAAGGAAAAGAAATGGTAAGCACTCAAAACACTCACTGAAGTAGTAAGCTGGCCTTCAGATAGCAGAGAAAGATGAAGAGCATTGTGATAAGGAGCTGCTTCAGAAGGCCACGTTTCTGATTCATTTTCATACTTTGAATACATCTTTTAAACAAGGATTTAAGGAAGGTGTCTTTACTGAATATGTGTGGAGAAAGCTGCCTCTGGTCTATAATGAGTTTCTTTCAATGAAGTGTGATACTTCACATGGGTTATCCCAACTTGTGTTAAAATTATAGAAGAGATGCAAGTAAAGCCAGAGCAAATGTAAATGGCTATACCACTCCAGTGCCATCATGTAATGATGTGTTATGTCTTAAAATGAAAAGAAGGATATTTTAATTCAACTATTAAAACAAGTGGAAAAGTATAAGACAACTTGGTGTATTGTCAATTATGTTTTTCCTCAATCTTAGAATAAAAATCGGGGAAGGCAATGGCACCCCACCCCAGTACTTTTGCCTGGAAAATCCCATGGATGGAGGGGCCTGGTGGGCTGCAGTCCGTGGGGTCGCTAAGAGTCAGACACGACTGAGCGACTTCACTTTCACTTTTCACTTTCATGCATTGGAGAAGGAAATGGCAACCCACTCCATTGTTCTTGCCTGGAGAATCCCAGGGACGGGGGAGCCTGGTGGGCTGCCGTCTATGGGGTCGCACAGAGTCGGACACGACTGAAACGACTTAGCAGCAGCAGCAGCAGCAGAATAAAAATATGATTTCTTTTCAGTTTTGCTCAAGAAATACTGTGGACCCTCAATGACCCAGAAGCCTACCACAGTAAGTGCATTTCTTTGTCTGTAAAGTTGAGATCAAGAACAAATAAAGTCTCCAATGTTTAAAAGCAAGGAACAGACAGCTTTACATTGGAAGCATATTGTGTTATTTGGATAAGGCAAGGGAAAATGGAAAAGTAAGAAGCTGTGAACAAGGTCTGGAAAAATATTTTCTCTACCTGGCCTACGTAAGTGCTATAGAGATTATTCATTTGCCATTAGCAGGCATTTTGTTTCCTCAGTATCATGATTTGACCTATGTCTTTTCTTCTTTTTCTTTTTGTAAAATTGAGAGTTGAATTTTAGGCCAATGTGTTTTAACCTGTGAAGATTCCCTTCTACCCCTAAGAACTATTTTAAGTATCTACATGGCCTTGGACTGCAAGGAGATCCAACCAGTCCATTCCAAAGGAGATCAGCCCTGGGATTTCTTTGGAAAGAATGATGCTAAAGCTGAAACTCCAGTACTTTGACCACCACATGTGAAGAGTTGACTCATTGGAAAAGACTCTGATGCTTGGAGGGATTGGGGGAAGGAGGAGAAGGGGATGACAGAAGATGAGATGTCTGGATGGCATCACTGACTCGATGGACATGAGTCTGAGTGAACT
The DNA here is from genome assembly GCA_935064755.1 of Tragelaphus eurycerus. Taxonomy (NCBI): domain Eukaryota; kingdom Metazoa; phylum Chordata; class Mammalia; order Artiodactyla; family Bovidae; genus Tragelaphus; species Tragelaphus eurycerus. The sequence continues at coordinate 257,949 of CAKXYN010000097.1, read as the reverse complement.
CCGGGAGTTGGTGATGGACAGGGAGTGCTGTGATTCATGGGGTCGCAGAGAGTCAGACATGACTGAGCGACTGATCTAATCTGATCTGATCTGATGGATACTATACCCTCTTAAACTATAAGCTCCACAGGTGGGGAATTGATTACAAAGGAAAACTGAGATTCCTACTACTGCTTTAGCCTCAGTGAAAGCATCATTTTATGTTTTAATAATTAATATTCATTTATAAATCATTTATAAATCATTCCTGGAATTTGTGATATCGTTTCCCATTTTGACATGAATCCACTTGGAACTGCCAAAAGACGTACATTTAATTGGACATCTACAATTTTGTATAAATTAGATTCTTCTTCCTCTTCCCCTTTCTCTCCTCTGCTCTCTACCCCCCACTGTTATTTACTCTCCTTTTCTCCTCTCCTTCTTTCTGTTTTCTTTTCTTAGCCTACCTATTGCTTTCAGAATGGGAAAAGCACAAAGGCCTTCACTCTTTTTGCAAATATTTATCTCTCTGGTCGAATCTAAAGTCTGTTTACTTTTAGTCAAATGTACAATTTTTTTCCCCTAAGAGATTATGTGTGCCATTAGTAGATTCAAGGCTAGATGTCAACTGATGGGTCTTAATTCTCTCTCAATAAGCTTGATTATTGGTTCTGCCTCTTTTTTTTTCTCTTTGGAGAAATGAAGAAACTATCAGCCATGTGTAAGATAGTTATCTTTCACCTGCAGTTGATCAACTCTGTGCTTATCTCCAGGAATCCCTGGAAGTCTGGTATGGACATTTGATAAGAATGAAGATGTGTTCAGATCAGATCAGATCAGATCATTCGTTCAGTCATGTCCGACTCTGCGACCCCATGAATCGCAGCAAGATGTGTTAGTTATTGATAAAGGGCAGTTTACAGTTTGAATCTCTCATACAGGTGCCTAGTGCCAAATTCTCTACATTATTTGGAGATGAATTGATGGCTTATGCTTGGTTCAATCTACAGAGCCTGGTCTTAGCTATGTAACCAGTAGGGTGTAAAAAATATATATATATACCATTGTAAAGTTTTGAGTGAGCAACGCTTAAAACAAGATGCCTTAAATGTGTCTTGTTGGCATATAATCTAAAGACAGAAGACATCTGCAATTTAGAAAGGAATTGCAGATGTTCTGCAATGGGCTGCACCTGGAAATGTTAGACCTTCTATGGTGGTACATTCTTTTTCCTGTTGTACTATGCTCTTAGATTTTTTTAAAGCTTTTTGTTGGTACATCCTATGGAGGCTTGTGAGTCCTCTCAATCATCTCGCCCTTTGTAATGGATGCAATTGATCTTTTTTTCAGATATAATTGAGAGGTCACTTCAGATGATGTATTATTACTTTCATTTTCTTCCTTGCACTAACTCTGACTAGAGTAAAATGTTTATTTGTAAAATGAAACAGAATAGTAATAAAAGATTTGTTCCTATTTCCAAAGCTTTTCAGGATGTGAACCATTTTAGAGAAATGTTAGATTATAAAATAAGGGGGTGAGACTCCAAGGAATTTTGAAGGAAAAATCAGTGGGAAGTGGTGTTTGACATCTATTTCAATTCAGTGTAACAGGTTTTTTGGCTGTATCTCATTGAGTTAGTCCATGTTTTCTTAGTGTCATTATTGTCTTCTCCAAAAATATGCAAATAAGACCTTTTAAATGAATTAGCCAGTAGATATTCCCAACTTACAGACAATAATTCAAGATCACATTTTAGGGATAGTGAATTTAGAGTCTGTAAGTGCCTGTTTGACTTTGGTTCACTAAAATTTTGCAATAAATTTAAGAAAAATATACCATTTAAGGCAGGCTTGCTTATAGTTATTTTAAAAGCGTTGTTATTAACTTTGAAAATAATGCTTAGTTTTATTGTTTATTCCCATGGTATCCACAGAATTTTTGTCAAATGTCCTTAAAAAACATAATACCTGAAAGATGCATATTAGCATCTGAAATGGAGAAGGCAATGGCACCCCACTCCAGTACTCTTGCCTGGAAAATCCCACGGACGGAGGAGCCTGCTAGGCTGCAGTCCATGGGGTCGCTAGAGTCGGACACGACCGAGCGACTTCACTTTTACTTTTCACTTTCATGCATTGGAGAAGGAAATTGCCACCCACTCCAGGGTCTTGCCTGGAGAATCCCAGGGACGGGGGAGCCTGGTGGGCTGCCATCTATGGGGTCTCACAGAGTCAGACACGACTGAAGCAACTTAGCAGCAGCAGCATCTGAAAGCCTCAATAATATTTATAAGATGAATATTAAAAGATATTCCTTGTATTGGTGATTACCCTGAATAGAAGGGAACCTTATAACTTTCATGCCAGTTGTCAAACTTTACTGTAATTTTTTAAAATGCCTATATGTAATACATTTTTATAACACACACATATTAGTTTCTTAGTACTGTGTTTACAAACTAGACAACAAATGGAGAAATACTAATAAAAGTATTTACTACTTTACTTCTTCCATATATTTTAAATTATAATCATGAATGTCTTTTAGAAAACCTATATCATATGCATTCACATTAAAGCTGAATCAATATCATTCATTTAGGAAACATCTGTAGCACTCACATTTCAGGACACAAAGGTTTTAACATATCTTTTTCAGTTTACACTGCTTTCTCCACCCATTTTCCATCCCTAAGATTGCCAGAATAGAAATATCTGTATTTTTCTTTTGATAAGAACTTTGTCATACCCTATTTTCTGAGATACTACTGCAGAATTTTCAAAGTGATATTCAGCTATGCTTCCCTAATCTCTCCAGCTAAACTATATTTAAGGAGAATTGAATTTTTTTTTTTTTTGCCTTTTAAATCAACTTTACATTTAAATATACTCCAAAAAAATTCAAAAACAGAGAGACTCTGCTGTGACAACTCAGATTCTGATAATAAACAGACTTTACTCCTTTCCTGAGTGAGCATCTCAGATGTAGTTTGACTGATTTATCACTAGAAAAAAAATGGAAAAATTTTTTTCTCATCTTCATTAGATTCTTGTTTTTGCCAAACTTGTATGTTGAATGTCAAACACATTCAAGGATAAGATTAATTTATTATTGTAAATTAATGATATCTAATGAGAATACACGGGGAAGGCAATGGCACCCCACCCCAGTACTCTTGCCTGGAAAATCCCATGGACCGAGGAACCTGGTAGGCTCCAGTCCATGGGGTCGCTAAGAGTCGGACACGTCGACTGAGTGACCCTTTCACTTTTCACTTTCATGCATGGAGACGGAAATGGCAACCCACTCCAGTATTCTTGCCTGGAGAATCCCAGGGACAGAGGAGCCTAGTGGGCTGCCGTCTATAGGATCGCACAGAGTCGGACATGACTGAAGCGACGCAGCAGCAGCAGCAGCAGCATGAGAATACACAGGCTTCCCTTGTGGCTCAGCTGGTAAAGAATCCACCTGAAATGTGGGAGACCTGGGTTTGATCCCTGGGTTGGGAAGATCCCCTGAAGAAGGGAAAGGTTATCCACTCTAGTATTCTGGCCTGGAAAATTCCATGGACTGTATAGCCCATGGGGTCACAAAGAGTCGGACATGACTGAGAGACTTTCACTTTCATAATGAACACAGGAGCAAATGTTTCCCTTTAAAATAGAAGGAATTGTAGTCAGCATATGTTTTATTTCTTCCTTCCTTCCTTCCTTTATTTCTTCTCTCTTTTGCTTTGTTGGGCCTTAGCTGTGACATGTGGGTTATTATCATGTGGGATCTCTTGTTACCATGCACAGACTCTGTAGTTGTGGCGCAGGGGCTCCAGAGCATGCCAGTTCAGTAGTTGTAGCACACAGCTCTTGAGTTGTGTCTTATGGGCTCTAGAGCATGTGGAATCTTAGTTCCCTGACCACAGATCAAACCTACACCCCTTGCATTGCAAGGCGGAGTCTTAACCATTGAACAACGGGGGAAGTCCCTGTCAATACAGTCTTTAAAAGCTTGAGGTAAACAAAGACTGAGGTGGGGAAGACCAGATGTTGAACACTGTAAACTAAGGAACAAAGAGTAAAAGTATTCCTCTTATCTAATTAAAAAAGAAACTGAAAGGAAAGCTTGAAAATAATCTAAAAGACATGATTTTTTTAAAAACAAAGCAAACCAATCTAGTATTTTTTACTTCAACTATAAATAGACAAGCTAAAAGGGATATGTCATAACAGACATTAATATTTGAGATCTCTAATATCCTGAACATGAAAAGTGATATAAATTTTAATAGTTTGTTCAATATACTGTCGAATTGTAGTTCAGTGTGTATGGATTTGATGACTTTCAAAGTCCTTCCAGCTCAATGAGTCACTGAGACTCTTGAGGATCACCTTCCACTATTTGACATAATTATACCTGCAAAACAGCCTTTCATCATATATAATAAAAACAGGCTTTAAAAAATGAGATGGAGATAGGAATGTTTAATCTAATTTCATTTTACAGATTAGAACAAAAGCACTAAGTTTTTGTAGTGTTTTTTTTTTTTGTCCATAAAACAGTAACTTTATTTTTAAGATAAAACCTGTCATTAGATATCTTTCTTTTTACATCTCAGTGGTTTTTCTAGCTTTGAGAAATATGCAGTATGTTCTCCCTTCCTTGAGGTTGTCTGATATAAGTAAATTTGTGGTGGCATAAATATATTAAAGGGAACCATGTTGTGTTGTTAAAAAACCACTAACATCAACACTTCCCTATAAGGAGAGGGTAAATAAAAGAGAAGTTTATCTTATGTTAGGTATATATTGTCCTCTTTACACAAACCACTGAATGAAAAAGTAAGCATAAGCATTTTTCTGATAGCCATGTTTAATAGAAAGATAAAACAGAGATAGCAAATAATGGATGAATTTTAGGTGTTTGGTACACACAGACATATAGAAATATATAAAATCATTACATATTTGCAAAGAAAGAACAAGATCCTTGAGGTCTAGTTCTTTTTAATTTACTTTAAAACACCCACCACCACGTGATTTAAAAATTATCACTTTCCATATTTATTTCTGATTTACCAAATTCATGTTGAAGATACTCACGTTTGTAAGTCAGACAAAGGAGGATATCTAGAATAGTTCATGCTACACCTATGATAATGATATTGTTATCAACTATCCCCATAAAAATCTCCCTCAATAGATCTATACAAATAATCAAGGGCTAAAACTTTATATCAGGATTATTTGATGTATAATACTGAACCAAAAAATTCTTTATTATATAAAATATATTCAATAGCATAAAAGCTAAACTGGACACTACCTGCTTAGTTTTTACGTTCAGTTCAGTTCAGTTCAATCACTCAGTCCTATCCAACTCTTTGCAACCCCATGAACTGCAGCACCCCAGGCCTCCCTGTCCATCACCAGCTCCCAAAGTTCACTCGAACTCATGCCCATCGAGTCAGTGATGCCATCCAGCCATCTCATCCTCTGTCTTCCCCTTCTCCTCCTGCCCCCATTCCTTCCCAGCATCAGAGTCTTTTCCAATGAGTCAACTCTTCTCATGAGGTGGCCAAAGTCCTGGAGTTTCAGCTTTAGCTTCATTCCTTCCAAAGAAATCCCAGGGCTGATCTCCTTCAGAATGGACTCGTTGGATCTCCCTGCAGTCCAAGGGACTCTCAAGAGTCTTCTCCAACACCACAGTTCAAAAGCATCAGTTCTTCAGTGCTCAGTCTTCTTCACAGTCCAACTCTTACATCCATACATGACCACTGGAAAAACCATAGCCTTGATTAGATGAACCTTTGTTGGCAAATGTCTCTGCTTTTGAATATGCTATCTAGGATGTCATAACTTTCCTTCCAAGGAGAAAGTGTCTTTTAATTTCATGGCTGCAGTTACCATCTGCAATGATTTTGGAGCCCCCCCAAAATAAAGTCTGACACTGTTTGCACTGTTTCCCCATCTATTTCCCATGAAGTGATTGGACCAGATGCCATGATCTTCGTTTTCTGAATGTTGAGCTTTAAGCCAACCTTTTCACTCTCCTCTTTCACTTTCATCAAGAGGCTTTTAAGTTCCTGTTCACTTTCTGCCATAAGGGTGGTGTCATCTGCATATCTGAGGTTATTGATATTTCTCCCAGCAATCTTGATTCTAGCTTGTGCTTCATCCAGCCCAGTGTTTCTTATGATGTACTCTGCATATAAGTTAAATAAGCAGGGTGACAGTATACAGCCTTTATGTACTCCTTTTCCTATTTGGAAACAGTCTGTTGTTCCATGTCCAGTTCTAACTGTTGCTTCCTGACCTGCATATAGGTTTCTCAAGAGACAGGTCAGGTTTCTAGTATTCCCATCTCTTTCAGAATTTTCCACAATTTATTGTGATCCATACAGTCAAAGGCTTTGGCATAGTCAATAAAGCAGAAATAGATGTTTTTCTGGAACTCTCTTGCTTTTTCCATGATCCAGCAGATGTTGACTATTTGATCTCTGGTTCCTCTGCCTTTTCTAAAACCAGCTTGAACTTCTGGAAGCTCAAGATTATTCTTTATCTCAGAATAATAATAATAGCACAAATATCAAATAATATAGTAAAAATAATAGGAAAGATACACATCGGTCTTTCTCTGTGTCAGTTACTACTGATTATAATATCAGATGTATTCATTTGAACTAATTTTCGAGGTAAAATTATTTCATCCACCATAAAGATGAGAAAATGGAGCCACAGATATTAAGCTACTGGCTAAGGTTACCCAGTCTGTTGTTCCATGTCCAGTTCTAACTGTTGCCTCCTGACCTGCATACAGGTTTCTCAAGAGGCAGGTCCGCTGGTCTGGTATTCCCATCTCTTTCAGAATTTTCCACAGTATATTGTGATCCACACAGTCAAAGGCTTTGGCATAGTCAATAAAGCAGAAATAGATGTTTTTCTGGAACTCTCTTGCTTTTTTGATGATCCAGTGGATGTTGGCAATTTGATCTCTCCCTTTTCTAAAACCAGCTTGAACATCTGGAAGTTCACGGTTCACGTATTGCTGAAATCTGGCTTGGAGAATTTTGAGCATTACTTTACTAGTGTGTGAGATGAGTGCAATTGTGCAGTAGTTTGAGCACTCTTTGGCATTTCCTTTCTTTGGGATTGGAATGAAAACTGACCTTTTCCAACAAAGGTCCGTCTAGTCAAGGCTATGATTTTTCTATTAGTCATGTATGGATGTGAGAGTTGGACTGTGAAGAAAGCTGAGCACTAAAGAATTGATGCTTTTGAACTGTGGTTTTGGAGAATACTCTTGAGAGTCCCTTGGACTGCAAGGAGATCCAACCAGTCCATTCTAAAGGAGATCAGTCCTGGGTGTTCTCCTTTGGAAGGAATGATGCTAAAGCTGAAACTCCAGTACTTTGGCCACCTCATGCGAAGAGTTGACTCATTGGAAAAGACTCTGATGCTGGGAGGCGCTGGGGGCAGGGGGAGAAGGGGATGACAGAGGATGAGATGGCTGGATGGCATCACCCACTCGATGGACATGAGTTTGAGTGAACTCCGGGAGTTGGTGATGGACAGGGAGGCCTGGGGTGCTGCAATTCATGGGGTCGCAAAAAGTCAGACACTACTGAGGGACTGAACTGAATTGAACTGAAGGTTACCCACTGAGAATTTAGTAGAACTAAGACTTAAAATGAAATAAAAATAAAACTTAAAGATTCTGAACTACTGAGCTACTCTGCTGTACTGTATCTCTAATGAAATAAGCATAATTTTTGAAGGCTAAAGCATCGTTTCTGATTTTTTTTTTTTTTTTTGCAGTTAATTTGCCCTTAGTAATACATTTATAATCTTGGAATATTTTACTTCATTGTATTAGTTTTATATTGGGGTATAACATATTTATATATATATTTAAAATCTTATTTCTGAGCCCAGAAGTCTGATATAGTTTCACTGAGCTAAATTCCAACTGGCAGCGCTGCATTCTTTTCTGGAGGCTCTAGGAGAGGATTCACGTTTTTGCCTTTTCCAGCTTCTAGAGGCTATTCTTGGTTCTTGATGTAGCTCCTTTTCATCTTCAAAGCCAGTAATGGCCAGTTGAGTTTTTATTTTGATACTGTGTCTCAAATTCAATTCTCCTACCTCCCTCTTCCCCATTTATGAACCCTTGTTATTACACTGGGCCCACCAAATAATCCACAATAATCTCTTTAAAATCAGCAGATTAGCAACCATAATTTCATCTGTAACTCAAATTCTTCCTTGCCATATAACATAACATATTCACAGGTTCAAAAGATTAGAACCTATATATCTTTGTGTATTAGTGGCTCAGTCTTTACCAACTCTTTACAACCCCATGGACTGTAGCCTGCAAGGATCCTCTGTCCATGGAATTCTCCAGGCAGGAATACTGGAGTGGGTTGCCCTGCCCTTCTCCAGGGGATCTTCCTGACCCGGGGATTGAACCTGGGTCTCCTACATTGCAGGCAGATTCTTTCCTAACCCCTCTTCTTATGTACTATATGAGTATTTTGTACCTGTATGTGTGTAAGTACATGTGTGTGCAAAGTATCATCACAATATAATGGGAAATTTAATTATCCATATAATTGACTGTACCTTAGACATTTTTGTTCATTAGTCTAAAATTTAGAAAGTGTTACCTTATTGCCATTGATGAGTTAATTTTTGTTTGTTTGTTTTTGGATATTCCCATTTGGTCAATAAATTAAAGTGAGACAGTGTGAGGACTGCGATTAAGGCTCCTTACAGGATTGGGAAAGTAATGGCTGACATGGAGCCTCTTTCTAAGTATCTGCAGGTTGCAGTTTGCAGCCAGTAGAGGCTTATCTACTCTTTGGAACTCTTAGAAACCACACTGGTAAAAATTTTGGAAGTCTGTGAAAATGTCTGTTTGAAACCTTTGATAATGTCTGTTATTATCTGGGGTCATTTTTGCTTACATTCACTTTGCTGTGTTAACTTGTTTCATGAAAAGCAAAGGGAAATTAAGAGAGAAAATTCTGTGTTAAATTTATTTAAACAACCACATATGCTTGTTTTGTCTTCAAAGTATTGGATTTAAACATGAGAAAGAGCACTCATTTTATTGGTATACTTTGTATATAATATTTAAAAATGGAAGAAACTGCTCCTAAATATTTATAGAGTAACTTGAATAATGCTTAACTGTTTGCTCTCTTTTTAAATCATACCTTATAATTCAGAATTTACATAGTCCAATAATTCTCAGCAGTAAGAGAATATTTATTACAGAGCTAGAAAATCTTCTTTTCACTGTATAAACTTATTCCTGAGGGCACTTTTCTTTAGGATTCAAGTCCTTTCTTGAAAATAATAACATAGAGATGCAGGCCTGAAGACTGAAATATACAAGCAATGTCTATATGCAAACAAACATGGTGCATAAAATAATCACTATGAACATCTGTGTGTATGACTCACATAATGATTCTATGGAAAAGTACTAAAAGGAGTTGTAGTAATAATTTAGCCTGAGTCCATGAATTAGAAGCACATAAATACTAGAAGCATTTTTTCTCAACTTAAAAAAAAAAATACTACTCCCTCTTAAGAAACCTTTCTAGACATACTATTCTTGTTGTTCACACCTTTCCGTCTACAGAATTTTAATACCATAGATTTACTGTGTGTCTGTTTATATATGGTGCCCCTTTGCAGAACCACAAACTATTGTATCTAAGTTGCCACCTCCCAAAGAAACAATTGGCCACATATTCAAGACAAAATCATCTGCATTGAAAATGCATAACACAGAGTGGCAGCAAGGAAGCTCACCGGGTTGTTATTCAAAACTGTGCATTTTACTGACAGGAAGCTGAGACACAGGGAAGGAAATTGATTTGTCTAAAATAATGCATAGTTAATTGGTGTTAAAGCAAAAGAAGTATGAGGCTTAGGACTTAGTCAATTTGTATTTCTGTATACCTAATACTTTTCACTTTCATGCATTGGAGAAGGAAATGGCAACCCACTCCAGTGTTCTTGCCTGGAGAATCCCAGGGATGGGGAAGCCTGGTGGGCTGGCATCTATGGGGTCGCACAGAGTCGGACACGACTGAAGCGACTTAGTAGTAGTAGTAGTAGTAATACTGACCAAAACAAGAACCATTGGAAAGAAAAACCCATAGTACCTGCATAGTGACTAAGTGATGATGTAACTGTTGGACCCTCAAAGTTATATCTTAGTCTGATATTTTAATATAAACAGAATGTAACATTATATGAAAGTTCAAAAGCTATGCATTACTTATATGATAATTTAGAATAGAAAGTAAGCCAGAAAGAAAAACACAAATACAGTATACTAACGCATATATATGGAATTTAGAAAGATGGTAACAATCACTCTGCTTATGAGACAGCAAAAGAGACACTGATGTATAGAACAGACTTTTGGACTCTGGGACCGGGAGAGGGTGGGATGATTGGGGAGAATAGCATTGAAATATGTATAATATCATATCTGAAACGAGTCAGTCCAGGTACGATGCCCTATAACAGATGCCTGGGACTGGAGCACTGGGATGACCTGGAGGGATGGTGTGGGAAGGGGGGAGGGGGGAGGGTTCAGGATGGGGAACACGTGTACTCTGGTGGCGGATCCATCTCGATGTATAGTAAAAATAATACAATATTGTTAAGTTAAGCAAAATAAAAAAGAAAAAAAAAAAGAAAAAAAGTCCTGTGAGAAAAGCTCCTCAATGGAGACTTAAACATTGCAATACAAGGCCAGGCTTGTTTAAAGGTCAATCACTGGTATACTCTTGGTATTTTCCTTGGGTTAGAGCTTGTTCAACAAAGTAAGGAGTTCACAACTGTCAGATGCTGGCATTTCAAAGGGTAAAAGGTGGCTTCATGAAATAAGACAAAAATATTTTTGTACAATATTGTATTAAATATCATTTAGAAAGAATGTTAAATTTTTTTCTTTCTGTTTATAAAGATTTATCTCCTTTCTTAGAGTAGCACAAATAAAAATAGTCATGATCAGAAAGTAAAACTGCCATCAAGTCCTGGTAAGTAAGTTGTTCAGTCGTGTTCGACTCTTTGCGACCCCATGGATGGTAGTCTACCAGGCTCCTCTGTCCATGGGATTTACCAGGCAAGAATACTGGAATGGGTTGTGATTTCCTTCTCTACAAGTCCTGGTAGTCCTGATCTAAATGATTACAAAGATTTAGTAGAATATTGTTGTTAAGTTCAGGGCACTAAACAATGTACTGTGATTAAATCCCACCATTTAGAGGGAATAAAACAAGCCATGTTCCTTGGTCATAGGGAGATATGGTTTCTGACAGGTAACTGCATATATTCCTAGTTGGAAGCACTAGACCTCTAATTAAAACTAGCAGGATTCTCTTGGTCCAATAAATAATTTTTAAATTGCATCACGCTACATGATTGACTTTTAATGCATTCCCAGAAGTATTAGAAATACCTGTTTTAAAGTAATACAAAGAATATGCAACTCACAGAGAAAACATAGTAGTTATAGTAGAGGGAGATATATAACTTATATACCTAAAGCATGCATTTAAACTTTGAAGACATGAATAAGTAGTTATGTCCTTGTCTTGGCCCATGTGTTTGATCGTGATAACAATTTATTTCCCTTGAAATCACACTTTATCCCACTCAGCTACCCTGAATTTGTCTCAAGGTCAGTAAACTCAGGTAAACCACTCTTCAATTTCATTCATATAGATTTCCTAGGACCTTGTCACTTTTTTATTAGCCTTACCCCCAAATCAATTTTGAATTTTGCCTGGTCCCTGACTCCTGGTTTATATTCCATTGTGATTTTCCTCTACCCTTCACACACTGAACCCTTAAACCTAGTAAATTTTTGTCTTAATATTTTATTCCTATATATCAACTAGAATATAACATTTAATTCTCAGATCCTGGCACCATATCTCCCAAGCAGACATCATTGGCTGGTGCCCTAGCTGAGAGTGCTCTATAGAAATCAGATAATTTATTTTATCATGTTTTCTTTTATTCATCACAAAAATATCTGTTGAACATTTCAATAGTCAGGGAACTCTGCTAGGCTTGGAAACACAGTGGTGAAGAGAAATGATTGCTTTTTAATTCAGGGATATTCCATTCTATTTAAGAAGACAAATCTAAAAAATAATAGCCTAACTGCACAGTTAATGATTACATTATAATTTTGATAAATACTACAAATAGGCTCACAGAGCATTTGTAACTAGAAACTTGTCTGTGCTAATAAGTCAGGGAAGATGTCACTGTATAAATGATATTTCATCTGAGGCTCAAAAAATGTAGTTTTCTTTTCAAAGAATAAGGAGACAAACAAGAGTGAGTGAAAAGCACAACAGACCTACAAAAACTAGGCGGGTCATTAGTAGATGTGTGAGAAAACAAGTGTAGTAGAAAGTAAGGGATAAATCGAGGTGAATAAATGCATCAGTCATGGAGATAGATGCCAGATTATGCAGGACAATTCTAAGCATTTTTTAATTTTACCAGAGGGTCTCTCTCCTGGATGGTGGAGATGGCTGTGTAGAGGCCTCTCTCTGTCTCTTGCTTGTTTGGTGAGCAGTCAAATCAGGTTCTTTGGGAATGACAGGAATATTTAATGGAAGTCAAATGGAGAATAGCGTTGTACCATGGGCTTTGAAGGCATTTTTTGAAAAACTCCCTTCTAGGTGGGGGCCACCACTTTCGTGCATCTTAAAGAGTTTTCACTATTTCCTGGCCACCATTGTTTGTAATGATAGTGACTTCTCAAATATTTGTTTCCTTGTATGTAATGTGTCATTTTTCTCGGGCCACGTTCAAGACTTTTCTTTACACTTGATTTTCAACAGTTTGACTATGATATACCTCTGTGTGGTTTACTTTCATCTGTGTTCTGATTGGGGTTCACTAAGACTGTTAAGGGCTTCCATTTTGGCTCAGTGATAAACAATCTGCCTGCCAATGCAGAAGATGTGGGTTCGATTCCTGGGTTGGAAAGATACCCTGAAGAGGGAAATGGCAACACACTTCAGTATTCTTGCCTGGAAAATTCCATGGACAGAGGAGCCTGGTGGGCTACAGTCCATGGGGTGTCAAAGAGTTGGACACAACTTAGCAACTGAACAACAACAAAATTTTATCATGAGAGTTTTGAGAAGGCATGAATGTCTATAAGGCTGTGAAATGACTTGATTATATTTAGGCTTTATAGACTATGGATAATGAATTGAGAGTTGTAAAAAGCAGCTGGCTAAAATCAGATCAAAGGATATAATCAACAATGAAAAAAGGCACTCTAAGGGCTAGGAGAGTTTTTGCAAATCCTTATGTATAGTTAATATCTGGAGCTTTCTATAACTCAACAAAAAAGTGAAATGAAATAATCCTATTAAGAAATGAACAAAGAAATAGACAATTCTCCAAAGATGGTACACAAATGAAAAAAGTATATGAAAATGTGGTTACCATCATTAATCATCAGAGAAATATAAGGCAACACAAATATGAGGTACCACTTCCCACCCATTAGGATGGCTACTATTAAAAATAAATGAAGTAAGTCCTAGTGAGGATATAGAGAAATTGAAATACTTGTGCTCTGTTGGTGGGAATGAATGCAAACTGGTGCAACTGCTAGGGAAAAGAGCATGGAGGTTCAAAAAAAAAAAAAAGAACTGCAATGTGATCCAGCAATCCTCCTGCTGGTTATAAATACAAAGTAATCTAAGGCAGGTCTTGAAGAGATATTTGTATTCCCACATTTGTAGCAGCACTGTTCATAATAAGATGTTGAAACAACACAAATGGACATCAATGATGAATGAATAAATAAAATGCAGCCCATACATGCAATTGATTATTCAGTTTTAGGAAGGAAGAAATCTGTCACATGCTTCAACACTGATGAACCTGAAGGACATTAGGCTAAGTGAAATATGCCAATCACAAAAGACAAATACTATGTAATTCCATTTATATAAGGTATATAAAGTGGTCAAATGCATAGAAACAGAAAGTAAAATGGTAGTTACTAGGGGCTTAGGGGAATGAGGCAAAAGGGATTTGTTGTTTAAAGGCTATAGGGTTTCAGATTGCAAGTTGAGAAAGTTCTGGAGATCTGTTTTGTATCACTGTGAATATACTTAACACTACTGAAATGTACGCTTAAAATGGTTAAGATTATAAGCTTTATGTTATTTTTTTTTAACCATTATAAAAAGTTGTTTAAGAGCTATTGCTACAGTTCAAGAAAAAAGTGGATGATAGTTTGGATTAAAATTTTAGCAAATGGAGATCAAGAAAAAAGGTAAATTTAATGGATATTTAGAAAGCCGTATTAGATTAAATATATAGAATAAGGAAGAGGAAGTAGCCTAAACAATTATTGAGATTTTTTTAAATTCTAAAACTGTATCTATGCTGTATTGTGTTTGAGATACAGACAGTAGGGAAAGTCATGGAAATAGATGAAAGCATGAAAGATGCAAGTAGCTGAGAGTCGATAAAGAAGAAAGACATAAAGAGAATATACAGCTTAACCTATCTCCAGAGTTTATAGGTCAAATCAAGGGAAATGAGTTAACAAAAAAGGTTGAGAAGTGAAATTTTAGTAGGTGTACACTAAATCAATTAACCATTCAAACTTGTATTTACTGATTCTTTCTTTTAACTTATTAATATAACAAAAAGAGATTACATAAGGAAAGAATTCCCCAAAAATCTAATCTCACACTCTGTGATGATCAAATAAAAACTACATAGTTTCAACTAATGTTTTCTTTGTTTTGATTTATGTAAAATATGTTGATATATAGATTAGGATGAAGTTCTAAAACAAGCAACTAATTTTCTACTTTATAATCATATGCAAATCCATATATATTTTAAATCCATCTGTATATTTTTAATTTTTAAAAATTTGAAGAAACAAAAATTAAACCCTTTTCCACACTGGAATTAGAAACTTCAGCCATGATGAATGTAAAAACAAAAGATAACAATAAAATATCCTTATTTATAGTGACACACAAAAAATCTTTGTTTCAACAACTGAGAAAAATTGAATCTTATATTTGTATTTACATTAGATAGCATACTAAATATGCTTGGGTTTCAAATTTTTAATTTAGGGCAGAAAGAGTAAGATTATGTAAAGTTTATTGGAATGAATACATAATACCTTTAAAAGATGGGTTCGATTAACTAATTGTGTAGATTTACCACTGAGTTCAGAATATTTGGTTACACTATAACTGATTGGCTTCCCTGATGACTCAACAGGTAAAGAATCCACCTGCCATGTAGGAGACTAGACACAGGAGATGTGGGTTTGGTCCCTGTGTTGGGAAGATACCCTGGAGAAGGAAATGGCAACACACTCCAGTATTCTTGCCAGGAGAATCCCATGGACTGAGGAGCCTGGCCAGCTACAGTCCATGGGACTGCAAAGAGTCAGATATGACTGAATGACTAAGTACACAAAAAACTGAATTTGAGAATACTAGCCCTTATGTGCATAGTTCGTGGACAACTTTCAAAACATGATCCTTTCTTATCATCTGAGCACACTAAAAACACTTAAAATAGCCCCTAATTCTTAAGACTAATTTTTTTTATTATAGATACATTGATGAATTAATGTTCAACTCACTCTTTCTTATAAGAAGATTAGACTAGGATGTAGTCAAATATATTTTCACTGTACTGCTAATTACATTATAGATGACATCTTATTAAACATAGATAGAGATTGTAATAATAAAATTTAGATCTATCCTTGAATTTCTGCCTTATGAAATGTAGACTGTTTTAGGCATTGGAAATCACTTAATTTTTAAAATTTGGTGCTCCTCTGAGGATAGCATGATCAAATATTACTTTCTCTGAATTTCAATTTATAAACCTGAAGTAATATAAACCACATTTATAAAACTATATAATAAAAAGTTTGTGGTGTAGAACAAATACCTACTTGAGTATTTATATTGTTTTTCAATTTTAAGGTACTACTTGAATAAAATATTTCTTAAGATTTGTTTTTGTCTATATTTCACACTGGATTTTTGGAGGGAATTGAAATCAAGACTTTTAAAATTTGCAGTAAAATTATTACAAATCATTAAAAATACTCTTTTAGAAACTAATTAAAATAACCTTACTTGTTCTAATCATTTTGCTATTTTGAAATATGTTAGTCATTCAAATTTTCATGTTTACTCTGGCATAAATCTTGCTTTTTGCAGACCTTTTTTAACCCTGGGGTAATTTGTACTTTTGAATTAGGCTTAGTCCTCCCTAAAAAGATTCTATCAGGTATTCTGATACAATTAAAACTATATTCAGAGCTAACAATAACATATTATTTCCATTTTATTCCAAGAAATGAATTTTCCATTGGGAAGAATTACAAATATATAAACAATGACCTTAATATTCTATGGACTGTAAATGTAGTAGTGTGTAATAGGAAACATAATCTGAAAGTAAAGCTCAATTATAAGAATAAAACAAAAGCTCATGAAAGCATTTAAAAAACAATCTACCTTTTATTTCAACATGCAAACTAGATTATTGAAGATAATTATTATGTAATTTCAATGGATTTGGAGGGAAATATTACTATGATAAGGTAACTTTTATTATTAAAGTTTTAAAACCAAGGAAATAAAAATACATTGATGGGATCATATACATATACATATAAATATATGCATGCATATCAGATATATGCACATATATATAATTTATAACTGTAAAAATATAACCAGTAGTTGTTTGACCATTTATACGGATAGAAAATAATTATATTGAAAGATGATAGGGAGTAAACAATATTCACTACATATAGTTCATAGGCTATAATGTTTAGAGTATTATTTTAAAATGCTTCATTAAAAACGAAGTTTAATGGTTATATATGGACGGAGGAGCCTGGTAGGCTGCAATCCATGGGGTCGCAAAGAGTCGGACCCGACTGAACGACTTCACTTTCACTTTTCACTTTCATGCATTGGAGAAGGAAATGGCAACCCACTCCAGTGTTCTTGCCTGAAGAATCCCGGGGACAGGGGAGCCTGGTGTGCTGCCATCTATGGGGTCACACAGAATCAGACACGACTGAAGTGACTTAGCAGTAGCATATGTATATATATGTATTTATACATACATATCTATATCAGAATTTGTGTAAACATTCTAGAACTTAGCACTACAATACATACAAAATCTTGATATTTCTGTTTAAAAAATTTATCTTCATCATTTGATAATTGTGTAGAGACTTGAAATAGTTCTTACTTTGATTAAACTGGGGCACTCTTTCTTGCTTGGAATAAGTCAATATTAATATTTAATTAAAGTCAGCACTTCAGTAAATGCACCCTTACCCTTGAAAAGATAAATCACTTACTCAGGAGAGAAAAACAGAGTGTGCACAAACTTCACCTTCTGTTTAGAGAAATGCTGGAGTGAGCAGGTTGTAACATACATCTCTATCAGTCGACTCTTGGAAGGCACTGGTAGGAGAGTTTTAACAAATCAAAAATCAAACTAAATTGTTGCGTGTGTCTAATAAAGAAAGCAAGTATAAACACAAATAAGGTGTTACAAGCTAACTCAAAATTGGAAAAATATTAATAAAACTTAATTGTTACTATATTATTTAAAAGCTTGTTTAAATGAATGTATTTCCATAAATTTTCATCCATATCACTAAAGAGATGAGTTGCCATAATTATTTTACATCATAAAGATTCATTATCTGGAAGAGTTTGAGTAGAATAGGTGTTAGCTGTTCTCTAAATTTTTGGTAGAATTCAGCTGTGAAGCTGTCTGGACCTGGGCTTTTGTTTGCTGGAAGATTTCTGATTACAGTTTCAATTTCCGTGCTTGTGATGGGTCTGTTAAGATTTTCTATTTCTTCCTGGTCCAGTTTTGGAAAGTTGTACTTTTCCAAGAATTTGTCCATTTCTTCTGCCAATTTTATTGGCATATAATTGCTGATAGTAGTCTCTTATGATCCTTTGTATTTCTGTGTTGTCTGTTGTGATCTCATTGTGTGTATAGTATAAAGAAAATGATGAAAGAGATGGGAGACATACATTAAATTATTACAAAACTAAAAAAAAAAGTTCATTAGACCATTTAAATGAGTTTTATTTCCCTGTGATTACATATTATAATAAAATTAAAGAGAGACTCATTTTATTCCAGTGACACAGTTCTTTCCTCAAAATACTGAATTCATGATAGAATCTGTGCTAGTGAATTAAACTGGAAACTTGATAAATAGGAACGTTTGCAGGAGAAGTCAGAGATTCTAAAATTTTCTTGAGTACTGAAAACCCAGGGTGATTAGTTTTAAGAGTGGTAATTAGTTTTAAGTACTTACCTAAGGCTTCCCTGGTGGCTCAGAGGGTAAAGCGTCTGCCCGCAAGGCGGGAGACCTGGCTTGAACCCTGGAGAAGGAAAACGCAACCCACTCCGGTACTCCTGCCTGGAAAATACAATGGACGGAGAAGTCTGGTAGGCTACAGTCCATAGGGTCACAAAGAGTCGGACACGACTGAGTGACTTCACTTTCACTTAAAGGTTAACAGCTCCCATCACTATCCTATAACAAAGAATTGTAAACTGGGCCATATGACAGTTAGGTCTAGTAACATACCCAAGGACATGCTACTTCTAGCTTCTACAACTCTTAGGGATCCTTTGAAAGTCTTCTTTAACTTCCTCCTGTGATACTTGTTGCTATCCTTGCTCCTAAATTGCAAAGAGTGCTCCTTTTCCATTTAACATCCCAAAGGGAAAAGGGAAAATCATGACATTATTTAAATTTCTTTCCCCCATCATTCCATTCCATTATATTTCCTCTTTCCAAGAATGATTACCAAACCTTGATAGCCTATTTAGTTATAAATGGCAGGCTCTCCACTATTCCTATAAACAGAGATGGAAATGAACCTAGAAGGGAAAAGGGAGTGATGTATTTATCAATGATTTTTCTCCTGAGAACACTGGATTTCAATTTTATTAAAAACAAATAGACTCCTGCTTTCCAGTCTGTCATATAAGGAGGTTAGAAGTCATCACTCCATCCTCACAATAATTAAAAGCTTAACAGACTTAAAAATTAATGTATCTTCTTAGATCCATCAGAGAAATAAGCTCGAAGGGTGAACTTTTACCCCTAAAATGGAGAGACAGACAAGTGGGTAAATAGAATCATAACTCATTGGAGCAGAAACCCATGAGCAGTAACGTCCATGGGAACCAGTATTGGAGTAGTGAAGCCTAAATTTTAACTGGTGAATTTTTGGAGGCTCAGTGTGGACAAGCTTCAGAACTATGAACTAAGGGAATCCAGTCATAGAGGGATCTCCATACTTATGAATTTTATCTCCAGGAGCCCTACCAGGTTCTCAGAGTGAAAAAATCTAAGAAAATCCCCTTGTGCTTCCAATGAGGGGAGGACAGAGGAGCCATTTCGAAATATGCCAGAGGATTTGGTTTTTCCTTAACAAGTTCCACCTTCAACAGAAATGTTTTTATAAGAACCTACTCATTTGGGAATACCATATTCATATTGGGAATCATATTGGGAGATACCCAATACTAGCCCCACTAACCATTCTGTACCACCAAAGGGGAAGGTCTAGTAAGCTAAAAAAAAAAAGCTTGAAAAGCTAAAAAGCACTTGCAAAGTTCATAGCCCAGGGACACAGAGTCACGGAAGGACTGAGACCTAATCATGTGACTATAGAATGCTTTCTCTCTCCCCACAGTACATCATGTTCAACTTGAAACAAAAAGTTTAAAGAAAGAGTTTCCAGAAACAGACTTAGATATGGCAGCGATGTTGGAATAATCAGACCAGGAATTTAAAATAACTATGATTAATATTCTAGGGGCTCTCTTATGGAATAAGTGGACAACATATAAAAACATGGGCTATGTAAGCCAAAAGATGGAAATTCTAAGAAAGAAATGCTAGCAATCAAAAACCAAATAACAGAAATATAGAATACTTCTGATAGGGGCATTAGTAGATTAGATACAGCCAAAGAAATAATCTCTGAGCTTGAGGGTATGTCAGTATGAGATTACAAATGTAAAAACCAAAGAGAAAAAAAAAGACTGAACTATAATACAAAAGAATACCAAAGAACTGTGGGAAATCGTCACAGGTATAAAATATACATAATGTAGAACCAGAAGAAGAAAGAGGAAGGGGATAGAAGCAATATTTCAATCAGTAATCACTGAGATTTCCTCCCAACAAAGGCAGATGCCAAACCACAGAACTGGGAAGCTCAGAGAACAACAACAAAAAATGCCCTCAAAATCTAGGCATATCATATTCAAGCTGTAGAAAATTAAAAAGTAAAAAAGAAGCTTTGAAAGAAGACAGAGGAAAAGAAAAACTTTTCCTATAGAGTAGAAAATATAATAATTAAATATGACACCTCAGAAAATGTGTAAACAAGAGAGTACTATGAAATACTGAAAACATTGAGGGGAAAATACCCATTAGCCTAGAATTCTGTACCTTGCAAAATTATCCTTCAAAAATTAAGGAGAAATACTTTCATAGACAAATAAAAATTGAAGGAATTTGTAGCCAGACACCAGACTTATAAGATATATATTTTAAAAGTTCTTTAGAAAAAGTAAAATGATATCACTCAGAAATTCAAATCTAAAATTTATATGGAGAATCAAAAGAACTAGAATATCCAACATAATAAGAAGAAAGTTGAAGGACTGACAGTGTTCAACTTCAAGACTACTTGAATAGAAGCAGTAGTCAAAAACTACAGAATTTGCATCAAAGGGGCCAAACAGATCAAACTCACAGAAATAGTCAATTGATCTTTGACAAAGGAGCAAAGACAATACAATGGGAAAAGTAGTCTTTCTAACAAATGATGCGGAAGCAACTTAGACAGCCACATATAAAAAAAAATATATCTAGACACAGATGTTACAGTTATCACTGAAATCAACTCACTGTGGATCAGAAACCTAAGTGTAAAACAGAAAACTATAAGACTCCTAGGTGTAGGTGATAAGAGAAAATCTACAAGACCTGTGACATGGCAGTGGCTTTTAGATGTAACGCTAACAACATGATCTCTGAAAGAAATGTTGATAAGTTGTACTTTGTTAAAATTTTCTTTAAATGTTTTTCTCTGTGAAAGCATTCTCAAGAGAATAAGCCTCAGAGTAAGTTTCTAGAAAGAACATATCTGGTAAGAACTATTATCTAAAAAATATAAAATACTCTAAAAACTTAATTAAAAAAAAACAAATAATTGATTAGAAAATGGGCAAAATCTGAAGAGACACCTCACCAGAGAAGATATACATATGAAAAAATAATCAATGTCTCATGTCATTTGGGAATTGCCAATTGAAACAACCCTGAGATACTACCAGACCCTTATTAGACTGGCTAAAACTCCAAATACTGACAATGCTAATTGCTGGTATGGATGTAGAACAGCAAGAACACTCATTTATAACACTCAGTTCAGTCACTCAGTTGTGTCCCACTCTTTGGGACTCCATTGACTGCAGCACGTCAGGCTTCACTGTCTATCACCAACTCCCTGAGCTTGCTCAAGCTCATGTCTATCGAGTTGGTGATGCTATCCAACCGTCTCATCCTCTGCTGTCCCTTTCTCCTCCTGCCTTCAATTGTTCTCAGTGTCAGGGTCTTTTCCAATGAGTCAGTTCTTTGTATCAGGTGGCCAGAGTATTGGAGTATTGGAATATTCAGCTGAAGCTCCAATACTCAGCTCCAATATTCATCCCTTCCAATGAATATTCAGGACTGATTTCCTTTAGGATTGATTTGTTTAACCTCCTTGCAGTCCAAGGGACTCTCAAGAGTCTTCTCCAACACCACAATTCAAAAGCAACAATTCTTCAGCACTCAACTTTCCTTATGGTCTAACTCTAATATCCATACATGACTACTGGAATAACCATAGCTTTGAGGAGATGGACTTCTGTTGGCAAAGTAATGTCTCTGCTTTTTAATATGCTGTCTAGGTTGGTCATAGCTTTTCTTCTAAGGACCAAATGTCTTTTAATTTCATGGCTGCAGTCACCATCTGCAAGATTTTGGAGCCCAAGAAAATAAAGTCTGTCACTGTTTCTGTTGTTTCTCCATCTACTTGCCTTGAGGTGATGGGACTGGATACCAAGATCTTCATTTTTAGAATGTTGAATTTTAAGCCTGCTTTTTCCCTCTCCTCTTTCACTTTCATCAAGAGGCTCTTTAGTTCCTCTTTGCTTTCTGCTATAAGGGTGATGTCATCTGAGACTATTGATATTACTCTTGGCAATCTTGATTCCAGCTCATGCTTCAACCAGTCAGGCATTTTGCATGATGTAATCTGCATATAAGTTAAATAAGCAAGGTGACAATATACAGCCTTGGCATACTCCTATCTCAATTTGGAGCCAGTCCATTGTTCCATGTGTGGTTCTAACTGTTGCTTCTTGACCTGTGTACAGGTTTCACAGGAGGCAGATCAGATGGTCTGGTATTCCCATCTCTTGAAGAATCTTCAACAGTTTGTTGTGATCCACAAAGTCGAAGACTTTAGCATAGTCAATGAAACAGATGTTTTTCTGGAACTCTCTTGCTTTTTCTATGATCCAACAAATGTTGGCAATTTGATCTCTGGTTCCTCTGCCTTTTCTAAATCCAGTGTGAACATCTTGAATTTCTTAATCTGGAAGGACATATGGAATATCCTTCAGTAGATGAATGGATAAACTGCAGAACATTCAGACAATGAAATATTATTCAGCACTGAAAAGTAATGAACTGTCACAGTATGAAAGGCTCTACATGAAACTTAAGTACATACTGCTGACTAAAAGAAGCTGATCTGACAAAAGAGCTACATAGTGTAGGAATAAAACAATATGATACTCTAGAATAAGTAAAATTATGCCAATCAGTGGTTGGCAGGAATTATGGAATCAATAAAAATATTCTATATTATACTATAATGGTGGGTACTTATCATTTCACATTCATCAAAAACCATGTAACATACAGCATCATGCATGAACCCTGATCTAAACTATGGACTATAGGTGATAATGTTGACTGAGTTGAGGTTCAACAAATGTAAGAAATATACCACCCTGATGAAAGAAGTTTATAATGGGAGAGGCTATGTTTATCTGTGAAAAGAAGAGAAGCGAAAAGCAAAGGAGAAAAGGAAAGATATAAACATCTGAATGCAGAGTTCCAAAGAATAGCAAGAAGAGATAAGAAAGCCTTCTTCAATGATCAATGCAAAGATAGAGGAAAACAACAGAATGGGAAAGACTAGAGATCTTTTCAAGAAAATCAGAGATACCAAAGGAATATTTCATGCAAAGATGGGCTCGATAAAGGACAGAAATGGTATGGACCTAACAGAAGCAGGTGATATTAAGAAGAGATGGCAAGAATACACAGAACTGTACAAAAAAGATTTTCACAACCCAGATAATCACGATGGTGTGATCACTGACCTAGACTCAGACATCCTGGAATGTGAAGTCAAGTGGGCATTAGAAAGCATCACTACAAACAAAGCTAGTGGAGGTGATGGAATTCCCGTGGAGCTATTCCAAATCCTGAAAGAGATGCTGTGAAAGTGCTGCACTCAATATGCCAGCAAACTTGGAAAACTCAGCAGTGGCCGCAGGATGGGAAAAGGTCAGTTTTCATTCCAATCCCAAAGAAAGGCAATGCCAAAGAATGCTCAAACTACTGCACAATTGCATTAATCTCACACGTGAGTAAAGTAATGCTCAAAATTCTCCAAGCCAGGCTTCAGCAATATGTGAACCATGAACTTCCTGATGTTCAAGCTGGTTTTAGAAAAGGCAGGGGAACTAGAGATCAAATTGCCAACATCCACTGGATCATGGAAAAAGCAATAGAGTTCCAGAAAAACATCTATTTCTGTTTTATTGACTATGGCAAGGCCTTTGACTGTGTAGATCACAATAAACTGTGGAAAATTCTGAAAGAGATGGAAATACCAGACCACCTGATCTGCCTCTTGAGAAATCTGTATGCAGGTCAGGAAGCAACAGTTAGGACTGGACATGGAACAACAGACTG
Source organism: Tragelaphus eurycerus (assembly GCA_935064755.1). Taxonomy (NCBI): domain Eukaryota; kingdom Metazoa; phylum Chordata; class Mammalia; order Artiodactyla; family Bovidae; genus Tragelaphus; species Tragelaphus eurycerus. Next base: position 233,799 of record CAKXYN010000097.1, on the reverse strand, counting down.
GTTCCAAATAGGAAAAGGAGTACGTCAAGGCTGTATATTGTCACCCTGCTTATTTAACTTATATGCAGAGTACATCATGAGAAACCCTGTACTGGAAGAAGCACAAGCTGGAATCAAGATTGCCAGGAGAAATATCAATAATCTCAGATATGCAGATGACACCACCCTTATGGCAGAAAGTGAAGAGGAACTAAAAAGCTTCCTGATGAAAGTGAAAGTGGAGAGTGAAAAACTTGGCTTAAAGCTCAACATTCAGAAAACGAAGATCATGGCATCTCGTCCTATCACTTCATGGGAAATAGATGGGGAATCAGTGGAAATAGTGTCAGACTTTATTTTTCTGGGCTCCAAAATCACTGCCGATGGTGACTGCAGTCATGAAATTAAAAGACACTCCTTGGAAGGAAAGTTATGACCAAACTAGATAGCATATTCAAAAGCAGAGACATTACTTTGCCAACAAAGGTTCGTCTAGTCAAGACTATGGTTTTTCTTGTGGTCATGTATGGATGTGAGAGCTGGACTGTGAAGAAGGCTGAGCGCTGAAGAATTGATGCCTTTGAACTGTGGTATGAGAGAAGACTCCAACCAGTCCATTCTGAAGAAGATCAGCCCTGGGATTTCTTTGGAAGGAATGATGCTAAAGCTGAAACTCCAGTACTTTGACCACCTCATGTGAAGAGTTGACTCGTTGGAAAAGACTCTGATCCTGGGAGGGATTGGGGGCAGGAGAAGGGGATGACAGAGTATGAGATGGCTGGATGGCATCACTGACTCGATGGACGTGAGTCTGAGTGAACTCTGGGAGTTGGTGATGGACAGGGAGGCCTGGCGTGCTGCAATTCATGGGGTCGCAAAGAGTCGGACATGACTGAGCGACTAATCTGATCTGATCTTATCTGATGTTTATCTGGGGACTGAGGAATATGTGGGAAAACTCTGAACCCTCTGTTTAATTTTGCTATGCGCTTATACAATCTTCTAAAAATACTCTATTTTTTAAAAATGAATGTTCCCATATGAGCAATTATTTAAGGCTTTTTTAACCACTTTAGTGAAGTATAAGTAAACTGAAAGTCGTTGAGTTGTGTGTGACTCTTTGTGACTCCATGGCCTATACAGTCCTTGGAATTCTCCAGGCCAGAATACTGGAGTGGGTCGCCTTTCCCATCTCCAGAGGATCTTCTTAACCCAGGGATTGAACCCAGGTCTCCTGCATTGCAGTTGGATTCTTTACCAGCTGAACCACAAGGGAAGCCCTATTGAAGTATAACTGACATGTAAAAAGCTGGATATATTTAATATGTACTACTTGATGAGTTAGGGGTTAAGTATACAACTGTGAGGACTTCCCAAGTGGCTCAAACAGTCAAGACTCTGCCTGCAGTGCAGGAGATCTGGGTTTGATCCCAGGACCTGGAAGATGCCCTGGAGAATGAAATGGCTACCCACTCCTGTATTCTTGCCTGGATAATTCCATGGTCATAGGAGCCTGGCAGGCTGCAGTCTACAAGGTTGCAAAAAAGTCAGACTCGATTGAGCAATTAACATACACATACTCCTGTGAAGCCATCACCACCACTAAAGCCATAAACATAGCCTCTCAAAGTTTTCTCCCACTCCATTACTATAATTATAGCTTTTTGTGGTAGGAACATTTGACATAAAATCTACCCTTTTTAGGGTTTCCTAGGTACACCACTGAGCGAATTCACTTTCACTTTCATGCATTGGAGGAGGAAATGGCAACCCACTCCGGTGTTCTTGCCTGGAGAATCCCAGGGACAGGGGAGCCTGGTGGGCTGCCATCTATGGGGTCGCACAGAGTCGAACATGACTGAAGCAACTTAGCAGCAGCAGCAGGTGGTACAGTGGTAAAGAATCCACCTGCCTATTTAGCAGACGCAAGAGATATAGGTTCAATCCCTGGGTCAGGAAGATCCCCTGAATAGGAAATGCAACCCACACCAATATTCTTGCCTGGAAAATTCCATGGACAGAAGATGCTGGGGTTACAAAGAGTTGGGCACGACTGAGCACACATTACCCATTTAATAACTCTCAAGTATAGAATAGAGTATTGTTAGCTACAGGTACTATGGTATATACTAGATCTTCAGAAATTATTTGTATTGCATAACTGAAACCTCATACACTTTGACTATCACTCCCTATGCCCTTAACCCTTGGCAACCACCATTCTACTGACTCCCTGTTCTATGAGTCTGGCTATTTTCAATTCCACGTACAAGTGTTATCATTTTGCTATGCTTTTGTTTTTTTGTTTCTCTTAAGTAGCTTAAGAATACATAACGAATTCATTCAAAAGTTGAAACTATATATTTAAATATCATTATTATTATATGTATAATTATTATTTTGTTATAATATATTTCTGTCTTTTTAAAATATTCATAGTAGTCTCAGTATTCACAAAGTACTTACTAACATCTGGTAAGATGTCTGCTGGACATTCTTCAAGGCCCTAAAAATGGTGGGTTGGCCAAAAATTTCTTTTGGGCTTTTCTGTAAGAAATGGGATGACCTGGAGGGATGGTGTGGGAAGGGGGGAGGGAGGAGGGTTCAGGATGGGGAACACGTGTATACTGGTGGCAGATCCATCTCGATGTATAGTAAAAGCAATACAATATTGTAAAGTTATGCAAAATAAAAGAAAAAAAAGAAATAATGATTAATAAAGAAGATTTTATAAGCAGCTGTGTATATTTTAGTAAGTAGATTTGCAAACAAAATGCAATGCCATTCACCCATGTGTTAACTAGGTATTAACACAAGGGGCACTGCTAACATCTTAATAAAGAATCACTGTCAAATAATTATTTACTTTTACTTCTGATTCTTTCTGTGATTGGTTATTATACTGACTCAACATTTCATCGTTAAGAATTCGACACCTTAATTATCTTTCTCATGGAAGCTCTTCTCATTTTGGAAAAAGACATAAGAATATGCACCAATTGGGTTGGAACCAACCCTGTACTATAATATGCCCATTTTGAAGCCCTTTTCCTTTCTTTCTTTTTAAACCAGGCCTTTGTATTTCAAACACCATACTGAAGCTAACTTTATTTAACATCATAGTGTAGTTTAATATTAACTAGAATTTGGAGAATGCAGAACAAAACCTTACTTTAAATATTTTAAAAGCAAGTTAGATAATCAGTTCTCATTGAAGCCACTAATTTTCACAGTAATATCAAGGCGCTTATTAAATTATTTTGATTACATTTTATATACTTGCTTATTTAAATGATTTCTAATTACAAAATAAGGGGAAAATTAGTTCAGTCATATTTTTTCCCTCTGTAACAACTTGGTTGATTAAATTCCCTCACTACTTAAGGACTATAATTTATATTAGCACATTTTTCATTCTAAAGGGTATTTGACCATTTTATTCTCTTATATTTATGATTAATATATATATACATATATATGTATAACAGATTTTCATTAAAAGTTACTACTAATGCAAACTTAATTGCATTTGTAATTCAGCTCAATATTTACTTGTGGGTCTAGATAAAACTATAGCTACAGGGATTACCTTCATAGCTTAAACAGAACAGGAAACACTACAAATTTAGATCAAAGTGTTTTTTCTGAGAGTGGAAAACATGGAAGGAAATCTAATAGGTGCCTAGCTCTCTAGGCAAATAGAACTAATGAGGCAAAATTTCCATTTTGCAGAGAATGAAAGGAAAAAGTAAGATGCATAGTTCAATTGAGAAATATATGATAAAGCATCTGGTTTGATGATGTAATAGATTAATTCCATGTGCAGTTCTCAATATTGATATAAATGTGAGAGTACTGAATGAATGCTTTACCCACTTAAACATCTGTGAGGACTCTCATGCAGCTAAAGCAAGCTTACCCAGTTGATACTGACTACTCTTGTTGACCAATGTATCCTCTACATGCAAGGCAAACGTCAAGGGAATTTAATAAATTGGACTATACTCTTACCAAAACAACTATTCAGGCACATAAATATGGCATGGGGCCCTAGGAGTGAGTGACCATGACACAAAAGGATAATGTTATACAAAAAGAAATATACCCAAGTATAGAAAAGTATTTTGCTTTATTTAAAGAAAGCACATTGCTGTCATGCATGAAAGCTGTCAGATATGAATATCCAAAAGGGAAAATATAATCAAATAATCTAGAAATCTACAAATATATAATTTTGACCTGCGAATCACATGTAAGTACCTATAATTCATTTAACAAATCCATGTTTTCTGAAGGGAATGTTTTTTAAATGCGTAAAGAAATCAGTTTAATTTACAGAAAATTCTTCAATCAGTTCATATTTTTTAATTGATAAGTGCGAACAACAGAAAAAAAGTTAACTAACCCTGAGAAAATGTATGGAATCATAAGAAAAATGTTAAGGAGAGCTTAATTGCTCTGTTTTTATATTGAAAGCAAAAACAAAAGAAAATGAAAGGGACAATGACCACGTCTATTTAACCTACTAAAAGACAATCCTAGAGAAAAATGTGGTAAATTGTGTTGTTATAACAGCTGTTACCAAACTATCCAATTTTATGCTTTCACCAGTGTATGATTAAGATTTTTTTCATTAAGAGATTAGGAAATATGGAATTCATAACCTTAATTACCAGTTATCTTATATTTCCAGTAATTTTTTGTCAAATAGTAAATGGTGGTCTAGATGACTATATTATTTTTTTATTTTTTATAGCCAAAATAAACTCTTGCATAATTGGCATTGCTCTTGATTTTATACTTTGTTGTTCAGTTGCTCTGTTGCATCCGACTCTTTGCGACCTCATGGACTGCAGCACATCAGTATTCCCTGTCCTTTACCATCTCTTACAGCTTGCTCAAACTCATGTCCATTGAGTCAGTGATGCCATCTAACCATCTCATCCTCTGTTGTCCCCTTCTCCTCTTGCCTTCTATCTTTCCCAGCATCAGGGTCTTTTCCAATGAGTAAGCTCTTTGCATCAGGTGACCAAAGTACTGGACCTTCAGCTTTAACATCAGTCACCTCACACACGAAAGGTCCTGGGTTTGAAACCACTCACAAACATATTTTGTGGCTTCCCTGGAGGCTCAGACAGTAAAGAATCTGCCTACCATGCAAGAGACCTGGATTCGATCCCTGGCTTGGGAAGATCCCCTGGAGGAGGATATGGCAACCCACATCAGTACTCTTGCCTGGATAATCCCCATGGACAGAGGAGTCTGGCAGGCTACAATCCATGTGGTTGCAGAGTTGGACAAGTTAGTTGGAAATTAGTAGGACTGAGCAATTAATCACACATCACAGCACGTACCCTAATCTTTTCAGAAACTGCACCCTTGAAGTATTGTTATAAAATTTCCCCAGAGTAGGACACACTGTTTTTCAAAGTTTAAACCAGAAGAAAGTGTTTTTTTACTTCACCCAAATCTCTGTCTCCAAAATTTGGTTTGGCTCTGGTGTACAGAGAAGCTGAACCTTTGGCATCAGGAGGAGTTAAAGTGTGCTTCTTTGTATACAACAGCCCACATGCATTAATGATATCAGTTTTGAAACAAAGAGTATTCTACAATCAGGTGGTTCAGCTGTATTCACAGCTAGAGAAATAAGATCTATGAGAATCATAGAGGAGTCCCTTTAAAAAGTGAGGCTTAAGAATGAAGAGTCATTCTTCATTCTTTGGAATGAAATGGAACAAAGAAGTGCACAGGGAAGAGATGGACTCTGAAACCCATGATAAAAGGCAAAAACTAATGCACAGTAATATCTGGAGGAAATATGCTGTGTGTGCTTTAGGGAAAAGTATATCAAAGAGGAAATCTCTTTGATTTCCTTCTTCTTCCAAGAATATGTTAAAAGATCATTTATTTTCTCCTTAACGCAGAAGATTGGACTTGAAAAGAGAACAATATTTTTGAAATATTAGTGGATGTTTTACTCCTGAAATTGCCTCTTTTTTTTCTTACCCCCTTCCATCATTCCTTTCAATTAAGCAGATTTGAAATGAGTATCTAGGGATAAAGGATATGAGTTAGATGAAAAATAGAAAGCACTCTAAGTTGTTACTTTTGCTTCCAAAACACTAAAGCCCTTTAAAAAATTCAGAGGGCCTCTGGCATATTTAAATGTTTGAAGGAGTGAGGTTTGAGGATTGTGTCTCTTTTCTGGAGTGGTATTTCTCATTCGGGAGCAATTTTGCACCCCTGGGTAACATTTTGCAAAATCAGGAGGTATTTTTAAATGGCACCAGAAGGTAGGATGGAGCCATGCTACTGGCACCTAGTAGGTGCTGGTAACCATCCTACAATGCACAAGACAGCCCTGCCAGCCCAGATGGAGAGTTATCCAGCTCCAAATGTCAAGAGTGCCAAGGTCAAGAAAGCCTGCTCTATGGAGGCTGGAAAATATTTTCTTTGTTTCATAGGAAGACAAGAGAATATGAGTAATAAAGGAGTATAGAGGCAGTTACTGATTATGAAAAATAGCATCCATTTCCCTGGTAGAGTACTGGATGCTATAAGGACATCTTGTCTCACAACTGACACCCAGAGACATGGCATGGCTGCAGTCAACGACTGTGCATTGTGTTCAGGACAGTCTGGTCTGAGTCTGGCATAATGGTGCTTCTGTAAGTCAGGGAAGCTATAGAATTATCCCATGTTCAGGGCACAGGAAGGTAGAGAGGGGTGAAAATGCTGAGCAGAGGATGGGGAGGGGGCATCTCAGGGAAGAACCTGATGAAAACCAGAGACAGAAGCCAGGGGATGCCCTCAGGTTGGCTCATTTTAGATTGCTGTGGGTTGAGGTGGATATGGAAATCCAAATCCTAGAAGACAACAGATTCAGTTAGTCCGAAGAGGGTTCTATCAAAGAGCACAGGGAAATGTTTCCCAGAGAGTAAATTTAGTTTGTTGTTGTTTAGTCCCTAATTTGTGTCAGACACTTTGCATCCCCATGAACTGCAGCATGCCAGGCTTCCTTGTCCTTCACTGTCTCTCAGAGTTTGCTCAAACTCATATCCATTGAGTCAGTGATGCTATCTAACCATCTCATCTTATGCCACCCTCTTCTCCTTTCCCCCTCAATCTTTCCCAGCACCAGGGTCTTTTCAAATAAGTCAGCTCTTCACATCAGGAGCTTCAGCTTCAGCATAAGTCCATCCAATGAATATGCAGGACTGATATCCTTTAGGATTGACTGGTTTGATCTCCTTGCTGTCCAAGGGACTCTCAAGGGTCTTCTCCAGCATGACAGTTTAAAAGCATCAATTCTTTGACACTCAAACTTCTTTATGGTCCAAAGTCACATCCATATATAACTACTGGAAAAATCATAACCTTGACTATATATACTTTTGTTGGCAAAGTGGTGTCTCTGCTTTTTAATATACCGTCTAGTTAAGTTTAGGCAAGCATTTTGCATGGGGAACATTTTCATAGATATAAGTTTAAAAAAATCCAATTTCAGATAACTACACTTCAGCAAGGGACATTGTGTATATGTCAAACATTATAATATCTAAAGCTAAATTTAAATACATCAGATAATCATGAAGGTGTGATCACTCACCTAGAGCCAGACATCCTGGAATGTGAAATCAAGTGGGCCTTAGGAAGCATCACTATAAGCAAAGCTAGTGGAGGTGATGGAATTTCAGTTGAGTTAATTCAAATCCTGAAAGATGATGCTGTGAAAGTGCTGCACCCAATATGCCAGCAAATTTGGAAAACTCAGCAGTGGCCACAGGACGGGAAAAGGTAGTTTTCATTCCAATCCCAAAGAAAAGCAATGCCAAAGAATGCTCAAACTACTGCACAATTGCACTCATCTCACACGTAAGTAATGCTCACAATTCTCCAACCCAGGCTTCAGCAAGACGTGAACTGTGAAATTCCAGATGTTCAAGCTGGTTTTAGAAAAGGCAGAGGAACCAGAGATCAATTGCCAACATCCGCTGGATCATGGAAAAAAGAATTCCAGGAAAAATATCTATTTCTGCTTTATTGACTATGCCAAAGCCTTTGACTGTGTGGATCACAATAAACTGGAAAATTCTGAAACAGATGGGAATACCAGACACCTGACCTGCCTCTTGAGAAACCTATATGCAGGTCAGGAAGCAACAGTTAGAACTGGACATGGAACAACAGACTGGTTCCAAATAGGAAAAGGAGTATGTCAAGGCTGTATACTGTCACTCTGCTTATTTAACTTATATGCAGAGTACATCATGAGAAACACTGGGCTGAAAGAAGCACAAGCTGGAATCAAGATTGCCAGGAGAAATATCAATAATCTCAGATATGCAGATGACACCACCCTTATGGCAGAAAGTGCAGAGGAACTAAAAAGCCTCTTGATGAAAGTGAAAGAGGAGAGTGAAAAGGTTGGCTTAAAGCTCAACATTCAGAAAACGAAGATCATGGCATCTGGTCCAATCACTTCATGGGAAATAGATGGGGAAACAGTGGAAACAGTGTCAGGCTGTATTTCTGGGGGCTCCAAAATCACTGCAGATGGTGATTGCAGCCATGAAATTAAAAGACACTTACTCCTTGAAAGGAAAGTTATGACCAACCTAGGTAGCATATTGAAAAGCAGTGACATTACTTTGCCAACAAAGGTCCATCTAATCAAGGCTATGGTTTTTCCTGTGGTCATGTATGGGTGTGAGAGTTGTACTGTGAAGAAAGCTGAGCACCAAAGAATTGATTCTTTTGAACTGTGGTGTTAGAGAAGACTCTTGCAGGTCCCTTGGACTGCAAGGAGATCCAACCAGTTGATCCTAAAGGAAACCAATCCTGTGTGTTCTTTGGAAGGACTGATGCTAAAGCTGAAACTCTGATACTTTGGCCACCTCATGCGAAGAGTTTACTCATTGGAAAAGACTCTGATGCTGGGAGGAATTGGGGGCAGGAGGAGAAGGGGATGACAGAGAATGAGATGGCTGGATGGCATCACTGACTCAATGGACCTGAGTTTGAGTGAACTCCGGAAGTTGGTGATGGACAGGGAGACCTGGTGTGCTGCGATTCATGGGGTTGCAAAGAGTCAGATACGACTGAGTGACTGAACTGAATTGAACTGAACTGATTGGCACCCCACCCCAGTACTTTTGCCTGGAAAATCCCATGGATGGAGGAGCCTGGTAGGCTCCAGTCCGTGGGGTCACTAAGAGTCGGACACGACAGCGACTTCACTTTGACTTTTCACTTTCATGCATTGGAGAAGAAAATGGCAACCCACTCCAGTGTTCTTGCCTGGAGAATCCCAGGGACAGGGGAGCCTGGTGAGCTTCCGTCTATGGGGTCGCACAGAGTCGGACACGACTGAAGCGACTTAGCAGCAGCAGATTAGAAAATGGAGAAATTCTTCACTTTTCTCAAATAGAGAGTTTTTAATTTAAGGCTGCATGTGGTTTGTTGCTGTTATTTGTTTGCATTTTTTCTTTTTTTCCCCCTTGTTTTTTTTTTTTTTTTTTTCTTTTTTAACTTAGACATCTAACTCACATGGCTGGGTTTGAGAACACTGAAGGAATGAGAATACTTACAGTCCTATACTATGATTATGCTGTGAAAATTTCTAGCCGAGCTTAGAGGAAGGGCAACAGAAGTTTTTTTCTTTTTTTTAATAACTTGACCTCTTTATATCATGGTTCTGTAAGAACATCAATGTTATAACTTTTTTAATGGCTATGCTATTTAAAATGTTTTAAAATACATCAAATCCATGAAAAGTGAAAACTCATGCCTTTACAGTATAGTAGCTGGATTTACTAAGCACAAAGGATGTGCCCACCGTTATACTAGGCCTCTGTGTGTGTTGTCTCATTTATTTGCAACAACACTGTGAGAAAGTTCATGCCAATATTCTCACTTTAAATGTGAAAAAAATAATATATAAAGTTGTTAAGTAACAATAAAGGTCACAGATTTACAAATGGAGAAATCATTATTTAAATCTAAGCAGTCTGGGTTTAGAGTGTGTGTCCCTGGCTTAGAAACACTCTATTCCAGGACCAAAGTTTCCCAGAAGCGGTCATCTGTTTTACATCATTGATTACTTATTACAAGCTGCAAAGTGACTGGGAAATGACATCTTTTTCTCTGCAAAGCCATGTAGCCAGCTATATATCTAATGCTATGGAAGAGGAAAAATTAGATTTAGGAGACAATTAGAAGTCGGTGCCCCTGGCTAATTAGAATAAATATGTATTATATCTCCTGTTTGTATCATCATCTCCATGTTGCTCTCCTAGTACAAGCATCAATATTGATAAACTTGTCTAGACTGTCTGTCCTATGCTTGATTTTCTATAGGTCCCTTGACTAATATTGAAATAATTTGTCTATTAAAATTATTTAGAGTGAAAAAATTAAATTTGTTATCAAAAAGTGCTCTACATCTATTCTTAAGAGAGGCTGCCTGAATGGAAATTCCTTAGTTGTAATTCCAAGATAAGCATAAGTGTCACACCAACTTTAGGTAAAGTAACAGACTTGGTGAAATTAACACCTAAAATATTGAATATAAACTGTGCCATTATTTTCTTTGTCATATGAAACTTAACATACTTTAAACACTAAAATACTTAAAATTTGATATTTTAAAATATTAAAATACATTTTAATTTTCAAAGAATGCATGAGATCTCTCTTGTTGTGTCTGCAGGCTCAAACTCAGGACTGATTAATGCCAGAGATTAATCCCAGTCTTTACCAGGACGATTCACGCTTTTCATTCCTGGTCATTGTTGTTATGTGAGAAAGTCTTTAAGTATCTTATAATAGGCTACACTCATAAACTTCCAAGTCTTTCCTAATAGTTTTTCAGAATCTGAATTATTTCAGATAGACAGCCAAGTTGTAATACTGAAGAATCAAACCCTCTTTTCCAATAGATATGAAATTTAATCCCTTTTTCTTTTTTCATTGCTTTTTTTAAAGGTGCTTAAATTAATTTAGAGAAATACTGATATTCTTGCCTGTAATTTCAGTGAGACTGAGTCAAGTTTCACTATTAAATTTAAAATTGACCATGAATAATATATCTCTGAAATTATGTTTGAAATCTGAAGATTTGGAAACAGATCTGGAACTCTCTGGAGTTAGTATATTGGCATAAGATCAGGAAGCAACTGTTCAAGATCAAGAAGCAGAAAATATTGTCAGAGGCAGATGCAAGATTCACCAAGTCAGAGTGGAAGAGAAGAGGGACCAGACAAACACATACATGTTCCTTGGCCAGCTAAGACATGATGAAATTGAAAAGTGAAAATGTTAATTATTCAGTGGTGTCTGACTGTTTGCGACCCCACGGACCGTAGCCCACCAGGCTCCTCTGTCCATGGAATTCTTCAGGCAAGAATACTGGAGTGGGTTGCCATACCTTTCTCCACGGAATCTTCCCATCCTAGGGATCGGACCTGAGACAGGCAGATTCTTTACCATCTGAGCCACCAGGGAAGAAGGGGAAAGTGTTAGTTGCTAGATCGTGTCCAAGTCTTTGCAACCCCATGGACCGTGGCCTGCCAGGCTCCTCTGTCCATGGAATTCTCCATGCAAGAATACTGGAATGAGTAGCAATTCCCTTCTCCAGGGGATCGTCCCAGCCCAGGTATCAAATTCAGGTCTCCCTCACTGAGGCTGATTTCTTTACTGTCTGAGCCACCAGGTCAAGGAAGATCCCCTGAAAGAGGAAATGGCACCTCATTCCAGTATTCTTGTCTGAAAAATTCCATTGACAGAGAAGCATGGTAGACAACAATCCATGAGGCCACAAAGAGTTGGACAGACATGATGGGTCTTAAATCATGATCCATAATCAACATGAACTGAAACTACACAATGGTTAGAATAGATTATCATTTGTTATTTTTTTCTTAATGCATTTATATTTAAATAATACATTACAATATTATTATTTGTCCTCCTATACTGTTATACTATAATCAAATTTAATAATAAACAAGTACATTTTTAAGAGAGAAGTCTTAGATTAGTACACCAGTATGACATGGTAATTACCATTATGATGAATTTATTTAGAAAGCAAAATAGTAAGGCTTTACAGGATTATTTCCAGGAGAAGTCCTGTTATGATTACTGTAATAAATATGCCTACAAGCACACCAGGATATAGAGTTTATTTTCTTGTAACCCTTTCTGAAAATTGTACCACATCATCTCATTACTATATTTCCTTGTGAAATATTTATAATGTCATGCTCATGGGAACATTGAATGTTGTGTTCTTTAAAACTGATATGTATTGCAAACAATGTCAGTATTGTTGATCCTTCAACCACAAACATAATTTCCATATTTAGAAATTCACTACAGGCAGTTTTGTATTTTTACTTTTACAGATAATAATGGATAGTTAAAATGAATGTTTTTTTGCTTCTCAATGACTATATTGTTAACATATTTGAAAGTCTATCTTCCAATGTATTATTTTCCTCAACATACTTTCAACAAATTTATCAACTGAAATTTCTGTTTCAGAGTACTAATGTAATTTTTATATATTTAAATCAAATATTGTACTTGGATTTCTGTGTAACACTGAGTAAATGTCTGTCTTAGATAAGAGACAGAGCTGTGTTGACATACTTTTTACAGCTTTTTCTATTGTGCTCACAACTTTGTAGGAAACCCATATCACTGTTCCACATGGATGTTATAAGAAAATTGATGCTTTTACTAGTTTTTCTCATTTGTTGTCTGTCTCTTCTGTGGAAACAGTCTCATGTTCCACGTTGTCTTTTGTTTTGCAACATCTTCCTCAAGTTTATTCAAGGCATTTGGTATTTTACCTTTCATTTTTATGTATTTTTGTGTCTAATTTTAATATTATTCTACTTTTATGACTGCACATACATACTCTTTTGAATTAATTATTTTTAAATTGTAGAATAGGAAGCATCCTAATAAAGCATTTATTCAGGCAGAATTAGGGGGCAATAAAAATTTGAGTCTGCTCCAGGGCTTATTTTCTCATGTCCACAATGGCTTTGAAGAGCAGATAATTCCACTGTGGCTTTCATGTTCCTTTTTATTCTCTGTCACTACAATGGTTGTTTTAGAAAAACTGTATTTCCCTTTAGGTCTCTAATAGGATTTAACTTCATTAATTTACAAATAGAAAAAATGAAATTATCAAGGATTTTTAGTGCAAATTTCAAACGTATTTGTGGAAGTGAACAATGAAAATTGTGTGAAATGCCCTAGATAAGTTAGATTCAGGAAGTTTTATTATTTACCTTTCTGATGAGTTATTCCATTAATGACCGTTGCTAACTAATGGGAGGGAGTAAACATTGATGATCATACTGCAGCATAAAAGTGCCTGTCAGGTTTTATTCTTTCAGTGTTCTTCTGATGTGTTCAATGTATGTTCACTTAAATTCTGACTTAAGAGCAATAAAAAGTGACCTTTCTGTCCTGGGTTCATAAAAAATTAGATGTCCTTTATGTGAACTAACTCAGCAATTGCACTTGCCCCAACCTGATGCTAACTCCAAAAGTTTATTGAACTTGCTTTCTGTTTTACCCAACACTTAGACTAAGCTGGAGAAGGCAGTGGCACCCCACTCCAGTGCTCTTGCTTGGAAAATCCCATGGACGGAGGAGCCTGTTAGGCTGCAGTCCATGGGGTCGCTAGGAGTCCAACGCGACTGAGTGACTTCACTTTCACTTTTCACTTTCATGCATTGGAGAAGGAAATGGCAACCTACTCCATGGTTCTTGCCTGGAGAATCCCAGCATAGCATAGACTAAGCTAATTCTATAGTAAATTCTTGCTTCAAAGAGAGTTAAGAAAATATACATGTGCCATAAAAGCATATGAAAAGATTATCAACATCTCTTGTCATCAGGGAATTGCAAATTAAAATAGTGAGACACCACTAAATACTCATTAGATTGGTAAAATCCCCAACACTGATGATACCAAATGCTGGTGAGAATGTGGAACAGTGGGAACCCTTAAGCATTGCTGATATAGATGGAAAATGGTACAGCCACTTTGGGAAATGGTATGGCAGCTTCTACACAACTAAATATACTCTTACCATTAGTCATTTCAGTTCAGTTGCTCAGTCGTGTCTGACTCTTTGCAACCCCATGAATCGCAGCACACCAGGCCTCCCTGTCTATCACCAATTCCCGGAGTTCACTCAGACTCATGTCCATCAAGTCAGTGATGACACACAGCCATCTAATCCTCTGTCATCCCCTTCTCCTCCTGCCCCCAATCCCTCCCAGCATCAGAGTCTTTTCCAATGAGTAAACTCTTCGCATGAGGTGGTCAAAGTATTGGAGTTTCACTTTTAGCATCAGTCCTTCGAAAGAACACCCAAGACTGATCTCCTTTAGAATGGACTGGTTGGATTTCCTTGCAGTCCAAGGGACTCTCAGGAGTCTTCTCCAACACCACAGTTCAAAAGAATCAATTCTTAGGAGCTCAGCTTTCTTCACAGTCCAACTCTCACATCCATACATGACCACTGGAAAAACCATAGCCTTGACTAGATGGACCTTTGTTGGCAAAGTAATGTCTCTGCTTTTCAATATGCTACCTAGGTTGGTCATAACTTTCCTCCCAAGGAGTAATCATCTTTTAATTTCATGGTTGCAATCACCATCTGCAGTGATTTTGGAGCCCCCCAAAATACAGCCTGACACTGTTTCCACTGTTTCCCCATCTATTTCCCATGAAATGATGGTACCAGATGCCATGATCTTCATTTTCTGAATGTTGAGCTTTAAGCCAACTTTTTCACTCTCCACTTTCACTTTCATCAAGAGGCTTTTTAGTTCCTCTTCACTTTCTGCCAAAAAAGGTGGTGTCATCTGCTTATCTGAGATCATTGATATTTCTCCCAGCAATCTTGATTCCAGCCTGTGCTTCTTCCAGCCCAGTGTTTCTCATGATGTACTCTGCATATAAGTTAAATAAGCAGGGTGACAGTATACAGCCTTGACATACTCCTTTTCCTATTTGGAACCAGTCTGTTGTTCCATGTCCAGTTCTAACTGTTGCTTCCTGACCTGCATATATAGGGATTAGCAAAAATCTTCATAAATGATTAATTGGAATAATTGAAGGAACTGAAGGAGAGTTTATATACAGATGCCCAAGGCATTCAAATGATTCTGCCTTAAAGTAATGTCAAAACCTAGTGATGCAAAAGCAATAGAGAGAATACTAAAGTGTATATGTGAGTTTTCTTTTTAGGGGGGATGTTTAGTGTACTCCCTGTCTCCTGTACAATGTCACGAACCAGGAGAAGAACCTGGAATGTGAAGTCAAATGGGCCTTAGAAAGCATCACTACGAACAAAGCTAGTGGAGGTGATGGAATTCCAGTGGAACTATTCCAAGTCCTGAAAGATGATGCTGTGAAAGTGTTGCACTCAATATGCCAGCAAATTTGGAAAACTCAGCAGTGGCCACAAGATTGGAAAAGGTCAGTTTTCATCCCAATCCCAAAGAAAGGCAATGCCAAGGAGTGCTCAAACTACCGAACAATTGCACTCATCTCACACGCTAGTAAAGTAATGCTCAAAATTCTCCAAGCCAGGCTTCAGCAATATGTGAACCGTGAACTTCCTGACGTTCAAGCTGGTTTTAGAAAAGGCAGAGGAACCAGAGATCAAATGGCCAACATCCGCTGGATCATGGAAAAAGCAAGAGAGTTCCAGAAAAACATCTATTTCTGCTTTATTGACTATGCCAAAGCCTTTGACTGTGTGGATCACAATAAACTATGGAAAATTCTGAAAGAGATGGGAATACCAGACCACCTGATCTGCCTGTTGAGAAATCTGTATGCAGGTCAGGAAGCAACAGTTAGAACTGGTCATGGAACAACAGACTGGTTCCAAATAGGAAAAGGAGTATGTCAAGGCTGCATATTGTCACCATGTTTATTTAACTTATATGCAGAGTACATCATGAGAAATGCTGGACTGGAAGAAACACAAGTTGGAATCAAGATTGCCGGGAGAAATATCAATAACCTCAGATATGCAGATGACACCACTCTTATGGCAGAAAGTGAAGAGGGGCTAAAAAGCCTCTTGATGAGAGTGAAAGTGGAGAGTGAAAAGGTTGGCTTAAAGCTCAACATTCAGAAAACGAAGATCATGGCATCTGGTCCCATCACTGCATGGGAAATAGATGGGGAAACAGTGGAAACAGTGTCAGACTTTGTTTTTCTGGGCTCCAAAATCACTGCAGATGGTGACTGCAGCCATGAAATTAAAAGACGCTTACTCCTTGGAACGAAAGTTATGAGCAACCTAGATAGCATATTCAAAAGCAGAGACATTACTTTACCAACAAAGGTTCACCTAGTCAAGGCTATGGTCTTTCCTGTGGTCATGTATGGATGTGAGAGCTGCACTGTGAAGAAGGCTGAACGCCGAAGAATTGATGCTTTTGAACTGTGGTGTTGGAGAAGACTCTTGAGAGTCCCTTGGACTGCAAAAAGATCCAGCCAGTCCATTCTGAAGGAGATCAATCCTGGAATTTCTTTGGAAGGAATGATGCTAAAGCTGAAACTCCAGTATTTTGGCCACCTCATGCGAAGAGTTGACTCATTGGAGAAGACTCTGATGCTGGGAGGGATTGAGGGCAGGAGGAGAAGGGGACGACAGAGGATGAGATGGCTGGATGGCATCACTGACTCAATGGATGCGAGTGTGAGTGACCTCCGGGAGCTGGTGATGGACAGGGAGGCCTGGCGTGCTGCGGTTCATGGGGTCGCAAAGAGTCGGACACGACTGAGCGACTGATCTGATCTGATCTGATCTTAGTGTGCTCCATGTTCTTTTATACTAAGCCTATATTGGAGAAGGCCATGGCACCCCACTCCAGGACTTTGCCTGGAAAATCCCATGGATGGAGGAGCCTGGTAGGCTGCAGTCCATGGGGTCGCTAAGAGTCAGACACAACTGAGAGACTTCCCTTTCACTTTTCACTTTCGTGCATTGGAGAAGGAAATGGCAACCCACTCCAGTGTTCTTGCCTGGAGAATCCCAGGGATGGGGGAGCCTGGTGGCTGTCATCTGTGGGATCACACAGAGTCGGACATGACTGAAGTGACTTAGCAGTAGCAGCAGCATATAATATTAATGCATGTCAAAAGAATTACAGCTCCAGCTTGTGGAATTCCAAGTAGCAAGATGAAGGTTAATTTTGAATTAAGAGAAAGAGGAATATAGGGACTCAATACAAAACCAGTAGCAAATACATAACTTTGACTATCAAAAGCAATTAATACATTAATTTAAAACAAAAATAATCATGTCCACCACTATGCCAGGCATAAGGAATACAAACGGGTTTCTGACAAAAGTAACTCATAGCTAGTAAGGGTTCTTAAGTAAGGGTACTTACAATTTAGTAATAAAGATACAACAGAGTTCTCTGGGAACAGTAGCAATGTCTGTCAATGTAGTTTTTCTCTCTGCTTGCTTTTCAAGATCTGGAGTTATGGATTTTAAGGGCTACTACAGAGAAGAGATTGCCTTCTTATTACACCCCATAATATCAGCATGACTTGCTAGTGATGATAACATTGATCACTTGCTTAAGGTGATGCTGCCAGACTTCTCCATGTAAAGTTAACTGTTTTTCTTTCTGTCCTCTCTTCTGTGGAAATTAGTAAATCCAGCCCACTAGGAGGAGAAATAAATTGTATCTTCTGGTGGAGGGAGTATCTGCATATATTATCTGGAAACGTTCAAGGAAGATTTGTCCTTTCTGTGCCATTTATTTACTCAATTGTCTGTATACTGCTAAGTTACTTCAGTCGTGTTCAACTCTGTGTGACCCCATAGACGGCAGCCCACCAGGCTTCCCCATCCCTGGGATTCTCCAGGTAAGAACACTGGAGTGGGCTGCCATTTCCTTCTCCAATGCATGAAAGGGAAAAGTGAAAGTGAAGTCGCTCAGTCATGTCTGACTCTTAGCGACCCCATGGACTGTAGCCCACCAGGCTCCTCCATCCATGGGAATTTCCAGGCACGAGTACTGGAGTGGGGTGCCATTGCCTTCTCTGTATATATTATCTGGAAACATTCAAGGAAGATTTGTCCTTTCTGTGCTATTTTTTTACTCAATTGTCTGTATAGACTCATTGCTATTTATAAAGGTTTGAGTTATATTCTAATAGTATATTTTCTAAATAGCTTAATTTCAATTCAGTCTCTCAGTCATGTCTGAATCTTTGTGACCCCATGGACTGCAGCACACCAGGCATCCCTGTCCATCACCAACTCCCGGAGCCCACCCAAACTCATGTCCATTGAGTCAATGATGCCATCCAACTGTCATCCTCTGTCATCCCCTTCTCCTCCTGCCCTCAATCTTTCCCAGTATCAGGATCTTTTCAAATGAGTCAGCCTTTCCCATCAGGTGGCCAAAGTATTGGAGTTTCAGCTTCAACATCAGTCTTCCAAAGAACAACCAGGATTGATCTCCTTTAGGACAGACTGGTTCAAACTCCTTGGAGTCCAAGGGACTCTCAGGAGTCTTCTCCAACACCACAGTTCAAAAGCATCAGTTCTTTGGCACTCAGCTTTCTTTATAATCCAACTCTCACATCCATACATGACCACAGGAAAAACCATAGCCTTGACTAGGCAGACATTTGTTGGCAAAGTAATGTCTCTGCTTTTCAATATGCTATCTAGGTTGGTCCTAACTTTCCTTCCAAGGAGTAAGCCTCTTTTAATTTCATGGCTGCAATCACCATCTGCAGTGATTTTGGAGCCCCAAAAAATAAAGTCTGACACTGTTTTCATTGTTTCCCCATCTATTTCCCATGAAATGATGGGACCAGATGCCATGATCTTCGTTTTCTGAATGTTGAGCTTTAAGTCAACTTTTTCACTCTCCACTTTCACCTTCATCAAGAGGCTTTTTAGTTCCTCTTCACTTTCTGCCATAAGGGTGGTGTCATCTGCATATCTGAGTTTATTGATATTTCACCTGGCAATCTTGATTCCAGCTTGTGCTTCTTCCAGCCCAGTGTTTCTCATGATGTACTCTGTATAGAAGTTAAATAAGCAGGGTGACAATATACAGCCTCGACGTACTCCTTTTCCTATTTGGAACCAGTCTGTTGTTCCATGTCCAGCTCTGACTGTTCCTTCCTGACCTGAATACAGATTTCTCAAGAGGCAGGTCAGGTGTCTGGTATTCCCATCTCTTTCAGAATTTTCCATAGCTTATTGTGATCCACATAGTCAAAGGCTTTGGCATAGTCAATAAAACAGAAGTAGATGTTTTTCTGGAACTCTCTTATTTTTTCCATGATCCAGTGGATGTTGGCAATTTGATCTCTGGTTCCTCTGCCTTTGCTAAAACCAGCTTGAACATCTGGAAGTTCATGGTTCACGTCTTGCTGAAGCCTGGCTTGGAGAATTGTGGGCATTACTTTACTAGCATGTGAGATGAGTAAATTGTACAGTAGTTTGAGCATTCTTTGGCATTGCCTTTCTTTGGGATTGGAATGAAAACTGACCTTTTCCAGTCCTATGGCCTCTGCTGAGTGTCCCAGATTTGCTGGTGTATTGAGTGCAACACTTACACAGCATCATCTTTCAGAATTTGAATTAGATCAACTGGAATTCCATCACCTCCACTAGCTTTGTTCATAGTGATGCTTCCTAAGGCCCAGTTGACTTCACATTCCACGATGTCTGGCTCTAGGTCAGTGATCACACCATCGTGATTATCTGGGTCATGAAGCTCTTTTTTGTACAGTTCTTCTGTGTATTCTTGCCATCTCTTCTTAATATCTTCTGCTTCTGTTAGGTCCATTGCATTTCTGTCCTCTATCGAGCTCATCTTGGCATTACTATAGATGGACGTGAGTCTGGGTGAACTCTGTGAGTTGGTGATGGACAGGGAGGCCTGGCGTGCTGCGATTCATGGGGTCGCAAAGAGTCGGACACGACTGAGTGACTGAACTGAACTGAACTGAATAGTATATTTTTGAAATTGCTTAATTTATGATGCTTAATTGTTCCAGCTTTGACCATTGGACTCTTTTACACATTTATTTTTGTTGGTTTTTTGCATATGTATGTCACTTTTCTCTGTTTCACTCATAACAACTTCTAATACTATAAAGTGTTCCAACTCATAGTGTATTTTCTTCTTGCTTCAGGCCTGCAGGGTATTATTACTTTTTTCAAGAATATCTGATTCCTTTTCCCGAAGAATGAGTATTTGCAAACTGAAATCTAAGTGCTTATTTCTACTAAGATGTCACTGCTTCTATATTCTCTCTTACACACAACATATTTGAAACAATTGTATTCCATTCTGGGAGTCTCCAATAACAAATTTCATAAACAAATCCAATAAGCAAATTTCATGCTTTGTGATATATAGCTATACAGATGTTGACAAATGCAAAATACCATGGATCCACCCATCCAATATAGTTAATAATGAAAATAAAATAATGTCAAGTGTTGCCTTTGTGTATAATTAACATGATAACTCTGGGTTATACAACTTTAACTTAAATTTCAGTATGGTGTAAATTCAAATACATATAAATATGACATGATACTATTGGAACTTTGTCTTGTTTTTTCATTATTTTGACATTAATTTCTGTAGCCACTGAAGCGGTAGAAAGGGGATATGTGCCTCAGATACTGGTGTTTAAAATTTTTTCCCAATCATGACACACTAAATTGTGGCTCAAAAATTCATTGGCCAAAAATGTCAAATGGCTATACTAAATTCTATGGGAAAGGAAATAAATTCCTATCATGTCTCCTAAAGAGAAAAAAAAACTGAATATATTTGAAAAACTGCACAGATGAGCCTAGTTTTAGTTAATATTTCTTAGTGATTCTTATTTTGTAATGTGCATTACAAGTTGATATATTGATAATATTTTAGAGACTTTCCTGTAGATTTTGATTGAGAATGGCACTATTGCCATTTAATTCTAAATATTACCATAATAATTTCTTCTTTAAAGTTAAGAAACTTTTTATATTTTATTAATTTTTTGTCCTATTTTAATATTCAAAATGTAGAAATTTCTTGTCTGTCTTTCTGTAATTGATTTCTTATTTTGTCACATTTTGACCACAAGATATATTTCACGAAATATTAAATTTATGGGGCCTCATCTACTAGGCCACAAGGCAAATACCTACCCCCCCAAAAAAATTTTAATATTACATGATCTAATATATGTTGTACATATACCAGGAAAAAGAAAATCCATCTACTATTGCAGTACATAGTACTAAGTGTGTGTATTAATTGTGTTGTTAGCATACATTTTCCTTACTAACATTTGTTATCTATTTCCTTATAAAACTGAATTAAAATTGACCACATGATTTTGAATGCATCTATTTCTATCAATTTTATATTCCTATTCATTTATTGAAATATAGAGTAATGATTATTATGGTTTCTTAAATTTTTACATCAGCAGTAAGCAATTTTTGTTTAATTTTGACCTTTGCTTTAAAATCTACATCTCTGATGTTAATATTATTCTGCTTTTATTTCATGGTCATTTTCTTGTCATGTCATTTTCTACCTTTTTCAACTTTTCATGTTATTCAATGCAATTATTTTAATTACACTGAAGAAAAATATTGTAGAAAAAGATAAATTATCAAAAGGTGTATCTTTTTCAAAGAGCACCTGGAAACATATTTTTAATCCAAACAAAAACTATTTTCAGGGAAGTTTAGTCTGTTTAACATGTTTTGTGCATGTTTATAAACATTGTTGTATACTTATTATTTTATCTGGCATTTTTTGTTGACCGTGAACTTTATTTGCAGCTTCCTTCAAATCATTTATTGCATTTATTGTTTTTTTCCCCTTCTTTTTTTCTTTTAATACATTTGCTTCTTTGGAGATTTATATTATATTTCTATTATTTTAGAAAATTTAGATGGATACCTGGCTTAACTATGTCTAAAGTAAATCAGTATATATAGACTGCTTTTAAAATCTTTAAACTCAGAATTTACAAAATATTTATAACTTCTTTTTAAACATCACCGTGTAACCAGTTGTTTTGTTTACCTGAATGTTGACAGATTCCTATAGTCATTCTTATTTATCCTGCCATCTCACTCTTTCCTTCTTACTAAGGTTTGTTTTTTTGTTAGAGGGTAACTTATTGTGAGGATATTTGGGTAGAAAGTCATTTTTGTCTTTTTTTAATGTTTTGTTGCATAGTATTTGTATTTTGCAACAAATCTAGAATGATAGCTTAGTTGAACCCAGGGGTATTCCTAGGTAAACAGATACATCCCATTAGAGCTTCTGTAATATTAATCTGTTGTCTATAAGCCTTCATTATTGTTGAGAAATGTTTGTTTCCAGACTATTTTTTATTCATTTTATGTTTTTTTCCTCTCTATCTTTAGAGATTTTTCTGCACATTTTATAATCTCTAGTTTCAGAATGGTTTTTCTTGGCCCAGATTTTTCTCTTGTACAGGAACTTTTCTATTGCCTTTATTTGAGGACTCAGGATTTGTTTTTAATTCTAAAAGGATTTACAGTAGTCTTTTTTTTTCAAATAGAACTCTTCTTCCTTTTTCTCCATTCTATAATGCCAAAAGTACAATTATTTTCTGTCCTTCTCATGTTTCTATCCTTCTCCATGTTATTTCCATCTTTCCTTTTTTTTTTTTTCTGGATGAGTTTTAATGGATGTTTAGTTACATATCTTTAGTCTTCCTGATTTCTTGGTTATTTGCTCAAATTTTTCCGTAATGCTATCAATTATTCCTCTGGATAATTCCCATTTTTTAATATGTATTTAAATTTAAATTTTAATGGTCATGTATCTAAAATAACTCTTGATGTTTAGTTATTATTTGTTTATCTGTGTTTTATTATTTTCTTCTCTTCACATATTTTCTTTATCGATTACCCAGAATGAAGGGTGTATTGTTCTCCTTCCTGTTTCAGCGGGAAGAGGGCCCTCTCATAGGACTCTAGTTTGTGCAGGAATCTGTATTGTACCTCTCTCTCTGCTTTTGCATTGACATTTAAATTCTCACCACCAATCTCTGTGGTCTGATTCCCTTGGAGATATCACTAAAGATTTAAATCCCTCTTCTCAGACTTCATCTTTGTCATTTATTACATTTAAGGCTCTCTTTTTTTGTTCTTGTTGGTAGTAGTCATATTCATATATTTTAATATTCCAAATATCTTTGTCAATGGGAGATGTATCTGCTCTCAGTACCCATTTAAATTTACCTTTAAACTTAAGTTTAATTTATTTAAGTTTAAATAAATTAACCCCCTAACTTATTTAAAGTTCATTGTATACAATACAAATGCATATTTCCTTCCTCTGTTGTTCTTATCTCTTGTTCCTAGAATTTCTATAATGTATTAATAATATAAAATTCTGTCTACACATGTAGAAAACTGTGTAGAATTAAGATACAAGACAGAAAGTTCAAAACAAAGCCTTTGTGCTTGCAAGGAATAAGGGCATCCAATTTGTACATTAAATCCTTGCTTTTATAATTTGCCTGAAATATATATCTTATCCTTTATGCCTAAAATATTTGACAACCCTAGCTAAAATAGATTTTGGGGAACCAAAATTATACCAGTAGTATCCACAATTTCATGACTCATTCTTGGTTTGTATAGAGAAATGACAAATATTCCCTTATGGGAAATTACTCTGGTGTTGTTAGTGTGATTTAGTTTAATCACTAAGCTCTTTTCCACTGAATCTGGATGCAGCCTTGAATGCTTTTCAATATAGTACTCCTGGAAGCCACAATCAGTCAATCAGTATTAGCATCTGATCTGAAACATATTAGTCATTTTGATCTGATATATCTGGTAATAATTTTAGTTAAGTGATATAAGGTTTGAACTCAGACCACACTGACAGAGGAATTATATTTTCCACAGTGGACAGAGGAATTATATTTTACAATATTCCTGCTATTTTCTATGCTCTTTCCATTCTTCTCATCTTGTCCTTACAAGAAACCTGTGAAATTAAAATTATTTTCATTTAGGAAAAATGATATATGCTAATTTCCTTAAAGACAAAGAGCAAAAATTAGCAAACCTAGAATTTAACTCTTGATTTTGGCCTCTAAAGCCTATATTCATGCTGAAACCAAAATAAATTGCTCAGGGATATCTATAATCACATAACTGTTTCATTTTAACAGGAATGACACAGACACTTTTAATAATTGAGAATTGAGAAAGATCTAGTTCAGTTTCCTAAGACACAGTGTTCTAGTTTACTGGAAAATAAATTTTTTTAAATGAGCACAGGGGAACTCTTTATTGTTTTATTTTTGGTCCATATATTCCAAGATGTAGGCTAAAAGTTTTGAATCTGATCTACTATTTTATGTTCATTAAGGAACCCTTCTGAATAAAAACAGTATTTTCTGACTAGTCTTTAATCTAAAGAATTACTGAGATAAGGGAAAAGTCTAAGGAATTTTGTATGACTCAAGGGAGCTTTAGGTTCTGCTTATCTTTTTAAAAACTAAGTACAGGTTATTAAGGGGATAGTGCTAACAGTTGCAGCATAAACTGGTTTTAAGACTTTTTTTTTTTTTACTATAGCTGATAGTTTGTGATGTTATTAATAATTCCTTTTTAATGGGTGATTTGTCTTATACAGTTCATCATCTCTCTAATAATGCTACCATTTAACACTCTTTAAAATCTTGAAATTGAAGGTTAAAATAAATGACTATTATTAATGCTTAAGAAGAAACAAAGCAATAGTTTTAGACTAAAATCTCTTTTTCAAATATGCTCAGAATTATCCAAATTCATATTTTCTTTATTAAAAGCCCTCACATAAAATGTATTAAAAGTACTCTAGCAACGGCCATGAAAATTCTTCTTATTCATTACTTATTTCATACATCAAATAGTTGATAAATTCGTTGTTAAAAGGCTCTGTTCTAAGTGGTGAGTATAGAGAATTTAACAAAGCAGATGAAATATTTTCTGTCCTTACAAATTATGTTTTATTGGATTATGTAAAAAGTAAAAAAATATATACAGATAAGATATGTATTATTGAGTTCATTGATAATTTCTAAGGAGAAAAACAAAGTAGGGAAGTAGGATAAGACAGGATTTTGAGGGACATAGTACAGTATTAGAGATGGAAAGGCTGCTTGTGAAGTTGGCATCGGAGCAGAAATTTGAGTGAGGGAAACATATGGAAATCTGGGAGAAAAGCAATTCAGCAAAGGAAAAGCAAATGCAAAATTTGAGGAGCAGACCTGTTTGAGTAGCAGTTAAGAGACTTATCTGGTTTGCAGTAGAATGAACAAAGGGGATAGTAATTAAGAGATGAGATTGATTAGAATTGTGCCTGTCATGTTCTAAAGGGATGACATGATAATTGGAGTTTTTTTAAGACATTATGTTCTAACCTGATTTAAGGTTTACAGCAAAATTGAGAAGCTACAGATTGTCCCCTGCTTGTATTCATGCATGTCCTCTCCCATTATCAACATCACCCACCAGAGTAGGTGTTACAGTTTGTTACAGTTGATGAACCTACATGGACACATCGTAATCACCCCAAGTCCATAGTTTACTTAATGGTTCAGTCTTGGTGTTGTGCATTTTATGCATTTGGACAAATATATAATGACATGTACCTATCATTTTGGTATTATACAGAGTATTTTCACTGTCCTACAGGTCCTCTTTCTTAATTGGAAGTTGTATATGATCAACCTGGGATACTACAAACATAATGAGCTGTTCAGACTTTCCACTCCAGAATTAACCAAAACTATACATATTGGAGAAGGAAATGGCAACCCACTCCAGTGTTCTTGCCTGGAGAATCTCAGGGACGGGGAAGCCTGGTGGGCTGCTGTCTATGGGGTCGCACAGAGTCGAACACGACTGAAGTGACTTAGCAGCATACATTTACATTTGGTCCTATTTCCCAACTGTGATGTTGGAGAAGACTCTTGAGAGTCCCTTGCACTGCAAGGAGATCCAACCAGTCCATCCTAAAGGAAATCAGTCCTGAATATTCATTGGAAGGACTGATGTTGAAGCTGAAACTCCAATACTTTGGCCACCTGATATGAAGAACTGACTCATTTGAAAAGACCCTGATCCTGGGAAAGATTGAAGGCAGGAGGAGAAGGGGACGATAGAGGATGAGATGGTTGGATGGCATCACTGACTCAGTGGACACGAGTTTGAGTAAACTCCAGGAGTTGGTGATGTACAAGGAAGCATGGCATGCTATAATTCATGGGGTTGCAAAGAGTCCAACACAACTGAGCAACTGAGCTGAGCCGAACTGATATTTTCCAATATGTGAAATAGACAGTCACAATGTTAACATGAATATTAGTATTTCTAAAAATGATAAGTTTGGATACATGTTTTCACATTGCTCACCGTTTCTTTAGATAACCTGAGTATTAGCCAATGAGAGTTTGGAGAACACGGGAGGTGGCGGAGCAAACATATGAAAAAATACTGAAGACCTGAGGTAGTATAATCTGTAGTTGGGTCTGTGAGTTTAGGGTAAGGAACTGGCTAATAAATACCATTTGTTTTATTAGAATGCTGTCCATAATAACTATATTGCTCTTCTATAGCATTAGAAATAATTTCTGCATTTATTGTACTTTTTGTAGAGGCTACTGAGTAACAAAAAATAAAGAGCATCTGTTCAAGAAGCTTTATGATGATTTCTTTTACTATGTATTAAAAATATATTGACTTACTTGCTAATGCTTTTTGAACATAAATTTTGCTGTTAAATATGTGAGATAGTGATCAAATGAAAAAGACAAAACTATGCAACTGTTCCAACCAGGAATATGTTTTCTTCCTTTTGTGTAATAATGTTATAAAATACTACAAAGGAAACACACTGTTTAAATATTTCCTTTTTCTATTAATATGGAAAATAATTTTCCATGTGTATGTCTTAGCCTCTATGAAATATGTTATTACAAGCAAAATACATAAATATTATTTGAAGGAAAGT
Organism: Tragelaphus eurycerus; assembly: GCA_935064755.1. Lineage (NCBI taxonomy): Eukaryota > Metazoa > Chordata > Mammalia > Artiodactyla > Bovidae > Tragelaphus > Tragelaphus eurycerus. The sequence continues at coordinate 206,730 of CAKXYN010000097.1, read as the reverse complement.
TCATATTTTCTTCCTCTTGAATTTTGCTTTCAGTTCAATTCAGTTGCTCAGGCATGTCCAACTCTTGCGACCCCATGAATTGCAGCACACCAAGCCTCCCTGTCCATCACCAACTCCAGGAGGTCACTCAAACTCACATCCATCGAGTCGGTGATGCCATCCAGCCATCTCATCCTCTGTCGTCCCTTTCTCCTCCTGCCCCCAATCCCTCCCAGCATCAGAGTCTTTTCCAATGAGTCAACTCTTCGCATGAGGTGGCCAAAGTCCTGGAGTTTCAGCTTTAGCATCATTCCTTCCAAAGAACACCCTGGGCTGATCTCCTTTAGAATAGACAGGTTGGATCTCCTTGCAGTCCAAGGGACTCTCAAGAAACTTCTCCAACACCACAGTTCAAAAGCATCAATTCTTCGGCACTCAGCCTTCTTCACAGTCCAACTCTCACATCCATACATGAGCACAGGAAAAACCATAGCCTTGATTAGATGAACCTTTATTGGCAAAGTAACGTCTCTGCTTTTTAATATGCTGTCTAGGTTGGTTATAACTTTGCTTTCAAGGAGTAATCATCTTTTAATTTCATGGTTGCAGTCACCATCTGCAGTGATTTTGGAGCCCAGAAAAATAAAGTCTGACACTGTTTCCACTGTTTCCCCATCTATTTCCCATGAAGTGATGGGACCAGATACCATGATCTTCGTTTTCTGAATGTTGAGCTTTAAGCCAACTTTTCACTCTCCTCTTTCACTTTTGCTTAATATAGGATAAAAAATAGATACTGAGGATGGAGAAAGATCATTTAGTTTTAGTGAGTGAAATATTCTCCAAAGGACTTAAAGAGGTGGACCATATATCTTGTTACAATCCCTGGCAGTCATTTTACCTGGCAGATCAATTTGGAACCTGGCTTAAGATATGAGGGCTTCTCAGGTGGTACCGGGCTTCCCTTGTAGCTTAGTCGTTGAAGAATCTGCCTGCAATGCAGGAGACCCGAGTTCAGTTCCTAGGTTGGGAGGATTCCCTGGAGAAGGAAATGGCAAACCATCAGCATTCTTGCCTGGAGAATCCCATGGACAGAGGAGCCTGACAACTTAGGGTCGCCAAGGGTTGGGCACGACTTAGCGACTAAACCACCACCGCTAGGTGGTGCTCATGGCAAAGAATCCGCCTGTGAATGCAGCAGACATGGGTAAGAGGTATGGGTTCAATCCCCGGGTTGGGAAGAAGCCGTGGAGGGGGGCACCGCGACCCACTTCAGTTTTCTTGCCTGGAGAATCCCACGGACAGAGGAGCCTGGCGGGCTACCATCCATGGGGTCACAAAGAGTCAGATACAACTGAAGTGACACACATGTAAGCAAGCTAAAATGTGAAGGCATTTGAAAATAATACTATAAAAGTACAGAATACTGAATGTATAATGATAAATTAAATAAATGAAATGAGAATCATACCAAAGAACTGCACAAACTTTTTGAGCTGAATGTTTGGTGCCGAATCAGAAAATCACAGGGATGAGGAAGTGACTTATACAGTTACATTAAGAATGAGTATCACAGAATAAGCACAACCATGAAATTGTAAATTTCCCTATTCATTTACCATACTTGGCAAAGTGATTATTGCTCTTGTAGCCTGTGTGTGTGTAGTCACTATTTATGAAAACCTTGAGTAGTGAATGCTTTTGAAAAAGCCATCCTTGCAGAAATTCAACTTCTGCAAGTTCAATTCTGATTCAAATCTGTAATGGCAGCTTTCGAGTATTGTTCTTTTCACACATAAAGCATTTTTACTTATGAATATCACACCACCATTTGTTTGTATTCTTTAGGGATATCTATGCTGAACAGGTTATTTTTGAATTTATTTCTTCTGCCCCTTATTTTTACATTCTGCTAGTTCCTCATTCCCTTTGGATAGTTTCCTCTTCATCCCACAATTTATCTGTCAGTTTGAAACATAACCCACTATATAAAAAGAAAGTTAATAATCCCTTTGAGTTGTTTATACCAAAACACAAATATATAGTCTGAAATTAGCAAGTGCAGAATATCCTAACTTTAATAAAAAATGAGTCTGATAGCTGTTCTGCAAGAAACTTATTGCTTTTAGGGGTAAATGGGCTCTTTGGAATAAATGTGACCAATTGTAAAATCATCACAAATATGCTATAAATTTAGTCTGTCAATTTAGAGTAGGTACTTATTAATCTAACATACACTGGATCATAGAAGGAAATTCCAAAAAGAAAATCATATCTACTTCTGCTTCATTGTGCTAAAGCCTTTGATAGTGTGAATCCAGATGGGAGTACCAGATCACCTTATGTGTCTCCTGAGAAACCTGTATGCAGGTCCAGAAGCAACAGTTAGAACCAGACATAAAACAACAGATGGGTTCAAAATCAGAAAAAGAATACATCAATACTATATATTGTCACCCTTCTTATTTAACTTCTGTGCAGAGTACATCATGAAAAATGCCAGGCTAGATAAAGCACAAGCTGGAATCAAGATTGTTGGGAGAAATATCAACAACCTCAGAAATGCAGATGATACCACCCTAATGGCAGAAAGCAAGGAGGAACTAAAGAACCTTTTGATGAAAGTGAAAGAGGAGAGTGAAAAAACTGGCTTAAAACTCAACATTCAAAAAATGAAGATCATGGCATGTGGTTGGTCCCATCACTTCATGGTAAATAGATGGGGAGAAAGTGGAGAGAGTGACAGATTTTATTTTCTTGGACTCCAAAATCACTGAGGACCGTCACTGCAGCCATGAAATTAAAGGACAATTGCTCCTTGGAAGAAAAGCTACGACAAACCTAGACATCATATTAAAAAGCATAGAGATAACTTTGCCAACAAGGGTTTCTATAGTCAAAGCTGTGTTTTTTCCAGGTGTCATATACAGATGTGATAATTGGACCATAAAGACTGATCACTGAAGAATTGATGCTTTCAAATTGTTGTGCTGAAGAAGACTGTTGTTAGTTCCTTGGACAGCAAGGAGATCAAACCATTCAATCCTAAAGGAAATCAACCAGGAATATTCATTGGAAAGACTGATGCTGAAGCTGAAGCTCCAATACTTTGGCCACCTGATATGAAGAGCTGAGTCACTGGAAAAGACCCTGATGCTGGGAAAGATTAGGGCAAGAGGAGAAGACAACAGAGGATGCGATGGTTGGCTGGCATTACAGACACAATGGACATGAGTTTGAGCAAACTCTGGAGATAGTGAAGGACAGGGAAGCCTGATGTGCTGCAGTTCGTGGGGTTGCAAAGAGTAGGACATGACTTAGCAACTAAATGACATTAATCCATTGGAACTGAGGCTAGAAGGCCAAAGATATGAGAAGCAATACTTTCTTATACTAAAAGTACATAGGAATTAACAGATTACCTTAAGAATATTTACTTTCTAAACTACTAGTAGATGACTTTGTGCTTATATTTAAGATCTTGATAATTTTTAAGTAAACTCAAGTATGCATATCCTCTGCTAGAAATCTCAGAATTGGTTAAATCCATATGTTTAAAAGATTCATTTTAGCCTAATCAAATGATCAAAGAATGTTCAGAAAAACTCTTCCTTAAGAGCAATAGTCTATATAACTCGATTCTTTCTTCCTTCAACTGTGGAGAAAAATGCCAACTCCAGATATCTGGAGTTCAAAATCATCAGATAATGGCAGCTGTCATTTCTTCTTAATAACTATTCATTTATTTTCTAAAACCCTTACTGAGTAGTATGCCAGGGGATGGGTATGCAAGAAAAGTAAAAACACTCCGGTTGCTTCACTGACACTCTTAGCTACCCTCTGTCTGATCTTATGTTTTCTCTAATCTTACAAGGCTTTCATGTTTTATCACTTTGATGTAGGTGGGAAAAGAATCAAAAGACCAGTTTTTGCCTATATAATTAGTAGGTAGTAGAGCTTGGATCCAAAGTATGTATTCATTTTCCTACATATACTGTTTTCTCTTGCCACACCCAGCATCCTGACTTCTTAGCCTTCAATTTCATTTTAGATAAATATGAGCAATATAGTGATCTCATTCTCTAATATTTCTATAATCTGAGATACTCAAATATTTTTACTTTATTGTTTGTGCTCTGGATTCAACCAGGGAAGCTATAACCCTGATGTGTGTTCCTTATTCAAAAATATTTCTATGTCACTTTTTGCCTCTGGGTCATTAAGATGTTCTTTTTCTTCTAAGTTCCTATTTTTATCTTTCTCATTTGGGTACTTAGTTTATCTGAGTACATTTCTAAATGGTATTAGACAGATGCTCAGACTACTAAATGGTGTTAGGCAGGTACTAGATTACTTTTTCCTCCTAGGAAGCCAATTTTTCAAAAAACCTATCCAATAAACATTCTTTTTTTATTATTGATTTGTTGGTAATTTTTATCAACTTAAGTTCCATTTTTATTGGATTCTGTCTGTGTGTTGACTGTTATTTTGAATTGGCCTTATAGTTTTCTTTTTCATGATTAATATATGGTGCTTTTTTTTCTTTTTAACTATGACTATAGAAACCCAAGTTTTCTTTCCTTAGTCTTCATTTTAAATCTTAGTTCTGTATGGACCTTCATTCTCCACACATATTTTTTTTTTAATACATTTCTTGGATTATTCAAATATCAATGCACTTTAAAAGAAGATGGCCTAGAATTTATGGATAAAATGGAAGAAAATCAGCATATTCATGATATTCTGCCATCCCATGTGAAGGCATAGAAGATCTCTTACTTTATCCAGATTATCTACTATGTTCCCTATTAGAGTTTTAAGATTTTCCCTATAGTCTTCCATTTCTAGAATTGTTTGTCTCAGATGTGTTTTTAGTTTTATTTACTTTCATTTTATAGTTCCTTGTTTAGAGTGAGAGAAAATATTGAGATAAATTTTTGTGTGTAGTAAACATAAAAGCTGAAATGCAGCCACATTCAGGAAACATATTCTGAGTTAACACCAGCTTTGAGGCATGTGAGTTTGTGGTGGGTTACCATTTCACTTTATTTTCATCTTCTTGGGATGCTCTTCCTATTTGTTTAGTGATATAGCTGATAAAATAGTGATATGTTTTTATACTTTATATTTTGTTATCCTGTATTTTGAGTTTCACTGGTGGCTCATATGGTAAAGAATCCATCTGCAATGCAGGAGAGCTGGGTTTTAATCCCTGGGTTGGGAAGATCCCCTGGAGAAGGAAATGGCAACCCACGGGGTCACAAAGAGTCAGACAGAACTGAGTGCCTAGCATGCACACACACATCAAGTATTTTAGTTGTTTTCAGTGACACTGTTCAGGAGGGTTAATTCACCAGATTGTGTGAAATCTCAAAGTTCTTTCTTATGCTTTGTTAAACTCTCATTTTGGTCATATTTTTATTTCATAAATTTCTCCTCCTATTAAATTATTACTTGTTCTTTTTACTTTCTTTCATCCAAGACTTTCACATTAAATAATAATCACCTTTATTTTGACAGAACACAGCAAAATTCTGTAAGCAATTATCCAATACAAAATAAATTAATTAAAAAATACTAATCACCTTTACCATGTTTTCTGGTTTTAATAATGTACTTTAGTATGGAAATTTTCTCTAAATATCAGTTTACTATAACTCTCAATTTTAATATATAGTATTTTATCTGTCGGGGAAGGCAATTTTATCTATACTTAAAGTAATTCCAAATAATAATGTCACCCATAATCTTAAATTGTTTGCTTCCTGATGAAAGTGTGTTATGTCTAGAGATTATGTCCTTTATGATATTAATTCTTTAGAATTCTTAAATTTCTTTGTGCTAATGGGCAGTTAATTAATGATTACTGTTTCAGCACAGCAATTCTGTATTAAATACAATGTTGACTAAGCCCAGGGAGGGCATATGGTAATAAAGTAAATAAATAACTAAAATTAGAATAATATGTGCATTAAAAAAATGGACTATGATCATAAAGATGGCTATAGAGTCTATTTATATGTTCAAGGAAGAATTTTTTTGTTAAATTAGAAAACTCCCCCATTTTTGAAAATTTGACAGGTTCTTCCCTAAGCTTTTAAAAGTTTTTTTTTAATAATGTTGCATTAATTATATTTAAGGGTTTAACTACTAGGTTTATATATGCTTATATACTTATATTCCATATTCTTGATGGATTAACTTATTAGATATTTTGTGATTCCTCTAAATGACTTTTGCAACATTTACCTGATGTTTATTTATTATTTGTCTACTATAACTTTTTTTCTCAATGTTTATTTATTATTTGATTTTCTACCTTACTCCTTCATCTGCAACATGTTTTTCTATTGTTTCATTCCTTTTTTTTTTTTTTTTTTTTAGTGGCTGGGACTGTGTTCCTGGCTTGCTAGTTTTTAGGCCTAAGGTCTCCACTACTGGAGTTTGTAGGTAGTTGAGTAGGCCTGGGTCTTGGTGTTGAAATGTAGACCTCTAGGTTATCTCTCTCCAATTTATATTCCTTGGGGCCTGGCAACACTCCTGCCTCTGGGGCTCATGCTTGATCTCTGGCCTGTAAACTGGGACACCACATGGGGTGTGGAAAAAGAAAGAAAAAGAAAAGAGAGAGAGAAAAAAACAATCAGAACAATAACCAAGATTAAAAACAACCCCTGAAGGGTAAAATCAGACTCCAATATCAAGAAAGAGGACAAAAACAACAACAAAAAAAGATATATATATATATATGAAAATTTAAAATAAGAGGGAGCAGAATAATAATAAAGATTTTAAAAATAATAGGATAAATTTAGAAAACTAACAAAAATAGCAGAAAAAGTAAGAATATGTATGAAACAACCACTTGATAAAACTGAACTCCACTGGCGAGTAGAAAACATAAAGTTTGAAAAGAACCTTGGCTGCAAAGAGTGAGGCTTAGGTGAGCAAGGGCCTAGGTAGCTGGCATGTTTAGGTGTTATTTGATTTTCTGATCTGTGTTCTGTTCTTATTTTGACTTTTGAAATTTAACTGGGCAAGCTTGGCCTTTAAGTAAGTTTAATATTCAGTCGCTAAGTTGTGTCCAACTCTTTGTGACCATATCAACTGCAGCATGCCAGGCTTCCCTATTGGGGCAATTAATTTTGAAATCTTATTTTGTAATTTAAAATGTTTATTTGAGTGTATTTTTTTTCCCATTATTCCTTTGTATTTATAGTTTTCATTTTCTTTTTCTCTTTGTACATGAAATTGTGATTAAAATAATACATAGTTAGTTCAGTCGTTTAGTCATGTCTGACTCTTTGTGACCCCATAAACTGTAGTATGCCATGCTTCCCTGTCCATCACCTACCCCCAGAGTTGATAAAATTCATGTCCATTGAGTCAGTGATGCCATCCAACCATCTCATCCTCTGTTATCCCCTTCTTCTGCCTTCAATATTTCTCAGCATCAGGGTCTTTTCCAGTGAATCAGTTCTTTGCATCAAGTGGCCAAAGTATTGGAGTTTCAGCTTTAGCATCATTCCTTCCAATGAATATTCACGACTGATTTCTTTTAGGATGGATTGGTTGGATCTCCTTGTAGTCCAAGGGACTCTCAAGAGTCTTCAACACCAAAGTTCAAAAGCATCAATTCTTCAGTGCTCAGCTTTCTTTATAGTCCAGCTCTCACATCGATATATGACTACCAGAAAAACCATAGTTTTGACTAGAGGGACCTTTGTCAGCAAAGTAATGTCTCTGCTTTTTAATATGCTATCTAGGTTGGTCATAGCTTTTCTTCCAAGGAGTAAGTGTCTTTTAATTTCATGACTTCAGTCACCCTCTGCAGTGATTTTGGAGCACAAGAAAAGAGTGTCTGTCACTGTTTCCATTGTTTCCCCATCATTTGCCTTGAAGTCATGGGACCAGATGCCATGATCTTTGCTTTATGAATGCTGAGTTTTAAGTCAGCTTTTTCACTCTCTTCTTTCACTTTCATCAGGAGGCTCTTTAGTTCCTCTTCACTTTCTGCCATAATCATGGTGTCACCTGCATATCTGAGGTTATTGGTATTTCTTTCAGCAATCTTGATTCCAGCTTGTGCTTCTTCCAGCCCAGCATTTTGCATGATGTACCATACATATAAGTTAAATAAACAGGGTGAAAATATACAAACTTATGTACTCCTTTTCCAGTTTGGAATCAGTCCATTGTTCTATGTCCAGTTCTAACTGTTGCTTCTTGACCTGAATACAGATTTCTCAGGAGGCATGTAAGGTGGTCTGGTATTCCCATCTCTTGAAGAATTTTCCACTGTTTGTTGTGATCTATACAGTCAAACACCCCACTCCAGTACTCTTGCCTGGAAAATCCCATGGATGGAGGAGTCTGGTAGGCTGCAGTTCAGGACATGGCTGAGTGACTTCACTTCCACTTTTCACTTTCATGCATTGGGGAAGGAAATGGCAACCCACTCCAGTATTCTTGCCTGGAGAATCCCAGGGACAGGGGAGCCTGGTGGGCTGCCATCTATGGGGTCACACAGAGTTAGACATGACTGAAGCAACTTAGCATTGCATAGCATACAGTCAAAGCTTTGGTGTAATCAATAAAGGAGGAGTAGATGTTTTTCTGGAAACCTCTTGCTTTTTCTGTGATCCAACAGATGTTGGCAGTTTGATCTCTGGTTCCTCTGCCTTTTGTAAATCCAGTTTGAACATCTGGAATTTCATGGTTCATATACTGTTGAAGCCTGTTGGAGAATTTTAAGCATTACTTTGCTCAAAGGTACATATATGTTATATTATACATATATATATTTAAAATGCATAAGTTATTTATAAAAATAACATATAATATTTTATTAATATATAATATAATAATAATGATTGATTATATTATTATAATATATTATGATCTTAATAATATTAATGTTGAGATATTAAATATATTAAGATTAAGATATTCCATAATCTTAATAATATTATAATATATAATATAATATATTATACATGTTATATTATATATAATATATTTCACATATATTATATATAAGTAAAATATGTTTTATATCTTTATATATATTTTATGTTCTGTAACAGTTTTTCTTACATTTTAATACATTTTCAATAAAATCTAAGCTTAATTAGTGCCTTTATTCTGCTCATAAATTAGAACATTTTATAAATTGCTTACTTTTTCATCTTGCTATTTTTGTCTAGTATATTAGACTCAGCTTATTTTTAATACATCCTCAGATTTGGAATTATGAAAATGCCAAAATATGCTTGTTACTTTGCTGACTGTGGCTTTTTCTAGTACTTCTTTTGTATTCAGTTTTCCTCTTCCTGAAGTTTATCTTGCCATGTATTTTTCAGTGAGTTTTATGATTACTAAACGTCCAATCTTTTAAATGTCTTCCAATATATTGCCCTCAATCTGGAGAATGGCTTACTTTGATCTGGAATTCTTCATTAACAGTTATTTCCCATCAGAAATTTTGTCTCATTTTTGTCTGGCCACTTTTTTGCTCTTTGGAAGTTTGTTATGGAAAATGGCAAATTCACAAGGGCTTTGGATTATTTCCCCAGCCATAAAAAAAACTGAGATAATTATTTGAGGAAAAAGAAGGCTGTTGGTTCTGTGTATATCTGTGTGGGTATGTGTAGGGGCAGAAGTGAATGTTGCAGATAAAGTGAAAAACCATAATGCATCATAAAGGTGGGACAGGCTGTGGCTGGTAGTCTACATTTTTATCAGCAAATGATTTATCAGTGAATAAAATGGCAAGAACTGGGCAAAAAAGAAGTTTTTAGTCCCAGATTGCCATACAAGGATTTTCTTTTACCATGAGGCATGATCCTCTGATCCCTAAACTCACCTTGATAAATACAAACTGCCCTTTCCTATCTGTGCTTGATGTTTTCCTTCTAGTATGCATTGAAAGATGAGTTAGCAAATAGGTATATGTTCATTTTTTATTAATTTAAAAATACTTATTGAATTGCTTTTTTATTAAAGTATAGTGAATTATTAATTTCATGTGTATAGCATTGAGATTCAGTATTTTTATAGATTATCCTCCATTAAAAGTTATTATATGATAACAGCTACAATTCCCTAAGATTTGCAACATATCCTTGTTGTTTATATATTTCATGCACAGTAATTTGTCTTTCTTAATCCCACACCCCTAACTTGCCCCTCCACCTTCCTACTTCCCTCTAGCAATCATTAGTTTGTTCTGTATCAGTTTTGCTTTGTACAGGTATTTGTATTATTTTTCTAATTCCATGTACAAGTGATATCATGCACTATTTGTCTTTTTTCTGTTTGGTTTATTTCACTAAGCATAGCATTCTCTAGGTCCATCTATGTTGCTGGAAATGGCAGAATTTCGTTCTTTTTATGGAGTGATATTTCTTTGTTTGTTTTTCTCCTCAAATTCCTTTGCTGATTTAGGGTCTTTTGTGGTTCCATGTAAAATTTAGAGTCATTTGTTCTACTTCTATGAAAAATGTCTTGGGTATGTATTGTCTAGGAATTGTATGTATTGTCTAGGAATTTCATAAAATCTATAGATTGCTTTAGGTAGTGTGAGCATTTTAACAATGTTAATATTTCCAGTCTAAAAGCTTGATAAATCTGTTCCTTTTTATTATCTTCACTTTCCTTTATCAATATTTTATAGCTTTCAAGGTATAGGTATTTTTCCACAGCCAAGGTAAGAGAAACCCAAGATAGTAGGTGTTGCTAGAGGGCATCAGAGGGAAGAAACACTGAAACCATAATCACAGAAAACTAGCCAATCTGATACCATGGACCACAGCCTTGTAATTCAATAAAACTAAGCCATGCTGTGTGGGGCCACCCAAGACAGACAGGTCATGGTGGAGAGGTCTGACAGAATGTGGTCCACTGGAGAAGGGAATGGCAAACCACTTAAGTATTCTTGCCTTGAGAACCCCATGAACAATATGAAAAGGCAAAATGATAGGATACTGAAAGAGGAACTCCCCAGGTCAATAGGAGCCCAATATGCTACTGGATATCTATCAGTGGAGACATAAATACAGAAAGAATGAAGGGATAGAGCCAAAGCAAAAACAATATCCAGTTGTGGATGTGACTGGTGATAGAAGCAAGGTCCGATGCTGTAAAAAGCAATATTGCATAGGAACCTGGAATATTAGGTCCATGAATCAAGGCAAATTGGAAGTGGTCAAACAGATGGCAAGAGTGAACATCAACATTCTAGGAATCAGTGAACTAAAATGGACTGGAATGGGTGAATTTAAATCAGATGACCACTATATCTACAACTGTGGGCAGGAATCCCTTAGAAGAAATGGAGTAGCCATCATGGTCAACAAAAGAGTCTGAAATGCAGTACTTGGATACAATCTCAAAAATGACAGAATGATCTCTGTTCGTTTCAAAGGCAAACCATTCAATATCACAGTATCCAAATCTATTCCCCAAGCATTAATGCTGAAGAAGCTGAAGTTGAACGGTTCTATGAAGACCTACAAGATCTTTTAGAACTAACACCCAAAATAGATGTTCTTTTCATCATAGGAGACTGGAATGCAAAAGTAGGAAGTCAAGAAACACCTGGAGTAACAGGCAAATTTGGCCTTGGAGTAGAGAATGAAGTAGGGCAAAGGCTAATAGAGTTTTGCCAAGGTAACGCACTGGTTATAGCAAACACCCTCTTCCAACAACACAAGAGAAGACTCTACACATGGACATTACCAGATGTCAACACCAAAATCAGATTGATTATATTCTTTGCAGCCAAAGATGGAGAAGCTCTATACAATCAGCAAAAACAAGACTGGGAGCAGACTGTGGCTCAGATCATGAACTCCTTATTGCCAAATTCAGACTTAAATTGAAGAAAGGATGGAAAACCACTAGACCATTCAGGTATGACCTAAATCAAATCCCTTATGATTATACAGTGGAAGTGAGAAATAGATTTAAGGGCCTAGATCTGATACACAGAGTGCCTGATGAACTATGGAATGAGGTTCGTGACATTGTACAGGAGACAGGGATCAAGACCATCCCCATGGAAAAGAAATGCAAAAAAGCAAAATGGCTGTCTGGGGAGGCCTTACAAATAGCTGTGAAAAGAAGGGAAGCAAAAAGCAAACGAGAAAAAGAAAGATATAAGCATCTGAATGCAGAGTTCAAAAGAATAGCAAGGAGAGATAAGAAAGCCTTCTTCAGTGATCAGTGCAAAGAAACAGAGGAAAACAACAGAATGGGAAAGACTAGAGATCTCTACAAGAAAATTAAAGATACCAAGGGAATATTTCATGCAAAGATGGGCTCCATAAAGGACAGAAATGGTATGGACCTAACAGAAGCAGAAGATATTAAGAAGAGGTGGCAAGGATACACAGAAGAACTGTACAAAACAGATCTTCATGACCCAGATAATCACAATGCTGTGATCGCTCAGCTGGAGCCAGACATCCTGGAATATGAAGTCAAGTGGGCCTTAGAAAGCATCATTATGAATAAAGCTAGTGGAGGTGATGGAATTCCAGTGGAGCTATTTCAAATCCTGAAAGATGATGCTGTGAAAGTGCTGCACTCAATATGCCAGCAAATTTGGAAAACTCAGCAGTGGCCACAAGACTGGAAAAGGTCAATTTTCATTCCAATCCCTAAGAAAGGCAATGCCAAAGAATGCTCATCACACAACTGCACTCATCTCACATGCTAGTAAAGTAATGCTCACAATTCTCCAAGCCAGGCTTCAGCAATACATGAACCGTGAACTTCCAGATATTCAAGCCGGTTTTAGAAAAGGCAGAGATCAAATTGCCAACATCCACTGGATCATGGTAAAAGCAAGACAGTTCCAGAAATACATCTATTTCTGCTTTATTGACTATGCCAATGCCTTTGACTGTGTGGATCACAATAAACTGTGGAAAATTCTGAAAGAGATGGGAATACCAGACCACCTGACCTGCCTCTTGAGAAACCTATATGCAGGTTAGGAGGCAACAGTTAGAAGTGGACATGAAACAACAGACTGGTTCCAAATAGGAAAAGGAGTACGTCAAGGCTGTATATTGTCACCCTGTTTATTTAACTTATATGCAGAGTACATCATGAGAAACGCTGGGCTGGAAGAAGCACAAGCTGGAATCAAGATTGCCAGGAGAAATATCAATAACCTCAGATATGCAGATGACATCACCCTTATGGCAGAAAGTGAAGGGGAGCTAAAAAGCCTCTTGATGAAAGTGAAAGAGGAGAATGAAAAAGTTGGCTGAAAGCTCAACACTCAGAAAACTAAGATTATGGCATCTGGTCCCATCACTTCATGGGAAATAGATGGGGAAACAGTGGAAGCAGTGTCAGACTATTTTGGGGGGGCTCCAAAATCACTGAAGATGGTGACTGCAGCTGTGAAATTAAAAGACACTTACTCCTTGGAAGGAAAGTTATGACCAGCCTAGATAGCATATTAAAAAGCAGAGACATTACTTTGCCAACAAAGGTTCGTTTAGTCAAGGCTATGGTTTTTCCGTGGTCATGTATGGATGTGAGAGTTGGACTGTGAAGAAAGCTGAGCACCAAAGAATTGATGTTTTTGAACTGTGGTGTTGGAGAAGACTTCTGAGAGTCCCTTGGACTGCAAGGAGATCCAACCAGTACATTTTAAATGAGATCAGTCCTGGGTGTTCATTGGAAGGACTGATGCTGAAGCTGAAACTCCAGTACTTAGCCACTTGATGCGAAGTGTTGACTCATTGGAAAAGACCCTGATGCTGGGAGGAAATTGGGGCAAGAGGAGAAGGGCATGACAGAGGATGAGGTCACTGGATGGCATCACCGACTCTATGCACATGAGTTTGGGTAAACTCTGGGAGTTGGTGATGGACAGGGAGGCCTGGCATGCTGGGATTCATGGGGTTGCAAAGTGTCAGACATGACTGAGTGGCTGAACTGAACTGAAGTTTATTCGTAGGTATTCTATTCTTTTAGATGTGATTTAAAATGGCAGTTTTTGTTGTTTTTAGTTTTTGATAGAAAGAGTATGTTTATTAGTGTATAAAAAAGCATCAGATTTCTATAAATTAATCTTGCATCCTATAAACTTTTCTGAATTCATTTATCAGTTCTGATAGTTTCTATATAGAGTATTTAGGATTTTTATTATAGAGTATCATGTCCTTTGCCTACAATGATAATTTTATATTTTCCCTTCTGATTTGTATACTTTTTATTCCTTTTTCTTGTCTGATTGTTGTGGCTAGAACTTCTAATACCATGTTGAATTGATATGATGAAAATGAGCATCCTTGTCTTGCTCCAGGATTTAGCAAGAAGGCTTTCAGCTTTTCACCATTTAGTATTATGTTGGCTGTGGATTTGTCATAAATGGGTTTTATTATGTTGATATAGATTCCCTCTATAACCCCTTTGCCAAGATATATTATCATGAATGGAGAATTTTATCAAATGCTCTTTCTTCATCTATTGAGATGATCATGTGGTTTTGTCTTTTCTTTTGCTTATGATGTGTGTCATATTGATTGATTTATGTATATTGAAACATCTTGTGACCCTGGGATTGATTTATGTATATTGAAATTTCCTTGTGACCCTGGGATAAATACAACTTGATCATGGTATATGATACTTTCTATGTGTTGTTGGATTCAGATTGCCAATGTTTTGTTGAGGATTTTTGCATCTACATTCATCAAAGTTATTTTATTTGGTAGTGTCTTTGGTATTAGTACCAGAGTAATTTTGGCCTCCTAGGATTAATTTGGATGTGTTCCTTCTTTTTCAATTCTTTGGGAATATTTTGAGAAGTGCAGTTATTCTTTATATATTTGGTATTTTCTGTGAAGCCATTGAGTCCTGGGCTTTTGCTTGCTGGGTTTTTTGTTTTTTGTTTTTTTAACAAATACAGTTTCTTTGCTAGTCTTAGCATTTGCTAGTCTTTGCTAGTCTTTTCTTTCTTAGTCATTAGTCAAATTGTCTTTTTCTTATTGATTCAGTCTTAGCAAGTTTTATGTTTCTAGAAATCTGTCTATTTCTCCTAGGTTGTCATATAACTGTAGTATTCTTTTATGACTTTTTTTAAATCTCTGTGGTAGCAGTTTCTATTTCTTCTCTTTAATTTCTTATTTCATTTATTTGACTTCTCCCCCTTTATTTCTTATAAGCCTGGCTAAAAGTTGATCAGTTTTGTTTATCTTTTCAAAAAATAGTTCCTAGTTTCATTGATCTTGTCTGTTGTTTTTTTAATCTCTATATTATTTATTGTGTCATTTAAGACTTCTGTTTTATTTTTTATTTTCTATCTGGATGATTGTCCATTGATGTGAGGTATTAAAGTCACCTGCTGTTATTGTCAAATTTTCCCTTTATGTCTGTTCATATCAGATCAGTTCCTCAGTCATGTTCGACTCTTTGCGACCCCATGAATCTCAGCACGCCAGGCTTCCCTGTCCATCACCAACTCCCAGAGTTCACTGAGACTCACATCCACCGAGTCAGTGATACCATCCAGCCATCTCATCCTCTGTCGTCCCCTTCTCCTCCTGCCCCCAATCCCTCCCAGCATCAGAGGCTTTTCCAGTGAGTCAACTCTTCGTATGAGGTGGCCAAAGTACTGGAGTTCCAGCTTTAGCATCATTCCTTCCAAAGAACACCCAGGGCTGATTTTTTTCAGAATGGACAGGTTGGATCTCCTTGCAGTCCAAGGGACTCTCAGGAGTCTTCTCCAACACCACAGTTCAAAAGAATCAATTCTTCGGCACTCAGCCTTCTTCACAGTCCAACTCTCACATCCATACATGACCACAGGAAAAACCATAGCCTTGACTAGACGAACCTTTGTTGGCAAAGTAATGTCTCTGCTTTTTAATATGCTATCTAGGTTGGTCATGACTTTCCTTCCAAGGAGTAAGTGTCTTTTAATTTCATGGCTGCAGTCACCATGTGAAATGATTTTGGAGCCCAGAAAACTAAGTCTGACACTGTTTCCACTGTTTCCCCATCTATTTCCCATGAAGTGATGGGATCAGATGCCATGATCTTCGTTTTCTGAATGTTGAGCTTTAAGCCAATCTTTTCACTCTCCACTTTAACTTTCATCAAGAGTCTTCTTAGTTCCTCTTCACTTTCTGCCAAAAGGGTGGTCTCATCTGCATATCTGAGGTTATTGATATTTCTCCCGGCAATCTTGATTCCAGCTTCTGTTTCTTCCAGTCCAGCATTTCTCATGATGTACTCTGCATATAAGGTAAATAAACAGGGTGACAATATGCAGCCTTGACGTACTCCTTTTCCTATTTGGAACCAGTCTGTTGTTCCATGTCCACTTCTAACTGTTGCTTCCTGACCTGCATACAGATTTCTCAAGAGGCAGATCAGGTGGTCTGGTATTCCCATCTCTTTCAGAATTTTCCACAGTTTATTGTGATCCACACAGTCAAAGGCTTTGGCATAGTCAATAAAGCAGAAATAGATGTTTTTCTGGAACTCTCTTGCTTTTTCCATGCTCCAGTGGATGTTGGCAATTTGATCTCTGGTTCCTCTGCCCTTTCTAAAACCAGCTTGAACATCGGGAGGTTCACAGTTCACACATGTCTGTTAGTATGCTTTATTTATTTAGGTGCTCTTATATTGGATGCATATATATTAGCAAGTATAATAGCTTCTTATTGACCTGTGCCATGCAGAGAGGTGGTCTCAAGGAAACCCAGCAGCCTCTAGAGCAGACCTCTCACTGCCTCAGAGGTTAGTCAGCTCATGTGCCTCTCATGTGAGGGCTTCAGGCTTCCCATACCACTTCTGTTTTTCCTAGCCATCCTCTAACCAGTCAAGGAGGCTTGTCTCCCTAACCCTAACCCTAACCCAAACCCAGAACTAGGGCCCCCAACTATGGCTTGAAATGCTCACTCCCCAGGGCCAATGTCATCTTGCAATCTCCCTTTTCCTCTGAGTCCCCTCCCAGGGACACAGATTCTGACTCAACCACTTTTCTTCCAATCCTACCTGATTATGTGTTTATCTTTCTTACAGTGTTGGCTGTACAAACATCCTTTTTCCAGTTTCCAGTTAGCTTTCCATAGGAATTGTTACATGTATAGATATGGTTTTGATATGTTTGTTGGAGAATATGGGCTCCATATCCTTGTACTCCACGATACTGATCTCACCTTCTTCTAATTTTGAATCACTATATTGTACACCTGAAACTAGTATAATCTTGTAAATGTGTTTTACCTGAAAAAAAAAACATTAAAAATTGAAAAAGAAAAACAAGAATGCCCAAAGAAAAACTTATTGAAAATATAGTCAGTTGGGCACTCTTAAGTGCATGGAACACATTATTGAATAGAACATTAAAGGTCCGTGCCCTATACCAGTTACTACATGAGAAAGGAGAAATAAGATAAGCAATAGATATAACAATACAGTAAATTATATAATATGCTAGAATATTATAAAATAAAAACTGTAACAGAATAGGAGGATAGCAAATATAAGGTATGGGATAAGAAGAAAGAAAAGCGAAGCAGATGTTAACAAGAGTAAGTGTAATAAAACTGCGAAGTCTATTAAAATTTAGAATTGTTCATTGAGGTAAAATTTCATATAAGCTTAAGAGTAAAATAAAATTTTAGCATTGAACTTATTTGCTGAAGTATCTCTTAGGAGATGTACATCAGAAAGAAGGGAGATTTTTATGAACTGAATTGTACCCTCCTCCCCAAAATTCTGGAGAAGACACTGGCAACCAACTCCAGTACTCTTGCTTGGAAAATCTCATGGATGGAGGAGCCTGGTAGGCTGCAGTCCATGGGGTCGCTAAGAGTCAGACACGACTGAGAGACTTCACTTCCACTTTTCACTTTCATGCATGGGAGAAGGAAATGGCATCCCACTCTAGTGTTCTTGCCTGGAGAATCCCAGGTACGGGGGAGTCTGGTGGGCTGCCATCTACGGGGTCGCACAGGGTCGGACATGACTGAAGCAACTTATCAGTAGCAGCAGCAAGGATTGGGCCCTAGCCCAAGAGAATTGGTGTCTTTATAAGAAGAGGGACAGACACAATACATTGTGTGTACACACACAGAAAAGAAGTCATGTGACTTTAGAGAAAAGAAAGAGAAAGAGAAAAGGAAAAGAAAGATATGCCACACCAGAAATCAACCTTGATCTCACCTACATCTTTCGACTTACAGCTTCCAAAAAAGTGAAAAAGTGAATTTCTGTTGCTTAAGCCATTGTCTGTTGTATTTTATAATGGCAGCCCTAGCAGACTAACACTGAAATGGACCCAAGAGGAAGTACATGTGGGCTATAATTGTGAGTTAATGCCCTTGTTAAATTTACTATTATTCTAAATACACAGTGATCAAAGCATTAAAAATGTATCAGCCAAGAATGGTTAAAATCAAACAGATGGAAGCCACCAAAGGCTGGCCTGGATCTGGAGTAACTGAAATTCTTTTACACAGGCTACAAGATTATTATTAGTACCACATTCAGTATCTACTGAAGCTGAATATATGAATTTGTCCAGGTCTAGCAATTCATAACTAGTTATTTACCCAGATAAATAAATGTATAGTCACCAAAGACATGAATGAAATGCCCATAGAGGATTTATTCATTCAGTTCAGTTCAGTCACTCAGTCATGTCCAACTCTTTGTGACCCCATGGACTGCAGCATACCTGGCCTCCTTGTCCATCACCAGTTCCCAGAGTTTACTCAAACTCATGTCCATTGAGTCAGTGATGCCATCCAACCATCTCATCCTGTGTCATCCCCTTCTCCTCGTGCCTTCAATCCTTTCCAGCATCAGGGTCTTTTCAAATGAGTCAGTTCTTTGCATCAGGTGGCCAAAGTATTAGAGTTTAAGTTTTAACATCATTCCTTCCAGTGAATATTCAGAACTGATTTCCTTTAGGATGGACTGGTTGGATCTCCTTGGAGTCCAAGGGACTCTCAAAAGTCTTCTCCAACACCACAGTTCAAAAGCATCAATTCGGCGCTCAGCTTTCTTTATAGAGCAGCGGCTGTGCAGTGCTGGAGCAACTGAGGGTTTATTCATACTAGGCCCAAATTAGGGAAAAATAAAGCAAATGTCCATTAATAGTAGAATTGGTAAACAACTACAGTATATTTGCGTGTTTCCCCTGTGGCTTGGTGGTAAAAAGTCCACCTGCAATGCAAGAAACACTAGGTTGGAGACATATACACTACTGCTGCTGCTAAGTCGCTTCAGTTGTGTCCAACTCTGTGCAATCCCATAGACGGCAGCCCACCAGGCTCCTCTGTCCCTGGGATTCTCCAGGCACGAATACTGGAGTGGGTTGCCATTTCCTTCTCCAGTGCATGAAAGTGAAAAGTGAGCTCAGTCATGTCCTACTCTTGGCGACCCCATGGACTGTAGGTAGGCTCCTCAGTCCATGGGATTTCCAGGCAAGCATACTGGAGTGGGTTGCAATTTCCTTTTCCAAACATATACACTACCATACATGAAATAGATAGCCAATGGGAATTTGATGTATGAATCAAGGAATGTAAGCCAGGGCTCTATAGCTGGAGGGGTGAAAAAGGGTGAGAGGTGGAAAGGAAGTTCAAGAGGGAAGGGAACATATGTGTACATATGACTGATTCATGTTGATATATGGCAAAAATCAGTGTAATATTGGAAAAAAGTTATCCTTCAATTAAAAATAAGTAAATTTAAAAAACAGGCAAAAATAACAAATTATTACAAATTAGGAAACAAATGGAGACAGTTGCTGTCACTGCATAGGAACCTAATATGTGGCTTTTGGAAGCAAGTAAAGCTAAATATCTTGATGAGAACTTACTTGTTCACAATGTATTGTGAAAATTCCTCAAGCACATATGACACATAAACCCTACTGTATGTGCCTTATACTATAGTAAAATATTTTAAAATACCAATGTAATCTAAAAAAAATTATATATATATATATATATAGTCAGAGGGTAAACAGGTCAGCTGAGAGCAAGTAAAAGTACTTCTCTTGTGAGAGAGGACTGCATGCATATTTATAAACTGAAGACCCTGACAGTTAACACAGATACATGTCTCATGTACTCAGGGTAGGAAATACATGAATAAAATAGACTGCTTGTCTTTTAAAAACACCGTAAGAAAACTCTATATTCTATCTAATAGGCATTGTAGTTAAAAGAAAAAAAAAAATCCTTTACATATTAGCCTTGCATCTTCTCATCTTGTTAATTTCACATATTAAATCTTATAGTTCAAAAATATCTTTGAATGATTTGTTAGGAATTGTTTTATGGAGACAAATATGGTGACCTCAGATAAATACAGCTGAGCAAGCTTTTTTCTTTTAATATTTGTCATTTTTGTTTGGTTTTACTTCTTGAGCTGGGATCTGCAGAACATGCTGATTGACTTAGTAAAAGTGTGAATTTTTGCTTGTCCCCAGTCTTAGGGAAAAATCATTCAGTCATTAGCTATATGGTTTTATTAATAGATATTCTTTATTAGCTCATAAACTTTCTTTTCATTCTTAATTTACTGAGGACTTTATTTAATTACAAATTGGTATTACTTAGCTTTTATTCCATTACTATGTTGCATTGCATTGATTAGTTTCAAATACTAAACTTTCATTCATAGGATGAACCTTATTTGGTGATAATGGATTCGTGTTTTTATGTATTACTAGATTGCTGTTATTTTGTTGAAGATATTTTACTTGTATTATGAATATTTGTTTATATGTTTCTTTCAGTGTCTGTGAGATTTGTGGTATCAGGGTTATGCTAGTCTAAAATTAAGTGGCCAGCATGAACTTCATGCTTAATTTCTTAAAGAATAAGTATCAGAATGGTAAAATTTCTGCCTAAATGTTTGACTGAATTTACTAATGAAGCTATCTAGACTTCAAGTTTGCTTCATTAAATTCTTTTTGATCTCTTGAGTTACTTTGGTCAATTAATGTTTTTCAATGAAAGTTTCTCAACTTGCATTTGTGCTACTGCAAAGACTTTTTTGACCATATCAGACTTTTTATATCCGTGGCTCCTAGAATAGTATCTTTGACATAGGAAAAACTGAAACTGAAAGTGTCAGTCACTCAGCTGTGTCTAACTATGTGTGACCCTATGAACTGTAGCCTACGAGGCTCCTCTGTCCATGGAATTCTCCAGGCAGGAACACTGAAGTGAGTTGCCATGTCCTTCTCCAGGAGCTCTTCTTGACCTGGGGTTCAAACCCACGTCTCCTGCATAGCATGCAGAATCTTTACTATCTGAGTCACCTTAGTACCTACCATAAAGTTCTTAGAAGTGAGAACATGTACAAATCCATGCAAGCCTCAAAACAATTTGTTAGGCAAACAAGAGGAATGAATCCAGTTTCTACTCAAATATCTGACTACTTTATTTTGCTTGTAGTCTATTCAAATTCCTGTCAACAATCCAGAAAAAGGCAGATAATCATCACATGTTCCTCTTTGCCTAAATGAAACACTAGATTGTGTTTGATATTTAGCTGTGTGTTTGTTATATTGCTAAATAGAGACCATGATTTTTATTCAATTTTAAGTATAAAAACTATTGAATCATATATAACTCTGCCAACCAAATAGATGGCCAAGATATTCCTATTAAAGCTTGCTCTCTGTGTTTTTTCACTTAGTGTCCCAGAACATTATTTATCTTCCTATGAACAAGCAAGTAGCGACTATTTTTATGCTCACTCTTTATCAGCAAACTCCTTCCTTATTTTATCCCCACCTCCTCCTTTTAAAAGAGATGTGACTGCTAACATTCTGGTTTTCCCAGTTGTTTCTATGTAGCCCTATGATTTGTTTGAGGAAAAATCATATAACAAAAGTGAGTTTCTTTCTATTCAGAAGAAATGATGTACTGTAATGTAGTTTTAACACCTATTCATCAAAAACAACCTATCATTATTATAAATATACAGTGAATATTATATTATATGAGAAGGAAGCAACAGAGGATGAGATGATTGGATGGCATCATCAACTCAGTGGACATGAGTTTGAGCACACTCGGGGAGAGAGTGAAGGACAGGGAAGTCTGGTGTGCTGCAGTCCTTGGGGTTGCAAAGATTTGGACATAACTAAGTGACTGAACAACATATCAGATCAGATCAGATCAGTCGCTCAGTCGTGTCCGACTTCTTGCGACCCCATGAACTGCAGCACGCCAGGCCTCCCTGTCCATCACCAACTCCCGGAGGTCACTCAGACTCACATCCATCGAGTCAGTGATGCCATCCAGCCATCTCATCCTCTGTCGTCCCTTTCTCCTCCTGCCCCCAATCCCTCCCAGCATCAGAGTCTTCTCCAATGAGTCAACTCTTCACATAAGGTGGCCAAAATATTGGAGTTTCAGCTTTAGCATCATTCCTTCCAAAGAAATCCCAGGGCTGATCTCCTTCAGAATGGACTGGTTGGATCTCCTTGCAGTCCAAGGGACTCTCAAGAGTCTTCTCCAACACCACAGTTCAAAAGCATCAATTCTTCTGTGCTCAGGCTTCTTCACAGTCCAGCTCTCACATCCATACATGACCACAGGAAAGACCATAGCCTTGACTAGGCGAACCTTTGTTGGCAAAGTGATGTCTCTGCTTTCGAATATGCTGTCTAGGTTGGTCATAACTTTCCTTCCAAGGAGTAAGCATCTTTTAATTTCATGGCTGCAGTCACCATCTGCAGTGATTTTGGAGCCCAGAAAAAGAAAGTTTGACACTGTTTCCACTGTTTCTCCATCTATTTCCCATGTAGTGATGGGACCAGATGCCATGATCTTCGTTTTCTGAATGTTGAGCTTTAAGCCAACCTTTTCACTCTCCACTTTCACTTTGATCAAGAGACTTTTGAGTTCCTCTTCACTTTCTGCCATAAAGGTGGTGTCATCTGCATGTCTGAGGTTATTGATATTTCTCCCAGCAATCTTGATTCCAACTTGTGTTTCTTCCAGTCCAGCATTTCTCATGATGTACTCTGCATATAAGTTAAATAAACTTGGTGACAATATACAGCCTTGACGTACTCCTTTTCCTATTTGGAACCAGTCTGTTGTTCCATGACCAGTTCTAACTGTTGCTTCCTGACCTGCATACAGATTTCTCAAGAGGCAGATCAGGTGGTCTGGTATCCCCATCTCTTTCAGAATTTTCCACAGTTTATTGTGATCTACACAGTCAAAGGCTTTGGCCTAGTCAATAAAGCAGAAATAGATGTTTTTCTGGAACTCTCTTGCTTTTTCCATGAATAACATAGAGTAGATACCATTCAGCAGTTTTCAGAATGTTAACTAATCCTTCAAATTTGAGCCAGAAGAAATGTCAAGCATGCCCTAATGAAAATTAAATATTTTTATCTTTGTTGCCAAATAAAAAGTGAAAGTGGAAGTGAAGTCGCTCAGTTCTGTCCAACTGTAGCCTACAACGCTCCTCCATCCATGGGATTTTCCAGGCAAGAACTGGAGTGGGTTGTCATTTCCTTCTCCAGAGGATCTTCCCAACCCAGGGATTGAACCTGGGTCTCCTGCATTGTAGGCAGATGCTTTACCATCTGAGCCACCAGAGAAGCCAAATAAAAAGGTGTACATTAAAAGTAGAAATTTCACTTTCATTTTTAGTGGAAGAAAAATATCAGAATCTACAATCACTTGAAAATGCATTAACTGGTTTATATAATACTTACTCTTTAGATATAGCTAGTTTTTTCCTTAGCAGTCTCTATTTGCTGCTACTGCTACTGCTGCTAAGTTGCTTCAGTCATGTCCGACTCTGTGCGACCCCATAGACGGCAGCCCATCAGGCCCCTCAGTCCCTGGGATTCTCCAGGCAAGAATACTGGAGTGGGTTGCCATTTTCTTCTCCAATGCATGAAAGTGAAAAGTGAAAGTGAAGTTGCTCAGTCATGTCCGACTCTTCACGACCCCATGGACTGCAGCCTACCAGGCTCCTCCGTCCATGAGATTTTCCAGGCAAGAGTACTGGGGTGGGGTGCCATTGCCTTCCCCGAGTCTCTATTTAATGTAGTACAAATATTAAGATTGTGCTTTCATTTATGAAAATTATCTGATGGTTGTGTTTTTAGTCAAAGCTGATAGTGAACTTTATGTTCAATGATGATTAATAGCAGTTTATGATAAGCCACCAATAATGCCTTATAAATACATCTTTTAAAAGACTAAACTAAAAGCATACTTAGTAAAAATTTTCAGTATAGGATAAAAATTAGTCTATTCAGGTATCAAAACTTATGGTTGTCACCTTTTAGCAACATGTTCTAAGCTACTAGTGGGAATATTTGACTAAATATCTATTTAAAGGAAGATTGCTTAAGTGGCAAATAGAATAAACCTTCTATCTACAATCCTTGTTAATTAAATATTATATATTAATGTGGGAACTGTTGAAGCAGCCTGCTGATAAATGACTTTGTGATTCTCAGGTATATAATAAATAAATTTTAAATATAAGAGTAATTAAAGTGATCCATTAGAAAACTGCTGACATTTATGTATGGCTTTTATTTTTTAAATGTATATGCACAGTCTGGAATGATCATCAGTGAGTACACTGTTGTGAGTTATTGTTACTATGATTGAATGTACACTCAGTAGGACTTACACTATCCTAAGTCCATAGATCATGCCATAAAATAGCCCTGTGAGGGAGTCTTCTAACTATCCCTTAGTTTTTCATTTTTCTATCACACTCAACTATTTCAGCCTTAGGTGGTCTCCTTGTCAAGAAATATGGGATGGTTTTTTATTAGTCTGTTCTGGTGCATACAAGTGTTATTTTATCTTTTATGCTCTGTGTATTTCCTTTAGGATATATGATGCAATTTGGTAGAGGAAATACTGGAAAATAACTTAATTTATTTGTAAACTACTTTTGAAGGGTGAAGAAAATAAATATGAATCTTCCTTTTTCCTTCTACAGCATTATTATACCCTCTGGACATTAGAAATATAGTAGAATATTTTTCAGCTCTAGTCATGGCAACATAGTTGTTTAGAAAGTATTTTTGTATGTTTCAGAGCATGACCTTGTCTGCAAATCTCAGAATTAAGACATGAGTAGCAGCCTGTACCCCCGGTTTCTGCTCCTAGCCATGGACATGAAGCTATTCCAGGATACATAGGGATGCCCAGGGAGAGCCTGATGTGTTCCCAAATTTTCTAACTGTTTCTACTGCTTTCAAAGTAGCTCAATATTCTGTCATTTTTAGTCTTGCTAATCCCTATCATTCACAGAGAAAAAGCATTCTTGATCTCTGCTGTCACTAACTCAACACAACTCCATTATTTGTTAAAATGTCCCTAATATGAATTCAAGAACATAAGTTTATAATTTTCTCAGAATAAACTTAGTTAAATATTTGTTATACTAGAAGGCTAATACATCTTTAGTTTCAATCATGTGTTAGTTATGTACACTAGAGATAGAGATGATAAATACTACTTTAATACATACAAACACACACTCATACCCACCCACTCTTAAATGTACTCATTTGCTATTTTTATCAAATTCCAAGGGTAGTCAGTTTATATAACATTTCCTGATAATTCCTTAATCCAAGAAGTTTCAGAAAAAGCTAGAACACTGTATAAGAAGCTTACATTGAGATTATATTGAGATTAAGTTTATATTAAATTTTAATGAGAAATTTTATGATATATGTATGAAGATTAGGCTAAAAATTTCCATGAAAATCTCAACCCTGCCCTTGAATGCATATTCATTTGACCCATCTAAAAACCCTTCAGATGTGAGATGTGACTGGCTCTACAGTTCCATCATCAAAGTTCTCAACTATCCTAGTCAGTCAGTCAGTCAGTCCGTTCAGTCGTGTCCAACTCTTTGCGACCCCACGAATCACAGCACTCCAGACCTCCCTGTCCATCACCAACTCCTGGAGGTCACTCAGACTGACGTCCATCGAGTCAGTGATGCCATCCAGCCATCTCATCCTCTGTCGTCCCCTTCTCCTCCTGCCCCCAATCCCTCCCAGCATCAGAGTCTTTTCCAATGAGTCAACACTTCACATGAGGTGGCCAAAATATTGGAGTTTCAGCTTTAGCATCATTCCTTCCAAAGAAATCCCAGGGCTGATCTTCAGAATGGACTGGTTGGATCTCTTTGCAGTCCAAGGGACTCTCAAGAGTCTTCTCCAACACCACAGTTCAAAAGCATCAATTCTTCAGCGCTCAGCTTTCCTCACAGTCCAACTCTCACATCCAAACATGCTGTACCCAAACTAGAGACATTTCCATGAACATTGGGTCCTCATTTCTTCTCCTCACAGATTGTGAAGTGCCTTTGTGAGGGGCTAGAGAACACACTAAATTCCAAAACTCTTCTCTGCTATTAAAATACAAGTTTCCCACCAGCATGTGCATAACCCGTTGACAGTGTTCCCTCCAGCGAATGTGGACCATGTAGGCACTGCCAGCTATTTATCCAGCTCTCACTACATGGCCCCCAAAATGACAAAACAATGCAGAGTTTGTGATTGTTTTCCTTCTTTTTCTGATTCTGAAAGTCAAAAAATCAGCTCTGTTCCCCTTTGGAGTCTTATATCTAATAAGTATTAATATCAAGGTCAAGGTCTACTACTTTCTTGGGCTTCTCTGGTGGCTCAGACAGTAAAAAATCTACTTGCAATGAGGGAGACCTGGGTTTGATATCTGGTTTGGGAAGATCGCCTGGAGAAGGGAATGGCTACCCACTCCAGTAATCTTGCCTGGAGAATTCCATGGACAGAGGAGGCTGGTGTGCTACAGCACATGGGATTGTATAGAGTCAGACATGACTGAGAGACTAACTGTCTAGTTAGTCTTTTGACGACTACTGTCTGGTTAGTCTTCTGATTTTACAAGGCTCTGGTTTGACTTGACATTCATTCTTTCCCAGAGACATAAACTTTAATTACAGTGCTTAATGAGATTTTGGAGAATTAGCCAATTCATATTTGGAAATTTAGTCTCACATATATCACTGTAACTTTGTGGACACATACATATATTCAAGGGCAGAATTAGAATTACAATGTTGACCTTCTGACTTCCAACCCAGTGTTTATTCTCTTGTATTTCTTTGTTCATGTTATAGCAGATGAACTCAATAATCCCTTTGCTGACTCTGAAGGTATTTTTAATGGAATAATATGATAAGACATTATAACATGCTGTGGTAGGGAGAATACTGGACCCCCTCCAATTATGCCCATGTTCTAATCCCTAAAATATGTGGTTATGTTTAGTTACATGGCAGGGAGAATTAAGATCCCAGATGGAATTAGTGTTGTGAAATAGCAGACTTTAAGATAAGGAGGTTATCCTGGGTCTGACAGGTAAACTTGATATCATCACAGTTCAATTCAGTTCATTCACTCAGTCATGTCCAACTCTTTGCTACCCCATGGACTGTAACATGCCAAGTCTCCTGGTCCATCACCAAATCCCAGAGTTTACTCAAACTCATGTCCATTGAGTGGGTGATGCTATCCAACCATCTCATCCTCTGTTGTCCCCTTCGCCTCCTGCCTTCAATCCCTCCCAGCATCAGGGTCTTTTCAAATGAGCCAGTTCTTGGCATCAGGTAGCAAAGTATTGGAGTTTCAGCTTCAACATTAGTCCTTCCAATGAATATTCAGGACTGATTTGCTTTAGGATAGACTGGTTGGATCTCCTTGCAGTCCAAGGAACTCTCAAGAGTCTTCTTCAACACCACAGTTCAAAAGCATCAATTCTTCAGTGCTCAGCTTTCTTCAAGACTTACTCTCACACCCATACATGACTACTAGAAAAACCATAGCTTTGACTAGACAGGCCTTTGTTGGCAAAGTAATGTCTCTGTTTTTTAATATGTTGTCTAGGTTGGTCATAACTTTTCTTCCAAGGAGCAAGTGTCCTTTAATTTCATGGCTGCAGTCACCATCTGCAATGATTTTATAGCCCCCCAAAATAAAGTTTCTGAGTTTCCATTGTTTCCCCATCTATTTGGCATGAAGTGATAGGATCAGATGCCATGATTTTAGTTTTCTGAATGCTGAGTTTTAAGCCAACTTTTTCACTCTCCTCTTTCACTGTCTTCAAGAGACTCTTTACTTCTTCTTCACTTTCTGCCATAAGGGTGGTGTCATCTGTATATCTGAGGTTATTGATATTTCTCCCGGCAATCTTGATTCCAGCTTGTGCTTCATCCAGCCCAGCGTTTCTCATGATGTACTCTGCATATAAGTCAAATAAGCAGGTTGACAATATACAGCCTTGATGCTCTCCTTTCCCAATTGGGAACCAGTCTGTTGTTCCATGTCCACTTCTAACTATTGCTTCCTGACCTTCATATAGATTTCTCAGGAGGCAGATCAGGTGGTTTGGTATTCCCATCTCTTGAAGAATTTTCAACAGTTTGTTGTGATCCACAGAGTCCAAGGCTTTGGAGTAGTCAATAAAGCAAAAGTAGATGTTTTCTCTGCAACTCTTGCTTTTTTGACGCTCTAACGGATGTTGGCAATTTGAGCTCTGGTTCCTCTGCCTTTTCTAAATCCAGAACTTCAATATCTAGAAGTTCACGTTTCACATACTGTTGAAGTCTGGCTTGGAGAATTTTGAGCATTACTTTGCTAGTATATGAGATGAGTGCAATTGTGCGATAGTTTGAGCATTCTTTAGCATTGCCTTTCTTTGGATTGGAATGAAAACTAATCTTTTCCAGTCCTGTGGCCACTGCTGAGTTTTCCAAATTTGCTGGCATATTGAGTGCAGCACTTTTACAGCATTGTCTTTTAGGATTTGAAATAGCTCAACTGGAATATCATCACTTCCACTAGCATCTTTATTGTATAACTTTTAAATATGGAAGAGGGAGGCAGGACATAAGAGCTAGAGAGAGATTTATAAATACTATGCTGCTGGTTTTGAAGATGGAGAAAGGGACCACAAGCTAAGCAAAGTAGGAGGCCTCTGGAGGGTGGAAAAGACCAGGAAACGGATTTTCCCTTAGAGTCCTCAGAAAGTAACACAATCCTGCTGACACAGGGTTTTAGCCATTTTAGACTTCTAACCCCCACCACTGCAGGATAATGAATGTGTTTTTTAAGCTACTAAGTCTGTGTGAATATTTTAGACAGAAATAGGAAATTAATACATTTACTTAGTGGAGGAGAGGGTAAATAGTTCATTTTCAGACCCTTTAGGCTTACATACATAAGTTGCTATTGAGAATGGTAGCAGTGTCATTCTTTTATAGGTATAAAATCACAGCTATAGAATCTATAAGGTAATATGCACTGTCCAGATACTGCCTCACTATCCTGGGTCAGAATGGCATCATGGGCTTTACAAGGATAAAAGTCCCTTTATAGTTAGCTATAGCTCTGCTACACATGGAAAAGTGAAGACGAATATTCTTAATTATGATACACAAAAACATACACATTTGGCTGTATTTTTTCCTTGATAATACAAATACAATCAAAATATAGTCCCTATTTGGAGGAAGAGAAAATTCTTTTGTAATTAAGTCCAACCCAATATGTCCATTAAGTATTTGTCTGTCCACTATTTTTTTCTGCAAAACTGATTTATAATTTTTTTGTGTTTTTTTTTTTTTTTTTTTGCCAGTCATGTGATCTGGCAATATATTCGCATATTTTCTATTATTTTTCACTTTCCAGAACCATAGATTTGTATTTGCCAAAACTTCAGAACTATTGTTTTAATACTAAGATTATTTAACACTTTACTAACACTTTAACACCAAGAACACCAAGGAATCATTCATTGTACATTGTACACATTTATACTACTATTCCTAAGAATGGAGAAAGGAACATATTTCTTCTCTCAAGATGAATAAAAGCATCTTTATTGTATAACTTACAGGGTTTTCCATATGATACTGATGTAATGCTTACTTGGACAGCTACATTCTAAACTTCCAACAAGCTATTAAATTAACTATCTGACATGAATTAGATTCAGAGAAAGCCTATGAGCAAAAAGAGATGAAAATAACAAACATGAATAAAATAGAAAATAAAATGTGAATATATCTGTTTCACAGCAGGATTTTTTTGGAAATGGCCTTATAATTTCCCTTGTATTTGAAAATAAATCTTTGAATTAACAATATAATATATATATATAATTAAATTCTACAAGTCATGCAATTGTAAACTTTTCCATGACAAGTTAATGAATTTTGTAGGCTAGAACCTTAAGAATGAATATTTTACTCTCATGATGGCTTTCCTATATATATTTGTATGCAGGTCAGGAAGCAACAGTTAGAACTGGTCATGGAACAACAGACTGGTTCCAAATAGGAAAAGGAGTACCTCAAGGCTGTATATTGTCACCATGTTTATTTAACTTATATGCAGAGTACATCATGAGAAATGCTGGACTGGAAGAAACACAAGCTGCAATCAAGATTGCCGGGAGAAATATCAATAACCTCAGATATGCAGATGATACCACCCTTATGGCAGAAAGTGAAGAGGAACTAAAAAGCCTCTTGATGAAAGTGAAAGTGGAGAGTGAAAAGGTTGGCTTAAAGCTCAACATTCAGAAAACGAAGATCATGGCATCTGGTCCCATCACTACATGGGAAATAGATGGAGAAACAGTGGAAACAGTGTCAGACTTTCTTTTTCTGGGCTCCAAAATCACTGCAGATGGTGACTGCAGCCATGAAATTAAAAGACGTTTACTCCTTGGAAGGAAAGTTATGACCAACCTAGATAGCATATTCAAAAGCAGAGACATCACTTTGCCAACAAAGGTTCGCCTAGTCAAGGCTATGGTCTTTCCTGTGGTCATGTATGGATGTGAGAGCTGGACTGTGAAGAAGGCTGAGCGCCGAAGAATTGATGGTTTTGAACTGTGGTGTTGGAGAAGACTCTTGAGAGTCCCTTGGACTGCAAGGAGATCCAACTGGTCCATTCTGAAGGAGATCAGCCCTGGGATTTCTTTGGAAGGAATGATGCTAAAGCTGAAACTCCAGTATTTTGGCCACCTCATGCGAAGAGTTGACTCATTGGAGAAGACTCTGATGCTGGGAGGGATTGAGGGCAGGAGGAGAAGGTGACCATATATTTTTTTTAAATTTAATAGTTTTCTTAATAATCTTTAATAAGCAAAGGAAATAACATCATTCACTAAAACTATTACAGTATAAATTATCTGGGAAGATAGATATAGATAGGAACAGGGGCAGAAAGATATACATATATATATATAAGTTTAATTGTAAAGACGTTTAAAATTTTACTTCTTTTCCATTTATATTCTTGAATTCAAATTAAATTTTCTTCATTTCCTGAGAAATGTAATGTTCATCTTGAAGAGAAAATATTTAATAATACCAAAAATTTTTACAAAAAATATTCAGTTTTCAAAATATACTATGAATCTATATGTATTGCCATCCTTACGATTAACAGAATACAGCATTTCAAAAGGCAAGATAGATAGCCAAACAAAGATTTATTCAATCTGTAAATTTCAAAAGTCATTGAAGAGACTGAGGGCAGCTTCGCCCATAAAAAATTCACAATCTCTGGTCTGATCTCTGAATTCAAATCTGTCTTTAGATCTGCATCTCAATGGTTGAAGAGGAACCTTGAATAACACTACAAGGTTAGACAGTAATTAGTCTCCTCAAATACCTATGGAAGTTTACTCAGCTCATAGTATGCTATGGAAAGGAAATATTCAGAAATTTTGCTACTGTAGGTCCCTGGATCTGAGTTGACACAGATACTTAATGCCTTAAAGCAAGAGTATGCTCCCATCTCCTACTCTTGTTAAGGTGAAGGGATAAGGGGCTACTAATAAATGGAGTACTGGCCTTAATCTAACTCACATTGGGTCATCTCAGTTCAGAGACTACCCCCAAGTGGTCAACTAACCTAGTCTTTGAAGTGAACTTACTTGATATTTGGCAGAATCCTCACATCGGACCCCTCGCTGTTGTCATGGAGCAAGAGTTGCAGTCAGTCAGTTCTGTGACTCAGTCGTGTCCGACCCCATGGACTGCAGCACGCCAGGCTTCCCTGTCCAACACCAACTCCTGGAGCTTACTCAAACTCATGTCCATCCAGATGGTGATGCCATCCAACCATCTCATCCTCTGTCGTCCCCTTCTCCTCCCGCCTTGAATCTTTCCCAGCATCAGAGTCTTTTCCAAAGAGTCAGTTCTTCACATCAGGTAGTTAAACTATTGGAGTTTCAGCTTCAGCATCAGTCCTTCCAATGAATATTCAGGAGTGATTTCCTTTAGGATTGACTGGTTGGCTCTCTTTGCCATCCAAGAAACTCTCAAGAGTTGTCTCAAACACCACAGTTCAAAAGCATTAATTCTTCCTGCTCAGCTTTCTTTAGAGTCCAACTCTCACATCCAACATGACTACTGGAAAAACCATAACTTTGACTAGATGGACCTTTGTTGGCAAAGTAATGTCTCTGCTTTTGAATATGCTGTCTAGGTTGGTCATAGCTTTTCTTCCAAAGAGCAAGAGTCTTTTAGTTTCATGGCTGCAGTCACCATCTGCAGTGATTTTGGAGCCCAATAAAAGAAATTCTCTTTTTTTTTTTTTTTCAATTACATTTTATTTTGCTTAACCTTACAATATTGTATTGCTTTTGCCATACATCAAGATGGATCCGCCACAAGTATACATGTGTTCCCCATCCTGAACCCTCCTCCCTCCTCCCTCCCCATACCATCCCCCAGGTTGGACCAGTGCACCAGCCCCAGGCATCCGCTATCAGGCATCATACCTGGACTGGTGATTCATTTCAGATATGAGACTATACATATTTCAATGCTATTCTCCCAAATCATCCCACCCTCTCCTGTTCCCAGAGACCCAAAGTCTGTTCTATACAACAGTGTCTGTTTTGCTGTCCCATAAACAGGGTCATTGTTACCATCTTTCTAAATTCCATATATATGCGTCATTATACTGTATTTGTGTTTTTCTTTCTGGCTTACTTCACTCTGTATAATAGGCTCCAGTTCCATCCACCTCATTAGAACTGATTCAAATGTATTCTTTTTA
The DNA here is from genome assembly GCA_935064755.1 of Tragelaphus eurycerus. Lineage (NCBI taxonomy): Eukaryota > Metazoa > Chordata > Mammalia > Artiodactyla > Bovidae > Tragelaphus > Tragelaphus eurycerus. The sequence goes on along the minus strand of CAKXYN010000097.1, from coordinate 173,633 downwards.
ATGGTTGAGTAATACTCCATTATGTATATGTACCACTCCTTTCTTATCCATTCATCTGCTGATGGACATCTAGGTTGCTTCCAAGTCTTGGCTATTGTAAACAGTGCTGCTATGAACATTGGGGTACACATGTCTCTTTCAATTATGGTTTTCTCAGTGTGTATGCCCAGCAGTGGGATTGCTGGATCATAAGGCAGTTCTATTCCCAGTTTTTTGAGAAATCTCCATACTGTTCTCCAAAGTGGCTGTACTAGTTTGCATTCCCAGCAACAGTGTAGGAGGGTTCCCTTTTCTCCACACCCTCTCCACCTTTTATTGCTTGTGCACTTTTGGATTGCAGCCATTTTGACTGGCATGAAATTCTCTCACTGTTTCCATTGTTTCCCCATTTATTTGTCATGAATAGTTGGGACTGGATGCCATGATGTTAGTTTTCTGAATGCTGAGTTTTAAGCCAACTTTTTCACTCTCCTTTTTCACTTTCATCAAGAGGCCCTTTAGTTTATCTTTGCTCTCTGCCGTAAGGGTGGTGTCATCTGTATATCTGAGGTTATTGGTATTTCTCCTGGCAATCTTGATTCCAGCTTGTGTTGCATCCAGCCCAACATTTCTCATGATGTACTCTGCATATAAGTTAAATAAGCGGGATGACAATATACAGCCTTGACGTACTCCTTTATTTGGAACCAGTCTGTTGTTCCATGTCCAGTTCTAACTCTTGCATCCTGACATGCACATAGATTTCTCAGGAGGCAGGTCAGGTGGTCTGGTATTCCCATCAGGAGACAGAGATCAAGACCACTCCCATGGAAAAGAAATGCATAAAAGCAAAATGGCTGTCTGGGGAGGCCTTACAAATAGCTGTGAAAAGAAGAGAAGCAAAAAGGAAAGATATAAGCATGTGAATGCAGAGTTCCAAAGAAGAGCAAGAAGAGATAAGAAAGCCTTCCTCAGTGATCAATGTAAAGAAATAGAGGAAAACAACAGAATGGGAAAGACTAGAGATCTCTTCAAGAAAATCAGAGATACCAAGGGAACATTTCATCCAAAGATGGGCTCGATAAAGGACAGAAATGGTATGGACCTAACAGAAGCCGAAGATATTAAGAAGAGATGGCAAGAATACACAGAAGAACTGTACAAAAAAAGATTTTCATGACCCAGATAATCACAATGGTGTGATCACTGACCTAGAGCCAGACATCCTGGAATGTGAAGTCAAGTGGGCCTTAGAAAGCATCACTATGAGCAAAGCTAGTGGAGGTGATGGAATTCCAGTTGAGCTATTCCAAATTTTGAAAGATGATGCTGTGAAAGTGCTGCACTCAATATGCCAACAAATTTGGAAAACTCAGCAGTGGCCACAGGAATGGAAAAGGTCAGTTTTCATCCCAATCCCAAAGAAAGGCAATGCTAAAGAATGCTCAAACTACTGCACAGTTGCACTCATCTCACATGCTAGTAAAGTAATGCTCAAAATTCTCCAAGCCAGGCTTCAGCAATATGTGAACCGTGAACTTCCTGATGTTCAAGCTGGTTTTAGAAAAGGCAGAGGAATCAGAGATCAAATTGCCAACATCTGCTGGATCATGGAAAAAGCAAGAGAGTTCCAGAAAAACATCTATTTCTGCTTTATTGACTATGCCAAAGCCTTTGACTGTGTAGATCACAATAAACTGTGGAAAATTCTGAAAGAGATGGGAATACCAGACCACCTGATCTGCCTCTTGAGAAATCTGTATGCAGGTCAGGAAGCAACAGTTAGAACTGGTCATGGAACAACAGACTGGTTCCAAATAGGAAAAGGAGTACATCAAGGCTGCATATTGTCACCCTGTTTATTTAACTTATATGCAGAGTACATCATGAGAAACGCTGGACTGGAAGAAACAGAAGCTGGAATCAAGGTTGCTGTGAGAAATATCAATAACCTCAGATATGCAGATGACACCACCCTTTTGGCAGAAAGTGAAGAGGAACTAAAAAGCCTCTTGAAAGTGAAAGAGTAGAGTGAAAAAGTTGGCTTAAAGCTCAACATTCAGAAAACGAAGATCATGGCATCTGGTCCCATCATTTTATGGGAGATAGTTGGGAAATCAGTGGAAACAGTGTCAGACTTTATTTTTCAGGGCTCCAAAGTCACTGCAGATGGTGACTGCAGCCATGAAATTAAAAGACGCTTACTCCTTAGAAGGAAATTATGACCAACCTAGATAGCACATTGAAAAGCAGAGACATTACTTTGCCAACAAAGGTTTGTCTAGTCAAAGCTATGGTTTTTCCAGTGGTCATGTATGGATGTGAGAGCTGGACTGTGAAGAAGACTGAGCACTGAAGAATTGATGCTTTTGAACTGTGGTGTTGGAGAAGACTCTTGAGAGTCCCTTGGACTGCAAGGAGATCCAACCAGTCCATTCTGAAGGAGATCAGCCCTGGGATTTCTTTGGAAGGAATGATGCTAAAGCTGAAACTCCAGTACTTTGGCCACTTCATGAGACGAGTTGACTCATTGGAGAAGACTCTGATGCTGGGAGGGATTGAGGGCAGGAGGAGAAGGGGACGACAGAGGATGAGATGGCTGGATGGCATCACTGACTCGATGGGTGTGAGTCTGAGTGACCTCCGGGAGTTGGTGATGGACAGGGAGGCCTGGCGTGCTGTGATTCATGGGGTTGCAAAGAGTCAGACACAACTTAGTGACTGAACTGAAGTGAACTGAAGAATTTTCAACAGTTTGTTGTGATCCACAGAGTCCAAGGCTTTGGAGTAGTCAATAAAGCAGAAGTAGATTTTTTTTTTTTTTTTCCTGGAAATCTCTTGCTTTTTTGATGATCCATTGGATTTTGGCAATTTGAGCTTTCATTCCTTTGCATTTTCTAAAACCTGCTTGAACATCTGGAAGTTCACAGTTCATGAACTGTTGAAGACTGGAGAATGCTGGAGAACTATTGAAGGCTTGGAGAATTTTGAGCATTATTTTGCTAGTGTGTGAGATGAGTGCAATTGTGCAGTAGTCTGAGCATTCTTTGGCATTGCCTTTCTTTGGGATTAGAATGAAAAGTGACCTTTTCCAGTCCTGTAGCTACTGCTGAGTTTTCAAAATTTGCTGGCATATTGAGAGCAGCACTTTCATAGCATCATCTTTTAGGATCTGAAACAGCTCAACTGGAATTCCATCACCTCCACTAGCTTTGTTTGTAGTGATGCTTCCTAAGGCCCACTTGACTTTGTATTCCAGGATGTCTGGCTCTAGGTAAGTGATCACACCATTGTGGTTGTCTGGGTCATGAAGATCTTTTTTGTATTGTTCTGTGTATTCTTGCCACCTCTTCTTAATATCTTCTGCTTCTGTTAGGTCCATACAATTTCTGTCCTTTTTTGTGCCCATCCTTGCATGCAATGTTCCCTTGGTATCTCTCATTTTCTTGAAAAGAACTCTAGTCTTTCCCATTCTATTTTTTTTCCTGAATTTCTTTGCATTGATCACTGAGGAAGGCTTTCTTATCTCTCCCCAAGGATAGCAAATATCTTTGGAATTCTGCATTCAAATGGGTGTATCTTTCCTTTTTTTCCTTTGCCTTTAGCTTCTCTTCTTTTCTCAGCTATTTGTAAGGCCTCCTCAGACAATCATTTTGCTTTTTTACTTTTGTTTCTCTTGGGAATAGTCTTGATCACTGCCTCATACAATGTCACAAACCTCTGTCCATAGTTCTTCAGGCACTCTGTCTATCAGATTTAATTCCTTGATTCTATTTGTCACTTCCACTGTATAATCATAAATGATTTTATTTATATCATACCTAATGGTCTAGTGGTTTTCTTTACTTTCTTCATTTTAAGTCTGAATTTGGCAATAAGAAGTTCATGATCTGAGCCACAGTCAGCTACCAATCTTGTTTTTCTGACTGTATAGAGCTTCTCTATCTTTGGCTGCAAAGACTATAGTAAATCTGTTTTTGATATTGACCATCTGGTGATGTCCATGTGTAGAGTCTTCTCTTGTGTTGTTAGAAGAGGGTATTTGCTATGACCAGTGTGTTTCTTGGCAAAACTCTGTCAGACTTTGACCTGTTCTGTTTTGTACTCCAAGGCCTAATTTGGCTATTGCTCCAGGTATCTCTTGACTTCCTACTTTTGCATTCCAGTCCCCTGTAATGAAAAGAGTTGTAGTGGAGAGAACGAATAGGAGGCCTTGAAATGTCCCCAGCCAAATTATTGTACCATAATACCTCAAGGGAGTATAAAGATGAGTGTCATCTTCATATTACAAAGGATGGGGTGTGGTAGTCCTCATCATTTCCAATATAAATTACCAAAGTGTCTTCTTCAAAACTGGAATGGAATGTACTACCACAAATTTAACTACATAGTATCATCAGTTATTGTTGTTTTACCAGTTTTATCTTTGCCTAGCAGATAATGTAGCTTGAGGTATTTCAGTTCAGTTCAGTCACTTAGTCATGTCCAACTCTTTGTGACCCCATGGACTGCAGCACACCAGGCCTCCCTGTCCATCACCAACTCCCAGAGTTTACTCAAACTCATGTCCATCGAGATCGTGATGCCCTCCAACCATCTCATCCTCTGTCATCCCCTTCTCCTCCTGTTGTTCCATGTCCAGTTCTAACTGTTGCTTCCTGACCTGCATAAAGATTTCTCAAGAGGCAGATTAGGCGATCTGTTTATTCCCATCTCTTGAAGAATTTTCAACAGTTTGTGGTAAGTCTGGCTAGGAGAATTTTGAGGTATATAGACAATGGCCAATCATTTAATAAATACCTTCTTCATCTCTAACAGGAAGAAGGATCAGAGCAGATGCAGTGTGTATTCACGTGGGATAAGCAATTGACTCTCCTAGAGTTAACTCTTCGATCATATTCCACAATTGAGTGTGCACCAGTTAGACATCATATTGGTCTACTATATCAATCGCATCCTGTTAATCAGCAGATAAACAAGAGTTGAAAAATACATTAGAGTCCTTGGTGAGATGCAAGTGTTCCTGGTGATAGGATATAATCCTATTACAGATTTACAGTACTACTAAAGTTTTTAGGAGTCCAGTGGTCTGGGATATGCTAGAATATCACCTTGAACTAGAAAACAAATTATTCTACCTTGTACCTCTCAGTACTAAGAAGGAAAGGCCTTTTTTGACTTCTACATGCAGCATATTCTACATTTGAGATTACTACTCCAATCTTTTCAGCAAATGTGATGGAAGACTGCTGATGTCTTGTGAGTCAGTGGAGTGAAGGACTCTTCAGGATATCTGGGCTATGATGCAACCTACCATGTAGCTTGAGCCATACAAATTAAGAACTAGAGGTACTATAATGAGGAAAGACATAGTGTGGGATTTATGACAAGCTCCAACAGAAAAATCTCTATTTAGAGTCTTGACATCTTCAGTAAAGCCCATGTAATTTGCAGCAGAGAATTATGTATCATTTGAGACATAGCTGTGGCATGCTACTGTACCCTGAAAGATATGAGATATCACATGACCATGTAACCAGAACTTCCTATCATGGGCTGAATTTTCTCAGACACATTACAAGTTAAAGAGGAGTCAGCAGCAGTCCATGGTTAGATGGACATAGTATCCATGTTATAATGATCAGGGCAGAAGTGTACAAGTAAGACGTACAAACGGCCAGCTCAGATGACCGTGTTACCAACCACTGTTACACTGACACCATTCCCTTAACTCATAGCAATGGGTGGGCAGAATATATTCAGCTGACAACGAACAAAAAAGTCTCAGTTTGGTCTGAGGTCATCTCAGTACATGGATATAAATTGAAATGACTGTGGCAATGATGCAATCCCATTTGCTCATTGCTCTGAATGACTGACTGGTGGCTGTAGTGTGGTAACTCAGGCTTATTGTGCCAAGAGACTGGCAAGCAAGGCAAGACACAGTTATCCTGACAAGGTTAACTGACCCTATCAGAGGGAGATAGAAGTCACTCTTATACAAGAAGTCATGAAAGAATACATGTTTTATCTAGGATATATTGTTGTCATTTAGTCACTAAAGTCATGTCTTACTCTTTTGTGACCCCATGGACTGTAGCCCTCCAGGCTCAATTGTCTGTGGAATTTCCCACATAAGACTAGTGTGAGTTGCCGTTTTCTACTCCAGGGGATCTTTCCAAATCCAGGGATTGAACCCACATCTCCTTCATTGACAGGTAGATTCTTTACCCAGCAAGCCCCTAGGGGATATTACCCGGCCTCAAATCAAGGGTAAAAGGAGTAGCATGCAATCATGATCTGAAAAGGACACGATGACCAGGAAATCAGATTCTTTAGAGAGAAGGAGCTAGGTCACCCTACCAGGTAAGGAACCTAGATTAGCAGAAATGCTAACTTCTTTGTGTCTCAACAATCTTGTAAGTTTTCTCAAGAGGCCAACCAGAATCCTAGAGAAGCTGACACTAGGTGGAGTGTATTCCTTATGTAAATAACTGGATCTGAGTGGCATGAAGGGTACATTGTAGTGTATGGTGTGTCACCCAGATGCTACCTTCCAGGACCAAAGCACTCAATCCCCAATAGTCAGGAGTGAAGTTAGGTGAGAGTTCATGACTAATTTCTTTCCCAGGACTGCCTTTAGCCGAGATGACTGCTTCACCAAGTTTATGTCCCTAGCCTCTGAGGACACCTTGTTTCCAATGACTAGTAGTCATGGAAATTACAAAAGGCTAGTTCTTTTGCATCAATTGAAAATGCCGCATGAATGGCCAATACAGATTCTGAATTCCTTCCCTGTGGGATTGTTTAAGGTGTTTGCTACAAAAGCATATTTGTTTAATTTCTTCTTCTGCCCAATCTTGCTTCCATCACCCTCTTACAAGATTTGTTCCTGTGACCCATATGCAAACAACCTGTGTCAGGAATCTTTTTCCTATGAAAACAAAGAAGATAATGTACAACAAACTATAAATTGGTAAACTATATTTATATTTTGGCAATTTAATAGCACCAAAATATAAATGCATTCTTTCATGATTTGGCAAATCAATTCTATGAATGTACCCTATACAAATACTCATATATGTTCATGAAGATATGAAAGTAAATATATTTATTACAAATTTCATTTAATACTTTAAAATAGGAATCCTTAATGACTAGCAATAAAGGAAGATATAAATAATGGCGTACATGTTAAAAAATGCCAGCAAACATTACAAAATGAAGCTCACCTAAATTTACTGACATATTTATAAAGCATATTTTTAATTGAAAAATTTCAGAGCAATCCATATAATATCAATTAATTTCTAAGGGCTATAGTTAGATATAATCCATATTGATTGTTCTGAGGATTTTTTTTTCAATCAAATCTTATAATAGTAATTGGGACATACCCTGATTCTCAGAAGATTTTCTATGTAGGGAAATAGTGGATAATATTAAGGAGAAGGTAGCTCAGCTGGTAAAGAATCCACCTGCAATGCAGGAGTTCCTGATCGATTCCTGGATCAGGAAGATCCACTGCAGAAGAGAAAGTCTACCCACTCCATTATTCTTGCCTGGAGAATTCCATGGACTGTATAGTCCATGGGGTCGCAAAGACTCAGACACAACTGAGTGACTTTCACTTTTAAGGAAAAATCATTAAATAATAGAACAACTCATACTTTGATCTTTTAAAAAAATGTTTCATTATCAAATCTTTCAGAAGTTTGACTCTAACTGGGATCGTTGTCCCACAGTTGGAGTGGCTGGACTAGTATGTGTAAGAAATGATTGTGCCGCAAGTTCTTTGGCCAGGAAAAATTAGTTATATGACTATAGATCAGGCTGCTGCTGCTGCTGCTAAGTCGCTTCAGTCGTGTCCGACTCTGTGCGACCCCATGGATGGCAGCCCTCCAGGCTCCCCCATCCCTGGGATTCTTCAGACAAGAACACTGGAGTGGGTTGCCATTTCCTTCTCCAACGCATGAAAGTGAAAAGTGGAAGTGAAGTCTCTCAATCCTGTCTGACTCTTAGCAACCGCATGGACTGCAGCTTACCAGGCTCCTCCATCCATGGGATTTTCCAGACAAGAGTACTAGAGTGGGGTGCCGTTGCCTTCTCGGATAGATCAGGCTATCTGATTCTAAATATCTTTATTTATTACATATGTAATTTAAACATATTATAATACCAATGTATTGGCAATTTCAAATATTTAAAAATACATTTTCAAAAAAATATTTATGGGCTTTAAGTTTCATTAATAATGTGATGATGAATACAGTAAAAATCATTTACTCTTGTAAATGAAATTTTATGATTATGATTTATTAAATAGTATTAATTAACAAATATTACTTTAAAAATGCCCAAAACCAACTTCCAAATGTGGCAGCTTATTAAATATTTTTTGCAATTGTTGATTGTTAAGCTAGATTAAAATGTCACTGTAGTTACTATTTCTTCTGATTTAAATGACTTTTGACAGGTCTTACATTCTCAAGTTATTTATAAGAAGATGGTTTCATTAATTAAAATTTTGTTCATATTAGCTAAAAGATATATGATAGTATAATTGAAATATGAATATTATTTCTTTCTGTTATATGTAGTACTAAACATTATAACTTCACAATATTTAGATTATTTTTATCTTCCAGAAAAAAGAGCATATTGTGTGTTTCTTAAAAAATGATATTTTCTTCTTTATTGTTTCAAATCCAAATGTTATAACGGGATTGGAATGATTTGATTGATAAATGAATAGAGTTTCTAATAAGCATCTTTTAAGACGGCTCAGTGGTAATGAATCTGCCTGCCAATGCAGGAGATGCAATTTTGGTCCCTGATGAGTTGTGAAGATTCGCTGGAGAAGGAAATAGCAACCTGCTCCAGTATTCTTGCTTGGACAGTTCCATGGACAGAGGAGCATGGTGAGCTACAGTCCATGGGATTGCAAATAGTCGGACACAACTAAGCACATACTTAGCACACGCATTAAGCATCAGCATAAACAATATGTTAATATATTTTAAGTTATTTAAAAATGTTTATTCCTACACAATACTAGGGCCTGATTAATGTAAATTAGACAAGATCTAATTAAAACTATTCAACAATAAGAAAATAATGTAATAAATATTTAAAATTACATAACTGAAATAAAGTAATGTCAAATAACCATAACTCAATGATATAATCTAATAGTGGATACATGTAAGTTGCCACAGGGAGATTTCTAGTCGGGATTAAAAGAGAATGAAGGCGTAGGTGGCAGAAAATGTGTTTTTCCTAGAGTGGGATTAATTTACCTATAGCTTTTGCTTTATCAAAGCATGTAGATACATTTAATTCTTAAGAAAAATATTTATCATGCATGTCCAAATGCATATTCTTCTTTAATTACAAAAATTTTACATTAATGAACACAGATAAACTATTTCTTAGCAATAATAACTTTATTTCCACAAATAATAACTTTATATATTTATTTATTTTATTTTTTAACTTTACAATATTGTATTGGTTTTGCCATATATCAAAATGAATCCGCCACAGGTATACATGTGTTCCCCATCCTGAACCCTCCTCCCTCCTCCCTCCTCCCTCCCCATACCATCCCTCTGGGTCATCCCAGTGCACCAGCTCCAAGCATCCAGTATCGTGCATCGAACCTGGACTGGCGACTCACTTCATATATGATATTATACATGTTTCAATGCCATTCTCCCAAATCATCCCACCTTTTCCCACAGAGTCCAAAAGACTGTTCTACACATCTGTGTCTTTTTTGCTGTCTCATATACAGGGTTATTGTTACCATCTTTCTAAATTCCATATATATGTGTTAGTATACTGTATTGGTGTTTTTCTTTCTGGCTTACTTCACTCTGTATAATAGGCTCCAGTTCCATCCACCTCATTAGAACTGATTCAAATGTATTCTTTTTAATGGCTGAGTAATACTCCATTGTGTATATGTACCACTGCTTTCTTATCCATTCATCTGCTGATGGACATCTAGGTTGCTTCCATGTCCTGGCTATTATAAACAGTGCTGCGATGAACATTGGGGTACACGTGTCTCTTTCAATTCTGGTTTCCTCAGTATGTATGCCCAGCAGTGGGATTGCTGGATCATAAGGTAGTCCTATTTCCAGTTTTTAAAGGAATCTCCACACTGTTCTCCATAGTGGCTGTACTAGTTTGCATTCCCACCAACAGTGTTAGAGGGTTCCCTTTTCTCCACACCCTCTCCAGCACTTATTGCTGGTAGACTTTTGGATCGCAGCCATTCTGACTGGCATGAAATGGTACCATGAAATAGTGGTTTTGATTTGCATTTCCCTGATAATGAGTGATGTTGAGCATCTTTTCATGTGTTTGTTAGCCATCTGTATGTCTTCTTTGGAGAAATGTCTATTTAGTTCTTTGGCCCATTTTTTGATTGGGTCATTTATTTTTCTGGAATTGAGCTGTAGGAGTTGCTTGTATATTTTTGAGATTAGTTGTTTGTCTGTTGCTTCATTTGCTATTAATTTTCTCCCATTCTGAAGACTGTCTTTTCACCTTCCTTTGTTTTACAGAAGGTTTTAAGTTTAATTAGGTCCCATTTTTTTATTTTTGATTTTATTTCCAATATTCTGGGAGGTGGGTCATAGAGGATCCTGCTGTGATGTATGTCGGAGAGTGTTTTGCCTATGTTCTCCTCTAGGAGTTTTATAGTTTCTGGTCTTACGTTTAGATCTTTAATCCATTTTGAGTTTGTTTTTGTGTATGGTGTTAGAAAGTGCTCTAGTTTCATTCTTTTACAAGTGTTTGACCAGTTTTCCCAGCACCACTTGTTAAAGAGATTGTCTTTTCTCCATTGTATATTCTTGCCTCCTTTGTCAAAGATAAGGTGTCCATATGTGCGTGGATTTATCTCTGGGCTTTCTATTTTGTTCCATGATCTATATCTCTGTCTTTGTGCCAGTACCATACTGTCTTGATGACTGTGTCTTTGTAGTAGAGCCTGAAGTCAGACAGGTTGATTCCTCTAGTTCCATAATAACTTTATTTAAAGTAATTAATTTTGTAACACCCAGGAGCAATTGTATTGTAGGAAGTTCAACACAAATAACTGCTAATTTTCCCACCTAATTTTTTAAAAAATGCAACCAGCCACTGCAAGGCAATGAAAGTGAAAGAAAAATAATATAGTCTAAGATATCAGCATTATAATAACCTTTGCTTCTCAAAATGACCTTAACAGTTATGTTAGACTTCTGATCTAAATGTGAGAATATCATTCACAATAAACAAATACCCAAATAAATAAGTTGGAAAAGTACTCTGGATGATTAAAAAAATATTTTTCTTGATGGAATTGAATTTACATATGGGAGCTACAGATGATCTAGACTTGGAAGGATGCAAATAATGCCATTTAATCACAGTTAGTTTAGGTCTACGTGAGAAATATGATCTCTTTTGTAAGTAAGGAAAAGAAGCGAACTTTAAAGAAAAGATTGCCTTTGGAATTGAATCCAAGCTGTGTGTCTTGGGATAAATGAGCAACTTTTTTGAGCTTTCTTTTCTTCTTCTGTAAAGTAAGACTATGTCAGTGTATTGTTTTGCTGATTGAGTTGTATAGGAGAATATTAAACTCTACCTTAGTGCTGTGCTCCTGAAACATACTAGCAGACTAAGAAAAAATTGTCTGCACTTACTTTTCCTCCCTCTCTTCTCATTTTCATACCTATCCACTGTAGAATAACATGTTCCCTGTCACTCTCTTGAAATGCTCTCATCAGGAGACTAATGGCATCCTTATTAACTCTAGTGAATTCTTTCTTTTCATTATCCTATCTGGTCCTTCAGCAGCCTCTGACTATGTTAATATCTTGAAACATTCACCGAAATCCTTTACCTGTACTCTATCAATTTTCATTCTGTTACTCTCTTTTTGTTTAGTATTTTAACAAAGTTTCATTTCCTTTTCTTTATTAATATTGATATTTCTTACATTTTCTCTTTTCTTTTTCATCTATTTTTATTTTTCCTGGATCTAAAGAATCACCAAGTCAGTTTCAAGGGGAAAGTTTTAGTGTCCCCAAAGGGTTCATACCTATTTAAGGGAAAAATAACCAAAAGACATTCTAAAAAGCACAAAGATGCAAAGGTGAAAAAAATATATTACTTATGTGTATGTTCCTTAAAAGTACAAGTGCTGATGTACTTTTTAGCAAACATGCACAAAAAAGAAGTTTTGACAGGAGAGTTTTATGCTAGACAAATATAATGGATTGTATTTATTCAAGATTACATTCCCTCTTCTGCCCATGCCATATTTTCCTTTAAGAGGAGTATATTTTTCCATTGGTTTTTGGTTTGGCCATGTGACTTCCTTCGGCCAGTAAAAATTGACCTTATATATGTATCATCCAAACAAAAATTTTGCATGGTCTTGCATGGCCTGCCTCAATCTTTTTTCTGTTATTCTTCACTATATGAAAAATATGTACCTAAGGGTTCCTACTCATTTAGCCTGGGTCCCACTTGAAAAGACATGTGTAAATAACCCTTAATAAGTTCAGGTGATCTATAACAACTCAGCATAGCCACAGCCAAACAGCCGTCAGCCATTGCATGACACGAGCAAGAAATATATGTTCACTGTTGTCAGAAACTGTCTTAGTTCACACTGGTAGAACAAGTTACCATATTAAAAACTTATTTCTTATAGTTCTGGAACCTGAGAAGTCCAAGTTCAAGAAGCTAATAGATATGGTTTCTAGTGAGAGCCTTCTTTCCAGTGTCCAGTTTCATTGTATCCTTACACGGTTAGCAGGGAGAAGAGAGACAAGGAAGAGAGAGAGAGGAAGGAGGGGAAAAGAACAGAGGGAGAGGCTTTCTCATGTCTTTTTTTATAAAGGCAGTAATCCCACTCCAGAAGGTACCAACCTCATGTCCTGTTGTTGTTCAGGCTCTCAGTTGTGTCTGACTCTTTGCAATCCCATGGACTGCAACATGCTAATCTTCCCTGTTCTTCACTATTTCCCAGGGTTTGCTCAAACTCATGTCCACTGAGTCAATGATGCCATCTACCCATCACATCCTCTGTCTTTCCCTTCTTCTCCTGTTCTCAATCTTTCCCAGCATCAGGGTCTTTTCCAATAAGTCAGCTCTTCGCATCAGGTAGCCTAAATATTGGAGCTTCAGCTTCAGCATCAATCCTTCAAGTGAATATTCAGGGTTGATTTCCTTTAGGATTGGTTGGTTTGATCTCCTTGCAGTCCAAGGGATTCTAAAGAGTCTTATCTAATACCACAGTTCAAAAGCATCAATTCTTTGGCATTTAGCCTTCTTTATGGTCCAAATCTCACACTCATATATGACTACTGGAAAAACCATAGCTTTGACTATACAGACCTTTGTAAGCAAAATGATGTCTCTGCTTCTTAATATACTGTTTAAGTTGGTCATAGCTTTTCATGTATATATCAGTTTTGTTCAGTTGCTCAGTCGTGTCTGACTCTTTGTGACCCCAAGAACCACAGCACGCCAGGCTTCCCTGTCCATCACCAACTCCCACCATCCACCAAAACTCATGTCCATTGAGTTGGTGATGCCATCCAACCATCTCATCCTCTATCATCCCCTTCTCTTCCTGTATGTGTGTGTATATATAAATATCCATATATATATAATTCACACATATACATATGTAAAACTGGTATATGTGTGTGTGTATATATATATATATATCAGACATCAGATCAGTTGCTCAGTCGTGTCCGACTCTTTGCGACCCCATGAACTGCAGCACACACCAGGCCTCCCTATCCATCACCAGCTCTCGGAGGTCACTCAGACTCACATTCATCGAGTCAGTGATGCCATCCAGCCATCTCATCCTCTGTCGTCCCCTTCTCCTCCTGCCCCCAATCCCTCCCAGCATCAGAGTCTTCTCCAATGAGTCAACTCTTCGCATGAGGTGGCCAAAATACTGGAGTTTCAGCTTTAGCATCATTCCTTCCAAAGAAATCCCAGGGCTGATCTCCTTCAGAATGGACTGGTTGGATCTCCTTGCAGTCCAAGGGACTCTCAAGAGTCTTCTCCAACACCACAGTTCAAAACCATCAATTCTTCGGCGCTCAGCCTTCTTCACAGTCCAGCTCTCACATCCATACATGACCACAGGAAAGACCATAGCCTTGACTAGGCGAACCTTTGTTGGCAAAGTGATGTCTCTGCTTTTGAATATGCTATCTAGGTTGGTCATAACCTTCCTTCCAAGGAGTAAGCGTCTTTTAATTTCATGGCTGCAATCACCATCTGCAGTGATTTTGGAGCCCAGAAAAATAAAGTCTGACACTGTTTCCACTGTTTCTCCATCTATTTCCCATGTAGTGATGGGACCAGATGCCATGATCTTCGTTTTCTGAATGTTGAGCTTTAAGCCAACCTTTTCACTCTCCACTTTCACTTTCATCAAGAGGCTTTTTAGTTCCTCTTCACTTTCTGCCATAAGGGTGGTGTCATCTGCATATCTGAGGTTATTGATATTTCTCCCGGCAATCTTGATTGCAGCTTGTGTTTCTTCCAGTCCAGCATTTCTCATGATGTACTCTGCATATAAGTTAAATAAACATGGTGACAATATACAGCCTTGACGTACTCCTTTTCCTATTTGGAACCAGTCTGTTGTTCCATGACCAGTTCTAACTGTTGCTTCCTGACCTGCATACAGATTTCTCAAGAGGCAGATCAGGTGGTCTGGTATTCCCATCTCTCTCAGAATTTTCCAATGTTTATTGTGGTCTACACAGTCAAAGGCTTTGGCATAGTCAATAAAGCAGGAATAGTTGTTTTTCTGGAACTCTCTTGCTTTTTCCATGATCCAGTGGATGTTGGCAATTTGATCTCTGGTTCCTCTGCCTTTTCTAAATCCAGCTTGAACATCAGGAAGTTCACAGTTCACATATTGCTGAAGCCTGGCTTGGAGAATTTTGAGCATTACTTTACTAGCGTGTGAGATGAGTGCAATTGTGCAGTAATTTGAGCACACTTTGGCACTGCCTTTCTTTGGGATTGGGATGAAAACTGACCTTTTCCAATCGTGTGGCCACTGCTGAGTTTTCCAAATTTGTTGGCATATTGAGTGCAGCACTTTCACAGCATCGTCTTTCAGGATTTGGAATAGCTCCACTGGAATTCCATAACCTCCACTAGCTTTGTTCATAGTGATGCTTTCTAAGGTCCACTTGACTTCACATTCCAGGATGTCTGGCTCTAGGTCAGTGATCACACCATCATGATTATCTGGGTCGTGAAGCTCTTTTTTGTACAGTTCTTCTGTGTATTCTTGCCACCTCTTCTTAATATCTTCTGCTTCCATTAGGTCCATACCATTTCTGTCCTTTATCGAGCCCATTTTTGCATGAAATGTTCCTTTGGTATCTCTGATTTTCTTGAATAGATCCTTAGTCTTTCCCATTCTGTTGTTTTCCTCTATTTCTTTGCATTGATCGCTGAAGAAGGCTTTCTTATCTCTTCTTGCTATAAAATCTTAATTTTTATAAATAAAATTCAGTTATACATAAAACAATTTTATTGTGTGAGATATTTCCAGTCAGAAATGAGTGATTCTTAATTGGAGCACTCTATGGTTTTTACCTGGTTTAAACTAGGGTGTACTGTCAGACAAAAGAGAACTCTAGCTATTGAAGCAATGGAAATGCTTTAAGTTACAGGGACTTTTTTACCCCAGAACCTAACTTGCTTGAGATACAGACTGAAAATTGCCAAAGATGAAAAACATCAGCTGAGCCAATTCTTAGTATATCATAAGCATAGTTTTTTAAGGTCTGAATTTTGCAATAAGGAGTTCATGATCTGAGCCACAGTCAGTTCCTGCTCTTGTTTTTGCTGATTATACAGCTTCTCCATCTTCAGATACAAAGAGTATAATCAATCTGATTTTGGTATTGACCATCTGGTGATGTACGTGTGTAGAGGTGTCTCTTGTGTTGTTGGAAGAGGTGTTTGCTATGATCAGTTCATTCTCTTGACAATACTCTGTTAGCCTTTGCCTTGTTTCTTGTACTCCAAGGCCAAAGTTGCCTATTATTCCAGGTATCTCTTGACTTCCCACTTTTGCATTCCAATCCTCTATGATGAAAAGAACATCTTTTTTGGGTCTAGAAGGTCTTGTAAGTATTCATGGAACCATTTAACTTCAGCTTCTTTGGATTAGTGGTTTGGGCATAGATTTGGATATCTGTGATATTGAATGGTTTGCCTTGGAAATGAACCAAGATTATTCTGTCATTTTTGAGATTGCATCCACTTACTACATTTTGGCCTCCCTGGTGGCTTAGATGGTAATGAGTCCACCTGCAATACAGGAGATCTGTGTTTAATGCCTAGGTTGGGAAGATCCCCTGGAGGAGGGCATGGTAACCCATTCCACTATTTTTGACTGGAAAATCCCCATGGATAGAGGAGCCTGGTGGGCTACAGTCCATGGGGTCTCAAAGAGTAGGACATGACTGAGCAAATAAGCACAGCACAGCACTACCTTTTGGATGCTTTTGTTGACTATGAAGGCTATTCCATTCCTTCTAAGGGATTCTTACCCACAGTAGTAGATATAATGACCACCTGAACTAAATTCGCCCATTCCCTTCCATTTCAGTTCACTGATTCCTAAAATGTCGATGTTCACCTTTGCCACCTCCGGTTTGACCAAGTCTAATTTACTTGATTTATAGACCTAACATTCCAGGTTGCTATGCGATATTGTTCTTTACAGTATCAAACTTTACTTCACCACCAGACACATTTACAACTGGGCATTGTTTCTGCTTTGGCTCAGCCTCTTCATTCCTTCTGGAACTATTTCTCTGCTCTTCTCCAGTAGCATATGACAAACCTAGACAGCATATTAAAAAGCAGAGACATCACTTAGCTGACAAAGTTGCTGCTGCTAAGTCGCTTTAGTCGTGTCCGGCTCTGTGCAACTCCATAGATGGCAGCCCACCAGGCTCCCCTATCCCTGGGATTCTCCAGGCAAGAACACTGGAGTGGGTTGCCATTTCCTTCTCCAATGCATGAAAGTGAAAAGTTAAAGTGAAGTCAATCAGTCGTGTTTGCTGACAAAGTTACATGTAGTCAAAGCTATGGTTTTTCCAGGAGTCATGTACGGATGTGAGAGTTGGACCATAAAGAAGGCTGAGTGCTGAAGAATTGATGCTTTCTAACTGTGGTGTTGGAGAAGACTCTTGAGAGTCCCTTGGACTGCAAGGAGATCAAACCAATCAATCCTGAAGGAAGTCAGTTCTGAATATTCATTAGAAGGACTCATGCTGAAACTCCAATACTTTGGCCATCTGATGTGAAGAGCCAACTCATTGGAAAAGACCCTGATGCTGAGACAGATTTAAGGCAGGAAAAGAAAGGTATGAGAGGATGAAATGGTTGTACGGCATCACTGACTCAATGGACATGAGTTTGAGTGAACTCTGGGAAATGATGAAGGACAAGGAAGCCTGGTCTGCTGCAATCTGTGGGGTCGCAAAGGATCAGACACAACTGAGCACCTAAGCAACAACAAAGACGTGTTTTTTAGAGCTTATATATGTTTTTACCAAAAGCTTTCATGAATAGAAGAGATCCTAGAACATATTTTGAATACTTCTCGGTGTTAATGTGGGAAGAAGTACCGAAAGGAAGGAGAAAGAGGCAGGGAGAGGGAATGAAGAGATTATTGCCTAAATGCCCTTATGGAAATCACTGATGGGAAAAGATAGGAAGTTACTTTGGCAGATAATTCATATCAATACCACTATCTCCATCTTAAATAAATCAATAGCCCCTCTACGCGTTAACAATTTCTTCTCTCCATCTTCTCAATATTTTTCTGTTCTTGGCACTTTTAATAATAAATGACAAAAGAAGAAAATACAGAATCCTTCAATGACAATGAAACTAACATTACCTTTTAATTAATTTATTTAATTATTAATATCTTATATAATAAAATAATATCACCTTTTGAGTTATTAAAATATGCCAAGCATTAAACTGGTTGTGTTACATATATTATCATAGTCAGTCTTCATAAACAATTCTTTTTACTAGTATTAGCATTCAC
Source organism: Tragelaphus eurycerus (assembly GCA_935064755.1). Taxonomy (NCBI): domain Eukaryota; kingdom Metazoa; phylum Chordata; class Mammalia; order Artiodactyla; family Bovidae; genus Tragelaphus; species Tragelaphus eurycerus. Next base: position 155,524 of record CAKXYN010000097.1, on the reverse strand, counting down.
ATTTCATCAAGGAAGTTATTTTCAGAATCTCAGAAGTAGTAATTGGGGCAGAATCCTACTTCCTTTTCACTTTGTCTGAAATCATTATCTCTTGAATCTTAAGTTCCACTTTGGATGTCTGGGAGAGATGACTAAAGAATTTCATGTAATGATCATCATTTTTGATCTGGGTTTTAAGAAATTTGAAATGACAACTCCCATATCAAGGTGGTAGACATCATGTTTTCCAGTGTCTGCACTGGGCATTGGAAATAATTAGGCTAAACAATTCTCTAAGCACTGCACACCACCTTATTTGCTCTTCAAATCCACTGGGAAAGGTGTAATTAGACAAACTACTTTAGCTTTGACTCAGACATTTTGTTCAGCCTTTTTCACATGTTACCGCGTATTTCTCTATACAAAGAGAATCTGAATCTGCAAATAATGGACTTCTGGATTTATTTACCAACTTTTGGTTAACTTTCATTGTTATATTTTAAGGCATAACACATAGATAACAGGTTATATTTCCAACAGTAATGTGGAATTTGTTTTCTAGTAGGACTGTATCTCCTCCACCAGGGATGTATATTCAACGTGAAAGTAGTGTTAGTCACTCAGTTGTGTCTGTCTCTTTCTGACCCCATGGATGGTGGCCCATAAGGCTTCTCTGTCCACAGAACCCTCCAGGCAATAATGCTGGAGTGGGTAGCCATTCCCTTCTCCAGGGGATCTTCCTGACCCAGGTATCATACCTGGCTCTCCTGCACTACAGGCAGATTCTTTACCATCTGAGCCACCGGGGAAGCCGTCATACTTAACATACCTAACAAATACAACGTACAGAACAGATGCCATAGCAGGGTCCTGGGTCTTCTGGTATGCCAGAAAGATTATGGATTATGATGAGGTCCTCAGAATCTCTAAGGAGTTACAATAAGCATATAACACAAGTAACGCTCAGGGACTGGAGGCAGGTGCCTATTATCACCAACCAGTAGAAAACCATTTCAATAGTTAACCACTGACAAAGGAGGCGATTAGCCCTGTCTAAGAACTACAAATTACCCTGACTCTCAGGTGCCTGATTCCTCTAAAGATCCTATATAAAGATTATATTTTTCAATCTTAAAGATAAAAAATGACAGAAAGATTTTTAAAATAATTGTGTTGGTAGCTTTAACAAGTTGGTACCAATTGCATTTTGAAAATGTGTTTTCTCTGCTTCATCAAGTCAGCGTGGTGGCAAATATAGGTGTCAGGCAAATGGTTGACATAAAAGTAAGCGAAATACATGTGACTAAAATTTCAGGTGTAACATAGGAAGACTCTAGTTTGTATTACTCCAGGACATTGGAAGTAGTCTCTCAAGTTTAGAAACCTCATCTGACTGTCACCTCACAGCATAGATGTGTCAAGGTAAATTTGATTTGTGTGTATGTGTGTGTTTTATCTATCTCCCTGAAATTATTCTGATTTTCCAATACATGTTCAGTAAAGAGCTAAATTATGTTTACTATTTAAAAAGCCACAACACAAATATTCTGCTTGAGAGCGACTCTAGGATAACTGCCTATAATTATATTTTAAAATGTTATGAAACAATTTAAGATACTTTTGGTTATTCTGTTCATCTTTCATGATTTCATTCTCTACATTGTGAATTGAAAAGTTGTATAGTATTCTCTTAAGCAGAATTAGCTATAATTCTGTGATTCTCATCAAGTGTAAAATGAGACAATAATGTTTCAAAAGAGACAATAAGAATACATCAAAAAGTAAAAAAAAAAATCTAAATTACTTAAACAAAAACATCAAGTCTAAGGAAGGGATAAAACTATATATGATCTTTAATTAAGCCTCAATAAGTGATATGTCCAGAAAAATTCTGGTTCTGCTCTGAAATAGCAAAGGATGGATGTCAGAGGGTATAAGATTACCATTTAAAACAAAATCTAATATTAATTTGTGTTCCTGAAAGTGTTAAAATTAATATGATTGGAATGTTACAGTGAAACAGTTGTAATACTGTCTTTAAAAGTTTTCCAATTATTTACTGCATCTTAATAATGCTAAAAAGCTATTTTCTATAATCATTTTTTACTGTATCCTTTGGAAACCATGAAGCTATTTATGAGTTAACTGCAATAGAATGAAATTATTTAATTAAGCCTTTTTAACTGCTTGGAGTTGATCCTAGTAGTAGTAGGGTATAATTAATAATTAAATCAACTATTATTTTTTCTGTGTGTGGATCCTCAAAATATGAACATTTTTGAATATATAATGTAATTAAAACTTTACACATCAACATTTTCTGGGAAAACCAAAAATATGTACATTAAGCCTTTAGTTAGGGGGATTTCATTTAGTTGACTATTTTCTGATTCCTGCAATATGAACTCCTGGTTGTTTTATATCAGCAGTACTGATTATATCAACAGATCAAATTATCCTTGATATTATTAAATATCAATGTATTAACAAATTTAAGACAGAAAATTGTAAATGAGCCTTACATGTAAAAAATATAAAAGATAGTACATTCTATGATGTGTCCTATTAATTACCAGTTAATGACATTTTTCAGAAAGATGTTTTAATAATCATGTGAACTCCAGGATTTGGTGATGGACAGGGAGGCTTGGCGTGCTGCGATTCATGGGTTCACAAAGAGTCGGACACAACTGATCGACTGATCTGATCTGATGTGATCTGATGCTTAAAATTTTCTTAATAATTTAAATTTTTAATATTGATGATGGAAAGATATTAGTAACTATATTTTAAGATATTTTTCTTATCATCTAAATAGAAACTAATATTTCTAATCATAATTATATTTGGTTTTAAGAACATGTGTCATTTGTGAAGTTTTCTAAGATGTAAATAAGCATAAAGTAAACATCTAAATGCAGAGTTCCAAAGAATAGCAAGAAGAGATAAGAAAGCCTTCTTCAGTGATCAATGCAAAGAAATAGAGGAAAACAACAGAATGGGAAAGACTAGGGATCTCTTCAAGAAAATTAGAGATACCAAAGGAACATTTCATGCAAAAATGGGCACGTTAAAGGACAGAGATGGTGTGGACCTAACAGAAGCAGAAGATATTAAGAAGAGGTGGCAAGAATACACAGAAGAACTGTACAAAAAAGAGCTTCAAGACCTAGACAATCATGATGATGTGATCACTGACCTAGAACCAGACATCTTGGAATGTGAAGTCAAATGGGCCTTAGAAAGCATCACTATGAACAAAGCTAGTGGAGGTGATGGAATTCCAGTGGAACTATTCCAAGTCCTGAAAGATGATGCTGTGAAAGTGCTGCACTCAATATGCCAGCAAATTTGGAAAACTCAGCAGTGGCCACAGGACTGGAAAAGGTCAGTTTTCATCCCAATCCCAAAGAAAGGCAATGCCAAGGAGTGCTCAAACTACCGAACAATTGCACTCATCTCACACGCTAGTAAAGTAATGCTCAAAATTCTCCAAGCCAGGCTTCAGCAATATGTGAACCGTGAACTTCCTGATGTTCAAGCTGGTTTTAGAAAAGGCAGAGGAACCAGAGACCAAATTGCCAACATCCGCTGGATCATGGAAAAAGCAAGAGAGTTCCAGAAAAACATCTATTTCTGCTTTATTGACTATGCCAAAGCCTTTGACTGTGTGGATCACAATAAACTATGGAAAATTCTGAAAGAGATGGGAATACCAGACCACCTGATCTGCCTCTTAAGAAATCTGTATGCAGGTCAGGAAGCAACAGTTAGAACTGGTCATGGAACAACAGACTTGTTCCAAATAGGAAAAGGAGTACGTCAAGGCTGCATATTGTCACCATGTTTATTTAACTTATATGCAGAGTACATCATGAGAAATGCTGGACTGGAAGAAACACAAGTTGGAATCAAGATTGCCGGGAGAAATATCAATAACCTCAGATATGCAGATGACACGACTCTTATGGCAGAAAGTGAAGAGGGGCTAAAAAGCCTCTTGATGAAAGTGAAAGTGGAGAGTGAAAAGGTTGGCTTAAAGCTCAACATTCAGAAAACGAAGATCATGGCATCTGGTCCCATCACTGCATGGGAAATAGATGGGGAAACAGTGGAAAAAGTGTCAGACTTTGTTTGTCTGGGCTCCAAAATCACTGCAGATGGTGACTGCAGCCATGAAATTAAAAGACGCTTACTCCTTGGCAGGAAAGTTATGACCAACCTAGATAGCATATTCAAAAGCAGAGACATTACTTTACCAACAAAGGTTCGCCTAGTCAAGGCTATGGTCTTTCCTGTGGTCATGTATGGATGTGAGAGCTGGACTGTGAGGAAGGCTGAGCGCCGAAGAATTGATGCTTTTGAACTGTGGTGTTGGAGAAGACTCTTGAGAGTCCCTTGGACTGCAAGAAGATCCAACCAGTCCATTCTGAAGGAGATCAATCCTGGAATTTCTTTAGAAGGAATGATGCTAAAGCTGAAACTCCAGTATTTTGGCCACCTCATGCAAAGAGTTGACTCATTGGAGAAGACTCTGATGCTGGGAGGGATTGAGGGCAGGAGGAGAAGGGGACGACAGAGGATGAGATGGCTGGATGGCATCACTGACTCGATGGATGCGAGTCTGAGTGACCTCCGGGAGCTGGTGATGGACAGGGAGGCCTGGCGTGCTGCGGTTCATGGGGTCGCAAAGAGTCGGACACGACTGAGCGACTGATCTGATCTGATTCATTTCTACAAACAAAACTTAATTGTACATAAATTTGTATTCATCTTATGAGATTTCTAAATTGTATGACTTTACTTCTTAGGATTTAAAACACTTTCTCATACATATGCTGCTGCTGCTGCTAAGTCGCTTCAGTCGTGTCCGACTCTGTGCAACCCCATAGACAGAAGCTCACCAGGCTTCCCCGTCCCTGGGATTCTCCAGGCAAGAATACTGGAGTGGGTTGCCATTTCCTTCTCCAATGCATGAAAGTGAAAAGTGAAAGTGAAGTTGCTCAGTCATGTCCGACTCTTAGCGACCCCATGGACTGCAGCCTACCAGGCTCCTCCGTCCATGGGATTTTCCAGGCAAAAGTACTGGGGTGGGGTGCCACTGCCTTCCCCGTCTCATACATATAGATGCCTCCAAATACTTCTTGAATAAATTAATAAATAAAAATAGAATAAAATATTACTAATTTTCCTCATCTGTGCAAATATATCCTAAATTTAGAAACATCTGAATAAATATTATGGATCATGAAATATTTGCATTTACCCTTCTTTGGTACATTGCATTTTATCAGTCTTTATAAAAGAAAAATCAAAGATTGTCTTTCAAATTATGTGAACTCAAAAAGAAAGTAAATATTTCGTGAATATCCACATGGAAATGCACAATTTATTAGTACTTCGAGCTGGAATATCCAAACATTGTTTCAATTATAATATCTCTAGCATATTTCCTTCTTATAGGCAAAATAAACATTACTAAGTACTATGTAAAATTAGGACTTCCCAGGTGGTTAAGAATATGCCTGCAAATGCAGGAGACATGGGTTCAATCTCTTGTCCAAGAAGATCCCCTGGAGAAGGAAATGGAAACCCACTCTAGTATTCTTGCCAAGAAAACCCCATGGACCGAGGAGCCTAGTAGGCTACAGTCCATGGGGTAGCAAAGAGTTGGTCATGACTGAGCGACTGAATAATAGCAATGTTAAAAATTAACTATACCTGTCTAAATGGGAAATTAAATGGAATAGAAAAACATTAATGTTTAACTCATATTACCTGCAGGTCCCAGGACATTCAAAATTAGGAAATTAACACATATCCTTGGTTGATAAGACCAAAAAAATACCTGGTAGGGCAAAAGGGAAGGGAAGCACAAGTAAGTTTTCCAAAGTGGCAAATGTAAAATGACTTTATTGTTTGCCCATCTATGAGTAGTTTCATCATCTAAATAAAGAATGTAGCTCCATTTTTGATATTCAACTTTTGACAGCTTTAAATAACTCCTTCTTCTTCCCTCTGCACCGTATCTGGACAAGCACGTTAAGAGAGCCTGGTGCTTTCTCCTTTAGCACTGGCAAGAATTTCAAGCCGCAGGTCAGATTCGTCACTGCAGCCCCACCTCCTGATCACCACAAGAGACCCCAAGCCAATAACATTTTCTCTCTCTCTAGCCATTTTCAGACCTGCTTAGGAGCCCCACCGCTCTCCCCAGAAAGCCTTATTATGTGAGTAATAAACATTTTCATAACCTTTTGGTGTGTGTGTGAGCACTGATCTCAATATCAAAACCAAATCTGGAGTGGTGATCCACCCTAATATTACAGTGAAAGAAAAGAAAAGAAAAAAAAAGCAAAACTGTGTTTTTAATTGACCCAATCTTTCTCTTGGGGGAACAAATGACTAATTCAAAAGTTACTCTAGTGTTATTACTAATATCAGTTCCCCAGTCTATAGTTTGTTTCATCCACCTACCTGCCTTTGAGAAAACTGAATATTTTACATTTTCTAGACTTTCAGGACCTTCCTCTTCCTTGTGATAATTTAAAAATGCCATTCATTCATTCATTCAGTAAATGAATTCATTCAGTAAATACATCCACAGATTTTTCTAGTGTGCTCATGGGAAACAAGTTTGAGACTTGTGCCTTATACTCATTGAGATTAGCTGTTAATAGAAACTCTTCTATAAATTCTTACCGAGCAGGAGATTTTATCCCATCATAGATGGACATGGGCTCTATAACTCTGAAAGCTATATGGGAAGCCATTTAGAGCAACAGCTTTGAAGTACATCTGGCTTTTTAAAATACGTTATCACAAGTTGTGTAAACGTAAACCCTTTCATTATCCCTTTTATCTTGAGTTTCCTCATTTATAAGATTGATGCTTAGTTAATGTCTTATAAAAATAGTATACATGGTATTTTTTAATGTTTCTAAGTAATACTAAAGTTGATATAGCAACAACAAATTCAAACCCAACTTACCACCTAATAATTTCAAATCAATCCCCTACATTAATAGCCTAAGAAGAGATGTGCCCAGTATTGGGTATAAATTCTATTTAGCTTTATCTCCCCTGTCCTATACAAGATGTTTGACACACAATAAAAAGTTATGAGACATACAAAAAAGTCAGCAAAAACAATAATTAGCAGAACCAAAGTCAGAACCAAAATCAGAGAAGACTCAGATGTAGGAGCCATCAAAGAGATATTTACTAATGTCAAAGATTGACATGTTAAGGAATCCAGTAGAAAAGGTAAATAATATGTCTGAATAGATGTGGAATTTCAGAAGAGAGAAACTACAGAAAGAATCAAAAGGAAATGCTAAAAAATGCAGTATCAGAGGCATGAATGGCTTTTTTGACATATATATCAATGAACTTCCTACAGGAAAGAAAATAATAAACTTAAGCACAGATTAGTAGATACTACCCCAAGTGAAGCACAAAGGAACAAAACCAGTGAAAAACAGAATATCCTAAGAACTTTGGTACAATATCACATGGTCAATATATTGTAATTTCAGAAGGAATAGGGGAAAAGAACAGAGCAGAAGAAATGTTTGACTATATAATAGCTTGGAGTTTCATGAAAATAATGAAATAATAAAAGATTGCAAGTCCAGGAAACACAGAGAAACCTAAGCAGGATAAATAAAGACACACACACACACACACACACACCCTCTAGATCCATTATATTCAAACTGCTAAAAAAAGAAATATAAAGGTAAAATTACTAAAGCAGCCAGAGAAGAAGACATATTTGAGACAGAGGAGCAAAGACAAGACACAAAGTAGATTTCAGAAACAAATACGTCAGAGATAATGAAGTAAGTCAGGGCTTCCCTGATAGCTCAGTTGATAAAGAATCTGCCTGTAATGCAGGAGACCCTGGTTCCATTCCTGAGTTCGGAAGATCCCCTGGAGAAGGGAAAGCCTAAAGAATCCACCTGTAATGGAGAGACCTGGATTCTATCCCTGGTTTGGGAAGATCCCCTGGAGAAGGGAAAGCCTACCTAGCGCAATATTCTTGGGCTTCCCTTGTGGCTCAGCTGGTAAAGAATCCACCTGTAATGGGGAGACCTGGATTCTATCCCTGGGTTGGGAAGATCCCCTGGAGAAGGGAAAGCCTACTCACTCCAGTATTCTGGCCTATTTTGGCCAGGAGAATTCCATGGACTGTATAGTCCTTGGGATCACAGAGAATCGGACATGATGAGCGACTTTCACTTTCAGTGAAATAGTATCTGCAATGTACTGAAGATACCCATGCTTGAGTTTAGACTGAATTGAAGATTTAACTTAGGGATAAAATTCTATGCCCAATTTTCAGCTGATCCTACCAGTTAGCGCCTCAGAAGGGATCTTATCTCTTATAGAGTCAGAGTAATGTTGCCAACTATTCAGTGTTTCCTAAACTTGCTGTAGAGCAAGTGGAGTTCTATGTCTTCCTAGTCCACCCTCAGCTTTATGCGGGACAAATAAATGTGCCTTAGTCTCAGTGTTAGGGGGTTGTTGCTCCTTTTGGTAGCCAAATTTCAGCTTTCATCTGTGGGCATTCTTCTGTGGGGGCTTTTCCTGCCCTGTCCATGGAAGAAGATTTCTGATTGTATTAGATTTGAAATCTGGACTCATGAGTTTCCAGCCCCACTTACAGAAATAGCTTTTATAGTCTCTATTCCCCCATAGTAAAAATGAGTTTTACTCGTGTCTTGGGTGTGAGAGTACTTACTGATCTCAGTAGAGACTTAAGACTTTTGAGAAAGAAGCCCAAGTAAGAAGTGGGGCTTCCTGCCTTTCTTACAGCTGCAGGCATCTCCTCCTATAGCACTAACAGAGAGGGTTCTCTTCAGAATACTTCCTATAATATTTTTTTTTCTCATAAGTATCCAGTGAACGTTTGCAGAATCCCCTTGTATCTGCATCTCCTTGAGATTCTATATCATCATAAAAGTCCATTGTTAACTTTTAGCAATTCTTTAACATTTTAGTAGATTTCTTCTTGCCGTTTTTATGGTAGTCATGCAGTGGTAAATGATCTCTGCCCGAGAGATGCCATTAACACCCCCGCCCCCAGTTGTGATGATCAAAAATGCCTCATGACACTGCAAAATGTGTCCTTAAGGAGAAATCCTTCTGGTTGAAGACTACTGCTCTACACAAGTATGAATAAGATGATATTTCTCGTCTTCACTTGTTCACGACACATCAACAACATGAACCAATACTTGAACTATTTTGAGAGGAGTCAAGACTTCCTTAATCCAAATCTGTGTCTAAAATGTCACTTTTGATCAATTATTTTTTTCTTCAGGACCTCATAGCTTCTCTGTCTTCAGGAGATTGCTGATTATATACCAAGATCCCTGACAATCACTGTCAGGCATGTCATATGCTAGTTACACTGTGACAGTATATGGGAGCTAGGATAGAAAGTCATTCATACAGAAAATATTTTTCTTCACTATTTTGACAAATGCATATAATTTACCAGCCATGGTATTGGGCACTAGGAATATAGTTTTGAAAGTAGAGGCATGGCAATTACCCTCATTGAGTTTATCATCTTATAAGGGAGAGAAATATGGCAAATAGAGTAGAAAGTAATTTTACAATGTTTATAAATAGAGTTGAATCATATATATTCTCTTGAATGCAGGAAGTACAAAGTCTAGATTGAAGCTGAGCTGGGATGTATGAAACTGATCTTGCCTATCATAGCATAGCATTTTGTCATGTAGAGTGTAATTCTTTTGCCTAAAACTACATATTTTCATTTACATGACACTTACATACAAGATAATTATTTAAGGCATGTTAGAAGAAACATGTTTCAAACTTGAAAGAATCTTGTCTCACTGGACTTGAGCATGAAATATTTACCTCCAATATCATATTTTTTGAAGGAATTTCAAAGCATAAGTTTCCTCTTAAAAGCTGACTCTGTAAACCCCACAGAATATGTATAATTATTTTTCAATACTGTAACACAAATAAAAGTGTAAAGTTTCACAAAATAATATGAGAGAACATGATCCAATCAAGGAGCTTCTAAGTGTTAGAAAAGATTATACCTTCCTAAAGAAATTCTCCATATGTGGAAACTTGCTCCATAAGTAGGACTACTTCAGGCCTAGTAAGATGATGGAGAAGGAAGCAGGAAAGTGGGAGGGCAGAACAGCACAAAACAAGCTTGTGAGAGTGGAAAGGAAGAAACATGTATGTTGGAGAAGCAGAGAAAAATGCAGTTCTGTGTGGCAGAAATGCAGTAGGAAGATGACAGTAACTAGAGATAGATGTTAGAGTTGATTAGGGCTTTGAGTATCTTATAAATAAGTTGAAATTTCATTTTAGCAGCAATTGGAAGCATTAATAAATCTTATCAATGCATTGTTGAGTTCAGATTTATACTTGGCTGGCCAAAAATTCCTTTCCGGTTTTTCCATACGCTGTTATGGAAAAACTTAAAGGAACTTTTTGGCCAATCCAATATTTGCATTTGATCTAGTGAAAGATGATGGTGACTTAGAGGAGAATAGCATAAGCAGAAAGCAAGAAAAGTTTTAAATTGACAGAATGTGAGTTTATGTTATAGGCTACATGATCATGTCTTCTTACTCACCCCCAAATTAATACATTGGGATCATAGCCGCCAATTGGATGGTATTTAGAAATGGGGCCTTTGAGAGGTCATTTGGTCAGGAGGATAGAACCTAATGATAGGATTGGCACCCTTTTAAGAAGAGACATGAGAGAGAGCTTGCTTCTCTTCTCCTTTTTGCTCTGTGAGGATAGAAGGAGAAAATGGCCATCTGTAAACCAGGAAGAAAACTCTCACCAGACAAAAGTGCACTGGTGACTTGATCTTAGCCTTCCAATCTCCATAACTGTGAGAAGGAATAAAGAAAGAAAAAAAAGTTCATTTTATAAGCCATGTCAAATGCCATTATGAGTAACACTGAAAAAACTAATTCAGTTCAGTGTTGGGACATTAAAAAAGTAGGTTGCCAATGTGACATTCAAGTGAAAACGTCAAAAAGCAAGTATATATATAAATCAGGAGTTTAGAAGAGATGGCTGGCCTGGTGATAATAATTAGAGAATTGTCAAGTTACAGATATGTTTCAAAGGTATGAAAGATGGATTTAATCATCTATAAAAAGATATAACAAGAGAATAGAAGATGACCTGCGACTGAGACCTGAGGAACCCCAATGCCAGTAGAGACGGGATCCACACGAGTTGTTACCAGCTTACACAAGTTGGAGTTCCATGTGTGTATGGCACATCCCAATTCCTATCAAATAAATACCTAGAATTTGCATCTCATAAATGCCAGGCAATGTGTTGCAGCAGTCCATGAGTCATAATAAAACAGCCCAAGTTAGACTTTCTAGTAGAGAAAGTAGAACCCTGCACTTTTAGGGAAGAAGAGTCACTGCAGGCCTAGGAGGTAATACTAATGCCACGTTTAAGACTTTACAATATAGAATGCAGACTCTCGAAAATGGAAATGCAATACAATGTGTATGCAACTTGCAAGTGTCACATTCTCATTTTTAAATTTAATTTCCATAAACGGGAAAAATTAAGGCAGCTTAATTCTTCCATGTTACCATATGTCTAAATTCTTAAATTCAAACTGTAGCTTTCCTATAGTCATCAATATTTCTATAAGCATAGTTGTATTTCCACTAATATTCCCCATTCTCCAGGAATCTCTAGGAGATGCATAAATTATTTTAAAATTCTGTGAATTCAGAACAGCTTCAAAGTCACTAGGAAAATGACAAATATAGTAAGGATATTTCTGCCAAGTGATTTGGCCTTGGTTTCTATGAAAGCATATGCAAATACGCAGACTACAGACAGAGAAGAATATTTTAGGCCAAGCCATTTCTGAACTAGAATCAATTCCATTATTCTAAAGCTTATTGTGCAATTTATGGATTATCTAGCCCTGTTCCACTTCTTTTTTGTTTATGATCCTTAGATTTTGCCAATTTTTACGCTGCTTATAATTCTTCCAGAGGGTGATCCAGGAAAAAGAAAAAAATAAAAGAGAAATAAATCTGAATGAAAACATGGATATTTGTGGAGATCTCACTTAGGAAAAAATCTTTAGAAGGGTAGAAGGATGAAATATTTGGCAAAATTAAATTGAGAGATTATATGTGTATTTAAAGTGTGTATGTCCCTAATTATTTTAGAAAAGTAGGTTTAAATGATTTTTAGCTGTTTGCTGAGCTCCTTTTACATTTTAATCTTTCTTTAACATTGTTTTCCTAAATGCAAACTTGAAAGTGAAAGTGAAGTCGCTGAGTTGTGTCCGACTCTTTGCGACCCCATGGATGGTAACCTACCAGGCTCCGCAGTCCATGGGATTTTCCAGGCAAGAATACTGGAGTGGGCTGCCATTTCCTTCTCCAGGGGGTTTTCCCAACCCAAGGATCAAACCCAGGTCTCCTGCATTGCAGACAGACGCTTTACCATCTGAGCCACTAGGGAAGCCCAATGCAAACTTATAAAAAGCTTAAAAATCAAAATAAGTGTAATCATAGTTCCTATATTAAAGCCAGAGATGGATCCTGAATCTACACTCCTTTGAATAGCTCCCTACATAAACATACACAAACATACGCAAATGTAGACACATTCACAGCTGTATTCATTCACATACATGCATATAAAATCAAGTTACTTCCCCAAACTAGGTTTACCTTTCGGTGGGAGTCTATCCAAAAGACACAACCAAGCCAAAGATCATGATTACTTGTAGCAGTGAAGAGAACACCAGGGATCTTTCCCAAAGCAGGATCTCCCTGAACTACAAAATTGGGCAAGTTTAAGTGAAGTATATTCATGAAGGGGCTTAGGTGATTTAGTTGATTGAAGTCAAGAGGTTCAAGAAAGGTCAACAGCATCACCCCTTAAGTGCCAGTTTAGAGCTTCAGGCTAATCTTTACCACTGAAAGAGAAATTGTGGTCTTTCAGTTCAGTTCATTTCAGTCGCTCAGTCGTGTCTGACTCTTTGAGACCCTATGGACAGCAGCATGCCAGGCCTCCCTGTCTATCACCAATTCCCGGAGTTTACTCAAACTCATGTCCATCAAGTTGGTGATGCCATCCAACCATCTCGTTCTCTGTCGTCCCCTTCTCCTCCCACCTTCAATCTTTCCAGGCATCAGGGTCTTGTCCAATGAGTCAGTTCTTCGCATCAAGTGGCCAAAGGATGGGGGTTTCAGCATCAGTCCTTCCAATGAATATTCAGGACTGATTTCCATCAGGATGGACTGCTTGGATCTCCTTGCTGTCCAAGGGACTCTCAAGAGTCTTCTCTAACACCACAATTCAAAAGCATCAACTCTTTGGCACTCAACTTTATAGTCCAACTCTCACATCCATATATGACTACTAGAAAAACCATAGCTTTGACAAGATGGACCTTGGTTGGCAAAGTAATGTCTCTGCTTTTTAATATGCTATCTAAGTTGGTCATAGCTTTTCTTCCAAGGAGCAAGCATCTTTTAATTTCATGGCAGCAGTCACCATCTGCAGTGGTTTTTGAGCCCCCCATAAAAAGTCTCTCACAGTTTCCATTGTTTCCCTATCTATTTTCCATGAAGGGATGGGACCCAATGCCATGATCTTAATTGTTTGAATCTTGAGTTTTAAGCGAACTTATTCACTCTCCTCTTTCACTTTCATCAAGAGGCTCTTTTGTTCTTCATTTTCTTCAATAACGGTGCTGTCATCTGCATATCTGAGGTTTTTGATATTTCTCCCAACAATCCAGATTCCAGCTTGTGCTTAACCAGCCCAGCGTTTCTCATGATGTACTCTGCATCAAATAAGCAGAATAACAGTCAAATAAGTCAAATAAGCAGAATAACAATATACAGCCTTGACATACTTCTTTCCCAATTTGGAACCAGTCTGCTGTACCATGTCCAGTTCTAACTGTTGCTTCTTGACCTGCATGCAGATTTCTCAGGAGGCAGGTCAGATGGTCTGGTATTCCCATCTATTTGAAGAATCTTCCAGAGTTTGATGTGATCCACACAGTCAAAGGCTTTGGCATGGTCAACAAAGTAGATGTTTTTCTGGAACTCTCTTGCTTTGTTGATGATCCAACAGATGTTGGAAACTTGAGCTCTGGTTCCTCTGCCTTTTCTAAATCCATCTCAAACATCTGGAAGTTCAAGGTTCACATACTGTTAGAGCCTGGCTTGGAGAATTTTGTGCATTACTTTGCTAGTATGTGAGATGAGTGCAATTGTGTAGTAGTTTGAGCATTCTTTGGCATTGCCTTTCTTAGGGACTGGAATGAAAACTGACCTTTTCCAGTCCTGTGGCCACTGCTGAGTTTTCCAAATTTGCTGGCATATTGAGTGCAACACTTTCACAGCATCATCTTTTAGGATATGAAACAGCTCAACTGGAATTCCATCACCTCCTCTAGCTTTGTTCATAGTGATGCTTCCTAAGACCCATTTGACTTCACATTTTAGGATGTCTGGCCCTAGGTGAGTGATTGCACCATCAAATTATGTGAGTCGTGAAGATCTATTTTGTACAGTTCTTCTGTGTATTCTTGCCACCTCTTCTTAATATCTTCTGCTTCTGTTAGGTCCATACTGTTTCTGTCCTTTATAAAGCCCATCTTTGCGTGAAATGTTCCCTTGGTATCTCTAATTTTCTTGAAGAGATCTCTAGTCTTTCCCATTCTATTATTTTCCTCTATTTCTTTGCACTGATCACTGAGGAAGGCTTTCTTATCTCTCCTTGCTATTCTTTGGAACTTTGCATTCAAATGGGTATATCTTTCCTCTTCTCCTATGCTTTTCACTTTTCTTCTTTTCTCAGCTATTTGTAAGGCCTCCTCAGATAACCATTGTGCCTTTTTGCATTTCTTTTTCTTGGGGATAATCTTGATCACTGCCTCCTGTACAATGTCATGAACCTCCGTCCATATTTCTTCAGGCACTCTATAAGATCAAATTCCTTGAATCTATTTGTCATTTCCACTGTATAGTCATAAGGGGTTTTGATTTATGTCAGACCTGAATGGTCTGGTGGTTTTCCCTACTTTCTTCAATTTCATTCTGAATTTGGGATTAAGGAGTTCATGACCTGAGCCACAGTCAGCTCCTGGACTTGTTTTTGCTGATTGTATAGAGCTTCTCCATCTTTGGCTGCAAAGAATGCAATCAGTCTGATTTCGGTGTTGACCATCTGGTGATGTCTATGTATAGAGTCTTCTCTTGTGTTGTTGGAAGAGGGTGTTTGCTTGACCAGTGAGTGTGTTCTCTTGGCAAAACTCTATTAGACTTTGCCCTGCTTCATTCTGTACTCCAAGGCCAAATTTGCCTGTTACTCCAGATATTTCTTGACTTCCCACTTTTGTATTCCCATATCCTATAATGAAAAGGACATCTTTTTAGGGTGTTAGTTCTAGAAGGTCTTGTATTTCTTCACAGAACCGTTCTACTTCAGCTTCTTCAGTATTACTGGTTGGGGCATAGACTTGAATTACCATGATGTTGAATGGTTTGCCTTAGAAAGGAACAGAGATCATTCTGTGGTCTTTACAACCCATATATTATCTCTCCTATTGTTACTTCTTTTGCCTGATAACAATCCTTTGTTCCTACACTCTTTTGTTCCCCTAAGATCGTTAATCACAGAGAACTGTTCAAGGGCAAGCACTGTGGTGGCCGACCTTAAATCACAAAACGGCTTAGGCCAAAAATGGTTTCTTTGATATCAAAAAGAGCCATGACCAGGTCTCTTTTCCTGGGACCTCCTATCTTATCCGCTTACAGTCAAGTGCCTGTTGGTATGATCATTCACTCAGTCCTGTCTCTTTGCAGTGCAATGGATTGTAGCCCGCCAGGCTTCTCTGTCCATGGAATTTTCCAGTCAAGAATACTGGAGTGGGTTGCCATTCCCTATTCCAGGGGATCATCCCAACCCAGGGATTAAACCCATATCTCTTGCATCTTCTGCATTGGCAGGCAGATTCTTTACCACTGCACCACCTGGGAAGCTTATAAGCATAAACAGACAAAATACAAACATAGATATGTATACATACACACACCAGCCCCTAAGAAAGTCCTCTGGATATCTGCAGAACTCTAGGTGTGGATGCAGTTTGAAAGTTATTACTGTAAATCACAAAGGTTATGTCATGAAACAAAAATTCTTTAATTTTTAAAGCATTTTAACAAATCACATAGTATGAATATACACAAAAAGAGTGAGTGTCATTATCACCTCAAGTAGAGGACGAGTAGTATGTAATGCTTAGAGAAATACTTATTTATAATTGTCAGACAAATAAATGAAAGGAAAGATTATTGTTTACACAAATGACTAATATTAGCATTTCATTATATTACTTGATTGCATACATTAGGATAGATATCTATAAGAAAGTGAGAAATGGCCAAAGGCAGAAATGTTCCACTTCTGAAGAATGAAGATCATTAACATATCTGGACCTGGACATTCCTAATTATCAGTAGCAGATAGGCTTAACTTCAAGGTCTTACTCCTCACTGCTAGATCCAAAAATACACTTTGGTAGAATAGCACTGTGACATAAATTAAGCCTTGGTGTGCTTATCAACTGTCTCACTCCCTGTGGGGCCAAAGTACTTTATTTAACTATGTTGAGGCAGGTTTTTAAGCACTAACTTGAGCTTGTAAATGGCTGATAAATTTCTATATCCCTCAAGATAACTTGGCTGCAAGTAAGAAAATACCCAAATCAAAGTAACTGTTAAAAAATAAAGATATAATGAAAAATCTAGAATATGAGAGTTTTAATATTTATCATGATGATAAGTGTGTAGCTCCACTTTAAGCCTTTTCATTCACCACCTACCTTCAGCGGGGATTGTTGCTCAAATCGGAAGCATTATGGTTCCATATCTCTAGAAAGCTATCAATCCTCATGAAGAAAAGAATAAGAGGTCTAAGACCCCTGTGTGCATCCTGAGTTGCTTCAGTCATGTCCTACTCTGTGTCACCCTATGGACTGTAGCCCACCTGTGTGGGCTCCTCTGTCCATGGGGTTCTCCACTGGAGTGGGTTGCCCTGTCTTTCTCCAGGGGATCTTCTTAACCCAGTGATCAAACCTGTGTCTGTTACATCTCCTGCATTGGCAGGCAGGTTTTTCTAACCACTAACACCACCTGGGAAGCCTACAGTAGGAATCTAGCACTTTTTAAACTATCCTTCTCGTATGACCTCCATACTCTGCCTTCAGAAGTAGGCATTAGAACCTTTTTGGATATAAATTTCCAGAATAGGACTGGTTTTTGTTACATCCCCATCATCACCTTAATTCCCCTGAGCTCTTTTCTCTTTCTGTGGCTTACTAAGTTGTTATAAGTTTTCTATCCCCTGTGTAATTTCCAGAATGCTATTATTTCTCCTTTCACTGACCTTCTTCTTGTTGATCTAAGCCCTTTATTTTGTATTACTGTTTCCTATTTTGTATGGAGTTCTGAAAAGGAGGAGGAAAAAAAATGTGTGAGGTCAATATGCTAAATTTACCTGCAGGTAAAAGTTATTTTGCATTATATAAGTCAAAACAGCACAGAAATTTATAGGTATAATACCTGTAACAAAAAACAGCAAATAAATGCTAATATTATTCTAACTTGCTTAAACTTCACTGCTATCAACTTTGACAGTACTGCTTCTGATGTTTGTTGAGAACAAGCAGTGATTTATGTTAGGCTACTAAGGTAAAATAAGTTATTGTTCATTAACTGGCAAAACTAAAGGATAAGACAGGCTGACAAAACAATTTTGTCCTGATAAATTGTTGTGTACTTATTTGCAAGGCTGGCATAAATAATCCTACTTCTTCAAGGTGCAAACAACAGATAGCAGGAGACCATTAGATGTCAAGCCAGCAAAGGACCAGTGGAGCAGTACAGCATCCTCAGGTTTATTGCTTGAGGATCATTAATTTATGTTTTCTAGGAAGTGGGTTCATTTCTAAGAAAAGTCAAAAGCCTATGTACAATTATTTTCAATGATAAAATAGTCATTGCTGATAATAACAGGTCTAGTTGTCTTTGTGCTATAATTGGGGGGGGATGCCCTACATTCATAAAATTAATGTATTTTTCTCTGAATTATAACATGAAAGGCTGTGATCATTCTGAGAAGATATTTGTTCTGTCATCACTATTTTTTTTTGGTTGACCCTAATTTTAAAAATGGATTATATTAGATGGCAAATATATCATTGATTGCTGAGCCCAACTTCTTAGAATTTTTAGTAAAGTAACTATTTCTGCCATATTCAGAAAGGAGTACTTGTATGCAGTAAGACATTAAAATATTTAAATATAAGAATACTGTAATTGTGGTTGAGTGTACTAATGGAAATTAAGAATTAGTGATTTCCCCATATGTTAATAACCTGTCTGTGACAGAGTAATATGGGAATATGAATGTAATCATCAATAAGAAAATAAATATAGAATCTATTGCAGATTCAATTCAAAGAAAACTTGATTCAAAACTGAAAATAAAAAATAGTTCTTAGTTTAATTTTGTTGTAAAATAATTCAGTCACTCTGAACAGATTATTGATGAACACATTTTAGATAAAAATACAATTTCCATTTTATTTCTCAATTCTTTGATGCAAAAAAGAAATATCTGGGTAAATATCGAATACAGAGCATTGGATGTTTTACCCACTGAGTTTTGTATTGAGATTTATGGGCTGTGTCTTGGTTCTGTTGGAAGGCTGAACTCTATCCTAGTAATCTGCTCTATGATTAGCTCTTCATACTATGCTCTACATAGCCAAATTTTTTCCCACAATTTCCAAGTGTCCCCTGATAGGTTCTATTCAAGTCATGTGACCATTCTTTGTTCTTTTGGCAGTTGATGTCTACTTCTCTGCTAAACACAGTAAATTCGGGTTGTTTCAAAGTTCAACCAGTAATATGCCCTAAAAAAATGATTGAAGGTGTCCAACAATGACTACCTAATTTAGACAATTTTCATATAAGCGAACTGGCTTTCTTCATAAAGCACTATTACTTGGTGCCTTAATGTTTTCAAAATCCCAACTGCAGATTAATACTGAAAGAAAAAGTACAATATCAGAAGCAAGTTGTGATTCTGTAATTTTTGTTGTTGTTTAGTGGCTCAGTCATATCCACCTTTTTGTAACCCCATGGGCTGCAGCACACCAGGCTTCCTTGTCCTTCACCATCTCATCAGATCAGATCAGATCAGTCACTCAGTCGTGTCCGACTCTTTGCGACCCCATGAACTGCAGCACGCCAGGCCTCCCTATCCATCACAAGCTCTCGGAGGTCACTCAGACTCACATTCATCGAGTCAGTGATGCCATCTAGCCATCTCATCCTCTGTCGTCCCCTTCTCCTCCTGCCCTCAATCCCTCCCAGCATCAGAGTCTTCTCCAATGAGTCAACTCTTCGCATGAGGTGGCCAAAATACTGGAGTTTCAGCTTTAGCATCATTCCTTCCAAAGAAATCCCAGGGCTGATCTCCTTCAGAATGGACCGGTTGGATCTCCTTGCAGTCCAAGGGACTCTCAAGAGTCTTCTCCAACACCACAGTTCAAAAGCATCAATTCTTCGGCGCTCAGCCTTCTTCACAGTCCAGCTCTCACATCCATACATGACCACAGGAAAGACCATAGCCTTGACTAGGCGAACCTTTGTTGGCAAAGTGATGTCTCTGCTTTTGAATATGCTATCTAGGTTGGTCATAACTTTCCTGCCAAGGAGTAAGCGTCTTTTAATTTCATGGCTGCAGTCACCACCATCTCATGGAGCTTGCTAAAACTCATGTCCATTGAGTTAGTGATACCATCCAACCATTTTGTCCTCTGTCATCCCCTTCTCCTGCCTTCAGTCTTTCTCAGCATCAGGGTCTTTAATGTGTCAGCTCTTCGCATCAGGTGGCCAAAGTATTGGAGCTTCAGCTTCAGCATCAGTCCTTCCAATGAATATTTAGGATTGATTTCCTTTAGGATTGACTAGTTTGATCTCCTTGCAGTCCAAGAGACTCTTAAGAGTCTTCTCCAACTCTACAGTTCAAAAACATCAATCCTTTGGAACTCAGTCTTTAGATAATTTTAATGGACTAAAAATACTTCTTGTTCAACTAATAATCTATTTTGTGACTTTTAGGAAATTATTTCATGAATCCAGATCTTGAATTACCCATATAAAATCACCTGAAAAAAATTTTTAAGAAATTATATGGGATTTTATCAGTTTTTGTCTGATAAAATCACAGAGAAAAAAAAAGTTGGGTTTTATCAGGTTTATCGGATATCTAATCAGATTTCATTTACTTTGCAAGTCCTGGGTAAATGTTAAATTCTGTATTTACATTAATCCAAAGGAATATGTGTGATTTATTGTTAAAAAAACATGAATACACAAGAAAAATAAGGACATTTCTATAGACACATAACAAAAGAATGTATTCTCACAATCTAACAAATCATTAGCTAAAACAGCTCAGACTCCTCACATTCATAAAATGTGAATGATTTGTTCTCTTATTCATTCAAAGCTTTTTTCTTTTAATAGAGAGTTAATTTTATTTTTCAATGTACATTCATCATTAAATCCTTCTTTCAGTTTAAATATATTTATATATGAATATAACAAGGAGGTTTAGTGCTGAAAAATCATTTTGGGGGAAAGCAAGATGAAATCTGTTCATTACTAACCATTTGTCAAAACTGTTTAGTTTAATTTTCAAAGGATAGATCAACTTTTTAGTATGACATAAATCTGCAGTAAAAATTATAGTACTTTACATTGCTTACTGATTTTTAAAGGGAAAATAATACTTACAAATCATGTACTTAGGTTATAAAGATTTTGGTAGAACAAAGTGTGCTTTTAAATTCTGATTTCCTACACAAATTTAAAACACAGATCCCTCTCAAACTCTGATTATTACATTTTACTTGCTCCTTTTCCAAAGTATAATTCCCAATCCTATTGGTAGTGTGATTGAAGAGACTCACATAGGCTCTACTAATATAATGAATATCTATTGACCTGCTATTATATTGAGTATTGAAATTGACTAAAGAATGGAGGTAGTGAGGAAACCAATTTTAATATGACATTATCATTGGCCTCTATTTTCGTATGGTGAGAGAAATGGGATTTTTGAAATTTAAAATTTTATTTAATTTGGTGTAAAAACAAACATCTTTAAGTGCTCCTTTTATGCATAAAAACATTCCTTTGATAGTAAAGAAAAAACCTCTTAATTATGTACTTTGAATTTATACATATACAGACAATATTTCTTGGAAAATAAAGCCTAAACTGTTTACATTGTTTGCTAGTAGGCTGAGAAATACCTGCTTTTTATTAGCTTTCACCTTTGTTCTATTTCACTATATTTTGTTTTGACACATACTGCTTTCTAAATATGCTTTACGTGGGAATAATTTACTTACAGTGAAACACAATCAAGTAAAATGTGTGGATGGAGCTGAACTTTGACAAATAACATACAACTTTGTAAACACCACCTCATTCCTCATTCAAGGGATTACTAATTTTATTTCCAACACTATAGATATTTTTGCCTCTTTTAGAACTTCATATGAATAGAATGGGCTTCCCTGGTAGTTCAGCTGGTAAGAATCCACCTGCAGTGCAGGAGACCCCAGTTTGAATCCTGGGTTGGGAAGATCTCCTCAAAAGGGATAGGCTAATCATGCCAGTATTCTTGGGCTACTCTGGTGGCTCAGATAGTAAAGAATCCACCTGCAGTGCAGGAGACCTGGGTTCAATCCCTGGGTTGGGAATATCTCCTGGAGAAGGGCATGGCAACCCATTTCAGTATTCTTGCCTGGAAAATCCACATGCACAGAGGAGCCTGACAGGCTTCAGGCCATGGACTCACAATGAGCTGGACATGACTAAGCAATTAAGGAGACCAGTCCTGGGTGTTCATTGGAAGGAGTGATGCTGAGGCTGAAACTCCAATACTTTGGCCACCTCCTGCGAAGAGTTGGCTCATTGGAAAAGACCCTGATGCTGGGAGGGATTTCAGGCAGAAGGAGAAGGGGACAACAGAGGATGAGATGGCTGGATGGCATCACCGACTTGATGCACATGAGTTTGGGTGAACTCTGGGAGTTGGTGATGGACAGGGAGGCCTGGCGTGCTGTGATTCATGGGGTCACAAAGAGCCGGACACGACTGAGCCAGTGAACTGAACTGAACTGAAGCAATTAAGCACACACACGCATAAATAGAATATGATATGTACTTTATTGTTTTTGTCTTCATTCACTCTGCATAATGGTTTTGGAGATTCATCAATTTTGTTACATGTATCAGCAGTGTATCTTTTTAATGCTAAATTGGATTTCATTGTATAAATATACCACAATTGGTTCATTCATTTACTTGTTGATAAATAGTATGATACTTATGAACAAATTTATATAAGCATGTATAGGTTTTTGTGCAGTCATGTTTTATTTCTCAGTGAAATTCATAGAAGGATGATTGTTTGATAAGTGTATTTTAATATCCTAAGATATTGGAAAACTATTTTTCAGAGCAACCATATCACTTTTCATTTCCATCAAAAATGCATAAAATTCACATTTGCTCCATATCTTCACCAATCCTTGGTATAGTCACCTTTTTTTTTTATTTTTTAAAAGTTATTTTTAATTCGAGTATAATTGCTTTAAAATATTATGTTGGTTTCTGCCATACAACATGAATCAGCCATAGTTTACATATGTCCCCTCCCTCTTGATCTCCCCTCCCCTTCACCCCCCATTGCACCCCTCTAGGTTGTCACAGAGCACCAGACTGAGCTCTCTGTGTTATACAGCAGTGTCCCACTAGCTATCTATTTTATCCATGTTCACTCTTTTTAATGTTAGCTTGCAATTGGCTGTGTAGTAATATTTATTACACTGTTTTACTTTGCATATTCCTGATGACTAAATATCTTGAGCATTGTTTTTTGCCCATTTTAGACATCTAATTATTGTGTTACAAGAGGTTTTTATATATTTTAATAATAAGCCCTTTACATTATCAGGGAGTGTAAGTATACTCTGCCATTATTTGCCTTGCTTTTGGATTTTTCAGTATTGCTTTTGAAGAGGATTTTTTAATGAAGTCCAATTTATAGCTTTTTGTTCTTTTTTTTTTTTTTTGGTCCTAAGAAATCTTGGCTTACACCTAGTTCACAGTGACCATGATTTCTTTGTAAAACTAGTTTTCCTCTAAAATATCATAGTTTGGGGTTTATATTTAAGCCTATGATACACTCTGAGTTTATTTTTCATATTTTATTTGGTAAGGAGCTGAAGTTTATTTATTTTTCTATAAACATACCCAGTTGTTCTCCCAAAATGCATAGAAAACTCAGCCTTGCCAAATTACCTTGGCACATTTATTAAATTAATTGATCACTTATATGGGTCTTTTTTTGCTTTATTTAGATTATGTTGTTTTACTGATTTTTATGTCTAGGCTTATGCTGATTAGAGATATTATTTAATTTTTATCATTACAGTATGTCTTCAAGTAAAATAGAATAAGCTCTCCAATTGGAGTCCTACTATAAACCATACACAAAAGTTGCCTCAAAATGGATGATAGATTTTAATTTATAAAACTATATAAAACTCTTAGAAGAAAGCAGAAATAACTCTTTATAACTTTAAATAAGGCAAATGATTTTTTTAGATGTGATGCCAAAAGAAAAATATTTTTTTTTAATATTTTAAAAAACTAAATTGGACTTCATCAATATTGCATAATTTTGTGCTTCAAGACACTATAGCAATGAAAAGAAATGAAACCTACAGATTAGAAGAAAATATTTGCAAATATTATTTACTAAAGAACTCATATTTAGAATATAAAATGAACTATTATAATCCAACAACAAAAAATAAATAAATAAGAAATAGAGCTACCCAAGTGTATTTGACAAAAGAGCAAAGGCAATCCAATGGAAAAAAAAAAATTCTAAAATCCTGGACATGCATATAACCAAAAAAAAAAAAAAAAGAGTCTAAAGCTGACATTCTACCATTCATCCAGTTGAATTCACTGAATCATAAAAGAAAATTCAGACTATAAAGTTTCTAGAAATTAATATAGAAGAAAATGTAGGCTGTTTTGGTGTTGCCATTGAGTTTTATATATAACATCAAAAGTTTAATAATCCATGAAAGAAAACTTTGATAAGTTGGACCTCATTAAAATTAAAAATGTCTGCTCCTCTAAAGAACCTCTTGCAATAATGTAAATATAGGCAATAGACTGAAAAAGAAATTTTACAAAATACTAATCTAATAATGAACTTGTAACCAAATTATGCAAAGAGCTCTTAGAACTCAACCCAATTAAAAATAGGACAGAAGATTTGAACAGATACCTCACCAAGGATGTGCAATATTATATGTTATTAGGAACTTGCAAATTAAAACAGCAGTGAAATACTGTTACATACCTATTAGAATGGATAAGATCTAAAATATTTATAATGCCAAATGCTACCATGAATATGAAGCAATAGGAATTCTCATTTATGCTGGTGAGAATGTAAAATAGTACAACCTCTTTGGAAAACAGTTTGGCACTTTATTACAAAGCTGAAAATAGTCTTACATACAATCCAGCAGTCATGTATCTAAAAATTTCACCACCAAATTTAAAAATTAGGCCTACACAAAAATCTGTACATAAATGTTTACACTACCTATAGTCATAATTGCCAAAATTTGGAGCAACCAAGATGTCCTTAAACAGGTAAGTGAAGTGAATATCACTCCGTTGTGTCTGACTCTTTGTGACCCCATGGACTATAGCCTGCCAGGCTCCTCTGTCCATGGAATTCTCCAGGCCAGAATACTGGAATAGGTAGCTGTTCCCTTCTCCAGGGGATCTTCCCAACCCAGGGATCAAACCCAGGTCTCCCACATTGCAGGCAGATTATTTACCATCTGAGCCACTGCATAAGTCTTTAAATAGGTGAATGTATAAACAAAAGTGGTATATCCATTCCATAGAATATTATACATCAATAAAAAGAGATGAGTTGTCAAGACACAAAAAGACATGGAGAAAGCGTAAATGCATATTGAAAAGTGAAAGAAGCAAGTCTAGAAAGGCTACATACAATTCCAACTACATAACATTCTGGGAAAGGCAAAACTATAGAGACAATAAAAAGATAAGTGGTTGCCAAGGGTTTGGGAGGTGGGGGGAGGATGCATACATTGGAGCACAGGGGATTTTTAAGGCAGTGAAACTATTCTGTATGATGCTGTATCAGTATATATATATGACATTATGCATTTGACAAATCCATGTACTTGTACAACACAGAGTGAATGCAAACTATGGACTTTTATTAATAATAATGTATCAATAGTAACAAATGCACCATACCAATGCATGATGTGAATAATAATGAGTAGGTGGGAAAATGAATATTTGAGAACTTCTTGTACTTTCTGTTCAGTTTTTCTGTAAACCTAAATATGCTTTTACAATAAAATCTATTCATTTAGAAAAAAAGATAAAACTTTTATTAAAGAGGCAAAGATTTTGAAAAGAAATTTCTCCAAAGGAGATTTACAAATGGCTAACAGGCACAAGAAAATATGATTGAAAGAATTACTAGGGAAATACTAATTAGACCAGAGCACAGTGTGATGCTGCCTCACACAAAAGAGGATGACTATAATAAAGATAAGCAATAACAACTATTGGCAAGGATGTGTAGAAATTAGACCCCTCATTGCTGGTGGGAAAATAAAATGATATGGGCACTTTGGAAAACAGCTTAGCAGTTCCTCAAAATGTTAGAGTCCTTATGTGGCATGTTCAGTTTCTAAACATATAGCCAAGAAAAATCAAAACATATGTCCACATAAGAACATGTACATGGATATTCATAGTTGCTTTATTCTTAATAGACAAAAACTAGAAACAATGCAAATTGCCCAACAACTGATAAACAGAGCTCAGCACAGAGGTAACAGACAAAACGTTCTGTCTCCCAGGCTTTCCCTGAAAGACTTTCCTCTGAATACTTTTAAAGCTGCTGCATGAGTGTCAGGATTTTAATTTATCACAGATATAGGAGCTGACTACAGTCCTTCCCAGAGACCAGGAAAGCTGGCAAGCACATTCCCCATGTGCTCTATCCGTCCAGCTCCAAGTGACCAGTGTTTACCTAGAAGGAGCTTGTACCAATGTCTGATACCTCAGCTTTTGCCTCTATTGGTGGAGGAACAGGGCCCGCAGATCACTTGCCTGTGGTCAATGAGTTTGCATTCACAAGTCTCATTGCTGCTGCTGCTGCTAAGTTGCTTCAGTCGTGTCCAACTCTGTGTGACCCCATAGACAGCAGCCCACCGGGCGGGTAGCAAAAAAAAAAAAAAGAAGCAGTTACTACAGGGCACAGGACATATCCCCTTTGTAGCTGTATACCTGAGCCCAACATAGCGAAGGTAGGGAAAACACTCATCTCCCAGTTTCTCCGATAGGGGCTTAACTGCATACTCTCCCTGCTTGAATCCAGCTTCTAATCAGCCTGTGTCTGTATGCTGACTGTGATCCTCTCAATTGGGACACACTGGTCTTGCAAGCCATCAACTATTGGGAGCTATTAAAGACAAATAAAACAGCTTGGAAAATCACAACAGTTTGAGAAAACCAGGAGCTCAAACCAGGTTGGTTGATGAGGTTTGTCTAGGAAAGACCTTCTGTCATTATGGAGAGATGGCTATTTTGTCTAGTGAGCAGACACAAACAAAAAAAGTCAAAGGAAATGAAGAAACAGAGGAATATATTTCAAAAAAGATATAAATACCCACAAACAGATCTTAAAGAAGTGGACATAAGAGACTTACTTAATAGAGAATTTAAAATAACAGTAAAAGAGGATGCATACTGAGATAAGCATGTGCAAAGTAAATATTTCAGGAAAGAGATGGAAAATAGAAAAATTATATATTATATAACATATATATTATATAAAAAAGAGAATAGCAGAGTTGTAGAATATAGTAAACCTTTATTAAACAGTTCAATACAGGGTTTCAACAGCAGTCTAAATTACACAGGGGACAGGATCTTGCAAACACAGCAGAGAAATTCATCCAATTAGAGAAGAAAATAAAAAGAATGAAAAAGAGTAGACATCTTAAGGTACTTATGAGGTACCATGAAATGGACCAATATACACATTATAGGGGTCCCAGGGAAAAAGAGAGAAATAAAGGGGGCAGAAAGTTATTCAAAGAATAATGACTGAAAACTTTGGTGTATCAAGAGTACAGAAGTTAAACTGGAAAGAGAGGAGGGCACAGTGAACAGGATCCGACCTCAGATGGAGAAAGCACAGGTAGAAAGGTGAGATCTCTTCTCTGATGCCTATATATCGGTGAAGAAGATCCAACTAGTCCATCCTAAAGAATATCAGTCTTGAATATTCATTGGAAGGACTGTTGCTGAAGGTGAAACTCCAATACTTTGGCCACCTGATGTGAAGAACTGACTCATTTGAAAAGACCCTGATGCTGGGAAAGATTGAAGGTGGGAGGAGAAGGGGATGACAGAGGATGAGATGGTCAGATGGCTTCACTGACGGGGTGGACATGAGTTTGAGTAGGCTCCGGGAGTTGGTGATGGACAAGGAGGCCTGGCATACTGCAGTCCATGGCATCGCAAAGAGTCGGACACAACTGAGTGACTGAACTGAACTGAAAGGACTTTGTCAGATAGTCTTCAAAGGGAAGTATCCAAGGCTAACCATGGTCTCACTGGAAACACACATTAGAGATGCAAGTGGATTCCTGTAAACATAACCCTTAAACTAGAACCTCCTTAACAGAAATGGTAAGCTTTCAGGGGTAAGTTTATGAAGGCATGTGTGTTTTAAGTTGTCCATCCTCCTCCCCACTGGAATACCTAGCCTGTGTGTGTGTGTGTGTGTGTGTTAATTGCTTAGTTGTGTCCGATTCTTTGTGACCCCATGGACTGTAGCCCACCAGGATCCTTTGTCCATGAAGTGGGTTGCCATGCCCTTCTCCCAGGGGTCTTCCTAACCCAGGGATTGAACCCAGGTTTCTGCATTGCAGGCACATTCTTTACTGTTTGAGCCCCCAGGGAAGCCCTCTAAACACACTTAACATCATTCTTTTGACCAGTGCTTACAAAGACCTTTGAAATAAAAAGTCAAAATTGGAAAATGCCTTACAATGGATATAAAATGGCAAATAAAAATTTTACCCTAAAGATTAGAGAGTTTATCTAAAATTTGCAGCCTGTATTTCTAAACCTAATCCTTAACAAAATAATTATCATGTCTATAATAATAATATTGTAATTGGCAAATTTCTTCCCATTCAGAAGTGGATCTGAAAATATGTTCTCTATACCTGTTTCTCATTTGTATAGATTTAAAATAACATACAAATACAAAGCTCTCATATATATAAAATTTCTAATTTTAACTGAATCATATCCATTTCTTCTAAAATCTTTAAACTCAACCCTAAAGCTGCGGCTGCTGCTGCTGCTGCTAAGTTGCTTCAGTCATGTCTGACTCTGTGCGGCCCCATAGACAGCAGCCCACTAGGCTCCTCTGTCCCTGGGATTCTCCAGGCAAGAACACTGGAGTGGGTTGCCATTTCCTTCTCCAACGCATGAAAGTGAAAAATGAAAGGGAAGTCATTCAGTCGTGCCCGACTCTTAGCAACCCCATGGACTGCAGCCTACCAGGCTCCTCCGTCCATGGGATTCTCCAGGCTAGTTACAAGCAATGTATCTTACCAGTGTAAAACTTAAGTGCTTAAAACTCCAAGTTCAAGCCTCCAGGCCTCTGATATTTATGATATTCAGCATAAATAACATCTGTAATTTATGCTGGATGTCAGAATCTTTATAACAAGAAACAGTGAGACATACTGCCACTGTTACATGTCATATCTGTGGAATATCAAAAATATCTTCAATGTTAAAGTTATAATTATAGGGGCAATTGATGACATGTTGTAGTCAATACTTTAACCTGAAAAGTCCACCATCATTAGTCTTTACTCACTGGCTAAGAAAATGACTGCATTTCATAGCTTAAAGTCAAAATGGATTTGCAATCTTTGTTCAAGCTCTAAGCCTTTCTGTTCAAAGTCATTGACTAAGCCTTATTTTCATGATGAGTTTAACATGAAAGCAGAAACATACTCTCAGTGGCTTAAAAAAATATTTTAACAGGAATTATTGGTTTTTAAAACACCCATTTTATATTACAATTTGTTCAGCTCAAACATCAATATTTAATGAAGCCATTTTCTAATATAAAAGCAGGTCTAATAATTTAATTAAGCAAACATAATGTGTATTGGGCATACTGTATTTTCTCCAAAGAAAATGCTGATTTTCAATCTTGTTCTTGAAGGAAAAGATCATTCTGCTTTTAAGTATTTTGCCACATTTTATCTTAACCATATAATTAAAATGTTTGCATTTGTTACTAGGTAAACTACCTACTTGATTGTAGTTTACCAGCTTCCTGTGATAATGAGATGAAAACTGAAATCATGCATTCAAGAACTAGTGAAAATTTGAAACGGCCCATATAGAACTTTGAAATGGGAGTCAATTAAGAATAAATAAAAGAATTTAAAATTAGAGAATGAATTACAAAAGCTAGAACTTCTGTATTTGTAGCAGACTCAATTAATAAGTCAATGGGATTCTTTTTTCCCCTAAAAATGATGCTTAATGGCACAATGCATGATGAAAACAAAAGTATAGATACAAGGGATATTTATGAAGATGGATCAATAGTACTTGATGATCCACTGTAGTAGGCATCAAGGCTAAGATGACTCCAGACTTTCTGGTTTGGAAAACTAGTGAATAGTAAGCTCTTCCTTAACATAGAAAGTTCAAGACAGGATGAAAATATGCTAAGATGGAGAAGATAATGAATTCACCTTTAGTCCCTTAAGGTCAAATTACTTGAGACATATCAGGTGGAAAGTCTGTGAAATGCAGGAATTCAACATCAAAATAAAATTTATTCAGATTTGGCTTCTAATTCAAATAAGTAAATTGGACCTCGGCAAAGAACCTTGATTTCCTCAGGAATCAAATGCTTCACCTACACAAGGAAGAATAAAAAGAAATTGTTCTATAGTACTGTTATGACACATTCGCGAGAGAAGGCTGTTGACAGTTGTGTATCATACAGTCTGAAGCAGTTCCCATAATACCATTAAATATACACAGTCTGATAGAGAATCACAACCCTGTTTTCTATCTAATTTCCAAATGTGATTTATGGAACTATCTCCCTCAACTGTGTTCAACAATGGAGATTATTAACACTTACTATATTTTTATTTTTCCAGTGGAAATGATGAACACATATGAAGAAGACATATGTTTTTCTATTGGCCAACATAGTTATCTTCACTGTTTTGTAACATTTGTCTTCTATATTAATAGGTTGCAATGTATGTAATTATGTAGTAAAAAGTGTTATAGCATTGGCACAAATTACACTAATTATTGTAATACTGATATACCAAATAAAATTCAAATTTTAGGCTTTGGGGCTCATAATTTTACTTGAAAGTATTAGAAAATAGCAAAACTATCTTTAATGCCACTCTTTTGCAGAAAGATATAAAGTAAAAACTGAAAATCTAGCTCTCCAAAAGTGACCACAGCTAACAGTTCTTGTGATTGTTTCGATTCTCACAAACAAGCTCAGTAGGGTGAAGGAAATTGATCCTGGGTAGAATAACAGAGAAGGCAATGGCACCCCACTCCAGTGTTTTTGCCTGGAGAATCCCAGGGACAGAGGAGCCTGGTAGGCTGCAGTCCATGGGGTTGCTAAGAGTTGGACACGACTGAGCGACTTCACTTTCACTTTTCACTTTCATGCATTGGAGAAGGAAATGGCAGCCCACTCCAGTGTTCTTGCCTGGAGAATCCCAGGGACGGGGGAACCTGGTGGGCTGCCGTCTATGGGGTCGCACAGAGTCGGACACGACTGAAGGGACTTAGCAGCAGCAGCAGAATAATGGATATGTGGGAAATAAAAAGTAAATGCAAGAACAACTTAACAAATCACTGTGGTGTTTTGTAAAATATATAAAAATAGAGGAGAAGGAAAGAGGAGTTAAAAAGTATTAAATATTGCATCAAATTATTGACATTGTACTGGACCTGGTCTAATAAAAGGTACATGGTAATAAGTTATGGATAGCTTTAAAAATTTTAACTCATTTTTATTGGAGTATAGTTGATTTAAATCATTATATTAGTTTTATGTGTAAAATATGAAAGTAAAAGTGAAAGTTTCTCAATCATGTCCTACTCTCTGTGACACCTTGGGATTCTCAGGACCAGAATACTGGAGTGGGTAGCTGTTCCCTTTTCCAAGGGATCTTCCCAACTCAGGGATAGAACCCAGGTATCCTGCACTGCAAGTGGATTCTTTACCAACTGAACCACTAGGGAAGCCCATGTACAACATGATTCAATGTTTTTATAAATTATACTCCATTTAACATTACTACAAAACAATGATTGTATTTCCCTGGGCTGTACTCTATATCCTTGTTGCTTATCTATTTTTTAGATAGTAGTTTGTATCTCGGATTCTCCAGGCAAGAACACTGGAGTGAGTTGTCATTTCCTTCTCCAATGCATGAAAGTGAAAATTGAAAGTGAAGTTACTCAGTCGTGTCCAACTCCTAGCGACCCCATGGACTGCAGCCTTCCAGGCTCCTATGTCCATGGGGTTTTCCAGGCAAAAGTACTGGAGTGGGTTGCCATTGCCTTCTCCAATTTGTTATGAATGGTAGAATCGCATATTTAATGGCTGAGTAGTATTCCATTGTGTATATGTGTGTGTATGTGTGTATGTGCACGCACATGCACGTGCATGTATATTTATATATCACACATTCTCTTAAACCATTAATCTGTTGATGGACACGGGTTGTTTCCGCAGCTTGGCTATTGTACATAGTGCTGCTATGAATATTAAGGTGCATTTATCATTTCAAATTAGAGTTTTCATCTTTTCTAGATGTGTGCCCATCAATAGGATTGCTGGATCATATGGTAGCCTTTTAAAGGAACCTCCATACTGTTTTCCATGGTGGCTGTACCAATTTATATCCCTATGAACAGTGTAGAAAGGCTTTTATCCACACTTATTATTTGTAGAGTTTTTGACTATGGCCATTCGGATAGATGTGTGGTGATACCTAATTGTGGTTTTGATTTGCATTTCTCTAATGGCCTATTGGTGATCTATGTGTCTTTGGGTAAATGTCTGTTTAGATCTTCTGCTCATTTTTGATTGGGTTTTTTTCAGGTATTAAGTTGTATGAGCTGTTTATATATTTTGGATATTAACTCCTTATAGGTTTTATCATTTGCAAATATTTTCTATTAGTAGGTTGTCTTTTCATTTTATTGATGTTTTCTTTTGCTGTAGAAAAGTTTTTACATTTAATTGTGTGTTCAGTCACTCTGTCATATCTTCCTCTTTACGGCCCTTTGAACTGAACCCCACCAGGCTCTGTTCATGGGATTTTTCAGGAAAGAATACTGGAGCTGGTTGCCATTTCCTACACCAGGAGATCTTCCTAACCTAGGGATCAAAGCCGCATCTCTTGTGAGTCTTCTGCATTTATCACTAGTGCCACCTGGGATGCCCTAAGTTTAATTGGGACTCATTTATTTATTTTTGCTTTTATTTCTTTTGACTTAGGAGACAGTCTGAAAAAATATTGCTGTGATTTATGTCAAAGAGTGTTGTGACTATGTTTTCTTCTAGGATTGCTTTGTGTAGTGTGGACATCTTAATAGTTATTCTTCTGGTTAAAGAACATGGTATATCTTTCCATTTCTTTGTATCATTTTCAAATTCCTTTATCAATATTGTAAGTTTTTCAAAGTATAGGTTATTCACTTACCTCCTTGATTAGGTTTATTTCTAGGTATTTTTGGTATCCCTTGTAATATCATAAGTAACCAGTAAAAGAATAATAATCAAATTTATAGCAATTCAGATTAAAAAAGATATTCTGATATAATAAAAAATATGCAATTAATTTTAACAAAACTATGAGACGAGAAATAAAAGGGCAAATAAAAAATGCCAATGCCAAAAAGAGAATGAAAAGAGCAAGATTTTATTCTAAAAATAGGTAGACATACATGCTATCTAAACATGTTATGCAATCAAAAACAAAGTTGCTATTGCTGTGTCAATATTACATATTATATTTAATTTATATTAATGTATAATAGCAACATATCAGAAAAAGACTTAAAGTTAAGAGTAACAGGAGAGATAAAGTGAGACATTTCATTAGATAATTAGCAGGAATAAATAAATAACAACAAATTTATATAAGTTTAATAACATAGCTTTAAAATAATGTAAACCAAAACATAACAGAACTATAATGAGAGCTTGAAAAATCTACAACGTGAGTTGGAGATTTAAAAACACTTCTCTCAATAATTTATGGATAAAACAGTCATTGCACATTGAAACAACATGATTAACCAATTTGACCTAATAGAGATTACCTAACACTACATCCAATAAATGTAGAGAAAAAATTTTTTTCAGGTGAACATGGAACATCTATCAAATATTCTGGACTATGAATCACATCTCAGCACATTTCAAAGATTTAAAATAGAGCAGCATGTGGTCTCTGCATTCTGTAAAATTAAATTAGATCTCAGGAAGGAAAAGGTAGGTAGAAAATGTCCAAATTTGTGAGAATGAATCAGAATTCTCTGGATAAAAATAAAATTTTAACTCATTCACAAGGGAAATTAGAAAATATTTTTAATTCACTTGTAATAAAAATGTAGCACATCAATATGTTGATGCACCAAAATCAATAAAAATTTGGAAACTCCCATTCTTTAGTACTAGAATCCATAGATGCACTTCAAGAAAAGAATGTGACAGTGACATGCTTTCAGGCACCTTTGTAAGAGAAGCTTGGAGGCCAAGCATCTTGAGGAAAACAAAACAAAACCTCAAGCACTCTAAGAAGGCCGATTTCCATCACTTTCTATTTGCTCCAAAGTAAAGGCCATTTTCTGGTACTTGACTGAGCTTTCTAGGACCTCATTCCCCAACAGAATATTTACTTTGTCATCTGTTGAGTTCAGTTGCTCAGTCACATCCAACTCTTTGCAACCTCATGGACTGCAGCTTGCCAGGCTTCCTTCTCCATCATCAACTCCCCTTGCTTGCTCAAACTCATGTCCATTGAGTCAATGATGTCATCCATCCATCTCATCCTCTGTCATCCCCTTCACCTCCCGCCTTCAATCTTTCCCAGCATCAGAGTCTTGTCCATTGAGACCCTTGTCAGTTGTTCACATCAGGTGGTCAAAGTACTGCAGATTCAGCTTAAGCATCAGTCCTTCCAATGAATATTCAGGACTGATTTCTTTTAGGATTGACTGATTTGTTCTCCTTGCAGTCCAAGGGACTCTCAAGAGTCTTCTCCAACATCACAGTTCAAAAGCATCAATTCTTCAGCAATCAGCTTTCTTTATGGTCCAGTTCACACATCCATACATGACTACTGGAAACACTATAGCTTTGACTATATGGGCCTTTGTTAGCAATGTAATGTCTGTGCTTTTTAATATGCTGTCTAGGTTGGTCGCAACTTTTCTTCTAAGAAGTGAGCATCTTTTAATTTCACAGCAACAGTCACCATCTGTAGTGATTTTGGAGCCCAAGAAAATAAAGTCTCTCATGTTTCCATTGTTTCCCCATCTATTTGCCATAAATTGATGGGACCAGATGCCTTGATTTTAGTTTCTTGAATGTGGAGTTTTAAGCCAGCTTTATCAGTCTCTTCTTTCACTTTCAACAAGAGGCTCTTTAGTTCCTCATCACTCTCTGAAATATGGGTGGTGTCATCTGCATATCTGAAGTGACCGGTACTTTTTCCTGCAATCTTGATTCCAGCTTGTGCTTCATCCAGCCTGGCATTTCACATGATGCATTCTGCATGCAAGTTAAATAAGCTAGGTGACAATATACAGCCTTGACGTACTCCTTTCCCAATTTGGATAACAGTCTGCTGTTCCATGTCTGGTTCTAGCATCGCTTCTTGACCTGCATACAGATTTCTCAGGAGGCAGGTCAGGTGGTCTGGTATTCCCATCTCTTTCAGAATTTTCCACATTTTATTGTGATCCACAGAGTCAAAGGCTTTGGCGTAGTCAATAGAGGAGAAGTAGATATTTTTCTAGAACTCTCTTGTATTTTCGATGATCCAACAAATGTTGGCAATTTGATCTCTGGTTCCTCTGCCTTTTCTAAATCCAGCTTGAACATCTGAAAGTTCATGGTTCACATACTGTTGAAGCCTGGTTGGAGAATTTTGAGCATTACTTTGCTAGCGTGTATGATGAGTACAATTGTGCAGTAGTTTGAACATTCTTTGGCATTGCCTTTCTTTGGGACTGAAATAAAAACTGACCTTTTCCAGTTCTGTGGCCACTGCTGAGTTTTCCAAATTTGCTGGCATATTGAGTGCAGTAATTTAACAGCATTATCTCTAGCAGGTGTGATATTTGATTCTAAATGTGTTTTTCACCCCTCCTACCATCTTGTTGGGGCTTCTTCTTTGCCCTTGGACATGAGGTATCTTTTTTTAAGTGGGATCCAACATTCTCCTGTCGATGGTTGCTCAGCAGTTTTGGAATTCTCACAGGAGAAGAAGAGTGCATGTCCTTCTACTCTGCCATCTTGATGTCAAAACCCCTACTTTGTCATAGGAAATAGATGATAAAATTTAGAACTTTGCCTATTAAGTATTTCACAACATCAGATGAGATTATGCATAGCAACAAAATAGAAATCAACCCTTTATTTCAGTTGTCTGTAGTTAAAAGACTGAAATTCATATGATTTCAACCTGAGAAA
Organism: Tragelaphus eurycerus; assembly: GCA_935064755.1. Lineage (NCBI taxonomy): Eukaryota > Metazoa > Chordata > Mammalia > Artiodactyla > Bovidae > Tragelaphus > Tragelaphus eurycerus. Next base: position 119,497 of record CAKXYN010000097.1, on the reverse strand, counting down.
ACGATATGTAAAGCTGACCTCCAAGTATAGTGCTTAGATGGTTCTATGAAGATTTCCAGACCCCACTCTGGATAGATGTAGGATACTCTAGGGAATTAATCAGAAAATAACCTGATGTATCAGTCATTTTTTTGCCAGGCTGTCTCATAGATTCTGCTGCCATTTGAAGAAAAGAGGTAGCTGGCATGATTAACAGTATCATCCGGCTCCTTTTTTATATATTTATTTCTCTCAACTTCTCTTAACTCACTGGGGTGTTAAGATACTTTAAGGCATACAGAAGTCAAGTAAAGAACATGAAGAAAAATTCCCTATGTTCAACCAGGCATATATATAAACATCATTATTAGTAGAAGCACAATAAATTATCCTTAATCATTAAAATTAACTTATGTATTCTTTCCATTTTGTATCTTTCAAACTACTTCAGCTTTAATTAGCACCAGTCATTTTTTTCTCTTAATCACATTTGTATGAACATTACTGAAAGTTATCTCTAAGTGGGTCTTTTAATTTGGGGTCTCTTATATTCCCAGTAATATTTTGTTTATTAGTCAGATATAAACTTCGTTGGTGAACATCAGAAAATCCTTAGTTTCCTCTTTATTTTAGAGGGTTTTAGTAGGTTTCCTGATACTGGTGTTGTTTTTCTTCTTTGAATTTATAGTTCAATAATTCAGAAACTGAAGTGTTTATTTCTATGTCCACTTATGGAATGGATGCCCCCCTGTACTCATGCTAGATAAATTGCATGTTTTTTTTGGCATGGCAACGTTTTCTGAACAGGAAATTCTAGGTCACCTCCTCATATAAAAAGTAAAAGTGCTTAAGCTAATGTTTTTCAAAATGTGCTTCTCAATCCACTTGCCTCAGAGTACTTGTTACAAATGCTGCCACTTTAGGTCCTACTCCAGGCCCAGTAATCAAAAAGGAGGGGAAGAACAAACACTTGTTTTATTAATAAACTCATACAAATTCATATGTATGAATGAACTTATATTGAATTCTTATTCAATACAAATATATTTATTGTATTGTTTGATATTATATTGAATTCATATGGATGAATTCTTCAATACACAAGAATGCTGGAGACATATTTATGATACACCATTTTAATCTTATATAAACTATTTCCTACTTTAAAACTATAAAGAAATGACAAATTTAGTGTGTAGAACGGGAATTTTTTTAAAAAAATAGAATCTATTTAGAAAAAGTTTGTAAGAGCATGCAACTTCTCTCAGAGAACTAGAATGGGTTAAATTCAGTTCAGTTCAGTTCAGTCGCTCAGTCATGTCCGACTCTTTGTGACTCCATGAAATGCAGCACATCAGGCCTCCCTGTCCATCACCAACTCTTGGAGTTCACTCAAACTCATGTCCATCGAGTCGGTGACGCCATCCAGCCATCTCATCCTCGGTCGTCCCCTTCTCCTCCTGCCCCCAATCCCTCCCAGCATCAGAGTTTTTCCCAATGAGTCAACTCTTCGCATAAGGTGGCCAAAATACTGGAGTTTCAATTTTAGCATCATTCCTTCCAAAGAACACCTAAGACTGATTTCCTTTAGGATGGACTGGCTGGATCTCCTTGCAGTCCAAGGGACTCTCAAGAGTCTTCTCCAACACCACAGTTCAAAAGCATCAATTCTTTGGCGCTCAGCTTTCTTCACATTTCAACTCTCACATCCATACATGACCACTGGAAAAACCATAGCCTTCATTAGATGGACCTTTGTTTGCAAAGTAATGTCTCTGCTTTTGAATATGCTATCTAGGTTGGTCATAACTTTCCTTCCAAGGAGTAAGCGTCTTTTAATTTCATGGCTGCAATCACCATCTGCAGTGATTTTGGAGCCACCAAAAAAAGAAAGCCTGACACTGTTTCCCCATCTATTTCCCATGAAGTGATGGGACCAGATGCCATGATCTTCGTTTTCTGAATGTTGAGCATTAAGCCAACTTTTTCACTCCCCTCTTTCACTTTCATCAAGAGGCTTTTGAGTTCCTCTTCACTTTCTGCCATAAGGGTGGTGTCCTCTGCATATCTGAGGTTATTGATATTTCTATAGGCAATTCCAGCTTATGCTTCTTCCAGTCCAGCGTTTCTCATGATGTACTCTGCATATAAGTTAAATAAGCAGGGTGACAATGTACAACCTTGACGTATTCCTTTTCCTATTTGGAACCAGTCTGTTGCTCCATGTCCAGTTCTAACTGTTGCTTCCTGACCTGCATACAAATTTCTCAAGAGGCAGATCAGGTGGTCTGGTATTCCCATCTCTTTCAGAATTTTCCACAGTTTATTGTAATCCACACAAAGGCTTTGGCATAGTCAATAAAGCAGAAATAGATGTTTTTCTGGAACTCTCTTGCTTTTTCCATGATCCAGCGGATGTTGGCATTTTGATCTCTGGTTCCTCTGCCTTTTCTAAAACCAGCTTGAACATCTGGAAGTTCACGGTTCACATATTGCTGAAGCCTGGCTTGGAGAATTTTGAGCATTACTTTGCTAACATGTGAGATGAGTGCAATTGTGCGGTAGTTTGAGCATTCTTTGGCATTGCTTTTCTTTGGGATTGGAATGAAAACACCTTTTCCAGTGCTGTGGCCACTGCTAAGTTTTCCAAATTTGCTGGCATATTGAGTGCAGCACTTTCACAGCATCATCTTTCAGGATTTGAAATAGCTCCACTGGAATTCTATCACCTCCACTAGCTTTGTTCATAGTGATGCTTTCTAAGGCCCACTTGACTTCACATTCCAGGCAGTCTGGCTCTAGGTCAGTGATCACAGCATCGTGATTATCTTGGTCATGAAGATCTTTTTTGGGTTTAATTAGTAATTTCATTATAAACAGTGTAAGTTAGTCAGAATTTGGAGAGAGAAATTTAAGAGAGTAAATGGATGGGGCTCCTCCAGTCCATGGAATTTTCTTCCTCCTGGGATTTTCCAGACAAGAATACTGGAGTGGGTTGCCATTTTCTCCTCTAAGGGATCTTTCCAACTCAGGGATGGAACCCACCTCTCTTACATCTTCTGCATTGGCAGGTAGGTTCTTTACTACTGGGAAGTCCCAAGTGCATCAGACTGCAGAATGGTTAGTATTCTTACCACTTCAAAAAAATATCTAGAGCATTATGAGAATTAAAGTTTAAATCTGTTTTGCATATACACAATTCCTGGTCACTCTGGAAATAAGACCTTCACCTTATCAAAATGACATCTGAATGAAAACCACATATCAATAAAGTAATTGATAATGAGAGGAGACTCACTTATTCTGAATAGACTGAGAAACATTTCTGAGGCCAAATGAAAGTGAGAGCTTGAGGAAACAGCCAGGTAATTTGGGATCCAGCCCATCCACCAGTGGGACAACACCATGGTTAGGACTCCTTGCCACACAGCCAGCCATACTGGGACATTGCCCTGCCCAGCAGTGACTCAACCTCCATGCAAGACGGGGGTGGCAGTCAACCTGACCAAGCCCCAGCCATGTGTACCAGCGTGCCCACAATAATAAGCTCTGCCACAACAGAAGTGCCCACCACACTTATATAGGGGGTACCCCTAGGGCATATAGGTCTGGTAACCAGCGGGAAGTGTGCTGCTGAAACCTATAGGGTGTCTCCTACATAAGCTCACTTCAAGAGATTGGAAAGATAATAAATCTATTTAATACATAGAAATAAAAACAGATAATTCAGTAAAATGAGATGACCAAGGAATATGTTCTAAAAGAAGGAACAAGATAAAACCCTAGAAGAAAAACTGAAAAAGTGGAGATAACAAAAAGTTAGAAAATGTAAAGGAGAACCAAGTAGAGCTGAAGAACATAATAAATGAAATTTTAAAATACACTCGGCTTCCCTGGTGGCTCAGATGGTTAAGAATCTGGAGCACTGGGACGACCTGGAGGGATGGTGTGGGGAGGGCGGAGGGAGGAGGGTTCAGGATGGGGAACACGTGTATACTGGTGGTGGATCCATCTCAATGTATGGTAAAAGCAATACAATACTGTAAAGTTAAGCAAAATAAAAAAAAAAAAAAGAATCTGCCTCTAATGCAGTATACCTGGGTTTGATCTGTGAGTCAGGAAGATCCCCTGGAGAAGGGGATGACTACCTCCCTCCAATATTCTTGCCTGGAGAATTCCATGGACAGAGGGACCTGATGGACTATAGTCTATGGAGTCACAAACAGTTAGACCTGACTAAATGACTAACACTTTTACTTCCACTTTTCAGAAGGAATTAATAGAAGGACAGATGAGCATAGAGCAATAGAACAGAAAAACTGAACAGAAAAAAAGAATTTTAAAAATGAGAATAAGTTGAGAACTCTATGGAACATCAGTCATACTACCATTTGCAGTGCAGGGGTCCCACAAGGAGAAGAGAGAAAGGGGAAGAGAACTTATTTTAGAAGATAATAGCTGAAAACTTTCTTAACCTCAGAAAAGAAACAGAGGTCCAGTAAGCACAGAGTCCCAAACAATGAATCTAGTAAGCTTGAAGAATACAAAATTCTATAGTCATAAATTTGTTGCATTTTTATTCACTAACAATGAACTATGACAAAGAGAAATTAAGAAAAAAGTCCCATTTACAATATATACGGATGGAGGAGCCTGGTAGGCTGCAGTCCATGGGGTCGCTAAGAGTCCGACACGACTAAGCGACTTCCCTTTCACTTTTCACTTTCATGCATTGGAGAAGGAAATGGCAACCCACTCCAGTGTTCTTGCCTGGAGAATCCCAGGGACGAGGAAGCCTGGTGGGCTGCCGTCTATGGGGTTGCACAGAGTCGGACACGACTGAGGTGACTTAGCATAGCATACAAATATATCAAAAAGAATAACATACCTAGGAATAAATCTAACCAATTAGATGAAAGATCTGTACTCAGAAGACTTTAGGACTCTGATGAAAGTAATTAAAGATGATACAAACATAAAGATTTGAAAAATATAGTTTGAAATGAGGAAGAATTATATCATCTGTTTTTCTTTCTCAAGATTGTTTTGGCTATTTGTGATCTTATGTGTCTTCAGACAAATTTTAAAATTATTTGATCTAGTTCTATAAAAAAATATTATTGGTATTTTGATAGAAATTTTATTGACTCTATGGATTACCTTGGACAGTATGATGATTTTAGCAATACTAATTCTTTCAATCTATAAGCAATGGTATATTTTTCATATATATATATATATATACACACACACACATATACATACACACACACACACAGAGGAGCCTTGCAGGCTATAGTCCATGGAGTCATAAGGAGTCAGACACGAAACTGAGCAACTGAGCACACATACACACATGTGTATGTTCAAACAGAAATGTGTGTGTATATTCAAATAGTAATGATAACAGTGCAAAACTGGCACAGAAACAGACACATAGATCAATGAAACTGACAAGAGAGCCCAGAAATGAACATACACTCACATGGGCAGTTAATTTATGAAAAAGGAGGGGAAAATGTACAATGGGGAAAACACAATCTCTTCAGTAAATGGTGTTCAGAAAACTGGACAGATACATGAAAATAAAAAATCTGTACTATCTAATCATACAAATAGAAAAGTAAACTCAAAATGGATTAAAGACTTGTAAGAACTGAAATCATAAAATTTCTAGAGAAAACATATACAGAATGCTATTTGACAGTAGCCTTAGCAATATTTTTTATGTGTCCTTTCAGGCAAGGGGAATAAAAACAAAAGCGAGTGGTACTGCATCAGTTTTAAAAAGCTTTTTTTACAGTGAAGGATTATCAACAAAATGAAAAAGCCACCTACTGAATAAAAGATATTTGCAAATGATGTATTCATTAAGCAGTTAATATCCAAAATATACAAAGAACTCAGAAAATTCACCATCAGAAAAACAAACAACCCAATAAAAAATATGGGCAGATGACCTGAGTAGACATTTTTCCAAAGAATACATATTGATTGCCAAAAGATAGACAAAAAGATGCTCAACATCATTAATTACTGGGGGAATACAAATCAAAGCCACTATGAAATATCACTTTACAACTATCAGAATGGCTACTACCAAAAAAATAACAAATAACAAGTGTCAGCAAGGAAGTGAAATAAAGCAAACTTTTGTGTGCTGTTGGTGGGACTGTAAATTTGTACAGCCACTATGTAAAACAGTATGGAGGAGGATACTTAGAAAATTAAAAACAGACCTACAATATGATCCAACAATTCCACTTCTGGTTTTTTTTCTGAAGAAAACGAAAACTCTACTTCAAAAAGATATAGGTACCTCTATGTTAATTGTAACTTTATTTACAATAGCCAAGATATGAAGGCAACATAGGTGTCCCTATGTAGATGAATGGATAAAGAATATGTGGTATATGCACACAATGAGGAAGAATGGAATATCACTGTGGCAACATGGATGGACCTAGAGGAAATTACACGGATTGAAATATTTCATACAAAGAAAGACAATTAATGTGTGATTTTATTTATGTGTGTAACCTAAAAAAAAAGAAAAGAACAAACACAGCAGAGTAATAGATATATAGAAAAAAACAGGTGCTTTCCAGGGGGAGGTGAGTACGGTGAATAGGTGAGGGAGATTCAAGTACAAACTTCCAGTTAGAAAATAAATGAGTCACATGGATGAAATGTACAGCACGGAAAATATAATCAATAATAATATAACTTTGCATGATAACAGATGGTAACTAGACTTACTGTGGTGATCACTGTGTAATGTAGAGAAATATCTAATCACTATGTTGTGTACCTGAACTAACAAATCACTGTAGGCCAATTATACCTCAAACAAATGAATAAAAGGAAATAAAAGCAAATAAATGAACAAAAGGAGGGAATGGATATTAGAGATTTATAAAAGGGTTAACTTGAGGCTGCATACCTAAGAAAGCAAGACCTTCTTTCCAAATATTGCTGAGTTATTATTTACTGACTATTCCAGTAAGTTAGGGCACTAAATAACCTATTAGGGCCCTACATATTCATGCTGCCTTACCTGGGCAAGGTAAGGCAATGTATTGGCCTATCTACTTGGGAAAAAACATAAGAAATCAGAGGAGTCAGACTTGTAAAAGATAAGTTCAGCAATCCAGGTATCTTGCTGCTTAAATCGCCCTCCTCCCTGGTGGAGGGCATGGCAACCCACTCTAGTATTCTTGCCTAAAGAATCCTATAGACAGAAGAGCCTGGTGGGCTACAGTCCATAGGGTCGCAAAGAGTCAGTCACGACTGAGTGACTTAGTATGCACATATGCTGCCCTTACAATCTAGGAGTAAGGAAGTACCCAAAGTATTAAAAATGCTGGTCCTTTCATCAAGGTAGGTAGCCTTTATTACCATATTTTATTTTCTGCATATATTTTTTAGATCAAAGTAACACATGCACCTTTTAAAAGTCCAAGTGTAAAGAAAAACAACTGACCCCTTCCTTACTTCTCCCTATTTCCAAATCTCTGTCCCCTAAATTTTGTAACTATTTTTTCTGGCACCTGCCAAATTGGTTATTGATTTAAGACATTGACAATGCCCTTATATTATTGTGTAAGAAGAGGCTTTAGACTTTCCCTTATTAGCTCTTTTTTAATGCCAGCCTTTGTCCCTCTTGTCCTATGCCTTGGAAGTCCTTGGGTATAGAGCTTCTAGTTCAATTTTTCTACCAAGTAAGTCTCTGTACTTTTGCAGGGAGTGAGAGTGGCAGATGCTTGGCTGCACTGGATTGGAAAGGGGCCCTGTGGTTAAAGAGTGTTGCAAACACTTTCTTTCTAATTTTAGTCCATGTTTCATCTCACCTCTATCACACCTGGTCTTAGTGTAAGAGCCTTTCAACTGAGAACTAGGTTGCTTGCCTTAGATGTTCCCTTTCCATCTTGTATCCACTTCCAGCATCTGAAACTATGCTATCAACTCCTAACATTTTTTTTAATTTATATTATATTTCTTTACTCTGAATTTACCCAGATTTCGGAAAGAAGAATAGATAAATGTGTATATACAATGCACCATGTTTAACCTCAAATCTCATGCATAGATAGTGTAATCCATTTATTGCTTCATTGGATCACTTCTGTATAGACTGAGAGTCACCAGTTTTTGTTTTTATAGACAATATTCTTATTGTTTTGATTTTGATAGCATAAAGAGAGAAGAGTAAAACGGGCACTTCGATACATTGATTGTGACCCTGTAAATTGGTACAACCCTCTCAGAAAACAATTTAGTAGTATGTTCTTAAAAGCAATTAAATTGTTAATACTCTTGGGCTTAGTAAAATTCTCTTTCTAAATGTCTGTTTCTAGGAAGCAACTTACATACAAGAATGCAAAAATTATGCACAAATATACTTTTATGCACTTATTATGAAAGTATAAAATATGCAATAATCTCATACTATCAGTAAGAAAATGGCTAAAAGGCACAAACACCAGATAGTTGTTTGATGGATATTTATGTGTTGTTTACAAAGACTGTGTGAAAACAGTTGAAAGTTGGAACCTGGGCTGAAGGCTCACTCAAAATAGTTGCGCGGACTTTCAATGAGAACAGTTTTTTTTATTTTTTCAAAGAGAGAATAAAACCCAAGAAATATGTTTATTGAGGATGTATTTACACATTATTAGTATGTTAGAGTAGAAAAGCAGTTATTTGGTCTTGGGCAAAACTTAAGTATTTAAAATATATTCTAAGAATTAATTCTTAGAAAACAGTAAGCTATGTTTTACAAAACAGAATTCAAGTACTTGAAAAACACAAGGCAATTTGGTTTGAAAGTACTTGGGATGTATTGGAATCAACATAGCTTATTTTTATAGCAGTGCTAAATAGTTTCTGAATGTCTAGTTTGATAATGATGCATGCATGTTCTTACTTCAGGGGACAGTGAAGCTAATTACTTTGGCACATTGGTGTTTTGAATTTTTGCCAAGATCTCTTGAGAATAGTACAAACCACTTCATATAAATTAACCCATTTATTCACATCATTTCTTGCTGATACAGGTATGAAGCAAATAGTTTCCCAAATTTATAATTTGTAAACCACAAAGAATGCTTGGCAGCTTGTCAAAATCTGTATTTCATAGAATCCAACTCTCTTGGACCCTAAGTCAATAGTTCTTTGCACTGGCCTTCACTGTCATTTCATTGGAATGAAAAGAGATTCTTCTAGGGAGAGGAGATTAACCTCTCAATTCCTGGTAATGATGTTAGATGTATTAAAAAAAAAAAAAAAAAAAACTATAGTGAGCCCAAAGCAGATAAGAATATTTATTATCAATTTTGTTGTTTGAACAAGGTTTATGATTGAGATTCAGTGACTGAAACCTTTGTGACAATAACACTTTAAGTGAATCAGAATGACTTAATGGCCCATGATGCAAAATGAAGTATCACTATATCTTTTATATTATCACATAAACACAGAGAAAATAATTAACTTGAGATATTTTGCTGATTTTTCTAGGGAAGAGTGTTTATTTAAAATATTTTTTAAAGGAATTCATTCTTCTTGATAACCACTGACTACCTTAGTCACACTAATTATAAGTATTTTATTGTTTAAGACGAAAATTTGACCCCTAATTAGTATTGTGCTTTGATTCTCCTGCTGCTGCTGCTGCTGCTAAGTCACTTCAGTCGTGTCCGACTCTGCGTGACCCCATAGACGTCAGCCCACCAGGCTCTCCTGCCCCTGGGATTCTCCAGGCAAGAAAACTGGAGTGGGTTGCCATTTCCTTCTCCAATGCATGAAAGCGAAAAAGTGAAAGTGAAGTCGCTCAGTCGTGTCCGACTCTTAGCGACCCCATGGACTGCAGCCCACCAGGCTCCTCCATCCATGGGATTTTCCAGGCAAGAGTACTGGAGTGGGGTGCCATTGCCTTCTCCGTTGATTCTCCTACGTAGACAGAATTCCATTTTATTGACTGCTGTCATAGCATTTCAGACTATTCAATATCTGTTACTGTTTTCCCAAAAAGGCTTTACTAATACTACATTAGTGCTATAAATATAATACAATTTATTAAAGGAAAATCCTATAAAATATCTATATGCTTGTAAATCCTTGTCTATAATTCTGTTTGAAATAGTGCCCTTTGATTCGGTGTTAAAATATATATGGGCAATGACTTTGTGTGAATGTATATTTAAGGTTAAATGATTAAAGAGCATTATGATACTTTTCATTTCAAGAGGTGCTGTTTTCACCAGGGTGGAGATGAAATTATAATAGGAACTGGTGGCATGAATAAATGTCCTTCCTTCCTATAGTGGTGTATACTAGTAGCAATAATACAGTCATCTTCTTTAGCCCCAGTCATGTGATGACTGCAAACAAAAAAGCAAAGAAATGTGTAACCTTGGGTAAGCTAAAGGATTACCAAAAGTGGGGCATGTTCCTTAATGAAACATCGGGTCCTTTTGATAAGGCAGGAGAGGAAATAAAATTGCATTGAGAATAAGATTTAAGTCAGTAATTCCACTGTGCTACCAGCTGTCAAACTTCCATAGGAAGAGCTTTTCTAACAGGAAAAATAAAAGTGTCTATACTCACAAATCATCAATACAGCATTTTGAAAAATATGCCAAGTTTTGTTGGAAATGTATTCAAATACATTGGCTGTCTTCCTTCAAGACTCTCATCAAATAATCAAATCTTTCTAAGAGGTTTTCTTGATGTATTACTTCTCCCCAATAGATTGTTGCTCAAATTTTAGGATTTTTTTTTTTTTTTTTTTTTTTTGCTATTTTGCACTCTTAATTTTCAACAAATATCTCTGTTGTTCCATAATGTGTTCATATTTATGTCTTCTGCTAAGCCAGAAGCTCTTTAATGTCTGGGGCTGTTTTACTTATCTTAATATTCTAGGTGAGAATCACGGTGCCATATAGACTATCAATTCTAAGTGAGTGCTTTAAAATAATTAATTTTTTATTGGCAAGCATTAATATTTACTGAGTCCCTACTATGTGCTAAGTACAATAGTAAGCACTGGGGATTCTACAGTAAATAAAGCCCTTTATAGAACTTTAATAATAAAGTTAGATGATATATAATATATAAATATATATTACATAGAATGTGTTTCTATTACACATAGATATTTATTTATATTAGCAGAATTTACTGTTTGTTCCACACTGGACAAATAGACTCCTGAATTCCTTCTTTGACTAGTTACTTTAGAAAACTTGCAATTACAAATGCTTTTTCTGCCTCCTAGAGACATAAATCTCTTACCACTCAGAACTGTCTTCTCAAGAACCTGAGACCCATTCTGTTTGAAATGCAAACATTCAAGGAGATAAGTCTCACTCTAGTTCCCAGTCCTTGTGGGAGGGAAAGGCCCAATTGGCAGGCACTTGTTTTAACTTGCAACACTGCCCCCTGTCTTAAAGACACTATCTCTTTCTTCCTCCTCTGGATAAATTCCAGTTGACAAACCCATATGGTTTTGGCACATGGACCAGCTCCTCTCAGTACCTCAGTGACCCTACTTTAGCACAGCTTGTTCTTTACAAAGTCACCTGCTTTTGTTTCAGTGAAGTTGAGTTCATTTCACCCTGAGTGTTTTCCCTCATGACATTAGGCATTACTGAATAACATCTAGCCTCAGCACTCAGTGCATGTGGGGGATGATCTTTTAGGCAGAGGGAAAGGCTCTTAGCTTGAGTTTGCTCAGTATTTTTGAGGACCATCAGGGGCAAGGAGGCTGAGGAAGGGTGAAAGAGTGGCAGAGTGGTAGGGATGAGCTCAGATAGTACTGGGCTGTATGCCCTGGTTAGAACTTTGAATTTTAGGTAAGATAGCCATTCGAGGAGCTTGAGCAAGAAATATCATGATCTGATTTACTTTCCAAGAATCACTATAGCTACAGCATGGAGAATAGGCTGATAGCAAGTTGGCAACAAAAATGGAAGAAGGAAGGCCAGTTAGTAGGTAATGGAGATGTCCAGAAGAAAAAGCATAGATTGGACCACGGTGGTGGTGATGATATTGTGAAGTGGTTGGACTCTGAATAGAATTTTGAAGAAAAACTGACAGAATTTGCTGTTGGATTGGATTTGAGGTGTGAGAGGAAAAAAGGAGTCACTGTTACATGACTATCAAGCAATAGATTCAGCAAGAGAAATAAATACATCCATTCCACATTTAACTACTAGAGGCTACTCTTTTAGAAATAGCACAAGCTTAGCTTTCACATAATGTCAAATTGTAATCCTTGGAAAATAAAATATCCACTAAAACCTGACAGAAAAAAATTGAAGTTCAGTGTATATTCTCTGAATTTTTATAAGAGATTCAAAACAGAGTTGTAGCAAAGTTTCTGATAGCTTGTGATAATTGTGTCTAACTGGTCAGAGGTGGATAGAATTACATGACATCTACAATTTTCCATACCTTTTTGATAAAAGAAAAGCATCTCAACTTCTGCCCATAATTGTGGTCCTCTTGGCACCAGCTGGATTAATTGCCAATATCTTACTAATAACTCAATGCCTGAGTACCTTTTGTACAAGTCAGGCATTTTAGTTCTGCATTACAGATGACTTGATGTGCATGCTTTGACACATATGCAGAAAATAGTCCAAAGTAAATAAGCTAGTCTACTCTATAGAATTTGAAAAAATTATAACTACTCAGAACAATGGGGAACATTGCTTTGACAGCAAATAAGCAAGATGAACCTAAAGTAATGATTTGCTCACCTTCACTTGTTTTTACAGACAATATCTTGCATAATAAACGCTTATACAACTCTAAAGGAATAATAGAAAATATATCCAGGAGAGACCACCCAAAAGTGTTTCTATAGCCAAGAATTTTCTAAAGCCTTTGTGTTGAATCTGGGAAACATAGAGTTTAGAAAAAGGATTAAAAAGAGATCTCAGGGTTCAACTAAAATCCCCATATCTAAAATATAATTCCAAATTAAACCATTTAAAAAGCAATCATCTGAGAGCCTATTTTAGCTGCATTTGGGAATCTAGGATAGCACCGATCAGTGGTCCTCAACCTTTTTGGCACTAGCGACTAGTCTTGTGGAAGATAATTTTTCTACTGACCAGGGTGGGAATGGCGTGAGGATGATTCAAGTGGTCCATTTATTGTGTTCTTTATTTCTATTATTTTTACATTGTGATATGTAATGAACTAATTATACAAGTCACCATAATGCAGAATCAGAGGGAGCCTGGAGCTATTTTTCCTGCAATTAGATGGTTCCATCTGGGGGTTATGGAGGCAGTGACACCCGGAGCATGTTGCTTGTGTCCAATCTACTTCATAATCTCATTTTGGTTGCTATCACTGTACAAAACCCTGCTTCACAAAGATAGGATGTTGGAAATGGAAGTAAACTATTTGGTGCTTTTTGTGGCAATCTCAGGATATGCTACCTTGACTGAAATACAGAATTTATAGAGATTTGAAGTTGTCTCAATCATACTTATAGGCCACCATCATTTGTAATCTCAAGCAGTTGATCCTTTTCTAGCACAGACAAAGTCAGTTCACCTGGTTTATTCACAAATGGGTCATGGATCCATTCTTTCCCAGTTTGAGGGTCTTGTGTGGCTGGGAAGTAATGTTCAAACTCTTTTGAAAGCTGACATGGATGCAGCTTTCTCTCCATGCACTAGCAGGGAGAAAGAAGACCCTAGTCTGTCACTTTCAAAACCTCTGTTAATGTTGGAAATGTACCAAATCCCAGTGTTCGCTCATTACCCCCATATTTCCAGTTTGCCTTTGAATGCAGCACTTTATCTGCTGACTTTTACACAGTTGCTGTCCTCTCCTGAAGTGACAGATTGAGTTCACTGTACAGGTTGTGTATGTCATACAAACAAGCAAGCTTTGAACCCATTCTATGTCACTGAAATGTGCTGCCAGTGGTGACTGTTTTTTAAAAGAAATCTCTGGAGCAGTGATCATAATTCAAAACTCTAGCCAATGATTTACCTTGAGAAAGCCCCACCTCACTTCTGCGTATAAGAGAGGATGTGTGTGCTCTGCATCCATCTCCTGACAGAACTGCATGTACATGAGTTAAGGGCATGTGCTTTAATATGGTTGATCATTTTAATCACATCCTGCAAAACATTAAGTTCAGGTGACATTTTTCAGCTACCCATCATTTCTCTGTAGATGACACAGTGCGTAGACTCACAATGAGAAGTGACCTCTTTGATCAAAGGAGAGAAGCCAGAAAGTCATCCAGTCATGGCAGCTGTTCCATCTATGCATATACCAATACAAAATGACCAATTCAAATTCCCTGATGTGTAATCATTCAAAGACTTGAATAGTTCTGCAGCTGTGGGATTGGTTGGCAATAAAAGGGCACATAACATACCCTCTTGCACATCCTCTGAGAAATATATTGCATTGAAACAAGCATCGTTGCCTTGTCAACATTAGTAGACTCATCTACCTGGATTGTGCACTGCAATGACTCATTAATCCTCTCTAAGAGTTGTGCCTCAGTATACTCTGCTGTTTCATCAATTCATCTAATTATGGTGCTAGCCAAAAGAGGAACAGATGTAATATTTTGAATTGCAGACTCTCCTAAAAGTTCAAGACAAATGTCCTTGGCAGCAGGCAGGATAGACTCTTCACCCACACTAAAGGGCTTTTTATCTAGACACTAAGAATGATGCTCTCAATGCAGAAACATTTGATAAAATGGCAGCTTTCAATAATTGCTTCTGTTCTTCATGTTCACATTAAAAAAAAAAAAAAAACTCCAAAGACTTGTCTTTTAATGCATAGTACTCGGTCTCCATGTGGCACAGCACTTTTGAAGGTCTCATGGCTTCATTTGGATAGCTAGTTGCTGCGTATTGTACAAAGCATGCTTGGAGAATGTGAATCACTTGTTGAAATGAATCTGTAATTGAAGAAGGGCTCTTGGTATTTTCTTTTAAATGCAGCTTTCCTTTTGTTGTCAGTCTTCTGCTATCTCATAACTGGGTCTCTCCCACTTTACAAAGAGGGTCTCCAGTGATGTTTGCTTTTCACTTATTTTTGCTAAGATTAGCTCGTGGGCTTACAAAAACTGTGATTGAGACAAGTGTGCAAGCACTGATGAAAGTCATAAACAAAATAATGGGCAGGCCATTCAAGGACTAAAAACTACTGGATTCTGAAAAGTCTGCCACCAGATGCAGGTTTGCAGCTGAAGTACATTAACTCACTTGCCACTGTAAAACCTGCCATCACATGCCGCTTCATGGTCACTTGCCATTCACTGATAGGGTTTTGATATGAGCCTGTAAGCAATTGATTAATTATGGTCTCTGTGCAGTCAAACACAACGCCCTGAGCGTTAGCATCACGTCCTCAGCGTTAGATTCTCATACAGAATGTACAGCCTAGATCCTTGCATGCACAGTTCACAGTAGGGTTCACTGGGAGAATCTAATGCCACCATTGCTCTGACAGGAGGCAGGGCTCAGGCAGTAATGCTAGTGGTGGGGAGCAGCTGTAAATAGAGATGAAGCTTTGCTCCCTCACCGACCACTCACTTCCTGCTGTGCAGTCCAGTTCCTAACAGGCCACAGACCAGTACTGGTCCATGGCCCAGGAGGTGGGGACATCCAGCACCATTTATTCATTCATGCCTTGAACTTGGACTGAGATTCTTCTACATACCATTCATAGTAACCACACTGGATAAATCAGCACATTCCCTGAAGTGCTCATAACTACTGCCCTAAATCCCAGTGGAAATCCCATTCTCTCAGCAATCTTACAAAACCTGATGTTTCTTTCACTATCTT
Organism: Tragelaphus eurycerus; assembly: GCA_935064755.1. Classification (NCBI taxonomy): domain Eukaryota; kingdom Metazoa; phylum Chordata; class Mammalia; order Artiodactyla; family Bovidae; genus Tragelaphus; species Tragelaphus eurycerus. Next base: position 103,679 of record CAKXYN010000097.1, on the reverse strand, counting down.
CTTTATGGTGCTTATCTTTAGTGTCTGAAGTGAAGGTAAATTCACATTTACACTGAATCCAAACCCTGACCTCGGGTTAGTTTTATGAAGTAATACATTCTTGATTTGGTCCTTTGTAAGGTAGATTGTAGAAGAGATAGTCCCTAAGTCCTATTTGTGTTCCTCTCTTTATAGTGTACTAACATTTTAGTTTATAGAGAATAATCTTTAAAAACCATATGCATTTCTCCCTAACTGATTAATAATTTCAAAGAGATTCTCAGTTATCTACAAGTGACTGAGGGCCTACATAAGATACATAGAGAGGCTTCCAGCAATTTTTTTTTTTTTTTTTTTTTTTTTTGCATTATAAGAACCATATAACCACAACAAATTACTAAAATAAATGTGTCATATTTTTCTTTAAAGCTTGAACAGTTTTCCAAAGTTAAAACTTCCATCAGTGGGGTACAGGATAGACTACTATGATCTCTCCTGATTTTGAACACTTTCCTATGACATCAGGTTTTCAACCTTCTGATTCAGACCTTTTGTGGAAAATGTCTCACTTTTGTTTGTACTCCTTCTGGAAGCCAACTATGAAGATTAAGATATAGAATACTAGTTGTCCTTATTTTTATGATCAATCTATAGTTATTTCGGTGTTAAAATTTAGTCTGGAATTGTTTCCAAAGATGGAAAAGAGAGGATCTAAATTGTAGTGTTATTTATTACTACCATCCTTTCTTTTCTTTGACACAAGAAATGCCTCTTTCTCCTCCCGTTTTTTTTTTTTAAACAATTCTAGGCTCCCATCAGTACTGCTTTATAAAGCTATGTGTAAAAACCTAAAATGAGAGGGAATAACACATTTGAGGTAAAATATACCTTTTATTCATATTTCTACCTTGGAGCAATTTATCAGTGTTATCTGAGATGCCGCAGCCCAGACTTGAAGTCCTCAGAATATCCACCAAATAAAACATAACTGTCAGCTTTTAAGTTGTGCACTTTTTTCAATTGACACAAAAATAATCTCCAGTTTCTTTTTTCTTTCTATAGTAGGAGAAATTGTACAATTAAGTGCAAAGAATTTCAAATTGCCTCAATTCTTGATTGCATTTGTATGAACTATTTATGCCTTAACGATCTGAAAAAAGCAAAAAGAAATTTTGCCTTGAAAAACAACAATAGATACTCAGATTATCTCTACATTTTTATACATGACAATCAACCATATAAAGTGCAGACAGGAAGACATCAATTGAAAAAAAACAGGAGGAAAAGGGAGGAAATAGGCAACAGAAACTAAAACAAGAATCAAATAATAAAGGTAACAAACAAATATAAAAGCAATGGTAATTAATTTTGTCTTGAAATTATAGGATAAAATGGACAATTTTCAGACATAAAAACTACATTGAGAATAAAATGGATATTCTCATACTGAAAAACAATACCTGAAACTAAATATTGAACAGTTAGACTTAATAATCACATTATGTACACTGAAGATAATTATAAAATTGGAAGATATATCAAAAGAAAATATCCATACTCAGTAACAGAAAGACAAAAGATGGAAAATAAAAGTTTCTGAGAGACCCTGTGAGAAAACCTGTAGAAAGATTTAACACACATTTAATTAGAGTCCAAAAGGAAAAAGAAGAGAGAATTAACATTTGAAAAGATCGTTGCTGAATTTTCAAAACTAATGAAAGACATCAAGTCAGAACCTCTAGAAATGCTACAAATTTCAAGCAAGATAAAAACAAATAAAATGATACATAGAAAGATGATAATAAATCTGATGAAAATCAAAGTAAAATATTAAAAGTAATGAGAGAAAAGGCATATTACTTTCAAAGGAGTCTGATAGCTAACATATCAATAAAAATAATGGGGCTCAGAAAATGATAAAATTATATTTTCAGATGGCAAAATGTAAATGACTATCAAACTAGAATTCTATGTCAAGCAAAACTTTTGTTCAAAAATGAAGATGAAATTAAGACATCTTTCAGTTCAGTTCAGTCGCTCAGTCCTGTCTGACTCTTCGCGACCTCATGAATCACATGACACCAGGCCTCCCTGTCCACCACCAACTCCCGGAGTTCACTCAGACTCATGTCCATTGAGTCAGTGATGCCATCCAGCCATCTCATCCTCTGTCGTCCCCTTCTCCTCCTGCCCCCAATCCCTCCCAGCATCAGAGTCTTTTCCAATGAGTCAACTTTCGCATGAGGTGGCCAAAGTACTGGAGTTTAAGCTTTAGCATCATCCCTTCCAAAGACATCTTTAGGTAAACAAAAAATCAGATAATTCAGCATCAGCTGACTAACAGCAAAATAAGTATTGAATTATTGTAGAATGTTTTTAAAAGAAAGGAGGTAATACCAAGCTGTAGTAAGGAGTATAAGAAATAATAAAAGTAAATAGAATTAGAAAAGGTATGTCTGTGAGAAAATATAAATTCAAATTGATTATATTTTTTAAAGACTGGTAGGAGTTAAAATGTGTGTGTATGTATATATATGTGTGTGTGTATATATATATATATAACATAAAAATACAACATTACACAAAAATTAGGAAAGGAATAAGACTTATAATGTTGAAAAGATTTTGCTTTGTCTGGGATATGGGACTGTTAGTGTCTCCTGGAACGTCACAGTGACCTAAAAATGCACAGTGTGAAAATTGTGAGTCATTTTATTGGATGAAAAATGAGGACTATAGTCCAGGAGACAACATTTCAGATAACTCTGAGAAACTGCTTCAAAGAGGTAGGGAGGTTTCTGCTAGTCTTATGAAGGCTACTGCTAGTCACAAGGATCAGTCATCACCATAGAGGATTTTAGTGCTTTTCTAGATATGAGGAGATACAAGAATTTGGCTCATAAAATCAGCTCCTGAAGGTATCAAACTATCTAAAGACGTGTTCTGACAGTTTTTGCAGAGAACAAAGTGCCTCATTTCTGCTCTCCACCTTGAGCTCCTATCAAGGGGGTGTTGAAAGTTAGCAGCTGCAACAGCACATGATGTAATCTTTATAGAAGTAAATGGCAAGTGCCAATTTGCAGTTGACAATTCCAACTGGATTGAGTCAGTTGAAGGAAAGAAAGTAAAAGGATAACAGAAATGGGACAAATAAACCTCAAACTTAAAATAGTATTTATCAATAATTATATGAAATGGAAATCTAAATTAAAGAAAGGCAAGATTGTTAAACAGGAAGCAGATAAAATTGATTTCAGCTATTGTTGCTTCATATCAGATCAGATCAGTCGCTCAGTCGTGTCTGACTCTTTGCGACCCCATGAACTGCAGCACGCCAGGCCTCCCTGTCCATCACCAACTCCCAGAGGTCACTCAGAGCCACATCCATCGAGTCAGTGATACCATCCAGCCATCTCATCCTCTGTCATCCCCTTCTCCTGCCCCCAATCCCTCCCAGCATCAGAGTCTTCTCCAATGAGTCAACTCTTGGCATGAGGTGGCCAAAATACTGGAGTTTCAGCTTTACCATCATTCCTTCCAAAGAAATCCCAGGGCTGATCTCCTTCAGAATGGACTGGTTGGATCTCCTTGCAGTCCAAGGAACTCTCAAGAGTCTTCTCCAACACCACAGTTCAAAAGCATCAATTCTTTGGCGCTCAGCCTTCTTCGAAGTCCAGCTCTCACATCCATACATGACCACAGGAAAGACCATAGCCTTGACTAGGCGAAACTTTGTTGGCAAAGTAATGTCTCTGCTTTTGAATATGCTATCTAGGTTGGTCATAACTTTCCTTCCAAGGAGTAAGCGTCTTTTAATTTCATGGCTGCAGTCACCATCTGCAGTGATTTTGGAGCCCAGAAAAATAAAGTCTGACACTGTTTCCACTGCTTACAAGAACCAAATCTTAAATACAAATACCTGAAAAGTTAAAAGAAAAAAAGATAGAAAAGCTATATTATTCAAATGTTAACTTAAAAAAGCTGAAAAAATATATTGCATTAGAAGAAAAATCGTAATTTAAAGAAAGAAATATTCACAGGTATAGAGAGCTACTTCATAATTATTAAAGAGTCAATCTATCAAGATGATATGGGAATTATAATTTGTCATATCAAGTATATGTCAAGTCAATATGTACCAAATAATACAAACTCATATAAAGAAAGAAAATCAAGAGGACCTAAAAATTCACAATCTTTTTTTAATATATCTAAGTAACTAAAAAAAAAGCAGTCAAGTTATAATTAAGGATATAAAAAGTTTGAACAGGGTTTACAAATTGAACAAATTACATACATAGGACAGTATAATCAACATTTCCAAATTACACAATTTTACTAGATTTTGATGTTCAGAGCAGATTTAGGTTCACAACAAAACTCATCAGAAAGTACAGATTTCCCATACACCCCCTACCCATATATGCATAGCCTCTCCCATTATCAACATCATCCACCAAACTGATACATTTGTTACAATTAAATCTACATTGACTAATTTTTATCACCAGAAGTCCATTTACATTGTGGTTAAATTTAGTGTTGTTCATTCTGTGGGCTTGGAGACATGTATAGTGATACGTATCTACCAGTATAGTATCATATAAATTAATTTCATTGCTCTAAAAGCCCACTGTGCTCTATTTATCCCTTTGTCCTCCAGTCCCTGGCAGCCTGATCTCTTTAATGTCTCCATAGTGTTGACTTTTTTTCAGAAAGTAATATAATTAGAATCTGAAAGTATGTAGCCTTTTTAGATTCGCTTCTTTCACTTAATAATATAGATTTATTTTCCTGCATGTTTCTTCCTGGCTTGAACATTCAGCTATTTTTAGTCTGTTTTGTGTTGAAGAATATTCTATTGTCTTGATGTACCACAATTTATAGTTCTGTGTATTCTTGCCACCTCTTCTTAATATTTTCTGCTTCTGTTAGGTCCATACAATTTCTGTCCTTTATTGTGCCCATCTGTGCATGAAAAATTCCCTTGGTATCTCTCATTTTCTTGAAGAGATCTCTAGTCTTTCCCATTCTATTGTTCTCTTCTATTTCTTTGCATTGATCACTGAAGAAGGCTTTCTTATCTCTCCTTGATATTCTTTGGAACTCTGCATACAAATGGGTATATCTTTTCTTTTCTCCTTTGCTTTTCACTTCTCTTCTTTTCTCAGTTATTTTTAAGGCCTCCTTAGAGGCCTTCGGAGAAGGCGATGGCACCCCACTCCAGTACTCTTGCCTGGAAAGTCCCATGGATGGAGGAGCCTGGTAGGCTGCAGTCCATGGGGTCGCGAAGAGTCGGGCACGACTGAGCGACTTCACTTTCACTTTTCACTTTCATGCATTGGAGAAGGAAATGGCAACCCACTCCAGTGTTCTTGCCTGGAGAATCCCAGGGACGGGGGAGCCTGGTGGGCTGCTATCTCTGGAGTCGCACAGAGTCGGACACAACTGAAGTGACTTAGCACTTAGCAGAGGTCTTGCATTTTTGCAGTTCTTTTTCTTGGAGATGGTTTTGATCACTGTTTCCTGTACAACGTTACAAACCTCCATCCATAGCTCTTTAGGCACTCTTATCTATCAGATCAAATTCCTTGAATCTATTTGTCACTTCCACTGTATAGTCATAAGGGATTTTATTTCGGTCATACCTAAATGGTCCAGTGGTTTTCCCTACTTTCTTCAATTCAAGTCTGAATTTGGCAATAAGGAGTTCATGATCTGAGCCACAGTCAGCTCCCGGTCTTGTTTTTGCTGACTGTATACAGCTTCTCCACCTTTGGCTGCAAAGAATATAATCAATCTGATTTTGGTACTGACCATCTGGTAATGTCCATGTGTAGAGTCTTCTCTTTGTGTTGTTGGAAGAGGGTATTTGCTATGACCAGTGTGTTCTCTTGGCAAAAACTCTATTAGCCTTTGCCCTGCTTCATTCTGTACTCCAAGGCCAAATTTTCCCATTACTCCAGGTATTTCTTGAATTCCTATGTTTGCATTCCAGTCCCCTATAATCAAAAGGACATCTTTTGGGGTATTAATTCTAGAAGGTCTTGTAGGTCTTCATAGAACCATTCAACTTCAGCTTCTTCAGCATTGTTGGTTTGGAGCATAGATTTGGATACTGTGATATTGAATGGTTTGCCTTGGAAATGAACAGAGATCATTCTGTCATTTTTGAGATTGCATCCAAGTACTGCATTTTGGGTTCTTGTTAACTATGATGGCTACTCCATTTCTCCTAAGGGATTCTTGCCCACCATAGTAGATATAATGGTCATCTGAGTTAAATTCACCCCTTCCAGTCCATTTTATTTCATTGATTCCTAATATATCAATGTTCACTCTTGCCATCTCCTGTTTGAACACTTCCATTTTGCCTTGATTCATAGACCTAACATTCCAGGTTTCTATGCAATATTGCTCTTCACAGCATCAGACTTGACCTCTGTCACCAGTCACAATGCATTGTTTGTTTTCCTGTTTTGAGTTCTAAGAGTTCTTTGTAATTTTTGTGTAACAGTTCTTTATCAGCTATGTCTTTTGCAAATGTTTTTCACAGTTTGTGGCATATCTTTTTCAGTCTCTTGACAGTATCTTTAACCAAGCAGAAAATGTAAACTAAATTTTGACAGTAGGGCAGAAATAGTCTTTTCAACAGATGGTGCTGAAACAACTGGACACCTACATGCAAAACATGAATCTGCACACAGGTCTCATACCCTTACAAAAATTAACTTAGCTCATAGACCTAAATGTAAAACTTAAAACTATAAAACTTTTAGATGGTAACAGGAAAAAAAATCTAAATGACTTGGTTTGATGATGACTTTTTAAACACAATACCAAAAGCATGATCCTTGAAAGAAAGAATTGATAAGCTGAAAATTAAAATCTTCATCTGTTTTCACTTTATAGATTTTCTTTAAACAAGATTATCCACACTTGTGATTTCATATCTCAGTTTTATGTTTGAACTAAAAAACAGATCTTTAGACTTCACTCTTGAGTTACAGAGCCTTATTTATTAATGCCTCTGGGCATTTCCATTTGGATGTGCCATAGTCATCCTAAGCACAACTCGTATAAAGTCAAAATCCCTATCTTCCTTTTCTAAACACAGTCTTCATCTTTTATTCCCTATATTGATTATTTTGATCACAAATCATTTCTTGCTAAACTTCAAAATCAAATGTCATTGTAGACCTCTTTATCACTGATTAGCTATCACTTATATAACTTTTTATCACTATAATCTCTGTTTCTATTCCTTGTATACTTCCTACATATTTATTAAGTTAATCTCTTTTTCATCTCCATGGTCTTAGTGTTAGTTAGACACTTAATTTTGTCAGTAAGACAATTGTGATAGCCAGCTTTTCTCTCTGAAGTTCATTTTCTATAGTGTCTCAACAATATAAAATGCATAGTGAATCTGACCATGTTACTCACCCTCTTGCTTTTAATGTAGTAATATTAAAGTATTAAAGTATATTTAAGTATCTTAAGTATATTTAAGATAAAAGGTAACTTTTTTAGCATATATACAGCTCCCTGTATTTTCAGTCACCTCCCAGTCTTTATAGAATTATCTCCCTCATCCATTTCCATTCACCCTGAACTGTATTCACACTGAATCACTTCATTTTCTACAACTCTCCCAACTCTGTCTCAGATCCATATTTTATTGTATAGTACTGTTCATGCTAGAAATCAATTCCTTGTCTTTAACATCTTGCTAACTTCTCCTCACCCTTTCTAATTTCAGCATAACTTTTACTTAGAATCTCTGTTCTTCTCGGGCAATGTTTGGATCACTCTCCCTGGGCTTCCATATCACCTTGGGCAAACATTTGAGCACTTAGTACATTGCACATTCATTGATTTTTTATGTGTGTGTCTGTGTAGCTTTACATAGGATATATGACTTCTAAATTATCATAAATAGTTAGAGACCTTTTCTTCAAGTAAATAATTTTAAATGGGTTTATGAAATCTGTTATCAGTTTAACATTGAATGAGTTACATTATTTAGATTTGAAAACCTGGGTTCAAGTTAGGTTCTGCCACTGTACTTCCTGGCTGCTGAACCAAAGTTAGTGCTAAAGGCTAAATTATCAGCTTCTCAAAGCCAAGAATGCTGCCATTATTGTTTAAATAGTCATTATTTGGTGATAATCTGTTTATCTGTGGTCAGATCAGATCAGTCGCTCAGTCGTGTCCGACTCTTTGCGACCCCATGAACTGCAGCATGCCAGGCCTCCCTGTCCATCACCAGCTCCCGGAGGTCACCCAGACTCACAACCATCGAGTCAGTGATGCCATCCAGCCATCTCATCCTCTGTCGTCCCCTTCTCCTCCTGCCCTCAATCCCTCCCAGCATCAGAGTTTTCTCCAATGAGTCAACTCTTCGCATGAGGTGGCCAAAAATACTGGAGTTTCAGCTTTAGCATCATTCCTTCTAAAGAAATTCCAGGATTGATCTCCTTCAGAATGGACTGGTTGGATCTCCTTGCAGTCCAAGGGACTCTCAAGAGTCTTCTCCAACACCACAGTTCAAAAGCATCAATTCTTCGGCACTCAGCCTTCTTCACAGTCCAGCTCTCACATCCCTACATGACCACAGGAAAGACCATAGCCTTGACTAGGCGAACCTTTGTTGGTAAAGTAATGTCTCTGCTTTTGAATATGCTATCTAGGTTGGTCATAACTTTCCTTCCAAGGAGTAAGCGTCTTTTAATTTCATGACTGCAGTCACCATCTGCAGTGATTTTGGAGCCCAGAAAAACAAAGTCTGACACTGTTTCCACTGTTTCCCTATCCATTTCCCATGCAGTGATGGGACCAGTTGCCATGATCTTCATTTTCTGAATGTTGAGCTTTAAGCCAACCTTTTCACTCTCCACTTTCACTTTCATCAAGAGGCTTTTTAGCCCCTCTTCACTTTCTGCCATAAGAGTTGTGTCATCTGCATATGTGAGGTTATTGATATTTCTCCCATCAATCTTGATTCCAACTTGTGTTTCTTCCAGTCCAGCATTTCTCATGATGTACTCTGCATATAAGTTAAATAAACATGGTGACAATATACAGCCTTGACGTACTCCTTTTCCTATTTGGAACCAGTCTGTTGTTCCATGACCAGTTCTAACTGTTGCTTCCTGACCTGCATACAGATTTCTCAAGAGGCAGATCAGGTGGTCTGGTATTCCCATCTCTTGAAGAATTTTCCACAGTTTATTGTGATCTACACAGTCAAAGGCTTTGGCATAGTCAATAAAGCAGAAATAGATGTTTTTCTGGAACTCTCTTGCTTTTTCCATGATCCAGCAGATGTTGGCAATTTGATCTCTGGTTCCTCTGCCTTTTCTAAATCCAGCTTGAACATCAGGAAGTTCACGGTTCACATATTGCTGAAGCCTGGCTTGGAGAATTTTGAGCATTACTTTACTAGCGTGTGAGATGAGTGCAATTGTTCGGTAGTTTGAGCACTCTTTGGCATTGCCTTTCTTTGGGATTGGGATGAAAACTGACCTTTTCCAATCTTGTGGCCACTGCTGAGTTTTCCAAATTTGCTGGCATATTGAGTGCAGCACTTTCACAGCATCATCTTTCAGGACTTGGAATAGCTCCACTGGAATTCCATCACCTCCACTAGCTTTGTTCGTAGTGATGCTTTCTAAGGCCCATTTGACTTCACATTCCAGGATGTCTGGCTCTATGTCAGTGATCACATCATCATGCTTATCTGGGTCATGAAGTTCTTTTTTGTACAGTTCTTCTGTGTATTCTTGCCACCTCTTCTTAATATCTTCTGCTTCTGTTAGGTCCACACCATCTCTGTCCTTTATCGTGCCCATCTTTGCATGAAATGTTCCTTTGGTATCTCTGATTTTCTTGAAGAGATCTCTAGTCTTTCCCATTCTGTTGTTTTCCTCTATTTCTTTGCATTGATCACTGAAGAAGGCTTTCTTATCTCTTCTTGCTATTCTTTGGAACTCTGCATTCAGATGCTATATCTTTCCTTTTCTCCTTTGCTTTTCGCTTCTCTTCTTTTCACAGCTATTTGTAAGGCCTCCCCAGACAGCCATTTTGCTTTTTTGCATTTCTTTTCCATGGGGATGGTCTTGATCCCTGTCTCCTGTACAATGTCACGAACCTCATTCCATAGTTCATCAGGCACTCTATCTATCAGATCTAGGCCCTTAAATCTATTTCTCACTTCCACTGTATAATCATAAGGCTGTGCTTCGCTGGCCGGGAGCAGCCGGGAGCAGACGAGATACCCCACGCCCAAGGTAAGAGAAACCCAAGTAAGACAGTAGGTCTTGAAAGAGGGCATCAGAGGGCAAATACACTAAAACCGTTCTCACAGAAAACTAGTCAATCTAATCACACAAGGACCACACCCTTGTCTAACTCAATGAAATTAAGCCATGCCCGAGGGGCAACCTGGGATGGGTGGGTCATGGTGGAGAGAGATGACAGGGTGTGGTCCGCTGGAGAAGGGAATGGCAAACCACTTCAGTATTCTTGCCTTGAGAACCCCATGAACAGTATGAAAAGACAAAATGATAGGATACTGAAAAAGAAACTCCCCAGGTCAGTAGAGGCCCAATATGCTACTGGAGATCAGTGGAGAAATAACTCCAGAAAGAATGAAGGGATGGAGCCAAAACAAAAAGAATACCCAGCTGTGGATGTGTCTGGTGATAGAAGCAAAGTCCGATGCTGTAAAGAGCAATACTGCATAGGAACCTGGAATGTCAGGTCCATGAATCAAGGCAAATTGGAAGTGGTCAAACAAGAGATGGCAAGAGTGAATGTTGACATTCTAGGAATTCGCAAACTAAAATGGACCAGAATGGGTGAATTTAACTCAGATGACCATTATATCTACTACTGCGGGCAGGAATCCTTCAGAAGAAATGGAGTGGCCATCATGGTCAACAAAAGAGTCCGAAATGCAGTACTTGGATGCAATCTTAAAAATGACAGAATGATCTCTGTTCGTTTCCAAGGCAAACCATTCAATGTCACAGTAATCCAAATCTATGCCCCAACCAGTAACGCTGAAGAAGCTGAAGTTGAACGGTTCTATGAAGACCTACAAGACCTTTTAGAACTAACACCCAAAAAAGATGTCCTTTTCATTATAGGGGACTGGAATGCAAAAGTAGGAAGTCAAGAAACACCTGGAGTAACAGGCAAATTTGGCCTTGGAACACGGAATGAAGCAGGACAAAGACTAACAGAGTTTTGCCAAGAAAATGCACTGGTCATAGCAAATACCCTCTTCCAACAACACAAGAGAAGACTCTATACATGGACATCACCAGATGGTCAACACCGAAATCAGATTGATTATATTCTTTGCAGCCAAAGATGGAGAAGCTCTATACAATCAGCAAAAACAAGACCAGGAGCTGACTGTGGCTCAGACCATGAACTCCTTATTGCCAAATTCAGACTGAAATTGAGGAAAGTAGGGAAAACTACTAGACCATTCAGGTATGACCTAAATCAAATCCCTTATCTGTGCTCAGGAACAGATAATTGCCTAAAGGATCTTTAGAAGAACTCATTGATAGTAATGGATGGTTCCGTTTCACTGCCCCAAGGTGATGTTGAGGGGAAGCAGCTCCAGACTCTGAGCAGGGACATCTTGACTCACTCTCCTGTCTCGAAGTCTAGAAGGCTGTGTCTGCATACCCACCATCCTTAAGGTGGCAGCTGCAACAATGTTTGCCAGAGGGGATTTTTAGCCAGACTTTTGTTTTTATTGTTACCCTGACACCTTCCTCAGGTTAAAGGAAATCAGATGTATTTATTTTGTTAGAGAATTTTCTTCAATGTTTATTCAACTTGTACAATTCTACAATGAATGGGACTTGCATTATTGAAAACATTTAATTACTCTGCCTCCTTGGATATTTTCCATTTACGTTTCTTCTAAATATCTACGTATGTCCTATTTTTCAGGTATGTTTTTCTATAAACTTGACAAATAGCTGTGGGTGTTCGTCTCTGTAGTCTCTCTTCTCTAGAAACTGAAGTTAAAAGTTAATCACAAATCAGAGTTCCATGATTTTTCATGGTTACAGAACAAAGCAACATCATACATACATTTAAAAAAAAAAAAAACTCTTAACTCTGACTTAGAAATGAATTGTCTAAAATTCAGTTTCTTCTGAGAGGATGATGGTAATATTTGCATTTTCTAGGCTGAGGTATGATAAAATGCCCTGGGATTACATGAATATTCCCAAGACCAAAACTTTTGCTTCCAGCTCAGAGAAAAGCTCAGAGATTTTAAGCTTTCATATCAAGACAAATACATTAAAAATGCAAAGTGTTTCAGAAGTCTTAACTTTGGAGCTTGTGGCAAATTTGAAAATAAAAATTACTTCCTTTTATAGACTATATCACCCCTAAATCAAACTAAATGTTCAAAACTCTTTTTTCCAAATAAATATTTCTAGATAAGATTATAAAACCTACTCAAATAGCAGTTTAACATTAGATGAATTACACCATTTATATTCAGAAAACCTGAGTTCAATTTAGGTTCTGTCACTGGTAATCCTGGCTGCTTAGTTTTCAGCAGAACTGCAATCTCAGAAACTTCATCACCTAATCTCTGAACTGGTGAATACAAATAATACATATGTCACATGGCACAGAACTATTATGAACATATGAAAAAATTTGCATTGGAGAGCTGTGTATACTGTAAAATATTCTGGATATGTTACTGCTGCTGCTGCTGCTAAGTCTCTTCAGTCGTGTCCGACTCTGTGCGACCCCATAGAAGGAAGCCCACCAGGCTCCCCCGTCCCTGGGATTCTCCAGGCAAGAACACTGGAGTGGGTTGCCATTTCCTTCCCCAATGCATGAAAGTGAAAAGTAAAAGTGAAGTCGCTCAGTCGTGTCTGACTCTTAGCGACCCCATGGACTGGAGCCTATCAGGATCCTCCGTCCATGGGATTTTCCAGGCAAAAGTACTGGGATGGGGTGCCATTGCCTTCCCCGGGATATGTTACTAGTATTATACTATTTTATTATTGGGCTTCCCAGGTGGCACAGTGGTAAAGAATCTGCCTGTCAATGCAGGAGAAACAAGAGACTTAAATTCAGTCCTTGGGTCAAGAAGATCTCCTAGAGGAGGGCATGACAACCCACTCCAGTATTCTTGCCTGGAGAATTCCAAGGACAGAGGAGTTTGTTGGGCTACTGTCCATAGGGCTGCAAAGAGTCGGACATGACTGAGCACACACTCATGTACACACTCTACTATTATCTTTTCCTCCTCAAATCCTCCAATTATATATTATGTGATCTAAGTATTGTGTCTGCTTTTAACAGAGGTATTTAAATATTTTTCACTAATTAATTCAGGTGATAAATACTTGTTTTTGTTTGGAGAATCTTAGATGGAAGAATTAAGTTATTGAAGTCATCATTTGAAATTACACATAGTTACTTAAAAAATAAGTCATAGAACCACTGATATTCATTAATTATTTTTTGGCCTAATATCTGAATTACTGGCATTCATTTATCCATCCTCTTTATTATTCACACAATGAGTTTTTATTAAAGTTCAGGTCATTTTCCCTACATTGGATTATATGAATAAAACAAAATCACTAAACTCAAAGGGGTCATAATTTATTGGAGAGAAAGGCAAGTGAATAGCTCCTAAAAGGCAGGATGACATGAATTATGATATATGGATGCAGAACATACATACTGTGAGAAGGTGGCTTCCTGGGGAGGTGACTCCAGAGTTGAGTTCTTGCAAGTGAGTATCAGTCATTTGCTTAAGTGAAACAGTAGGATAAGCAGAAGGGAGTAGCAGTGGTGAAGGGTGTTCTCAAGGCAGGGAAGGGCATATATTTGCTAGAGGAGTATATAACCATATTAATGTTAAGTGAAACTCACTCAGTTATGTCCATCTCTTTGCATCCCCATGGACTGTAGCCTGCCAGGCTCCACTGTTCATGGAATTCTCCAGGCAAGATTACTGGAGTGGGCTGCCATTTCCTTCCCAGGGTATCTTCCCAATTCAGGGATTGAACTTGGCTTTCCTGCATTGCAAGTGAATTCTTTACTATCTGAGCCACCAGAGAAGTCCATATTAATGTTAATCAGTGTGTATAGCCATATCAGGGGCAAGAAAAAATAGTCACTTTCAGCAAAATAATTGTAATACTCTCATGCAAGAGTCTTTTCCTTCTCATGGGGAGAGAAGAGCACATTCAGGAACTCTAAGAGGTTCCATATGGGTTGCTGTTTCCTACACCAGGGGATCTTCTCAACCCAGGGATCGAACCCATATCTCCTTTGTCTCCTGCTTTGGCAGGCAGATTCTGCACGAGGGCTTCCCAGTGATAAGGGAGAAGTTATCAAACATGATGACTTCATGAGAGGAACAATTTGGATAGTGAAGAATGATAAACATTTCAGATTTAGACACATTTGTGGACACAATTAAGCCTTAGAGAAGGCAGTTGGATACTGGGACTGGTTTCCAAGTAGAGGTTTGAATTCAAGATAGAATCAGTAGATAGTAGTAGTTGTAATCATGGAAATACATTCATTCACCTGGAAGAGGCTTAATAAACAGAGACAGGAACTTGGTAAGGAACTGCAGGAAACACCATTCTTCAAGATGCAGATGGAGGAAGACTGAAAGAGAAACAGACAGAAAAACTTGGGGAATATTTTTAGCTGTTTATGTAAATGTCAGGGACTGAGGAGTTCTTTATAAGGCATCACTACTTTTTTGTGATGCCACCCTATCCTCAATGAGGCACCTTCTGGCTTTTGTTCACCTTGGTCCCTGGGCACCCCTGATCCCCTTTTCCTACTTGTACCCTAAGTTTCATTGGGCAAAATTATTTTTCTTCAATCATTAACACTATGAAGATTTTAGTTATGTGGTCCAAAGACCTCACGTTTAACTCTAAAGTTTTCTTCACTTTAAATTCAGTAGAGAGATCTCTAGACCACATGATTAAAAATGCCTGAGATTAAAGTTGCCTTTATTCAGGGCCAAAGTTCCTCAAATAGGTATTAATTTGGGGTCTAGTTCTTGACATTTTTGGCCTATCACTGAGAGAACATAGGCCTGTATCAGAAAGGACCTCACAGGGGTTTTGTTGTTGTTGTTGTTTTTTAGTATAATTGCTTTACGATGTTGTATTAGTTTCTGCTGTACAACAAAGTGAATCAGCTATATATGTATACATATATCCCCTCCCTCTTGAACCTCCTTCACACCCACCATGACAGTTTGTTTTTGACGGACCTCTTTGATGGCCTGATACCTCAGCTAGAGAGATTGAAAATAAAATGGAGAGATTGAGAAAACATGGAAAACTGGGTAGATAGTTCTTAGAAAAAAATAAACATTTTTTCTTAGAAACTTCCCTAATGGTATGAAACCAAAATTTTAGTTTTAAAATAAACTTGAAACAGATTGCAAAAGAGGAAGGGAGGTCTAGTCTCTGATGAATTATCTGCTTGTTTTGAATAAAGCCATTCTTAGAAATATGTAAACAAAGACTAGAATTGCGGTTGATCCTTATGGAATAGATGATTATTGTTACTGAACTTCAAAGCCCATGCTCTTCCTGTTTCAAACATAGGATGTATTCTGCCTCACCTCATCACTGGGATTGTTACATAATAACTGTCTGTCTTATGAATGAGTTCTGAGCATCATACAAGAAATGTTGTCTAGCAATTGCTTGAAACACCCTGTTAAAACTCAGCTGCTGATTCCAACTGAAATTTGTCATCATTCCTAGAATTCCATTTGGAACTGCCTAAATCAATAACTGAAGGGATTATGTGGAGTACAATAGAAAGAACTGGCAGAAGAAAACTAAGTAATTAAATAACTTTACATGATCAAGATTTACCCCTAGACCTTCTTGAATATTTGGGCAAAGCTGCTTAATGCTAACAAAGCAAGTCACAGGAAATGAGTGTGGCATCAATAGAGAAAGATCAAAACCAGAGGAAAATGGATAGTGTCTAGAAAAACTGTGCATACAGCTTTTGGAAAAGGACAAGATCAAATAAAATACCTTGCATTTATCATTATGTGAAACCTGGAGACAATTTTTGGTTCAATGGGCAGGAAATTAGACATGCGATCCAGGCATTGTTAATGTGACTTTCATGCTTGAATCCTGGCTCACTATAATGAAAGTTACCTCTCTGCCTCTCCTAGATCTCTAGCTTTCATGACATTTTTGCCAAGTTACCCCTCTATCACTTAGTCACTCATCCTAATAGTCTACAACAGCACAGAAGTAATATCACAAAGGTACAGTCTTTATGCTTCTGTAAATGAGTTCAACCACTTCAAAAACTACTCCCTTTGTTCCTTGATTTCTTTTTGAGCTCCTAGCAACTGGCATTGTGTCAGAGTCTAAATTTAGATGCATCTGTCTGAATCTGCAAATTATACTCCGTTAGTGCACAACTGAGATTAAACCCTGGGCTCTTCAGTCTGACTAGAGCTAACTACTGTACACGTATTTCTTTATGCGTGGGATCCTCACTAAAGTAGGTGCACAGGAACAAAGAGGCAATGACTGAGATCTGTTACAAATGGTAGAACTACTAAGTCAGCTCATTAGTTTCTGAACAACCCTCTTTCTCCTCCTCTTGTCATTATGAAACACTCACCACAAGTTCCACACTTAATTTCTCAACAGCTTTCATGCAAATAATAATCTCTATTTAGATTAGCTCCTGTAACCTACTGATTTAAAGGAGGGCAACAACTCTTTTTAGAAAAAGTTAAGAAGAAGGTAGAGAATCTACCCAATTGTTGAAGAAGCACTTCTCAGCATTTAAATCCATAAAGGGAGAATACCAGGTTTTTTTGTTTGTTTGTTTGTTTGTTTTTTAATGTGCAACTTTTTATTCAATTTCTTTACTTTCCTTTTTTTTTTTTATTTTGCTTAACTTTACAATATTGTATTGCTTTTACAATACATCAAGATGGATCCGCCAGTATACACGTGTTGAATACCAGTTTTTGATAAGCTTTACCTCTCCTGTCCCGATTTTCACAAATCCCATCAGAAGGGAGAGACTGTGATGCTGAGATGAAAA
Source organism: Tragelaphus eurycerus (assembly GCA_935064755.1). Taxonomy (NCBI): domain Eukaryota; kingdom Metazoa; phylum Chordata; class Mammalia; order Artiodactyla; family Bovidae; genus Tragelaphus; species Tragelaphus eurycerus. The sequence continues at coordinate 86,570 of CAKXYN010000097.1, read as the reverse complement.
CCCAAAGGCACTGGTCTGTAACAAGCCAATCAAAACTTACAATGCAAACGCAATGTGAGGTGTACCTCCATGGGCTAGCTAGACTTCTGACAAAGTCTATACCAGAGGTTTGTTACTATCTTAACTTCCTTTTCAAGAGTTACATACCAGAAATGAATCTTCAAACTTTCCCCTTCATCTTTTTTTTTACATCTGGATCAACTATGATAATGTAAAATCTCTGACAGGAATTTCTGCTGATTTAAAGATGCATAGTAAATATACTTTTAGGCTTTTAAAGGGAATTAGATCCAGCATTTCTACATTCAGTGGGATGGAAAACTCACAGGTTATTTCTTTGATCATCTTATTGGAGTAATATTAGAAATAAACTTTCTGGAAACCTGACAGAAATTAACCTTTAGGAATTAGCAACTCCTTCAACAAAGCTCTTCCTTTACATAGTTACAAGTATGCATTTTGGCCTTGTTAGTTGCTCTTCAAATTCATAATGTGTGGCACAGAATAAATAGTAAACATGGGCTCACAGATATAAATGAAATAAATGCCTTGAAAAAAATGTCTTGGTGGTTCCTGCTTCATTTCCTACCTTTTAACTTACCCAGGTGATTCTCTCTTCCTTCCACATTGGCATCTGGTCTAGTCAGTGCTTGGATATTCAGTGTTACATCTTAAGATGTATGTTCTCAATGCAATGGCCAAAAGGATCATTGTTTTCATTTTTTGATATTCAACAAATATTTCTTGAATTCATGTTATGTGTCTGCACTCTACTAAGGTCTGGGAATAGGAAAAATTATCCCCAGAGTACGGCACAATCTAAATGAAAGATGTATATTAAAGAAATACAGTAATTGTAATTTAATTAATAGCACTGGACTCTTGGCATTCTCGGGGAAGGCAGTGGCACCCCACCCCAGTACTTTTGCCTGGAAAATCCCATGGACAGAGGATCCTGGGAGGCTCCAGTCCATGGGGTCGCTAAGAGTCGGACACGACTGAGCGACTTCACTTTCACTTTTCACTTTCATGCATTGGAGAAGGAAATGGCAACCCACTCCAGTGTTCTTGCCTGGAGAATCCCAGGGACGGGGGAGCCTGGTGAGTTTCTGTCTATGGGGTTGCACAGAGTCGGACACGACTGAAGCGACTTAGCAGCAGCTTGGCATTCTTGGGTTTATCATTCAAAGTTTTGACTATTTGAAAGTATTGTTCTTGAGACATTGATCGTGAGCCTTGTGGGGCTGACATGAAGAAGTTAGGGATTAAAGATAGCTGGCTGCATATGAGGCCTTCATTAACAGAGCTTTGCTTATTATGATGTAAGCATGAGTCTTTATGTATGTGAGAACTATCTAGAAATGTGATCTTTAAAAGATTTTCAAGAGATTTCACATTTTCAAGAGACTGTATTAGGTATCTCAGATGATTAGGTATCTCTTTCAAACAAAGGGGAAAAATCAAATCTGTCAGAGAAAACTGGGCAAACTTCATAGTGGGGAAGATAGTCAATCTTTGTGTCCAAAGTCAATACATCCTTTCTAGTACTGTAGGGGGAGGGGATACTTCAGTTTCTGTAAATCTAGCATATGCAGACATGGAAGCATGAAATTCCCCCATAGATGACATATAAATAGCTCACTATGCCTGAAGCATAAAGCATATGTAGGAAATGTTCCTGGAGGATGCATATCATTTGGTAAGTTGTAAGGAGCTTATTGCTGAACTTCAGGTTCAGAAATAACAAAATCAGACTTGCTTTTTTGTTTTCTGTTTTGTTTTACCTAGTAGTTTTTAAAATTTATTTATTTACTTTGGTTTTTATTTCTTTTTTGTTGAAGTGTAGTTGATTTACCATATTGTGCCAGTTTTAGATGTACATTAAAATGATTCCGTTTTAATGATTATTTTCCATATATGTGTATTAGTTGTGTCCAACTCTGCAACCTCATGGACTGTAGCCCACCAGGTTTCTCTGTCCGTGGACCCCTTCAGGCAAGAATACTGGAGTGGGGTGCCATTCCCTTCTTCAGGGGATCTTTCCAACCCAAGCATTGCACCTGGGTGTCCTGCATTGCAGGCAGATTCTTTACAATCTGAGGCACCAGGGAAGCCCATTTTCCATTAGAGGTTTTTACAATATATTGAATATAGTTCCTTGTGCTATACAGTTAATACTTGTTTCTTCTCTATTTTATATATAGCATTTTATATCTCTTAATCACATATTCCTTATTTATCCTTCCCTTCCTCTTCCCCATTTGGTCATAAGTGTGCTTTCTTATGAAAGAGAGAGTGAGTCTGTTTCTGTTTTGTATATAAATTCTGTTGCATTATTTTTTAATTTCCACATATAAATGATATCACATAATAATGTCATTCTCTGTCTGATTTACTTCACTTGGTATAATATTCTATAGGTCTATCCATTTTGCTGCAAATGGCAATATTTTATTATTTTTGTGGCTGAGTAATATTCCAGTGTGTCTGTGTTTCTGTGTCTCTCTCTGTGTGTAAAACATCTTCTTAGGCCAATTATCTATCCAGAAAGCATCCTGGGTATATATTTGACAAAGATGAAAATCCAATAGGAAAAGATACATGTATCTCAATGTTCCTAGAAGCACTATATACAATAAATAGCTGAGACATGGAAACAACCCAACAGCCCATCAACAGATGATTGATTTAAGTAGATGTACTTTTAAAGACAGTCATGTGATCAAAAGCTATGAATAGGAATGCTTTTTATATTCTATTTTTAAATAATTTTTTTGTTGTTTTGGGTTTCCCTAAAATTTGACCCTAAGCCAAAGATTTGAGTAAAATGAATTCTTTCTTATATAAAAACAAATATTTATATGTTTACCTTTTTAGGTGATGCCAGGATACTATCTATAGATATTTTTACAGTAAGTCAGGTAAGGTTAGGCAGCCAATAGTTTATCATGCTACTTACCCCTTTGAGAACCTACAGACTAATCTCACTGGAGAACGCTGAGAGCCAGTCTAAAACACAATTGGCCCTCCATATTCATGGGTTCTTTACATCCATGGATTCAACCAACTGTGGGCGGAAAACATTTTTAAAAATTCTCAGCATGTTCCAAGAAGCAAAATTTGGATTTTCCTTGTATTAGTTGTTCAGTAATGTCTAACTCTTTGCAATCCCATGAACTGTAGCCCCCCAGGCTCCTCTGTCCAGGAGATTCCCAGGCAAGAATACTGGAGTGGGTAATCAATCCCTCTTCCAGGGGATCATCCTGACCCAGGGATCAAACCCAGGTCTTCTGCATTACAGGCCGATTCTTTGCCATCTGAGCCACCAGGGAAGCCCAGCAAATAGTCACATAGCATTGACTTTGTATTTACAGCTATTTGCATAGCATTTATATTGTTTCAGGTTTTATGAGTAAACTAAAGATGATTTAACATGTTTGGGAGGATATGCATAGGTTTTATGTAAGTACCATGTCATTTTATGTAATAAACTTCAGCATCACAGATTTTGATATCTGCAGGGGGTCCTGGAACCAATTCAATTCCCCTGTATACCAAAGGATGACTGCATACATTTAAGAATTCTTCCAACCAGAGGATACAAAATTATGGCTTCCTGAGCAGATAACAAAGTGGGCTTTTCTGGCCAGAAAAACAAAACCCAGAGCAATTACATGTGAGCACTGGAAGGTAGATGGATATCACTGAGGTGGTAAGGAGCAAAGGCTAAGGGCAGGGCTTACCTGCCTGCCCTTACCTACTAAATGTCATCCACTAAAGGGAGTATTCTGAGGATTCATTGATATGGAAAAAAATACTGCTTATAATTTTACAAATCCATCAGCACAACTAGAAAACAATTTTTAACTCTATTATATATGAGAGGGTTATTAGCTTTGAATTTCATGCTGCTCTACATACTCCACTACATTGTTGAGCTCATACTATATTCGAGGATTTTTCACTAGTTTTAATTTTATTTGATTTTCCTATGACCTCTGGACTTGTATAAAGCTGATAGAATCAGTCTTGTATTACAAATAAAGAAAACAAGTTCAGAAGAATTAAAACACTTTGTCATATGGCTGTAGGAAAAACCAGATCTTCTGCTTTATACTGTTGTTTTTTTTTTTTTTTTTTCCATTTGCAGTAAAAAGAACATTTAGTTTGTCCACATCTTTCTCAATGGTGATTCATTTAAAAGTTAAAATTATTTTCATTTTTAATTAGGACACAATTCAAATAATTTTCATTTCCCAATTATTTTTCTATTAAGATAATACCACACAGGGAATTTGTATCTGTATATGTATCTTGTATCAAATTTCTGACTGGATAAAAGCTGGTTTTAGAAAAGGCAGAGGAACCAGAGATCAAATTGCCAACATCCGCTGGATCATGGAAAAAGCAAGAGAGTTCCAGAAAAACATCTATTTCTGCTTGATTGACTATGCCAAAGCCTTTGACTGTATCACAATAAACTGTGAAAAATTCAGAAAGAGATAGGAATACCAGACCACCTGACCTGCCTCTTGAGAAACCTGTATGCGGGTCAGGAAGCAACAGTTAGAACTGGTCATGGAACAACAGACTGGTTCCAAATAGGAAAAGGAGTACGTCAAGGCCGTATATTGTCACCCTGCTTGTTTAACATATATGCAGAGTACATCATGAGAAATGCTGGGCTGGAAGAAGCACAAGCTGGAATCAAGATTGCCAGGAGAAATATCAATAACCTCAGATATGCAGATGACACGACCCTAGAAGAACTAAAGAGCCTCTTGATGAAAGTGAAAGAAGAGAGTGAAAAAGTTGGCTTAAAGCTCAACATTCAGAAAACTAAGATCATGGCATCTGGTTCCATCACTACATGGGAAATAGATGGAGAAACAGTGGAAACAGTGTCAAACTTCATTTTTGGGGGCTCCAAAATCACTGCAGATGGTGATTGCAGCCATGAAATTAAAAGACCCTTACTCCTTGGAAGGAAAGTTATGACCAACCTAGACAGCATATTAAAAAACAGAAACATTACTTTGTCAACAAGATCCATCTAGTCAAGGCTATGGTTTTTCCAGTGGTCATGAATGGATGCGAGAGTTGGACTATAAAAAAAGCTGAGTGCTGAAGAATTGATGCTTTTGAACTGTGGTGTTGGAAAAGACTCTTGAGAGTCCCTTGGTCTGCAAGGAGATCCAACCAGTCCATCCTAAAGGAGATCAGTCCTGGGTGTTCATTGGAAGGACTGATGTTGAAGCTGAAACTCCAATACTTTGGCCACCTGATGCAGAGAGCTGACTAATTGGAAAAGATCCTGATGCTGGGAAAGATTGAGGGCAGGAGGACAAGGGGACAACAGAAGATGAGATGGTTGGATGGCATCACCGACTTAGTGGACATGGGTTTGGGTGGACTCTGGGAGTTGGTGATGAACAGGGAGGCCTGGCGTGTTGCAGTTCATGGGGTTGCAAAGAGTTCCAAGAGACTGAACTGACTGACTGACTGAAAAACATGTGTGCCATAGATATTGGGCAGAGAACACACTTGAAGATTAGAGTTGGAAAATTTGGATATTGGGCCGGGTCACTGACTAAGAGAGGAGTCATGTTATAGGAGAGAAAGGTGATACAATGGAGACCAGAGTTGGATATCACTTGGTACTCTGTGTGCTAAAGTGTTATTGAGTGGATCAGGGTAGAATGTAGCCAGTCAGAAACATTAAAGAGATGAGTTGAATAATCAGTGGGTCAGAAACTAAGTAGGCAAATGAACAAAAGAGACAAATTGCAAAGATAAGATAGGTAATCAAAGGTTTTGTAACATGAGAAGTAAACAAAATATATCAAAATGTCTGACAAACTTTTGTTGTGCAGAAGCTTTTAAGTTTAATTAGGTCCCATTTGTTTATTTTTGCTTTTATTTCCAATATTCTGGGAGGTGGGTCATAGAGGATCCTGCAGTGATGTATGTCGGAGAGTGTTTTGCCTATGTTCTCCTCTAAAAGTTTTATAGTTTCTGGTCTTACATGTAGATCTTTAATCAATTTTGAGTTTATTTTTGTGTATGGTGTTAGAAAGTGTTCTAGTTTCGTTCTTTTACATAGCCAGCACATGGAAGCAACCTACATGTCCATCAGCAGATAAATAGATAAGAAAGCTGTGGTACATATACACAGTGGAGTATTACTCAGCCATTAAAAAGAATACATTTGAATCAGTTCTAATGAGGTGGATGGAACTGGAGCCTATTATACAGAGTGAAGTAAGCCAGAAAGAAAAACACCAATACAGTATACTAACACATATATATGGAATTTAGAAAGATGGTAACAATAACCCTGTATATAAGACAGCAAAAGAGACACTGATATATAGAACAGTCTTTTGGACTCTGTGGGAGAGGGAGAGGGTGGGATGATTTGGGAGAATGGCATTGAAAGATGTATAATATCATATATGAAATGAGTCGCCAGTCCAGGTTTGATGCACGATACTGGATGCTTGGGGCTGGTGCACTGGGACGACCCAGAGAGATGGTACAGGGAGGGGGAGAGAGGAGGGTTCAGGATGGGGAACATGTGTATACCTGTGGCAGATTCATGTTGCTGCTAAGTCGCTTCAGTCGTGTCCGACTCTGTGCGACCTCATAGACGGAAGCCCACCAGGCTCCCCCGTCCCTGGGATTCTCCAGGCAAGAACACTGGAGTGGGTTGCCATTTCCTTCTCCAATGCATGAAAGTGAAAAGTCAAAGTGAAGTCGCTCAGTCGTGTCCGACTCTTAGCGACCCCACGGACTGGAGCCTACCAGGCTCCTCCGTCCATGGGATTTTCCAGGCAAAAGTACTGGGGTGGGGGTGCCATTGCCTTCCCCGAGATTCATGTTGATATATGGCAAAACTGATACAATATTATAAAATTAAAAAATAAAAAAAGAGAGAGAAAAAAATGTCTGACAAACTAGAAAGTCAGTCATTTAGATATTTGGTCTGAAGTGTTAGTTGCTCAGTCATGTCCAACTCTTTGCAGCTCCATGGACTGTACTCCAGGTAAGAATACTGGAATGAATGAAATTCTCCAGGCAAGAATACTGGAGTGAGTAGCCATTCCCTTTTCCAGGTGATCTTCCAAGCCAGGGAGTGAACCCATGTCTCCCACATAGGGAACCTACAGGTAGATTCATTACCATCTGAGCCACCAGGGAAACACATAGATACATGGTCTGCTGCTGCTGCTGCTAAGTCGCTTCAGTCGTGTCCGACTCTGTGCGACCTCATAGACGGAAGCCCACCAGGCTCCCCCGTCCCTGGGATTCTCCAGGCAAGAACACTGGAGTGGGTTGCCATTTCCTTCTCCAATGCATGAAAGCGAAAAGTGAAAGTGAAGTCGCTCAGTCGTGTCCGACTCTTAGCGACCCCATGGACTGGAGCCTACCAGGATCCTCCGTCCATGGGATTTTCCAGGCAAAAGTACTGCTACATGGTCTGGGCATCAGTAAATAGAATTTCACTGTAGGAAGGATGGAACTTGGACAGGTCATTGGCTGTGAAACATGATTTAACTTCCTGATAACCTTTGGGAAACTTCTTAAAAATCTTCCTGTTCTAGAGGATCTTAGGAAAAAACTTATTTTAATCATCTAAATTATATATTTTTTTCATTAAAAATTAGGTCACATATAAAGGGTCATATAAAAATAAATAGGTTTAAAATAATTTCTGTCAAATGCAAACATGCACTTTTAATAAGGAGAGGATATTGGCAATGTTTTTCAAAGCCATTATAAGCAAAGACACTCAGGGCAGACCTGAGCTCTAATAAGTGGCCTTTATCTGTGATTCTCACAGACAGTTGAAGGTCTTGCTAGGTAAGCATTCTAAGCCAGGTATTACTAACTTGGTCCGTCCATTCTGAACACTCTGAAACAGTTATTGGCTGCTACATCCTTTGAATCACTTCAGCTCAACTTTTTTTTTTTTTTTTAATAGTGGAAGGAATGAATCTTGAATTTAGGAGTTGAAAACGGCAACAAAAGGATTACTCAAAAATTATTTCACCCAACTTTAAAATGAATTACTCATAGTTCACTAACAACTTAAACATGAATAAGCGGTGAATTATAAAGAATATGTAATTTGATTGTGATGCCAGTCTGAAATCTGTCTCCATCAGAGAACTGGGGTGAGCCTTAGGAAATTTGTAGCAAATGTTGTCTCTTTCCCGGTCTAGTTTGACTGTCAACACTTGCTTTCACTGGCCTGATTGGCTCCACACCGATTCTTTGTGCTCCATATATTCTGTCATCCAAGTTAGAAAACTCATGTCATTTTGAAATTGAGTTTTCAAATAAACTGCCAAGAATTCTTTGACCCTGTCTGCATAGTGTTCAAAGATCAGCATCAGACACCTTTTCCATCTCTATGTTTGACTTTCCTTTTCTCTCTTTGCTTCTTTCAGTTCAGTTTCTCTGCTCCCCTCCCTTCTTCTTCTTCCCTTATACCCACCTCTGCTTCTGATTCTGGTGGAGATGAGAGACCTAAGAGGTTCACAGAAGAAAAGTTTCACCTACTGTATTTTTAAGCTACTGGTATCTTTCTTCTGATTATAAAATTTTAGGATTATTTCTCTCTCATAATATTCCCTATGTTTTAAAAATATTTTTGCTATGTAAATATAAGACATATTCTTCAATGTACGTTACAGAAATCTCTCTCTCTGACTTGCATAGCAGTGTTGGAAAAGGAAGTCAGTGCTTCATTTTTGGTTCACAACATTCTCTAATTAAAAATGATCTTATAATTATTTTCCCTCCATTGCTCATATAGCATGGCAATTTCTAGGGAATCATATAAAAAAGATCTTCTAGTTAACTCACGATTCTATTCTTTGTCCTCATTTGTGTATCTCTAAAGTTTTCATGGTTTGAACGTAAGTTGGTATGTGGAGTATGACTCCATCCTCATGTGATTTTCAAATTCAACTGGTTACAGGAGATGCCTCACATTAAAAAAAAAAATTTACCATTTTAGGGAAAAATTCAAGCTGAGTTTATTTGAAACCAACAAAACAGTTCATCTTCACTTAGGCTATTACTTGAAAAGACAAAGCTAAATTTATAGCTAAGCAAAGGATTTTGTCTTCATGTGGAAACTTTTAGGTTGAGCCTTGATGGTATAGATCTACTGAAACTGACACAAGGGTCACTGAATAGGATCAATGTTTTCAGAAGATAGATGCTTTGATTCAGAGGTTATAGTGTAGCGGTTCTCGCACACTATTCCTGAGAAAATCGTACTCTGGTTTTCAGTCAGAGCACTTATGTGTTAGCTGTGAAATGAACAGATTGTTATACTGACTTTGAATCCTATTTGAGGCTACAGTACTAAAGAGTAGGTGTTTCTGGATTTTAAGTTACCTATTTTTCTCTTCACAGACCTGGAATCATGCCTAATGAAGTTGAGAGTACGTTGTATTCTTAGTGATTTCTTTCTAAGATTATCTTCGGCTTCCAGATTTATCCTAGATGCAGATCTCGTCTTTCCTACTTGCAGACCAAACTCGGTATAAATCCTTCTGTGAGGTTTCCCTGTGATGGACATGACACAAAATAAACGACCTGTTCACTTTTATTTCCTTTCTCGGCTTTGTTCATCTTAACTCCATTATTTCACTCTTGTGTGTATTGGCGGTGGCAGAGGTAGACGTGAAAGAAAGGGCTTTGGCTATTGAAAGGCTCTCTTTCATGTGTCCAGAAATGCATTTGAGGTTGACAATTCAAGTTTTGTAATGTTTTGACACTGAATAACACATTAGGGAAAAGTTATAAGATAAAAAATTTTCTAGTGCCAATATGCATGTATTTTAGAGGCACAAAACTCTGAGCGCATGCACAAGTCAAGGTTGAAGGTGAAGCTGCTGATACAAATGAGAACTAAATTTTTTTTTTGAATACAGCTAAAGGAACAACTGACAATAAAGACTAAAGAAAACCTATAATGAAGAGATACACTTGAACTAGTTGATCAAAAAGCCATCAGGCAGCTCGGATGCCTTTCAGATGTCTCAAAAGAAAAGTCTATAATAAGAAAATTTTCCATCCTACTATCTTTATAAAAATGTCTTCTAAATATTTTTAATACTTTAAATAAATTTCTATTTAAATATATTATTTTATTCATATTTTATATTTAGATATATTTAATATTTTATTTATATCAAAATATTTTGATACTTAAAAATAACATAAGAATAATACTGAGGTAAAAGATAAAAGAACACCATTAGGTTGTATTTTATTAAATAGTGTCACATATTAAACAACATTTAATATGCTGTTGAATTCAATATGCTAGCGTTTTGTGGAGAATTTTTGCATCCATATTCATCAGGGATAGTGACATGTAGTTTTTCTTTGTTTTTTCTTGTATCTTTTATCTGGCTTTGGTATTAGAGCAATGCCTGAGTTGAGTTGGTGGCTTGCCATTGGCTGGACTCTGCGGTAATTCATGTAGGCCTGCAGGCTCTATGTTAGATAGGACCAATAGATGGACTCTGATGTCCCCTCTCACTGAGTTGGGTTGTATGCTATGTGGCCACTGTTTAGAGTCTGGTTGGGCAGGGCTGCTCCCTCATTGGATGGTGCTCCTGATTCAATTCTTTGCTCAGGTGGGGCTACAGACAGGGCTTGGCAGTCCCATAGAGCCTTAGGGTGTATGCTCTGTGATCAGGTGGAACCATAGGCCGTATCCAAAAATAATTAGGGTGATCAAGTTGTCTTGTGACTGTACTCATTTTTGGTTGAGGTTGCTGGCCATGCTCTCTCACTGGGCAGGGTTTCTACCTGAATCTCACAGATCAGTGAACCTGGAGACCATCCTTTGCAGCTGGGCAGAACTACTGCCTAGGCTTTCTCATCAAGTGGTGGCCATAAGTTGTGCTGGATCAGGTCACACTGGCTGTCTTTAGCAGTCAGGTAGGGCTGTCGACTGGACTCTACAGCTGAGTAGTACCATAGGCAGGACTCTGAGGCTTCCCAGGATCACTGTTCAAGCTCTCTGGTTATGCAATGCCATTGGCTATGCTCACAGATGGAGTTGGCTTCTGGTTTGTCTCCCTGTCAGAGGAAGACTATAGGAGGGCCTCAGTGATACCTGGGATCTCTGGCCAGCTCTTGGTCAGGTCAGACTGAAGGCTAAACTCAGAAATTGGGTATAGTTGTGAATTTTCTTCTCTGCCTGGACACACTAGGATATGCTACAAGGCTGCTAAGCATGGCTGCATGCTTCTCAGCGGGGACAGGATTGTAGATTATGCTCAGCCATTGGGCAGGGCTTTGAACTAGCTTCCTTGCCTATGCAGGGCCATAGAACATACTCCATGGCAAATAGGGCCTGTTGGCTGGGGACCCATATCAGGCCAGACTGCCAAAACCAAGGTCCCTGAACAGAACGGAATACCAGCTTGCTTTCAGATGGTGCAGAGCAGCTGGCGGGGGTCTTTGCTAGAACAGTGCACCTTGCTACAGGCAGCCACCTGGGCTTCCATAATCTGAGCACTGGTGGCTGTAAGCTCCACCCCCTTCTCCATCTCTATGTGATTCCCAGTGGTTCAGTCCTGAAGCTTCTCCCAGTGACCCCTGACCTCAGTGTGCCGCAGTGTGAGGTGACACCTGAGTGTGCCTCCCAAGCAGTGTCCCATAATAGAGGGGAATCTGGATGTCCATCTCGGATTCTCTTTTCCCACTGGAAAAAACTGAGACTCCAGGAGATCCTCTTGGCACAAAACTGTACCAACTTTATGGAGGGGCCATGCAGTCAAGGTGAATTGCTCCTCTTACCCTTATAATACTGTTTTTGATTTCTCTGATTTCAAGGGTACTTCAGCCTTCCTCTCAGGTTCTGGGACTTTTCACAGTGGTTTCTTATCTATGAATTGGTGGTAATTCTTGTGAGGAGGACTGAAGTCAAGAACTACCTATGTTGCCATCTTGATAATGTCATCATAGTAAATACATTCTATAAGGCTGATTACTAGGTTGTGCTAATTAGTTTACATATACCATTCTCGTAATTAATTTAAGCAGATTAAATGTTATTTTAATTGCTATTTTTATGTCCAACACCTTAATTATTATCTCATTCTTATATGGTCAAGTCCAACCCCATGAAGTTTTATACTGCTTACACCTAAAAGATATGTTCAAAATGCAGCCAGTAAAAGCCCAACCATAAATCATTCCTAGTGAGTACATGCATCCAGATGTTTAAAGGCAATTAAACAAGAGCAGGTAAATAAGTACATTTTTGTAGAAGGAGTGGTATAGTGGCAAAGGTCAGATTCTAACTACCTCCATACTAATTGCTCATAAAATTTAAATGTTGAAGATATGTTTGTTAGTAGAATCTTGAAAGCAGCAGTGAATATTCATGGAAATCAATAAATTAATAAACCAATGGAGGGAAATGCCCAGGTGTCTTCTGTGGCCCCTCCACATCCTCTTTCTGCCCTTCTCTACTCTGCTGTCCATAGAGGCTGACTGTTAAGCCTCATTAAATGTCCTGTATGGCTGCTGTCTTTTGGCCAGATTAACTATGGAACATTGGGAGGAGCGCGATGGCACCCCACTCCAGTACTCTTGCCTGGAAAATCCCATGGATGGAGGAGCCTGGTAGGCTGTAGTCCGTGGGTTCACGAAGAGTCAGACACGACTGAGCGACTTCACTTTCACTTTTCACTTTCATGCATTGGAGAAGGAAATGGCAACCCACTCCAGTGTTCTTGCCTGGAGAATCCCAGGGACGGCGGAGCCTGGTGGGCTGCCGTCTATGGGGTCGCACAGAGTCGGACACGACTGAAGCGACTTAGCAGCAGCAGCAGCAGTGGGAAGAAGGAGAGGGAATCAGGGTTCTTAGTCCATAGCCCGCTTTCAGCAGAGTTGACACTGGCTGGCTGTTTTTCATAACAGAAGGTCTCAATTCCTGCAAGCCTGTCTATATGGACATAGTGGGGAAAGGACAGTTTCTTCAATAAGTGGTAGTGGGAAAACTGGGCATCAACATATAAAAACATCAAAGTATAACCTTACCTTATACCATACACAAAAATAAAATCAAAGTGGATTAAAGACTTAAGTGTGAGATCTAAAAATATAAAACTCCTTGGAGAAAACATAGAGGAGATATTTATGACATAGGTCTTGGCAATGATTTCTTCAATGTGATACCAAAAGCACAGCCCACAAAAGAAAAAAATAGACAAGCGGGACTATATCAAACTCCAAAGCTTCTGCACAGCAAAGGAAACAACAGAATTAAAAGGCATCTTATGGAGTTAGAGAAAATCTTTGCAAACTGTATATCTGATTTATAAGGAACTACTATACTTCAGTAGCAAAAAATAATAATTCAATTAAAAAATGGGCAAAGGACTTGAGCAGATATTTCTCTAAAGAAGATACACAAATGGTTAACAGGATATGAAAAGATGCTCAACATCCTTAATTATCAGGGAACTCTAAATCTAAACCACAATGTACCATCTCCTTACACCCATTAGGATGACAATTATTTTTTAAAAAAAGATAGCAAAGGTTGTACAGAAGTTGGACCTTTGCACATTGTTGTGGGAACATAGACTATAAAATGATGCAATTGCTATGGGAAATATTATTTTAGTAGTATTTACTAATATTAGAAAATAATAGCATGAAGATTCCTCAAAACATTGAAAACATAGATTTCATATGATCCAGCAACCTCACTTCTGGATATATATTCAAAATAATTGAAATCAGGATATTTAAGATATATCAGCACTCCCATTTCATTGCATAGACAATTTACAATAGTCTATCTATGGAAACAACCTAAGTACCCATCCACAGATAATGGATTAAGAAAATATGAGATGTGTACCTATAAAATTATTTATGTGTGTACATGTAATTCAGCCTTAAAAAAGGAAGAAATTCTGCCATTTGTGACAACATGGGTGAACCTGGTAAACATTATTCTAAGTTAAATAAAATAATCTTTTAATTTAAAAAATTATAAAATAAATAAAAAACAATTCTTTAATTAAACTCTCCTTAAATCACACAGTTTGAACATGCCATTTCTTTCCTGCCAAAATTCTGAAGGATACAGAAAATAATGGGCAAAATGAGTAGGAACAATCCCAATATTTCAACTTATCAGCTGTGTAAAGGTAGGCAAGTGATTCAGCTTCTTTAAATCTCACTTTTCTTATGTGTTAATGAGGATGTGTATACATGCTAAGTCACTTCAATCATGTCCAACTCTGTGACCCTGTGGACTATAGCCCACCATGCTCCTCTGTCCACAGGATTCTCCAGGCAAGAACACCGGAGTGTTCTCCAGGGGAGATTCCCTTCTCTCGGGGATCTTCTCAACCAAGGGATTGACTCCACATCTCATGTCTCCTGCATTGGCAGGTGGACTCTTTACCACTAGCATCATCTGGGAAGCCTACTAATGAGGATAATCATCCCTATTTTTGGTGGGCAAAATAACTGACCCTGCAAAATATCCACTTTCTAATCCCCACAAACTATGAACTCATGGGCAGGGTGAATTAAGGTTTCAATTGGGAGTAAAGCTGCTGATCAGGTGTAATTAAGTAAGGAGATTAGCTTGATTCATCCAGGTGGACCCAATGTAATTACAAGGATACTTAAATGTAGGAGATGAAGGCAGAAGGGTTAGTATCAAAGTGAGGTGCTTCCTGAGAGATTTGAGTTGCCAGTTCTGGTTTTCAGGTTGGGGGAAGAAGCCACAAGACAAAAACAATGGGCAGCAAGGAAGCAGATTCTCCTCAGAACCTCCAAAAGAAGTGTTTTAATACTTCTGACTTCAGAAAGGTAAGATAATTGATTTTTCTTGTTTTGAACTGTAATGTCTTAAACTGTTGTGATTTGTGCTCATTCGTTAGAGCATCAATAGAAAACTCCTACTATATGGGTTTGTTTTGAGAATTGGATGAAACAATGTAAAACGTAGTGTTTTTATGCATCAGTGCTGGAGTTAGTTAAAACTGTGTTTTGAGCCTCTTTTTCAAACTAGTAACTATCACCTTGATTGGATTACTTAATAACTCTTTTTTCATCTACATTTAAGAAGATAATGTTTAGAAATACAAAACTTTTGTCAGTTCATTCTTTATACTTTCTTATGCTTGATAAATTTCTTAGTTGGACAGAATTAGATACACTGTCTTGAGCATTAGTAAGGAAATTTGTAAAAGAAAAAAACACTTTATAATTGATTAGGAAGGATTAATGGAAACAAGGAAGAAAATTCATGCTAAAAGAATAATGTTGAACAGTGAATAGAGTTACAGCTCAACAACATTGCCTCCAGTCCTAAAGAGTTTAGAAGAGGACCACTGGGAGGAGACGGCAGAGGAACAGGGGAACGGGTAAGTATAAATGCGACAGGGAGTTGTGGGGAAACTGTATCATCTCTAGCAGCTCTTTCTTCACCATTCTGTGTAGGACTGTGGCTCAACAGAGAAAAAAAAATAAGTCGACTGTTGTCTTTTCTTCTGTGAGATAAAAGTCTCCCATTGAAAACTAACTGTACATGCTTGTCTAGCTGAATAACCCTTTTAGTGACCATGGTCTTCACAGATTCTTATGTAGACTGTGTGGACAATTGTTCCTCACCTCTGATTTCATTGGCTCAAAATAAGCATCTTGTTATCCCCAAATAGAGTGAAGTATCGATGACAGCTGAAGAAATGGAAGCTAATAGGAAAACACTGGTTCCTATCTTATTGTTAAACAGCAATGGTCGAGCACAACCTATGCTTGATAACCCCCTCACCATGTAAATAGAGGGTTAATAATCCAAATTTCTTAGGCTTGAATGAGGTAATGCATACCAGCTTCTTATCTAAGACCCGGGTGATAACAACCAGCGAAACTAAATTTCCTGTAGTTCCATAGCATTCACAAGTCAAATTTACTGTTTCTTTTTGCTTTTATAGTGAAAACAAAGTATAAAATTCAACAAGTTCCAAAGAATGGAGCATAAAGAAGTCTCCCTCCTCCCTCTGCTACCAGTTAGGTGGTTTCACTTTCAAGGGGCAACTATTTTATAGGTTCTTGTACCATATCAAAAATATTTTACATATTTATAACTACTTTCAATCGTTTCCTTGCCAATGACAGTACATCAGTTTTTGCCCTTGCCTTTGCCACCTCAGTAAAAAGAGTTCTACTTAACTACAGTTGTGAAAATGATTTGGCAACTGTGAAGTGTTTATAGTAGGAATTCTTATGAAGTCAATAGTGTTTTTTGGGGAAGTAAACTGGGCTCTAAAAGTGATTTTTATTTCCAGTAGAGTTGTCTAATATCCCAGAATAACATTAAGATTTATTTTACCTTTGGGCTGATGAAGGTATGCTCCAAAAGATAGTTCATATATTTTGATAAGAAATACATTGTGCAGTTTTGACCAGTTCTCTGTGCTGTTTTTAGACTCAGAAATAGCCCCTTCACTGTAGACTTGGCAACAAGTAAAAGCAGACAAAGCCTGTTGAATGTGCACACTTGTGATAATTGCCACACTTCAAATTATTTACATAAGACCATGTTCATTCAGATGGACTCTAATTGCCAAGCAATGAATGTAGGCTAGAGGACCCATTTTAACCAATGGCTGTAGATAGATGTTCACTCCAGGACTGGGTTGATAAGCGCACATTTCTTCCACAGTAAGCAGATGAGCAGACATGTAGGAGGTCTAAACAGCTGTCATAAATGTGGTCCCTCAGGGCCTGATTACAGGAGCTGGATGGACTTGCCTGCTGCATGCAGGTCCAACTCCTGCTTGGCTTCCCTCATTGAAATCACTATCTTTTAGGCTGGCATCCACATTTGACATCATTTATCTACATGAACAGGTGCTCCCATAAAATGAACTGCAGCAAAAGCAATGCTACGGCAGGGCTCAGTGATCTCCGACTTGATGTTTCTGTAGAGGGTATGTTAGAAGACAGGCGAGGTTTCTCTACAGTCTCAAGAAGCTGAACAGAGAAAACACAGAGAACAACGTTTTCCACTGCAGAACAGCTTTTTAAAAATCTGGAAGGTTTTATTTTGTATCACTTATTTAAAAACATACCAATTCCCCCAAATTCCTTTAATATCCTATATTTCATGGTGTCTGAATTTGTGTCAGCATGATATTTGGTATAGCATTAAAACAAAATAACAACTGGTGGACTGTATTTCAATAAGCTTATGGTGTGGCCAAGAGGACAAAGGCGAGACTGGAGCAGGATAAAATGAGATTTTTCCCAATGAAAAGCAACATATTTAATTCAGATCAAATGTTTTTGGAGCTCACAGTATTGCCAAAGTACTGAGGTGACTACTGAAGACAAAAATCTCTGGAAAAGTCTAGGAAATTGGGACATAAGTTTAAAAAAAGAATTGTAGAATTTACCTAATAATACAGAATGGCAATAATTTATATGCCTGACCATCAGGACTTCAGACTAGTCCAACTCTCACTTGGTTTTCAATCCAGGAAGACTTCTATATTTTAATTTTTACACAGGTGAAATCACTTTAAACTTTTTGTTCAAAACTTCAGAATTTGACGACTGAATAACCTGTGTAGAGGTGAAGACTTGTCCAATCCAAAGCAAATCCTGTTCATCTCATCAACTTAAAAGGCCATATCACATCAAACTCTTAATAAGACAATGCCATACTTTAGGGGTAAGGGACACTTAGAAAGTCAGTATGATAATTTTGTATCACCACATCCTCACTGTCAGTTATTGAAATATCATCTCTTAGCAGGTGGGAAATAAAAAGGAATTCTTTACAAATAAATCCCACATTTAAAATGTATAGTTTTTAGATTACCAAGTGGTTGGATTCTACTTTATTTTTACTAAAGAAACTGATTTTTAAAAAATACTTTGTATAAATCAAATATCTAGATATAACAACCCCCTCCCAACATTTTTCAAAGACAATTGGCATGATAAGTTACATAATACAAATCTTTTGTTTCAGAATTTTTATCTTGTGGTATGGTTATACATTCCTTAAATTCATCCTTTCTCCTAAAGAAGTATTAGCTAAATCTCTCTTTACAATACTTGTCCCTACTTAAAATAAACAAAGAGATTAAAGTTGTTGTATACAGCACAGTTATGCTATTTTACAAGAAAAGAATTTTTGATGAACAGCAAAATAATTTCATAGTGTTAATATCTGATCTTAGCATGTAAATACCCTTAGAATGAGAGCAAGTACATGGACACCCAGAAGCATGGAGTCACAAGAATGGAACGACTTCTTCAGTTATCTACTAATGATAGTATTTCGGTCTTAAAAATCGCACACTGTCCTGTTGAATCAGCCTCAACTGGGACAGTATATTTTATACTCATGCATTTATGGGGGAAGAGAGATGATGAAAAAGGTGAGATACAGTTTAATGTCTGCTTTCTGGAAGGTGAAAATAGAATCTGCTTTAAAGATTTATCCCAGAGTGCAGCCTGTTCCCATTTTCTCTGTGAATTCTTCCTGATAATATATATCCTCTTTTGATTTGGAGAAGAACTGACAAGCTTGTATTTATTTTCATGTCTCTGAGCAAGCTCAGTTAGTGGCCTCTTATGGGTACAAACTAAAAGCAATTTAGTATGTTTAGGTGACTTGTTATATAGTTGATCAGGAGAAGTCATCACTAGGAAAGGAAAAGCTGTATATTCAGTGAACATCTTTTCATCATAGTCACTCTATTTATGGACTAAAATAACAATGAGATTGCTTTACACTGGAGATCTGTCTCTGGTATATTATGATCTTAATGTCATCACAGACCTGAAACTTTATATATCTAACTATATTTTCTTCTTTTTCCAACTCTGTAGTATTTTCATGGGAACAAAAAATGATTAAAATTCTGATTATTAATATGAACAAAACAAAAAAGTACATCTTCAAAATTAAAATTCAGAGAGAAATTGAATCCCATAACAGAGTATTCATTTATATTCAAAGAATGCTAATAATCTTCGGTCTTTGTGCATGAGATCTAAAATTCAATCAGTATATCACCTTAACAGCAGAATCCAAAACTGAATAAGCAAAGTAGATTTTTTTTTTCCAGGATAACCACTTGCTGCTATTGATCAAAGGTTGATCTAGGTTGATATACTATTGACAAGCTGCAGATGGGATTTTATAGATTTATCAATGTAAATGTAATTTACCAAATGTTTTTGTAATGTTTTCTGTTAGCTATCACTCTTACTTATAACATGAACAAACACAGCAACTGTTCTTTCTTCTGCTGTGATAATCACACTCCAAAGAATGAGCAGCTTTAGGCAAGGAGGTGATTCACTTCTTTATTTGCCAGACAAATTCAACTCATTTGCTATATGAAGTATATGGGTACTTCCCACCCTGCTGCTTACCTAAATCCAGCTTCATGGCCATCCACGTTTAATATTAGTTTCAGGTTTGGGATTTTAAGACATTTCAGATATAAAAGTATCAAAACTATAGTGATGCCAGAAAATATTACTTTTATTTGTGCTGTGGACATAAAAAAAACTATATGAAAAACTTGATTTATAGTTCTTGACTTCTGAATTTAGGATTTTCACATGATCAGATCAGATCAGTCGCTCAGTCATGTCCGACTCTTTGTGACCCCATGAACTGCAGCACGCCAGGCCTCCCTGTTCATCATCAACTCCCGGAGGTCACTCAGACTCACATCCATTGAGTCAGTGATGCCATCCAGCCATCTCATCCTCTGACGTCCCCTTCTCCTCCTGCCCTCAATCCCTCCCAGCATCAGAGTCTTCTCCAATGAGTCAACTCTTCGCATGAGGTGGCCAAAATACTGGAGTTTCAGCTTTAGCATCATTCCTTCCAAAGAAATCCCAGGGCTGATCTCCTTCAGAATGGACTGGTTGGATCTCCTTGCAGTCCAAGGGACTCTCAAGAGTCTTCTCCAACACCACAGTTCAAAAGCATCAATTCTTCGGCTCTCAGCCTTCTTCACAGTCCAGCTCTCACATCCATACATGACCACAGGAAAGACCATAGCCTTGACTAGATGATACAATAGATTCAAATACATGATTACATTTATCATGTAAAAATTTGAACTTCTTTTTTTTTTTTAAAGAGCTCAGTATGCATGTGTGTGTGCTCAGTCATGTCCAACTCTTTGCAACCCCATGGGCTTTCATACCTATAAAGTAGCAGATGAAAGAAAAATTTTGGCTTAAGTACCATAACATTAAATTTACCTTTTTGCCTCTTATATAGGAAATCATGAGTAAGATACACTCTGCCTAAGCAATCTTAAGCTTTACTTAGGTCTCAGTTGAGAATTGTATCAATTTGGACCAAAAACCTAAGCAAAACTTTTCAAACAAAGAGAACCTACTTTAATATTTAGGGTCACTTATAAAGTTTGAGGTATAGTCAAGTAATAGTGAATTTGTGAATGAGGATATAGAATGTCTCAGTATTGTTGTTGGTTGTTCAGCTACTAAGTCATGTCCAACTCTTTGAGACCCCATGGACTACAGCATGCCAGGCTTCCCTATCCATAACCAGCTCCCAGAGCTTACTCAAACTCATGTTCATTGAGTCAGTGAGGTCAGCCAACCATCTCATCCTCTGTTATCCCCTTCTCTTTCTCCCTTCAATCTTACCCAGGATTAGGATCTTTTTTCCAGTGAGTCAGGTCTTTGCATCAGGTGGCCAAAGTAATGGAGCTTCAGCTTTAGTATCAGTCCTTCCAATGAATACTACTACTAAGTCACTTCAGTCGTATCCAACCCTGTGCGACCCCATAGACAGAAGTCCACCAGGCTCCTCCGTCCCTGGGATTCTTCAGGCAAGAACACTGGAGTGGGTTGCCATTTCCCTCTCCAATATTGAGGGTTAATTTCCCTTAGGATGGACTGGTTTGATATCCTTGCAGTCCTAGGGATTCTCAAGAGTCTTCTCTATTCTCTAGCACCACAATTTGAAATCATCAGTTCTTGGATACTCAGCCTTCTTTATGATCAAACTCTCACATTTGTACATGACTACTGGAAAACCATAGCTTTGACTATACAGACCTAAATTTAATGAAATATATTATCTTTATTATCAAAAGTAGCTATATTAGAAGCAGTCTAGGAAGGAGAAGGCAATGGCACCCCACTCCAGTACTCTTGCCTGGAGAATCCCATGGACGGAGGAGCCTGGTGGGCTCCAGTCCATGGGGTCGCTAAGAGTCGGACACGACTGAGCAACTTCACTTTCACTTTTCACTTTCATGCATTGGAGAAGGAAATGGCAACCCACTCCAGTGTTCTTGCCTGGAGAATCCCAGGGACGGGGGAGCCTGGTAGGCTGCCGTCTATGGGATCGCACAGAGTCGGACACGACTGAAGCGACTTAGCAGCAGCAGCAGGAAGGACATAATTTTTGATATGTAGGTTTTATAGTTAATAATTGTTCTCTAATCATTACAGATAAATGCTAGCTAAAGCCATCCCCACCCCAAGGAAACATTAGATAATTTTAATTAACATAGAAAATATGAAAAGTAAGATGTTATGTGCTGTAACTCATGACCTGTAAATAAGATTCATAGGGATGAATTACATCTGCCTTTGAGACAAATTACTGAAAACATGGATCTGAGCTTAGAAAATATGAAACTTGATAGATTAGTAATCAAATCATTTAAAGTTATTTAATATTAATGAGAAAATTTTCCTTTTTCCAATTTAGCAAGAAATTTTAATATAGGACACAATTATGATGGTTAATATAACATTCCCTTTTAGCTGGAATGGAATAATCAGTTGGAAAAACTTTATGATTCTTATCAACCTAATTTATTAGCTTATTTCATATGGCACAATTTTGAAATGATTCTTAAAAGGTTAGGTGCTTATATATGTGATTTTTTTAATTATTAAGATTGCTACAGCCATATGAAGGAGACTGTAGTTGAGGGAGATTCTCTGCCACTACACAAGAAGAAAAGAGCATTTTATGAGAAAAATTGTATCAGGTTTCCAGTCCATTAATTAATGTAATCCTCAGTTTCAACATTAGACATTATTGCATTGTTGTGTATTGCTCTAGTATTCCATAGAAGAGTTTGGGGTTTACCACAAAAGTTCCAGGACAGGATCAATCAAGCATCTACCTTTTGGGTAGTAAACTTTTAAGTAAACTAAGACTATATATATATATATATATATATATATATATATATATATTCCCATCCTATCGAGAATCTTAAAGTCTGGCTTACTATAGTGGTTTCAGAATTTTTGTGAAACATCATGAGCAGATTTCATACTGAGAAAGCATAGCAACTGTGGGTAATTGATCAAATCCCATAGTGTGATAGTTTCCTTATAAAATTCCTTCACTCACGAAACTGATTATAAAGTTAGATTTTATTTTCCGCTTTTAAGTGATTTAATTATTTAAAACATTTAAAGAAGGTACAATATTGATAAGTTAGTTTCAAACAAACAAACAAAAAAAAACCCAGAAACTAAAAAACTAAATACATTCTCTTTGAGATCTGGTCATTTTCAGTGTTAAATGCCAGTTCAACCTTGGGTATTCTAAATACTGAGAATTTACATAAAGAATGAGAACAAAAATCTCTCTCATTTCTCTTATTAAATATGTGTAACTTGATTTTCCAGTCAATTAGTATTAATTTTTAAGAGCATTTAAAAATAGACCTGGAAATAATTAAGTCATATGTTTGACAGTACAACTCATTACAAAGAAACTGAGAAAGTATGCCTTAAGCATCTTCATCATGAGCATAAGCAGCATATCTTGTTAATTTGATTTGAATATAGTTTATAAAGCAAGCCATTATTCAAAAGTTTGAAAAATAAAGTTGGAATTTTGAATAGTTCTTGCTGAGTTGCCTTTAAAGTTCAATATTTAACATATATATTTTTTCTTGATCTTATATTATCATCTAGGAAACACATTTTCCCAAAGGGTGGAGGATAGAAGACCCTCCCCAGCATCCCCATTGTTGCAGCACCCCTCACTGGAGTGTGCACATGTTGATTTCTAGAACATAATATTGTATGGTTTCTATATGAATGTTGCTTTTCACTTTTCTGCAGGCAGCATACAGAAGTATCATATGTCCAGGCACTTAGTAACTACCATCTAGATGCATAGGTTGTATCTTTTATAGTAAATAACAGAAACAGAAGCCATGAAGTTGCTTCCCTTGCTTTAGCACCTGGAATAAATATTATTTATAATTTTGAGAGAAGAAATGCATCTTAGTGTAGAAATACAAATAGCAGAGGGCCACACATACTGCTTGGACAGTGATCCAAGCATTTAGGGTGTGAACTAAAAAGTCATGTTTAATCTGGGTCTGACCCTTCATCCTGCAGTTGCACAATCCTACTAAGGTCCTCTTAGTAGGAAAAATGTGGAGTCATTTCATTTCATTTCTTCAAGGATAGAACAGTTAGAGGCAAAAGGGATTTTGCTGATTGCTCTAAGGATGTGGGTTCCATCTAGTTGAGGGGCTTACTCAATTTGAGTCCAAACACACATGTGATCCACAAGCTAAATGTTCATGTTTATAAAGCAAAGTTAAATACATCCAGTCGGAATTTTGAGCAGTTAGGTATTTAGGAACAGTAATCCCAAGTAAGTAAACTTCAAATAGGACTGGATAACAGATCTGAGGTCATCCCAGACTGCAGCTTGTAATATGGATCAGTGAACCAGAACCTTTTTAAGGCTAAAAGTGTCCAATTGCCTCCTGTTTAAGTTCATGAAGCCATGAAAGGGGCTGCCTATCCATGAAGGACTGGATATGCTCATAGGGAACCATAGTTGCAAGCTTTTTGTGAGATTCTGCCTAATTCCTTATCCTGGCAAACGTTTTTCACTGATAGGTAGAAATACTTTGCTCCCATTAGCAGGTTCAGACCAGTTTTGTCTCTGGAAAGAATCCTGAATTTTGACAGTAAACAGGAAAGCCAGCTAAGACTTAAAATTAAGTTATCCATACCCCAAGTCAATCTTCTTCTTTATTTAAAACTGTATTGGACTTGTGATTTATGTAGTAGATCTCCATTTCATGTTGTCTCTAGCTTTCAGATAGCTGTGT
Organism: Tragelaphus eurycerus; assembly: GCA_935064755.1. Lineage (NCBI taxonomy): Eukaryota > Metazoa > Chordata > Mammalia > Artiodactyla > Bovidae > Tragelaphus > Tragelaphus eurycerus. The sequence goes on along the minus strand of CAKXYN010000097.1, from coordinate 62,388 downwards.
TTTCCCTAGTGACAAAATTTGTCTTGACTTTTGACCAATATTTCATCCTTTATAGGACCAAGCCCTTGTCTAAATTAGAAATCAAGACACATATCTTTAAATTTCAGTGCAGTGGTGAGAATTTAACAGAGCTTAAAGATGCAGGTATTGTGTTGAGTATCATCAGTTGGCATCAAACTTTCCATAAGAGGAATGTCAGTCAGTGCATTAATTTGGTGTATGTTTGGATGTTGTATATGGTCTATCAGTGTGGAGCTTCTCTTGGTTTCTGTACCACCCTCAGCATCAGTGTTCCATTTCATGGCTTGTCCCATTGGCTGCAGACCATTGTGATGAATCAGGCATTTAATTGTACTATGTGCTATTATTTCCTTTTTATATAAAGCTGAGGATGGTCCTCTCAGAAATAACAAGAGACCAATATTTGTGTGGCCTAATGAAAAATGGAATTTACTACGCTTCTATTCATAAAATCTTCTCTTGTTTAGTCAACAAATGCATGCTATGCTAAATCACTTCAGTCGTGTCCAACTCTGTGCGACCCCATAGACGGTAGCCCAACTGGCTTCCCCATCCCTGGGATTCTCCATGCAAGAACACTGGAGTGGGTTGCCACTTCCTTCTCCAGTGCATGAAAGTGAAAAGTGAAAGGGAAGTCACTCAGTCGCATCCAACTCGTAGCGACCCCATGGACTGCAGCCTACCAGGCTCCTCCATCCTTGGGACTCTCCAGGCAAGAGTACTGGAGTGGCTTGCCATTGCCTTCTCCGCAACAAATACATATTGAAAACCAATTGTATTATAGATGAAAGGGATGGAAAAGTGAGTTTGGAGACATTACTATTTGTAAACAATTTATGTTATTGTGGAATAAGCTTAGAAATAATTATAATATGACAAGTGTTTATAAAGTTGGTAAATACATGTTATGTAGTGGCAAAGGAGGTTACCAGTTTATGCTGGAGGGGCCGGTGCTAACAAATGTTAATTATTTTGCCACTTCTGCTCAGTGTGGCTTGCTATTCAGGATAACAAATGAATTAAAGAACTCCTCCATGACAGGACACACTTCTTTCTATATCTAAAACCTATTATCTTGCCACATTCTAAAAGGCATTTCAAATTTTCTAAAATTACATGCAAGGTTCTTGCTATGCTTGTGATATTCTAATAATCTTCTCAATTTTAAATATACCTTTATCAAATGCAATTTCCATGCTGTCTGATATTTTTGAGACTATAGTCAACTCTAATAAGATATTTATAGAAAACAACCTGATGAACTTTTGCATATTTTAGTCACTCTGTTCAACTTTAAACAATATTTCCATGACACCCTGAAGACATTTATCAGCACAGTACATTCTGAATCAAGTTGATACAGCAGTTTTCTCCTAACCTTTTCAAAATTGCCTTATTTCTTTAAAAAAGTTTTCTTGCACTTCAAGAGATAGCCAACTATGTGAAGTCATCTTGCAAGCAGACTGAAAGCACCATTCTAAGCAAGGAGCCTGGTAACCTGAGTTAATTGGATGCCCATTCTGAGAACTCTGTATAGTGAGATGTGTTAATTGCCTTGCTTTATCACAATATAATGGTGCAATTAACTTGTATCACCACTATGGGCTATTTGTTAGCACATATTTTATTTCAAACATATCAATACCCACAAAGACCAGCACACATTCTGTCTAGAAAGTATTGACATATAATTGTGCTGAAATATGCTTTTTAGTGGATATTCAACCTCTACTGACCATGATCTTTTAAAAATGTTCTCAGCATGAAGAGAAAGAAAGGAAAATGACTCTCTTGAAAAATTTAACTCATTTACATACTTTTTCCTTGCTCAGCAAATTTACATTTATGATCCTAGTTCAGCAAGCATTTCCCACCCCCCTCTTTTGGCATGCTTGTCTTCAAGCTCCTGCACAGCTTTCCTTCTTTACAAGTTAGTGGTATCCAGGTAATTAGTTAGGGACCTTGTTATAATCCCAGTGTCCTGAATATCATATCTCTGAAAAAAACAGAGAAAATAAGTCTACCCTGAACTTGTTCCTTCATATGGGGAGAAAATGTCTGCATATTCACTACAACCAATAAAATCTGCCATGATTGTCATGGAAGCAAGAAGGATAAGGGCCAAAAGGATTGTTACCATAATGTTCTTTTTGTTTTGAAAAATGTGGGGTTGATAGCAGCGCTAAGGATAGTAACAGCATATTTGAAGTTAGCGTTTTCTTGATGCTCCAGATGTGAAGGGAGAGTCTGCATGCATACATGCACACTCTTGTATCTTCATGGTTCTGAAAAAAGCAATTCAATTTAAGCAAGTGTATTATGCATTTCCCTTCTCCTGGCAAAATCGCTATGATTTAATATAATTATGTTGCTATCCACAAGTGAGCACCTCCATCTGTTTTCCATAATGGATTCAGCAAATAGTCTTGGATGGGTAAAGGATCTCAAGAACTGCCCCACAGATAAACCTTTCCTGATGTCTGCAAATATCCAGGTGTAAGGCACTTGCTATCTCCTTTCATCAGTAATAAATTCACAAATCCTTACCTTTCAGGCAATTTAAATTCAACTTTTAGGGACCCATAATTTTTTGAAGTTACTTGGTCAATTTTTCTTGGTTTTCAAAGAAATGTTAAATTGTGCTTTTTCTGTGATTCCCTGGCTGCTTTACCCAGTGTAAGTTTTGTCTTCTGTGTTGTACTGGAAAGGCATGTGTTAGATTAATTCTTTCATTTCATCCTTATCTGTATGACATTCCATAACATGGAGCCCTGAGAAGGGCAGTGCTATATAGATGATGGTAGAATAAAAGAAGACCTCCTTCGAAAGTAGGTAAGTTCATTAAATGTGAATTCTGAAAGCCATCATGTAATTTCATCCTGATATAAATAAATGTAAGGAAGAGAAATAATTTTCCCCACTATCATACTTAGTCACAAAGAGTACATAATTTCATGCTGAGTTGTATTTGTATCTGCCCATAAGTACTTGTGCCAGTAAAATACTCCATTTTTCAGTAACAACCTCACTACCAATCAGAACTGTAATGGTGTGTGTAATTAATGAACTTGAATTGAGATATTAAGTGGTTTTGGAATAAAATGAATTAATTATGGTGAATAATTCATTTTTCCCAATACAACAGTTGTATCTTTTGTGCAAGAAATTTACAAAAGATATGCCTATTTCTATGTTAAAGGATTCCTGTAAGGAAATAAAATTTTCCTCTCAAGAATAAGTGGCTTCTGTCAGCTCTTTCCTTGGCTTTTCCAGGAGGCAGAGAAACAAGCCAATGAGAGGTGAAGAAAATTACTGAGCTTTTGATCTGTAAAATTTAGCCACTGTCCATATTAATGCCACACACTACATCTGCTTTTGTCTTTTTCAATAATGGTTGACAATTAGAGGATTTTGATTTCCTGGAATCTCTAACACTAAGATCAAGAGATTTAAGATGGATGTAGATAGTGTTTTATAATTTATAATAAAATATTATATGTTATGTAATATATACATTATATACATATAATCTCTAATATATACATATGTATTTGTATGGTCTCATGGCTGAGAAATGTTAAATGACTGAATAGCATCTTGATCTATCAAACATGTTGGACTGAATATATAGTACACAGTATATTTGTATGGTCTCAGAAGTGGGCTGAGTGGCTGGATATTTATGACCCTCTCACTGATATACAAGCCTTCTGCAGTCAGTTTTCTATCTGTAGCACAAATTGCATCAAGTATGCTTAAGAAGCAGCTTCCTCAGATGCATGCACAATTATGATAAAATATTCTGTGGGATAAAAGAGATGTTACATAGAAAATGTGTGTATATTAATGTCCTACCTTAGTCAATACAAGTTAATAGATGTCAGCATACTAAGTAAACCCCTGGAGGAAGGAATGGCAACCCACTCCAGTATTCTTGCCTGGAGAATTCTATGGACAGAGGAACCTGGCAGGCTACAGCCCATTGGGTTGCACATGCTTAATATATGGGCAGTTTATTTTTGATAATTTTTAACATTGTCTCCTACTTTGATTTTTGTTTTCAATTCACATTATTTTGCTTTTCAATTGAACATCTCTTTGTTAGATTCATGACCCTCTGCCATTGTTTTCATTTTACCTCAGTAAAAAACATTAATATTTCCAAAATAATTAATAATGTACTACAATACCAGAATCATATGTATTAAATTCACAGATTCTTTAAAAGTATATTGTTCGCCATTAAACAATAAGACAAGAAATAAACAAATAACATAAAGGATAATCAGAATTTTAGCATTTAATACTCATTTGGCTCATGAGATGATTGTTTATACATGCTTTTGGTACATAGACCTGAGTTTACTTTAGAATATGTAGCTGCCTAGTTTTGTTATCCAAATTAATATCTTTTCAATATATTCAATGTGTAACTAAATAAAAAACTGATACCCAAGTTACCATCTTTTAACCTTTTCTTGGCCTAAGATGGAGTTATTCTTTGCTATAGTATTTGATTCCTTTAAATTTCTTTTTAATGCATTCAACTCCTTATCTCTTTTATTCTAAAATATTTCTTTTAAAACTTACTTTTTTGCCTCCTTCTAAAGAAAATATCCTCTTTAGTATATACTTTTTCTTAACTTATTTGAAAGATATTGGTAAAGGAATTCTTTATATATTTTTTTCTCCCTGGAAATTCTGATCATCTACTTTTCTTCATTAAGACAAAGTCTATTTTTCATCTCCGCTGTGGGTCCTTGAAGAAGGGGGAGTGTTTGCTGAAGGTTGATGCCTACATGTTCTATTGATTCCACTCTGTAATATCTCTCATCTGTCTCCTCCTTTCCATTTCCAAAGCTTGTTCTCTAAACTATCACACAAATTAAGATGTCAGCTTTCCAGACTCTTATCTCCCACTTCCATATTATTACATTCTGACATACAAATAATCTTTTGAAAATACATATACGTTTTCATCAATTTTTTTTTTAAATTACATTTTCAGAATAAAATCAAAACTCTTAAATGTCACATGTAGTAATCTTTATTATTTTGCATTTGGTTTATTTTTTTTCAAAATTAATTTCTTCTATCAGTTTTAACTCTGCACTCATCCCTGTGGATTCTTTGCACTTTCCTGCAGTGATTTCAGCAGCCATCTTTTGTGTGGTATGGTCTCATTCTGACATCCTCCTGCCCTTCATGTGCACGCCTAGCACATGGGAAGCCTTTAACAATGAGTCTCTTAACTGCATATGGCTTTCCCAGGTGTATTATATTTATATATACTTGAATTCTTCTTCTTAAGCAGCAAGCCTTACAGAGACAGAATCTGCACATGAATCATCTTTGTATATTGCTGGTATGGTGCTTTGCACTTAATGAGCCCTTAATAATGACTCAATGAATAAAAATGAAATGGTTAATTAGGTGATACATAATGTTCTGGAGTGATCTATACCTAGAGTGGCCAATAGGTCAGAAACAAAATACTTATATTGGGCTTCCTATGGTTAACTTTTTCAGAAAAGTTTACCATAGGAAGGATTGCTAATAAGTTTCCTCAAGGAGATTAGTCTCATTGAGAAGACTAGGTAAAGTGTGATTTAGGAACAAATAATAAAATGCAATATAGTAGGGTTCAGTAAAGATGTAGAACATAAATGTCACACACATATGGAGGAAGAGGGAATATTCTGAGGAAGAGTAAAGGCCACACACAGTTGAATGTTGAATAATGTAGAACTGATAGAATATGAATAGGCAGAGAAGTGAGAATGACCTTTTGAATTGAGTTCTGTTTAGTAATGTCTTCAGTGAGGGAAAAATAAGAGCCCAAACCAAAAATGCATAATGTGTAGTAGGTTAAATGCTCTCTTCCATAGATTCCTAGATTTAATCTCAGAAATAGAAATTATTCAGGGGTGTTGCTGGATCTGAATAAATATCAAAGCAACTCTGTATACTTCCCTCTGCTAAAGCTGCTTTCAAGACTCTAGAAGTTCCACACAGGAGAGATGTTCACTCTTTTTGATAGTAAAATCAAAATTCTAGAGTTAGCATTTTTATGTCACTTCATTTTACAAACAACAATTCAAACTAGGCGTTGACTAATCTTTGTAGAAGAGTCAATAGAAACAACCACTTTTAGCAACAATAGACTATTGTTATTTTACCCAACAAGCTTAGGAATTATTCTAGCAGCTCATTACCTTTGTGACTGGCCCATACGTTTAAAACATTAGTGCTGTATAATTTCTAAATGGTATTAATAACATAGCACATGAATAATTACATTTACTATACTTACTGCCGTCTGTGGGGTTGCACAGAGTTGGACACGACTGAAGTGACTTAGCAGCAGTAGCAGCAGCACTTAATATTTTAAGCAAATATTCATGATCCTCAAGGAGACTATGTACTTAAAGAGCTAAAGAAAATAAGTGAAGTTTCTGCGATTTGATTAACTGACACCTCTAAGGACCTGACCTGTTCACCTGATGAAATGCTAACTATGCAAAGGTGAAAACATATAAGAGAATAATTATCATTACCTGGAATTAATCCAAGAAAAAGTTCACTATATTAAAGGTACCTTCAACAGTTTGCCAAAGGATCCAAGTTAAAGATTTTCTTTTAATTCCCTGATGCCTCAGAAGGTAAAGAATCCACCTGCAATGTAGGAGACCCGGGTTCTATCCTTGAGTCAGGAAGATCCCCTGGATAAGAGAATGGCTACCTACTTCAGTACTCTTGCCTGAAGAATTCCATGGACACAGGAGCCTGGCAGACTACAGTCCATGGGGTCACAAAGAGTCTGACATGACTAACAAACACTTTAATTATTAATTTTAATATATTCCAGTTAATAATTGTAGTTCCTCTAATGACATAATAGCAAAATTTTTACATTGAGAAGTCATTGAAAGAGACTAGAGAAATCTTGTCTGTTTACAAATTTTCATAGGGTGCAGACTTACACAGCTTTATTTACTCTTAAATTTTGCCTTTTGTATTGTTCTTTTATTATTACTTTTTTTTTTTTTTTTTTTTTTTTAATTTAAGGAGTGTTCCTCTTGCTCCACTGTTATATGTCCAGATCTAGAAACCTTCCAGGTCCCAGCGGAAGTTTCACTCAACCCTAAATACTTTAGTGTTCTTCTTGGTTGGAAGTCATCTTTCTCCTTCCAAAGTCTTCATACTTGACATTTCCTCTTAGGTTCTGTATACTTATCATTTGCCATCATTCTTGACTATATTAATTGCATTTTTTTATTTATAAAAAATTATAATATCTAATGTGAAACTTTTTGCTTTTGATGAATGTCCTATGATTATGTAACAAATCAATATAAGAGAAAGCTGGGTGAAGAGTACATAGGAACTTTCTATTCTATTTTTGCAACTCTTTGAGTTCAGCTTTTAAAAATCTTTTTAATAGAACACATGGTTAGTTATACTTGAGCAGAATGTTTGAGGTCAACCAAGTGATGGTGTTATGTAATTTTAAGTCTGTGAAAATGCAGAAACAAGAGGATAAATAATAGATCTCAGACCAGAGCCTTTGTCAGCTTTCCCTGAACCTGTAAAATAAAGGTGGAGCTGATAAAAACTTCTAAAACGCTACAAAAGATAGAGATCCCTCATTTCAATATTTTTGTCAATCCACAACCTCCTTGAGGTCATTTGCTGACCAACAGTCCTTTCCCAAGTATATTTTTTTTCTTTCAGACCAAATTTAGGCTACTGAAATCTTTGAGAGAAAAATGAATATATATGAATAAATTGTTATGGAGAACAAAAAAGAATTTTGTTTTAATGAAACTCCATATCTTTGCCTTAACTTTTCTTTGTAATGTCTATACAAAGGGAAAGGATAATTTTTTTAAATGATTGATTAACTAATTCAGAGTCTAAAGAATAAAGACATTTACTACTTCCAGATACAGTGACCAAAAAAAATCTGACATCTGTGGTTGATCCATTCATTAAAAGAAGACAATCTGTGCAGCCCATTTCTGTAACTCTTTTGCAGACTGGCTAAACTTTTCATTCTCATAAAATTGTAGATGGGCTGTTTGGTTTATTGGTAATTGCTCCACAAGCAGAATGGTCCTATGTTTGCCAGTCCACAAACTCCATAGATGTTTATCCACTCACTGCAGTGCCAGCCTGCTGCATTATTTCAGCAAGCAACGTTTCCTTGATGAAAAAAGAGCAGCTGCTCACTCAAAATAAACTTGCTTCTGTTTATGCTGTCAGCAGAAAGCTGTTTTAAAAAATCATTAGATGTGTCATGCTGTTGCAGTATGTTAAATTGTGAAACTAAAGAAACATTCCTGAAAGATAAGCACCATGTTACCTCCATGCCTTCATCAGAGTGTTTCTATCTTCCTTCTGAATTATTCAAATACAGAGAAGACGGGTGATGTCAGGCATTAAGACACAATGTTAATGATGCCAAGATGATGGCTTGAAGCTTCTTCGAGGTTAGTGAGCTATAGACAAAGGAAAATATGTAGAAAATACTACAATAAGATCAGATGACCTTACTGATGCTGGCTGTACCAACGATAATCTCTATGGCCTGGGATATGTCTCTGGATTCATCTGAGCTGCATTTTTAATGTAATTTAAATGCTCTCTTAAGGACATCACATGTTATCATGTGATGTTGCTTGTTAAAATTTTTATCAGTTTTGAAAATATGCGTGACTGATATAAATGTATTCTGACCTTTTTTAAATTACCAAAAGCTCTGTTTTACTAAAACAGCCAATAAAGATATCTTTAAGAGTGACGCATTTACTTTGTCAAGCTAAAACATCTAGAAGTAGACTGAATTTTTTCCACCAGTTATCAATGGTAAAATATGGTGATGTTTGTTGTTTAGTTGCCAAGTCATGGCCCACTCTTTGTGACCCTATGTACTGTAGCCCACCAGGCTCATCTGTCCATGGGATTTCTCGGGCAAGAATACTGGAGTAGCTTGCCATTTCCTTCTCCAGAGGATCTTCCCAACCCGGTGATTGAACCCATGTCTTCTGTTTGACAGGTGGATTCCTCACCACTAAGCCATCACCAAACTGGGCTTCCCAGTTGGCACTAGTGATAAATAATCCACCTGCAATGCAAGAGATACAGTTTCAATCCCTGGATTGGGAAGATTCCCTGGAGGAGGGCGTGGCAACCCACTCCAGTATTCTTGCCAGGAAATTCCATGAACAAAAGAACCTGGCAGGCTACAGTCCATAGGATTGCAAAGAGTTGGACACAACTGGAGCAACTGAACACATACACATCACCATACTGCTAGTGTGGTATTCATTAGAATATTGGATTTTTTTCATTAGGATGCTATATGACCTAATCGAGAGCATCAGAAATAATCATCTAAAAGAAAACAAGTAGAAAAGTGACTTATGTGTTTCTTTCCCAACTTTTGTGAAATAAAAATATGTTTATTATATATATATAAACATATATACATACATGCACAAAAATGTAGAGTAAGATATTACCAAACTATTTAAAAGCTGTTTTACTTTGGAAGAGAGAATTATATGGGAGCTCTCCATTTTATGTTTTATACTTTCATAATATTTGAAGATTTATAGTTCTTTTTCATAGCCTTTGCTTTATTAAGTCCTCTTAATAGCCCCAAGAACTTAAAATACTACACCAAGGACAAAAAGATCTTAAGGTGAAGCCAATGTGGGCTGTTAATCCAAATATAGTATTGGGTTAGGATTCTGGAGATTAGGTACTGAATATGCTGCCTATACAAACCAATTATCTGGAGATAATTCCTCATTTGTCCCCATGAACAGTAACACCTGAGCAACACATGGATCAGGACCTCCTGGTGGTTGTACTTCAAGACATTCCATGGTAAAGCTGTAACATCTCGTCATTAGATCACCACCACCATCTATGTTTTCAGAGTCATTGAAATTCCACTTAAACTTGACTCTCAAAAAGGACTCCTTCTCCTGTAATTTCTCCAACTCCGCTCTCTGTAGAGTATAAGTCTTTTTCTAACCCAAGTTTCCATAATTTGCACACCGATTTTTTTCAAGGATGCCTACATTGTTGTTGACTCCATCCAGCCCCAGGTCATTTCCTAAAAGGTTCAGATTAACCAGGCTTTAACTGCTTCTGAGAACTGACATGATATGCTGGCAGCAATCAGGCATCAAATTGCATTTCTCCAACCTAAGTGTCTCCACACAATTTGGACATTTTTGAACCCTGCACCGCTCTTCCATCTTCCTGAACATCATTTTCCCTATCATCCAAAATTTTCACATGATTGCACTTGAGGGCACGAGCAAACTCCTGACAGCACTTGGTTGTGAAAGAACAGTCTGGCAAGTCCAAGTTCGGCAGGTTGTGATCTGGACGGCTCAGTGTATCTCACAGAAACTTAACTCCCCCATATCCCAGGTTATTCTTCCACAGATTCAGTTTTGTAAAGCTCTTGTTCTGGAGGAGAACATCTGACAAAAACCTACACCTGGGATGCACCAAGCTGGCAGAACCGGTGTAGCAGTCTCTCTAAGACACACTTGGGGTGAGTCACAGCAGCTTTACATCATCATCTTGGAGCTGAGGAAATTCCAAGTATACTTGAGTCATTCCCTGGGTGCTGGTGAGAAGCACGGCCAGTCCTGACGGCTGGCTGCCAACAAGTTGCATTTCTCTAGTGGCAGCTGTTTTGGGGGACACTGGACATCTTAATGGGCCCCCAAAGTCTTTTAAGCTCAACATTAGAGAGATCATTGTCCCCTAGCCTGAGGAAACTCAGACTTGAGTTCTTGCTGAGTTCTATAAAGAGCTGATGACAAACCCAAGAGGTGAGGCCACACAATTCCAACCACTGACACTTGAAGTTGCAGGCTGAGTGCCTCAGAGTTCTAAAAAATCACCATAGACACAGTAATCCCTAAGTTGTTAGGGCTCAGGTCCAGCTGGGTCAGCTTGTGGTTATCATGAAGCATGGGACAGGCTCTTTCAGAATCCTCACAGAAGACGAGTTTGCACACCAGTGTTTGAGAAATGTGTGCCATCATCTCCCTAAAGAAAGCATGTTAGAATCTTTGTAATCTATCTTCCCACCCTGCAAACCTTGGCCCCAGAAAAACAATGATCGTATTTTTCAATTTATTTATTTTTAGCTGTAAGTGGGGAGAAGGCAATGGCAACCCACTCCAGTACTTTTGCCTGGAAAATCCCATGGATGGAGAAGTCTGGTAGGCTGCAGTTCATGGGGTCGCTAGGAGTCGGACACGACTGAGTGACTTCACTTTCACTTTTCACTTTCATACATTAGAGAAGGAAACGGCAACCCACTCCAGTGTTCTTGCCTGGAGAATCCCAGGGACAGGGGAGCCTGGTGGGCTGCCGTCTATGGGGTCGCACAGAGTCGGACACGACTGAAGCGACTTAGCAGCAGCAGCAGCAGCAGCGGCTGTAAGTGGAATCATATAGTATCCTCTTCATCTTTCTCTTCTTTCAATCAATATATTGATTTTTAGATTCAACCATGCTATAGTGTATTCACAAGTAGTTAGCTCCTTGGCATTGCTGATTGCATTATATAACTATGCCACAATTTGGTTTTCATTTCTCTCTAGATGAATATCTGCATTATTTTCAGGTTTTTCCTATTATGAATAATTTGATAAACATTCATGTACAAGTATTTTATAGGCAAATGCTGTATTTTTCTTGGGTACATTCCCAACACTAACACTTATGGATCATAGGATAGAAATACGTTTAACCTTACAAGAAACTGCTGAGGGGTTTCCCAGTGTGGTTGTACAGAAAGAGCTGTAGATTCTTACAGGAATGTATGAGAGTTTCAGTGGTTCCTTATACTTGTCAACACTTGATGTCATTAGCTGTTTAAATGTTAGCTATTCTTATGGGTACCCACTGGTATCTCTTTATAGTTTACATTTTATTTCCCTGGTAGTAAAAAAAATACTGGCCATCTTTTCCCATGCTGATTTATATATCTTATTTTTTGAACTGGCTGTTCAAAGATTTTGCCCATTTAAAAAATGTTGCACTGTTTGTCCTTTTATTATTGAGTTCTAAGAGCTCTTGGAAACACATTGTAAGCTGCATGTGTTACAAACATTTTCTCCTAAGATGTAGCTCATCTTTTTATTTTCTTAAGAGTAAGTTGAAAAGCTGAAAATGTTTGGTGTTTGATAAACTCCAGCTGATCATTTTTTAAGACATTTTGTGATCTGGAAATCTTTGCCAACCTAAAAGTTGCCAAGATTATCTCCTATATTTTCTTCTAGAAGTTTTATCATTTTACCCTTTGTGTTAGGTCTTTTTATTTTATTTTTTGACTTATAATCAGAAAATATATGACAATATTTTTAATGAAAATATGGTAATTTTAACATAAATAAATGAAAGCTTTTAGAAACCAATTTCAAATTGTTCTCTCAATAGTATTTATATTAATAAAAGGTTTGATTTATAAAAATATCTTTCATCTTAGGGAAGAAAGCTACATTGTAAATCATATCCTCAGTCTACCTGTGGAGGAGAGAATTTTTCTTTTCACTCCATCTTATCTTTTTATACAAAAACATCCTTCAGTGTAAGAAGTTTCCTATAGTGCTTAACACAATCCATCTAATTAACATTAATAGAAATGTTTTCTGAATTGTCACCATCTGTCCCACAATTTGCTAGCTGTTAAAAAATAATACATTACTTCTGTATGATTTAGTCCGTGTCATGAAAAAGTGGGGTCAAACATAAATAAAGGTGTAATTATAATAAATGTTATAAAAGAAAGGTCAGAAAAATTAAAAAGAGGGTATTATTGGCACTCATAGGGCTTGTAACCAGAGTAGGGCTGTGGATGGGAGCTTCCCAGGACAGGCTTTAGCATCTAAATAGTAACTGACATTGGATATACCACATACTCCTGGACAGACCACAATATTTGAAAATGATTTTTCTTAGGATGATTTCAACTTTTTTTTTTCCTCCAGCTTTGGTTGAGAGAGAGATCACTGTGGGTACACTAAATCAGTCCATCTGTACCTCAGTACTTTGGATACTATTTTCTTTCTGAGTCCTGAACAGACAGACAGATCTGTTATAGACTGTTAGCAAAAAGGCAAGGCTTCTCTTTGAATGATTTCTTTCCCCTTGGGTTGTATTTACCCACCTCCTCTCCACTTTTATTTTATCTCAAGTCTTGGGGTCCATGGGGAAGGCAATGGCACCCCACCCCAGTACTCTTGCCTGGAAAATCCCATGGATGGAGGAGCCTGGTGGGCTCCAGTCCATGGGGTCGCTAAGAGTCGGACACGACTGGGCGACTTCGCTTTCACTTTTCACTTTCATGCATTGGAGAAGGAAATGGCAACCCACTCCAGTATTCTTGCCTGGAGAATCCCAGGGACAGAGGAGCCTGGTGGGCTGCCGTCTATGGGATCGCACAGAGTCGGACACGACTGAAGCGACTCAGCAGCAGCAGCAGCTTGGGGTCCAGGTAAGGAATGCTGTTCATAGCCAGGGACCTGGTGTCTGGCTGCTGCCATTTCTTTATGTGGCTGGTCTTCTTAACAGAATCAGGATATGGTTGCAAATTTTGCTATTCTCATATGTGGAGCCTAGAAGTAAATACAACACCTGCAAGAATAAAATTTCAGAAGTCTTCTTATTGACTTATGACTTTCATTGTAATTTATTTTTACATGTGTTTATTTAGCACATGCTGTATGCCAAGAACTAGGCTCAGTGCTGGGATATAAATGAAATAAGACAGACACACCTGCTTTCTTCCAAAGCTGAAATGGAATGGGAATGAATAACACTGAACAGATGTATAATGAGTAGTGTAAGGATAAGTATTGTGCTATAACACATGTAACAAAGGACTGAGGAAGTGACATCTCAACTGAGACTTGAGTAGGCAATAGGGCAGGAATAGGAGAATTCCAGGAAAAAAGACAAGACATGAAACAACTCTGAGGTGGAAAGGAGCATGGTGCATTTCAATGTATTGGCCAAAAGAGAGCCAATATAGTTGTCACCTAGAAATGAGTGAGGACACCAGCAGCTACCTGGGCTAGAGAGTATTTAGGACCAGATCTCCATGGGTCTTTGAGCATACCCAGCATTTTATCATTCGGTTAAAATGTTATGGATTTAGGGGCAGACATCAGAAAATCTTAACACCGACTGGCTTCAAAACTGGGGACTTTTTGCCTATATTAAAATAAATCATAAGCTAAGAAAACTTTGATTAATTCAGTAAGTTATGTTATCAATTTATTTCTGTTTTTTGAAAGACAATCTCAGGATGTTAGTAGTTCCCTCTAGTGTTTGCAAGATGCCTGCATGGGTTTCATGTATTACATTCTCACATGCCAATATCCAGAGCTATAAACATATTTACTTTTTATTCCTTTTTCAAAATGAATGATTCCCATAAGTACCCTGAAAACTTCTCTTTTATCTCATTGGACAGAATGGGTCACAGGACCGTTAGCTTTCTACACCAGTCACTGGTAATGTGGAATGTGACGACCATAACTAGAGTCACTCACAGAATGCATGGATGAGAAAATGGAGGCCCTGAATACATACAACTCTTTACAGTGATAGTCTGTGTGTGGGGAGAAGGTTGGGAGATAAAATGGCAGATGGAGTGAAATTTAATCTCAACTAGCCATAACGTCTCTAACTTTGGCAATTTTTCAAACTGAAGTGTTTCCATCTTGGTCAGACGGCAAAAATGGCTGTTGATTGGGCCACCAGTTGTGGTCTTTTCCTAAGAAAAGATTTAAACTGTATCAAAACTGAGAGGAGACCAATTTAAAGGGTTTAAGCATGGAAAAAATGTGATCCGTTTTTGTTAAAAGTAAGATTTTCCCCAATATGAAAAAAAATTAGAACTTTTAGTTAGTAGTATAATCATTCAACATGGAAAAAAAGGAGTAAGAGATAATACAGGAAAAACATCTAGGTTATAACAGTAATGCACGGGAGATGTGACAGCAGCCTGCCTAATTAGGGCAGAGAAAAACAGTTATTTTTTAACATAAATATACTTAGTAACTAACATCAATAAGAACTGGCAATGTAGTGGCAGACAAAGGAGGGGGAAAGGTTAGTCTTGACACTCAGGATTCTGGTTTGGACAGTTGGTTAGTAAGAGGTCCCATTCACTGTGATGGAAACACTGAAGAGATAGCAGAGGACTGGGTTTGGGGTATGTTGAACTTGAATTGTTAATAAGATGTTCAAGTGGAGATATCTAGTGGTCAGT
The DNA here is from genome assembly GCA_935064755.1 of Tragelaphus eurycerus. Taxonomy (NCBI): domain Eukaryota; kingdom Metazoa; phylum Chordata; class Mammalia; order Artiodactyla; family Bovidae; genus Tragelaphus; species Tragelaphus eurycerus. Next base: position 47,051 of record CAKXYN010000097.1, on the reverse strand, counting down.
ATAGCTCAGGGGAGAAGCTTAACTCTAAATATAATTTTTCTGGTATTCAGTATAAAATTGAAATCAGACATGAGTAGATAAGATGAGCTAAAAGAATATAGATCAAGAACAGAGTGCTTAATATGGTACTGAAAGATGCCAAGCTTTAGGAATTGGGAGAGGAAGAGTCTCTGACAGTGAAGTGAAAGTCACTCTGTTGTGACTGACTCTTTGCAACCCCATGGACTATACAGTCCATGGAATCCTCCAGGCCAGAATACTGGAGTGGGTAACTGTTCCCTTCTCCAGCAGATATTCCCAGCCCAGGAATCGAACTGGGGTATCCTGCATTGCAGACAGATTTTTTACCAACTGAGCTATCAGTTGGTAAAACTGATCAACTGATAGATTCAGGCTATCAACTAAAGCCCTGAAATTGGCTCTGAGAAGTTAAACTAGTGGAATATTATGTCATGAAAATAAGAGTTTTTCCATGAAGAGGAAATATACACCTCTATCAAATATTTCTGATAATTCCAGTAACATGAACAAAGAATTATAAACCTTGGATTTGGTGATTAAAAAGTGGTACTCTTAACAAGAGTAACTTGGGTAGAATGGTGTCACAATTCAGGCTGGAGTGAATTGAATAGTCAATGGATAAGTAGGAAAAGGAATTTCCAGTAAGAAAAAGTACTGAGCATGAATATAGATTACTTTGTTTATAGTAAGGAAAAGTTTTCTTTACCATTAAATTTTCATACTTGGCACAGCACATATTTTATACCAGGAAAAACTTTTCTTTGTTCTTAAATTTTCATGCTTGAAATGGCAAGCTGTTAATCAATCCCCAAAAGAGTAGAACATGCAAAAATTGAGATGAAAATATGGCGTCTATTGTGGATAACACTCAATAACTTACAGCTTTTCTTCCATACATTATTTATTTATGCCATGAAATCATAATCTAAAAAGTTTTTTGATAAAACCTAACTGTGAGAATAATCTGCCCCAGAGTTTGGGAACAAATGATACCACATAGCAAAGGAAGCTAGAACATTTTACCATTACTGTACTACTTTAGAAACTTTAGTCTTCTTGGATTTCTAAATTGATATTTTAACAGAAGATAATTAAGGAGACTCCTTCAACCATCAGAAAGTACATCTGATAGCACCACACAATAGATTCTGACATCAGACTAGATTACTGAAGTATGGACTATGAATGGAAGAGAACAGAGGTGAAAGCATCATCATTAATCAAGGTGCTTCATAGATGACTAGTTATTGGACACACAATCCATATGCTCCTTCATTCAGCTTCATATGAGAAAATATCTGTCACTTGATAAGGTAGATTAGCTTACTAGAAACAAGAATAATTGTTCCCTATATTGAGAACTAATTCCAATAAAACTATTTGTGAATTTATGGATGATTGAAAATATCATTTTTAAAATAATGTATGTTAGCTTTCCTGGTGCTCGGCTCAGCTGGTAAAGAATCCGCCTGCAATGTGGGAGATTTGAGTTCGATCCCTGGGTTTGGAAGATCTCCTGGAAAAGGGAAAGGCTACCCCCTCCAGTATTCCGGCCTGGAGAATTCCATGGACTCGCAGAGAGTCAGACACGATTGAGCAACTTTCACTTCCATGTTAGCTTAGGAAAGCATGATGTTTTTCTATTCTTTACTAAAATAATTTTACTAAATGGAAAATATGTTGGATTAGGCCTTATGTAATGAAGGCTTCTAAATGGAATATATATAATCATCTATATTAGGTGGATTGACCTTGATTAAGAAACTGAGTCAATTCTAAATATTCCAATGACTTCAACTGAACAATAATATATTATTTTTTACTGTTGTACTCTGCTTTATTTCCTAACTTACCAGATTGATGAATGGTATACCTTGCATCTACAAATTAGCCCTAATGAGTCAGGCCTATAAAAATGTATCCAAGATTCTCACATTTTAAAATATCATCTGGAAAAAGATTACCCTGATGGTTTGTCTTGGATGAGTTTCATCCTTCTTTCTTTGGAGAGTACTAATTGAAATTTTCACTTATTATCTGTGGTAATTTCTATGCTTTGAACATCTGCATATATGCCCAGGAATGTATTCTGTGTTGTCCCAAGTGAGAACAGTAATGCATTTATGAAACACTCCAGTCAGAATCTATCCCAATAATAAATGCAAGATATAGTCAGCAGTTCTATCTTTGATGGATTGTGTTGTCAAGGCTTTCAATGAATTGGTAATTTCTACTTTTAAGCAGTTTTCTAAGAAAGATGAAAGTATTGAATATGAATAAGGACTTGAAGTGAAGTGAAAGTTGCTCAGTCGTGTCTGTCTCTTTGTGACCTCATGGACTGTGCAGTCCATGGAATTCTCCAGGCCAGAATAATGGAGAGGGTAGCCTTTCCCTTTTCCAGGGTATCATTCCAACCCAAGGATCGAACCCAGGTCTCCCACGTTGCAGGCATATTCTTTACCGGCTGAGCCTTAAATAAGTACATAATCATCAAATTCTGTTGTATTCACTATCTTGATTTAATTATAATAAAGCCACACAATTTCAAGTACAAGTGTCGGGTTATAATCTATTTCAACATAATTGAAAAAATGTCACTTAGTTGATTTCATGTTTGTATTGATCATTTCCATAAATGTTCCTAAATCCTCCTAAAGAGTGGTTGCAATGATCCTCAGGCTTTTTTCAAGGAATAAATACAGAAACCCTGATTTCATGATTATATTTTTCTATGTAGATAGTCATTGAATTTTAAGTAGCTGTTTCATGCTGGACATTGTGCTGTGTCCTATTATATTTTATAATACAAAACTCCATGATTCTCAACCTACCCCCCCCTTTTTTTTAATCCTATTTCACTTTGCCTTTCAGGCATCCATTCATCTCTCTGTCTCCCTTACGTGTTGATTTTCCTTACATAATGTCTAGATTTCTCTCTTTCAACTCACCCAACTCTCCAGAGGTGATTGTAACTCTCGCTTTTTGGGGAGGAGGCAACATAACACAGTAGATAAGCCTTAAGATTTGGCATGACTTGAACCTAGAAAAATAGGCTAAAACTAGGAATTCAAACTTAAGAGCCACATAAAACGTCTTTAGCACTGAAATAAGATGAGAAAAATGTTACAGTCAGTGTAGAGGTGATGGCAAGAGAATGCTTATGCCTAACCACAATGTCCAGTCTTAGACGGATGCCTATTCTACTTCAAGAGTGAGATCTAGTCTTCAGTAGAGAATTAAGGGAAGACAGGTAAGTGATCTCAAATTTTAACTTAGCTGAATTAGAAAATAGCTTTTCCCGACCTCACATTAAAATCAGTTTCACTGATGGAAGCTCTGGGGTTCATAAGCTCCAACCTTAATTACCTAGGAAAGGATTTATCTTGTCAGAAAGCATAATATGTAGCAGGCTGGAAAGGTAAGAATCGGGGGAGGTTGAATAAACTCAGTGATGCATAATGATTGTACTTGTAGCTATCTTGTGAATGAATTACACTTTGCCCTCCTCCCCCTTCCTCTTCTGAGGGCAGTTTTTCATCAATATATAAAAATTCATAAAATTTTCAAAATAATTGCATTGCTTCATTTCAATAGTGCTAGATATTTATTGGGCAGCTCTTGCTTTTGCTTGCTTTCCTTATCCTTTTTTGTAGCAGTACTTTGATTTTCTTTGGAGAAGTCTCTACTTTTATTTAAAATGGTCCTGGTGAAATTAATTATCAAGGTGCCAAGCCTCTTATGGGCATGGGACCTAAGTTCAGCCAATCAGACTCTTCTTATAATTTGAATATTGATGAAGTGTTACAAGAAGAAGAAATTATCCAATCATGGGGCCCTGAAAAGACCCTTGTGTTCCTGCTCCCTTTATTGACCCAACTGCTTTGATACCTGAACTTCCCAAGGTTTGTTCTTTCAGGTGTGCTTTCAGTTTTGTGAGTTATTTCATCTACATACTTTTCTAAAGTTACCTATATTATAACCAAGAATGGTTTTTCTTTGATAGTAAACAAATACCACTAATTGATTTTTGCTAGAGATTGTTCAAAACTCTCAACAAAACAAAGCAATACATCTCGAATCTTGCTTTTAACAAAGCACCAATTTTGTTTTCAAAAGAATAATTCTTTTCTAATAAGTACATATGATATTCATATGAATACATAAATTGCTAAGTGACAGAGACTCAGGGAGGTTTTGAGCTTTCAGCAGCAAGTATAGTGGTTACAGCTACAGCCTCTCCAAGTACATTGTTGAAGGTAAAATCCTAGCTCCACCATTAGCAGCAATATAATCTTGGGTAATTTTCTTAGCTTCTAAATTCCTCCATTTCTTCAACTATAAAATGGGGAGAACATAACCCACAGATATGCATAGAAAAGCACCTAGCACATAGTAAGAATTCAATAAACATTAGGTCCATGTTCAAGCTATCCTGCTATTAAATGTTGCGCTCCTTGTAAGCAGAGGCCTTGTTTAAACCATATTTGTATTCCTATTTCTGAGCCTAGATTGTGTGTTTTTTCCCCAGTGGCTATGCTATGGTGATACAACTGTGGTTTGTTTTTATGTGGGTTGTTGTAGTATTCATAATCACACAGAAACATGATATCAACTATAACTTTATTGAGAACTTAAATAAAGCCCCAGCCTACTATCCTTCTCCCATGAGGTACCCTGGCTTTAAATGGTTATATAGGAGTTGACTCATTGGAGAAGACTCTGATGCTGGGAGGGATTGAGGGCAGGAGGAGAAGGGGACGACAGAGGATGAGATGGCTGGATGGCATCACTGGCTCGATGGATGCGAGTCTGGGTGACCTCCGGGAGCTTGTGATGGACAGGGAGGCCTGGCGTGCTGCGGTTCATGGGGTCGCAAAGAGTCGGACACGACTGAGCGACTGATCTGATCTGATACATGTGTAATAATTTTCATTGTTTATTTCCTTCCTAGTTAATTGTATTAGAATACTTCTGTTGAACAACTAAGACACCACCAATGGTTCAACATTGGCTACATATTAGAAGCACCTGGAGAGTTTTTGAAAATACTAATTCCAGGCCAGTACCCCCAGATTAATAAAATCACTCTCTGGGGTGGTAACCTGGATAGAAGCATTTTTCTCAAGTCTCTAGGTGATCCTAATGTGCATCCAGAACAAAACCACTGCTTCTTGAACTCTGTGAGACCATCCTAGTAAGACACCAGTAGGCCTGAAAACTACAGAAAGCTGCTTTTTCCTATTAATTGTATACAATTTTAGAACTCAGGAATTTTGAATTTTGCTTAAGTTGCCTGAATGTGGTTAGCTTGTAACATTAAAGAACAGGGTAACAAAGTTCAAGAAAAGATTGTTTATTTGTTTTTTTCTATTTCTCCCTCCTAGTCTTTCATCCGGGGAAGGCAATGGCACCCCACCCCAGTACTTTTGCCTGGAAAATCCCATGGATGGAGGATCCTGGTAGGCTCCAGTCCATGGGGTCGCTAAGAGTCGGACACGACTGAGCGACTTCACTTTCACTTTTCACTTTCATGCATTGGGGAAGGAAATGGCAACCCACTCCAGTGTTCTTGCCTGGAGAATCCCAGGGACTGGGAAGCCTGGTGGGCTTCCGTCTATGGGGTCGCACAGAGTCAGACACGATTGAAGCGACTTAGCAGCAGCAGCAGCAGCAGTCTTTCATCATCAGATTATACGAATTTACATTATGTCATTGAGGGAAGATGATATTAGGGGAAGGATACTTTAATATATGTATTTTTGGAGGTCACATGTCTATGTGAACAACTCTGTCTCTTAAGAGGCCAGATCTGTACATTATCTGACTCCATTTTTTTACTATTTACTCTGTAAAGTAAAAGTGACGTCGCTCTGTCGGACTCTTTGCGACCCCTGTAAAAGTACAGATTAAATCCCGCCATCCAAATAACTTTTGTCCAAATTTATATTGCCTCAAGACCCTTGGCGGGGTAGGCAATGGCACCCCACCCCAGTACTTTTGCCTGGAAAATCCCATGGATGGAGGAGCCTGGTGGGCTGCAGTCCATGGGGTCGCTAAGAGTCGGACACGACTGAGCGACTTCACTTTCACTTTTCACTTTCACGCATTGGAGAAGGAAATGGCAACCCACTCCAGTGTTCTTGCCTGGAGAATCCCAGGGACGGGGGAGCCTGATGAGCTTCCGTCTATGGGGTCGCACAGAGTCGGACACGACTGAAGCGACTTAGCAGCAGCAGCAGCAGCAAGACCCTTGGGGGCATCACTTTTGGTTGGAATCAGAGATATGATTAGTGTGTATGTGTTTAGATTTATATATACATATATATATTTATATATATATAGTATATATATGGGCTTCCGAGGTGGCTGAGCAGCAGTAAAGAATTGTAGCGGTAAAGAATCCACTGCAATGCAGGAGATGTTTGTTCAGTCCCTGGGTTGGGAAGATCCCCTGGAGGAGGAAATGGGAACTCACTCCAGTATTCTTGCCTGTAAAATTCCATAGTGAGAGGAGCCTGGAGGGCTACAGTTCAAAGGGTCACAGAGAGTCAGACATGACTGAGTACATAGCATAGCATAGTATTTATATAAAACATATGCCTGTTGGCATTATTTTTCTTCTCTCATACATAGTAGTCTTCTTATCCATAGGGGTATGTTCCGAGATCCCCAGTGGATGCCTAAAACTGCAGATAGTTCTGATGCCCACATATATTATTTTTATATATACACACCTGTGGGGTCACAAAGAGACATGACTGAAGTGACTGAGTGTGCACGTCCATGATAAAGTTTAATCTATCAATTAGACAGAATAATAGATTAATAGAAACTAAGGATAAAGCAGAACCATTATAACTACACTGTAAGAAAACTTTATGTGGCCCCTCTTTCTCTAATCTTATTTAATGCCTTTTCCACTTTGTATGTTAGTCGCTCAGTCATGTCCAACTGTTTGCAACCCTATGCACTGTAGCCCACCAGATTTCTCTGTCCATGGGATTCTCCAGGCAAGAATACTGGGGAGGGTAGCCATTCCCTTCTCCAGGGAATCTTTTTGACCCAGGGATTGAACCCGAGTCTCCTGCATTGCAGGCAGATTCTTTACCATCTGAGCCACCAAGGAAGCCACTTTTCCATTTTAACTATGCACTTATCTCTCACTGTGGCTATATCTTTTGCAGTTTGAGTGCAACAGCAAAGCTAGCATGATTATATTTCTCCTTCACAGTTTCAGGGATAGACTATTTGTTCTTCACTGTAGATCTTAGCAACCTCAGTGTGAGATACTTTTTTCTTATTAAATCAAGAACTTTCACCTTTTCAGTTAAAGGGAGCACTTTATGACTTCTTTCTCTGGCATATTAGAATTATCAGTATCAATACTCTTGCACTTCAGGGCCATTATTAAGTAAAATAATGATTACTGAATACAAGCACTGTGATACCACAGTACTCATCTAGTGATGGAAACAGTTAGTGACTTACGGTGGGATTTGCTGGACAAAGGGATGATCCATATCCCTGGGCAGGATAGAATGGGACTGTGCAAGATTTCATTAAGCTACTTAGAACAGAGTGAAAATCAAATGATATTAACTGTTTGTTTCTGGAATTTTTCCATTTAATATTTTCTGAAACTGCAGAAATCAAAACTGCAGATGACCAGGGGCCACTATGTTAAGTTTAAAGTCTTAACCATTCAACAATTTCTCGACCATTGTGGCTCAGCTGGTGAAGAATCCACCTGCAATGCGGAAGACCTGGGTTCAATTCCTGTGTAGGGAAGATCCCCTGGAAAAGGGAAAGACTACCCACTCCAGTATTCTGGCCTAGAGAATTCCATGTCCATGGGGTCGAAAGAGTTGAATAGGACTGAATGACTTTCACTTTCAGCCATTTAAGGACAACTAACACCTCAGCCATGAAATTAAAAGACGCTTACTCCTTGGAAGGAAAGTTATGACCAACCTAGATAGCATATTCAAAAGCAGAGACATTACTTTGCCAACAAAGGTTCGTCTAGTCAAGGCTATGGTTTTTCCTGTCGTCATGTATGGATGTGAGAGCTGGACTATGAAGAAGGCTGAGCGCTGAAGAATTGATGCTTTTGAACTGTGGTGTTGGAGAAGACTCTTGAGAGTCCCTTGGACTGCAGGGAGATCCAACCAGTCCATTGTGAAGGAGATCAGCCCTGGGATTTCTTTGGAAGGAATGATGTTAAAGCTGAAACTCCAGTATTTTGGCCACCTCATGCGAAGAGTTGACTCATTGGAAAAGACTCTGATGCTGGGAGGGATTGGGGGCAGGAGGAGAAGGGGACGACAAAGGATGAGATGGCTGGATGGCATCACTGACTCAATGGACATGAGTCTGAGTGACCTCCGGGAGTTGGTGATGGACAGGGAGGCCTGGCGTGCTGTGATTCACGGGGTCACAAAGAGTCAGACACGACTGAGTGACTGATCTGAACACCTCACCTTCAAAGTTTTCTCTAGTATAAACATGGGTAGTTTCATACATGCCATGTTTTCATGAACATTCAGTATGCCCACTGTCTAGCCTGTTTAATCATAGTAGTTGACACTAACCAGACATCTGCTAGGTGTCAGGTACTAAGTGCTTATTATGCATTAAATCATTTAGTTCTCACAGCAACCCTATGGGAGAGTAGCTAAATTTTTCTTTTTAGCAGTTGAGGAAACAGACATGTAAGGCATGTTTAGAAATCTTCCCTAAGTTGCAATTACAATTCTGGCAATTCTGTGTCTACAGTATCAGTCACTACATTATAATTATTTATATTCTATGAGGTAATATATAATTGATTAAAGATACAACAAAGCTACTAATTCATTGGAAAGTGTAGGTGAGGAAAGGGAAAATTTTCTTAAATTAGTTTAAAAAGAACTTTGCAGTTTTGGATCTACTTCATAAAGCAAAAATTTGTATAGATCTTTTTTCTCCTGAACAATTCATGGAACTCTTTGCTACTGTTATGCATTGATTACAATGCCTATAGCTGTTAAATAAATAAAAAGTCTACAAACTGTACTTGGTTTATGGTATGATGTCATATTCACACAAATTTTAATCCTCTAGAAAATGGTTAACAACTTATGGAGCAAAAATTCCATTTTGATCTGGCTTGTGTATGCACCATCTTTGAAAGTTAATGCTTTAAGAAGTGACATCTAATATAAGAGTCCCCAGTGTTCATCATACCTGCAGGTTAATCTTTTCTTTAATGCTTTCGGTTCCCACAGGCAATGAGGCAGGATAAATATATCAATCATAGCACATTTGAAGAAACAGGCAGAGGAAGTCTGTGCTCAATGGTGTGATGTGTCAGTAAAGAAGCTAAGCCTACCAGAAGAATATGCACCACTGAATTTGGGCAGCTAGCCAATGTTTAACAGCACCAGAGAAGTGCAGTTTTATTTTAATCATCTATTCTTATGTCAAGGCCAAGAGCAGCATTTCCACCAGCTTATACTTCCCCACCAGTTATAATAAGATGTATTCCAGGACTCTCAATGCAGGAAGCGTGAATTTGCATATTAGTAGAGCAGCAAAATATATGTATTCCTTTCATCTCTGGGAGATGGGACAGAGAGATAACCATGGAAGCAAGGACTAGCTGCTTCCAAGCTTTTCAGTTTCAAAATATATATATTCAAATATATATAACATTTAAATCATGACATAAAAATACACAAAACAATGCAGTATTTTGGAATTAGCAGCATAGAGGAGTAGAAAAATTATCCAACTGCTCTTTTTTGCATGATGTTAATACTTGGATCCATCCTATACTATGAAGACTGGAACATATAGATTTACCACAAACCCAAATGAAATAATTAACAATAGAAGCATCTTAAGTAAAAACAGAACCTGAAACTACCAAATCTACTGCTTTGATGGAGGTAATCTATCTTGTCTGTTCACAACCTTTTGAAGTCTTTTTTTTTTCTTTCAATGAATTGTCTAGATTAAATGTTACTTGTACTTTGCGTATCAGTTCAGTTGTTCACTCATGTCTGACTCATTGCAACCCCACGGACTGCAACATGCCAGGCTTCCCTGTACATCACCAACTCCCTGAGCTTGCTCAAACTCAAGTCCATCAAGTTGATGATGCCATCCATCTCATCCTCTGTTGTCCCCTTCTCCTCCTGCCTTCAATCTTTTCCAGGATCAGGGTCTTTTCCAATGAGTTGGGTCTTTGCTTTAGGTGGCCAAAGTAATGGAGCTTCAGCTTTAGCATCAGTCCTTCCAATGAATATTCAGGATTGATTTCCTTTAGGATGGACTGGTTTGATCTCCTTGCAGTCCAAGGGACTCTCAAGAGTCAACACCACAGTTCAAAAGCATCAATTCGTCTGCGCTCAACTTTATGGTCCAACTTTCACATTGATACATAATTACTGGAAAAACCATGGCTTTGACTATATGGACTTTTGTCAGCATATGCAGTCATAATTAGGGGTGACAAAGAATAACTTCATCTACAACTTATAAAATCATGAGGGGAATGAGGGCAAATAAAAACAGACATTTTCTTTTGATTCCATCACATTATTTGCATAATCCTCTCTTCTCCCCACGGATATTCTACAATATATCCCATGTATAGTTCATATCTTCATCTGAAGTCAGCTTGACTTTCCTGCTCTGCATTCTCCAGTTCTGATAGAACTTCACAGATCTTAGCCAGCAATGCTGTCTCTCCTTTAATCTCTTCTGAAATTCAGAAACTTTACTGTAATTTTGGGATGTATATCTTTTTAATGTGCTTCCCAGGTGACTCAGTGGTAAAGAATCCACCTGTCAAGCAGGAGACATGGTTTAATCCCTGAGTCAGGAGTATGCCCTAGAGAAGGGAATGGTAACCCACTCCAGTATTCTTGCCTGGGAAATCCCATGGACAGAGGAGCCAGGCAGGCTATACTTGTCCTCACCAATGTACATGACACATAATCTATTTAAATTTTCATCTTAAAGTTTCTTGACCAGTGGCACCTAAAAATTAGGGACTATTAGACCTGATATTAGCTATGATGTCAGTAGCCTGGTCTTCTCTCTGTTGTTTAAATCTTACCTGTAGTATTCCAGGGAAGTGGTTACCAAGGTTTGCCTGGATGCCTTCAAGGGGGGAGACTACCACCTCACAATTATAACCTATTATAATAATAACATTGTTCACTATATTGTGGTTATATATATATGCCTTCATCAGTTGGTCCTACTTTCTTCAATGATATGTAACATTTATAACCTCACCTATCTTCCAACTTTTCAGATATTTAAAAACATTCTAATGTTTTTCCTCTCCAGGATAGACGTGAAGAATTCAATATATAACAGCTTCATGAATATTTGGCATAATCCCTATCCTAGTTACTCACTTCTGAATATGCTCTAATTTTTTCACACATGTAATAGACATGAAAATCTTCTACTCAGATCCCTCTTCAACCTTTTTCCCTGGGAAGGAGAATGAGGTCAGAAAACAGCCATTCATTTCTTCAGGAAAAGAGTCAGGTGCAGAGAAGAGCCTTAACCAAAGCTGTGAACTTCCCAGAGCAGCTCACATCCTTTGAATGAGGGAGGCAAAGGTATAAAGACCAAAATTTCTGTCCAAAGAAGGATGCCTGGGCAATACTTGTTTCACAACTCCTCAGTGGGTTGGCCAAGGCTTTATCTCACTTTTTCTTCTGCCCATTATTTTTTCATCCCCTCCCAACCCTGCCTTTTCTCATAAATGATCCTTACTAAGCATCTTGTATATCAAACTTAGTCTAATTTTCTGCTTCCAGAGAACCTAATCTGAGACTGTTTCTGCCTGTACTGCTCTTTGTCCAGACTAGTTTAAAATAAATTTTGTACCAAGTGCAGACCCTCTGTTTATATTAAATATAATTTTAGAAATATTGAACTGTGCAGTATTAAATCTGTCAGGATTATTTCAGGCATAATTTTAGCCTCCCACAAGTTTATTTCACCCAAGTTTGTCATCTTAACAATGACTACTACCATTTCTTAAATTTGTTGATAAAATGTTAACCAAGTCATTTTTGTAGATTCACAAGCCTAGATTAACACAAATCAGTTAATTAGTGTGTATTGGTTATGGAATCTGCTTTATTCTATTTTTGTATAGCTAGAAAAACACCAAAGAACTTACCTTCTAATTTTTAATTACTTTATATAACACATATTGAAAAGTACACAGAACTTAAGTCTAAAATTAATGTATAGGCAAACTGCTGCCAACCACAATATAGAATATTGCCAACAGCTCAAAACCCTTCAAGTCACTAGCTCTACCCTCTTCTCCAAGGGTAACTGCTTTCCTAACTTTAATGTCAGAGGTTAATTTTTATTTCATTCGAGTACTTTTATATAAAGTGAGTGTTATACTTCATATTCATTTGTGTGTCTGGCATCACTCATGGCATGTTTGTGAGATTAATAAATGTTATTGTATACAGTAGAACTATAGAGAATTTTATTGCTATGTAGAATCCCATTTTATGGACATAGCTGAATTTGTTAATCCATTCTATTGCAGATAAACAATTTTCCAATTTTTGATTATTTGAAAAATGTTGGATATTTTTATATTTTTGGTGTCCACAGTATGGGTTTCTGTTGCTTGTATACCTAAGGATACAACCGGTAGGTAGTAGGATATATCCATGACAGATATCAGCAGTTTTCCAAAGAAGCTGTGCCATTTGTACTTCTACCTACAGTGTATGAGAGTCAGCTGTTCCATGTTCTAACACTTGTTACTGTCAGTTTTTTTTTTTTTCTTTAGCCATTCTAGCAATGGGAATATAGGTGCATGTCATAATTTATTTCATCTGCCTTTCATTGCCAACTAGTAGAAAAGAGCACTTGGGTATTGACTATTTGGATTTCTTCTTCCGTGACATTCTTATAAATATATTTTATGATCCTTTTAAACTAAATTTTCTACTTCTCCCTATTGATTTTTACATGGCTTGGATACAAAAGTAAGTTGGTTATATGTATTAAAAATATATTCTTCTATGTGGCTTGCTTTGTAACTTTTCTTAAAGTTGTCTAAAGACAGAGACTTTAAAAAATACTTAAGTAATCCAAAAACCATCATTTTCCTTTATAGTTAGTGTTGCTTGTATCTGTTTTTATTATTTTCTAGAAACTTTATTGTTTTACCTGTCACATTTAGAAAAATAATCCTCCTGAAACTGATTTGGTATATGGTTTAAGGTAAGGGATCGATGTTCTTTTTATTGTAGAGATATGCAATCTTCTGAAAAGAGTTTGTTTGACACCTATTTGAAGTGCCAACTTCTATTTTTCTGAAGATTTTATTTTCCTAACGGTAGTTATCTAATTTATCAAATGCCTTCTCTGTTTTAATGAAATAATCATACAGCTTTTCTCCTTTATTTTGTAAAAGTGGTGAATTCCATTGATTTATTTTAATGCCAAGCCCACTTTGGATTACTGGTATTAACTCCATTTATTTAATATTATCCTTTTATATATCACTAGATTTGATTGTTACCTCTTTCTTTCCACTTGGTGTCCAGATTTATGAGAAACTTTTCTATCATGTGTATGAAAATCCAAGACATACACTGACGCTTTGTGTCTCTGTTTAATCTATTACAGTATATTTACTGTAGAAGGAAATGGCAACCCAGTCCAGTATTCTTGCCTGGAGAATCCCGTGGACAGAGGAGCCTGACAGGCTAAAGTCCATGGGGTCACAAGAGTCAGACACGACTTAGCATCTAAACCACAGTATATTTACATCAAGTAATCATTCCCCTGGATTTCTGAGGAAAGACTTCACCTTATGTATTTGGATATTTCCAATGAATATAAACACAGTAAAGCCTGATGTTTATAAAAAAGAAAAAAAAAAAAAACTGAGTTTTTAAGAAACATTTTGAAGAACCTTTATTTTTGCCTGAAAACTTACAAATATCCCACAGAACACTAATACTCTAAGGAACACATTTTGAGAAGCTTGACAGAGGGTACCATCTACCTCCTAGTCTACTGTCATTTCTTTTTCCTTTCATGCACTTTTCCTGTCATTTCTTAATATTTGGTTTTAACACTCTGGAAGCATCATGTTTAAAGTGCATAAAAATGTCTGAATCCCTTTGGCTTACTGAAAATTCCCATAGTGGTTTGTATTATATTTAGATACAAACTCTGTTGTCATGATGAAGGAAGGAGAAGTTCAGACAACTGTATTGTCTTCCTCTTGGCTACTGAAATAAATTACCACACACAAAGTGGCTTTAACAGCACAAATTCATATCTTACAGTTGTGGTTATTGGAAGTCTGACTGTTCTAAAGACTGAGGTAAAATCATGGTGTTTAAATGGCTGCATTTCCTTCTGGAGGCTCTGAAAGAGTGTTTTAAGTAGAAAAATGGACCCTCAAATATATCAACATTCTAATCTCTGGAATTTGTATGTTTTATTATGTGGCAAAAGGTCACTGAAATTAAAGATAGAATTCAAGTAGCTAATTGGCTGACCTTGAAATGCAGAGTTTATTCCGGCTTATTTTGGTGGTCCCAATGCTTCATAAAGTGGAAGCAGGAGGTAGAAGAAGAGCCAACGTCTAGTAAATGCAGCATGAGAAAGACAACCAGCCATTGGCTGGCTCTGCAGATGGAAGAGGGCCACAAACCAAAAAATGTGGGCAGCCTGGAAAAGGCAAGACTGCAGATTCTCCTCGAGAGCCTTCAGAAGAAATGCAGCACTTTGGCACCTTGTGAGACCAAGGTCAGATTTCAGACCTCTGAAACATACAGTCACTGTGATGGTAAATTTTATGTCTCAGCTTGACTAGGCCATGGGATTTAGATATTTGGTCACAGGCCAATCTAGATGTTACTGTGAAGGTGTTTTCTAGGTGAGATTAACACTTAAATCAGTAAAATTTTAGTAAAGGCAGTGACCTACCTCAAGGTGGATGAGTCTCATCCAGTCAGTTGAAGACCTTAAGGTAAAGACTGACACCACCAAGGGAAATGGACTTCTGCCAGTGGACCGTCTTCCACTCCAGCTGCAACTCTTTCCTATATCTCCTGCCTCCTGGCTGCCTTGCAGGTTTCAGACTTGCCAGTCCCCTCAATGGAAAGAGCAAATCCTAAAAACAGTCTCTCTATGTATACACACATATACATGTATGCACACAAGTGCTGCTGTTTCTCTGGAGAACACTGATTAATACAGTAATAAGTTTGTGTTGTTTTAAGCCAAGTTTACAGTAGTTTGTTACAGCAACAATAAGAGACAAACACAAGAACAATCCATTTCTTTGCCTTTATAAATAAGCCAAGATAATCTTTAAAGTCAACTGATTAGTAACTTTATTTCTGTTAATATCTATAATCTTAATTCCTCTTTGGGGCTTCCCTGGTGGCTCAGACAGCAAAGAATCTGCCTGTAATGTGGGAGACCCGAGTACTATCCCTGGTTGGGAAGATCCCCTGAAGAAAACTGTTGCAAACTACTTCAGTATTCTTGCCAGGAGAATCCCATGGACAGAGGAGCCTGGTGGGCTACAGTCCATGGGGTTGCAAAGTGTAGGACACAACTAAGTGACTAACACTTTCACAATTCCTCTTTACCTTGTATCATAATATATTTATTATGATATATGGACATCTATGGGCGTAGGAGAGGACACTGTTCTGCCAACTGCCACAACCAGTATATCTATATATGAAATTAGTAACTTTGGTATTTGAAAGAAAATGGATTACATGTTGATTTTGATAATTTGCTTAATCCATGGAATTCTTGTTCTTAAATTATTCTTAATTTTCAAACACTGAATATTTCCTCAGTGATTCCCATCTCTAGTATTTTGAAATTCTGATTCAAAATGAATGAGAGAAGGGCTATATTCCTTCATATTTTCCAAGGCTAAATTCACTGAAGTCATTCATTATAAATAGAAAACACTGGATCCAAGGCTCTGATCACAATCAGCTAAATTAATTAAAGCTCATTTTTTTATTCATTCACATTGCCTCTATATAAAATTTTATGCAACTATTTATTCTTTGTAGTAAATCTTAGAATCCATTGTGCTTTTAAATATAAATATGTTAATTCATATATTATATAAGAATAGCATTTTAATAGTAAACCTATTGTAAGGACATTTGCTGTTAAGAGAAGAAATAAAAATAACATTTTTTAAATAACCATGTCCTTAGCATCATCATAGTTTGTTCTTTGTCACCAATCCAAGAAACATTATATTTTAATATTCAAGACATTTAGTATGCACTTTGGTTTTGGAATGCACACAAAAAAATGTTTTAATTCAGCTTACTGTTTAATTTGCATAGTTTTTAAAAACTAATTTACAAGGACAATACAGCATATTTTTCTTTCCTAAAGCCAAAGTAGTGAAGTGTTGACTGTCCCTCTGTCGCTTCAGGCTTTAACAGAGAGAGTTTTGGCTACATCAAAACCAAAGTGGGTTTGCACTCAAGAGCAGAAGAGTGATGAAGTCATGGAGATTGCTGGAAGATATGTTTCTGAACAAACACTAGTCAGTCCTCAGCCTTCTAGGAACAACTAGGCAAATGGATTTCACTTGCCACCAGTTTTCTCAACCAATAAATCCCAGGAAAACAAGTATTATATTGATATATGATTTACTCTGGAATACTGAACCAAAAGCTATACAAGTATTGAACCGATGTAGGCTTTTGATGGGTGTGGGTCTGGGTGACCTCCGGGAGCTGGTGATGGACAGGGAGGCCTGGCGTGCTGCGGTTCATGGGGTCGCAAATAGTCGGACACGACTGAGCGACTGATCTGATCTGATCTGATCTGAGGCTTTATGCTTATAAAAGATAACAACTAGCAGGAAATACTTGAATTACCATTCTAATATATAAGAATAAAAACAATTTTGATTAATTAATTTTAATTTTGGTTAAAAAGTAGAAGCAGTGACAGATTTCATTTTCTTGGGCTCCAATGTCACTGTGGATGGTGACTGCAGCCATGAAATTAAGAGGCTTGCTCCTTGGAAGGAAAGCTATGACAAAGCTACACAACATATTAAAAAGCAGAGACATCACTTTGCCAACAAATGTCCATAGAGTCAAAGCTATGATTTTTCCTGTCGTCATGTATGGATGTGAGAGCTGGACCATAAAAAAGGCTGAGCATCAAAGAATTTATGTTTTTGAATTGTGGTGCTAAAGAAGACCCTTGAGAGGAGTCCCTTGGATTGCAAGGAGATCAAACCAGTCAATCCTAAGGAAATCAACCCTGAATATTCATCGAAAGGACTGTTGCTGAAACTCAATACTTTGGTCACCTAATAGGAAGCACTGACCCATTGGGAAAGACCCTGATGCTGAGAAAGATTAGAAGCAAAAGGGAAAGAGGGCAGCAGAGGATGAGATGGTTAGGTAACCTCACCAACTCAATGCACAGGAATTTGAGCAAACTTTGGGAGATAGACGAGGACAGAGGAGCCTGGCATGCTGCAGTCCATGGGGTTGCAAAGAGTCAGACATGAATTAGCTACTGAACAACAAGAATAACAGCACTATATTAGAAACAGCTCTCACGTAGGAGTCAATACACATATTTGACTATATGTCAAATACACTATGGCACTCAACTGAGTCATTTAGCAAATCACTTAACATTCTTTTCTGCCTTGGCAAAATGATGGGCCTTGAATAGATAATTCCTATGGTCTCTGCAGCTCTCTCATCCCATAACTCTAAGAAATTTTTCTAATTCCTAAAAATTAAACCTACCTCTCTGTCTTGACTTGATGGAAAATGGACTGCTTTGTATTTTAATTTAATCTTTCCTAAATGTTAGTCCCATGTCACTGGCTAACATATAAACTTTTTAGTACAGGATCTATGTCTCACATATGCTTGTATTCACTATGACAATTTAAAAAGTACTTGGAAGAATAGTTATTTAATACTCATTAAATTGAAAAAAAACTAATTTCCTAATATCTCTCTTGTATGACTATTTTTATATTTGAGTTGCTTTAAGATATGTTTTGATATTTTAGATTATAACTTTTAATTGTCTATGCAGCATGCTTTAGAGATCTAGAAATGTTCATCATTTTGATTGCCTATAATTAGCTAATAGGTTCAAACAAAAACTTAAAGCCATAGCAATCTATAGTGCTCCTAGCAACTAATAGGAACCATAAGCTCTACAACAATTTCTCAATGTTTACTTTTTACTGTAAATGCTATTGGACCTGGGGACCATTTGAGATGTGAGGACAATCTCAAGGGGCTGGGCAAGTAGGTCATTAGACTGTTAACACCAGTGATATGTACTCAGCCTGAAAGATCAGTGATCACTATAGCCTGAAGGAAGGGAGACCAAAGAAGAAAGGAAAGAATGGTCATGCTGTGGCAGAATGGTTGCAAGTGACCAAATCGTATTGATGGGTCAGGATGGACACACGGATGTTTGTCAGCTTTTTGTAAAATGAACTAATCATATAAAATTATTTTGCAGTTGATATCTTGTGGTGCCACTTCTACCCGAAAGCAGCCTCGCTTCTATATTCCTGGCTTATTTAATTAATAGGAAAAATTTACAGAAAAAAGAGTATGGTCAGCTTAAGTGAAAGTGAAGTCACTCAGTCGTGTCTGACTCTTTGCAACCCGTGGACTGTAGCCCACCAAGCTCCTCTGTCCATGGGATTCTCCAGGCAAGAATACTGGAGTGGGTTGCCATTTCATTCGCCAGGGGATCTTCCCGACCCAGGGATTGAACCCAGGTCTCCCACATTGCAGGCACATGCTTGAACCTTTGTGCCACCAGGGAAGCCCTTAAACACAAGAATACAGTCTCTCAGAAAACCTCCTATAGAGACACAGAACTTCAGATCCAAGTACTAACATCAAAGATTTCAAGAGAGGAAAGGAAGCCAGGTTGAAAGAAGGGGAAGGAGGTGGGAGAGGGGGGCAAAAGGGGTGGCCTTACAGACATCTCCTGCCACCTACAGATACCCAGGCGTTATGGGACTTTTCCCTGGGCTTCCAGAGAAGGGAGGCCTGGAACCCGGCCCTACAGAAATCAGACCAGACCAGAACCAGAATTCGAGTTCTCTGCCAAGAGGAGGTGATCAGTCTCCAATCCTCAGCTCAGGCTGAGGGCCCTTTGACCAGATTCCTGCATCCAGGACTGGGGGACTAGAAAAATCAGGAAGGAGAGGAAAGAGAGAGGGAAGGGGAGAGAGGTCAATAAAGTCTCTTGTTCCTTACCCGGTCGGGGCACTCTGGCCAGTTGTCCACGTAAAGAGGAGACCAGGGACAAAAGGGTCAGCTTACAGACCATAAATTTCTTGAAGAAACAGGAATCTAAAACTGAATAAAACTTAGTAGCAAAAGAGAAAAAAAAATTGTGCTAATTTTTTCCTCAATAGGGGCAGACTGTTATCAGAATATATCCACATTACTCTTCCAATAAACTAGAAAACAGAATTTAGATCAAAAGAATAGCTAGGATGAAATGTTCTACTTAAGTAATATTAAGAGAAAATAGAAAAATGCTGAATGCAGACATACATTTTTCCATCAGAAGGTGACATGGAACATTTTAAAAAGAATTAAAATGCTACACTTCAGCTAAAATCAAGGAAGTCTTCCCCATATTCTATTTTTGGTTGTTGAGAGGCTATTAATAGGAGAAAATCTTCTGATGAAATGAGAATGGCTCTTGAAATATTTCGAAGGGAAACAAAACACCAGAAAAACATCTACATACATCATGCAAATTTGTGAAAGGTCAAGGATTTTTAAGGAGGAAAATGTCTTGTGTTTTTAAAAAAATCATTCCCCTCACCTCATTGCTAACAAATCCACAGAATGCTGCATATATTTCCACCATATTTTCTGAACTTAGATAAAGGCACAAAGGAAAGTGAAAATTTTAATTCCCTGTTAGCAGTGAAAAATAAGACTTCGAGTACATAGGGTCTTTTATACTTATTAAATAATCTGTCATTTTATTCTCTAGTTGCATTTTAAACCTAATATACCTGGGCTGTCTGCTATCAATTAAGACACTTATCAAGCAACAATAGACTGAATAGGCCATATTAAGATAAAGTAAAAATACAAGAAGATTAAAACCAAGATCAAAGCTAGCAGTTAATACTGTATTTTCCTTGTGCCTTTTTCAATTCATTGTTTTAGATAAATAATTTTAATATGTTGTCACTAACATTAAAAAGTGCTAATACTTACATGAAAATAGTTTTTTACAGTGCATTTTTAATAATACAGAGTCACTAATTTTTACATTTATGCTGATAACTGCTGTGTGACCATTTTCTGTTGTATTTTTATTTTATGAAAGTAAATGAGTTTATACCTTTTTTCAGCATTTAAACAGACAACATAAATATATGCATTCAAGTAAATATTCTCATAATTTGAACAGTTTAAATATCTAATAAATTAGAATTTAGAGTTTTTTTTTTATTTGATTCTGGAAATAAAAGGAATTCTAAATCTATCACTGTGGATACAGAAAGTAAAACATTAGTTAAGAGTAGACCTAAAATAGCACTTTCTTGGGAATTATTTTCAAAGATTATACCATGACATATCATATAAATTAGAGTCAGGCTCTTTTCTCTCAATATGCTTAAATTGGATGAATTAATACATTAGTGAACAGATAGGTCTATTTTCAAAAGGACCCACAGGTACATACATGGACATTCATTCACTGACTGCCTAAAACAGGATACTTTATTATTGCTGGTTGTTGTTATTTTTTTTGTGAACACATTCTTTTGTGACCCCATGGACTATAGCCCATCAGGCTCCTCTGTCCATGGGAATTTTTAGTTATTGTTTGTGAAGTGAAAGTCGCTCTGTCATGTCCAACTCTTTGCAACCCCATGGACTATACAGTCCATGGAACTCTCCAGGCCAGACCACACTGTGGGCAGATTCTTTACCAACTGAGCTATTAGGGAAGCTTTAGTTATTGTTTAGTGGAGTTAATGAAGTCTTAGCAATGAAGACAATTTTTTATAATCACTTATATAGAAGTTTGCAGGGTTTTTTTTTTTTTTTAGTGCTTGTCATCCTTAAATTCCTAAATATGGGTGACAAATTAGAAAATATGATTTTGGTAGAAAAATATCATCATGCTAATGGTGAACTAATCATTAGTTATTTCAATATTAATCATACTAATATTGAAGTAGTAAAATCCTATACTTATAAATCTGCCCTACTGAAGGACATTTCAAAAAGACAATCAATCAGTTGAGAGTAACCTGATTTTTTTCCCTCCCCTTTTCAATTACCTTTTTCATCTTTGTACTGTTCTTGCTTTCATACTATTTCATTTTATTTTCAAGAATAAGAGACGTCACCTATCCAGAAAGGGTAGATGCTAAACGGATTGTTGCAGGCTAACATTTGGGGTTAATTGACATGTAAACACTATGGAATTATTGGCCCTATGAGAAATATTAATAAATTGACTGTGAACTCTGCACTAATCCATTTGTCTCATCACAGTTCTGTAAGGATGAACTAGAGTCTCCATTAGACTGTCAGTTAAAATTATGAGGAACATTTTGTATGATATCTGTGTCATATTCAATTCTTTTTAGGCTCAACTATCTTTAAAGTAGGACAAAATTGAGAGAGTGTGAGAGCAAGAGCACTATTAGAATCCAAAGATAAGGAAAAATGAAGTCTGAGACAGATAAAGATGATGTTTGTAATTAGTACTTACAATGAATTTTATTTGGATAAAAAATCATTTTGCTAGTCATTTCAGCACTCTGAAGCGGGGTAGTTACATTTTCAGCTATTTACAGCAAAATCAGTTTGTTGAGAAACATGGGGTCCTATAACTAGAAATATTTAAATTATCTTCTTTATACAGTATCTATACACTTTAATGGATATTTTTAATTTTAAATTTATTTATTTTTAAATTGGGGCTTCCCTTGTGGCTCAGCTGGTAAAGAATCCACCTGCAACACTGGAGACCTGGATTAGATCCCTGGGTTGGGAAGATCCACTGGAGAAGGGGATACTTCAGTATCCAGAAAGAAAATACTCCATTATCCTGGCCTGGAGAATTCCATGAACTGTATAGTCCATGAGGTTACAAAGAGTTGGACACAACTGAGTGACTTTCACTCATTTTTTTAATTAAAGGATAATTGCTTTAGAGAATTATGTTAGTTTCTGCCAAACATCACCATGAATAAGCCATAGGAATACATATGTCCCCTCCCTCTTAAACCCGCCTTCCATCTCCTTTCCCATCCCACCCCTCTAGGTTGTTACAGAGCCCAATTTTGAGTTCCCTGAGTCATACAGCAAATTCCCACTGGCTATCTATTTTACTGGTAATGTAAATTTCCAGGTTATTCTCTCCATACATCCCACCCTCTCCTTCCTCTCCCTCCATGTCCATAAGTCTGTTCTCTATGACTCTGTCTCCATTGCTCCCCTGCAAATAATTTCATCAGTACCATCTTTCTAAATTCCATATATATGCATTAGTATACAATATTTGTTTTTCTCTTTCTGATTTACTTCACGCTGTATAATAGGCTCTAGGTTCATCCACCTATTAGAACTGACTCAAATGCATTCCTAAATTCGTTGTTTTTCAATGGGCTCATATTTACCATTAGCTTATATTAGAATTTAATGGATATTTTCATTTATCATCTATTATTCAGTCAACAATACTGATTAAATTATCTTTAATCTCTGACTCTGAAAGTGCTATTTCTCCAGACCTTCTGACAAGTAACTCAGCGACTTTTCAAGCAAATACTTTATTACATAGCTTTCCACATAAATGAATATTTTTGTAAACAATTAAATGAATGCTAACTTCCTAAATTTATCTTGTTATTCTGGTATTATACATATCATCTTCTCCTTTGGCAAAACTATGCATTTGTAACTAAGCACAAGAGATTAATGAAAGTTCTTCCTTATGACTAAATATTTCCTGAAAATATAAAGAGCCTTTAGTGTGATAAATACAAAAGATTGGCAACTGTTATGAAATTATAAAACAATTTATTGGAGTATATAAAAGCCATCCTAGCAATACAAATATACTCTTGATACTAAAGAGTATGATTAACTATAATTTTACCTTCTGGTATTATTTTCTGAGCATAAGCTATGTAAATTCAGTGTTCTACCAATACTTAAACTAGAACAATATAGAAATGCACTCTTGAGCCTGTACATTATTAACTGTGTAGTGTGGTTAAAAACCATTCAATAGCAAATTTTAATTTTTAAGATACCAAGATTATTGGAAGTCATCAAATTAGACATTTAACATGAAAGTGTTGGACACGACTCTGACTGAACAGCAATAATTTATTGATTCACTGAGAAGCTATACTCACTTCCTGTTGCTTCTATAACAAGTCTGTGATTACAAACTGAGTGGCTTAAAGCAACACTTAATTGTTATTTTACAGATTTGGAAGTCAGAAGTCCAAAGTAGGTCTAATGTGCTTAAACTAAGTTACTGACAGAACTGTGTTCCTCCTGGATGCCCTAAGGAGAAATCTGTTCCCTATTTGTTCCAGCTTCTAGAGGAAACTGCATTCCTGCTTTCTTGGTCGTTTCCTACATTTTCAAAGAACATCACTTAAACCTTTGTTTCTGTTATCACATCTCTAACTCTGACCCTCCTACCTTCTGCTTATATTACTGAATATCTGTGAATGCCAGACTCTATACTAACTGCTGAGTATATAATGTTGATGAAGAAGACTTAGTTCATACCAATGGTGCCTAGGTTTTGGTTAGAAAGCTAGAATACAAAGTATGGGGATGAACACATTTATACCACTGCACATGGATATTATTGTCTCTGATTTATCTAAACTTCATGAATTCATATTCATAAGCTGTGGTGAAGGTAAAGTGCCAAATTTATCTCTGCAAATTTTCAGTAGTTTATTTCCAAATTTCTTCCTCCTCTCTTCTTAAGAAGGTGACTGGGGTAGAGGATGGGAATTCTTGGTCTCCCAGAAGTAGACAAGGGAGCCTTGGATGAGAAATCCACTGCCTCATCACTAGTCCTGTTGTGATGACCTGATGTGGTATAATTCCTACACCCATTGAACTGATTTCTGGGGAGTGAACTTGGGTTCTCTGTTGTTATTCAGTCACCCAGTTGTGTTCCACTATTTTGTGACCCACAGACTGCATCATGTCAGGCTCCTCTGTCCTTCACCATCTCCTGGAATTTGCCCAAACTTACGTCCATTGAGTTAGTGATGCCATCAAGCCATCTCATCCTCTGCCATCTCCTTCTTCTTCTGCCTTCAATCCTTCCTAGCATCAGGGTCTTTTCCAATGAGTCGGTTCTTCGCATCAGGTGGCCAAAGTATTGGAGCTTCAGCTTCAACATCAGTCCTTCCAATGAATGTTCAAGGTTGATTTTCTTTAGGGTTGATTAGTTCAATCTCCTTGCTGTCCAAGAGCCTCTCAAGAGTCTTTTCCAGCACCACAGTTCAAAGGAACATCAATTCTTCAGCACTCAGCATTATTTATTGTGCATCTCTCACATACATACAAGACTACTGGAAAAACCATAGCTTTGACTATACTGACCTATGTAGGCAAAGTAACGTCTCTGCCTTTCAATACACTGTCTAGGGGTTCTTTGAGAGAATTTAAAAGCTTAATGGTTCTCTTTGGCTGATTAAATTAACAATATTTTGGTTCTTAAGATGCTATTAGTATATAATCTTCAGCCTCATATAGTACCCCAGACATCCTTACCTCTTTCCCAATGAGGATTAGATGGAAACCTTTTGACTTCTAATATTATCATGTTACCATATCCACAAGGGCTGGCTCTTGATATGTTTCAGAAGTGAAACAGTAAGAATCTTTTCCTTTGGTTACTTTAATGACTTTTTTTTTCTTATGAATTTAAAAAGAAATTATCTTTGAAGTTTAAAGTTGAGATATGAATGCTGTGTTCTCAGTAGCATCAGCTTTTCCCTTGATTCCCATCCATTGATTGGAAAATGTCAAACTGTAGGGAGAAAAGATTTTCAGGACTTGCAAATACCTTGGAATCATCACAGATTGTCCCTAATTTTTATGTTATGTATAATATTTGCAGATTGTTATGAGTTAATGAGGAAATGATATAAGGAATCATAAAAGATTATTTATGTTGAGCAGCCAAAGGATACTTTTTCCAAAATGTAACAGTGAGCTGAGACTAAAAAGAAGGAAATAAGCTGCCACTTGATCATGAGGGAAAGTGTATTTTTTGTTGGCTTTTTATTTTTTTCTCCATAAGCTCTTTTTTTTTTTTTTTTGCTATTTCTGTTTTTTTTTTTAATTAAATTTTGTTTTGCTTAACTTTACAATATTGTATTGCTTTTGCCATACATCAAGATGGATCCGCCAAAAGTATACATGTGTTCCCCATCCTGAACCCTCCTCACTCCTCCCTCCCCAAACCATCCCCCTGGGTCATCCCAGTGCACCAGCCCCAGGCATCCATTATCAGGCATCGTACCTGGACTGGCGACTCATTTCAGATATGCTATTATACATATTTCAATGCTATTCTCCCAAATCATTCCCCCCTCTCCCATTCCCAGAGTCCAAAAGTCTGTTCTATCCATCAGTGTCTCTTTTGCTGTCTCGTAAACAGGGTTATTGTTACCATCTTTCTAAATTCCATATATATGTGTTAGTATACTGTATTTGTGTTTTTCTTTCTGGCTTACTTCACTCTGTATGATAGGCTCCAGTTCCATCCACCTCATTAGAACTGATTCAAATGTATTCTTTTTAATGGCTGAGTAATACTCCATTGTGTATATGTACCACTGCTTTCTTATCCATTCATCTGTGGATGGACATCTAGGTTGCTTCCAAGTCCTGGCTATTGTAAACAGTGCTGCTATGAACATTGGGGTACACGTGTCTCTTTCAATTCTGGTTTCCTCAGTGTGTATGCCCAGCAGTGGGATTGCAGGGTCATAACGCAGTTCTATTCCCAGTTTTTTGAGGAATCTCCATACTGTTCTCCATAGTGGCTGTACTAGTTTGCATTCCCACCAACAGTGTAAGAGGGTTCCCTTTTCTCCACACCCTCTCCAGCATTTATTGCTTGTGGAATTTTGGATTGCAGCCATTCTGACTGGTGTGAAATGGTACCTCATAGTAGTTTTGATTTGCATTTCTCTGATAATGAGTGATGTTGAGCATCTTTTCATGTGCTTGTTAGCCATCTGTATGTCTTCTTTGGAGAAATGTCTATTTAGTTCTTCAGCCCATTTTTTGATTGAGTCATTTATTTTTCTGGTATGGAGCTGTAGGAGTTGTTTGTATATTTTTGAGATTAGTTGTTTGTCTGTTGCTTCATTTGTTATTATTTTCTCCCATTCTGAAGGCTGTCTTTTCACCTTGCTTATAGTTTCCTTTGTTGTGCAGAAGCTTTTAAGTTTAATTAGGTTCCATTTATTTATTTTTGATTTTATTTCCAATATTCTGGGAGGTGGGTCATAGAGGATCCTGCTGTGATGTATGTCAGAAAGTGTTTTGCCTATGTTTTCCTCTAGGAGTTTTATGGTTTCTGGTCTTACATTTAGCTCTTTAATCCATTTTGAGTTTATTTTTGTGTATGGTGTTAGAAAGTGTGCTAGTTTCATTCTTTTAGAAGTGTTCAACCAGTTTTCCCAGCACCACTTGTTAATGAGATTGTTTTTAATCCATTGTATATTCTTGCCTCCTTTGTCAAAGATAAGGTGACCATATGTGAGTGGATTTATCTCTGGGCTTTCTATTTTGTTCCATTGATCTATATTTCTGTCTTTGTGCCAGTACCATACTGTCTTGATGACTGCGGCTTTGTAGTAGAGCCTGAAGTCAGGCAGGTTGATTCCTCCAGTTCCATTCTTCTTTCTCAAGATAGCTTTGGCTATTCGAGGTTTCTTGTATTTCCATACAAATTGAGAAATTATTTGTTCTAGCTCTGTGAAGAATACCGTTGGTAGCTTGATGGGGATTGCATTGAATCTATAAATTGCTTTGGGTAGTATACTCATTTTCACTATATTGATTCTACCAATCCATGAACATGGTATATTTCTCCACCTATTAGTTTCCTCTTTGATTTCTTTCACCAGTGTTTTATAGTTTTCTATATATAGGTCTTTAGTTTCTTTAGGAAGATATATTCCTAAGTATTTTATTCTTTTTGTTGCAATGGTGAATGGAATTGTTTCCTTAATTTCTTTTTCTATTTTCTCATTATTAGTGTATAGGAATACAAGGGATTTCTGTGTGTTGATTTTATATCCTGCAACTTTACTATATTCATTGATTAGTTCTAGTAATTTTCTGGTGGAGTCTTTAGGGTTTTCTACGTAGAGGATCATGTCATCTGCAAACTTTAAATAATATTATTTATTTATTTTAGGCTGTGCTAAGTTTTCATTGCTGCGCATGCTTTTCTTTAGTTGTGGAGAGCGGGAGCTGCTCTCTAGTTGTGGTCCATAGGCTTTTTTCTTTAAATATAAATTTATTTTAATTGGGAGCAAATTACTTTAAAATATTGTATTGGTTTTGCCATACATTGACAAGAATCCGCCATGGATGTACATGTGTTCCCCATCCTGAACCCCCCTCCCACCTCCCTCCCCATCCCATCCCTCTGAGTCATCCCAGTGCACCAGCCCCAAGCATCCCGTTTCATGCATCGAACCTGGACTGGCAATTTGTTTCATATATGATAATATACATGTTTCAAGGCCATTCTCCCAAATCATCCCACCCTCGCCCTCTCCCACAGAGTCCAAAAGACAGTTCTATACATCTGTGTCTCTTTTGCTGTCTCACATACAGGGTTATCATTACCATCTTTCTAAAGTCCATATGTATGCATTATTATACTGTATTTGTGTTTTTCTTTCTGGCTTACTTCACTCTATATAACAGGCTCCAGTTTCATCTACCTCAGTAGAACTAATTCAAATGTATTCTTTTTAATGGCTGAGTAATACTCCATTGTGTGTATGCACCACTGGTTTCTTATCCATTCATGTGCTGATGGACATCTAGGTTGCTTCCATGCCCTGGCTATTATAAACAGTGCTGCAATGAATATTGGGGTACACTTGTCTCTTTCCATTCTGATTTCCTTGGCGTGTATGCCCAGCAGTGGGATTGCTGGATCATAAGGCAGTTCTATTTTCAGTTTTTTGAGGAATCTCCACACTGTTCTCCATAGTGGCTGTACTAGTTTGCATTCCCACCAACAGTGTAAGAGGGTTGCCTTTTCTACACACCCTCTCCAGCATTTATTGCTTGTAGACTTTTGGATTGCAGCCATTCTGACTGGCATGAAATGGTACCTCACTGTGGTTTTCATTTGCATTTCTCTGATAATGAGTGATGTTGAGCATCTTTTCATGTGTTTGTTAGTCATCAGTATGTCTTCTTTGGAGAAATGTCTGTTTTGTTCTTTGGCCCATTTTTTGATTGGGTCGTTTATTTTTCTGGAATTGAGCTGTAGGAGTCGCTTGTATATTTTTGAGATTAGTTGTTTGTTGCTTCATTTGCTATTATTTTCTCCCATTCTGAAGGCTGTCTTTTCACCTTGCTTATAGCATCCTATGTTGTGCAGAAGCTTTTAAGTTTAATTAGGTACCATTTGCTTATTATTGCTTTTATTTCCAATATTCTGGGAGGTGGGTCATAGAGGATCCTGCTGTAATGTATGTCGGAGAGTGTTTTTCCTATGTTCTCCTCTAGGAGTTTTATAGTTTCTGGTCTTACATTTAGATCTTTAATCCATTTTGAGTTTATTTTAGTGTATGGTGTTAGAAAGTGTTCTAGTTCCATTCTTTTACAAGTTCTTGACCAGTTTTCCCAGCACAACTTGTTAAAGAGATTGTCTTTCTCCATTGTATATTCTTGCCTCCTTTGTCAAAGATAAGGTATCCATAGGTGCATGGATTTATCTCTGGGCTTTCTATTCTGTTCCATTGATCTATACTTCTATCTTCGTGTCAGTACCATACTGCCTTGATGACTGTGGCTTTATAGTATAGTCTGAAGTCAGGCAGGTTGATTCTTCCAGTTCCATTCTTCTTTCTCAAGATTGCTTTGGCTATTCAAGGTTTTTTTAATTTCCATACAAATTGTGAAATTATTTGTTCTAGCTCTGTTAAAAATACCATTGATAGCTTGATAAGGATTGCACTGAATCTACAGATTTCTTTGGGTAGTATACTCGTTTTCACTTTATCGATTCTTCAGATCCATGAACACGGTGTATTTCTCCATCTACTAGGGTCCTCTTTGATTTCTTTCACCAGTATTTTATAGTTTTCTATATATAGGTCTTTAGTTTCTTTAGGTAGATATATTCCTAAGCATTTTATTCCTTTCATTGCAGTACTGAATGGGATTGTTTCTTTAATTTCTCTTTCTATTTTCTCATTATTAGTGTATAGGAATGCAAGAGATTTCTGTGTGTTGATTTTATATCCTGCAACGTTACTATATTAATGGATTAGCTCTATTTTCTGGTGGAGCCTTTGGGATTTTCTATGTAGAGGGGATCATGTCATCTGCAAACAGTGAAAGTTCTACTTCTTTTCTGATTTGGATTCTTTTTATTTCTTTTTCTGCTCTGATTGCTCTGGCCAAAACTTCTAAAACTGTGTTGAATAGTAATGGTGAAAGTGGGCACCCTTGTCTTCTTCGTGATTTTCAGGGAAATTCTTTCAATTTTTCACCATTGAGGATAATGTTTGCTGTGGGTTTGACTATGTGGATCACAATAAACTGTGGAAAATTCTGAAAGAGATGGAAATATCTAAACATCTGATCTGCCTTTTGAGAAATCTATATGCAGGTCAGGAAGCAACAGTTAGAACTGAACATGGAACAACAGACTGGTTCCAAATAGGAAAAGGAGTACGTCAAGTCTGTATATTGTCACCCCTTTTATTTAACTTATATGCAGAGTACATCATGAGAAACTCTGGACTGGGAGAAACACAAGCTGGAATCAAGATTGCCAGAAGAAATATCAATAACCTCATATGCAGATGACACCACCCTTATGGCAGAAAGTGAAGAGGAACTAAAAAGCCTCTTGATGAACATGAAAGTGGAGAATGAAAAAGTTGGCTAAAACATTCAGAAAACGAAGATCATGGCATCTGGTCCCATCTCTTCATGGCAAATAGATGGGGAAACAGTGGAAACAGTGTCAGACTTTCTTTTTCTGGGCTCCAAAATCACTGCAGATGGTGACTGCAGCCATGAAATTAAAAGACGCTTACTCCTTGGAAGGAAAGTTATGACCAACCTAGATCACACATTCAAAAGCAGAGACATTACTTTGCCAACAAAGGTTCGCCTGGTCAAGACTATGGTTTTTCCTGTGGTCATGTATGGATGTGAGAGCTGGACTGTGAAGAAGGCTGAGCGCCGAAGAATTGATGCTTTTGAACTGTGGTGTTGGAGAAGACTCTTGAGAGTCCCTTGGCCTGCAAGGAGATCCAACCAGTCCATTCTGAAGGAGATCAGCCCTGGGATTTCTTTGGAAGGAATGATGCTAAAGCTGAAACTCCAGTATTTTGGCCACCTCATGTGAAGAGTTGACTCATTGGAAAAAACTCTGGTGCTGGAAGGGATTGGGGGCAGGAGGAGAAGGGGACAACAGAGGATGAGATGGCTGGATGGCATCACTGACTCGATGGATGTGAGTCTGGGTAAACTCTGAAAGTTGATGGTGGACAGGGAGGCCTGGCGTGCTGCGATTCATGGGGTCGCAAAGAGTCCGACACAACTGAGCGACTGAACTGAACTGTACTGTCATATATAGCTTTTATTATGTTGAGGTATTTTCCTCCCTTTCCTGCTTTCTGGAGGGTTGTTATCATAAATGGATATTGAATTTTGTCAAAGGCTTTCTCTGCATCTATTGAGATTATCATATGGCTTTTATTTTTCAATCTGTCAATGTGGTGTATTACAATGATTGATTTGCAGATACTGAAGAATCCTTGCATCTCTGGGATGAAGTCCACTTGCTCATGATGTATGATCTTTTTAATGTGTTGTTGGATTCTGTTGGCTAGAATTTTGTTAAGGATTTTTGCATCTATGTCCATCAGTGATATTGGCCTGTAGTTTTCTTTTTTTGTGTGGCATCTTTTTCAGGTTTTCAGGTGATGGTGGTCTCATAGAATGAGTTTGGAAGTTTACCTTCCTCTGCAATTATCTGGAAGAGTTCGAATAGGATAGGTGTTAGCTCTTCTCTAAATTTTTGGTAGAATTCAGCTGTTAAATCATCTGGACCTGGGCTTTTGTTTGCTGGAAGATTTCTGATTACAATTTCAATTTCTATGCTTGTGATGTTTCTGTTAAGATTTTCTATTTCTTCCTGGTTCAGTTTTGGAAAGTTGTATTTTTGTAAGAATTTGTTCATTTCTTCCATGTTGTCCATTTTATTGGCATTTAATTGCTGATAGTAGTCTCTTATGATCCTTTGTATTTCTGTGTTGTCTGTTGTGATCTCTCCATTTTCATTTCTAATTTTATTGATTTAATTTTTCTCCCTTTGTTTCTTAATGAGTCTGGCTAATGGTTTGTCAATTGTATTTATCCTCTCAAAGAACCTCCTTTTGGCTTTGTTGATTATTGCTATGGTCTCTTTTGTTTCTTTTACATTTATTTCTGCCCTAATTTTTAAGATTTCTTTCCTTCTACTAACTCAAGGGTTCTTCATTTCTTCCTTTTCTAGTTGCTTTAGGTGTAGAGTTAGGTTATTTATTTGACTTTTTTTCTTATTTCTTGAGGTATGCCTGTAATTGCTATGAATTTTCCCCTTAGCACTGCTTTTACACTGTCCCACAGGTTTGGGATTGTTGTGTTTTCATTTTCATTCATTTCTATGCATATTTTGATTTCTTTTTTGATTTCTTCTGTGATTTGTTGGTTATTCAGCAGTGTGTTGTTCAGCCTCCATATGTAGGAATTTTGAATAGTTTTTCTTCTGTAATTGAGAGCTAATCTTACTGCATTGTGGTCAGAAAAGATGCTTGGAATGATTTCAATTTTTTTGAATTAACCAAGGGTATATTTATGGCCCAGGATGTGATCTGTTCTGGAGAAGGTTCCATGTGTACTTGAGAAAAAGGTGAAATTCATTGTTTTGGGGTGAAATGTCCTACAGATATCAATTAGGTCTAACTGGTCTATTGTATCACTTAAAGTTTGTATTTTCTTGTTAATTTTCTGTTTAGTGGATCTATTCATAGGTGTGAGTGGGGTATTAAAGTCTCACACTATTATTGTGTTATTGTTAATTTCCCCTTTCATACTTGTTAGCATTTGTCTTACATATTGCAGTGCTCCTATGTTGGACTGGAAAAGGTCAGTTTTCATTCGAATCCCAAAGAAAGGCAATGCCAAAGAATGCTCAAACTACTGCACAATTGCACTCATCTCACATGCTAGTAAAGTAATGCTAAAATTCTCCAAGCCAGGCTTCAGCAATATGCGAACTGTGAACTTCCTTATGTTCAAACTAGTTTTAGATAAGGAAAAGGAACCAGAGATCAAATTGCCAACATCTGCTGGATCATGGAAAAAGCAAGAGAGTTCCAGAAAAACATCTACTTCTGCTTTATTGACTATGCCAAAGCCTTTGACTGTGTGGATCATAATAAACTTTGGAAAATTCTGAAAGAGATGGGAATACCAGATCACCTGATCTGCCTCTTGAGAAATGTGTATGCAGGTCAGGAAGCAACAGTTAGAACTGGACACGGAACAACAGACTGGTCCAAATAGGAAAAGGAGTACATCAAGGCTGTATATTGTCACCCTGTTTATTTAACTTATATGCAGAGTACATCATGAGAAACGCTGCACTTGAAGAAACACAAGCTGGAATCAAGATTGCCAGGAGAAATATCAATAACCTCAGATATGCAGATGACACCACCCTTATGGCAGAAAGTGAATAGGAACTCAAAAGCCTCTTGATGAAAGTGAAAGTGGAGAGCGAAAAAGATGGCTTAAAGCTCAACATTTCAGAAAACGAAGATCATAGCATCTGGTCCCATCTCTTCATGGCAAATAGATGGGGAAACAGTGTCAGACTTTATTTTTCTGGGCTTCAAAATCACTACAGATGGTGACTGTAGCTATGAAATTAAAAGACGCTTACTCCTTGGAAGGAAAGTTATGACCAACCTAGATAGCATATTCAAAAGCAGAGACATTACTTTGCCAACAAAGGTTCACCTAGTCAAGGCTATGGTTTTTCCTGTGGTCATGTATGGATGTGAGAGTTGGTCTGTGAAGAAGGTTGGGTGCCAAAGAATTGATGCTTTTGAACTGTGGTGTTGGAGAAGACTCTTGAGAGTCCCTTGGACTCCAAGAAGATCCAAGGAGATCAACCCTGGGATTTCTTTGGAAGGAATGATGCTAAAGCTGAAACTCCTGTACTTTGGCCACCTCATGCGAAGAGTTGACTCCTTGGAAAAGACTCTGATGCTAGGAGAAATTAGGGGCAAGAGGAGAAGGGGACGACAGAGGATGAGACGGCTGGATGGCATCACTGACTCGATGGATGTGAGTCTCAGTGAACTCTGGGAGTTGGTGATGGACAGGGAGACCTGGCGTGCTATGATTCATGGGATTGCAAAGAGTCGGACATGACTGAGTGACTGATCTGGTCTGATCTAATCTGATGATTCCATGGCCATTTACTTTATTGTTTTAGGTTTGAGTTTATACACCCTTTCTGTGTTTCCTGTCTAGAGAAAATCCTTTAGCATTTGTTGGAGAGCTGCTTTGGTGGTGCTAAATTCTCTCAGCTTTTGCTTGTCTGTAAAGCTTTTGATTTCTCCTTCATATTTGAATGAGATCCTTGCTGGGTACAGTAATCTGGGCTGTAGGTTATTTTCTTTCATCACTTTAAGTATGTCCTGCCATTCCCTCCTGGCCTGAAGAGTTTCTATTGAAAGATCATCTGTTATCCTTTTGGGAATCCCCTTGTGTGTTATTTGTTTTGTTTTGTTTTTTTTTTTCCCCTTGCTGCTTTTAATATTTGTTGTTTGTGTTTGATCTTTGTTAATTTGATTAATATGTGTCTTGGGATGTTTTGCCTTGGGTTTATCCTGTTTTTGACTGTCTGGGTTTCTTGGACTTGGGTGATTATTTCCTTCCCCATTTTAGGAAAGTTTTCAACTATTATCTCAAGTATTTTCTGATGGTCTTTCTTTTTGTCTTCTTCTCCTGGGACTCCTATAATTCAAATGTTGGGGCATTCCCAAGATTGTCCCAGAGGTCTCTGAGATTATCCTCATTTCTTTTCATTCGTTTTTCTTTTTTTCCCCTCGGTTTCATTTATTTCTACCATGCTACCTTCTACCTCACTTATCCTATCTTCTGCCTCTGTTATACCACTGTTGGTTTCCTCCAGAGTGTTTCTGATCTCATTTATTGCATTATTCATTATATGTTGACTCTTTTTTATTTCTTTTAGGTCCTTGTTAAACCTTTCTTGCATCTTCTCAATCCTTGTCTCCAGGCTATTTATCTGCAACTCCATTTTGTTTTCAGGATTGTGGATCATTTCACTATCATTATTTGGAATTCTTTATCAGGTAAATTCCCTATCTCTTCCTCTTTTGTTTGGTTTGGTGGGCATTTATCCTGTTCCTTTACCTGCTGGGTATTTCTCTGCCTTTACGTCTTGTTTATATTGCTGTGTTTAAGGTGGCCTTTCCGTATTCAGTTTGTGAAGTTCTCTTTATTGTGGAGTTTCCTTGCTGTGGGTGAGTTTGGACAGGTGGCTTGTCAAGGTTTCCTGGTTAGGGAAGCTTGTGTCAGTGTTCTGGTGTGTGGATCTGGATTTCTTCTCTCTGGAGTGCAATGAAGTGTCCAGTAATGAGTTATGAGATGTCAGTGGGCTTGGTGTGACTTTGGGCAGCCTGTATATTGAAGCTCAGGGCTATGTTCCTGTGTTGTTGGAAAATTTGCGTGGTATGTCTTGCTCTGGAACTTGTTGGCCCTTGGGTGGTGCTTGGTTTCAGTGTAGGTATGGAAGCGTTTGATGAGCTCCTATCAATTAATGTTCCCTGGAATCAGGAGTTCTCTGGTATTCTCAGGATTTGGAACTAAGCCTCCTGCCTCTGGTTTTCAGTCTTATTCTTACAGTAGCCCCAAGACTTCTCCATCTATACAGCACTGATGATAAAACATCTAGGTTAAAGATGAAAAGATTCTCCACAGTGAGGGAAACCCAGAGAGGTTCACAGAGTTACATGGAGAAGAGAAAAGGGAGGAGGGAGATAGAGGTGACACGAATGAGATGAGGTGGAATCAAAAGGAGAGAGAGCAAGCTAGCCAGTAATCACTTCCTTATGTCCTCTCCACAGTCTGGACCGCTCAGAGATGTTCACAGAGTTATACGGAGAAGACAAGAGGGAGGAAGGAGACAGAGGTGGCCAGGAGGATAAAGGAGGAAATCAAAAGGAGAGAGAGCAAGCTAGCCAGTAATCACTTCCTTATGTGCTCTCCACAGTCTGGACCACTCAAAGATGTTCACAGAATTATACAGAGAAGACAAGAGGGAGGAAGGAGACAGGGGTGGCCAGGAGGATAAAGGGGGAAATCAAAAGGAGAGAGACAGATCCAGCCAGTAATCAGTAGTTCCCTAACTGTTCTCCACAGTCCGGAACACACAAAGAGATTCACAGAGTTGGGTAGAGAAGATAAGGGGGAGGGAGGAGATAGAGGCAACCTGGTGGAGGAAAAGGAGAGTCCAAAGTAGAAGAGAGCAGTCAAGCCAGTAATCTTGCTCCCAAGTAAAAATGGGTACTGAAGATTGGGTTCTTAAAGGTACAAAATTGATAACAAATACCAAAAAGCAAAGATTAAAAATCTAGAGTAGAGGTTGGATTCTCAAAAATACAATATTAAAGAAAAAAAAAAAAGCCGCAAAGATTACAAACATCTCACACACTAGTAAAGTAATGCTCAAAATTCTCCAAGCCAGGCTTCAGCAATATGTGAACCAAGAGCTTCCTGAAGTTCAAGCTGGTTTTAGAAAAGGCAGAGGAACCAGAGATCAGATTGCCAACATTTGCTGGATCATGGAAAAAGCAAGAGAGTTCCAGAAAAACATCTACTTCTGCTTTATTGACTATGCCAAAGCCTTTGACTGTGTGGATCACAATAAACTGTGGAAAATTCTGAAAGAGATGGGAATACCAGACCACCTGATCTGCCTCTTGAGAAATCTGTATGCAGGTCAGGAGGCAACAGTTAGAACTGAACATGGAACAACAGACTGGTTCCAAATAGGAAAAGGAGTACGTCAAGGCTGTATATTGTCACCCTGTTTATTTAACTTATATGCAGAGTACATCATGAGAAACGCTGGACTGGAAGAAACACAAGCTGGAATCAAGATTGCCAGGAGAAATATCAGTAACCTCAGATATGCAGATGACACCACCCTTATGGCAGAAAGTGAAGAGGAACTAAAAAGCCTCTTGATGAAAGTGAAAGTGGAGAGTGAAAAGGTTGGCTTAAAGCTCAACATTCAGAAAACAAACATTATGGCATCTGGTCCCATCACTTCATGGGAAATAGATGGGGAAACAGTGGAAACAGTGTCAGACTTCATTTTTCTGGGCTCCAAAATCACTGCAGATGGTGACTGTAGCCATGAAATTAAAAGACACTTACTCCTTGGAAGGAAAGTTATGATCAACCTAGATAGCATATTCAAAAGCAGAGACATTACTTTACCAACAAAGGTCCGTCTAGTCAAGGCTATGGTTTTTCCTGTGGTCATGTATGGATGTGAGAGCTAGACTGTGAAGAAGGCTGAGTGCCAAAGAATTGATGCTTTTGAAGTGTGGTGTTGGAGAAGACTCTTGAGAGTCCCTTGGCCTGCAAGGAGATCCAATCAGTCCATTCTGAAGGAGATCAGCCCTGGGATTTCTTTGGAAGGAATGATGCTAAAGCTGAAACTCCAGTATTTTGGCCACCTCATGGGAAGAGTTGACTCATTGGAAAAGACTCTGATGCTGGGAGGGATTGGGGGCAATAGGAGAAGGGGACGACAGAGGATGAGATGGCTGGATGGTATCACTGACTCTATGGATGTAAGTCTCAGTGAGCTCCGGGAGTTGGTGATGGACAGGGAGGCCTGGCGTGCTGAAATTCATAGGGTCGCAAAGAGTCGGACACGACTGAGTGACTGATCTGATCTGATCTGATTTATATATGAAGTCCACTTTAAAAAATAGGGTCTTTTTTTTTCTTTTGCAAAATAATAGGTTATAAAAAAGAAAATTAAAGGAGTAATACAGAACTTAAAAATAAAAAACAATTTTTTTTTAATTTAAAGAATATTAATAGTAAATATATATCTAGGACTTTCTCTGGTGGTGTTGTGGACAGTGTGGGGTCAGTTCATTTTCAGATAGTTCCTTGATCCAGCTTATACTTCTCAAGATCTATAGGCCCCTTCCTATGTAGTTGGTGCTAACTACAGGGTTTTAATCTATTGCACCTGTCACTTCCAAGGAGGTTTCCTCTGTTTTAGCTTCTTCTGTTTGCTGGTCTCTTCAGTGTCTACTTTCCTCCCTGACACAAGGGGGCGGTGATGGACACTTTTTAAGGCTCACTTGTGCTGTGGGGAGGGAGGAACACTGCAAACAAATAACACTGGTGTGTGCTCGCAGTATCTCGGCCACCCTGGGTTTGCCCCCTCTCATGGCATGTGTGCTTTCCCTCTCCACACTGCTTAGGCTCTAGGTTGCTCTGCCAGGAACTGTCTGAGGCCGGCCCTGGGTTGTATGCACTTCCCAGGTCTAAGCCGCTCAGGTTCAGGTACTCAGGTACTCCACAAAGGCGCAGACTTGGTTGGGCCTGCTTTTTGTGACCTTCCCAGGTCGGAGCAGCTCAGGTGACCAGGTGCTTGGCGAGCACGGTCGCTGTGACTTATTGCTGCAACTTATCGTCTCCCCCGTCCCTGCTGCTTGGTTTTCTGGGTGTACAACCAGTGCACCTTCTCAGGTGTGCCGTGTGTCTCTTCTAGGGAGCTAGTCTCTGGCTGCGACCCTCCCGGCAGATGTCGACCATCCAGAATCCCAAGAAGTCTTAGTTAGCAACAAAGTCTGCTTGCAGTTTGGTAGAGGATGCCTCTCTGGGGCCGCCATTGCCCCTTCTGCCTCTGGCTGCCCTCCCCTGCCTGTCTCAGGTGGGGGATGGGCCAGTTCGCAGCCGGCTAGCTCTGCTCAGTCCTTTGTTCTGTGAGCAGGCCCAGCGGTGTCTTAGGTTATGGATTTTTTTTTTTAATTTTAATTTTTTTTATGATATTATACATGCATCCCCACCACCACCACCACAGAGTCCAAAAGACTGTTCTATACATCTGTGTCTCTTTTGCTGTCTTGCAGGGATTTTCACAGGATAGCTATACCACAGTTTGGTTTGCTATCTCAAGTTAGTTCCCTCAGATTGCCCTCAGGGCATTCAGGCCTGGTCCTTACTCTAAGCAATGCAGCCTGCGCCTCCTTGACCAGCCCCGGCTTGCTATTGGTAGATGCAGGCATCTGCACTGCTTCACTGCTGGGAGTTACCACTGGGCACATAATCTGTGGGTTTTAATTATTTGTTTTTCCTCCCAGTTATGTTGCCCTCTGAGGTTCCAAGGCTTGCCACAGACTCGCCAATGAGAGTGTTTACTGGTGTTGGAAACTTCTCTCTTTTTTTAAGACTCCCTTCCCAGGATAGATCTCCATCCCTACCTCTTTTGTCTCTCTTTTTATCTTTTATTTTTTTTTCCTACCTCCTTTTGAAGACAATGGGCTGCTATTCTGGGTGCCTGATGTCCTCTGCCAGCATTCAGAAGTTGTTTTGTGGAATTTACTCAGCGTTCAAATGTTCTTTTGATGAATTTGTAGGGGAGAAAGTGGTCTCCCCGTCCTAGTCCTCCGCCATCTTCTCCATGGGCTTTTAATTGCAGTGGCTTCTCTTGTTGCAGAGTGTGGGAACTAGGGCTTGTGAGGTTCAGTAGTTGTAGTTCCTGGCCTCTAGAGAACAGGCTCAATTGTTGTGACACATGGGCTTAGTTGCTCTATGGCATG
This sequence comes from Tragelaphus eurycerus, assembly GCA_935064755.1. Lineage (NCBI taxonomy): Eukaryota > Metazoa > Chordata > Mammalia > Artiodactyla > Bovidae > Tragelaphus > Tragelaphus eurycerus. The sequence goes on along the minus strand of CAKXYN010000097.1, from coordinate 7,798 downwards.
GCACATGTGATCTTCCTGCATCGGGGACAGAACCTGTGTCTCTGCATTGGCAGGTGGATTCTTGATTCCTTACCCACCAGGGAAGCCCAGGAAATGTGGTTTAATAAGAAAGAAAAGCACATGCCAAGTCCTGAGATAATAAAGGATTTTTTGTGTTCAAAAAACAGAATGAAGACTAACATGACAAAAGTTACAAATGGGAAGGTACTTGGGTCAAGGTAGAATTAGACAGATAGGCAGAGATAAAGTAATAAATATATTCTAACTAATGATCAGAAGTTTGGATTAGATTTCAAGTATAAATGTCATCTGAGGGTTTTAGTTTCCTTTGTGACATGCTCTTATGTTTCAACAAGGTTATTTTTGTTACTGTATTAAGCACTTGTATTCAGTAAAATATAACATGAGCCAAAACAACCATATATGTTTAAAATTTTAAAGTAGCTCCATTAAAAAAAAAAATAAAAATTAGCTGGTGAAATTAATTTTTATAAACCTTAATATAGCTAACATGTTATCATTTCAATATATAATCAATATAAAGTTATTGATTATTTTAATCAAATATTAAAATATTAAAATACTACACAAATATTCAAAATCACATGTGATTTTATGCAGATAAGCTATGCTTCAAGTGTTCTATAGCCACCTGTGGCTATTGTCTATTACTATGGGAAAAAGAAAGCTAGAAAGTAGTTTGGGCAAAAGTGAGAGCTGGAGCAGGGAAACTTGTTATTGTGTGGTTAGTATGATCAGGGTAAGACATGTCTGTGGATGGGGCAAGATGCTGGCAGCAGAAATTTAGGTGATATGGGAAGACCTGATAGAAATGAAATTAGAAAAGAAGAAAATCATAGACACTTAAGACAAAGTAGATTGCATATACACATTGGTGTCCTTAAAGGGAAGAAAGATACTTAAAGAAGTAATAAACAATTGAAGAAGTAATAAACAATTTTGGAGAAGTTTATACATTGAAGTAAACAATTCTGTATTTTGAAAGGCCACAATATGTTCCACAATATATTTTTAATTAGATTAAAAAGTTAAAAAGTATATATCTATCATAACCTTAAATTCTTTAGGGCTTCCCTGGTGGTCCAAACAGTAATCCACAATGGATAAAATGCTAGGAAAAAGTATATTCGAATCATTAATAAAATAGAGATGTCCATTATCACTGTTATTATTTAGTACAAATATAGAAGTGCCAGCCAATACTATTACAGAGACAGAAAAAAGAAAATGGGCATATATCTACCTTTATGTTATTATAGCATATAATTATTTGTTTTTACTGTGCATACACACACACATATATGCTAAACAAAAAATTTCAAAAAATAAATCTTATAAGAATTCACAATTTCAGTAAGATTTCTAGACACTTCTAAGGTGTTTCATAAGAACACATCCATAAAATCTGTTGTTTGCACAACAGTTTGTTTAATCACGGGGAGGACAAAAGATTATAGCCAAAATGTAGGAAGATAACAGGTAAAATTGTCATGTAGTTTTAAAATATAACAATGTGTTACATAAAGTTTGGTGTCATATAATGAAAATTACTTATATGTTTAAAATTCTTAGTTTAAATGGAGTAAACAGTTTTATAGTTGGTATCCTCCTGTCTTAACATAGGAAATAAAAATGCATTTCTTAATGTAGATTGGAATATGACTATACCTCAACTCATTCAGAGTTTCGAATAAATGTCCCTTCAAGTATAAACATTTATATAAAATATTTAGAGAACATAATTGGCTCAAATACTAAGAAAATATTCATATTATTCTTGTATGCAACTTTGACCTCAAACTCTAAGAAATGTTTCTAGTTTTTAAGTGTGAAGAAAGTAATTCCTTTATTGGAAAGTTTACTGAATATGGATTCTCACCTTTCTTGTGACAATGCTAATGCCTATTCATGATATTTAGATTATAATTGTCAGAAATTGGCTAATATTCATTATTAATCTTAGAGGTTGTCATGCACAACAAAACATCAGGAAATATTCACCTCTGGTATGTACAGTTTGAAAGGTAAGGTTTACAAGGAAAAAAGGCACATTTGTGATGCTGAAATTGCACCTTTCATTCTAATAACCTTGAAAACTAAACTTTTCACATCTCAGGTAGGAACTTTCTAGTGATTGAATATTCATGTACTATTCAATAACCATCAAACAAATGTAGCAGTTTTCTGATTTCAACAGTTTGAATAGTAATGGTAAAATGTGGAATAATGACATAAAATGTAATCATATCCTTTCCTTATTCTTAGAACACTAATTTTATAATTTTTTCATTATACCAGCAACTGTAAATACCAACAAGTATATTATCAAAATCAAATTATAAAATGGCTACATTCAAGATTTTTAAATAATACTTCCAACTTCCCCTCCCTTACTTTAACTTACCTTTGATAATCCACATGGCCTGAATCTTTTTTTAAAAAAATTATAAAACCCTCAAACTCTAATTCATCAGTTTATAACTTCCAGTCTCAACTAGTGCTTTAGTATAGTGATTTGACTTTTTTAAAACTTACTCAACTCTCTCTCTTAGCCAGTTATTTCAGGAAATTTATCACTACCCAATTCCCACTCCATTTATTTTCAGCAGACAAAAGCTCTTTAATTGAGGGGGGAGAATCTATCAATCCTTTTCATTCTCTCCATGGCAGTCTGTAATGTGTGGTCAGTGGACAGAGTGGTCACTGAGGTCAAAGTTATTTCCATAATAGTAAGAGATCCTTTGTCTTTTCACTGTGTTGATATTTGCAGTCATGATGGAAAAGCTGTGGCAGGTGAAACTTATGTACATTAGTACAAGTCATGGCATTGGTGTAGGACAATTAGCACTAGCCTTTCTACTTTTCATTGCCCTGCACTTGGAGAAAACAAAATGCCAGCTTAATGTAGGAATGTCCTTGATAAAGCAGTAAAACACTTTGAGTATATTAAATCTCAACTCTTGACTATATGTATTTTTTTAAATATCTTGAATGATTACAATGGCAAATATACATAGAACACTTCTGCTGCATACAAAAATACGGTATTTTTCCTTGAGGAAAAGGATTTATCTGAGTGTGTGGTTTATGAATTGAACTAGTCACTTTTTTCATGAAATACAATTTTTATAATACTTGAAAGAAAAACTCATAAAGTTATTTTGATTGGGTATTTGGCAGATATTTTCACAAAATTAAATATAGTATGCCTTTTATTTCAGGGAAAAAGCTGACATTTGTTATCAATGAAAAATTGTGAACTTTTAAGTGAAAATTAGGTGTAAGCAACTTATCCACTTTGGGCTGACAACTTTCCAATACTTAAACATTTTTTGGTAAATTGATAATGATATTCAGTTCAGTTCAGTTCAGTCGCTCAGTTGTGTCTGACTCTTTGCGACCCCATGAATTGCAGCATGCCAGGTCTCCCTGTCCATCACCAACTTCCGGAGTTTACCCAAACTCATGTCCATTGAGTCAGTGATTCCATCCAGCCATCTCATCTTCTGTCGTCCCCTTCTCCTCATGCCCCCAATCCCTCCCAGCATCAGAGTCTTTTCCAATGAGTCAACCCTTCACATGAGGTGGCCAAAGTATTGGAGTTTCAGCTTCAGCATCAGTCCTTCCAATGAACACCCAGGACTGATCTTCAGAATGGACTGGTTGGATCTCCTTGCAGTCCAAGGGACTCTCAAGAGTCACAATTGCATTCATTTCACACGCTAGTAAAGTAATGCTTAAAATTCTCCAGGCCAGGCTTCAGCAATACTTGAAGGTGATAATGATATTAGAGAATACACATATTTTACTTTGTATAATTAACCAATACTCTTCAAATGATCAAATATAACATGCCACAGTCCATGAAGTTGCAGAAGCAGATATGACTTAGCGACTGAAAAACAACAACCATATTACAAAATCATTCATAGATAAAATGTTCCATTCAAAGTACAGATACACTGAATGAATTTATTATTAAAAAAGTATTAAAGGTTCATTGATATAGTATCAGATTTCACACTGTGGTGAACCTCTTTTAAAAAAAAACTACCACTTGATGAGTTTTAATGTAATATTAAGGAAGACCACTCACAAATATCTGAAAAAGTCTATTAAAATACTCTTCTGTGTGAGATGTGTTTGCCTTATATACTTAAAATACAGCAGCATATCACACCAGGGAGACTATGATCTCCTAAATATTTACTTATATTTTGGAATACAACACTGAACCAGACTGATAAGATACTTGCTCTCATTAAGCACATATAATTGCTCCTTGCTACATCTCTGGACCCTGGGACAAATAGGTCTATAATGATTGCTGATTAAATTTTGTAAGTAGTCCTGTCCTTTGACCTCATCTACTCAGCTACTTTTGTTGGTGTCTCTGAATATTTTATACACTTTTCTTTCAAAAGTATGTATTTTTCAGGATACTGCTTTCATTGTCTGTATACTTTCTTTTTTAGATACTTGTTCATTGAATATATTTACCTGGCACCTATATCTATTGACTCTTAAATATATTTTGGTTATTTGGCCACTATTGTAAATTTCAAAAACTTCAAACTTGAATTTCCAGTTACCTGCTTTACTCGTTTACATAAAAATATCAAAAACCATTCAAACCAGCACTTCTCAAAACAAAACCACCTCTCTATTTCCACTCCTTCATGACAAAGACTTCTCTTCTACTAGAAGGAACATCTGAGTAGATTAGCCAATTGTTTCACAGCAGCATATCATGATCGTATTTTTTCATGTTAAACCTGAGTAACACAATCTAATTTGTGTGTCTCTGTGTTATTTATTTCATTAATGTCCTACTTTTATGCAGTGTTTCATTTATTCTGCTTTAATCTCTAACATGCTTTTATTTTTAAATGTTTTTTATTGAGATGAAATTCATAATAAAAAACACACTTGAAGTGAAAAATTCTATGGAATGTACTACATTAACAATATTGTGCAATTATGACCTCTAATTCAAAATATTTCCATCACCTCAAAATAAAACTTTGTACCTATCAAACAGTTATTCCCCATTTCTTCCTTTCCTAGCCCCTGGCAACTACTCCACCACTACTGTGCTTCTTATCTACATAGATTTATTCTGGATATTTCATATGAATATGAAACAGCTCCTTTCACTTAGCATAGCATTTCTGAGGCTTATGCATATATTAATAGTGTATATACCATTATTTTATGTTTTATTTCTATTTATCAGAATGAATTTTTCTGATAAAAGCCAAGAAGCATGATCGAACTTCAGAAACCTCAGTAAGTATATAGAATCATAAAGCTAGCATTAGGATTTGGAGATAAGTTTATATATACACTTAGAATAAAAGTAGTAAAAAGCAACCACATTGTTATTGTTGAGCTGCTGTCATGGTCAACTCTTTGTGACCCCATGCACTGTAGCATGCCAGGCTTCCCTGTCCTTCACCATCTCCCAGAGTTTGCTAAAATTCATGTGCATTGAGTCAGTGATGCCATCCAACTATTTCATGTTGTTGGATGATATTTCTCTGTTGTCCACTTCTCCTCCTGCCTTCAAATCTTTTCCAGCATCAGGGTCTTTTCCAATGAGTCAACTCTTAAGTGGCCAACGTATTGGAACTTCAGCATCAGTCCTTCCAAAGAATGTTCAGGACTGATTTCCTTTAGGGTTGACTAGTTTGAGCTCCTTGCAGTAAGTGACTCTCAGGAGTGTCCTCCAGCACCACAATTGGAAAACATCAGTTTTTCGGCACTCAGTTTTCTTTATGGTCCAACTCTCACATTTGAATATGACTATTAGAAAAACCATAGCTTGACTATACGGACCTTTGTTACCAAAATGATATCTCTGTTTTTTAGTACGCTCTCTAGTTTTGTCATAGTTTTCCTACCAGAGAGCAAGTGTCTTTTAATTTCTTGGCCGCAGTCACCATCTGCAATTGTTTCGGAGTCCAAGAAAATAAAATCATTCACTGCTTGCACTTTTCCCTCTTCTATTTGCCTTGAAATGATGGCACCAAATGTCATGATCTTAGTTTTTTTAACGTTGAGTTTCAAGTCAGCTTTTTCACTTTCCTCTTTCACCCTCATCAAGCCCTTATAAAATGGACAACTTAGGGTTGTCAGGAATACATTTAGAGAAAATGTCTTGATAAGTGCTGACATTGGAGACTTGAGTGATATCATGTCTTATCTGAAGGATCTGAATGTATCTCCAGACTAGGGAAAGATGGAACTCATGTAGTTCTGCTATAATCTTGCTTTCAGAAATAATGATGTGGTCAACATTCCTAGATAATAGAAAAGTAGATTAAAAAATTGTAAGCATTTAGCAAACACACTCTAAGGGAAAGGGAAAGTGTATCTGGCAGACACAATTATTTAATTCACAAGGGAAATCTATTCTGTTGTGAGGCAGAAATATTTCATCAGGCTTCATGGTAGACAGGATGAAATATTCAAAACATTCAAATTCTTTGCTGTGATTCTATGCGCATCAAGAGACACTGAGGTTATTTGTTTAGAAATTTTATACTTATAAGAACAGCCAAGGATAATAGACATGAGTTTTCTCTTTTATAAATAAATACACTGGACTTCTGGTATATAAGGAGTCTGTTTTGCATTAATCAGTCTACCTAGCACAGGGATGGTGGAGCCTGGTGGGCTGCCGTCTATGGGGTCGCACAGAGTCGGACACTACTGAGGCGATGCAGCAGCAGCAGCTAGCACAGTACTTGACACAAGCCACACTCAGTAAACATGAGCTGGATGAACTAGTAAGTGAACATAGCATCTGTAATCCTTCATTGTGCTTAACCTTGATGTGGATATGATACAGTGAAGAAAAATATATGTGGTTAGTCATTTTTCCATTTTCTCTGTAGCATAAATAATTTGGAAAGTTGAGCTATTGAATGTTTAATCATGCATCACATTACTGAGTAAAAAAGAAAAAATTCTTTAACAATCAGCCCAGGATAATTAAGGAAATAATTTTATTGGAAAAATTAAAATAATTAATATAGATATTAAAATGGTAATCATCTAGTAGAAATCAGAATGATATTTTGTCAAATATTATTATTCAGAGATAGGATACACAGGGATATTGCTTAGCAGATAAACTGGTTTCTTAAGACTCATTCAGATTCTCAGGATATTCAAGAGCTCTCAAGATTCCACTCTGGAAAATACTTGCCAGTTGGAGAAATTGCTGATACTATTAACTCTGGAAAACATAAGATCCCCATAGACTTCCTTTATGGTAAGAAATTCCAGGGATAATTACTGAGCCACTTTGAATAAGACAGAGTTAGATTGCGGATTAGTTTGTTTTTTTCAAGTTACGATTTTGTAATTTTTTTATCTGAACACATTTCTACTATATTTCTTTTTTTTTATTTTCTACATTTTTATTGAGATATAATTGACAATTGTATTAGTTTCAGGTTTAAAGCATAATAATACAATATAATGAAAATGATACCACAACAAATCTAACAAACATCCATCACCATACGTAATTACACCTTTTTCTTGTGATGAGAACTTTTAAGATCTACTACCTTAGCAACTTTTAAATAGACTATATAGTATTATTGAGTATAGTCATTATATTATATATCACATCCTGCAGACCTATTTTATAGTAGAATTTTGTGTCTTTTGACCTCTTCACCTATTCTGTCCATCCTTCCTCAAAATAAGTTTATCTTGTTTGCTATATTCATTCATCCCATGACTGAATATGATTCCCTATTTT